>CM060918.1:846677038-851477038 GCA_030737875.1 Allium sativum
TGAAGCGACCCGAAACTTCCCCGGTCTCCGAAGAGATGAGAAAGAACGAATTACTGTGAGGACAAGACAAATCAGAACGCAAACAGAAGAACATTTCATTGTATATTACAACAATGCATCAGAATACAAGAATATACAGAGTATAAATGAATATTACACAGAAATATCAGAGATTTAAATTACATTTAAATACATAGCAGCGGAAAATAATACAATACACAACTAGAAGGAGATATACGGATGCAAAGCTTTCCGGATATCGTTCCAGCTGTAAACTAGGATCCTGTGAATATAAATCTGCAAAACCAAAACTACTAGCTGCCCGTGTCAAAATAAGGGCACCCAGAGTTTAGGTTAAAACAATAAACTCCAGGTCAGTCATGTGACTGGTGTGAGAACTAAAACAGTTATTAATCTTTATTTTAAATCATTAGTTAAATCAAGGGACTACGCCGTATAACACGGAACGGGTTTCCTCCCAAGAATACCAGTGCATAAAACAAACAGCGCAATGCTAAATAAAGAAAAATGAAGCTGTTATAAGACCCAGGTCCTATCACACAATGCAACGCAAGCCGGGGGATAGGGTTTTCCCTTATAACAGCCAAAAATGCTTGATACGTTTTAAAACAAATCATTTGATACTATAATAAGTGCATAGTGTATAAAACAACTTCAAATCATAAGTATCAATTATAGACGGCATAAGTACCATATATCCTGTCGCCATACTAGTTTTACAATTAAAACCGCAAATGTCACGTATTTGGAAATTGGATTTCCGTCTATGAACCTAGGCAAAAGATAGTCCTCAACCGATTCGAGACTGTCTAGCCCGAGCCTCAGGAACAGCCGCAACTGCCCCATGGAGCGACAGGGCCGGTCCACCGATGTGGATTATTATGCCTGAACACTACGTTTCCCCACCCTATGGGGTGTAAGTCTGGTCCGTCAGCCGACCAGAATGCATCGGCCGAAACCGATATAATCGAGGCGCCTCGCAACAGCAACAACCACATAAGTCAAACTCGTCAGGGCGTGTAAAACCACTGACGCCACTTCTAGCTAGAAAGAAACGCAAGTCCTCCCTGAGGTCCGTCTCCCGTTTTTGGTTCATACCGGGTGTGATACTCGCGAATCAACGTTACACAAAGCTACGCCACACAGGCCGTGCTTCGATCATCAACACAAGACTTTGCTTTTCAACAGAAGCCTCGATCAATTGCCACTTAGGCATGCCACACAGGCAATTCACTCCATGCGTTTGATATCCATCAATATATAACCCCTGAGCTCGTACGTCTCAGAGAAGGGCGTTAAGCAAGAGAATAAATTCTCCACCGCCAAACAGATAAATATTTAATAGAGATCAATCACACAGACTAAAATCCAATGTCAGACACACAGTCCATTTACAAGTCCGTTCTGGGTTTGAACGAAACCGGAGGCACCTAGTACCCCGCATATCCATCGATCTCCAAGTACGTCTGGACGATCACCAACTGTTTCCATCTTCTTGGGTGTACAGCCCAATCAAGATCATCAGTAATCACCCAAATGACGTGAAGACTTCCGGTCTTCGACCATCGTCTTCATCTTCGACACCACGTCGAATCAGTTATTCAGAATGGTATAAACCCGGTCTTTCTGAATAACTCGCGTATATATTATAAAAGTGTTACACAAACACAACATACGCCTCATTCCAATTCAGAATATTCTTTTATTCAAATATTCCTATACTTTGGGAAAAGTCCCCATTAATTTTATCCAAGATAAATTCTTTAAATTCATTCTTTAATCTCCTTTGAATATCAATTCAAACTAGTCGGGATTAGCGAACCACACCGAAGTAATCATTTATTTTATTTCCCAATCCCAACCTATTCATCCCATGAAGTAAAACTGGTTATACTTCATATCTAACACTACGGTGTTATCGGTAAATTCAATTACCATTTCACGTTCAAATCTAATTAAAGATTTAGCTATCGCCTGGGGCAAAACAGGTGATACTCCATTTTCGATCATTTCAATCTAATTAAAGATTCATTAAAACTCCACTTAGTTTTAATCTTCAACTGGGTTAAAGAATCAGTGTCATTTAAAACACGGTTCATGATAAACCCAAAATCACATTCCATTAATTATCGGGTTAAAGAACAAGTGTTATTTAAAACACTGTTCACGATAAACCCAAAAATCAATATCCATTCAATTCCAATTAAATATTATTTAATTGGTACACTTCATTAAATCTAAATAAAAAGATTTAATCTTTTCTCAACTGGGTTCAAGAACAGTGTTAGTGAAGACACCATTCACGACAAACCCAAATCACATTCGATATTCAATACAAGGCTCTGAATAGAAAATATATCGGCTTATATTCAATATCGAATTCTACGACCAACAAATGTCGTATTGGAAATAACGATATAAATATATATCTTTCAAATTTCCATAACAACCCCTGTATAATCACGAATTCCAACATCGAAATATTCCGAAGACAATTTCGATTCAAATCCACTCCAATGCAATCATTGGAAATTCTGGTTATTTTTAAAACCCTTTTTAAATTCAATTTATTTACTTAAAAATAAATAGAATTATAATTCTAATTCAAAACCAGTTCATTTCGATAAAAACCTATTTTTATCTTTTCAAATATGGTGTTTTTCATCCCAATCCTTTCTAAATCATTTCCTATGATTTTACACAAATTATTACTATTTTTAATAATTTTATCAAGGCCCGTACAGTCGATTTCCATCAACGGCCATCGAACTGCACTTACAGCGACCTTTTTCGAATTTGATTTGGACGTATCTCCAAATCCAACCGTTAGATTCCTAATTTCTAATATTCGTTAGAAAGCTCTTTTCGATACGAACCCAACGGTTCCAGTTTTAGGAGAATCCGACGGTCGGATCTCCCGTAATGTCCGTTTGAAATAAATGGTCAAAATTCACGAACTGCCGCGGCGCGGCGCGTTCTATTCAGGCCATTATATTATATATATAATATATATTTCGTCGATTTCTATTTAAAACGAATTATATAAATAGTTTTAAAATTCGTTTCAAAAGCAATTTCAACTTCCTTTTTAATTCAAATCAAAATTGAATTCTTCTTTATAAATTCGTTTTAAAATTCATTTCTATTCAATTCAAATTTCAATTCAATTTGAATTCATTTCAATTCGCTTTTAATTCAATTTGAATTCGTTTTCAATTCAATTCATTTCGAAATCGTTTTCAATTCAATTCATTTCGAAATCGTTTTCAATTCAATTCATTTCGAAATCGTTTTCAATTCAATTCATTTCGAAATCGTTTTCAATTCAATTCATTTCGAAATCGTTTTCGTCAAAATGGCGTCAATCTAATCAACACGGCTTCATATATTCCTTTATTTTCAAATATTCTATTCCAAATATTTCTTTTTCAAAATAGTTGTTATTATCAAAATATTTCGTTCAACACATGACCAATCTCAATGGATGAGTACTGTCAACACATGAACCTTTATTTTATAATAATCTTTATTTTTCAAATTGGAATGAGGCCCAATCAATTACCATATAAAGTTAATTATATGGATTTTCATACAACACATGTATAATAGCATTGAAAAATAATCAACCATCAACCAAAGTGCACTACACTGTATAAGCATCAAATATAGATATCTAACGCTTATAACAGCCTGTCAATCGATCGATCGACATATTTAATCAATCAGGATGAGTGAACTTCAAATTTCATCCCAACACCCGTGTGGGGTTTCAAACAATCAAACACAGATTTTATTTGTGCAGTTGGGTGATGTGTAAAATTTATCGACCCAATCAATGTCCTTCAAATAGGTGTACATAAACAAACCGTCTGGTTTGTAAATGAATATTTATTTTATTCACTTCACGTTAAAAATCATATTTTTAACGATAAAATATTTTATCTCAACATATGAATTCCTATTAAATTCATTTATTCAATAAAAATGATATTTTTATTTTTCTAACATATTTTAGAAAATTTCGGCGGCATAACGGCACGATACTAGAAACGGGATAAGGCCTAGCCTTGTCCCCGGTCTAATAATGGCCACCGCCATACCCATATCAATTAGATCCTAATGTTTTTGGTTTCACTAAAATCCGGATTGTTCTGCACCCGGTACATTCAATTGAAGTTTGAAATCGAATTATCGAACTACCGCGCCATTTTCAATTCTATTTATAATTATATATAAATATTTATATTCTAACGACGGCGTATATAATATATACGTTCGAATTATATTCAAAATAAATTCCTCGTCGATATTATTTAAAATAATTCATTTTAAATAATCAAATTCGCTAAAATTGCCAAAATAAAAATTTTAAACTGGCCCAGATATTCCGGGTTATTACAGTATGACAGTCTCATATTCATTTTTGTTTGTGTGAATTAGGTGGAGTCTTAGGTCCTTTTTATAGAGTTTGTGAGTTGATTAGGACCATCGATGGAGCTTGGATGAATATTAGCCGTTTGTTTGAAGGAGTGACCAATCAGGAGCTGACACCTAGCCCTAGTGACAAGGCAAGACTCAGAAATTCGTCCAAGCACAGACCAGGCCAGCCAGGAGGGGATGAGTTCGACCTGGCTCAGAGGCCAGGTCGACTACCTAGTCGACCCCTAGGTCGACTATGTAGTCGACCTGGGTGCCCCAGGTCGACTACCCAGTCGACCTGGGTAGCCCAGGTCAACTACCCAGTCGACCTGGGTGCCTTGGGCCGGAAAATTCCCGCCCTGGCCAATCTGGCCCGATTTTTGAAATTTAAATCTGATTTTCCGAGCTGTTTGAATTTTAAACTGAATTCTGAACCTTCCGGAGGCCATATTTTCTTCATATGGAGTCCGTTTTACGCAAACTCGGACTTTATCCCAAGCAGAATTCGGAGACGAACGCAATGGCGTATCTCGTTTCCCTTAATTCTTTAATTTGAAATTAGTTATACTTTATTTTGTGAATTTCACTGTTATAGAATACACGGGGTGTTACAACTGTGTCTGATTCCAATTCAGAAAGAATGAATATTTTAAAATAACGACTATTTTAAAATGACAAATAATGAATATTATAAAATAAATAATATTCAGAAATAAATCAAAATATGATTTTGATGTCCGATTTGGGATGAACACGAAAATATTTAAATATATAAAGCCGCATTGATTAGACTAACGCCATTTTGACGTGAACGATATTTATATCGATTTTATTCATTTTTATAATGAATATTTAAAATGAAGTAATTTCAAAATCCAATGTTTTGAAAATATTATCATTTATATATTAATGATATGGAATATTCAATTTTGATTTGAAATTGAATATGAAGCTGAAATCGTTTTGAAAACGAATTTAAACGAATTTAGAAAAATACGTTTTAAATGGAAATCGACGAAATATATATAATAAATTTAATGGCCTTAATAGAATGCGCCGCGCTATGGTAGTTCGCGAATTTCGACCATTAACTTCAAATGGACATTACGAGAGATCCGACCGTCGGATTCTCCTAAAACCAGAACCTTGGGTTCGTATCGAAAAGAGCTTTTAAACGAATACGAGAGATTTGAAATCTAACGGTTGGATTTGGAATTATGTCCAAATCAAATTTGGAAATGGTCGTTGTAAGTTAGTTCGATGACCATTTATGGAAATCGACCGTACAAGCCTTGATAAAATTATTAAAAATATCAATAATTAGTGTAAAATCATAATAAATGATTTGGAAAGAACTAGGATGAAAAATTTCATATTTGAAAAGATTAAATATATTTTTATCTTTTCGAACTCCGAATTCTTCATCCAAAATCTTTCCAAATCATTTATTATGATTTTACACAATTTTTCCATATTTTTAATTTTTTTTATAAGGCCCTTGCAGTCGGTTTCCAATAGCGGCCACCGAACTACATCCATAGCGACCTTTTCTCAAATTGATTTGGACATACCTCAAAATTTAACCATTATATGTCAAATCTCTTATATTCACTGGAAAGCTCATTTCGATACGAACCCAAAGGTTCCAGTTTTAGGAGAATCCGACGGTCGGATCACCCGTTACATCAATTTGAAGTCAACGGTAGAAATTCGCGAATGGCCGTTGTGCGACGCGTTCTATTCAGGCCATTAATATATGTCTAATATATATTTCATCGATTTCAATTCAAAACGTATTTTATAAATCATTTATAAATTCATTTCAAAATGATTTCAACTTCATTTTCAATTTTAAATAAAAATTGAATATTCCATATCATTATAATTTTAAAATGATAATATTTTCAAAATATCAGATTTTGAAATCCATTTCTTTTTCCTATTCATTATCAAATGAATAAAATTTATTGATAAACCCGTTCGGGTTAAAATGGCGTTTCTATACTTAACCCGACTTTATATATTTTTATATATTTCCATGTCCATCCAAAATCGGACATTAAAATCATATTTGAATTCTTCACTGAATATTATTTTAAAATATTCATTATTTTAAAATATTCGTAATTTTTAAATATTCTTTATTTCTGAATCGGAATGCGACTCAATCAATTACCATATAATTTCAGTTAAATGGATTTTATACATCGCATGTATTCAACAATAATGATAAATAATCATTCAACATTCAAACATCATCCAGAGTGCATTTTACAACTGTGTAAGCATTAAAATAAATAAATAACACTTATCACAACTTGTCAACCCATCAATTGACATACAACTAAATATTGGGATTAGTGTATGTCAAATATCATCCCAATACCCATGTGGGGTTTTCAAACAACAATAGTTAATTTAAAATAATCACTGGTTAATAAATTTAACCAGTTCTAATTCAATTTGAATTATTTTTCTAATTAACCAATTTTCATTGTTTAAATTTTAAATGGATATTTATAATTTAATTTCACTACTACATTAATATTAACATTATTTTTAATATGTTAATCATCACAATCATAACACAAATCACGAAATCGTCCAAATAAATGAATACTCAACTACCCAATGCCATTTACGGCGCCATAGGTGGCCATTCACGGAGTATGAAATCCGAGTGTTGGTAATATCCATACATTGCTTCCAACTTATGTGATTTGTGCAAATTCGAGTGTTGAACTCCATACAATAGATAAAAATCTATACTGGCAATTTCTATATATTTACAGTTATAAAATAAGTTAGATAACTATACGAAATTTTAGTGAGAGAATTCTCACATTGGATTCCACTCCGTCATTCTTTATTTCTGAATTACTTTTATAAAATTAAATGCTCATTTAATTTTATCAAAAACTACAACTGCTTCCGTTTTTGTTCTTACCAGTTCCGTTGTGAAGCTCTCTTCAATACGGTTCCAACATATTCAGTTTCTTCAATTTCTGATAATGTATGGAAGAGATATTGTTTTTATAAGATTGTATACATTTTAATTGTCATTAACATTTAAATAATTAATAAATTATAAACTTAACTTAAACCACCTATTGAACTCTTCTTCCCCGACGTTGCTTGCTCCAGGTTCAACACAAAAAAACGCACCATTGCTGGATGGTTTCAATGACGAAACTCAATCCATGATTCACAAAATCAAAAACCAAGACTACCGTTCCTCTTCTCTTCACGATCTCCACCAACCTAGCATCAATTTCCTCATCCCGTCACCTTCCTCATTGTCGCCACAGTCAGCCTTCCCATGTACAGTATCGAACTGTACCATGACCGTGTTGGAGAATGGAGCTTTGATGAATACAACCTTATTTTAATTATCATTGATTATAGAATATACACTAACATCTTTATTTAGAATATATATATATATATATATATATGCAGAATTTGTATACAGGAATTAATATTGAAGACTGTATAGTTTAAGAGCTTTTAGAGATTCAGAATTCAAAGTAGATTCAAGACTCATGAGTAATCAAGATTTCAAGAGTTCAAGAATAATATATTTATAGAGTCTAGATTTTGTAAGACTGCAAATAGCACTCCAGGTTCAAATTCAAATTCAAACTCAAGTTCAAATTATGATTTTCAAATTCTATCTTCAATCCTCTCTAATTTTTATTTTCTTTTTATCCTCAATCTTATCTATTTTTTTTTCTATTTAATTCTATTTTCATTCTTTCTTTATTTTCAAACTTAAGTTTTATATATATACTTTATTTATATTTTATATATTTTAAAACCTTATTATTTTATAAATATATTTATATACTCTAGAAATATATTTTCATATGTTTTTCTATCATATAACATTGATTTACAACTTTAGAATTTTATTCAAGAATTCCCAGAATTAATTTTATATCAAATTACTTGAAAAATGCTTTGAAAATAAAATTTACACATGGCTATGTCAACATAGCAAAATATGTATGTCGACATATAACAGCTATTTTTCTAAATTTGAAGGGAAGTGGCTTTTTAATATTTGAAATGCTTCAGAACCGTTGCAACCCTTCATACCCTCTAAAAAGAGGTTAAAACCGAATTTTCTAACATCTCTTCTTCTGTATCTTCATCCTCTTTCATCCTACCATTATTCTTAATCATTTTTATGGTTTTTATACTTATACTCTGCCGAATTCACTGCTAAATTGATAAAACTTCGTCTCTCTACACTCTCTACTCTCTGAATCAAGTGTTATCGAAGAGTTATAGGGCTGTTTATTAGTTGGTTGGGTTGAATAAACCTTGATGTGAGTCAAAGAGGAATCGATGTAGAAATCGTACTATTACATCAATTGATACATTCAAAATATACGATTAAGTAGATACAAAGAGGTGGGTCTACAGAAATGAAATATAGGTAAATATACTTACGGTTGTAGTTACGTCAAATATGTAGACTTTACCCATGGTTGTCTAGCTTTATGATGGAAGCAGTGATAATAAAAGATTAACAAAATATATACGTTCGTAGTTCTTCCAAGTTTGTAATCAAAACAGCCAAATATATTTTGCAATATATTACTGATTCATGAAGACGCAGTTGTGAAGCTACATGTTGTATAATTATCCACACCGAGAATTTGCAAAATATATGCATGGACTGTTGTCTACTCCAAGTATTCTTTAGTTTTATTTTTGTTCTTAGCTCCTTGTATTTATTATATTGACTAAAGAGTTTTGTTCAATAATTATTTATGTTTAAAGCCCCTATCTTTTACTTATTGTCTAATCCAAGTATTCTTTAGTTTTATTTTTGTTCTTAGCTCCTCGTATTTATTATATTGACTAAAGAGTTTTATTTAATAATTATTTATGTTTAAAGCCCCTATCTTTTACTTCACTCTATTCGCCTGCTATTCTAATGCTAATATTAATACTCCATACCTTATTTTATTTTCATTATTTGAAATGTAATAACTTTTCTTAGCAACTTAAACCTGATAATCTATTCTCACCATCAATTCACAAAGTTTACGGCATTTCTTAAAATACCATTTTGCACCGGTAAAAATGAACGTCCTGTAAACTCAACAATATTAGTTCATTTGTTCTATTTATGATCCAATTTTATTTTTTTGATATAATCAACTAACTTAATACTATCATAACCTCCTTAAAATTTGTGCTTTAGAGCTACATGAAATTTTAGTTTTCAAGTGGAGTAAAAAAACCAACTGCCTTTATTGAAGAAATTTAGAAACAAAATGTTTCAAAACCATATATAAACCTTCAAGTAATGACTCAATATGCATTTATTGTAAAAAAATTGAAAAAACTATGAAAAACTGAATTAGAAGTTAAAATTTCAAATTTGGTATGTAAACTATGTCAAATACATTTAAAAATAACAAAAATTATGTTTCAACCGACGTATTATCAATCGGGATACAGCGGGAGCTACGTGAACCGCACGATTTTAAATTATCCAAGTATAATTATTGTTATGCCCCCTGAATTCCTTGTTTCCTCACTGCACCGCGTATTTTCACCGGCTTTCACCCCGATCGACCTAGCAATGTCCTAGAAATAAAAACTTAAACTAATTTATCAAAAGTCATCTAACATGGCTTAAAAGGAAAAATTGATTCAATTGAAAATCTACTACACATCTGCACTTGCAACCAAGTGCATTTAATTATGCAATCAACGATGATACATCTTTATCAGTTGAACACATACACTGTAATTCATCAATATATGTAGGCAAAAACTCATAATTTGGTTTTCTTGACAGTTAATTCTAGTTTTTGATTCGATCACAGCCTGGTGGTTGATTGGAAGAAAATAATAATATAACATGACTGAAGAGCTATTTTTAACTAAATACATGAAATCTTATTATGTTGGCTTTAGAGTTATTATCCATCTTTGAACTGCATAATTAGTTGTCGGTTTAATTATGGGCCTGGAACCAAGTAAATAATCTGTTCTAGCAAAGACAACATAAACAAAGTTTAAGGTAAAGATTTAGTGTTGTTATTCATATTTGATTGTATAGTTTGTAATATGTTTAATGATGGGCCTGTAACCAAGTAAAAAAATCCAAAGAAATATTGTTTATCATAGACAACATAAATGAGTTTAAATATTAACCATAACCATCTTTGGAATATCATCTTGAAATTTTAATCAAACTTCATGGTAGGGTTGACAATTATTAGAGTTAACCTATCGAACCAATTCAACCGACATTAACCGAAACACGTTAACCGACTAATTCGATCAATCGACATTTGGTTAACTGATCAATGTTTACCAACAAAATTATGGTTGACCACATAACATACATTAGTTAACTTGTTACCTATCTCTCCACAAACTAACATATATAATTTTAAAAAAATGGTGGATATCCTTGGGCTTTTGGCGTGTTGCAATTTAGGAGCGTTGTTGAACGCTTCTTCATACACACACACACACACACACACACACACACACATATATATATATATATACATATATATATATATATATATATATATACATATATATATATATATATGAGGAGCGATCAAGAGCATCACAAATATTCCAGCACCCATTTAGCCCCCTTATTTCCACTACAATCCTCTTTCTCTCTCCTTCCACTAACTCTCTCTCCCTCCACTAACTTAATAAATAATAAACGTGTGGCTATTATAGAGGTGAAAAAGGGGTGCCAACAAAATGGGGTGCCATATAACCTTCCTATATATATATATATATATATATATATATATATATATATATGTATGTATGTATATGGCCAACTGACCTCAACTCAATTGTATTAACCGACAAATTCGATTATCTGAACATTCGGTGAACCGGTCGCGCCTACACCTAGTTCATAGAAAAGTTTCATTGCTTTAAGGAATACAACTTAAATTTTGACAGTGGTCCACGTCAATGATGTAGTTCATTGATAAGTGGAAACATGTGTCTTTTGACAAATATTTAACTCGTTGAAAACTATCTATCATGTCATGTATGTTGATTTTGTATATTTAATAGTCAATCTCATTGAAAAAAATTATGTCAAACCAAAATTTCAGTTTATATTTTTTTTTTTGAATTGTAGACCGTTAGCGAATATGACAATTATCAGTGTTACCCTGAATTCGGATTGTTTGTTCCATTCTATAGATCATCGTTAAGTTTACATTAAGGTAGTTTTTCCAAAGACCCTTGTTTGATCATCTTCTTTAGCGAATTCTAGATCTACTGGCTAAAATCATATGTAGATGAAGCCATAATGGAAGGCTGAAGTGTATTGAGCCTTCGAAATTTCGTAGAACATCCCATGATAAGTTTATTATATATGGAGTAAGAATCAAAGGTGAAACATTCTAATTTAAACATAAACACCAATAATACAAACTTGCTTTACCAATGAACACGTTAGTTTCTCAGCTTGCACAAATCACATATTCACATAGACTTGCAATCAAAGAATTTAGATGGTATTAATCAATTTTGTATAATTAGTTTGGAAAGCAGTGCTGGGTAATAATTGAACCACGGTTCATGATACAATTTGGTCATGGCTTTTTTGAAATAATGATGTGAAATAGCCAAAGTGAAAGCAAAGTAAGTAACATATCTATTGAAAAAGATATGCAAATTGCAAGGAAGAATTAGTTTGATTGCACACATTGTAACGACCCGTGTTTTTGTCCGTCAAATATTTAATTTAATTTATTTAATTTAAATATTTTATTTGGAATATCGATGGAATTTAATATTGAATTAATTGTTTAAACGAAGTTCGAATGTTATATATTTATATAATTATAAACCGAGCTCGAAATAACGCTGTAGTTTGTAAATTGGAGTTTTGAACTTCAACTGAGAATACATGATCCAACATAAGTCGGATTTCTGTGAAACAAGAAACGTTGGAAGCGTATTGATGATAATTTTCATATAAAAGAGAAAAATCCAGATTTCGCGTTATAGATTGCTAGTTATCGCTAAATCAAATTTTGAAAAAAAAAACGCTATGGAAATCATTATCGGCCTTTAAAATGGCCATTTTGCAAACGAACTCTGTTTTCAATGAAATTAGTTTCATTGGAACTGTATCGTCAAATTATTGTTAGGAATCCAAATTGCATGGCAAACCGATGTCGTATGTGACCACGGTAGCCGTAAACGCCCAATCAAATTCTATAGTGCGTAATTAAATTAATCGAGAGATATTTGAGTCTAACTTGAGCAGACGATCGAATTAAGCCATGAAACCAGTCCCTTTGAGTTCGTATCGTCAATTAGAGTCAGGATAGGTATATAGTTTGCTATTTTTGAAGACCGGATAATTTGGCGTTAAAAGGGGTATTGTGGTGCGCGGTAAAAATAGCCTACTGGGAAACAGTCTCAGAATGCGACGAAACTGGTGCCCTTGGGTTCGTATCAACAAATTATTGTAAGATTTGATGGCTTCAAGTTGATTTGATTTATCTGGTGATCGTGGAAAAATTAAACACGTGTTTATTTCTGGTTTTATAAAGAATTTTTTTTCAAATGATGACGGAATTCGACGAAACTTGTCCCATTGGATCTGGAATATCTTTTTACACTAAGATTTTTTTATCAGTAAACAGAAATCATTTGTAGTGTTTTTAATCAATTACTTCATGATGAAGTTTCGTAAATAATATTATATAATTTCATGCACAATATATATACCCTATATAAACATCTCAAGATAGAACCCTCGTATTGTCTGGTCAACTAAAACCTAATTTTCAGCCGCCACCCTTAAATGAACAAACCAAAACACGCAACCCTTTTCCACCGTTAACTCTCAATACATGATCTTTTTGCTAAAACGTTCTATTGTAATCTTGTAGCGGATGGCGAGGTCTAAGTGATGACTGGTGGTGATTAGTGGTGGAGGGCGAAGTTAGACGGAATTCGAGCATGAAGGCTCCGGGTTTCAAAGCTGTTTGGGGGCGACTGGATCGATCGAGCTTCACGGGATTTCGGGAGGTGGTCGAGCAGGCCTGGGCCCGTCGCTGATGACCGTGGATCAGGGTGCGGTGGTCGGAATCTCGGCGGCGACGGTGAAGTTTTGGTCTGTAAATGGCAATGTTGGTTTTGAGTTTAGAAACAAAGGAGGATGCAAGGGGGACAAGAACGAACCAACGCTGGGAAGGCTCATGTACTAACGCAAGTACCAGCAGAAGGACAAAGAAAGAACACTGTAATTGAGTAAAATTAACTAACGTTTAATTAAATGATAATGGCGTTATTTAACCGTTACTCACAACGTGAATGTGTCTGCAAGGGAGTTGGCTCGGGAATGATAAGGAAGGGAACGAAATACCTGAGCAAAGTATATGGGAAGAACAATAGTGATCAACAAATTCTTTGGCCGTAGAATACGTAATCGGCCTTTATCCTTACAAAGTAATTAGAGCCCGTCATAATTGTTTAATTAAATCTCTAACATAATGAATGAATTTGCAGGCACTTTGGGAAAAGGGAACCTGGCCGTATTCACCATTCGACATTACAGAAAGTAATTATCAGTTTAACTAAGTGATAATTATATCTATTTAAAACCGTTATATTCAATATTTGTTTAACTGTGTTCAGACGGATGTCAAGGAAATTAAAGAGGAGGAGACCACCTTTGTCAGAAGTCAGTTGAACGGAATGTATTTACATAAGAACGTGACTTAAGTTAAGTAACATAATTAAAGATTAATTAATTTAAGTAATTAAAGAATTGGTTTAGTTAATTTATATGAACTAAATGGACAGTTTTTCCCAAGCCTAGGATGGTCACCGGTACGAGGGGAGCAGAACTGTCAGCCGTTTTGCTTAATAATGTAATTAAGTTATACTATTAATTAAGTATTAAGTAACGAGTAAATAGTTTAATTAAATTTTATATCTTACAATATTTGTATTTCATGCAAAAGTTATCAGAATGGGATGGAACAAATTGCATGGGGACCGTAATTACGAACACCATTATAACGGCATGGAATTTTGCTCGATCCGAATCTATCATTAAACCGACTAAGACCGTTCGAAAACCCCTGATCGTTTGAGAACAGGACAAATCAGAACGCAAACGGAAGAACATTTCATTGTTATTACAACAATTCCATCGGATACAAGAATATACAGAGTATAAATGAATAAATTATATTCAACAAATATCAGAGATTTAAATTACATTTAAATACATCACAGCGGAAAATAATACAAAAGCACAACTAGAAGTAATGCATGGATACAGAGCTTTCCGAGGATCGTTCCAGCTGTAAATCAGGATCTTGTGAGTATAAATCTGCAAAACCAAAATTACTAGCTGCCCGTGTCGAAAATAAGGGCACCCAGAGTTTAGGTTAAAACAATAAACTCCAGGTCAGTCATGGGACTGGTGTGAGAACAAAAACAGTTATTTAAAACTTTACTTTAAAGGATAGTAATTCAAGGGACCACGCCGTATAACACGAAACGGGTTTCCTCCCAAGAATACTAGTGCATATAACAAAACAACGCGATGCTTTTTGGAAAAATGAAGCTATTATAAGACCTAGGTCCCATCACACAATGCAACACAAGACGGAGGATAGGGTTTTCCCTTATAATAGCCAAACATGCTTGGTACGTTTAAAACAAATCATTTGATACTATTATAAGTGTATAGTGTCAAAATAATTCAAATCATAAATATCAATCATAGACGACATGGGTACCATATATCATGTAGCCATACTAGTTCAACAATTAAAACCGCAATATCACATATTGGAAATTGGATTTCCGTCATGAGCCGAGGCAAGGGGCAAGCTCCTCTCCGCGTTCGAGACACTCTAGCAATGCCTCAGGACCCCACTCTAATCCTTTGGAACCTCCAAGGCCGGTCCTCCCTTACTTTCGAGGTTTAATTATTCCTGAACACACGTTTCCCGGTCCTTACAGACCTATATCCGAGGCGCCTCGTATCCAACAACCACACAGGTGAAAAGTATATAAATGTCAGGGCTGGTAGGTCACTGACACCACCATAGCTAGAAAGAAACGTCGTGCACTCCTTGGGTCCGTATCCCATTTTTGACTCATACCGAGGTGTGAGGCTCGCGAATTCACGTTATACACAAAGCTACGCCACACAGGCCGTGCTTTGATCATCAACCACAAGACCTTGCTTTTCAACAGAAGCCTGGATCAATTGCCACTTACGCGTGCCACACTGGCAATTCACACCATGCGACTGATGTCCATCGATATACAACCTCTGAGCTCGTACGTCTCAGAGAAGGGCGTTAAGCATGAGAATAAATTCTCCGCCGCCAAACAGATGTATATTTAATAGAGATCAATCAACACAGAATAAAATCCAATGTCAGACACACAATAAATCTACAAGTTCGTTCTGGGTCTGAACGAAATGGGAGACACTTTCCTCGCATATCCATCCATCTCCAAGTACGTCTGGACGATCACCAACTGTTTCCCTCATCTTGGGTGTACAGCCCAATCGAGATCATTAGTAATCACCCAAACGATGTGAAGACTTCCGGTCTTCAACCACCGTCTTCATCTTCGACATCTCGTCGAATCGGTTGTTCAGAATGGGATATACCCGGCCTTTCTGAATAACCCACGTATATAATAAACGAATGTTACACAAACACAACAAACGCCTCATTCCAATTCAGAATATTCTTTTATTCAAAAAATCACATTCTTAGGGAAAGGTTCCCATTAATTCTATCCAAGATAAATTCTTCTAAATTTATTCATTTATCTTCCTTCGGATATCATTTCAAATTAGTCGGGATTAGCGAGCCACACCGAAGTATTTATTTATTTTATTTCCCAATCCCAACCTATATATCCCATGGAGAAAAACTGGTAATACTCCATATCTAACACCATGGTGTTATTGGTAAAATTAATTACCATTTCACATTCAAATCTAATTAAAGATTTAACTATCGCTTTGGAGCAAAACTGGTGATACTCCACTCTCGATCCCTTTTCAGATTTGATACTTTAAATTATCAATTCACATTTTAATCTAATTAAAGATTCATTAAAACTCCACTTAGTTTTAATCCTTTCAAAAATCAACATCTTGCCTTTAACTGGGTTAAAGAACCAATGTCATCTAAAACACGATTCACGATAAACCCAAATCACATTTGATATTACCTACAAGACTCTGAATAGAAAATATACCGGCTTATATTCAATATCAAATTCTGAAACCAACAAATATCGTATTGGAAATAACGGTATAAAATATATCTTTCAAATTCCCATAACAATATCTGTATAGTCACGAAATCCAACATCAAAATATTCCGAAGATAATTTCGATTCAACTCCAGTTCAATCCACGTATTGGGAATATTGATTATTTTTTAAAATCACTTTCAAATTCAATTTATTTATTTCAAAAATAAATTGATTTTAATTCTAGTTCAAAACTAGTTCATTTCGATAAAAATCTATTTTTATCTTTTCAAATATGGAATTTTTCATCCCAATTTTTCCCAAATCATTTCTTATGATTTTACACAAATTATAGATATTTTTAATAATTTTAACAAGGCCCGCACAGTCGATTTCCATCAACGACCATCGAACTGCACTTACAGCGACCTTTTCTAAATTTGATTTGGACATAATCCCAAATCCAACCGTTAGATTTCAAATTTTTAATATTCATTGGAAAGCTCTTTTCGATACGAACCCAACGGTACCGGTTTTAGGAGAATCCGACGGTCGGATCTCCCGCAACGTCAATTCGAAGTCAGTGGTCGAAATCCACGAACTGCCGCGGCGCGGCGCATTCTATTCATGCCATTATATATATAATATATATATATTGTATATATTTCATCGATTTCCTTTTTAAAACATATTTTTTAAGTCGTTTAAATTCGTTTTCAAAACCGTTTCAACTCTATATTCAATTTCTAATCAAAATTGAATATTTCTTATCATTACTATATAAATGATAATATTTTCAAAACGTTATATTTTGAAATTACTACCTTTTCTATATTCATTATAAAAACGAATGCAATCGATATAACTATCGTTCACGTCAAAATGGCGCAACTCTAATCAACACGGTTTTATATATATTTCAATAAATTCGTTATTCTATTTAACAAATGAATATTTATTCTATTCAACCCATTAATCTATATTTCTTCTATTCAACACATGAATCTATATTTCTTCTATTCAACACATGAATCTATATTTCTTTCAACACACGACTATTTTTGTTATGTAAAATATTTTATAAAATTATGGTATCTATCGTTTGATTTTTAATCAGATTCCACCGTAAAGTAGATTCTAATCTTAAATATGATAAAGACGTAAATTTTATTGTTAAAATATTTTACTCAACACATGAATAGTTTCAACACATGAACATCGTCGACACATGACTATTTTTATATTCAACACCTGAATTTTCTTTTATAATGTTCATTATTTTCCCGATTGGAATGAGGCCCAATCAATTACTATATATCATTAATTATATAGATTCCATACAACACATGTATATAATAGCACTGATAAACAATCAACCATCATCCAAAGTGCACCACTTAACTGCATAAGCATCAAATATAAATAATTAACGCTTACACAGCCTGTCGACCAATCGATCGACATACAATTAAATAATCAGGATTAGTGTGCGCCAAATTTCATCCCAACACCAGTGTGGGGTTTCAAATCAACAAACACAGATTTTTATTTGTGCAATTGGGCGATGTGTAAAATTTATCGACCCAATCAATATCAGTCAAATCAGTGTATATAAACAAATCGGCCGATTTGTTTATAAATATTTATTATTTCACTTTCACGTTAAAAATTATATTTTCAACGATAATATATTTATTTCAATACATTAATCTATATTACCGATTTCACATCAACCTCACAAACAATTTTCACAACACATCAATCAAACAAACAAGCCATCCATGGTCTGTGGATGACGGGTGTCGGGTGCTGCTAAGCACCGTCTGCATCCTAGTATATATATATAACTAGAAAATGAAATTTGAGTGAGAAGTTCTCACCAATAGCTATTCCAACTCCACGACACTTCATTTATAGAAATCTTCGTCGTTCTCGCCTTTTTGTCACCTTCGTTACCCGTATTCTCTACATATGTAAAAATCGATTTTTTACTTTACTATTCAATACATTAAAATCGAATTTTTTACTTCGCTATTCAATATATAAAAATCGAATTTTTTACTTCGCTATTCAATATATAAAAATCATATTTTTATATCGCTATTCAATATATAAAAATCAAATTTTTACTTCGCTACTATATAGATAAAAATGATATTTTTACATCGCTACTGTATAGATAAAAAATCTATTTTTACATCGCTACTATATAGATAAAAATTATATTTTTACATCGCTACTATATAGATAAAAATTATATTTTTACATCGGTACTATATAGATAAAAATTATATTTTTACATCGGTACTATATAGATAAAAATTCTATTTTTACATCGCTACTATATAGATAAAAATTATATTTTTATATTGCATTCTTGTTTAATGTTGAAATTAAACACTCACCAGACTGAAACGGGGGTGTGGATTGCGCCCCGAAGTCTGAGGCGGTCGGTGGTAGGCCAACGTGGGCTGTAGTGGCTCGTCTTCGTGAAGGAGGGAGGGGTTTTGGGCGCTAGTTGTCTGTGTCGGCATTAGGGGTCTGAGAGGGGTGAATTGGAGAAGGAAGGGGAGGAGATAGAAGCGGAGGAGGGAGGCGCAGGGTTCGGGCGCGGCTCAAGGGGTGGTGGGCTTCGATTGGGGCTGAGCTTTTGGGTGCGGGTTCGATCAGAGGGAGGGAGAGAGAGGCGCGAGGTAGGTGAGGGTTGAACGGAGGGGCGCGGTGGCCCACCTGGCGGCAGCGACGATGGGAGGAGCGGCAACACGGTTGATTTTTGTTGTTTTTTTTCTTCTTCTGAATGTCGGGTTGGAAAGTAACGGGGGGAGGGGGGTCTGAGAGAGATAAGGGGGGAGAGGAGAGAGATTTTAATTTTATATTATTTAATTTTAAGAAAAGTTGGCTTTTTATTTCGACCTCGAAACGAGGCCTACTGCCTGTCGTCCATAGCGTTTCACCCCCATTCCGAACACAATGGGATATATATCGTAGGCTGATTCGATCGTTTCGATCAGTTTTCGTCGAAATCAAAAAATAACTCTATATATTGAATTTGAAAACGCATTTCAATCTACCGAGGTCGCATACTAACTTGAAAAATTCCATAAAAATATTTCCTAGCTTCGTATTGATGATATGGTCCTAACAAAACTAATATCATCGAATTCTGAAACCGTTAGAAAAATGGCCATTTTCCAGTCGATTAAAATCAACTAAAAATGGTCAAACGCGTTTTCCTTTGCCACGCTCACATATTGATTCGAAAAAATATGAAATTTGGAATCTAACAATAATTTGACATCATGGATCCAACGAAAGTGGTTTCGTCGAAATCCGAGGTCGTTTGCAAAATTCCCATTTTTAAGGGCTTGAATTCCATAGCGACTATACAGAATTTTCAACTGGACATATCTTTTGATTCCCACTATGGAATCTTGATTTTTCGGATTCGTTGGAAAGATATTCTCAATTAGAATCCATTATTTTTGGTTTCACTAAAATCCGGTTTTTTTTGCACCCGGCATGTTCAATTGAAGTTTGAAATCGAATTATTGAACTGCCGCGCCATTTTCAATTCTATTTATAATTATATATAATTATTTATATTCAAGCGACGATGTATATAAATAAATATGTTCCATTCTATTCAAAATAAATTTCTCGTCGTTATTATTTAAAATAATTCACTTTAAATGTTCAAAATTCATTAAAATTGCCAAAATAAAAATTTTAAACTGGCCCAGATTTTCGGGTTGTTACAACCTTGTTCTAAAATTAGTTTGGATGGTGTCAAAAGCTGCATGAAATTATAATTAAATTAAACACCTGTTTAATTTAACTGGAAGTGAGCCGCTTAAACGATGAAAAGGAGATCAAGGTGAGTTAAACTCGCTCAGTTTTCCCATTTATATTTTATATAAATTGGGTTCTTTATTTTGTGTGCTCTCCTTGTTGATGGTTGCCTATTTTCTAGTTATACATTTGTTTGTTGATTTAACTGATGAAATTAAACTGTGTTTAATTTCAATAAAACAACAAATCGTTATTTTTAACGATTGGTTCTAATAAACGAAACTTACCTTATTCGTCACGTTTATTATAAACGTGTTTAGATTGTTGAATTGTTTGCATTTCTTGTGGTTGATGTTAAATGGTCGTTATTCATTGTTATCAGTTAAATGAAACTGAATGATCTGGTTTGTGATAACCGTTTTGAATACAGGGGAGAACAGGTTGGAGGGATCCAACCAGATTCCTCAAAAATATGATTTGTTTTCATATTATCGTATATGAACTGATCTGATGGGGTGATTGATTTGATGATTGATTATTGAATATTCAACATCTGTTTGTTTAAACCAATGGGTGGTATTAGTTTAGTATTTGACAGCATATGGCCTACAAAATCAATCATTTTATAAATTTTGATTCACCGTCAGGTGAGTCGATAGAGATGAAGTTATAAAATTTATTTTATAACAAGAGATAGAATTTTAAAATGTATTATTTTGAATAAAAGTTATTAAAGAGAATTAAATAAATGATTTATTTATTTAAGACTTTGATTTATTGTTAATTGATTTTATAAAGCCAATTCTGATATTAATCAGATTTATAAGTACGAGAATAAGAAATGAATCGAGTGGTTAAACTTTAATAAAAAAATTAATGGAATTATTTACATTAATTATATTTTTAATTAATTTAAAGTGAGAACTAATTAGCACTGGTAAATGAGATAATTGTGTCTTGAGTTAATTAAATCGACCAGTTTGAATTGAAATTGATTATCAAATTGATGTGTTTCGATTAAAATGGTTTAATGAATACTGTTTAAATGTAAATAAGGTTTTCAAAAAGGATATATTATTTATTTTAATTAATAAAGGAATTAACTACTAATGTAGTTAATGATCGAAATAAATTATTATTTTAATTAATAATAATTTAGAAAATTACTTTTCAAAAGTAATCGAAGTGAAATGAAATCTAATGGGATGGTGAAAGAAGTTATGAATGGGTTCTATACTTAAAACCCATGTTTTTATAACGAAGTTATAAAGAGAAGTGAAGCGAATACGAGAGAGTAAATTAAATGGTTGCTTAATATTTGAGTTAAGTAAAAGGAATTGAGAACAGAAGGGTTTATATAAAACCAGGATTATGTAAATGAGATTGTAACTGTAAAAGCGTTGATATTAGATTAACAAGGTTTGAAATTGAAATAAAGTAAAAAGGGGAGAATTGAAATAGGATTTCCAAAGTGGAAAATGGCCGAATAGTTTTGAAAGGAGATTGGAAATAAGCGAATCTAGTTAAAGAAGTAGGTCGTAGGGTTGTATAACTAAGTCCAAGTTATGATGGAATTTGTTTTGAGACTGGAATAAAATATTTGTTGATTACAACTTATATTTATCTGAGGATAAGAACATTGTTGATCAAGGTCTGAGTGGTAATTAAAATACCCTAACTTGAACGACATCAGGATTATCTGAAGATGATATTAGTTGGTAATCGTAAAAGAGGTTAGCGATAGTTCATTATCTCCATTAGTGAAATAACGCAACATTGGTGAAAATTGGAAAATATATATAACGAGAAATCCGAAGTAAAGGAAATGTAAAGTTAGTTTTATTCTATACTAATCAATGTTAGTTATGGTTTCAAGGATGGAATACAAGATATTACGAAACACTATTTAAAGAAAAATGAGTTGAATGGATTTTCCATGTTTTAAATAATAAAGAATGATGTTGAAATGTTTTAGGAAGGAGAATTTAGTGAGAATTGAATATGGTTATAAGTTATTTAGTAGTATATAGAAATAGTGTTGAGAATTTTGGTATATTAATTAAGAATTCAATTACCGTATTTCTAAATATAAAAGAGATAGAAGTTTTATTAAACAAGAAGTGAACTAGTTTATTTTAAATAAAAGGCCAAGTGATGCTGGATATTGAACCAGTGAATTCATTGGAGTGTCATGATTGAAACACTGTTCATTTTGATAGTTAAATCACCGACTATCAAACATGTCCAATACGATTGTTGGTATGGAAAGACCGACATCGAATTTATATTCGAAAACCATTCTGACTAACAAATACGTGAAGATACCAAAAGAGGATCGAGTTGGGGCATTGAAGACTGTGGATTTTCATAAACGAAAGAACCACAAATATTCTCTTCCTGGTAAGCAGAGATAAGCTGTGATTTTGTCGTGGTTGGAATCTACGGGTTGCAAGGACGTCACGCTACTGATCCATGGGGTGATTCCTATATGGATGCGGTGTGAGAGTACCTTCGGTTCATCCTATTCCTAGATGACTTGTATGAAGGATGTGTGACAGAGTATTTCCATAGGGTCACATACGTTGATTTCTTCAAATGTGCTATAGTTGTTGGCAGGGAATTGCTGTTCTCTTAGCTTCTAAGTAGAGTATTTTTGTGGACGTCAATTAGTGATATCTGACGGATCTGACGAAATGACATTCAAAGTGAATGCTGACCTGGTGTTTAAAAGTTAATCTAAACCTCAAGCCTCACCAACCGGGAAATGACAAAAATCGGGCAGGCAGCATGGCTATGTGGGTCGCTCACATTAGGGTGTATAATCACCTATCTAGGGAAATTCCTATTTACTTTTTTAATCTATATTCGGTGCTGTCCCTTTTTGGGAGATGGTTGCCGATCCCAACCGTAGGTGATATACATTCGATACACTCAAGCGAAATGAGTGGTCGGTCATGTAAGGGCCTGGTTGCAAGATGTTCTTGTTGAACCCAGTGTATTCGCCTCTAGAGATACACTATCGGCAGGTGGTCCCATACCTTGTCATAGTTGGAAATCCAATCTCCAATAAACGCCCGTGGTTTTTGATTGTATACTATATATATGGAGCGTGAGATGCAAGCATTCTGCTAAATTATATTTACTTGTATGTAAACATTATTATAATATTGGAAAAGATATTGGTTTCAAAAACTATTTTGGGTTATCGTAAGGTAAAAACCGTCCATGTTTATGTGTGGATTTGGTCTTACGATTATCCTTTTCTTTTGAAAAGATGTTGAACTTTAAAATCATGATTGGATGATTTACCCTTAATACTGTGTGAGTTTATCTCACTCTAGTTCACCAGACTGACCCGGTGTTTTGTAAATGCTCGGGTTAGCCCGGGGTGTACAGGTTTAGGTTATCGAATGCTGGGAAGTCCAGAGACGAGCTGGAGATGTTCTGACGTATCATATTATATAACTACTATTCCGCCGTGTGTTGTATATCGGAACAGGTCATTATAACTGTCCTGTTGTGTGGTGTACTATGATATTGTAAGTATTTTTAAACATCTCAATAAAGATTTACTTCTGTATTATATTTTGTTCCGCTGCGACGTGAGACTCTGATCCTGTGTTGTGGTGGTTCTTCGTCTTCTTCTATTCTAATATTTCTTTCTTATCTCACCCTCTAATTTCTTTCTAATAACTATCCAGTGTTTTCGGTGCTTGAAGGATCGGCATGATTTACGGTAAAGGTATTTATGTCGATTTTCGGGGCCGGAAATCCTTGGGTCATTACAGTGGTATCAGAGCTGAAGGTTAAGTGATTACCTTGGCTCTGTGGCGTAACTCAGTAGAGATGGGGTTAGTAATACCCTAGATTGAGTTTGAGTGTTTATATACGAGTGAACGTATTTGTAGATTTTACAATAATTTTATATTGTGGAGATTAATTGGTTGGGTTGTTTATGAGTTCTGGTCGATCAGTTTGATCCACTGTATCGATAGGAGTTTCTAAACACTCAAGTACAATAAACCGTTGCAGTATGTTTTGAAAGAGGGAAAATGAAACAATTTCACCCAAAATATATTTTAATATAAAAGAATGATTAATATTTGAAGTATTATAGTATATTGGATGTGTTGGTTGATTATAATTGAAAGGTTGTATAAATAACCAATTAGAATTCGTATAATATAGAATCAGATGAATTAAATCTGAAATCTAAATCAGAATTGGAATTAAAATTCATAAAAATGGGAAAGGTGTTTGCAAATGAACTTGGATTGAATATATGAGAAATTTAAAATCCTGGGAGATTTTAATTTGTTTTACGAACATTGTGTTTGGTATTTTGAAATAGATTTCTAAATTGAAGTGTTCCAAATACGGTTTTGATAAGTGATATAGTATTGAACTCACTTCGATAGCTGGGGAATAACTCGCATGATGCTGGCCACATCATCCGTGTTCATTTCCGAGTTCTAAGTGACGGATTACTACTAAAGAGATTGTATTTGTATTGTTTTGAGAAAAAACAAGTTGTTTTGAATCCTGAAAGAAATATTTGAATTTTTTTGAAAGAGCTAAACTATTTAAAAACTCCCAGGGAGATTGTTTGAACAAAAAATAAATAAATAGAAATTTGTGAAAACAAATATGAATTAAATTTAAACCAATTAACTGGAAATTGAATCGGGATATAATATATCAAGTGAAATCAGATTTTGAATTATGAGACAGGAATCTGAAATGGCGTTGGACTGGTAAGTTAAGAGTTGAAATTGATAATTGATGGAAATTGAGTTAAGAATGAGATTTGGCTTGGGCGCCTGAAGGATTTGGTTTTGAGGATAAAATTGAAATTTTGTTTGGGGATGCATTTGTATATGGTGACAGGGTAGCAGATGGAAAGGATATAATGATATGCCCGACAAAAAGGTACCCGTTTATTTTTATATGGGTTTGGTGATTTATGAGCCTATTTGGCAAGCCGCTTGGCTGTTTTATTTTCTTTTGAATTGGAGAAGGCCAAGAAAGGCAAGTTGTAATTGTACCGATTGAGCCATACAGAGTAGGTGCTGGTGAATTTTTTTGGAAATTTAAGGTGCTAGAAAATTTTGATATTTTTGAAAATATTTATTTACAATATAGAATTGATTTTTGATTTAAAATAAATTGGATTTGAAAATTTAAGGGTTTGTAACGTTCTTTCTTACCTTAGCAATTTCGAGGACGAAATTATTTTAAGGGGGGAAGAATGTAACAACCCGTGTTTTTGGCCGTCAAATATTTAATTTAAATAATTTAATTTAAATATTTTATTTGGAATATCGATGGAATTTAATATTGAATTCGTTGTTTAAACGAAGTTCGAATGTTATATGTTTATATAATTATAAATCGAGCTCGAAATAGCACTACAGTTCGTAAATTGGAGTTTTGAACTTCAACTGAGAATACGTGATCCAACATAAGTCGGATTTCTATGAAATAAGAAACGTTGGAACCGTATTGATGATAATTTTCATATGAAAGAGAAAAATCCATATTTCGTGTTATAGATTGCTAGTTATGGCTAAGTCAAATTTTGAAAAAAAAAACGCTATGGAAATCATTATCGACCTTTAAAATGGCCATTTTGCAAACGAACTCTGTTTTCAATGAAATTAGTTTCATTGGAACTGTATCGTCAAATTATTGTTACGAAACCAAATTGCATGGCAAACCGATGTCATATGTGACCACGGTAGCCGTAAACGCCCAATCAAATTCTATAGTGCGTAATTAAATTAATCGAGAGATATTTGAGTGTAACTTGAGCAGACGATCGAATTAAGCCATGAAACCAGTCGCGTTGAGTTCGTATCGTCAATTAGAGTCAGGATAGGTATATAGTTTGCTATTTTTGAAGACCGGATAATTTGGCGTTAAAAGGGGTATTGTGGTGCGGGGTAAAAATAGCCTACCGGGGAAACAGTCTCTGAATGCGACGAAACTGGTGCCCTTGGGTTCATATCAACAAATTATTGTAAGATTTGAAGGCTTCAAGTTGATTTGATTTATCTGGTGATCGTGGAAAAATTAAACATGTGTTTATTTCTGGTTTTATAAACGAATTTTTTTAAAATGATGACGGAATTCGACGAAACTTGTCCCATTGGATCTGGAATATCTTTTTACACTAAGATTTTTTTTATCAGTAAACAGAAATCATTTGTAGTGTTTTTAATCAATTCCTTCGTGATGAAGTTTCGTAAATAATATTATATAATTTCATGCACTATATATACAGCCTATATAAACATCTCAAGATAGAACCCTCGTATTGTCTGCTCAACTAAAACCTAATTTTCAGCCGCCACCCTTAAATAAACAAACCAAAACGCGCAACCCTCTTCCACCGTTAACTCTCAATCCATGAACTTTTTGCTAAAACGTTCTGTTGTAATCTTGTAGCAGA
The DNA here is from genome assembly GCA_030737875.1 of Allium sativum. NCBI lineage: Eukaryota > Viridiplantae > Streptophyta > Magnoliopsida > Asparagales > Amaryllidaceae > Allium > Allium sativum. The sequence continues at coordinate 846,703,983 of CM060918.1, forward strand.
TGGCAAGGTCTAAGTGATGACCGGTGGTGATTAGTGGTGGAGGGCGAAGTTAGTCTGAATTCGAGCATGAAGGCACCGGGTTTCAAAGCTGTTTGGGGGCGACTGGATCGATCGAGCTTCACGGGATTTTGGGAGGTGGTCGAGCAGGCCTGGGTGCGTCGCTGATGACCGTGGATCAGGGTGCGGTGGTCGAAATCTCGGCGGCGACGGTGAAGTTTTGGTCTGTAAATGGCAACGTTGGTTTTGAGTTTAGAAACAAAGGAGGATGCAATGGGGACAAGAACGAACCAACGTTGGGAAGGCTCACGTACTAACGCAAGTACCATCAGAAGGACAAAGAAAGAACACTGTAATTGAGTAAAATTAACTAACGTTTAATTAAATGATAATGGCGTTATTTAACCGTTACTCACAACGTGAATGTGTCTACATGGGAGTTGGCTCGGGAATGATAAGGAAGGGAGCGAAATACATGAGCAAAGTATACGGGAAGAACAGTAGTGATCAACAAATTCTTTGGCCATAGAATACGTAATCGGCCTTAATCCTTACAAAGTAATTAGAACCCATCATAATTGTTTAATTAAATCTCTAACATAATGAATGAATATGCAGGCACTTAGGGTAAAGGGAACCTGGCCGTATTCACCATTCGACATTACAGAAACTAATTTTTAGTTTAACTAAGTGATAATTATATCTATTTAAAACCGTTATATTCAATATTTGTTTAACTGTGTTCAAATGAATGTCAAGGAAATTAAAGAGGAGGAGACCACCTTTGTTCGGAAGTCAGTTGGACGGAATGAATTTACATAAGAACGTGACTTAAGTTAAGAAACATAATTAAAGATTAATTAATTTAAGTAATTAAAGAATTGGTTTAGTTAATTTATATGAACTAAATGGATAGTTTTTCCCAAGCCTAGGATGGTCACCGGTACGAGGGGAGCAGAACTGTCAGTCGTTTTGCTTAATAATGTAATTAAGTTATACTGTTAATTAAGTATTAAGTAGAGAGTAAATAGTTTAATTAAATTTTATATCTTACAATATTTGTATTTCATGCAAATTTTATCAGAATGGGATGGAACAAATTGCATGGGGACCGTAATTACGAACACCATGTTCTGAAATTAGTTTGGACGGTGTCAAAAGCTACAGGAAATTCTAATTAAATTAAACACCTGTTTAATTTAACTGGAAGTGAGCCGCTTAAACGACGAAAAGGAGATCAAGGTGAGTTAAACTCACTCAGTTTTCCCATTTATATTTTATATAAATTGGGTTCTTTATTTTGTGTGCTCTACTTGTTGATGGTTGCCTATTGCTAGTTATACATTAGTTTGTTGATTTAACTGATGAAATTAAATTGTGTTTAATTTCAATAAAACAACAAATCGTTATTTTTAACGATTGGTTCCAATAAAGGTAACTTACCTTATTGGTTACGTTTATTATAAACGTGTTTAGATTGTTGAATTGTTTGCATTTCTTGTGGTTGATGTTAAATGGCCGTTATTCATTGTTATCAGTTAAATGAAAATGAATGATCTGTTTTGTGATAACCGTTTTGAATACAAGGGAGAACAGGTTGGAGGGATCCAACCGGATTCCTCAAAAATATGATTTGTTTTCATATTATCGTATATGAGCTGATCTGATGGGGTGATTGTTTTGATGATTGATTATTAAATATTCAACATCTGTTTGTTTAAACCAATGGGCGGTATTGGTTTAGTATTTGACAGCGTATGGCCTACAAAATCAATCGTTTTATAAATGTTGATTCACCGTCAGGTAAGTCAATAGAGATGAAGTTATAAAATTTATTTTATAACAAGAGATAGAATTTTAAAATGTATTATTTTGAATAAAAGTTATTAAAGAGAAATAAATAAATATTTTATTTATTTAAGACTTTGATTTATTGTTAATTGATTTTATAAAGCCAATTCTGATATTAATCAGATTTATAGGTATGAGAATAAGAAATGAATCGAGTGGTTAAACTTTAGTAAAAAAATTAATGGAATTATTTACATTAATTATATTTTTAATTAATTTAAAGTGAGGACTAATTAGCACTGGTAAATGAGATAATCGTGTCTTGAGTTAATTAAATCGACCAGTTTGAATTGAAATTGATTATCAAATTAATGTGTTTCGATTAAAATGGTTTAATGAATACTGTTTAAATGTAAATAAGGTTTTTAAAAAGGATATACTATTTATTTTAATTAATAAAGGAATTAACTACTAATGTAGTTAATGATCGAAATAAATTATTATTTTAATTAATAATAATTTAGAAAATTACTTTTCAAAAGTAATCGAAGTGAAATGAAATCTAATGGATGGTGAAATAAGTTATGAACGGGTTCTATACTTAAAACCCAAGTTTTTATAACGAAGTTATAAAGAGAAGTGAAGCGAATACGAGAAAGTAAATTAAATGGTTGCTTAATATTTGAGTTAAGTAAAAGGAATTGAGAGCAGAAGGGTTTATATAAAACCAGGATTACGTAAATGAGATTTTAAGTGTAAAAGCGTTGATATTAGATTAACGTGGTTTGAAATTGAAATCAAGTAAAACGGGGAGAATTGAAATAGGATTTCCAAAGTAGAAAATGGTCGAATGGTTTTGAAAGGAGATTGGACATAAGCGAATCTAGTTAAAGAAGTGGGTCGTTGGGTTGTATAACTGTGTCCAAGTTATGATGGAATTTGTTTTGAGACTGGAATAAAATATTGGTTGATTACAACTTATATTTGTCTGAGGATAAGAACATTGTTGATCAAGGTCTGAGTGTTAATTAAAATACCCCAACTTGAACGACATCAGGATTATCTGAAGATGATATTAGTTGGTAATCGTAAAAGAGGTTAGGGATAGTTCATTATCTCCATTAGTGAAATAATGCAGCATTGGTGAAAATTGGAAAATATATATAACGAGAAATCCGAAGTAAAGGAAATGTAAAGTTAGTTTTATTCTATACTAATAAATGTTAGTTACGGTTTCGAGGATGGAATACAAGATATTACGAAACACTATTTAAAGACAAAAGAGTTGAATGGATTTTCCATGTTTTAAATAATAAAGAATGAATTAAACAAGAAGTGAACTAGTTTATTTTAAATAAAAGGCCAAGTGATGCTGGATATTGAACCAGTGAATTCATTGGAGTGTCATGATTGAAACTCTGTTCATTTTGATAGTTAAATCACCGACTATCAAACATGTCCAATACGATTGTTGGTATGGAAAGACCGAGATCGAATTTATATTCGAGAACCATTCTGATCAAAAAATACGTGAAGATACCAAAAGAGGATCGAGTTGGAGCATTGAAGACTGTGGATTTTCATAAACGAAAGAACCACAAATATTCTCTGCCTGGCAAGCAGAGATAAGTTTTGATTTTGTCGTGGTTGGAGTCTACGGGTTGCAAGGACGTCACGCTACTGATCCATGGGGTGATTCCTATATGGATGCGGTGGGAGAGTACCTTCGGTTCATCCTGTTCCTAGATGACTTGTATGGACGGATGTTTGACAGAGTATTTCCAAAGGGTCACGTATGTTGATTTCTTCAAATGTGCTATAGTTGTTGGCGGGGAATTGCTGTTCTCTTAGCTTCTAACTAGTGTATTTTTGTGGACGTTAATTAGTGATATCTGACGGATCTGACGATGTGACATTCAAAGTGTATGCTGACCTGGTGTTTAAAAGTTAATCTAAACCTCAAGCCTCACCAGCCGGGAAATGAAAAAAATCGGGCAGGCAGCATGGCTATGTGGGTCGCTCCCATTAGGGTGTATAATCACCGATCTAGGTAAATTCCTATTTACTTTTTTAATCTATATTCAGTGCTGTCCCTTTTTGGGAGATGGTTGCCGATCCCAACCGTAGTTGATATACATTCGATACACTCAAGCGAAATGAGTGGTCGGTCATGTAAGGGCCGGGTTGCAAGATGATCTTGTTGAACCTAGTGTATTCGCCTCTAGAGATACACTATCGGCAGGTGGTCCCATACCTTGTCATAGTTGGAATTCCAATCTCCAATTAACGCCCGCGGTTTTTGATTATATACTATATATGTGGAGCATGAGATGCAAGCGTTCTACTAAATTCTATTTACTTGTATGTAAAAATTATTATAATATTAGAAAAGATATTGGTTTCAAAAACTGTTTTAGGTTATCGTAATGTAAAAACCGTCCATGTTTATGTGTGGATTTGGTCTTACGGTTATCCTTTTCTTTTGAAAAGATTTTGAACTTTAAAATCATGATTGGATGATTTACCCTTAATACTCTGCGAGTTTATCTCACTCTGGTTCACCAGACTAACCCGGTGTTTTGTAAATGCTCGGGTTAGCCCGGGGTGTACAGGTTTAGGTTATCGAATGCTGGGAAGTCCAGAGACGAGCTAGAGATGTTCTGACGTATCATATTATATAGCTACTATTCCGCTGTGTGTTGTATATGGGAACAGGTCATTATAACTGTCCCATTTTGTGATGTACTCTGATATTGTAAGTATTTTTAAACCTATCAATAAAGATTTACTTCTGTATTATATTTTGTTCCGCTGCGACATGAGACTCTTATCCTGTGTTGTGGTGGTTCTTCTTCTTCTTCTGTTCTAATATTTCTTTCTTATCTCACCCTCTAATTTCTTTCTAATAACTATCCAGTGTTTTCGGTGCTTGAAGGGTCGACATGATTTACGGTAAAGGTATTTATGTCGATTTTCGGGACCGGAAATCCTTGGGTCATTACACACATAGTTTGAGATACCATGTAAATGACATGCAGGCTATGCAGCGTTGCATATAGTTACAACTTATACTGTAAAGCTTGACTAAATCATAACTCAAATCATTTGAACAATTGGGCCTGAAGAACTTGCAAAATATAAGAGAGAAAGAATTTTACAATAGTACAACGGCTAATTGTTGAATCATTGAAATTATAAGAAGTGCATCAGTACAGCAGCTTAAATAAACTACAAGTGTATATCTCAATCTGAATAATATGTTATTATTAAATATTTAAACAACATAGCATACAATGATCTATACATCATTACCGTGACTTAAGTAAAATTGTATTATGCACTTCAATTAACATCAGACTTGGCAATCCGGCTTGAAATGTTGGTACGTTCAAGGGCTCCATCTCATTTCATTGGAGTCGGTGCTTCAGCATAAAACATATAAAACATTAGTAGCATAACACATAAATTTTTGATGCGCTTTGTAAAGAATAGTCTGTAGTAGGTACTTGAATAAATAGCAAAGACCAACCCGTAGTTAGTGGCTTAGTGCATACATAAATAAAAAATAATAAGGGAGGAAGAGGAAGTATTTGAATTGAAGTTAGAACACTTAGCCAAATATCCTTGAAGACATTGAAACTTTATGTCATAACATTTTGTTAAGGAACTAAACCCAAAATTACATGGACAACTCATCAGTCAGAAAGCTGTAAAGTTTGCGAGGTAACAATAACAAAAGTTGATTTTATGTTCTGTAAGTTATAAGCAGCCATACTCGTACGCAATAAAAAAAACTGAAACAACTTGTGTAAATGAAATTAATCAACAGTACAAATCAGAACACCTTATGATATTGTTTGGACAACTAACTCATATATGTTTTTGTTTTTACCTTTTTCTTACATGCCTATTACAAAAAGGACATAATACAGTGGATAATGCAAATAAATCATTGGATCTTAATTAATGAGAATGTTACTGATAAATAACTTTGTTACATAAATAACTTCAAACATTAGCCAAATGAAACGTATGGTAAGAAAATATAAAATTGATACCTAAAAAAATATAAAACTGATACCTAAAAACTACTATGATGTAAATTCAATAAGAAAATATAAAAATGATACCTAAAAAAAATATAACTAATACCTAAAAACAGCTATGATTTAAATTCAACTAGAAAATATAAAACCGATACCTAAAAAATATAGAACTGATACCTAAAAACTGCTTTGATATATTAAAGGAAAACTAATACAAAAAATGTATACATCCCACTTTGATTGATCAAAATGACATAATTTCGATTGAGTTGCAAATCTAATGCAAAAATACAAGTACAAAACTGATAGAGCATCAAAATTATAAACACAAAAGCATTACACTGTTAAACCCGAAAACTGATACCTAAAAAAAATAGCAAACTAATACCTAAAAATAGCTGCTAACTTCACCATAAAATAAAGTATTTTCCAACGATTTTTTTCTTGTTCATCTATCTCGTTTGATTTTCCACGACGAATTCACGAAATCAAAAAAATCACAAAATCATATTTACTGCCAAACGAATCAAAATCCACGGCACGTTCATGAATCGACAAAGACGATTGAAACGATAAAATTAGGGCAAATAAAAAAAAATTGATGAGCTCGATCGATATGGATTTTAAAGAGGATTGCTGAAGATTGAAATATGAAAGGAAAAAATCGCGTTGGAAATCATAGAGGAGATCGAGAAATTTGCGAGAGTCGGATTGTTAAGGAAGAAGAAATCCACGCGCGTGAAGAAGAAAAGAATTAGTTTATTGTCCTTTTGAGTAAAATTTTAGTGGGCTTTCCTTATGGTTAAAAAAGTCTTCAATTTTATCCTTGTGAGTATCTTCTTGTGTTTAAAATACAATTTTGTTTCATTACTTTCCAACAACATTTCAAATGCTAACTTGGAGCACTTTTGCTATATTGTTAACCTAGAAATACATTAGTTTTGACAATTTAAACATATAAGAATATATTTTTTTGAAAAAGAACATATAAGAATATATATATATATATTATATATCTTAATTTTACAAATTAATATCACCTACGATATTAATTAAGAAACAATATTATCACTATCAAAGAAAATTCAATTAATACATGACATTCATAGTAATTGGCAAAACAGCCTAAACTAGATTCGCGATGCAACTTAAACGAATATCGTTATTGATAGCTAAAATTTTCGTCACATTCAAAGATTCTTGATTACTCGACATCAATAGAGTTTCGGGTACTAAAAATAAAAGTGCAGCAAGCAAAGAACACAAAAAATTATAGTGGTTCGGTTCGGATTGAACCTACATCCATTTTGAATGCATTTGCGTGTTTTTATTAATTATTGAAGGTTATAAGTAGTAGGCATTATAATACAAATTTTGGCAAAGTTTTCAGGAGTTATATTTTGCATATGCAAAGTCTAGGGAGAAAATTATATGTTCTTTATCTTTCTTTAGCCCTATGCAGCCATCAATGATGTCCTATGTCCTTGTAGAGCTCTCAAATCATGCAAATGTCAACTTTTTTGAAGAATGAGGAAGCAGGTATTTGTATGTAGTGGATTAGGTAGGGGTATTTGAGATTTGGAGACCACAGCAGGAGATTTCGCATCCTTAGAAGGCGACATCCTGAAATTCGCATCCCCTTGAAATACATCAGAAGATTTCATATCCTCATAGCGATACGAAGCACGTATCATCGAAATACGAAATTTCGTATACCGAGGGATACGATAATGAAGTGGAACGCATGTTTTTTAGTGGACACGAAGCACGTGAGGATAGGTGGCGAGGGATGCGAAATGACACGGCTTGTGGCCTTCTGGATTCGAGAAGTGGAAGGCGAAGTAGAGGGAAGTGAAATATCTTGGTGTGAGAGCAGGGAAGTCAAAATCATGGGAAGCGAAATGGAAGGAGTCGAAATGTGGTGTAGAGGCCCGTAAATCCGTACCAATTTGAGCTGACTAATATTATACACATTCAACCCGAAGTGCATGAAAATACATATCTTTAAGAGAAAGAAATTGGACGATGAGATAAGAAAGATAGAAATAAAGGAATAAAAGAAGAAGAAGAACATAAAGAACAGAATCAAAGTAAACACGAATCTCACAGTGGAACAAATAAAATTTATTATACAACATAACTTTAAAATACAAAACTGAATTTATATATACATACCATATCAGAGTATAACTCAGATACATCATAGCGGAAATAATCTCTAAATAAATAACGGTGAGGCCACCTGCTTCGAGATCCTCCAAGTGAATCTGTAAAATCCTAAAACACTTGACTGCCCGTACAAATTTGGGCACCCAAGAGTTTAGGAAAACACAAACAAAATAAACTCTGGGTCAGTCATGGGACTGGTGTGAGTAAACTCCAACCATTTGTTTAACTTTAAAAATCCTTTTGAAACAAAAGGATAATAGTAAGATCATCCCACACATAAACATGGACGATTTTTACCTTACTATAACCCAAAATATATTTGATATCAAATCCAGTGATGTTATGATAATGTCTAAACGAATAAATATCCAAGTAGCAGAACGCTTGCATCTCATGCTCCACATATATAGTATAAAATCAAAAACTGCAGGGCTCTTATTGGAGATTCAATTCCAACAGACATGGTATGGGAGCATCTACCGATCATTGTTCTCTAGAGGGTATACACCTGCAGGGTTCAACAAGAACATCTTGCAAACCGACCACATATGACCGACCACTCATTTAGCTTGAGTGTATCGAATATATTGCCACCCACGGTTGATGGCCATCCAACCGTAATCCGAAGATACAGAATCGAAAAAGAACAAATATGAATTTTCTCTAGATCGATCACAATACACTGTAAAGACCCGCAACTTCCCCGTAAAGGAAAGCGTCGGATAGTTCGAGAACAAGCCACAACAGAACGCATACAAAGAACATTTCATTGTATATTACAACAATGCATCAGATTACAAGAATATACAGAGTTTAAAAGAATATTACACAGATTTATCAGAGATTTAAATTACATTTAAATACAACGCAGCGGAAAATAATACAATAAACAACTAGAAGAAGATATACGGATACAAAGCTTTCCGGATATCGTTCCCGCTGTAAACCAGGATCCTGTGAATATAAATCTGCAAAACCAAACTACTAGCTGCCCGTGTCGAAAATAGGGGCACCCAGAGTTTAGGTTAAAACAATAAACTCCAGGTCAGTCATGTGACTGGTGTGAGAACTAAAACAGTTATTAATCTTTATTTTAAAGTTAGGTAAATCAAGGGACCACGCCGTATAACACGGAACGGGTTTCCTCCCAAGAATACCAGTGCATAAAACAAACAGCGCAATGCTAAATAAAGAAAAATGAAGCTGTTATAAGACCCAGGTCCCATCACACAATGCAACGCAGTCGAGGATAGGGTTTTCCCTTATAACAGCCAAAGAATGCTTGATACGTTTAAAACAAATCATTTGATACTATAATAAGTGCATAGTGTATAAAACAACTTCAAATCATAAGTATCAATCATAGGCGGCATAAGCGCCCCATCCCACTATGTCGCCATATATAGGATATACAATCAAAACCGCAAAGTCTCGTATTTGGAAATTGGATTTCCATCTATGAACCGAGGCAAAAGATAGTCCTCAACCGATTCGAGACTGCCTAGCCCCAGCCTCAGGATCAGAGCTCGAGTGACCCTAGGAGCGACAGGGCCGGTCCACCGATGTGGATTAAAATGCCTGAACACTACGTTTCCCCGCCCTTTGGGGCGTAAATGAGCCACTAAATGACTCCATCGGTTCGAGAACGACCGATCAATCCGAGGCGCCTCGCAACAGCAACAACCACATAAGTCAAACTCGTCAGGGCGTGTAAAACCACTGACGCCACTTCTAACTAGGAAGAAACGCAGGCCCTCCCTGAGGTCCTTTCTCCCGTTTTTGGTTCATACCGGGTGTGAAACTCGCGAAGTAAACGTTACACAAAGCTACGCCACAAAGGCCGTGCTTTGATCATCACCACAAGACTTTGCTTTTCAACAGAAGCCTTGATCATTTGCATCTTAGCATGCCACACAGGCAAACCACTCTATGCAACCGATATCAGTCACACAGAATGAAATCCAATGTCAGACACACAGTCCATTTACAAGTCCGTTCTGGGGCTGAACGAAACCGGAGGCACCTAGTACCCCGCATATCCATCGATCTCCAAGTACGTCTGGACGATCACCAACTGTTTCCATCTTCTTGGGTGTACAGCCCAATCAAGATCATCAGTTATCACCCAAACGACGTGAAGACCTCCGGTCTTCGACCATCGTCTTCATCTTCGACTTATCGTCGTATCAGTTATTCAGAATGGGATAAACCCGGTCTTCCCGAATAACTCGCGTATATTTTATAAAAGTGTTACACAAACACAACATACGCCTCATTCCAATTCATCAGTCACTAACCGTAAATTAATCAAGAGAATAATTCCCCAAATATTAACCCCGAAGGCCGAAACCAACATCAGATCAATATCCAGAAAACCGTTCTGCTTGGCTAACCGACAGTTAGTTTCTAAATTTCACGTTCAAATCTAATTAAAGATTTAACTATCGCCTGGAGCAAAACTGGTGATACTCCATTCTCGATCTTTTCAATCTAATTAAAGATTCATTAAAACTCCACTTAGTTTTAATCTGTGACTGGGTTAAAGAATCAGTGTCATTTAAAACACGGTTCACGATAAACCCAAAGTCACATCCCATTAATTATCGGGTTAAAGAACAAGTGTTATTTAAAACACTGTTCACGATAAACCCAAAAATCAATATCATTTCAATTCCAATTAAATATTATTTAATTGGTGAACTTCATTAAATCTAAATCAAAAGATTTAATCTTTTCTCAACTGGGTTCAAGAACAGTGTTAGTGAAGACACCATTCACGACAAACCCAAATCACATTCATTAATTATCGGGTTAAAGAACAAGTGTTATTTAAAACACTGTTCACGATAAACCCAAAAATCAATACCCATTTCAATTCCAATTAAATATCATTTAACTGGTACACTTCATTAAATCTAAATAAAAAGATTTAATCTTTTCTCAACTGGGTTTAAGAACAGTGTTAGTGAAGACACCATTCACGACAAACCCAAATCACATTCGATATTCAATACAAGGCTCTGAATAGAAAATATATCGGCTTATATTCAATATCGAATTCTACGACTAACAAATGTCGTATTGGAAATAACGATACAAATATATCTTTCAAATTTCCATAACAACACCTGTAATATCACGAATTCCAACATCGAAATATTCCGAAGACAATTTCGATTCAACTCCACTCCAATGCAATCATTGGAAATTTTGGTTATTTTCAAAACCATTTCAAATTCAATTTATTTATTTAAAAATAAATAGAATTATAATTCTAGTTCAAATCTAGTTCATTTCGATAAAAATCTATTTTTATCTTTTCAAATATGGAGTTTTTCATCCCAAACTTTCACAAATCACTTCTTATGATTTTACACAAATTATTACTATTTTTAATAATTTTATCAAGGCCCGTACAGTCGATTTCCATTAACGGCCATCGAACTGCACTTACAGCGACCTTTTTCGAATTTGATTTGGACGTAATTCCAAATCCAACCGTTAGATTTCAAATTTCTAATATTCGTTAGAAAGCTCTTTTCGATACGAACCCAACGGTTCCGGTTTTAGGAGAATCCGACGGTCGGATCTCCCGCAATGTCCGTTTGAAATAAATGGTCGAAATTCACGAACTGCCGCGGCGCGGCGCGTTCTATTCAGGCCATTATATTATATATATAATATATATAATATATACTTCGCCGATTTTTATTTAAAACGAATTATATAAACAGTTTTAAATTCATTTCAAAATTTATTTCGACTTCCATTTCAATTCAAAGCAAAATTGAATTCTTCTTTATAAATTCGTTTCAAAATTCATTTCTGTTCAATTCAAATTTCAATTCAATTTGAATTCATATTCAATTCAATTCATTTCGAAATCGTTTTCAATTCAATTCATTTCGAATTCGTTTTCAATTCAATTTATTTCGAAATCGTTTTCAATTCAATTCATTTCGAATTCGTTTTCAATTCAATTCATTTCGAATTCGTTTTCAATTCAATTCATTTCGAAATCGTTTTCAATTCAATTCATTTCGAAATCGTTTTCAATTCAATTCATTTCGAAATCGTTTTCAATTCAATTCATTTCGAAATCGTTTTCAATTCAATTCATTTCGAAATCGTTTTCAATTCAATTCATTTCGAAATCGTTTTCAATTCAATTCATTTCGAAATCGTTTTCAATTCAATTCATTTCGAATTCGTTTTCAATTGATATAAATATCGTTCACGTCAAAATGGCGTCAATCTAATCAACACGGCTTCATATATTCCTTTATTTTCAAATATTCTATTTCAAATATTTCTTTTTCAAATATTTCTTTTTCAAAACTGGAATGAGGCCCAATCAATTACCATATAATGTTAATTATATGGATTTTCTACAACACATGCATATATCAACAACGATGAATAATCAACCATCATCCAAAGTGCATTCTACACTGTATAAGCATCAAATATAAATATTCAACGCTTATAACAGTCTGTCAATCAATCGATCGACACACAACTAAACAATCGGGATTAGTGTACGTCAAATATCATCCCAACACCCGTGTAGGGTTTCAAACAATCAAACACAGATTTTATTTGTGCAGTTGGGCGATGTGTAAAATTTATCGACCCAATCAATGTCCTTCAAATAAGTGTACATAAACAAACCATCTGGTTTGCAAATGAATATTTTATTTATTCACATTCACGTTAAAATTTATATTTTTAACGACAAAACATTTTATTTCAACATATGAATTTCTCTTCGGTTCATTCTTTAAAAAAAATGATATTTTTATTTTTCTAACATATTTTAGAAAATTTCGGCAGCATAACGGCACGATACTAGAAACGGGACGAGGCCTAGCCTTATCCCCGGTCTAGTGAAGGCCCACGCCATTCACTCATCAATCAAATCAATTTCATTTTGCAAACCACAAAATTTGGAGTAAGGGTCTAACCTAGCCTTACTCCTTCGCCTTATAACGGCGCACGTCTAATCCTAACCAATTTATCGATTCGATTTTTCACACCACAAACCACATTCAAACCAATATCACAATCAATCACCAAACAATCAAACAAACAAGTCCATGGTCTGTGGACGATTGTGTCGGGTGCTACTAAGCACCGTCTGCATCCTAGTATATATATATAACTAGAAATAAAATAGAAAGGTGAGAAATTCTCACTTATAGCTATCCTGCTCCACGGCTCTTCCTTTGCAGAAGTCTTCGTCGTTTCGCCTTTTTGTCACCTTCGTTGCTGCTTTCACTACATACGTAAAAATCACATTTTTTTACTACGCTATTCAATATATAAAAATCGAATTTTTAGTTCAAAGTTCAATATATAAAAATCGAATTTTTAGTTCAAAGTTCAATATATAAAAATCAAATTTTTAGTTCAAAGTTCAATATATAAAAATCGAATTTTTATTTCAAAGTTCAATTTATAAAAATCGAATTTTTATTTTAAAGTTCAATAGATAAAAATCATATTTTTTTTTTCGAAGTTCAATATGTAAAAATCTAGTCTTCGCCTTATAAAAAAATATAGTCTTTGAAGTTCAAACCTTTTTCTAAAAATCAGTTTTTACTTTTATTTTAAAATCAGTTTTAAAATCTTATCAAATCAGTTTTTAAATATTTAAAAATTCAGTTTTTAAACTCTTATCAAATCAGTTTTTATATATTTAAAAATTCAGTTTATAAAATTCTTAAAAATCAGTTTACAAATCTAATTAAAACCAGTTTAAAATGCTTTTAAAAAAAAACAGTTTAAAACCCTAAAATAAAAATAAAATAAAATGTTTACTGTTACCTGCGAAGAAGGGGGGGGGATGCTGCTGTCGGTGGTCATCAGGCGGGGTTGGACGTCGGAGCCGAGGTGGTGGCCAGCAGGGGCTTCGATTCGGAGCTGAACAAAAGGGGGGGGGACTACGGGGTTGTCGCGCCGTGGGGGCTTCGCTCCGTCGAGGAGGGCAGGTGAGAGAGGAGCGAGGCTGGAGGGAGGAGGCACCTGAGGGGAAGATCGGCGGCAGCTCCGCCTGTGGCGGCGGCGAAACTCTGGGGGGCGCGATCGATGTCTGAAGTTTTTTTTTTTTTTTTTTTTTTTTTTTTTTTCTTATTTTCTGTTTGAAATGAATGGACGGGGGGGGCCAAAGTGTTTTAAGGAGGGCAAAGATTTTTTTTTTTTTATTATTAATTTTATTATTATTTAATTCAACCTTAAGTTGACTTTTTTCATACGACCTCGAAACGAGGCCCACCGCCTGTCGTCCATAGCGTTCTACCCCCATTCCGAACACAATGGGATATGTATCGTACGCTGATTCGGCTGTTACAATCAGTTTCCGTTGAATTAACATTTAAATCACTATATTGAATTTTAAACGTACATTTCAAATTACCGGGGTCACATACGAACTTTAAAAATTCCAGAAAAATATTTTCTAGCTTCGTATTGACGATACGGTCCTAACAAAACTAGTTTCGCCGAATTCTGAGACCGTTTGAAAAATGGCCAATTTCCAGTCGATTAAAATCTACTGAAACTGGTCAAACGCGTTTTCCTTTGCCACGCTCACATATCGATTCGAAAAATTATGAAATTTGGAATCTAGCAATAACTTGACATCCCGGACCCAACCAAACTGGTTTCGTCGAAATCCGAGGTCGTTTGCAAAATGTCCATTTTTAAGGGCCTGAATTCCATAGCGACTATTCAGAATTTTCAACTGGACATATCTTTTGATTCCCGATATGAAATCTTGATTTTTCGCATTCGTTGGAAAGATATTATCAATTAGATTCCATTATTTTTGGTTTCACAAAAATCCGGATTGTTTTGCACCCGGTACATTCAATTGAAGTTTGAAATCGAATTTTCGAACTACCGCGCCATTTTCAATTCCTTTTATAATTATATATAATTATTTATATTCTAACGACGACGTATATAATATATACGTTCGAATTATATTCAAAATAAATTTCTCGTCAATATTATTTAAAATAATTCATTTTAAATAATCAAAATTCGTTAAAATTGCCAAAATAAAATTTTTAAACTGGCCCAGATTTTCGGGTTGTTACAATCTCCCCCACTTAAAACTTTTCGTCCCCGAAAAGGAACAAAGTCGAAAGTGGTTTGATTATTCAGCTCTACGATCGATCAGGCTTCCATTCTCCAACTCTTTAGTTTCTGAGAATTTTCAAAATTTCAAAAATTTGGCTAACACCCTAAATTTTCGAAAAATTTCGCCATAACCTCCCCTGCACCGGGAGCATCGGGGAATTTCAAATAGCTTCCCCGGTCCTTCAGATCTCAAAAAGAAAAAGAAAAAGCCAAGCGGCTAGCCAATAGGCTCACAAAATCATCATCACCCAAACAAAACAGTAAATTATGTAGTAAACATGTACCTATTTGTCGGGCAAACAAATTTTATTCTCTGGCTCTAGCCTCCTTGCTATGACCTGCTCAATATAAGTATATGTATATGCAAGCAAATGCGACCAATTTTCAATATAATCCAATATTTGATTCAATTAGGCTAAATGGTTTAAAATTAGCAAACAAATGAACAAACAACACAAACATCAATCAATTAGTGAATTTAACGTTTCAAATTCATAATTTTGATACATAGACAAAAATCAGATTTTTGATGCTAAATCACAACAATAAGCCCTATCTAATTTTGGTTCTCACACCAGCCTATATGGAAATATATAGATAACCCACTCTCGCCAGTCGAACACAACACAGATGACGATGCCTCATCATCAGAATCATCCCCGGGCAACTAGAATGTGATTCTATATCTACCCAATATATTAAAACTTCGAATACAAGCCGCTAAGCGTGTATGCAAAATCTTTATATACTCGATTGCCCAAATTCAATTTAAATAGACTATTCAAATACGAATACTTAAGATTTGAATTTCCAAAACAAAGTGGGTTTTCACTTTTATTTTCAAAAACAACACTCTTTCGACTCGTTCTAGGACACTACTGATCCCATCTCTAACGAGTCATCCTCATTGGATATTACTAATCCAATATCTGATGAATTCTTTCGTATGGTTCTAATGTGCCTTGTTCTCTAGCTTTGTAAACCAAAGCTCTGATACCACGTGTAAAGACCCGCAACTTCCCCGTAAAGGAAAGCGTCGGATAGTTCGAGAACAAGCCACAACAGAACGCATACAAAGAACATTTCATTGTATATTACAACAATGCATCAGATTACAAGAATATACAGAGTTTAAAAGAATATTACACAGATTTATCAGAGATTTAAATTACATTTAAATACAACGCAGCGGAAAATAATACAATAAACAACTAGAAGAAGATATACGGATACAAAGCTTTCCGGATATCGTTCCCGCTGTAAACCAGGATCCTGTGAATATAAATCTGCAAAACCAAACTACTAGCTGCCCGTGTCGAAAATAGGGGCACCCAGAGTTTAGGTTAAAACAATAAACTCCAGGTCAGTCATGTGACTGGTGTGAGAACTAAAACAGTTATTAATCTTTATTTTAAAGTTAGGTAAATCAAGGGACCACGCCGTATAACACGGAACGGGTTTCCTCCCAAGAATACCAGTGCATAAAACAAACAGCGCAATGCTAAATAAAGAAAAATGAAGCTGTTATAAGACCCAGGTCCCATCACACAATGCAACGCAGTCGAGGATAGGGTTTTCCCTTATAACAGCCAAAGAATGCTTGATACGTTTAAAACAAATCATTTGATACTATAATAAGTGCATAGTGTATAAAACAACTTCAAATCATAAGTATCAATCATAGGCGGCATAAGCGCCCCATCCCACTATGTCGCCATATATAGGATATACAATCAAAACCGCAAAGTCTCGTATTTGGAAATTGGATTTCCATCTATGAACCGAGGCAAAAGATAGTCCTCAACCGATTCGAGACTGCCTAGCCCCAGCCTCAGGATCAGAGCTCGAGTGACCCTAGGAGCGACAGGGCCGGTCCACCGATGTGGATTAAAATGCCTGAACACTACGTTTCCCCGCCCTTTGGGGCGTAAATGAGCCACTAAATGACTCCATCGGTTCGAGAACGACCGATCAATCCGAGGCGCCTCGCAACAGCAACAACCACATAAGTCAAACTCGTCAGGGCGTGTAAAACCACTGACGCCACTTCTAACTAGGAAGAAACGCAGGCCCTCCCTGAGGTCCTTTCTCCCGTTTTTGGTTCATACCGGGTGTGAAACTCGCGAAGTAAACGTTACACAAAGCTACGCCACAAAGGCCGTGCTTTGATCATCACCACAAGACTTTGCTTTTCAACAGAAGCCTTGATCATTTGCATCTTAGCATGCCACACAGGCAAACCACTCTATGCAACCGATATCAGTCACACAGAATGAAATCCAATGTCAGACACACAGTCCATTTACAAGTCCGTTCTGGGGCTGAACGAAACCGGAGGCACCTAGTACCCCGCATATCCATCGATCTCCAAGTACGTCTGGACGATCACCAACTGTTTCCATCTTCTTGGGTGTACAGCCCAATCAAGATCATCAGTTATCACCCAAACGACGTGAAGACCTCCGGTCTTCGACCATCGTCTTCATCTTCGACTTATCGTCGTATCAGTTATTCAGAATGGGATAAACCCGGTCTTCCCGAATAACTCGCGTATATTTTATAAAAGTGTTACACAAACACAACATACGCCTCATTCCAATTCATCAGTCACTAACCGTAAATTAATCAAGAGAATAATTCCCCAAATATTAACCCCGAAGGCCGAAACCAACATCAGATCAATATCCAGAAAACCGTTCTGCTTGGCTAACCGACAGTTAGTTTCTAAATTTCACGTTCAAATCTAATTAAAGATTTAACTATCGCCTGGAGCAAAACTGGTGATACTCCATTCTCGATCTTTTCAATCTAATTAAAGATTCATTAAAACTCCACTTAGTTTTAATCTGTGACTGGGTTAAAGAATCAGTGTCATTTAAAACACGGTTCACGATAAACCCAAAGTCACATCCCATTAATTATCGGGTTAAAGAACAAGTGTTATTTAAAACACTGTTCACGATAAACCCAAAAATCAATATCATTTCAATTCCAATTAAATATTATTTAATTGGTGAACTTCATTAAATCTAAATCAAAAGATTTAATCTTTTCTCAACTGGGTTCAAGAACAGTGTTAGTGAAGACACCATTCACGACAAACCCAAATCACATTCATTAATTATCGGGTTAAAGAACAAGTGTTATTTAAAACACTGTTCACGATAAACCCAAAAATCAATACCCATTTCAATTCCAATTAAATATCATTTAACTGGTACACTTCATTAAATCTAAATAAAAAGATTTAATCTTTTCTCAACTGGGTTTAAGAACAGTGTTAGTGAAGACACCATTCACGACAAACCCAAATCACATTCGATATTCAATACAAGGCTCTGAATAGAAAATATATCGGCTTATATTCAATATCGAATTCTACGACTAACAAATGTCGTATTGGAAATAACGATACAAATATATCTTTCAAATTTCCATAACAACACCTGTAATATCACGAATTCCAACATCGAAATATTCCGAAGACAATTTCGATTCAAC
The DNA here is from genome assembly GCA_030737875.1 of Allium sativum. NCBI lineage: Eukaryota > Viridiplantae > Streptophyta > Magnoliopsida > Asparagales > Amaryllidaceae > Allium > Allium sativum. The sequence continues at coordinate 846,722,630 of CM060918.1, forward strand.
TCCACTCCAATGCAATCATTGGAAATTTTGGTTATTTTCAAAACCATTTCAAATTCAATTTATTTATTTAAAAATAAATAGAATTATAATTCTAGTTCAAATCTAGTTCATTTCGATAAAAATCTATTTTTATCTTTTCAAATATGGAGTTTTTCATCCCAAACTTTCACAAATCACTTCTTATGATTTTACACAAATTATTACTATTTTTAATAATTTTATCAAGGCCCGTACAGTCGATTTCCATTAACGGCCATCGAACTGCACTTACAGCGACCTTTTTCGAATTTGATTTGGACGTAATTCCAAATCCAACCGTTAGATTTCAAATTTCTAATATTCGTTAGAAAGCTCTTTTCGATACGAACCCAACGGTTCCGGTTTTAGGAGAATCCGACGGTCGGATCTCCCGCAATGTCCGTTTGAAATAAATGGTCGAAATTCACGAACTGCCGCGGCGCGGCGCGTTCTATTCAGGCCATTATATTATATATATAATATATATAATATATACTTCGCCGATTTTTATTTAAAACGAATTATATAAACAGTTTTAAATTCATTTCAAAATTTATTTCGACTTCCATTTCAATTCAAAGCAAAATTGAATTCTTCTTTATAAATTCGTTTCAAAATTCATTTCTGTTCAATTCAAATTTCAATTCAATTTGAATTCATATTCAATTCAATTCATTTCGAAATCGTTTTCAATTCAATTCATTTCGAATTCGTTTTCAATTCAATTTATTTCGAAATCGTTTTCAATTCAATTCATTTCGAATTCGTTTTCAATTCAATTCATTTCGAATTCGTTTTCAATTCAATTCATTTCGAAATCGTTTTCAATTCAATTCATTTCGAAATCGTTTTCAATTCAATTCATTTCGAAATCGTTTTCAATTCAATTCATTTCGAAATCGTTTTCAATTCAATTCATTTCGAAATCGTTTTCAATTCAATTCATTTCGAAATCGTTTTCAATTCAATTCATTTCGAAATCGTTTTCAATTCAATTCATTTCGAATTCGTTTTCAATTGATATAAATATCGTTCACGTCAAAATGGCGTCAATCTAATCAACACGGCTTCATATATTCCTTTATTTTCAAATATTCTATTTCAAATATTTCTTTTTCAAATATTTCTTTTTCAAAACTGGAATGAGGCCCAATCAATTACCATATAATGTTAATTATATGGATTTTCTACAACACATGCATATATCAACAACGATGAATAATCAACCATCATCCAAAGTGCATTCTACACTGTATAAGCATCAAATATAAATATTCAACGCTTATAACAGTCTGTCAATCAATCGATCGACACACAACTAAACAATCGGGATTAGTGTACGTCAAATATCATCCCAACACCCGTGTAGGGTTTCAAACAATCAAACACAGATTTTATTTGTGCAGTTGGGCGATGTGTAAAATTTATCGACCCAATCAATGTCCTTCAAATAAGTGTACATAAACAAACCATCTGGTTTGCAAATGAATATTTTATTTATTCACATTCACGTTAAAATTTATATTTTTAACGACAAAACATTTTATTTCAACATATGAATTTCTCTTCGGTTCATTCTTTAAAAAAAATGATATTTTTATTTTTCTAACATATTTTAGAAAATTTCGGCAGCATAACGGCACGATACTAGAAACGGGACGAGGCCTAGCCTTATCCCCGGTCTAGTGAAGGCCCACGCCATTCACTCATCAATCAAATCAATTTCATTTTGCAAACCACAAAATTTGGAGTAAGGGTCTAACCTAGCCTTACTCCTTCGCCTTATAACGGCGCACGTCTAATCCTAACCAATTTATCGATTCGATTTTTCACACCACAAACCACATTCAAACCAATATCACAATCAATCACCAAACAATCAAACAAACAAGTCCATGGTCTGTGGACGATTGTGTCGGGTGCTACTAAGCACCGTCTGCATCCTAGTATATATATATAACTAGAAATAAAATAGAAAGGTGAGAAATTCTCACTTATAGCTATCCTGCTCCACGGCTCTTCCTTTGCAGAAGTCTTCGTCGTTTCGCCTTTTTGTCACCTTCGTTGCTGCTTTCACTACATACGTAAAAATCACATTTTTTTACTACGCTATTCAATATATAAAAATCGAATTTTTAGTTCAAAGTTCAATATATAAAAATCGAATTTTTAGTTCAAAGTTCAATATATAAAAATCAAATTTTTAGTTCAAAGTTCAATATATAAAAATCGAATTTTTATTTCAAAGTTCAATTTATAAAAATCGAATTTTTATTTTAAAGTTCAATAGATAAAAATCATATTTTTTTTTTCGAAGTTCAATATGTAAAAATCTAGTCTTCGCCTTATAAAAAAATATAGTCTTTGAAGTTCAAACCTTTTTCTAAAAATCAGTTTTTACTTTTATTTTAAAATCAGTTTTAAAATCTTATCAAATCAGTTTTTAAATATTTAAAAATTCAGTTTTTAAACTCTTATCAAATCAGTTTTTATATATTTAAAAATTCAGTTTATAAAATTCTTAAAAATCAGTTTACAAATCTAATTAAAACCAGTTTAAAATGCTTTTAAAAAAAAACAGTTTAAAACCCTAAAATAAAAATAAAATAAAATGTTTACTGTTACCTGCGAAGAAGGGGGGGGGATGCTGCTGTCGGTGGTCATCAGGCGGGGTTGGACGTCGGAGCCGAGGTGGTGGCCAGCAGGGGCTTCGATTCGGAGCTGAACAAAAGGGGGGGGGACTACGGGGTTGTCGCGCCGTGGGGGCTTCGCTCCGTCGAGGAGGGCAGGTGAGAGAGGAGCGAGGCTGGAGGGAGGAGGCACCTGAGGGGAAGATCGGCGGCAGCTCCGCCTGTGGCGGCGGCGAAACTCTGGGGGGCGCGATCGATGTCTGAAGTTTTTTTTTTTTTTTTTTTTTTTTTTTTTTTCTTATTTTCTGTTTGAAATGAATGGACGGGGGGGGCCAAAGTGTTTTAAGGAGGGCAAAGATTTTTTTTTTTTTATTATTAATTTTATTATTATTTAATTCAACCTTAAGTTGACTTTTTTCATACGACCTCGAAACGAGGCCCACCGCCTGTCGTCCATAGCGTTCTACCCCCATTCCGAACACAATGGGATATGTATCGTACGCTGATTCGGCTGTTACAATCAGTTTCCGTTGAATTAACATTTAAATCACTATATTGAATTTTAAACGTACATTTCAAATTACCGGGGTCACATACGAACTTTAAAAATTCCAGAAAAATATTTTCTAGCTTCGTATTGACGATACGGTCCTAACAAAACTAGTTTCGCCGAATTCTGAGACCGTTTGAAAAATGGCCAATTTCCAGTCGATTAAAATCTACTGAAACTGGTCAAACGCGTTTTCCTTTGCCACGCTCACATATCGATTCGAAAAATTATGAAATTTGGAATCTAGCAATAACTTGACATCCCGGACCCAACCAAACTGGTTTCGTCGAAATCCGAGGTCGTTTGCAAAATGTCCATTTTTAAGGGCCTGAATTCCATAGCGACTATTCAGAATTTTCAACTGGACATATCTTTTGATTCCCGATATGAAATCTTGATTTTTCGCATTCGTTGGAAAGATATTATCAATTAGATTCCATTATTTTTGGTTTCACAAAAATCCGGATTGTTTTGCACCCGGTACATTCAATTGAAGTTTGAAATCGAATTTTCGAACTACCGCGCCATTTTCAATTCCTTTTATAATTATATATAATTATTTATATTCTAACGACGACGTATATAATATATACGTTCGAATTATATTCAAAATAAATTTCTCGTCAATATTATTTAAAATAATTCATTTTAAATAATCAAAATTCGTTAAAATTGCCAAAATAAAATTTTTAAACTGGCCCAGATTTTCGGGTTGTTACATACACCCTGCTTAGGGAAGACCCAACTAGCCATGCTGCCTAGCCCAACTTTTGATACTTCCTGGTTGTGAGGCTAGAGGCACGTCTATCTTCATAACATCTGATCACCATTCACTTTGAACGCCACATCGTCAAACTCATCAATTCACTGATCGATTTCCAAGAATATCAAGGGTATAAAAAGCTAAGAGGAACGAATTCCTCCGCCACCAGACGTAATACCTTTAAAAGGTCAACCATACGTGATTTGTTATGTATATTCTATCAGACACTCATCCATACAAGCTGTCCTGGGACTGGACAAACAGAAAGCACCATTTTGGAACAGAACGACCCTTGTATTTCACTCCGTCTTCAATAATCTTCAGCATAATCTAAGTCGCAGCGCTTATGCATATACGTAGAACTAATAGAACTTATAGAATAAAATAAGAAGAAGAACATAATGACTAGAATCGGAGTAAATACGAATCTCACAACGGAACGAAAAAAATTTATTATACAACATAACTTTAAAATACAAACCAAATTTGTATATGCATACAATATCAGAGTATAACTCATATACATCACAGCGGAAATAATCTCTAAATAACTAAACGTGAAGCCTCCTGCTTCGAGCTCCTCCAAGTGTATCTGTAAAATCCTGAAATACTTGACTGCCCATTCAAATTTGGCCATCCAAGCGTTTAGGAAAACACAAACAAAACAAACTCTGGGTCAGTCCTGGGACTAGAGTGAGTAAACTCTAACCATTTGTTTAACTTTAAAAATCCTTTTGAAACAAAAGGATAATCGTAAGACCAGCACACACATAAACATGGACGGTTTTTACCTTACTATTTCCCAAAATATCTTTGATATCAAATCCAGTGATATTATGATAATGTCTAAACAAATAAATTTCCAAGTAGTAGAACGCTTGCATCTCACGCTCCATATATATAGTATAAATTCAAAAACTGCAGGGCGCTTATTGGGGATTGGATTCCAACAGACAAGGTATGGGAGCACCTACCGATCAGTGTACTCTAGAGGGTATACACCTGCAGGAATCAACAAGAACGTCTTGCAACCCAGCCACACATGACCTACCACTCATTTAGCTTGAGTGTATCGAATATATTGCCACCCACGGTTGTTGGCCATCCAACCGTAATCCGAAGATACAGAATCGAAAAAGAACAAATATGAATTTTCTCTAGATCGGTGACAATACACCCTGCTTGGGGACGACCCAACTAGCTATGCTGCCTAGCCCAAATTTTGATACTTCCTGGTTGTGAGGCTAGAGGCTGCGTTTATCATCAGAACATCTGATCACCATTCACTTTAAATGCCACATAGTCAAACTCGTCAATTCACTGATCGATTTGCAAAAATATCACGGGTATATTATGCTAAGAGGAACGAATTCCTCCGCCACCAGACGTAATACCTTTTAAAGGTCAACCATACGTGATTTGTTAGGTATATTCTGTCAGACACTCGTCCATACAAGTTGTCCTGGGACTGGATATACAGAAAGCACCATTTTGGAATAGAACAACCCTTGCATTTCACTCTGTCTTCAATTATCTTCAGCATAATCTAAGTCGCAGTGCTTATGATATACAGAGTGGTTTTCGGATAATAAATCCAATCGGTCTCTCCGTATTGACAACGATGGTCAAAACACTTCGATAGTCGGTTATTAAACTAACGAAGTAAAAACAAACATTCATTCAAATGTACAACTAAACATCACACAACCACGGGCCCTTTTTATTTAACATTCGTTTTTATTATTCGAATTCCCATATCTTACCAGATATTTCTCAAATATCGTTTTATCCTTTTTCACACTTCTCGGAAAAACAATTCCAGTTATTATAAACTCTTATTCTCTCATGTTCCAGAAAATGTACGTTATTTACGTTCGAAAACATTTCCATTCTTTTTACATTCTTTATTTTCTACACTTGGATAATAGACCCTATCTACATTGGAAAAATATTTCCCATTTCATTATAAACATTTTAATCTGCTAAACGCTCACCTTTAAAACATTATTTATTTAAAATGTGAAAATCCTCCCTATTATAGAAATCTAAACCCCTTTATCAGATAACTCTTTATTCACATAATACATACCCTTAACTTGTTTACCGAAATGTCTTTATAATTTTATATTTCCATTCCTCTTTATAAATTCTTTGTCTTCTGTTAGTTCTCTTTCATTCGAATTATTTAATTCAAGTAAAACATCTCATTACCAACTTAATACCATCTTAAATGAATTCCACTTAAGAAACACTTGCTTTAATTAAGATAATTAAATAGCAATTAACTTCATCATTACTGAAGTAAACAGATTACTTCATAATAGATTGGTTGCTAAAATAAATAATAAATAATTGTGCTTAGTTCAGTAATCATTTAAACTTCATTAATTGAAAAGTAATTGATAAGAAATCTTATTAATTTTGATCAATTTCTCGCTAAGCCATTAGCATTAGATTAATTGAAAATCAATTTATTAAATAATCAATTTTCAAAACAACTTCAAACCATCAGTTAATTCGTTAACTGATTCTAAATACTTCTTACCATATGATTAATATAATTAATCTAATTATTCCTAAATTGTTTGTTTAAAAATAATTATCCGAAAATATTAACTCGCAGGATAATTATAGCTTTATAAACTTTATTTAAAAGTCAGACAATCGTTTATATTTACTTTATACAACGAACTATAAAATGTTTATAATAGAACTTTTATTAAAAATTTAAACATCTTTTTAATTATAAAAATATAATTTGTATAATTTAACTTCATTGATTTTCCTGACGGTCAATTAACTTCTTAACAAAACGATGGGTTTATGGTCGACTGTTGCCACTTTCTTAATCGACATCGTTTATTGACTAAACCAAAACAAATATTGAATTTCCATTCAACATCAATATCCACATAGGGTTTAAATGTCATATGGGTTCAAAAAGTGGATACATAATTACTATGATTTGGTTCCAATACCATGATTTGCTTCTAGCTTCATAATCGAAATGAACTCCGACCTGCTACGACAAGCAATAGTGACAGCCATCGAAACTTCCAGCTGTTGTCAAAACCTTGCGCCCGGTACCCACTATCTGGTCCCTTTCCTTATCTTTTTGAACTACGGCATGCTGCTCTTCAACTCTAGCATACACCACGTTAGTACCCACCCAACCAAACCGCATGTTCTCCATGTAAATACCATTTATGTACATAGAACATCACACAAACTTACATCACGTATTAACCCCTTTGTTATCCTTGTTATACAGAGAATTCTGTATTGGTACAGTAACCGTAGAAAACTTGTAGTAATCTGGCAACACGGTAGTTGAAATTCAACAGCGAATAGAGTATACCGTCACAGTTAATCAGAGAGCTATTGATAATCCGAGTCCAATCTTGAACGACTGTTTCCTTAAATCGTATTTGCGCCCCTTTCTCAGCACTAAAGGGCTTTGGTGCAAATCGATTCCCAAGATAAAACGGATTCAACTTCGCTGTACAGTGCAGTAGGTGAAGCAACAGCAAACGCAAGGATGTTTTATTTACAAAACAGAGCAGTGGAGGAAGAAGGGCGAAAGTCATAAAATTCGATACTGATTTGATTTTTCGCTGCCCTTTATATAGGCTGTGAAGAGGTATTCAATCGTGAAGGGATGCCACTATTCGAATTGCAACGGCAACGACTGTTGGAAAGGTTGCGACCCTTTACCAACAGTCATTTCCGTTGGTATTTGGCGGATATGTTCAAAAAAATAGTCGTTTGAACAGCGCAAGCAGACTTGGCGGCATTCGGAAGCCCGTACGATCACGAGACCCCAAGAGCCCCAAGGCCCTAATCTTTGACCTTTTTAATATTAACATGAATATATAATCATGCCATTGTCTCTCCCTCTTCTATCACCTCTTTCTATTGATATAATACATCAAGCATTAGTATAAGTAGTGGCATAAGGCACAAATTTCCCCGATGTAGGACTTAGTTTGCCTCAACCACTTTACTCATTCTTCCAACAATCCCCCACATGAGTGAGTGGTTGTATAATCTGTTCTGAAACTTTGTGTAACATTTATCATATCGGTAAAAGTAGCATAGAGGCCTTGAACTTTTCCTAGTGTTTTATCGTTATAACTAACTGGCGAATCAGTAGACTGGACTGTCTTTGAACTGTAAGCCATTTGTGTAAGTCTATAAAGATAACACAAGATAAATGCTTGTTAACCCCTTGGTTCTCTGTTTGTGTTCGATTTTGCCATGAACACCGCCTTGGTTTCATGAGTGCTTGAAGAATTCGACCTTACAATTCTTCTTAAAGTGGCGCCTTCGCACTCACATAGGTGATTCTATAAGGAGTATCCCGTAATACCCCACTTGGTTCTTTATAACACCACAGTATTGACATCATTAAAAGCCAAGCTTATCCTATTCTCTGACGGGTTACGCACTGACTTATCATAGGAGTGGTTTATATTTAACAGTGCCGTCAAGTTTATCTTAAACTTAGTTGTCCCTTTGAACCTAGATCTTGGGATCTCCAGTCAACTAGGTGGGGTTTCCGTTTTAGAAAACTTTTAGTTCATAGGTCTTAAGCCCATTCCCATCGATAAGGTTTGAACTTTCTCCCTTGGCAAGCCTTTTGTTAGTGGATCCACTATGTTATCCTTTGACCTTACATAGTCTATAGTGATAACTCCATTAGAGAGAAGTTGTCTTATGGTTTCATGTCTACGACGAATATGTCGAGACTTACCATTATACAATGTACTATTTGCCCTTCCTATAGCAGATTGACTATCACAATGTATACATATTGGGGGTACTGGTTTTTCCCAATTTGGAATGTCTTCTAAAAATCTCCTAAGCCAATCTGCTTCTTCCGCGCCTTTATCCAGAGCAATGAACTCAGATTCCATTGTTGACCTTGCTATGCAAGTCTGTTTGGATGATTTCCATGAAATTGCTCCATTTCCTAAAGTAAACACATATCCACTTGTGGATTTTGTCTCATTTGAGCCCATTATCCAATTAGCATCACTATATCCTTCTACTACTGAAGGATACTTATCATATTGCAACACATAGTTTTGTGTATACTTTAGATATCCTAGGACTCTGATTATTGCTTTCCAATGATTTTTACCAGGGTTGCTGGTATATCTACTTAGCTTGCTTACAACGTACGCAATATCAGGTCTAGTGCAATTCATGATATACATAATACTTCCCAATATACGAGAGTATTCCAGTTGATATATACCATCACCAGTGTTCTTTACCCAATTTTGGTTCATATCTACTGGTGATTTTGCAGTAGTTATATTATGCTGTTTGAATTTTTCAAGAATTTAAGCAATGTAATGTGACTGAGATTACGCATATCCAAGTGGTGTTTTTATAATTTTTACACCTAAAATTACATCGGCCACTCCTAGGTCCTTCATATCAAATCTAGAGGATAGCATGTCCTTCGTATATTTTATTATGACCTTATTATTTCCTAGGATCAGTAAATCATCAACGTAGAGACAAACGATGACATACCCAACATCTATACATTTTATATAGACGCATTTATCTGATTCACTTATTTTGAATCCATTTGATAACATAGTTTCATCAAATTTCTCATGCCATTGTTTTGGTGCTTGTTTAAGGCCATAAAGAGATTTCACTAACTTGCACACCTTATTTTCATTTCCTGGGTTTACAAACCCTTTTGGTTGCTACATATATATTTCCTCTTCCAGTTCACCGTTCAAAAACGCAGTTTTCACATCCATTTGGTGTATTTCCAAATTCAATATAGATGTGATTGCAATAAGCATCCTAATTGATGTTATTCTAGTAACTGGAGAGTATGTATCAAAGTAATCCAGATCTTGCTTTTGTCTGAATCCTTTTATTACAAGTCTTGCTTTATACTTGTCTATTGAGCCATCAGCCTTTAGTTTCTTCATAAATATCCATTTATATCCTAGTGGTTTTGATCATTTGGGGAGATCCACTAGTTCCCACGTATGGTTTTGTAGAATGGATTCTATTTCACTATTGACGGCTTCTTTCCAATAAGGAGCATCGGGAGATGACATTGCTTGTTGGTAAATTAGAGGTTCATTTTCTATCATATATGCATAGAAATCAGATCCAAAGGATTTACAGATCCTTTGTCGCTTGCTCCTTCTTGGTTCCTCTATCTCGGTTTCATCATTCATTTTTCTTTGATCAGCATTATCCTCGGGAGTCTCTGCATCTCTTAGCCTCTTTTGAACACTTGTATCAATAGAGGCTTTTAGAGGAAAAATGTGTTCAAAGAATCTTGCATTTCGAGACTCGATAATGGTGTTTTCGTGAATGTCATCAATTTGAGATTTATACCCCAAAATTCGATATGCACTACTATTATGAGCATATCCAATGAATATGCAATCTATAGTCTTTGGTCCTATTTTGACCTTTTTCGGTTTTGGAATTTCCACTTTGGCAAGACACCCCCACACTTTTAAGTATTTGTAGGATGGGGGTCTATTTTTCCAAAGTTCATGGGGAGTCTTAGACGTTTTCTTTCGTGCTATTTTATTCAAAAAGTGATTTGCCGAAAGAATAGCTTTTCCCCAAAAGTTATCTGGCAATCCAGAACTAATTAGGAAGGCATTCATCATTTCTTTAAGAGTTCTATTTTTCCGTTCGGCTATACCATTGGATTTAGGTGAATACGGAGCTGTAGTTTGATGTATAATTCCATGCTCGACACAGAATTCCTGAAATGGAGATTTGTATTCTCCTCCTCTATCACTTCTTAAAGATTTTATTTTCTTATTGAGTTGATTCTCAACTTCAGCCTTATACTGTTTAAACATGTCGATTGCTTCGTCCTTACTTCTAAGGAGATATACATGACAATATCTAGTACAATCATCAATGAATGTGATAAAGTACCTCTTTCCACATCTAGTTTGACACATTTTCAAATCACATGCATCAGTATGTATTAATTCTAGAGGTTCGGTCTCTCGTTCAACGTGATGAAACAAGGTTCTAGTCATTTTCGCTTCTGCACAGATTTGACATTTATAGTTGGAGTCTATGTTACATTTTGGTATAAAATCTAGATTAATCAATTTTCGCACTGTTTCAAAGTTAACATGCCCTAATCTAGAATGCCAAATGTTAGAAGAGTCTACGATATAAACAGAAGATTCAACTATATTCATATCGTCTTTCGGTACAATGGTAGTTACATTAGCTTTAAACAAGCCATCACTAACATAGCCCCTTCCCACATACACCCCATTTTTCAATAATACAAATTTATCAGCCACAAATATAAGTTTGAAACCATGCTTGCTAAGAAGCGATCCGGAAATCAAGTTCTTACGAATGTCTAGAACATGAAGGACATCAGTCAAGGTAAGCTCCTTTCCAGAAGTCAGTTATAGCATGATCTTTCTTTTTCCTTTAACTTTTGAAGCAGATGAGTTACCCACAAACAACTTTTCCTCCTCAGTGGAAGCTTTGTAAGTTGCGAACATCCATTTATTTGCAAAAATGTAGCGAGTAGCACCAGTGTCCACGAACCATTCCTTGTTGTTGCCAACAAGGTTACATTCAGCAACTACCGCGCACAAGTCCATGTCAGTAATGCCATCAGAAACTTTAGTCGCATTTGCTTCAGACTTTTTTTTCTTTCCTCGACATTCTGCTGCCTTGTGTCCTTTCTTTCCGCAGTTATGACAAGATCCTTTAAACCTTTTAGCATTTTTATTAGGACCATTTTCGCACTTTCTTTTGTTGGGCTTTTCTTCTTCAACTACATTCGCTTAAGCAGCCATGTTGAAGGACCCCTTTTTCTCTGATTTTCGGTTGTCTTCCTCAATCCTCAATCGAACCATCAGTTCTTCAACAGTCATCTCCTTGCGTTTGTGCTTTAAATAATTTTTGAAATCCTTCCATGAAGGGGAAAGTTTTTCAATTGCAGCAGCCACTTTGAATGATTCACTGAGCGTCATTCCTTCATCATTTAATTCGTGCAAGATGACTTGCAATTCCTGCATTTGACTAATAACAGTATTGCTATCAATAATTTTGAAATCGAGGAATTTCCCATCTATGAACTTCTTCATTCCTGCATCCTCAGATTTGTATTTCTTGTCGAGTGTAGTCCATAGTTCCTTTGAAGTCGCAGCAGTACAGTAGACATTATACATGGAATTGTCCAGGCCATTAAGTATATAATTCTTGCACATAAAATCTACATTTTTCCAGACATTGAGGGCTTCAACCTTCGTTGCATCTGGTTCCAATTCAGCCACCGTCGGAGCATCTTCTGTCAGATACTTCGCTAGGCCCAGAGTTGTCAAATAGAATAACATCTTTTGCTGCCACCTTTTGAAATCCATCCATGTGAATTTTTCGGGCTTTTCGCCATGGAACAGTGTTGGAAGGACTGTCGGTGGGTGGATTTTCGGAGGCTGAGTGACAGTAATCACTGGTGCTGCAGTGTCGGTTTGTTTAGACATATTCGCCTATACAAACAACAACAGCAAAAATACGATTTAAGATTGTTATACAGAGAATTCTGTATTGGTACAGTAACCGCAGAAAACTTGTAGTAATCTGGCAACACAGTAGTTGAAATACAATAGCGAATAGAGTATGCCGTCGCAGTTGATCAGAGAGCAATTGATAATCCGAGTCCAGTCTCGAACGACTGTTTCCGTAAATCATATTTGCGCCCCTTTCTCAGCACTAAAGGGCTTTGGTGCTAATCGATTCCCAAGATAAAACGGATTCAACTTCGCTATACAGTGCAGTAGGCAAAGCAACGACGAACTCCAGGATGTTTTATTTACAGAACAGAGCAGTGGAGGAAGAAGGGCGAAAGTCAGAAAATTCGATACTAATTTGATTTTTTGCTGCCCTTTATATAGGCTGTGAAGAGGTATTCAATCGTGAAGGGATGCCACTATTCGAATTGCAATGGCAACGACTGTTGGAAAGGTTGCGGCCCTTTACCAACAGTCATTTCCATTGGTATTTGGTGGCTATGTTCAAAAAAATAGCCGTTTGAATAGCGCAAGCAGGCCTGGCGGCATTCGGAGGCCCGTACGATCACGAGACCCCAAGAGCCCCAATGCCCAAGGCCCTAATCTTTGACCTTTTTAATATTAACATGAATATATAATCATGCCATCGTCTCTCCCTCTTCTATCTCCTCTTTCTATTGATATAATACATCAAGCATTAGTATAAGTAGTGGCATAAGGCACAAATTTCCCCGATGTGGGACTTAGTTTGCCTCAACCACTTTACTCATTCTTCCAACAATCCCCCACTTGAGTGAGTGGTTGTATAATCTGTTCTGAAACTTTGTGTAACATTTATCATATCGGTAAAAGTAGCACAGAGGCCTTGAACTTTTCCTAGTGTTTTATCGTTATAACTAACTGGCGAATCAGTAGACTGGACTGTCTTTGAACTGTAAGCCGTTTGTGTAAGTCAATAAAGATAACACATGATAAATGCTTGTTAACCCCTTGGTTCTCAGTTTGTGTTCGTTTTTGCCATGAACACCGCCTTGGTTTCATGAGTGCTTGAAGAATTCGACCTTACAATTCTTCTTGAAGCGGCGCCTTCGCACTCACATAGGTGATTCTATAAAGAGTATCCCGTAATACCCCACTTGGTTCTTTATAACACCACAGTATAGACATCATTAAAAGCCAAGCTTATCCTATTCTCTGAAGGGTTATGCGCTGACTTATCATAGGAATGGTTTTTATTTAACAGTGCCATCAAGTTTATCTTAAAGTTAGTTGTCCCTTTGAACATAGATCTTGGGATCTCCAGCCAACTAGGTGGGGTTTCCGTTTTAGAAAAATTTTAGTTCATAGGTCTTAAGCCCATTCCCATCGATAAGGTTTGAACTTTCTCTCTTGGCAAACCTTTGGTTAGTGGATCCGCTATGTTATCCTTTGACCTTACAAAATCTATAGTGATAACTCCATTAGAGAAGTTGTCTTATGGTTTTATGTCTACGACGAATATGTCGAGACTTACCATTATACAATGTACTATTTGCCCTTCCTATAGCAGATTGACTATCACAACGTATACATATTGGGGGTACTGGTTTTTCCCAATTTGGAATGTCTTCTAAAAATCCCCTAAGCCAATCTGCTTCTTCCGCGGCTTTATCTAGAGCAATGAACTCAAATTCCATTGTTGACCTTGCTATGCAAGTCTGTTTGGATGATTTCCACGAAATTGCTCCATTTCCTAAAGTAAACACATATCCACTTGTGGATTTTGTGTCATTTGAGCCCGTTATCCAATTAGCATCACTATATCCTTCTACTACTGAAGGAAACTTATCATATTGCAACACATAGTTTTGTGTATACTTTAGATATCCTAGGACTCTGATTATTGCTTTCCAATGATTTTTACCGGGATTGCTGGTATATCTACTTAGCTTGCTTAGAACGTACGCAATATCAGGTCTAGTGAATTTCATGACATACATAATACTTTCCAATATACGAGAGTATTCCAGTTGATATATACCATCACCAGTGTTCTTCACCCAATTTTGGTTCATATCTACTGGTGATTTTGCAGTAGTTATATTATGCTGTTTGAATTTTTCAAGAATTTTAGCAATGTAGTGTGACTGAGATAACGCATATCCCTGTGGTGTCTTTATAATTTTTACACCTAAAATTACATCGGCCTCACCTAGGTCCTTCATATCAAATCTAGAGGATAGCATGTCCTTCGTAGATTTTATTATGACCTTATTATTTACTAGGATCAGTAAAACATCAACGTAGAGACAAATAATGACATACCCAACATCTATACATTTTATATAGACGCATTCATCTGATTCATTTATTTTGAATTCATTTGATAACATAGTTTCATCAAATTTCTCATGCCATTGTTTTGTGCTTGTTTAAGGCCATAAAGAGATTTCACTAACTTGCACACCTTATTTTCATTTCCTGGGTTTACGAACCCTTCTGGTTGCTGCATATATATTTCCTCTTCCAGTTCACCATTCAAAAACGCAGTTTTCACATCCATTTGGTGTATTTCCAAATTCAACATAGATGCGATTGCAATAAGCATCATAATTGATGTTATTCTGGTAACTGGAGAGTATGTATCAAAGTAATCCAGATCTTGCTTTTGTCTGAATCCTTTTATTACAAGTCTTGCTTTATACTTGTCTATTGAGCCATCAGCCTTTAGTTTCTTCATAAATATCCATTTATATCCTAGTGGTTTTGATCATTTGGGGAGATCCACTAGTTCCCACGTATGGTTTTGTAGAATGGATTCAATTTCACTATTGACGGCTTCTTTTCAATAAGGAGCATCGGAAGATGACATTACTTGTTGGTAAGTTAGAGGGTTATTTTCTATAATATATGCATAGAAATCAGGTCCAAAGGATTTAGAGATCCTTTGTCGCTTGCTCCTTCTCGGTTCCTCTATCTCAGTTTCATCATTCATTTTTATTTGATCAGCATTATCCTCGGGAGTCTCTGCATCTCTTGGCCTCTTTTGAACACTTGTATCAATAGAGGCTTTTAGAGGAAAAATGTATTAAAAGAATCTTGCATTTCGAGACTCGATAATGGTGTTTTCATGAATGTCGTCAATTTGAGATTTATACACCAAAATTCGATATGCACTACTATTATGAGCATATCCAATGAATATGCAATCTATAGTCTTTGGTCCTATTTTGACCTTTTTCGGTTTTGGAATTTCCACTTTGGCAAGACACCCCAACACTTTTAAGTATTTGTAGGATGGGGGTCTGTTTTTCCAAAGTTCATGGGGAGTCTTAGACGTTTTCTTTCGTGGTCTTTTATTCAAAATGTGATTTGCTGAAAGAATAGCTTCTCCCCAAAAGTTATCTGGTAATCCAGAACTAATTAGGAAGGCATTCATCATTTCTTTAAGAGTTCTATTTTTCCGTTTGGCTATACCGTTGGATTGAGGTGAATACGGAGCTGTAGTTTGATGTATAATTCCATGCTCAGCACAGAATTCCTCAAATGGAGACTCGTATTCTCCTCCTCTATCACTTCTTAATAATTTTATTTTCTTATTGAGTTGATTCTCAACTTCAGCCTTATACTGTTTAAATATGTCGATTGCTTCGTCCTTACTTCTAAGGAGATATACATGACAATATCTAGTAAAATCATCAATGAATGTGATAAAGTACCTCTTTCCACCTCTAGTTTGACACATTTTCAAATCAAATACATCAGTATGTATTAATTCTAGAGGCTCGGTCTCTCATTCAACGCGATGAAAGAGGTTCTAGTCATTTTCGCTTCTGCACAGATTTGTCATTTATAGTTGGAGTCTATGTTACATTTTGGTATAAAATCTAGATTAATCAATTTTTGCAATGTTTCAAAGTTAACATGCCCTAATCTAGAATGCAAAATGTTAGAAGAGTCTACGATATAAACATAAGATTCAACTTTATTCATATCGTCTTTCGATACAATGGTAGTTACATTAGCTTTAAACAAGCCATCACTAACATAGCCCCTTACCACATACACCCCATTTTTAGATAATACAAATTTATCAGCCAAAAATACAAGTTTCAAACCATTCTTGCTAAGAAGAGATCCAGAAATCAAGTTCTTACGAATGTCTGGAATATGAAGGACATCAGTCAAGGTAAGCTCCTTTCCAGAAGTCAGTTTGAGCACGATCTTTCCTTTTCTTTCAACTTTTGAAGCAGATGAGTTGCCCATAAACAACTTTTCCTCCTCTGTAGCAGCTTTGTAAGTTGCGAACATCCTTTTATTTGCACAAATGTAGCGAGTAGCCCCTGTGTCCACGAACCATTCCTTGTTGTTGCCAAGAAGGTTACATTCAGAAACTACCGCGCACAAGTCCATGTCAGTAATGTCATCAGAAACTTCAGTCACATTTTCTTCAGACTTTTTCTTCTTTCCTCGACATTTTGCTGCCTTGTGTCCTTTCTTTCCGCAGTTATGACAAGATCCTTTAAACCCTTTAGCCTTTTTATTAGGTCCATTTTCGCGCTTTCTTTTGTTGGGCTTTTCTTCTTCAACTACATTCGCCTTAGCAGCCATGTTGAAGGACCCCTTTTTCTCTGATTTTCGGTTGTCTTCCTCAATCCTCAATCAAACCACCAGTTCTTCAACAGTCATCTCCTTGCATTTGTCCTTTAAATAATTTTTGAAATCCTTCCATGAAGGGGGAAGTTTTTCAATTGCAGCAGCCACTTTGAATGATTCGCTGAGCGTCATTCCTTCATCATTTAATTCGTGGAAGATGACTTGCAATTCCTGCATTTGGCTGATAACAGATTTGCTATCAATCAATTTGAAATCGAGGAATTTCCCTGCTATGAACTTCTTGATTCCTGCATCATCAAATTTGTATTTCTTGTCGAGTGCAGTCCATAGTTCCTTTGAAGTCGCAGCAGTACAGTAGACATTATACAGAGAATTGTCCAGGCCATTAAGTATATAATTCTTGCTCATAAAATCTGCATTTTTCTAGACATTGAGGGCTTCAACCTTCGTTGCATCTGGTTCCAATTCAGCCACCGTCGGAGCATCTTCTGTCAGATACTTCGCTAGGCCCAGAGTTGTCAAATAGAACAACATCTTTTGCTGCCACCATTTGAAATCCATCCCTGTGAATTTTTCGGGCTTTTCGCCGTGGGACAGTGTTGGAAGGACTGTCGGTGGCTGGATTGTCGGAGGCTGAGTGACAGCAATCACTGGTGCTGTGATGTCGGTTTGTTTAGACATATCCGTCTATACAAACAACAACAGCAAAAATACGATTCAAGATTGTTATACAGAGAATTTTGTATTGGTACAGTAACCACAAAAAACTTGTAGTAAACTGGCAACACAGTAGTTGAAATACAACAGCGAATAGAGTATACCGTCACAGTTGATCAGAGAGCAATTGATAATCCGAGTCCAGTCTTGAATGACTGTTTCCTTAAATCATATTTGCGCCCCTTTCTCAGCACTAAAGGGCTTTGGTGCAAATCGATTCCCAAGATAAAATGGATTCAACTTCTCTGTACAGTGCAGTAGGCGAAGCAACAACGAACGCAAGGATGTTTTATTTACAGAATAGAGCAGTGGAGGAAGAAGGGCGAAAGTCAGAAATTTCGATACTGATTTGATTTTTCGCTGCCCTTTATATAGGCTGTGAAGAGGTATTCAATCGTGAAGGGATGCCACTATTCGAATTGCAACGGCAACGACTGTTGGAAAGGTTACGACCCTTTACCAACAGTCATTTCCGTTGGTATTTGGCGGCTATGTTAAAAAAAATAGCCGTTTGAACAGCGCAAGCAGGCATGGCGGCATTCGGAGGCCCGTACGATCACGAGACCCCAAGAGCCCCAAGGCCCTAATCTTTGACCTTTTTAATATTAACATGAATATATAATCATGCCATTGTCTCTCCCTCTTCTTTCCCCTCTTTCCATTGATATAATACATCAAGCATTAGTATAAGTTGTGGCATAAGGCACAAATTTCCCTGATGTGGGACTTAGTTTGCCTCAACCACTTTACTCATTCTTCCAACAACCCTAACTCCACTCCTTTAAATGCTCAAAATGCACTGTGTGTCCAGATACTTCCCCTCACGTCCTTTGTACCTTTTCTTCTCCCATGAATGCATGCTCCAGAATCCACTTCCCTATGCAACACAATACATCTCCAGTCCACTAAAATGTAACCCAACGATCCGAAGCTCCTCCACATTAAAACTCTTTTTCTTTGACTGTTCAATGCATTTAACGTTAACACTCATCTCCTTTTCTACGACCCGTCAACAACCCCATCACCATCTCGCAAGACTTGTAGTACTTATTCACTTTATCTTGTCAAAAACTCAAGCCTGTACTTCACGTCTGGCCCCTCTTCACATCCTCCTCCTGAAAACCGCTTCCAGGAAAACTCCAGTGGCACGAAAACATATGGGTTTTACCCCTACGCTACTGTTCAAATCTCTGATACTGTATTTAATTTGCCATCGCACCCATCACAACAACTATGAGAATGAGGTGCGAGTGATAAGGCTTTGTATATGAGAGGTTTGATATTTTTGCCGAGGAGTATTAGATTTGATTTCTATTAAAACTTTTGTTCGAAACTTTCCGTATACAAAGTGCTCGTTTATATATAACTGAGGACGCTTATGCCTTAAGGAATAGGGCGATGGGTTTTAATAGGTAATTTTAATGTGTAGGGTGAATTTTCAATTTAGCTGAAGTTTAGGGAAATGGCTTTCTTAACTAGGCCATGGGGGGAGAGTAAATACGAAAAGAAAGAATAGGGGAATAGGATAGAAGCTGGACCTTTAGGCATTGCTTCGTGTGAAAGCAAATAGAGTAGACGTAGACAATATTAGAGCATTTTTCTATTTTGGCCCAATTTAATTTTTTTATTCCACGTATAGCCCTTTTTGAAAATTTACAAATTTAGCCTCCTTTTGGCTAACTCAGCGCTGAATTGGCCAGGAAATGAGTTTTTTTACGGACACAATCAATGATTGCACCCTGTCACTACTAGTTAAGAAACCATTTATATTAGAGCATTTTTCTATTTTGGCCTGATTTAATTTTTTTATTCCACGTATAGCCCTTTTTGAAAATTTGCAAATTTAGCATACTTTTGGCCAACTCAGCGCTGAGTTGGCCAGGAAATGGGTGTTTCTACGGGCATAATCAATAATTGTGCCCTGTAATTTGAAAATTTGAAAATTTGAAAATTTAGCATTCTTTTGGCCAACTCAGCCAGGAAAGATTGCGCCCTGTAAAGTTTCTTTTTAAAAAAAAACCCGATGGCCTCCTCGCGACCGTTAAAAGTTAAAACATCCATCAAAATCCAAAAAACCCTAAAACCCTAAACCAAAATTAAAACTCCAAATCCGAAAAGTTGATGCAAGAATATACTTATATATATATATATATATATATATATATATATATATATATCAAAAGTTGATGCAAGAAAATATGCAGCACAAAAATGCGTAATTGTAGTAGACTTGGTTTTACCTGTTTGAGGTATCACCATTAATTTTATATTCATTTTCTCTAATATGAATACGTCCATAAATGTAAGCATCAATAATATAGTAATTCAATCCAAAAATTTTTGAAGCTTTAGAGTATGATGATAATAAAATGTTATTTTTTTCATAGTATTATGCGTTTTTTAACCTTTGTAGTATTCATAAAATAAAAACAGAAGTTGAGAAAATGCATGCATACAAAATATATTTGAATTTCATTTTGTAATGTATTTTTGAAATAAATTGTTAGCTGTTAATGCAAAATAAATTTTGGGTTTTTGAGTTTGCATTTATTAAACACATTTTTCGTCATTTCCTTCATTGAATGCTCACTTACTCTAAAGGCAAGATGTATGTGTACCTCTATATATTTTTGTGTTGTGTGTGAAATTATTACAATGGCTCACATATAGAAATATCAATGGTGACATGTTGAATGTGTCAATGAGAGTCAATAACCCATCACAAAACTAACTTGCACTCCTTATCAAGTGTGCTGCAAATAACTTGGAAGTTGCACGTTGCTTCTACAATATAAAACAACTGCGCACATAGTAAGAAAAAAAATTTATATGCCAAAAAATAGGCATGATTTGTATGTTTGTTAAGTAGAGTTCTAGAATAAGGCTTATTGGTTTAAAATTGAACTGATATTGTATCATATAATAAGTTATTGGACTCATCCCCATTACCATTAAAAACTTGTTTTCATAAAATATGCTACACAGAGGTCATATGACAATAAAGTGCACTAATAGCAATTTAATGACAATTATCCATCAAGGGCAATTTTTGAGGTAATTTTTCTCTAAAAAATTCAGTCTCGGGCTTTATAGATCATGATTGAGATTTTGTATTTACCAAAATCCTTCATGTCTCAAGTTCAAGCTGAGTACGTATCACCATTTGCATGTGGACATGAAATTCATAGATCAGTCAACTCTTCAATATGTCTTTTTGGGTCTTGGTTTTAATTGTCATCCCTTTGAAAAACGCACTTGATTATAAGTAGTCATTTGGCATACTGTTATGTTCCAGCAATTGAGTATTTGGTTTTGGCCTACATAGCATTAACTAATAAAAAATGGTTTTTAAATGAAGATAACAACAATAAAATTTAGAACTAAAAATAAATTATGGATTTTAAGAATTGCTTTTGTTTAATGAGACAAAACTAATTTCCTTTGAGAACATCATTTGGATTTTCATTATTCAAAATAGAAATGCATCACTATTACTTTAACGTCATTACAAAATAGAAGATTTATATCATCTAAAAGGGGTTCTAATTCTTCAGCCTAGCTTAAGAAAAAAAATAGACACTCCGAAGTACGTTTTTTTTTTCAAAATGAAAATGAGGACGAATGCATACTACACTGCTTACAATAATAAACATGTTTTGTTAAGAAAAAAAACTATTGCTTTCATAACAAATATAAGTTCGCAAACTTGTATTTTTAGCTAACATAAATTTGTTTTGATGGTCTGCAAACACTTTCACCCGGATTGTGGAATTCTAATTGGTAAATGGAAATGCCATTATATTTGTATAAAGCTATTTTATATAAACCACAATACCACGTCATGTTGAGATATTGGATGAACCAAAAAAAAATTACACTTAAAAGAGAAAATACTTAACATTCATTGTGTAGAGTATCCAAATGATGTCAATTAGCCTATCGCCTAGTTATGATACAAATGAAGTTGCACTAAAATTTCATAACTATGAAACATTATAGAAAGGACTGAATGGTTTTCTTTAAAAGAGCCAAAAGGAATTAGGTAAAGAAGTCTTATGTGTGAGACGTATGTGTGTGAGCACGAAAATATTTCCACAATTAGCAATAATAGCATGAAATATAACGTCAAAGTTTGTTTAAACTTTTAATACAGCAACCATATTAGATGTAGATATGGAAGCATGACTAAAGAGAAAGCAGGATAATGTTCAAATGGAACAAAATCTAGTGCATAAAACAATTAAGAAAGTAGCCCCTAGATGAATGCACTGGTAAAGCTAATGTGCTTTACATTTTGTATATAAGAATTGAATTCTTTTCTTGAGAAGGTAAAGTAATTGAATTCATGTTAAAATCCAACCGTAAATGAATACAGTCAAGAATGAGACAATCGAACAGAAACTATATTCGTAAATTACAATACCTACATCTTGCAATGACCCAAAATAGAATCCTCCATCCAAAATGTAGGGACAATAAAAGCATATGTAAAATATTTATGGAAAGTGCAAATGAAGTGGAAATAGTTAAGAAATTCTAAAAATTTAGATCGTGCAAAAGATAATTTATTTAATCAAACATTATTTGTAACGAAAAAAAAACTCAATCATCATGCTTTGAGACCATGAGTACAATTTAGACTACAATAAAGACATGATAAAACTTATTAAGATTTGTTCGATTCATTTTGAATTTCATGGCTCAAAAATTTATAGTATGTAGGTATGGTGGGTCATCTATAAACAGGTACTTTTGGATACAGATATTGTCACATCCGCAACTTATTCGGAAACCATTTTCAGTATCAAATATTTTCTCCCACAGATATGAATGAATATGAAAAAAAAATGTCTTATCCACTTGCGTAAATCGAAAAATGTAGATAAAGTTGTTTGTTTAGTATTTTTTTCTCAATCCGATTGACTATAAAAGGATGAAAAATAAACCAATATGATGATGAAAAAATAGTTTTAAGCAATTAGCATTTAGCAAATCCATACAATACAAACTATTAACTTATTTAAAAAGCACACATTTGTTATTGTATTAAAAAACACATAATGATAATAAGAACCCTAAATAAAACCGGATAAATTATTCCCAGATGCGAATACCATTGTATATGGTGGATACCATTGTATATGCATTTGCAATATTTTATTTCAAATATCTAATGTTTATCCTTTAATAGGGTACATGTTTAAGATTTTTCGGCTATCTATTAACATACCTAAGGCCTGGTGAAAATAAATTAATTTGTCATGCATGTGTACTGTATTTAAACATTACATAAAAAATAACTATTTAAATTTTCGCTTGAAATATATGAAATTATGATAGACAACAGCTTTGTATTATGTATTTACGCTTTGAAAACAAAAGATTGCTAACTCCATTATAGCTTAAACCATAAACAAACATTATAATGTAAGATAGAACCATCTCAAAGGTTAAGTTGATTGACTATCATAATTGTTCTTTATTATATTTGCAAAATTCCTGTCAACTGTTGCTACAAAAAAGATTAGCAGCAGAGTGCAAAGGGTATAAAAATGTTGCCCTATCAAATACCTCAGAATTCATATAGTGACTTTGAGGTTAGCAGACTACTTAAAATTAATTAGAATATCTAACATTTTCAACACGATCATTAAATCCTAAAATCAATCGTCTCAACATTTGCATAAAATAGATTAGACCAGAGTCAAATGGCAGTAATCAACATCTGCGCTAAGCATGAACTGAATTCTAAGTCTAATTGGTTCGATGAACGAAAAGGGTTTCATGAATTATAGAATTTAAAACATGCATTTTGTAATTAAAAATCGACCAAAGGTTGCAAACATGACAACGGAAAACACATACCTGGCATTGTAGTTGATGCTTATAAATTGAAATATCTGTAAACAGAGAACTATGCCAATTTGTGCCAAATAAAAAGCCAACAGTGTGTAAAAATCAAGCCAAGAAATCTTTAAATCCTATAATGTCCGATGGTAATGCATTTCAGTAGGACAATTTTGTAATGCGGCTAAAAATCTAAGCGATAATAGAGAAAATATGTTAATTTCCACAAATTCCTAACCAAGAATTCCAGGGAACAATATAAAACACATAAAGAGAAATCAACCAAAAAAAAGTGAATCCATTCACAGAAGAAAGCTAAGAATGAAATAACATTAGATACGACAAAGAAAAAAGATTAGCAAAAAGCACAATGTCAAGATAATCGGAGCCGAAGAGACAAACATCGCATTTACAGTGAAAAGTAAAAATGCCTATAATGGTGGAAGAAGTGGGATGATGGATGCCATACTGTAACGACCCAGGAAAAGACGACCTTGGTTATCCGATATACAACACATATCGAACAATCAAAAGTCGAAATTACCAGATAGGCCAAGAAATAAATTAGAGGTTGAGGATAGATAAGATAGAAAATTAGAACAGAAGAAGAAGAAGAAGAACACAACAACATCAAAGTAACACGAATCTCACAGCAGAACGGATAAAATATAATAGACAACATATCTTGAAATCAAAGCAGTATATGTATATCATACCATTATTAGAGTACAACACTTTCATCACAGCAGAATAATCAATAGCTAGAAAAATCTTGAAGCCTCCTGCTCCAAGCTCTTGAAGCATACCTGTAAATCCTGACTACTTGACTGCCCGTACAAATTTGGGCACCCAAGAGTTTAGGGAAAACAAAACAAAATAAACTCTGAGTCAGTCATGGGACTGGTGTGAGTAAACTCAAATCATTTGGTTTAACTTTCAAAATCCTTTCGAAAGAAAAGATAATCATAAGAACAATCCACACATAAACACGGACGGTTTTTACCTTACGATAACCCAAAACACTTTGGAAATCATATATTATCTGATATTATAATAATGTCTAATCACAAGTAATTAAAATCTAGTAGAATGCTTGCATCTCACGCTCTACATATATAGTATACAAATCAAACTCGCGGGCATTTATTGGAGATTGGATTCCGACTTTGACAAGGTATGGGACCACCTGCCGATAGTGTATCTCTAGAGGCGAATACACTGGGTTCAACAAGAACATCTTGCAACCCGACCCTCACATGACCGACCACTCATTTCGCTTGAGTGTATCGAATATATATCACCAACGGTTGGGATCAGCAACCGTCTCCCGAATGGGGCAGCATCGATAGATTTAAGAAGCAATTGGAATTTCTCTAGATAGGTGATTATACAACCTAATGGGTACGACCCACATAGCCATGCTGCCTGCCCGATTTTTGTCATTTCCCGGTTGATAAGGCTAGAGGCCACGCTTATCTCTGACAGATCATTCACTTTGAATGCCACATCATCATACTTGCCAAATCACAAATTGATTTCCCCAAAAACACCACGGGTATAAAGCTAAGAGAAACGAATTCCTCTACAACCAAACGTAAGTATGTTTGAAGAGATCAACTTACGCGATCTATTGAATATACTATGTCAGGCATTCTTCCATACACGTTTGTCCTGGGACTGGACAAACCGAAGGCACTATTTTGTAAACAGGATAGCCCTTGCACTTTACTCCGTCTTCAATATATTCAGCATACTTGATTCGCAAGGCTTATGCCAATACGGAGTGGTTCTGTGGATAATAATCCAACCGGCCTCTCCATATTAACAACGTAAAATGGTCAAAAACTTTGATAGTCGGTGATTTAACTATCAAATGAAAACATGTCTGTGTGCAAACAACGATATTATTTCCAGATGGAAATTCTATCGATCAATCATCAGTCATCATTAATTCTTAAATTAAATTATCATAATTTTATTCTTTTCCTTATTCCTGTTTCCCTATATTTCTTATTTACTATATTTAGAAAATATACGTTATTAACAATGGAAAACATTTCCACTTCTTGTTTTCTATATTAGAAAATATCCTGATCTTATTTGGAAAACATTTCCAAAATTCCTTCATTGGGTTTAAACAGATGCTTGAATAAACATCGCTATGTCAACACAGACCATTATGCTCATTAACTAAATTCACTTAACCACTTTTCACTATCGAACTTATCCACTTCTTAGTTAAAACCGAAGTCAATCAAGTTAGGTATAATTACCTCTCAGACCTTAACTGAACAACATTTCTAACTTCGAAACAGACAAAGTGCATCTTTTTACACTTTCAACCACTTACTTACGTAACTCTCGGATTCTATTTACGAATCCACTTCCTTTACGGAAGTCATTTGATTATGGTGTTATAATCCCCTGCGTCCGAAATATAATAACTTTAATATGACTTTTTCTTTCTAGCTCAAATAAATACACGAACAACTAATTTATCAACTCTTATTCAGTTAACTATAATCTATAACCCTTATTCTATTAACTTTTACTGGATTAACTCTTATTTGGATAACTCGGTTTGATTAACTCATCTTGATTAACTCAACTCGACCAACTTACTTGATCAGCTCAACTTGACTAACTTAACTTAATTAACTCGACTTATTTAACTCAACTTATTTAACTTAATTTGACTAACTATTATCGAATAACTAATATTCGATTAACTTATATTCGACTAACTATGTCTGTTTTTAACTTCATTTTGAATAGCTAATATTTGATTTAACTTCATTCGCTTGACTCTAGATCGCAGCGATCACAATGGTTACGACTGATTCCCTCAGGAAACATCCGACCACCTTAGGCTATCTGCAGCCCTGCGAATTTCGCTAGCAGTCGTGCTAAATGGCAATTTATACTGAATAACTACTTCTGTTTAACTCTATCTCGAACAACTAAGTTCGATCAACTCTAATTGAATAACTAATATTCAATTTAGCCCTTATCCGGTTACTATATTCGAATAACTCTAGTCCGATTTGATTCAAACCGCTTAACTCTAACTTATTTACTCTACTGGTTAATTCTAACTAACTAACTAACTCTAACTGTTTGACTCTAACAGCTTAACTCCAACGGTTTAATTCTAATAGATTAACTCCAACTGTTAGACTCTAATAGTTTAACTTTAACAGTTTAACTCTAATGGTTTAACTCTAACTGTTTAACTTTAATGGTTTAACTCTAACTGACTAACTTTTCTGATTAACTCTAATGGTTTAACTCTAACTGTTTAACTCTGACAGTTTAACTTTGGTTGATTAACTCTTTTGAATTAACCCCTTTGAGTTTTCTCTTTTGAATAATTCCATTTGAATAACTCCTTTTGAATAACTCTTTTGAATAACTCTTTTGAATAACACTTTTTGAATAACTCTTTTGAATAATACTTTTTTCTATTTGTTTACTTAACAAATAACTATTCCCTTTTTACTTCTATTTATTTAACAAATAATTATTACTTTTAGCTTTTCCATTTATTCTCTACATAAATATCTCTTTTAACTTTCCTTTATTCCCCAAATGAATATTCGCTTTTCAATTCCATTTGTAATCGTTTTACAAATGATTCCCTTTTGATTTCTATTTGTAAAGGTTTCACAAATAGCTACTTTTTCCCTATTCTATTTGATTTGCAAATATTTTCCTTTACATTTGTTTTACAAATGTATTTCGTCTATGTTTGTTTTTCTTTTCAAATCTTCTCCTTTATATTTGATTTCACAAATATTTTCCTTCACTCAATTTCTTTGATTCTATAATTATTTTCCTCTATGAAACTCTTTTCCTTTTATATATAAAATCTATTGATTTTATATAAATAATTTATTTTCAAAATATACTTTGAAAATTCCTTTTCACTTCCCGTTATCATTTATGGTATAAAAATACCAAATCAAAAGATTTAATCATCATCCAAACACACGGGTTCAACGACAGATGATATAACACATCATATAACAGAATATATGAAAACGGTAAATAAATGTTGAGGAATCCAGTTGGATCCCTCCGACCTGTTTCCCTGCATCCACAGATGTTACACGATATAATTCACATCAATTTCATTTCACTATGAGGTATTCTGATAAACAAAATCAACATCGGTTAACGATATATATAACTATATCGGTATTTTTAACCAGCTGACTAGCAGTTTAACCAAACAATCAACACTCAGCAATTCAATCAATAATTATCAGTTCTAAAAATACTTTATAAAAATATAAAGTGTTCAGAGTTAGTGAAATTTACTCACATTGGACGGTTTATCGTTGAATAACGATAATCGGTCATTGATTTGGTTCAGACGTTAAATTTCACCATAAATCCAAACGAGCTCTAATCCACTTGCGGTCAGTTCCCTTGCATAGTGCTCGTCCATATGATCCCAACGGATCCTGTTTCGTTAAATTTCGTTAACGTATGCAAAAGTTATGTTATTTACAATATTTACCTAATTTAAATGAATATATATTTAATTAAATTAATTAAATTATTTTTATCTTAATTAATTTCTAATTGCGTTATTAGCCAAATTACCTTCCTTGCCCTTCTAAAAAATCCTACTTTCCCATCTCTAGCCATATCCGATTATTTTTAAAATTGAAAAACCATTTTAATATTAATTTAATTTAATTTTCAATAAAATATTTAAAAATATTCATTTAATTATAACTTAAAAATTTTAACCCGGATAAAAAATCTGCTTCCACTCATTTTAAAGTATTTTTCGATAAGAATCCAACGGTCCTTGTTTCGTGGAAATCCGACTTGTTTTGAAAAAGTTATAAGCTTTTAAAGTTTATGGTTAAAAATTACGAAAATGCCCCTAGTCTGTTTTAAATTCAAATTAAATTTTAAATTCAAATTTAAATTAATCATCTCATCCGTCGGATCAGTTAGGGATAGACAGGGAGAGCAGGAAACTATATTTTTCAAACTCAAGCCTTAGACACTATCCTCTCTGTCACCCTTAGAATGTTCTAATATTTATTTTTACAAATTCTATTTTAATTATAATATATATATATATATATTACACAAATAAATAAATAAATAAATATTATTTAAAAACTTACCGCGTGAAGTCTAAGCCTCTGCCTAACAGTCCCTAGCTCCCCGTCTTGCCCTCCTTTCTCCCTTCCTTCCCTTTTCCCTATTTCCTAATATTTTATTATTATTTCTGCCATTGCCAAAACTTGAAAGAGGAGGAGGAGGAGTGAGTTTAAAATGAAGGGAGGGGGCTATTTAAAGCCGAAGGAGTCACATGGATTGCTGAGGTGGCGCGAATCCAACGGTCGAAAATGGATGGCTATGATTAATCCTTAAATTAATTAAATTATAAATAAATTTAATAATTTATGAATAGTAAAGTGTGTTTTCTCAACCCTATTCGGACGTTAATTTGACTTACTTATTGATACCTTTTCCGAAATCTTTTTCAACCATGTTGTTCAATTTTTCTTGCTCTTCAATACGATATAAAAATATATCAATTTTGAATTTGTTTGAACTTTCAAATAATTTAAATTCAAATTCAAAATAGTGTTTTGTGTTAGTTTCAACACCTTTCGGTCTCATGTTGGAGTATCAAACGATAACGGTTTTCAGAAATTCTTCCACCATCTGGTCCGGTTTTCAACGTACTTCAATCCTATGTATTCAAATCAAAAATCGGAGTTCGTTTAGATTTTCAAATAATTTATTTAAATTTTTTTCCTTAATAACTTTCTATATCCGTTATAGGATTTTCCCAGATTTCATATATAGCTAATATCCTATGTTTAGAATTTTCCTGGATAGGTCTTAGGTTCCAGTTTTGCCGTTAGCATTAGCAAATTCCAATTACCGTCAAAATTTAGTTCAAATTTTGGCCTATTATTTTTTCTTTACCACATACGGATGCCATTTTTGACGTAACTTGGTTGGTTACCTAATTTCATCATTTCAGATTTAATGAAACTGATTTCATCGAAATCCGAGTTCGTTAGTGTAATGACCCGTATTCTACACATCATAGGATCGTAAAATATTTATTTCTTTCCCATGTGAAGTCGTATGGTCATGTAACTTTGGGAAACATCTATTAGAGTCATTTCCCATGCTTATGATTTTTGTCGATTTTTAAATGACCATTTTGCCCCTAGTTGGTACTGTTTTGGCCATAACTTTTGATAGGAAAGGAATTTTGACCTGAAACCACTTCCATTAGATTCATTTGATGGTTTCTCTTTCCGTAGAGTGGTCATAATAGCCAAACGGACTTACCGTTTGGGAGATGTGGCTGAAACAAGGTTTGGAGGGTGAAAAACTGCTTAACCGGGCCAAAACGGGTGATTAGTGAGTAGGCCCATAACCCATTTCGGGATTAGGGTTATGGGAGGGCTGAAATGAGATGGAGAATCATTCCATTTCAGTTTTCTAGCCTCCACTTATCACCAAGGATCCCTAAAAATGGCCTCCAACCTCTAAATCACCTCCAAATCACCTTTAGGTTAAGGATTTGGCTTAGCAACCCCTAATCAAGAAGGATCTTCACCAAATCAACAAAGGAGCTGTTGTTGGCATTGAGATTCACATCAAATCAGAGAATCATTTCAGATTTTAGTTTATTTTGTGGCTAAGGTGAGTGATTTGCATAGTTTTGCACTAATTATGGCTAATTAGGGTTGATTAGTGTTAATTAGCGAATTTAAACATGATAAAATTCTGGAAAAATGTTTATAAAATTCGGAATGATATTTTAAGTCTCTGTTAGAAATTTGGTTCCGTTTGGTTAAGTTTTGCTAATCATATCATTGGTTTCACCTAAACATGCTTAGGGGAAAAATATGGGGTTTTGGGTATGTTTGATCCATTTTGACCAACCATGTTGATGTTTTGATGTTTGTGGTTGATTGTGCATGTTGTTATGACCGTATGAAATGCTATGTGACTGTTTAGAATAGTTGGAATGGTCGAAAACGCCGTCGAGGGGCGTAAACAGCTCGCTGGACAAGGTGCAGGGGTTCGGATCGCATAGGGGGTTGAGGGACGATCGGATCGCCCTATGGGATCGTGGGGGCATCCCCACGAGTCGATTCACCTCCTCCGAACCGAACCGTCTGTGCAAGGCCACGAAGCGAATCGATACAGCGCCGTGCCAAACTGAAGTACTCCGACCCGGATCGCCAATGAGCATTACGATCTGATCCGATCCAACTTGATGAGGCACCACGATCCGAAGGGAGGAGCACGACTTGATCTACTTCAGGAGCTCACGAGTCGATGGCTATTAGGCGAGACGATCCGACCCGATCGGAAGACACGACCCGACCCGGACGAAGCAACCCGATCCGATCAGAAGTGGTGACGCCGATCCGAATCAGGAAGAGGAGCCACGAGCTGGAGGACCACGACCCAATCCGATGCAAGAGGTGCGATCCGATCCGAACGCAGAGGCCGATCCGATCCGACAAAGAATGTGAAGGCTGATCCGATCCGATTCGATTGTGATGACCAATAACCCGAGACGCAAAGGTAGTCCAAATGGAAGTTAGAGGTCAGGATCCCGGAACCAGTTGGGAACCAATGAGTTCACTTCATGGTTGGACTTTGCTGCGGGACGTGTGCTAAGGATTTGTCAACGTTCATAACTTCGATTCACCACTAAAAAGGAATGATGGGCTACTTATCAGTGCAGTAGGGTCGTTATGACCTGAGGGGCAAAGTGATGGTAGCAAGACTACGTTATCAGTGCAGTAGGGTCATTATGACCTGAGGGGCAAGGTGATGCATAGTAAGACTATGAGCCAGCGCAGATGGGGTGAATAACTCCATGGGGCAAGTGGACATAGTAAGGATTAGTAAGGCTATGAGCCAGCGCAGATGGGGTGAATAACTCCATGGGGCAAGTGGACATAGCGAGGAATTAATGGCTACGTTATCAGTGCAGTGAAGCCATTTATGACTTCATGGGGGCAAAGTGATCGTAGCAAGGTATGTTGGGTGATCGAAGTGTTGGATATCGTATGCTTTATGCACTGAGTGAGAGATGTGAGTATGGATGCTATGTTTGATTGTTTTCCATCCCTATGACATGCACACCTCCCCCACCTCCGTATCTTTATGTTGTTTGATATGATACCTTAGAGTGTTGTAAAGTATGTAGTGCTAACTCTTTGGTTGCAGGTCCAGGTTCAGGTATGTTTTAGTCTACCTGTTATTGTTCACTTTAGATGCTTATCGCTCATACCAGGCTTTATGTCTGACCCAGAGTTTTATGTCTCCTCTTATTACTCTGGGTGCTCACACGAGCAGACTAGAGACAGGTTAGCTGGTGATGTGCGAGTAGCTGATTCGGAGGCGGGCAGGAGGCTTCCACGTATTATATATATATACACATTCTCCCTGTGTCGTTGGTGGTCGCTACTTGGGCATTAGTAGTGTACCTCATTTATCTTACTTTTGCTTTGAGACAGTTTGAAAGTTGTAATAAGCTGTATTCTGAATTTCCGCTGCTATAATGTTTAGTTCTGATTTTCAGCTTATGTACTGTCTCTCCTGTTTTATGTCAAGTATGTTACTATTATATTTTGTTCTATGCGCTGTGAGACATTCTACAGGTTCTTTGTATGTTCATTCCCTCCTTTCTTTTCCTTCTGGCGACCCGTTCCGTGCTAACTGGACATGTGTACAGCGCACTTTTGGAGTAAATGTCGGTTGGTGCGGGGCGGGCCGTCACACTTGGTATCAGAGCTCTAGGTTGCGTAGTTAACCTAGGGAAAGACACTAGGGAGAGTTAGTACGTATATGAGAGCGCATATTTGTGATTACTTTGGTTTTCCAAAGCTATGTATATATATACTATGAGGAGTATAAGATTGAAGTTGCATTGCACTAGTACCGCTATGGGGTCGTTGATCGTTTTCCTTTTTCAGATTGACGATGAGCCGACATGTTAGAGGTACCGGTAGAGGGGCCAATAATGGGAATGCCGCTGACATGAGGGCGATGTTTACCAACCTCATGAGAGACATGCTTAGAGAAGTGCAAGGGGCAATTCCCAATCCCGGAGTTGGTGCTGGGCCAGTAGTGCAGGCGCCTAGGGTCGATTTCGCCAAGTTGTGCAAAGATTACACTAATCTTGGTGGGAAGCCGTTCCACGGAACGGAGTCGGCCACAGACGTTCAAGATTGGATGGATAGCTGTGATCGTATCTTTGATGACTTGGGGCTGGAGGATGCGATGAAGAGAAGGCTAGCGTCTCGTCAGCTGCAAGGGCGAGCGATGAATTGTTGGAATGCTATAAGAACAGCCACTCCAGAGGACCAGGTTACTTGGGTTCAGTTCAAGGCTCGCTTTAGCGAGAAGTTCATTCCAGCTGCCCAGAAGTCAGTGTTGTTCAAGAGGTTCTTGGAACTGAAGCAGAATGGGAGGGTAGTTTCTGATTATATTGCTGAGTTCGACACTTTGTCGAAGTATGGACTGTCTCTTATCGATACTCCTGAAAAGAAGAATGAGAAGTTCATTACTGGTTTGGATGGGTACTTGGGGGAAAGGCTTATCAACCACATCGATGAGACTTTTGAATCGATTGTGGGAAAAGCTTTGAGGTCAGAGAGTCTTTACCCTAAGTCAAAGACCGAGACTGCATCTGCGAAGGGACAAAGCCGCAAGCAGGCGGTGGAGGCAAGAATGGCTCTCAGAATAAGAGGAAGCAGGACCAATCAAAAGGTGGCCAGAAAAAGAGTAAGAAGGATGTTGAGTGCTTCAGCTGTGGAAAGAAAGGCCATTATGCTAAGGAATGTCGGGCCAAGCCAGCGGAAAGGAAGTGCTACAACTGTGGTCAAGTGGGACATCAGAAAGATAAGTGTCCGCAACCTCTTAAGGAGAAGCAGATTGTGAAAGCATATGCTCTTGATGCTATTCCTTCTTCGTCGAATACCTCAACTGCGGCGGAGAAAGGGAAGAATGTTGTTATCCAAGGTATGCTTTCTATTTATGATGTACCAATTCGAGTTTGGTTTGATACTGGGGTTTCCCGTTCCTTCATATCTAGTGACCTGGTAGATAGGTTGGGACTGGAACCCGAGATAGTCGATAGACCATTGATTGTGACGAACCCGATTGATGGTTCGACTAGCCTTAGTATGATTTGCAGGAATTTGGTCTTATCGAGTCATGGATGTATGTTTGTATGTGATTGCTTTGTTTTGGGCTTTACTGGGTATGGCATTATATTGGGAGTCGATTGGCTCCAAAGATACGGGGTGGTGGTAGACTGTGAGGGCTTTTTGGTGACAGTGAGGGCGGACGATAAGCGGAGGGTAGTGTTTGGTAGTCTACCCAGTGATGGGGTTATGGCTAGTTTTGTAAATTCCCTCGACATCCCGCAGGATGAGTTGTCAGATGTGCCCGTGGTTGGCCAGTATCCGGACGTCTTCGAGGAGGTGACCGGGCTTCCACCACACCGAGAGATTGAGTTCCGTATTGATTTAGTGAAAGATTCCAGACCTATAGTGATGCCACTTCGTCGTATGGCACCAAGGGAGCAGCGAGAGCTCGGGGTGCAAGTCAGCAATCTTTTGAAGAAGGGATTGATTAGAAGGAGTGTCTCCGAGTGGGGAGCACCAGCTGTGTTTGCCACTAAGGCAGATGGTTCCCTTCATTTGTGTGTGGACTATCGCAAGTTGAATAAGGTAACGAGGAAGAATAAGTATCCTCTACCGTGGATAGATGATTTGTTTGATCAGCTGGAAGGAGCAAGAGTGTTCTCCCAGTTGGACCTCGCGACAGGATTTCATCAGCTTCGAGTAGCAGATGAGAGTGTTCCGAAAACGGCATTTAGGACGCCGTCTGGATTTTATGAGTGGTTAGTCATGCCGTTTGGGTTGACCAATGCACCAGCCTACTTTGTGGATCTTATGAATCGAGTATTCAGAGATCAGTTGAGTAAGTTTGTTCTTGTGTTCGTGGATGATATCCTTGTTTACTCAAGGACAGAGGAGGAACACAAGGGACACTTGAGGATAGTGATGGAGGTGTTGAGGAAACACCAACTGGAAGAGAAATTCTCTAAGTGTCATTTTTGGAGAAGGGAAGTAAGATTCTTGGGTCATGTTGTTTCAGAGTGTGGTATTGCCGTGGACCCTGCGAAGGTGGCTACGGTACAGGATTGGCCTACACCCAAGAATGCAACAGATGTAAGAAGTTTCTTGGGATTAGCTGGATATTATCGTAAGTTTATCCAGGACTTCTCCATGATAGCAGCACCATTGACTCCGTTGACTAAGAAGAATCAGTCCTTCGTCTGGGACGGAGTGTGTGAGGATGCCTTCAAAAGTCTAAAGGAGAGGTTGACGCGTGCGCCAGTGTTAGTCATTCCTAAAGGGAATGAAGAGATGACGGTATACACAGATGCTTGTGGTACTGGACTGGGTGCTGTATTGATGCAAGGAGGAAGGGTTGTTGCTTATGCTAGTCGACAGCTAAAGCCGCATGAGAAGAAGTATCCTACCCATGATTTGGAATTGGCAGCGATTGTATTTGCGCTGAAGATGTGGAGACACTATCTCTTGGGGGAAAGATTTGGGCTGTTTACCGATCATAGATCTTTAAAGTATCTCTTCTCTCAGAAAGATCTGAATCTCCATCAGCAGAGATGGTTAGAGTTCTTGGCTTCGTATGATTTTGATATCGCATACACACCTGGGAATGGTAATGCGGTAGCCGATGCCTTGAGTAGGAGACATGCCAGCTTAGGGGTAATGTTTCTTGAATGGAAGCAACTGGAGTATATCGCGGGGTTTGATTTCAGACCAAGGTGCGAATTGGATCCAGTTATGCTAGCTAGTTTGACGATCAGACCCACTTTGATGGAGCGGATTGGTTCCAACCAGAGGAACGATCCTAATCTACTAGAAATCATCTCCAAGTTAGAGATGGGTATCGATGAGGAGATGAGTGTGTATGGGCTTGATCGAGATGGATGGCTTCGGAAGAATGGAAGACTAGTTGTGCCCAACGTGAATGGTTTGAGAGACGAAGTGCTTAGAGAATGTCATCACTCAAAACTGACTATACATCCCGGTGGTAATAAGATGTATCGAGACATGAGACAGACTTACTACTGGGAAGGGATGAAAAGAGACGTTGGGAAGTTTATATCCAAATGCATGAATTGCCAGCTAGTTAAAGCCGAGCAAAAGAAGCCTAGTGGGTTATTGCAACCATTAGAAATTCCCGAATGGAAATGGGAGCAAGTCTCGATGGATTTCATCGATGGTTTACCAAGGACTAGATCGGGGTATGATAGCATTTGGGTAATTGTGGATCGATTGACTAAGAGCGCAAGATTTATACCAGTCAAATCGACCAGAACGGCAGCCAAGTTAGCAGAATTGTATATTAAGTGGGTAGTGAGATTTCATGGAGTACCCAAAAGCATTGTGAGTGACCGAGACCCGTTGTTCACTAGTGGGTTTTGGAAGAGCTTACAAGAGGCTCTAGGGTCAAGATTACATCTCAGTACCGCATATCATCCTCATACCGACGGTCAGACTGAGAGGGTGAATCGTATATTGGAAGATCTCTTGAGAGCTTGTATATTAGATTTTGGTGGATCATGGGATGACCATTTGCATCTAGTAGAGTTTGCATATAATAATAGCTACCAATCCAGTATTGGTATGGCTCCATATGAAGCTTTGTACGGAAGACCGTGCAACTCACCATCATGTTGGATAGAGACCGGCGAGAAGTTTGTGCTTGGACCAGATGTGGTGAGAGAAACATCGGATAAGATTAAGATCATTCAACAACGAATGAAAGCTGCTCAAGATAGGCAGAAGAGTTATGCCGATAAGAGGAGAAGGGACTTGAAATTCTCCATTGGTGACTTGGTGTTTGTCAAGATCTCTCCGTTGAAGAGCGTGATTCGATTTGGCAGGAGAGGCAAGTTAACACCAAGATTTGTTGGCCCATTCCCTGTTCTTGAACTAGTCGGGAATTTGGCATATAGAGTTGGCTTACCAGAGAAAATGGCGGGAGTTCATAATGTATTTCATGTTTCCCAGCTAAGGAAGTTCGTTCACGACTCAGATGTGACTATTTCACCTGATCAGTTAGAGGACTTCGAAGTAGAACCTGAGGCGGTTGGGAACCGCAAGCCGATTCGTATTGTGGGGCACGATACGAAGCAACTTCGAAGGAAGTCGGTGAAGCTAGTCAAGGTTCAGTGGGGCGAGAACGAAAATGATTGCACTTGGGAGACAGAGGAGAGCATTAGGAAGGCTTATCCAGAACTCTTTGCCTGGTAAGATTTACTTTGCGATTTAGTTTTCCGCATGCTAGGATAGACTTGCTTTGCCTGTTTGCATGTTTGATTGTTGTTTTATGATTGATAGGCATGCGGGAACCTTTGTGTATGTTTGGATTAGGGAATTTCGGGGGCGAAATTTCTTAAGGGGGGGAGAGTGTAATGACCCGTATTCTACACATCATAGGATCGTAAAATATTTATTTCTTTCCCATGTGAAGTCGTATGGTCATGTAACTTTGGGAAACATCTATTAGAGTCATTTCCCATGCTTATGATTTTTGTCGATTTTTAAATGACCATTTTGCCCTTAGTTGGTACTATTTTGGCCATAACTTTTGATAGGAAAGGAATTTTGACCTGAAACCACTTCCATTAGATTCGTTTGATGGTTTCTCTTTCCGTAGAGTGGTCATAATAGCCAAACGGACTTACCGTTTGGGAGATATGGCTGAAACAAGGATTGGAGGTTGAAAAACTGCTTAACCGGGCCAAAACGAGTGATTAGTGAGTAGGCCCATAACCCATTTCGGGATTAGGGTTATGGGAGGGTTGAAATGAGATGGAGAATCATTCCATTTCAGTTTTCTAGCCTCCACTTATCACCAAGGATCCCTAAAAATGGCCTCCAACCTCTAAATCACCTCCAAATCACCTTTAGGTTAAGGATTTGGCTTAGCAACCCCTAATCAAGAAGGATCTTCACCAAATCAACAAAGGAGCTGCTGTTGGCATTGAGATTCACATCAAATCAGAGAATCATTTCAGTTTTTAGTTTATTTTGTGGTTAAGGTGAGTGATTTGCATAGTTTTGCACTAATTATGGCTAATTAGGGTTGATTAGTGTTAATTAGCGAATTTAAACATGATAAAATTCTGGAAAAATGTTTATAAAATTCGGAATGATATTTTAAGTCTCTGTTAGAAATTTGGTTCCGTTTGGTTAAGTTTTGCTAATCATATCATTGGTTTCACCTAAACATGCTTAAGGGGAAAATATGGGGTTTTGGGTATGTTTGATCCATTTTGACCTACCATGTTGATGTTTTGATGTTTGTGGTTGATTATGCATGTTGCTATGACCGTATGAAATGCTATGTGACTGTTTAGAATAGTTGGAATGGTCGAAAACGCCGTTGAGGGGCGTAAACAGCTCGCTGGACAAGGTGCAGGGGTTCGGATCGCATAGGGGGTTGAGGGACGATCGGATCGCCCTATGGGATCGTGGGGGCATCCCCACGAGTCGAGTCACCTCCTCCGAACCAAACCGTCTGTGCAAGGCCACGAAGCGAATCGATACAGCGCCATGCCAAACTGAAGTACTCCGACCCGGATCGCCAATGAGCATTACGATCCGATCCGATCCAACTTGATGAGGCACCACGATCCGAAGGGAGGAGCACGACTTGATCTACTTCAGGAGCTCACGAGTCGATGGCTACTAGGCGAGACGATCGGACCCGATCGGAAGACACGACCCGACCAGGACGAAGCAACCCGATCCGATCAGAAGTGGTGACGCCGATCCGAATCAGGAAGAGGAGCCACGAGCTGG
The DNA here is from genome assembly GCA_030737875.1 of Allium sativum. Classification (NCBI taxonomy): domain Eukaryota; kingdom Viridiplantae; phylum Streptophyta; class Magnoliopsida; order Asparagales; family Amaryllidaceae; genus Allium; species Allium sativum. Next base: position 846,761,218 of record CM060918.1, read on the forward strand.
AGGACCACGACCCGATCCGATGCAAGAGGCGCGATCCGATCCGAACGCAGAGGCCGATCCGATCCGACAAAGAATGTGAAGGCTGATCCGATTCGATTGTGATGACCAATAACCCGAGAAGCAAAGGTAGTCCAAATGGAAGTTAGAGCTCAGGATCCCGGAACCAGTTGGGAACCAATGAGTTCACTTCATGGTTGGACTTTGCTGCGGGACGTGTGCTAAGGAGTTGTCGACGTTCATAACTTCGATTCACCACTAAAAAGGAATGATGGGCTACTTATCAGTGCAGTAGGGTCGTTATGACCTGAGGGGCAAAGTGATGGTAGCAAGACTACGTTATCAGTGCAGTAGGGTCATTATGACCTGAGGGGCAAGGTGATGCGTAGTAAGACTATGAGCCAGCGCAGATGGGGTGAATAACTCCATGGGGCAAGTGGACATAGTAAGGATTAGTAAGGCTATGAGCCAGCGCAGATGGGGTGAATAACTCCGTGGGGCAAGTGGACATAGCGAGGAATTAATGGCTACGTTATCAGTGCAGTGAAGCCATTTATGACTTCATGGGGCAAAGTGATCGTAGCAAGGTATGTTGGGTGATCGAAGTGTTGGATATCGTATGCTTTATGCACTGAGTGAGAGATGTGAGTATGGATGCTATGTTTGATTGTTTTCCATCCCTATGACATGCACACCTCCCCCACCTCCGTATCTTTATGTTGTTTGATATGATACCTTAGAGTGTTGTACAGTATGTAGTGCTAACTCTTTGGTTGCAGGTCCAGGTTCAGGTATGTTTTAGTCTACCTGTTATTGTTCACTTTAGATGCTTATCACTCATACCAGGCTTTATGTCTGACCCAGAGTTTTATGTCTCCTCTTATTACTCTGGGTGCTCACACGAGCAGACTAGAGATAGGTTAGCTGGTGATGTGCGAGTAGCTGATTCGGAGGCGGGCAGGAGGCTTCCACGTATTATATATATATACACATTCTCCCTGTGTCGTTGGTGGTCGCTACTTGGGCATTAGTAGTGTACCTCATTTATCTTACTTTTGCTTTCAGACAGTTTGAAAGTTGTAATAAGCTGTATTCTGAATTTCCGTTGCTATAATGTTTAGTTCTGATTTTCAGCTTATGTACTGTCTCTCCTGTTTTATGTCAAGTATGTTACTATTATATTTTGTTCTATGCGCTGTGAGACATTCTACAGGTTCTTTGTATGTTCATTCCCTCCTTTCTTTTCCTTCTGGCGACCCGTTCCGTGCTAACTGGACATGTGTACAGTGCACTTTTGGAGTAAATGTCGGTTGGTGCGGGGCGGGCCGTCACAGTTAGCTACTACATCCTTTGTAAACGTACTATTTTAAATTAAAAATTTATCCTTTTATACTGCCAATTCACATTATATTGCAGATCCACTAAATTTCTACCATTTCGGAATAAAATAAAATATTCAAAATTATTGAAATTAAACCATTTAGAATTCCAAAATAATAAAAAAAACATTTTTAAATAATAACTAAATGGTCAAAAAATCTGAGCCGTTACATTCTTCCCCCCTTAAAATAATTTCGTCCTCGAAATTGCTAAGGTAGAAAAATGAATTTTATAACTTGGTTAAAATTATTTGGTTACTCTGATTTCACTAAACCAATCTATTCTAATTAATTTATTTCTATAAACGAAAATTTTCAAAACTTCTGAAAATTTTCTAACCATCGAAATTTCTGAAAAATTTCGCCAGCGCCTCCTTTGTACTGGTCAATAGCTCAAACTCCAACTTGCCTCCCTAGGCCTACTTCAACCCAAAAGAAAATCAAACAGCCAAGTGGCTTGCCAAACAGGCTAATAAATCTCATCAAACTCATATGAATATGAATGTGTACCTTTTTTGTCGGGCATCCAACTCTGCTATAAATTTAGCATATACCACTATCATCCCAATCAAACTCCCAATCACTTTTATCTTCAACACGACCATCCGTTTATAACCAAGCCAAATTTCAATCAAACTGCAATTCCAATCTCAATTCAAATTTTTTGCTCGACCATCCATTTCTATCCCAGATTATCTCTAATCTAGTCCAATTCTACTTGATACCATTCTATTTCAATTCAACTCAATTTCCACTGAACTGCCTTCAATTCAATTTCAAATTTGCTTTCAAAAATTTCTATTTAATTTGTGTTTATTTCAATAATCTGTACCTAGGAGTTTCAAATAGCTTTGCCTTTTCCAAAAATCAAATATCCCTTTGGAATATCAAAACAACTCGGTTTCTCAAAACAATTCAAAAACAAAATCTTTGGTAGTAATCCGTCACTTACAAACTCGAAAATGAGCACCGATGATGTCCGGATCAACATCGGAATTTATTTTCCAGCTATCGAAGTGAGTTCAATACTATAGCACTTTCAAAACCCATTTTTAAACATTTTCATTTTGAAATTCATTTCAAAATATCCCTTTTCAATGCTTGTAACAAATTTAAAATCTCCAAGGATTTTAAAATTCACATACATTCAATTTAATTCCATTTACAACGCTTATTCAAATTTTAGCAATTTTAATTCCAATTCTGAACGTAAATTCAGATTTAATTCATCTGATTTCATATATTTCACTTATATGAATTTTGATTTGTTATTTACATAACCATTTCACATTTTATAATCTTATTTGATTATAATCACAACCAACACATCCAATATACTATAATAATTTCAAATATCTATACTTTGCTTATACCAAAATATAATTTGGGTAAAATTATTTCATTTACCCTTTTTTCAAAACATATCGTGTCGACCCATCATATTCAAGTGTTTATAAACTCCTATCGATACAGTGGATCAAACTGATCGACTAGAACTCATAAACGACTCAACCAATAAATCTCCACGGTATAAAATCATTTTATATAAAATAGCAAATACGTTCACTCTTATATATACACTCAAACTCAGTCTAGGTCATTACTAACCCTATCTCTACTGAGTCACGCCACAGAGCCAAGGTAAATCACCTAACCTTCAGCTCTGATACCAACTGTAACGACCCGGGAAAAGACGACCTTGGTTATCCGATATACAACACATATCGAACAATCAACAGTCGAAATTACCAGATAGTCCAAGAAAGAAATTAGAGGGTGAGGATAGATAAGATAGAAAATTAGAATAGAAGAAGAAGAAGAACACAACAACATCAGAGTAACACGAATCTCACAGCGGAACGGATAAAATATAATAGACAACATATCTTGAAATCAAAGCAGTATATGTATATCATACCATTATCAGAGTACAACACTTTCATTACAGCGGAATAATCAATAGCTAGAAAAATCTTGAAGCATCCTGCTCCAAGCTCTTCAAGCATACCTGTAAATCCTGACTACTTGACTGCCCGTACAAATTTGGGCACCCAAGAGTTTAGGGAAACAAAACAAAATAAACTCTGAGTCAGTCATGGGACTGGTGTGAGTAAACTCAAATCATTTGGTTTAACTTTCAAAATCCTTTCGAAAGAAAAGATAATCGTAAGACCAATCCACACATAAACACGGACGGTTTTTACCTTACGATAACCCAAAACACTTTGGAAATCATATATTATCTGATATTATAATAATGTCTAATCACAAGTAATTAAAATCTAGTAGAACGCTTGCATCTCACGCTCTACATATATAGTATACAAATCAAACTCGCGGGCACTTATTGGAGATTGGATTCCGACTTTGACAGGGTATGGGACCACCTACCGATAGTGTATCTCTAGAGGTGAATACACTGGGTTCAACAAGAACATCTTGCAACCCGGCCCTCACATGACCGACCACTCATTTCGCTTGAGTGTATCGAATATATATCACCAACGGTTGGGATCAGCAACCGTCTCCCGAATGGGGCAGCATCGATAGATTTAAGAAGCAATTGGAATTTCTCTAGATAGGTGATTATACATCCTAATGGGTGCGACCCACATAGCCATGCTGCCTGCCCGATTTTTGTCATTTCCCGGTTGATGAGGCTAGAGGCCACGCTTATCTCTGACAGATCATTCACTTTGAATGCCACATCATCATACTTGCCAAATCACAAATTGATTTCCCCAAAAACACCACGGGTATAAAGCTAAGAGAAACGAATTCCTCCGCCACCAAACGTAAGTATGTTTCAAGAGATCAACTTACGCGATCTATTGAATATACTATGTAAGGCATTCTTCCATACACGTTTGTCCTGGGACTGGACAAACCGAAGGCACTATTTTGTAAACAGGATAGCCCTTGCACTTTACTCCGTCTTCAATATATTCAGCATACTTGATTCGCAACGCTTATGCCAATACGGAGTGGTTCTGTGGATAATAATCCAACCGGTCTCTCCATATTAACAACGTAAAATGGTCAAAAACTTTGATAGTCGGTGATTTAACTATCAAATGAAAACATGTCTGTGTGCAAACAACGATATTATTTCCAGATGGAAATTCTATCGATCAATCACAATCATCATTAATTCTTAAGTTAAATTATCATAATTTTATTCTTTTCCTTATTCCTGTTTCCCTATATTTCTTATTTACTATATTTAGAAAATATACGTTATTAACAATGGAAAACATTTCCACTTCTTGTTTTCTATATTAGAAAATATCCTGATCTTATTTGGAAATCATTTCCAAAATTCCTTCATTGGGTTTAAACAGATGTTTGAATAAACATCGCTATGTCAACACAGACCATTATGCTCATTAACTAAATTCACTTAACCACTTTTCACTATCGAACTTATCCACTTCTTAGTTAAAACCGAAGTCAATCAAGTTAGGGTATAATTACCTCTCAGACCTTAACTAAACAACAGTTCTAACTTCGAAACAGACAAAGTGCATCTTTTTACACTTTCAACCACTTACTTACGTAACTCTCGGATTCTATTTACGAATCCACTTCCTTTACGGAAGTCATTTGATTATGGTGTTATAATCCCCTGCGTCCGAAATATAATAACTTTAATATGACTTTTTCTTTCTAGCTCAAATAAATACACGAACAACTAATTTATCAACTCATATTCAGTTAACTATAATCTATAACCCTTATTCTATTAACTTTTAATGGATTAACTCTTATTTGGATAACTCGGTTTGATTAACTCATCTTGATTAACTCAACTCGACCAACTTACTTGATCAGCTCAACTTGACTAACTTAACTTAATTAACTCGACTTATTTAACTCAACTTATTTAACTTATATTCGACTAACTATGTCTGTTTTTAACTTCATTTTGAATAACTAATATTTGATTTAACTTCATTCGCTTGACTCTAGATCGCAGCGATCACAATGGTTACGCCTGATTCCCTCAGGAAACATCCGACCACCTTAGGCTATCTGCAGCCCTGCGAATTTCGCTAGCAGTCGTGCTAAATGGCAATTTATACTGAATAACTACTTCTGTTTAACTATATCTCGAATAACTAAGTTCGATCAACTCTAATTGAATAACTAATACTCAATTTAGCCCTTATTCGGTTACTATATTCGAATAACTCTAGTCCGATTTGATTCAAACCGCTTAACTCTAACTTATTTACTCTACTGGTTAATTCTAACTAACTAACTCTAACTGTTTGACTCTAACAGCTTAACTCCAACGGTTTAATTCTAATAGATTAACTCCAACTGTTAGACTCTAATAGTTTAACTTTAACAGTTTAACTCTAATGGTTTAACTCTAACTGTTTAACTTTAATGGTTTAACTCTAACTGACTAACTTTTCTGATTAACTCTAATGGTTTAACTCTAACTGTTTAACTCTGACAGTTTAACTTTGGTTGATTAACTCTTTTGAATTAACCCCTTTGAATTTTCTCTTTTGAATAATTCCATTTGAATAACTCCTTTTGAATAACTCTTTTGAATAACTCTTTTGAATAACTCTTTTGAATAACACTTTTTGAATAACTCTTTTGAATAATACCTTTTTCTATTTGTTTACTTAACAAATAACTATTCCCTTTTTACTTCTATTTATTTAACAAATAATTATTACTTTTAGCTTTTCCATTTATTCTCTACATAAATATCTCTTTTAACTTTCCTTTATTCCCCAAATGAATATTCGCTTTTCAATTCCATTTTTAATCGTTTTACAAATGATTCCCTTTTGATTTCTATTTGTAAAGGTTTCACAAATAGCTACTTTTTCCCTATTCTATTTGATTTGCAAATATTTTCCTTTACATTTGTTTTACAAATGTATTTCCTCTATGTTTGTTTTTCTTTTCAAATCTTCTCCTTTATATTTGATTTCACAAATATTTTCCTTTACTCAATTTCTTTGATTCTATAATTATTTTCCTCTATGAAACTCTTTTCCTTTTATATATAAAATCTATTGATTTTATATAAATAATTTATTTTCAAAATATACTTTGAAAATTCCTTTTCACTTACCGTTATCATTTATGGTATAAAAATACCAAATTAAAAGGTTTGATCATCATCCAAACACACGGGTTCAACGACAGATGATATAACACATCATATAACAGAACATATGAAAAACGGTAAATAAATGTTGTGGAATCCAGTTGGATCCCTCCGACCTGTTTCCCTGCATCCACAGATGTTACACGATATAATTCACATCAATTTCATTTCAATATGAGGTATTCTGATTAACAAAATCAACATCGGTTAACGATATATATAACTATATCGGTATTTTTAACCAGCTGACTAGCAGTTTAACCAAACAATCAACACTCAGCAATTCAATCAATAATTATCAGTTCTAAAAATACTTTATAAAAATATAAAGTGTTCAGAGTTAGTGAAATTTACTCACATTGGACGGTTTATCGTTGAATAACGATAATCGGTCATTGATTTGGTTCAGACGTTAAATTTCACCATAAATCCAAACGAGCTCCAATCCACTTGCGGTCAGTTCCCTTGCATAGTGCTCGTCCATATGATCCCAACGGATCCTGTTTCGTTAAATTTTGTTAATGTATGCAAAAGTTATGATATTTACAATATTTACCTAATTTAAATGTATATATATTTAATTAAATTAATTAAATTATTTTTATCTTAATTAATTTCTAATTGCGTTATTAGCCAAATTACCATCCCTGCCCTTCTAAAAAATCCTACTTTCCCATCTCTAGCCATATCCAATTATTTTTAAAATTGAAAATCCATTTTAATATTAATTAAATTTAATTTTCAATAAAATATTTAAAAATATTCATTTAATTATAACTTAAAATTTTTAACCCGGATCAAAAATCCGCTTCCACTCATTTTAAAGTATTTTTCGATAAGAATCCAACGGTCCTTGTTTCGTGGAAATCCGACTTGTTTTGAAAAAGTTATAAGCTTTTAAAGTTTATGGTTAAAAATTACGAAAATGCCCCTGGTCTGTTTTAAATTCAAATTAAATTTTAAATTCAAATTTAAATTAATCATCTCATCCGTCGGATCAGTTAGGGATAGCCAGGGAGAGCAGGAAACTATATTTTTCAAACTCAAGCCTTAGACACTATCCTCTCTGTCACCCTTAGAATGTTCTGATATTTATTTTTACAAATTCTATTTTAATTATAATATATATATATATATACTACACAAATAAATAAACAAATAAATATTATTTAAAAACTTAATCCGTGAAGCCTAAGCCTCTGCCTAACAATCCCTAGCTCCCTGTCTTGCCCTCCTTTCTCCCTTCCTTCCCTTTTCCCTATTTCCTAATATTTTATTATTATTTCTGCCATTGCCAAAGCTTGAAAGAGGAGGAGGAGGAGTGAGTTTAAAATGAAGGGGGGGGGGCTATTTATAGCCGAAGGAGTCACATGGATTGCTGAGGTGGCGCGAATCCAACGGTCGAAAATGGATGGCTATGATTAATCCTTAAATTAATTAACTTATAAATAAATTTAATAATTTATGAATAGTAAAGTGTGTTTTCTCAACCCTATTCGGACGTTAATTTGACTTACTTATTGATACCTTATCCGAAATCTTTTTCAACCATGTTGTTCAATTTTTCTTGCTCTTCAATACTATATAAAAATATATCAATTTTGAATTTGTTTGAACTTTCAAATAATTTAAATTCAAATTCAAAATAGTGTTTTGTGTTAGTTTCAACACCTTCCGGTCTCATGTTGGAGTATCAAACGATAACGGTTTTCAGAAATTCTTCCACCATCTGGTCCGGTTTTTAACGTACTTCAATCCTATGTATTCAAATAAAAAATCGGAGTTCGTTTAGATTTTCAAATAATTTATTTAAATTTTGTTGCCTTAATATCTTTCTATATCCGTTATAGGATTTTCCCAGATTTCATATATAGCTAATATCCTATGTTTAGAATTTTCCTAGATAGGTCTCAGGTTCCAGTTTTGCCGTTAGCATTAGCCAATTCCAATTACCGTCAAAATTTAGTTCAAATTTTGGCCTTTTATTTTTTCTTTTCCACATACGGATGCCATTTTTGACGTAACTTGGTTGGTTACCTAATTTCATCATTTCAGATTTAATGAAACTGATTTCATCGAAATCCGAGTTCGTTAGCTACTACATCCTTTGTAAACGTACTATTTTAAATTAAAAATTTATCCTTTTATACTGCCAGTTCACATTATATTGCAGATCCACTAAATTTCTACCATTTTGGAATAAAATAAAATATTCAAAATTATTGAAATTATACCATTTAGAATTCCAAAATAATAAAAAAAACATTTTTAAATAATAACTAAATGGTCAAAAAATCTGGGCCGTTACACATACAGTCGATGTTTGATTGCATATAACCATCTCTGACGGTCAGAGAAAAAGGAAGACTTTGTGACGATAGGAGGAGAAACAAAATGGCGCACCAAGAAAGGACGACACCGGATCTTCCAAAACGCTGGATTATTAGAGTTAACAATGATACCATGTAGGAAGAATGGAAGATGAACGGTGACAGTTTACAAAGGACAAAAGTGGAGGATCGTGAATGTCTAGGGTTTGGATGCGAAAGGATGGAGGAATTATCCGTGCATCGAAAGAAAGGCGAATGCTCCGACGCTACAGTTTAATTTACATGTGAATGCTGCGACGCTTTAGCTTAGTATACACGTGGTGCAATTTCCTTGAGAGACGGGAGAATGCTTCTGAGGTGTGGAAACTGAACTGAGCTTTAATAGTATAGTATAGATGATTCAAATGTTTGAAGTTATTGAAGTATTGATCATATATCTTGGAAGCATTGTAAGCTTACATGTAAATATATAACTCTTGCATGATTTGGATATATTGATATTATTGCATATGCAAATAAGACTATTATCTGTCCTATAATACAATAGTCGAAAACAACATAGGATGTTTGTAGGACAATAAAAGACACAACAGCACATCTGTAACAACCCGTAAAATGCGAGCCAGTTTGAAATTTTTATTTTGGCAATTTTAGCGAATTCTGATTATTTAACATGAATTATTTTAAATAATATCGACGAGAAATTTATTTTGAATATAATTCGAACGTATATATTATACGCGTCGTCGTTAGAATATAAATATTTATATATAATTATAAATAGAATTGAAAATGGCGCGGTAGTTCGATAATTCGATTTCAAACTTCAATTGAATGTACCGGGTGCAAAACAATCCGGATTTTAGTGAAACCAAAAATAATGGAATCTAATAGTGAATATCTTTCCAACGAATCCGAAAAATCAAGATTTCATATCGGGAATCAAAAGATATGTCCAGTTGAAAATTCTGAATAGTCGCTATGGAATTCAGGCCCTTAAAAATGGACATTTTGCAAATGACCTCGGATTTCGACGAAACCACTTTTGTTGGGTCCGTGATGTAAAGTTATTGCTAGATTCCAAATTTCATAATTTTTCGAATCAATGTGTGAGCGTGGTAAAGGAAAACGTGTTTTGACCATTTCAGTTGATTTTAATCGACTGGAAATTGGCCATTTTTCCAACGGACTCAGAATTCGACGAAACTAGTTTTGTTAGGACCGTATCGTCAATACGAAGCTAGAAAATATTTTTCTGGAATTTTTCTAGTTAGTATGTGACCCCGGTAATTTGAAAAGTGCGTTTAAAATTCAATATAGTGATTTAAATGTAAATTCAAAAGGAAACCGATTGTAATGATCAAACCAGCTTGCGATACATATCCCATTGTGTTCGGAATGGGGGTAAAACGCTATGGGCGACAGGCGGTGGACCTCGTTTCGAGGTCGTATGTAAAAGTCAACCTTTTTACAAATTAAAAAAAAAAAAAAAAAATATATATATATATATATATTATTTTAATTTCCCTCCCTCCCTCTTATCTTCACTGGCCCCCCCCCCGTTCCCTTTTATTTTCAGAAGAAAAAAAAAACAAAAACCCTAAAAACCTAAATCGGATCGCCGCCCCTCCCTCCAATCATCACCGCCTCCATCGATCGCACCCACGAAGCCGCCCTCCTCCTCCTTCAATCAGAGCTGTCGCCCCCCTCGAGATCGCATCGACGAAGAAGCCGCGCCCCCCCTTGAAGCCCTCGACGCCGACGAGGAAGCCAGCGCCTCCTGCCACGACGGTTCGAACGCCACCGCGAGCCCCTGGAAGCCGCCGACGACCTCTTCTTTCCCCTCCCCTTCTTCGCAGATCGGTGAGCATTTCTTTTTTTTATTATTTTATTTATTCAGTAAAAACTGTTTTGATTTTATATTTAAAACTGTTTTGATTTTATATTTAAAACTGATTTGATTTTATAAAATAAATATTAAAAACTGTTTTGTTTTAAAAAGATAAAACTGGTTTGTTTTTCTTAGATTTTAAAACTGGGTTTTTAAGATGAAAAAGAATTTTAAAAACAGAATTTTTTTAAAAAGAAAATAAAACTGAATTTTTATTTTAAGTTATAAAAACTGTTTTTTTATATAAAGTTTTAAAACTGTTTTTTTTATAAAAGAGTTTTAAAAACAGAAATTTAAAAAGAGAAACTGATTATTATAAAAGAAAATAAAAACAGAATTTTTAAAGAGTTAAAACTGATTTTTTTTCCTAAAAATTCGATTTTTACATATGTAGAGAATACGGGTGAAAGCGACAAAAGGCGAAGATTTCTATTAAGGAAGAATCGTGTGAGTGGATAGCTATTGGTGAGGATTTCTCACTCTTCAATTTCTTTTTAAAATTTTATATATATGTGTTGAAAGTGGAAGTGAATTGCTATATATAAATATCTATATATATATATATATATACGCCCCTCGTCCACAAACCATGGACGATATTTATTGGTTGAAATTGTTGTGAAAATTGATTGATAGTGTGACGGCAAGGTACTTCGCTCGGTCCGAACCAGTCGCTAAACCGACCCAGACCGTTCGAAACGCCCTATCGTTTGAGAACACGACAAAACAGAACGCATACAGAAGAACATTTCATTGTATATTACAACAATGCATCAGATTACAAGAATATACAGAGTATAAATGAATATTACACAGAAATATCAGAGATTTAAATTACATTTAAATACATAGCAGCGGAAAATAATACAATACACAACTAGAATGAGATATACGGATACAAAGCTTTCCGGATATCGTTCCAGCTGTAAACCAGGATCCTGTGAATATAAATCTGCAAAACCAAAACTACTAGCTGCCCGTGTCGAAAATAGGGGCACCCAGAGTTTAGGTTAAAACAATAAACTCCAGGTCAGTCATGTGACTGGTGTGAGAACTAAAACAGTTATTAATCTTTATTTCAAATCATTAGGTAAATCAAGGGACCACGCCGTATAACACGGAACGGGTTTCCTCCCAAGAATACCAGTGCATAAAACCAACAGCGCAATGCTAAATAAAGAAAAATGAAGCTGTTATAAGACCCAGGTCCCATCACACAATGCAACGCAGTCGAGGATAGGGTTTTCCCTTATAACAGCCAAAGAATGCTTGATACGTTTAAAACAAATCATTTGATACTATTATAAGTGCATAGTATATAAAACACTTCAAATCATAAGTATCAATCATAGGCGGCATGAGCGCCCCATCCCACTATGTCGCCATATATAGGATATACAATCAAAACCGCAAAGTCTCGTATTTGGAAATTGGGTTTCCATCTATGAACCGAGGCAAAAGATAGTCCTCAACCGATTCGAGACAATCTAGCCCATGTCTCAGGCAAGCGCGCAGGCAAGCCTTGGATCGTCAGGGCCGGTCCACACGGAGTGGATTATTATGCCTGAACAATACGTCTCCCCACCCTATGGGGTGTAAGTCTGGTCCGTCAGCCGACCAGAATGCATTCGGCCGAAACCGATATAACCGAGGCGCCTCGCAACAGCAACAACCACATAAGTCAAACTCGTCAGGGCGTGTAAAACCACTGACGCCACTTCTAGCTAGAAAGAAACGCAAGTCCTCCCTGAGGTCCGTCTCCCGTTTTTGGTTCATACCTGGTGTGAAACACGCGAGGTAAACGTTACACAAAGCTACGCCACAAAGGCCGTGCTTTGATCATCACCACAAGACTTTGCTTTTCAACAGAAGCCTTGATCATTTGCATCTTAGCATGCCACACAGGCAAACCATCCTATGCAACCGATATCAGTCACACAGAATGAAATCCGATGTCAGACACACAGTCCATTTACAAGTCCGTTCTGGGTCTGAACGAAACCGGAGGCACCTAGTACCCCGCATATCCATCGATCTCCAAGTACGTCTGGACGATCACTAACTGTTTCCATCTTCTTGGGTGTACAGCCCAATCAAGATCATCAGTTATCACCCAAACGACGTGAAGACTTCCGGTCTTCGACCATCGTCTTCATCTTCGACTTATCGTCGTATCAGTTATTCAGAATGGGATAAACCCGGTCTTTCCGAATAACTCGCGTATATATTATAAAAGTGTTACACAAACACAACATACGCCTCATTCCAATTCATTAGTCACTAACCGTAAATTAATCAAGAGAATAATTCCCCAAATATTAACCCCGAAGGCCGAAACCAACATCAGATCAATATCCAGAAAACCATTCTGCTTGGCTAACCGCCAGTTAGTTTCTAAATTTCACATTCAAATCTAATTAAAGATTTAACTATCGCCTGGAGCAAAACTGGTGATACTCCATTCTCGATCTTTTCAATCTAATTAAAGATTCATTAAAACTCCACTTAGTTTTAATCTGTGACTGGGTTAAAGAATCAGTGTCATTTAAAACACGGTTCACGATAAACCCAAAGTCACATCCCATTAATTATCGGGTTAAAGAACAAGTGTTATTTAAAACACTGTTCACGATAAACCCAAAAATCAATATCAATTCAATTCCAATTAAATATCATTTAATTGGTACACTTCATTAAATCTAAATAAAAAGATTTAATCTTTTCTCAACTGGGTTCAAGAACAGTGTTAGTGAAGACACCATTCACGACAAACCCAAATCACATTCGATATTCAATACAAGGCTCTGAATAGAAACTATATCGGCCTATATTCAATATCAAATTCTACGATTAACAAATGTCGTATTGGAAATAACGATATACATATATATCTTTCAAATTTCCATAACAACACCTGTAATATCACGAATTCCAACATCGAAATATTCCGAAGACAATTTCGATTCAAATCCACTCCAATGCAATCATTGGAAATTTTGGTTATTTTCAAAACCATTTCAAATTCAATTTATTTATTTAAAAATAAATAGAATTATAATTCTAGTTCAAAACTAGTTCATTTCGATAAAAATCTATTTTTATCTTTTCAAACATGGAGTTTTTCATCCCAAACTTTCACAAATCATTTCTTATGATTTTACACAAATTATTACTATTTTTAATAATTTTATCAAGGCCCGTACGGTCGATTTCCATTAACGGCCATCGAACTGCACTTACAGCGACCTTTTTCGAATTTGATTTGGACGTATCTCCAAATCCAACCGTTAGATTTCAAATTTCTAACATTCATTAGAAAGCTCTTTTCGATACGAACCCAACGGTTCCGGTTTTAGGAGAATCCGACGGTCGGATCTCCCGTAATGTCCGTTTGAAACAAATGGTCGAAATTCGCGAACTGCCGCAGCGCGGCGCGTTCTATTCAGGCCATTATATTATATATATAATATATATTTCGTCGATTACTATTTAAAACGAATTATATAAATGGTTTTAAATTCGTTTCAAAAGCAATTTCAACTTCCTTTTCAATTCAAATCAAAATTGAATTCTTCTTTATAAATTCGTTTCAAAATTCATTTCTATTCAATTCAAATTTCAATTCAATTTGAATTCATTTCAATTCGCTTTCAATTCAATTCGAATTCGTTTTCAATTCAATTCATTTCGAAATCGTTTTCAATTCAATTCATTTCGAAATCGTTTTCAATTCAATTCATTTCGAAATCGTTTTCAATTCAATTCATTTCGAAATCGTTTTCAATTCAATTCATTTCGAAATCGTTTTCAATTCAATTCATTTCGAAATCGTTTTCAATTCAATTCATTTCGAAATCGTTTTCAATTCAATTCATTTCGAAATCGTTTTCAATTCAATTCATTTCAAAATATTCGATTTCGAAATCACGTTTCAATATTCATTTTAAAATGAATAAAATCGATATAAATATCGTTCACGTCAAAATGGCGTCAATCTAATCCTCACGGCTTCACATATTTCTATTTTCAAATATTCTATTTCAAATATTTCTATTTCAAATATTTCTATTTCAAATATTTCTATTTCAAATATTTCTATTTCAAATATTTCTTTTTTCTCGAAACTGGAATGAGGCCCAATCAATTACCATATAATGTTAATTATATGGATTTTCTACAACACATGTATATATCAACAACGATGAATAATCAACCATCAACCAAAGTGCACTACACTGTATAAGCATCAAATATAGACATTTAACGCTTATAGCAGCTTGTCAATCAATCGATCGACATATTTAATAAATCAGGATGAGTGAACTTCAAATTTCATCCTAACACCCGTGTGGGGTTTCAAACAATCAAACACATATTTTATTTGTGCAGTTAGGCGATGTGTAAAATTTATCGACCCAATCAACGTCATTCAAATAGGTGTACATAAACAAACCGTCTGGTTTGTAAATGAATATTTATTTATTCACATTCACGTTAAAAATTATATTTTTAACGATAACACATTTTATTTTAACATATGAATTTATATTCAGTTCATTCGTTAAATAAAATGCTATTTTTATTTTTCTAACTTATTTTAGAAAATTTCGGCGGCATAACGGCACGATACTAGAAACGGGACAAGGCCTAGCCTTATCCCCGGTCTAGTGAAGGCCCACGCCATTCACACATCAATCAAATCAATTCGTTATGCAAACCACAAACTTTGGAGTAAGGGTCTAACCTAGCCTTACTCCTTCGCCTTATAACGGCGCACGTCTAATCCTAACCAATTTATCGATTCGATTTTTCACACCACAAACCACATTCAAACCAATATCACAATCAATCACCAAACAGTCAAACAAACAAGTCCATGGTCTGTGGACGGGTGTCGGGTGCTACTAAGCACCGTCTGCATCCTAGTATATATATAACTAGAAAAATAAATTGAAAGGTGAGGAATTCTCACATATAGCTATCCTAGCTCCACAGCACTTCATTGATAGAAATCTTCATTGTTTTCGCATCTTCTTCAGCTTCGTCGCCTGTAGCCACTACATATGTAAAAATCGAATTTTTACTTCGCTATTCAATATATAAAAATCGAATTTTTATTTCAAAGTTCAATATATAAAAATCGAATTTTCAGTTCAAAGTTCAATATATAAAAATCGAATTTTTAGTTCGAAGTTCAATATATAAAAATCGAATTTTTATTTCAAAGTTCAATATATAAAAATCGAATTTTTATTTCGAAGTTCAATATATAAAAATCGAATTTTTAGTTCGAAGTTCAATATATAAAAATCGAATTTTTATTTCAAAGTTCAATATATAAAAATCGAATTTTTATTTCAAAGTTCAATATATAAAAATCGAATTTTTATTTCAAAGTTCAATATATAAAAATCGAATTTTTATTTCGAAGTTCAATATATAAAAATCGAATTTTTATTTCAAAGTTCAATATATAAAAATCGAATTTTTATTTCAAAGTTCAATATATAAAAATCGAATTTTTAGTTCGAAGTTCAATATATAAAAATCGAATTTTTATTTCAAAGTTCAATATATAAAAATCGAATTTTTATTTCAAAGTTCAATATATAAAAATCGAATTTTCAGTTCAAAGTTCAATATATAAAAATCGAATTTTTAGTTCAAAGTTCAATATATAAAAATCGAATTTTTAGTTCAAAGTTCAATATATAAAAATCGAATTTTTAGTTCGAAGTTCAATATATAAAAATCGAATTTTTAGTTCGAAGTTCAATATATAAAAATCGAATTTTTATTTCGAAGTTCAATATATAAAAATCGAATTTTCAGTTCAAAGTTCAATATATAAAAATCGAATTTTTAGTTCAAAGTTCAATATATAAAAATCGAATTTTTAGTTCGAAGTTCAATATATAAAAATCGAATTTTTATTTCAAAGTTCAATATATAAAAATCGAATTTTTATTTCGAAGTTCAATATATAAAAATCGAATTTTTATTTCAAAGTTCAATATATAAAAATCGAATTTTTAGTTCGAAGTTCAATATATAAAAATCGAATTTTTATTTCAAAGTTCAATATATAAAAATCGAATTTTTATTTCGAAGTTCAATATATAAAAATCGAATTTTTATTTCGCTATTCAATATATAAAAATCGAATTTTCAGTTCGAAGTTCCATATATAAAAACCGAATTTTTATATCGCTATTCAATATATAAAAGTCGAATTTTTATATTCTCCATTATATTTTCAAAAGTGATGTCTTTTCATTTTCAAATCAAGATTGCTTGTATTTTTGAATCGATGACAATTTCAGTTTCTTTTCTTTTTAACAATGTAAAAAAAATCAGTTTTTAATCATTTTTAAAAAATCTCGTCTTTAACATTTTTAAAAGTCTGTTTTTAATCATTTTAAAAATCTCTTCCCCCCCCCCCTTTTTTTTTTTTAATCATTAAAAAAAACTGGTTTTAAACTAAATAAAAATCTGGTTTTAAACTAAATAAAAATCTGGTTTTAAACTAAATAAAAATCTGGTTTTAAACTAAATAAAAATCTGGTTTTAAACTAAATAAAAATCTGGTTTTAAACTAAATAAAAATCTGGTTTTAAACTAAATAAAAATCTGGTTTTAAACTAAATAAAAATCTGGTTTTAAACTAAATAAAAATCTGGTTTTAAACTAAATAAAAATTAAGTAAATCAGATCAAGAAAACTCACGTTTTCAAGAAGGGGGAGAGATGGCCGAGGTGGAGGAGCTTGCTGAGCTGCGTCGGAGTCGGAGCATCCACTGGAGGAAGTGGCGGCGGTCCATCGGGGAGGGGAAAAGGAGCGGGACGCGAGGGGGTTCGGGTTCTAGGCGTTCGAATGGAGGAAGAAGGGGGTCGCGACAACATCAGGGGGAGGCGGCGGTGCTGGAGTTCGACGAGGGGGTGAGGGTGACTGGATCGTCGAGGGCCGGCGACGAGGCTCCGCCCTTCGTTCGAAATTCTTTTTTTTTTTTTTTTTTTTTTTTATACCTGGAAATGAAAATGATTGAAAAAGGGGGGGGCCAGGTTAAGAAGGGAAATTAAATATTTTTTTTTTTTTTTTTATTATTTTATTTTGCAAAAAAAGTTAACTTTCACATACGATCTCGAAACGAGGCCCACCGCCTGTCGTCCACAGCGTTCTACCCCCATTCCGAACACAATAGGATATGTATCGCAAGCTGATTCGATAGTTACAATCAGTTTCCATTGAATTTACATTTAAATCACTTTATTGAATTTTAAACGTATATTTCAAATTACCGGGGGCACATACGAACACGAAAAATCCCAGAAAAATATTTTCTAGCTTCGTATTGACGATACGGTCCTAACAAAACTAGTTTCGTCGAATTCTGAGACCGTTAGAAAAATGGCCAATTTCCAGTCGATTAAAATCAACTGAAACTGGTCAAACGCGTTTTCCTTTGCCACGCTCACATATTGATTCGAAAAATTACGAAATTTGAAATCTAGCAATAACTTGACACTGCGGACCCAACAAAAGTGGTTTCGTCGAAATCCGAGGTCATTTGCAAAATGTCCATTTTTAAGGGCCTGAATTCCATAGCGACTATTCAGAATTTTCAACTGGACATATCTTTTGATTCCCGCTACGAACTTTTGATTTTTCGGATTCGTTGGAAAGATATTCACTATTAGATTCCATTATTTTCGGTTTCACTAAAATCCGGATTGTTTTGCACCCGGTACATTCAATTGAAGTTTGAAATCGAATTATCGAACTACCGCGCCATTTTCAATTCTATTTATAATTATATATAATTATTTATATTCTAACGACGACGCGTATAATATATACGTTCGAATTATATTCAAAATAAATTTCTCGTCGATATTCTTTAAAATAATTCCTTTTAAATAATCAAAATTCGCTAAAATTGCCAAAATAAAATTTTCAAACTGGCTCGCATTTTACGGGTTGTTACAATCTCCCCCACTTAAAACTTTTCGTCCCCGAAAAGGAACAAAGTCGAAAGTGGTTTGATTATTCAGCCCTACATTCGATTTGGCTTCCATTCTCCAACTTTTCAGTTTCTGAGAATTTTCAAAATTTCAAAAATTTGGCTAACACCCTAAATTTTCGAAAAATTTCGCCATAACCTCCCCTGCAATGGGAGCATCGGGAAATTGCAAATAGCGTTCCCGGTCCTTCAGATCTCAAAAAGAAAAAGAAAAAGCCAAGCGGCTAGCCAATAGGCTCATAAAATCATCATCACCCAAACAAAACAGTAAATTATGTAATAAACATGTACCTATTTGTCGGGCAAACAAATTTTATTCTCTGGCTCTAGCCTCCTTGCTATGACCTGTTCAATGTAAGTATATGTATATGCAAGCAAATGCGACCAAATTTCAATACAATTCAATATTTGATTCAATTAGGCATAATGATTCAAAATTATCAAACAATACAAACATCAATCAATTAGTGAATTAGAGTTTCAAATTCATAATTTTGATACATATACAAAAAATCATGTTTTGATGCCAAATCACAACAATGAATTCTAACTATATAAGTTTTGGGTTCTCACACCAGCCTAATGGAAATATATAGAAAATCACACATTCGAAACACGAATATAAATACGGATGATGTCATGACAATCATCAGTACCATCTCCGGGCGACTAGAATGTGATTCCATATCTATCCAGTATATTAAAACTTTGAATATACGTTTGCAAGGCGTATATGCAAATTCTTTATATACTGAATTGCCCAAAATCAATATAAACAAATAATCAAATACGAATAGTTGATTTAAATTTTCAAAACAAAATGTTTTCATTTGAAAAATATACTCTTCACACCCGTTCTAGGATACTACTGATCCTATCTCTAACGAGTCATTCCATTGGATATTGCTAATCCAATATCTGATGAATTCTTTCGTATGGTTCTAATGTGCCTTGTTCTCTGAGCTTTGTAAACCAAAGCTCTGATACCAAATGTGACGGCAAGGAACTTCGCTCGGTCCGAACCAGTCGCTAAACCGACCCAGACCGTTCGAAACGCCCTATCGTTTGAGAACACGACAAAACAGAACGCATACAGAAGAACATTTCATTGTATATTACAACAATGCATCAGATTACAAGAATATACAGAGTATAAATGAATATTACACAGAAATATCAGAGATTTAAATTACATTTAAATACATAGCAGCGGAAAATAATACAATACACAACTAGAATGAGATATACGGATACAAAGCTTTCCGGATATCGTTCCAGCTGTAAACCAGGATCCTGTGAATATAAATCTGCAAAACCAAAACTACTAGCTGCCCGTGTCGAAAATAGGGGCACCCAGAGTTTAGGTTAAAACAATAAACTCCAGGTCAGTCATGTGACTGGTGTGAGAACTAAAACAGTTATTAATCTTTATTTCAAATCATTAGGTAAATCAAGGGACCACGCCGTATAACACGGAACGGGTTTCCTCCCAAGAATACCAGTGCATAAAACCAACAGCGCAATGCTAAATAAAGAAAAATGAAGCTGTTATAAGACCCAGGTCCCATCACACAATGCAACGCAGTCGAGGATAGGGTTTTCCCTTATAACAGCCAAAGAATGCTTGATACGTTTAAAACAAATCATTTGATACTATTATAAGTGCATAGTATATAAAACACTTCAAATCATAAGTATCAATCATAGGCGGCATGAGCGCCCCATCCCACTATGTCGCCATATATAGGATATACAATCAAAACCGCAAAGTCTCGTATTTGGAAATTGGGTTTCCATCTATGAACCGAGGCAAAAGATAGTCCTCAACCGATTCGAGACAATCTAGCCCATGTCTCAGGCAAGCGCGCAGGCAAGCCTTGGATCGTCAGGGCCGGTCCACACGGAGTGGATTATTATGCCTGAACAATACGTCTCCCCACCCTATGGGGTGTAAGTCTGGTCCGTCAGCCGACCAGAATGCATTCGGCCGAAACCGATATAACCGAGGCGCCTCGCAACAGCAACAACCACATAAGTCAAACTCGTCAGGGCGTGTAAAACCACTGACGCCACTTCTAGCTAGAAAGAAACGCAAGTCCTCCCTGAGGTCCGTCTCCCGTTTTTGGTTCATACCTGGTGTGAAACACGCGAGGTAAACGTTACACAAAGCTACGCCACAAAGGCCGTGCTTTGATCATCACCACAAGACTTTGCTTTTCAACAGAAGCCTTGATCATTTGCATCTTAGCATGCCACACAGGCAAACCATCCTATGCAACCGATATCAGTCACACAGAATGAAATCCGATGTCAGACACACAGTCCATTTACAAGTCCGTTCTGGGTCTGAACGAAACCGGAGGCACCTAGTACCCCGCATATCCATCGATCTCCAAGTACGTCTGGACGATCACTAACTGTTTCCATCTTCTTGGGTGTACAGCCCAATCAAGATCATCAGTTATCACCCAAACGACGTGAAGACTTCCGGTCTTCGACCATCGTCTTCATCTTCGACTTATCGTCGTATCAGTTATTCAGAATGGGATAAACCCGGTCTTTCCGAATAACTCGCGTATATATTATAAAAGTGTTACACAAACACAACATACGCCTCATTCCAATTCATTAGTCACTAACCGTAAATTAATCAAGAGAATAATTCCCCAAATATTAACCCCGAAGGCCGAAACCAACATCAGATCAATATCCAGAAAACCATTCTGCTTGGCTAACCGCCAGTTAGTTTCTAAATTTCACATTCAAATCTAATTAAAGATTTAACTATCGCCTGGAGCAAAACTGGTGATACTCCATTCTCGATCTTTTCAATCTAATTAAAGATTCATTAAAACTCCACTTAGTTTTAATCTGTGACTGGGTTAAAGAATCAGTGTCATTTAAAACACGGTTCACGATAAACCCAAAGTCACATCCCATTAATTATCGGGTTAAAGAACAAGTGTTATTTAAAACACTGTTCACGATAAACCCAAAAATCAATATCAATTCAATTCCAATTAAATATCATTTAATTGGTACACTTCATTAAATCTAAATAAAAAGATTTAATCTTTTCTCAACTGGGTTCAAGAACAGTGTTAGTGAAGACACCATTCACGACAAACCCAAATCACATTCGATATTCAATACAAGGCTCTGAATAGAAACTATATCGGCCTATATTCAATATCAAATTCTACGATTAACAAATGTCGTATTGGAAATAACGATATACATATATATCTTTCAAATTTCCATAACAACACCTGTAATATCACGAATTCCAACATCGAAATATTCCGAAGACAATTTCGATTCAAATCCACTCCAATGCAATCATTGGAAATTTTGGTTATTTTCAAAACCATTTCAAATTCAATTTATTTATTTAAAAATAAATAGAATTATAATTCTAGTTCAAAACTAGTTCATTTCGATAAAAATCTATTTTTATCTTTTCAAACATGGAGTTTTTCATCCCAAACTTTCACAAATCATTTCTTATGATTTTACACAAATTATTACTATTTTTAATAATTTTATCAAGGCCCGTACGGTCGATTTCCATTAACGGCCATCGAACTGCACTTACAGCGACCTTTTTCGAATTTGATTTGGACGTATCTCCAAATCCAACCGTTAGATTTCAAATTTCTAACATTCATTAGAAAGCTCTTTTCGATACGAACCCAACGGTTCCGGTTTTAGGAGAATCCGACGGTCGGATCTCCCGTAATGTCCGTTTGAAACAAATGGTCGAAATTCGCGAACTGCCGCAGCGCGGCGCGTTCTATTCAGGCCATTATATTATATATATAATATATATTTCGTCGATTACTATTTAAAACGAATTATATAAATGGTTTTAAATTCGTTTCAAAAGCAATTTCAACTTCCTTTTCAATTCAAATCAAAATTGAATTCTTCTTTATAAATTCGTTTCAAAATTCATTTCTATTCAATTCAAATTTCAATTCAATTTGAATTCATTTCAATTCGCTTTCAATTCAATTCGAATTCGTTTTCAATTCAATTCATTTCGAAATCGTTTTCAATTCAATTCATTTCGAAATCGTTTTCAATTCAATTCATTTCGAAATCGTTTTCAATTCAATTCATTTCGAAATCGTTTTCAATTCAATTCATTTCGAAATCGTTTTCAATTCAATTCATTTCGAAATCGTTTTCAATTCAATTCATTTCGAAATCGTTTTCAATTCAATTCATTTCGAAATCGTTTTCAATTCAATTCATTTCAAAATATTCGATTTCGAAATCACGTTTCAATATTCATTTTAAAATGAATAAAATCGATATAAATATCGTTCACGTCAAAATGGCGTCAATCTAATCCTCACGGCTTCACATATTTCTATTTTCAAATATTCTATTTCAAATATTTCTATTTCAAATATTTCTATTTCAAATATTTCTATTTCAAATATTTCTATTTCAAATATTTCTTTTTTCTCGAAACTGGAATGAGGCCCAATCAATTACCATATAATGTTAATTATATGGATTTTCTACAACACATGTATATATCAACAACGATGAATAATCAACCATCAACCAAAGTGCACTACACTGTATAAGCATCAAATATAGACATTTAACGCTTATAGCAGCTTGTCAATCAATCGATCGACATATTTAATAAATCAGGATGAGTGAACTTCAAATTTCATCCTAACACCCGTGTGGGGTTTCAAACAATCAAACACATATTTTATTTGTGCAGTTAGGCGATGTGTAAAATTTATCGACCCAATCAACGTCATTCAAATAGGTGTACATAAACAAACCGTCTGGTTTGTAAATGAATATTTATTTATTCACATTCACGTTAAAAATTATATTTTTAACGATAACACATTTTATTTTAACATATGAATTTATATTCAGTTCATTCGTTAAATAAAATGCTATTTTTATTTTTCTAACTTATTTTAGAAAATTTCGGCGGCATAACGGCACGATACTAGAAACGGGACAAGGCCTAGCCTTATCCCCGGTCTAGTGAAGGCCCACGCCATTCACACATCAATCAAATCAATTCGTTATGCAAACCACAAACTTTGGAGTAAGGGTCTAACCTAGCCTTACTCCTTCGCCTTATAACGGCGCACGTCTAATCCTAACCAATTTATCGATTCGATTTTTCACACCACAAACCACATTCAAACCAATATCACAATCAATCACCAAACAGTCAAACAAACAAGTCCATGGTCTGTGGACGGGTGTCGGGTGCTACTAAGCACCGTCTGCATCCTAGTATATATATAACTAGAAAAATAAATTGAAAGGTGAGGAATTCTCACATATAGCTATCCTAGCTCCACAGCACTTCATTGATAGAAATCTTCATTGTTTTCGCATCTTCTTCAGCTTCGTCGCCTGTAGCCACTACATATGTAAAAATCGAATTTTTACTTCGCTATTCAATATATAAAAATCGAATTTTTATTTCAAAGTTCAATATATAAAAATCGAATTTTCAGTTCAAAGTTCAATATATAAAAATCGAATTTTTAGTTCGAAGTTCAATATATAAAAATCGAATTTTTATTTCAAAGTTCAATATATAAAAATCGAATTTTTATTTCGAAGTTCAATATATAAAAATCGAATTTTTAGTTCGAAGTTCAATATATAAAAATCGAATTTTTATTTCAAAGTTCAATATATAAAAATCGAATTTTTATTTCAAAGTTCAATATATAAAAATCGAATTTTTATTTCAAAGTTCAATATATAAAAATCGAATTTTTATTTCGAAGTTCAATATATAAAAATCGAATTTTTATTTCAAAGTTCAATATATAAAAATCGAATTTTTATTTCAAAGTTCAATATATAAAAATCGAATTTTTAGTTCGAAGTTCAATATATAAAAATCGAATTTTTATTTCAAAGTTCAATATATAAAAATCGAATTTTTATTTCAAAGTTCAATATATAAAAATCGAATTTTCAGTTCAAAGTTCAATATATAAAAATCGAATTTTTAGTTCAAAGTTCAATATATAAAAATCGAATTTTTAGTTCAAAGTTCAATATATAAAAATCGAATTTTTAGTTCGAAGTTCAATATATAAAAATCGAATTTTTAGTTCGAAGTTCAATATATAAAAATCGAATTTTTATTTCGAAGTTCAATATATAAAAATCGAATTTTCAGTTCAAAGTTCAATATATAAAAATCGAATTTTTAGTTCAAAGTTCAATATATAAAAATCGAATTTTTAGTTCGAAGTTCAATATATAAAAATCGAATTTTTATTTCAAAGTTCAATATATAAAAATCGAATTTTTATTTCGAAGTTCAATATATAAAAATCGAATTTTTATTTCAAAGTTCAATATATAAAAATCGAATTTTTAGTTCGAAGTTCAATATATAAAAATCGAATTTTTATTTCAAAGTTCAATATATAAAAATCGAATTTTTATTTCGAAGTTCAATATATAAAAATCGAATTTTTATTTCGCTATTCAATATATAAAAATCGAATTTTCAGTTCGAAGTTCCATATATAAAAACCGAATTTTTATATCGCTATTCAATATATAAAAGTCGAATTTTTATATTCTCCATTATATTTTCAAAAGTGATGTCTTTTCATTTTCAAATCAAGATTGCTTGTATTTTTGAATCGATGACAATTTCAGTTTCTTTTCTTTTTAACAATGTAAAAAAAATCAGTTTTTAATCATTTTTAAAAAATCTCGTCTTTAACATTTTTAAAAGTCTGTTTTTAATCATTTTAAAAATCTCTTCCCCCCCCCCCTTTTTTTTTTTTAATCATTAAAAAAAACTGGTTTTAAACTAAATAAAAATCTGGTTTTAAACTAAATAAAAATCTGGTTTTAAACTAAATAAAAATCTGGTTTTAAACTAAATAAAAATCTGGTTTTAAACTAAATAAAAATCTGGTTTTAAACTAAATAAAAATCTGGTTTTAAACTAAATAAAAATCTGGTTTTAAACTAAATAAAAATCTGGTTTTAAACTAAATAAAAATTAAGTAAATCAGATCAAGAAAACTCACGTTTTCAAGAAGGGGGAGAGATGGCCGAGGTGGAGGAGCTTGCTGAGCTGCGTCGGAGTCGGAGCATCCACTGGAGGAAGTGGCGGCGGTCCATCGGGGAGGGGAAAAGGAGCGGGACGCGAGGGGGTTCGGGTTCTAGGCGTTCGAATGGAGGAAGAAGGGGGTCGCGACAACATCAGGGGGAGGCGGCGGTGCTGGAGTTCGACGAGGGGGTGAGGGTGACTGGATCGTCGAGGGCCGGCGACGAGGCTCCGCCCTTCGTTCGAAATTCTTTTTTTTTTTTTTTTTTTTTTTTATACCTGGAAATGAAAATGATTGAAAAAGGGGGGGGCCAGGTTAAGAAGGGAAATTAAATATTTTTTTTTTTTTTTTTATTATTTTATTTTGCAAAAAAAGTTAACTTTCACATACGATCTCGAAACGAGGCCCACCGCCTGTCGTCCACAGCGTTCTACCCCCATTCCGAACACAATAGGATATGTATCGCAAGCTGATTCGATAGTTACAATCAGTTTCCATTGAATTTACATTTAAATCACTTTATTGAATTTTAAACGTATATTTCAAATTACCGGGGGCACATACGAACACGAAAAATCCCAGAAAAATATTTTCTAGCTTCGTATTGACGATACGGTCCTAACAAAACTAGTTTCGTCGAATTCTGAGACCGTTAGAAAAATGGCCAATTTCCAGTCGATTAAAATCAACTGAAACTGGTCAAACGCGTTTTCCTTTGCCACGCTCACATATTGATTCGAAAAATTACGAAATTTGAAATCTAGCAATAACTTGACACTGCGGACCCAACAAAAGTGGTTTCGTCGAAATCCGAGGTCATTTGCAAAATGTCCATTTTTAAGGGCCTGAATTCCATAGCGACTATTCAGAATTTTCAACTGGACATATCTTTTGATTCCCGCTACGAACTTTTGATTTTTCGGATTCGTTGGAAAGATATTCACTATTAGATTCCATTATTTTCGGTTTCACTAAAATCCGGATTGTTTTGCACCCGGTACATTCAATTGAAGTTTGAAATCGAATTATCGAACTACCGCGCCATTTTCAATTCTATTTATAATTATATATAATTATTTATATTCTAACGACGACGCGTATAATATATACGTTCGAATTATATTCAAAATAAATTTCTCGTCGATATTCTTTAAAATAATTCCTTTTAAATAATCAAAATTCGCTAAAATTGCCAAAATAAAATTTTCAAACTGGCTCGCATTTTACGGGTTGTTACAGATAGCGAAGTGAAATAACATATATATGAAAAGTGAAATTTATATATATAGCGAAGTGAAATAACATATATATGAAGAGTGAAATTTATATATATAGCGAAGTGAAATAACATATATATGAAGGGTGAAATTTATATATATAGCGAAGTGAAATAACATATATATGAAGAGTGAAATTTATATATATATAGCGAAGTGAATATCGAATATATTGAAAGTGAAAATATCGAATATATTGAAAGTGAAAATATTCGAATTGAAAACAATGTATATGAAATATTCGAATTGAAAACGATATATATATATGTATGAAATGAAAACAATGTATATGAAATATTCGAATTGAAAACGATATATATATATATATGAAGTGAAAACGATATATATATTGAAAGTGAAAATATCGAATATATCGAAAGTGAAAATATTGAATATATTGAAAGTGAAAATATCGAATATATTGAAAGTGAAAATATTGAATATATTGAAAATGAATATATCGAATATATTGAAAATGAATATATCGTATATATTGAAAATGAATATATCGTATGTATTGAAAATGAAAATATCGTATATAGTGAAAGGTGAATATATATATATATATATATATATATGAATTGAAAACGATGTATATGAAATATATATATGAATTGAAAACGATGTATATGAAATATATATATGAATTGAAAACGATGTATATGAAATATATATATGAATTGAAAACGATGTATATGAAATATATATATGAATTGAAAACGATGTATATGAAATATATATATATGAATTGAAAACGATGTATATGAAATATATATATGAATTGAAAACGATGTATATGAAATATATATATGAATTGAAAACGATGTATATGAAATATATATATATGAATTGAAAACGATGTATATGAAATATATATATGAATTGAAAACGATGTATATGAAATATATATATGAATTGAAAACGATGTATATGAAATATATATATGAATTGAAAACGATGTATATGAAATATTCGAATTGAACTGAATAGAAATATTCGAATTGAACTGAATAGAAAACGAATTCGAATTGAATTGAATAGAAAACGAATTCGAATTGAATTGAATAGAAAACGAATTCGAATTGAATTGAATAGAAAACGAATTCGAATTGAATTGAATAGAAAATGAATTCGAATTGAATTGAATAGAAAACGAATTCGAATTGAATTGAATAGAAAACGAATTCGAATTGAATGGAATAGAAAACGAATTCGAATTGAATTGAATAGAAAACGAATTCGAATTGAATTGAATAGAAAACGAATTCGAATTGAATTGACTAGAAAATGAATTCGAATTGAATTGAATAGAAAACGAATTCGAAATGAATTGAATTGAAAACGAATTCAAATTGAATTGAAATTTGAATTGAATAGAAATGAATTTTAAAACGAATCTATAAAGAAGAATTCAATTGTGATTTGAATTGAAAAGGAAGTTGAAAATGTTTTTGAAACGAATTCAAAACTATTTATATAATTCGTTTTAAATAGAAATCGACGAAATATATATTATATATATAATAAATGGCCTGAATAGAACGCGCCGCGCTGCGGCAGTTCGCGAATTTCGACCATTGACTTCGAACGGACATTACGGGAGATCCGACCGTCGGATTCTCCTGAAATCAGAACCGTTGGGTTCGTATCGAAAAGAGCTTTCTAAGGAATATTAGAAATTTGAAATCTAACGGTTGGATTTGGAGATACGTCCAAATCAAATTCGGAAAAGGTCGCTGTAAGTGCAGTTCGATGGCCATTGATGGAAATCGACCGTACGGGCCTCGATAAAATTATTAAAAATAGTAATAATTTGTGTAAAATCATAAGAAATGATTTGGGAAGAATTGGGATGAAAAACCCCATATTTGAAAAGATAAAAATAGATTTTTATCGAAATGAACTAGTTTTGAACTAGGATTATAATTCTATTTATTTTTAAATAAATAAATTGAATTCGAAAAGGGTTTTAAAAATAACCAAAATTCCAATGATTGCATTGGAGTGGATTTGAATCGAAATTGTCTTCGGAATATTTCGATGTTGGGATTCGTGATTATGCAGGTGTTGTTATGGAAATTTGAAAGATATATATATATATATCGTTATTTCCCATACGACATCTGTTAGTCGTAGAACTCGATATTGAATATAAGCCGATATATTTTCTATTCAGAGCCTTGTATTGAATATCGAATGTGATTTGGGTTTGTCGTGAATGGTGTCTTCACTAACACTGTTCTTGAACCCAGTTGAGAAAAGATTAAATCTTTTTATTTAGATTTAATGAAGTGTACCAATTAAATAATATTTAATTGGAATTGAATTGATATTGATTTTTGGGTTTATCGTGAACAGTGTTTTAAATAACACTCGTTCTTTAACCCGATAATTAATGGAATGTGACTTTGGGTTTATCGCGAACCGTGTTTTTAGATGACACTGATTCTTTAACCTAGTCACAGATTAAAACTAAGTGGAGTTTTAATGAATCTTTAATTAGATTGAAAAGATCGAGAATGGAGTATCACCAGTTTTGCTCCAGGCGATAGTTAAATCTTTAATTAGATTTGAACGTGAAATTTAGAAACTAACTGTCGGTTAGCCAAGCAGAATGGTTTTCTGGATATTGATCTGATGTTGGTTTCGGCCTTCGGGGTTAATATTTGGGGAATTATTCTCTTGATTAATTTACGGTTAGTGACTAATGAATTGGAATGAGGCGTATGTTAAATTTGATTGATTGATGGTTTGGATTGTGCTCGACCAGTTTATGAGCAAAATATGCTTTTACATTTAGCATTGGGTTGGGTTGAAAATATCTGTGTGCTAACGCCTTGTGAAACACTTCACGATTTGACGATAAGGTGTTTAGCGATGTTGTGTTCATTTCAAATTTAACGAATGATTGTGAAATGATATTTTTCTTAAGTGAAAAGAAATGTATTCCCGATTTTGGACAGGGAATGTTTTATAAAAATGTTTTATAAAACAGAAAGGATTTCGAGGCCCAAAACCCGATGATTTCTAAAGTGATTTAGAAATGTATTATATGTTACATTGTGATTATTATGTTGTGAAATGATTTTCCCTACTTCGGGATATGAAATGATTTAGTATGTGACTAAAGATTCGGGTAACCCTGAGACTAAAAGTATGGGTGAGAGGGCGGTGTATGCTCTCCTGAGTGGGAGGTGCATCGTCGGTGTAGCCTACTCCTATGTGGGGTAGGTGCACATATATATATCGAGTTGCGAGGTGCGTACCCTTTGCCTTGTCGATGGGGAGCACGATATTTGGTTGCATACTTGTTTGTATGCATTGTTATGTTTTGGAATTCATATTTCCAAATGATTTGATTTGAGATCCCGAAGTGAAATCTACTTTGATATAGAAAGTTAGATATGTATTTCAAATGATTTGAAATAAGAAATCGGGAATAAAATCCAAAGGAATAATTTCTGTAAATTGAATTGGATTTGGAAAATCTAAGTGTGGTGATTAATCTAAATGGGTAGATTGGGATATTGCATGTTGATTGATGCATAGTAGATCCATATATCTATATTGATTGTTGTTTATACACTGGCTTTCATGGGGGTAAACCCGTTCCGCGAAAGTGGCGTGGTCCCGTGATTTGCCTTATTTTTGAACAAAGTTAACAACTGTTTTTGAGTTCTCACACCAGTCCCATGACTGACCTGTAGTTTGCTTTTCCCTTGCGAACTCGGGTGCCCCTATTTTCCACACGGGCAGTCGAGTAGTTTTATTTTGCAGATGTTTTGAGCAGGATTCTGGATTGAAGCTTTAAGCTGTGTCCAGACATTTACAGTCTTCCGCTGTGTAGTTTATATTTCCGCTGTGCACTGTTTTACATTTATGTAAATTTATCTTCCGCTGTGTATTATATTTCGATATACTCTGATATTCTGTACTCTGATGTAACATTATTATGATGTTTATTGAAGTCTTCTGTTATTTGTTCTGATGTGTTGTATACCCAAAGTTAGCGTATGCGGGATTCGAACGGTCTTGGTCGGTTTAACGATCGATTAGGTCCGGGCGAAATCCGTGTCGTTACAACGTGGTATCAGAGCTTTGGTTAAACTCAAATCTTTGGGGTACAACTCGTTAGAACTGAACAAAAGACTCATCAGAGGTAGGATTAGTAATGTCCTATAAAAGAATCCTCATTAGAGATAGAATCAGCAGCATTCTAGAATGAGTGACTTATTAGAGATGGGGTTAGAAATGCCCCAGAATGAGTCGAGAGCTATTTGTTTATAAATAACGTATTTGTGATTATATATAATCTGATTTTAGAAAATATGATTTTAAATATATAAAATTATATATTTGAAAATATAATCAATTAATTGATTGATGTTTGTGTTGTTGGTTTATTTGTTTGATAATTTTTAACCATTTAGCCAATTGAACCAAATAGTAAACTGTATTGAAAATTGGTCGCATTTGCTTGCATATACATATACTTACTTTGAACAGGTCATAGCAAGGAGGCTAGAGCAGAGAATAAAATTTGTTTGCCCGACAAATAGGTACATGTTTACTACATAATTTCCTGTTTTGTTTGGGTGATGATGATTTTGTGAGCCTATTGGCTAGCCGCTTGGCTTTTTCTTTTTCTTTTTGAGATCTGAAGGACCGGGGAAGCTATTTGAAATTCCCCGATGCTCCCGGTGCAGGGGAGGTTATGGCGAAATTTTTTCAAAAATTTAGGGTGTTAGCCAAATTTTTGAAATTTTGAAAATTCTCAGAAACTAAAGAGTTGGAGAATGTAAGCCAGATCGAACGTAGAGTTGAATAATCAAACCACTTTCGACTTTGTTCCTTTTCGGGGACGAAAAGTTTTAAGTGGGGGAGATTGTAACAACCCGTAAAATGCGAGCCAGTTTGAAATTTTTATTTTGGCAATTTTAGCGAATTCTGATTATTTAACATGAATTATTTTAAATAATATCGACGAGAAATTTATTTTGAATATAATTCGAACGTATATATTATACGCGTCGTCGTTAGAATATAAATATTTATATATAATTATAAATAGAATTGAAAATGGCGCGGTAGTTCGATAATTCGATTTCAAACTTCAATTGAATGTACCGGGTGCAAAACAATCCGGATTTTAGTGAAACCAAAAATAATGGAATCTAATAGTGAATATCTTTCCAACGAATCCGAAAAATCAAGATTTCATATCGGGAATCAAAAGATATGTCCAGTTGAAAATTCTGAATAGTCGCTATGGAATTCAGGCCCTTAAAAATGGACATTTTGCAAATGACCTCGGATTTCGACGAAACCACTTTTGTTGGGTCCGTGATGTAAAGTTATTGCTAGATTCCAAATTTCATAATTTTTCGAATCAATGTGTGAGCGTGGTAAAGGAAAACGTGTTTTGACCATTTCAGTTGATTTTAATCGACTGGAAATTGGCCATTTTTCCAACGGACTCAGAATTCGACGAAACTAGTTTTGTTAGGACCGTATCGTCAATACGAAGCTAGAAAATATTTTTCTGGAATTTTTCTAGTTAGTATGTGACCCCGGTAATTTGAAAAGTGCGTTTAAAATTCAATATAGTGATTTAAATGTAAATTCAAAAGGAAACCGATTGTAATGATCAAACCAGCTTGCGATACATATCCCATTGTGTTCGGAATGGGGGTAAAACGCTATGGGCGACAGGCGGTGGACCTCGTTTCGAGGTCGTATGTAAAAGTCAACCTTTTTACAAATTAAAAAAAAAAAAAAAAAAATATATATATATATATATTATTTTAATTTCCCTCCCTCCCTCTTATCTTCACTGGCCCCCCCCCCCGTTCCCTTTTATTTTCAGAAGAAAAAAAAAACAAAAACCCTAAAAACCTAAATCGGATCGCCGCCCCTCCCTCCAATCATCACCGCCTCCATCGATCGCACCCACGAAGCCGCCCTCCTCCTCCTTCAATCAGAGCTGTCGCCCCCCTCGAGATCGCATCGACGAAGAAGCCGCGCCCCCCCTTGAAGCCCTCGACGCCGACGAGGAAGCCAGCGCCTCCTGCCACGACGGTTCGAACGCCACCGCGAGCCCCTGGAAGCCGCCGACGACCTCTTCTTTCCCCTCCCCTTCTTCGCAGATCGGTGAGCATTTCTTTTTTTTATTATTTTATTTATTCAGTAAAAACTGTTTTGATTTTATATTTAAAACTGTTTTGATTTTATATTTAAAACTGATTTGATTTTATAAAATAAATATTAAAAACTGTTTTGTTTTAAAAAGATAAAACTGGTTTGTTTTTCTTAGATTTTAAAACTGGGTTTTTAAGATGAAAAAGAATTTTAAAAACAGAATTTTTTTAAAAAGAAAATAAAACTGAATTTTTATTTTAAGTTATAAAAACTGTTTTTTTATATAAAGTTTTAAAACTGTTTTTTTTATAAAAGAGTTTTAAAAACAGAAATTTAAAAAGAGAAACTGATTATTATAAAAGAAAATAAAAACAGAATTTTTAAAGAGTTAAAACTGATTTTTTTTTCCTAAAAATTCGATTTTTACATATGTAGAGAATACGGGTGAAAGCGACAAAAGGCGAAGATTTCTATTAAGGAAGAATCGTGTGAGTGGATAGCTATTGGTGAGGATTTCTCACTCTTCAATTTCTTTTTAAAATTTTATATATATGTGTTGAAAGTGGAAGTGAATTGCTATATATAAATATCTATATATATATATATATATACGCCCCTCGTCCACAAACCATGGACGATATTTATTGGTTGAAATTGTTGTGAAAATTGATTGATAGCGAAGTGAAATAACATATATATGAAAAGTGAAATTTATATATATAGCGAAGTGAAATAACATATATATGAAGAGTGAAATTTATATATATAGCGAAGTGAAATAACATATATATGAAGGGTGAAATTTATATATATAGCGAAGTGAAATAACATATATATGAAGAGTGAAATTTATATATATATAGCGAAGTGAATATCGAATATATTGAAAGTGAAAATATCGAATATATTGAAAGTGAAAATATTCGAATTGAAAACAATGTATATGAAATATTCGAATTGAAAACGATATATATATATGTATGAAATGAAAACAATGTATATGAAATATTCGAATTGAAAACGATATATATATATATATGAAGTGAAAACGATATATATATTGAAAGTGAAAATATCGAATATATCGAAAGTGAAAATATTGAATATATTGAAAGTGAAAATATCGAATATATTGAAAGTGAAAATATTGAATATATTGAAAATGAATATATCGAATATATTGAAAATGAATATATCGTATATATTGAAAATGAATATATCGTATGTATTGAAAATGAAAATATCGTATATAGTGAAAGGTGAATATATATATATATATATATATATATGAATTGAAAACGATGTATATGAAATATATATATGAATTGAAAACGATGTATATGAAATATATATATGAATTGAAAACGATGTATATGAAATATATATATGAATTGAAAACGATGTATATGAAATATATATATGAATTGAAAACGATGTATATGAAATATATATATATGAATTGAAAACGATGTATATGAAATATATATATGAATTGAAAACGATGTATATGAAATATATATATGAATTGAAAACGATGTATATGAAATATATATATATGAATTGAAAACGATGTATATGAAATATATATATGAATTGAAAACGATGTATATGAAATATATATATGAATTGAAAACGATGTATATGAAATATATATATGAATTGAAAACGATGTATATGAAATATTCGAATTGAACTGAATAGAAATATTCGAATTGAACTGAATAGAAAACGAATTCGAATTGAATTGAATAGAAAACGAATTCGAATTGAATTGAATAGAAAACGAATTCGAATTGAATTGAATAGAAAACGAATTCGAATTGAATTTAATAGAAAATGAATTCGAATTGAATTGAATAGAAAACGAATTCGAATTGAATTGAATAGAAAACGAATTCGAATTGAATGGAATAGAAAACGAATTCGAATTGAATTGAATAGAAAACGAATTCGAATTGAATTGAATAGAAAACGAATTCGAATTGAATTGACTAGAAAATGAATTCGAATTGAATTGAATAGAAAACGAATTCGAAATGAATTGAATTGAAAACGAATTCAAATTGAATTGAAATTTGAATTGAATAGAAATGAATTTTAAAACGAATCTATAAAGAAGAATTCAATTGTGATTTGAATTGAAAAGGAAGTTGAAAATGTTTTTGAAACGAATTCAAAACTATTTATATAATTCGTTTTAAATAGAAATCGACGAAATATATATTATATATATAATAAATGGCCTGAATAGAACGCGCCGCGCTGCGGCAGTTCGCGAATTTCGACCAT
The DNA here is from genome assembly GCA_030737875.1 of Allium sativum. Taxonomy (NCBI): domain Eukaryota; kingdom Viridiplantae; phylum Streptophyta; class Magnoliopsida; order Asparagales; family Amaryllidaceae; genus Allium; species Allium sativum. The sequence goes on from CM060918.1 coordinate 846,796,752, forward strand.
TGACTTCGAACGGACATTACGGGAGATCCGACCGTCGGATTCTCCTGAAATCAGAACCGTTGGGTTCGTATCGAAAAGAGCTTTCTAAGGAATATTAGAAATTTGAAATCTAACGGTTGGATTTGGAGATACGTCCAAATCAAATTCGGAAAAGGTCGCTGTAAGTGCAGTTCGATGGCCATTGATGGAAATCGACCGTACGGGCCTCGATAAAATTATTAAAAATAGTAATAATTTGTGTAAAATCATAAGAAATGATTTGGGAAGAATTGGGATGAAAAACCCCATATTTGAAAAGATAAAAATAGATTTTTATCGAAATGAACTAGTTTTGAACTAGGATTATAATTCTATTTATTTTTAAATAAATAAATTGAATTCGAAAAGGGTTTTAAAAATAACCAAAATTCCAATGATTGCATTGGAGTGGATTTGAATCGAAATTGTCTTCGGAATATTTCGATGTTGGGATTCGTGATTATGCAGGTGTTGTTATGGAAATTTGAAAGATATATATATATATATCGTTATTTCCCATACGACATCTGTTAGTCGTAGAACTCGATATTGAATATAAGCCGATATATTTTCTATTCAGAGCCTTGTATTGAATATCGAATGTGATTTGGGTTTGTCGTGAATGGTGTCTTCACTAACACTGTTCTTGAACCCAGTTGAGAAAAGATTAAATCTTTTTATTTAGATTTAATGAAGTGTACCAATTAAATAATATTTAATTGGAATTGAATTGATATTGATTTTTGGGTTTATCGTGAACAGTGTTTTAAATAACACTCGTTCTTTAACCCGATAATTAATGGAATGTGACTTTGGGTTTATCGCGAACCGTGTTTTTAGATGACACTGATTCTTTAACCTAGTCACAGATTAAAACTAAGTGGAGTTTTAATGAATCTTTAATTAGATTGAAAAGATCGAGAATGGAGTATCACCAGTTTTGCTCCAGGCGATAGTTAAATCTTTAATTAGATTTGAACGTGAAATTTAGAAACTAACTGTCGGTTAGCCAAGCAGAATGGTTTTCTGGATATTGATCTGATGTTGGTTTCGGCCTTCGGGGTTAATATTTGGGGAATTATTCTCTTGATTAATTTACGGTTAGTGACTAATGAATTGGAATGAGGCGTATGTTAAATTTGATTGATTGATGGTTTGGATTGTGCTCGACCAGTTTATGAGCAAAATATGCTTTTACATTTAGCATTGGGTTGGGTTGAAAATATCTGTGTGCTAACGCCTTGTGAAACACTTCACGATTTGACGATAAGGTGTTTAGCGATGTTGTGTTCATTTCAAATTTAACGAATGATTGTGAAATGATATTTTTCTTAAGTGAAAAGAAATGTATTCCCGATTTTGGACAGGGAATGTTTTATAAAAATGTTTTATAAAACAGAAAGGATTTCGAGGCCCAAAACCCGATGATTTCTAAAGTGATTTAGAAATGTATTATATGTTACATTGTGATTATTATGTTGTGAAATGATTTTCCCTACTTCGGGATATGAAATGATTTAGTATGTGACTAAAGATTCGGGTAACCCTGAGACTAAAAGTATGGGTGAGAGGGCGGTGTATGCTCTCCTGAGTGGGAGGTGCATCGTCGGTGTAGCCTACTCCTATGTGGGGTAGGTGCACATATATATATCGAGTTGCGAGGTGCGTACCCTTTGCCTTGTCGATGGGGAGCACGATATTTGGTTGCATACTTGTTTGTATGCATTGTTATGTTTTGGAATTCATATTTCCAAATGATTTGATTTGAGATCCCGAAGTGAAATCTACTTTGATATAGAAAGTTAGATATGTATTTCAAATGATTTGAAATAAGAAATCGGGAATAAAATCCAAAGGAATAATTTCTGTAAATTGAATTGGATTTGGAAAATCTAAGTGTGGTGATTAATCTAAATGGGTAGATTGGGATATTGCATGTTGATTGATGCATAGTAGATCCATATATCTATATTGATTGTTGTTTATACACTGGCTTTCATGGGGGTAAACCCGTTCCGCGAAAGTGGCGTGGTCCCGTGATTTGCCTTATTTTTGAACAAAGTTAACAACTGTTTTTGAGTTCTCACACCAGTCCCATGACTGACCTGTAGTTTGCTTTTCCCTTGCGAACTCGGGTGCCCCTATTTTCCACACGGGCAGTCGAGTAGTTTTATTTTGCAGATGTTTTGAGCAGGATTCTGGATTGAAGCTTTAAGCTGTGTCCAGACATTTACAGTCTTCCGCTGTGTAGTTTATATTTCCGCTGTGCACTGTTTTACATTTATGTAAATTTATCTTCCGCTGTGTATTATATTTCGATATACTCTGATATTCTGTACTCTGATGTAACATTATTATGATGTTTATTGAAGTCTTCTGTTATTTGTTCTGATGTGTTGTATACCCAAAGTTAGCGTATGCGGGATTCGAACGGTCTTGGTCGGTTTAACGATCGATTAGGTCCGGGCGAAATCCGTGTCGTTACAACATCAATACATTAGTTTCTTAATTTTCCACTGGATCCTTCTTTGTGCAAAGTTTGCAACTTAAAATGTATGTTGTATAAGAAGATCACAACCTTGAAAAGTATGTATTTTCCATCGTTGTATTAACCAATATCATTAATATGCAATCATTTTTATTTAAATTATCATGCCATAACATCTTATATTATATAAATTATGGATTGTAGGATTTTGTCATTCTGGAGTTTAAAACCAAGGGATAAAAAGCATTAAGCCATTTCAGGCCAGTTTAGCAAGCATGGTGTGTCAGTTGTCAGATCAAGGTTTAATGATGTTTATGTATATGTAGTTTTAGATGATTACTCTTAGTTTACATGAAAATTTTGATAATCATGTATGTTTTCATGTATTGGTAACTCGACAATAATATTTTATGATTGTGCATCCAAATGTGGCAGTTCTTATATTCAGTGGGCATTTTATATTGTGCACAATGTTTTTCCAGATTGATTGTGTCCGTTCAAATGTGATCCCTGTCCCTTTTGTTATTATGTACCATGTATTATTACTATTTACTAATTCTGTTATAAACATCTTCCTTCTTACATGGTATGTTGCCTTTATTTCACATGATTAAAAATGATTATTCAGCCGTATAGTGCTTTTGTTCATCAAACCAATCAATAATAGAATTATCAAATGATGATTTCTTTTCAATGGAGGACTAAAATTTGGCATTTGATGTAATTGTGACTTCCTAATATTTCTCTATAAGTACTCTTAATATTGTTTCAAGAACAATGCCAGTAGATTACCTTGTGCGATTTAAGTTTTTTCTTCATTTCAAGCAAATTTTTTTTCTTTTTAAGGATATTTTCACCGTGAACTTTAGCTGACCATAATGCCTTGCATTGGCTTAAATCTAAATTTGATTCTTCAAGTGAACAGATAACATTAGAGTTCCATTACTAATTACAAAAAGTGTAGTTTTATCCGGTATGCGTAGCACAGGTTTATCAAGGTATTAGTGGATAATTTAACTATTATATAAGTCAACATGACATAGGTAATAGTAAATAAAAAAAAATTAATATATTTAAGGACAACTAATTCTCAATCAGGCTTACGACTGATTCTTACCTATAAGGTCGGTTCAGTCTCTTACTGCAAGGTGCAACCATCTACTCTACTCTTAATTTCTACAACTTATTTTTTCCACCTAAAATAATTTATCAAAAAGGATTATCATAAGAACAGAGACTGCAAAACTTACTTTATTAAAAAAATTTGTTATGAAATATAACAAGAAAACTAGCGAGCTATACATGCACTATAATATGCACCTTTTACTGAGAGAATTTTATTTTAGACAAAATTTTCGCAAGAAATCACTACTTACAAAATATACCCCATTTTATTTTAAAACTCAATATGTATACTTTACATATTTATAACTTTTAAGATTAAACCTTGAAAGCACCATAAACCATTTTCCCAAAACTCACAATTCAAGTTCTTAAAAGTTAACAATGGGGTTAGACTCAAAGCGGGTTTCCAATTTTTGTAGGCTTTCCTGGACACTCCAACAAAGTCAATTCTCCTAACTATATATATTTTTAATCCATTTTTCTCTTTCTTTTTTTTAACCTTTTCCAATTTATAAGGTTTTATCACCAAACCCACTGACCCAAAATACTAATCATATGGGATTCATCTTCCTTTCATACAAATTATGCTGTATACTTTCCACCCAAATTTCCTAACGGTCTCAAATTTCCATATTCATTCCTTTAGTGTACAAAACAAATATTCCGTTTCTTAACATATTATGCTCTTTCTATTTAGTGGGTTCCTCTATGAATCCAGGTATATATATGTAAATATATTATTTAAAACAAAACATATTAGAGTATATGAATTGTATACGATGCATAGCGGAGATTAGCATTTACAACACGGCAATCAATGGAATGTTGAATTGACTGCAAACTGAAATCAATTTGGTTCTAGAAGTATTACCATGTCTCGAACAATAATTTACACATGAAACACTAATGGTGATGGCAACGTTGAATACATAGGAAGTCAGTGAGGGGAATGCAAGCCATACCACGGTGGTCTTAAGATGAGCAAAAACAAACCACAGACCGCAAGCCGTTAAAAATAAGGATTGGCAACAATATTAGAGTTAAAGACACTTTCACAAAGGCAAAAGGTAATATGTTCCAAAGCAACTTATGCAATATAATGGTTTTACAGTTAACTGATTTTGAACACTAAATTAACAACAATTTTAATAATTATCAGTAATGCGGTTATATACAACAGCAAGTTGGCTAGTTACAACACACTTTTGAAGGTGTATATGAGTCTTATCTTGATCAAACGAGGAAAAAAAATGGCAAAGTAGCAGAAAAGCAAAAGAAGCAGAAATAACTAAATGAAACTAGAAGATAGAACAAGCTATGGAAAGGAAACATATAACGTGGTCAAAATGGTACCAAATGAAAGCTTCATTGCTAATATCAATGCTACATCCACTCACCCAATACCAATGAACGCACCTAGCAAGGACGATGGGGCGGGTTGGAGTCTGTTTCTCGTACCCCAGACCCGACCCAGACTTTTTATATCCTGTCCCAGACCCGCCCCATAGACTCAGTGCAGGTTTGGAGTTTCACCCCATACTCGAAACCCGTACGGGTCAGGGAAGACCCGACCCGCCTCACGACCCGGTGTTATTCTGTTGTAATGTACACAAATTTATATACTTAGCATCATCTTACTTGATATGATAAATTTTAAATATTTGAATCATCTATACTACACTATTAAAGCTCAGTTTAGTTAAATCATATAAATTTCACTTGTTTAATTAAATCTATTTAATAACATTTCTGTCCTTAAACATTTTTTGTTGGATAAATCATATATGATAATTTTTTTGTTGGATGCTCAGGATAGAATAACAAAACCACAGCTTTTGCCTATGATGGAAGAGAGGGAAAATTGACATACATAAAAAGGGGGCAAACAGTAGGGAAATAGTAAAATTGAGGCAGGGAGAATTACAATATGCAAAATAAAGTAGTGACAATGCAACAAAGTATCCTACTGGTAGATGCATAGGACAGTCCTTGAATTTTGAGCCTCATGATAACAAATCCAACACTAAGCATCGCCATGATCGAACTGCAGTGGTGCTCTACTTTAATGGCCATGGCTGTAAATTTTCAACACAAATCCTATAAAATGTCAAAATGAATACAAACGAATATATCCATGTTGCGCATATATCGTATAGAAATGCAGAATAAAGTATAAAATAATATGCATAACTACAATGATGTGAAGAACAGAAGCAGGGTCAGAGTTAGTTTACTGATAGGGAAATGTGCCCCTTTCTAGGCCAAATTGCCTATTTTAACATACCACTATTTGGAACTGGATGCATGCATATTGGATTTCTGGGAAAGGGTCCGCTATTGAACATGTAAGTGAATTGTGCTTTGTGGTTAAAAATACAAAAAAGTTGCAAGTCATTAAGTAATTATTTTTTGTAAGTTGTTAAATCCCATAGAAGGTCAAAATGAATAAAAATGAACATACTTGCATTGTGTATCTACATATATAAATGCAGAATAAAGTATATCCTATTTGATTTCTGTAATAACTCGGAAATCTGGGCCAGTTTAAAATTTTTATTTTGGTAATTTTAACGAATTTTGAATATTTAAAATGAATTATTTTAAATAAAATCGACGAGAAATTTATTTTGAATAGAATTCGTCGTATATATTATATACGTCATCGTTAGAATATAAATAATTATATATATAATTATAAAAAGGAATTGAAAATGGCGCGGTACTTCGATAATTCGATTTCAAACTTCAATTGAATGTAACGGGTGCAAAACAATCCGGATTTTAGTGAAACCAAAAACATTAGGATCTAATTGGGAATATCTTTCCAACGAATCCGAAAAATTGAAATTTCATTACGGGGATCAAAAGATATGTCCAGTTGAAAATTCTGAACAGTCGCTACGGAATTCAGGCCCTTAGAAATGGAAATTTTGCAAACGACCTCGAATTTCGACGAAACAACTTTTGTTGGATCCGCAGTGTCAAGCTATTTCTAGGTTTCAAATTTCATAATTTTTCGAATCAATATGTGAGCGTGGCAAAGGAAAACGCGTTTGACCAATTTCGGTTGATTTTAATCGACTGGAAAATGGCCATTTTTCTAACGGTCTCAGAATTCGACGAAACTAGTTTTGTTAGGACCGTATCGTCAATACGAAGCTAGAAAATATTTTTCTGGAATTTTTCAAGTTAGTATGTGACCCCAGTAAATTGAAATGCGCGTTCAAATTCAATATATAGAGTTATATGTTAATTTTAACGGAAACGGATTGAAACGTTCGAATCAGCATACGATACATATCCCATTGTGTTCGGAATGGGGGTGAAACGCTATGGACGACAGGCGGTGGGCCTCGTTTAGAGGTCGTATGTAAAAGTCAACTTTTTGAATTAAATAACTAAATAAAATAAAAAAAAGTATATCCTCCTGTCTCCTCTCCTTTATCTCCTCAGCCCCCCACCCCCCCCCCCCCCCGATTCATTTTCAGATTTAAAAAAAAAAGAGGATGGAGTGGTGGAGCGGCTTCCTCCACCGCCGATGCCACCACCGATCATCCAGCGTCGCCCCCCCCCCCATCCTCTGCCGCGATTGATGCGACACCCCCCTTCCCTGTTGAGTCGCGACAAAACACCCCCCACCTCTCGTTCGAAGGCCGACGCATCCGAACCCCACACCGACATCAGCACCCCCACGCAGCCCTGCAGCGCCATCCCAAGCCTGCCACCGACGTATCGACCACCAACACCCCCTCCTTCCTTAAACAGTGAGTTCTTTATGTTATTTTCTTATTTATTTTACTTTATTTTTTTGTGATTATAATCCTTAAGTAAAACCTGATTTGCAAGCCTATAAAAGTGATGGACTTTCGAGGTGTAAAGATTGAATTTCTTTTTATATATACATGAATTGAAAGAAGAAAATAGGATTCTTATATATATATGATAAAATAGAAAAGATTAAATCTTTAAATTTGAAAAGGCGAAATCTATATCTATATAGTAGCGTCGATAAAAATATAATCTTTATTATATAGCATCGAAATAAAAAAATAGAATTTTTTTTCTTCTATATAATAGAAATGTAAAAATAGAATTTTCATCTATATAGTAGCAAAGTAAAAATTCGATTTTTATATATTGAATAGCGTAGTAAAAATTCGATTTTTATATATTGAATAGCATAGTAAAAATTCGATTTTTATATATTGAATAGCGTAGTAAAAAATCGATTTTTATATATTGAATAGCATAGTAAAAATTCGATTTTTATATATTGAATAACGAAGTAAAAATTCGATTTTTATATATTGAATAACGTAGTAAAAATTCGATTTTTATATATTGAATAGCGTAGTAAAAATTCGATTTTTATATATTGAATAGCATAGTAAAAATTCGATTTTTATATATTGAATAGCGTAGTAAAAATTCGATTTTTATATATTGAATAGCATAGTAATAATTCGATTTTTAAATATATGAAGTGATTATAAAAATATGATTTTTAAATTGAAAGTGAACAAATAAAAATGTGATTTTTATTTTAAAGACATCAGCATATAAAAATGTGATTTTTATATATGTAGTGACTACGGGCAACGAAAGTGACAAAAGGCAAGAACAACAAGATTTTCTACATAAGAAGAGTCGTGGAGTTGGGATAGCTTTCTTTGAGAATTTCTCACTCAAAATTTCCTTTTCTAGTTATAAATATATACTAGGATGCAGACGGTGTTTAGTAGCACCCGACACCATCGTCCATAGACCATGGACTTGTTTGTTTGGTTGTGTAGTTGGTTAGATTATTTGGTTTGAATTGAATTGTTTGGTGAATTGAATGGATTTGATTGATGTGTGAATGGCGTGGGCCTTCACTAGACCGGGGATAAGGCTAGGCCTCGTCCCGTTTCTAGTATCGTGTCATTATGCCGCCGAAATTTTCTAAAATATGTTAGAGAAATAAAAATATCATTTTATTGAATAAATGAACTGAATAGAAATTCATGTGTTAAAATAAAATATATTGTCGTTAAAAATATAATTTTTGACGTGAAAGTGAATAAATAAATATTTATAAACAAATCGGCCGGTTTGTTTATATATACACTGATTTGACTGATTGATTGGGATAATAAATTTTACACATCGCCCAACTGCACAAATAAAATCTGTGTTTGATTGTTTGAAACCCCACACGGGTATTGGGATAAAATACGGTATACACTAATCCCAATAATTAGTTGTATGTCGATCGATGGATCGATAGGCTGTTATAAGCGTTAGATATCTATATTTGATGCTTATACAGTGTAATGCACTTTGGATGATGGTTGACTATGTATCGTTGCTATTATATACATGTGTTGAATGGAATCCATATAATTAACTTTATATGGTAATTGATTGGGCCTCATTCCAATTTAGAAGGTAAAGAATATTATAAAATAAAGGTTCATGTGTTGACTGTACTCATCCGTTGAGATTAGTCCTGTGTTGAACGAAATTTTTATAAAATATATTAAATAACAAAAATAGTCACACGTGGGCAGTACTCATTCGTTGAGATTAGTCGTGTGTTGACAAAAATATTGAGTCATGTATTGAAAGAAATATAGATTCAATTGTGGAATAGAATCACGAAGTTATTGAAATATATATAAAGTCGTATCGATTAGAGATGCGCTATTTTGACGCGAACGATATTTATATCGATTTTATTTGTTTTTCAATTCGATTTGAATTGAATAGAAAACCAATTAGAATTGAATTGAATAGAAAACCAATTAAAATTGAATTGAATAGAAAACGAATTGAATTTGATTTGAATAGAAAACGAATTGAATTTGATTTGAATAGTAAACAAATTCAATTTGATTTGGATAGAAAACGAATTTGATTTGGATAGAAAACGAATTCAATTTGATTTGAATAGAAAATGAATTTGATTTGATTGGAAAACGAATTGAATTTGATTTGAATAGAAAAGGAATATGATTTGATTAGAAAACGAGTTGAATTTGATTTGAATAGAAAACGAATTTGAATTGAATTAAAAAGAAAACGAATTCGAATCGAATTGATTTGAAAAGAAAAATGAATTCGAATCGAATTAAAATCGATTTGAATTGAAATCAAATAGAAATGAAAGAAAAAAGGATTTATAATAGAAAATTCAATTTTGATTTGAATTTGAAATAAAGGTTGAAATTGTTTTTGAAACTAATTCAAAACTATTTATAAAATTCGTTTCAAATAGAAAATCGACGAAATATTTATTACTTATATTATATATAATATAATGGCCGGATTAGAACGCGTCGCGCCGCGGCAGTTCGTGAATTTCGACCATTTATTTCAAACGGACATTACGGGAGATCCGACCGTCGGATTCTCCTGAAACCGGAACCGTTGGGTTCGTATCAAAAAGAGCTTTCTAACGAATATTAGAAATTCAAACTCTAACAGTTGGATTTGGAGATACGTCCAAATCAAATTCGAAAAAGGTCTCTATAGGTGCAGTTCGTTGGCCGTTGTTGGAAATCGATTGTACAGGCCTTGATAAAATTATTAAAAATACCAATAATTTGTGTAAAATCATAAGAAATGATTTGGGAAAAACTAGGATGAAAAACTCCATATTTGAAAAGATAAAAATAGGTTTTTATCGAAATGAACTAGTTTTGAACTGAAATTAAATCCCATTTATTTTTAAATAAATAAATTGGATTTGAAATGGGTTTAAATAGAATTGATTCATGGGTTTATCGTGAACTGTGTTTTAAATAACACTAGTTCTTTAACCCGATAATAAATAGAATGTGATTTAGGTTTATCGTGAACTGTGTTTTAAATGACACTAGTTCTCTAACCCTGTAAAAGGAGTTTTAATGAATCTGCAGTTAGATTGAAATGTGAATTGATAATCTAAATTATCAAATTTGTAAAATAAGCGAGGATGGAGTATCACCAGTTTTGCTCCAAAGCGATAGTTAAATCTTTTATTAGATTTGAACGTGAAATGGTAATTAATTTTACCGATAACACCGTGGTGTTAGGTATGGAGTATTACCAGTTTTTTTTCATGGGATGAATAAGTTGTGATTGGGAAATAAAATAAATAATTACTTCGGTGTGGTTCGCTAATCCCGACTAGTTTGGAAAACCATAATCTGGTTTGAAATGACATCCAAAGGAAGATTAAAGGATAAATTTTAAAGAATTTATCTTGGATAAAATTAATGGGAACCTTTCCCTAAGAATATGAAATTTGCGGTTAGTGGCTTCTGAATTGGAATGAGGCGTATGTTGTGTTTGTGTAACATTTGTTTTAATATACGTGGGTTGTTCGGAAAGACCGAGTTTATACCCATTTTGAATAACCGATTCGACGATATGTCGAAGATGAAGACGGTGGTTGAAGACCAGAAGTCTTCACATCGTTTGGGTGATTACTGATGATCTTAATTGGGCTGTACACCCAAGATGAGGGAATCAGTTGGTTGTCGTCCAGACGTACTTGGAGATGGATGGATATGCGAGGAAAGTGCCTCCGGTTACGTTCACACCCAGAACGAACTTGTAAATGGATTGTGTGTCTGACATTGGATTTTATTCTGTGTTGATTGATTTCTGTTAAATATATCTGTTTGGCAGCGGAGAATTTATTCTCTTGCTTAACGCCCTTGTTTGAGACCTACGAGCTCAGAGGTTATATATCGATAGATATCAATCGCATGGCATGAACTTCCTGTGTGGCACGCTGAGATGCAATGATCAAGGCTTTTGTTGAAAAGCAAAGTCTTGTGGTTGATGATCAAAGCACGGCCTACGTGGCAGCATTGTGTTTAGCGTGGATTCGCGAGCCTCACACCTCTGTATGAGTCAAAAATGGGATGAGGATCCAAGGAGTGCACGACGTTTCTTTCTAGCTATGGGTGGTGTCAGTGACCTACCAGCCCTGACATTTATATACTTTTCACCTTTGTGGTTTGGATGCGAGGTGCCTCGATTATAGGTCTTATAGGGTCGGGAAACGTGTGTTCAGGAATAACTAATCCTCAAACGTAAGAGAGGACCGATCTTGGAGGATCCCAGGGTTACCCAGAGTGTGTAGTCCTGAGGCATTTGCTAGAGTGTCTCGAAGCGGAGAGGAGCTTGCCCCTTGCCTCGGTTCATGACGGAAATCCAATTTCCAATACATGTATTGCGGTTTTAATTGTAGAACTAGTATGGCGACATAGTGGTATGGGACATTCATGCCGCCTATGATTGATATTTATGATTGAAATTGTTTAGACACTATACACTTATTATAGTATCAAATGATTTGTTTTTAAAACGTACCAAGCATGTTTGGCTATTATAAGGGAAAACCCTATCCTCCGGCTTGCGTTGCATTGTGTGATGGGACCTGGGTCTTATAATAGCTTCATTTTTCGAAAAAACATTGCGTTGTTTATTCTATGCACAGGTATTCTTGGGAGGAAACCCGTTCCGTGTTATACGGCATGGTCCCTTGAATTACTCTCTTTTAAAGTAAAGTTTTAAATAACTGTTTTAGTTCTCACACCAGTCACATGACTGACCTGGAGTTTATTGTTTTAACCAAAACTCTGGGTGCCCCTATTTTCTGCACGGGCAGCTAATAGTTTTGGTTTTGCAGATTTGTATTCACAGGATCCTGGTTTACAGCTGGAATGATATCCGGAAAGCTCTGTATCCGTATATCACCTTCAGTTGTGCTTTATATTATTTTCCGCTGCTATGTAATTTGTTGTAATCTCTGATATTTATCGAATGTAATTTATTCATTTATAGTCTGTATATTCATGTATCTAATGGAATTGTTGTAATAACAATGAAATGTTCTTCCGTCTGCGTTCTGATTTGTCCTGTTCTCAAACGAACATGGGTTTCGAACGGTCTATACCGGTTTAACGACTGATTCAGATCAAACGAAATTCCTTGTCATTACAATTTCATACTTGAACCATTAAACTACAAACTGAGAAATAGAAAAACAAATAATAAAAAAATACCAATGAAATTAATCATGTTAGCAAAAATTGTACATGCATACAGTAATACTAATGAAACCAAAAAGGTAACTATAAAAGTTTTAATTTCCAGATATACATGATACCCTTTGAGCATTTAGACAGTAAATTACTTCAACTTCTATTTGTACTTCTTCTTTTGTTACCTAGAGAGGAAGTTAAAAAATTCCATTCTTATTCTCATACCTTGAAACTTGATTTTGTGGCGTTAGTTAATTATGTTAGGCCAAAATTAGATATGCATATATGAGGACAATAATCGAACTATCAAAGAGAAAAACATAAAGTATATATAAAAGCAATACAGGATTGTATGAGAGTGATAGTCAGACTATCCAACAGCTTAACTGAAATAGACTAAAAATGTTTAATCATATAAATTATATATTCTATTCATATTATGATAATGAGCATAATAGTGCTATTGAAAAACATAATAGGTTGCAGACAATTCTGTCCTTAAACATAATGAGTATGCCGTGTTTCTTATCATAGGCAGGTGTCAAGTTGACATGCTTTTTGGTAAAAGTAGTCAGACATCAAGTTCATGCTCAACAACGCGCTCAAAATTGAGTCAAAACATATTACATTCTCGGAATCGGCGTCAATTCGATCATGTGTCGATCACTCCAAAAGGCTTGTGTGCACTGCACCGGTCACCTAAAGGTTCTTGCACAACTCATCCTGGCAACTCCGTAAAGCCCCAAGATCCAAACCCAATGATCAACACTAGAGAACCATGAAAGATCCTTGTGCTGATCACAAAATTTGTTAAATTTACTACTTTGGACACATAAATTGTCCGAACTTGTACAAACTTTGTAGTCAACAAATATACAATGAATGATTACTATGAAGTTGACGTAGGCATTAGAGCCGAATTACTGTAAATGTTGTGTGTTCCATTACATTTCTTGTACTCTGGATATTAGGATTAAATGTTTACGACTAAACATACACTTGAGGGTTAGCGTGCGCAAATAACCAATTTATGAAGTCAACACTATTGTCATTTCCTTTGTAGTTGTTCATCTTTCTATATCACAGGAATTCACTGAAGTTCATTGTCATTTATGCTATCTGTTCATTATCATTATCAAAACCTGATCCATAAGCAGTTGCATTGAATACTATCGACTTATTTTCAGCTTCATTACTTTCTGTTCTACCTATCATTTGAGATTTGAAAGACACTGAATTGCAAATAACTCTTCAATTTTTAGAGTGCTAATATCATTAGCCTCTTTAGTGGTAGAATTTGTGATACAATATTTCCATTTGCTAAAGATTGGAAGATATTATTGATTATGGTGATAGAATATTTCCAATTAGTGAAGATTGGAAGATATCATGGTGATAGAATATTTCCAATTAGAGTAGATTTGGGAAATAATGTTAATTTGGGAATATAAAATTTCCAATTTGCAGAAGATTTTGAAGATATCAGACATTTATTGCTCTTTTATTTGTAAAAGGGATAGGCAATAAATTACCTGCATAAATGAAAGTATTTGAAGAAGGTTTCTTTTGGGGATAGTGAAGTAAGGAATTAATTCCCTATTTGGTGGGTTAAATAAGGAAGCCTATCAGGAGAATTGGAGAATTAATTAGGCATTGATTTATATCATAAATCAATTACTTCAACCCCAAGCATTAATCCTTATATAAGGATAGGGATTAGGTGAATGTATCATCATCTCAAAAATGTGAGGTGTATCATCTCTAAAAGTTCTTCTTCTTCCCTACTGTCAGTATTGTAATTTTGTCTTATTGAGAAAAGTAATAAAATTTCCTCTCCCCAAGTGGGCTTACGCTAACAAGATGTTAGTGGAACCAATGTAAACCTCTTGTGTTATTTCTTTTATTGCTAGATCTATGATTTCTTAGCTGGTGACTATTCGTTGTTTGTTTCGCCTCACCATCAATCCGTTCCTATCTGTTTTTTTTTCGCAACAATTGGTATCAGAGATACGAGGTTGATTGAGAAATGGTATTCGGCATTATGGCAGGAGATAAGGAGAATTCAGCAATTGTATCAAGGCCATATGTCAAAGGGACATATATGGCAGTAGGATTTCAGTTAGCAATAGAAAGATGGAATGGATATAAAGACTTCGAGAAGTAGAAATGGAGGATGAAAGCCGTTTTGATGAGGAATAATTTTCATCCTATGGTATTTGCTCCTGAGGAGTTGACGGATGATATTTCAGCCGTGGAAAGGAAGGAGATGGAACAATGGGCGTTTACTACTTTACAATTGGCAATGGGAGAAAATGTCATTTCAGAGATTAGCGGTGAGACCACTGCTAAGGACATTTGGACCAAGCTGGAAAAACTCTATCTAAAGAAGTCACTATCCAACCATCTAATTTTGCTGAAGACGTTTTTCAACATGCGGATGAGAGAGGGTACTTCGTGAAGGCAAACCTAAGTTTTTTGAGGATCTCGTAATGAAGATGAAGACTATTGACTTGAAAGTGGATAAGGAGCAAAAAGCAATGAATCTTTTGTGTTCTCTTCCGGAGCGATACACATGTTTTGCTAACAGTCTTATCTATGCCAGAGATACACTAACAGTAGATGATGTGAAGGCAGGTTTTCTATCTGAGGACTTGAGGGATCAGATGAAGGGGTTGAGTGAAGCTAGAGGAGAAAGTAGTACGGAAGCCTTATTAGTTGGTATGGAGAAAGGGGAGAAGAAGAAGAAAACAAAGTCAAGAGATGGGAAGTCCTACATTTGCAAGAAACCAGGCCATTGGAAGAGAGATTGTCCAAACTCAAAGAAAAAGATTTGTAATGACCCGGGATTTTGTCGACTTTGGTTATCGCCATAAACTCAATGATGACTAACCAAACATAAAAAAATACCGGATGATTAATGAAAGAAATTAGAGGGTGAGAATAGATAAGATAGAAACATAGAATAGAAGAAGAAGAAGAAGAAGAACAAAACATCAGAGTAACACGAACCTCACGGCGGAGCGAACAATATATAATAGATAACATATCTTTGAAATAAAAGATTTTACTTGAATATACATATCATCATCAAGTACAACACTTACAACTCAGCGGAAATAAACTATAGCTATATGATCCTAAAGCCTCCTGCTCCAGCTCTTCAAGTATCTGTAAATCCCGACTACTTGACTGCCCGTACAAAATTGGGCACCCAAGAGTTTAAGGAAAACAAAACAAAATAAACTCCGGTTCAGTCATGGGACTGGTATGAGTAAAACAATTTAAAACAATTCAAGTAGGTAAATGATATCTCATAAGACCACGCCGTATAACGGAACGGGTTTTTCACTTATGAGAATCCAAAATATCTTTATATCAAAAACCTTTTGATATTATAATAATGTCTATCAACCACAATATAATAATCATCTAGCAGAAAAGCTTTCATCTCACGTTTCTACATATAAAGTATACAATCAAAACCACAAGCACGTATTGGGTAATGGATCTCCAACTATGACAAGGTATGGAACCACCTTTCGTTAGTGTACCTCTAGAAAGGAATACATTGGGTTCAACAAGAACATCTTGCAACCCGGCCACACATGACCGACCACTCATTTCGCTTGAGTGTATCAAATGTATATCACCAATGGTTAGGATCACCAACTGTTTCCCGAATGGGACAACATCAACAATAGATTTTTAAAAGTAAATGAAACTCTAGATCAGGTGATTACACACCCTACTTCGGTGCGACCGACTTAGCCATGCTGCCTGCCCGATTTCTGTCATTTATCGGATGTGAGGCTAGAAGCTACGCTTTATCATCATATCAGATTCACTTCGAATGTCACATCGTCAAATCCATCAAATCACCGATTTACGTCTACAATAATACATTATGTGTTAGCTAAAAGAAGTTCCCTTCTATGCTTCCACTCTTGGTATGGTTTAAGAAATCAATATACGTGATCGTTTGGAAATACTCTGTCAGACATTCATCCATACAAGTCATCCAGGAACAGGATGAACCGAAGACGCTATTCAATACAGGATAGCCCTTGCACAACTCCGTCTCAAATTTTCTTTGGCATATATGATTCGCAACGCTTATGCCAATACAGAGTGGTTCTTTGGATAATAATCCAACCGGTCTCTCCATATTAACAACGTTAAAATGGTCAAAACTTCGATAGTCTGTGATTTAACCATCAAGGAAAACACGTGTGCAAACAAAGATATTATTTCCAAATGGAAATTCTATCAATCAATCATCAATCATATATACATATATATATATATATATATTCATATTTCCTTATTTTATTTATCTCCTGTTTCCCTATATACAACATTTCTTATTTTCTAAATTTAGAAAATATATGTTATTACCATTGGAAAACATTTCCATTTCTTATTTTCTATATCAGAAAACATTTCTGGTTCTTAGTTGGAAAACATTTCCAAAACTCCTTCATTGGACTTAGACAGATGTTTAAACAAACCATCGCGATGCCAACTCAAACCATTACGCTTATTAACTAAATTCCTTTAACCCACCTTCACTATCGAACCATAACCATTCCATAGTTAAAAATGAAGTCAATCAAGTTGGGGTAATACTACCTCTCAGACCTTAACTGAACAACGTTTCTAACCTTGAAATAGGCAAAGTTCACCTTTTAATTCTTTAAAAAACTACCTTACGTAAATCTCTTTCGAATCATCTCTATTCGATAATTCTTTCCTTCAATAAGGTATATTTGATAACTCTATTCAATTTACTCTATTCGATTAACCCTTATCAATTTACTCTATTGGACTAACGCTATTGGATTAACTCTATTGGGCTAATGGTATTGGATTAACTCTATTGGACCAACGCTATTGGATTAACTCTTTTCACTTAACTCCTTTCGAATAGACTATATTCGATAACTCCTTTAACTCTATTCGAATAAACTATATTCGATTAACTCAATAGATTCTATTCGAATAAACTATATTAGGTTAACTCCTTTTACTTTATTCGAATCACTGATATACGATAACTCTATTTAAATAACTCTAGTTCGATTTACTCTAACTGATTAACTCTAACTGGTTTAACTCTAACCGGTTAACTCTAACTGGTTTAACTCTAACTGGTTAACTCTAATTGATTAACTTTAACTTGTTAACTCTTATTCGAATAACAAATATTCAATTAACTCTATTCAGCTAACTCAACTCGACTAACCCCTTTTCGAATAACATATTCAATTTACTAACTTTCGAATACCTTATTCGATTGACTCCCTTCGAATACCATATTCGATTTAACTCTTTCGAATACCATATTCGATCACTTTATTGATTTATAAAGATTTCCTTTTTATAACGTTTATCCATTTTAGAAAGTTTTCCTTTTAACCACGTTTATTCATTTATAAAGATTTACTTTTAGTAACAGTTCTTCACTTCATAAATGATTTCCTTTATCTTTCTATTTATAAATGCTTTACAAATATCACATATTCGATTTCATTTGTAAAGATTTTACAAATATTTCTCTTTCTATTTGATTTGTAAATGTTTTACAAACCCTTTCTCATTCTATTTGATTTGTAAATGGTTACAAATAATTCCTTCAGTGTTTTTACTTCTAAGTTTTTCCTATTTATAAATAATCCATTTATAAATAAATTTCTATTTATTAATATACCATTTATAAATAAATTTCTATTTATAAATATTCCATTTATAAATGATTCCTTCTATAAATCTTCTTTGATTTCATAAATATTATCTCTTTATAAAATCCTTTGATTTTATAAATAAATCTATTTTCAATATTCATTTTGAAAATTCCCCTTTTCCATCTTCCGGTACTCTATGGTACTTAACACATCAAATCACGATGATCAATATCATCCAAAGACATATAATCGACAACAAATTATATATCACATCATATATCACAATATATGAATCACAGTAAAATAAATGTTGAGGAATCCAGTTGCATTCCTTCAACCTGTTTCCCTGCGTCAAAGATGTTAAAAAATATAGATAACATCACTTTCAGTTCCATATGATATATTCTGTTAAACAGAATCAATATAGAAATTTAACTAACTGACTAGTAGTTAAATTAAACAGTCAACACACAGTCAATCAGCCAATATTTAACAGTTCTAAAAATACAACATGAAATTATAAACTGTTCAGAGTTACTGAGATTTACTCACTCTGGCAGTTCATTGTTAAAGAACGATAAACTATTGTTTGATTTGAATCAAACTATTTATTTCGCCATAAATTGTAACGAGCTTCATTCCACTTCCAGTCAGCTTCATTGGGTAATGTCCGTCCATACGATCCCAACGGATCTTGTTTCGCTGAATTTTTATATCGTATGAGTAAGTTATAATATTTACAAGTTTGAAATAGTATTTAAATAAATTTTACTTTAATTAAAAACAAACTTGGGCCATTACCCAACATTCTGGCCCATTTCATCACTATACCTGTCCTCAAACAAAACCTTTCTTCCCCGTCCAACATATGCCATAATCCAGATCTCCAATTCCACCATTTCGCCCTCTTTCCATCTCCATTTTCATCCCAATACTTCATGGACCTTCAAACAGACAACACCATTAGCACTCTCATCGAAATCTCTTTCTCCACCTACCCATCAAATTGAACTCGCACCCTTCTTCATTCTGTTCGATTTCAACTGCTTTACTGTGAAATACAAAGTATCGCATGGCATTTTCATTACCCAAATTTCACCAAACTTCACTAATTGATGCTACAAAACCCCACAACACTACTACGAACTTCGAATTCTCGAATAGATGTTTCATTTTCCCCAAACCACGAAACCTAGCTGTCGCGTTTCAATTTTTCCAGCGAATGGTTTACAATCGAACCCCTTGAAAAGTATATACGAATGAAGAGAAACACTCCTTGAATCCAAATATATATATATAATTTGATTTATCGATTTTTCTTCGATTAGTTTGGATTTTCCAAAGCTCACGTTTTACTTGAAATGTGAAGAAGACTGACGGCGGAAAGTGGATTGACTTTTGAAAGGGTTGAATTAGGTTAAGGATGTTGGGTAGGTATTTATAGAAGGATTTTATTATTTTTTTATTCGATTACTTAATTCATTTTTAGCAAACGCTAACTGTATTCATTGATTAAAAATCCTTGTGGTCACACACGATACCCAAAAATCATGAAAATGGTCATGTAGCTACAGTTCGATATTACGGTCCCAACGAAACTGATTTCGTCGAATTCCGACTTCGTTTGCTCACACAGTGTATTTTTAACTGTCGAAATACTGACTGTTTCTCACTCTAAAAATCCGTACGACCACGCAGTGACTCTAAAAATCATGAAACTGGAAATCTAACAACTATTTGACATTGCGGATCCAACAAAATTAGTTTCGTCGAATTCCGACTTCGTTTGCAAAAGTGGCTATTTTTAAAGCTCTGAATGACTCATTTAAATATATAAATATATTTAAATATAATTAAATTAAATATTTAAAAATAAATATTATCGTCTATATTCACAGTGGAATACCATACAGCTCTACAATATTCCTATATGTATTTCTAACTTAATATTTCAAATCTGTGTCAACTCGATATTCGATTTATATTGAAATTCCTTTTTAAAATATACATAATTCCTTTATGAATTATAAAGGAATTCCACAGCGACTTTTCTAGAATTTGATTTGGACATAAATCAAAATCTATACGACGAAATCCCGATTTTTCTCATCCACTAGAAAGATATACTCCACCAACTCCACACGTTTCTTGTTTCACAGAAATCCGATTTAAAATGAATCCTGTATATTCAGTTGAAGTTCAAATCGCCAATTTACGAACTGCAGCGCCATTTCAAGCTCAATTTTTATTATAATATAATTATACGTTCAAACTTTCGTTCAAATAATATATTCATTATTCAAATTCAATTCCAAGCTGAATTAAATATCAAAGATGATCCAGTTCACACCATATCGCCATTTCAGCCAACTCTAATATTTCAGAATTAAATATATTATTTAATTTATTATTTTAATTAAATACTCACCATTATTTAATTAAACCACCATTTAATTCACTATATCACTTTTTATATAATTAAATAAATTAATTATAATACCTCTGCCAATGCGGGTCATTACAATCTTCCCCACTTAAAGTAATTTCGTCCTCGAAATTGCTAAAAGGTAGAGGACGACCCTATCGACTGGTTAGAACATATTTGTTCACATCTTAATTTCAGTTTCAACTGAACCAATTTAATTTTGATTAAATTATTAATTAATTCTTATCAACGAAAATTTTCAAAAATCCTGAAAATTTCTAACACCTTAACTTTTCGAAAAATTTCGCCAGCACCTCCTTTGTATTGGTCAATACGTCAAACTCCAACTCGCCTCTCTGGTCCATCTCCAACCCAAAAGAAAATCAAACAGTCAAGCTGCTTGCCAATTCGGCTCATAAATCTTATATCCAATAGAAATATAAACTTGTACCTTTTGTGGGCATATCATTATATCCTTTCCACCTGTTATCAATTCAGCGATACAAGGGTCACCCCAATCAAATTCCACTATGCTTTTATCCACAACATAACCATTCGCTTGAATCCGAGCCAAATATCATTTCAACTGGAGTTTCTTCTCGATTCGCAACTCTTAACTTGATTATCACATTTCACTTCAAATTTGAATCTCATAATCCAATTTTTCTTGACATCATTCTAATTCAATCTCAGTTACCACTTTACTGGCTTTACTTTAATTCAAATTTGCATTCACAAATTTTTTTAAATTTGTTTTCAATTCAAACAATCTTTCCCTGGGAGTTTTCAAACAGTTTACTCTTTTCAAAAGTCAAGTTTTCCTTTTGAACATGTCACTGAGCCCTTAATTAATATTCCATTAGTAAAATCAGTTCTCTATTTCTTTATCAATATTTGTTAACCAAATATTTTCAATAACCATATTGGCCTTTTATGTTATTTGGAAAACATTTCCGAATATCGCCCTCCTTTATTTTCTAAACTTTAGAAAATATATGCTATTTATAATTGGAAAATATTACAATTACTTATCTCTTTTCCGATCTCGTCTATTTCTATACTTAGGAAATATTCTTTATTTTATTTCCAAGCTTACACTTATTTGGGTTAAAACGGATGTTGTGTAAAACATCGTTACGACAACCCAAATACTATATTCAACTAACTCTTATTCAACATTGATCTTCGAGCCTGAAAACTTACTATTTATTTGTTAATAATGAAATCGATCAAGTTAGGGTATAACTTTCTCTCAGACCTTGACTGAATAACATTTTTAACGTCAAAACAGATATGACTACTTACTCGAATAATCAATACCATACAACTACTTATTCACTTTTAAACACGTAAACGCTTCCTCTTTCTATTCTTACTAGATTTTATTTTTAGTCTTCCTTTTTGATTTTACTATTCTTGTAACATCCCATATTTTCTGTATATTTAATTTTCAATCTTTAAATAAATAAAATAGAACAATATTGGATAAAAATTAAATTTTGTCAATTATAACGATGATAAGTATTCGAATGGAGTATAAATAGATTTTTAAATTTAGTTTATACTTAGAATTGTTGCAATTTGGAAATTCATATTTTATGTATTTAAATGATTTGAGTTATTTAGTTTAAAATGAAAATTTAAATTTAATTGGTAAATGGAGAATTCTAAGTTGAGAAATAATAACTGAAATTCAAATCAGAGATTTAAATAATCAAATATAGATTTAAAATGTGTGAAATTTATTACAGAATTTATTTAGGTTATAATTTGATTTAATTTGAATTTAACGAATATTTAATTTGAATTTAAACAGTTAATTGAATTTTTGATATTTTATTTATTTAAGTAACTGTGAAATTTAACTGTTTCGGCGATTGTCTCGGAATTCGACGAAACTGGCGCCATCAGAACCGGAACGGTGAATTATGATAGGATTTAAATTTGCGTTAAAGTCCGACTTACCGTTTGATCGTAGGAGAGAAAATGTGAATGAGATCATTGTAAATGGATAATAGGGTATATCTCATGTTTGGGCCTTATAAATATATATAAATAAAACCCACTTATCTACTCCATCAGCCATTTCATTACACGTACATTTTCATCCTCCAAATTTTTTCTTTAATGGCTGAAAACCAATTATCAAAACACTAGAAAACAAAATTTTAACTCCAAATTGAAATTTCTTCAAACCCCAACGTATTATATATCATTTCAAAGCTCTCGATGAGTAGAACCTAGATCTGCAATTTATTGTGACATGCAGTGCTTCGTCTGGCAAGAAATTGATGGTCAAAGTTGCTGTTTTTGAAACCCTAAGTGTAAAATTGGGGCTTTTCAATTTTGGCTTCAATGAAGGATTCGGGGATTGGAGGTTGGTGGAGCTCGACGTCAGGAGGCTAACGGTGGTGGTTAGAGGACCAGCGGTCAAGTGTATGGCCGGAATTTGCTTGTCAAAGGTCCGAGTTTCCATCCGTTCTTCCCCTCGTCGGCGGTAGTGGAGACCACCGGAGGTGGTGGCTCCGGTACTGGGAGGAGCGGCTCGAGCTGAGCTCGCTCTTGGTGGTGGCCGCCAGTTCTAACTCGTTCGGAGGAGGTTGTAGCGGGCAGTCAAAGTTTGTTGGTGGAAGGGTTTAGCGCGTCGGCTACTGTTCAGGTATACGGGATGGAGCGGGAGAAAGCAAAGAGGGCTGCTGATGTGTCAGCTTAGGGTTGGTGAGGAGTTATTATTTTTATTTAGTTATATATTTAAATTTCAAATACTAAAACGCTAAAAAGTCTTTCGTTTTAACTCGGATTTGGACGCGGTTTGTCGCGTTGGGATCGTGGCGGAATTGTGGACGTTTTGGCACTAACCTGGCTGCGGTTGGAGACTGTAAAATTTTGGCCTTTAATTGGACGTTCGATCAACTATGGACGCAAAGGTGAGTGATTCTTCGCTCACGAAATACTGAATCTTTCCCATATTTATCGAATTAAATTACGAAATAGTTTGGTTGCATGGTTGTGATTGGATGTTGAATTTGGTTGTGTAAGTTTTTGATATACCAATGTGATAACATGCAAATTAGATCGATAATTGGTTATTTAATTAAATTTAAATTTCTAGATTGGAAATCTGAATCCTTGCTGATCCTGAAACAGTTTAATGTGGACTAGTTGAATAGAATGGTGTGATGGATGCTTGGTTGGATTTTTATTACTGAATTTGATATTGACACTGTTAATGCTTCATATTCAGTATATTGTATTGCATGTGATTGTGACGATAAATCCTATTTACCCTTGATGTTACGGGCATCTAATAAACCCGGGGTTTATCGATAAAATAAATTAAGAACACAGAGTGAAATGATAAATCTCTGTGACCCTGATTTGGATTGAAATGATAGATCCATCCCTGAATATCGAGAAATTAAATTTAAATTCACTTGGCCATAGGATAG
The DNA here is from genome assembly GCA_030737875.1 of Allium sativum. Taxonomy (NCBI): domain Eukaryota; kingdom Viridiplantae; phylum Streptophyta; class Magnoliopsida; order Asparagales; family Amaryllidaceae; genus Allium; species Allium sativum. The sequence goes on from CM060918.1 coordinate 846,820,955, forward strand.
CAAATTATATATGGACATCGGTTGGTTAAATGATTTAAATTATTTGAATTCTATTTGGTGGAAAATTTCATTAAAAGGAATGTATCGATTTTCGATAAAATTTTATTCTTCTTTAAGATATGAATTCTAGATGTTATTTGGAAGGGTTAAGAATTTCCCAAACTAATTAGATGTTTGAAATTTGGATTTAAATATGGTTTGGGATTTATTCCAATAATTGGTGGACTCAAATTTAGTAAATTCTTTTTGAATTTAAACCTTGGAATAAAAGTAATCGAGGATATTTGGAGTTGTTCTAAACTAAATACGAATATGGTTTTAAAATCCTCGAAATAGGAATGGGTTGAATGGGTTGAATGGGTTGGAATAAGATATTGAAATGATGTAACTCCATTTGAGACTGGGATTTGATTCAAGTGTTGAAATTTGGAAGGAGAAACAATTTAAGGTTTAAAATTCTATTTTTTTTTTTGCTCTATTTTATTTTCCTTTATTCTATTTATTTTATTTATAAACTACCTATCTACTTTGTTATAAGTGAAGTTTTATATACATACATATATATATATATTTATTTATTTATTAATAATTTATTTAGTAAGCTTGTTACATATATATAGTGATTTAAATTACCTTAGTACTCTCTAATGATTCTATATAAGTAAATTTTATATATGGTTTTATGTATAAGTAATTATTTTCAAAATTTTATTTTTATGAATTGTAATTCTTCTTCCGGATGGAAAGCGTTTGGATTTAAACCGTTGTATCAAATGGAGTTGAGATAAGTTATATTCTATTTGAATATAAATTGATTTTAACCGATTTTGATATGGAAAGGTAGATTTTATTCTACTTGAATGTATATTGGATTTCCAAAGATTGAAATGAATAAATATGAAAATAATATATTTTATTTGAATATGAAGAGATTTCAAATGTAAATCGATTTGAAATAACTGAATCTTTTGAGATGAAGTATATGCTATGTGAATATAAATCGATGCGAAATATTATACGAGTATAATATAATGACATGAAAATATATTCTAGTTCGGAATATAATCGGTTTAGAAATAATTGGGATATTTTCGATATGAAATTATATTCTATTTTGAATATAAAATGGGTTCGAAACAAAATATGATATTTTGATATGAAAGCAAACCTTTGTGAAATGTAAAAGAACCGACTGATGCGGAACATGTAAGCGTTGGTTGTTAAAGAGACCGGAGTCGACATAAGGCATACTCTCTGTCAGTGTCGATACCACTTTGACAACTGAGAACGTTATGACGTATCGAGATTGAGTATGATGACTTGGAGGCGATTATTGAATCGAAGAAGATGATCGATGACGAAACAGCCCTGACCTTCGGGTCAGAATTGAAATGACTAAAACAGGAGCTATACCGTGACTAATTGAGGTAGCACCTTTGATCGGACACACTTCTTCGATACTATTTCTGTGACTATGATGATGATGATGATTTGAGCCCATTTATGACTTTGGGAGTGTGTTCCGAGGTGGGCGGTAGTGGCTGCTATGCGTTACCACCGGTCCGGGAGTGCAATTGGTAGAATCCTACCCTGGGTATTGCCTCGAGTGCCTTGTCATATATATCCATATCGAGCCCCATACGATTTTGATTTAGCATTGCCTTCTATGGAGTGCCCTCTGATAACACCAGTACGGTGAATTTACGGTACTGTATAGACTGTTGATGCCTATAAACGGCGTAAGGGTAATATGGTAATCCCGCTTACGCTATTTTTAGTATTTATACTTTACTGGATAGACACTATCATTATAGCATACCATACTATATATGTATTAATTTAACGGATCCTTGAGAGATGAAAAAATCCCGTAACATCTCTTAAGTTACTGTACCCATGACACTGACGTTATTTCGTATTGTGATGTGACTAATATGAGATGATTTAGTGCTGATCTGAGTATTTGTTGTGTTTTCTTCTTGTGCAATACGCTCGGGTCAGCAGAAGTCTGCAGTTAACGAAGTACCCTTGCCTTGGAGATCGAAGACGAAGATTTGGTATATATGGATATCAATTAAGTATGTATATCCACTGCATTTATTTCCGCTGCTTATTATGTACATCTTTATGTATATGTAACTCTGATGATCATTGAGTGTTAAAATCAATGTAGACATTTCAATTATTTAAACTACTATCTGTTTATTATATGTTGTCCTTCCGCTATGAGGTTCTGTGATTTGTTTTCTCTTCTTTCTTTCTTTTCTTTTTTCTCAATAACTTCCTGCATTTGCGATCTGTTTGGGTCGACGTGTGTGGTTTATTGTCGATTCGAACGGTCAAAAAAATGTGGGTCGTTACAGTTGGTATCAGAGCGATGGTTAGCGATAACCTTGGCTCTGTTGGGAATTAACTCATTAGAGATGGGGTTAGAAACGCCCTAGAATGAGTTTGAGTAGTACATGAGAGAGCGTATTTGTATTTTTATGTAAAATGGTTTTATATTGTATTGACTTGTTCTGTTGAATATTTATGAATTCTCGTCGATATATGGGATGCCATATAATTGATAGGGATTTCTAAATAGTCGGATAGAATGAATTGATATAATAAGGTTTTCGATAATATTTTTATATACATATTAAATGTAATAACCCGGAAAATATGAGCCAATTTAAAATTTTTAAATTGATTATTTCAAAGGAATTCGAACTATTGAAATGGAATATTTCAATAAAATAGTAAGTTAAGAATGGTGAGTCAGTTTGAAAATTTGAATTCAAACTTTGACTGACTATGCAGGGTGGAAAATATAACGGATTTTAGCGAAACCAAAAATATTTAAATCTGTTATTCAATACCTTTCTAACGAATCTGAAAAATCGAAGTTTCATAACGGGAATCAAAAGTTATGGCCGAATGAATTTTTCAGAAGAGTCGGTATATAGAATATAGCCCTGGAAAATTGATATTTTGCATACGATCTCGGAATTCGACGAAACCACTTTTGTTGGGTCCGGGATGTCAAACTATTGCTAGGTTTCAAATTTCATAATTTTTGAAGCTAGTATGTGAGCGTGGCAAAAGAAAATGTGTTTGGTCGGTTTCTGTTAAATTGGATCGACCAGAAAATGGCCGTTTTCAAACGACCTCAGAATTCAACGAAACTAGTTTTGTTGGGACCGTAGCGTCAAAACATAGCTAGATTAATTTTTCGAATCAGTTTGTGGCCCTGGCAAATTGAAATGTGCGTTCTGAGTTAAAAATTAAATGTTTTATACTTTAATTTGAAAAATAACTGACTGTAACAGTCGAATTGGCCCACGAAACATATCCCATTGTGTCCGGAATGGGGGTATTTAGCTAGGGGCGACAGTCGTTGGGTTTAAAAAGGAGTTCGTTTAAGAAAACACTATTTAAAAATTTAATATAGTCTCGGCCAATCATATTTTTCCTTTCATAAATTTTAAAAATAAAAAAAATAAAAAAAGAAACCCCCCCCTTTCAACGGCGACTTGTGCTTCCCCGTTCCAGACCAGATCGCCGCCGCCTTCGCCACTTTCAGACGCCGCCACTACCCAAAAAACGACAGCCCTTCCCTCCACCTCCAAATCCGACTAAGCCTCGCCGCCCCTCATCGCTTGTGCCGCCCGTATCGAGCCTCCAAAGTCCGACCCTATCGAGCGCCGCCCTGCCTTCCTACCGCCATCGAACTGAGGATGGTGACCATCGACGGAAAGCCCTCTCCTAGGCCGACGTGGTGGTGCAGGCCGATCGTCTCAACGATCAACGGGTCTCGCGATTTTCGCAAACCTAGTTTTGAAGCTTTCTAAAAGTGCGTTTTTCTTTGATCTGTACACTTTGAAAAATCATATCTTTTTGGTGTGTTGACGAAATTCGATGAAACAGGAAACATCGAGACCGCAAGGAAGCTCTCTACCCAATAGAAGAAGCTGCGGATTTTTCTGACATCGTATCGATTTTTAGCGCTCAGAAAACCAAGGTGAGAAATCTAAATTAACGTGAAATTGAATGGAAAATGTCGTGTATAATTTATATAAGCGAAATATAAATTACATACGTGTTGTATACCTCATGTACATGCGTAGTGTAAGCTATATGAGCGAAGTATGAATTTTTACATGCATAGAATAATTGATATATGTGTTGAAATGCAAGTGATATACATATTATATATATATATACTCCCCTCGTCCACAAACCATGGACGATATTTATTGTGGTGAATTGGTGTGAAATATTGGATGAAAAATACGAATGGTTGAATAATTGTTTGTGGTTGATATTGTTTGGTTGTGGTTCAAAAATACCCATTAGTGATTGAAATGAATTGGAAATATTTGTGGAAACAAAAATAAACATGCCGCCTGCGTGCGAATTAGATGCATGAATCCCCATTGTCAAAAACCGCGAGGTTTTAAGGTAGAGCGAGGAGCCGTACTAGGGACGGTGCCGGTTTTAACTACCCTGCCGTTATGCTGCCGAAATTTTGAATAATCTTTGTGTGTTAGAATTATTTTCATATGTTGAAATTATTTTACATGCCTTGAAATTAAAGGCATATATTAAAACTATGTCCATGTGTGGAAATATTCATGTGTTGAAAAGTGTTGTGTGAAAATAAAATTCATTCGTGAATGAATGAAGTGTTTGATCAATAAAAATCACATTTTTATATATGTATGAAGTATGCAAAATATTCGCCTTACATAAATAGTTTCAACAATCAAAATTTCATCTTTCTAATATGAACAACATAAATAAATTGTCCATGTGTGGAAATACTCATTTGTTGAGAAATGTGTGTAGTGGAAAAGTTCATGTGTTGAATAAAAAGATTGAACAATAAAAATTACATTTTTATTGAAACTATGAAGTGTTGAAACCATACATTGGTTGAATAAATAATTTAAATGATAAAAATATCATTTTTATCATATGTGTTGTATGCTAAAGATATGCGGACGTTGAAATAAATATTTGTGATAGAAATATTATTTTTAACATGCATAGGAACTAAATAAAATAGTCATGTGTTGAAATCTATTTTAGTTCGCCAAAATTATCATCTTTTGAAATATGAAGTGTTAAAAATATCCACTTGTTCAAATAAACGTGCATGAGTTGAAATATACATTAACTAGCTAATGATATGATTTTAGCCTATGCATGCGATATTAGAATGAATGGTGTTTTTAGACCAAAGCAAGTCAAATATGAAATTGAATGGAAAATGATAAATGTTAGAAATTGTATATATGTACATGCATATCTATTGAACAGGTTAAAGCAAAAAGGGCTAGAGAAGAGAAATAGAATTTTGTGCCCGACAAATAGGTACACATTTACCGCTTTGTTTGGGTGATGATTTTATGAGCCTGTTGGCTAGCCGCTTGGCTTTTCCTTTTTCTTTTTGATATGAGACGCCCGTGTGGCTATTTGGGAATTTTCCCAGACCCTCCCGTACAAAGGAGGTTATGGCGAAATTTTCCAAAAATTTAAGGCGATAGTGAAATAATTGAAGTGGAAACGATATAGGAATTTTTTTTGAATGAACTATAAATATATAAATGTATAAATATAAATAGAATTAAAATGAAATGTGGCCGTGCAATTCGTGTTTTGAAACCGTGATTTCAAACGACTAGTGCGGAAGATCCGACCATTGGATTTTCCCGAAACCTCAACCGTTGGGTTCGCCTTGGAAATATCTTTCCAACGGCACCAACTTTGTGAAGATCCGACGGTTGGATTGTCTTGAATGTTTAATTCAAAATTAGTGAAAAACAGCGCCATAAACCTTTATATTTATATATATATATATATATATAAATATAATTAAATTAAATCGAATAACGACGCTGCAGTTCGTAAATTGAAATCGTAACTTCAAATGGTTAGTGTGGAAGATCCGACCGTCGGATTTTCCCAAAACTGGAACCGTTGGATTCGTTTTGAAATGACCTTCCTAATGATGTAAAATTTGTGAAGATCCGACGGTTAGATTTTCCTATATGTGTAAAACAAAATTAGTGAAAAGCAGCGCCAGTGCATCGACACAACCTGAAACGTCGTTTAATTAAATATGGCCGTTTTAAATTAAATAAAAATGGCGATATTTCGTTATACAATACTATTGACGATATAGAGTGGAAATAAACCAATTTTGTTGTGTTTGCTTGATATGTGATGGTTGAATGTATTTGACATGAAAATTATAACTAAATAACTGAAATGTGATTGTTGAATAGTCCAACCATGTGATTGATAGATTTGAAAATCTAAATATACGTGGGTTATTTGAAAAGGCCGAGTTTATCTCATTTCAAATAATCGATCGACGTTGAGAAGTCGAAGAGTCGAAGATGGTTGAAGACCGACGATCTCCACATTGGATGGATTGGCGCTACTGATACTCGTGACTGGAGTAGCTACCATGAAGGAATTGAAGTAGTAGCCGTCCAAACATATTGTTGATTGTACGGATATGCGAGGAATTGGTGCCTCCGGTTTCGTTCAGACCCAGAACGGACTTGTAAATGGACTGTGTGTCTGACATTGGATTTTGTTCTGTGTTGATTGATCTCTGTTAAATATATATCTGTTTGGCGGCAGAGAATTTATTCTCTTGCTTAACGCTCTTCTCTGAGACGTACGAGCTCAGAGGTTATGTATTGACAGAAACCAATCGCATGGAGTGGATTGCCTGTGTGGCACGCCTAAGTGGCATACGATCAAGGCTTCTGTTGCAAAGCAAAGTCTTGTGGTTGATGACCAAAGCATGCTCTGTGTGGCGTAGCTTTGTGTATAACGTAAATTCGCGAGCCTCACACCTCGGTATGAGTCAAAAACGGGAGAGTGACTGCAGGGAGAGCACGACGTTTCTTTCTAGCTAAGGTGGTGTTAGTGACCTACCAGCCCTGACATTATATATACTTTTCACCTATGTGGTTGTTGGAATGCGAGGCGCCTCGATTATAGGTCTGTAAGGACCGGGAAACGTGTGTTCAGGAATAATTAATCCTCAAAAGTAAGAGAGGACCGGCCCTGAAGATCCAAGGATCATAGTGGGGTCCTGGGACATTTGCTAGAGTGTCTCGAATCGGAGAGGAGCTTGCCCCTTGCCTCGACTCATGAAGGAATCCAATTTCCAATACGAAATTTGCGGATGTGATTGTATTACTAGTACGGCGACATAGTAGATGGTAGCTATGCCGCCTAGGATTGATATTTATGATTGAATTTGCTTTTGAAACATATATGCACTAGTAATAATATCAAACACCTTTGTTTTATTCGTATGAAGCATCTTTGGCCATTATAAGGTAAAAACTCTATCCTCCGGCTTGCGTTGCATTGTGTGATGGGACCTGAGTCTTATAATGGCTTCATTTTATAAAAAGCATTGCGTTGATTTAATCATTTATTTTATTTCATGCACTGGCACTCATTGGAGTAAACCCGTTCCGCGAAAGTGGCGCGGTCCTTTGATTTGCCTTATTATTGTTGTTAATAAGTTGAGTAGATTTCTCATACCAGTCCCATGACTGACTCGTAGTTTGTTTCACCTTGCAAACTCGGGTGCCCTCATTTTCACACGGGCAGCCTAGTTACAGGTTTCTGACGCACCTTTTGGCTCATGGCGAGGCTTGACTACACCGTGCTAACTTGGATTTTCTCCGCCATTATTGTATCTATATTATGATTCCGCCACTGGCGATGTAGACTGATATTCCTTTTGTGTACTCTTTATGTATGATTCCGCCTCAGGCGATGGTGACTGATTATGTATCATTATGCACTAAGTTGTATCCTGTACTGTGCTTCTCTGATGTGATGATATCTATATGATTCCGCTGTCATATGTGTGTAAATTATTCAATTTTCTGTTTATGCTATTATCTGTGATCTGCTAATGATGATTAATGTGTTATATTCCAATGATTATCCTTAACACCGTGTCACGGGGTTTTGAGATCGTCACAGCTGGTATCAGGGCATTGGTTAACCTTAGTTCTGGAGTCTAACACATTAAACACTTCGTCAAAATAGAATCAGTAGTATTCTAAGGCGAGTCGCTCATTAGAGATAGGACTAGTAAAGTCCTAGAATGAGCTGAGCAGAATAGCAAAAACAATTGATCAGTCCCTCGTTATCTTTCCGTAAAGTTTTCTGCTTAACTATGTAATAGACTATCATTTCTGTTAGCTGACTTTTTTCATTGCTTATACAGAATCTGACAAATGGCTACCAGAGCAGCCGCCGCTAGAGGAGGCTGTGCCGGCCGAGGCCGAGGAAGGGGAGAAATCCCAGCTCAAGAAGGACCTTTGATACAACCTCCGGCAGCTCAATACTTCGAGCTCGACCGTGTAGCTAAGAGATATAAGAACTTAGGAGGCAAGACCTTCTCGGGAACTGGCACCGTAATAGAGGCCCTTGCATGGCTCAAAACATGCGAGAAAATTCTTGAAGGCCTAAGGCTTGGAGATGAAGACAAAGCTATTATGGGCGCCTGGCTTATGCAGGAACAAGCCGAATTATGGTGGGAATCTCTTACCGCCGGGAATAGAGAAGCTGGAAGAACATGGGATGGATTTAAAGAACTCTTCAAGGAGAAATATGTCCCAGAACAAGCTCTAGAAAGAATGCACGATGACTTCGCCAATCTCCAGCAAGGGGATCTTTCCGTGCAAGATTATCTGAACAAATTTACAATGCTGTCACCCTATGCTCCAGAGCTCGTTGCCACTGCGAAATCCAAAAATAAGAGGTTTATCTTTGGACTAAGACGACAATATCATGATAGAGCCATGGCCCATGTCAAGCTGGATTTCAATGAGCTAGTGGAAATGACATGCAACTATGAAGACCTGGATCAAAGGCATCTGGATCAGGATCGCGCTAGAAGCCAAGCCGGAAACAAGCGCAAGCCAGCTGTAAATCAGGGCGAGTCAAGCCAAGCAGCATCTTCCAAACCTCAGACTGGCAAGCCGCCAAGAGGAAGTTGCTTTAACTGTGGTAAGCCGGGGCACTACTCAAACGTCTGCACAGCTCCGAAGAAACAGAAAACCAATTCTCAAGGCTCGAGCCAAGGCTCTCAGAACCCTCGCTCGTGCTTCAATTGTCGCAAGACCGATCATCTGGTCAAAGACTGTCCTTTGTTGAAGAAAGCTACAGTAGCTCATGTCTATGACGGGTCTAGCCCGCCAGCTGCTTCCGATGGAGCAGGTAAACCCGATGTTTTGGGAGGTACCCTTACAATTAAAAATATTCCTGTTTCTGTATTATTTGACACAGGTGCATCGCGTAGTTTTATTGCTGAAAACACAGTGCACAAATTAAAGTTAAAACATCGAAAGCTTAAAGAATCGGTTGAAGTTCATAACCCGATAGGGGGTCCTGTTACTCTCGGTTCATATTGTACGGGTGCCGATCTCTTATTCTTCCTACAAGTTTCCCATTAATTTAATTGTTATGGATTTTCCCGAATTCGACGTTATCCTGGGGTTAGAATGGTTAACGAAATACGAAGCCGAAGTGAATTGTGCGGAAAGAATCGTTAAAATTTGAACGAAGCTTGGATATATTACGGTTCCCTGTCATGATTCGAATCCGAAAAGAGAAGAATTTTGGTCGGCATTAGAACTTATCCCCACTTCTATAGAAAAGATTCCGATTGTTAGCAACTATGCGGATGTGTTTGAAGAAGTTGAAAACTTACCTCCGCAAAGAGAAATAGAATTCCGAATCGATCTAATTCCTAATGCCAGACCAGTGGTGCATCCAATTCGTAGAATGACTCCGAAAGAAAAAGAAGAATTAGGCGATCAAACTCGTCAACTGTTGTGGAAAGGTCTAATCAGACCTAGTTTTTCTAATTGGGGTGCAGCTGTCGTGTTTGTCCCAAAGTCAGACGGTACTCTTAGATTATGTGTTGATTACCGAGACCTTAACAAACAGACGCTTAAAAACAAATATCCACTACCCCGCATTGATGATTTGCTAGACCAATTGAATGGGGCGAAGATATTTTCCAGAATGGACTTAGCTACAGGTTTTCATCAATTGAGAATAGCAGAAGAGTGTGTTCCTTTGACAGCTTTCAGAGGTCCAGACATATTTTATGAATGGTTAGTAATGCCGTTTGGCCTATGCAATGCTATCATACTTTGTCGATCTAATGAATAGAGTGTTCAGGGGAGTTCTGAATAAATTTGTCCTCGTATTCATCGATGATATTTTAATCTACTCCAAATCAAAACCCGAGCATGAAAAACACTTAGAACAAGTATTGGAGATTCTAAGGAAGAACGTCTTCAAAGCCAAATTCTCCAAATGTGTCTTCTGGCAAGAAGAAGTTAAATTTCTTGGCCATGTCGTGTCAGAGAAAGGAATTTCTGTTGACCCAAGCAAAATAACAGCGATTCAAGACTGGAAACAACCCACTACTCCCACAGAAGTTAGAAGTTTTATGGGGTTGGCTAGTTATTATCGAAAGTTCGTTAAGGATTTTTCGAAGATATCCTGTCCGTTAACGAAGCTCACAAAGAAACACGAGAAGTTTAAGTGGACTTCCGACTGTGAAGAAGCTTTCCAGGAATTGAAATCGAAGCTGACCACCGCTCCAGTGTTAACTATTATAGATGGCAATCAGGATTTAACGGTTTGGACAGATGCTTCTATTAGAGGTCTTGGTGCAGTGTTAATGCAAAGAGGCCAAGTAGTTGCTTATGCAAGCCGCCAATTGAAACCGCATGAGAAGAATTATGTGACTCATGATCTTGAGTTGCTAGCCATCGTATTTGCCTTGAAAATCTGGAGGCATTACTTATTAGGCGAGAAATTTATACTGTACACAGATCATCAATCATTGAAGTATTTATATACCCAGAAAGATTTGAATCTGAGACAGCAGCGTTGGCTAGAATTTCTTGCAGCGTATGATCTTGATATCCTGTATACGCCGGGAAAAGCTAACGTAGTAGCGGATGCACTTAGTAGAAAGACCGCAATCGTTGCCCATCTTATAATTACACCTGGATTGATTCATAGGATTTCAGCCCTTCAGAAAGACGATGAATTCATTCAGAGAATCAGTAAGAGAGTCAAGGAAGGTGAAACCACGAGTTTCCGTATTGACAATAAGGGGGTTCTCAGGTTAAATAACAGGATTTACATCCCAAATATTCCAGGCCTTCGAAGAGAAGTGCTAGACGAATGCCATAAATCCAAATTTTGCATCCATCCTGGGATGAGTAAAATGTACAACGATATCAAACGCACTTTCTGGTGGAAGGCAATGAAAAGAGATATTTCTTGGTATGTTAGCAGATGCCCTACTTGTCAATTGGTCAAGAGTGACCAACAGAAGCTAGTTGGACTGTTGCAACCGTTGGAAATCCCAGGCTGGAAATGGGAACAGATTTCCATGGATTTCATAGATGGTTTGCCGAGAACCAAGAAAGGTAATGACAGCATTTGGGTAATCGTAGATCGCTTCACGAAGACTGCCCATTTTATACCTGTCTAGTCCAATAGAACCGCTCAAAGTCTAGCACAGATATATTTCAAAGAAATTGTTAAGCTGCATGGAATTCCCATCAGCATAGTCAGTGATAGAGATCCCCTATTTACTAGCAAGTTATGGGAGGCATTCCAGACAGATTTGGGAACAAAACTGAATATGAGCACCGCTTATCACCCCCAAACAGATGGCCAAACTGAGCGGGTGAATTGAATTCTGGAAGATTTATTGCGGGCTTGTATAATCGATTTTGGTGGGTCATGGGAAGATCATTTGCATTTGGCAGAATTCTCATATAACAATAGCTATCAAGCAAGTTTGAGAATGTCACCATTTGAAGCATTATATGGCGGACCCTGCAGATCTCCAGCATGTTGGGTAGAACCTGGCAACAGACTTGTACTAGGACCCAATATGATCAGAGAAGCATCTGATAAAGTGGACTTCATCAAGAAGCGATTGAAAACCGCCTAAAGCCGACAGAAAAGTTATGCAGACTCTAGAAGGAGAGATTTGACATTTGCTGTTGGTGATCATGTTTATTTAAAGGTTTCTCCGATGAGAGGAGTAATCAGATTTGGAAAGACTGGGAAGTTGGCACCGAGATTTATTGGTCCCTTTCCTATACTTAAGCGAATTGGAACTCTTGCTTATAGGGTTCAATTGCCAGATTGGTTGCCTAGAGTGCACAATGTATTTCACGTATCTTAACTTAGGAGACATGTGCATGATCCGGATCTTGTTGTAGAAGAAGCAGCGCAACTGGATGTGGAGATAACTCCAGAATTAGCACTCAGAAGAGAGCCATTAAAAATTGTTGGCAAAGAAACTAGAGAACTCAGAAGCAAAAAGGTGCATTTAGTTAAAGTGCAGTGGAGCAGTGATCCTAGAGACTGTACTTGGGAAACTGAGGAAAGCATTAAGCAAGCTTACCCCAAATGCAGAGTGGATATCTCTGACTAACTCCGGTGCAAGGTACCTTTACCATACTTTGCGTTTACATTTTATTTCCTACTTTACTGTTGTTTCCTTTTCGAGGACGAAAAGTTTTAAGTAGGGGAGATTGTAATAACCCGGAAAATACGAGCCAATTTAAAATTTTTAAATTGATTATTACAAAGGAATTTGAACTATTGAAATGGAATATTTCAATAAAATAGTAAGTTAAGAATGGTGAGTCAGTTTGAAAATTTGAATTCAAACTTTGACTGACTATGCAGGGTGGAAAATATAAAGGATTTTAGCGAAACCAAAAATATTTAAATCTGTTATTCAATACCTTTCTAACGAATCTGAAAAATCGAAGTTTCATAACGGGAATCAAAAGTTATGGCCGAATGAATTTTCAGAAGAGTCGGTATATAGAATATAGCCCTGGAAAATTGATATTTTGCATACGATCTCGGAATTCGACGAAACCACTTTTGTTGGGTCCGGGATGTCAAACTATTGCTAGGTTTCAAATTTCATAATTTTTGAAGCTAGTATGTGAGCATGGCAAAAGAAAATGTGTTTGGTCGGTTTTTGTTAAATTGGATCGACCAGAAAATGGCCGTTTTTCAAACGACCTCAGAATTCGACAAAACTAGTTTTGTTGGGACCGTAGCGTCAAAACATAGCTAGATTTATTTTTCTGGAATTTTTCGAATCAGTTTGTGGCCCTGGCAAATTGAAATGTGCGTTCTGAGTTAAAAATTAAATGTTTTATACTTTAATTTGAAAAATAACTGACTGTAACAGTCGAATTGGCCCACGAAACATATCCCATTGTGTCCGGAATGGGGGTATTTAGCAGGGGCGACAGTCGTTGGGTTTAAAAAGGAGTTCGTTTTAAGAAAACACTATTTAAAAATTTAATATAGTCTCGGCCAATCATATTTTTCCTTTCATAAATTTAAAAAAAATAAAAAATAAAAAAAGAAACCCCCCCCCCCCGTTCAACGGCGACTCGTGCTTCCCCGTTCCAGACCAGATCGCCGCCGCCTCCGCCACTTTCAGACGCCGCCACTACCCAAAAACGACAGCCCTTCCCTCCACCTCCAAATCCGACTAAGCCTCGCCGCCCCTCATCGCCTGTGCCGCCCGTATCGAGCCTCCAAAGTCTGACCCTATCGAGCGCCGCCCTGCCTCCCTGCCGCCATCGAACTAAGGGTGGTGACCATTGACGGAATGCCCTCTCCAAGGCCGACGTGGTGGTGCAGGCCGATCGTCTCAACGATCAACGGATCTCGCGATTTTCGCAAACCTAGTTTTGAAGCTTTCTGAAAGTGCGTTTTTCTTTGATCTGTACATTTTGAAAAATCATATCTTTTTGGTGTGTTGACGAAATTCGATGAAACAGGAAACATCGAGACCGCAAGGAAGCTCTCTACCCAATAGAAGAAGCTGCGGATTTTTCTGACATCGTATCGATTTTTAGCGCTCAGAAAACCAAGGTGAGAAATCTAAATTAACGTGAAATTGAATGGAAAATGTCGTGTATAATTTATATAAGCGAAATATAAATTACATACGTGTTGTATACCTCATGTACATGCCTAGTGTAAGCTATATGAGCGAAGTATGAATTTTTACATGCATAGAATAATTGATATATGTGTTGAAATGCAAGTGATATACATATTATATATATATATACTCCCCTCGTCCACAAACCATGGACGATATTTATTGTGGTGAATTGGTGTGAAATATTGGATGAAAAATACGAATGGTTGAATAATTGTTTGTGGTTGATATTGTTTGGTTGTGGTTGAAAAATACCCATTAGTGATTGAAATGAATTAGAAATACTTGTGGAAATAAAAATAAACATGCCGCTTGCGTGCGAATTAGATGCATGAATCCCCATTGTCAAAAACCGCGAGGTTTTAAGGTAGAGCGAGGAGCCGTACTAGGGACGGTGCCGGTTTTAACTACCCTGCCGTTATGCTGCCGAAATTTTGAATAATCTTTGTGTGTTAGAATTATTTTCATATGTTGAAATTATTTTACATACCTTGAAATTAAAGCCATATATTAAAACTATGTCCATGTTTGGAAATATTCATGTGTTGAAAAGTGTTGTGTGAAAATAAAATTCATTCGTGAATGAATGAAGTGTTTGATCAATAAAAATCACATTTTTATATATGTATGAAGTATGCAAAATATTCGCCTTATATAAATAGTTTCAACAATCAAAATTTAATCTTTCTAATATGATCAACATAAATAAATTGTCCATGTGTGGAAATACTCATTTGTTGAGAAATGTGTGTAGTGGAAAAGTTCATGTGTTGAATAAAAAGATTGAACAATAAAAATTACATTTTTATTGAAACTATGAAGTGTTGAAACCATACATTGGTTGAATAAATATTTTAAATGATAAAAATATCATTTTTATCATATGTGTTGTATGCTAAAGATATGCGGACGTTGAAATAAATATTTGTGATAGAAATATTATTTTTAACATGCATAGGAACTAAATAAAATAGTCATGTGTTGAAATCTATTTTAGTTCGCCAAAATTATCATCTTTTGAAATATGAAGTGTTAAAAATATCCACTTGTTCAAATAAACGTGCATGAGTTGAAATATACATTAACTAGCTAATGATATGATTTTAACCTATGCATGCGATATTAGAATGAATGGTGTTTTTAGACCAAAGCAAGTCAAATATGAAATTGAATGGAAAATGATAAATGTTAGAAATTGTATATATGTACATGCATATCTATTGAACAGGTTAAAGCAAAAAGGGTCTAGAGAAGAGAAATAGAATTTTGTGCCCGCCAAATAGGTACACATTTACCGCTTTGTTTGGGTGATGATTTTATGAGTTTGTTGGCTAGCCGCTTGGCTTTTCCTTTTTCTTTTTGATATGAGACACCCATGTGGCTATTTGGGAATTTTCCCAGACCCTCCCGTACAAAGGAGGTTATGGCGAAATTTTCCAAAAATTTAAGGCGTTAGTGAAATAATTGAAGTGGAAACGATATAGGAATTTTTTTTGAATGAACTATATTTATATAAATATATAAATATAAATAGAATTAAAACGAAACGTGGCCGTGCAGTTCGTGTTTTGAAACCGTGATTTCAAACGACTAGTGCGGAAGATCCGACCATTGGATTTTCCCGAAACCTCAACCGTTGGGTTCGCCTTGGAAATATCTTTCCAACGGCACCAACTTTGTGAAGATCCGACGGTTGGATTGTCTTGAATGTTTAATTCAAAATTAGTGAAAAACAGCGCCAGAAACGATTATATATATATATATATATATATAAATGTAATTAAATTAAATCGAATAACGACGCTGCAGTTCGTAAATTGAAATCGTAACTTCAAATGGTTAGTGTGGAAGATCCGACCGTCGGATTTTCCTAAAACTGGAACCATTGGATTCGTTTTGAAATGACCTTCCTAATGATGTAAAATTTGTGAAGATCCAACGGTTAGATTTTCCTATATGTGTAAAACAAAATTAGTGAAAAGTAGCGCCAATGCATCGACACGACCTAAAACGTCGTTTAATTAAATATGGCCGTTTAAATTAAATAAAAATGGCGATATATCGTTATAAACTACTATTGACGATATAGAGTGGAAATAAACCAATTTTGTTGTGTTTGCTTGATATGTGATGGTTGAATGTATTTGACATGAAAATTATAACTAAATAACTGAAATGTGATGGTTGAATAGTCCAACCATCTGATTGATAGATTTGAAAATCTAAATATACGTGGGTTATTTGAAAAGGCCGCGTTTATCTCATTTCAAATAATCGATCGACGTTGAGAAGTCGAAGAGTCGAAGACGGTTGAAGACCGACGATCTCCACATTGGATGGATGGGCGCTACTGATACTCGTGACTAGAGTAGCTACCATGAAGGAATTGAAGTAGTAGCCGTCCAAACATATTGTTGATTGTACGGATATGCGAGGAATTGGTGCCTCCGGTTTCGTTCAGACTTAGAACGGACTTGTAAATGGACTGTGTGTCTGACATTGGATTTTGTTCTGTGTTGATTGATCTCTGTTAAATATATATCTGTTTGGAGGCAGAGAATTTATTCTCTTGCTTAACGCCCTTCTCTGAGACGTACGAGCTCAGAGGTTATGTATTGACAGAAACCAGTCGCATGGAGTGGATTGCCTGTGTGGCACGCCTAAGTGGCATATGATCAAGGCTTCTATTGCAAAGCAAAGTCTTGTGGTTGATGATCAAAGCATGGTCTGTGTGACGTAGCTTTGTGTATAACGTAAATTCGCGAGCCTCACACCTCGGTATGAGTCAAAAACGGGAGAGTGACTGCAGTGAGAGCACGACGTTTCTTTCTAGCTAAGGTGGTGTCAGTGACCTACCAGCCCTGACATTATATATACTTTTCACCTGTGTTGTTGTTGGAATGCGAGGCGCCTCGATTATAGGTCTGTAAGGACCGGGAAACGTGTGTTCAGGAATAATTAATCCTCAAAAGTAAGAGAGGACCGGCCCTGAAGATCCAAGGATCATAGTGGGGTCCTGGGACATTTGCGAGAGTGTCTCGAATCGGAGAGGAGCTTGCCCCTTGCCTCGACTCATGAAGGAATCCAATTTCCAATACGAAATTTGTGGATGTGATTGTATTACTAGTACGGCGACATAGTAGATGGTAGCTATGCCGCCTAGGATTGATATTTATGATTGAATTTGCTTTTGAAACATATATGCACTAGTAATAATATCAAACACCTTTGTTTCATTCGTATGAAGCATCTTTGGCCATTATAAGGTAAAAACTCTATCCTCCGGCTTGCGTTGCATTGTGTGATGGGACCTGAGTCTTATAATGGCTTCATTTTATAAAAAGCATTGCGTTGATTTAATCATTTATTTTATTTCATGCACTGGCACTCATTGGAGTAAACCCGTTTCGCGAAAGTGGCGTGGTCCTTTGATTTGCCTTATTATTGTTGTTCATAAGTTGAGTAGATTTCTCATACCAGTCCCATGACTGACTCGTAGTTTGTTTCACCTTGCAAACTCGGGTGCCCTCATTTTCACACGGGCAGCCTAGTTACAGGTTTCTGACGCACCTTTTGGCTCATGGCGAGGCTTGACTACACCGTGCTGACTTGGATTTTCTCCGCCATTATTGTATCTATATTATGATTCCGCCATTGGCGATGTAGACTGATATTCCTTTTGTGTACTCTTTATGTATGATTCCGCCTCAGGCGAAGGTGACTGATTATGTATCATTATGCACTAAGTTGTATCATGTATTGTGCTTCTCTGATGTGATGATATCTATATGATTCCGCTGTCATATGTGTGTAAATTATTCAATTTTCTGTTTATGCTATTATCTGTGATCTGCTAATGATGATTAATGTGTTATATTCCAATGATTATCCTTAACACCATGTCACGGGGTTTTGAGATCGTCACATTAAATATATTACTTTTGGTTTTAAGAATATGCATTCGATACTGGTAGGTAGAAATAGTAAGTTATTACCTATTATGGTCAATTTAATAATAGATATAATAAGAAGAAAATTAGCTGGATTTATAAAAATATTCGAGAATGAAATATCTTGAGCCTAATTGGTTATATAATATGTCTCTGACTTAAATGGAAATGAATTTGAAACTTGATCCTGGGAATACTTATGAAATAAGTTTTGTCAAGTTTGAAATGAAAATCATATTATAAGTATTAAAAAAAATGGGCTTTCAAAAGTCTTTATAAACGAGTGTATAATCCCTTGCTCAGATCTTCGAAATGACTTCGGTAATGAGTGCACGCATTATCGACGTTTATTATGTAGTGTTTAAGTGGGGGAGACCACTCCGTACTTTCATAATTTATTTGAAAAGTATTTTGGATTTAATTCCATATTGAATAATTTTATATGAAGGTATTAATATATGTTGTCAAGTTGGGCTTAAACTTAACCAAAATTGGAAATTGTTCATTATAAATTTAAAGATTTAGATTTGGAGAAATTTTTATGGTATGGTTTTCCCTAAAATAGTATAAATACACATATTATTTAAACTTAGTTATAACCCAGAATCAAGGCATTCAGGTTCATCCTAACAAGTAATGTTAGTTGAGAGCTAAGACAACTCAATTCAATTAGAGAATGTTGATTTTTAAACTAAGAAATGGACTTATGTATTGAGAGAAGAGATGTAGTGGTTGAAAATGCTTAAGCACTAACAATAATAGAGTTAAGAAAATTCCAAGTTTAATAGATATAGGCGTTCGATAAAATTTTAATTAACCAAAAGGTGAAATCCAACTAAAGTATAATAAATTAGAAAGTTTTATTGTGCAAATAAATTTAGCGTAGCTTATGACTTGGCTAATTTATAAGGAAATTAAGTTAGTCAAGTTAAATAAAACCAGATTAGGAAATCGAAGAAAAAAATGGTTCGAAAACTAAGTGTAAAAACTTGAATGATACACAATCCCTAATTTAATTCATGATGGAGGAGCCAAGCAAATAAATTGGTTAAAAAGAGAAAAAATACTTAGTTCAGTAAAGGAATTGAGTGTAATAAATTTCACTTAGAAATCGAATAGTAAGAGTTGAGGAACATTTGGGCTATACACAAACCGTCCTTAACTCGATTCAGGATTCTAGAGTCGAATAAATAACTTGAATTAGGTGAATAAACTATAGGTGGGAATAGAATCTAATTGGATGAATAATGGTAAGAATAATATCGAGTGTAGAAAGGAAATGAGGTTCAACATAATTTGGGCTTAACGAATGAAACCAAATCGAGCTAGTTCGAAAACCATAAATAGATTTGAATTAGTATTAAAATAGAAGGAGTTTGATGTTCGGTTAATAATTGAAATGGGAATTTTTTTAATTTAATAACGTGGAATTATAGAAAGAAGAGAAGGGGAGTTTAAGAAAACCCTATGTTAATGAAATTAAATAAGGATTTGGATAAAGCTGAATCTAGTAAGGGAGATATTGAAGGAACTTGGATTTAAGATAACTTAATGTAGGTTAATGAACTGAACCCAACGGAAACGAACTTAAGGGTAAATTCATGGCATTAATAAGTGGTAACCACATCTAGTGGTCGAGGGTGCTAAGGTGGAAAAATCCGAAGTTTTGGATCTCCAACTCAAATAAATTAACATTCAAAAGAAGATTTGGTTGAAATAAAAGGTACGGAATTTAATTCTTAAAGTCCGTTTGGGAAATAAAATCATTTGTAATGGATTTCAAACATAATCGATATGGAATAAGGAATGGTTAAATGAATGAGGACGAGGTGCGAGGAAGTGGAACAAAACCGGGAATTTGAGATATGAAATAAGATATAGGAAAGATAAAACCAAGGGCTAAATTATTTAATTTGAATATTCAACTAGTTTGGTAAATCGACCAAGGTTAATGGTTTAATGATTTAATATTATCGAGTTAGTTCAGAAATTAAAATGAATTCAAGTCTTGTGTAACTGAACGCTTGGAATGAAAACGAAAGGAGAAAATATATAGAAAATATATCGGAAAAGAATAAGCAATCGAATGTGAATTCATTTCTTAATAGTGAAATGATAACAAAGTCAAGTGTCAGGGATTTACAAAAGTACTGGAATCGAAAATGTTGAAATTTCGAATAGGAATAAACCAATGTTATATAAATCTGGAATAGTCAATAAGCTGAAATAAAATAGGCATAACTTTTGATGAGATGATCGGAATCTGATGATTCCGGACTTTTCGGAAACCTTAGAAACCGAGCTAAAACTTTCCTTTATAAAGCCCTGTCGAATTCCTAAGTTTACTAAGCTGGAATGCAAGTTTTAGTCATAGTTGTATGTGCAGAAAAATAAAAATCTGAACTGAATGCCCATGTTGTTTTGACCATAACTCCCAAACGAAACATCGGATTTTAACGTGCGAGTACAATTCGGAAAGGCCAAAATCTGAACTAAAACATTTCCTATATATGTTGGGTGAAATTTTGAGATTTAAAAGTGTAAAAACTGGGTTGAACAATTCAGATCTGCAATTTTTTTTGCCAGGGCCGAAGCGTTCGCCTTCGCTAAAACGACCATAACTTTTGAACAAATTATCCGAATTCGACGAATCCGGACAATTCGAAAAGCCTGAAACAAATGCCACAACTTTTTCCTAGTATGTTTTAGTCAAATTTCCTTATCTAAAGGGTGATAAGCTTCAATTTGTTCGCTGGTCTGTTATGAATATCTTGGTTTTGGAATTTGAATGGTCGATATATGTTGTGTAAGTTGTATATGATTGATTCTTATGTGTATGTGAGTATGTAGCAGGTGTAAGGAAGTCGCACTACGCTTCGGAGCTCGCTTGCGCTAAACGCAAAATGCTAAGGTAATAAAAATGCAAATAAACGCTAATGAAAGGTACGTAAATGTGCTACAAAGTTTTGGTGGTTTTATATTTTGTTTTCCCCTGTTTGGGATGCCTCATCGAGTGATGAGATGAATATTTAGATTTATATTTGTATTTTGATTTTTTCCGGACCTCTCCGTATAGGGGAGATACTACCGAAATTTTTCCGTGATTTCGGGAGTTAGAAATTTATGGGGTTTTACAACTACATACTTATCTTATAAATGTTATTTGGTAAGTATGGAATTTGAAAGTATGATTCATTTTATACCCTATCTCGTTCTCTTTTCGAGGACGAAAAGCTTTTAAGTGGGGGAGAATGTAACATCCCATATTTTCTGTATATTTAATTTTCAATCTTTAAATAAATAAAATAGAATAATATTGGATAAAAATCAAATTTTGTCAATTATAACGATGATGAGTATTCGAATGGAGTATAAATAGATTTTTAAATTTAGTTTATACTTAGAATTGTTCCAATTTGGAAATTCATATTTTATGTATTTAAATGATTTGAGTTATTTAGTTTAAAATGAAAATTTAAATTTAATTCGTAAATGGAGAATTCTAAGTTGAGAAATAATAACTGAAATTCAAATCAGAGATTTAGATAATCAAATTTAGATTTAAAATGTGTGAAATTTATTACAGAATTTATTTAGGTTATAATTTGATTTAATTTGAATTTAACGAATATTTAATTTGAATTTAAACAGTTAATTGAATTTTGGATATTTTATTTATTTAATTAACTGTGAAATTTAACTATTTCGGCGATTGTCTCGGAATTCGACGAAACTGGCGCCATCAGAACCGGAACGGTGAATTATGATAGGATTTAAATTTGCGTTAAAATCCGACTTACCGTTTGATCGTAGGAGAGAAAATGTGAATGAGATCATTGTAAATGGATAATAGGGTATATCTCATGTTTGGGCCTTATAAATATATAAATAAAACCCACATATCTACTCCATCAGCCATTTCATTACACGTACATTTTCATCCTCCAAAATTTTTCTTTAATGGCTGAAAACCAATTATCAAAACACTAGAAAACAAAATTTTAACTCCAAATTGAAATTTCTTCAAACCCCAACGTATTATATATCATTTCGAAGCTCTCGATGAGTAGAACCTAGATCTGCAATTTATTGTGACATGCAGTGCTTCATCTGGCCAGAAATTGATGGTCAAAGTTGCTGTTTTTGAAACCCTAAGTGTAAAATTGGGGCTTTTCAATTTTGGCTTCAATCAAGGATTCGGGGATTGGAGGTTGGTGGAGCTCGACGTCAGGAGGCTAACGGTGGTGGTTAGAGGACCAATGGTCAAGTGTATGGCCGGAATTTGCTTGTCAAAGGCTCGAGTTTCCGTCCGTTCTTCCCCTCGTCGGCGACAGTGGAGACCACCGGAGGTGGTGGCTCTGGTACTGGGAGGAGCGGCTCGAGCTGAGCTCGCTCTTGGTGGTAGCCGCCAGTTCTAACTCGGTCGGAGGAGGTTGTAGCGGGCGGTCAAAGTTTGTTGGTGGATGGGTTTAACGCGTCGGCTACTGTTCAGGTATACGGGATGGAGCGGGAGAAAGCAAAGAGGGTTGCTGACGTGTCAGCTTAGGGTTGGTGAGGAGTTATTATTTTGACTTAGTTATATATTTAAATTTCAAATACTAAAACGCTAATAACTCTTTCGTTTTAACTCGGATTTGGACGCGGTTTGTCGCGTTGGGTTCGTGGCGGAATTGTGGACGTTTTGGCACTAACCTGGCTGCGATTGGAGATTGTAAAATTTTGGCCTTTAAATGGATGTTCGATCAACTATGGATGCAAAGGTGAGTGATTCTTCGCTCACGAAATACTGAATCTTTCCCATATTTATCGAATTAAATTACGAAATAGTTGGTTTGCATGGTTGTGATTGGATGTTGAATTTGGTTGCATAAATTTTTGATGTACCAATGTGATAACATGCAAATTAGATCGATAATTAGTTATTTAATTAAATTTAAATTTCTAGATTGGAAATCTGAATCCTTGCTGATCCTGAAACAGTTTAATGTGGACCAGTTGAATAGAATGGTGTGATGGATGCTTGGTTGGATTTTTATTACTGAATTTGATATTGACACTATTAATGCTTCATATTCAGTATATTGTATTGCATGTGATTGTGACGATAAATCCTATTTACCCTTGATGTTACGGGCATCTAATAAACCCGGGGTTTATCGATAAAATAATTTAAGAACACAGAGTGAAATGATAAATCTCTGTGACCCTGATTTGGATTGAAATGATAGATCCATCCCTGAATATCGAGAAATTAAATTTAAATTCACTTGGCCATAGGATAGCGAATTATATATGGACATCGGTTGGTTAAATGATTTAAATTATTTGAATTCTATTTGGTGGAAAATTTCATTTAAAGGAATGTATCGATTTTCGATAAAATTTTATTCTTCTTTAAGATATGAATTCTCGATGTTAGTTGGAAGGGTTAGGAATTTCCCAAACTAATTAGAAGTTTGAAATTTGGATTTAAATATGATTTGGGATTTATTCCAATAATTGGTGGGCTCAAATTTAGTAAATTTTTTTTGAATTTAAACCTTGGAATAAAAGTAATCGAGGATATTTGGAGTTGTTCTAAACTAAATACGAATATGGTTTTAAAATCCTCGAAATGGGAATGGGTTGAATGGGTTGGAATAAGATATTGAAATGGTGTAACTCCACTTGAAACTGGAATTTGATTCAAGTGTTGAAATTTGGAAGGAGAAACAATTTAAGGTTTAAAATTCTATTTTATTTTTGCTCTATTTTATTTTCTTTTATTCTATTTATTTTATTTATAAACTATCTATCTACTTTGTTATAAGTGAAGTTTTATATACATATATATTTGTTAATAATTTATTTAGTAAGCTTGTTACATATATATAGTGATTTAAATTACCTTAGTACTCTCTAATGATTCTATATAAGTAAATTTTATATATGGTTTTATGTATAAGTAATTATTTTCAAAATTTTATTTTTATGAATTGTAATTCTTCTTCCGGATGGAAAGCGTTTGGATTTAAACCGTTGGATCAAATGGAGTTGAGATAAGTTATATTCTATTTGAATATAAATTGATTTTAACCGATTTTGATATGGAAAGGTAGATTTTATTCTACTTGAATGTATATTGGATTTCCAAAGATTGAAATGAATAAATATGGAAATAATATATTTTATTTGAATTTGAAGAGATTTCAAATGTAAATCGATTTGAAATAACTGAATCTTTTGAGATGAAGTATATGCTATGTGAATATAGATCGATTCGAAATATTATACGAGTATAATATAATGACATGAAAATATATTCTAGTTCGGAATATAATCGGTTTAGAAATGATTGGGATATTTTCGATATGAAATTATATTCTATTTTGAATATAAAATGGGTTCGAAACAAAATATGATATTTTGATATGAAATCGAACCTTTGTGAAATGTAAAAGAACCGACCGATGTGGAACATGTAAGCGTTGGTTGTTAAAGAGACCGGAGTCGACATAAGGCATACTCTCTGTCAGTGTCGATACCACTTTGACAACTGTGAACGTTATGACATATCGAGATTGAGTATGATGACTTGCAGGCGATTATTGAATCGAAGAAGATGATCGATGACGAAATAGCCCTGACCTTCGGGTCAGAATTGAAATGACTAAAACAGGAGCTATACCGTGACTAATTGAGGTAGCACCTTTGATCGGACACACTTCTTCGATACTATTTCTATGACTATGATGATGATGATGATGATGATTTGAGCCCATTTATGACTTTGGGAGTGTGTTCCGAGGTGGGCGGTAGTGGCTGCTATGCGTTACCACCGGTCCGGGAGTGTAATTAGTAGAATCCTACCCTGGGTATTGCCTCGAGTGCCTTGTCATATATATCCATATCGAGCCCCATACGATTTTGATTTAGCATTGCCTTCTATGGAGTGCCCTCTGATAACACCAGTACGGTGAATTTACGGTACTGTATAGACTGTTGATGCCTATAAACGGCGTAAGGGTAATATGGTAATCCCGCTTACGCTATTTTTAGTATTTATACTTTACTAGATAGACACTATCATAATAGCGTACCATACTATATATGTATTAATTTAACGTATCCTTGAGAGATGAAAAAATCCCGTAACATCTCTTAAGTTACTGTACCCATGATACTGACGTTATTTCGTATTGTGATGTGACTAATATGAGATGATTTAGTGTTGATCCGAGTATTTGTTGTGCTTTCTTCTTGTGCAATACGCTCGGGTTAGTAGAAGTCTGCAGTTAACGAAGTTCCCTTGCCTTGGAGATCGAAGACGAAGATTTGGTATATATGGATATCAATTAAGTATGTATATCCACTGCATTTATTTCCGCTGCTTATTATGTACATCTTTATGTATATGTAACTCTAATGATCATTGAGTGTTAAAATCAATGTAGACATTTCAATTATTTAAACTACTATCTGTTTATTATATGTTGTCCTTCCACTGTGAGGTTCTGTGATTTGTTTTCTCTTCTTTCTTTCTTTTCTTTTTTCTCAGTAACTTCCTGCATTTGCGATCTGTTTGGGTTGACATATGTGGTTTATTGTCGATTTGAATGGTCAAAAAAATGTGGGTCGTTACAATTCTATTTCTAAGTTCGTTTCCTTATCGACTTCTATATATATATATATATATATATATATATATATATATATATATCGATACGTTGATTTCTAACTATCAAATTATCTTAAAAATATTCTGACTCCTTAAATTCTCGGAAAAATTCGCCATAACCTCCATTGTACCAGAAGCATCGGGATATTTCAAATAGCCTCCCATGGCCCCCACCAATCCAAAAGAAAAAGAAAAAGCCAAGCGACTAGCCAATTCGGTGCATAAAATCTCATATATGAATTAAATAAATACCTTTTCGTCGAGCATTCTATTTATATACCTTCATACCTTATCCATACCTATCTCATGTATATTTAAACCTGCCCAATCTATTTTAACTATAACTGATCGTTCTAACTCAATTCATTAAATTAATTTGTTAATTAACTCTTTCGTCTATTTCACTTTTATATTTGAACATGATATGTTCAAATATATTTTAACTTGCTTATTAACTAATTTGAATCCAAATTTCAAATTTAAGTTCTGTATTCGATTTCGAATATCCATTTACAAATCCAATTCACCTTTCAATGTTCAACTTCAAATTCAAAACTCGATTAACTAATTCCTCTTCGACTTAGTTAATTTTATTCAATTTCTACTCTAATTTTATGTCACTTCTATTATTCAAATCTATTGCACTTCTATTATTCAAATCTATTTCTTTTCTATTATTCAAATTCTATATATCAAATCCTATTAAAATTCTATATTATAAATCCCAATTGAATTTCTATATTCAAATTCTATATTTGAATTCCTTTTGAATTCTATATTCAAATCCCATGTATTCAAATTCTATATTTGAATTCCTTTATATTTTCTATATTCAAACCCCATTTGAATTTCTATATTCAAATTCTATATCACTTCCATTGAATTTCATATATTCAAACTCCCTTTGAATTTCTATATTCAATTTCTATTTCAGTTCCATTGAATTTCATAAATTCAAACTCCCTTTGAATTTCTATATTCAATTTCTATTTCAATTCCATTTAATTTCATATATTCAAACTTCCTTTGAATTTCTATATTCAATTTCTATTTCAATTCCATTGAATTTCATATATTCAAACTCCCTTTGAATTTCTATATTCAATTTCCATTTCAAACTTTCTTAATTCATTCTTTATTATAAATCCCATTTTGAAATTCAACACAACTTGTCTTTCCTAAAACAAATTCAAAACAGTATCTCTGGTAGTAATTCGTCACTTACAGCTCGAAAATGAATACTGATGATGCAGCTGTCATCATCAGAATCTATTTTCCAGCGATCGAAGTGAGTTCAATACTATAAAACCATTTCTAAACATTTCCACTTTGAAATTCATTTCAAAATATAATTCACACTGCTTGTAAAACAATTTAATATCTCCCAGGATCTTAAATTTTCCTTATTTTTAATCTAATTACAAACACTTATCCAATTTTTCCAGAAATTTTAATTCAATTTCTGGTTTAAATTTTAGATCTAACTCATCTGATTTCACGTATTTCTCTTATATGAATTCTGATTGGTTATTTGCATAACCTTTTAATTTATAATCTTACTCGATTATAATAACAACCAATATATCCATTATATTATAATTTTGATATATATATCTTCTCTATATCAAGATATATCTTGGACAAACTTATTTTAATTTACCCTCTTTTCAAAACATATCGTGTCGACCCATCGTATTCAAGTGTTTAGTAACTCCTACCGATATAGTGGATCAAACTGATTGACCGGAACTCATAAACGACTCAACCAACAAATCTTCACAATATAAAGCAATATTTATATCAATAACAAATACGTTCACTCGTATATATACACTCAAACTCAATCTAGGGTATTGCTAACCCTATCTCTACTGAGTCACGCTACAGAGCCAAGGTAATTCTTTTAACTTAAGCTCTGATACCAACTGTAATGACCCGGGATTTTATCGACTTTGGTTATCGCCATAAACTCAATGATGACTAACCAAACATCGAAAAATACCGGATGATTAATGAAAGAAATTAGTGGGTGAGAATAGATAAGATAGAAACATAGAATAGAAGAAGAAGAAGAAGAACACAACATTAGAGTAACACGAACCTCACAGCGGAACGAACAACATATAATAGATAACATATCTTTGAAATAAAAGATTTTACTTGAATATACATATCATCATCAAGTACAATACTTACAACACAGCGGAAATAAACTATAGCTATATGATCCTGAAGCTTCCTGCTTCAGCTCTACAAGTATCTATAAATCCCGACTACTTGACTGCCCATACAAAATTGGGCACCCAAGAGTTTAGGGAAAACAAAACAAAATAAACTCTGGGTCAATCATGGGACTGGTATGAGTAAAACAGTTTAAAACAGTTCAAGTAGGTAAATGATATCTCATAAGACCACGCCGCATAACGGAACAGGTTTTTCCCTTATGAGAATCCAAAATATCTTTATATCAAAAACCTTTTGATATTATAATAATGTCTATCAACCACAATATAATAATCATCTAGTAGAAACGTTTTCATCTCACGGTTCTACATATATAGTATACATTCAAAACCTCAAACACGTATTGTGTAATGGATCTCCAACTATGACAAGGTATGGAACCACCTTTCGTTAGTGTACCTCTAGAAAGGAATACACTGGGTTCAACAAGAACATCTTGCAACCCGGCCACACATGACCGACCACTCATTTCGCTTGAGTGTACCGAATGTATATCACCAACGGTTGGGATCAGCAAATGTTTCCCGAATGGGACAGCATCAACAATAAATTTTTAGAAGTAAATGAAACTCTAGATCAGGTGATTACACACACTACTTCGGTGCGACCGACTTAGCCATGCTGCCTGCCCGATTTCTGTCATTTACCGGATGTGAGGCTAGAAGCTACGCTTTATCATCACCTCAGATTCACTTCGAATGTCACATCGTCAAATCCATCAAATCACTGATTTACGTCTATAACAATACATTATGTGTTAGTTAAAAGAAGTTTCCTTCTCTGCTTCCACTCTTGGTATGGTTGGAGAAATCAATATACGTGATCGTCTGGAAATACTCTGTCATACATTCATCCATACAAGTCATCCAGGAACAGGATGAACCAAAGGCACTATTCAATACAGGATAGCCCTTGCATAACTTCGTCTCAAATTTTCTTTGGCATATATGATTCGCAACACTATGCCAATACAGAGTGGTTCTTTGGATAATAATCCAACCGGTCTCTCCATATTAACAACGTTAAAATGGTCAAAACTTCGATAGTCTGTGATTAACCATCAAAGAAAACACGTGTGCAAACAACGATATTATTTCCAAATGGAAATTCTATCAACCAGTTATAAATCATATATATATATATATATATATATATATATATATATATATATATATATATCTTCATATTATCTTATTTTATTTATCTCCTGTTTCCCTATATTCAACATTTCTTATTTTCTAAATTTAGAAAATATATGTTATTACCATTGGAAAACATTTTCATTTCTTGTTTTCTATATCAGAAAAAATTTCTGGTTCTTGGTTGGAGAAAATTTCCAAAACTCCTTCATTGGACTTAGACAGATGTTTAAACAAACCATCGCGATGCCAACTCAAACAATTTAGCTTATTAACTAAATTCCTTTAACCCACCTTCACTACCGAACCTTAACCATTCCTTAGTTAAAAATGAAGTCAATCAAGTTGGGGTAATACTACCTCTCAGAACTTAACTGAACAACGTTTCTAACCTTGAAATAGGCAAAGTTCACCTTTTAATTCTTTAACAAAGTACCTTACGTAACTCCCTTTCGAATGATCTCTATTCGATAATTCTTTCCTTCGATAAGTTATATTTGATAACTCAATTGAATTTACTCTATTCGATTAACCCTTATCAATTTACTCTATTGGACTAATGCTATTGGATTAACTCTATTGGGCTAATGCTATTGGATTAACTCTATTGGACTAACGCTATTGGATTAACTCGTTTCACTTAACTCCTTTTGAATAGACTATATTCGATAATTCCTTTAACTCTATTCGAATAAACTATATTTGAATAACTCAATAGATTCTATTCGAATAAACTTTATTCGATTAACTCCTTTTACTTTATTCGAATCACTAATATTCGATGACTCTATTTAAATAACTCTAGTACGATTTACTCTAACTGACTAACTCTAACTGGTTTAACTCTAACTGGTTTACTCTAACTGGTTTAACTCTAACTGGTTAACTCTAATTGAGTAACTCTAACTGGTTAACTCTTATTCGAATAACAAATATTCGATTAACTCTATTCAGCTAACTCGACTCGACTAACCCCTTTTCGAATAACATATTCGATTTACTAACTTTCGAATACCTTATTCGATTGACTCCCTTCGAATACCATATTCGATTTAACTCTTTCGAATACCATAGTCGATCACTTTATTGATTTATAAAGATTTCCCTTTTTATAACGTTTATCCATTTTAGAAAGATTTTCTTTAAACAACGTTTATTCATTTATAAAGATTTACTTTTAGTAACAGTTCTTCACTTCATAAATGATTTCCTTTATCTTTCTATTTATAAATGCTTTACAAATATCTTCTATTCGATTTCATTTGTAAAGGTTTTACAAATATTTCTCTTTCTATTTGATTTGTAAATGGTTTACAAATCCTTTCTCATTCTATTTGATTTGTAAATGGTTACAAATAATTCCTTTAGTGTTTTTACTTCTAAGCATTTCCTATTTATAAATAATCCATTTATAAATAAATTTCTATTTATAAATATTCCATTGATAAATAAATTTCTATTTATAAATATTCCATTTATAAATGATTCCTTTTATAAAATCTTCTTTGATTTTATAAATATTATCTCTTTATAAAATCCTTTGATTTTATAAATAAATCTATTTTCAATATTCATTTTGAAAATTCCCCTTTTCCATCTTCCGGTATTCTATGGTACTTAACACATCAAATCTCGATGATCAATATCGTCCAAACACATATTATCGACGACAGATTATATATCACAATATATGAATCACAGTAAAATAAAAGTTGAGGAATCCAGTTGCATTCCTCCAACCTGTTTCCCTGTATCAAAGATGTTAAAAAATATAGATAACACCACTTTCAATTCCACACGATATATTCTGTTAAACAGAATCAATATAGAAATTCAACTAACCGACTAGCAGTTCAATCAAATAGTCAACACAGAGTCAATCAGCCAATATTTAACAGTTCTAAAAATACAACATGAAATTATAAATTGTTCAGAGTTAGTGAGATTTACTCACTTTGGCAGTTCATCGTTAAAGAATGATAAACTGTTGTTTGATTTGAATCAAACAATTTATTTCGCCATAAATTGTAACGAGCTTCATTCCACTTCCAGTCAGCTTCCTTGGGTAGTGTCCGTCCATACGATCCCAACGGATCTTGTTTCGCTGAATTTCGATATCGTATCAGGAAGTTATAATATTTACAAGTTTGAAATAGTATTTAAATAAATTTTACTTTAATTAAAAACAAACTTGGGCCATGACCCAACATTCTGGCCCATTTCTTCACTAAACCCATCCTCAAACAAAACCTTTCGTCCCCGTCCAACATATGCCGCGCTCCATATCTCCAACTCCACCATTTCGCCCTCTTTCCATCTCCATTTTCATCCCAATACTTCATGGACCTTCAAACAGACAACACCATCAGCGTTCTAATCGAAATCTCTTTCTCCACCTACCCATCAAATTGAACTCGCACCCTTCTTCGTTCTATTCGGTTTCAACTGCTTTACTGTGAAATACACATTATCGCATGACATTTTCATTACCCAAATTTCACCAAACTTCACTAATCGATGCTACAAAACACCACAACACTACTACACACATCGAATTCTCGAATAGATGTTTCATTTTCCCTAAACCCCGAAACCTAGCTGTCGCATTTTCAAATTTTCCAGCGAACGGTTTATAATCGAACCCCTTGAAAAGTATATACGAATGAAGAGAAACACTCCTTAAATCCAAATATATATATATAATTTGATTTATCGATTTTTCTTCGATTAGTTTGGATTTTCCAAAGCTCACGTTTTACTTGAAATGTGAAGAAGACTGACGGCGGAAAGTGGATTGACTTTTGAAAGAGTTGAATTAGGTTTAGGATGTTGGGTAGGTATTTATAGAAGGATTTTATTATTATTTTTATTTGATTTTTTAATTCATTTTTAAGCAAACGCTAATTGTATTCATTGATTAAAAATCCTTGTGGTCACACACGATACCCAAAAATCATGAAAATGGTCATGTAGCTACAGTTCGATATTACGGTCCCAACGAAGCTGGTTTCGTCGAATTCCGACTTCGTTTGCTCACATAGCATATTTTTAACTATCGAAATACTGACTGTTTCTCACTTTAAAAATCCGTACGACCACATAGTGACTCCAAAAATCACGAAACCGGAAATCTAACAACTATTTGACATTGCAGATCCAACAAAATTAGTTTCATCGAATTCCGACTTTGTTTGCAAAAGTGGCTATTTTTAAAGCTCTGAATGACCCATTTAAATATATATATATATATTTAAGTATAATTAAATTAAATATTTAAAAATAAATATTATTGTCTATAGTCACAGTGGAATACCATACAGCTCTAGAATATTCCTATATGTATTTCTAACTTGATATTTCAAATCTGGGTCAACCCGATATTCGATTTATATTGAAATTCCTTTTTAAAATATAAATAATTCCTTTATAAATTATAAAGGAATTCCACAGCGACTTTTCTAGAATTTGATTTGGACATAAATCAAAATCTATACGAAAAAATCCCAATTTTTCTCTTCCACTAGAAAGATATACTCCACCAGCTCCACACGTTTCTTGTTTCATAGAAATCCGATTTAAAACGAATCCTGTATATTCAGTTGAAGTTCAAATCGCCAATTTACGAACTGCAGCGCCATTTCAAGCTCGATTTTTATTATAATATAATTATACGTTCAAACTATCGTTCAAATAATATATTCGTTATTCAAATTCAATTCCAAGCTG
This sequence comes from Allium sativum, assembly GCA_030737875.1. NCBI lineage: Eukaryota > Viridiplantae > Streptophyta > Magnoliopsida > Asparagales > Amaryllidaceae > Allium > Allium sativum. The sequence goes on from CM060918.1 coordinate 846,853,724, forward strand.
AATTAATTATCACAGATGATCCAGTTCACACCATATCGCCATTTCAGCTAACTCTGATATTTCAGAATTAAATATATTATTTAATTTATTATTTTAATTAAATATTCACCATTATTTAATTAAACCACCATTTAATTCACTATATCACTATTTATATAATTAAATAAATTAATTATAATACCTCTGCCAATGCGGGTCAATACAAGGTTGTAGCTGGAAATTCATCGATTGCGATGGAGGAATTTTTGTCTGATGACTTTTTGACAGCGGTAGTATCAGATGTATCAGACCATTGGGTGCTAGATACGGGGGCGTCTTTTCATATAACACCTAATAAGAATTATTTTAGTTCTTTTAAAAGAAAAAGAGGGAAACTAATTCTTATGGGAAATGATGCTAGTTGTAGAGTCATGGGAGAAGGAACTCTGCAGATTCACATGTATGACGAGGTAATACACAATTTGACAGGTGTCCGTTATGTTCCAGGTCTTCGGAAGTCAATGATATTTCTTTTGCAGTTGGCATCGAAAGGATGCGAATTGACTATTCATAAGGATAGTCCAAGGTTTTCTAAGGGGCATTTGTAGTGATAAAGGGAGATATGTTTCATAATTTGTAGCTCCTGAGGGGAAGCACTGTACTTGGAGAGTCAAGGATTGGAGCCTACAGTTTTCGTGGAGAAGATGTCAAAGCTAGGCTTACTAGAAGGGACATTGAGTTTCTGCATAGGCAGAATATGATCAAAGGGGAAAGCTCCAACAAGGAGGGATTTTGCCAAAAGGATGTGCTTGATAAGAGGAAGATGGGATCGTCTGAAGTTAGTCAGAGATCAAAGGAGATAGCAGTGGATATGCATAATTCTTTGCAGACTGCTAAGTTCGGGCGTTGCTCGAACTGGAATCGCTTATCGAAATGTTAGGTACCACTTGGTGGCGAGGTATGGGGAGAGGGTTGAGACGGTTCATGGAGACGTTTGTTTTCATGTTGAAGATTGATACGTCTTACTTGAAGGGGTTACTTTGTACACTTTGTTGGCAGGCAGTGGCGTTGCCGGAGTTTGTTACCAAACTACAATGGGTGATGGCCATGCCGAAGCTCATTGGGAAGTAACCATGTTGTCTTGTCCCAGAAGATGCTTAGAGTAAGAGGATGTAGGTGGAGTTGGTATGCTTTCAAGGAAATATATTATCATCGTGGAGATTGTTAGAATTTGTGATACAATATTTCCATTTGCTGAAGATTGGAAGGTATTATTGATTATGGTGATAAAATATTTCCAATTAGTGAAGATTGGAAGATATTATGGTGATAGAATATTTCCAATTAGAGAAGATTTGGGAAATAATGTTAATTTGGGAATATAATATTTCCAATTTGCAGAAGATTTCGAAGATATTGGACATTTATTACTCTTTTATTTGTAAAAGGGATAGGCAATAAATTACCTACATAAGTGGAAGGATTTGAAGAAGGTTTCTTTTGGGGATAGTGAAGTAAGGAATTAATTCCCTAATTGGTGGGTTAAATAAGGAAGCCTATCAGGAAAATTGGAGAATTAATTAGGCATTGATTTATATCATAAATCAATTACTTCGACCCCAAGCATTAATCCTTATATAAGGATAGGGATTAGGTGAATGTATCATCATCTCAAAAATGTGAGGTGTATCATCTCTAAAATTTCTTCTTCTTCCCTACTATCAGTCTTGTATTTTTTTCTTATTGAGAAAAGTAATAAAATCTCCTCCCCCAAGTGGACGTACACTAACAAGACGTCAGTGGAACCAGTATAAACCTCTTGTGTTGTTTCTTTTATTGCTAAATCTGTGATTGCATTGCTGATGACTATCTGTTGTTTGTTTTGCCTCACCATCAATCCGTTCCTATCCGGTTTTTTTCGCAACATTTAGTTTCTAAAATCTTATGATCTAACCAAGAGTAAGTGAATTTAAAAAAATTCTAACTTTATCTTCTTTGGAAAAATTATTGCCTAATGTAATGGGTGAATGTACTATATCTTGAAACCTACAATACATATTAGATGTAGATGCATTTGGACTCTTTTGAAGTAATTGAAGTTGATTAGTTTACATGGAAATCTTAGTTTGTTTAACTTTACTAGTGCCTTTATTAGTATGTTGCAATGTTCTCCAAATCTTATATGTAGACTTACAAACAAGCACTCTATTAAAATCATTTCTATCTAGTAAACAGAAAAGTATATTCATGGTCTTGGAATTATTTTATGCATCTTCCTTTCAATTAGTAGTCCACTGTGCATATTAGTTTAGGGTTCGGTTTAATTAGTTTGTGTAATATTCCAAAAGACTATTCATATTTATTTTAAACTAATGTTCATCCTATATGCCCCATAAGTGTGATTGCTGCCATTAGAAAGTGGTAGTATGGCAGCAAACTAGCCCACTAGTGACCGTGTTGACATTACCAACGTTTGTAACCATTTAAACATTTCAAAAATCAGATTATGGTACTTTTGGAAACCAACGCTCTAATACCAAAGGGAACTGATGCAGATTAAGGATCCTAAGGCTAGAATAACACTATAGGGAGTGAATTATGTTTAATTTTGTGAATATTTTAGAAATATTTTTTAATATAGTTATGTGTATAATATAAAATGATCATAGAATCAGACAAGTAAAAAAAATGCAAGAAAATTAAATGAAGTAAAGGAAAGAACACAGCGAGATTTTACAATGGTTCAAAGTTATCATACATTTAGGTCCACATTGCCTACGGTCTTTAATCGAAATGAAATATTACACTCCTTGATTACAAGGTCACAAAGAGGCACCTTACAGAACTTGAACCTCTGGGTAAGCCAATTTGGCTTGCGAGCTATAGATCCTCACCATACTTGATTTTCGGGAAAACAGGTCACTCCTAATTGCTTTTTACTAGGCATAATCAAATCCAACTAGATTTAGGCCTAACTAGTCACACCCATATTTATTTTTGAGTTGATTGTATAATGGATGCAGACTTGGACCTTTTGATCTTGATTTCAATTACCCATATAACTCTGTTTTGCACTTTGATCTTGGTATAAATGGAGAGAGTTTGATGTAGAACCAAATACGAGAAGAAATGATGTGATTCGGTTTGAAAAATCTATAGAATATGCTTATAGAATTTATAATTTCAAGAGGGTAAAAGATGGAGTAAAGAAATATGATGAGATTTAGTTATTTGTTTCTGAAAGAAAGGTATGAATATAAATAAAGGGATATTGCTGTTACAGAAGAGTTATCACGAATAGCCACTTCCATTCAAATTTGAATTTTGAATTTTTTTTGTCATATGTTGACATACATGGTGACCCCATGTCGACATATGTAAGACAAATTTTAAAACTGGTTTGTTTTGTAAATATAAACTTATATATTATAATTTGAAACTTTGTAAGGCTATTTTAAAATAGTAAGTGTATATTTTAATCATAGTACACTAATGAAAAATTCAAAAAGTATTTATATATAATTTAGGTAAAAACATAATATTTATATATTAAAACTATGTATAATAAAATATTATAACTGTTAAAATATAAATATTAAAATGATAATAGTATCAAATTAAAAATATTATTTTAAAATCAAAATCTATAGTATAATTTAAAATCAAAGTCAAAATGTAAGCATAGTCAAAAAAATTAAAAACAAAATAAATATTTGAATTCAAAGTATTGATAAAAATCAAATTATAAGTTTATAAAAAGATAAAGTATAAAAATAAAAGTATAATACTGAAATCTAAAGTTAGTATTTTGAAAAGTATAAGCACTAAAATAAAAGTATAAATAATAAAATCTAAAAATAATTCAAAGTAAAGATATTTTAAAAATTATAAAAAAATTGAAAATTTTTAGAAAGGAATATTTTTAAAAAAGATATATTAATTTGGATTTATTGAGAATTTGAAATGCATAACTTGTTTTGAAATCATTTTATAAATAGATTTTGAAAATAGGAACAGTTTTGAAAAATCATTATGTAAAAATAGAAGAAGATCAGATAAGTGCAACCTGATTTTTAATAAAACTTCTAAGAATTTATAATATCTTGAACCCTTGAATTCTTGAAACTTAGGAGTCTTCATATTTGTGAATCAATAATATAAATCTTCAATCTTGATACCGCACGATCTTGATTATCAATTTTCTACATAGTATATGTTAATATATCATGCACGATACTAAATTATATATGTATAAATAAATATATATCTAGAAAATAATTACATATTAAATATAAAATATTCATTACCTGAGGTGGTTATCAACAAAATTACCATCTATGGTACTAACATTATATCTGTCCAAAATAACAAGTATATATGTCCCAAAACATCGACGTCATGACTATAAATGCTCCAACTGCGAACTCCAATAGCATATCTCCAGAAGCAGCTGACTCCCGAACAACTCAATCGAATACCAGAAAGTGGTCATGACATAAGCAGACAACGACAAAACATAGTCAGAAACAAAGAATGTTTTGAGGGGAACTATCTCAATATACTATATATTAAACTATACGTAAATAAAAAGGAATAATCAAGTCACTACCAACCCTCTCCACAAGTGCGGCTCAGGGAAATCCGAACTGCCTATTAATAAATATAGTAAATCCATCTCAAAGGTACATTATCATGCCATAATCTTCTCTTCTCCCACAACAATCGTTAGCACAATATATCCCATTGTGCTATGCTAACCTAAACTACTATTAACATAGTACTAGCATATAATGATCATCCTGTGATCCTAAAACAAAGATCACTACTGCTAAGATCGATAATATATGGCCCGATGCATATGGTGACAACGGTATGACCAAAATAGTACACCATAAAGTGTATGGTCACTACTACAAGAACAAATCGTTGATGAATCACTACTAGAGAACACCATGTCCAATACAAAATCATCAAAGTTGCTGGTAACTCGCTACTGATCAAGTCCATATCTCAGCACGCTATCATCAAAATCGTATACGACTCGCTACTGAGTAACTTCACATCTGAGCTTGATATCATAAACTCATATATGGCTCGATATTAGGAACTCCGTATCTCAGCTAGCTAAAAAAAACTCATATATGGTTTACAAATACTGAAGTACAACATAAAATGCAACAGGTATAAACAGTAATATAAGTAGAACTCTAACTCTTCTCCAGATGCCCAAAGCAACCACGCATAAATCCTGAAGCATGCTGTAACGACCCGAATTTTCAGCCATTGAATTCTGAATATTTAAATATTTTATTTGAATTATATATAGAAATTTATAGGAATTTATTTGATAATAAATGGATTTTTAAAATATATTGAATATCGTCTTAACTTAAAAATAGAAAAGTCGAGATAGAATTCAAATTAGATTACTTTGAAGTTATATGTATATATTCAGATTAGATGGGTATTTTTATTTGATTATTATGAAATTGATTTGATTTAATTTAATTTCCAAACAATATATTGTGACGACCCCATTTCCCGTACAGACGGAGACAAGGGTAATCTTTGGAACAGAATACAGAAACAGATAAAAGCAGAGCAGAATTAAATAAATACACCAGATAATGTACAGTAGAATACACTGGATAAAAGTAATCATCAGAGTTACACAGTATACAGGATCATACTTAGTTCAAATACAGTTCGGCTATACATAAATGTCTACAGTGGAAAATAAACATAATGTACAATAGGAGCTAAACAGCATAAAATAGATAAATGATAGAATCCATCTTCAGCTCCAGCTATCCAGAAAGAGCCAGCTAAACTTGAATACAAGGCTGCTCGCATAGAAAAAGGGGCACCCGAGTTTGAAAGTGAAACGAACTACGAGTCAGTCATGAGACTGGTATGAGAAATCTACTCAACACATTTAATATATGGCTAATCACAGGACCACGCCACTTTCGTGGAACGGGTTTACTCCATTGGATTGCCAGTGCTTTAAAACAAATCTTTCTTTTAAACATCGCAATGCTTTTTATCAAAATGAAGCCATTATAAGACTCATTTCCCATCACACAATGCAACGCAAACCGGAGGATAGAGTTTTACCTTATAATGGACAAAATATGCTTGATACGAATAAAACGAAAGCATTTGATATTATTACTAGTGTTTATATGTTTCAAAAACAATTTCCATCATAAATACCAATCATAGACGGCATGGGTACCATATATCATGTCGCCATATATATATACAGTCAAAACCGCACGATGTCGTATTTGGAAATTGGATTTCCCTCAGGAACCAAGGCAAAAGATAGTCCTTATCGACTTCGAGACTGTCTAGCCCGAGCCTCAGGGTCAGAACGCATCGACCCTTAGATCGTCAGGGCCGGTTCACCGATGTGGATTAAAAATTCCTGAACAATGCGTTTCCCCGCCCTATGGGGCGTAAGTGAGCCAACGAATGACTCCATCGGACCCGGATCGTCCGATCAAATCGAGGCGCCTCACAACAGTAACAACCACATATGTCAAACTCGTCAGGGTGTGTAAAACCACTGACGCCACTTCTAGCTAGAAAGAAACGCATGTCCTCCCTGAGGTCCTTCCTCCCGTTTCTGGTTCATACCGTGTGCGAGGTTCGCGAATTCACGTTATACACAAAGCTACGCCACATAGGTGGTGCTTTGATCATCATCACAAGGCTTTGCTTTTCAACAGAAGCCTTGATAATTTTCCACTTAGGCATGCCACACTAGCAATTCATGCCATGCGACTGATGTCCATCATATACAACCTCTGAGCTCGTGCGTTTCAGAGAAGTGCGTTAAGCAAAAGAATAAATTCTCCGCCGCCAAACAGATGTATATTTAATAGAGATCAATCAACACAGAATAAAATCCAATGTCAGACACACAGTCCATTTACAAGTACGTTCTGGGTCTGAACCAAACCGGAGGCACTATATACCTCGCAAACCCATCGATCACCACGTACGTCTGGAAGATCACCACTCATTATCCATATTTCGGGATGCCTCCCAATCAGGACCTCGGTTACCATCCAAACGAGGTGAAGATCTCCGGTCTTCGACCATCGTCTTTATCTTCGATTTCTTATCGTCGATTCAGTTATTCAGAATGGGATGAACCCGGTCTTTCTGAGCAACTCGCGTATATAATAAACAAGTGCAACACTAACATACACACGCATCATTTCAATTCATTAGTCACTAACCGTCAATCAGTAAGAGAACGATTTCCCAAATATTAACCCCAAAGGCCAAAACCAACATCAGATCAATACCCAAGAAACCATTCGACTTAGCCAACCTTCAGTTAGTTTCTAAATTTCACATCCATATCGTTTATAATATTTTATAATGGTTTATCGCTATTTTTATTTATTTTAAAATAGCCAATTTATTCAAAACTACGCTTCGGACATAACGCGGCCCTGGCGCTGTTTTTCTTCAGATTTGATTTACACATATCTGAAAATCTAACCGTTGGATCTTCATAAAATTTACATCATTAGAAAGATCTTTTCAAAACGAATCCAATGGTTCCAGTTTCGAGAAAATCCGACGGTCGGATCACCTGGTACGATCGTTTGAAGTTTCGATTTCAAAATACGAACTGCAGCGTCGTTATTCGATTAAATATAGTTATATATATATATATGTATATATATATATATATAATCGTTTCTGGCGCTGTTATTCTTTAGATTTGAATTAAACATTCCAGACAATCCAACCGTTGGATTTTTACAAAGTTGGTGCCATGGGAAAGATTTTTCCAAAGCGAACCCAACGGTTGCGATTTCTGGAAAATCCGATGGTCGGGTCTCCCGGTATAATCGTTTGAAATCACGCTTTCAAAATACGAACTGCAGCGTCGTTATTCTATATATTTTAATTCCATTTATATATATATCGATTCTTCAATTTCAAAGCTATATTCTTTTCATACATTTGATAAAAATGATATTTTTATCTAACTGTCTTTTATTTCAACACTTCACTATTTTTAACAATTCATGTATATAATAAAAATGTGATTTTTATTGTAAAACAATTCATTTCAAAACACTAGTATTTTATATAGTTCATATAGGTAATAAAAATAGGATTCTTATTATAAAACAATTCCTTTCAAAACAAGATTATTTTATATAGTTCATATAGATGATAAAAATGTGATTTTTGTTGTAAAACAATTTATTTCAAAATATGAATACCATTCAACACATGAATTTCAATTCAACGAATGAATATCGATTCAACACATGAAGGTTTTCTATAGTTTATATATATATATATATGAAAATGTGATTTTTATATTCGAAACACGAATACCATTCAACACATGAATTTCAATTCAATGAATAAATTTCGATTCAACACATGAAGGTTTTCTATTCAACGAATAAATATAGTTTCAACAGATGAAAATAATTCAAACACATGAATATTATTCAAAATTTCGGCAGCATAACGGCAGGGTAGTTAAAACCGGGACCGTCCCTAGTACGGCTCCTCGCTCTACCTTAAAACCTCGCGGTTTTTGACAATAGGGAATCATGCATCTAGTTCGCATGCAGGCAACATGTATATATTTATTTCATTTCCACAAACTAACCCTATGTAGTTTCAACCAAATATTTATCAACCACAAACGGGTATTTTTCAACCACAAACAATTTCAATCAACCATTCGCTATCCATCAATTTTCACACCAATCACAATCAATAAATATCGTCCATGGTTTGTGGACGAGGGGCGTATGTATATATATATATATATATTTATTTATTTATATATAGCAATTCACTTCTATTTCAACACATATATATTTTTTACAACGCATATATAACTTATACATCGAACGTACAACTTATACAACGCTTATACAAGAGGTGTACAACGCTTATATAACTCAAACATTGATTATATAATTTATACATCATCGTTTTCCATATTGTTTATAAATTAGAAATCTCACATTGGGTTCCACTCCACCAAAAATAGCAGAAAGCTCAAAAAAATATGCGGTCTCTTCTAGAATGTAGAAGACGTCACATGAGTCCACTGTCTCTTGTTTCACTGAATTTCGCCAAGAAACGAAAAAGATTTGATTTTTACAGTGAAATCAAAAACGGTAGCATTTTAAACTACTATAGAATAGTTGAAATAATAATCAGCCGTATACCTCTCACGTCTGTTCAAAACTAGGTTTGCCCTTTTCTCGAAATCTGTGCCACTATAAGACGATCGGCCTGCGCCACCTTGAAGGGGTAGGAGAGGCACTCAGATTGATGGGCCCTGCGTCCAGTTCGGTGGCAGGAGGAACTCGCGGCGGAGGTCAGAAGGTGGCGACTTCGTGGGTCTTGATCTGGCGAAAGGGGCGACAAGGAGGATCGAACCGGGTATGGATGTGACGAGGGGGAGGAGATCTTTAAAAGCAGACCGGCGGCGATGGCTGATTCGAAGGGGATCGGCCGGAATCTAGTCGGAAAGGGAGGTAGGTTTTTCCGCCTTCATATCGGTCGGGGAGAGAGAATACGAGGGGGGGCTGATGTGGACCAATGGGTTTTTTTTATAATTTTTAAAATCTCCATAATACCCCTTGTCTCACACGAACACTAATTCAGACCCAACGACTATTGTCCTTAGCGTTTTACCCCCATTTCGAACACAACGGGATATGTTTTGAAGGCCTATTCGACTGTTTCTGTCAGTTTTCCATCAAATTAAAATATAGCACATTCAATATTGATTTGAACGTACATTTCATTTTGCCAGGGCCACAAACTGATTCGAAAAATTCCAGAAAAATAAATCTAGCTATGTTTTGACGATACGGTCCCAACAAAACTAGTTTCGTCGAATTTTGAGATCGTTTGCAAAAAGGCCCATTTCTGGTCGATCCAATTTAACTACAATTGACCAAAACACGTTTTCCTTTGCCACGCTCACATACTAGCTTCAAAAATTATGAAATTTGAAACCTGGAAATAACTTCACATCCCGGATCCAACAAAAGTTGTTTCGTCGAATTCCGAGGTCGTTTGCAAAATGGCCAATTTCACGGGCTATATAATTTCCATAGCGATCATTCTGAAAATTCATTTGGCCATTACTTTTGCTTTCTGCTATGAAACTTCGATTTTTCAGATTCGTTAGAAAGGTATTCACTAACAGATTTAAATATTTTTGGTTTCACTCAAATCCATTTTGTTTTGGACCCGGTACAGTCCGACAAAGTTTGAATTCAATTTTTTGAAACTGCGCGCCTTTACAGGCCTTGTTTATAATTAGAATTAATTATATTCGTTTTCAAACATCGATCCAAACTCCCTTTTCACTGCTATTATTTAAAATATTTATTTTAAATATTTAAAATCCATTATTTTAGCCAATTTAAAAATTTTAAATTGGTTCAGATTTTCTGGGTCGTTACAATCTCCCCCACTTAAAACTTTTCATCCTCGAAAAGGAACAAAGTCGAAAGTGGTTTGATTTATCAACTCTATGTTCGATCTGGCTTCAATTCTCTAACTTTTCAGTTTCTGAGAATTTTCAAATTCTTCAAAAATTTGGCTAACACCCGGAATTTTCAAAAAAATTCGCCATAACCTCCTTTGTACGGGGAGAGGTTTGGAAATTTATTGGGCCGTATTAGGTACCCAATAAATCCTAATAAGCATACACATAATTATAGTGATATATTCTGGTGTTTACAGGGGAGCGTGTATTGATAATAACTCCAGAGAATAAATTCTCGTCACCTTGTCAAAGCCTGAGGGAGTGTCTATTTTAAATGCTCCAGAGGATAAATCCTCGTCACCTCGTCCCGTGTGGGAAATAAATAGTCCATGTGCCGTATCTAATAACTAGAGAGACGTGATTATTGTCAACTCCAGACCCGTGTGGGTTTTTTTATTAATCTGGCAATTTTATTGTTACAATTTAAATAGTCCATATCAGTCATCAGTTCAACCTATAAAATATAGTCATTGCCATACAAGCCTCTCGCTCGTATGGTAAATCTTCCACCTCGTCACACAAGCTCCTAATGCTTATGTGGTATATGATGAAGTATGCCTAACTTCCAGAAGTATGCCATGTAATGTAGTTCAAAATTAATTGTTACTATCCTATGGCGATGTTTATTATTACACACAGAATAACCAGCACTCTGCATCCAATGGCATTGACAGGAGTTGATATAATAATATTTCGCATCCAACTCATTAAGGTTTACCTATTTGTCGGGCACGCAAATAAAATCTTTACTCAACAGCTATCCATTTACCTGTTCAAACATATATAATGCACATGTATATATTTCTATCTATTTTCTAATTAGTTCAATGTGTGATTTATTCGAATAAATTCTACCATTATTCTCTTATCGATTAAATCAACTATCATTACTATAATTTAATTAATCCAATTTACTATCACACAACACAAACAACAATCAAATTGTTTTTTTAACTTTTCAAAATCATACAAATCAATTTCTATATTCTTTTAAAATCATTCGGACTATAGAATTAAAAGTGCACATCCATGGAAAGAAAATAACAACAGAGTAGAGAACTAATTGGTAATGCAAAGTATGCTAAATGTACCTTCCACCGGAGTCAATCAGAGATATCTACTCGACATCTAGGATAGGCTTTCTGAATGCTCTCCTCAGTTTCCCAAGTATAATCTCGCGGATCTCCACTCCATTTCACTTTGATTAAGTGAACTTTCTTGTTCCTCAGCTCTCTGGTTTCTTTGCCGATAATCTTTAGCGGTTCTCTTGTCAAAACTAATTCTGGGGTAATTTCAATATCCTGTTGAGCTGCTTCTTCCACGATCAAGTCTGGATCATGAACGTGCTTTCGAAGTTGAGATATGTTAAATACATCATGAACTCCAGGAAACCAATCAGGCAATTTAACCCTATAAGCGAAAGTTCCGATCTGTTCAAGAATAGGAAAAGGACCAATGAATTTGGGCGCTAACTTTCCAGTTTTACCGAACCGGATAACTCCTCTCATCGGCGATACTTTCAAATATACATAGTCGCCAACAACAAAGGATATATCTCTCCTTCTCCTATCGGCATAGCTCTTTTGTCGGATTTGAGCGGCAAGTAATCGCTTCTTAATAAAATCGACTTTGTCGGTAGCTTCTCGGATCATATCGGGCCCTAACACAAGTCTATTACCGGGTTCGACCCAACAAAAAGGAGATCGGCACGGTCTATCAGATAATGCTTCGAATGACGACATTGTCAGGCTTGCCTGGTAGCTGTTATTATATGAGAATTCAGCCAAATGTAGATGGTCTTCCCATGATCCACCGAAATCTAGAACACAAACTCGCAATAGATCTTCTAGTATACGATTCACCCTCTCAGTATGACCGTCTGTCTGAGGATGATAAGCGGTGCTTAAGTTCAGCTTCATTCCCATCTCTACTTGAAATGCCTCCCAGAATTTGCTAGTAAATATTGTATCTCTATCACTGACTATACTGAGCGGCACTCCATGTAGTCTAACTATTTCCTTGAAATATATTTGCGCCAGACTCTGAGCAGTTCTGTTTGATCTGATCGGTATGAAATGGGCGGTCTTCGTGAAGCGATCTACGATCACCCTAATACTGTCATTTCCTTTTCTGGTTCTGGGCAAACCATCAATGAAGTCCATGGAAATATGTTCCCACTTCCAACCAGGAACGTCTAGCGGTTGTAACAATCCAGCCAGTTTCTGTTGGTCGCTCTTGACTAGCTGGCAAGTAGGGCATCGACTAACATATAGAGAAATGTCCCTCTTCATCGACTTCCACCTGAAAGTGCGTTTGATGCCATTATACATTTTTCTTACTCCCGCATGGATACTGAGTTTTGACTTGTGGTATTCATCCAGAACTTCCTTGCGGAGCTCAGCAATGTTAGGGACACAGATTCGACCTTTGAGCCTTAGAATCCCAACATTATCAACTTGAAAACTCGAGGGTTCGCCTTGTTGAATTATCTCTCTGATCTTCTGAATGAAGTGTTCATCCTTCTGAAGAGCAGATATTTTATCTAGCAACAAAGTCGTGATAATAAAACTGGCAATCATTTCATTCTTTTAGCTTAATGCATCGGCTACGACATTGGCTTTCCCTTGAGTGTATATAATATCAAAGTCATATGCTGCAAGAAACTCCAGCCAACGTAGCTGCCTCAGATTCAAGTCTTTCTGGGTGAATAGATACTTTAACGATTGGTGATCTGTAAACAGTTCAAACCTCTCACCCAGAAGATAGTGTCTCCAGATTTTCAAGGCGAATACTATAGCTAATAACTCAAGATCATGAGTTACGTAGTTTTCCTCGTGCGGCTTCAGCTGACGGCTAGCATTAGCAATCATTTGGCCCCTTTGTATTAACATTGTGCCAAGGCCTTCTCTAGAAGCATCAGTCCAGACTTTTAAATCCTGATTGCCGTCGATAATGGTTAACACTGGAGCAGTAGTTAATCTTAACTTTAGCTCTTCAAAAGCCTCCTCACTTTCTGGAGTCCATTTGAATTTAGAGTGCTTCTTTGTAAGCTTCGTTAAGTGACCAGATATCTTCGAAAAGTTTTTAACGAACATCCGGTAATAACTAGCCAATCCGAGAAAACTACGGACTTCTGTAGGAGTACTGGGCTCCAATTTTGAATAGTTGTGATTTTACTTGGATCCACAGCAATTCCTTCTTTAGATACGACGTGGCCTAGAAATTTCACTTCATCCTGCCAGAATATACATTTGGATAGTTTGGCTTTTAATACATTCCTTCTGAGGATTTCTAGAACCTGTCCCAAATGCTTTTCATGTTCGGCCTTTGATTTAGAGAATATTAGAATATCGTCAATAAAAACCAGAACAAATTTATTCAAAACCCCTCTGAACGCTCTATTCATCAGATCGACGAAGTAAGTTAGAGTGTTACATAAGCCGAACGACATTACTAACCACTCGTAGAATAAGTCGGGACCTCTGAATGCTGTCATTGGAACACACTCTTCGGCAATTCGAAGTTGATGGAAGCCTGTAGCTAGGTCCATCCTTGAGAATACTTGTGCTCCATTCAGACGATCTAATAAATCATCGATCCGCGACAATGGATATTTGTTCTTTATTGTCTGCTTGTTCAAATCACGATAATCCACTCATAGACGTAGAGTACCATCAGATTTCAGGACAAACGCCACTGCTGCACCCCAATCAGAGAAACTAGGCCTGATCAGACCCTTCCATACTAGCTGTCGTATTTGATTGTCTAATTCCTCTTTCTCTTTCAAGGACATTCTTCGAATAGCGTGAACTACCGGCCTTGCATTTGGAATCAAAGCAATTTTGAAATCTATTTCTCTTTGCGGAGGTAAGCGAACAACTTCTATGAACACGTCCGCATAGTCCTTGACGACAGGAATATCTTTGATGAGGTCAGGAATATTCTCTATGACTTCAGGGATATTTTCTATTTGGGCTGGAGAAACATCGAGAGCTGCCCAGAAGCCTTTTCTATTAGCATTCTGACCTTCACAGGGAATGGTTATATAATCACCTGATTTAATCTTCGCCTTTACGACTCTGTCGGCGCATTTAACTTCAGCTTCATATTTGGTCAACCAGTCCAACCCTAAGATAAGATCAAACTCTTTAAAAATCATGACGACCGCGATGTTAGGAAACCGATAACGAGAAAAAGAAACCGGCACTCCACAAACCCAACTGAGATCAATGGAACCCCCAACCGGATTCTGGACAGTCATTGGTTCCTTGAGCTTCTTCAAATTCAAATACAGCTTCTGAGCTGCATTCTTTGCAATGAAGCTTCGTGACGCACCTGTGTCAAACAGTACTTAACAGGAATGTCTTTGACAGTAAGTGTGCCTTCTAAAACATCCGGCCTTTCCTGTGCAGATGAAGATGCAGGCACTTCTGCCACTTCATTTACATGTACTGCTTCAGGCTCGTTTAAGAGCGGGCAATCCTTTGCAAGATGACCAGCCTCGTGGCACTGTTTGCACTCCATATTCTCTTGAAACTCCCCATCTTTTCTAAAACTTTTCTTCTTTTGCTTTCGATTGGCTCTAAATCCATCCTTTATTGGTTTCTTTAAAGATTTACATTTTCTGGACAAATGGCCTTTCTGATTGCAGTTAAGGCATATGGCAGCAGTTGCTGGTTCTTTCTCAGATTCAGCCCTTTTTCTCTTGGCACTGGGCATCTTACTGACCTCGGACCTCGTGCTGGAATCAGGAATATCAGTTTCCGACTCTTCTTTGTTACCAGAACAGACTTCCTCTTCGTCGCGCAACATACCTTGCTTATGGAGATCTTCGTACTGATAAGCCATATAAATCATTTCAGAGAAAGGAAGTTTCACATTCCTCATTACACTGTTCTGATATTTTCTTTGCAGGCCATGTATATATCTCAGATTCTTCCTCTTTGGATCTTGAATTAGATGAGGAGCAAAGTGAGCAAGTTCGTTGAATTTCTTATGATATTCTGGGATGGTAATATCACCTTATATCAGGTAAGAAAATTCGTCAGAAAATCGCTCGGTCGCTTCAGGAGGAGTAAATCATTCTACGAAAATCTCTCTAAATCTGTCCCAGGTGATATCACCTTCTGGATTATCTTTGATGATTGTTTCCCACTAGATTAAAGCGTCTTCTTTGAGCGCCCAAGATGCTACTAACCTTTTCTGGTCATCTCTCAGCTGGATACGCTCAAAAATTCTTTCGACAGAACTCATCCAAGCTTGAGTCTGAATTACAGATTCATTGCCCGAGAACTGTGCTCCGTTCAGATTTCGATATCTCTTCAATAGAGACTCTAGATCGGGCTCTGCATTTCTTCTGTTTCGGACACTCATTTTTCTAGTACTTCTGCAAATGGAAGATCAAGTGTCAGGCCACAGAAAAAATATTTTTAAAACATAGAAACATATACTTCAAATGTAAATGTGTCTAGTGGGGTGTATTTCATTTTGCTTTACTCATACTAGGATATTACTGATCCTATCTGTATTGAGTTACCCGTCCTAGAATACTACTGGTTCTATTTCTGACAAGCTCGTTAATATGTTATATTCCAGCACTAAGCTTAACCAAAGCTCTGATACCACGTTTTGACGACCCCATTTCCCGTACAGATGGAGACAAGGGTAATCTTTGGAATAGAACACAGAAACAGATAACAACAGAGAAGAATTAAATAAATACACCAGATAATGTATAGTAGAATACCCTGGATAAAAGTAATCATCAGAGTTACACAGTATACAGGATCATACTTAGTTCAAATATAGTTCATCTATACATAAATGTCTACAGCGGAAAACGAACATAATGTACAATAGGAGCTGAACAACATAAAATAGATAAATGATAGAATCCATCTTTAGCTCTAGCTATCCAGAAAGAGCGAGCTAAACCTGAATACAAGGCTGCCCGTGCAGAAAAAGGGGCACCCGAGTTTGAAAGCTAAACAAACTACAGTCAGTCATGGGACTGGTATGAGAAATCTACTCAACACATTTAATATATGGCTAATCACAGGACCACGCCACTTTCGTGGAACGGGTTTACTCCATTGGATTGCCAGTGCTTTAAAACAAATCTTTCTTTTAAACATCGCAATGCTTTTTATCAAAATGAAGCCATTATAAGACTCAGTTCCCATCACACAATGCAACGCAAACCGAGGATAGAGTTTTACCTTATAATGGCCAAAATATGCTTGATACGAATAAAACGAAAGCATTTGATATTATTACTAGTGTTTATATGTTTCAAAAACAATTTCCATCATAACTACCAATCATAGACGGCATGGGTACCATATATCATGTCGCCATATATATATACAATCAAAACTGCACGATGTCGTATTTGGAAATTGGATTTCCGTCATGAACCAAGGCAAAAGATAGTCCTTACCGACTTCGAGACTGTCTAGCCCGAGCCTCAGGGTTAGAGCGCATCGACCCTTGGATCGTCAGGGCCGGTTCACCGATGTGGATTAAAAATTCCTGAACAATGCATTTCCCCGCCCTATGGGGCATAAGTGAGCCAACGAATGACTCCATCGGACCCGGATCGTCCGATCAAACCGAGGCACCTCGCAACAGTAACAACCACATAAGTCAAACTCGTCAGGGCATGTAAAACCATTTACGCCACTTCTAGCTAGAAAGAAACACATGTCCTCCCTGAAGTCCTTTCTCCCGTTTCTGGTTCATACCGGGTGTGAGGTTCGCAAATTCACGTTATACACAAAGCTACGCCACACAGGCGGTGCTTTGATCATCACCACAAGGCTTTGCTTTTCAACAGAAGCCCAGATCATTTGCCACTTAGGCATGCCACACTAGCAATTCATGCCATGCGACTGATGTCCATCGATATACAACCTCTGAGCTCGTGCGTTTCAGAGAAGGGCATTAAGCAAAAAAATAAATTCTCTACCACCAAACAGATGTATATTTAACAGAGATCAATCAACACATAATAAAATCCAATGTCAGACACACAGTCCATTTACAAGTCCGTTCTGGGTCTAAACGAAACCGGAGGCACTATATACCTTGCAAACCCATCGATCACCACGTTCATCTGGACGATCACCACTCATTTTCCATATTTCGGGATGCCTCCCAATCAGGACCTCGGTTACCATCCAAATGAGGTGAAGATCTCTGGTCTTTGACCATCGTCTTCATCTTCGATTTCTTATCGTTGATTCAGTTATTCAGAATGGGATAAACCCGGTCTTTCCGAGCAACTCGCGTATATAATAAACAAGTGCAACACTAACATACACACGCATCATTTCAATTCATTAGTCACTAACCGTCAATCAGTAAGAGAACGATTTCCCAAATATTAACCCCGAATGCCGAAACCAACATCAGATCAATACCCAAGAAACCATTCGACTTAGCCAACCTTCAGTTAGTTTCTAAATTTCACATCCATATCGTTTATAATATTTTATAATGATTTATCTCTATTTTTATTTATTTTAAAATAGCCAATTTATTCAAAACGACGCTTCGGGCCATAACGCGGCCGTGGCGCTGTTTTTCTTCAGATTTGATTTACACATATCTCAAAATCTAACCGTTGGATCTTCATAAAATTTACATCATTAGAAAGATATTTTCAAAACGAATCCAATGGTTCCAGTTTCGGGAAAATCCGACGGTCGGATCTCCTGGTACGATCGTTTGAAGTTTCGATTTCAAAATACGAACTGCAGCGTCGTTATTCGATTAAATATAATTATATATATATATATATAATCATTTCTAGCGCTGTTATTTTTCAGATTTGAATTAAACATTCCAGACAATCCAACCGTTGGATTTTTACAAAGTTGGTGCCATGGGAAAGATTTTTCCAAAGCGAACCCAACGGTTGCGATTTCAGGAAAATCCAATGGTCGGATCTCCCGGTATAATCGTTTGAAATCACGATTTCAAAATACGAACTGCAGTGTCGTTATTCGATATATTTTAATTCCATTTATATATATATATATATATATATATATATATATATATATCGATTCATCAATTTCAAAGCTATATTCTTTTCATACATTTGATAAAAATGATATTTTTATCTAACTGTCTTCTATTTCAACACTTCACTATTTTAAACAATTCATGTATATAATAAAAATGTGATTTTTATTGTAAAACAATTCATTTCAAAACACTAGTATTTTATATAGTTCATATAGGTAATAAAAATAGGATTTTTATTATAAAACAATTTCTTTCAAAACAAGATTATTTTATATAGTTCATATAGATGATAAAAATGTGATTTTTAGTATAAAACAATTTATTTCCAAATATGAATACCATTCAACACATGAATTTCAATTCAATGAATGAATATCGATTCAACACATGAAGGTTTTCTATATTTATATATATAGATGAAAATGTGATTTTTATATTTAAAACACGAATACCATTCAACACACGAATTTCAATTCAACGAATGAATTTTGATTCAACACGTGAAGGTTTTCTATTCAACGAATAAATATAGTTTCAACAAATGAAAATAATTTAAACACATGAATATTATTCAAAATTTCGGTAGCATAATGGCAGGGTAGTTAAAACCGGGACCGTCCCTAGTACGGCTCCTCGCTCTACCTTAAAACCTCGTGGTTTTTTACAATAGGGAATCATGCATCTAGTTCACATGCAGGCGGCATGTATATATTTATTTCATTTCCACAAACTAATCCTATGTGGTTTCAACCAAATATTTCTCAACCACAAATGGGTATTTTTCAACCACAATCAATAATTATCAACCACAAACAATTCCAATCATCCATTCGCTATCCATCAATTTTCACACCAATCACAATCAATAAATATCGTCCATGGTTTGTGGACGAGGGGCATATGTATATATATATATATATATATATATATATATATATATATATATATATATATATATATATATAGCAAGTCACTTCTATTTCAACACTAGGTTTGCCCTTTTCTCGAAATCCGTGCCACTATACGACGATCGGCCTGCGCCACCTTGAAGGGCTAGGAGAGGCGCTCAGATTGATGGGCCCCATGTCCAGTTCGGTGGCAGGAGGAAATGGCGGAAGAGGTCGGAAGGCGGCGACTTCGTGGGTCTCGATCTGGCGAAAGGGTCGACGAGGAGGATCGAACCGGGTATGGATGTGACGAGGGGGAGGAGAGCTTTAAAAGCATACCGGCAGCGATGGCTGATTCGAAGGGGATCGGCCGGAATCTGGTCGGAAAGGGAAGAAGGCTTTTCCGCCTTCAGATCGGTCGGGGAGAGAGAATACGAGGGGGGACTGATGTGGACCAATGGGTTTTTTTTATATAATTTTTAAAATCTCCAAAATACCCCTTGTCTCACACAAACACCAATTCAGACCCAACGACTGTCGTCCCTAGCGTTTTACCCCCATTCCGAACACAACGGGATATGTTTTGAAGGCCCATTTGACTGTTTCAGTCAGTTTTCCTTCAAATTAAAATATAGCACATTCAATATTTGATTTGAACGTACATTTCAATTTGCCAGGGCAACAAACTGATTCAAAAAATTCCAGAAAAATAAATCTAGCTATGTTTTGATGATACGGTCCCAACAAAACTAGTTTCGTCGAATTCTGAGATCGTTTGCAAAAAGGCCCATTTCTGGTCGATCCAATTTAACTGTAATTGACCAAAACACGTTTTCCTTTGCCATGCTCACATACTAGCTTCAAAATTTATGAAATTTGAAACCTGTCTATAACTTCACATCCTGGATCCAACAAAAGAGGTTTTGTCGAATTCCGAGGTCGTTTGCAAAATGGCCAATTTCACGGGCTATATAATTTCTATAGCGGCCTTTCTGAAAATTCATTTGGCCATAACTTTTGCTTTCCGCTATGAAACTTCGATTTTTCATATTTGTTAGAAAGGTATTCACTAATAGATTTAAATATTTTTGGTTTCACTCAAATCCGTTTTGTTTTGTACCCGGTACAGTCCGATAAAGTTTGAATTCAATTTTTTGAAACTGCAGCGCCTTTTCTGTCCTTGTTTATAATTAGAATTAATTATATTCATTTTCAAACGTCGATCCAAACTCCCTTTTCACTGCTATTATTTAAAATGTTTATTTTAAATATTTAAAATCCATTATTTTAGCCAATTTAAATTTTTTAAATTGGTTCAGATTTTCTGGGTCGTTACATATATGATCATAACGAGATTAATTTTTATAAAATTTAATAATCATATATTTTAGAATGGCACATTACGCTCCTGAAATAGTCTCATAGACCCAATACCACCTGCAGTCCATGTTACAAATTCTTTATGCAATTTGATAACAAAACATAGGTACTTTCAAAGACCAAAAAAATAGGTACTATAAACTAAAAAAATTAAAATAAAAAAAGAAGAAAATCCTTGCGTTTAAAACATGCATTCAAGGCGTATCGCCATTGAAATAGAAATGATGATTGGGTATAATAGTGAAATCTGAAATATGGATAGGTAATTTTGTATTGAATGATTGGATCTAATGATTACTAGATCAAAATGGAACCTATTCTTTTGGTCTAAACTAGTGGATGCCAAACTCAAAGAATATAAATTGTTGCAAACTATGCCATTCTTTGAAATTCAAAGATTTCGGCTACTCTGTCCTTTTCACAAATTAGTAGCGTACACCCCAAACCATTGGATCCCTTGCGTGCCAAGCCGATTAAATACCGTGCTCCCAAAACATTTCATTTCCATGCCCCACAAGCTGTTATACGCCGTGTACCGCAAGCAGTTCTTCTTTTAAATACTAAGCATTAAATAACTCAACCCCTTTCTTAGACAAAAGAAAACCGAAACAAAATCGGAAATTGTTTTATCCAATCCCATCGAAATTTGGAGAACGTCAGACCCATGAGAGTCTTTCTGAGTTCGACGATAACCAAGTTCGCACTCTTTTCTGGAGTTGCATGGAAATTTATGGGAGGCACGATTGTCATTTTGTGGATCGGATGATGGCGTTGGATCACCAACAGCAAGGCGCTTCGTTGGTGGGGCGATAAGGTCAACTCTGGTCATCTCTTGTTGCGCATGTAAGGAGCTAAAGGAGTGTTGTCAACACAGTAAGCAGATCTGGTGCGAGTAAATCCCCTTTGGCATGGCATGGTGTAGTTTTTGGTGAGGCTAGCGGTGATCCTTGTTTGTGAAATGAGGGATTTAAGTTTCGAAAGGGTCGGACCCTATAGCTCACGCTACAGGGATTTGTCAAGATCAGATTTTGATTGAGGCCGGTGAGCTGATAGGAATGGGGGCGAAGTGATGGACGGTGTGAAGGCGGAGTTGTTGGAGGTCACAACGTTGTCTGTCGTGAAGAAATGGTGAAAGAAAAGGACGAGGGAAGGTCTGGTAATGGGTACAGGAGATGGGTTCATGGTTATGTCGTGGAAAAAAGGTTTTAAGGAGGGGTGATTAACATTAAGTACAAAATTAAGGGGGTTTTGACGAGTAATGAAAGAAGAGGAACAGCTGCCTTCTATTTGTTTCAGTAGGAATATATTTTCCTGTGAGGGATGAATTGTTGGTGAAGCAGAAGGCATCTCCAAAAGGAAGTTTTATTAATGCAAGTAGAAACACTCGAAGAAACTAACATGCTTGAGGTACAGCATTGATTCTATTTTTGGGGGAACAGAACATTAGTAAAATTTTCTTTTGCATTAGATTTGGATTAAACATATACTAAGGAAATATTAGAGACATCAATATCTTGAGTTCTCATTAGAGCGAACTCAGATTAAATTAGTTGGAGAAGAAGAAAAAGAATAATAATAATTGAAAGGGAAAGGAGGAAGCTTTATATGCCTTACCGTGTGATAACTAAGATTAATTATATGGTTTAAATTAATTAAACAATTTTATTATATATAGGTATATATACACATCATATAATCGATAGCTTATAAAGTTTACAACTGTCTCAGATGAAAACAAAACCAAACGGAATCAGTCACATTGGAATTATAGCGACAAAGTTCATTGTGCAACTGATAGGGCCGAGAATTGAGCTATTGGAATTTCAAAAGAAAAAGAAAAATCAAACGTTGTTTGATTTTAAATGAAACCAAAAGCAGAATCGTTCGCTGCAGACAAGATGAGCAAACTCACTAACTCTACCTCGTTTATATTTTTATATAAACGAGTTTTTTTAAAATTTATTTTATTCTGTGTGATGGTTGCTTGGTTGAATAGTAGATAAAATTTGTTGATATGAATTACATGGTTGATCGGCTATTAGTGCTGTTATTTCATATTGATGTGAAATAATATTATTGATGTTAATCAACATGCAGGGAAACAGGTTGGAGGGACCAACTGGGTTCCTCAATATTTATATTACTATGTTTCCTTGATTTTGATCTGTGGTGTGATTTATATAGTCAGTGATTGACTTTGTGTATTGGTTTACCCTGGCACGTGAAACTTGGTATTTTAGATCCTGAAAATATTTTCAAATGTAGAAAATAAATTGGAGATTTAAAAAGCAAATTAATTTCCAAAATAAAAGTTATATTTTGAATGGAGTTGGAAATAGTAAACTTGTTTAATGACTAAAACAAGAGGTTGTTTATAAACCACATGTATAAATTTAGTATAAGACTTATCATTTGATAACTTGGAATATAAATTCAAGTTGGGATTTACATAGAAAACCAGAATCGGTTTTGAAACCGATTTTTTGTAAATGGATTTGATCTTAGTGATTTTAAAGGGGATTATAAATGAGATTATAAATATTTGAAGTTAAAAGTCAGATTTTTATAAACATTTGTAAACATAAGTATAAATAGAATTTGTTTTAAAAAAATATTTATAAAAATGAAACCAAATAATTGTACATAAAAAAATATCTAGGATTAAAGTGAATAATGGTTTAAAGGAAATATTTTGCAAATGAAATATTTATAAAGGAAATTTAGATGATTTGAAATATAAATCCAAATTGGAAATTGAGTGGAAAGGGAAAATGGTAATCGTTTTAAAAGAAACGATGAGTTTTAGTTCAAAGTTCAGAATATTAATCGAATATAGAGTATTGGAATGAGGTTTGTTTATTGGAATTTGATTAGATCGAAATTAGGGAAGTAGTTATTTTACTTCCCGTTTGAATCAAATTTAATAATTTATTTATCTACGTATTAATTTATTTATTGAAATAAATAAATACAAGTTGCATTTTGATGAATCAAATATTTTTAAATAGCGATTCTAAACACGCTGTTTTAATAAATGTTTTGGTAAATCTAAATAGAAATTTTAATGCTGCCGTTATAATAACTATTTTAACAGCGATCTTAATGTTATTGTTATAATAAGTGTTCTATAATTCTAGACAGCAATAGTAACGCTGTTGTTAAAAGTAATGTTTTATAAATCAAATATTTGGAAACAACAATTGTAACGCTGCTATTGAAATGAAATGAATTGGTCAACGAGGAATTAAAAAAGGGAATTCGGAAATATTCTCCGATACTAATAATGTATATTTTCTGAATATAGAAAATATGGATTCGTGAATATTTAGAAATGTTTTCTAACTCGAATAAGGGATATTTTCTCGAATAATGGAATTATTGTACTGAAAACGTTTTTCAAAGAATCGAGAGGGGAAATCGAGCTTCAAAAGAATGTGGAAGATAGGAAATGAGAATTGGAAATGATATTATAATAAGAAATTGATTTAAAGGGGCCAATGTTGATTGATGATCTGGAAACCACTCTGTATGGGCGTTAGCGTTGCGATCAAATATGATGAAAATAATTGAAGGCAGAGTTATGCAAGGGCTATCCTGTTTACGGGATAGTGCCTTCGGTTTGTCTAGTCCCAGGACAACGCGAATGGACAAATGTCTTATAGAGTATATCTCACGGATCACGTAAGTTGATATCTTCAAACATTCTTACGTTTGGTGCTGGAGGAATTCGTTTCTCTTAGCTTTATACTAGTGGTATTTTTGGGAAAATCAATTTGTGATTTGGCGGTTATGACGATGTGGCATTCAATGTGAATGGTGGTCAGGTGTTCTAAAAGATATGTAATGACCTCAAGCCTCACAACCCGGAATTGACTAAAATCGGGCAGGCAGCATGGCTAAGTGGGTCGTTCCCGTTAGGATGTATAATCACCTATCTAGAGAAATTCCATTTACTTCTTTAATATATCGATGCTGTCCCTTTTGTGAAACGGTTGCTGATCCCAACCGTTGGTGATATACATTCGATACAATCAAGCGAAATCAGTGGTCGGTCATGTGAGGGCTGTGTTGTAAGACGTTCTTTTTGAACCCAGTGTATTCGCCTCTAGAGATACACTAACGGAAGGTGGTCCCATACATTGTCATGTTGGAAATTCAATCTCCAATAAGCGCCCTGCGGTTTTTGATTTAATATTATATATGGAGCGTGAGATGCAAGCGTTCCGTTAGATTCTACATATTTGATGAAGACATTGTTATAATATCACTGGATTTAATATCAAAAATATATTTTGGTTATCGTAAGGTAAAAACCATCCGTGTTTATGTGTGGATCGGTCTTACGATTATCATTTCTTTCAAAAGGATTTTGAAAGTTAAACAAATGGTTGGAGTTTACTCACACCAGTCCCATGACTGACCCATAGTTTATTTTGTTTGTTTTCCCTAAACTCTTGGGTGCCCAAATTTGTACGGGTAGTCAAGTAGTCGAGATTTTACAAATTCGCTTGGAGAAGTTCGAAGCAGGAGGCTTCATCAGTTGGCTATAGACTATCAAATTTTCCGCTGTGTACTATGTTGTATCTGGAAACAGGAGTTTATAACTGTTCCAGGGATAACTGTTGTGCTCTGATGATGGTATGTATATATAGTTACTGATTAGTATTTGAAAGGTTATGTTATATAATATATTTTATTCGTTCTGCTGTGATTTGTGATCTTTGTTTTTCTTCTATTCTAATATTTCTTTCTTTCTATTTCTCATCCTCTAACTTCTTTCTAATAATGATTCGTGTTTCTGTGCAATTTGGGTTGGACGTGTGGTGTTATTAGTTGACTCAAAGAGTACGGAAATTCGGGCCATTACAGTTGGTATCAGAGTTGAAGGTTGAGTGATAACCTTGACTCTGTAGCGAGACTCAATAGAGATGGGGTTAGTAATACCCTAGATTGAGTTTGAGTGTAGGTATATGAGGGAGGGTATTTGTAGATTTGATATAAAATTGTTTTATATTGTGTTGACTGGTTTGTTGAGTGGTTTATGAATTCTAGTCGATACAGGTATATAACTGTATCGATAGGTGTTTCTAAACTATAAAACATAGAATTTGACATAGTATTTGTTTTAAAAAAGGGGTAAATGAATTAATTTTGCCCAAAACTATTTTTGATATAAAAAGGAATGATTTTGTGAAATTATTGAATTGTTTAGTTGTTATTATAATCAAATGAGATTATAATACCGAAATGGTTATATGAACCAAATTGAATTTGCATAAGAATAGAATATATAAATAAGTTGAATTAGAATTGGATTCAGATCAGAAGTGTGGATTTAAATCCTGGATATTTAGAAAATGTTTTCTGAAGTAATTTTAAAAGTATTATAATATTGCTTTGAAGGATTTTTGAATAAGAATAGTTTAAATGGATTTTTAAAGGGTTAAGCACTTAAATCACTTCAGTGGCGAGAAAATAATTCTGATAATGGATCTCGACATTATCAGTATTCATTTTCGAGTTTCTGAGTGATGGATTGCTACCGTAGTTGATTATTAATGGAAATTGTTTGAGAAAAATAAAGTCGTTTTATAAATTCAAAAGTTTTGAATTGAGTTGATTATAAATATATGTGTATAAATATATATGGGTTCATACTAAATTGAAATAAAACCCGGGAATTTGAATTCTGAAATTAAATTTAACTTGTATAAGTTGAATAGATTGAAATGGTAAAAGTGTATCAAATGAATTGAAATTTAACTTAAGTTAAAAAAAATTGGATTGAATTAGAAATAATTCCGAATAAAAATAAATAAAGAGAAATGTTGGAGTTCGAAATATTAATATGAATTTGACCTATGTATAAACAAGTTGAATATATATTGGATGTTGTTTTTTGGAATTAAACTGTGATAGAATTGAACTCAAGTAGGATAAGGGGATGATTTTTGAAAACAGAAATCAGTTTGGATTAGTGAATGGAGGTGAACTTATCAGAAGTTTATTAGAGAGAGTTAAAAAAATTGTAAGCTGGATTGATTTGGAACCAGTTGGAGATATATATGTATGCTAAGCAGATATTGTATGGAAGCAAATGCAAGAGATAGAATTATGCCCGACAAAAAGGTACATGTTTACAATATTACTTAGGTTTGAAGATTTTGTGAGCCTATGGGCAAGCCGCTTGGCTTTTTGATTTTCTTTTGGATTGGGTAAGGCCTAGAAAGGCGAGTTATGGTTGTACCGATTGAGCCGTACAGAGGAGATGCTGCCAAAAAAATTCAGAATTTAAAGTGTTAGAACATTTTCAGAATTTTTGAAAATTTTCGTTAGTAAGAATAAATAAATATTTTAATTGAAATAAGTTGGTCCAGTTAAATTGAAGTTAAGAAGTGAATAAAAAGGATTTTTCAACCTAGTTAATAGGGTATGTAGCATCTTTTCCTACCTTAGCAATTTCGAGGACGAAATTATTTTTAGGGGGAAGGAATGTAACGACCTGGATTTTCAGCCATTGAATTCTGAATATTTGAATATTTTATTTGAATTATATATAGAAATTTATAGGAATTTATTTGATAGTAAACGGATTTTTAAAATATATTGAATATCGTCTTAACTTAAAAATAGAAAAGTCGAGATAGAATTCAAATTAGATTGCTTTGACGTTATATGTATATATTCGGATTAGATGGGTATTTTTATTTGCTTATTTTGAAATTAATTTGATTTAATTTCCAAACAATATAGTATCATAACAAGATTAATTTTTATAAAATTTAACAATCATATATTTTAGAATGGCACATTACGCTCCTGAAATAGTCTCATAGAACCAATACATCACCTCCAGTCCATGTTACAAACTCTTTATGGAATTTGATAACAAAACATAGGTACTTTCAAAGACAAAAACAATAGGTACTACATACTAAAAAATAAAAAAATAAATAGAAGAAAATCCTTGCGTTTAAAACATACATTCACAGAGTATCGCCATTGAAATCAAAATGGTGATTGGGTATAATAGTGAAATCTGAAATATGGATAAGTAATTTTGTATTGAATGATTGGATCTAATGATTACTTGATCAAAATGGAACCTGTTCTTTTGGTCTGAACTAGTGGATGCCAAACTCAAAGAATATATATTATTGCAAACTATGCCATTCTTTGAAATTCAAAGATTTCAGCTACTCTGTCCTTTTCACAAATCAGCAACGTACACCCCAAACCATTGGATCCTTTGCGTGCCAAGCCAATTAAATACCGTGCTCCCTAAACAATTCATTTCCGTGGCCCCCAAGTTGCTGTATGTCGTGTACCACAAGTAGTTCTTCTTTTAAATACTGAGCATCCAAATAACTCAGCCCCTTTCTTAGACAAATGAAAACCGAAACAAAATCGGAAATTATTTTATCCATTCTCATCGAAATTTGGAGAGTGTCAGACCCATGAGAGTCTTTCTAAGTTCGATGATAACTAAGTTCGCACTCTTTTCTGGAGTTGCGTGGAAATTTATGGGAGGTAGGATTGTCGTTTTGTGGATCGGAGGACGGCGTTGGATCACCGGCAGGAAGGCACGTTGTTGGTGGAGAGATTGGGTCAACTCCGGTCATCTCTTCTTGCACTGGTAAAGAGCTGAAGCAGGGTTGTCAACGCATGAGTAGATCTGGTGCGAGTAAATCCCATTTGGCTTGGCATGGTGTAGTTTGTGGTGAGGCTAGCGGTGATCCTTGTTTGTGAAATGGGGGATTTTAGTTTTGAAAGGGTTGAACCCTGTAGCTCACACTACAGGGATTTGTCAAGATCGGATTTTGATTGAGGCCGGTGAGTTGATAGGAATGGGAGCGAAGTGATGGACGGTGTGAAGACGGAGTTGTTGGAGGCCACAACGTTGTCTGTCGTGAAGAAATGGTGAAAGAAAATGAGGAGGGAAGGTCCAGTAATGGGTACAGGAGATGGGTTCACGGTTATGTCGTGGAAAGAAGGTTTTATGGAGGGGTGATTAACATTAAGTACAAAATTAAGGGGGTTTGAGTAGTAATGAAAGAAGAGGAACAGCTTCCTTCTATTTGTTTCAGTTGGAATATATTTTCCTGTGAGGGATGAATTGCTAGTGAAGCAGAAGGCATCTCCAAAAGGAAGTTTTCTTAATGCAAGTAGAAACACCCGAAGAAACTAATATGCTTGAGGTACAGCATTGATTCTATTTTTGGGGGAATAGAACATTAGTAAAATTTTCTTTTGCATTAAATTTGGATTAAACATATACTAAGAAAATATTAGAGACATCAATATCTTGAGTTCTCATTAGAGCGGACTCTGATTAAATTAGTTGGAGAAGAAGAAAAAGAATAATAATAATTGAAAGGGAAAGGCGGAAGCTTTATATGCCTTACCATTTGATAACTAAGATTAATTATATGGTTTAAATTAATTAAACAATTTTATTATATATAGGTATATATACACATTATATAATCGATAGCTTATAAAGTGTACAACTATCTCAGATGAAAACAGAACCAAACGGAATCAGTCACATTGGAATTATAGCGACAACGTTCATTGTGCAACTGACAAGGTCGAGAATTGAGCTATTGGAATTTCAAAAGAAAAAGAAAAATCAAACGTTATTTGATTTTAAATGAAACCAAAAACAGAATCGTTCGCTGTAGAGAAGGTGAGTAAACTCACTAACTCTAACTCATTTACATTTTTATATAAACGAGCTTTTTTTAAATTTATTTTATACTATATGATGGTTGCTTGGTAGAATAGTTGATAAAATTGGTTGATATAAATTACATGGTTGATCGGTTATTAGTGCTGTTATTTCATATTAATGTGAAATAATATTATTGATGTTAATTAACATCAATGGATGCTGGGAAACAGGTTGGAGGGACCCAACTGGGTTCCTCAATATTTATATTACTGTTTTTCCATGATTTTGATGTGTGGTGTGATTTATATATTCAGTGATTAACTTTGTGTATTGTTTACCCTGGCGCTTGAAACTTGGTATTTTAGGTACCGAAAATATTTTCAAATGTATAAAATAAATTATAGATTTAAAAAGCAAATTTATTTCCAAAATAAAAGTTATATTTTGAAGGGAGTTGGAAATAGTAAACTTATTTAATGTATAAAACAAGAGGTTGTTTATAAACGACACGTAAAAATTTAGTATAAGACTTATCATTTGATAACTTGGAATATATATTCAAGTTGGGATTTATATAGAAAACCAGAATCGGTTTTGAAACCGATTTTTTGTAATTGGATTTGCTCTTAGTGATTTTAAAGGGGATTATAAATGGGATTATAAATATTTGAAGTTAAAAGCAAGATTTTTATAAACATTTGTAAACAGAGTTGTAAATAGAATTTGGTTTAAAAGAATATTTATAAAAACAAAACTAAATGATTGTACATGAAAGAAATATATCTAGGATTAAAGTGAATAATGGTTTAAAGGAAATATTTTGCAAATGAAATATTTATAAAGGAAATTTAGATGACTTGAAATATAAATCCAAATTGGAAATTGAGTGGAAAGGGAAAATAGTAATCGTTTTAATGGAAACGATGAGTTTTAGTTCAAAGTTCAGAATATTAATCGAATATAGAGTATTCGAATGAGGGTTGTTTATTGGAATTCGATTAGATCGAAATTAGGGAAGTAGTTATTTTACTTCCCGTTTGAATCAAATTTAATAATTTATTTATTTACTTATTATTTTATTTATTGAAATAAATAAATACATGTTGCATTTTGATAAACCAAATATTTTTAAATAGCATTTTTAAACGCTGTCGTTATAATAAATGTTTTGGTAAATCTAAATAGAAATTTTAACGCCGTGGTTACAATAACTGTTTTAACAGCGATCTTAATGTTATTGTTATAATAAATGTTCTATAATTCTAGACGGCGATTATAACGCTGTTGTTAAAAGTATTGTTTTATAAAACAAATATTTGGAAATAGCGATTGTAACGCTGTTGTTAAAATGAAATGAATTGGTCAACGAGGAATTAAAATAGGGAATTCGGAAATATTCTCCGATATTAATAATGTATATTTTCTGAATATAGAAAACAATGATTCGTTAAAATTTAGAAATGTTTTCTAACTGGAATAAGAGATATTTTCTTTAATAAAGGAATTATAGTATTGAAAATGTTTTTCAAAGAATCGAGAGGGGAAATCGGGCTTCAAAAGAATACGGAAGATAGGAAATGAGAATTGGAAATGATAATATAATAAGAAATTGATTTAAAGGGGCCAATGTTGATTGATGATTGATCGATTGTATTCCTACCTGGAATTAAGATCGTTGGTTTCATACTTATTTTTATTTGATAGTTAAAACAACGACTATCGAAGTTTTTGACCATTTTTCCGTCGTCAATACAGAGAGACCGGGGTCATATTTATTACGTGGAAACCACTCTGTATGGGCATTAGCATTGCAATCAAGTATGATGAAAATAATTGAAGGCGGAGTTATGCAAGGGCTATCCTGTTTACGGGATAGCGCCTTCGGTTTGTCTAGTCCCAGGACAACGCGAATGGACAAATGTCTGATAGAGTATATCTCACGGATCACGTAAGTTGATATCTTCAAACATTCTTACGTTTGGTGCTGGAGGAATTCGTTTCTCTTAGCTTTATACCCGTGGTATTTTTGGGAAAATCAATTTGTGATTTGGCGGTTATGACGATGTGGCATTCAAAGTGAATGGTGGTCAGGGGTTCTAAAAGATACGTAATGACCTCAAGTCTCATAACCCGGAATTGACAAAAATCGAGCAGGCAACATGGCTAAGTGGGTCGCTCCCGTTAGGATGTATAATCACCTATCTAGAGAAATTCCATTTACTTCTTCAATCTATCAATGCTGTCCCTTTCGGGAAACGGTGGTCGATCCCAACCGTTGGTGATATACATTCGATATACTCAAGCGAAATGAGTGGTTGGTATGTGAGGGACGGGTTGCAAGACGTTCTTGTTGAACCCAGTGTATTCGCCTCTAGAGAAACACTATCGGCAGGCGGTCCCATACCTTGTCATGTTGGAAACTCAATCTCCAATAAGGGCCCTGCAGTTTTTGATTTAATTTTATATATGGAGCGTGAGATGCAAGCGTTCCGCTAGATTCTATTTATTTGATGTAGACATTATTATATTATCACTGGATTTGATATCAAAAAAATATTTTGGTTATCGTAAGGTAAAAACCATCCGTGTTTATGTGTGGATCGGTCATAAGATTATCATTTCTTTCGAAAGGATTTTGAAAGTTAAACAAATGGTTAGAGTTTACTCACACCAGTCTTATGACTGACCCATAGTTTATTTTGTTTGTTTTCCCTAAATCTTGGGTGCCCAATTTTGTACGGGTATTCAAGTAGTCGGGATTTTACAGATTCGCTTGGAGGAGTTCGAAGCAGGAGGCTTCATTAGTTGGCTATAGACTATCAACTTTTCCGCTGTGTGCCTTGTTGTATCTGGAAACATGAGTTTATAACTGTTCCAGGGATAACTGTAGTGCTCTGATGTTGGTATGTATATATAGTTACTGATTTGTATTTCAAAAGTTATTTTATATAATATATTTTATTCGATCCGCTATGAGTTGTGATCTTCGTTTTTCTTCTATTCTAAAATTTCTTTCTTTCTATTTCTCATCCTCTAACTTCTTTCTAATAATGATTCATGTTTCTATGCAATTTGGGTTGGACATGTGGTGTTATTAGTCGAGTCAAAAAGTACGGAAATTCGGGTTATTACACATGCAGAGGCCAGACCCGACCATTATATGAAAATAACACCCGCATCAGGCTAGTTAACCAATGTGAGAAACTCAAAATATATGTGACATATTTCAATACCTTATGAGGCTATAAGGACTTATGCAAAGGTTTTCACCTCTGAAGCATTTAACCAATCATTAAGCTTAATATAGTGATATAATAGATAATTTTTAGGGTATAGAATATAAATTATATGGCATAGCTAGAATGGTTATATTTGACGATATATTATGGCACATTCAAAACCGCTAAGGTTGAATTCTCTCTTTTCCGTAAGCTTTGTGGATGAGGGCGCCGTCAGGGAAGCTGCTAAGTTTACTACTATTGGTCGTAAGACCATACTCTATCTCATAGATATATATAGAATTCTGTGGAAAGTGGAAGCGGAGAAAGACTAGGCGAGCGAAGTGAGTGGGGATCGATCCAGTATACAACTCGGGAAGAGAAACAGGAGGAAAATAAATTGAGAATCGCCTGGTTTAGCTAAGTTGAGGTACCTAATCAATCAAGGGGAGTTGGGGATCAATCACTTCGCAGGCCATCACTTTTTCGACGCTGAAGACGGTGCCTTGCCTCACTAGAATTTCTCGGGCCGGATAGAATAAAAAATCGTTGGATCTTAGGATTCTTCTTTGCTGGTATTTTCGCGGAAAGGGGGCCTTCTGCGTAGCCTAAGGAGAGTACACTTCGAGATAAAGGGACCAACGGGATGAAAAGGAAGTGCTATTAAAGAGCGCACCGATTATATCATTCCATTTCTCGTTATCGGGGTCCCTTGACGAGGAGAACTGCCCGAGGACAATCTCTCAAATACAAATTCATTAAGACCCGGTTCACTACTTCCTTCCATCGGTGATCTCTCCTTTCGATTGTATGTATTCATTAAAAAGAATTGATACCTCCTAAAGATTTCATTTCAATAGGAATTTGGTGATAGGTCCTGTTCTAGGTCAAAAATATAATGAAATCGGGCAAGGAGCTTCTTGGAAGAAATTCCAGTGCGCTACCTCTCTCGGTATATGGTGCTCAATTTATGTCGGATTTCTCCACATATAGTTCCTCGAATCGAATTTTCTAAATGAACAAGAGCCGAAAACCCATTTTAAGTTTAAGAAAATTTATGAATTCCGAGAATAGATATCTATCTTAGCTAGCGGGGGCGCTTCTGGCGTTTTATATATTCCTTTCCTAGTTCTTTTATGACGTAAGGTGTCGGGGGTGCGGGATATTGAGTCCTGGCGCGCTTAGACCCTTACCGGAACCGGCACGATAGTCAGGTGTATGCCCATGCAGAAGGATCAGAAGTTACCTACCGAGCATCATATATCTTTAGATAAAATATTCCATAAGGAAAACAGATAGGCCCACACAAGCAAACACTGATGTGCATCTCGTGGAAGCAAAATACCATCAAGTACTGTGCATAACATCTATAAGCTTACTCTAGATATAGAGCTGACATACCATGTTATAGGTTAGGTAAACCCCAAGTTATGCATCCTACTTTGTCCTTAGCCATTTCCAATGTCGAGGATATGACTCTCATCTTTTACATGTGTCTTCCTTACATGAGCAAACTATGAATCCCTAGTTGAATTCCCATAGCACAATAGACCTTGGAACACTATTTAGGTTCCCACTTTTTAGTACATCTCAGAGCCATATATGTATTCCTCAATAGATCATGGAATTGCGCATAGATTCCTATACCTCAAAAGTTCTCACAATCGCATAAGGATTCCTACATCCTGAATAAATCACAAATAACTACATGTGTTCGAGCATCTCAAACAGATCTCGAGTCCTCACATAGAGTCCACTTCACCACTACTTTAAAAATATGGAACTCGTATACTAGTTTTGAAGTGGTTTTCGATAAGTAGAACACTTATCAATCTCAATCTCCTCAAAACTAATTTGATAGATTTCTGACTAAGTTCTATAGTCAAGTAATCGAATAACAAGTCAAAAATAGATGATTTTGTGTGGAAAACAATCCTTACATATTTTCCATAACAAACGAATGAACATCAAAAGCACTATCAAGTCACATAACATGATTTACGCACAAAGCACGGTTTGATCATATAAACGACTTCCTCTCCCTTTCACATTTAATTAAACCTTCATTAATTTAAACTTTTTTATTAGTAGAACTTCTTTTATTTGACTTCATTCATCAATCAAAACTTATAATTGATTACAATTCCTTTATATAATTATGTATTTGTTCACATATAAAAGGTATATGCTTGTATTCTACTATTTCTCGATTCCTTTATGGTCTTCAATAATTCAAGAAGTATTCATATACTTATCTCTACGGCATAAGTATATTCATAAATAATATGCAAGATTTACTTTATATAAAATATAATCAAAGAGGTTGAAACAATTTCTTAATAAGAACCTTTTCACTTTTATAAGTTAAAATATCTCCTTTATTATCTTTATCTTGAAATATATAATACTTAATACCATCTTTAAACTCTTATTATTGAAGATCTAAGTATACTCTAAGTTGTCAAACAATATGTTTCTTGTTGAACTATTATTCATGGGTTTAAAAACAAATCCTACTAGAGCATCGTTTACTACAACCCCAAAACCATTGCTTTTAAAATTTATCTTTTAAACATTTATTCGAATAACCAATTATATTTTCTTCATGCTAATAATTTACTTAGATACAAAGAATTATCTTCCTAAAGTCAATTAATTTACATGTTTGTACATATATGTCTTGATAAGACTTAAGTAGTTTCATAGCACTTTATTAACCAACAAGCATTATAATTCATAGATTACTACTTTTTTAAATAACTTCTCTTATTTAATGGTTGAAACTATTCATTAGCTTTTTGCAACACTACTTAATTAAGTAAAAAAGTAGTGGTAACCACTTGAAGACAGTGCATCATAAAAATAAATTTGAATTTAATGAGTACCATTTCCTAGCAAGAGATATTTTCTAATACTGGTTGATACCATTCTCTATCTTAAGTAAATTGTACAAGGATATAATTACTTTTGCTTCAAACTCTATAAATATCCATAAGCTTCTCTGTTACAGTTATACATCTCAATGGGCAACATATTCTTTCGGAATATTGCATTATTTTGCTTCCTTTTGACATTTCTATTTAGCTCTATAAAGTGTAATGAGCAAACTGGGATTCCATATTACCTTGTAAATTCTAAGAATTTGATACAATTATCTCATGGAAGTCCAACACAAGAATTCATATCATCGCCCTATACACATTTCAAAGTTGATTCCTCATATGCAAATACATTGTTAAGAGAAGATGACCATGAATTATCATTTAATAATCATCTTTTGATGAAGAGGAAAAGAACCTATCCTAAGCCCCCAAAGATACCAAAGCCTCCTCCTCCATCTACTCCAAATAGTATGTTTAGTTCAATGGATAGAAGTGATCTATTTGAAAAAGATAGCACATCTTTCGATGATCATAAGTTGATGAAACGTAAAAGGCCTTATCCTAAACCACCAAAAATACCAAAGCCTCCACCTCCATCTCCTCCGCAAACTACATAGGAAGCATCATCAATTAGGGAGGATGCAACTTTGGTTAAGATCACACTCTAATGAAGAGCAAACGACCGTATCCAAAGCCACTAAAGATACCAAAGCCACCACCTCCATCTCCACCTAATACTCATTTTAGTTCATTAGAAAGAGATGGTTTACTAGGAAATAATGGTAATACACAACTATTCATGGACCACCAATTCATGAAAAGAAAAAGACCATATCCTAAGCCACCAAAGATTCCGAAGCCTCCACCTCCTGCTGGTCCGAGAACAGAAATTACTTCATTATATGGTGAGAGTTCATCAGATTATATTTTGCATAAACCAATACATATAGACCATCAAATGATGAAGAGGAAACGACCATACCCTAAGCCACCCAATATACCAAAGCCTCCACCTCCGTCTAATCCACCGTCTAGTGGAGGACAAAATTTAGAGGTCCTCAGTTACAGTGATCCAAACTAATGACATATATCTTAGTGTTGGACCATTTGATATGCCAATGGATGCAACTTATGTTTGGCATGTTACATTATTGCATGAAGTAGAACATGTATGGGAGGTTGTTCAATAAAATACCATTTATGTAATAAGTGTTATTAATTGTATGGTTGGAAATAAAAGCTTGATATTTGAACCTTAAAATTTCATGTTTGTCGTTGATTATTTATTTTTCGCTTCAAGTACCCATTTTTTCTTTTATTCAGTGGCTTACTAATAGAGTACAAGAAAAACAAATTTTGCTGATAGTATTAAATACTTGTTACCACCTTAATAACTTTACTTTTGATCAGACTTTATCTTTTCGATTTCTAAATCAAAGATAAGTTCGATGGTTTTTGGTAAAATTTATACTTTTATATTGATTTTGGTTTTAATATGATATAATTCAAAAATGTGAATTCAATATGATATTTGTATTTTTCGAATAGAGAGGCCTAAGAAATTCAATAGGAAACAACCCAACAATAGATAAAAACATGAAGCAACACATGCAGCAGGCAGAAGAATTTCTTTCCCCTATTTGCATTGTAAGCTTCGACCAATGGATCGACCCTAGGGTGGACAATACCATGAGCTGGGTCGACTAATGGGTCGACCCAGCCTAGGAGTATTGCACAAGGTTTGAAACACAACACATATGCAACTTCGGCAGTAGTTTTCAGATAGCAATGATGATCAGAACGTGCTAAAATTTTGCAAACATATAAACCAGAGACACTACTTTGTGTTACAACAAAACTAGCACGATTCCGTCAAGAACTGCTCAAGTTATAACAGCCCAAATTTGGACTGCAAGTAGTTTCGCATAGCTGAATTATAGATGAATAGGAATTTATTGTAACTACATATTCTTGATAAACTCAACACAGATAAACTAAAAAATATAATTAACTAGAAAGCATGAGTTGCAAAACTCACATGAGATTAGATCATCAAGGCTAGTTTACAAGGAATGATTCTGAGACACCTGGGGATGAAGACACAGTGACAAGCAAAGCACTTGAAAGCTTCACTGTACTTTTCTCATATTCCTGAAACAACCAAATGAAGATTATACTAATCTAATCTTTGATAAGAACAAGATTGAGATGATTGAATTCTCTTTTCTTTCTCAATTTGAATAAGAGATTAATTTGAAAATTTATGAGAAAGGACGTAGTCGTTGCTTTAATTTCCTTTCTCACGTTCAACTTCAGGAAGGAGGAAGAATTTCCAGACAGTATATAATAAAGTACGTATATATCCTTTTCCCATTTACAGAAGTATCTTTGGGCTTTGAATTTAGGATCCGTACCCAATAAGCCAAAGCATTGCAAGTTAGAATGTGTGGCAAATTTTCCTTTCTTAACACCAAGTAACACTATTAGCACAATTTACAACTCATATCTCATTTCAAACTTAAATATTTTAAACATTGATTTGAGCTTGAAATATAAATTAATTATATTTTCCCACTCAAATATTGATTATAAATCAATATTCAATATTTTCAATATTCACTTTTCTTATCAAAATATAATCTACAAGCATAGATTTGAATAAAAAATTTATTATGTCAAAGATAATTAATTTATTCCAATACATACAATTTTGAAAATCATTAATTATTTATCTTCTAAAAATCATTGTACAAGTTACCGCTTTTTATATTAGCAAGGAAACTTGGTTTTACAACATGCAATAGGTAAATATGTTCTAAATGTTAAAAAAACATACAAAGTACATTTTTTCCGAATATAAAGTTGAAATATGTTGTAAATGAATATGGGAAAATGAAAGATATCCAAACTGTAACATCCGTGGACAACGAATTAAATTGTTTTGAGTAACCTAAAGAATATAAAAAGGTAGGAAGCCGACCATAAGTGGCTATAGTGTAATAACCCGGAAATTCTGGGCCAGTTTAAAATTTTTAATTTGGCGATTTTAGCGAATTTTGAATATTTAAAATGAATTATTTTAAATAATATCGACGAGAAAATTTATTTTGAATATAATTCGAACGTATATATTTATACGCGTCGTCGTTAGAATATAAATATTTATATATAATTATAAATAGAATTGAAAATGGCGCGGTAGTTCGATAATTCAATTTCAAACTTCAATTGAATGTACCGGGTGAAAAACAATCCGGATTTTAGTGAAACCAAAAACATTAGGATCTAATTGATGATATCTTTCCAACTAATCCAACAAATCAAAATTTCATAATGGGAATCAAAAGATATGTCCGGTTGAAAATTCGGAATAGTCGCTATGGAATTCAGGCCCTTAAAAATGGGAATTTTGCAAATGACCTCGGATTTCGATGAAACCACTTTTGTTGGATCCGTAGTGTCAAGTTATTGCTAGATTTCAAATTTCATAATTTTTCGAATCAATATGTGAGCGTGGCAAAGGAAAACGCGTTTGACCAGTTTCAGTTGATTTTAATCGACTGGAAATTGGCCATTTTTCAAACGGTCTCAGAATTCGATGAAACTAGTTTTGTTAGGACCGTATCGTCAATACGAAGCTAGAAAATATTTTTCTGGAATTTTTCTAGTTAGTATGTGACCCCGGTAATTTGAAATGTACGTTTAAAAATTCAATATAATGATTTAAATTTAAATTCAACGGAAACTGATTGTAACGATCAAATCAGCTTACGATACATATCCCATTGTGTTCGGAATGGGGGTGAAACGCTATGGGCGACAGGCGGTGGGCCTCGTTTAGATGTCGAAAATAAAAGTTGCTTTTTGGTTGAAAATAAAATAATTAAATAAGAAAAAAAATTAAAACCTCTCCCTCTATACACGTCAGCCCCCCTCCCCGTTATTTTCATTTTCCCCCTTCTCCTTTTCAATCGGGAAAACCCGATTCCTCCTTCCCCAAGACGCGCTCGCGCCTCCCTCTTCCACTCTCGCCACCTTCCTCCACCCAATCGCCGCCCCTTCCACTTCTTCTCCTCCTTTCCCCCTTCGACTGGCGCCTGGCGCGAAGACCCCCCCCCCCCCCTCAGCAGCGAGACGACCTCGAGCCCCCCTACCCTGCTGCGCCCTCCTCCATTCGAAGACCCGCCCCCTGCTTCCACCAGCGAACAACAAACCCCCCCCCTCTAATAAATGAAATCGAAAAGGTATGCTTCTTTGTTTATTTTTGTTTTGTTTTACATAGTTAAATTTATTTGAAACCTGATTTTCTTAAATGCATAAAGCTAGAATTTTTATCGTATGTTAGAATTATTTTTAGGAAATTAATACTTAGATTCTTAGGAAAGAAACGATTGTTATCATAGAAAAGAAACGATTTTTATTCATGTAAAAGGTTTGATTTTTATTTGAATAAGGTTTAAATTTTCAAAGTATAAAGAGGTAGATTTTAAAAGTATAAAGATGTCGAAAGGTGATTTGTATTTACTTAAGGATATGATTTTTATTATAAACATAGCGTTATAAAAATACGATTTTTACATAGGTTGTAGCGTTATAAAAACACGATTTTTGTGTGAATGATATAAGAATAAAAATATGATTTTTATATTTTTAAAGTAATAAAAATATGATTTTTATATTTTTAAAGTATTAAAAATATAGTCTTTACTATATAGATGATATAAAAATATGATTTTTGTTTATGTAGAGAAGTGAAAATATAATTTTTACATGATAGGAATATTAAAAATATCATCTTTATATAGGAAGCAAAATAAAGACGATATTTTTAAAAGTGAAAAGGCGATATTTTGATATGAGTAGTGAAGTAAAAATATGATTTTTACTTTGAGAAAAATATAATTTTTATATTATAGAAAAGGCAAAATCCTTATATGGAAAATAGCGAAGTAAAAATTCGATTTTTCTATATTGAAAGGTGAAGTAAAAAGATGATTTTCCTTATAAGAAGTTGAATAGTAAAAATATGATTTTTCCTTATATGAAGTTGAATAGGAAAATATGATTTCTATAATTAAAAAGGTATAATCTTTATATAGATAGTAACGGTATAAAAATAGAATTTTTCTCTATAGAAATAGCGATGAAAATTCTATCTTTACAAATATGAAATAGCGAGGAAATTTCTATTTTTACCTTATAGAAATAGCGATGAAAATTCTATTTTCACAATATGAAGTTAGCGATAAAAATATGATCTTTATATGATAGGAAATATAAAAATGTGATTTTTATATATACAGTGTATAAGGGCGACGAAAGTAACAAAAGATGCGATAGCGATGAAGATTTCTGCGAAGAAGAGCCGAGGCGTCTGGTTTAGCAAATATATGAGAATTTCTCACCTTTCAATTTCTATTTCTAGTTATATATATATACTAGGATGCAGACGGTGCTTAGTAGCACCCGACACAATCGTCCACAGACCATGGACTTGTTTGTTTGATTGCAAAAATTAGTTAGATTATTTGATTGAAATTGAATTGTTGGGTGAAATGAATTGATTTGATTGATGTGTGAATGGCGTGGGCCTTCACTAGACCGGGGATAAGGCTAGGCCTCGTCCCGTTTCTAGCATCGTGCCGTTATGCCGCCGAAATTTTCTAAAAAAAGTTAGAAAAATAAAAATGTCATTTTATTTAAAGAATGAACTGAATAGATATTCATATGTTAAAATAAAATGTTTTTTCGTTAAAAATATAATTTTTAACGTGAAAGTGAATAAAATAAAATATTCATTTATAGACCAGACGGTTTGTTTATGTACACCTATTTGAAGGACATTGATTGGGACGATAAATTTTACACATCGCCCAACTGCACAAATAAAATCTGTGTTTGATTGTTTGAAACCCCACACGGGTGTTGGGATGAAATTTGAAGTTCACTCATCCTAATTGATTTAATATGTCGATCGATTGATTGACAGGCTGTTATAAGCATTAGATATCTATATTTGATGCTTATACAGTGTAGTGCCCTTTGGTTGATGGTTGACTATTTATCATTGTTATTATATACATGTGTGGCCTGGAATCCATATAATTAACTGTATATGGTAACTGATTGGGCCTCATTCCAATTTAGAAAAATAAAGAATATAAAATAAAGGTTCATGTGTTGACTATACTCATTCGTTGAGATTAGTCATGTGTTGAACGAAATATTTTTATAATAAAATTTACATCTTTATCAATATAATATAAATGTTCATGTTTTGACTATACTCATCCATTGAGATTAGTCATGTGTTAAACGAAATATTTTTATAATAAAATTTACATCTTTATCAATATAATATAAATGTTCATGTGTTGACTGTACTCATCCGTTGAGATTAGTCATGTGTTGAATGAAATATTTTTATAATAAAATTTACATCTTTATCAATATAATATAAATGTTCATGTGTTGACTGTACTCATCCGTTGAGATTAGTCATGTGTTGAACGAAATATTTTTATAATAAAATTTACATCTTTATCAATATAATATAAATTTTCATGTGTTGACTGTACTCATCCGTTGAGATTAGTCATGTGTTGAACGAAATATTTTTATAATAAAATTTACATCTTTATCAATATAATATAAATGTTCTTGTGTTGACTATACTCATCCATTGAGATTAGTCATGTGTTGAACGAAATATTTTTATAATAAAATTTACATCTTTATCAGTATAATATAAAGGTTCATGAGTTGACTGTACTCATCTGTTGAGATTAGTCATGTGTTGAACGAAATATTTTGATAATAACAAATATTTTGATAATAGGAAATATTTGAAATAGAATATTTGAAATAGAATTATGTGAAGCCGTGTTGATTAGATTGACGCCATTTTAACACGAACGATATTTATATCGATTTTATTCATTTCGAAATCAATTGAATATATAACGATTTCGAAATGAATTGAATATATAACGATTTCGAAATGAATTGAATATATAAAGATTTCGAAATGAATTGAATATATAACGATTTCGAAATGAATTGAATATATAACGATTTCGAAATAAATTGAATATATAACGATTTCGAAATGAAATGAATATATAACGATTTCGAAATGAATTGAATATATAACGATTTCGAAATAGATTGAATATATAACGATTTCGAAATGAATTGAATATATAACGATTTCGAAATGAATTGAATATATAACGATTTCGAAATGAATTGAATATATAACGATTTCGAAATGAATTGAATATATAACGATTTCGAAATGAATTGAATATATAATGATTTCGAAATGGATTGAATAGAAAACTAATTTGAATTGAATCGATTAGAAAACCAATTTGAATGGAATCGAATAGAAAACCAATTTGAATTGAATCGAATAAAAAACAACTTTGGAATTGAATTGAATTGAAAACGAATTCAAATTGAATTGAAAGCGAATTGAAATGAATTCAAATTGAATTGAATAGAAATGAATTTTAAAACGAATTTATAAAGAAGAATTCAATTTTGATTTAAATTGAAATGGAAGCTGAAGTTGTTTTTGAAACGAATTCAAAACTATTTATAAAATTCGTTTTGAATAGAAATCGACGAAATATATATTATATATATTATATATATAATATAATGGCCTGAATAGAACGCGCCGCGCCGCGGCAGTTCGCGAATTTCGACCATTTATTTCAAACGGACATTACGGGAGATCCGACCGTCAGATTCTCCTAAAACCTGAACCGTTGGGTTCGTAACGAAAAGAGATTTCTAACGAATATTAGAAATTCAAAATCTAACGGTTGGATTTGGAGTAACGTCCAAATCAAATTCGAAAAAG
The DNA here is from genome assembly GCA_030737875.1 of Allium sativum. Classification (NCBI taxonomy): domain Eukaryota; kingdom Viridiplantae; phylum Streptophyta; class Magnoliopsida; order Asparagales; family Amaryllidaceae; genus Allium; species Allium sativum. The sequence continues at coordinate 846,897,209 of CM060918.1, forward strand.
GTCGCTATAAGTGCAGTTCGATGGCCATTGTTGGAAATCGACTGTACGGACCTTGATAAAATTATTAAAAATAGTAATAATTTGTGTAAAATCACAAGAAATGATTTGAGAGAAATTGGGGTGAAAAACTCCATATTTGAAAAGATAAAAATAGATTTTTATCGAAATGAACTATATTGAACTAAATTTAAAACCCAATTTTTTTTTAATAAATAAATTAGATTTAAAAAGGGGTTTTAAATAATCGGAATTTCTAATATATTTGATTGAATTTGATTTGGGTTTGTCGTGAACTGTGTTTTAAATAACACCTAGTTTTTTAACCCAGTAAAAGGAGTTCTAACGAACCTGCAATTAGATTGAAATGTGAATCTATAATCTATATTATCAAATTTAGAAATGAGCGGGAGTGGAGTATTACCAGTTTTGCTCCAAAGCGTTAGTTAAATCTTTAATTAGATTTGAACGTGAAATGGTAATTAATTTTACCGATAACACCACGGTGTTAGATATGGAGTATTACTAGTTTTGCTCCAAAGCGATAGTTAAATCTTTAATTAGATTTGAACGTGAAATGGTAATTAATTTTACCAATAACACCACGGTGTTAGATATGGAGTATTACCAGTATTGCTTCATGGGATGAATAGGTTGGGATTGGGAAATAAAATAAATAATTACTTCGTTGTGGTTCGCTAATCTCGACTAGTTGGAAAAACCATAATTTGGTTTTAAATGACGTCCAAAGGAAGATTACAGGATAAATTTTAAAGAATTTATCTTGGATAAAATTAATGGGAACTTTTCCCTAAGAATGTGGAATTTAGAAACTAGCTGTAGGTTGGCTAAGAAGAATGGTTTCCTGGGTATTGATCTGATGTTGGTTTCGGCCTTCGGGGTTAATGTTTGGGAAATTGTTCTCTTGCTAATTTGCGGTTAGTGACTAATGAATTGGAATGAGGCGTATGTTGTGTTTGTGTTTTCAATATACGCGGGTTGTTCGGAAAGACTGGGTTTATACCCATTCTGAATAACCGATTCGACGATAAGTCGAAGATGAAGACGGTGGTCGAAGACCGGAAGTCTTCACATCGTAGGGATAACTACTGACGATCCTGATTGGGCTGTACACCCAAGAGGATGGAAATAGTTGGTGGTCGTCCAGACGTACTTGGAGATGGATGGATATGCGAGGAAAGTGCCTCCGGTTTCGTTCAGACCCAGAACGAACTTGTAAATGGATTGTGTGTCTGACACTGGATTTTATTCTGTGTTGATTGATTTCTATTAAATATACATCTGTTTGGCGGCGGAGAATTCATTCTTTTGCTTAACGCCCTTCTCTGAGACGTACGAGCTCAGAGGTTGTATATCGGTGGACATCAGTCGCATGGCATGAATTGCTTGTGTGGCACGCTAAGATGCAATGATCAAGGCTTCTTTTGAAAAGCAAAGTCTTGTGGTTGATGATCAAAGCACGCCTACGTGGCAGCTTTGTGTATAACGTGAATTCGCGAGCCTCACACCTCGGTATGAGTCAAAAACGGGATAAGGACTGCAGGGAGAGCACGACGTTTCTTTCTAGCTTTGGTGGTGTCAGTGACTTACCAGCCCTGACATATATATACTTTTCACCTTTGTGGTTGTTGGATGAGGCGCCTCGATTATAGGTCTATAAGGACCGGGAAACGTGTGTTTAGGAATTTCCAATCCTCTAACGTAAGTGAGGACCGGCCCTGAAGATCCAGGGGTTGCCCAGAGTGCGTAACCCTGAGGCATTTTCTAGAGTGTCTCGAACGCGGAGAGGAGCTTGCCCCTTGCCTCGACTCATGACGGAAATCCAATTTCCAATACGTGTATTTCGGCTTTATTTGTAGAGTATAGTATGGCGACATAGTGGGATGTGGCACTCATGCCGTCTATGATTTATATTTATGATTGAAATTGTTTTGACACTATACACTTATTATAGTATCAAATGATTTGTTTTAAACGTATCGAGCATGTTTGGCTGTTATAAGGTAAAACTCTATCCTCCGGCTTGCGTTGCATTGTGTGATGGGACCTGGGTCTTATAATAGCTTCATTTTTCGAAAAGCATTGCGCTGTTTATTATATGCACTGGTATTCTTGGGAGGAAACCCGTTCCGTGTTATACGGCGTGGTCCCTTGAATTACTCTCTTTTAAAGTAAAGCTTTAAATAACTATTTTAGTTCTCACACCAGTCACATGACCGACCTGGAGTTTATTGTTTTAACCTAAACTCTGGGTGCCCTTATTTTCCGCACGGGCAGCTAGTAGTTTTGGTTTTGCAGATTTTTATTCACAAGATCCTGGTTTACAGCTGGAATGATATCCGGAAAGCTCTGTATCCGTATATCACCTTCAGTTGTGCTTTGTATTATTTTCCGCTGCTATGTAATTTATTGTAATCTCTGATATTTCTGTGTAATATTTATTCATTTATACTCTGTATATTCTTGTAATCTGATGCATTGTTGTAATATACAATGAAATGTTCTTCTGTTTGTGTTCTGATTTGTCCTGTTCTCAAACGATCAGGGATTTCGAACGGTCTAGATTGGTTTAACGACTGATTCGGATCGAGCGAAATCCTAGCCGTCACATATAGAGTATCACTAATTTGAAAAACATAGGTGTAGTCAAACATGTGGAAAGGAAAAAAAAAATGAAATTCTAGAAAAACATTCATAAAAATAATAGAATTTTCTTACTGGTAGTAGGCTGAAAAATGGAATGATATTTCGTAGAAAAGAAAATCAACCAATATATTACCTTGTGCTAAAAAAGTAAAAGATGAGAAAGAAATTGAAGTCCATTTTTCTAAAGGATGTCGAATTCATTTGTTGCACAGTACAGATCAATAGTTAAAGAAAATTAAGCATGAGATAAATTTAATCAATTTATTCCCATCTTGAAACTATTTTGAGTGATATTCTATACAACGGTAACTTTTAAACTCGCAAAAGCAGAAATGTGATTATTAACTTTACATAAATATTATTTGTAAATGTAATTATAAAGCGAGCAAACTTTGCAAACAAAACACTACTTAATCACTTCAAAGATGAAGCATAATTGTCAAAACATGTGAATGTTTTGGATAGAGGAATAGGTTTAAATGAGTAGAAAATTTATAGATATGAGTGTCAACCCGTGCTTTGCACACGGATATGAGAAAATAATATTTGTTGCAGTTCGAAAATTAAATTGTTTTGATAAATAATCAAAATTTACTATTCAGAGGAAGGAACCGAAAACGTTACTACAACATCAAATATATGTATTAAAATAAGCATCGAACCCTTTTGTACCTGCGAAAAAAACACAATAATATTATAAATTGTGTTGCTAATGTGCAAAGTAGGAATTTATGTGTAGCGCACAGTTCAGCAGTAAATGGTAACTATATTAAGTATTAAGTTAATATGTAATGTTCATATATGTGTATGTACATAGAAAAATTATAGTACTAAACAATAAAAAAACTCAATATCAGGGTCAGTGAATTTTTTTTATAGAGGAAACTATAATGGCTTCTCAATTGTTAAAAAGGCAAATTGAATAAAATGAACGTGTTGTACAAACAATTGACATAAAGAAAAAAACCAACAGAATTATTAGAAAAATTAAAATTTTACAGAATCAAAAAATAACGCTAAAGGTGGAATTTAGCAACGAAAATAATGGTATATTACAGCTAAAAAAGAACTTGGACACTAATAACGCAGTTAGTAACATGTTCATGATTGAAAGCAAGCAAGTATTAATGGATTCTTTTTAAACTCGGCAAAATCAAATATACAATGACAGTTGCATCTTCTTTAACTAAAGAACATAAGCAATATGCATATGCATGAGTTAAGGTTTATTTTCAGTACACATGTAACTAAGAAAGCACAAAAAATTGTAGCCCCTTAGTGGACGATCATGTCTTTTAAATTTTTACAGTTGTAGGATGCAATTAATGAATAAAAGATAAAATGTTTTTCTTTCCTTTTATTGGTAAGAATAAAACATGCTGCGTTGCTTCAGGCATAAGATTTAAGAAGGTTAAATAAGTGCAAATTCCAAAGCAAAAACAAATACCAAAAATATTTATTCTTTTATACTCTTTTTTAGCAACGCATGAAAACGGTGGCCCATTCATTAACGTTAACGATAACAGGTTTACAAGATAATCATAGCAGCCATCATTTTCTGCAACATATACTACAAATAAACCAACAACATATATTGGCAACAGCCTTAAAAATAAAGTTCATTTTCAACTTACATAGTACCAGAAGCATGAAAAATCAAAATGTAGTTAATCTAGCATGATATCATCACGGAATCACACCCCACGTATTGCTTGGTTTGCAAAATACCAAACTTCTACATCCGGATCCTCGCTTAGCTCTACCAGGCAGTGTCTAATAGTTTGGTCCACCAACGACTGATCAGCCATGGGCACTAGAGACTGCAATACCTTTTGACATTAGATTTTATTTTCGGAACCCTGTCTTTCGCCGAATTGATGACCACAGGCGGTAATTTATGGCATGTGATATTTGCACCCATGACAGGGGCAAGAAGAGATATTGAACGCAAAATTTTCATTCGGTGTAGATAGTGCGGATTGTTAATCTTTTCAAATACCTATTGAGCAATATGATGCATAGACCAATCAGGGTCAAATTCCTCTGCGAGCCTCTTTTGATTATTAACAACTGACTCTCGAATTGCAAAAATTTATCCCTAATCCATTGCTTGTAAAGAGCACCAAGTTCATCATCAAAGAAATCAACACCAAGCTGACTTGCAAGCAATGGAATAGACTAAATGGTAGCCAACCAAACTCGCCAATGTTTATCTTTTGCCAGCTCGACTATGGAAGGTAATAACGACTGAGAAAGAAGAACAATGCCAATGACCTGATTAACCTGATCAAGCTTGCTGACGATACTGAGTCAAACATCAGGAATATATACTATTCATATATGATATACTATTCAGGGATTCGGCGAAAGATATATTATGTTTAATTCAAATATGAATAATTCACGGCAAAAATGACCCGTTGAATTATTCATTATGTTCAAGTTGACAAGTATATATATACTATTCATATATGATACATAAATTTCACATATGCAGCAAAATGTTTAATCATATAAATTTCACTTATTTAATTAAATCTATTTATTTAATTAAATCAATATAATTTAACTTTGTCACATTAGCCAAATGAAGTTTTAGTTTGGATAAGGTATGAGTTGTTTACGCCATACGACTGCGTTTTCGACCAATCTAACATTTCTAAGAAATCAAAAAACATTCCAAATAGTCATAGCAACATGTATAATCAACCATAAACACAAAAGAAACAATTTAACATGTTTATATGAATCAAACATCCCTAAAACCCATGTTTTTCCCTTAATCCCCTTAATCATGATTTAACCATACGATTAGTAAAACATGTCCAAATTACCCCAAACTTCTAACAGAGGCATAAAACAATATTCTAGGAGCCATAATTTCGCTAATTATCACTAATTACCCCTAATTACCCACAATTAGTGAAAAACAATGCAAATCGCTCACCGTAACCATAAATGAATTATAGATCTGAACTTCTCTACTATTTTGGGTCGAATTCCTATGCAACACAGCAGGTCCAACCCTGGTTTGGTGTTGATTTGCCTTGATTTGATGTTGACTAGGCTAATATACGCTTAAATGGTGATTTGGGGGTGATTTAGATGGTGGAGGCCATTGTTAGGGTTGAAGAGAGGTAAGTGGCGGCTGAGAAAATGAAAACTAAATCGTATCATAACTGATTTCAGCCTCCCCATAACCCTAATCCCGAAATGGGTTATGGTCCTAGCTGCAAATCACCCTAATTAGGCTCGGTTAAGCTATTTTTCACCTTTCAAACCTTATTTCAGCCATATCTCCCAAAAGGCAAGTCCGTTTGGCTAATGTGACCACTCTACGGAAAGCTAAACCATCATCTGAATCCAGTGAAAGTGATTTTAGGTCAAAAATCCTTACCAACAAAAAGTTATAGGTGAAACAAGGTTCGCTAGGGATGTTGCTCGTATACTTGAATTTAAATTTAAACTCAAAAAATGGCTTTCAATCCTATACAAGTTGATTCGCCTCCTATAAAACAAACTGTGATAACCCCAAACTCCGGTGCCACGGAAGTAAGGATAATCATTATAATATAAAACATAAACAATAACAGCAGAACATAAATATTGAATTACAACAGATAAAGTACATCAAAGTTACATTGGAAATAATATTAACATCAGAGTTACACAACATAGCAGGATCATACTTTGGACAGAATACAGTTTCGACTTAATATATAATGTTGGCAGCGGAATTTAACATAATATACTAAATGAAGTCTGAGCAGCATAATAGAAATGATAGGATCCATCTTCAACTCCATAGCTATCCAGAATAAGTCTGCTAAAACATGAATACAAGGCTATCTGTGCGGAAAAGAGGGCACCCAAGTTCGCAAAGTGAAACAAACTACAAGACAGTCATGGGACTGGTATGAGAAATCTTACTTAACCTATTTAACAATAAGGTTAATCACAGGACCACGCCGCTAACGCGGAACTGGTCTACTCCATTGGATTGCCAGTGCATGAAATAAAGTAAATCATTAAACAATACAATGCTTTTATGAAAAATTAAGTCATTATATGACTCAAGTCCCATCACACAATGCAACGCAAACCAAAGGATAAAGTTTTACATTATAATGGCCAAAATATGCTTGATACGTATAAAAAAATTTGATATTATTATTAGTGTCTATATGTTTCAAAAACATTTTCAATCATAATGTATCAATCATAGACGGCATAGCTACCATATACTATGTCTGAGCTCCATACCATGACACCACTCCTAGTTAAAAAGAAATGTATGTCCTCCTTGTAGTCCTCTCCCGTTTCTCGTTCATACCGAGGTGTGAGGCTCGCGAAGTAATGCTATACACAAAGCTATGCTAATTAAAGCTGTGCTTTGATCATGAACCACAAGGTTCTGCTTTTCAATAATAAGCCTTCATCATTTGCATCTTGGCATGCCACACTGACAATTCAAATCATGCGACTGATGTCTACCAATATATAACCTCTGAGCTCGTACGTCTCAGAGAAGGGTGTTAAGGAAGAGAATAAATTCTCTGCCACCAAACAGATATATATTTAATATAAATCAATCAGCACAGAATTAAATCCAATATCAGACACACATCCATTTACAAGTCCGTTCTGGGTCTGAACGAAACCGGTGACACCTTACCTCGTTCCATATATCCAATGCGGAAGAGAGGCTCTCGCATATCTCTACAAACAACAAGTACGTTCGGATAGCTACCACTATAACTGTAACGACCCATCTTTTTGCCCGATTTTCGCCGGTAATTAAACCGACTTAAACCGTTCACAAAGATGAATTGTCATGGGTGCATACATATATTGAACAGAATAACAGAACTCTTTATTGCAAAATACAAGGTAACATCAGAGCTACACAGAATATCAGAGTTACAACATATACAGCGGAAGAAAAGTAAATATACTCTCAGCGGAAGAACTGTATGCTATAGCGAAAGCTCCAACTCTAGTGTGGACTCCAACTTTAAAAGCGCTTCGAATCCTGCTCCAACGACCTATAACTGCAAAACTAAACACTAGCTGCCCGTGTGGAAATTAATGGGCACCCAGAGTTTAGAAAGGAACAATAAACTCCAGGTCAGTCGTGGGACTGGTGTGATAACTCAAAAACAGTTGTTATTTAGGATTCATTTTAAAGTTGGGTAATTCAAGGGACCACGCCGCTAACGCGGAACAGGTTAACTCCATATGAATTCCCGTGCATAGAAATTCGCTATGACTTTTGAAAATGAAGCTATCATAAGCTCGTCCCACATCACACAATGCAAGCGCACATCAGATGGACGAGTTTTATCTTATGATAACCAAATGTGCTTTCATACGTGAAAATCCTCTTCTAATATTATCATATTGTGTGGAAAACAAATTTCACAAATAAATGTATTAATCCTAGACGATATAATACCATTAATATTATCTCGCCATATATATATAAACCAAAACCGTATGGCTCGTATTGGAGATTGGATTTCCAACTTGATGATTCCTGGCACGAAAGATCAATCAGGGATACAAACGAAGTGCCTCAACGGCTTTTCATCCATCATGCGGACACCGACTACACATCGTCAGGGCAGATCAACGGTTTTCGATCAGACACGACCCCCCGAACATACCCAACTTTCCCAGGTTCATAAGTGGTTTCCCACTGCTGCACAGCTTCATCATCAATTCATATAAGTAAAAACCTAACCGCCAGTTTCTCATCAATCCGGGATGTGAGGTTTGTCGATGTCACGTCATACACAAAGTGATGCTTCGATAAGCCATTCTTTGATCATCACTAGCTCGTTCCATAACTCCGGTATGCCACATTGACAATTCACGACATATCACTGATTTAAATCAATGCATACCCTCTAAGTTCATATGACTTAGAGATGAGGATAGTATATTGCCACAAATCCGATATACATTAACGGAAATCAGTGCTATGCGGTCAATTTCAACGTCAGACACACCATCCATACAAATCCGTTCTGGGTCTGAGCGGAACAACAACCCGAAAATACTTAAATATGTTAAGGTCCCACGTAACTCATACCTCGTATCGGTGGCCTACCTAACCGAGATATTAATCAACAATCAATCTAAACAAATTCACGGTCTTCATTCGTCGTTCAAGTCTTGAATTGTTTCATAACGTCGTATTATTACTTGGAATGGTTTTCGAACATATATTCGATCCCGGTCTTTCCAAGTAATAAGCATACTTTAAACAGTAGCTATTGTTCATACAGGCTTTTCAATTTAAATCTCCTTCCAGATGATTATCAATTCATATATAACTCAAGATTTTGAATTACTTTAATTTCATACATCTCATTATCCTCTTATCTCTTCTTTGAAATCAAAGATTATACCTTTGCTTCAAATATCTTACCTTTAATTCCCTCAAATCAAAGATTTGATTAAATCCCCAATTACGATATGAATTTCCACCATTCAATCTCATCGGGTTTCAAGAATGATATCTTTGAAAATACCACTCACGGCAAAACCCAAATCAATTTATATTGAACATAAGTTACACAGAAATTGTATCTACTTATATTCGATATCAATTCTCATAATCAACGAACACCATAAGGGGAATATTGATATAAAAATAATAATGTCTTCCAAATTCCTCAAATAGTATACGTTTATGCCATAGAATTTCATATCAAATATCTGAAGATTATTTCTATCCAACTTATCTTAATCAAATTAGGGGCTTGTATCATAATTAAAAGATTTATCCAACTCTTTGACATTAGATCTGGATATAAAATATCATCAACTTATCCTCAATATTAACCTCCGTATCCAACTCATACTATAAGAGGAATAACGATGAACTACCTTTTAAATTACTCAAATAGTAAGAGTCATCATCTACTGAATTAATATTAAACATCGAAGATTTATTTCCCACCATATCCAATTATTCAAAATTGGAAAACTTATTTTACTATTTAAATAAATCAATTTAAATCCTATATACAATATTTTGAATACTTCTAAACCTTTGAAAACATCCTACAAATCATTTAAAAATGATTTCTCATAGCTCGGAAAATTGTTTGCGGGTTAAAACTTCAAAATAGATTGCTTTTAATGAAAGCGGTACAACAACGTTTCAAAAGCGTTACAAAACTATGCCCTTACAATGATCTTTTCCAAAACGGTTTTAAACATAGCTTGAAAACTATAACCCGAAATTAAAATCTGCTTTCACTCATTTGAAAGCTCTCGTAAATAGGAGTCAAACGTTTTTTGTTTCGTGGAAATCCGATTTAAATTGGAAAAGTTATAAGCATTTACATATTGCCATAATGCGATAAGAAATAATCATTATTCTTAAATACTTCAAATTACCTTAAAAATAATTATAACTTATATAAATCATTTAAATTGACTTTTCAAATTATTTGGATTTTAAACACAACTTGTTTTAAATAAATCACCATTCAAATAATTTCAAATTAGATTTTTATTTAACCATCCCATCCGTCGGATCAGTTAGGGATAGCCAGGGAGAGCAGGAAACTGAATTTCCAAACCCAAGCCTAGACACCATCCTCTCTGTCATCCTAGAACGTTCTGGTGTATATTATATCATTATTATATAAAAACCATATTCAAATTAAAAATCTCATTTCAAATTTTAAATTGAAAATATTTTTACCAAAACCAGTTTCACATAGATATAAAGATCGTTATACAAAATCAATACATAATTTAAATTATTTTCCAAATCCTAACTCAATATTTAAAAGTTGATATTAAATTCAAAACTAATTTTTTTAAATATTATTTAATAATTAAATAAAATCATATATATGAAGGAGAATCTAAATCGATAACCATATATTCCACAACCACGGTGTGTTTGTGTGTGTGTGATATCATACAATGCAATCATATCTATCCAAATGAACTATACGATCAAATGGATATGAATTCATTCATCACAATAACATTTAACTGTGCACAAGCGTTACAGACAATAACGCTTACTCGTGTTCAGTGTATTATCTAATTCATGAACAACCATTCAAATATCAACATCCATCACACAATCATCATCAACAAATTATAATTAATATCAGCTAATTAAAATTAAATATTTAAATAAAATTTAAATTAGAAGTTCTCACCAGACAAGCTCCAACATCTTCATTACCAGAGCGAATAGACCAATCGAATACTATCATTGCTACTCGTACTGTTTTCAGTTCACTTCCATTAGCGGTTGGAGATTTTCTATTAACTAGGCCCAAACCCAAAAGCCCAAATACTTCAACCCGATCCAAGCCCGCATCCCTTTCTTCCTCTTCCTCCTCCTATCTCATTATTCACGCTCCATGGAACCCAACACCTTGTGCACGGTAGTGCACATACACCATCCAAACATTCCATCATTCTTTGATCCGAGACCACCAATAATTTTCTCTTCGTCTCCTCATTCAATTGCACCGCACCACCACCTCTTCGGCTCCAAACATCAAAATGCGATCCCCCCATTCCGAAGGTGGAACGAAAAGTTACGTGAACCCAAAAGAAGTATCGACACTTATTTTCTCCAATCTCCATCAAATTACACCGCTTTGAAGCTCTCTCTTCGCTCGTCACAACGCAATTCACCGATTCTTCTATCATCACCTCCACCCTTGATGAACTCCAACCCTAATTCCGACGATCTCAAGTTGTCGACACAGAATCGAACCAAAATCACATGAAAAATACTACATACACCGCTGATCTCAATGGCGCAGACAGCATTGATCAATTTGAAGTGGATTGTGAGATTTGAATTTTTCAATGAAGAGAGGTGTAAATTTCATGTACAGGAAATTTTAAAAACAAGGAGCAAGAAGAAGAATGACGAGAGGATTTTCATCGCAAGTGGCTAATGGATGAAGTGTATGAAAAATGAGTTTTAGCGTTCCTTCTATAGAGATGTTCAAGGGTATTATAGGAATTTTGATAAGGGACACATGGCTCATGGCATGAAACCTTCCCATGCATGATGACACTTAAGGGGACACTTGGTATTACAACATGAACTCTTTCATGCATGATGACAAGTAAGAGGACACATGTCCTTCCTTTAATTGAACTTCATGCAAGTATTACACATACATGCTACATAGCTCTACCACATCAACTACTCCGTGCATCATGACATGTAAGAGGACACCTCATTTTAATTAATTAATTAATTTTAGCAACATGAGTTGCAACACTTATAGATGTAACCAAATTTAGTTATACTTAAATGTAACCATCACACCACTTACTATATATAAATATATAACTTATTAATATAATTTAAAGTTTATCAAAATGCTTATCACTTATTAATATTCCAAAAATATTTATTATTCATTAAATATATATATATATATATACACTTTACCAAAATTCATAAGTGGTTAAAAATAAATAATTATCAGTCCTACAAATTTATAGATTTTATAACCACCATTATAATTTATTTAAGTAATAAAATAATCATTCTTTTAAAAATCTTATTTCAAACTAAAAATCATTAAAGAGTCTTTATAATAACCTATAAATAGTTGAAATATTTATCTATATTACTTATCATATAATTTACCAAAGTTTATACTAACAAATGGTTTAGAATAAATGCCTATCAGTCCTTATAAAATTTTATAAATGCAATTATAATTTACCAAAATAAAATATAATAATCATTCTTGTAAAAATCATAAAATAAATTATCCTTTAAAAAATCATTTACAAATCAACATTATCAAAATTTGAAAATATTATTACTTAAACATGAAATCTTATAAATTAAATAAAAACTTTTAAAATAAATTTTCCTTATACAAAATTATAATTTATAAAATAAAACAAGATACTTTATTCAAAATTAAAAATTCATATATTCAAAACTTATAAAAACAAATATATATTCAGAAAATCCAACATTATATAATAAAAATCCAAATTCATATATTAAAAATCCAAATCAACTTGGTAAAAACTTTGGGATGTTACATTCACCCTCCCTTAGGAACTTTTCGTCCTCGAAAAGGAAGTCGAGTAAATTTAAACTCCTTAACCAATTTTAAATTCCCATTTCTCTCTTAACATATCGGAATGTAATGTTCAGAACCAAGGCTCTTATCATTCTCAGGGTACTCTATCTAATTCTCACTAAAGGTAGAGTATAAGGAAACTTTTTTAATCTCGTGATTACCAGGGTTGTCACGGTCTTGTTTATAATCGAATTCTCTGAGTTAAACTCAGAGCTGCTATACTACCTCTAAGGAGAAACTGGGAAAGATACGGTCTAATTCTTAGAGGTCTATGACCTTAAGAAAGTTTTAAAGTTGGAAGTTATCATTCTAACTTACTCTTATGGGACCCATGATTTTCTTATCAATTATAAGACCAAGTGTTTAAATTAGAAATTTAAATCTAAATTCTCACATAATCCTTTCCCTAATCATTCAATTATCCTGCAAAATACCATCTTGGCTAAATTCAGTATTAGAAATTCTATTGCTCTTAATACAAATTCAAGTTCAATTTTAGAGGTAATTCAAAATACTGGTTCCAAATCCAAATTAATTCACTTTTCCATGAATTTATCAGAGCAGGAAAAAGGAAGAATTCAGAAATAAAGTTGGATAGTTAAAATTTCAAGCATGATTATTCGGGTGATATTCAAAAGATGACAATGGGTCGAGCAAAACCCAGCGATAAGGGAAGAGATAGAATTGTATTTCCGAAACACTCATTCTATTTCAAATATTCCAATTGTTTCAATTTTCTCATTAACCCATTTATAAGTTATACTCATTTAATATTCATATTTTAGTTGTCATATTCACCTAATCGAATAACACTTTTTCTTAATCCACTTTAAAATTCATAAATATATATATCTTTTCATTCTTGTTTACATATCAATCTTGTCTAGAAATTTTTCTTACTTATCTAGCCATAAAATCCCTTAAAACAATTTTATTTAAAATGCCATCACGCATCCTCTGCGCACTGTGATCAAGCTGGGGTTGTTTCAAATATTTATCTTAACATTTTCAGAACTCACTTCTTCACATTTAATAATTCAAAGACCCAAATTTTTCCTACTTCGATATTTGTTATAATTTGAATTAACCCTTTAAACTGATTTCTAACTTAAGTCAAAATCATCCCTTTACACAAATTCTTAACTTAAGTCTAAATCATCTTCAGATTTCTTAAGGGGTTCTGATAGCTAAGATATTCTTGGATATTCTCATTTACAATTCATGTTAAGGTTTTATCCAAATCTATTGCTTAAATTAACATATTAACATTCTTTCAGAAGTATAATATCTTTCCGGTTACAAATTATTAGATCATATTCAGACATTAGTTATGACTTGTTTAACTTGAAGTATGGGTGCTGTTTTTGATACAATTTCTTAATGTATTATCTTATTTCTCCACATTAGCTTCCCAATCTTAAAGTGGATTTACCTCAAAATCCTACTGGTTATTAAAATAGTTTGAATTTATAACATATTAAATTCCCTCTTAATAGTTCCAACCTATCGAAATAATTTAAGTATCCCTTGACGTCTTAACTGGAGTCATATAGTCATCCCACTTTCGAAACTCGAATGTAATAACCCGGAAAATGTGAACCAGTTTAAAATTTTTAAATTTGGTTATTAACAAGAAATTTGAATAGTTGAAATAATATATTTCAATAAAATATAGAATTGTGTATAATATTGCAGTTTGAAATTTTGATTACAAACTTTGTCTGACTGTACCGGGTGGAAAATATAACAGATTTTAACGAAACTGAAAATATTTAAATCTGTTTATCAATACCTTTCTAACGAATCTGAAAAATCGAAATTTCATAACGGAAATCAAAAGTTATGGCCAAATGAATTTTCAGAAAGGTCGCTATATAGTATATATAGCCCTTGAAAATTGAGATTTTGCATACGACCTCGGAATTCGACGAAACCACTTTTGTTGGGTCCGAGATGTCAAATTATTGCTAAGTTTCAAATTTCATAATTTTTGAAGCTAGTATGTGAGCGGGGCAAAAGATAACGTGTTTGGTCAAATTTTGTTAAAATGGGTCGACCTAAAAATGGCTGTTTTGCAAACGAGCTCAGAATTCGACGAAACTGGTTATGTTAGGACTGTATCGTCAAAACAAAGCTAGATTTATTTTTCTGGAATTTTTCGATTCAGTTTGTGGCCCTGGCAAATTGAAATGTACGTTTAAATTAAATATCAAATGTTTTATATTTTAATTTGAAAAATAACTGACTGTAACAGTCGAAATGGCCAACGAAACATATCCCATTGTGTTCGGAATGGGGGTATTTAGCTAGGGGCGACAGTCGTTGGGTTTGATTTCGAGGTCGTTTGTGGAAGGGGGTATTTTTGGAATTAAATAAATTAAAAATTAAAATAAAAAGGGCATCAACCAATCAGAATTCATCTCCCTCCTCGAAACCTCTGTCGCGACGCGGAAACCCTTCCGAATCTTCTCTCTTCAATTTCTCCGCATCCACTCAACGAAATCAAGCAAACCCAGTTCCAATTTGAAGAGCGTTCAGAGATCTTCAAATCCATAGTAATTTCATGAATTATCATTGAGTATTGGGAGAGAAATCGATTCGGAAAGCTCCGACCTTTGCGCCGCCGCCGTGCCCTCTAGGAGGCGTCGAGCTGGCCATCTCAGGTGTCATCGGGAAGCTCTCTCCTTCCTCTTCGACGTAGCGCTGGCCGTTCGTCCTAAAGCTTCGTGGTTTAGCCGAAAAATTCAACCCTAGTTTCGAAATCAAGAAGGGGTATACGGCTGAAACTGATTTTTACACTTTAAAGCGTTGCAAACTTGTAAAAATCATATCTTTTTGCTATGTTAACGAAATTCGATGAAACAGGAGACACCGTGACCGCAAGGAGGCTCTCTACATTCTAGAAGAAGCCGCGGATTTTTCTGACCTTCCTACGATTTTTAGCACCGCAATAACCAATGTGAGGAATCTAAATTATCTGTGTGAATGAAATCGCGTTGTATAAATTATATAAGCGAAGTGTAAATTATATACGCATTGTATACCTCATGTACATGTGTTGTATAAGTTATATTAGCGATGTATAAATTATACAAGCGTTGTTTGAAACATATATGCTTTAAATTGTGATGAAATGCAAGTGAATTATTATATTATATATATATATATACTCCCCTCGTCCACAGACCATGGACGATATTTATTGCTTGTGATTGACGTAATATCATATGGTTTGACGAATGGTTGGAAATAATTGTTTGTGGTTGATATTATGGTTGAAAAATACCTTTATGGTTGAGAAATACCTTTGTGGTTGAAAAATACCCTCTTGTGGTTGAAACAAAATAGAATAGGATTGCGGAATTGAAAATAAAACATGCCGCCTGCGTGCGAACTAGATGCATGATCCCCATTGTCAAAAACCGCGAGGTTTTAAGGTTGAGCGAGGAGCCGTACTAGGGACGGTCCCGGTTTTAACTACCCTGCCGTTATGCTGCCGGAATTTTCTGAAATAATTATGTGTTAGAATAATTTTCATTCATTGAAATTATTTACATATGCTATATCGAATATTCATGTGTTGAGTTGCAATTCCTTCGTTGAGTTGAAATTCATGTGTTGAATATTATTCGAATATAAACAAATGGCTTTAGCAATAAAAATCACATTTTTATATATATACAAACTATATCGAATATTCATGTGTTGAGTTGCAATTCCTTCGTTGAGTTGAAATTCATGTGTTGAATATTATTCGAATATAAACAAATGGCTTTAGCAATAAAAATCACATTTTTATATATATACAAACTATATCGAATATTCATGTGTTGAGTTGCAATTCCTTCGTTGAGTTGAAATTCATGTGTTGAATATTATTCGAATATAAACAAATGGCTTTAGCAATAAAAATCACATTTTTTATATATATATATACAAACTATATCGAATATTCATGTGTTGAGTTGCAATTCATTCATTGAGTAGAAATTCATGTGTTGAATATTATTTGAATTTAAACAAATGGCTTTAGCAATAAAAATCACATTTTATATATACAAACGATATAGAATATTCATGTGTTGAATTGCAGTTTGTTTGTCGAGTTGAAATTCATGTGTTGAATGTTATCGTCGTCTAAAAATAAAATGAATCGACAATGAAAACTATATTTTTATAGTGAATATGAAGAGTTAAAAATACACATGTGTCGAATAAATATTTTTGATGATAAAAATATTCCTTTTATCATGTATACGCTTAGTTAAAAATACACATGTGTCGAATAAATATTTTTGATGATAAAAATATTCCTTTTATCATGTATACGCTTAGTTAAAAATACACATGTGTCGAATAAATATTTTTGATGATAAAAATATTCCTTTTATCATGTATACGCTTAGTTAAAAATACACATGTGTCGAATAAATATTTTTGATGATAAAAATATTCCTTTTATCATGTATACGCTTAGTTAAAAATACACATGTGTCGAATAAATATTTTTGATGATAAAAATATTCCTTTTATCATGTATACGCTAAGTTAAAAATACTCATGTGTCGAATAAATATTTTTGATGATAAAAATATTCCTTTTATCATGTATACGCTTAGTTAAAAATACTCATGTGTCGAATAAATATTTGTGATGATAAAAATATTCCTTTTTCATTTATACGCTTAGTTAAAAATACACACATGTTGAAATAAATAATAGTTTGCTAGAAATATTATTATTAGCTTTGTTCTGCATATATATACATGTGTTGAACAGGAAAAATGGATAAGCTGTAGAGTAAAGAAATTAGTTGCGTGCCCGACAAATAGGTAAACCTTGATGAGTTGGCTGCGCAATTTTATTTATATATCAACTCCTGTGAATGCCATTGGATGCGGAGTGCTGGTTTTTCTGTGTGAAATAATAAACAACGCCATAGGATAGTAACAATTAATTTTGAACTACACTACATGGCATACTTCTTGATGATAGGCATACTTCATCATATTCCACATAAGCAATTGGAGCTTGTGTGACGAGGTGGAAGATTTACCATATGAGCAAGAGGCTTGTATGGCGATGACTATACACTACAGGTTGAACTGATGACTGATATGGACTATATAAATTATAACGATAAATTGCCAGATTAATAAAAACCCCACACGGGTCTAGAGTTGACAATAATCACGTCGCTCTAGTTATTAGATACGGCACATGGACTATTTATTTCCACACGGAAATGGGGTGACGGGAATTTATTCTCTGGAGTGATTATCAGTACATGCTCCCCCGTAAACACCAAAATATATCACTAAAAATATGTGAATGCTTTTTAGGATTTATTGGGTACCTAATACAGCCCAATAAATTTCCAAACCCCTCCCCGTACAAAGGAGGTTATGGCGAAATTTTTCGAAATATTAAGGCGTTAGTGAAATATTTGAAGTGAAAACGAAGTTGAAAATATAAAACGAACTATAGTTGAAACTATGGAATGAACTATATTTATATATATAAATATAAATATAATTAAAAGGAATAGAGGCCATGCAGTTCGCATTTCGGAATCGTAATTTGAAACGATTAGTACGAGAAATCCGACCATCGGATTTTCCCGAAACCGCAACCGCTGGGTTCGCCTTGGAAATATCTTTCCAACGGCACCAACCTTGTAAAAATCCAGCGGTTGGATTGTCCGGAATGTTTAATTCAAATCTGAAGAAAAACAGTGCCAGAATCGTTTATATTTATATATAAATATAAATATAATTAAATTTAATCGAATAACGACGCTGCAGTTCGAATTTTGAAACCGTAACTTCAAACTAGTGTGGAAGATCCAACCGTCGGATTCTCGCGAAACTGGAACCGTTGGGTTCGCTTTGGGAATATCTTCCCACTGATATAGACTTTGTAGAAATCCAACGGTTAGATTTTCCGATATGTGTAAAACAAATTAGGAGAAAAACAGCGCCAGTGCCACAGCATGACCTGAAACGTCATTTAATTAAATATGGCCATTTTTAAATAAATAAAAATGGCAAAAAATCGCTATAAAATATTGTAAGCAACATAGGTTGCAAATAAACGAATTGTGCTTGAATTGTTTGATATTTGATGGTTGTATGTGTATGACATGAAAATAACACTAAATGACTTAAAGATGGATGTCGAATGATATAACCACATAAAGAATCGATTTAAATTCTAATGACGTGAATTATTTGAAAAGGCCGAGCTAACCCTCATTTCAAATAATTCAGCGAGCGATTCGAATTGGAAAATGCAAAGACGATTCAAGACCGACGATCTTCGTATCGGTTGGATGGGCGCTACTGAGGTTCCTAACCGGAGTAGCTACCGGAAGGGGACGGAAGTAGTAGCCGTCTGAACGTATGTGTTGATTGTACGGATTTGCGAGGAATTTGACGCCTCCGGTTTCGTTCAGACCCAGGACGGACCTGTAAATGGACTGTGTGTCTGACATTGGATTTTGTTCTATATTGATTGATCTCTGTTAAATATATATCTCTTTGGCGGCGGAGAATTTATTCTTTTGCTTAACGCCCTTCTCTGAGACGTACGAGCTCAGGGGTTATATATCGATAGAAATCAATCGTATGGAGTGGACTGCCTATGTGGCATGCCAAGATGCTATGATCAAGGCTTCTGTTGCAAAGCAAAGTCGTGTGGATGATGATCAAAGCAAGGTCTACGAGGCCTAGCTTTGTGTATTTCGTAGATTCGCGAACCTCACACCCCGGTATGAGTTAAAAACGGGATACGGGCCGCTGGGAGAGCACGACGTTTCTTTCTAGCTATGGTGGTGTCAGTGACTTACCAGCCCTGACATATATATCTACTTTTCACCTTTGTGGTTGTTGGAATGCGAGGCGCCTCGATTATAGGTCTGTAAGGACCGGGAAACGTGTGTTCAGGAATTGCCAATCCTCTAACGTAAGTGAGGACCGGCCCAGCCGATCCAAGGGTTACCTAGTGTGCGTAGTCCTGAGGCATTTGCTAGAGTGTCTCGAAGCGGAGAGGAGCTTGCCCCTTGCCTCGACTCATGACGGAAATCCAATTTCCAATACGAGATAACGGATTCGATTGTAACTTATATATGGCGACATAGTGGCATGGGACGCTCATGTCTCCTATGATTGATATTTATGATGCTATTCATTTTTGAAACATATATGCACTAGTAATAATATCAAATGATTTTGCTTTATACGTATCAAGCATATTTGGCTATTATAAGGTAAAACTCTATCCTCTGGCTTGCGTTGCATTGTGTGATGGGACCTGAGTCTTATAATGGCTTCATTCTTTCTAAAAGCATTGCGTTGTTTTAAAAAGAATTTACTTTGTTTTAAATGCACTAGCAATCACTGGAGTAAACCCGTTCCGCGAAAGTGGCGTGGTCCTATGATTTGCTATTTACTGTTGTTTAACTGTTAAATAGATTCCTCATACCAGTCCCCATGACTGACTCGTTGTTTGTTTCACTTTGCAAACGCGGGTGCCCTTATTTTCACACGGGCAGCCTAGTACACAGGTGAAAGGTGGTTTTTGGTTCTGCACTGCTGCATAGCGTGCACTTTTGGCTCATGGCGAGGCTGACTTCATAGAGATGACTTAGACATTTTCCGCCATTACTGTATTTATATTATGATTCCGCCACTGGCGATGCAGACTAATTTACTTTCCGTATTTCTCACTATATGTATATGTATTCCGCCTTCGGTGATGTTGACTGATACTCTTATTATGTCTCACTGCATGTATGTATTCCGCCTCTAGCGATGATGACTGATCACTTCCCTTTCTTTTTACTAAGTATATCCCACGTTATGCTATTCTGATATTCCTACATGTTGTGATTCCGCTGTCATATCCATGTAAAATTATTTTATTTATTGTTTCTGCTATTATTTGTACTCTGCTATGATGATTAATGTGTTATTTCACAATGATTATCCTTAATACCGCCCCTCGGATTTTGGGATCGTCACAGTTGGTATCAGAGCTTTGGTTAACCTTAGTTTCGGGATCTAACACATTAAGCACCTCGTCAGAATAGAATCAGTAGTGTTATAATGCGAGTAGCTCATAAGAGATAGGATTAGCAATGTCCTAGAATGAGCTAAGCAGATTAGCAAAACAATTTGATCAGTATATCATCATTATCTTTCCTTGTATTCCCTTGCTTTATCATTTATGAAAATTATAAAATCTGTGAGCTTGACTCTTTTCTTGCTTATACAGTACTCTTAGATGGCTACACGTGGAGCAGCAGCTAGAGGAGGCCGTGGAGGCCGAGGAGATGCAGCAGGAGGACGGGGGAATATCCCCGTAGTAGTGGATGGTCCTATTATTCCGCCACCAGCACCAGAAGACTTTGAGCTCGACAAAGTATCAAAGAGGTATAGAAATCTTGGAGGGAAACCTTTTACTGGCACTGGCACAGTGACCGAAGCTATCGCTTGGCTGAAAACCTGTGAGAAAATATTCGAGGGTATGGGTATGGGAACTAACAACAATGCCCGACTTGGCATTTGGCTCCTTCAGGAAGAGGCAGAGCTGTGGTGGGATGCCATTACTTCTGGGGATGGAGCTGGTACTATCCGGACTTGGAGCAGTTCAAGACTTTGTTCAATGAGAAGTTTGTACCGGAACAAGCTCTAGAGAGGATGAGAGAGCAGTTTGCTAATCTCCAGCAGGGAGACCTCTCTATTCAGGACTATCTA
Source organism: Allium sativum (assembly GCA_030737875.1). Classification (NCBI taxonomy): domain Eukaryota; kingdom Viridiplantae; phylum Streptophyta; class Magnoliopsida; order Asparagales; family Amaryllidaceae; genus Allium; species Allium sativum. Next base: position 846,918,735 of record CM060918.1, read on the forward strand.
AATAAGTTCACCCAGCTATCGCGCTATGCTCCAGAACTAATTTTAACCAACAAAGCCAAGAATAAGAGATTCATATTTGGGCTGAAGCGCAAGTATCACGATAGAGCTATGAGCAACATCAAACTCTCCTTCACAGAGCTAGTGGAGATGGCTTGCAACTACGAAGACATGGATGAGAGACATGCTAGCCAAGACCGCGCTAAAAGCCAAGCAGGGAATAAGCGCAAGGCTTCAACAGACCAACCCGAATCTAGCATTACCGCGGCCGCTACTCAAAAACACGCAAACATCCCGAAAGGAAACTGATACAATTTTGGGAAGCCCGGTCATTTCTCTAATGTGTGCAAAGCCCCAAAGAAGCCAAAGGCCAATGACTCAGCCGAATGCTACAACTGCCACAAGAAGGGGCACTATAGCAAGAATTGTCCTTTGAAGAAGAGCGCACAAGTGGCCCATGTCTATGACGGGAAGACCCCGCCAGCTACCACCGATGGATCAGGTAAACCCGATGTCTTGGGAGGTACCCTTACCATTAAAAATATTCCTGTTTCTGTACTTTTTGATACTGGTGCATCACGTAGCTTCATTTCTGGTAGCATTGTTCATAAATTAAAGTTGAAACGAAGAAAACTTAGAGAACCAATTAAAGTTCAAAACCCGATAGGAGGTTCTGTTAGTCTTGATATATATTGTAAAGTACCTATTTCCTTTTCTCGATACCGATTTCCTTTTGATTCGATCGTCATGGACCTGTCCGAATTTGATATTATTCTGGGACTAGATTGGTTGACAAACTTTAAGGCCGAAGTTAGATGTGCCGAAAGGATCGTGAAAGTTGAAACAAAATCGAGGCATATCACCACACCATGTCATGGCTCAGAAATAAATAGAATGGAATTTTGGTCTTCTTTAGAAGTTACTCCCCCTTCGATGGAAAAGATACCGGTCGTTAAAAACTATGCGGATGTGTTTGAAGAAGTAGAAAACTTACCGCCGCAAAGAGAAATTGAATTTAGAAGTGATCTAATTCCTAACGCCCAACCAGTAGTACATCCAATAAGAAGAATGGCTCCGAAAGAAAAGGAAGAGCTAAGTAGTCAAACCCGAGAATTACTTTGGAAAGGTCTGATCAGACCAAGCTTTTCAGCATGGGGAGCCGCAGTGGTATTTGTCCCGAAATCAGACGGTACTCTAAGACTTTGCGTTGATTACCGAGATCTCAATAAACAAACACTAAAGAACAAATATCCTTTGCCCCGAATAGATGATCTGCTAGATCAATTAAATGGAGCAACAGTATTCTCCAGAATGGACCTAGCTACAGGTTTCCACCAATTGCGTATAGCCGAAGACTGTGTTCCTTTGACAGCCTTTAGGGGTCCCGATTTATTTTACGAATGGTTAGTAATGCCGTTCGGCTTGTGTAACGCTCCGGCATACTTTGTTGATCTTATGAACAGGGTGTTCCGTGGTGTATTGAATAAATTTGTTCTAGTCTTCATCGATGACATTCTAATCTACTCTAAGTCGGAAGATGAGCATGCAAAACATTTAGAACAAGTGTTGAAAATTCTAAGGAGAAACGTCTTAAAAGCTAAATTTTCTAAGTGTGTCTTCTGGTAGAATGATGTTAAATTCCTTGGCCATGTCGTGTCAAAAGAAGGAATTGCTGTAGACCCAAGCAAAATTACAGCGATTTAGAACTGGAAACAACCTACTACTCCCACAGAAGTTCGAAGTTTCCTTGGATTAGCTAGTTACTATCGGAAATTCGTTCAGGATTTTTCAAAGATATCAGGAGTATTGACAAAGCTTACAAAGAAGCATGAGGAATTCAAATGGACTCCCGAATGTGAAGAAGCTTTCCAAGAGCTAAAACTGAAGTTGACAACAGCTCCGGTATTGTAACACCCCACGCCCGCTACGGTCACTCACTAAGGGAATGCCATAGCATCGGTGGAGTATTTTAGTGAATATAGAACAGAAAAATTACAACAAGACAGATATAATTAGTACTTGAAATTTAAAAATATCATCTCACAACAGCGGAAATAAACATGTCTGGTTACATCATAAAACCATGATAAAAGTCAAGTACAATATCCATCAAAATAAAGGGGTACATAATCCCACTCTCTCAAACAATAGCCATAACAAAAGAAAAGATAACTGGATAACTGGAGCTTTACATCTACCCAAGCTCCTAAAGACTGGAACAGCAATCCGATCAAGCTCTACTACCGCTAGGATCCACCGTAGGACCTGAGGGTTGGGAAAAAGATAAAAACAACGGGGTCAGACATAAGTCTGAGTGAGTCCTATAACTTTAACAATACAATCATTAAAGTAACCAGAGAAGACATAAACTTGACCTACGGTAATATCTGGGGATGAATGGCTACACTAAGCAGCTTGGTAGACTTAGGATAAACTAAGATAACCGTCAGGACGCATCTACCCACCCAAGGATAATTACTAACTGCACCACACCAGTCATTCCTACTTAAAGGTTGATCCCTTCCAAGGACTTAGAAAATTTCCCCAGTAGTTTCATGTACCCCTAGCCCACTACATAGGTGCCGTCTGCCCCTATCTCCACTAGGTGTATCCAGTAATTCTTACCCAGTAGTTTCGTGTACCCCTACATAGGTGCCGTCTGCCATTATCTTCATTAGGTGTACCCACTACTCCCCAAGCGATCGGCTCCCTACCGTAGATACCCGTGCTGGTCCCACAGTGGGGTGTATCACTCCCCTAAGGTGGCTACCCAATATTAACGGTGCACGGCTTTATATCTACACGATGCAACAACGGCTTATCTACCAGCCCGGGCCCACACACACATATGAAACCCGTTGGACTTGCGTTGCCACCGCTAACCCGTTTTGGCCTCTTATAATCAAGCCCAATATGCGTGTCCCGTCACTCAACATGGGTCGAGCCCACAAAGATACGTTTGGGATATTGGTTGAAATGGGCCCCCACAAGCTACCCACTTAAGCTTGTCAAATATCTAGTGTATCCCACTTAACCCTTTAATCATGTTTAATTACATGTTTCCACTTGGTTAAGTATTCTAATCGTATTTTCTATTGCCACCCAGGGCAACCCACTAGATTCCACATGCCACCCAAGGCACCCACAAAATTTCCTCATGCCACCCAAGGCACCCACTTAACCCCTCATGTCCCACTACATGCTACTATGGTTAAGTGTTTCTTAATTAATTAAGACCATGATCTCCCATAAAGACCTCCCACATTAGACTGGCTGTTATGACCGCCTGGTTAAGCCGGTAGAATCCGGGCAGTCTTACGTCATAACAGAGTCTAACCTCGTGTCTTTACCTTAATCACGTATTTAATTTATGGCTAAGACCTCTCACATTGGGCTGACATTTGTAGCAACTGGTTAAGCCGGTCGGGTCCGGGCAGTTTTACACTACAAATGAGTCCAACCTCGTGTCTTAGTCGATTAATTACACCTAATTAATCACCCCCATATTAATTATCCCTAATTAATATCAAGTTTTCCATAACATGGGTAGACCTAACTCAATAGGTAAATTCCCATGGGGTAGACCTAACTCAATAGTTAAATTCCCACTTATGGTAATTTATTTTTATGGTATGCTTAATCATACCCAATCATTCATTTATTAACATATTTACCAACCCCATCGTTCCCCACGTAAATCGTTCTCATGTCGTGACAAAATAAAGGGGAAGATCCATCACAAATATCATGGGTTTAGCATATAACTTTGTCATGGGTTAAGAGGATGTCAACTTGCATATATGAGCATATATTAACCCAACTACATATAACCCAAACTTGCATATTATCATACACATGATTTGCATAACATGTTGTATATGAGCTTGCATATCATCATACACATATCTTGCATAACATGTTGAACTTACATATAGTCATTCTCATAACTTGCATAACATGTTAAACATGCATTTAAGCATACACATAACTTGCATAAGCATTCACATACTTGCATAAGCATTCATATACTTGCATAAGCATACATAACTTGCATAAACATGCATAACTTGCATATCATGTCATTTAAGCATATACTTATCTTGCATAAGCATTCATATACTCGCATAAGCATGCATAACTTGCATATCACATAAATCTTGCATTTAAACATATACATGACTTGCATAAGCATCCATACACTTGCATAAGCATGCATAACTTGCATATCACTTTCAACTTGCAATTAAACATATACTTTATTACACATGCATAATTCCACTCATTAAATATGCATAAATCCACTTGTTAAGCATGCATAAACCAACTTATCAAATATGCATAAACATAGAACAACATAGAGTAACGTATCATTATACATGATTCAAATTCACTAATCCGCATTTAAGACCATAAGTCTCATTACACCTAATCTACTTACTTTAACAATTGATGTTAAAGTGATAGAAACTCACCAAACTCAAGATTAGCAACCTTATGAAGTAGAATTAGTTGCTAACTATGAAGATAATGATGATTAGAGAATGATTTGAGAGGGATTAGCTTGAAACTTCCTTCTTAGGTTAATGGAGACTCCTCTTAGGATTTAATTTGGCGGCATGAGGCCATCATTTCTATTTTTGGTAAGGATAAAGGGGGGTTTAGGGTGTATTTATAGATTAGGTGAGTGTTTTAAGCCCTTAGATTAACCCTAGATTAGATTAGGACCCTTAGATTTAGGTAATCTCTAGAACCAGCCCTCCTAGCCAGCCTAGAACCCAACCTGGTGCACCCAGGTTCACTGGACGGCTCGACCCTGTCGACAGGCCAGTCGACAGGCAAGTCGACACCCCTGTCGACAGGCCTGTCGACAGCCCTGTCGACATGGGTAGGCGGGAATTTCCCCGCCTGACCCCGCCTGTTTCATTTTAAAATCTGAATTTAAAATTTTTAAATCTTTTTTTAGTTCTAATTTTTCTGCAAACTTCCTTGGGCCATAACCGGGCCATACGGACTCCGATTTTCGAAAACTCGGACTCTATTTCGCGTATTTTTCCGAGACGAACGTAATAACGCAGCCCGTTACCCCCAATTCCCACATCTGAGATTATTTATCCTATAATTAGCGAATTTTAGTATTAACTAAAATTCGGGGTGTTACATTCTCCCCTCCTTAAAGGATTTCGTCCCCGAAATCTCTAGGCTAAGGAGAATGCATATCCTACCATCCAAACAACCATCTACTCAAATCATCAACCACAGGCATCCATTGTCCTTAAACAGTTTCTAATGATGTATGAGCATATGCAAAAAGTGTGTGTATATGTTCCCTATCTAATGTATGAACATATGCAAACCATGATAGTGCCATGCATCCATTATGTATGCGAGAGAACCCTATTGACACATACAATATCTACATGAGTGCACAATCATTCACCAAAATGCATCATCCATGTGATAACACAACCATTATACATCCATAAATATATCTTCCTACACACAATTTTATGCAATATGCAATATGAAGTGACTGAGCCGATCTAGTGCCTAGAGTGTGTGTATATGCATCCACGAGCAACCACTAGCAAACACTTGCATCCACTTGCATCCATCAACCATAACATGTCTCAAACACATGTTTCAACCATAGGTTTACCCTATCTAAAGGTCAAAGATACTAACGAGAGGACATACCAAAGATAAGATAAGTACTAGACAAGCGATAAAGGAGAAAGTAAAGACATACCCTCAAAAAGAAATGGGTACAATGAACGCATCTTCGCTTCCGTCTCCCAAGTCGCGTTGCTCTCATCTTCTCCCCATTGCACTTTGACTAGCTGAACCTCTCTGTTTCTCAACTTCCTAGTCTCTGACCCAAGGATGCGAGTAGGAGCTCGTCGAATCGTCGCTTCACGCTCAACCTCTACATCTCTAAGCAAGCTCGGCTCTACCACCTCTGCGGTCTCATGTAAGCACTTACTCAGATGTGATACATGGAATACATCATGAACACCACTAAGTCTGTCGGGCAACTCCACCCTATATGACATCCGTCCAATCCTTTCCTTGATAGGAAACGGCCCAACAAACCTCGGTGCTAACTTCCCAACGGATCCGAAGCGAACAACATTTCTCAACGGAGATACCTTAACAAAAACCATATCTCCAACCTCAAACTCAAGATCCGTCCTTCTCTTGTCCGCATAAGATTTTTGCCTATCCTGCGCTGCTTTCATCCTTCTTCGAATCAAGTCAATCTTCTCAGAAGTCTCCCTAACCATATCGGGCCCAAGCAAGATCTTATCCGTAGATTCCCACCAACATGTAGGTGATCGACAAGGCCTTCCATAGAGAGCTTCGAAAGGAGCCATACCAATACTGGACTGAAAGCTGTTATTATATGCGAACTCCACCAATGGAAGATGCTCTTCCCATGTACCTCCAAAATCTAAGATACAAAGCCTCAAAAGGTCTTCTAGAACACGATTCACCCTCTCAGTCTGGCCGTCTGTCTGAGGATGATATGCGGTGCTCAGACACAATTGAGTCCCCACTGCTTCTTGCAAACTTCTCCAGAACTCGCTAGTGAAGATAGGATCTCGATCACTCACTATGCTAGAGGGTACCCCATGTAATCGAACTATCTCTCGAAGATATACTGAAGCTAGCCATGGAGCAGTCCTCTTGCTCTTCACAGGTATGAAATGGGCGCTCTTAGTAAGTCTATCTACCACCACCCAAATTCCTGTATTACCCTTTCTCGACCTGGGAACCCGTTTATAAAATCCATCGAGACGCTATCCCACTTCCATTGCGGAACCTCCAATGGGTGAAGCAACCCACCTGGTTTCCTTTGCTCCGCCTTCACTTGCTGGCACACCAAACATCGAGCGACATACTCGGCCACATCTTTCTTCATACCGGCCCAGAAGAAAACCCTCTTCATGTCTTGGTACATCTTATCCCCACCAGGATGAATGGTCATCCTAGAACGGTGTGCGTCATCAAGAATAGCCTTCCTCAAACCCTCGTCTTGCGGTACACAAAGTCTACCGTCTCTGCGCAAGTACCCCCTATCGTCTTAGGGTGCACCTACTCAAATGGCTGGACGACTCCCCCCTTATGAGCTTCTCTACTAACTCAACCAACTGTGGGTCGCCCCTCTGTGCTTCTCCAATCCGCCCTAAGAGAGTAGGCCTAACTTCCAAGGAAGCTAGCAAACCGGGTACATAATCAATGGAAGGTCTGAAATCAAACATCGAGATAAACTCCAAGTCTCGTCGTTCCACGAACAATGGACTCAAGGACAACCTCTTCCTACTCAAGGCGTCCGCCACCACGTTACCCTTGCCAGGGGTATACGCTATCTCGAAATCATAAGATGCTAAGAACTCCATCCACCTTTGCTGTCTTAAGTTTAAATCTTTCTGAGAGAACAAGTACTTCAAAGATTTGTGGTCAGTGAACAACTCGAATCTCTCACCAAGAAGATAATGGCGCCAAATCTTAAGCGCATAAACAATAGCGGCCAGCTCTAGATCATGGGTAGGGTAATTTTTCTCATGTGCTCTCAACTGCCTTCCACCATAGGCTATTACCCTTCCCTCTTGCATTAAGACTGCGCCAAGTCCTGTCCCACAGGCATCGGTATAGACAACAAATGGCTTGCTCCCATCTGGCAACACTAAAACTGGAGCGGTGGTTAAAGCTCTCTTTAACCGTCGGAACGCATCATCACAATCTACGTCCCATGTGAAAACAAGATTCTTCTTTGTTAAGCGGGTTAATGGGGCTGATATCTTCGCGAAGTCTTTAATAAACTTCCTATAATAACCCGCCAACCCCAAGAAACTTCTTACTTCGGTAGCATTCTTCGGAACCTTCCAATCCTGAATTCATACTACCTTCGCGGGATCCACAGCTATCCCTTCCTTGGAGACCACGTGCCCCAAGAATCGTACTTCCTTCCTCCAGAAGTGACATTTAGAGAATTTAGCCTTAAGGCTATGTGCTCGAAGAGTCTTCAACACTTCCCAAAGATGTAGGGCATGCTCTTCTTCACTCTTAGAAAATACTAAGATATCATCCACAAAGACCACCACAAATTTATTAAGGAACTCCCTGAACACCCTACTCATCAAATCAACAAAGTATGCAGGGGCGTTCGTCAACCCAAATGGCATCACCAGCCACTCATAGAAACCATCCGGAGTTCTAAAGGCAGTCTTGTCTATGCTATCCTCAGCCACCCTCAACTGATGAAACCCCGTGGCTAAGTCCAACTGAGAAAATACTGAAGCGCCAACCAACTGATCGAAAAGATCATCAATCCTCGGCAATGGGTGTCTATTCTTCTTTGTGAGCTTGTTGAGTTCTCTATAGTCTACACAAAGTCTGAGGGACCCATCTGCCTTCGTAGCAAATACTACTGGAGCACCCCACTCCGATATGCTCCGTCTTATGAACCCCTTCTCAAGCAACTCCCCTACTTGCTTATGGAGTTCCCTCCTCTCACGAGGAGCCATGTGGCGCACTGGTAAAGATACCGGTTTAGCATTATCCACCAAATATATTCGGAAGTCAATCTCCCGCTTCGGAGGAAAGCCATTCACCTCCTCAAACACATCCGGATATTCCCGAACCACTCTCATAGATTGCAAACTCTCGACCGAAGCGTCAAGCGATTCAAGATAACTTAGCATAACAGAGTCCATGGGATTACAAGAAATCTCGAGAGTGTTACCCAAACGGGTCATGAGCCTAACAACTCTCCTTTCGCAATCAAGAACGGCACCATTACTGGATAACCAGTCCATGCCCAAAATCAACCCATAGCTCGTGAAGCCCAATACAAAAGCATCACATCTAAACTCAATGCTAAGTATAGAAATCTTCAAACCCAAACATATCATGGACAAATAAGTGGAGCCCCCAATTGGGTTTGAAACAACCAAGGGATCATCTACCAGACTGGTGTCTAAGTGCAGTAACTCAACTAATGATGATGAAATAAACGAATGCGATGCGCCTGAATCAAACAATGTACGGACAGGATGGTCAAATAGAAAAACCAGACTTTCAACGGAAATAGTTCTACCTCTCTCCTGAATCGGTGGAACCGCGAGAGCCTGTACTTGCCCCCTAGCCTGACTCGGTGCCATAAGAGCTTGCACCTGTCCTCCTGAGGTAGACCCCGTCCTTTGCCCCTTCTTAGGGCAATCCTACACTAAGTGCCCTGCTTCGCCACAGTGGAAGCAGCCGGTCTTCTTCTTCTTGCGACAATCCTTGCTTAGGTGGCCAGGTGTCCCACAATTGAAACACTTCTTCTTCTTGCCCTTGCCACCGTTGCCTTTCCCACCTTTGTTTTGCTGTTGTTGAGGTTTCTTTTGATCTCCCTTCTTCTCGGGTGCCTTATTAGTATTAGGACCCTTCTCTTCCTCATACATGAGTGCCATGTCAACTAGCTTCTCAAAGGTGGCCCCCATAGGGATATGAGTCATAGCCAACCCATGCATAGGTTCATTCAAGCCTTTCACGAACCGCAAAGCCTTCTTCTCCGGTGTATTCACCATATCTAGGCCAAACCTTGCCAATTGATTAAACTTGTTAACATATTCCTTCACCGAAAGATTTCCTTGCTTTAGAGTCAAGAATCTTTCCATATACAAGTTTTCTTCCGCCCTTGAGAGAAACTTTGCCACAAATCTTTGCCTAAAATCCGCCCAAGAGTCAACGGGGCGTTCTCCATTAGTGACCTCCCACCAGAATGAGGCCTCTCCCTTCATTAACCAAGCAGCCAACTTGACTTTCTTCCCTTCTTCCATCTCAAAGATATCTATCAACTCTTCCACCTCCTTAAGCCAATCTCTAGCCTCCAAAAAGGTTTCAGATCCTTGAAAAGGTTTCCCTCCCATAGCTTTAAATTCCTTGCAAGTCTTAGCAAAAGTATCCGTGCGAGGAGGAGGGGGAGGAGGAAGATCGGGTGCTACGGTTGGTGGAGGAATATTTGCTGGACCCGCAGTGGTGGCCCTAGCCTCCATCACTCTCCTATACCATACTGGTACCGTCACACCCTCCGGAAGATTAAGATTCTCGGCCATGCTGAAACGGAAAAGGAAAGATTCAAAACGGAGAATTCGAAGGATATAGATATGGCTATTGGGGATTATGCTTTTCTTTCAAAAACTTTTCTCTTAAAAGACATGTTTTTGAAAATATCTTTTCCAAAAATGTTTTTAGAAAAATAGTTTTCTAAAAATTTTATCTGTTCTGGTAACCTGGCTCTGATACCACGTGTAACACCCCACGCCCGCTATGGTCACTCACTAAGGGAATGCCATAGCATCGGTGGAGTATTTTAGTGAATATAGAACAGAAAAATTACAACAAGACAGATATAATTAGTACTTGAAATTTAAAAATATCATCTCACAACAGCGGAAATAAACATGTCTGGTTACATCATAAAACCATGATAAAAGTCAAGTACAATATCCATCAAAATAAAGGGGTACATAATCCCACTCTCTCAAACAATAGCCATAACAAAAGAAAAGATAACTGGATAACTGGAGCTTTACATCTACCCAAGCTCCTAAAGACTGGAACAGCAATCCGATCAAGCTCTACTACCGCTAGGATCCACCGTAGGACCTGAGGGTTGGGAAAAAGATAAAAACAACGGGGTCAGACATAAGTCTGAGTGAGTCCTATAACTTTAACAATACAATCATTAAAGTAACCAGAGAAGACATAAACTTGACCTACGGTAATATCTGGGGATGAATGGCTACACTAAGCAGCTTGGTAGACTTAGGATAAACTAAGATAACCGTCAGGACGCATCTACCCACCCAAGGATAATTACTAACTGCACCACACCAGTCATTCCTACTTAAAGGTTGATCCCTTCCAAGGACTTAGAAAATTTCCCCAGTAGTTTCATGTACCCCTAGCCTACTACATAGGTGCCGTCTGCCCCTATCTCCACTAGGTGTATCCAGTAATTCTTACCCAGTAGTTTCGTGTACCCCTACATAGGTGCCGTCTGCCCCTATCTTCATTAGGTGTACCCACTACTCCCCAAGCGATCGGCTCCCTACCGTAGATACCCGTGCTGGTCCCACAGTGGGGTGTATCACTCCCCTAAGGTGGCTACCCAATATTAACGGTGCACGGCTTTATATCTACACGATGCAACAACGGCTTATCTACCAGCCCGGGCCCACACACGCATATGAAACCCGTTGGACTTGCGTTGCCACCGCTAACCCATTTTGGCCTCTTATAATCAAGCCCAATATGCGTGTCCCGTCACTCGACATGGGTCGAGCCCACAAAGATACGTTTGGGATATTGGTTGAAATGGGCCCCCACAAGCTACCCACTTAAGCTTGTCAAATATCTAGTGTATCCCACTTAACCCTTTAATCATGTTTAATTACATGTTTCCACTTGGTTAAGTATTCTAATCGTATTTTCTATTGCCACCCAGGGCAACCCACTAGATTCCACATGCCACCCAAGGCACCTACAAAATTTCCTCATGCCACCCAAGGCACCCACTTAACACCTCATGTCCCACTACATGCTACTATGGTTAAGTGTTTCTTAATTAATTAAGACCGTGATCTCCCATAAAGACCTCCCACATTAGACTGGCTGTTATGACCGCCTGGTTAAGCCGGTAGAATCCGGGCAGTCTTACGTCATAACAGAGTCTAACCTCGTGTCTTTACCTTAATCACGTATTTAATTTATGGCTAAGACCTCTCACATTGGGCTGACATTTGTAGCAACTGGTTAAGCCGGTCGGGTCCGGGCAGTTTTACACTACAAATGAGTCCAACCTCGTGTCTTAGTCGATTAATTACACCTAACTAATCACCCCCATATTAATTATCCCTAATTAATATCAAGTTTTCCATAACATGGGTAGACCTAACTCAATAGGTAAATTCCCATGGGGTAGACCTAACTCAATAGGTAAATTCCCACTTATGGTAATTTATTTTTATGGTATGCTTAATCATACCCAATCATTCATTTATTAACATATTTACCAACCCCATCGTTCCCCACGTAAATCGTTCTCATGTCGTGACAAAATAAAGGGGAAGATCCATCACAAATATCATGGGTTTAGCATATAACTTTGTCATGGGTTAAGAGGATGTCAACTTGCATATATGAGCATATATTAACCCAACTACATATAACCCAAACTTGCATATTATCATACACATGATTTGCATAACATGTTGCATATGAGCTTGCATATCATCATACACATATCTTGCATAACATGTTGAACTTACATATAGTCATTCTCATAACTTGCATAACATGTTAAACATGCATTTAAGTATACACATAACTTGCATAAGCATTCACATACTTGCATAAGCATTCATATACTTGCATAAGCATACATAACTTGCATAAACATGCATAACTTGCATATCATGTCATTTAAGCATATACTTATCTTGCATAAGCATTCATATACTCGCATAAGCATGCATAACTTGCATATCACATAAATCTTGCATTTAAACATATACATGACTTGCATAAGCATCCATACACTTGCATAAGCATGCATAACTTGCATATCACTTTCAACTTGCATTTAAACATATACTTTATTACACATGCATAATTCCACTCATTAAATATGCATAAATCCACTTGTTAAGCATGCATAAACCAACTTATCAAATATGCATAAACATAGAACAACATAGAGTAACATATCATTATACATGATTCAAATTCACTAATCCGCATTTAAGACCATAAGTCTCATTACACCTAATCTACTTACTTTAACAATTGATGCTAAAGTGATAAAAACTCACCAAACTCAAGATTAGCAACCTTATGAAGTTGAATTAGTTGCTAACTATGAAGATAATGATGATTAGAGAATGATTTGAGAGGGATTAGCTTGAAACTTCCTTCTTAGGTTAATGGAGACTCCTCTTAGGATTTAATTTGGCGGCATGAGGCCATCATTTCTATTTTTGGTAAGGATTAAGGGGGGTTTAGGGTGTATTTATAGATTAGGTGAGTGTTTTAAGCCCTTAGATTAACCCTAGATTAGATTAGGACCCTTAGATTTAGGAAATCTCTAGAACCAGCCCTCCTAGCCAGCCTAGAACCCAACCTGGTGCACCCAGGTTCACTGGACGGCTCGACCCTGTCGACAGGCCAGTCGACAGGCAAGTCGACACCCCTGTCGACAGGCCTGTCGACAGCCCTGTCGACATGGGTAGGCGGGAATTTCCCCGCCTGACCCCGCCTGTTTCATTTTAAAATCTGAATTTAAAATTTTTAAATCTGTTTTTAGTTCTAATTTTTCTGCAAACTTCCTTGGGCCATAACCGGGCCATACGGACTCCGATTTTCGAAAACTCGGACTCTATTTCGCGTATTTTTCCGAGACGAACGCAATAACGCAGCCCGTTACCCCAAATTCCCACATCTGAGATTATTTATCCTATAATTAGTGAATTTTAGTATTAACTAAAATTCGGGGTGTTACAGGTATTAACAATAATAGAAGGTAACCAAGACTTGACTGTATGGACAGATGCTTCTATTAGAGGGCTAGGCGCAGTGTTAATGCAAAAAGGCCAAGTGATCGCTTATGCCAGCCGTCAGCTAAAGCCGCATGAAAGAAATTATGCTACTCATGATCTTGAGTTATTAGCCATCGTGTTTGCTTTAAGAATATGGAGGCATTATTTATTGGGCGAGAAATTCGAACTATACACCGATCATCAATCCTTGAAATATCTGTTCACTCAGAAAGATTTAAACCTGAGGCCACAACGTTGGTTAGAATTCCTTGCAGCATACGATTTTGAAATTATATACACTCCAGGGAAAGCCAATGTTGTAGCAGATGCGCTCAGCAGAAATAATGAAATCATTGCCAGTTTTATCATTACTTCTTCCTTGCAAGATAAGATAACTATTCTTCAGAAGGACGATGAATTCATTAAAAGGATTAGCCAGCGGATCCGAGAAAGAAAGCCCTCAGATTTTAGCCTTGATAGCCAAGGAGTCCTAAGATTAAAAGGGAGAATTTGTGTGCCTGGAATCCCAGAGCTTAGAAGAGAAATACTTGATGAGTGCCACAAGTCCAAGTTAAGTATCCACCCTGGTGTAAGAAAAATGTATAACGATATCAAACGCACATTCTGGTGGAAGGCGATGAAATGAGATATTTCAATATATGTTAGCAGATGCTCCACTTGTCAGCTAGTTAAGAGTGATCAGCAAAAATTGGCTGGATTATTACAACCCTTAGAAATTCCAGGATGGAAGTGGGAACAAATTTCGATGGATTTCATTGATGGCCTGCCGCGAACTAGAAAAGGAAACGACAGTATATGGGTAATCGTAGATCGCTTCACGAAGACTGCCCATTTCATACCTGTCCGATCCAACAGAACGGCTCAAAGTCTGGCACAGATTTACTTCACAGAAATAGTTAAACTACATGGAGTGCCACTCAATATAGTCAGTGATAGAGATCCCCTATTTACTAGCAAATTCTGGGAAGCCTTCCAGACAGAATTGGGAACCAAATTGAATCTAAGCACCGCTTATCACCCTCAGACAGACGGTCAAACCGAGCGGGTGAATAGAATTTTGGAAGATCTATTGCGGGCTTGCGTTATCGATTTTGGAGGCTCATGGGAAGATAATTTACATTTAGCCGAATTCCCTTACAACAATAGCTATCAAGCAAGTTTGGGAATGTCTCCATTTGAAGCATTATACGGTAGACCGTGCAGATCTCCCGCATGTTGGGTAGAACCTGGCAACAAGCTTGTGTTAGGGCCCGATATGATTCAAGAAGCATCAGATAAAGTCGATTTCATTAAGAAGCGATTGAAAACCGCGCAGAGCCGATAGAAAAGTTATGCTGATGCGAGAAGAAGGGATATATCGTTTGCCGTGGGCGATTATGTTTATTTAAGAGTTTCTCCAATGCGAGGAGTAATCAGATTTGGCAAGACTGGGAAGTTGGCACCGAGATTTATTGGTCCCTTTCCTATACTTGAACGGATTGGAACTCTGGCCTATAGGGTTTCATTACCTAATTGGTTGCCTGGTGTACATGATGTGTTCCACGTATCTCAACTCAGAAAACATGTTCATGATCCAGATCTTGTTGTAGTAGAAGCAGCACAACAGGATATTGACATAACTCCAGAATTAGCACTCAAGAGGGAGCCATTAAAGATAGTTGGCAAAGAAACTAAAGAGCTAAGGAGGAAAAAGATTCATCTAGTCAAAGTACAGTGGAGTAGTGATCATAGAGACTGTACTTGGGAGACTGAGGAAAGCATTAAACAAGCCTACCCCAAATGCGGAGTGGACATCTCTGACTAACTCCGGTGCAAGGTACCTTTACAATACTTTGCATTTACATTTTATTTCCTACTTAGCTGTTATTTCCTTTTCGAGGACGAAAAGTTTTAAGTGGGGGAGATTGTAATAACCCGGAAAATGTGAACCAGTTTAAAATTTTTAAATTTGGTTATTAACAAGAAATTTGAATAGTTGAAATAATATATTTCAATAAAATATAGAATTGTGTATAATATTGTAGTTTGAAATTTTGATTACAAACTTTGTCTGACTGTACCGGGTGGAAAATATAACAGATTTTAACGAAACTGAAAATATTTAAATCTGTTTATCAATACCTTTCTAACGAATCTGAAAAATCGAAATTTCATAACGGAAATCAAAAGTTATGGCCAAATGAATTTTCAGAAAGGTCGCTATATAGTATATATAGCACTTGAAAATTGAGATTTTGCATACGACCTCGGAATTCGACGAAACCACTTTTGTTGGGTCCGGGATGTCAAATTATTGCTAAGTTTCAAATTTCATAATTTTTGAAGCTAGTATGTGAGCGGGGCAAAAGATAACGTCTTTGGTCAAATTCTGTTAAAATGGGTCGACCTAAAAATGGCTGTTTTGCAAACGAGCTCAGAATTCGACGAAACTGGTTTGTTAGGACCGTATCGTCAAAACAAGGCTAGATTTATTTTTCTGGAATTTTTCGATTCAGTTTGTGGCCCTGGCAAATTGAAATGTACGTTTAAATTAAACATCGAATGTTTTATATTTTAATTTGAAAAATAACTGACTGTAACAGTCGAAATGGCCAACGAAACATATCCCATTGTGTTCGGAATGGGGGTATTTAGCTAGGGGCGACAGTCGTTGGGTTTGATTTCGAGGTCGTTTGTGGAAGGGGGTATTTTTGGAATAAAATAAATTAAAAATTAAAATAAAAAGGGCATCAACCAATCAGAATTCATCTCCCTCCTCGAAACCTCTGTCGCGACGCGGAAACCCTTCTGAATCTTCTCTCTTCAATTTCTCCGCATCCACTCAACGAAATCAAGCAAACCCAGTTCCAATTTGAAGAGCGTTCAGAGATCTTCAAATCCATAGTAATTTCACGAATTATCATTGTGTATTGGGAGAGATATCGAGTCGGGAAGCTCCGACCTTTGCGCCGCCGCTGTGCCCTCTAGGAGGCGTCGAGCTGGCCATCTCAGGTGTCATCGGGAAGCTCTCTCCTTCCTCTTCGACGTAGCGCTGGCCGTTCGTCCTAAAGCTTCGTGGTTTAGCCGAAAAATTCAACCCTAGTTTCGAAATCAAAAAGGGGTATACGGCTGAAACTGATTTTTACACTTTAAAGCGTTGCAAACTTGTAAAAATCATATCGTTTTGCTATGTTAACGAAATTCGATAAAACAGGAGACACCGTGACCGCAAGGAGGCTCTCTACATTCTAGAAGAAGCCGCGGATTTTTCTGACCTTCCTACGATTTTTAGCACCGCAATAACCAATGTGAGGAATCTAAATTATCTGTGTGAATGAAATCGCGTTGTATAAATTATATAAGCGAAGTGTAAATTATATACGCATTGTATACCTCATGTACATGTGTTGTATAAGTTATATTAGCGATGTATAAATTACACAAGCGTTGTTTGAAACATATATGCTTTAAATTGTGATGAAATGCAAGTGAATTATTATATTATATATATATATATATACTGCCCTCGTCCACAGACCATGGACGATATTTATTGCTTGTGATTGACGTGATATCATATGGTCTGACGAATGGTTGGAAATAATTGTTTGTGGTTGATATTATGGTTGAAAAATACCTTTATGGTTGAGAAATACCATTGTGGTTGAAAATTACCCTCTTGTGGTTGAAACAAAATAGAATAGGATTGTGGAATTGAAAATAAAACATGCCGCCTGCGTGCGAACTAGATGCATGATCCCTATTGTCGAAAACCGCGAGGTTTTAAGGTAGAGCGAGGAGCCGTACTAGGGACGGTCCCGGTTTTAACTACCCTGCCGTTATGCTGCCGGAATTTTCTGAAATAATTATGTGTTAGAATAATTTTCATTCATTGAAATTATTTACATATGCTATATCGAATATTCATGTGTTGAGTTGCAATTCCTTCGTTGAGTTGAAATTCATGTGTTGAATATTATTCGAATATAAACAAATGGCTTTAGCAATAAAAATCACATTTTTATATATATACAAACTATATCGAATATTCATGTGTTGAGTTGCAATTCCTTCGTTGAGTTGAAATTCAT
Source organism: Allium sativum (assembly GCA_030737875.1). NCBI lineage: Eukaryota > Viridiplantae > Streptophyta > Magnoliopsida > Asparagales > Amaryllidaceae > Allium > Allium sativum. The sequence continues at coordinate 846,936,406 of CM060918.1, forward strand.
GTGTTGAATATTATTCGAATATAAACAAATGGCTTTAGCAATAAAAATCACATTTTTATATATATACAAACTATATCGAATATTCATGTGTTGAGTTGCAATTCCTTCATTGAGTTGAAATTCATGTGTTGAATATTATTCGAATATAAACAAATGGCTTTAGCAATAAAAATCACATTTTTTATATATATATACAAACTATATCGAATATTCATGTGTTGAGTTGTAATTCATTCTTTGAGTAGAAATTCATGTGTTGAATATTATTTGAATTTAAACAAATGGCTTTAGCAATAAAAATCACATTTTTATATATACGAACGATATAGAATATTCATGTGTTGAATTGCAATTTGTTCGTCGAGTTGAAATTCATGTGTTGAATGTTATCGTCGTCTAAAAATAAAATGAATCGACAATGAAAACTATATTTTTATAGTGAATATGAAGAGTTAAAAATACACATGTGTCGAATAAATATTTTTGATGATAAAAATATTCCTTTTATCATGTATACGCTTAGTTAAAAATACACATGTGTCGAATAAATATTTTTGATGATAAAAATATTCCTTTTATCATGTATACACTTAGTTAAAAATACACATGTGTCGAATAAATATTTTTGATGATAAAAATATTCCTTTTATCATGTATACGCTTAGTTAAAAATACACATGTGTCGAATAAATATTTTTGATGATAAAAATATTCCTTTTATCATGTATACGCTTAGTTAAAAATACACATGTGTTGAATAAATATTTTTGATGATAAAAATATTCCTTTTATCATGTATACGCCTAGTTAAAAATACTCATGTGTCGAATAAATATTTTTGATGATAAAAATATTCCTTTTATCATGTATACGCTTACTTAAAAATACTCATGTGTTGAATAAATATTTTTGATGATAAAAATATTCCTTTTATCATGTATACGCTTAGTTAAAAATACACACGTGTTGAAATAAATAATAGTTTGCTAGAAATATTATTATTAGCTTTGTTCTGCATATATATACATGTGTTGAACAGCAAAAATGGATTAGCTGTAGAGTAAAGAAATTAGTTGCGTTCCCGACAAATAGGTAAACCTTAATGAGTTGGCTGCGCAATTTTATTTATATATCAACTCCTGTGAATGCCATTGGATGCGGAGTGCTGGTTTTTCTGTGTGAAATAATAAACAACGCCATAGGATAGTAACAATTAATTTTGAACTACACTACATGGCATATTTCTTGATGATAGGCATACTTCATCATATTCCACATAAGCAATTGGAGCTTGTGTGATGAGGTGGAAGATTTACCATACGAGCAAGAGGCTTGTATGGCGATGACTATACACTACAGGTTGAACTGATGACTGATATGGACTATATAAATTATAACGATAAATTGCCAGATTAATAAAAACCCCACACGGGTCTAGAGTTGACAATAATCACGTCGCTCTAGTTATTAGATACGGCACATGGACTATTTATTTCCACACGGAAACGGGGTGACGGGAATTTATTTTCTGGAACGATTATCAGTACATGCTCCCCCGTAAACACCAAAATATATCACTAAAAATATGTTAATGCTTTTTAGGATTTATTGGGTACCTAATACGGCCCAATAAATTTCCAAACCCCTCCCCGTACAAAGGAGGTTATGGCGAAATTTTTCGAAATATTAAGGCGTTAGTGAAATATTTGAAGTGAAAACGAAGTTGAAAATATAAAATGAACTATAGTTGAAACTATGGAATGAACTATATTTATATATATATAAATATAAATATAATTAAAAGGAATAGAGGCCATGAAGTTCACATTTCGGAATCGTAATTTGAAACGATTAGTACGAGAAATCCGACCATCGGATTTTCCCAAAACCGCAACCGCTGGGTACGCCTTGGAAATATCTTTCCAACGGCACCAACCTTGTAAAAATCCAGCGGTTTGATTGTCCGGAATGTTTAATTCAAATCTGAAGAAAAACAGCGCCAGAATCGTTTATATTTATATATAAATATAAATATAATTAAATTTAATCGAATAACGACGCTGCAGTTCGAATGTTGAAACCGTAACTTCAAACGACTAGTGTGGAAGATCCAACCGTCGGATTCTCACGAAACTGGAACCGTTGGGTTCGCTTTGGGAATATCTTCCCACTGATATAGACTTTGTAGAAATCCAACGGTTAGATTTTCCGATATGTGTAAAACAAATTAGGAGAAAAACAGCGCCAGTGCCACAGCACGACCTGAAACGTCATTTAATTAAATATGGCCATTTTTAAATAAATAAAAATGGCGAAAAATCGCTATAAAATATTGTAAGCAACATAGGTTGCAAATAAACGAATTGTGCTTGAATTGTTTGATATGTGATGGTTGTATGTGTATGACATGAAAATAACACTAAATGACTTAAAGATGGATGTCGAATGATATAACCACATAAAGAATCGATTTAAATTCTAATGACGTGAATTATTTGAAATGGCCGAGCTAACCCTCATTTCAAATAATTCAGCGAGCGATTCGAATTGGAAAATGCAAAGACGATTCAAGACCGACGATCTTCGTATCGGTTGGATGGGTGCTACTGAGGTTCCTAACTGGTGTAGCTACCGGAAGGGGACGGAAGTAGTACCCGTCTGAACGTATGTGTTGATTGTACGGATTTGCGAGGAATTTGACGCCTCCGGTTTCGTTCAGACCCAGGACGGACTTGTAAATGGACTGTGTGTCTGACATTGGATTTTGTTCTATATTGATTGATCTCTTTTAAATATATATCTCTTTGGCGGCGGAGAATTTATTCTTTTGCTTAACGCCCTTCTCTGAGACGTACGAGCTCAGTGGTTATATATCGATAGAAATCAATCGTATGGAGTGGACTGCCTATGTGGCATGCCAAGATGCTATGATCAAGGCTTCTGTTGCAAAGAAAAGTCTTGTGGATGATGATCAAAGCAAGGTCTACGAGGCCTAGCTTTGTGTATTTCGTAGATTCGCGAACCTCACACCCCGGTATGAGTTAAAAACGGGATACGGGCCGCTGGGAGAGCACGACGTTTCTTTCTAGCTATGGTGGTGTCAGTGACTTACCAGCCCTGACATATATATCTACTTTTAACCTTTGTGGTTGTTGGAATGCGAGGCGCCTCGATTATAGGTCTGTAAGAACCGGGAAACGTGTGTTCAGGAATTGCCAATCCTCTAACGTAAGTGAGGACCGGCCCAGCCGATCCAAGGGTTACCCAGTGTGCGTAGTCCTGAGGCATTTGCTAGAGTGTCTCGAAGCGGAGAGGAGCTTGCCCCTTGCCTCGACTCATGACGGAAATCCAATTTCTAATACGAGATAACGGATTCGATTGTAACTAATATATGGCGACATAGTGGCATGGGACGCTCATGTCGCCTATGATTGATATTTATGATGCTATTCGTTTTTGAAACATATATGCACTAGTAATAATATCAAATGATTTTGCTTTATACGTATCAAGCATATTTGGCTATTATAAGGTAAAACTCTATCCTCCGGCTTGCGTTGCATTGTGTGATGGGACCTGAGTCTTATAATGTCTTCATTCTTTCTAAAAGCATTGCGTTGTTTTAAAAAGAATTTACTTTGTTTTAAATTGTAATAACCCGGAAAATCTGGGCCAGTTTAAAAATTTTATTTTGGCAATTTTATCGAATTTTGAACATTTAAAATAGATTATTTTAAATAATATTGACAAGAAATTTATTTTGAATATATTTAGAATGTATATATTATATACGTCGTCGTTAGAATATAAATAATTATATATAATTATAAAAAGGAATTGAAAATGGCGCGGTAGTTCGATAATTCGATTTCAAACTTCAATTGAATGTACCGGGTGCAAAACAATCTGGATTTTAGTGAAACCAAAAATATTAGAATCTATTCGTGAATATCTTTCCAACGAATCCGAAAAATCGAAATTTCATAGCGGGAATCAAAAGTTATGCCCAGTTGAAAATTCAGAATAGTCGCTATGTAAATTATACATGGCCCGAAAAGTCATATTTTGCATACGGATGAATTTGGACTCGAAACCACTTCCATTGAGTTCAAAATGCCGTTTAGAATTCCGAAAAGTACAAGCTTCGATATATTCCGATATCCGGAATAGTGGCTATGGGCTGGAGTTGTTCGGTTAACAATACATAGCCCTTAAAAAGTGAAATTTTGCATACGAGCTCAGAATTCGACGAGATAAATTTTTATGGATTCATAATGACAAAATATTGTTATGTTCCAAAGGGCTCGTCGAACGGAGTCAGTATGTGGCCGTGCGAGCTAAAACAGTTCAGGGTAAAGCGAGCAGTCATTTTACAAAGGAACATTATTGATACGACCTCGGAATTCAATTCTACTTTTTTTTATGGATTTGTATCGTCTAATAATGGTTAAATCCAAGAGGGCTTGATTTTTTGAGTTAGCATGTGAGCGTGCGAGAAGAAAAGGTGCGCCAAAATCGCATCTTTAGAGCTTATCTGAGCATATTTGTGATTTTTAACGGACGGTCAAACGAACTCTGAATTCGACGAAACTTGTTTCGTTGGACTCGTCTTCACGTCTACTATCTCATGTCCGAAATCCGCGGCCATCGGAGATCGCTAGCGTTCGGGCGATACAGGAGAAACTAGCATATAATCACTTTTACTTCCTTTTTCTCTTCATTGTTTCTCACTTTCTCTCTTCCTCTCTTTCTTCAAAAAAAACTCAAAAATGGCCACCGCTCCCCAAACCCGCTGCCCCTCCTCCACCGGCGCCACCACCCACCTCCACCGCCGGCCGTCGGCCTCCTCCTCCTCCCCTCCTCCTCCTCTTCCTCCTCCTCCTTTCTCTCTTCCAATTTCAAATCCCTAAACCCCCAAATCATCATCACCACCACCACGGACCCCACCACCACCGCCACCACCCCTTAGCAACCTCCCCCACGTCCACCAGGCCCGCGCCCCCCTCCAGCCCCCTCAATTCCGGCCATGGGCCCCGCTACACCCAAAAACCCATTTTCACCAAAATCGTCCGTTTTGCAAATAAGTCCCTGACCGTATTTCGCGAATAACTCCCAAACCGTGCGTTTCTAGCCAAAGTTCCTCAAGATCAAAGTTGTAGAGCACGAAATTCTCTTCGATTTGGTATATGATAAGTCCTATTTTGCATTGCGGAGTTGTTGGGAAAACGCGTCCGAAGTCTGCTGATCAAACACTGTCAAAATGCTGTCTTTTCGCGATTTCCGGCGAAATGGCACATTTTCGGCAAGAAGACCACTAGGCAAAAGTTGTTCAGAATGGCGTGCTTGTGCTAGAGAAAAAGATGGTGTGAAGATTGAAGCTCGTTTGCAAATTCTAGGACCCAAACAGCGAATCCGATTTTTAGCTTATAGAAGATATAAAGATGAGATTTTTATATAATGTAGAAAATAAAAATGTGATTTTTATACATGTAGCGGCTACGGGCAACGAAAGTGACAAAAGGCGAGAACGACAAGATTTTCTACATAAGAAGAGTCGAGATGATTGGATTAGCTAGTTGGTGAGAACTTCTCACTCAAATCTCTTTTTCTAGTTATATATATACTAGGATGCAGACGGTGCTTAGTAGCACCCGACACAATCGTCCACAGACCATGGACTTGTTTGATTGGTTGTGTAGTTGGTTAGATTATTTGGTTTGAATTGAATTGTTTGGTGAAATGGAATGGATTTGATTGATGTGTGAATGGCGTGGGCCTTCACTAGACCGGGGATAAGGCTAGGCCTCGTCCCGTTTCTAGTATCGTGCCGTTATGCCGCCGAAATTTTCTAAAATATGTTAGAAAAATAAAAATATCATTTTTATTGTGTAAATGAACTGAATAGAAATTCAAGTGTTGAAATAAATATTTTTGACGTTAAAAATATAATTTTTAACGTGAAAGTGAATAAATAATATATTCATTTACAAACCGGACGGTTTGTTTATGTACACTGATTTGACTGACATTGATTGGGTCGATAAATTTTACACATCGCCCAACTGCACAAATAAAATCTGTGTTTGATTGTTTGAAACCCCATACGGGTGTTGGGATGAAATTTGAAGTTCACTCATCCTGATTGATTAAATATGTTGATCGATATTTATATTTGATGCTTATACAGTGTGGTGCACTTTGGTTGATGGTTGATTATTTTTCAATGCTATTATATACATGTGTTGTATGGAATCCATATAATTAACGTTATATGGTGATTGATTGGGCCTCATTCCAATCGGGAAAATAAGGAATATTATAAAAGAAAATTCATGTGTTGAATATAAAAATAGTCATGTGTTGACGATGTTCATGTGTTGAGTGAAATATCTTAATAATAAAAATTACATCTTGATCATATTTAAAATTAGAACTACTTCCCAGTAGAAGTCTAATTAAAAATCAAACGATAGATACCATAGTTTTATAAAATATTTTACATAACAAAAATAGTGATGTGTTGACAGTACTCATGTGTTGAGATTAGTCAGGTGTTGGAAGAAATATAGATTCATGTGTTGAATAGAATAAATATTCATTTGTTGAATAGAATAACGAATTTATTGAAATATATAAAGCCGTGTTGATTAGAGTTGCGCTATTTTGACGTGAACGATATTTATATCGATTATATTCGTTTTTACAACGAATATAGAAAAGAAGTGATTTCAAAATATAACGTTTTGAAAATATTATCATTTATATAGTAATGATATGAAATATTCAATTTTGATTAGAAATTGAATATAGTGTTGAAATGGTTTTGAAAACGAATTTAAAACGATTTATAAAATGCGTTTTAAAGGGAAATCGACGAAATATATATATTATATATATAATGGCCCGAATAAAACGCGCCGCGCCGCGGCAGTTCGTGAATTTCGACCATTGACTTCGAATTGACGTTGCGGGAGATCCGACCGTCGGATTCTCCTAAAACCGGAACCGTTGGGTTCGTATCGAAAAGAGCTTTCCAATGAATATTAAAATTTTGATATCTAACGGTTGGATTTGGAATTATGTCCAAATCAAATTTGAAAAAGGTCGCTGTAAGTGTAGTCCGATGGCCGTTGATGGAAATCGACTGTACGGGCCTTGATAAAATTATTAAAAATAATCAATATTCCCAATATGTGAATTGGACTGGAGTTGAATCGAAATTATCTTCGGAATATTTCGATGTTGGATTTCGTGACTGTACAGATATTGTTACGGGAATTTGAAAGATATATTTTATATCGTTATTTCCAATACAATATTTGTTGGTTCCAGAATTTGATATTGAATATAAGCCGGTATATTTTCTATTCAGAGCCTTGTATTTAATATCAAATGTGATTTGGGTTTGTCATGAATGGTGTCTTCATTAACACTGTTCTTAAGCCCAATAGGGAAAAAGATTAAATCTTTCTATTTAGATTTAATGAAGTGTATCAATTAAATAATATTTAATTGAAATTCAATTTGAATTGGTTTTTAGGTTTATCGTGAGCGGTGTTTTGAACAACACCTGTTCTTTAACCCAATTAACAATAGAATGTGATTTGGGTTTATCGTGAATCGTGTTTTAGATGACATTGGTTCTTTAACCCAGTTAAAGGCAAGATGTTGATTTTTGAAAAGATTAAAAATAAGTGGATATTTAATGAATCTTTAATTAGATTAAAAATGTGAATTGATAATTTAAATTATCAAATCTGAAAGGTGATCGAGAATGGAGTACCACCAGTTTTGCTCCAAAGCGATAGTTAAATCTTTAATTAGATTTGAACGTGAAATGGTAATTAATTTTACCGATAACACCGTGGTGTTAGATGTGGAGTGTTGCCGGTTTTCTCCATGGGATATATAGGTTGGGATTGGGAAATAAAATAAATAATTACTTCGGCGTGGTTCGTTAATCCCGACTAGTTTGAAATGATATCCAAAGGAAGATCAAAGAATAAATTTAGAAGAATTTATCTTGGATAAAATTTATGGGAACCTTTCCCTAAGAATGTGATTTTGTGAATAAAAGAATATTCTGAATTGGAATGAGGCGTTTGTTGTGTTTGTGTAACATTCGTTTATTATATACGTGGGTTATTCAGAAAGGCCGGGTTTATACCCATTCTGAATAATCGATTCGACGAGATGTCGAAGATGAAGACGGTGGTTGAAGACCGGAAGTCTTCACATGGTTTGGGTGATTACTGATGATCTTGATTGGGCTGTACACCCAGGATGAGGGAATCAGTTGGTGATCGTCCAGACGTACTTGGAGATGGATGGATATGTGAGGAAAGTGCCTCCGGTTTCGTTCAGACCCGGAACGAATTTGTAAATGGATTGTGTGTATGACATTGGATTTTATTCTGTGTTGATTGATCTCTATTAAATATACATCTGTTTGGCAGCGGAGAATTTATTCTCTTGCTTAACGCCCTTCTCTGAGACATACGAGCTCAGAGATTGTATATCGATGGACATCAGTCGCATGAAGTGAATTGCCAATGTGGCATGCGTAAGTGGCAATTGATCAAGGCTTCTGTTGAAAAGCAAAGTCTTGTGGTTGATGATCAAAGCACGACCTGTGTGGTGTAGCTTTGTGTATAACGTGAATTCGCGAGCCTCACACCTCGGTATGAGTCAAAAACGGGAGACGGACCGCTGGGAGAGCACGACGTTTCTTTCTAGCTAGGGTGGTGTCAGTGACCTACCAGCCCTGACATTTATATACTTTTCACCTGTGTGGTTGTTGGATATGAGGCGCCTCGGATATAGGTCTGTAAGGATCGGGAAACGTGTGTTCAGGAATTGCCAATCCTCAAAAGTAAGAGAGGACCGGCCCAGCCGATTCCAAGGATCATAGTGGGGTCCTGAGGCATTTGCTAGAGTGTCTCGAACGCGGAGAGGAGCTTGCCCCTTGCCTCGACCCATGACGGAAATCCAATTTCCAATACGTGTATTGCGGTTTTAATTGTAGAACTAGTATGGCGACATGATAGATGGTACCCATGCCGCCTATGATTGATATTTATGATTTGAATTGTTTTGACACTATACACTTATTATAGTATCAAATAATGTGATTTAAACGTATCAAGCATGCTTTGGCTGTTATAAGGGAAAACCCTATCCTCCGGCTTGCGTTGCATTGTGTGATGGGACTTGGGTCTCATAACAGCTTCATTTTTCTTTATTTAGCATTGCGCTGTTTGTTCTATGCACTGGTATTCTTGGGAGGAAACCCGTTCCGTGTTATACGGCGTGGTCCCTTGATTTACCTAAATTTAAAACCAATATTAATAACTGTTTTAGTTCTCACACCAGTCACATGACTGACCTGGAGTTTATTGTTTTAACCTAAACTCTGGGTGCCCCTATTTTCTACACGGGCAGCTAGTAGTTTTGGTTTTGCAGATTTATATTCACAGGGTCCTGATTTACAGCTGGAACGATGCTCGGAAAGCTCTGTATCCGTGTATTACTTCTAGTTGTGCCTTTGTATTATTTTCCGCTGCGATGTATCTAAATGTAATTTATTGTAATCTCTGATATTTATCGAATGTAATTTAATCATTTATACTCTGTATATTCTTGTATCTGATGGAATTGTTGTAATAACAATGAAATGTTCTTCTGTATGCGTTCATTTGTGTGTTGTTCTCAAAGTATCCGCGCTTTCCTTCACGGGGAAGTTACGGGTTCTTACAGTGGTATCAGAGCTTTGGTTTACAGAGCTCGAGAACAAGACACATTAGAACCATACGAAAGAATTCATCAGATATTGGATTAGTAATATCCAATTAGAATGACTCGTTAGAGATAGGATCAGTAGTATCCTAGAACGAGTGTGAAGAGTATATTTTTCAAATGAAAGCAATTTATTTTAAAATTTAAATCACTTTTTAGGTATTTGAATATTTATTTATTTTGAATATGGACAATCGAGTATATAAAGGTTTTGCATATACGCGTCATGAACGTATATTCGAAGTTTTAATATATTAGATAGATATAGAATCACATTCTAGTTGCTCGGGAATGATTCTGATAATGCTGCAGCGTTACCAGTATTTATTTTCGAGTAACGAAGGTGTGATACCTATATATTTCCATTAGACTGGTGTGAGAACCAAACTAATATAGTTAGAACACATTGTTGTGAATTGGCATCAAAAATGTGATTTTTGTATATATATCAAAATTATGAATTTGAAACTCTAATTCACTAATTGATTGATGTTTGTGTTGTTTGTTTAATTGTTTGATAATTTTGAACCATTTATGCCTAATTGCATCAAATATTGAACTGTATTGAAAATTGGTCGCATTTGCTTGCATATACATATACTTACGTTGAACAGGTCATAGCAAGGAGGCTAGAGCCGAAGAATAAAATTTGTTTGCCCGACAAATAGGTACATGTTTATTACATAATTTACTGTTTTGTTTGGGTGATGATGATTTTATGAGCCTATTGGCTAGCCGCTTGGCTTTTTCTTTTTCTTTTTGAGATCAGAAGGCCTATATGGCAATTTCGGGATTTTCCCGTGCTCCCCGTACAAAGGAGGTTATGGCGAAATTTTTCGAAAATTTAGGGTGTTAGCCAAATTTTTGAAGAATTTGAAAATTTTCAGAAACTGAAAAGTTGGAAAATGGAAGCCAGATCGAACGTAGAGTTGATTAATCAAACCACTTTCGACTTTGTTCCTTTTCAGGGACGAAAAGTTTTAAGTGGGGGAGATTGTAATAACCCGGAAAATCTGGGCCAGTTTAAAATTTTTATTTTGGCAATTTTAGCGAATTTTGAACATTTAAAATATATTATTTTAAATAATATCGACAAGAAATTTATTTTGAATATATTTAGAACGTATATATTATATACGTCGTCGTTAGAATATAAATAATTATATATAATTATAAAAAGGAATTGAAAATGGCGCGGTAGTTCGATAATTCGATTTCAAACTTCAATTGAATGTACCGGGTGCAAAACAATCTGGATTTTAGTGAAACCAAAAATATTGGAATCTATTCGTGAATATCTTTCCAACGAATCCGAAAAATCAAAATTTCATAGCGGGAATCAAAAGTTATGCCCAGTTGAAAATTCAGAATAGTCGCTATGTAAATTATACATGGCCCGAAAAGTCATATTTTGCATACGGATGAATTTGGACTCGAAAACACTTCCATTGAGTTCAAAATGCCATTTAGAACTCCGAAAAGTATAAGCTTCGATATATTCCGATATCCGGAATAGTGGCTATGGGCTGGAGTTGTTCGGTTAACAATACATAGCCCTTAAAAAGTGAAATTTTTCATACGAGCTCAGAATTCGACGAGATAAATTTTTATGGATTCATAATGACAAAATATTGTTATGTTCCAAAGGGCTCGTCGAACGGAGTCAGTATGTGGCCGTGCGAGCTAAAACAGTTCAGGGTAAAGCGAGCAGTCATTTTACAAAGGAACATTATTGATACGACCTCGGAATTTAATTCTACTTTTTTTTATGGATTCATATCGTCTAATAATGGTTAAATCCAAGAGGGCTTGATTTTTTGAGTTAGCATGTGAGCGTGCGAGAAGAAAAGGTGCGCCAAAATCGCATCTTTAGAGCTTATCTGAGCATATTTGTGATTTTTAACGGACGGTCAAACGAACTCTGAATTCGACGAAACTTGTTTCGTTGGACTCGTCTTCACGTCTACTATCTCATGTCCGAAATCCGCGGCCATCGGAGATCGCTAGCGTTCGGGCGATACAGGAGAAACTAGCATATAATCACTTTTACTTCCTTTTTCTCTTCATTGTTTCTCACTTTCTCTCTTCCTCTCTTTCTTCAAAAAAAACTCAAAAATGGCCACCGCTCCCCAAACCCGCTGCACCTCCTCCACCGGCGCCACCACCCACCTCCACCGCCGGCCGTCGGCCTCCTCCTCCTCCCCTCCTCCTCCTCTTCCTCCTCCTCCTTTCTCTCTTCCAATTTCAAATCCCTAAACCCCCAAATCATCATCACCACCACCACGGACCCCACCACCACCGCCACCACCCCTTAGCAACCTCCCCCACGTCCATCAGGCCCGCGCCCCCCCCCCTCCAGCCCCCTCAATTCCGGCCGTGGGCCCCGCTACACCCAAAAACCCATTTTCACCAAAATCGCCCGTTTTGCAAATAAGTCCCTGACCGTATTTCGCGAATAACTCCCAAACCGTGCGTTTCTTGCCAAAGTTCCTCAAAATCAAAGTTGTAGAGCACGAAATTCTCTTCGATTTGGTATATGATAAGTCCTATTTTTCATTGCGGAGTTGTTGGGAAAACGCATCCGAAGTCTGCTGATCAAACACTGTCAAAATGCTGTCTTTTCGCGATTTCCGGCGAAATGGCACATTTTCGGCAAGAAGACCACTAGGCAAAAGTTGTTCAGAATGGCGTGCTTGTGCTAGAAAAAAAGATGGTGTGAAAATTGAAGCTCGTTTGCAAATTCTAGGACCCAACAGCGAATCCGGGCGTTAGAAAAAAAAGTGAGTTTTCTCCGTTCTAAAGCTTCTACAGTTTTGACATATGAAATAATTAAAAATATGATTTTTATATTATAGAGAGGATAAAAATCCGATTTTTAGCTTATAGAAGATATAAAGATGAGATTTTTATATAATGTAGATAATAAAAATGTGATTTTTATATATGTAGCGGCTACGGGCAACGAAAGTGACAAAAGGCGAGAACGACAAGATTTTCTACATAAGAAGAGTCGAGATGATTGGATTAGCTAGTTGGTGAGAACTTCTCACTCAAATCTCTTTTTCTAGTTATATATATACTAGGATGCAGACGGTGCTTAGTAGCACCCGACACAATCGTCCACAGACCATGGACTTGTTTGATTGGTTGTGTAGTTGGTTAGATTATTTGGTTTGAATTGAATTGTTTGGTGAAATGGAATGGATTTGATTGATGTGTGAATGGCGTGGGCCTTCACTACACCGGGGATAAGGCTAGGCCTCGTCCCGTTTCTAGTATCGTGCCGTTATGCCGCCGAAATTTTCTAAAATATGTTAGAAAAATAAAAATATCATTTTTATTGTGTAAATGAACTGAATAGAAATTCAAGTGTTGAAATAAATATTTTTGACGTTAAAAATATAATTTTTAACGTGAAAGTGAATAAATAATATATTCATTTACAAACCAGACGGTTTATTTATGTACACCGATTTGACTGACATTGATTGGGTCGATAAATTTTACACATCGCCCAACTGCACAAATAAAATCTGTGTTTGATTGTTTGAAACCCCACACGGGTGTTGGGATGAAATTTGAAGTTCACTCATCCTGATTGATTAAATATGTTGATCGATTGATTGATAGGCTGTTATAAGCGTTAGATATTTATATTTGATGCTTATACAGTGTGGTGCACTTTGGTTGATGGTTGATTATTTTTCAATGCTATTATATACATGTGTTGTATGGAATCCATATAATTAACGTTATATGGTGATTGATTGGGCCTCATTCCAATCGGGAAAATAAGGAATATTATAAAAGAAAATTCATGTGTTGAATATAAAAATAGTCATGTGTTGACGATGTTCATGTGTTGAGTGAAATATCTTAATAATAAAAATTACATCTTGATCATATTTAAAATTAGAACTACTTCCCAGTAGAAGTCTAATTAAAAATCAAACGATAGATACCATAGTTTTATAAAATATTTTACATAACAAAAATAGTGATGTGTTGACAGTACTCATGTGTTGAGATTAGTCAGGTGTTGGAAGAAATATAGATTCATGTGTTGAATAGAATAAATATTCATTTGTTGAATAGAATAACGAATTTATTGAAATATATAAAGCCGTGTTGATTAGAGTTGCGCTATTTTGACGTGAACGATATTTATATCGATTATATTCGTTTTTACAACGAATATAGAAAAGAAGTGATTTCAAAATATAACGTTTTGAAAATATTATCATTTATATAGTAATGATATGAAATATTCAATTTTGATTAGAAATTGAATATAGTGTTGAAATGGTTTTGAAAACGAATTTAAAACGATTTATAAAATGCGTTTTAAAGGGAAATCGACGAAATATATATATTATATATATAATGGCCCGAATAAAACGCGCCGCGCCGCGGCAGTTCGTGAATTTCGACCATTGACTTCGAATTGACGTTGCGGGAGATCCGACCGTCGGATTCTCCTAAAACTGGAACCGTTGGGTTCGTATCGAAAAGAGCTTTCCAATGAATATTAAAATTTTGATATCTAACGGTTGGATTTGGAATTATGTCCAAATCAAATTTGAAAAAGGTCGCTGTAAGTGTAGTCCGATGGCCGTTGATGGAAATCGACTGTACGGGCCTTGATAAAATTATTAAAAATAATCAATATTCCCAATATGTGAATTGGACTGGAGTTGAATCGAAATTATCTTCGGAATATTTCGATGTTGGATTTCGTGACTGTACAGATATTGTTACGGGAATTTGAAAGATATATTTTATATCGTTATTTCCAATACAATATTTGTTGGTTCCAGAATTTGATATTGAATATAAGCCGGTATATTTTCTATTCAGAGCCTTGTATTTAATATCAAATGTGATTTGGGTTTGTCATGAATGGTGTCTTCATTAACACTGTTCTTAAGCCCAATAGGGAAAAAGATTAAATCTTTCTATTTAGATTTAATGAAGTGTATCAATTAAATAATATTTAATTGAAATTGAATTTGAATTGGTTTTTAGGTTTATCGTGAGCGGTGTTTTGAACAACACCTGTTCTTTAACCCAATTAACAATAGAATGTGATTTGGGTTTATCGTGAATCGTGTTTTAGATGACATTGGTTCTTTAACCCAGTTAAAGGCAAGATGTTGATTTTTGAAAAGATTAAAAATAAGTGGAGTTTTAATGAATCTTTAATTAGATTAAAAATGTGAATTGATAATTTAAATTATCAAATCTGAAAGGTGATCGAGAATGGAGTACCACCAGTTTTGCTCCAAAGCGATAGTTAAATCTTTAATTAGATTTGAACGTGAAATGGTAATTAATTTTACCGATAACACCGTGGTGTTAGATGTGGAGTGTTGCCAGTTTTCTCCATGGGATATATAGGTTGGGATTGGGAAATAAAATAAATAATTACTTCGGTGTGGTTCGTTAATCCCGACTAGTTTGAAATGATATCCAAAGGAAGATCAAAGAATAAATTTAGAAGAATTTATCTTGGATAAAATTTATGGGAACCTTTCCCTAAGAATGTGATTTTGTGAATAAAAGAATATTCTGAATTGGAATGAGGCGTTTGTTGTGTTTGTGTAACATTCGTTTATTATATACGTGGGTTATTCAGAAAGGCCGGGTTTATACCCATTCTGAATAATCGATTCGACGAGATGTCGAAGATGAAGACGGTGGTTGAAGACCGGAAGTCTTCACATCGTTTGGGTGATTACTGATGATCTTGATTGGGCTGTACACCCAGGATGAGGGAATCAGTTGGTGATCGTCCAGACGTACTTGGAGATGGATGGATATGCGAGGAAAGTGCCTCCGGTTTCGTTCAGACCCAGAACGAACTTGTAAATGGATTGTGTGTCTGACATTGGATTTTATTCTATGTTGATTGATCTCTATTAAATATACATCTGTTTGGCGGCGGAGAATTTATTCTCTTGCTTAACGCCCTTCTCTGAGACATACGAGCTCAGAGGTTGTATATCGATGGACATCAGTCGCATGAAGTGAATTGCCAATGTGGCATGCGTAAGTGGCAATTGATTAAGGCTTCTGTTGAAAAGCAAAGTCTTGTGGTTGATGATCAAAGCATGACCTGTGTGGTGTAGCTTTGTGTATAACGTGAATTCGCGAGCCTCACACCTCGGTATGAGTCAAAAACGGGAGACGGACCGCTGGGAGAGCACGACGTTTCTTTCTAGCTAGGGTGGTGTCAATGACCTACCAGCCCTGACATTTATATACTTTTCACCTGTGTGGTTGTTGGATATGAGCCGCCTCGGATATAGGTCTGTAAGGACCGGGAA
Source organism: Allium sativum (assembly GCA_030737875.1). NCBI lineage: Eukaryota > Viridiplantae > Streptophyta > Magnoliopsida > Asparagales > Amaryllidaceae > Allium > Allium sativum. The sequence continues at coordinate 846,952,527 of CM060918.1, forward strand.
ACATGTGTTCAGGAATTGCCAATCCTTAAAAGTAAGAGAGGACCGGCCCAGCCGATTCCAAGGATCATAGTGGGGTCCTGAGGCATTTGCTAGAGTGTCTCGAACGCGGAGAGGAGCTTGCCCCTTTCCTCGACTCATGACGAAAATCCAATTTCCAATACGTGTATTGCGGTTTTAATTGTAGAACTAGTATGGCGACATGATAGATGGTACCCATGCCGCCTATGATTGATATTTATGATTTGAATTGTTTTGACACTATACACTTATTATAGTATCAAATAATGTGATTTAAACGTACCAAGCATGCTTTGGCTGTTATAAGGGAAAACCCTATCCTCCGACTTGCGTTGCATTGTGTGATGGGACCTGGGTCTTATAACAGCTTCATTTTTCTTTATTTAGCATTGCGTTGTTTGTTCTATACACTGGTATTCTTGGGAGGAAACCCGTTCCGTGTTATACGGCGTGGTCCCTTGATTTACCTAACTTTAAAACCAATATTAATAACTGTTTTAGTTCTCACACCAGTCACATGACTGACCTGGAGTTTATTGTTTTAACCTAAACTCTGGGTGCCCCTATTTTCTACACGGGCAGCTAGTAGTTTTGGTTTTGCAGATTTATATTCACAGGGTCCTGATTTACAGCTGGAACGATGCTCGGAAAGCTCTGTATCCGTGTATTACTTCTAGTTGTGCCTTTGTATAATTTTCCGCTGCGATGTATCTAAATGTAATTTATTGTAATCTCTGATATTTATCGAATGTAATTTAATCATTTATACTCTGTATATTCTTGTATCTGATGGAATTGTTGTAATAACAATGAAATGTTCTTCTGTATGCGTTCATTTGTGTGTTGTTCTCAAAGTATCCCGCTTTCCTTCACGGGGAAGTTACGGGTTCTTACATAAATGCACTAGCAATCACTGGAGTAAACCCGTTCCGCGAAAGTGGCGTGGTCCTATGATTTGCTATTTACTGTTGTTTAACTGTTAAATAGATTCCTCATACCAGTCCCCATGACTGACTCGTTGTTTGTTTCACTTTGCAAACGCGGGTGCTCTTATTTTCACACGGGCAGCCTAGTACACAGGTGACAGGTGGTTTTTGGTTCTGCACTGCTGCATAGCGTGCACTTTTGGCTCATGGCGAGGCTGACTTCATAGAGATGACTTAGATATTTTCCGCCATTACTGTATTTATATTATGATTCCGCCACTAGCGATGCAGACTAATTTACTTTCCGTATTTCTCAATATATGTATATGTATTCCGCCTTCGGCGATGTAGACTGATACTCTTATTATGTCTCACTGCATGTATGTATTCCGCCTCTGGCGATGATGACTGATCACTTCCCTTTCTTTTTACTAAGTATATCCCACGTTATGCTATTATGATATTCCTACATGTTGTGATTCCGCTGTCATATCCATGTAAAATTATTTTATTTATTGTTTCTACTATTATCTGTACTCTGCTATGATGATTAATTTGTTATTTCCCAATGATTATCCTTAATAGCGCCCCTCGGATTTTGGGATCGTCACATCGAAAATGAGTACTGATGATGTTGCAATCATCATCAGATCATCCCCGGGCGACTAGAGTGTGGCTCTATATCTATCCAGTATATATTGATTTCGCATATACGTTGATCAGACGTATATTTAAAACTCTTACATACTCGATAGTCCAATCGTGACGTCCAATAAAATACCCAAAGATTTCTTACTAAAGCTATCATTAAAAATGATTTTGTTCTTTAAAACACTTTATTTTCAGAGTACGCTCTCTCGATCATAATATTCCAGAATCTCGTTCTAGGGTATTTCTAACCCTATCTCTAATGAGAAAATATAACTCTGAGGAGTCGTATTGTTTTGTCCAAATATGTACGTACCCCATAGCTTTGTATAACCAAAGCTCTGATACCACTTATAACGACCCATCTTTTTGCCCGATTTTCGCCGGTAATTAAACCGACTTAAACCGTTCACAAAGATGAATTGTTATGGGTGCATACATATATTGAACAGAATAACAGAACTCTTTATTGCAAAATACAATGTTACATCAGAGCTACACAGAATATCAGAGTTACGACATATACAGTGGAAGAAAAGTTAATATACTCTCAGCGGAAGAACTGTATGCTATAGCGAAAGCTCCAACTCTAGTGTGGACTCCAACTTTAAAAGCCCTTCGAATCCTGCTATAGCGACCTATAACTGCAAAACTAAACACTAGCTGGCCGTGTGGAAATTAATGGGCACCCAGAGTTTAGAAAGGAACAATAAACTCCAGGTCAGTCGTGGGACTGGTGTGAGAACTCAAAAGCAGTTGTTATTTAGGATTCATTTTAAAGTTGGGTAATTCAAGGGACCACGCCGCTAACGCGGAACGGGTTAGCTCCATATGAATTCCCGTGCATAGAAATTCGCTATGACTTTTGAAAATGAAGCCATCATAAGCTCGTCCCACATCACACAATGCAAGCGCACACCAGATGGGCGAGTTTTATCTTATGATAACAAAAAATGCTTTCACACGTGAAAATCCTCTTCTAATATTATCATATAGTGTGGAAAACAAATTTCGCAAATAAATGTATTAATCCTAGACGATATAATACCATTAATATTATCTCGCCATATATATATAAACCAAAACCGTATGGCTTGTATTGGAGATTGGATTTCCAACTTGATGATTCCTGGAACGAAATATCAATCAGGGATACAAACGAAGTGCCTCAACGACTTTTTCATCCATCATGCGGGCACCGACTACACATCGTCAGGGAAGATCAACGGTTTTCGATCAGACACGACCCCCTGAACATACCCAACTTCCCCAGGTTCATAAGTGGTTTCCCACTGCTGCACAGCTTCATCATCAATTCATATATAAGTAAAAACCTAACCGCCAGTTTCTCATCAATCCGGGGTGTGAGGTTTGTCGATGTCACGTCATACACAAAGCGATACTTCAATAAGCCATTCTTTGTTCATCACTAGCTCGTTCCATAACTCAGGTATGCCACATTGACAATTCACGACATATCACTGATTTAAATCAATTCATACCCTCTAAGTTCATATGACTTAGAGATGAGGATAATAAATTGCCACAAATCCGAAATACATTAACGGAAATCAGTGATAAGCGGTCAATTTCAACGTCAGACACAACATCCATACAAATCCGTTCTAGGTCTGAACGGAACAACAACCCGAAAATACTTAAATATGTTCAAGTCTCATGTAACTCATACCTCGTAATCCGTTCTAGGTCTGAATGGAACAACAAACTGAAAATACTTAAATATGTTCAGGTCTCATGTAACTCATACCTCGTATCGGTGGCCTACCTAACCGAGATATTAATCAACAATCAATCTAAACAAATTTAAATATTCACGGTCTTCATTCGTCGTTCAAGTCTTGAATTGTTTCATAACGTCGTATTATTACTTGGAATGGTTTTCGAACATATATTCGATCCCGGTCTTTCCAAGTAATAAGCGTACTTTAAACAGTAGCTATGGTTCACACGGGCTTTTCAATTCAAATCTCCTTCCAGATGATTATCAATTCATATATAACTCAAGATTTTGAATTACTTTAATTTCATACATCTCATTATCCTCTTATCTCTTCTTTGAAATCAAAGATTATACCTTCGCCTCAAATTTCTTACCTTTAATTCCCTCAAATCAAAGATTTGATTAAATCCCCAATTACGATATGAATTTCCACCATTCAATCTCATCGGGTTTCAAGAATGATATCTTTGAAAATACCACTCACGGCAAAACCCAAATCAATTGATATTGAACATAAGTTACACAAAAATTGTATCTACTTATATTCGATATCAATTATCATAATCAACGAACACCATAAGGGGAATATCGATATAAAAATAATAATATCTTCCAAATTCCTCAAATAGTATACGTTTACGCCACAGAATTTCATATCAAATATCCAAAGATTATTTCTATCCAACTTATCTTAATCAAATTAGGGACTTGTATCATAATTAAAAGATTTATCCAACTCTTTGACATTAGATCTGGATATAAAATATCATCAACTTATCCTCAATATTAACCTCCGTATCCAACTCATACTATAAGAGGAATAACGATGAACTACCTTTTAAATTCCTCAAATAGTAAGAGTCATCATCTACTGAATTAATATTAAACATCGAAGATTTATTTCCCACCATATCCAATTATTCAAAATTGGAAAACTTATTTTACTATTTAAATAAATAAATTTAAATCCCATATACAATATTTTGAATACTTCTAAACCTTTGAAAACATCCTACAAATCATTTAAAAATGATTTCTCATAGCTTGGAAAATTGTTTGCGGGTTAAATCTTCAAAATAGATTGCTTTTAATGAAAGCGGTACAACAACGTTTCAAAAGCATTTCAAAACTATGGCCTTACAACGATCTTTTCCAAAACGGTTTTAAACATAGCTTGAAAACTATAACCCGAAATTAAAATCTGCTTTCACTCATTTGAAAGCTCTCGTAAATAGGAGTCAAACGTTTTTCATTTCGTGGAAATCCGATTTAAATTGGAAAAGTTACAAGCATTTACATATTGCCATAATGCGATAAGAAATAATCATTATTCTTAAATACTTCAAATTACCTTAAAAATAATTATAACTTATATAAATCATTTAAATTGACTTTTCAAATTATTTGGATTTAAAACACAACTTTTTTTTAATTAAATCACCATTCAAATAATTTCAAATTAGATTTTTATTTAACCATCCCATCCGACGGATCAGTTAGGGATAGCCAAGGAGAGCAGGAAACTGAATTTCCAAACCCAAGCCTAGACACCATCCTCTCTGTCATCCTAGAACGTTTTGGTGTATATTATACCATTATTATATAAAAACCATATTCAAATTAAAAATCTCATTTTGAATTTTAAATTGAAAATATTTTTACCAAAACCAGTTTCACATAGATATAAAGATCGTTATACAAAATCAATACATAATTTAAATTATTTTCCAATTCCTAATTCAATATTTAAAAGTTGATATTAAATTCAAAACCAATTTTTTTAAATATTATTTAATAATTAAATAAAATCATATATATGAAGGAGAATCTAAATCGATCACCCATATATTCCACAACCACGGTGTGTTTGTGTGTGTGTGTGTGTGATATCATACAATGCAATCATATCTATCCAAATGAACTATACGATCAAATGGATATGAATTCATTCATCACAAAAACATTTAACTGTGCACAAGCGTTACAGACAATAACGCTTACTCGTGTTCAGTGTATTATCTAATACATGAACAACCATTCAAACATCAACATCCATCACACAATCATCATCAACAAATTATAATTAATCTCTGCTAATTAAAATTAAATATTTAAATAAAATTTAAATTAGAAGTTCTCACCAGACAAGCTCCGACATCTTCATTACCAGAGCGAATAGACCAATCGAATACTATCATTGCTACTCGTACTGTTTTCAATTCACTTCCATTAGTGGTTGGAGATTTTTCTATTAACTAGGCCCAAACCCAAAAGCCCAAATACTTCAGCCCGATCCAAGCCCGCATCCATTTCTTCTTCTTCCTCCTCCTATCTCGTTATTCACGCTCCATGGAACCCAACACCTTATGCACGGTAGTGCACATACACCATCCAAACATTCCACCATTCTTTGATCCGAGACCACCAACAATTTTCTCTTTGTCTCCTCATTCAATTGCACCGCACCACCACCTCTTCGGCTCCAAACATCAAAATGTGATCCCCCCCATTTCCGAAGCTGGAACGAAAAGTTGCGTGAACCCAAAAGAAGGATCGACACTTATTTTCTCCAATCTCCATCAAATTACACCGCTTCGAAGCTCTCTCTTCGCTCGTCACCAAGCCATTCACCGATTCTTCTATCATCACCTCCTCCCTTGATGAACTCCAACCCTAATTTCGACAATCTCAAGTTGTCGACACAGAATCGAACCAAAATCACATGAAAAATACTACATTCACCGCTGATCTCAATGGCGCAGACGGCATTGATCAATTTGAAGTGGATTGAGAGATTTGAATTTTTCAATGAAGAGAGGTGTAAATTTCATGTACAGGAAATTTTAAAAACAAGGAGCAAGAAGAAGAATGACGGGACGATTTTCATCGCAACTGGCTAATGGATGAAGTGTATGAAAAATGGGGTTTAGCCTTCCTTATATAGAGATGTTCAAGGGTATTATAGGAATTTTGATAAGGGACACATGGCTCATGGCATGAAACCTTCCCATGCATGATGACACTGAAGGGGACACGTGGTATTACAACATGAACTCTTTCATGCATGATGACAAGTAGGAGGACACATGTCCTTCCTTTAATTCAACTTCATGCATGTATTACACATACATGCTACATGGCTCTACCACATCAACTACTCCATGCATCTTGACATGTAAGAGGACACCTCATTTTAACTAATTAATTAATTTTAGCAACATGAGTTGCAACACTTATAGATGTAACCAAATTTAGTTATACTTAAATGTAACCATCTTACCACTTACTATATATAAATATATAACTTATTAATATTATTTAAAGTTTATCAAAATGCTTATCACTTATTAATATTCCAAAAATATTTATTATTTGTAACATCCCAGATTTTTGAACGTTGTTTACGAATATTTAAATTTGTTTAAATATTAATTTGGCGATATTAACAAATTTTATATCGAATTTATTTTCTAAAATCGAGTTCAGAAATACATAATTTATAATATAATTAAAACAAGCTCGAAAACGATGCGGCAGTTCATAATTTTCGATCTGAATTTTTATTGAATATACAGAATTCGTTTTAAGTCGGAATTCTGTGAAACGAGAAACGTTTGAACCAATTTGATTATATATTTCTAATAAAAGAGACAAATCGAGATTTCATCATGTAGATGTTAAGATATGCCCAGATTAAAATTTTCAATAGTCGCTATAGAATCGTTCATCGACCGTAACAGTTTATTTGATATAACTGCATACTGGATTTGAATCTGGACAAGGTTCTTTTGAGACGTAGTTATAATTTAATTTTTAGAATTTTACTGTAATTTTTAATTAATTAAATAAGCAACTTTTTATTTGAAGTATTTTGCTCCCTATATCAATATTTTAGGATTTCACAATGTGAGCTTGTAACAACCCGTAAAATCTGGGCCAGTTTAAAATTTTTATTTTGGCCATTTTAGCGAATTTAGATTATTTAAAATGAATTATTTTAAATAATATCGACGAGAAATTTATTTTGAATATATTCGAACGTATATATTATACGCGTCGTCGTTAGAATATAAATAATTATATATAATTATAAATAGAATTGAAAATGGCGCGGTAGTTCGATAATTCGATTTCAAACTTCAATTGAATGTACCGGGTGCAAAACAATCCGGATTTTAGTGAAACCAAAAATAATGGAATCTAATAGTGAATATCTTTCCAACGAACCCGAATGATCAAAATTTCTTAGCGGGAATCAAAAGATATGTCCAGTTGAAAATTCTGAATAGTCGCTATGGAATTCAGGCCCTTAAAAATGGACATTTTGCAAACGACCTCGGATTTCGACGAAACCAGTTTTGTTGGGTCCGTGATGTAAAGTTATTGCTAGATTTCAAATTTCATAATTTTTCGAATCAATATGTGAGCGTGGCAAAGGAAAACGCGTTTGACCAGTTTCAGTTGATTTTAATCGACTGGAAATTGGCCATTTTTCTAACGGTCTCAGATTTCGACGAAACTAGTTTTGTTAGGACCGTATCGTCAATACGAAGCTAGAAAATATTTTTCTAGAATTTTTAAAGTTAGTATGTGACCCCGGTAAATTGAAATGTACGTTTAAAATTGAATATATAGATTTATACATTAATTTCAGCGAAAACTGAGCGTAACAGCCGAACTGGCTTATGAAACATATCCCATTGTATTCGGAATGGGGGTAATTAGCTAGGGACGACAGTCATTGGGCCTCGTTCGGAGATCGAAATTTAAAGTTACTTTATGGAGAAATTAATTATTTAAATAATTAAAATATTATATAACCCCCTTGAGCTCTCTCTTTCCTCACAAGTCAAACCACGGTCAAAATATAAAAAAAAAAAAAAAAAAAAAACCCCTTCCAGTTTCAGATCGCGACGCCTCTTCCTCCCCCTTGCTGACGCCGACGATGGACCGCCGCTCCCCCCTAAAGTCGCGCCTTCCTCTCCCCTCTAGCTCATCTCCTTCCTCCCTTCGAATCGAAGACGAAAACGCCAGAGCTTTCCCCCCCCACAGTGATGACCGCCGACGAACTGAAGGCCGCCCCAACCCTCCGCCTCCTCCTGCCGCCGACCCAGAGCCACCCGAAGCCTCTCCGATGGTGGTGAACCCCCCCCTTTCGAACTGTAAGTTTTTACTTTATTTATAAAACTGATTTTTACTTAATTTATAAAACTGATTTTGTTAATATTAAAAACCGATTTTTATGTTTTTAAAATTCTGATTTTAGGTAGGTTTAAAACTGAATTTTATTTTAGGTTTAAGACTGAATTTTATTTTAGATTAGAAAACTGATTTTTAAATGATTTTTAAACTGAATTTTTAAATAAGGCAAAAACTGTATTTTTATTTTTTAAGTTATGAAAAAACTGCATTTTTATGAAAGCGAAAAACTGATTTTATTTTGAACTTTAAAATAGGAAAAAAAGTTTAATCTTTTAGTAGAAAAAGATTTGAACTTGCAAAAGAAAAAAAATTCGATTTTTATATATTGAATAGCGAAGTCAAAATTCGATTTTATATATTGAATAGCATAGTAAAAATTCGATTTTTACATATGTAGTGGCTACGGGCAGCGAAGATGACGAAGATGCGATAGCGATGAAGATTTCTATCAATGAAGTGCCGTGGAGCTAGGATAGCTAATCGGTGAGAATTTCTCACCTTTCTATTTATTTTCTAGTTATATATATATACTAGGATGCAGACGGTGCTTAGTAGCACCCGACACAATCGTCCACAGACCATGGACTTGTTTGTTTGACAGTTTGGTGATTGATTGCGATATTGTTTGAATGTGGTTTGTGGTGTGAAAAATCGAATCGATAAATTGGTTAGGATTAGACGTGCGCCGTTATAAGGCGAAGGAGTAAGGCTAGGTTAGATCCTTACTCCAAAGTTTGCGGTTTGCATAACGAATTGATTTGATTGATGTGTGAATGGCGTGGGCCTTCACTAGACCGGGGATAAGGCTAGGCCTTGTCCCGTTTCTAGTATCGTGCCGTTATGCCGCCGAAATTTTCTAAAACATGTTAGAAAAATAAAAATATCATTTTATTGAATAAATGAATTGAATAGAAATTCATAGGTTGAAATAAAATGTTTTATCGTTAAAAATATAATTTTTAACGTGAATATGAAAATAGTGAAGTGAATAAATAAATATTCATTTACAAACCAGATGGTTTGTTTATGTACACTTATTTGAATGATATTGATTGGGTCGATAAATTTCACACATCGCCCAACTGCACAAATAAAATCTGTGTTTGATTGTTTGAAACCCCACACGGGTGTTAGGATGAAATATGCAGTTCACTCATCCTGATTGATTAAATATGTCGATCGATTGATTGACAGGCTGTTATAAGCGTTGAATATCTGTATTTGATGCTTATGCAGTGTAGTGCACTTTGGTTGATGGTTGATTATTTTTCAATGCTATGATATACATGTGTTGTATGAAAATCCATATAATTAACTTTATATGGTAATTGATTGGGCCTCATTCCAATTTGAAAAATAAAGAATATTATAAAATAAAAGTTCATGTGTTGACAGTACTCATTCATTGAGATTGGTCATGTGTTGAACGAAATATTTTGATAATAACAACTATTTTGAAAAAGAAATATTTGAAATAGAATATTTGAAAATAGAAATTTATGAAGCCGTGTATGGACGCCATTTTGACGTGAACGATATTTATATCGAATTGAAAACGATTTCGAAATGAAATGAATTGAAAACGATTTCGAAATGAATTGAATTGAAAACGATTTCGAAATGAAATGAATTGAAAACGATTTCGAAATGAATTGAATTGAAAACGATTTCGAAATGAATTGAATTGAAAACGAATTCAAAATAAATTGAAAACGATTTCGAAATGAAATGAATTGAAAACGATTTCGAAATGAATTGAATTGAAAACGATTTCGAAATGAAATGAATTGAAAACGATTTCGAAATGAATTGAATTGAAAACGAATTCAAATGGAATAGAAAGCGAATTGAAATGAATTCAAATTGAATTGAAATTCGAATTGAATAGAAATGAATTTTAAAACGAATTTATAGAGAAGAATTCAATTTTGATTTGAATTGAAATGGAAGTTGAAAATGTTTTTGAAACGAATTCAAAACTATTTATATAATTCGTTTTAAATAGAAATCGACGAAATATATATTATATATATTATATATAATATAATGGCCTGAATAGAACGCGCCGCGCCGCGGCAGTTCGCGAATTTCGACCATTTATTTCAAACGGACATTACAGGAGATCCGACCGTCGGATTCTCCTAAAACCGGAACCGTTGGGTTCGTATCGAAAAGAGCTTTCTAATTAATGTTAGAAATTTGAAATCTAACGGTTGGATTTGGAGATACGTCCAAATCAAATTCGAAAAAGGTCGTTGTAAGTGCAGTTCGATGGCCATTGTTGGAAATCGACTGTACGGGCCTTGATAAAATTATTAAAAATAGTAATAATTTGTGTAAAATCATAAGAAATGATTTGTGAAAGTTTGGGGTGAAAATCTCCATATTTGAAAAGATAAAAAAATGGATTTTTATCGAAATGAACTAGTTTTGAACTAGAATTATAATTCTATTTATTTTTAAATAAATAAATTGAATTTGAAATGGTTTTGAAAATAACCAAAATTTCCAATGATTGCATTGGAGTGGATTTGAATCGAAATTGTCTTCGGAATATTTCGATGTTGGAATTCGTGACATTACAGGTGTTGTTATGGAAATTTGAAAGATATATATTTGTATCGTTATTTCCAATACGACATTTGTTAGTCGTAGAATTCGATATTGAATATAAGCCGATATATTTTCTATTCAGAGCCTTGTATTGAATATCGAATGTGATTTGGGTTTGTCGTGAATGGTGTCTTCACTAACACTGTTCTTGAACCCAGTTGAGAAAAGATTAAATCTTTTTATTTAGATTTAATGAAGTGTACCAATTAAATGATATTTAATTGGAATTGAATTGGTATTGATTTTTGGGTTTATCGTGAACAGTGTTTTAAATAACACTTGTTCTTTAACCCGATAATTAATGGAATGTGATTTTGGGTTTATCGTGAATCGTGTTTTAAATGACACTGATTCTTTAACCCAGATAATGATTAAAACTAAGTGGAGTTTTAATGAATCTTTAATTAGATTGAAAAGATCGAGAATGGAGTATCACCAGTTTTGCTCCAGGCGATAGATAAATCTGTAATTAGATTTGAATGTGAAATTTAGAAACTAACTGGCGGTTAGCCAAGCAGAATGGTTTTCTGGATATTGATCTGATGTTGGTTTCGGCCTTCGGGGTTAATATTTGGGGAATTATTCTCTTGATTAATTTACGGTTAGTGACTAATGAATTGGAATGAGGCGTATGTTGTGTTTGTGTAACACTTATTTAAAATATACGCGAGTTATTCGGAAAGACCGGGTTTATCCCATTCTGAGTAACTGATACGACGATAAGTCGAAGACGAAGACGATGGTCGAAGACCGGAGGTCTTCACGTCGTTTGGGTGATAACTGATGATCTTGATTGGGCTGTACACCCAAGAAGATGGAAACAGTTAGTGATCGTCCAGACGTACTTGGAGATCGATGGATATGCGGGGTACTAGGTGCCTCCGGTTTCGTTCAGACCCAGAACGGACTTGTAAATGGACTGTGTGTCTGACATCGGATTTCATTCTGTGTGACTGATATCGGTTGCATAGGATGGCTTGCCTGTGTGGCATGCTAAGATGCAAATGATCAAGGCTTCTGTTGAAAAGCAAAGTCTTGTGGTTGATGATCAAAGCACGACCTTTGTGGCGTAGCTTTGTGTAACGTTTGATTCGCGAGTTTCACACCCGGTATGAATCAAAAACGGGAGACGGACCTCAGGGAGGGCATGCGTTTCTTTCTAGTTAGAAGTGGCGTCAGTGGTTTTACACGCCCTGACGAGTTTGACTTATGTTGTTGTTGCTGTTGCGAGGCGCCTCGGTTATATCGGTTTCGGCCGAATGCATTCTGGTCGGCTGACGGACCAGACTTACACCCCATAGGGTGGGGAGACGTATTGTTCAGGCATAATAATCCACTCCGTGTGGACCGGCCCTGACGATCCAAGGGGCAGTTGCGGCTGTTCCTGAGGGGCGGGCTAGAGCGTCTCGAATCGGTTGAGGATCTTGCCCCTAGCCTCGGTTCATAGATGGAAACCCAATTTCCAAATACGTGACATTTGCGGTTTTATTTGTAAACCTATATATGGCGACATAGTGGTATGGGGCATTCATGCCGCCTATGATTGATACTTATGATTTGAAGTTGTTTTATACTCTATGCACTTATAATAGTATCAAATGATTTGTTTTAAACGTATCAAGCATTCTTTGGCTGTTATAAGGGAAAACCCTATCCTCGACTGCGTTGCATTGTGTGATGGGACCTGGGTCTTATAACAGCTTCATTTTTCTTTATTTAGCATTGCGTTGTTTGTCTTATGCACTGGTATTCTTGGGAGGAAACCCGTTCCGTGTTATACGGCGTGGTCCCTTGTTTTACCTAGCTTTGAAAATAAAGATTTATAACTGCTTTAGTTCTCACACCAGTCACATGACTGACCTGGAGTTTATTGTTTTGACCTAAACTCTGGGTGCCCTTATTTTGACACGGGCAGCTAGTAGTTTTGGTTTTGCAGATTTATATTCACAGGATCCTGGTTTACGACTGGAACGATATCCGGGAAGCTTTGTATCCGTATATCTCATTCTAGTTGTGTATTGTATTATTTTCCGCTGCTATGTATTTAAATGTAATTTAAATCTCTGATATTTCTGTGTAATATTCTTTTATACTCTGTATATTCTTGTAATCTGATGCATTGTTGTTATATACAATGAAATGTTCTTCTATATGCGTTCTGTTGTGGTTTGTTCTCGAACTATCCGACGCTTTCCTTTACGGGGAAGTTACGGGTCTTCACAGTTGGTATCAGAGCTTTGGTTTACAAAGCAGAGAACAAGACACATTAGAACCGTACGAAGGAATTCATCAGATATTGGATTAGTAATATCCAATGGAATGACTCGTTAGAGATGGGATCAGTAGTATCCTAGAACGAGTGTGAAGAGTATATTTTTAAAATGAAAACGATTTTTGATTTGAAAATTTAAATCAATTATTCGTATTTGATTATTTATTTTATATTGATTAGGACAATCCAAAATATAAAGATTTTTGCGTATGCGCCTAGCTAGCGTGTATTCGAAGTTTTAATATATTGGATAGATATAGCACCACACCCTAGTCGCCCGGAGATGATATTGATGATAGCGATCGCATCATCAACATTTATGTTCGTGTTTCGAAGGTTTGATATCTATATATTTCCTATTGACTGGTGTGAGAACCAAAATTAGATAGGGCTAATTGTTGTGATTTGGCATCAAAAATCTGATTTTTGTATATATATCGAAATTATGAATTTGAAACGTTAATCCACTAATTGATTGAAGTTTGTGTTGTTTGTTTAATTGTTTGCTAATTTTGAACAATTATGCCTAATTGAATCAAATATTGAACTCTATTGAAAATTGGTCGCATTTGTTTGCATATACATATATATCATTGAACAGGTCATAGCAAGGAGGCTAGAGCAGAGAATAAAATTTGTTTGCCCGACAAATAGGTACATGTTTATTACATAATTTACTGTTTTGTTTGGGTGATGATGATTTTATGAGCCTATTGGCTAGCCGCTTGGCTTTTTCTTTTTCTTTCTGAGATCTGAAGGACCGGGAACGCTATTTGCAATTTCCCGATGCTCCCGGTGCAGGGGAGGTTATGGCGAAATTTTTCAAAAATTTAGGGTGTTAGCCAAATTTTTGAAATTTTAAAAATTCTCAGAAACTAAAGAGTTGGAGAATGGAAGCCAGATCAAATGTGGAGCTGAATAATCAAACCACTTTCGACTTTGTTCCTTTTCGGGGACGAAAAGTTTTAAGTGGGGGAGATTGTAACAACCCGTAAAATCTGGGCCAGTTTAAAATTTTTATTTTGGCCATTTTAGCGAATTTAGATTATTTAAAATGAATTATTTTAAATAATATCGACGAGAAATTTATTTTGAATATATTCGAACGTATATATTATACGCGTCGTCGTTAGAATATAAATAATTATATATAATTATAAATAGAATTGAAAATGGCGCGGTAGTTCGATAATTCGATTTCAAACTTCAATTGAATGTACCGGGTGCAAAACAATCCGGATTTTAGTGAAACCAAAAATAATGGAATCTAATAGTGAATATCTTTCCAACGAACCCGAATGATCAAAATTTCTTAGCGGGAATCAAAAGATATGTCCAGTTGAAAATTCTGAATAGTCGCTATGGAATTCAGGCCCTTAAAAATGGACATTTTGCAAACGACCTCGGATTTCGACGAAACCAGTTTTGTTGGGTCCGTGATGTAAAGTTATTGCTAGATTTCAAATTTCATAATTTTTCGAATCAATATGTGAGCGTGGCAAAGGAAAACGCGTTTGACCAGTTTCAGTTGATTTTAATCGACTGGAAATTGGCCATTTTTCTAACGGTCTCAGATTTCGACGAAACTAGTTTTGTTAGGACCGTATCGTCAATACGAAGCTAGAAAATATTTTTCTAGAATTTTTAAAGTTAGTATGTGACCCCGGTAAATTGAAATGTACGTTTAAAATTGAATATATAGATTTATACATTAATTTCAGCGAAAACTGAGCGTAACAGCCGAACTGGCTTATGAAACATATCCCATTGTATTCGGAATGGGGGTAATTAGCTAGGGACGACAGTCATTGGGCCTCGTTCGGAGATCGAAATTTAAAGTTACTTTATGGAGAAATTAATTATTTAAATAATTAAAATATTATATAACCCCCTTGAGCTCTCTCTTTCCTCACAAGTCAAACCACGGTCAAAATATAAAAAAAAAAAAAAAAAAAAAAACCCCTTCCAGTTTCAGATCGCGACGCCTCTTCCTCCCCCTTGCTGACGCCGACGATGGACCGCCGCTCCCCCCTAAAGTCGCGCCTTCCTCTCCCCTCTAGCTCATCTCCTTCCTCCCTTCGAATCGAAGACGAAAACGCCAGAGCTTTCCCCCCCCACAGTGATGACCGCCGACGAACTGAAGGCCGCCCCAACCCTCCGCCTCCTCCTGCCGCCGACCCAGAGCCACCCGAAGCCTCTCCGATGGTGGTGAACCCCCCCCTTTCGAACTGTAAGTTTTTACTTTATTTATAAAACTGATTTTTACTTAATTTATAAAACTGATTTTGTTAATATTAAAAACCGATTTTTATGTTTTTAAAATTCTGATTTTAGGTAGGTTTAAAACTGAATTTTATTTTAGGTTTAAGACTGAATTTTATTTTAGATTAGAAAACTGATTTTTAAATGATTTTTAAACTGAATTTTTAAATAAGGCAAAAACTGTATTTTTATTTTTTAAGTTATGAAAAAACTGCATTTTTATGAAAGCGAAAAACTGATTTTATTTTGAACTTTAAAATAGGAAAAAAAGTTTAATCTTTTAGTAGAAAAAGATTTGAACTTGCAAAAGAAAAAAAATTCGATTTTTATATATTGAATAGCGAAGTCAAAATTCGATTTTATATATTGAATAGCATAGTAAAAATTCGATTTTTACATATGTAGTGGCTACGGGCAGCGAAGATGACGAAGATGCGATAGCGATGAAGATTTCTATCAATGAAGTGCCGTGGAGCTAGGATAGCTAATCGGTGAGAATTTCTCACCTTTCTATTTATTTTCTAGTTATATATATATACTAGGATGCAGACGGTGCTTAGTAGCACCCGACACAATCGTCCACAGACCATGGACTTGTTTGTTTGACAGTTTGGTGATTGATTGCGATATTGTTTGAATGTGGTTTGTGGTGTGAAAAATCGAATCGATAAATTGGTTAGGATTAGACGTGCGCCGTTATAAGGCGAAGGAGTAAGGCTAGGTTAGATCCTTACTCCAAAGTTTGCGGTTTGCATAACGAATTGATTTGATTGATGTGTGAATGGCGTGGGCCTTCACTAGACCGGGGATAAGGCTAGGCCTTGTCCCGTTTCTAGTATCGTGCCGTTATGCCGCCGAAATTTTCTAAAACATGTTAGAAAAATAAAAATATCATTTTATTGAATAAATGAATTGAATAGAAATTCATAGGTTGAAATAAAATGTTTTATCGTTAAAAATATAATTTTTAACGTGAATATGAAAATAGTGAAGTGAATAAATAAATATTCATTTACAAACCAGATGGTTTGTTTATGTACACTTATTTGAATGATATTGATTGGGTCGATAAATTTCACACATCGCCCAACTGCACAAATAAAATCTGTGTTTGATTGTTTGAAACCCCACACGGGTGTTAGGATGAAATATGCAGTTCACTCATCCTGATTGATTAAATATGTCGATCGATTGATTGACAGGCTGTTATAAGCGTTGAATATCTGTATTTGATGCTTATGCAGTGTAGTGCACTTTGGTTGATGGTTGATTATTTTTCAATGCTATGATATACATGTGTTGTATGAAAATCCATATAATTAACTTTATATGGTAATTGATTGGGCCTCATTCCAATTTGAAAAATAAAGAATATTATAAAATAAAAGTTCATGTGTTGACAGTACTCATTCATTGAGATTGGTCATGTGTTGAACGAAATATTTTGATAATAACAACTATTTTGAAAAAGAAATATTTGAAATAGAATATTTGAAAATAGAAATTTATGAAGCCGTGTATGGACGCCATTTTGACGTGAACGATATTTATATCGAATTGAAAACGATTTCGAAATGAAATGAATTGAAAACGATTTCGAAATGAATTGAATTGAAAACGATTTCGAAATGAAATGAATTGAAAACGATTTCGAAATGAATTGAATTGAAAACGATTTCGAAATGAATTGAATTGAAAACGAATTCAAAATAAATTGAAAACGATTTCGAAATGAAATGAATTGAAAACGATTTCGAAATGAATTGAATTGAAAACGATTTCGAAATGAAATGAATTGAAAACGATTTCGAAATGAATTGAATTGAAAACGAATTCAAATGGAATAGAAAGCGAATTGAAATGAATTCAAATTGAATTGAAATTCGAATTGAATAGAAATGAATTTTAAAACGAATTTATAGAGAAGAATTCAATTTTGATTTGAATTGAAATGGAAGTTGAAAATGTTTTTGAAACGAATTCAAAACTATTTATATAATTCGTTTTAAATAGAAATCGACGAAATATATATTATATATATTATATATAATATAATGGCCTGAATAGAACGCGCCGCGCCGCGGCAGTTCGCGAATTTCGACCATTTATTTCAAACGGACATTACAGGAGATCCGACCGTCGGATTCTCCTAAAACCGGAACCGTTGGGTTCGTATCGAAAAGAGCTTTCTAATTAATGTTAGAAATTTGAAATCTAACGGTTGGATTTGGAGATACGTCCAAATCAAATTCGAAAAAGGTCGTTGTAAGTGCAGTTCGATGGCCATTGTTGGAAATCGACTGTACGGGCCTTGATAAAATTATTAAAAATAGTAATAATTTGTGTAAAATCATAAGAAATGATTTGTGAAAGTTTGGGGTGAAAATCTCCATATTTGAAAAGATAAAAAAATGGATTTTTATCGAAATGAACTAGTTTTGAACTAGAATTATAATTCTATTTATTTTTAAATAAATAAATTGAATTTGAAATGGTTTTGAAAATAACCAAAATTTCCAATGATTGCATTGGAGTGGATTTGAATCGAAATTGTCTTCGGAATATTTCGATGTTGGAATTCGTGACATTACAGGTGTTGTTATGGAAATTTGAAAGATATATATTTGTATCGTTATTTCCAATACGACATTTGTTAGTCGTAGAATTCGATATTGAATATAAGCCGATATATTTTCTATTCAGAGCCTTGTATTGAATATCGAATGTGATTTGGGTTTGTCGTGAATGGTGTCTTCACTAACACTGTTCTTGAACCCAGTTGAGAAAAGATTAAATCTTTTTATTTAGATTTAATGAAGTGTACCAATTAAATGATATTTAATTGGAATTGAATTGGTATTGATTTTTGGGTTTATCGTGAACAGTGTTTTAAATAACACTTGTTCTTTAACCCGATAATTAATGGAATGTGATTTTGGGTTTATCGTGAATCGTGTTTTAAATGACACTGATTCTTTAACCCAGATAATGATTAAAACTAAGTGGAGTTTTAATGAATCTTTAATTAGATTGAAAAGATCGAGAATGGAGTATCACCAGTTTTGCTCCAGGCGATAGATAAATCTGTAATTAGATTTGAATGTGAAATTTAGAAACTAACTGGCGGTTAGCCAAGCAGAATGGTTTTCTGGATATTGATCTGATGTTGGTTTCGGCCTTCGGGGTTAATATTTGGGGAATTATTCTCTTGATTAATTTACGGTTAGTGACTAATGAATTGGAATGAGGCGTATGTTGTGTTTGTGTAACACTTATTTAAAATATACGCGAGTTATTCGGAAAGACCGGGTTTATCCCATTCTGAGTAACTGATACGACGATAAGTCGAAGACGAAGACGATGGTCGAAGACCGGAGGTCTTCACGTCGTTTGGGTGATAACTGATGATCTTGATTGGGCTGTACACCCAAGAAGATGGAAACAGTTAGTGATCGTCCAGACGTACTTGGAGATCGATGGATATGCGGGGTACTAGGTGCCTCCGGTTTCGTTCAGACCCAGAACGGACTTGTAAATGGACTGTGTGTCTGACATCGGATTTCATTCTGTGTGACTGATATCGGTTGCATAGGATGGCTTGCCTGTGTGGCATGCTAAGATGCAAATGATCAAGGCTTCTGTTGAAAAGCAAAGTCTTGTGGTTGATGATCAAAGCACGACCTTTGTGGCGTAGCTTTGTGTAACGTTTGATTCGCGAGTTTCACACCCGGTATGAATCAAAAACGGGAGACGGACCTCAGGGAGGGCATGCGTTTCTTTCTAGTTAGAAGTGGCGTCAGTGGTTTTACACGCCCTGACGAGTTTGACTTATGTTGTTGTTGCTGTTGCGAGGCGCCTCGGTTATATCGGTTTCGGCCGAATGCATTCTGGTCGGCTGACGGACCAGACTTACACCCCATAGGGTGGGGAGACGTATTGTTCAGGCATAATAATCCACTCCGTGTGGACCGGCCCTGACGATCCAAGGGGCAGTTGCGGCTGTTCCTGAGGGGCGGGCTAGAGCGTCTCGAATCGGTTGAGGATCTTGCCCCTAGCCTCGGTTCATAGATGGAAACCCAATTTCCAAATACGTGACATTTGCGGTTTTATTTGTAAACCTATATATGGCGACATAGTGGTATGGGGCATTCATGCCGCCTATGATTGATACTTATGATTTGAAGTTGTTTTATACTCTATGCACTTATAATAGTATCAAATGATTTGTTTTAAACGTATCAAGCATTCTTTGGCTGTTATAAGGGAAAACCCTATCCTCGACTGCGTTGCATTGTGTGATGGGACCTGGGTCTTATAACAGCTTCATTTTTCTTTATTTAGCATTGCGTTGTTTGTCTTATGCACTGGTATTCTTGGGAGGAAACCCGTTCCGTGTTATACGGCGTGGTCCCTTGTTTTACCTAGCTTTGAAAATAAAGATTTATAACTGCTTTAGTTCTCACACCAGTCACATGACTGACCTGGAGTTTATTGTTTTGACCTAAACTCTGGGTGCCCTTATTTTGACACGGGCAGCTAGTAGTTTTGGTTTTGCAGATTTATATTCACAGGATCCTGGTTTACGACTGGAACGATATCCGGGAAGCTTTGTATCCGTATATCTCATTCTAGTTGTGTATTGTATTATTTTCCGCTGCTATGTATTTAAATGTAATTTAAATCTCTGATATTTCTGTGTAATATTCTTTTATACTCTGTATATTCTTGTAATCTGATGCATTGTTGTTATATACAATGAAATGTTCTTCTATATGCGTTCTGTTGTGGTTTGTTCTCGAACTATCCGACGCTTTCCTTTACGGGGAAGTTACGGGTCTTCACAGAGCTCATCTACCGATATTATTATATTTTTGGGATCGTAGCACATCGCTGGACATGACTGTACTCTTATTTCAGTCCATAGCAGCTCTTACGTAAACGAAGTTGGGTACATCGAGGTGCGATGATAGTTTACGGTAAAATAAGCTTTTACAAAGTAACGTACCCCAAATCTAAACAAATCAAAATACATATATACTTTCAAATCCATGCTTCAGTAGGAAGCTCCAAAACGTAACCTTCCAAACGTAACCTCCCTCACTTAAAACCGTCACTCCTTCTTTTCTTGCCTACCAATTTATATATCTGTGGCGACCAAGTAAATATTGAAATTCCCACCTAATACTGAACCCAACGTGAAAATGATAATTCAACATAGTGCCGATGAGCAGGCCTAAATATCTAGCCTTACGCCATATTTCCTAAGAGAAAACATACAGCAGTCATAATATATCATTTCATATTAAATCATAGCATGCAAACGTACAGGCAAATAGGCAACCGTGGCGACCAAGTTATTTTGAACTTCCCACTTTCACATGCTAATCTATATTTCTGGCAGACTTAGGATGTTATAAAAATATAAATTATAACGTGCCAACCACGGTATTTACCCCTATAAATACATGTGCTATTCTATTTTACTTGCAGAAAGCTTTCTTCCTCCTCATCGAAACTGAACCCGAAAATTTCCCTCCAAAACTTAACGAAGCCTTCACGTATAAAAATAAAATAAAACTAAACCGTGACTACTAGGTACTGGGATTGGAAGATGAAGCTGTCATATGAAGGAGGGGACTGTGCGTGTTCTGTGGTGGCCGCCGCAGATGTCAGGTGGAGTCTTGGCGAACTGGGTTTGGCACTTCGGTGTAGCTGTGGTTCGGTGATCGTTGTTGGAGGCGTAGCGTTGATCGGACTGTTGGTGGGAAGCATTGTGCGGGCCACTGGGATGATACGATTGTGAAGAGGAGGGAGTATACGTGGGGTTTGTGGAGATTGCAGAAGGGAGTGGCACAAACAGTATGGAGTAAGGAAGGAAGTATTCTAGAAGGGGGACAAATACAAAAAGGGAAAGTGGGAAAGGACAAGGCGTGGGTATTATAAAGGATACAGGTTTCGTTGCTGTTTTTTTTTGGGTAAAGAAGAAAACTAGGGGGAAGGCGGAAGGACTGGGCTGAGTACGATTCGGCTCTTGGGCCTTAAATATTCAAAAGAAAAAAAAAAGAGAAAAAAAAAGTCAAAAGCAGGAGGCGGGTCTGAGAACCAAGGTTGGGCATGCGATTGTAGCGTGAACAGTAAGGAGAACGTGTATAGGTGGAGGGCGTGGGCTGCTGTTATTCTTCAGTGGGCCTTGCGTTATTAAAAAAAAAAAGTAATAAAAGGATGGAAACGGGATCACTTACTGGTGGTAGTTGCTTGAATGGTGCATGGGAAGGAAGGGGGGTACATGTTTGGAACGACAGTAGTAAAAAGGGGTCCTGTTTCTTTTACATGGAAGTGGCAAGACGTATGAGTAGCATGTGGACAAGTTGAGAAGAGGAATTATTAGGAGAGCGTTGGGTATATGGTGCTCGAGCAAGGGAACAACAGGTAAAAGAAGTTTATTAAATGTGCATATCCTGTTTATTTGACCTAAACTAAGTTACTAGCGTAATAGGTAATATATATATTAAGTTATCAAAATACATTAACATGCCCGTTAACAGTGAAGTACGGAAGTGCCTGATCATGTTTACGATTACCGTATGTGTTAGATTCAAATAATAAGTATCATTAAGGTTAATTTATATAAAAACGATTAACTTGACCCAACTTGGAAAAATGTAAGTTTAACGGTTTAGACAAGGATTTTATATTACACTAATTTTAGAATTTGTGATAATAAATTATTGTTTAATTATAAACCAAATATCGTATAAAATTATTAATTATGTCATACGCACACAGGATCTGACCGAATAAGAAGCATCGAACCCATATCGATGAACGTAAGATTTTGGAATGAGAACGGACGGAGCTGAACGCAGCCGGAAGTTTGTAACACGAACTGTTTGACGACGGATGAAACCAAGGTGAGTTATCTCACTCAGTTTACCCGTTTATATTTTATATAAACCGGGTTTTTATTTTTATTTTGTGTGCAATAATTTGCTAATGGTTGATTGGATGATTGTTTGCATGTGGACTGAATATTTTTATATTCAGTGATTAAATTAAACGTCTGTTTAATTTAATCAAATAAAATAATTATTTTAACAATTAGATTCCAAACGAGGTAACTTACCTTGTTGGTTACGTTCATAATCATATAAACGAGTTGGATTCTTGGATGGACGTTACAAATTGTTTGTTGAATGTTATTCGTTGAACTGTTATGTATTGAATTGGATATAAACCATGGTGATACAGAAAATGACAGGTTGGAGGAATCCAACCGGATTCCTCAAATTTGTAGTTTACTTTCATATTATATGAGTTGTTTAATCAATACGATTGATTGTAAATTTGTTGAATTCAAACCCAACTCTTGTTTGATATTAACCAATGGGTGGTGTGGGTTGGGTAATTATCGGCAGATGGCCCAAGAATGAATCATTTTATAAAGTTTGATTTACCGTCAGGTAAATAAGTAGTAAAAAGTTATAAAATTTATTTATAACTAGAAACCGATTTGAAATCTATTTTATATAGATTGTTTTTGAATAAAGAATATCAAAGGGAATAAATAATTATATTTATCTCGTAACTATAAATGAGTGTACAAAACGAGATTTGTATATTAATGAGTTTCGTAGGCAAGTAAGCAGCGATAAACAAAATGGTCAAGGGTTGAATTATTATTTTTCCAATAAACAAGTAAATGAGATTATTTAGATTATTAATTGAATCAAATGAAATTATTTATTAATATAAAGAAATAACCAAGTAGAAATGGTTAATGAAGTAATCTTGTTTGAAGATGACCAAGTCGACTATTTGCACGAGAAATTGATTATTTAAAACCCATTATTGGATTATTAATTATTATTGGCATTATGTAACATTTTAAATAAACTTTTAACAAAGATTAATGAATTTACTTGTAAGTGATAATGAAGTCAGGGATGTTAGACAATTAACAAAGAGTTGACTGGTAAACGAGATTCTTAAGGTAATATATGAACATGCATTCATAAAGCGGCTCGAGAGATGAGATTTGAATATATAATAGTATCTTCAAGTAAAACAAAGTTGGGTTGATATATCGAGTCGAGATTTCTATATTAGAAAAAAAACATTAACTTTTAAAGTGAGGAACGTTTGAATGAAACCAAGTTGAAATGGAAATGGTGATAAAAGGGAATTGAGCGAATAAGACCTTGTTCATAATGGAAAGGAATCTAAATAGGTTTACTCATATTTATATGAGTTAGATTTTTGATTTATTTCAGAAAGGAATTCTGTAAAATGAAGTATTAAACAGGATTTAATGTGAGTTGGAATCGAACGAAAACATTAAATGGATTGAACTTGGAACTTAACGATAAAGATCTAGAGGTGAATATTTTTAGTATGAAAGGAGTTTTTGTGAAACTAAACCAAGAGATATGGTTATTTAAAAAGGATTTTTAAAATAAATGGAAGTGCTGGGATATTATTTGAATGAGATTTCGTTTGTAAACTTCTATATATTCCAAAGATAAGAGTGTTGTCGACTCAAGGTCTGAGAGGTAAATAAGAACCCCAACTTGTGACGACTTCATGATTATCCAAGGATGTTATTGGTTTATAAAACGAAGGTAGTTGAAGGAATTAAATTAAATTAATATTTCTATGAAGATATTATAAACTATAATTCAAAGAATTATGAGTTAAGTAAATGGATTTGGAAATAGAATTGAAAGCGAGATTTCCAAATATTAAAAGATCTGGGAAATTTAATTGACAACTGTTTGACTTAAAAGGGCCAAGTGATGCTGGATACTGAACCAATGAATCCACTTTATTTTTCTTTGGATGACGGTTGTTTATTTTGATAGTTAAATCACCGACTATCAAAATCTGGCCAAATCGATTGTTGGTTCGGAAAGACCGGGATCGAATGTGTATTCGAAAACCATTCCAACCAGCAATATGTAAACGTTAAGGATATCAGAAGATGGTCGAGATGGAGCAATGAAGGCCGTGGATCTTCATGAGCGGAAGAACTACTTGTTGGATTTCTAAGGGTAGCTCCCGAAGATATTCTGACTTGTGATTCTGTCGTGATTGAAATCTTCGGATTGCAAGGGCTTTCCGCTACTGATCATTAGGGTGATTCCTAGGATGCGGTAGGAGGGTGCTTTCGGGTCATCCTGTTCCTGGATGACTGGTATGGACATTGTGAATGGTGGCCAGATGTTCCAAAAGTCGATTATAACCTCAAGCCTCATCAACTGGGAAATGACAGAAATCGGGCAGGCAGCATGGCTATGTGGGTCGCTCCCATTAGGGTGTATAATCACCTATCTAGAGAAATTCCTTTTGTTTCTTAAATCTATCGATGCTGTCCCTTTTCGGGCAGGCGGTTGCTGATCCCAACCGTGGTGATATACATTCGATACACTCAAGCGAAATGAGTGGTCGGTCATGTGTGGGCCGGGTTGCAAGACGTTTTTGTTGAACCCAGTGTATTAGCCTCTAGAGATACACAAGCGGAAGGTGGACCCATACCTTGTCAAGTCGGAATCAAACCTCCAATAAGCGCCCGCAGTTTTGATTGTATACTATATATGTGGAGCGTGAGATGCAAGCGTTCCACTAGATTGTTATTTATTTGTATTTAGACACTATTATAATATCAGAATAAGATATGATTTCAAAACTATTTTGGGTTATAGTAAGGTAAAAACCGTCCGTGTTTATGTGTGGGCTGGTCTTACTATTATCCTTTCCTTTCGAAAGGAGTTTGAACTTTAAAATCAAGTTGGATGGTTCCCCTTAAACTGTGCGAGTTATTCTCACTCTGGTTCACCAGACTGACCCGGTATTTGAAATGCTCGGGTTAGCCCGGGTTGCAGGTTCAGGTTACCAGATGCTCTGAAGTTCAGAGACGAGCTGGAGAGGTCCAGGTGTATGATTTAGACAAAATATTATTCTGCTATGTTATTTTGAGGACAGGTTGTTATAGCTGTCCAGATTTTCTGTGGCACTCTGATGTTGTAAGTATATTTTCAAGCTCTCAATAAAGATTATTTCTATATTATATTTTGTTCCGCTGCGATGTGAGACTCTGTATAGTGTGTGTTCTTCTTCTTATTCTTCTATTCTAATATTTCTATCTTATCTTTCTCATCCTCCAACTTCTTTCTTCTAGCTTTCTAGAGATTCGATACTCGAGTGGGACACAGTTTGTGAAAATGTCGATAATTCGAGTGTCGAATTTTCCGGGTCGCTACAGTTGGTATCAGAGCTGGTTGCTTAATTGGTACGGATGATAGGGGGTTCTCGCTTCGCGTTTGGTGGCGAACGGGAGACTCTTACCCCTACATCTCCCGACAATGTGGGTTGGTCGAGTCGAGAGGCTGGCCGTAAAAGCAGTTCTGAGGTATCTCTATAAGCCACGCTGGGAGGTTAGCCCAGTGCCGAGGGAGGAGAGGATGGTTGAAAAGCCTACTCGAATCTCGGGGTCGCTACAGTTGGTATCAGAGCTATTGGTTGAGTAGTAACCTTGGCTCTGTGGCGTGACTCAGTATAGATGGGGTTAGTAACACCCTAGAATGAGTTGAGTATATATGAGAGCACATACTTGTAATTGATTTTAAAATTATTTTCAAACTATTTTGAAAAAGGGGTAAATGAAATAATTTTGCCCAAATTATATTTTTATATAGAAAAAGGAAATAATTTTCTATAGTATGGTAATATTGGTTGTTTTGCTCGATTTGTTTGGAATTCGAATTGAAATTGAATTAATTGGAAGACTATACTTAATTGGATATAAAAATGGAAATTAAGCTGGTTAAGTGGAATCGGATTAAATAATTGGGGCTTGAAAATTAAATGAATAATAATGAAAATTTATCGATTTATATTGACGCACGGTAAACCAAAGTTGAGGCAACCCAGTGGATACACATGTTGAATATGATTCAAATGAGTTGGTTGTCTATTATTTGAATGTTGAGTTGGTTAAATAAAGTTCATTAAACGGATCAGTGAAGAAATTGAATGGAATATTTTTGGATTACTATTTGCATTGTAAGTGGAGTTAAGTGCAGAATACTGAAGGCAGTGGAGATGATTTGGTTATATAGAACTGGAAGTACAAGAGAAGTGCAGTTGATTGATTTGCTTGGAAATGGGAAATTGAGTTGCCCGACAAAAAGGTAAACCTTAAAATATTATAGGAGTGTCTGATTTTATACCCTTGAGTAGGGTCGCCATTTGGCCATCGATTTTCTTTTGGGAAAGTTGAGCCCGGAGTGGCATTTGTAGTTGTTGTAATCTAGCCGTGCAGAAGAGGTGCTGGCGGAATTTTTGAAACCTTCAAAAGTTTTGATTCAAGAATAATTATTTTAAAATAATCATGTTCGAAACATCCTTCTTACCTTGCAATTTCGAGGACGAAATTATTTTAAGGGGGGAAGAATGTAACATCCCAGATTTTTGAACGTTGTTTACGAATATTTAAATTTGTTTAAATATTAATTTGGCGATATTAACAAATTTTATATCGAATTTATTTTCTAAAATCGAGTTCAGAAATACATAATTTATAATATAATTAAAACAAGCTCGAAAACGATGCGGCAGTTCATAATTTTCGATCTGAATTTTTATTGAATATACAGAATTCGTTTTAAGTCGGAATTCTGTGAAATGAGAAACGTTTGAACCAATTTGATTATATATTTCTAATAAAAGAGACAAATCGTGATTTCATCATGTAGATGGTAAGATATGCCCAGATTAAAATTTTCAATAGTCGCTATAGAATCGTTCATCGACCGTAACAGTTTATTTGATATAACTGCATACTGGATTTGAATCTGGACAAGGTTCTTTTGAGACGTAGTTATAATTTAATTTTTAGAATTTTACTGTAATTTTTAATTAATTAAATAAGCAACTATTTATTTGAAGTATTTTGCTCCCTATATCAATATTTTAGGATTTCACAATGTGAGCTCATCTACCGATATTATTATATTTTTGGGATCGTAGCACATCGCTGGACATGACTGTACTCTTATTTCAGTCCATAGCAGCTCTTACGTAAACGAAGTTGGGTACATCGAGGTACGATGATAGTTTACGGTAAAATAAGCTTTTACAAAGTAACGTACCCCAAATCTAAACAAATCAAAATACATATATACTTTCAAATCCATGCTTCAGTAGGAAGCTCCAAAACGTAACCTTCCAAACGTAACCTCCCTCACTTAAAACCGTCACTCCTTCTTTTCTTGCCTACCAATTTATATATCTGTGGCGACCAAGTAAATATTGAAATTCCCACCTAATACTGAACCCAACGTGAAAATGATAATTCAACATAGTGCCGATGAGCAGGCCTAAATATCTAGCCTTACGCCATATTTCCTAAGCGAAAACATACAGCAGTCATAATATATCATTTCATATTAAATCATAGCATGCAAACGTACAGGCAAATAGGCAACCGTGGCGACCAAGTTATTTTGAACTTCCCACTTTCACATGCTAATCTATATTTCTGGCAGACTTAGGATGTTATAAAAATATAAATTATAACGTGCCAACCACGGTATTTACCCCTATAAATACATGTGCTATTCTATTTTACTTGCAGAAAGCTTTCTTCCTCCTCATCGAAACTGAACCCGAAAATTTCCCTCCAAAACTTAACGAAGCCTTCACGTATAAAAATAAAATAAAACTAAACCGTGACTACTAGGTACTGGGATTGGAAGATGAAGCTGTCGTATGAAGGAGGGGACTGTGCGTGTTCTGTGGTGGCCGCCGCAGATGTCAGGTGGAGTCTTGGCGAACTGGGTTTGGCACTTCGGTGTAGCTGTGGTTCGGTGATCGTTGTTGGAGGCGTAGCGTTGATCGGACCGTTGGTGGGAAGCATTGTGCGGGCCACTGGGATGATACGATTGTGAAGAGGAGGGAGTATACGTGGGGTTTGTGGAGATTGCAGAAGGGAGTGGCACAAACAGTATGGAGTAAGGAAGGAAGTATTCTAGAAGGGGGACAAATACAAAAAGGGAAAGTGGGAAAGGACAAGGCGTGGGTACTATAAAGGATACAGGTTTCGTTGCTGTTTTTTTTTTTGGGTAAAGAAGAAAACTAGGGGGAAGGCGGAAGGACTGGGCTGAGTACGATTGGGCTCTTGGGCCTTAAATATTCAAAAGAAAAAAAAAAGAGAAAAAAAAAGTCAAAAGCAGGAGGCGGGTCTGAGAACCAAGGTTGGGCATGCGATTGTAGCGTGAACAGTAAGGAGAACGTGTATGGGTGGAGGGCGTGGGCTGCTGTTATTCTTCAGTGGGCCTTGCGTTATTAAAAAAAAAAGTAATAAAAGGATGGAAACGGGATCACTTACTGGTGGTAGTTGCTTGAATGGTGCATGGGAAGGAAGGGGGGTACATGTTTGGAACGACAGTAGTAAAAAGGGGTCCTGTTTCTTTTACATGGAAGTGGCAAGACGTATGAGTAGCATGTGGACAAGTTGAGAAGAGGAATTATTAGGAGAGCGTTGGGTATATGGTGCTCGAGCAAGGGAACAGCAGGTAAAAGAAGTTTATTAAATGTGCATATCCTGTTTATTTGACCTAAACTAAGTTACTAGCGTAATAGGTAATATATATATTAAGTTATCAAAATACATTAACATGCCCGTTAACAGTGAAGTACGGAAGTGCCTGATCATGTTTACGATTACCGTATGTGTTAGATTCAAATAATAAGTATCATTAAGGTTAATTTATATAAAAACGATTAACTTGACCCAACTTGGAAAAATGTAAGTTTAACGGTTTAGACAAGGATTTTATATTACACTAATTTTAGAATTTGTGATAATAAATTATTGTTTAATTATAAACCAAATATCGTATAAAATTATTAATTATGTCATACGCACACAGGATCTGACCGAATAAGAAGCATCGAACCCATATCGATGAACGTAAGATTTTGGAATGAGAACGGACGGAGCTGAACGCAGCCGGAAGTTTGTAACACGAACTGTTTGACGACGGATGAAACCAAGGTGAGTTATCTCACTCAGTTTACCCGTTTATATTTTATATAAACCAGGTTTTTATTTTTATTTTGTGTGCAATAATTTGCTAATGGTTGATTGGATGATTGTTTGCATGTGGACTGAATATTTTTATATTCAGTGATTAAATTAAACGTCTGTTTAATTTAATCAAATAAAATAATTATTTTAACAATTAGATTCCAAACGAGGTAACTTACCTTGTTGGTTACGTTCATAATCATATAAACGAGTTGGATTCTTGGATGGACGTTACAAATTGTTTGTTGACTGTTATTCGTTGAACTGTTATGTATTGAATTGGATATAAACCATGGTGATACAGAAAATGACAGGTTGGAGGAATCCAACCGGATTCCTCAAATATGTAGTTTACTTTCATATTATATGAGCTGTTTAATCAATACGATTGATTGTAAATTTGTTGAATTCAAACCAAACTCTTGTTTGATATTAACCAATGGGTGGTGTGGGTTGGGTAATTATCGGCCGATGGCCCAAGAATGAATCATTTTATAAAGTTTGATTTACCGTCAGGTAAATAAGTAGTAAAAAGTTATAAAATTTATTTATAACTAGAAACCGATTTGAAATCTAATTTATATAGATTGTTTTTGAATAAAGAATATCAAAGGGAATAAATAATTATATTTATCTCGTAACTATAAATGAGTGTACAAAACGAGATTTGTATATTAATGAGTTTCGTAGGCAAGTAAGCAGCGATAAACAAAATGGTCAAGGGTTGAATTATTATTTTTCCAATAAACAAGTAAATGAGATTATTTAGATTATTAATTGAATCAAATGAAATTATTTATTAATATAAAGAAATAACCAAGTAGAAATGGTTAATGAAGTAATCTTGTTTGAAGATGACCAAGTCGACTATTTGCACGAGAAATTGATTATTTAAAACCCATTATTGGATTATTAATTATTATTGGCATTATGTAACATTTTAAATAAACTTTTAAGAAAGATTAATGAATTTACTTGTAAGTGATAATGAAGTCAGGGATGTTAGACAATTAACAAAGAGTTGACTGGTAAACGAGATTCTTAAGGTAATATATGAACATGCATTCATAAAGCGGCTCGAGAGACGAGATTTGAATATATAATAGTATCTTCAAGTAAAACAAAGTTGGGTTGATATATCGAGTCGAGATTTCTATATTAGAAAAAAAACATTAACTTTTAAAGTGAGGAACGTTTGAATGAAACCAAGTTGAAATGGAAATGGTGATAAAAGGGAATTGAGCGAATAAGACCTTGTTCATAATGGAAAGGAATCTAAATAGGTTTACTCATATTTATATGAGTTAGATTTTTGATTTATTTCAGAAAGGAATTCTGTAAAATGAAGTATTAAACAAGATTTAATGTGAGTTGGAATCGAACGAAAACATTAAATGGATTGAACTTGGAACTTAACGATAAAGATCTAGAGGTGAATATTTTTAGTATGAAAGGAGTTTATGTGAAACTAAACCAAGAGATATGGTTATTTAAAAAGGATTTTTAAAATAAATGGAAGTGCTGGGATATTATTTGAATGAGATTTTGTTTGTAAACTTCTATATATTCCAAAGATAAGAGTGTTGTCGACTCAAGGTCTGAGAGGTAAATAAGAACCCCAACTTGTGACGACTTCATGATTATCCAAGGATGTTATTGGTTTATAAAACGAAGGTAGTTGAAGGAATTAAATTAAATTAATATTTCTATGAAGATATTATAAACTATAATTCAAAGAATTATGAGTTAAATAAATGGATTTGGAAATAGAATTGAAAGCGAGATTTCCAAATATTAAAAGATCTGGGAAATTTAATTGACAATTGTTTGACTTAAAAGGGCCAAGTGATGCTGGATACTGAACCAATGAATCCACTTTATTTTTCTTTGGATGACGGTTGTTTATTTTGATAGTTAAATCACCGACTATCAAAATCTGGCCAAATCGATTGTTGGTTCGGAAAGACCGGGATCGAATGTGTATTCGAAAACCATTCCAACCAGCAATATGTAAACGTTAAGGATATCAGAAGATGGTCGAGATGGA
Source organism: Allium sativum (assembly GCA_030737875.1). NCBI lineage: Eukaryota > Viridiplantae > Streptophyta > Magnoliopsida > Asparagales > Amaryllidaceae > Allium > Allium sativum. The sequence continues at coordinate 846,984,342 of CM060918.1, forward strand.
GCAATGAAGGCCGTGGATCTTCATGAGCGGAAGAACTACTCGTTGGATTTCTAAGGGTAGCTCCCGAAGATATCCTGACTTGTGATTCTGTCGTGATTGAAATCTTCGGATTGCAAGGGCTTTCCGCTACTGATCATTAGGGTGATTCCTAGGATGCGGTAGGAGGGTGCTTTCGGGTCATCCTGTTCCTGGATGACTGGTATGGACGTTGTGAATGGTGGCCAGATGTTCCAAAAGTCGATTATAACCTCAAGCCTCATCAACTGGGAAATGACAGAAATCGGGCAGGCAGCATGGCTATGTGGGTCGCTCCCATTAGGGTGTATAATCACCTATCTAGAGAAATTCCTTTTGTTTCTTAAATCTATCGATGCTGTCCCTTTTCGGGCAGGCGGTTGCTGATCCCAACCGTTGGTGATATACATTCGATACACTCAAGCGAAATGAGTGGTCGGTCATGTGTGGGCCGGGTTGCAAGACGTTCTTGTTGAACCCAGTGTATTAGCCTCTAGAGATACACAAGCGGAACGTGGACCCATACCTTGTCAAGTCGGAATCAAACCTCCAATAAGCGCCCGCGGTTTTGATTGTATACTATATATATGGAGCGTGAGATGCAAGCGTTCCACTAGATTGTTATTTATTTGTATTTAGACACTATTATAATATCAGAATAAGATATGATTTCAAAACTATTTTGGGTTATAGTAAGGTAAAAACCGTCCGTGTTTATGTGTGGGCTGGTCTTACTATTATCCTTTCCTTTCGAAAGGAGTTTGAACTTTAAAATCAAGTTGGATGGTTCCCCTTAAACTGTGCGAGTTATTCTCACTCTGGTTCACCAGACTGACCCGGTATTTGAAATGCTCGGGTTAGCCCGGGTTGCAGGTTCAGGTTACCAGATGCTCTGAAGTTCAGAGACGAGCTGGAGAGGTCCAGGTGTATGATTTAGACAAAATATTATTCCGCTATGTTATTTTGAGGACAGGTTGTTATAGCTGTCCAGATTTTCTGTGGCACTCTGATGTTGTAAGTATATTTTCAAGCTCTCAATAAAGATTATTTCTATATTATATTTTGTTCCGCTGCGATGTGAGACTCTGTATAGTGTGTGTTCTTCTTCTTATTCTTCTATTCTAATATTTCTATCTTATCTTTCTCATCCTCCAACTTCTTTCTTCTAGCTTTCTGGAGATTCGATACTCGAGTGGGACACAGTTTGTGAAAATGTCGATAATTCGAGTGTCGAATTTTCTGGGTCGCTACATTATTCATCAAATATATATATATATATATATATATATATATATATACTTTTCCAAAATTCATAAATGGTTAAAAATAAATAATTATCAATCCTACAAATTTATAGATTTTATAACCACCATTATAATTTATTTAAGTAATAAAATAATCATTCTTGTAAAAATCTTATTTCAAACTAAAAATCATTAAAGAATCTTTATAATAACCTATAAATAGTTGAAATATTTATCTATATTACTTATCATATAATTTACCAAAGTTTATACTAATAAATGGTTTAGAATAAATGCCTATCAATCCTTATAAAATTTTATAAATGCAATTATAATTTACCAATATAAAATATAATAATCATTCTTGTATAAATCAGAAAATAAATTATCCTTTACAAAAATCTTTTACAAATCAATATTATCAAAATTTGAAAATATTATTTCTTAAACATGAAATCTTATAAATTAAATAAAAACTTTTAAAATAATTTTTCCTTATACAAAATCATAATTTATAAAATAAAACAAGATAGTTTATTCAAAATTAAAAATTCATATATTCAAACCTTATAAAAACAAATATATATTCAGAAAATCCAACATTATATAATAAAAATCCAAATTCATATATTAAAAATCCAAATCAACATGGTAAAAACTATGGGATGCTACGATAATCCATTCCTAGGAGCTAACCAATCTAGGTCATCAGTACTTATTCATTCGATGTGAAGATAGCCGGTGTTTAACCACCGCCTTCATATCTTCAACTTCTAATCTTCGTATAATTATTTGAAATGAGAATTAACTCGGCCTTTTCAAATAATTCGCGAATATATATAATTCAAATCATTTCTTTTCATTCCATATCGTTTATAATATTTTATAATGATTTATCGCTATTTTTGTTTATATAATAATAGCCAATTTAAATTAAATGACGCTTCAGGTCATTTGTAACATTCCGTAAATTTCGAGCATTTAAGACATTGAATAAATTTAATTATTTAATTTAAATTGGTTTAAAGATAAATTTTTCGATGTTATTCATGAACGATTTCAAATTAATTTCTAATAAACAACGATTTCTAATTAGATAAATAGTGATTTATAACAATTGGGATTATTATCAAATTGTACATATATTTGTAATAATTAACTTCAAAACTATTGATAATAAATTAGTTAATGTTACCAATTTAAATTGTATAAGAGAAATTGTAATGTAATGAGGTGGCAACGATATACAATGCATGTTTAGCTAGCATAGTAAACGAAAATTAATGATAAGGTTTATAATCAAATAAATAATACACATAATTTCTCTACACATTCACATTTCATTCGTGTTTATCTTCTTTCCCCTTCTTTTTCTACTTTCTTCAAATTCACTACCTCCTTTCTCTCCACTTTATTTCTTCCTTAATAATGCATTTATTTCTTTATATGTTTTACTAATTTAATTCCCTTCATTTTATTAATTTCATTCTTTTCATTCTATTTTCATGCATCTTATTTCATTTACGTATTTTCATTCTTTACATTTCCATCCCCTTATTTTTCGTTCCACTTTTGCTTTCATATTAATGTTCTCAGCCTCTTTATTTTGTCTGTCAAAATTTAGTTCACTCATTCAGTTTCCTTTTAAACCCAAGCAATTAATGAATAAATAAACCTAGGATATGTACATATATAATAATAAAATAATTTGTTGCATGCACATTAATTTTTCCCACTCTTTTTTGTATGCATGCTCTAGCTGAAATGTTATACACCTTAAATGCATGGCATTAATTTCCTTTCCCTTTTTCAATTTTATGTATGTTCTAAAAAATGGGATTGTTAAACAGACTCCACATTTTGTTAAGGGGGGTATAATTTTAAGGAGACTCCATCTTAATTTTTTTATTAAGGGGGTCTGGTTTATTTAAAAAAGAAAAGATAAAGAGACATAACTACCCAAGGCTTGTCACTTATGTTAAACTCTAACTTACTAAATTCAACGCAAATGACAAACTTGGGAATTACTAAACATCTCAATTACGCAAATTAGATACAACATATTAGATTAAAAATTTTGTTTCTGCAATTATTTTAAATTAACCATAACAATTCTAATATGAAATTACAATTAATTACCTATTCCGATGCCTTTTGATCATCCATGAAACTTTCTTGTGTCTCCATTACATTAAATATATCTATTTTTTGTTTTTATGTGCATCATCAAATTATTAACACTAGAGTGTAACCCGTGCATTGCACACGATAATACTATCAAAAATAGTATTTATTTTTTTAATGTTAAAATGAGGATTTTGTTATGCAATATATGATAAATTTTAACGTGAAATATATACGCTATTAATTAAAATTATTATTATTATTTGTGTTTAATAGTTTACATAAACAACTTGCATGTGTGTATTTGAGAATTTTTTAATCATTTTTGTTGATATAGATATACATGTTGAAAGTAATATGTGTTAATAATTTATTCGATGAATCAACAAATATTATTTAACAGAATTTGTTCTAATAGTATAAATGTAAAAATACGAAGTTAGTTTAACTGTATAACATAGCAGAAAGATTTAAAAAGAAATTTGCAAAAAAAATATATAAATTTGTTGTGGAGTTACTAATGTCGAAAAAAATATTATAATATAATATATAGTAAATTATTGATATAAATGAAACACAATTAATTTACAAATTAAAATTTTCATTATTGTTGATATGCATAGTTCATGTTATGTGATTTATACATACTTACAGTTGCATGAAATAAATAACTTTATTTTTGTTGCATGCACATTAATAGATACTTACAGTTGCATGAAAAAAATACCTTTATTTTTGTTATGTGATTTATACACACTTACAGTTTCATGAAAAAGAATATTATAATAAAAAAATTTGTTGCATGCACATTAATTGTTCCCACTCATATTATTTTCTTTTTCTTTTTTTGTTTATGCATGCATTAGCTAAAATGTTATATACCTTAAATGCATGACATTATTTTCCTTTCCCATTTCAATTTGATGTACGTTTTAAAAAAGAAAATTACATAGGAAGAATTCAAAATTTTGAAATATTGCCATGAATGACCGGAATGAGTTGAAATGTCCTTCATTCATTTGAAATTAAATTTAAATATAAAGATGGTATGTCTATTAGTACACAAAAATCTATCATATTATGATCTTCAACATTCATGGGCTGCGGAACTCAAGAAATGCAATCGGTTCATTTCTAGGAAGGTAGATCTATAATAGCAACAAAATTTATAAACTACATAATTTTTTGAATAAGTTAAATATGTTATGGTTTATGCCACAGAATAAAATCAGAAAAATTCGGGGAGAGCCAGGAAATCTAATGTTATATTTTTATCGAGTTACAGAGTAAACATCAAACCGAATGCACCCTTTGAAAGGAAAACGATTATAGATTCTTACTAACCACTACTAATTTACAAACAAAATCAATACAGAAGATTTTGGGTAGAAGGAAGTTTAATGGTGCATAAAATATTGAATTGCTTAAAGCAACAAATCAGGTTTTTAACCTCAAGTAGAACAGATTGAGTCGACAAAGGTGGAGTATAATTGGGTTGACCAACAAACTACTAGGCTGCCTCACAGGTGCAACTGAAGCAAGGGCACTACAATCATCCGATATAGCAATGGAAAATGAGGTAGAACGGTGGAACCAAATGTGAGTAGTAAAGGGAAGAGCATCCAACCGGTGATGATGAGTTGGAGACATCTTTGCCTCTTAAAAAACGCAGCTGACTGAAGTTTCCCTAAATGATGAAAATATGCATCTCATCAATTCGAAGGTTAACAGCCAAAGAGTCAAAAAAAAAAAACCTTTTTATTCAGTTACAAAATGGCACTTGGTTTCAGATATTAAAGAAGGGGAAAGGCATCATAGAAGAAAGGAAATAAATTAAAATCATGATATTTCAATTTTAAAATTCAACGGATACCCATGGAGGCTGGTGAATTGAATACAACTCAGTAATAGTAATAATATAATAGTATAGATTAGGTATTCATTGCAAAAGCAACTAATAAACAAACAACAAAGTGAAGTTGAAAAAATAATAATCTGCTTAAATGCTGTTGTATACCATAGAAATTCAAATTAGTTAGCAAAGGAGAAACAAATGCAAAATAGCCATAAATAGATTTTCTATAGGCGATAGCATTACCGTGTAATTAGGAAATTTCAACGCCTATTAAAATTTAATGAAGAAGCCCATAATAGTAGCACTGGGCATGAGAAAATAAACATAAATGCGGATTCACCAAATACGGCTATCAAAATAATTAAGGTATATCTAGTTAGTATGGGGATAACTCAACTCACAAACTGTAATATGCAAATGTGCAATTTTGGCTCCAACATCTTTGAAACGAAAGCATTCGTCTTCTGGTTTGCTACACTCAGCCTGGAAAAACTGAAATAAAAATGATTTTCTGCCAAAACAACATACTGCTTACATTTGTATCCAATGTTAGACTTTGGATAGAAAATCACTTACTCTTTATCAGCCTTACATTGAATTCCACCTAGCAATCATAGAACTCGCTTTATTTTCCTATTTATGTAAAAGGAATATCAACTCAGTTGTAGTATGCAGACAAACAGATTAATTGTTGCGTATATCCAAAAGCAGGCCTAATCGTAGCTATCAATCAAGAAAATACAACAAAATTCAAAACAACCCATTTGCAACATGATGAGGGAACAAAACTACAAACATTCAGAGATGTCAGAATGAGATAGTAATCCAGGATGATAAATCCCAAACCCAAGTGTCGTAAATATAATCTATCTGCAAAGATGAGGAATAATCGAAATAATGAAATATTGAAATTTCACACATAGAACCAAAGGGCAAAGGCTAATAATTGAACTTCACCTCTATCATGCCTTGTTCATTTCTTATAGTGTAAAAAAAACCTGCAGCTTATCACAATTCTTGTTCTATTACATTTTTACCACATTTGACTTTCAATATGTTGCTAGTTACCAATATACGTGGGCATTATAAAAAATAAAAATAAAAAACTTCCCATAATGCTCTCAAATGCCATAGTCAGAATAATATATTATATAATCCGCTTATCTCCTACATGTGCTTGGAAAAGAAGATAAACAAACATGGTGGCCTATTTTAATTTTCATATGAGCACAAAAAATGGAAGAAACAATGCTCTAAATCAGATATCCAGATTACAATTATCTCTGACTTGCATGCAATCACACCAAAAATCCCACGTTTACTGATTAATAAGCTAGCAGTTTGGACAAACAAATTTATTACTGAAATATGTGATACAACACTGGAAAATGGATGCGAAATGCAAATTTATTATTTATTAAAGTTTAGTAGAGTTCAGGCTTGTCTAACATGAGAAAGAACTATTGAAATTTATGAAAATTACCTTCTAAAATTTGTTAAATAAACAAATCATGATAGTCATGGAGAAAGATTGTAATGACGCGAGATTTTGAACGAAAACTAAAATGTGTAAAATTTATAAATGAATAAAACATTTATAACTAAACTTATTAATGACAGGATATTTCATTTATACAAACAAGAAAGGGTGAGTAAAGCTTTTTCTTTACTACATGCAACTAGAAACAAACTAGTATACACCTTCATTTAAATTCTAAAGCCTGAATCAAATAGTATACATAAGCACTGTAGCAAAAGCATAGCTGAACACTAAGTAAATCCAATTTTTTAAAGAACAAATTAAATTAGTAAATGGATAATATCCTCACACATGTACACCTACACTAAGCTAGCTAGTGCTTAATCATTTCAAAGCTTGAACCAGCTTGGTCTTGTGCAAAGACAAAACAAAAGCATTTCAGTAAACAAGTAAATTAAGTAGCTTATTTTAATTTATTACTTCATATAGAAGCATAAGAGGAGAGAGAAACAACTCAGCAAAGACAAGATAAATCAAGAGATTTATTTAGTTAATTTCTTCATATATTAGTGTAAAAAGGACAAGAGCAACATGACAAGTGATTAGTTGCTAATCACTTAAGTGTTTTAAAGATTTGATGGAAATTTGAGTTGTTGTTATCATGAAGACCACACACTACACATCATGCATTTAAGGATAGAAGACTCTTCAACTAAGTTTAGATTTAGATCAAATATTCTTTATGTGTAATGTTTACTGCCGCATGATCATAAAAGGGAAATTTCCTATTTTAGTTTCATCTATGTGTATGAAGGAGCTTCATACATTTTGATTACACAATGGACTTTTGCATTAAATAGTTTTGTCAAGCTTAAGAACAAATGTTGACATAAGGACATCCACCCTTACTTCCGCAGGTTTTCCAAAAACAAAACTTAGCATCAAAATGAAAACATTCTTTGTTGTAGGCCTACACACCTGCGCAAGTTTTGATCAGAGGAAAAGAAGGATTTTTCTAATTTAATAAATAAAAACATTTACTTGTTTTATAACTTGTTTATGCCTATAAATAGGCTGTTACTTATTCTCTTTGAAATTACCTTATTTTGAGCTAAATCTAAAAGGAAACAGGGATACTTTAAAGCACATCAACGAAGGCATTTAGGTGAGTAAACCTCACTATAATTTCTTGTATTAAACATGCAAGTTGATGTGAGTTTGTGTATGTTTTTATTTAGTTCTACTGCTGTGTACATATATGTTGCATGATCAAATCCACCTTGAACATCCATGTTAAACACATTGTTAAATCTTTTGTATTATTGTATGTTGCTGTGTTAATGAATTCAGGGAAATGATTATTTAGGTCTAAGTGACATTTGAAGGTATATAGCAAAACCTTTGCCTTTTGGAATCAACATATAAGTGTTCCACTGTTAAAACTATGCGCTAACAATTATCTTTTGATGCTATTTTCATAGTTGTGAAAATGATGAGACCTGATTTATGCACATAAATGATTCACCAAAGTATATACAAAATGTTTAACAATTTTAAAACCATATACATAAGTTCATATATACACTTTATATATATACTGTAAGGAGGATTCAAACAAGATTTTCGACCATCATAGTTTCGAATCTCAGGGTAATAGACCTGATCGAAATACAGAAACATGATTTTTGAAATAAACATCACAATTTTTAATAAAGGGGACGATGAGAAAAGTTGGTTTAGTCGAAAAGGGTGTTCATAGCTATTATAGATGATCTAGATGATAATAAACTCTTGAAATTCGTATATGGGTGTGTGATGATCCATAGGGGATAGGAAAAATATCCTCAAATTTTCCTAATCTGTATAAATTGAGTTTAAATGGATCAAATGTTTTTTCTGTTTTGGGTTACTCGAGAATCACGATCGAACTGCGCCAACTTGGTGGTGACCGGAGGTTGCGCGCCTGGTGGGAAGGATGTTGTGGGTCGTCGCCAGTAGGTGGCCGGAGTGGGGTAGATTCCGGTGGCCTTAGGAGGGAGTTGGAGCAACTTTCTCGGATCGGGTTAGCGGTGAAGTATGACACAACAATCTGGCAAGGTGATCGGCACGTAGAATAAGTAGTGATCCAGGGGTTTGGCACGATGGCTGAGAAGGTTGGTACTTTAGCAAGTTCTGGCACTTTGGCAAGTGATCGGGAAGGTCTTGGCATGATGAGTGGAGTGATCGGGCTAGGGAAACCATAGTGTTTCTAGACCTGGTACTTTGAAAACCGGTAGTACCACCTGGTACTTGGGCTGAGAAGAAATCGTGGGTCGAACAAATGATTTTGGCACTGGAGCACGTTGTTTTGAAAGTGGTACTTGGTACTTTGGTCAAAACATTAATAAAAGAGATTTTTGAACCAAGTTTTTAAATTAAAATAGTTTAATTTAAAAATAGAGAATAAATAAAATATAAAAGAGAAATAATTAAATAAAAAGAGAAGTTTTATTTGAAGGTATCATAGACAAGTGAAAGGAAGAAAATAGCAGAATTACAAAGAATAGAGCTTGACTGTAGGAAGTCGATGGATTCGAATTTGTAATGTAAAAGAAATAATTTAAATAAATTATAAATAAAAAACTAGAAGTAAGAAAATAGTTTATAAGAAGAACAGAAATAGTAGACATCGTATAAACACAGATAACAAACAATGGAAAATACCTTGTGCGACGCACACGCTTTATTTGTTCAAATTTAAAGGATGTGTAAACTAATAAAGTTAGGCTAATAATTTAATATCAGCTGTAAAATACATTACGTATATCAATTCAAAGGGACCATAATAAATATTCCACTTCAATTCAAGTTCTACGTTGCAAGCTGAAGATTATCAAGAATAATAAAAGACGAAGTTATGCAAGAATTGTTTTATAAATCCTGGGTAGAAACTGCCTAAGATGGGTTTATAAAATAAATGTCTTCAGTTTGTCCAGTCCCAGGGCAACTTGTATGGACGAACGTCTATCAGAGTACTCCTAAAATAATCACGTACATTGAACTTTTCAAACGTAGTTATGAGTGGCAGGGGAATTTGTTTCTCTTGCTTTATACTTGTAATATATTTTTTGAAGAAGTCAATTAGTAAATTAGCGGGTTTGACGATGTGACGTTCAAAGAAAATAAAAAGTGTGTGTCAAGGTTAATTTAGTTTCATGCTTCACAGCCAGGAAATAACAAAAATCGAGCAAGCAGCATGGCTATGTGGATAGCTCCCATTAGGGTATACTATCACCTATCTAGAGATATTCCTTTTTATTAATGCTTTCCCATTCGGGAAATGGTTGCCGTACACAACTATTGGTGATATACAGTGATACACTCAAGGGAAATGAGTGGTCGGTCATGTGTGGCCGAGTTATAAGAAGTTCTTATTGAATCCATTGTATTCCTCTCTAGAGGTACACTATCGGAAGGTGGTTCCATACCTTGTCATAGTTGGAAATCCGTTTACCATAAGCGTTAATGGTTTTGTTTGTATACTATATAAGTAGAATGTGAGATGAAACTATTTCTACTAGATTCTAAATTATTGTGAAAACCCTAGACATTATCATAATATCTGTTTAAATTATACAAACTATTTTGATTCTCATAAGGGAAAAACCCGTTCCGTATTTACGGCGTGGTCTTATGAGTAATGATTTTATTTCTGATCTTGTTTTAATTTTTTTTACTCACACTAGTCCTCGACTGACCTAAAGTTTATTTTTGTGTTTTACTTAAACTCATGGTTATTCATAACACTTGTTATGAATAGACAAGTGATCCAGGTCTTGACTTACTTTTGAAGTAGCTGGATGGGAAGGATATGAAATGTTGGCTTATCTATGTATAATTTTCTGCAAGTTGTTTTATCCATGATGTTTGTATAATTATCTGCAAGTTAGTATAACAAATGTTAAGTATGTATTTATGATGAAATGTATCCATACGTATGAAGTACTCTAATGTACTTGACTTATGATATGTAATATTTTGTGTTTTTATGTTATGATCAACTTCCGCTGTGAGATTCTGATGTTTTCTGTAGTTTTATCTTCTATCTTTGTTTTAGTCTTATATAATGATACAACTATCGAGGTGTTTGAAAGTTGGGTCATTACAGTTGGTATCGGAGCTTAGGTTACTGTATACCTAGGCTTTGGGTGAGTATTGAGAGGGCATATTTGAAATTAGATATTATTATACATAATATAGATACATACTTAGGATGGATTGACTTAAGTTACATGATTAAGTAATTTACCTTCCGATCAAGTTTTGATTATCAATCTTTTATTTTCAGGTCAGTAAGTATGAGTACCAGTGGACGAAGAGGTTAATCTAGTGGAACCACCACTACTAATGGACATGCCACCAACCCAAATCAAGTAGAAACTATGGAAGAAGTTATCCCAGTTCAACCAAGTGCAAAATTTGCAACTATCTACAAGGAGTATAACACTCTAGGAGGGAAGGTTTTCAAAGGAACTGAATTGTTCATTGAAGTCCAAGCGTGGTTGAGATCATGTGAGAGGATTTTTAAAGGACTGAATTTGAATGATGAGAAGAAACGTCTTATGGCTTCGTGGAAGCTTCAAGGAGCTGCTGCAATCTGGTGGGACGAACAGACAACTAGTGTTCCGGAAGATGACTTTACTTGGGAAAAATTCAAGGGGGAGTTCGAAGAACAGTTTCTTCCCGCAACAGGCAAAACCAGGACGTACCGGGATTTCATAGGTCTTAAGCATGGTAACATGTCAATAGCAGATTTCGAGAATAAGTTTAATGCACTATCTTGTTTTGGGCCAGGACTGATTAATACCTCGCTTAAAAGAAATGAGATGTTAATAGCGAGTTTAAAGGATAATTTGGAAGAAAAGATGATTGGGCATTTGAAGAGTCCATTTGTTGACTTAGTAGACATGGCCATACGATATAAAGCACTAGATGCAAAGAAACCAGTGGCGAAGGAACAGACTGGAGAAAACAGTGGAGGAAATCCCAATAATAGGAAGAAAAATCCAAATTGGAAAAACAAGGAAATTGAAAAAGTGGAAGAGGAGAAGTCCCAGGATCGTTACAAGAATTTGATGTGCCACAACTGTAAAGAGAATGGACACATTGCTTGATTTTGTAAGAATTCGGAGGTCAAGAAGCCAGAGCAACCTCAATAGCAACCACAAGGAATAGGTAACACTTCTGTCCGTCAATTTTCATGCTATAAGTATCATCAGCCTGGACATATGATTAAGGACTGTCCGCTTATGCAAAAGGGAACACAACCAAGGGTCTTTGCTTTAATGGATAAGCCATCAACCTCTAAGGATGTGAAGATGGAAGAAGTTACGGAAGGTACCTTATTCTTTTTAATATAAGAGGTAAAGTTAGGATTTTAAATTAAAATAAAATCAGATTGGTGAGTCTCAAAACGAAGGTAACTAATTTAAAGAATTAATTAGTATAAAATTTAATGGAGTTAAGTAAAACTGGAACTAGATTTCGTTGTATATAGTTTCAAGTAAAATGAGATTTTGGAGTAGACAAATATATCTGAACAGGGTTGTTTCAAATTAATAAGACTCGGAATTTATTTTCCAAATGTAATCATGATATTTTTGAGATAAGATGAAGTTAAGAAATTGGAACCTAACTGGAGATTGGTTTAGTTGAATAATTTTCTGAGTATTTATCTGATGTTAATTTTGGTCTTTGAGGTTAATACTTAGAGGGATATTCGATTACCGATTTACGGTCAGGAACTGATGCATATTAAGGAATATTAATGCGGTGATGTAAATGTTTTCCAACTGTAGTAGCAGAAATTTGTAGTTATGGAAATAACTGGGATAAATAACAAATGGCTGATGTGTGTTGATTATTTATGTATATAAGGTTATAACTCTAAATATAACTAGAATCTACGCGTTAATCTCAAATTTCGAGGATGAAATTTTTATAAGGGGGTAGATTGTAATGACCCGGGATTTTGAATGAAAACTAAAATTTGAAAAATTTATAAATGAATAAAGCATTTATAACTAAACTTATTAATGATAGGATATTTCATTTATACAAACAAGAATGGGTGAGTAAAGCTTTTTCTTTACTACATGCAACTAGAAACAAACTTTTATACACCTTTATTTAAATTCTAATGCCTGAATCAAATAGTATACATAAGCACTGTAGCAAAAACGTAGCTGAACACTAAGTAAATCCAATTTGTTAAAGAAAAAATTAAATTAGTAAATGAATAATATCCTCACACATGTACACCTACACTAAGCTAGCTAACACTCTTGTATGCTTAATCATTTCAAAGCTTGAACCAGCTTGGTCTTACACAAGGACAAAACAAAAGCATTTCAGTAAACAAGTAAATTAAGTAGCTTATTTTAATTTATTACTTCATATAGAAGCATAAGAGGACAAGAGATAAACAACTCAGCAAAGACAAGATAAATCAAGAGATTTATTTAGTTAATTTCTTCATATATTAGTGTAAAAAGGACAAGAGAAACATGACAAGTGATTAGTTGCTAATCACTTAAGTGTTTTAAAGATTCGATGGAAAGTTGAGTTGTCGTTATCATAAAGACCACACACTATACATCAAGCATTTAAGGATAGAAGACTCTTCAACTAAGTTCAGATTTAGATCAAATATTCTTTATGTGTAATATTTACTGCCGCATGATCATAAAAGGGAAATTTCCTATTTTTGTTTCATTTATGTGTATGAAGGAGCTTCATACATTTTTATTACACAAAGGACCTTTGCATTAAATATTTTTGTAAAGCTTAAGAACAAATGTGGACATAAGCACATCCGCCCTTACTTCCGCAGGTTTTCTCAAAACAAAACTTAGCATCAAAATGAAAACATTCTCTGTTATAGGCCTGCACACCTGCGCAAGTTTTGATCAGAGGAAAAGAAGGATTTATCTAATTTAAGAAATAAAAACATTTATTTGTTTTATTACTTGTTTATGCCTATAAATTGGATGTTACTTATTCTCTTTGAAATCACCTTATTTCGAGCTAAATCAAAAAGGAAACAAGGAAACTTTAAAGCACAACAACAAAGGCATTTAGGTGAGTAAACCTCGCTATATTTTCTTGTATTAAACATGCAAGTTGATGAGAGTTTGTGTATGTTTTTATTTAGTTCTACTATTGTGTACATATATGTTGCACGATTAAATCGACCTCGAACATCCATGTTAAACACACTGTTAAATATTTTTTATTACTATATGTTGTTGTGTTAATGAATTCAGGGAAATGAATATTTAGTTCTATGTGATATTTGAAGGTATATAACAAAACCTTTGTCTGTTGGAATCAACATATAAGTGTTCCCCTGTTAAAACTATGTGCAAACAATTATCTCTTGATGCTATTTTCATAGTTGTGAAAATGACGAGACCTGAGTTATGCACATAAATGATTCACCAAAGTATGTACAAAATGTTTAACAAGTTTAAAACCATATATATAAGTTCATATATACACTGTTTTTATATATATACTGTAAGGAGGATTCAAACAAGATTTTCGACCATCATATTTTCGAATCTCAGGGTGATAGACCTGATCAAAATATAGAAACATGATTTTTGAAACAAACATCACAATTTTTAATGAAGGGGATGATGAGAAAAGTTGGTTTAGTCGAAAAGGGTGTTCATAGCTAGTATGGGTGATCTATATGATAGTAAACTCTGGAAATTTGTATATGGGTGCATAATGATCCATAGGGGATAGGAAAAATATCCTCAAATTTTTCTAATGTTTATAAATTGAGTTTGAATGAATCAAAGTTTTTGTTTTGTTTTGGGTTACTCGAGAATCACGATAGAACTGCGCCAACTTGGTGGCGACTGGAGGATGCACGCCTGGTGGGAAGGATGTCGTGGGTTGTCGCCAGTAGGTGGCCGAAGTGGGGTAGGTTTTGGTGGCCTGAGGAGGGAGCTGGAGAAACTTTCTCGGATCGGGTTAGTGGTGAAGTATGACACAACAATCTAGCAAGGCAATTGAGGTCATAGAATTAGCGGTGATCCAGGGGTTTGGCACGATGACTGAGAAGGTTGGTACTTTGGCGAGTTCTGGCACTTTGGAAAGTGATCGGCCAAGGGTTGGCACGATGACTGGTGTGATCAGGCAAATGAAACCATAGTGTTTCTGGACCTGGTACTTTGAAAACCGGTAGTACCACCTGGTACATGGGCTGAGAAGAAAACATGGGTCGGGCAAAGGATTTTGGCACTGGAGTATGCTGTTTTAAAAGTGGTACTTGGTACTTTGGTCAAAACTTTAACAAAATAGATTTTTGAACCAATTTTTTAAATTAAAATAGTTTAATTTAAAAATAGAGAATAAATAAAATAAAGAAGAGAAATAATTAAATAAAAAAAGAAGTTTTATTTGAAAATATTGTAGACAAGTGAAAGGCAGAAAATAGCAGAATTACAAAGAGTAGAACTTGACTGTAAGAAGTCGACGGATTCAAATTTGTAATGTAAAAGAAATAATTTAAATAAATTATTAAAAAAACTATAAGTAAGAAAATAGATTAGAAGAACAGAAATATTAGACATCGTATAAACACAGATAACAAACAATGAAAAATACCGTGTGCGACGCACACACTTTATTTGTTCAAATTTAAAGGATGTGTAAACTAATCATGTTAGGCTAATAATTTAATATCATCTATAAAAGACATTACACATATCAATTCGAAGAGACCGGAACAAATATTCCACTTCAATTCGATTTCTACATTGCAAGTCGAAGATTATTAAGAATAATAAAAGACGAAGTTATGCAAGAATTGTGTTATAAATCCTGGGTAGAAACAACCAAAGATGGGTTTATAAAATAAATGTCTTAGATTTGTCCAGTCCCAGGGCAACTTGTATGGATGAACATCTGACAGAGTACTCCTAAACTAATCACATACATTGATCTTTTCAACCGTAGTTATGAGTGGCAGAGGAATTCGTTTCTCTTGCTTTATACTTGTAATATTTTTTTTGAAGAAGTCAATTAGTAAATTAGCGGGTTTGATGATATGACATTCAAAGAAAATAAAAAGCATGTGTCAATGTAAGTTTAGCTTTAAGCTTCACCACCAGGAAATGACAAAAATCGAGCAGACATCATGGCTATGCGGGTAGCTCCCATTAGGGTGTATTATCACCTATCTAGAGATATTCCCTTTTATCAATGTTGTCCCATTCGGGAAATGGTTGCCGTACACAACGAATTGTGATATAAATTCGATACACTAAAGAGAAATGAGTGGTCGGTCATGTGTGGCCGTGTTGCAAGAAGTTCTTGTTGAATCCAGTGTATTTCTCTCTAGAGGTACACTATCAAAAGGTGGTTCCATGCCTTATCATAGTTGGAAATTCATTTACCGTAAGTGTTAATGGTTTTGTTTGTATACTATATAAATAGAATGTGAATGAAAACATTTCTACTAGATTCTAAATTATTGTGAAAACCCTAGACATTATCATAATACATGTTTAAATTATACAAATTGTTTTGATTCTCATAAGGGGAAAACCCGTTCTGTATTTATGGCGTGGTCTTATGAGTAATGATTTTAATTCTGATCTTGTTTTAAAATCGTTTACTCACACCAGTCCCCGACTGACCCAGTGTTTATTTTTGTGTTTTACTTAAACTCTTGGGTATCCATAACACTTGTTATGAATAGACAAGTGATCCAGGTCTTGACTTACTTTTGAAGTAGCTGGATGGGAAGGAACTAAAATGTTGGCTTATCTATGTATAATTATCTACAAGTTGTTTTATCCATGATGTTATGTATAACTATCTGCAAGTTAGTATCACAAATGTTAAGTATGTATTGTGATAAATGTATCCGTATGTATGAAGTACTCTAATGTACTTGACTTATGATATCAAATTCCGCAATGAGATTCTGATGTTTTTTTATTTTTATCTTCTATATATCTTTTATTCTTATACAATAATACAACTATCGAGGTGTTCGAAAGTTGGATCATTACAAAGATATCCCACAACAATGATTAAACCTACAAAAAACTGAATTAAAAGAGTCTGCACAAAAGTTACCTATAAATATATGAAGATATTTTAAACATACGAAGAAGAAAACGAGTACATTAGTTGCATCTCGAGCTGTGTTCATCCTAAAATCTGTTAAGCATGTGTATTATGTGTTAACAAACCGTAAAAGCATCATATGTACTATTAACAAATATTAACTTTGTGTGTCTTGCTTTTAGTCTTAAACAATGTCGTGCAAGGGTACAGTACAGATCTTAAAAGACACCTGTAACCATGATATGTGCATAATATTACTCTTCATACAAAGTTTATACATCATAAATTTTACTCTAAAATTGTAAGAGATCGGTCTTTAAATCCTTACATATCTTACAGCTATTTTCCAAATGGCATATTCTCATTTGTGATACCTTAACATGGCATGTCATAAATAATTCTACAACTCTTAGCCGCTAACGTAATAGTCGTTTTCAAAATAAAAAATACAAAATAGGGAGAGCACTTTACTTTAATAGCATACTTCTATAAACAAAAGGAACAAAATAATTAACTTACATGACATAAGATAAGATGAGGCTGTTTTTTTCCATCATAGGAAATGCAACAAATTTTATTAATATTTAATCGCAGTATTTGCTTGTATAATAATACAAATAATTATTTTAACCACTTTTAATTAGAATAAGAATTTCTACCATCACTGTTTTGGTGAAACAAAAGAAAATGATCGTAATGTATCAAAAAGTGCAGCAACATCTGTAAATTTAGGCAAATCTAAACCTTCTCACCGTTTGATTACTTCAAAAATAAATGAACACAAAATTTAAGAAAATATACGCATTTGCATTTTACAATATAACAATTGCCCGTTAGGAAGCACTAAATGAATAGGATTATATGAAATTCCGTATAGCTAAAAAGAAAAGCAAGAACAACATTGACAACATTTTTCAAAGTTCAATGCCTCACATCTAAAGTTTAGCTTTCAAACTTATAAGCTTCATAAAGATAATAGGCCTAATATGTAAAAGGAGAATTTTTGGCTGATGTTTCATGCTTGTGAGATGTCAAGTGTTATTTTTATATACAAATGAAGCAATGTAACTTGCTAACTCTGGCTCACCATGGTAGGCAACTAATTGTAGGTTAAAAAGACTTCAGACTCCTAAAATTCTAAATTAAATCCAGGGTATAGAGACTGCATGACTTAACAGCTATTAAACTCCCATTAATTGCACAGCTTAATTTTTCTTTATAAACGACAATTATTAAACTAATCCTAACGCTCAGTTGAAAATATTCTTTATAAACTATAATTATCCTGAGAAGTTGCATAAACCGTGTTAATGTAGATATTGTTAGAGAAGCTTAAACTATGAAGATCCAACAGGTAAAAGACAGAACTTGGTACGTCCTTTAAAGAGAATTGCGACCACTGAAAGGTATTGCAGTTGTGTTAAATACCCAGGTTCAATTTGTATCAGACCATTACGTTTGTTTACTCCATGGTGAAGGTGAATAAGAAAAGATAAATTGGCCAAGGAAGTAGATACCATACTTATCAAATTAAGTGAGTCGAGATTTACCAATGTAATATTATTATCATTTAGTTAGCGACATTACACAATAGGGGTAATAGATTATTATTCCTATAAATGGTTTCACAGATACTTACTTTTTACACTATACCATCATGTCCATGTGTGCACCATTCTTATCAAATATCATATCATATCAGACAATTAATAAACTCACATGTTGAGTTGGTATTACCGGCCAGAGAATCTAGATTGAGAACAGTCGAGGTTCCAGATTAGCCAATCTGAAAGCATATGTGTAGAGTTTCTCCTGCATAGTTGATAAATTTCATGTTTAGTGAGCAATCTGACCTATCATTTAATTCGTACCACAAATTATTCATAAAGACTATGGTATTATGAGACATCCACCAGATTAGTGTTTATTTACCCGATCGTTTCGGCTTGATATACACTAGAAGTAACACAAAACAAACATTCTAGTGTAATTATTCTTACTTCATATCTACATTTATGTAATGTGTATGGTGACATTCCAACCATTATTATCAAATACATAGGTTGATGCTTAACTTATGGATATATTATCAAAAGTATTACGAATACCCCACCAGACCAATGTAAACAACTGTTATACTAACTTATATCACCGTAGTTAACTCCATACCATATACCATGATGCATGCTCAAAGGGGAATGGGTTCATTTACATCAATATAATAATGAGTAGTATACCTTTTACTTACCTAACTTTATATTCATTCCCAATGTAAATGCGGGTGCAGGTTCAAACAGATGCAAGTCCAAATAGATGCGTATAACCACATCCCAGCCGCAATGCTTTGAATATACAGTTTAAGGAATGCCTTCATCACTTACTTACCAGTAATGTGTATGAGAACAGTTAAATAATGTATGGAACTTTTAAACTAAAAATATGCCATTAGCCGCATTTTGTTGGCAAATAACAAATTAAATTATATATTGTTGTAAATCAGCTTATGATACTGGGTAAGACTTATAAGTATAGTTGTTTGGATTCTAGTTTAGTTATAAAAACGTCCAAATAAATTAAAAATGGAATTTCACATAGACAAAGTGACGAACAGTGAAAGTGAAAAGTGGAATTGAAACGACCAGAAATCCCACTTACGGTAAATCGCGGATTGTACTGAGGACAAGACGAATCAGAATACAAACAAAAGAACATTTCATTGTTAATTACAACAATTCCATCAGAATACAAGAATATACAGAGTATGAATAAATATTATACATCAGAGAAATATCAGAGATTTAAATACATTACTACAGCGGAAAAATAATACAATACACAACTGAAAAAGATATACGGATACAGAGCTTTTTGGATATCATTCCATCTGTAAACCAGGTTCCTGTGAATACAAATCTGCAAAACCAAAATTATTAGCTGCCCGTGTCGAAAATAAGGGCACTCAGAGTTTAGGTTAAAACAATAAACTCCAGGTCAGTAATGTGACTGGTGTGAGAAATAAAATAGTTATTAAACTTTATTTTAAAGTTAGGTAAATCTGGGGACCACGCCGTATAACACGGAACGGGTTTCCTCCCAAGAATACCAGTGCATAAAACAACAGTGCAATGCTAAAATAAAGAACAATGAAGCTATTATAAGACCATGTCCCATCACACAATGCAACACAAGCTGGAGGATAGGATTTTACCTTATAATAGCCAAAGAATGCTTGATACGCTAAATTTCATCTTTAATTATTACTATAAGTGTATAGTGTCAGAACAATTTCAACCATAAGTATCAATCATAGATGGCATAGGTACAATATATCATGTCGCCAATACTAGGCTCTACAATCAAAACCGCAAATGTCACGTATTGGAAGTTGGATTTTCATCTGTGAACCGAGGAAAAAGATAGTCCTCACCGATTTGAGACTCCCTAGCCCGAGCCTCCGGATCAGAGCTCGAGTGACCTTTGGATCATTAGGGCCAGTCCACCGATGTGGATTAAAATGCCTGAACACTGCGTTTCCCCACCCTTGGGGAGAGTAAATGAGCCAAATGACTCCATCGGCTCCACACTGTCACCGATATATCCGAGGCGCCTCGCAATCCAATAACCACACAGGTGAAAATAATATAAATGTCAGGGCTGGTAGGTCACTGACACCAGCCTAGCTAGAAGGAAACGCATGCCCTCCCTGAGGTCCTCTCCCGTTTCTGGTTCACAACCAGGGTGTGAGGCTCGCGAATTAACGCTACACAAAGCTATGCCACACGGGCCGTGCTTTGATCATCAACCACAAGACTCTGCTTTTCAACAAAAGCCTTGATGATTTGCCACTTAGGCATGCCACATAGGCAATTCACTCCATGTCATTGGTATTCATCAATATATAACCACTGAGCTCATACGTCTCAGAGAAGGGCGTTAAGCAAGAGAATAAATTCTCCGTCGCCAAACAGATATATATTTAATAGAAATCAATCACAGAGAATAAAATCCAACGTCAGAAACACAGTCCATTTACAAGTTCGTTATGGGTCTGAACGATACCGAAGGCATCTTGTACCTCGCATATCCATCGATCTCCATGTACGTCTGGACGATCACCAACTGATTCCTTCCTCTTGGGTGTACAGCCCAATCATTATCATCAGTAATTATCCAAACGATGTGAAGACCTCTGGTCTTCGACCACCATCTTCATCCTCGACACATCGTCAAATCATTTATTCAGAATGGGATAAACCCGGTTTTTTCTGAATAACTCGCGTATATAATAAACATGTGTTACACAAACACAACATACGCCTCATTCCAATTCAGAATATTCTTTTATTCAAATATTCTTATACTTTGGGAAAGGTTCCCATTAATTTTATCGAAGTTAAATTCTTTAAATTTATTCTTTAATCTTCCATTGAATATCAATTCAAACCAAATTATGGTTTATCCAAACTAGTCGGGATTAATGAACCTTACTGAAGTAATCATTTGTTTTAATTTGCCAATCCCAACCTATTCATCCCATGAAGTAAAACTGGTAATACTTCATATCTAACACCATGGTGTTATCGGCAAATTCAATTACCATTTCATGTTCAAATCTAATTAAAGATTTAACTATCGCCTAGAGCAAAACTAGTGATACCCCATTCTCAATCATTTCAATCTAATTAAAGATTCATTAAAACTCCACTTGGTTTTAATCTTCCCAATAATCACTATTAATGATTATCTAACTTGGGAAATCATATCCCGTCTTTAACTGGGTTAAAAAACCAATGTCATTCAAAACACGGTTCACGATAAACCCAAAATCATATTCTATTCCATTAGCCTTTAACCATAAATTAGCAAGTGAACAATTCCCTAAGTAATAACCACGAAGGCTGAAACCAACATCAGATCAATACCCAGGAAACCATTCAACTTAACTAATCTTCAGTTCGTTTCTGATTTTCGTAACTCCATTGGGTCTAAGAGCAGTGTTAATGAAGACAACATTCACGACAATCCCAAATCCCATTTGATATTAAATAAAAGGCTCTGAAAAGAAAATATTTCGGCTTATATTCAATATCAAATTCTACAACCAATAAATATCATATTGCAAATAACGATATAAATATATCTTTTAGATTTCCATAACAATATAATCACGAAATCCAACATCGAAATATTCCAAAGACAATTTCAACTCAAATCCATTCCAATTCAATTATTGGAACTTCTGGTTACTTTTAAAACCCTTTCAAATCCAATTTATTTATTTCAAAAATAAGTGGATTTTAATTCTAATTCAAAACTAGTTCATTTCGATAAAAATCTATTTTTATCTTTTCAAATATGGAGTTTTTCATCCCAATTCTTTCCAAATCATTTATTATGATTTTACATAAAATATTACTATTTTTAATAATTTTATCAAGGCCCGTAAGTTGATTTCCATAAACGGCCATCGATCTGCACTTACAGCGACCTTTTCCAAATTTGATTTGGACATAATTCCAAATCCAACCATTAGATTTTAAATCTCTAATATTCGTTAGAAAGCTCTTTTCGATACGAATCCAACGGTTCCGATTTTAGGAGAATCCGACGATCGGATCTCCCGTAATGTCCATTCGAAGTCAATGGTCGAAATTCGCGAACTACCGCGCGGTGCATTCTATTTAGGCCATTACATATAATATATATTATATATTATATATATTTCATCGATTTCCTTTCAAAACGTATTTTATAAATCGTTTTAAATTTGTTTTCTAAGCGATTTCAACTTCCTATTCAATTTCTAATCAAAATTGAATATTCCATATCATTAATCTCTAAATGATAATATTTTCAAAATGTAATATTTTGAAATCACTTCCTTTTCTGTATTCATTATAAAAATGAATAAAATCGATACAAATATCGTTCGCGTCAAAATGGCGCATATCTAATCAATACAGCTTTATATATTTCAATAACTTTGTTATTCTATTCAACAAATTAATATTTTCTTCAATACATGAATATATATTTCTTTCAACACATGAATATTCTCAACACATGAGTATTGTCAACACATGACTACTTTTGTTATTTGATATATTTCATAAAATTATGATTTCTATCCTTTAATTCTTAATCAAACTCCAATCGTAAATCAGTAGGAGAACGATTCCTTAAGTATTAACCACGAAGGCTAAAACCAACATCAGATCAATACCCAGGAAACCACTCATCTTAACTAGTTTCCAATTAGTTTCTAATTTTATATATCATAAAGATGTGAATTTTATAGTTAAAATATTTCGTTCAACACATGATAAGTTTCAACCCATGAATATTCTCAACACATGAGTATCATCAACACATGACTATTTAGTTTATTCAACACATGAATCTTTATTTCCCAAATTGGAATGAGGCCTAATCAATTACCATATAGTGTTAATCATATGGATTGTATGAATCATATGGATTCCATACAACACATATATATAATAGCAATGGTAAATAATCAACCATCATCCAAAGTGCACCACACAACTACATAAGCATTAAATATAAATAATTAACGCTTACACAGTCTGTCGACCAATCGATCGACATACAACTAAATAATAGGGATTAGTGTACGACAAATATCATCCCAACACCCGTGTGGGGTTTCAAATCAATAAACACCGAATATTATTTGTGCATTTGGACGATGTGTAAAATTTATCGTCCTAATCATTATCAGTCAAATGGGTGTACATAAACAAGCTGTCTGATTTGTTTATAAATGTTTATTGTATATACACGTTAAAAATTATATTTTTAACTATAAAATATTTATTCATTCTACATCACATAATCAATTTTTCACAACACATCAATCAAACAAACAAGTCATCCATGGTCTGTGGACGATGGGTGTCCGATGCTTATAAGCACCATCTGCATCCTAGTATATATTTCAACTAGAAAACAAATTAAAAGTGAGGAGTTCTCACCTTGGGGTTCCACTCCACCATTCTTTAATTCTGAACGGTTTGAATTTGTCCAAAATCTCAATGCAATTTTTTCCCGCTGTTCATAGTAAAAACCACATTTTTATTTTCACCACATGCACATAAAAATCCTATTTTTATTTCCACTTCATATATATAAAAATCAAATTTTTATTGCTACTTCATATATATAAAAATCGAATTTTTATTCTCATACATATATAAAAATCACATATTTTTACCATGCTTCTTTGTATATAGAAATTATAGTTTTATTTCGCTACAACATATAAAAAAAACCCATCTTTCTATATATAAAAATATCGACTTTGCTATATAAAAATATCGAACTTTCCTATATAAAAATATCAAACTTTCCTATATTAAAATACCGTCTTTACTATGATAAAAATATAATCTTTACTATGATAAAAATATAACCTTTACTATTATAAAATTATAACCTTTACTATAAGCTAAAAATCATATTTTTACTTCGCTATTATATATAAAAATCGTATTTTTATATTCTCTATCTTATAAAAATCATATTTTTAATTCGCTATAAGCACCAAAATAATACTTTTAATCCCTGTATAATATAAAATTCGAATCTTTCTCAATATAAAAATCCCATCTTTCAGGTTATAAAAATTCTTTCTTTATACTATCATTATATGTAAATAAACTGATTTTATTTAACCTACAAGAATTTATTTAAACTAAACAAATTAACCTTTCATGGATTAAAAATCGTATTTTTTACTATTAGAAAAATATAATCTTTCGTGAATGAAAAATCTTAACTTTTTCTTGCTAATTACATATACAAAAATCAGAACTCTTCATTTTTAATCATAGGAATAAATTAAAATAAAGACTCACAAGGGGGAAATGGGGAGGAAGGGTGTAATAACCCAGAAAATGCGAACCAATTTAAATTTTTTAAAATTGGGTATTGTCAAAGAATCCAAACAATTGAAATAGCATATTTCAATAAAATAATGAATTGGGAATAGTGAGGCAGTTTGAAAATTTGAATACAAACTTTGTCTCACTGTACTGGGTGGAAGATATAACAGACTTTAGTGAAACCAAAAATATTTAAATCTGTTTATGAATGCCTTTCTAAGAATCTGAAAAATCGAAGTTTCATAACAGGAATCAAAAGTTATGGCCAAATGAATTTTCAGAAAGGTCGCTATATAGAATATATAGCTCTTGAAAATAGATATTTTGCATACGACCTCGGAATTCGACGAAACCACTTTTGTTGGATCCGGGATGTCAAACTATTGCTAGGTTTCAAATTTCATAATTTTTGAAGCTAGTATGTGAGCGGGGCAAAGGAAAATGTGATTGGTCAATTTCTGTTAAAATGGGTCGACCTGAAAATGGCCATTTTGCATACGATATCAGAATTCGACGAAACTGGTTTTGTTGGGACCATATCGACAAAACAAAGCTAGATTTATTTTTCTGGAATTTTCGATTCAGTTTGTGGCCCGGGCAAATTGAAATGTACGTTCAAATTGAATATTAAATGTTTTATACTTTAATTTGAAAAATAATTGACTGTAACAGTCGAATTGGCCAACGAAACATATCCCATTGTGTCCGGAATGGGGGTATTTAGCTGGGGGCGACTGTCGTCTGGTTGAAATTGGTGTACGTTGGATAAAAAGGATATTTTAGGAATTTAAAATTTAAATATAATAGGAAATATCCTCTATTTTCTCTCACATATGAAATCGGTCAAACCTCCTACGAATGAACGATGGAAACACCCTCAAAACTTCCAGGCTAGATCGCCGCCGCCACAGGCGTTTTCGCCACCACCTCCATTTGACTTTTCCGGTCGTCTTCCCCCCTCTTTAAATCAATCCAACCCTCGATAGAAGCAGTTTACTATTTGCGTCGAATTTCAACAAGGAAGTCAGCACCTTTGGAGCGCCGCCGTGCCATGTAGGGACCACCGAGATGAGTGCCACCACAGACGCTGGAGAGCCTGTTCGAAGCTCTTCGACGTTGCAACATCTGATCGTGACGATACTGCATAGATCGGTCGAAAAATTTAAACCTAGTTTCGAAGGTTTGGAAAGGTATCGGCTTTGAAATTTCTGAAATGAAAATAACACTTTTAAGTTTTGCAAAACTTTGAAAAATCATATCTTTTTAGTTTGTTGACGAAATTCGATGAAATAGGAAACATCGGGACCGCAGGGAGGCTCTCTACCATCTAGCAGAAGCCGCAGATTTTTCTTATCTACATACAATTTTTAGCACTTCAAAAAACCAATGTGAGGAGTCTAAATTAAACTGTGTGAATGGAATCGTGTTATATAAATTATATAAGCGAAGTGTAAATTATATACGCATTGTATATCTCATGTACATATGTTGTATAAGTTATATTAGCAATGTATAAATTATACAAGCGTTGTGTGAAACATATATGCTTTGAACTGTGTTTAAATGCAAGTGAAATATAGAGATAATATATATATATATATATATATATATATATATATATATATATATATATATACTCCCCTCGTCCATAGACCATGAATGATATTTATTGCTTGTGATTTGCGTGAAAATATATAGTATGACGAATGGTTGGAAATAATTGTTTGTGGTTGATATTGTGGTTGAAAAATACCTTTGTTGTTGAAAAATACTATTGTGGTTGAATAATACCCTCTTGTGGTTGAAACAAATTAGAATAGGATTGTGGAAATGAAAATAAAACATGCCGCCTGCGTGCGAACTTGATGCATGATTCCCCATTGTCAAAAACACCGAGGTTTTAAGGTAGATCGAGGAGCCGTACTAGGGATGGTCCCGGTTTTAACTACCCTGCCGTTATGCTGCCGAAATTTTCTGAAATATTCATGTGTTAGAATAAATTTCATTTGTTGAAATTAATTACATATGTTGAAACTAATATTCATGTGTTGAATTGAAATTCATTCGTTGAGTTGAAATTCATGTGTTGAATGATATTCGAATTTTAAATAAATAGATTTAACGATAAAAATCACATTTTTGTATATATACAAACTATAGAGAATATTCATATGTTGAATTGAAATTCATTCGTTGAATCGAAATTCATGTGTTGAATGTTATTCGAATTTTAAATAAATAGATTTAACGATAAAAATCACATTTTTATATATACAAACTATAGAGAACATTCATGTGTTGAACTGAAATTCATTCGTTGAATTGAAAATTCATGTGTTGAATGTTATTCGTATTTTAAAATAAATTGAATAGACAATAAAAATTACATTTTTATTGTGAATATGAAGTGTTAAAAACATTCATGTGTTGAATAAATATTTTTGATGATAAAAATATTACTTTTATCATGTTTACGCTTTGATAAAAATACACACATGTTGAAATAAATATTAGTTTGCTAGAAATATTATTATTAGCTTTGTTCTGCATATATATACATGTGTCGAACAGGGAAAATGGATTAGCTGTAGAGTAAAGAAATTATTTGCATGCCCGACAAATAGGTAAGCCTTGATGAGTTGGCTGCGCAATTTTATTTTTATATCAACTCCTGTGAATGCCATTGGATGCGGAGTGCTGGTTATTCTGTGTGAAATAATAAACATCGCCATAGGATAGTAACAATTAATTTTGAACTACGCCACATGGCATACTTCTTGACGATAGGCGTACTTCATCATATTCCACATAAGCATTTGGAGCTTGTGTGACGAGGTTGAAGATTTACCATATGAGCGAGAGGCTTGTATGGCGATGATTATATACTACAGGTTGAACTGATGGCTGATATGGACTATATACAATATAATGATAAATTGCCAGACTAATAAAAACCCCACACGGGTCTGGAGTTGACAATAGTCACGTCTCTCTAGTCATTAGATACGTCACATGGACTATTTATTCCCACACGGGACGAGGTGACGAGGATATATCCTCTGGAGTAATTAAAAATACACGCTCCCTCAGGCTTGACAGGGTGACGAGAATTTATTCTCTGGAGTTATTATCTATACACGCTCCCCTGTAAACACCAGAATATATCACTATAAATATGTGGATGCTTTATAGGATTTATTGGGTACCTAACACGACCCAATAAATTTCCAAACCCCTTCCCGTACAAAGGAGGTTATGGCGAAATTTTTCGAAATATAATGGCGTTAGTGAAATATTTAAAGTGAAAACGATATTGAAATTAAAGAATGAACTATATATATATATATAACTAGAATTGAAAGGAATCGAATTCGTGTAGTTCGTGTTTTGAAATCGTAATTTGAATCGATTAGTACAAGAGATCCGACCATCGGATTTTCCCGAAACAGCAACCGTAGGGTTCGCCTTGGAAATATCTTTCCAACGGCACCAACCTTGTAAAAATCCAACGGTTGGATTGTCTAGAATGTTTAATTCAAATCTGAAGGAAAACAGCGCCAGAATCGTTTATATTTATATAGAAATATAAATATAATTAAATTAAATCGAATAACGACGCTGCAGTTCGAATTTTGAAACCGTAACTTCAAACGACTAGTGTGGAAGATCCGACCGTCGGATTTTCACGAAACTGGAACCGTTGGGTTCGCTTTGGGAATATCTTCCCCGGGACATAGACTTTGTAGAAATCCAACGGTTAGATTTTCAGATATGTGTAAAACAAATTAGGTGAAAAACAGCACCAGTGCCACGGCACGACCTAAAACGTCGTTTAATTAAATATGGTATTTTTAAATAAATAAAAATGGCGGAAAATCGTTATAAAATATTATAAGCAACATGGATTGGAAATAAACAAATTTGGCTTGATCTGCTTGATATTTGATGGTCGTATGTGTTTGACACGAAAATTATACTAAAGAACTAAAATATGAATGTCGAATAATATAACCATGGAAAGAATTGATTTGAATTCTAATTATACGTGAATTATTTGAAAAGGCCAAGCTAACCCTCATTTCAAATAATTGATCGAACGATTCGAAGGAGAAAATACAAAGACGATTCAAGACCGACGATCTTCGTATCGATTGGATGGGCGCTGCTGAGGTTCCTAATTGGAGTAGCTACCGTGAAGGAACGGAAGTAGTAGCCGTCTGAACGTATGTGTTGATTGTACGGATATACGAGGAATATGGTGCCTCCGGTTTCGTTCAGACCAAGAACGGACTTGTAAATGGACTATGTGTCTAACATTGGATTTTGTTCTATAATGATTGATCTTTGTAATATATATATTTGTTTGGCGGCAGAGAATTTATTCTTTTGCTTAACGCCCTTCTCTGAGACGTACGAGCTCAGAGGTTATATATCGATAGAAATCAGTCGTATGGAGTGGATTGCCTATGTGGCATGCCAAGATGCAGTGACCAAGGCTTCTATTGCAAAGCAAAGTCTTGTGTTCGATGATCAAAGCACGGCCTACGTGGCTTGGCTTTGTGTATAGCGTGGATTCGCGAGCCTCACACCTCGGTATGAGTTAAAAACAGGATAAGGACTGCGGGGAGAGCACGACGTTTGTTTCTAGCTATGGTGGTGTCAGTGACCTACCAGCCCTGACATTTATATCTACTTTTCACCTATGTGGTTGTTGGAATGCGAGGCGCCTCGATATTAGGTCTGTAAGGACCGGGAAATGTGTGTTCAGGAATACTAATCCACTAACGTCAGTGTGGACCGGCCCTGAAGATCCTTGGGTTACCCAGAGTGTGTAGTCTTGAGGCATTTGCTAGAAAGTCTCGAAGCAGAGAGGAGCTTACCCCTTACCTTGACTCATGACGGAAATCCAATTTCCAATACGAAATAACGGATTTGATTGTAGAACTAGTATGGCGACATAGTGGTATGGGGCACTTATGCCGTCTATGGTTGATATTTATGATGCTATTCGTTTTTGAAACATATATGCACTAGTAATAATATCAAATGATTTTTCTTTACACGTATTAAGCATATTTGGCCATTATAAGGTAAAACTCTATCCTCCGTCTTGCGTTGCATTGTATGATGGGACTTGAGTCTTATAACGACTTCATTCTTTTAAAAGCATTGCGTTGTTTTCAAAGAATTTACTTTTTTTTAAATGCACCGGTAATCACTGGAGTAAACCCGTTCCGTGAAAGTGGCGTGGTCCTATGATTTGCTTATTACTGTTGTTTAAACTGTTAAGTAGATTTCCTATACCAGTCCCCATGACTAACTCGTTGTTCGTTTCACTTTGCAAACTCGGTTGCCCTTATTTTCACACGGGCAGCCTAGTTCACAGATGACAGGTTCTTTTCGCTTAGCACTGTAGTATGCAGTGCACTTTTGGCTCATGGCGAGGCTGACTTCACAGAGATGGCTTTGACATTTTCCGCCATTATTGTATATGTATTATGATTCCGCCTATGGCGATGCAGACTGCTTTACTTCCAGTACTTATTATCATATGTATATGTACCGCCTCCGGCGATGTAGACTGATACCCTTATTATGTCTCACTGTATGTACATATTCTGCCTATGGCGATGGTGACTAATCATTCCCCTTTTATTTACTAAGTTATATCCTACGTTGTGCTATTCTGATGTTGTTGCATGTTATGATTCCGCTGTCATATCTATGTAAAATTATTCTATTTATTGTTTTGCTATTATCTGTACTCTGCTATGATGATTGATGTGTTATATTCCAATGATTATCCTTAATACCGTCACATGGATTTTGGGATCGTCACAAAGGGCGGCGCCTAGAGCTTGGTGGAGGGTCGAAGGCGGCTGCTGGTGCTCTGGCGGCGTGGCGGGGTGGCACACTGCCAGCGGTGGCGGAATGGTGGGCCAGGGCGGTTTAGAGTTCAGGGGGACTGTAATAACCCGGATATCCAAGCCAATTAAAAAATTTTATTATGGCAATTTTAGCGAATTTTGAATATTTAAAATGAATTATTTTAAATAATTCGACAAAAATTTATTTCGAATAGAATTAGAACGTATATATTTATTTGAATCGTCATTAGAATATAAATAATTATATATATAAAAGGAATTGAAAATGGCGCGGTAGTTCGATAATTCAATTTCAAATTTCAATTGAACATACCGGGTGCAAAATAAACCAGATTTCAGTGAAACCAAATATATTAGAATCTATTTGTGAATATCTTTCCAACGAATCCGGGAAATTGAAATTTCATAGCGGGAGTCAAAAGTTACGTCCAGTTGAAATTTTAGAATAGTCGCTATGGAATTTCGGCCCTTGAAAATGGAAAATTTTCAAACGACCTCGGTTTTTGACGAAACCACTTTTGTTGGATTCGGGATGTCAAGTTATTGCTAGATTCCAATTTTCATAATTTTTCGAATCAATATGTGAGCGTGGCGAAGTAAAACGCGTTTGACCAGTTTCAGTTGATTTTAATCGATTGGAAATTGGCCATTTTTCAAACGGTCTCAGAATTTGATGAAATTAGTTTTGTTAGGATCATATCATCAATACGAAGATAGAAATAATTTTTCTGGAATTTTCAGAGACTGTATGTGGCCCCGGTAAATTGAAATGTACGTTTAAATTGAATATATATATATATATTTATATTTTAAATTTGACGGAAACTTATCGAAAAAGCCGAACTGGCTTACGATACATATCCCATTGGGTTCGGAATGGGGGTATTTAGCTGGGGAGGACCGTCGTTGTGCTTGAATCGGGGTTCGAAATAAAAAGTGACCTTTTTTTAGAAAGATAAATAATAATATAAATTGTTATATAAGCCCTTCTTTTCTTCTTGCCCCTTACTCTTGCGTTGACCTCATAAAGGAAATAAAAAAACCCTAAAATAAAACCCGCTAGCCCCCTCGTTCAACCACCCACCACATTGTCGATTCCGCCAGTCAACTCTGCCCCTCCACCGCCCTCCAGTCGACTTCGCCCCTCCACCAATCGCGAGTTCCAGAACTCGCGAGACCACGACTCCGTTGCCACGCTTCAGCCACCACCATGTGAACCCAATGCGTTGCCCCCTCCAGTTGGCTACCGCCCCTGCTGGTGGACCGCCGCTGCCCACCCCAGAACCGCCAGACTCCGGTGCGCAGGTGGATTGGTGAAGTGGGCCTAGGGTTCCTTTGATTTAGCAAGGAAGAAAGGTCAAAACTGTTAATTCTTTTCAGTTTTTCGTTTAAATCGAAATTAGAATTGTCTTTAGTTTTTGATTTAAATTTAAATGGAACTTTATTTTCAGTTTTGTTATATGAACAACATTAAAAGATTATATTGTTATTATGTAGAAGATTAGATTTTTATTATCTAGAAGATTATATTTTTATTATGTAAAAATTCGATTTTTAGGAATCTAAAGATTCGATTTTTAGAGATACCAAGATTGAATTTATATATATATATATATATATATATATATATATATATATATATATATAACGAGTATAAAAATATGATTTTTATTTTTAACACCTAAAAAGATGATTTTTAAAATATAAAGATTTGATTTATAAAACCATAAAGTTTAGATGCTTATTCATAAGAAGTTAAGATTTTTCACACCTTAAAGATATGATTTTTAAATGGGTAAAAATGTGATTTTCATATTGTAAAGATATTAAAAATGTAATCTTTATATAGAAAGTAGCGTTGCCAAAATATAATTTTTAACATACACTTCGTGAAACAGACTGCGTTGGAAACATGATGAAGAATTTCTACATATGAAGAGTCGAGGTGTTTGGTTTAGCTTGGGAGAGAACTTCTCACCTTTTAATTTAATTTTCTAGTTAAAATATATACTAGGATGCAGACAGTGTTTAGTAGCACCCGACACCCGTCGTCCACAGACCATGGACGGCATGTTTATTTGTTTGATTTTGATGTGTAGCTGATTGTGTGATGTGAAATGAAAATAAAATATTTATATAGTTAAAATATTTTATAGTTGAAAATAGAATTTTTAACGTGTATATGAAGTGAAATAAAAATAAAAATAAACAAATCGGATGATTTGTTTATATACACACATTTGACTGATATTGATTAGGACGACAAATTTTACACATCGCCCAACTGCACAAATAAAACCTGTGTTTGATTGTTTGAAACCCAACACGGGTATTGGTGTGATATATGACATACACTCATCCCAATAATTAGTTGTATGTCGATCGATTGATTGACAGGCTGTTATAAGCGTTGAATATTTATATTTGATGCTTATACAGTGTAGAATTCACTTTGGATGATGGTTGATTATTTATCATGGTTGATATATACATGCCTGGTATGGAAATCCATAGAGATAAAATCTAGGGTTATTGATTGGGCCTCATTCCAGTTTTGAAATAGAAATATTTGAAAAAGAAATATTTGAAATAGAATATTTGAAAATAAAAATATATGAAGCCGTGTTGATTAGATTGATGCCACTTTGATGTGAACGATATTTATATCGATTTTATTCATTTTACAATGAATATCGAAAGTGATTTCAAAATCTGATATTTTGAAAGGAATTGAAATTCGAATTAAATTAAATTGAAATGAAATTCAAATTAAACTGAATAGAATTGAAATTCGAATTAGATTGAAATATAATTATAATCGTTTTGAATTGAATTTAAAACGTATTGAAATTGAACTGAGATTGATTTGAATTGAAATCGATTTGATTTGAAATGGATTTGAATTGAAATAGAATTGAAATGAATTTAAACGAATTTATATTGGAAAATTCAATTTTGATTTGAATTTGAGATGGAAGTTGAAACCGTTTTGAAAACGAATTTAAAACGATTTATATAATACGTTTTAAAAAGGAAATCGATGAAATATATATAATATAAATATATTATATATATAATTGCCTGAATAGAACGCGCCGCGCCGCGGCAGTTCGTAAATTTCGACCATTGACTTCGAACGGAAATTACTGGAGATCCGAGCGTCGGATTCTCCTAAAACTGGAACCATTGGGTTCGTATCGAAAAGAGATTTCTAATTAATATTAGAGATTTGAGAACTAACGGTTGGATTTGGAACTGTGTCCAAATCAAATTGGGAAAAAGGTCGCTGTAAGTGCAGTTAGATGGCCATTGAAGGTAATCGACTGTACGAGCCTTGTTAAAATTATTAAAAATAGTAATAATTTGTGTAAAATCATAAGAAATGATTTGGGAAGAATTGGGACGAAAAACTCCATATTTGAAAAGATAAAAATAGTTTTTTTATCAAAATGAACTAGGTTTGAACTAAAATTATAATTCATTTATTTTTGAAATAAATAAAGTGAATTTGAAATGGTTTTGAAATATAACCAGAATTTCCAATAATTGAATTGGAAGGGATTTGAATCGAAATTGTCTCCGGAATATTTCGATGTTGGGTTTCATGATTATACAGATATTGATAGGGAAATTTGAAAGATATATTTATATCGTTATTTCCAATACGATATTTGTTGGTCGTAGAATTTGATATTGAATATAAGCCGATATATTTTCTATTTAGAGCCTTGTATTTAATATCAAATGTGATTTGGGTTTGTCGTGAATGGTGTGTTCATTAACACTGTTCTTAAGCCCAGTTGAGAAAAAGATTTAATCTTTTTATCTAGATTTAATGAAGTGTACCAATTAAATAATATTTAATTGGAATTGAATTGGTATTGATTTTTGAGTTTATCATGAAAAGTGTTTTAAATAACACTTGTTCTTTAACCCGATAATTAATGGAATGTGATTTTGGGTTTTCGTGAACGGTATCTTCAATAATATTGTTCTTAGACCCAAAGGAGTTAAAAGAAATCATAAACTAACTGGAGATTAGTTAAGTTGAATGGTTTCTGCGGTATTGATCTGATGTTGGTTTCGACCTTCAGGGTTAATATTTTGGGAATTGCTCACTTGCTAATTTATGGTTTGGGACTGATTGAAATGTGATGTGATTTTGGGTTTATCGTGAACCGTGTTTTAAATGACATTGATTCTTTAACCCATTTAAAGATAAAAACTATGTGGAGTTTTAATGAATCTTTAATTAGATTGAAATGATCGAGAATGGAGTATCGCCAGTTTTACTCCAGACGGTGGTTAAATCTTTAATTAGATTTGAAAGTGAAATGGTAATTGAATTTATCGATAATACCGTGGTGTTAGATACGAAGTATGGCCAGTTTTACTTCATGGGATAAATAGGTTGGGATTGGGAAATAAAATAAATAATTACTTCGGCGTGGTTCGCAAATCCCGACTAGTTTGAAGTGATATTCTAAGGAAGATTAAAGAATAAATTTAAAAGTATTTATCTTTGATAAAACTAATGGGAACCCTTCCCTAAGAATGTGAAATTTAGAAACTAACTGTAGGTTGGCTAAGATGAATGGTTTCCTTGGTATTGATCTGATGTTGGTTTCGGCCTTCGGGGTTAATATTTGGGGAATTGTTCTCTTACTAATTTACGGTTAGAGACTGATGAAATGGAATGAGGCGTATGTTGTGTTTTTGTTACACTTGTTTATTATATACACGAGTTATTCAGAAAGACCGGGTTTATCCCATTCTGAATAATTGATTCGACAATGAGTCGAAGATGAAGACGATGGTTGAAGACCGGTGGTCGTCATGTCGTTTGGGTGATTACTGATGATCTTGATTGGGATGTACACCCAAGAGGAGGGAATCAATTGGTGATCGTCTAGGCGTACTTGGATATCGATGGATATGCGGGGTACTAGGTGCCTCCGGTTTCGTTCAGACCCAGAACGGACTTGTAAATGGACTTTGTGTCTGACATTGGATTTCATTCTATGTGATTGATATCGGTTGCATGGAATGGTTTGCCTGTGTAGCATGCTAAGATGCAAATGATCAAGCCTTCTGTTGAAAAGCAGAGTCTTGTGGTTGATGATCCAAGCACAGACTGTGTGGCATAGCTTTGTGTAACATTGATTCGCGAGCCTCAAACCCCGGTAGTGAACCAGAAATGGGAGAGGACTGCAGGGAGAACATGTGTTTCCTTCTAGCTAGGACTTGTGTCAGTGTTTTTACACGGCCTGACATTTTAGTTATGTGCATGATGGATAGCAAGGCACCTCGGATATATCGGTCGTTCTCGAACCGATGGAGCCATTCATTGGCTCATTTACGCCCCATAGGGCGGGGAGACGTAGTGTTCAGGATTTCGTCTAATCCACACCGGTAGACCGGCCCTGAAGATCCAAGGGTCGATGCATTCTGTCCCTGAGACATGGGCTAGATTATCTCAAATTCGGTAGAGGACGATCCCTTGCCTCGGTTCATAGATGGAAATCCAATTTCCAATACAACACTTTGCGGTTTTAGTCGTAAACCTATATATGGGGAGATAGTGGTATGGGGCATTCATGTCGCCTATGATTGATACTTATGACTGAAATTGTTTTTGACACTATACACTTATAGTTCTATCAAAATAATCTATTTTAAACGTATCAAGCATTCTTTTGCTATTATAAGGTAAAACCCTATCCTACGGTTTGTGTTGCATTGTGTGATGGGACTTGGGTCTTATAATAGCTTCATTGTTCTTTATTTAGCATTGCGCTTTTGTTTCATGCACTGGTATTCTTGGGAGGAAACCCGTTCCGTGTTATACGGCGTGGTCCCTTGATTTACCTAACTTTGAAATAAAGATTAATAACTGTTTTAGTTCTCACACCAGTCACATGACTGACCTGGAGTTTATTGTCCTAACCTAAACTCTGGGTGCCCCTATTTTGACACGAGCGGCTAGTAGTTTTGGTTTTGCAGATTTATATTCACACGATCCTGGTTTACAACTGGAACGATATCCGGAAAGCTTTGTATCCATATATCTCCTTCACTTGTGTTTGTATTATTTTCGGCTGCTATGTAATGTATTGTAATCTCTGATATTTTATAATGTGTAATATTGATTTATACTTTGTATATTCTTGTATTCTGATGGAATTGTTGTAATATACAATGAAATGTTCCTCCGTCTGCGTTCTTTTGGGTGTTGTTCTCATAGTATCCACTCTTTCTTTCACGGGGAAGTTACAGGTTCTTTCAGTTGGTATCAGAGCTTTGGTTTACAAAGCTCAGAGGACAAGACACATTAGAACCATACGAAAGAATTCACTAGATATTGGATTAATAAAATCCAATGGGAATGACTCGTTAGAGATGGGATCAGTAGTATCCTAGAACGAGTGTGAAGGGTATATTTTTAAAATGAAAACAAATTTTGTTTTGAAATTTTAATCAATTATTCTTATTTGATTATTTATTTTATATTAATTTGGACAATCCAATATATAAAGATTTTGCATATATGCCTTGCAAACGTGTATTCGAAGTTTTAATGTATTGGATAGTTATAGAGTCGCACTCTAGTGCCCGGGGATAATTCTGGTAACGGAGCACCATCGCCAGTATTTATTTTCGAGTTTCGAAAGTGAGATTTCTATATATTTCCATTAGATTGGTGTGAGAACCAAAATTAGATAGGGCTTATTGTTGTAATTTGGCATCAAAAATCTAATTTTTTGACTATATATCAAAGTTATGAATTTGAAAAGCTAATCAACTAATTGATTGATGGTTGTGTTGTTTGATTACTTTTTGATTAATTAAAATGTTGAACCTTTAGCCAAATTGTACCAAATAGTGAATTGTATTGAAAATTTCTTGCATTTGCATTCATATACATGTACTTACACTGAACAGGTCATAGAAAAGAGGCTAGAGCAGATGAATAAAATTGTAAGCCCGGCAAATTGGTACATGTTTACCATAATTTACTGTTTTGTTTGGGTGATGATGATTTTATGAGCCGATTGGCTAGCCGCTTGGCTTTTTCTTTTCCTTTTTGAGATCAAAGGGCCTATATGGCAATTTCGGGATTTTCCCGGTGCTTCCGGTGCAGGTGAGGTTATGGTGAAATTTTTAGAAAATTTAGGGTGTTAGCCAAATTTTTGGAAAATTTGAAAAGTTCTTAGAAACTGAAAAGTTGAAGAACTTAAGCCGTAATGAAAATAATGAAAGTTGAGTTGGTTTGTAAAACAATGAGACGACCCGAACTTCCCCGTGAAGGAAAGCCTGAATAGAATTGAGGACAAGACAAAATTGAACGTAGACGGAAGAACATTTCATTGTTATTACAACAATTCCATCAGACTGAAAGAACCCGTAACTTCCCCGTGAAGGAAAGAGCGGATACTTTGAGAACAACACACAAAAGGACGCATACGGAAGAACATTTCATTGTTATTACAACAATTCCATCAGATACAAGAATATACAGAGTATAAGTGAATAAATTACATTCGATAAATATCAGAGATTACAATAAATTACATAGCAGCGGAAAATAATACAAAATCACAACTAGAAGTGATACACGGATACAGAGCTTTCCGAGCATCGTTCCAGCTGTAAACCAGGTTCCTGTGAATATAAATCTGCAAAACCAAAACTACTAGCTGCCCGTGCAGAAATAGGGGCACCCAGAGTTTAGGTTAAAACAATAAACTCCAGGTCAGTCATGTGACTGGTGTGAGAACTAAAACAGTTATTAATATTGGTTTTAAAGTTAGATAAATCAAGGGACCACACCGTATAACACGGAACGGGTTTCCTCCCAAGAATACCAGTGCATAGAACAAACAGCGCAATGCTAAATAAAGAAAAATGAAGCTATTATAAGACCCAGGTCCCATCACACAATGCAACGCAAGCCGGAGGATAGGGTTTTCCCTTATAACAGCCAAAGCATGCTTGATACGTTTAAATCACATTATTTGATACTATTATAAGTGTATAGTGTCAAAACAATTTCAATCATAAGTATCAATCATAGGCGGCATAGCTACCATCTACTATGTCGCCATACTAGGCTCTACAAATAAAACCGAAACACACGTATTGGAAATTGGATTCCGTCATGAGTCAAGGCAAGGGGCAAGCTCCTCTCCGCGTTCGAGACACTCTAGCAAATGCCTCAGGACACCACTATGATCCTTGGAATCGGCTGGGCCGGTCCTCTCTTACTTTTGAGGATTAGTTATTCCTGAACACACGTTTCCCGGTCCTTACAGACCTATATCCGAGGCGCCTCGTGTCCAACAACCACACAGGTGAAAAGTATATAAATGTCAGGGCTGGTAGGTCACTGACACCATCCTAGCTAGAAAGAAACGTCGTGCTCTCCCAGCGCCCCGTCTCCCGTTTTTGACTCATATCGAGGTGTGAGGCTTGCGAATTCACGTTATACACAAAGCTACGCCACACAGGCCGTGATTTGATCATCAACCACAAGACTTTGCTTTTCAACAGAAGCCTTGATCAATTGCCACTTACGCATGCCACATTGGCAATTCACTCCATGCGACTGATGTCCATCGATATACAACCTCTGAGCTGGTATGTCTCAGAGAAGGGCGTTAAGCAAGAGAATAAATTCTCCGCCGCCAAACAGATGTATATTTAATAGAGATCAATCCACACAGAATAAAATCCAATGTCAGACACACAATCCATTTACAAGTTCGTTCTGGGTCTGAACGAAACCGGAGGCACTTTCCTCGCATATCCATCCATCTCCAAGTACGTCTGGACGATCACCAACTGATTCCCTCATCCTGGGTGTACAGCCCAATCAAGATCATCAGTAATCACCCAAACGATGTGAAGACTTCCGGTCTTCAACCACCGTCTTCATCTTCGACATCTCGTCGAATCGGTTATTCAGAATGGGTATAACCCGGCCTTTCTGAATAACCCACATATATAATTAACAAATGTTACACAAACACAATGAACGCCTCATTCCAATTCAGAATATTCTTTTATTCACAAAATAACATTCTTAGGGAAATGTTCCCATTAATTTTATCAAAGATAAATTCTTCTAAATTCATCCTATAATCTTCCTTTGGATATCATTTCAAACTAGTCGGGATTAGCGAACCACACCGAAGTAATTATTTGTATTATTTCCCAATCCCAACCTATATATCCCATGGAGCAAAACTGGTGATACTCCATATCTAACACCACGGTGTTATCGGTAAAATTAATTACCATTTCACGTTCAAATCTAATTAAAGATTTAACTATCGCTTTGGAGCAAAACTGGTGATACTTCACTCTCGATCACTTTTCAGATTTGATAATTTAAATTATCAATTCACATTTTAATCTAATTAAAGATTCATTAAAACTCCACTTAGTTTTAATCTTCTCAAAAATCAATATTCTGCCTTTAACTGGGTTAAAGAACCAATGTCATCAAAAACACGATTCACGACAAACCAAATCACATTTGACATTAAATACAAGGCTCCGAATAGAAAATATATCGACTTATATTCAATATCAAATTCTGAAACCAACAAATATCGTATTGGAAATAACGATATATAACATATCTTTCAAATTCCCATAACAATATCTGTATAGTCACGAAATCCAACATCGAAATATCCCGAAGATAATTTGGATTCAGCTCCAGTCCAATCCACGTATTGGAAATTTTGATTATTTTTAAAATCACTTTCAAATTCAATTTATTTATTTATTAAAATAAATTGATTTTAATTCTAGTTCAAAACTAGTTCATTTCGATAAAAATCTATTTTTACCTTCTAATGTGGAATTTTCCAGCCCAATTCTTTCCAATTCACATATTATAATTTTACACAAATTATAGATATTTTTAATAATTTTATCAAGGCCCGTACAGCCGATTTCCATCAACGGCCATCGAACTACACTTACAGCGACCTTTTTCGAATTTGATTTGGACATAATTCCAAATCCAACCGTTAGATTTCAAATTTCTAATACTCATTGGAAAGCTCTTTTCGATACGAACCCAACGGTTCCGGTTTTAGGAGAATCCGACGGTCGGATCTCTCGCAATGTCCGTTTGAAATAAATGGTCGAAATTCACGAGCTGCCGCGGCGCGGCGCGTTCTATTCAGGCCATTATATATATAATATATATATATATATTATATTTCATCGATTTCTATTTAAAACGAATTTTATAAATCGTTTTAAATTCGTTTTCAAAACCATTTCAACTTTCTTTTCAATTCAAATCAAAAGTGAATTCTTCTTTATAAATTGGTTTTAAAATTCATTTCTATTCAATTCAAATTTTAATTCAATTTGAATTCATTTCAATTCACCTTCAATTCAATTTGAATTCGTTTTCAATTCAATTCATTTCGAAATCGTTTTCAATTCAATTCATTTCGAAATCGTTTTCAATTCAATTCATTTCGAAATCGTTTTCAATTCAATTCATTTCGAAATCGTTTTCAATTTCAAAATATTTAATTTCGAAATCACTTTTCAATATTCGTTATACAACGAATAAAATCGATATAAATATCGTTCACGTCAAAATGGCGCAAAACTAATCAACACGGCTTTATATTTTATTCAACAAATGAATATTTATCCCATTCAACACATGAATCTATATTTTTCAACCCACGACTAATCTCAACACATGAGTACTGTCAACACATCACTATTTTTGTTATGTAAAATATTTTATAAAACTATGGTATCTATCGTTTGATTTTAATTAGACTCCACCGTAAAGTAGATTCTAATCGTAAATATGATAAAGATGTAATTTTTATTATTTAAAATATTTCACTCAACACATGAACCTCGTCAACACATGACTATTTTTATATTCAACACATGAATTTTCTTTTATAATATTCATTATTTTCCCGATTGGAATGAGGCCCAATCAATCACCATATAATGTTAATTATATGGATTTTCATACATCACACGTATATAATAGCATTGAAAAATAATCAACCATCAACCAAAGTGCACTACACTGTATAAGCATCAAATATAGATATCTGACGCTTATAACAGCCTGTCAATCGACCGATCGACATATTTAATCCATCAGGATGAGTGAACTTCAAATTTCATCCCAACACCCGTGTGGGGTTTCAAACAATCAAATACAGATTTTATTTGTGCAGTTGGGCGACGTGTAAAATTTATCGACCCAATCGATATCAGTCAAATCAGTGTATACAAACAAATCGGCCGATTTGTTTATAAATATTTATTTATTCACTTTCACGTTAAAAATTATATTTTTAACGATAAAACATTTTATTTCAACACATGAATTTCTATTCAGTTCATTTATTCAATAAAATGATATTTTTCTTTTTCTAACATATTTTAGAAAATTTCGGCGGCACAACGGCACGATACTAGAAACAGGACAAGGCCTAGCCTTATCCCCGGTCTAGTGAAGGTCCACGCCATTCACACATCAATCAAATCCATTCAATTCACCAAATAATTCAATTTCACATCTAATCATCTAATCAACTACACAACAAAACAATTTTAACAAACAAGCCATCCATGGTCTGTGGATGACGGGTGTCGGGTGCTACTAAACACCGTCTGCATCCTAGTATATATATATATAACTAGAAAAATTAAATTGAAAGGTGAGAAGTTCTCACCGAAAGCTATCCTAGCTCCACGGCACTTCATTGATAGAAATCTTCATCGCTATCGCATCATCGCCATCTTCGTTGCCCGTTGTCACTATATACATAAAAATCACATTTTTATATTTTGATGTCTTTAAAATAAAAATCACATTTTTATTTGTTTACTTTCAATTTAAAAATCATATTTTTACAATCACTTCATACCTTTAAAAAAAATCGAATTTTTACTACTATGTTATATAAATAACAATTATATTTTTACCACGTTATTTTTCATATAAAGATTTCCCTTTTCTAAAATACGGTTTTCGCCTTTATAAAAACATAGACTTCGCTTTTATAAAAACATAGACTTCGCCTTTTCAAATTTAAAGATTTCATCTTTATTAAAAATCTCATTTTTATTTTTCTACACATATAAAGATGATATTTTTAATCTTCCTATCATGTAAAAATTATATTTTTAATTCTCTACCTAACCAAAAATCATATTTTTACATCATCTATATAGTAAAGACTATATTTTTAATACTTTAAAAATATAAAAATCATATTTTTAATACTTTAGAAATAAAAAAATCATATTTTTAATACTACAATATAAAAGATTACATTTTTATCACTTTACAACATAAATAAATAAAAAAACCCAGTTTTTAAGGTAAATAAAAATCAGTTTTTTAAATCATTATCAAATTAGTTTATAAATCTAAAAAAAAAATCAAATCTAAAATCAATTTTAAATTCTTATTAAATCAGTTTTTGAAACCGAATTAAAATCAGTTTATAAATTTAATTAAAATCAGTTTTTAATTCGAAAATAAAAATAAAAATAAAACAAATAAATAAATAAAAACTTACAGAGGGGGGGCGCTGTTCATCGTCTGTGGTCGGGGAGAGGCGCGAAGAGGTCGAGCAAGGGGGGGTTTGGGCGGCGCGTCGATCAGAAAAGGGGGGGGGGTAGCTGCGGTGAAGGATTTGGGGGCCTCGCGCGTTTCAGGAGAGGGAAGAGGAGGAAGGGAAGAAGGGAAGAAGGGAGGAAGCGGCGCCGGAGGTGGGGCGCCTCGGCGTGGTGGTCGGCGTCGAGATCGACGACGGGGCGGGGCTCCGTCGATTTCATTTTTTCATTTTTTTTTCCTTTTTTTTCTGAATGAAAACGAGAAGAGGGGGGGGGGGGTTATATGA
The DNA here is from genome assembly GCA_030737875.1 of Allium sativum. Taxonomy (NCBI): domain Eukaryota; kingdom Viridiplantae; phylum Streptophyta; class Magnoliopsida; order Asparagales; family Amaryllidaceae; genus Allium; species Allium sativum. Next base: position 847,027,894 of record CM060918.1, read on the forward strand.
AAAATATATATATATTTATTATTTTATTATTTAATTACTTTTAAAAGTTGACTTTCACATACGACCTCTAAACGAGGCCCACCGCCTGTCGTCCATAGCGTATTACCCTCATCCCGAACACAATGAGATATATATCGCAAGCTGATATGATCGTTTGAATCAGTTTCCGTTCAATTTACATTTAAATCACTATATTGAATTTTAAACGTACATTTCAAATTACCGGGGTCACATACGAACTTTAAAAATTCCAGAAAAATATTTTCTAGCTTCGTATTGACGATACGGTCCTAACAAAACTAGTTTCGTCGAATTCTGAGACCGTTAGAAAAATGGCCAATTTCCAGTCGATTAAAATCAACTGAAATTGGTCAAACACGTTTTCCTTTGCCACGCTCACATATTGATTTGAAAAATTATGAAATTTGGAATCTAACAATAATTTGACATCACGGACCCAACAAAACTGGTTTCGTCGAAATCCGAGGTCGTTTGCAAAATGTCCATTTTTAAGGGCCTGAATTCCATAGCGACTATTCAGAATTTTCAACTGGACATATGTTTTGATTCTCGCTACGAAATTTTGACTTGTCGGATTCGTTGGAAAGATATCCACAATTAGATTCCATTATTTTTGGTTTCACTAAAATCCGGATTGTTTTGCACCCGGTACATTCAATTGAAGTTTGAAATCGAATTATCGAACTACCGCGCCATTTTCAATTCTATTTATAAATATTTATATTCTAACGACGACGTATATAATATATATGTTCGAATTCTATTCAAAATAAATTTCTCGTCGATATTATTTAAAATAATTTATTTCAAATATTCAAAATTCGCTAAAATTGCCAAAATAAAAATTTTAAACTGGCCCAGATTTTCGGGTTATTACAATCTCTCCCACTTAAAACTTTTCGTCCCCGAAAAGGAACAAAAGTCGAAAGTGGTTTGATTAATTAACTCTACATTCGGTCTGGCTTCCATTCTCCAACTTTTCAGTTTCTGAGAATTTTCAAATTCTTCAAATATTTGGCTAACACCCTAAATTTTCGAAAAATTTCGCCATAACCTCCCCTGCACCGGGAGCATCGGGGAATTTCAAATAGCTTCCCCGGTCCTTCAGATCTCAAAAAGAAAAAGCCAAGCGGCTAGCCAATAGGCTCATAAAATCATCATCACCCAAACAAAACCGTAAATTATGTAGTAAACATGTACCTATTTGTTGGGCAAACAAATTTTATTCTCTGGCTCTAGCCTCCTTGCTATGACCTGTTCAATGTAAGTATAGGTATATGCAAGCAAATGCGACCAATTTCAATACAATTCAATATTTGATCCAATTAGGAATAAATGGTTAAAAATTAGCAAACAAATAAACAAACAACCCAAACATCAATCAATTAGTGAATTAGAGTTTCAAATTCATAATTTTTGATATATATACAGAAAATCATGTTTTTGATGCCAATTCACAACAAAGTGTTCTAACTATATAAGTTTTGGTTCTCACACCAGTCTAATGGAAATATATAGATATCACACCTTCGTTACTCGAACATGAATACTAATGACAACTAGTCAATCATCAGAATCATCTTCGGGCCACTAGAGTATGATTCTATATCTATCCAGTATATTAAAACTTCGAATATACGTTCATGACACGTATACGCGAAATCTATATATACTCGATTGTCCATATTCAAAATAATTAAATAATCAAATACGTTTAAAACGATTTAAATTTTCAAAACAAAATTTGTTTTCATTTGAAAAATATACTCTTCACACTCGTTCTAGGATACTACTGATCCTATCTCTAACGAGTCATACTAATTGGATGTTGCTAACCCAATATCTGATGAATTCTTTCGTATGGTTCTAATGTGTCTTGTTCTCGAGCTCTATAAACCAAAGCTACGATACCAACTGAAAGAACCCGTAACTTCCCCGTGAAGGAAAGAGCAGATACTTTGAGAACAACACACAAAAGGACGCATACGGAAGAACATTTCATTGTTATTACAACAATTCCATCAGATACAAGAATATACAGAGTATAAATGAATAAATTACATTCGATAAATATCAGAGATTACAATAAATTACATAGCAGCGGAAAATAATACAAAATCACAACTAGAAGTGATACACGGATACAGAGCTTTCCGAGCATCGTTCCAGCTGTAAACCAGGTTCCTGTGAATATAAATCTGCAAAACCAAAACTACTAGCTGCCCGTGCGGAAATAGGGGCACCCAGAGTTTAGGTTAAAACAATAAACTCCAGGTCAGTCATGTGACTGGTGTGAGAACTAAAACAGTTATTAATATTGGTTTTAAAGTTAGTTAAATCAAGGGACCACGCCATATAACACGGAACGGGTTTCCTCCCAAGAATACCAGTGCATAGAACAAACAGCGCAATGCTAAATAAAGAAAAATGAAGCTATTATAAGACCCAGGTCCCATCACACAATGCAACGCAAGCCGGAGGATAGGGTTTTCCCTTGTAACAGCCAAAGCATGCTTGATACGTTTAAATCACATTATTTGATACTATTATAAGTGTATAGTGTCAAAACAATTTCAATCATAAGTATCAATCATAGGCGGCATAGCTACCATCTACTATGTCGCCATACTAGGCTCTACAAATAAAACCGAAACACACGTATTGGAAATTGGATTCCGTCATGAGTCGAGGCAAGGGGCAAGCTCCTCTTCGCGTTCGAGACACTCTAGCAAATGCCTCAGGACCCCACTATGATCCTTGGAATCGGCTGGGCCGGTCCTCTCTTACTTTTGAGGATTAGTTATTCCTGAACACACGTTTCCCGGTCCTTACAGACCTATATCCGAGGCGCCTCGTATCCAACAACCACACAGGTGAAAAGTATATAAATGTCAGGGCTAGTAGGTCACTGACACCACCCTAGCTAGAAAGAAACGTCGTGCTCTCCCAGCAGTCCATCTCCCGTTTTTGACTCATACCGAGGTGTGAGGCTCACGAATTCACGTTATACACAAAGCTACGCCACACAGGCCGTGCTTTGATCATCAACCACAAGACTTTGCTTTTCAACAGAAGCCTTGATCAATTGCCACTTACGCATGCCACATTGGCAATTCACTCCATGCGACTGATGTCCATCGATATACAACCTCAGGGCTCGTATGTCTCATAGAAGGGCGTTAAGCAAGAGAATAAATTCTCCGCCGCCAAACAGATGTATATTTAATAGAGATCAATCCACATAGAATAAAATCCAATGTCAGACACACAATCCATCTACAAGTTCGTTCTGGGTCTGAACGAAACCGGAGGCACTTTCCTCGCATATCCATCCATCTCCAAGTACGTCTGGACGATCACCAACTGATTCCCTCATCCTGGGTGTACAGCCCAATCAAGATCATCAGTAATCACCCAAACGATGTGAAGACTTCCGGTCTTCAACCACCGTCTTCATCTTCGACATCTCGTCGAATCGGTTATTCAGAATGGGTATAACCCGGCCTTTCTGAATAACCCACATATATAATTAACAAATGTTACACAAACACAACGAACGCCTCATTCCAATTCAGAATATTCTTTTATTCACAAAATCACATTCTTAGGGAAATGTTCCCATTAATTTTATCAAAGATAAATTCTTCTAAATTCATCCTATAATCTTCCTTTGGATATCATTTCAAACTAGTCGGGATTAGCGAACCACACCGAAGTAATTATTTGTTTTATTTCCCAATCCCAACCTATATATCCCATGGAGCAAAACTGGTGATACTCCATATCTAACACCACGGTGTTATCGGTAAAATTAATTACCATTTCACGTTCAAATCTAATTAAAGATTTAACTATCGCTTTGGAGCAAAACTGGTGATACTCCACTCTCGATCACTTTTCAGATTTGATAATTTAAATTATCAATTCACATTTTAATCTAATTAAAGATTCATTAAAACTCCACTTAGTTTTAATCTTCTCAAAAATCAATATTCTGCCTTTAACTGGGTTAAAGAACCAATGTCATCAAAAACACGATTCACGACAAACCAAATCACATTTGACATTAAATACAAGGCTCCGAATAGAAAATATATCGACTTATATTCAATATCAAATTCTGAAACCAACAAATATCGTATTGGAAATAACGATATATAACATATCTTTCAAATTCCCATAATAATATCTGTATAGTCACGAAATCCAACATCGAAATATCCCGAAGATAATTTCGATTCAGCTCCAGTCCAATCCACGTATTGGAAATTTTGATTATTTTTAAAATCACTTTCAAATTCAATTTATTTATTTATTAAAATAAATTGATTTTAATTCTAGTTCAAAACTAGTTCATTTCGATAAAAATCTATTTTTACCTTCTAATGTGGAATTTTCCAGCCCAATTCTTTCCAATTCACATATTATAATTTTACACAAATTATAGATATTTTTAATAATTTTATCAAGGCCCGTACAGCCGATTTCCATCAACGGCCATCGAACTGCACTTACAGCGACCTTTTTCGAATTTGATTTGGACATAATTCCAAATCCAACCGTTAGATTTCAAATTTCTAATACTCATTGGAAAGCTCTTTCCGATACAAACCCAACGGTTCCGGTTTTAGGAGAATCCGACGGTCAGATCTCCCGCAATGTCCGTTTGAAATAAATGGTCGAAATTCACGAGCTGCCGCGGCGCGGCGCGTTCTATTCAGGCCATTATATATATAATATATATATATTATATATTTCGTCGATTTCTATTTAAAACGAATTTTATAAATCGTTTTAAATTCGTTTTCAAAACCATTTCAACTTTCTTTTCAATTCAAATCAAAAGTGAATTCTTCTTTATAAATTGGTTTTAAAATTCATTTCTATTCAATTCAAATTTTAATTCAATTTGAATTCATTTCAATTCACCTTCAATTCAATTTGAATTCGTTTTCAATTCAATTCATTTCGAAATCGTTTTCAATTCAATTCATTTCGAAATCGTTTTCAATTCAATTCATTTCGAAATCGTTTTCAATTTCAAAATATTTAATTTCGAAATCACTTTTCAATATTCGTTATACAACGAATAAAATCGATATAATTATCGTTCACGTCAAAATGGCGCAAAACTAATCAACACGGCTTTATATTTTATTCAACAAATGAATATTTATCCCATGCAACACATGAATCTATATTTTTCAACCCACGACTAATCTCAACACATGAGTACTGTCAACACATCACTATTTTTGTTATGAAAAATATTTTATAAAACTGTGGTATCTATCGTTTGATTTTAATTAGACTCCACCGTAAAGTAGATTCTAATCGTAAATATGATAAAGATGTAATTTTTATTATTTAAAATATTTCACTCAACACATGAACCTCGTCAACACATGACTATTTTTATATTCAACACATGAATTTTCTTTTATAATATTCATTATTTTCCCGATTGGATTGAGGCCCAATCAATCACCATATAATGTTAATTATATGGATTTTCATACATCACACGTATATAATAGCATGGAAAAATAATCAAACATCAACCAAAGTGCACTACACTGTATAAGCATCAAATATAGATATCTGACGCTTATAACAGCCTGTCAATCGACCGATCGACATATTTAATCCATCAGGATGAGTGAACTTCAAATTTCATCCCAACACCCGTGTGGGGTTTCAAACAATCAAATACAGATTTTATTTGTGCAGTTGGGCGACGTGTAAAATTTATCGACCCAATCGATATCAGTCAAATCAGTGTATACAAACAAATCGGCCGATTTGTTTATAAATATTTATTTATTCACTTTCACGTTAAAAATTATATTTTTAATGATAAAACATTTTATTTCAACACATGAATTTCTATTCAGTTCATTTATTCAATAAAATGAAATTTTTCTTTTTCTAACATATTTTAGAAAATTTCGGCGGCATAACGGCACGATACTAGAAACAGGACAAGGCCTAGCCTTATCCCCGGTCTAGTGAATGCCCACGCCATTCACACATCAATCAAATCCATTCAATTCACCAAATAATTCAATTTCACATCTAATCATCTAATCAACTACACAACCAAACAATTTTAACAAACAAGCCATCCATGGTCTGTGGATGACGGGTGTCGGGTGCTACTAAACACCGTCTGCATCCTAGTATATATATATAACTAGAAAAATTAAATTTAAAGGTGAGAAGTTCTCACCGAAAGCTATCCTAGCTCCACGGCACTTCATTGATACAAATCTTCATCGCTATCGCATCATCGCCATCTTCGTTGCCCGTTGTCACTATATACATAAAAATCACATTTTTATATTTTGATGTCTTTAAAATAAAAATCACATTTTTATTTGTTTACTTTCAATTTAAAAATCATATTTTTACAATCACTTCATACCTTTAAAAAAAATCGAATTTTTATTCCGTTATTCAATATATAAAAAATCGAATTTTTACTACTATGTTATATAAATAACAATTATATTTTTACCACGTTATTTTTCATATAAAGATTTCCCTTTTCTAAAATATGGTTTTCGCCTTTATAAAAACATAGACTTCGCTTTTATAAAAACATAGACTTCGCCTTTTCAAATTTAAAGATTTCATCTTTATTAAAAATCTCATTTTTATTTTTCTACACATATAAAGATGATATTTTTAATCTTCCTATCATGTAAAAATTATATTTTTAATTCTCTACCTAACCAAAAATCATATTTTTACATCATCTATATAGTAAAGACTATATTTTTAATACTTTAAAAATATAAAAATCATATTTTTAATACTTTAAAAATATAAAAATCATATTTTTAATACAACAATATAAAAGATTACATTTTTATCACTTTACAACATAAATAAATAAATAAAAAACCAGTTTTTAAGGTAAATAAAAATCAGTTTTTTAAATCATTATCAAATTAGTTTATAATTCTAAAAAAAAAAATCAAATCTAAAATCAATTTTAAATTCTTATTAAATCAGTTTTTGAAACCGAATTAAAATCAGTTTTTAATTCGAAAATAAAAATAAAAATAAAACAAATAAATAAATAAAAACTTACAGAGGGGGGCGCTGTTCATCGTCTGTGGTCGGGGAGAGGCGCGAAGAGGTCGAGCAAGGGGGGGTTTGGGCGGCGCGTCGATCAGAAAAGGGGGGGTAGCTGCGGTGAAGGATTTGGGGGCCTCGCGCGTTTCAGGAGAGGGAAGAGGAGGAAGGGAAGAAGGGAAGAAGGGAGGAAGCGGCGCCGGAGGTGGGGCGCCTCGGCGTGGTGGTCGGCGTCGAGATCGACGACAGGGCGGGGCTCCGTCGATTTCATTTTTTCATTTTTTTTTCCTTTTTTTTCTGAATGAAAACGAGAAGAGGGGGGTTATATGAAATATATATATATATTTATTATTTTATTATTTAATTACTTTTAAAAGTTGACTTTCACATACGACCTCTAAACGAGGCCCACCGCCTGTCGTCCATAGCGTATTACCCCCATCCCGAACACAATGAGATATATATCGCAAGCTGATATGATCGTTTGAATCAGTTTCCATTCAATTTACATTTAAATCACTATATTGAATTTTAAACGTACATTTCAAATTACCGGGGTCACATACGAACTTTAAAAATTCCAGAAAAATATTTTCTAGCTTCGTATTGACGATACGGTCCTAACAAAACTAGTTTCGTCGAATTCTGAGACCGTTAGAAAAATGGCCAATTTCCAGTCGATTAAAATCAACTGAAACTGGTCAAACGCGTTTTCCTTTGCCACGCTCACATATTGATTTGAAAAATTATGAAATTTGGAATCTAACAATAATTTGACATCACGGACCCAACAAAACTGGTTTCGTCGAAATCCGAGGTCGTTTGCAAAATGTCCATTTTTAAGGGCCTGAATTCCATAGCGACTATTCAGAATTTTCAACTGGACATATGCTTTGATTCTCGCTACGAAATTTTGACTTGTCGGATTCGTTGGAAAGATATGCACAATTAGATTCCATTATTTTTGGTTTCACTAAAATCCGGATTGTTTTGCACCCGGTACATTCAATTGAAGTTTGAAATCGAATTATCGAACTACCGCGCCATTTTCAATTCTATTTATAAATATTTATATTCTAACGACGACGTATATAATATATATGTTCGAATTCTATTCAAAATAAATTTCTCGTCGATATTATTTAAAATAATTTATTTTAAATATTCAAAATTCGCTAAAATTGCCAAAATAAAAATTTTAAACTGGCCCAGATTTTCGGGTTATTACAATCTCTCCCACTTAAAACTTTTCGTCCCCGAAAAGGAACAAAAGTCGAAAGTGGTTTGATTAATTAACTCTACATTCGGTCTGGCTTCCATTCTCCAACTTTTCAGTTTCTGAGAATTTTCAAATTCTTCAAATATTTGGCTAACACCCTAAATTTTCGAAAAATTTCGCCATAACCTCCCCTGCACCGGGAGCATCGGGGAATTTCAAATAGCTTCCCCGGTCCTTCAGATCTCAAAAAGAAAAAGAAAAAGCCAAGCGGCTAGCCAATAGGCTCATAAAATCATCATCACCCAAACAAAACCGTAAATTATGTAGTAAACATGTACCTATTTGTCGGGCAAACAAATTTTATTCTCTGGCTCTAGCCTCCTTGCTATGACCTGTTCATCCTATAGAATAAAATCCAATGTCAGACACACAATCCATTTACAAGTTCGTTCTAGGTCTGAACGAAACCGGAGGCACTTTCCTTGCATATCCATCGATCTCCAAGTACGTCTGGACGATCACCAAGTGTTTCCCTCATCTTGGGTGTACAGCCCAATCGAGATCATCAGTAATCACCCAAACGATGTAAAGACTTCCGGTCTTCAACCACCGTCTTCATCTTCGACATCTCGTCGAATCGGTTATTCAGAATGGGTATAACCCGGCCTTCCTGAATAACCCACGTATATAATAAACAAATGTTACACAAACACAACGAACGACTCATTCCAATTAAGAATATTCTTTTATTCACAAAATCACATTCTTAGGCAAAAGTTCCCATTAATTTTATCCAAGATAAATTCTTCTAATTTAATTCTATAATCTTCCTTTGGATATCATTTCAAACTAGTCAGGATTAGCGAACCACATCGAAGTAATTATTTATTTTATTTCCCAATCCCAACCTATTCATCCCATGGAGAAAAACTGGTGGTACTCCAGATCTAACACCACGGTGTTATCGGTAAAATTAATTACCATTTCACGTTCAAATTTAATTAAAGATTTAAGTATCGCTTTGGAGCAAAACTGGTGGCACTCCATTCTCGATCACCTTTCAGATTTGATAATTTCAATTATCAATTGACATTTCAATCTAATTAAAGATTCATTAAAACTCCACTTAGTTTTAATCTTTTCAAAAATCAATATTCTGCCTTTAACTGGGTTAAAGAACCAATGTCATCTAAAACATGATTCACGATAAACCCAAATCACATTTGATATTAAATACAAGACTCTGAATAGAAAATATACTGGCTTATATTCAATATCAAATTCTGAAACCAACAAATAGCGTATTGGAAATAACGATATAAAATATATCTTTTAAATTCCTATAACAATATCTGTATAGTCACGAAATCCAACATCGAAATATTCCGAAGATAATTTCGATTCAACTCCAGTCCAATCCACGTATTAGGAATATTGACAATTTTTAAAATCACCTTCAAATTCAATTTATTTATTTCAAAAATAAATTGATTTTAATTCTAGTTCAGAACTCGTTCATTTCAATAAAAATCTATTTTTATCTTTTCTAATATGGAATTTTTCAGCCCAATTTTTCCCAAATCATTTCTTATGATTTAACACAAATTATAGATATTTTTAATAATTTTATCAAGGCCCGTACAGTCGATTTCCATCAACGGCCATCGAACTGCACTTACATCGACCTTTTTCAAATTTGATTTGGACATAATTCCAAATCCAACCATTAGATTTCAAATTTCTAATATTCATTGGTAAGCTCTTTTCGATATGAACCCAATGGTTCTGGTTTTAGGAGAATCCGACGGTCGGATCTCCCGCAACGTCAATTCGAAATCAATGGTCGAAATTCACGAACTGCCGCGGCGCAGCGCGTTCTATTCAGGCCATTATATAATATATATATATATATATATATATATATATTATATTTCATCGATTTCCTTTTTAAAACGTATTTTATAAATCGTTCTAAATTCGTTTCAAAAACAATTTCAACTTCATCTTATATTTCGAATCGATTTGTTTTCAATTCGATTCGAATTCATTTCAATTCAATTTAATTCGAATTCAAATTCGTTTCAATTCAATTCAAATTCTAATTCGTTTCAATTCAATTCAATTTGAATTTACCTTCTATTTTCTTCAATTCGAATTCAATTTCACTTTCAATTCAATTTGAATTCAAATTCACTTTCTATTCAATTTGAATTCAAATTCACTTTCTATTCAATTCGAATCGAATTCATTTTCTACTCGATTCGAATTCATTTCAAATTGATTCAATAAAATTTCAATTTGAATTTTTAATATAATTTAATTTGAATTTCATTTCAAAATATTAAATTTTGAAATCACTTTTCAATATTCACTATAAAATGAATAAAATCGATATAAATATCGCTCACGTCAAAATAGCGCAACTCTAATCAACACGGCTTTATATATTTCAATAAATTCGTTATTCTATTCAACAAATGAATATTTATCCCGTTCAACACATGAATCTATATCTCTTTCAACACACGACTAATCTCAACACAAGAGTACTGTCAACACACGACTATTTTTGTTATGTAAAATATTTTATAAAACTATGGTATCTATCGTTTGATTTTCAATCAGACTTCAACCGTAAAGTAGTTCTAATTTTAAATATGATAAAGATGTAAATTTTATTATTTAAAGTATTTTACTCAACACATGAATTTTCTTTTATAATATTCATTATTTTCCCGATTGGAATGAGGCCCAATCAATCACCATATAATGTTAATTATATGGATTCCCCACAACACATGTATATAATAGCAATGACAAACAATCAACCATCATCCAAAGTGCACCACACAACTGCATAAGCATCAAATATAAATAATCAACGCTTACACAGTCTTTCGACCAATCGATCGACATATAATTAAATAATTGGGATTAGTGTACCCAAAAATCATCCCAACACCCCTGTGGGGTTTCAAATCAACAAACACAGATTTTTATTTGTGCAGTTGGGCAATGTGTAAAATTTATCATCCCAATCAATATCAGTCAAATCAGTGTATATAAATAAATCAGCCGATTTGTTTATAAGTATTTATTTATTCACTTTCACGTTAAAAATTATATTTTTAACAATAAAATATTTTTAACAATATAAATATTTTATTTCCTTTCAACACAAGAATATTTTATTATTCAATCATTCCACAACACAATCAATTTTCACAACACATCAATCAAACAAACAAGCCTTCCATGGTCTGTGGATGACGGGTGTCGGGTGCTGCTAAGCACCGTCTGCATCCTAGTATATATATATATATATATATATATATATATATATATTTATAACTAGAAAACAAATTTAGAGTGAGAAGTTCTCACCAATAGCTACTCCAACTCCACGACACTTCATTTATAGAAATCTTCGTCGTTCTCGCCTTTTTGTCACCTTCGTTTCCCGTATTCTCTACATATGTAAAAATCGAATTTCTACTTTACTATTCAATACATAAAAATCGAATTTTTACTTCGCTATTCAATATATAAAAATCAAATTTTTACTTCGCTATTCAATATATAAAAATCTCATTTTTACACCGCTATTCAATATATAAAAATCTCATTTTTACACCGCTATTCAACATATAAAAATCTCATTTTTACTTCGCTATTCAATATATAAAAATCTCATTTTTACTTCGCTATTTAATATATAAAAATCTCATTTTTATGTATATGAAAATCTCGTTTTTAACTTCAAAAATATAATCTTTTCTATTTTAAAAATTATAACTTCACTATATTAAAAATCATAACTTTATTGAAATAGAATTCATATATATTTTTCCTATATAAAAGAATCAGATTTTTATGTAATTAAACTAAATTAAATCAAATTAAAACTCACCGTAAATCAACCTTGGACTATCGGACTAAGGTGGAAGGGGGGAGGCTCGCGATGGGGTCGAGGAAGTGGCCGGCGCGATGGCTGTTGCTGTCTAGGGCTGGCGCGAGGTCGACTGGGGGCTTTGGGGGGGGGGGGGGGGGGGAGGCTCTTCCGCGACTAGAGGAGGGGAGCGGAGGGCGGTGGCGGTGGGGGACGCGGCGTCGATGTGGGCTGGCGGGTTTGGGCTGAAATCGAAGGGGAGAAGAAGAGGGAGAGAGCGCGTGAGAGAGGGAGGCGGTGGTGCGCCTGCCACCAGCGGCGGCGGTGGCGACGAGCACCCCCCTGCGATCGTCGATCGCGATCTGCCCCCCCCCCCCCCCCCGGTTTTTTTGATTTGGTCAACTCTTCTGAAAGAAGGAGGGAGGGAGGAGTAATATATAATTTATTTAATTTTTTTATTTTTTATTTTGTTCCATAAAGGTGGATTTTCGTTCGAACTCGAAATGAGACCCAACGACTGTCGTCCCCAGCTAATTACCCCTATTCCGAACACAATGGGATATGTCACGTAGGCCGACTCAACCATTTCGATCAGTTTTCGTCGAATTTAAAAATAAATCTTTATATATTCAATTTAAACGCACATTTCAATTTACCGGGGTCACATACTAACTCTATAAATCCCAGAAAAATATTTTCTAGCTTCGTATTGACGATATGGTGCTAACAAAACTAGTTTCGTCGAATTCTGAGACCGTTGGAAAAATGGCCATTTTCCAGTCGATTAAAATCAACTGAAATTGGTCAAACACGTTTTTCTTTGCCACGCTCACATTTTAATTCGAAAAATTATGAAATTTGGAATCTAGCAATCTCTTGACATCACGGATCCAACAAAAGTGGTTTCGCCGAAATTTGAGGTCGTTTGCAAAATTCCCATTTTTAAGGGCCTGAATTCCATAGCGACTATTTTGAATTTTCAACTGGACATATCTTTTGATTCCCGCTATGAAATTTCGATTTTTCGGATTCGTCGGAAAGATATTCTCAATTAGATCCTATTATTTTTGGTTTCACTAAAATCCGGATTATTTTGCACCCGGTACATTCTGTTGAAGTTTGAAATCGAATTATCGAACTACCGCGCCATTTTCAATTCTATTTATAATTATTTATATTTATTATATTCAAACGACGACGTATATAATATATACATTCGAATTCTATTCAAAATAAATTTCTCGTCAATATTATTTAAAATAATTCATTTTAAATGTTCAAAATTCGTTAAAATTACCAAAATAAAAATTTTAAATTGGCCCAGATTTTCGGGTTGTTACAATCTCCCCCACTTAAAACTTTTCGTCCCCGAAAAGGAACAAAGTCGAAAGTGGTTTGATTAATCAATTCTACTTCCATTGTTTTGACTATGGCTTAAGTTCTTCAACTTTTCAGTTTCTAAAAACTTTTCAAATTTTTCAAAAATTTGGCTAACACCCTAAATTTTCGAAAAATTTCGCCATAACCTCCCCTGCACCGGGAGCAACGGGAAAATCCCGAAATTGCCATACAGGCCTTCTGATCTCAAAAAGAAAAAGAAAAAGCCAAGCGGCTAGCCAATTGGCTCATAAAATCGCCATAACCCAAACAAAATAGTAAATTATAGTAAACATGTACCTATTTGTCAGGCAAACAAATTTTATTCTCTGCTCTAGCCTCCTTGCTATGACCTGTTCAATGTAAGTACATGTATATGCAAGCAAATTCGACCAATTTCAATACAATTCAATATTCGGTTCAATTAGACTAAATGGTTAAAAATTAGCAAACAAATAAACAAACAACACAAACATCAATCAATTAGCGAATTAGAGTTTCAAATTCATAATTTTGATATATATACAGAAAATCATGTTTTTGATGCCAATTCACAACAATGTATTCTAGCTATATTTGTTTTGGTTCTCACACCAGTCTAATGAAAATATGTAGATATCACACCTTCGAAACACGAACACAAATTCTGATGATGATATATCAATTATCAGAATCAGCTCCGGGTGTCTAAAATGTGATTCTATATCTATCCAGTATATTAAAACTTCGAATATACGTTCATGACGCGTATATGCAAAACCCTTATATACTCGATTGTCCAAATTCAAAATAAATAAATAATCAAATATGTATAAAATGGTTTAAATTTATGAAACAAAATTGTTTTTATTTGAAAAATATACTCTTCACACTCGTTCTAGGATACTACTGATCCTATCTCTAACGAGTCATTCTAATTGGATATTACTAATCCAATATCTGATGAATTCTTTCGTTCGGTTCTAACGTGCCTTGTTCTCGAGCTCTGTAAACCAAAGCTATGATACCAACTGTAACGACCCGAACTTCCCCGTGAAGGAAAGCCCGAATAGAATTGAGGAAAAGACAAAATAGAACGCAGACGGAAGAACATTTCATTGTTACTACAACAATTCCATCAGATACAAGAATATACAGAGTATAAATGAATAAATTACATTCAATAAATATCAGAGATTACAATAAATTACATAGCAGCGGAAAAATATACAAAACACAACTGAAAGTAATACATGGATACAGAGCTTTCCTAGCATCGTTCCAGCTGTAAATCAGGATCCTGTGAATATAAATCTGCAAAACCCAAAACTACTAGCTGCCAGTGTCGAAAATAGGGGCACCCAGAGTTTAGGTTAAAACAATAAACTCCAGGTCAGTCATGTGACTGGTGTGAGAACTAAAACAGTTATTAATCTTTATTTTTAAAGTTAGGTAAATCAAGGGACCACGCCGTTTAACATGGATCGGGTTTCCTCCCAAGAATACCAATGCATAGAACAAATAGCGCAATGCTAAATAAAGAAAAATGAAGCTGTTATAAGACCCAGGTCCCATCACACAATGCAACGCAAGCCGGAGGATAGGGTTTTTACCTTATAACAGCCAAAGCATGCTTGATACGTTTAAAACACATTATTTGATGCTATTATAGGTGTATAGTGAAACACCCCACCTCCGTTAGGGTCACTCTCAAAGGGAATGCCCTAATTTTGGTGGAGGTTTATAAGTACAAGTCACAGATATACAAGACAGATATAAGAACACATATTTGTAAACAGCGGAAGAACAACAACATCCTTTCCAAAAACATAACATAACACTTTCATAATCTGTCTTGAGTACATTATTTAAAGAAGCATAAATAAAACATAGATAAACTGCAAAAGCCCCATAGTGGATTGTCCAAAGCCATAGTTCAAAACAGGAAAGTCCAAGCAATACATTTCTCTTCTTCAAGCTGGATGTTGAGGTTGGTCAAGCTGCTGTGTTCCCTCCCTGAGGACCTGGGGGGAGGGGGGAAACGGAAGAAAGAAGACGAAAGAAAAGTAGAGTCAGACATAAAGCCTGAGTAAGTCTAGTACTATTTTGTCTATGAATAAAGAACTGGGTATGATAAGTATAAACAAGAAGTGGGCAAGCACAATAAACTTGGTTAAGTTATCTAGGGTCGAATATACTGTCGTACCCCCTATTAATCTCTGAACCCATATACTAGTTTCCAATTTTGCACCCCGTAATCAGGGTGATGTGATCCATTCTATGATGATCGGCTCCTACTCGCAAAGTTACATGTGTCTTACGGCCCCCGATGTCTGTAGTTACCTATGCTGGTCCCACCATGGGGTGTATCAAGTCCCATAGTGGCAACCCGACACAACCTTAGAGTGCACAGGTATGCTACTGGTGTCCAGTGCCTTATTTTTCTGCGCCGGAGTGTGTGCACGCCCGCACTCCGTTAGAACCTACACTGCTACACCACCGCCGTCGCTTTGACCTCTTACAATCAGCCCAGTAATCGTGCCCCACCCTGCCTAGTTTCAGGGTATCCTGATACACCTTTTAGGGTTACTGCTGAAAAGGGTCCCCCGTTACTAGGTTTTCTATCTCTAGCCAACATGCTAAGTTGGTTAAGTGTTTCCTAACCTAACCCCACCAGTCCGTTTAGTTTAGCATGTTCCATTTTGATTAAGTCTTTAGTTCACTTAATCCTAACAATCCTGATTCAGCCTTAATTGTCTTATTAAGGCCCTGACCTCTCACATTAGACAGGTATTGTTGTGGCTGCCTGTTGCCGGTTGGTTCCGGGCAGTCTTACGCCACAACTCAGTCTAACCTCGGGTCCTTGCTGGGCTCCATGTTTAACCTCCCACATTGGATAGGTATTGTTGTGACTACTGGACAGCCGCGCGGTTCCGGGCAGGTTTACATCACAACTCAATCCAACCTCAGGTTAAACACATCGTATGTTCTACATTTACATATCTTGTCATTCTTCTTTATTTCTTATATGTAAATATTTGCGGCCCATTATTAAGTTAATGGTGTAAAGGTTACACCAATCACGGGCCCAACCCATACTTGAATTTTGGGCCCTTCTATTTTATATTTTCATTCATTAATTAATTTTTAACCCAACGTTATTTTCCCCCGTTTTACACGTCCGTTCATATATATTGGGCTTAGCCTTTTAAAGCCCAATTTAGCCATGCGAAAGGGGAGGCTTAAAGCGTGATTACATACACAAAGAGGGGAAGGTGAGCGTATGAACTTGCAATATGACGATGGGAATACAAAATAGAAACTGGTGTACTTGCATAGTAGTGACATATACTTTGGTCATAAAACATAGGTGACATGAATCAAAGCATGTGAACTTGTAATTGAGATATCATTATTGACACATGAACCTATATTTTTATTTAGGCATAATGTCAAACATAAGCATGGCATAAATACTTCTAGCATAAACATGGCATAATGTCAAACATAAGCATGGCATAAATACTTCTAGCATAAACATGGCATAATGTCAAACATAAGCATGGCATAAATATTCCTAATCATGGTGTTTGCTTTAAACTTGCAAAAAGGGATTTTTGAGTCTAACCTAGCCATGTCTCACAAATGTCATCATATAATTCTTTTAAACAAGATAGACTTAATCATAGATTTCAATTATGCCAAATATCATTCATAGCCTAGCCATATTCATAAGTTTTGCAAAAGCATGACTTAATACATGGATTATGGTGTCAAAATTCCAACATAGTTTCATATGAACTATAACAACCAAACTTGTTTCAATTACTTGCAAAATGATTTATGCACAAAAATATACATCATGATGGCATAATAACAAAGCCCCAAACTCGCATGAATTTCAATCAACTACATACATGTAGCTTCAACATAGATTACATAATTTGCGCAATATTCCAAACGTATACTTGCATAGAACTACCGCATGTAGTTCTTTATAATGAATAACATAATTTTGCACAAATATGAATTACTTTATTATCCCAATTCAAGCATACAAATCAATACAGTTGTTTATTCATACCAAAGTAATACTCTACTTACAATGGTTGCGGCGAATTCTCTAATTAAGAGATATGATTCCTTTGTTGAATTGATTGGCTTTAGGTTGCTTGAATTGCTTTAGGCTTTAGAACTTTCTTCCTAATTCTCTCTCTAGTTGGCGGCTACTCTTAGTCGTTCCTCAGCAACATGGCGGCTATGTTCTTAATTTGAATGAATAGATTAGGGTTTAGTCTAGGGTTGTTTATATAGAGGTTAGGAATTGATTAGGACCATTGATGTTGCTAGGTTAGATCGTAGCCATTCATTAGATAGAGAGACCAATTAGAACCCGTCACCTAGCCCTAATGACAAAGCAGACCACAGAAATTCGACCAAACACAGACCTGGCCAGCCAGGTTGACTGGGCTCGACCAGGTCGACACCCCTGTCGATAGGGCTGTCGACAGCCCTGTCGACATGGGTAGCCCAGGTCGATAGCCCAGTCGACCTGGGTGGCCTAGGCGGGTTTTTATCCGCCCTGGCCCACTGGGCCCGATTTTTAATTATTTTATTCTGTTTGAATTTTAAATTTAATTCAAAACTTCCGAAGGCCATATCTTCTTCATACGGACCCCGTTTTTCGAAAACTTGGACTCTATTTCGCGTATTTTTCCGAGACGAACGCAATGGCCTATCCCGTTTCCCTTGGTTCTTTAATTTCAAATTAATTATACTTTAATTTTTTAATTTCACAGTTATAGAATTTTCGGGGTGTTACATTCTCCCCCACTTAAAAGGATTTCGTCCCCGAAATCTTCAAGCTAGGAGGAATGTATATCCTAACATCCAATCATCCATCTACTCATCCATCAAACACGAGCATCCATTGTCCTTAAAAGACTTCTAATGCTTCATGACCATATGCGAAGTGTGTGTATATGAACTTATCTAATGCAAAATCAGGCGGTCTACTGATTCAGCTGACCTCCTTAATGCGAATTATGTAAGTGCCATGAATCCATTATGTATGCAAATTTCCCTATTCTTGATTCTACATGAGTGCACAATCATTCATTACAAATGCAGCATCCACATGACAACACATTAAAGTTCAACCATATACGAATGCAAACATATATGCATATGCAATATGAAGTGACTGAGCCGATCTAAAACCTAGATTGTGTGTGTATATGCAACCACGAGCAACCACTAGCAATCACTTGCAACCACTTGCAACCATCATCCATAACATGTTTCAATTACATGTTTCCATCCAAAGGATTTCTACCTAAAAGATAAGGTCGAGGAAATATACCTAAAAAGATAGATAAAAGCGCAACTTAAGGAAAAAGGAAAGATCAAGGATGTACCCTCGAACAGAAAAGGGTAGGCAGTACGGATTTTAGCTTCAGTTTCCCAAGTCGCGTCTCCCTCGGCGTCGCTCCACTGGACTTTGACGAGCTTGACTTCACGGTTGTGTAGCTTCTTCACTTCCGTTCCTAAGATGCGGGTTGGAACTTTTCTTATGGTTGCTTCGCGTTCCACTTCGGCCTCTTCGAGTATATTTGGCTCTACCACTTCAGCAGACTCATGTAGACATTTTCGGAGATGTGAAACGTGAAATACGTTGTGGACTCCAGCCAACTTCTCGGGTAGCTCTAATCTATAGGCCATTTTCCCAATTTTCTCGATAATAGGGAATGGCCCTACGAACCTTGGTGCCAGTTTTCCTGTGGTTCCAAAACGAACAACGTTCCTTAGCGGTGATACCTTGAGGAAAACTCTGTCTCCAACCTCAAATTTAAGGTCGGTCCTCCTCTTGTCGGCATAGGACTTTTGTCTGTCTTGGGCCGTCTTCATCCTTCTTCGTATTAAGTCTACTTTCTCTGAAGTCTCTCGGATCATATCTGGTCCAAGTATAAGCTTATCAGTAGACTCCCACCAACAAGTGGGCGATCGGCACGGTCTTCCATATAAAGCTTCGAAGGGCGCCATTTCGATGGTTGCTTGATAACTGTTGTTGTAGGCGAATTCTACCAAAGGAAGGTGGTCTTCCCATGTCCTTCCGAAGTCGAGGACGCATAGCCTTAAAAGGTCTTCCAAAACTCTGTTCACTCTCTCTGTTTGGCCGTCGGTTTGGGGATGATAGGCTGTGCTCAAGCATAACTGCGTTCCTACTGCTTCTTGCAGACTCCGCCAAAATTCGCTGGTGAAGATGGGGTCTCGGTCACTAACAATGCTAGATGGTATTCCATGGAGTCGAACGATTTCCTTGAGGTAAAGTGATGCTAGGGATGAGGCAGTCCTTTTACTTTTGACAGGTAAAAAGTGGGCGCTTTTAGTAAGCCTATCCACTATTACCCAAATGCTAGTGTTGCCTCTCCTAGACCTAGGCAGCCCATCGATGAAGTCCATTGAGATGCTATCCCACTTCCACTGCGGGACCTCCAGAGGATGTAGTAGTCCGCCAGGCTTTTTCTGTTCCGCCTTAACCTGTTGGCACACCATACATTTAGAAACGAATTCTGCCACGTCCTTTTTCATGCCATTCCAAAAGAAAGTCCTTTTTATGTCTTTGTACATTTTATCCCCGCCTGGGTGTATCGTCATCTTGGAGTGATGTGCTTCCTCGAGAACCTTCTTTATTAAATCGTTTGTCTGTGGGACGCATAGTCTTCCGTCTCGCCTTAGCAAACCCTTATCGTCGATGGAGTATCTGTTGAGGTGACTTGAAGTCTCACCCCTAATTAGCCTATCAATTATTTCCACAAGTTGAGGGTCTTCGCGTTGTGCTGTCCCTACTGAATCCACTAAAGTTGGGCGCACTTCGAGAGATGCAAGCAAGCCCGGTACGAAATCGGAGGAAGGCCTATAGTCGAAGCTGGCTATAAACTCTAGGCTTTGTCTTTCAACAAACAACGGGCTTAGGGTCAATTTCTTTCGGCTCAACGCGTCCGCCACTACGTTGCCTTTGCCCGGAGTGTAGGAGATTTCGAAATCGTACGAGGCAAGAAACTCCATCCATCTTTGTTGCCTCAAATTAAGATCTTTTTGCGAGAAAAGATATTTCAACGATTTATGGTCAGTGTAAAGTTCGAACTTCTCACCTAGGAGATAGTGTCGCCAAGACTTGAGTGCAAAGACGATGGCGGCTAACTCAAGATCGTGGGTTGGGTAGTTCTTTTCGTGCACCTTCAACTGCCTCCCGCCATAAGCTACTACCCTTCCTTCTTGCATTAAGACGTCGCCTAGCCCTGTCCCACATGCATCCGTATAAACAGTGAACATCTTGCTCCCATCTGGCAGCGTCAAAACGGGGGCTGTTGTAAGAGACCTTTTCAGTCGTTGGAAAGCAAATTCGCAATCCAAATCCCAATTGAACACTAGATTCTTCTTGGTCAATTTCATGAGCGGAGCTGAGATTTTCGCAAAATCCCTTATAAATTTTCGATAGAAACCTGCTAGTCCTAGAAAGCTTCGGACCTCAGTTGCATTCCTTGGTGTCTTCCAATCCTGTACCGCCACTACCTTAGCAGGGTCCACCGCTAACCCTTGTTTGGATACTATGTGCCCAAGGAACCTCACCTCTTCTCTCCAAAAGTGGCATTTGGCGAATTTGGCTTTTAGTTGATGGACTCGCAAAGTTTCCATGATTGCCCTTAGGTGCTGAGCATGTTCCTCTTCACTCTTTGAGAAGATAAGGATATCATCAACGAAGACCACTACGAATTTGTTGAGGAAATCTCTAAATACCGTATTCATCAGGTCCACGAAGTAAGCAGGTGCATTTGTCAAGCCGAAAGGCATGACAAGCCATTCAAAGAAGCCGTCTGGGGTTCTGAACGCCGTTTTATCGATGCTATCTTCAGCCACCCTTAGCTGATGAAAACCGGTTGCTAAATCGAGTTGGGAGAAAACAGATGCTCCTACAAGCTGGTCAAATAAATCGTCAATTCTAGGGAGAGGATGCCTATTCTTTTTCGTTAGCTTGTTGAGCTCCCTATAGTCAACACATAGACGGAGTGAACCATCCGCCTTTGTAGCGAACACCACTGGAGCGCCCCATTCTGAAATGCTCCTCCTAATGAACCCCTTTTTTAGAAGCTCTTTAATCTGTTTACTGAGCTCTTTCCTTTCTCGTGGAGCCATATGTCTAACGGGCAACGCGACGGGCTTTGCATTATCTACAAGATATATGCAGAAGTCTATTTCCCGCTTCGGAGGCAAGCCCTTCACCTCTTCGAAGACATCCGGATATTCCCGGACCACTCTAACTGATTGCAAGTTTTCAACAGAGGCATCTAGCGATTCAAGATAACTAAGCATAACCGCATACGAGGGATTACAAGAAATTTCCAAAGTATTACCGAGCTGGGTTAGGAGCCTAACAACCCTTTTCTCACAATCAAGGATGGCCCCATTACGGGATAGCCAATCCATGCCCAAAATCAAACCATAACCCGAAAAGCCCAAAACAAAGGCACTACATTGAAATTCAACACTTAGAATAGAAATTTTCAAATCCAAACAGATCATAGACAAATGAGCTGGGCCCCCAATTGGGTTTGAAACAATTAAGGGGTCCTCTACCATACTAGTTTTTAGGTGCAGAGATTCTACTAAAGCAGACGAGATAAAGGAGTGTGATGCGCCGGAATCAAATAAAGTGCGAACGGGTTGATCATAAAGATAAATTACGCTTTCTACAGAAGTATTTATACCTCGCTGTTGCAGAGGTGGCGCTTCTAGCACATGGACCTGTGCCCCTGGGGTGGATCCAGCCCTCTGCCCCTGTCCCCGTTTCTTTGGGCAGTCCTTAGCCCTGTGGCCTGTCTCACCGCAAGAAAAGCAACCACCATTCTCCTTGGCCTTCTTTTTCCGGCAGTCCTTTACTAAGTGCCCCACTTTGCCACAGAAATTGCACTTCCTCTTCTCCTTGTTGCCTTTTCCGCCCTTCTTAAAGTCTGTCTTCTTAGGCTGCAAACCCTCTTTCTTCTTGCCCTTATCCTCTTCATTCAGCAATGCCATTTGCACCAATCTTTCATACGTGGCTCCTATGGGTATATGGGTCATGGCCAAACTGTGTAATGGCTCATTTAACCCTTTGACGAAACGGAGAGCCTTCTTGTGCGGGGTGTTGACTAGGTCAAGTCCAAACCTAGCCAGCTCATCGAACTGATTCACATACTCTCTGACAGTCTTGTCTCCTTGCTTAAGAAATAAGAATTTTTCCAACTGCAAACTTCTTTCCGCATCTGAGAGAAATTTGGTCTCAAACCTTGCCCTAAAGTCCTCCCATGTCTCCACTGGTCTTTCAGCATTAGTGACTTCCCACCAGTAGGAAGCCTCACCCTTCAATAGCCACACTGCCAACTGTACTTTTTGTCTATCTTCTACCTCAAAGATGATGAATAGGTCCTCCGTTTCTTTCAGCCAATTCCTAGCTGCCACGAAGGACTCAGTTCCATGGAAATCACTTCCTCCCATAGCTTTAAAATCTTTACATATCTTAGAAAACGTGTTTCCCCGAGGAGGAGGTGGAGGAAAATGTGCTGCTGCAGCTGGATAATTTCCTTCCGCTGGGGGAGGAGGAATGGTAGGACCTGGCTGAGTGGCCCTTGCTTCTAAGAACCGTCTAAACCAACCAGGAATTGGTACCCCCTCCGGCAAGTTAAGTTCTTGGGACATGCTGAAACAAAAAGGATAGATTCAAAACGAAGGATAAGAGATAGTTCCTATGGCTTTGGGGAGTGGACTTTTGCCATTTTAAAATAAAATAATATTTTTCTTTTAAAATGCTTCTTTAAATTTCCTTTTTGAAAATAATTTTTTTTCAAAACTTTTTATCTTATCTGGTAAACCTATGCTCTGATACCAAGTGAAACACCCCACCTCCGTTAGGGTCACTCTCAAAGGGAATGCCCTAATTTTGGTGGAGGTTTATAAGTACAAGTCACAGATATACAAGACAAATATAAGAACACATATTTGTAAACAGCGGAAGAACAACAACATCCTTTCCAAAAACATAACATAACACTTTCATAATCTGTCTTGAGTACATTATTTAAAGAAGCATAAATAAAACATAGATAAACTGCAAAAGCCCCATAGTGGATTGTCCAAAGCCATAGTTCAAAACAGGAAAGTCCAAGCAATACATTTCTCTTCTTCAAGCTGGATGTTGAGGTTGGTCAAGCTGCTGTGTTCCCTCCCTGAGGACCTGGGGGGGGGGGGGGGAACGGAAGAAAGAAGACGAAAGAAAAGTAGAGTCAAACATAAAGCCTGAGTAAGTCTAGTACTATTTTGTCTATGAATAAAGAACTGGGTATGATAAGTATAAACAAGAAGTGGGCAAGCACAATAAACTTGGTTAAGTTATCTAGGGTCGAATATACTGTCGTACCCCCTGTTAATCTCTGAACCCATATACTAGTTTCCAATTTTGCACCCCATAATCAGGGTGATGTGATCCATTCTATGATGATCGGCTCCTACTCGCAAAGTTACATGTGTCTTACGGCCCCCGATGTCTGTAGTTACCTATGCTGGTCCCACCATGGGGTGTATCAAGTCCCATAGTGGCAACCCGACACAACCTTAGAGTGCACAGGTATGCTACTGGTGTCCAGTGCCTTATTTTTCTGCGCCGGAGTGTGTGCACGCCCGCACTCCGTTAGAACCTACACTGCTACACCACCGCCGTCGCTTTGACCTCTTACAATCAGCCCAGTAATCGTGCCCCACCCTGCCTAGTTTCAGGGTATCCTGATACACCTTTTAGGGTTACTGCTGAAAAGGGTCCCCCGTTACTAGGTTTTCTATCTCTAGCCAACATGCTAAGTTGGTTAAGTGTTTCCTAACCTAACCCCACCAGTCCGTTTAGTTTAGCATGTTCCATTTTGATTAAGTCTTTAGTTCACTTAATCCTAACAATCCTGATTCAGCCTTAATTGTCTTATTAAGGCCCTGACCTCTCACATTAGACAGGTATTGTTGTGGCTGCCTGTTGCCGGTTGGTTCCGGGCAGTCTTACGCCACAACTCAGTCTAACCTCGGGTCCTTGCTGGGCTCCATGTTTAACCTCCCACATTGGATAGGTATTGTTGTGACTACTGGACAGCCGGGCGGTTCCGGGCAGGTTTACATCACAACTCAATCCAACCTCGGGTTAAACACATCGTATGTTCTACATTTACATATCTTGTCATTCTTCTTTATTTCTTATATGTAAATATTTGCGGCCCATTATTAAGTTAATGGTGTAAAGGTTACACCAATCATGGGCCCAACCCATACTTGAATTTTGGGCCCTTCTATTTTATATTTTCATTCATTAATTAATTTTTAACCCAACGTTATTTTCCCCCGTTTTACACGTCCGTTCATATATATTGGGCTTAGCCTTTTAAAGCCCAATTTAGCCATGCGAAAGGGGAGGCTTAAAGCGTGATTACATACACAAAGAGGGGAAGGTGAGCGTATGAACTTGCAATATGACGATGGGAATACAAAATAGAAACTGGTGTACTTGCATAGTAGTGACATATACTTTGGTCATAAAACATAGGTGACATGAATCAAAGCATGTGAACTTGTAATTGAGATATCATTATTGACACATGAACCTATATTTTTATTTAGGCATAATGTCAAACATAAGCATGGCATAAATACTTCTAGCATAAACATGGAATAATGTCAAACATAAGCATGGCAAAAATACTTCTAGCATAAACATGGCATAATGTCAAACATAAGCATGGCATAAATATTCCTAATCATGGTGTTTGCTTTAAACTTGCAAAAAGGGATTTTTGAGTCTAACCTAGCCATGTCTCACATATGTCATCATATAATTCTTTTAAACAAGATAGACTTAATCATAGATTTCAATTATGCCAAATATCATTCATAGCCTAGCCATATTCATAAGTTTTGCAAAAGCATGACTTAATACATGGATTATGGTGTCAAAATTCCAACATAGTTTCATATGAACTATAACAACCAAACTTGTTTCAATTACTTGCAAAATGATTTATGCACAAAAATATACATCATGATGGCATAATAACAAAGCCCCAAACTCGCATGAATTTCAATCAACTACATACATGTAGCTTCAACATAGATTACATAATTTGCGCAATATTCCAAACGTATACTTGCATAGAACTACCGCATGTAGTTCTTTATAATGAATAACATAATTTTGCACAAATATGAATTACTTTATTATCCCAATTCAAGCATACAAATCAATACAGTTGTTTATTCATACCAAAGTAATACTCTACTTACAATGGTTGCGGCGAATTCTCTAATTAAGAGATATGATTCCTTTGTTGAATTGATTGGCTTTAGGTTGCTTGAATTGCTTTAGGCTTTAGAACTTTCTTCCTAATTCTCTCTCTAGTTGGCGGGTACTCTTAGTCGTTCCTCAGCAACATGGCGGCTATGTTCTTAATTTGAATGAATAGATTAGGGTTTAGTCTAGGGTTGTTTATATAGAGGTTAGGAATTGATTAGGACCATTGATGTTGCTAGGTTAGATCGTAGCCATTCATTAGATAGAGAGACCAATTAGAACCCGCCACCTAGCCCTAATGACAAAGAAGACGACAAAAATTCGACCAAACACAGACCTGGCCAGCCAGGTTGACTGGGCTCGACCAGGTCGACACCCCTGTCGACAGGGCTGTCGACAGCCCTGTCGACATGGGTAGCCCAGGTCGACAGCCCAGTCGACCTGCGTGGCCTAGGCGGGTTTTTATCCGCCCTGGGCCACTGGGCCCGATTTTTAATTATTTTATTCTGTTTGAATTTTAAATTTAATTCAAAACTTCCGAAGGCCATATCTTCTTCATACAGACTCCGTTTTTCGAAAACTTGGACTCTATTTCGCGTATTTTTCCGAGACGAACGCAATGGCGTATCCCGTTTCCCTTGGTTCTTTAATTTCAAATTAATTATACTTTAATTTTTTAATTTCACAGTTATAGAATTTTCGGGGTGTTACATATAGTGTCAAAACAATTCCAATCATAAGTATCAATCATGGGCGGCATAACTACCATCTACTATGTCGCCATACTAGGCTCTACAAATAAAACCGAAACACACGTACTCTAAATTGGATTCCATCATGAGTCGAGGCAAGGGGCAAGCTCCTCTCCGCGTTCGAGACACTCTAGCAATGCCTCAGGACCCCTCTCTGATCCTTTGGAACCTCCAAGGCTGGTCCTCTCTTACTTTTGAGGATAAATTATTCCTGAACACACGTTTCCCGGTCCTTACAGACCTATATCCGAGGCGCCTCGTATCCAACAACTACACAGGTGAAAATTATATAAATGTCAGGGCTGGTAGGTCACTGACACCACCCTAGCTAGAAAGAAACGTCGTGCACTCCTTGGGGTCCGTATCCCTTTTTGACTCATACCGAGGTGTGAGGCTCGCGAATTCACGTTATACACAAAGCTACGCCACACAGGCCGTGCTTTGATCATCAACCACAAGACTTTGCTTTTCAACAGAAGCCTTGATCAATTGCCACTCACGCGTGCCACACTGGCAATTCACTCCATGCGACTGATGTCCATCGATATACAACCTCTGAGCTCGTACATCTCAGAGAAGGGCGTTAAGCAAGAGAATAAATTCTCCGCCGCCAAACATATGTATATTTAATACAGATCAATCAACACAGAATAAAATCCAATGTCAGACACACAATCCATTTACAAGTTCGTTCTAGGTCTGAACGAAACCGGAAGCACTTTCCTCGCATATCCATCGATCTCCAAGTACGTCTGGATGATCACCAACTGTTTCCCTCATCTTGGGTGTACAGCCCAATCGAGATCATCAGTAATCACCCAAACGATGTGAAGACTTCCGGTCTTCAACCACCGTCTTCATCTTCGACATCTCATCGAATCGGTTATTCAGATTGGGTATAACTCGGCCTTCCTGAATAACCCACGTATATAATAAACAAATGTTACACAAACACAATGAACGCCTCACTCCAATTCAGGATATTCTTTTATTCACAAAATCACATTCTTAGGGAAAAGATCCCATTAATTTTATCCAAGAAAAATTATTCTAATTTAATTCTATAATCTTCCTTTGGATATCATTTCAAACTAGTCGGGATTAGCGAACCACACCGAAGTAATTATTTATTTTATTTTCCAATCCCAACCTATTCATCCCATGGAGCAAAACTAGTGGTACTCTAGATCTAACACCACGGTGTTATCGGTAAAATTAATTACCATTTCACGTTCAAATCTAATTAAAGATTTAACTATCGCTTTGGAACAAAACTGGTGGTACTCCATTCTCGATCACCTTTCAGATTTGATAATTTAAATTATCAATTCACATTTCAATCTAATTAAAGATTCATTAAAACTCCACTTAGTTTTAATCTTTTCAAAAATCAATATTCTGCCTTTAACTGGGTTAAAGAACCAATGACATCTAAAACATGATTCACGATAAACCCAAATCACATTTGATATTAAATACAAGACTCTGAATAGAAAATATACCGGCTTATATTCAATATCAAATTCTGAAACCAACAAATATCGTATTGGAAATAACGATATAAAATATATCTTTCAAATTCCCATAACAATATCTATATAGTCACGAAATCCAACATCGAAGTATTCTGAAGATAATTTCGATTCAACTCCAGTCCAATCCACGTATTAGGAATATTGACAATTTTTAAAATCACCTTCAAATTCAATTTATTTATTTCAAAAATAAATTGATGTTAATTCTAGTTCAAAACTAGTTCATTTCGATAAAAATCTATTTTTACCTTTTCAAGTATGGAATTTTTCAGCCCAGTTTTTCCCATATCATTTCTTATGATTTTGCACAAATTATAGATATTTATAATAATTTTATCAAGGCCAATACAGTCGATTTCCATCAACGGCCATCGAACTGCACTTACAACGACCTTTTTCAAATTTGATTTGGACATAATTCCAAATCCAACCGTTAGATTTCATATTTCTAATATTCATTGAGAAGCTCTTTTCGATAAGAACCCAATGGTTCTGGTTTTAGGAGAATCCGACGGTCGGATCTCCCGCAACATCGATTCGAAATCAATGGTCGAAATTCACGAACTGCCGCAGCGCAACGCGTTCTATTCAGGCCATTATATAATATATATATATATATATATTATATTTCTTCGATTTCCTTTTTAAAACGTATTTAATAAATCGTTCTAAATTCGTTTCAAAAACAATTTCAACTTCATCTTATATTTCAAATCGATTTGTTTTCAATTCGATTCGAATTCATTTCAATTCAATTTAATTCGAATTCAAATTCGTTTCAATTCAATTCTAATTCTAATTCGTTTCAATTCAATTTGAATTTACCTTCTATTTTCTTTAATTCGAATTCAGTTTCACTTTCTATTCAGTTTGAATTCAAATTCACTTTCTATTCAATTTGAATTCAAATTCACTTTCTATTCAATTCGAATCGAATTCATTTTCTATTCGATTCGAATTCATTTCAAATTGATTCAATAAAATTTCAATTTGAATTTTAAATCTAATTTAATTTGAATTTCATTTGAAAATATTAAATTTTGAAATCACTTTTCAATATTCACTATAAAACGAATAAAATCGATATAAATATCGCTCACGTCAAAATAGCGCAACTCTAATCAACACGGCTTTATATATTTCAAAAGATTCGTTATTATATTCAACAAATGAATATTTATCCCATTCAACACATGAATATATATCTCTTTCAACACACGACTAATCTCAACACATGAGTACTGTCAACACACGACTATTTTTGTTATGGTATCTATCGTTTGATTTTCAATCAGACTTCAACCGTAAAGTAGTTCTAATTTTAAATATGATAAAGATGTAAATTTTATTATTTAAAGTATTTTACTCAACACATGAATAATTTCAACACTTGAATTTTCTTTTATAATATTAATTATTTTCCCAATTGGAATGAGGCCCAATCAATCACCATATAATGTTAATTATATGGATTCCCCACAACACATGTATATAATAGCAATGACAAACAATCAACCATCATCCAAAGTGCACCACACAACTGCATAAGCATCAAATATAAATAATCAACGCTTACACAGTCTGTCGACCAATCGATCGACATACAATTAAATAATTGGGATTAGTGTACCCAAATATCATCCCAACACCCGTGTGGGGTTTCAAATCAACAAACACAGATTTTTATTTGTGCAGTTGGGCGATGTGTAAAATTTATCATCCGAATCAATATCAGTCAAATCAGTGTATATAAACAAATCGGCCGATTTGTTTATAAATATTTATTTATTCACTTTCACGTTAAAAATTATATTTTTAATGATAAAATATTTTTAACTATATAAATATTTTATTTCCTTTCAACACAAGAATATTTTATTATTCAATCATTCCACAACACAATCAATTTTCACAACACATCAATCAATCAAACAAGCCATCCATGGTCTGTGGATGACGGGTGTCGGGAGCTGCTAAGCACCGTCTGCATCCTAGTATATATATAACTAGAAAAGAAATTTAGAGTGAGAAGATCTCACTAATATCTGTTCCAACTCCACGACACTTCATTTATAGAAATCTTCGTCGTTCTCGCCTTTTTGTCACCTTCGTTGCCCGTATTCTCTACATATGTAAAAATCGAATTTTTACTTTACTATTCAATACATAAAAATCGAATTTTTACTTCGCTATTCAATATATAAAAATCGAATTTTTACTTTGCTATTCAATATATAAAAATCTCATTTTTACACCGCTATTCAATATATAAAAATCTCACTTTTACACCGCTATTCAATATATAAAAATCTCATTTTTATTTCGCTATTTAATATATAAAAATCTCATTTTTACTTCGCTATTCAATATATAAAAATCGAATTTTTATGTATATGAAAATCTCGTTTTTAACTTCAAAAATATAATCTTTTCTATTTTAAAAATTATAACTTCACTATATTAAAAATCATAACTTTACTGAAATAAAATTCATATATATTTTTCCTATATAAAAGAATCAGATTTTTATGTAATTAAACTAAATTAAATCAAATTAAAACTCACCATAAAACAACCTTGGACTGTCGGACTAAGGTGGAAGGGCGGAGGCTCGCGCTGGGGTCGAGGAAGTGGCCGGCGCGACGGCTGTTGCTGTCTAGGGCTGGCGCGAGGTCGACTAGGGGCTTGGGGGGGAGGCTCTTCCGCGACTGGAGGAGGGGAGCGGAAGGCGGTGGCGGTGGGGGCCGCGACGTCGATGTGGGGTGGCAGGTTTGGGCTGAAATCGAAGGGAAGAAGAAGAGGGAGAGAGCGCGTGAGAGAGGGAGGCAGTGGTGCGCCTGCCACCAGCGGCGGCGGCGGCGACGAGCCCCCCCTGCAATAGTCGATCGCGATCTGCCCACTTTCTTTTTTTTAATTTGATTTGGTCAACTCTTCTGAAAGAAGGAGGGAGGGAGGAGTAATATATAATTTATTTAATTTTTTAATTTTTTATTTTGTTCCATAAAGGTGGATTTTCGTTCGAACTCGAAATGAGACCCAATGACTGTCGTATCAAGCTGATTACCCCCATTCCGAACACAATGGGATATGTCACGTAGGCCGACTCGACCATTTCGATCAGTTTTCGTCGAATTTGAAATATAAATCTTTATATATTCAATTTAAACACACATTTCAATTTACCGGGGTCACATACTAACTCTATAAATCCCAGAAAAATATTTTCTAGCTTCGTATTGACGATACGGTCCTAATAAAACTAGTTTCGTCGAATTTTGAGATCGTTGGAAAAATGGCCATTTTCCAGTCGATTAAAATCAAGTGAAACTGGTCAAACACATTTTCCTTTTCCACGCTCACATTTTGATTCGAAAAATTATGAAATTTGGAACTTAGCAATCCCTTGACATCACGGATCCAACAAAAGTGGTTTCGTCGAAATCCGAGGTCGTTTGCAAAATTCCCATTTTTAAGGGCCTGAATTCCATAGCGACTATTAAGAATTTTCAACTGGACATATCTTTTGATTCCCGCTATGAAATTTCGATTTTTCATATTCCTTGGAAAGATATTCTCAATTAGATCCTATTATTTTTGGTTTCACTAAAATCCGGATTATTTTGCACCCGGTACATTCAATTGAAGTTTGAAATCGAATTATCGAACTACCGCGCCATTTTCAATTCTATTTATAATTATTTATATTTATTATATTCAAACGACGACGTATATAATATATACGTTTGAATTCTATTCAAAATAAATTTCTCGTCGATATTATTTAAAATAATTTATTTTAAATGTTCAAAATTCATTAAAATTGCCAAAATAAAAATTTTAAATTGGCCCAGATTTTCGGGTTGTTACAAACAACTTTCGGCTTCGCTCCTTTTCGGGGACGAAAAGTTTATGTGGGGGAGATTGTAATAACTCGGAAATGCGAGCCAATTTAAAATTTCTATTTTGGCAATTTTAGCGAATTTTGAATATTTAAAATGAATTATTTTAAATAATTCGATGAGAAATTTATTTCGAATAGAATTAGAACGTATATATTTATTTGAATTGTCGTTAGAATATAAGTAATTTTATATATAAAAAAGGAATTGAAAATGGCACGGTAGTTCGATAATTCGATTTCAAATTTCAATTGAACATACCGGGTGCAAAATAAACCAGATTTTAGTGAAACCAAAAATATTAGAATCTATTTGTGAATATCTTTCCAACGAATCCGGGAAATTGAAATTTCATAGCGGGAATCAAAAGTTATGTCCAGTTGAAATTTCAGACTAGTCGCTATGGAATTTCGGCCCTTGAAAATGGAAATTTTGCAAACGACCTCGGTTTTCGACGAAACCACTTTTGTTGGATCCGGGATGTCAAGTTATTGCAAGATTCCAATGTTCATAATTTTTCGAATCAATATGTGAGCGTGGCAAAGTTAAACGCGTTTGACCAGTTTCAATTGATTTTAATCGACTAGAAATTGGCCATTTTTCAAACGGTCTCAGAATTTGACGAAATTAGTTTTGTTAGGACCGTATCATTAATACGAAGCTAGAAATAATTTTTATGGAATTTTCAGAGACTGTATGTGGCCACGGTAAATTGAAATGTACGTTTAAATTGAATATATAGATTTATATTTTAAATTTGACGGAAACTGATCAAAAAAGCCGAACTGGCTTACGATACATATCCCATTGGCTTCAGATTGGGGGTATTTAGCTAGGGAGGACAGTCGTTGGGCTTGAATCGGGGTTCGAAATTAAAAGTGACCTTTTTTGAAAAAGATAAATAATAATATAAATTATTATATAAGCCCTTCTTTTCTTCTTGCCCCTCACTCTTGCCGCTGACCTCATAAAGCAAATAAAAAACCCCTAAAATAAAACTCGCTGGCCCCCTCGTTCAACCCCCCCACCACATCGTCGATTCTGCCAGTCAACTCCGCCCTTCCACAGCCCTCCAGTCGACTTCGCCCCTCCACCAATCGCGAGTTCCAGAACTCGCGAGACAACGACACCGTTGCCACGCTTCAGCGACCACCACGTGAACCCAATGCACCGCCCCCTCCAGTAGCCACCGCCCCTGCTTGTGGACCACCACTGCCCACCCCAGAACCGCCAAACTCCGGTGCACAGGTGGATTGGTGAAGTAGGCCTAGGTTTCCTCCAATTCAGCAAGGAATCAAGGTCAAAACTGTTAATTCTTTTCAGTTTTTCGTTTATATCGATGTTAGAATTGTCTTCAGTTTTTTATTTAAATTTAAATTGAACTTTATTTTTAGTTTTGTTATATGAATAATAGTAAAAGATTATATTGTTATTATGTAGAGGATTAGATTTTTATTATCTAGAAGATTATATTTTTATTATGTAAAAATTCGATTTTTAGGAATCTAAAGATTCGATTTTTAGAGATACAAGGATTGAATATATATATATATATATATATATATATATATATATATATATAACGAGTATAAAAATATGATTTTTATTTTTAACACCTAAAAAGATGATTTTTAAAATATAAAGATTTGATTTATAAAACCATAAAGTTTAGATGCTTATTCATAAGAAGTTAATATTTTTCACACCTTAAAGATATGATTTTTAAATGGGTAAAAATGTGATTTTTTATACTGTAAAGATATTAAAAACATAATCTTTATACAGGAAGTAGCGTTATTAAAATATAATTTTTAACATATACTTCGTGAAATAGACTGCGTTGGAAACATGATGAAGAATTTCTACATATGAAGAGTCGAGGTGTTTGGTTTAGCTTGGGTGAGAACTTCTCACCTTTTAATTTAATTTTCTAGTTAAAATATATACTAGGATGCAGACGGTGTTTAGTAGCACCCGACACCCGTCGTCCACAGACCATGGACGGCTTGTTTTGTTTGTTGTTTGATTTTGATGTGTAGTTGATTGTGTGATGTGATGTGAAATGAAAATAAAATATTTATATAGTTAAAATATTTTATAGTTGAAAATAGAATTTTTAACGTGTATATGAAATAAAAATAAAAATAAACAAATCGGACGATTTGTTTATATACACACATTTGACTGATATTGATTGGGACGATAAATTTTACACATCGCCCAAATGCACAAATAAAATCTGTGTTTGATTGTTTGAAACCCCACATGGGTATTGGTGTGATATATGACATACATTAATCCCAATAGTTAGTTGTATGTCGATCGATTGATTGACATGTTGTTATAAGCGTTGAATATTTATATTTGATGCTTATACAGTGTAGAATTCACTTTGGATGGTGGTTGATTATTTTTCATGGTTGATATATACATGCGTGGTATGGAAATCCATAGAGATAAAATCTAGGGAAATTGATTGGGCCTCATTCCAGTTTTGAAATAGAAATATTTGAAAAAGAAATATTTGAAATAGAATATTTGAAAATAAAAATATATGAAGCCGTGTTGATTAGATTGACACTATTTTGACGTGAACGATATTTATATCGATTTTGTTCATTTTACAATGAATATCGAAAGTGATTTCAAAATCTGATATTTTGAAAGGAATTGAAATTCGAATTTAACTGAATAGAATTGAAATTCGAATTAAACTGAATAGAATTGAAATTCGAATTAGATTGAAATAGAATTGTAATCGTTTTGAATTGAATTTATAACGTATTGAAATTGAACTAAAATTGATTTGAATTGAAACCGATTTGATTTGAAATGGATTTGAATTGAAATAGAATTGAAATGAATTTAAACGAATTTATATTGGAAAATTCAATTTTGATTTGAATTTGAGATGGAAGTTGAAATCGTTTTGAAAATGAATTTAAAACGATTTATATAATACGTTTTAAAAAGGAAATCGACGAAATATATATAATATAAATATATTATATATATAATGGCTTGAATAGAACGCGCCGCGCCGCGGTAGTTCGTAAATTTCGACCATTGACTTCGAACGGACATTACGGGAGATCTGACCGTCGAATTCTCCTAAAACCCGAACCATTGGGTTCGTATCGAAAAGCGATTTCTAATGAATATTAGAGATTTGAAATCTAACGGTTGGATTTGGAACTATGTCCAAATCAAATTGGGAAAAAGGTCGCTGTAAGTGTAGTTCGATGGCCGTTGATGGAAATCGACTGTACGGGCCTTGATAAAATTATTAAAAATAGTAATAATTTGTGTAAAATCATAAGAAATGATTTGGGCAGAATTGGGATGAAAAACTCCATATTTGAAAAGATAAAAATAGATTTTTATCGAAATGAACTTGGTTTGAACTAAAATTATAATTCATTTTTTTTGAAATAAATAAATTGAATTTGAAATGGTTTTGAAATATAACCAGAATTTCCAATAATTGAATTAGAAGAGATTTGAGTCGAAATTGTCTTCGGAATATTTCGATGTTGGGGTTCGTGATTATTCAGATATTGATAGGGAAATTTGAAAGATATATTTATATCGTTGTTTCCAATATGATATTTGTTGGTCGTAGAATTTGATATTGAATATAAGCCGATATTTTTCTATTCAGAGCCTTGTATTTAATATCAAATGTGATTTGGGATTGTCGTGAATGGTGTCTTCATTAACACTGTTCTTAAGCCCAGTTGAGAAAAAGATTAAATCTTTTTATCTAGATTTAATGAAGTGAACCAATTAAATAATATTTAACTGGAATTGAATTGGTATTGATTTTTGGGTTTATCATGAAAAGTGTTTTAAATAACACTTGTTCTTTAACCCGATAATTAATGCAAGATGATTTTGGGTTGTCGTGAACGGTATCTTCAATAATATTGTTCTTAGACCCAAAGGAGTTAAAAGAAATCAGAAACTAACTGGAGATTAGTTAAGTTGAATGGTTTCTGGGGTATTGATCTGATGTTGGTTTCGGCCTTCGGGGTTAATATTTTGGGAATTGCTCACTTACTAATTTACGGTTAGTGACTGATGAATTGGAATGAGGCGTATGTTGTATTTGTGTAACACTTGTTTATTATATACGCGAGTTATTCAGAAAGACCGGGTTTATCCCATTCTGAATAACTGATTCGACGATGAGTCAAAGATAAAGACGGTGGTTGAAGACCAGAGATCTTCACGTCGTTTGGGTGATTACTGATGATTTTATTGGGATGTACACCCAAGAGGAGGGAATCAGTTGGTGATCGTCTAGGCGTACTTGGAGATCGATGGATATGTGGGGTACTAGGTGCCTCCGGTTTCGTTCAGACCCAGAACGGACTTGTAAATGGACTGTGTGTCTCACATTGGATTTCATTCTATGTGATTGATATCGGTTGCATGAAATGGTTTGCTTGTGTGGCATGCTAAGATGCAAATGATCAAGGCTTCTGTTGAAAAGCAGAGTCTTGTGGTTGTTGATCAAAGCACAGCCTATGTGGCATAGCTTTGTGTAATATTGATTCGCAAGCCTCACACCCCTGTAGTGTACCAGAAACGGGAGAGGACTGCAGGGAGAACATGTGTTTCCTTCTAGCTAGGAGTTGTGTCAGTGTTTTTACACGGCCTGACATTTTACTTATGTGGATGATGGATAGCGAGGCACCTCGGATATATCAGTCGTTCTCGAACCGATGGAGCCATTCGTTGGCTCATTTACACCCCATAGGGCGGGGGGACGTAGTGTTCAGGATTTCGTCTAATCCACATCGTTGGACCAGCCCTGAAGATCCAAGGGTCAATGCGTTTTGTCCCTGAGACATGGGCTAGATTGTCTCGAATTCGGTAGAGGACGATCTCTTGCCTCAGTTCGTAGATGGAAATCCAATTTCTAATACGACACTTTGCGGTTTTAGTTGTAAACCTATATATGGCGACATAGTGGTATGCGGCATTCATGCCGCCTATGATTGATACTTATCATTAAAATTGTTTTTGACACTATACACTTATAGTACTATCAAAATAATCTGTTTTAAACGTATCAAGCATTCTTTAGCTATTATAAGGTAAAACCCTATCCTCCGGTTTGTGTTGCATTGTGTGATGGGACCTGGCTCTTATAATAGCTTCATTGTTCTTTATTTAGCATTGCGCTGTTGTTTCATGCACTGGTATTCTTGGGAGGAAACCCGTTCCGTGTTATACGGCGTGGTCCCTGGATTTACCTAACTTGAAAATAAAGATTAATAACTGTTTTAGTTCTTACACCAGTCACATGACTGACCTGGAATTTATTGTTTTAACCTAAACTCCGGTTGCCCCTATTTTGACACGGGCAGCTAGTAGTTTTGGTTTTGCAGATTTATATTCATAGGATCCTGGTTTACAGCTGGAACGATATCTGGAAAGCTTTGTATCCGTATATCTCCTTCTGTTGTGTTTGTATTATTTTCCACTGCTATGTAATGTATTGTAATCTCTGATATTTTATAATGTGTAATATTGATTTATACTCTGTATATTCTTGTATTCTGATGGAATTGTTGTAATATACAATGAAATGTTCCTCCGTCTGCGTTCCGTTTGTGGTTTGCTCTCGAATCAATCCGTGATTTCATGTAAGGGGGATTTCGGGTCGTTTCAGGGGCTGCATTTGATTTGAGGAAGGGGGGCTCGAAATACGGGAGGAGGAGAGGGAACGGTGGAGGAGGAGAGAGGGAGGGTGCGGCGCCGGAGCATGGCGGTGGCGGGCAGTGGTTTCCCCCCTCCCCCCCCCATCGATCTCCCTTTCTCTTTTTTTTGATTGAAAAGGTAAGGGGGGCTGAGAGAGTATAGAGAGAGATATTTTATTATTATTTAATTTAATTTCAAAAAGTGCCTTTTTATTTTGAACTCGAAATCAAACCCACCGACTGTCGTGCCTAACTAATTACCCCCATTCTGAATACAATGGGATATGTATCGTAAGCTGATTCGATTGTTTCGATCAGTTTTCGTCAAAATCAAAATATAAATCTATATATTGAATTTGAACGCGCATTTCAATTTACGGGGACCTCATAAGAACTCTAAAAATTCCCAAAAAATAGTTTCTAGCTTCATATTGACGATACAGCTCTAACAAATCTAATTTTGTCAAATTCTGCGACTGTTAGAAAAATGGCCATTTTCTAGTCGATCGAAATTGACTGAAACTGTCAAAACACGTTTTCTTTTGCCATGCTCACTTATTGATTCAAAAAATTATGAATTTTGAAATATAGCAATAATTCGACATCTCAGATCCAACAAATGTGGTTTCGTCGAAAAGGAAGGTCGTTTGCAAAATTTCCATTTTTAAGGGCCAGAATTCCATAGCGACTATTCTGAATTTTCAATTGGGCATAACTTTTTATCCCCGCTACGAAATTTTGATTTTTCATATTCGTTGGAAAGATGTTCTCAAATAGATTCTGATATTTTTCATTTCGCTAAAATCCATTTTATTTTGAATCCTGTATATTCATTTGAAATTTGAAATCGAATTTTCGAACTACCGCACCATTTTCAATTCCTTTTATAATTAAAAATAATTATTTATATTCTAACGATGATTCAAATAAATATATTCATTCTAATTCTATTCAAAATAAATTTCTCATCGTTATTATTCAAAATAATTCATTTTAAATATCTTAAATTCATTATAATTGCCAAAATAAAAATTTTAAATTGGCTCGGATTTTCTGGGTTATTACAATCTCCCCCACTTTAGACTTTTCCTCCCCGAAAACAAACGAAGTTTAAAGTTGTTTAACTAATCAACTCAACTTTCATTATTTTAATTATGGCTCAAGTTCTTCAACTTTTCAGTTTCTAATAACTTTTCAAATTTTCCAAAAATTTGGCTAACACCCTAAAATTTCGAAAAATTTCACCATAACCTCCCCTGCACCGGGAGCTTCGAGATATTTCAAATAGCCTCCCATGGCCCTCACCAATCCAAAAAAAAAAGAAACACCCAAGCGGCTCATAAAATCTTCAAAACCCAAAGAAATACAATAAACATGTACCTATTTGTCACGCAAACAATTTTATTCCTCTTCTCTAGCCTCCTTGCTATGACTTGTTCAATGTAAGTACATGTACATGCATGCAAATGCGATAAATTTTCAATACAATCCACTATTTGGTTCAATTTGGCTAAAGGTTCCACATTTAATTAATCAACCAATAATCAAACAACACAATCAACAATCAATTAGTTGATTATCATTTTAACTTCATAATTTTGATATATAGTCAAAAATCACGTTTTTGGTGCCAAACCACAACAATATATTCTTACTATTTTTTGGTTCACACCATTCAATTGGAAATATATAGATATCCCACTTTCGACACTCGAATATAAATTTTGACGATGATATATCAATCATTAGAATCACCCCCGGGCGACTGGAGTGTAATTCTATATCCATCCAATATATTTGAGACTTCCAATACACGTGGATCAGACGTATATGAAAATCTCTATATACTGGATTGTTCAAATCAATTTAAAATAAATATTCAAATATGAATAATAAAGTTTAAATTTTTAAAACAAAATTTGTTTTCATTTTAAATATATACTCTTCATACTCGTTCTAGGATACTACTGATCCCATCTCTAACGAGTCATTCTTATTGGATATTACTAATCCAATCTCTACTGAATTCTTTCGTTTGGTTCTAACGTGTCTTGTTCTCCGAGCTTTGTAAACCAAAGCTCTGATACCAAACTGAAACGACCCGAAATCCCCCTTACGGGAAATCGTGGATTGTACTGAGGACAAGGCGAATTGGAACACAAACAGAAGAACATTTCATTGTTAATTACAACAATTCCATCAGAATACAAGAATATACATAGTATGAATAAATATTATACATCAAAGAAATATCAGAGGTTTAAATACATTACTGCAGCGGAGAAATAATAAAATACACAACTGAAAAAGATATATGGATACAGAGCTTTCCGGATATCACTCCAGCTGTAAACCAGGTTCCTGTGAATATAAATCTGCAAAAGCAAAACTACTAGATGCCCGTGTCAAAAATAAGGGCACCCAGAGTTTAGGTTAAAACAATAAACTCCAGGTCAGTCATGTGACTAGTGTGAGAACTAAAACAGTTGTTAATCTTTATTTTAAAGTTAGGTAAATCAAGGGACCACGCCGTATAACACGGAACGGGTTTCCTCCCAAGAATATCAGTGCATAAAACAATAGCGCAATGATAAAATAAAGAACAATGAAGCTATTATAAGACCCAGGTCTCATCACCATTGCAAAACAAGCCGGAGAATAGGGTTTTACCTTATAATAGCCAAAGAATGCTTGATACGCTAAATTTCATCTATTATTATTACTATAAGTGTATAGTGTCAAAACAATTTCAATCATAAGTATCAATCACAGACGGCATGGGTACCATATATCAAGTCTCCAATACTAGGCTCTACAATCAAAACCACTAATGTCACGTATTGGAAGTTGGATTTCCATCTGTGAACCGAGGCAAAAGATAGCCCTCGCCGATTCGAGACTCTCTAGCCCGAGCCTCAGGATCGGAGCTCGAGTGACCCTTGGATCGTCAGGGTCGGTCCATCGATGTGGATTGAAGTGCCTGAACACTGCGTTTCCCCACCCTTTGGGGCGTAAATGAGACAAATGACTCCATCGGCTCCACACAGTCACCGATATATCCGAGGTGCCTTGCAATCCAACAACCACACAGGTGAAAATAATATAAATTTCTGAGATGATAGGTCACTGACACCACCCTAGCTAGAAGGAAACGCATGCCCTCCCGGAGGTCCTCTCCCGTTTCTGGTTCACGACCGGGGTGTGAGGCTCGCGAATTAACGCTACACAAAGCTATGCCACACAGGTCGTGCTTTGATCATCAACCACAAGACTCTGCTTTTCAACAAAAGCCTTGATCACTTGCCACTTGGGCGTGCCACATAGGCAATTCACTCCATGCGATTGATATCCATCAATATATAACCTCTGAGCTCGTACGTCTCAGAGAAGGGCGTTAACAAGAGAATAAATTCTCCACTGCCAAACAGATATATATTTAATAGAAATCAATCACACAGAATAAAATCCAATATCAGACACACAGTCCATTTACAAGTTCGTTCTAGGTCTGAACGAAACCGGAGGCACCTTATAACTCGCATATCCATTGATCTCCAAGTACGTCTGGATGATCACCAACTGATTCCCTCCTCTTGGGTGTACAGCCCAATCAAGATCATCAATAATTATCCAAACGATGTGAAGACCTCCGGTCTTCAACCACCGTCTTCAACCTCGACACATCGTCGAACCAGTTATTCAGAATGGGATAAACCCGGTCTTTTTGAATAACTCGTGTATATGATAAACAAGTGTTACACAAACACAACATACGCCTCATTCCAATTCATAAAATTCTTTTGTTAATATATTCTTATACTTTGGGAAAGGTTCCCATTAATTTTATCAAAAATAAATTCTTTAAATTTATTCTTTAATCTTCCTTTGAATATCAGTTCAAACCAAATTATGGTTTATCCAAACTAGTCAGGATTAACGAACCTTATCGAAGTAATCATTTGTTTTAATTTCCCAATCCCAACCTATTCATCCCATGAAGTAAAACTGGTAATACTTCATATCTAACCCCATGGTGTTATCGGTAAATTCAATTACCATTTCACGTTCAAATCTAATTAAAGATTTAACTATCTTCTGGAGAAAAAGTGGTGATACTCCATTCTCGATCATTTCAATCTAATTAAAGATTCTTTAAAACTCCACTTGGTTTTAATCTTCCCAATAGTGACTATCAATGACTATTTATCTTGGGAAATCATATCCCGTCTTTAACTGGGTTAAAGAACCAATGTCATTTAAAACACGGTTCACGATAAACCCAAAATCACATTCTATTCCATCATCTTTTAACCATAAATTAGCAAGTGAAAAATTCCCTAAGTAATAACCCCAAAGGCCGAAACCAACATCAGATCAATACCCAGGAAGCCATTCAACTTAACTAATCTTCAGTTTGTTTCTGATTTTCTTAACTCTGTTGCGTCTAAGAACAGTGTTAATGAAGACACCATTCACGACAAACCCAAATCCCATTTGATATTAAGTACAAGGCTCTAAATAGAAAATATATCGGCTTATATTCAATATAAAATTCTACGACCAACTAATATCGTATTGGAAGTAACGATATAAATATATCTTTCAGATTTCCATAACAATATCTGTATAATCATGAAATCCAACTTCGAAATACTCCAACGACAATTTCGATTCAAATCCATTCCACTTCAATTATTGGAATTTCTGGTTACTTTTAAAACCCTTTCAAATCCAATTTATTTTAAAAATAAATGGATTTTAATTCTAGTTCAAAACTAGTTCATTTCGATAAAAATCTATTTTTATCTTTTCGAATATGGAGTTTTTCATCCCAATTCTTTCCAAATCATTTCTTATGACTTTACACAAATTATTACTATTTTTAGTAATTTTATCAAAGCCCGTACAGTCGATTTCCATAAACGGCCATCAAACTGCACTTATAGCGACCTTTTCCAAATTTGATTTGGACATAATTCCAAATACAACCATTAGATTTCAAATCTCTTATATTCTTTAGAAATCTCTTTTCGATACGAATCCAATGGTTCCGGTTTTAGGACAATCCGACGGTCGGATTTCCCGTAATGTCCGTTCTAAGTCAATAGTCGAAATTCGCGAACTGCCGCTGCGCGGCGCGTTCTATTCTGGCCATTATATATAATATATATTATATATATTTCATCGATTTCCTTTCAAAACGTATTTTATAAATCGTTTTAAATTCGTTTTCTAAATGATTTTAACTTCCTCTTCAATTTCTAACCTAAATTGAATATTCCATGTCATTAATCTCTAAATGATAATATTTTCAAAATTTTATATTTTGAAATCACTTCCATTTCTGTATTCATTATACAAATGAATAAAATCGATATAAATATCGTTCGCGTCAAAATGGCATATATCTAATCAACACGACTTTATATATTTCAATAACTTCGTTATTCTATTCAGCAAATGAATATTTTCTTCAACACATGAATATGTATTTCTTTAAACACATGAATATTCTTGACACATGAGTATTGTCAACACATGATTATTTTTGTTATTTGATATATTTAATAAAATTGTGATTTCTATCGTTTAATTCTTAATCAAACTCCAACCGTAAATTAGTAGGAGAACGATTCCTTAAGTAATAACCCCGAAGGCCGAAACCAACATCAGATCAATACCCAGGAAACCACTTATCTTAACTAGTTTCCAGTTAGTTTCTAATTTTATATATGATAAAGATGTGAATTTTATTGTTAAAATATTTCGTTCAACAGATGATAAGTTTCAACACATGAATATTCTCAACACATGAGTATCGTCAACACATGACTATTTAGTTTATTCAACACATGAAACTTATTTTCCAAATTGGAATGAGGCCCAATCAATTAACATATAATGTTAATCATATGGATTCCACACAACACATGTATATAATAGCAATGATAAATAATCAACCATCATCCAAAGTGCACCACACAACTGCATATGCATTAAATAAAAATAATTAACGCTTACACAGTCTATCTACCAATCGATCGACATACAACTAAATAATTGGGATAAGTGTACGCCAAATATCATCCCAACACCCGTGTGGGGTTTTAAATCAACAAACACTAAATATTATTTGTGCAATTGGGCGATGTGTAAAATTTATCGTTCCAATCAATATCAGTCAAATGAGTGTACATAAACAAATCCTCCGATTTGTTTATAAATATTTATTGTATATACACGACAAAAAATATATTTTTAACTATAAAATATTTATTCATTCCACATCACACAATCAATTTTTCACAACACATCAATCAAACAAACAAGTCATCCATGGTCTGTGGACGACGGGTGTCAGGTGCTACTAAGCAGCATTTGCATCCTAGTATATATTTCAACTAAAAAACAAATTAAAAGTGAGGAGTTCTCACCTTGGGGTTCCACTCCGCCATTCTATAATTCTGAACGGTTCGAATTTT
Source organism: Allium sativum (assembly GCA_030737875.1). Lineage (NCBI taxonomy): Eukaryota > Viridiplantae > Streptophyta > Magnoliopsida > Asparagales > Amaryllidaceae > Allium > Allium sativum. Next base: position 847,072,193 of record CM060918.1, read on the forward strand.
TCCAAAATTTCAATGCGATTTTTTCCCGCTGTTCATAGTAAAAATCACATTTTTTTTATCACTACATGTACATAAAAATCCTATTTTTATTTCCACTTCATATATATAAAAATCGAATTTTTATTGCTACTTCATATATATAAAAATTGAATTTTTATTCCCATACATATATAAAAATCACATAATTTTACCATGCTTCTTTCTATATAGAAATTATATTTTTATTTCGCAACAACATATATAAAAATCCCGTCTTTCTATATATAAAAATATCGACTTTCCTAGATAAAAATATCAAACTTTCCTATATAAAAATACCATCTTTACTACGATAAAAATATAATCTTTACTATGATAAAAATATAACCTTTACTATGATAAAAATATAACTTTTACTATAAGCTAAAAATCATATTTTTACTTCGCTATAAAAATAAACTGATTTTATTTAATATAAAAATCCCATCTTTTAGGTTATAAAAATTCTATCTTTATACTATCATTGTATGTAAATAAACTGATTTTATTTAATCTACAAGAATTTATTTAAACTAAATAAATAAACCTTTCATGGATTAAAAATCGTTTTTTTACTCTTCTAAAAATATAATCTTTCACGAATCAAAAATCTTAACTTTTCTCTCGCTAATTACATATACAAAAATCAGAACTCTTCATTTTTAATTACACGAATAAATTAAAATAAAGACTCACAAGGAGGAAATGAGGAGGAAGGGCGGCGCCTGGGGCTTGGTGGAGGGTCGGAGGCGGCTGTTGGTGCTCTGGCGACGCGGTAGAATGGTAGGCCAGCGCGGTTTAGCGTTCAGGGGTGCTGCGTTCGATTTGAGGAAGGGGGGCTCGCGATACGGGAGGAGGAGAGGGAACGGTGGAGGAGGAGGGAGGGTGCGGCGCCATAGCCCGGCGGTGGCGGGCAGCGATCCCCCCCCCCCCCCCCGTTGATCTCCCTTTCTCTTTTTTTTTCGTTTTTCGATTGAAAAGGTAAACCGGGAGGGGGCCTGAGATTGTATAGAGAGAGAGATTTTTAGTATTATTATTATTTAATTTAATTTCAAAAAGCACCTTTTTATTTTGAACTCGAAATCAAACCCACCGATTGTTGTCCCTAGCTAATTACCCCCATTCTGAACACAACGGGATATGAATCGTTAGCTAATTCGATCGTTTTGATTAGTTTTCATCAAAATCAAAATATAAATCTATATATTGAATTTGAACGCGCTTTTCAATTTACTGGGACCACATACGAACTCTAAAAATTCCAAAAAAAATATTTTCTAGCTTCGTATTGACGATACGGTTCTAACAAAACTAATTTCGTAAAATTCTGAGATAGTTAGAAAAATGGCCATTTTCTAGTCGATCGAAATTGACTGAAACTGTCAAAACACGTTTTCTTTTGCCATGCCCACATATCGATTCAGAAAATTATGAATTTTTAAATCTAGCAATAATTCGACATCCCTCATCCAACAAAAGTGGTTTCGTCGAAAACGAAGGTCGTTCGCAAAATTTCCATTTTTAAGGGCCAGAATTCCATAGCGACTATTCTAAATTTTCAATTGGGCATAACTTTTTATCCCTGCTATGAAATTTTGATTTTTCAGAATCGTTCGAAAGATATTCTCAAATAGATTCTGATATTTTTGGTTTCGCTAAAATCCGGTTTATTTTGAATCCTGTACATTCATTTGAAATTTGAAATCGAATTTTCGAACTACCACGCCATTCTCAATTCCTTTTGTAATTAAAAATAATTATTTATATTCTAACGATGATTCGAATAAATATATTCATTCTAATTCTATTCAAAATAAATTTCTCGTCGTTATTATTTAAAATAATTCATTTTAAATATCTAAAATTCATTAAAATTGCCAAAATAAAATTTTTAAATTGGCTCTGATTTTCCGGTTATTACATGAATTGTGAATCTCAAGTTTAGATATAATCAAGACAATGGTAACTTTAATAGAAATGTATATCATTAGCTTTTACTGGCCTTTGAGACCAACTATTTGCAAAAAGTAAAAGGATTAGTCATTAGTAAACAGCATAACAGGTTGTGAATTCAATATACTTTCCAAAATAACAGAAGCAGGTGGGCAAAAACGAATTTAAAGTACAAACCGTTAAGTACAACAAAGCAGTCTGGGTAAAACATAGAAGATTATGAGAACGTAAAGTTGATCTACATGATGATGTTGGATGCTTAAGATAGAATAACAAAACCATAGCTTTTGCCTACGATAGAAGAGAGGGAAAATTGGCATGCATAAAAAGGGGGAAAACAGTAGGAAAATAGTAAAATTGAGGCAGGGAGAATTACAATATGAAAAATAAAGCAGTGACAGTGCAACAAAGTCTGCTATTGGTAGATGCATAGGACAGTCCCTGAATTTTTAGCCTAATGATAACAAATCCAACACTAAGAATCGCCATGATCGAATTGCAGCGGTTCTCTACTTTAATGGCCATGGCTGTAAATTTTCAACAAAAATCTTGTAAAATTCAAAATGAATACAAACGAATATATGCATATTATTTTATACTTTATTCTGCATTTCTATATGACATATGCACAACACGAATATATTCGTGTTGTGCATATGTCATATAGAAATGCAGAATAAAGTATAAAATAATATGCATAACTACAATGATGTGAAGAACAGAAGCAGGGTCAGTGTTAGTTTACTGATAGGGAAATATGCCCCTTTTTAGGCTAAATTGCTTGTATTAACATACCATTATTTAGAACTGGACGCATGCATACTTGGATTTTTGGGAAAGTGTCCGCTGTTGAACATGTAAGTGAATTGCGCTTTGTGGTTAAAAATACAAAAAAAGTTGCAAGTCATTAAGTAATTATTTTTTATAAGTTGTTAAATCCCATAGGACATCAAAATGAATAAAAATGAACGTACTTGTATTGTGTATCTACATATATAAATGCAGAATAAAGTATATCCTATTTGATTTCATACTTGAACCATTAACTACAAACTGAGAAATAGAAAAACAATTAATTAAAAAAATACCAATGAAATTAATGATGTTACCAAAAATTGTACATGCATACAGTAATACTGATGAAACCAAATAGGTAAGTATAAAAGCTTTCAGGATATACATTGTAATGACCCAAAATTCCGGTCCAATTTGAGCTAACCAAAAACACAAGTATAACCCGAAATTAAACTGAAAATCAGGAAATTAATAGAAAAAAAATAGAGGGTGAGGAAAGATAAGATAGAAACTTAGAATAGAAGAAGAAGAAGAACACAATATCAGAGTAACACGAATCTCGCAGCGGAACGAATAACATATAATATTTGTAACATAACTTTGAAATATACATTAATATTTGAATATACATCATTATCAAAGTACAACACTTACAACACAGCGGAAATAACTATATCTATATGATCCTGAAGCCTCCTGCTCCAGCTCTTCAAGTATCTATAAATCCCAACTACTTGACTGCCCGTACAAATTTAGGCACCCAAGAGTTTAGGAAAAAAAACAAAATAAACTCCGAGTCAGTCATGGGACTGGTATGAGTAAAACAGTTTAAAACAGTTTGAGCCATTAAACGATATCTGATAAGACCACGCCGTATAACGGAACGGGTTTTTCCATTATGAGAATCCAAAATATCTTTATATCAAAAACCTTTTGATATTATAATAATGTGTATTAACCACAATATAATAATCATCTAGCAGAAACGCTTTCATCTCACGTTCTACATACATAGTATACAATCAAAACCGCAAGCACGTATTGGGTAATGGATTTCCAACTATGACAAGGTATGGAACCACCTTTCGTTAGTGTACCTCTAGAAAGGAATACACTGGGTTCAACAAGAACATCTTTCAACCCGGCCGCACATGACCGAGCACTCATTTCGCTTGAGTGTATCGAATGTATATCACCTACGGTTGGGACCAGCAACCATTTCCCGAGTGGGACAGTATCGGCAATAGATATTTAGAAATAAATGAATCTCTAGATCAGGTGATTATACACCCTACTTCGGAGTGACCGACTTAACCATGCTACCTGCCCGATTTATATCATTTACCGGATGTGAGGCTAGAAGCTACGCTTTATCATCACATCAAATTCACTTCGAATGCCACATCGTCAAATCTATCAAAAATCACTAATTGACGTCCACAATAGTACATTATGTGTTAGCTAAAGAAGTTTCCTTCTCCGCTACCACTCTTGGTACGGTTGAAGAAATCAATGTACGTGACCTTTCTGGAAATACTCTGTCTGACATTCATCCATACAAGTCACCCAGGAACAGGATGAACCGAAGTCACTATTCAGTATATCCATCTTAGGCACTGTTATCTAAGATTTATAGAACAGCCCTTGCACTTTACTCCTCTTCAATTATCTTTGGCATATATGATTCGCAACGCTTATGCCAACATAAAGTGGTTCTTTGGATAATAATCCAACCGGTCTCTCCATATTAACAATGTTAAAATGGTCAAAACTTTGATATTCTTTGATTTAACTATCAAAGAAAAACACGTGTGCAAACAACGATATTATTTCCGGACGGAAATTTATATCGATCAAACATCATTTAACATTTATCTCCTTAGTTCATTTTTCATCTCCGGTTTCCCTATATTCAACATTTCTTATTTTCTAAATTTAGAAAATATTTGTTATTACCATTGGAAAATATTTCCATTTCTTGTTTTCTATATTAGAAAACATTTCTGGTTCTTATTTGGAAAACATTTCCAAAACACCTTCACTGGACTTAGACCGATGTTTAAACAAACCATCGCGATGCCAACTCAAACCATTACGCTTATTACCTATATTCCTTTAACCCACCTTCACTATCGAACCTTAACCATTACTTAGTTACAAATGAAGTCAATCAAGTTGGGTAATACTACCTCTCAGACCTTAACTGAACAACGTTTCTAACCTTGATATAGACAAAGTTCACCTTTTAAATTCTTTAACAAAATACCTTACGTAACTCTCTTTCGAATCATCTCTATTCGATAATTCTTTCCTTCGAATAAGGTATATTCGATAACTCTATTCAATTTATTCTATTCACTTAACTCTTTTGATTTAACTCTAACTCTATTCACTTAACTCTTTTGATTTAACTCTAACTCTATTTGATTTAACTCCAGTCGACAAATCCTTTAACTCTATTTGAACAAACCAAATTCGATTAACTCCTTTAATTCCATTCGAATAAACTATATTCAATTTATTCCTTTAACTCCATTTAACTCTATTTGAATAACTAATATTCGATAACTCTATTTAACTCTTATTCGAATAACTAATATTCGATAACTCCTTTAACTTTATTCGAATTACTAATATTCGATTTAACTCTATCAATTAACTCTAACTGATCAACTCTAACTGATTAACTCTGACTGATTAACCCCAACTGCTTAACTCTAATTGATTAACTCAAACTGATTAACTCTGACTGATTAACTCTGACTGGTTATCTCTAATGGGTTTACTCTAATCAATTACCCTAACTGATTAACTCTAATTAATTAACCCTAATTGATCACTCTAATTGATTAATCCTAACAGGTTAACTCACTTCAATTAACTCCTATTGAATTAACTCCTTTGATTTATTCCTTTTCTATTTGTTTACCTAACAAATAACTATTCCCTTTTCAATTCTATTTATTTATCAAATAAATATTTCCTTTATCTTTCCTATTTGTAAATGGTTTACGAATATATTCCTTTCATCTCTATTTTAACATATTTATTTCCCCATAAATATTTCCTTTTCAATTCTATTTATTAGATATTTATTTCCTTTTATATTCCCTTTCAATTCTATTTGTACATGACTTACAAATATTTCCTTTCAATTTTATTTGTACACGACTTACAAATATTTCCTTTTATTATAACTTATCCTTCGATTTTATAATTATTTTCTTTTATAAAAATCCTTTTCCTTTTCTATATAAAATCCATCGATTTTTATATAAATAATCCATTTTCAAAATACACTTTGAAAATCCCCTTTCCCACATCCAGTATTTCTTATGGTATTTAACATACCATATAACAACGATAAATATCGTCCAAACACACATAATCAACAACAGATTATATATCACATCATATATCACAATATATGAATCACAGTAAAATAAATGTTGAGGAATCTAGTTGGATTCCTCCAACCTGTTTCCCTGCATCACATATGTTAGACAATAGAATCAACATCACTTTCAGTTCCATATGATATATTCTGTTAAATAGAATCAATATTGAAATTCAACTAACTGACTAGCAGTTCAATCAAACGGTCAACACACAGCTAATCAACCAATATTTAACAGTTCTAAAAATACAACATGAAATTATAAACTGTTTAGAGTTAGTGAGATTTACTCAGATTGGACTATCATCCTTAATAACGATAATTGTCATTGATTCAGATGGACAATTTATTTCACTATAAATTGTAATGAACCCCAATCCACTCCCTATAATAACCCGGAAATCCGAGCCAATTAAAAAATTTTATTTTGGCAATTTTAGCGAATTTTGATTATTTAAAATGAATTATTTTAAATAATAACGGCAAGAAATTCATTTTGAATAGAATTCGAACTTATGATTTATATAGATCATCGATAGAATATAAATATTTATTTTAAATTATAATAGGAATTGAAAATGGCGCGGTAGTTCGATAATTCGATTTCAAACTTCAAATGAATGTGCAGGATTCAAAATAAACCGGATTTTAGTGAAACCATAAATATTTGAATCTAATAGAGAATATTTTTCCAATGAATTCGAAAAATTGAAATTTCATAGCAGGGATAAAAAGATACGTCCAGTTGAAAATTCAGAATAGTTGCTATGAAATTTCGGCCTTTAAAAATGGCCATTTTGCAAACGACCTCAGTTTTCGACGAAACCACTTTTGTTGGATCCGCGATGTCAAATTATTGCTAGGTTTCAAATTTCATAATTTTCGGATTCTATATGTGAGCGTGGCAAAGGAAAATGCGTTTGACCACTTTCAGTTGATTTTAATCGACTGGAAAATGGCCATTGTAACGTCTGGGATTTTCGACCCAGAAAATCAACATAAATACACTGTCAATTTCTCGAGCATCGAAAATACCAGGACATTAATAGAAAGAAATTAGAGGGTGAGAAAGACAAGATAGAACTAATAGAATAGAAGAAGAAGAAAAACTCACTGAACAAAATCAGAGTAACACGAAACTCGCAGCAGAACAAAATAAGTTGTATTATATAACATAACTTTGAATACAAAAATGTATTGTATATACATACCATTATCAGAGTACAATACATCATATCACAGCGGAAATAACTCTACATAACTAATGGTGAAGCTTCCTGCTTTTGAGCTCCTCCAAGTGAATCTGCAAAGCCTGAAACACTTGACTGCCCGTACAAATTTGGGCACCCAAGAGTTTAGGGAAAACAAACAAAATAAACTCTGGGTCAGTCATGGGACTGGTGTGAGTAAATTCCAACCATACTGTTTTACTTTGAAAATCCTTTTCAAAACAAGAAGATAATAGTAAGACCAGCCCACACATAAACATGGACGGTTTTTACCTTACTATAACCCGAAATATTCTTGATATCAAAACCCAGTGATATTATGATAATGTCTAACCAAATAATTATACAAGTAGTAGAACGCTTGCATCTCACGCTCCACATATATATAGTATAAAATCATAAACCGCAGGGCGCTTATCGGAGAATGGTTTTCAACAGACAAGGTATGGGAGCACCTTCTGAATAGTGTACTCTAGAGGGGATACACTCAGGGTTCAACAAGAACGTCTTGCAACCCGGCCACACATGGCCGCTCACTCATTTAGCTTGAGTGTCGCGAATATATTGCCACCACGGTTGTAGGCCATCCAACCGTCATCCGAAGATACAGAATCGAAAAGAAGTATAAATATGAATTTTCTCTAGATCGGTGACAATACACCCTGCTTGGGGATGACCCAACTAGCCATGCTGCCTAGCCCAACTTCTGTCCCTTCCTGGTTGTGAGGCTAGAGTCTACGTCTATATTCAGAACATCTGATCACCATTCACTTTGAATGCCACATCGTCAAATCCGTAATCACATATTGATTACACAAATGCACACTGGGTGTAGAATAAAGAGAAGTTATTCTCTCCCCACCAACTTGGTATATTCGTAAAATCAACGGCGTGACCGTTGGAAATACTCTGTCAGACACTCGTCCATACAAGTTGTCCTGGGACTGGACAAACAGAAAGCACCATTCTGGAACTAGACGACCCTTGCATTTAACTCCGTCTTCAATTATCTTTAGCATATCTAATTCGCAACGCTTATGCCTATACGGAGTGGTTTTCATATAATATATTCAAACGGTCTCTCCGTATTGACAACGATGGTCAAAGCACTTCGATAGTCGGTTGTTTAACTATCGAAGTAAAAATAAACATTCATTCAAATGTATAACTAGACATCACACAAGCACGGGTACATTTTATTTAACATTCGACTTTATTATTCGAATTCTCATATCTTACCAGATATTTCTCAAATCCCGTTTAACCTTTTTACACTTTCTTGGAAAACATTTCCAGTTATTATAAACTCTCTTTCATGTTCTAGAAAAATATACGTTATCAACGTTCGGAACATTTCCATTCTTTCCACGTTCTTTATTTTCTACACTTGGATAATCTACCCTATTTACATTGGAAATATTTCCAATTTCCTTTTCCTTTTAATAGACTCAACGTTCACTTTTAAAACATTATTCACTTTGAAATGTGAATACCATCCCTTATCTTGTTTACTAAAATCTCTTTCATAACTTATATATTCCTATTCCATTTTATACTCTATTTCTAAGTCAACTTCTTATCAAAACAATATCCAGTTGATGACTAAATATCGATTCCTATCCTATTAACATTTATTTGTTTAAAACTAAATGTTAATCATCCTATCAAATTTTAATCCCTAACAATGATTTACTTTAATATATTCGACATCATCGAATTCTAGTTCCAAATCCTAACGGTTTAATTCTAACCATATTTCTAACATCGAAATGCTGTCATCGTTTTCTAACACGATTCTCCAATTCTTTTTCTAAACTCTTTCTTATATTTCTTTGAACAAACGTCGTTACTTATTGCTCTAGAATAAGTGGATTTCAAACCAAACTGTTACATTTCCTAGGAAGTGCTGCTATATATAAAAGTCATGCTTAAGTCAAATCAACAGCAGTTAATTTGTCGCTATAGTTCTAAACTTGTCATACGCTGTAATATTCTCCTTATAACTAATTACAGTCACACTTACCTTATCAACTGTGTTATTTTATTGCTATAGTTCAACTTGTCATACGCTGTAATATTCTTTGTTATAACTAATCTTGACATAACAGTCACACTTATCTTATCAACAGCGTTATTTCATCGCTATAATTCTAAGACTTGCATACGCTGCCATATTCCTTTTATACTAATCTTGACATCTATTTCCGTCACAAAAATCTTGACATCTCTTTCTGTTACAAAAATCTTAACATCTCTTTCTGTTACAAAAATCTTGACATCTCTTTCCGTTACAAAAATCTTGACATCTCTTTCCGTTACAAAAATCTTGACATCTCTTTCCGTTACAAACTGATATCGTTCCTCGGTAATAGCGAAGCCGTTCAAGTTGGGGTATTTTATTTACCTCTCAGACCTTGATTGACAACGTTCTTACCTTAGAACCGATACAAGTCTGTATTCAAATTCCTTATTACTTAATATATTTATTAATTCGTATTTCCTTGTTGTATTTTGGAATATGGTTTTACAACACCATATTCTTACTTTGGAATCTCTGTGGTTTATGCATATTTAATTTAAACATTAACTCTTTGCTTTCTCCATTCCCCTGTTCTTATCCATAACTTCTTAAATGGTAATTAACTCTCATTAATTTCGATAAACTTATTTCTAACCTGTTTTCCTTAGATTAATTAAAGACCAATTAATCTAATAATCATGTTCCTAAATAACAGTTGATTAAATCAACTTATTTCCATCAGTAAATTCATTAACTGATTTTAATTACTTCTTAACATTAGATTAATCTAATTAATCTAATGATATCTCTAAATTATTTATCTTAAATATAATTATCCAAATATTTAATCATCGGATAATTTTTACTTTATAAACTTGTTTAAATGTCAACAATCGCTTTTATTTGCTTTATAAAAACGAACTCTAAAATACTGGTTTATAATAGAACTTCTATTATAATTTAAAACTTCACTTTAATTATAAAAATATAATTTCTATAATTAACTTCATTGATTTGCCTGACGGTAAATCAGTTTCTTAACAAAACGATGGTTTTACGGTCGACTGTTAACACTTTCTAAATCGATATCGTTTATTTATTTATCTAAACAAATGTTGAATTTCCGTTCAACATCAATATTCACACCGGGTTTTAAATATAATTCGGGTTCAAACAGTGTATACAAAACAAACAGTACATATAAATATCGAGGAATCCGGTCGGATTCCTCCAACCGGTTTCCGCATCCATAGATGTCAGTCAACCCAATTTTACACTAACTCTATACTAGGGGATATTCTAATCGGTGGAATCAGTGTCCAATCGATGATGTGTACATACGTAACGGTATATAATATTCAACCAAATTAATTGCAATCTACTTAATCGACCATCACACAACATTCAAACAACATTAAAATATAATTAAAATACTTTAAAATAGATCAGAATTAGTGATTTTACTCACCTTTGCGCGTTAACCGTTAAATAACGATTTGCGTCCAGCTGATTTGGTTGAGCGGTTTATTTTGCTTGAATTCAGACAAGCGCCAAATTGCTTTAAACCGGTTCCAGTATCGCCACACTTCATCACTTTGATGATCGGACTCCGGTCAGTTCCCGCACACAATAACCACACGATCACTTCACAAAACTATATTACACTTTCATGGGACTGAAAGCACGAGCTTCCACTCCATTTCCATTCGTCCGACAACACTTCTAATTAACATCGTGCTCCAGACATCTTTCTCCATCATTCACGAAAATAATAACAAAAGCCACCACTCATCCCTACTTACCAAGCTCCACCTATCCCATCGCGGATCCGCTCAATAGCATGCATAGCAAATTATACCCCGACTTCTCATCCTTGCGTTACATTACCACGATGTTCTCGTTCAACACCCATTTCAGAAGCCATTTGCCAACGTTCTCCTCCTTATGCAGTCACCGTCCTCCCCTCGAACTCGAGCCTCTCCATTTTCCTACGCAAAACAGACTGAGCTCGAACACACCGCTTCCCCGTTACATCCTCGACCCTTGTATGTAACGCGGCCGATCATGAACACCTATTTAAGTTAACCGTCAACTTCATCTTCATTATAAACTCCAACCCCCTTCGTACTTCTTTTTCCGTGCAATCATCAGCATCAAAAGCTGAGGGTACTTTAGGCACTTCATTCGTTTCCCCTTTCTGCAAAGAATGTAAACCCATTTCCTTTTACAGCTTGATGTTGGTTCCTTGTTTCTTAACCTTAGTCTTTGCTGCCCCAGAGATTGAGCATCTCAGTTGTTTTCTCGCGATCCTTACAGTGGCCATCACAAGAAGCTCAGCGAGGCAACTTCATGGTTTATAGAGGAGAGAAGTTGTTGAAAATGTCTCTTTATTTTTCTAAAACCAAAGCTTGCGTTTATATATATATAGATAAGAAAGCTTAAGTTTTAAGCTATAGGAATAGGGTAGCTTGTCGTTTCAGTATGGGTTTAATGTATGGGTTTTTACTTCTGCATGAAGCATTAGGGTTCTACCTATCTATATCCTAGCCTACGTGAAAAGACTTGGCATGTGTAATTAGATACGTAGGCAGGTGGGCATCGAATATTACATTTATAAGCTACTGTTTCTTACCTCCTTAGACATGCGCTAGGGTTTAGGTTAGTTGGAGTTTTCAAATTATAGGGTGATGTTTTGATAGTATAGGATTTACATAGCTTTGCCATATCTTGTGAGAAGACTTGAAACATTACGTCGGCCATACTTGTACTGTCTGCTCAATATTTAGACAGGATCGAACCAACTAACATCCATTTTTTGCTATTTAAAAAGATTTGCAATGTGTTCACGTGGATTTTGTAATGATTTGGTAAATGGGTTGTACAGATATTTCTTTTAGTTAGACCGATATTTTTGATAAAATTCTGCGGTACCGGCTATATAGAATTCTATTCATTTACGGATGGCACGGACATAAATAAAAATACGGTCGTGTCCAGCAAGGTGTCACGATCCCAAAAATATAATAATACCGGTAGATTGACTCATATTTTGAAACCCCGAAATACCGATACAGGGTGGACAATACTTCAAATAAAAAGTTGCATATTTAATTAATTAAAAATTATAGTAAAATTCCAAAAATTAAATTATCGCTGCGCCTCAAAAGAACCTTGTCCCGATTTGCACCTGATATCAAGTTATATTCAAATAACCATTACGGTCAATATACGATTTCATAGCGACTTTCTGAATATTTGATTTGGACATATCTTGCAATATATTCGACGAAATCTTGGTTTTTCACTTCTGTTAGAAAGATACAGTTCAACAGATTCCGACGTTTCTCGTTTCGAAGAAATCCGATTCAAAACGAGTCCGGTACACTCAGTTGAAGTTCAGAACGTTAAATTACGAACTGCAGGGTCGTTCTGAGCTCGATTATAATTAATATATATTTATATACGTTCAACTTCATTTTAATTAATATATAAATCCATTTATATCAAGAATTCAATATTTAAACTGATTTAAATATTCAAATACGAACCGACAAAATGCGGGACGTTACAGTCCTTCCCCCTTAAAATAATTTCGTCCTCGAAATTGCTAAGATAGGAAAAATGCTACAATCTCTGTTATAAACAGGTTAAAAATCTTTTTTGGTTTTCTTCATAATTTCACTTTCAACTGAACTGATTAATTCCAATTAAATGTTAATTCCTTCTTATTTCGAATATTTTCGAAAATTCTGAAAATTTCCTAACAGCTTAAAATTTCAGAGAATCTCGACAGCATCTCCTCTGCACGGCTCACTCGGTACTACAAGCACTTGCCACTCTGGGCCTTCTTCAATCCAAAAGAAAATCAAACAGCCAAACGACTTGCCCAAACCGACTCATAAAAATCTCATACTCGTATATAAACGTATACCTTCTCTGTTAGACATTCAACTTTATCTCTTGCTACCAATTTAACCTATACTCCAGAATTCCAATTGATCTCTAATCATTTTATCTTCAGTTCCCATCAACTCGCCTTTTCCAAGCCAAATTTCATTTCAACACCAATGCTGATCTCAGCTCCAATTCTTACTCAACAATCCAATTTAATTAACCAAGTTCAGTTTCATTCTCAAATTCTTATTTCACATATTCAATTTCTCCGTTAAGTTGAATTTTAATTTATCCACTCTTACCATTTCAATCCCTTTTAATCCATAAGTTAAATTTTAGAATTCAAATTCCTGGGATTTATTTCAAATCAGTTCGAAATCATATATTTGCATATAATAATGGTAATTCAAAAACATTTGAATTTCTAGCAACTTGTTTCCTCACAATAATTCAAAAAAATCTTTGGTAGTAATTCGTCACTCTGCAACTCGAAAATGACACTGATGATGTGGCCAGCATCATCAGAATTATTTTCCAGTGATCGAAGTGAGTTCAATACTATATTACTTTTCAAAATTCATTTTTACAACACTTTCATTTCGAATTTGACTTCAAAATATCTTTCACAGCACTTTGAAAACAATTTCAAACATTTTCATTTTGAAATCCCTACAAAATATACAACGTTTAGAAAACATTTCTAAATTCACCCAGGATCTTTAAATTTCCATATATTTAATCCAAATATTATTTCCAACTCTTTTCCAAATTTTTAGAGTTTTATTTCAATTTTGGTTTTAACTTCAGATTCAGTTTATCTGATTTTTCTTATTATACTAATATAATATTTCGATCGGTTATTTATATAACCAACTCAATTATATATCTTATTTGATTATAACAACGATCAATACTATAATAATCTCAAGATATATACTCCTTTTTATATAAAAATATATTTTGGGTAAAATTATTTCATTTACCCTCCTTTCAAAACAATATCATGTCGAATTACTCTGTTCAAGATTTGAGAAAAACCTATCGACATAGTTTGCATTACTGTTTCGACCAGAATTCATAAACCACTCGACTGACCAGTCAACACAATATAAATCAGTTTTTATATTAATTTACACATACGCGCTCATATATATACACTCATACTCAACCTAGGGCATTACTAACCCCATCTCTGTTGAGTTACGCCACAGAGCCAAGGTAATAACTTAACCTGGCTCTGATACCAACTGTAACGTCTGGGATTTTCGACCCAGAAAATCAACATAAATACACTGTCAATTTCTCGAGCATCGAAAATACCAGGACATTAATAGAAAGAAATTAGAGGGTGAGAAAGACAAGATAGAACTAATAGAATAGAAGAAGAAGAAAAACTCACTGAACAAAATCAGAGTAACACGAAACTCGCAGCGGAACAAAATAAGATGTATTATATAACATAACTTTGAATACAAAACTGTATTGTATATACATACCATTATCAGAGTACAATACATCATATCACAGCGGAAATAACTCTACATAACTAATGGTGAAGCTTCCTGCTTTTGAACTCCTCCAAGTGAATCTGCAAAGCCTAAAACACTTGACTACCCGTATAAATTTGGGCACCCAAGAGTTTAGGGAAAACAAACAAAATAAACTCTGGGTCAGTCATGGGACTAGTGTGAGTAAATTCCAACCATACTGTTTTACTTTGAAAATCCTTTTCAAAACAAGAAGATAATAGTAAGACCAGCCCACACATAAACATGGACGGTTTTTACCTTACTATAACCCGAAATATTCTTGATATCAAAACCCAGTGATATTATGATAATGTCTAACCAAATAATTATACAGGTAGTAGAACGCTTGCATCTCACGCTCCACATATATATAGTATAAAATCATAAACCGCAGGGCGCTTATCGGAGAATGGTTTTCAACAGACAAGGTATGGGAGCACCTTCTGAATAGTGTACTCTAGAGGGGATACACTCAGGGTTCAACAAGAACGTCTTGCAACCCGGCCACACATGACCGCTCACTCATTTAGCATGATTGTCGCGAATATATTGCCCCCACGGTTGTAGGCCATCCAACCGTCATTCGAAGATACAGAATCAAAAAGAAGTATAAATATGAATTTTCTCTAGATCGGTGACAATACACCCTGCTTGGGGATGACCCAACTAGCCATGCTGCCTAGCCCAACTTCTGTCCCTTCCTGGTTGTGAGGCTAGAGTCTACGTCTATATTCAGAACATCTGATCACCATTCACTTTGAATGCCACATCGTCAAATCCGTAATCACATATTGATTACACAAATGCACACTGGGTGTAGAATAAAGAGAAGTTATATTCTCCCCACCAACTTGGTATATTCGTAAAATCAATGGCGTGACCGTTGGAAATACTCTATCAGACACTCGTCCATACAAGTTGTCCTGGGACTGGACAAACAGAAAGCACCATTCTGGAACTAGACGACCCTTGCATTTAACTCCGTCTTCAATTATCTTTAGCATATCTAATTCGCAACGCTTATGCTTATACGGAGTGGTTTTCATATAATATATTCAAACGGTCTCTCCGTATTGACAACGATGGTCAAAGCACTTCGATAGTCGGTTGTTTAACTATCGAAGTAAAAACAAACATTCATTCAAATGTATAACTAGACATCACACAAGCACGGGTACATTTTATTTAACATTCGACTTTATTATTCGAATTCTCATATCTTACCAGATATTTCTCAAATCCCGTTTAACCTTTTTACACTTTCTTGGAAAACATTTCCAGTTATTATAAACTCTCTTTCATGTTCTAGAAAAATATACGTTATCAACGTTCGGAACATTTCCATTCTTTCCACGTTCTTTATTTTCTACACTTGGATAATCTACCCTATTTACATTGGAAAATATTTCCAATTTCATTTTCCTTTTAATCGACTCAACGTTCACTTTTAAAACATTATTCACTTTGAAATGTGAATACCATCCCTTATCTTGTTTACTGAAATCTCTTTCATAACTTATATATTCCTATTCCATTTTATACTCTATTTCTAAGTCAACTTCTTATCAAAACAATATCCAGTTGATGACTAAATATCGATTCCTATCTTATTAACATTTATTTGTTTAAAACTAAATGTTAATCAGCCTATCAGTTTTTAATCCCTAACAATGATTTACTTTAATATATTCGACATCATCGAATTCTAGTTCCAAATCCTAATGGTTTAATTCTAACCATATTTCGAACATCGAAATGCTGTCATCGTTTTCTAACACGATTCTCCAATTCTTTTTCTAAACTCTTTCTTATATTTCTTTGAACAAACGTGGGTACTTATTGCTCTAGAATAAGTGGATTTCAAACAAAACTGTTACATTTCCTAGGAAGTGCTGCTATATATAAAAGTCATGCTTAAGTCAAATCAACAGCAGTTAATTTGTCGCTATAGTTCTAAACTTGTCATACGCTGTAATATTCACCTTATAACTAATTACAGTCACACTTACCTTATCAACAGCGTTATTTTATTGCTATAGTTCAACTTGTCATACGCTGTAATATTCTTTGTTATAACTAATCTTGACATAACAGTCACACTTATCTTATCAACAGCGTTATTTCATCGCTATAATTCTAAGACTTGCATACGCTGCCATATTCCTTTTATACTAATCTTGACATCTATTTCCGTCACAAAAATCTTGACATCTCTTTCTGTTACAAAAATCTTAACATCTCTTTCCGTTACAAAAATCTTGACATCTCTTTCCTTTACAAAAATCTTGACATCTCTTTCCGTTACAAAAATCTTGACATCTCTTTCCATTACAAACTGATATCGTTCCTCGGTAATAGCGAAGCCGTTCAAGTTGGGGTATTTTATTTACCTCTCAGACCTTGATCGACAACGTTCTTACCTTAGAACCGATACAAGTCTGTATTCAAAATCCTTATTACTTAATATATTTATTAAATCATATTTCCTTGTTGTATTTTCGAATATGGTTTTACAACACCATATTCTTACTTTGGAATCTCTGTGGTTTATGCATATTTAATTTAAACATTAACTCTTTGCTTTCTCCATTCCCCAGTTCTTATCCATAACTTCTTAAATGGTAATTAACTCTCATTAATTTCGATAAACTTATTTCTAACCTGTTTTCATTAGATTAATTAAAGACCAATTAATCTAATAATCATGTTCCCAAATAACAGTTGATTAAATCAACTTATTTCCATCAGTAAATTCATTAACTGATTTTTATTACTTCTTAACATTAGATTAATCTAATTAATCTAATGATATCTCTAAATTATTTATCTTAAATATAATTATCCAAATATTTAATCGTCGGATAATTTTTACTTTATAAACTTGTTTAAATGTCAACAATCGCTTTTATTTGCTTTATAAAAACGAACTCTAAAATACTGGTTTATAATAGAACTTCTATTATAATTTAAAACTTCACTTTAATTATAAAAATATTATTTCTATAATTAACCTCATTGATTTGCCTGACGGTAAATCAGTTTCTTAACAAAACGATGGTTTTACGGTCGACTGTTAACACTTTCTAAATCGATATCGTTTATTTATTTATCTAAACAAATGTTGAATTTCCGTTCAACATCAATATTCACACCGGGTTTTAAATATAATTCGGGTTCAAACAGTGTATACAAAACAAACAGTACATATAAATATCGAGGAATCCGGTCGGATTCCTCCAACCGGTTTCCGCATCCATAGATGTCAGTCAACCCAATTTTACACTAACTCTATACTAGGGGATATTCTAATCGGTGGAATCAGTGTCCAATCGATGATGTGTACATATGTAACAGTATATAATATTCAACCAAATTAATTGCAATCTACTTAATCGACCATCACACAACATTCAAACAACATTAAAATATAATTAAAATATTTTAAAATAGATCAGAATTAGTGATTTTACTCACCTTTGCGCGTTAACCGTTAAATAACGATTTGCGTCCAGCTGATTTGGTTGAGCGGTTTATTTTGCTTGAATTCAGACAAGCGCCAAATTGTTTTAAACCGGTTCCAGTATCGCCACACTTCATCACTTTGATGATCGGACTCCGGTCAGTTCCCGCACACAATAACCACACGATCACTTCACAAAACTATATTACACTTTCATGGGACTGAAAGCACGAGCTTCCACTCCATTTCCATTCGTCCGACAACACTTCTAATTAACATTGTGCCCCAGACATCTTTCTCCATCATTCACGAAAATAATAACAAAAGCCACCACTCATCCTTACTTACCAAGCTCCACCTATCCCATCGCGGATCCGCTCAATAGCATGCACAACAAATTATACCCCGACTTCTCATCCTTGCGTTACATTACCACGATGTTCTCGTTCAACACCCATTTCACAAGCCATTTGCCAACGTTCTCCTCCTCATGCAGTCACCGCCCTCCCCTCGAACTCGAGCCTCTCCATTTTCCTACGCAAAACAGACTGAGCTCGAACACACCGCTTCCCCGTTACATCCTCGACCCTTGTATGTAACGCGGCCGATCATGAACACCTATTTAAGTTAACTGTCAACTTCATCTTCATTATAAACTCCAACCCCCTTCGTACTTCTTTTTCCGTGCAATCATCAGCATCAAAAGCTGAGGGTACTTTAGGCACTTCATTCGTTTCCCCTTTCTGCAAAGAATGTAAACCCATTTCTTTTTACAGCTTGATGTTGGTTCCTTGTTTCTTAACCTTAGTCTTTGCTGCCCCAGAGATTGAGCATCTCAGTTGTTTTCTCGCGATCCTTACAGTGGCCATCACAAGAAGCTCAACGAGGCAACTTCATGGTTTATAGAGGAGAGAAGTTGTTGAAAACATCGTGTTAAAGAGGTGATTTTGACATATATAGAAGCATTGATAAAAATATGATTTTTATATTGGTAGAATATTAAAAATATGATTTTTAATGTATAGAACATCATATTAAAAATGTGATTTTAATATAAACAGCATGGAGAAGACTTCGTTGGAAGTACGGGCAAATCCAGACTGTTCAGAATTTCGGAAATTTCTATGGGGGAGTGGAATCCTCGGTGAGAACTCCTCACTTTTAAATTTATTTCTAGTTAAAATATATACTAGGATGCAGACGGTGTTTTGTAGCACCCGATACCCGTCGTCCACAAACCATGGACGGCTTGTATGCTTGTTTGTTTGATTTTGATGTGTAGTTGATTGTGTGATGTGATGTGAAATGAAATAAAATATTTATATAGTTGTAATAAAATATTTTATAGTGGAAAATATTTTATAGTTAAAAATAGAATTTTTAACGTGTGTCTGAAATAATATAAAAATAAAAATAAACAAATCGGACAATTTGTTTATATACACACATTTGACTGATATTGATTGGGATGATAAATTTTACACATCGCCCAACTGCACAAATAAAACCTGTGTTTGATTGTTTGAAACCCCACACGGGTATTGGGATGATATATGACGTACACTAATCCCAATAATTAGTTGTATGTCGATCGATTGATTGACAGACTGTTATAAGCATTAAATATTTATATTTGATGCTTATACAGTGTAGAACGCACTTTGGATGATGGTTGATGATTTATCGTTGCTGTTATATACGTGTGGTAGAAAATCCATATAATTAACATTATATGGTAATTGAGTGGGCCTCATTCCAGTTTTGAATCGAAATATTTGAAATAGAAATATTTGAAATAGAGATATTTGAAAATAGGAATATATAAAGCCGTGTTGATTAGATTTGCGCCATTTTGATGTGAACGATATTTACATCGATTTTATTCAAATTGAAATGAATATTAAAGAGAATTGAAATTCGAATTAGATTGAAATAGAATTGAAATCTCTTTGAAATGAATTCGAATTGAAATTGAATTAATTTGAAATTCAAATTGAATTGAAAACGAATTGAAATTGAATAAAAAAATCGATTTGAAGTGAAATCAATTTGAAATGAATTTAAAACGAATTAGTAAGGGAAAATTCAATTTTGATTTGAATTTGAAATAGAAGTTGAAATCGTTTTGAAAACGAATTTAAAATGATTTATAAAATACGTTTTAAAAGGAAATTGACGAAATATATATAATATATATATTATATATATAATGGCCTGAATAGAACGCGCCGCGCCGCGGCAGTTCGCGAATTTTGACCATTGACTTCGAGTGGATATTGCGGGAGATCCGACCATCGGATTCTCCTATAACCGGAACCGTTGGGTTCGTATCGAAAAGACCTTTCTATCAAATATTAGAAATTTGAAATCTAACAGTTGGATTTGGAATTATGTCCAAATCAAATTTGGAAAAGGTCGCTGTAAGTGCAGTTCGATGGCCGTTGATGGAAATCGACTGTACGGGCCTTGATAAAATTATTAATAATAGTAATAATTTGTGTAAAATCATAAGAAATGATTTAGAAAGAATTTGGATGAAAAACTGCATATTTGAAAAGATAAAAAAAGGTTTTTATTGAAATGAACTAGTTTTGAACTAGAATAGTAATTTATTTATTTTTAAAATAAATAAATTTGATTTGAAATGGTTTTGAAAATAACCAAAAATTCCAATAATTGCGTTGGAATGGATTTGAATCGAAATTGTCTTTGCAATATTTCGATGTTGGATTTCGTGATTATACAGATGTTGTTATGGAAATTTGAAAGATATATATATCGTTATTTCCAATACGATATTTGTTGGTCATAGAAATTGATATTGAATATAAGCCGATATATTTTCTATTCAGAGCCTTGTATTTAATATCAAATGTGATTTGGATTTGTCGTGAATGGTGTCTTCATTAACACCGTTCTTAAGCCCAGTTGAGAAAAAGATTAAATCTTTTTATTTAGATTTAATGAAGTGTACCAATTAAATAATATTTAATTAGAATTGAATTTGAATTGATTTCTGGGTTTACCGTGAATGGTATTTCAAATAACACTGGTTCTTTAACCCGATAATTAATGGAAGGTGATTTTGGGTTTATCGTGAGCCGTGTTTTAAATGACATTGGTTCTTTAACCCAGTTAAAGGCAGGATATTTATTTCTGTGAAGATTAAAACTAAGTGGGGTTTTAATGAATCTTTAATTAGATTGAAATGGTCGAGAATGGATTATCACCAGTTTTGCTCCGGGCGGTAGTTAAATCTTTAATTAAATTTGAACGTGAAATGGTAATCGAATTTACCGATAACACCGTGGTGTAAGATATGAAGTATGACCAGTTTTACTTCATGGGATGAATAGGTGGGGATTGGGAAATAAAATAAATGATTACTCCGGTGTGGTTCGCTAATCCCGACTAGTTTGAATTGATATTCAAAGAAGATTGAAGAATAAATTTAAAGAATTTATCTTTGATAAAAATTAATGGGAACCTTTCCCAAAGTATATGAATATTTGAATAAAAGAATATTCTGAAATGGAATAAGGCGTATGTTGTGTTTGTGTAACACTTGTTATTATATACGCAAGTTATTCAGAAAGACCGGGTTTATCCCATTCTGAATAACTAATTCGACGTGGTGTCGAAGATGAAGACGGTGGTTGAAGACCGGAGGTCTTCACGTCATTTGGATAATTATTGATGATCTTGATTAGACCGTACACCCAAGAGGAGAGAATCAGTTGGTGATCATCCAGATGTACTTGGAGATCGATGGATATGTGGGGTACTAGGTACCTCCGGTTTCGTTCAGACCCAGAACGGACTTGTAAATGGACTGTGTGTCTGACATTGGATTTTAGTCTGTTTGATTGATTTCTATTAAATATATATCTGTTTGGAGGTGGAGAATTTATTCTCTTGCTTGACGCCCTTCTCTGAGACGTACGAGCTTAGGGATTATATATCGATGGATATCAAACGCATGGAGTGAATTGCCTGTGTGGCACGCCTAAGTGGCGATATGATTAAGGCTTCTGTTGAAAAGCAGAGTCTTGTGGTTGATGATCAAAGCACGACCTGTGTGGTATAGCTTTGTGTAACGTTAATTCGCGAGCCTTACACCCCGGTTGTGAACCAGAAATGAGAGAAGACATCAGGGAGGGCATGCATTTCCTTCTAGCTAGAGGTGGCATCAGTGATTTTACACGCCCTGACGAGTTTGACTTATGTGGTTGTTGCTGTTGCGAGCAGCTTGGATATATTGGTCGATCTGGGACCGATGGAGTCATTGGACTCATTGACACCCCATAGGGTGGGGAAACGCAGTGTTCGGGCATTTTAATCCACATCGGTGGACCGGCCCTGACGATCCAAGGCTTGTCTACGCGCTTGCCTGAGACACGGGCTAGAGCGTCTCGAATCGGTAGAGGACTATCTTTTGCCTCGGTTCACTGATGGAAATCCAACTTCCAAATACGTGATTTTGCGTTTTTAATTGTAGAACTAGTATTGCGACATGATATATGGTACCCATGCCGTCTATGATTGATATTTATGATTTGAAGTTGTTTTGACACTATACACTTATTATGGTATCAAATGATTTGTCTTTAACGTATCAAGCATGCTTTGGCTATTATAAGGGAAAACCATATCCTCTGGTTTGTGTTGCATTGTGTGATGGGACATGGGTCTTATAATAGCTTCATTGTTCTTTATTTAACATTGCGCTGTTGTTTTATGTACTGGTGTTCTTGGGAGGAAATCCGTTCCGTGTTATACGGCGTGGTCCCTTGATTTACCTAACTTTAAAATAAACATTAATAACTGTTTTTGTTCTCACACCAGTCCCATGACTTACCGGGAGTTTATTGTTTTAACCTAAACTCTGGGTGCCCTTATTTTGACACGTGCAGCTTGTAGTTTTGGTTTTGCAGATTTTTATTCACAGGACCCTGGTTTACACCTGGAATGATATCCGGAAAGCTTTGTATCCGTATATCTCCTTCTATTTGTGTATTGTATTATTTTCAGCTGCTATGTAATGTATTGTAATCTCTGATATTTTCTGTTGTGTAATATTTGTCTATACTCTACATATTCTTGTATTCTGATGGAATTGTTGTAATAAACAATGAAACGTTCTTCCATCTGCGTTCTTTTGTGTGTTGTTCTCAAACTATCCGCGCTTTCCTCCCAAGAATACCAGTGCATAAAACAAACAGCGCAACGCTAAATAATGAAAAATGAAGCTATTATAAGACCCAGGTCCCATCACATAATGCAACGCAAGCCGGAGGATAGGGTTTTCCCTTATAATAGCCAAATAATGCTTGATATGTTTAAAACAAATCATTTGATACTATAATAAGTGTATAGTGTCGAAACATTTTTAATCATAAATATCAATCCTAGGCGGCATGGGTACCATCTATCATGTCGCCATACTAGTTCTACAATTAAAACCGCAATATCACGTATTGGAAATTGGATTTCCGTCATGAGTCGAGGCAAGGGGAAAGCTCCTCTCCGCTTCGAGACACTCTAGCAAATGCCTCAGGACTACACACTCTGGGTAACCCTTGGATGCTTCAGGGCCAGTCCTCTCTTACGTTTGAGGATTGGCAATTCCTGAACACACGTTTCCCGGTCCTTACAGACCTAAAATCGAGGCGCCTCATCCAACAACCACATAGGTGAAAAGTATATAAATGTCAGGGCTGGTAAGTCATTGACACCACTAAAGCTAGAAAGAAACATCGTGCTCTCCCTGCAGTTCTTATCCCGTTTTTAACTCATACCGAGGTGTGAGGCTCGCGAATTCACGTTATGCAAAAAGCTACGCCACAAAGGCCGTGCTTTGATCATCAACCACAAGACTTTGCTTTTCAACAGAAGCCTTGATCAATTGCCACTTAGGTGTGCCACACAGGCAATTCATGCCATGCGACTGATGTCCATCGATATACAACCTCTGAGCTCGTACGTCTCAGAGAAGGGCGTTAAGCAAGAGAATATATTCTCCGCCGCCAAACAGATGTATATTTAATGGAGATCAATCAACACAAAATAAAATCCAATGTCAGACACATAGTCCATTTACAAGTTCGTTCTGGGTCTGAACGAAACCGGAGGAACTTTCCTCGCATATCCATCGATCTCCAAGTACGTCTGGACGACCACCAACTATTTCCCTCCTCTTGGGTGTACAGCACAATCAGGATCATCAATAATTATCCAAATGATGTGAAGACTTCCGGTCTTCGACCACCGTCATCATCTTCGACTTATCGTCGAATCGGTTATTCAGAATGGGTATAAACCCGGCCTTTCCGAACAACCCGCGTATATAGTAAACAAATGTTACACAAACACAACATACACCTCATTCCAATTCAGCAGCCACTAACCGTAAATCAGCAAGAGAACAATTTCCCAAATATTAACCCCGAAGGCCGAAACCAACATCAGATCAATACCCAGGAAACCATTCTTCTTAGCTAACCTATAGCTAGTTTCTAAATTTCATAATCTTAGGGAAAGGTTCCCATTAATTTTATCAAAGATAAATTCTTTTAAATTTATTCTTTAATCTTCTTTTGATATCATTTCAAACCAAATTATGGTTTTCCAAACTAGTCGAGATTAGCGAACCACACCGAAGTAATTATTTATTTTATTTCCCAATCCCAACCTATTCATCCCATGAAGCAAAACTGGTAATACTCCATATCTAACACCATGGTGTTATTGGTAAATTTAATTACCATTTCACGTTCAAATTTAATTAAAGATTTAACTATCGCTTGGAGCAAAACTGGTGATACTCCATTCTCGCTCATTTTCCAAATTTGATAATTTAAATTATCAATTCACATTTCAATCTAATTGCAGATTCATTAAAACTCCCTTTACTGGGTTAAAGAACTAGTGTCATTTAAATCACAGTTCACGATAAACCTAAATCACATTCTATTTATTATCGGGTTAAAGAACAAGTTTTATTTAAAAAAAATTCCCGATAAACCCACAAAACAATTCTAATTCAATTCCAATCAAATGTTTTAGAAATTCCGATTATTTAAAACCCCTTTTAAATCCAATTTATTTTTTTAAAAATAATTGGGTTTTAATCTATTTTTATCTTTTCAAATATGGAGTTTTTCATCCCAATTTTTCCCAAATCATTTCTTATGATTTTACACAAATTATTGATATTTTTAATAATTTTATCAAGGCCCATACATTCGATTTCCAACAGCGGCCATCGAACTGCACTTACAGCGACCTTTTCCAAATTTGATTTGGACGTATCTCCAAATCCAACCGTTAGATTTCAAATTTCTAATATTCGTTAGAAATCTCTTTTCGACACGAACCCAACTGTTCCGGGTTTAGGAGAATCCGACTGTCGGATCTCCCGTAATGTCCGTTCGAAGTCAGTGGTCAAATTTTATGAACTGCCGCGGCGCGGCGCGTTCTATTCAGGCCATTATATATATAATATATAAATAATTCGTCGATTTCCTTTTTGAAAACGAATTTTATAAATCGTTTCAAGTTTCAAAAACAATTTCAACCTTCATTTCAAATTCAAATCAAAATTGAATTTTCCCTTATAAATTCTTTTTACATTCATTTCTATTTGATTTCAATTTAAATCGATTTCAATTCTATTTCAATTCGTTTTCAATTGAATTCAATTCAATTCAAATTCGTTTTCTATTCAATTCAATTCTAATTCGTTTTCTATTCAATTCAATTCAAATTCATTTTCTATTCAATTCAATTCGAATTCGTTTTCTACTCAATTCAATTCGAATTCATTTTCTATTCAATTCAATTCGAATTCGTTTTCTATTCAATTCAATTCGAATTCGTGTTATAAATATTCGATTTTATCTCTTTTCAATATTCATTATAAAAATGAATATAATCGATATAAATATCGTTCGCGTCAAAATAGCGCATCTCTAATCAGCACGACTTTATATTTTTCAATAAATTCGTTATTCTATTCAACAAATGAATTTATATTTCTTTCAATACTTGACTAATCTCAACGGATGAGTACTATCAACACGCGACTATTTTTGTTATTTAATATATTTTATAAAAATTACGGTATCTATCATTTGATTTCAAATCAGACTCCAACCGTAAATTAGTAAGAGAACGATTCCCTAAATATTAACCCTGAAGGCCGAATCCAATAGCAAATCAATATCCAGGAGACCAGTCATCTTATCTATTTTCCAGTTAGTTTCTAATTTTATATATGATAAAGATGTAAATTTTATTGTTAAAATATTTCGTTCAACACATGACTAATCTCAACGGATGAGTACTGTCAACACATGAACCTTTATTTTATAATATTCTTTATTTTCCCAATTGGAATAAGGCCCAATCAATCACCATAAAAAGTTAATTATATGGATTCCATACAACACATGTATATAATAGCAACGATAAATAATCAATCATCATCCAAAGTGCACTACTCTGTATAAGCATCAAATATAGGTATCTAACGCTTATAACAGCCTGTCAATCAATCGATCGACATACAACTAATTACTGGGAATGGTGTATGCCGTATTTTATCCCAATACACGTGTGGGGTTGCAAACTATCAAACACAGATTTTATTTGTGTAGTTGGACGATATGTAAAATTTATCGTCCCAATCAATGTCCTTCAAATAGGTGTACATAAACAAACCGTCCGGTTTGTAAATGAATATTTATTTATTCATATTCACGTTAAAAATTATATTTTTAACGACCAAATTATTTTATTCAACCTATGAATATTCTATTCGGTTCATTTATTAAATAAAATGATATCTTTTTTTTCTAACTTATTTTAGAAAATTTCGGCGGCATAACGGCACGATACTAGAAACGGGACAAGGCCTAGCCTTATCCCCGGTCTAATAATGACACACGCCATACACATATCAATCAAATCCATTCCATTTCATCAAACAATCAAATTCAAATCAAATAATCTAACCAACTACACAACCAAACAAACAAGTCCATGGTCTGTGGACGATGGTGTCGGGTGGTACTAAACACCGTCTGCATCCTAGTATATATTTATATAACTAGAAAAAGAAGTTAAAGTGAGAAGTTCTCACCAAAGCTAATCCAATACCACGACTCTTCTTATGTAGAAGTCTTCGCCGTTCTTGCCTTTTGTTACTTTCGTTGCCTGTAGCCACTACATATATATAAAAAAAAATCACATTTTTATATTCCTGTATTGTATAAAAATCATTTTTTTATAATCATTCCATATGGATAAAAATTCTATTTTTTTACAACGCTACTATATAGATAAAAATTCTATTTTTACAACGCTACTATATAGATAAAAATTCTATTTTTACAACGCTACTATATAGATAAAAATTCTATTTTTACAACGATGTTCGTATAATAAAGATTATATTTTTATAACGCTATTCTCTATATAAAGACTCCACCTTTTCAAATATAAAGATTTCGCCTTTTCATTTCATAACTATAAAAATCACATTTTTACTTCATTATATATATAATAAAAATCAGATTTTTATTTCGTTACATATATAAAGATGATATTTTTACTACCTACATCATATAAAAATCGTATTTTTATTATTCTACATCAATGAAAATCTTATTTTTATCGAAGTGAAAATCATGTTATTACTTCACTACTTGATTAAAAATTATATATATATATATATATATATATGTAATGACCCGGATTTTGAGCGACTTTGGTTATCGACATAAACACGATGTCGATAACCAAAACATCGAAAAATCCTGGAAATTAGTGAAAGAAATTAGAGGGTGAGGAAAGATAAGATATAAACTTAGAATAGAAGAAGAAGAACACAACATCAGAGTAACACGAACCTCACAGTGGAACGAATAACATATAATATATATAACATAACTTGAAATATACATCTGTACTTGCATATACACATCATTATCAAAGTACAGCACTTACAACACAACGGAATAATAATAGCGATATAATTCTGAAGCCTCCTGCTCCAGCTCTTCAATGTATCTGTAAATCCCGACTACTTGACTGCCCATACAAATTTAGGCACCCAAGAGATTAGGGAAAACAACAAAGTAAACTCCGGGTCAGTCATGGGACTGGTATGAGTAAAACAGTTTAAAACAGGTGAACAAGTAAACGATATCTCATAAGACCACGCCGCATAACGGAACGGATTTTTCCCTTATGAGAATCCAAAATATCTTTATATCAAAAACCTTTTGATATTATAATAATGTCTATCAACCACAGTATATATATATATATCATCTAGCAGAAACGCTTTCATCTCATGTTCTACATATGTAGTATACAATCAAAACCGCAAGCACGTATTGGGTAATGGATTTCCAACTATGATGTAACGGCTGGAAATTTCCGACTCCTCGAGAGTCGGAAATTCCGAGACGTTAGTGAAAGAATTTAGAAGGTGAGGAAGAAAAGATAGAACTAATAAAATTGAAGAAGAAGAAGAACATCAGAATCATCAGAGTAACACGAATCTCATAGCGGAACGAATAACATATAATATATAACATAACTTTGAAGTAAACAGTTATATATATACAATAGCACTTATCAGAGTACAACACTTACAACACAGCGGAAATAACTATAGCTATAAAATCTTGCAGCCTCCTGCTCCAAGCTCTCCAAGTATATCTGTAAATCCCGATTACTTGACTGCCCGTACAAATTTAGGCACCCAAGAGTTTAGGGAAAACAACAAAATAAACTCCGAGTCAGTCATGGGACTGGTATGAGTAAAACAGTTTAAAACAGGTATATGATATCTCATAAGATCATGCCGTGAATACGGAACGGGTTTTTCCTTATGAGTATCTAACAAACTTTGACAAGCAATATCATTGTGATATTATAATAATGTCTAAGTACGAATAGGTATCAATCTAGCAGAAACGCTTGCATCTCACGTTCTACATACATAGTATAAAGTCATAAACCGCAGGGCGCTTATTGGAGAATGGATTCCAACAGACAAGGTATGGGAGCACCTTCTGAATAGTGTACTCTAGAGGTGATACACTCAGGGTTCAACAAGAACGTCTTGCAACCCGGCCACACATGACCGCTCACTCATTTAGCTTGGGTGTCGCGAATATATAGCCACCACGGTTATAGGCCATCAAACCGTCATCCGAAGATACAAAATCAAAATGAAGTATAAATATGGATATTCCCTAAATCGGTGACAATACACCCTGCTTGGGAATGACCCAACTAGCCATGCTGCCTAGCCCAACTTTTGTTACTTCCTGGTGTGAGGCTAGAGGCTACGTCTATCTTCAGAACATCTGATCACCATTCACTTTGAATGCCACAACGTCATACCCGCCAAATCGCAAATTGACTTATCCAAAAATAACACGGGTATACAGCTAAGAGAAACGAATTCCTCCGCCACCAAACGTGAATACGTTTGAACAGATCAACTTACGCAATCCATTGGATATACTCTGTCAGACCGTCTTCCATATACGTTGTCCTGGGACTGGACAAACCGAAGGCACCATTCAGTATATCCATCTTAGTCACTGTTATCTAAGACTTATACAACAGCCCTTGCACTTTACTCCGTCTTCAATTTATCTTTGGCAGATATTGCTCGCAACGCTTATGCCAATACAGAGTGGTTCTTTGGATAATAATCCAACCGGTCTCTCCATATTAACAATGTTAAAATGGTAAAAACTTTGATAGTTTGTGATTCAACTATCAAATGAAAACATGTCGATGTACAAACAACGATCTTATTTCCAAATGGAAATTCGATCGATCAATCATCACATGTTCATATTTCCTTATTTCATATATTTAGAAAATATATGTTATTAATCATTGGAAAACATTTCCATAGCTTATTTTCACATCACTATTATTTCGCGACTATCAGTCCCTAACTGTAACTAGTATGAGAACAATTCTCTAAGTATCAATCCAGAAGGTTGAACCCAACATCAGATCGTCACTTAGAAAACCGTTCAACTTACCCTCTCCAGTTAGTTTCTGAATTTGCTTAAATCTATTTCTTAAATTCTTATCATGAAAACGTTTCATTTTCTATGTTTAGAAAACATATCTGACTATATTTGGAAAACGTTTCCAAAACTCATTACGGATTTCCAATGAACGTTGTATAAAACATCGTTACGCTTAATCCATTAATCGCTTATTACTTAACTATATTTCAAATCAACCTTTTCTATCGAACCACAACTATTCCTTTGTCAATTCTGAAGTCAATCAAGTTGGGGTGTAATTACCTCTCAGACCTTAATTGAACAACGTCCTTTACTGTGAAATAGATGAAGCTCGTCACTCACTTTTTACAATCATCTGTTTTACGCAAATTCTCGGATTCAGGTTACGAATCCACTTCTTATATGACAACGTTTGATTATAACTATAACGTTATAATTCCTACTTCTGCAATGTCTAACCTAAATTATAACTTTATCTCCTAACTCGAATAATTTAACATACACCTAATTTCTAAATCAATAACTAAATCTTGATTTAAACCCTGGAAAGTAAATAGTACTTTCCCGAATTCGCTATAATCGAATTCGACGTATAACTCTCTTTCGAGTAATCTCTATTTGATTAACTCTTCTTCGAATAACCTATATTCGATTATCTCTCTTCGAATAACTCATATTCGAAATCTCTCTCTTTCGAATAAACAATATTCGATCTCTTTCTTTCGAATATGCTATATTCGAAAAATCTCCTTTCGATTTACTAATCGATAACTCCTTTCGATCAAACTAAAATCGATAACTCCTTTAACTCTATTCGAGTAACTAATATTCGACTAACTCCTTTGGATCGACTCATTTGATTAACTCCTTCGAATAACTAATTCGAATAAGTTACCTTCGAATAACCAATATTCGATTTAATCTAACTCGATTAACTTAATTCTAATCGATTTACTCCATTTCGAGTCAACTTAATTCAAATCGATTAACTTAACTCAAATTGATTAACTCCTTTCGAATAACTAAATTCGATTTAACTCTAATTGAATAACTAATATTCAATTAACTCTTACGTGTTTAACTCTATTTGAATAAGTAATTCGAATCACTGTAATATGTTTAACTCTACTCAAATATCAAATTCGAATAACTCATTTCGAATAACTAAATTCGATTAACTCTTTTAACTTTACTCGAATAACTATATTCGATTAACACCTTCTTTCGAATAACTATATTCGATTAACTCTTCGACTAACTCCTTTGGATTAGCTAACTTCGAATAACTCCTTTGGATTAGCTAACTTCGAATAACTCCTTTGGATTAGCTAACTTCGAATAACTCCTTTGGATTAACTAACTTCGAATAACTCCTTTGGATTAACTAACTTCGAATAACTCCTTTGGATTAACTAGCTTCGAATAACTCCTTTGGATTAACTAACATCGAATAACTCCTTTGGATTAGCTAACTTCGAATAACTCCTTTGGATTAACTAACTTCGAATAACTCCTTTGGATTAACTAACTTCGAATAACTCCTTTGGATTAACTAACTTCGAATAACTAATATTCGATAACTACTCTTCGAATAAATAATATTCGATAACTCTTATCAAATGAATAACATTTGATTTCTCCACTCGAATAAACTATATTCTATTACTCTTCCCTCGAATACACTATATTCGATAACCCTACTTCGAATAAGTGATATTCGGCAATTCTACTCGATTAACTCTACTTGGATAACTCTAACTGATCCACTCTTACTGGTCAACTTTAACTGGTCAACTCTAACTGGTCAACTCTAACTGATCAACTCTAACTGATCAACCCTAATTGGTCAACTCTAACTGGTCAACTCTAACTGATCAACTCAAACTGGTTAACTCAAATGGTTAACTCTAACTGGTTAACTCAAATGGTTTACCCTAACTTGATTTACTTGTCTCGATTAACTGAACTAATCCACTTAGTTTAACTTAGTTAATTCACGTTGATTAACTCTAGCCGGTTCACTTAGTTTAACTCAACTAATTTACTTCGATTAACCACTTAGTTAACTTAACTAATTCACATCGATTAATCCTTTAGTTTAACTTAACTAATTCACATCGATTAATCCTTTAGTTTAACTTAACTAATTCACATCGATTAATCATTTAGTTTAACTTAACAAATTCACTTTGATTCACCGCTTAGTTTAACTTAACTAATTTACTTTGGTTAACCACTTAGTTTAACTTAACTAATTCACTTTGATTAACCACTTAGTTTAACTTAACTAATTCACTTCGTTTTAACTCAACCAATTCACTTGGTTAACTCGACCAATTCACTTGGTTAACTCCTATTTATTTAACAAATAAATATCTTCTTTAGTTTAATTCTATTTATTTAATCTCTAAATAAATACCCTTTACAATATTCTATTTATTTAATCTCTAAATAAATATCCCTTATATTTGTTCTAACGAATATAATTCCTTTATATTTTGACTAACAAATATATCCTCTTATATTCGATTAACATATATATTCCCTTATATTGATTTACAAATAAAACTCTTTTATATTTGTTTTACCAACTATATTCCTTAATATTCAAAAATCCTTTTTCTTATATATATATATATATATATATATATAAAATCCCTTGATTTTATATAAATAAACTATTTTCAAAATATACTTTGAAAACCCCTCTCCTACAGTCTGGTATTTCTCATGGTCTTCAACACACCATATAACAACGATAAATATCGTCCCACCACACATAGTCATACAGATTATATACTTCACATTATATATCACACTATAAAAATCACAGTAAAATACTGTTGAGGAATCCTGTTGGATTCCTCCAACCTGTTTCCATGCATCCACAGATGTTAAACAACACCAGTATAATATTCTGATAAACAGAATCACATATAAATAATTAACGGTTTATAAATATATATATACATATATATAAAATTTCCACTAACTGACTAGCAGTTCAATCAAACAGTCAACACACAGTCAAACAACAGATAATTAACAGTTCTAAGAACACGTTGTAAAAATAGAACTGTATAGAGTTGGTGAGTTTTACTCACATTTGACGATCATCGTCAATGACGATAATCATGGCTTTATTCAGCTGGACAATTTATTTTGCTATAAATTGTAACGAACTCCAATCGACTCGCGGTCAGTTTCAGCGTGTTTCTGCCGTCCAAAAGATCCTGTCGAATCTTGTTTCACTGAATTTCGTTTAAGTATGAGAAAGTTATGGTCATCCGAATTTAATATACATTATACTTAAGTAAACAAGGATTTAAACAAATAAAAAGTATGGGCCTTATCTTTTAAACTCACGGCCCATCACCCATACACCTTCAGAACCAAACCCGGCCTCGTCCTATTTCTTCCCCAAAACAGCATACGCGGCTATAGGAAGGCCACCCACCATTTCCGAACTTCAGCTCCTTCCATCGACCTCTCCACTCCACCGGACTTCGCAAGACCACCACCGAAATACTCCACTTCCCATCCTCTCCGTCCCCATCTCGTTCGATTTAAACTCGAGCCAATGGAAAAGGTCACGACCTCGTGGTCCGACAGCGCTCCCCAATACTGGCACCGAAACTCTCTGGCACCAAATCCACCCAAAAAGTCACCACGCGTGCCAATCAATACGCTGAA
The DNA here is from genome assembly GCA_030737875.1 of Allium sativum. Lineage (NCBI taxonomy): Eukaryota > Viridiplantae > Streptophyta > Magnoliopsida > Asparagales > Amaryllidaceae > Allium > Allium sativum. The sequence goes on from CM060918.1 coordinate 847,106,249, forward strand.
ATCAAAACCAGCAATGAATCGAGCCATCCATCCCTTATTTCACATAAAATTCGAACCCTAACATTAATACCCGTCGCTGTACAAATTTCTGAACAATGATAAACTCCATCGCAACCCACACGGCTTACCCCACAACGAAGGAGAACTCACCAGGATTTCGAATCCATATATCTTTTGATTTATAGAATTTATTTTCCATTTCTTTTTATTTGTTATTGATTACGAAACATTAGGTTTGGGTTTTCTGAAAAATAAATGAATTCGGCGGCTTGTATTTTGCTTTTAAAATGGATGGGGTTTACTGGTGTGGTTGTAAAGGAGGGATGTGGCCTTTGTTTTGGCCTCACCTTTGGTTTAGATATTTTCTTTGTTATTTAATATTCGTTTTCAGTCTTCTAAAAATTCGTATAGTCACATGTGATACCTAAAAATCACCATATTGGACATATAGCTAGAGTTTGACATTACGGTCCTAACGAAACTGGTTTCGTCGAATTCCGACTCCGTATGCTCACACAGCGTATTTTTAACTATCGAAATACTAACTGTTTCTCACTCTAAAAATCCGTACGGTCACACAAGGACTCTAAAAATCACGAAAACTGGCACCTAGCAAAAATTTAACATTACGGATCCAACAAAACTGGTTTCGTCGAATTCCGACTTCGTTTGCAAAACCGGCTATTTTTAACGCTCTGGTTGACCCATTTAAATATATAAATATATTTAAATAAATTAAATTAAATATTAATAAATTTATATTATCGTATATCTTTACATATGATATCGTACAGCTCCAGACTATCATATCAGAATTTACAGTTTGATATTTCAGATTTTTGATTTATCGATATTCAGTTTATATCGACAATCCTTTTATAACGTATATAAAGTGTCGCAAATTATAAAGGAATTCCACAGCGACTTTTCAGAAATTTGATTTAGACGTACGTCAAAATCTACACGACGAAATCCCGATTTTTCTCTTCCACTAGAAAGATATACTCCACTAGCTCCATACATTTCTTTTTTCACAGAAATCCGGCTTAAAATGAATCATGTACATTCAGTTGAAGTTCAAATCGCCAAATAGCGAACTGCAGCGCCATTTCGAGCTCGGTTTTATTTATAATTACAAATTATAAGTTCGAACGTTGTACTTTAAGTTATCGATATCACCAAACCGATATATAAATAATTAAATAAATTAATTATTCGACAGCTAACAAAACGCGCCATTACAGACTTCCCCCCTTAAAATAATTTCGTCCTCGAAATTGCTAAGCTAGGAAAATGCTACCAACTTTACTAACTAGATTCAAATATCTTTTAGTTTACTTCTCAACTCCAGTTTCAACGGAACCATTAAATTTTCAATTAAATTATTAATTCATTCTGGCTAACTGAATTTCCATAAATCATGAGAATGTTATAACGCCTGGAATTTTCGAAAAATTTCGTCATAACCTCCTTTGTATTGGTCAATATGACAAACCACCCCTCGCCTCTCTAGGCCTTCTCCAACCCAAAAGAAAATCAAACAGCCAAGCGGCTTGCCAATTCGGCTCATAAAATCCAAACTCATATATAATATAAACTTGTACGTTTTTGTCTGTCGTATCATTATATCCTTTTGATCTGTTATCACTTCTGCATATATCATGGTCATTCCACTCAGTTTATATCCTCAAACCAAATCATTCGCTTATACCCAAGCCGAATTTCATTCAAACTCCAATATCAAATTTCAAACTCTTAACTTATCAATTTGGTTTCATACTAGATTATCTCTAATCCAATTCAATTTTATTTAACTCGGTTCAAGTTAAATTTCGATTTATTTTTACCATCTCATTTTATTTAACTTCATTAGTTAAATTTTAATTCCAGAACTTAAGTTCCTGGGTTTCTTTCAAATCAATTTGAAATCATAATGCCAATTCAAAACCTTTGAATTTCTAAATAACTTGTTTTCTCAACACAATTTGAAAACAAAACCCTTGGTAGTAACCCACCACTTAGAAACTCGAAAATCACACCGACGATGTATCGATCCATCCTCGGAATTATTTTCCAGTCATCCAGGTGAGTTAGATACTATATTTATTTCAAATTGAAAAACATTTCAAAATCTCCCAGGAACTTAAAATTTCCTTATTTTAATTCCAAATTTTGATTTAAATTCAGATTTACTCATCTGATTTCACTTATATGAAATCTGGTTGGTTATGTATAACCCTTTCACTATATAATCTTACTCGATCATAATTACCACCAATATGTCTAATATATTAAAATTTTGATATATATAAATATATCTCTATATCAAAATACACTTTGGGTAAAGTTAAATTCACTTACCCTTTTTTCAAAACATATCGTGACGACCCATCGTATTCAAGTGTTTATTTACTCCTACCGATACAGTGGATCCAACTGATCGACCAGAACTCATAAACAACTCAGCCAATGAATCTCCACAATATAAAACCATTTTATATCAAATACAAATACGCACTTGTATATATACACTCAAACTCAATCTAGGATATTACTAATCCCATCTCTATCGAGTTATGCCACAGAGCCAAGGTAATCACTTAACTTAAGCTCTGATACCAAGTGTAACGGCTGGAAATTTCCGACTCCTCGAGAGTCGGAAATTCCGAGACATTAGTGAAAGAATTTAGAAGGTGAGGAAGAAAAGATAGAACTAATAAAATAGAAGAAGAAGAACATCAGAATCATCAGAGTAACACGAATCTCACAGCGGAACGAATAACATATAATATATAACTTAACTTTGAAGTAAACAGTTATATATATACAATAGCACTTATCAGAGTACAACACTTACAACACAGCGGAAATAACTATAGCTATAAAATCTTGCAGCCTCCTGCTCCAAGCTCTCCAAGTATATCTGTAAATCCCGATTACTTGACTGCCCGTACAAATTTAGGCACCCAAGAGTTTAGGGAAAACAACAAAATAAACTCCGGGTCAGTCATGGGACTGGTATGAGTAAAACAGTTTAAAACAGGTATATGATATCTCATAAGACCACGCTGTGAATACGGAACGGGTTTTTCCTTATGAGTATCTAACAAACTTTGACAAGAAATATCATTGTGATATTATAATAATGTCTAAGTACAAATAGGTATCAATCTAGCAGAAACGCTTGCATCTCACGTTCTACATACATAGTATAAAATCATAAACCGCAGGGCGCTTATCGGAGAATGGATTCCAACAGACAAGGTATGGGAGCACCTTCTGAATAGTGTACTCTAGAGGTGATACACTCAGGGTTCAACAAGAACGTCTTGCAACCCGGCCACACATGACCGCTCACTCATTTAGCTTGGGTGTCGCGAATATATTGCCACCACGGTTATAGGCCATCAAACCGTCATCCGAAGATACAGAATCAAAAAGAAGTATACATATGGATATTCCCTAGATCGGTGACAATAAACCCTGCTTGGGAATGACCCAACTAGCCATGCTGCCTAGCCCAACATTTGTTACTTCCTGGTGTGAGGCTAGAGGCTACGTCTATCTTCAGAACATCTGATCACCATTCACTTTGAATGCCACATCGTCATACCCGCCAAATCGCAAATTGACTTATCCAAAAATAACACGGGTATACAGCTAAGAGAAACGAATTCCTCCGCCACCAAATGTGAATACGTTTGAACAGATCAACTTACACGATCCATTGGATATACTCTGTCAGACCTTCTTCCATATACGTTGTCCTGGGACTGGACAAACCGAAGGCACTATTCAGTATATCCATCTTAGTCACTGTTATCTAAGACTTATACAACAGCCCTTGCACTTTACTCCGTCTTCAATTTATCTTTGGCAGATATTGCTCGCAACGCTTATGCCAATACAGAGTGGTTCTTTGGATAATAATCCAACCGGTCTCTCCATATTAACAACGTTAAAATGGTAAAAACTTTGATAGTCTGTGATTCAACTATCAAATGAAAACATGTCGGTGTACAAACAACGTTCTTATTTCCAAATGGAAATTCGATCGATCAATCATCACATGTTCATATTTCCGTTTTTCATATATTTAGAAAATATATGTTATTAATCATTGGAAAACATTTCCATAGCTTATTTTCACATCACTATTATTTCGCAACTATCAGTCCCTAACTGTAACTAGTATGAGAACAATTCTCTAAGTATCAATCCGGAAGGTTGAACCCAACATCAGATCGTCACTTAGAAAACCGTTCAACTTACCCTCTCCAGTTAGTTTCTGAATTTGCTTAACTCTATTTCTTAAATTCTTATCATGAAAACGTTTCATTTTCTATGTTTAGAAAACATATCTGACTATATTTGGAAAACGTTTCCAAAACTCATTACGGATTTCCAATGAACGTTGTATAAAACATCGTTACGCTTAATCCATTAATCACTTATTACTTAACTATATTTCAAATCAACCTTTTCTATCGAACCACAACTATTCCTTTGTCAATTCTGAAGTCAATCAAGTTGGGGTGTAATTACCTCTCAGACCTTAATTGAACAACGTCCTTTACTGTGAAATAGATGAAGCTCGTCACTCACTTTTTACAATCATCTGTTTTACGCAAATTCTCGGATTCAGGTTATGAATCCACTTCTTATATGACAACGTTTGATTATAACTATAATGTTATAATTCCTACTTATGCAATGTCTAACCTAAATTATAACTTTATCTCCTAACTCGAATAATTTAACAAACACCTAATTTCTAAATCAATAACTAAATCTTGATTTAAACCCTGGAAAGTAAATAGTACTTTCCCGAATTCGCTATAATCGAATTCGACCTATAACTCTCTTTTGAGTAATCTCTATTTGATTAACTCTTCTTCGAATAACCTATATTTGATTATCTCTCTTCGAATAACTCATATTCGAAATCTCTCTCTTTCGAATAAACAATATTCGATCTCTTTCTTTCGAATATGCTATTTTCGAAAAATCTCCTTTCGATTTACTAATCGATAACTCCTTTCGATCAAACTAAAATCGATAACTCCTTTAACTCTATTCGAATAACTAATATTCGACTAACTCCTTTGGATCGACTCATTTGATTAACTCCTTCGAATAACTAATTCGAATAACTTACCTTCGAATAACCAATATTCGATTTAATCTAACTCGATTAATTTAATTCTAATCGATTTACTCCATTTCGATTCAACTTAATTCAAATCGATTAACTCAACTCAAATTGATTAACTCCTTTCGAATAACTAAATTCGATTTAACTCTAATTGAATAACTAATATTCAACTAACTCTTACGTGTTTAACTCTATTTGAATAAGTAATTCAAATCACTCTAATGTGTTTAACTCTATTCAAATATCAAATTCGAATAACTCATTTCGAATAACTAAATTCGATTAACTCTTTTAACTTTACTCGAATGACTATATTCGATTAACACCTTCTTTCGAATAACTATATTCGATTAACTCTTCGACTAACTCCTTTGGATTAACTAACTTCGAATAACTCCTTTGGATTAGCTAACTTCGAATAACTCCTTTGGATTAACTAACTTCGAATAACTCCTTTGGATTAACTAACTTCGAATAACTCCTTTGGATTAACTAGCTTCGAATAACTCCTTTGGATTAACTAACTTCGAATAACTCCTTTGGATTAGCTAACTTCGAATAACTCCTTTGGATTAACTAACTTCGAATAACTCCTTTGGATTAACTAACTTCGAATAACTCCTTTGGATTAACTAACTTCGAATAACTAATATTCGATAACTACTCTTCGAATAAATAATATTCGGTAACTCTTCTCAAATGAATAACATTTGATTTCTCCACTCGAATAAACTATATTCGATTACTCTTCCCTCGAATACACTATATTCGATAACCCTACTTCGAATAAGTGATATTCGGCAATTCTACTTGATTAACTCTACTTGGATAACTCTAACTGATCCACTCTGACTGGTCAACTTTAACTGGTCAAATCTAACTGGCCAACTCTAACTGATCAACTCTAACTGATCAACCCTAATTGGTCAACTCTAACTGGTCAACTCTAACTGATCAACTCAAACTGGTTAACTCAAATGGTTAACTCTAACTGGTTAACTCAAATGGTTTACCCTAACTTGATTTACTTGTCTCGATTAACTGAACTAATCCACTTAGTTTAACTTAGTTAATTCACGTTGATTAACTCTAGCCGGTTCACTTAGTTTAACTCAACTAATTTACTTCGATTAACCACTTAGTTAACTTAACTAATTCACATCGATTAATCCTTTAGTTTAACTTAACTAATTCACATCGATTAATCCTTTAGTTTAACTTAACTAATTCACATCGATTAATCATTTAGTTTAACTTAACAAATTCACTTTGATTCACCGCTTAGTTTAACTTAACTAATTTACTTTGGTTAACCACTTAGTTTAAATTAACTAATTCACTTTGATTAACCACTTAGTTTAACTTAACTAATTCACTTCGTTTAACTCAACCAATTCACTTGGTTAACTCGACCAATTCACTTGGTTAACTCCTATTTATTTAACAAATAAATATCTTCTTTTGTTTAATTCTATTTATTTAATCTCTAAATAAATACCCTTTACAATATTCTATTTATTTAATCTCTAAATAAATATCCTTTATATTTGTTCTTACGAATATAATTCCTTTATATTTTGACTAACAAATATATCCTCTTATATTCGATTAACATATATATTCCCTTATATTGATTTACAAATAAAACTCTTTTATATTTGTTTTACCAACTATATTCCTTAATATTCAAAAATCCTTTTTCTTATATATATATATATATATATATATATATAATCCCTTGATTTTATATAAATAAACTATTTTCAAAATATACTTTGAAAACCCCTCTCCTACAGTCTGGTATTTCTCATGGTCTTCAACACACCATATAACAACGATAAATATCGTCCCACCACACATAGTCATACAGATTATATACTTCACATTATATATCACACTATAAAAATCACAGTAAAATACTGTTGAGGAATCCTGTTGGATTCCTCCAACCTGTTTCCCTGCATCCACAGATGTTAAACAACACCAGTATAATATTCTGATAAACAGAATCACATATAAATAATTAACGGTTTATAAATATATATATACATATATATATAATTTCCACTAACTGACTAGCAGTTCAATCAAACAGTCAACACACAGTCAAACAACAGATAATTAACAGTTCTAAGAGCACGTTGTAAAAATAGAACTGTATAGAGTTGGTGAGTTTTACTCACATTTGACGATCATCGTCAATGACGATAATCATCGCTTTATTCAGCTAGATAATTTATTTTGTTATAAATTGTAACGAACTCCAATCGACTCGCGGTCAGTTTCAGCGTGTTTCTGCCGTCCATACAATCCTGTCGGATCTTGTTTCACTGAATTTCGTTTAAGTATAAGCAAGTTATGGTCATCCGAATTTAATATAAATTATACTTAAGTAAACAAGGATTTAAACAAATAAAAAGTATGGGCCTTATCTTTTAAACTCACGGCCCACCACCCATACACCTTCAGAACCAAACTCGGCCTCGTCCTATTTCTTCCCCAAAACAGCATACGCGGCTATAGGAAGGCCACCCACCATTTCCGAACTTCAGCTCCTTCCATCGACCTCTCCACTCCACCGGACTTCGCAAGACCACCACTAAAATCCTCCACTTCCCATCCTCTCCGTCCCCATCTCGTTCGATTTAAACTCGAGCCAATGGAAAAGGTCACGACCTCGTGGTCCGACAGCGCTCCCCAATACTGGCACCGAAACTCTCTGGCACCAAATCCACCCAAAAAGTCACCACGCGTGCCAATCAATACGCTGAAATCAAAACCAGCAATGAATCGAGCCATCCATCCCTTATTTCACATAAAATTCGAACCCTAACATTAATACCCGTCGCTGTACAAATTTCTGAACAATGATAAACTCCATCGCAACCCACACGGCTTACCCCACAACGAAGGAGAACTCACCAGGATTTCGAATCCATATATCTTTTGATTTATAGAATTTATTTTCCATTTCTTTTTATTTGTTATTGATTACGAAACATTAGGTTTGGGTTTTCTGAAAAATAAATGAATTCGGCGGCTTGTATTTTGCTTTTATAAGGGATGGAGTTTACTGGTGTGGTTGTAAAGAAGGGATGTGGCCTTTGTTTTGGCCTCACCTTTGGTTTAGATATTTTCTTTGTTATTTTATATTCGTTTTCAGTCTTCTAAAAATTCGTATAGTCACATTTGATACCTAAAAATCACCAAATTGGACATATAGCTAGAGTTTGACATTACGGTCCTAGCGAAACTGGTTTCGTCGAATTCCGACTCCGTATGCTTACACAGCGTATTTTTAACTATCGAAATACTGACTGTTTCTCACTCTAAAAATCCGTACGGTCACATAAGGACTCTAAAAATCACGAAAACTGGCACGTAGCAAAAATTAAACATTACGGATCCAACAAAACTGGTTTCGTCGAATTCCGACTTCGTTTGCAAAACCGGCTATTTTTAACGCTCTGGTTGACCCATTTAAATATATAAATATATTTAAATAAATTAAATTAAATATTAATAAATTTATATTATCGTCTATCTTCACATATGATATCGTACAGCTCCAGACTATCATATCAGAATTTACAGTTTGATATTTTAGATTTTTGATTTATCGATATTCAGTTTATATCGACAATCCTTTTATAACGTATATAAAGCGTCGCAAATTATAAAGGAATTCCACAGCGACTTTTCTGAAATTTGATTTAGACGTACGTCAAAATCTACACGACGAAATCCCGATTTTTCTCTTCCACTAGAAAGATATACTCCACCAGCTCCATGCGTTTCTTATTTCACAGAAATCCGGCTTAAAATGAATCATGTACATTCAGTTGAAGTTCAAATCGCCAAATAGCGAACTGCAGCGCCATTTCGAGCTCGGTTTTAATTATAATTATAAATTATAAGTTCGAACGTTGTACTTTAAGTTATCAATATCACCAAATCGATATATAAATCATTAAATAAATTAATTATTCGACAGCTAACAAAGCGCGCCATTACATATGATAAGGTATGGAACCACCTTTCACTAGTGTACCTCTAGAGAGGAATACACTGGGTTCAACAAGAACATCTTGCAACCCGGCCATACATGACCGACCACTCATTTCACTTGAGTGTATCGAATGTATATCACCAACGGTTGGGATCAGCAAACGTTTCCCGAATGGGACAGTATCGACAATAGATTTTTAGAAATAAATGAAACGCTAGATCAGGTGATTATACACCCTAATAGGTGCGACCTACATAGCCATGCTGCCTGCCCGATTTCTGTCATTTACCGAATGTGAGGCTAGAAGCTACGCTTTATCATCACACCAGATTCACTTTGAATGCCACATCATCAAATCCATCCAATCACCGATTGACGTCCTCAACAATACATTATGTGTTAGCTAAAGAAGTTTCCTTCTCCGCTTCCACTCCTGGTACGGTTGGAGAAATCAATATATGTGATCGTCTGGAAATGTTCTGTCAGACATCCATCCATACAAGTCATCCAGGAATAGGATGAATCGAAGGAACTATTCTGTAAACAGGATAGCCCTTGCATAACTCCGTCTTAAATTTCCTTTGGCATAAATGATTCGCAACGCTTATGCCAATATAGAGTGGTTCTTTGGATAATAATCCAACCGGTCTCTCCATATTAACAACGTTAAAATGGTCAAAACTTTGATAGTCTGTGATTTAACTATAGAAGAAAACAGGTGTGCAAACAACGATATTATTTCCAGATGGAAATTATATCGATCAATCATCATTCAACATTTATCTCTTTATTTCATTAATTTACTTATCTCCTGTTTCCCTATATTCAATATATCTTATTTTCTAAATTTGGAAAATATATGTTATTAACAATGGAAAACATTTCCATTTCTTGTTTTCTTTATTAGAAAACATTTCTGGTTTCTTATTTGGAAAACATTTCCAAAGCTTCTTCATTGGACTTAGACAGATGTTTTAAACAAACCATCGCGATGCCAACTCAAACCATTTCCTTTAATTACTAAATTCACTTAACCATCCTTTACTATCGAACCTTAACCATTCCTTAGTTAAAAATGAAGTCAATCAAGTTGGGGTAATACTATCTCTCAGACCTTAACTGAAAAACGTTTCTAACCTTGAAATAGACAAAGTTCGTCCTTCTAATTCTTTAACAAACTTCCTTACGTAACTCTCCTTCGAATAGCTATATTCGATTGACTCTTTTCACTTAACTCTATTCGATTAACCCTTTTGATTTAACTTTAACTCTATTCACTTAACTCCTATCGAATAAACTATATTCGATAACTCTTTTTACTTTCTTCGAATAAACTATATTCGATTAACTCATTTTACTTTATATTTGAATAAACTATATTCGATTAACTCATTTTACTTTCTATTCGAATAACTATATTCGATTAACTCATTTTGCTTTCTACTCGAATAAACTATATTCGATTAACTCATTTTACTTTAACTCTAATCGATTAAACTAACATCGATTAGCTCCTTTTACTTTAACTCTAATCGATTAAACTAACATCGATTACCTCCTTTTACTTTAACTTTAATCGATTAAACTAACATTGATTAACTACTTTTGCTTTAACTCTAATCGATTAAACTAACATCGATTAGCTCCTTTTGCTTTAACTCTAATCGATTAAACTAACATCGATTAACTCCCAATTGGTTTAGCTCTAACTGATAAACTCTAACTGGTTTAACTCTACGCTTTAAACTAACTGATTTACTTTAACCAATTAACTCTAACTGGTTAACCCTAACTGATTAAATCTGGTTGATTAACTCTAATCAATCAATTCTATTCGATGAATTCTGATCGAATAACTCCTTTTGGCTAAACTATATTCGAATACCTCCTTTTAACTTTATTCGATAACTTCCTTTATTCTATTCGAATAACTAATTCGATTATCTCCTTTTCGAATAAATATTCATTTATAAAGATTTACTTTTAGTAACGGTTTTTCACTTTACAAATGATTTCCTTTTATTCTAACTTATCCTTTGATTTTATAAATATTTCTTTTATAAAAATCCTTTTCCTCTTCTATATAAAATCCATCGATTTTATATAAATAATTCATTTCCAAAATACACTTTGAAAAATCCCCTTTTACATATCCAGTATTTCTTATGGTATTTAACTTACCATATAACAACGATAAATATCGTCCAAACACACATAATCAACAACTGATTATATATCACATCATATATCACAATATATGAATCACAGTAAAATAAATGTTGAGGAATCCAGTTGGATTCCTCCAACCTGTTTCCCTGCATCATAGATGTTAAACAATATAGATAACATCACTTTCAGTTCCATATGATATATACTGTTAAACAGAATTAATATAGAAATTCAACTAACTGACTAGCAGTTCAGTCAAACAGTCAACACATAGTCAATCAGACAATTTCTAACAGTTCTAAAAATACAACATGAAATTATAAACTGTTCAGAGTTAGTGAGATTTACTCACATTGGACGATCATCGTTGATAACGATAACCATCGCTCGGTTTGATTCAGACGGACAATTTATTTTTGAAATAAATTGTAATGAGCTCGGATTCACTCCCGGTCAGTCTCATTGTGTTGCTCCCGTCCATACGATCCCAACGGATCTGACCATTTGAAATACTGATAGTGTACACAAAAAGTTATACATTTTATAAGTTTAAATACTATTTAAATTAAAAAAAATTAATTTAATTATAAAAAAGCCCACCCATTTTTTCGTTGAGCCCAAACCCATGCTTCAGCCCACGTGAACAGTACGTCTCCCTTTCACCTGCTCGTGCAAAAACCCATTTCCGCCCACTACAATCTTCCCTTTTTCCTCCAACTTCCAGTATATATAAAAACCCATCCTCCACCGTAATACAGGCTGCTCCCCCTACCATACGTTTTAAATAAACGGTCCCAATTTCCTACTGTATATTGCACAGTCCATCCACCACCACCCTGTCCGCATATACCTTACAAACATCTTCTTCCTCAATCCTTTACCACTGCATACTTGTGAAGACCCGCAACTTCCCCGTAAAGGAAAGCGTCGGATAGTTCGAGAACAAACCACAACAGCACGCATACAGAAGAACGTTTCATTGTATATAACAACAATGCATCAGATTACAAGAATATACAGAGTATAAATGAATATTACACAGAAATATCAGAGATTTAAATTACATTTAAATACATAGCAGCGGAAAGTAATACAATACACAACTAGAAGGAGATATACGGATACAAAGCTTTCCGGATATCGTTCCAGCTGTAAACCAGGATCCTGTGAATATAAATCTGCAAAACCAAAACTACTAGCTGCCCGTGTCAAAAATAAGGGCACCCAGAGTTTAGGTTAAAACAATAAACTCCAGGTCAGTCATGTGACTGGTGTGAGAACTAAAACAGTTATAATTCTTTATTTTAAATCATTAGGTAAATCAAGGGACCACGCCGTATAACACGGAACGGGTTTCCTCCCAAGAATACCAGTGCATAAAACAAACAGCGCAATGCTAAATAAAGAAAAAAATTAAGCTGTTATAAGACCCAGGTCCTATCACACAATGCAACGCAAGCCGGGGGATAGGGTTTTCCCTTATAACAGCCAAAGAATGCTTAATACGTTTAAATCAAATCATTTGATACTAATATAAGTGCATAGTGTATAAAACACTTCAAATCATAAGTATCAATCATAGGCGGCATGGGTACCATATATCATGTCGCCATATATAGGTTTACAAATAAAACTGCAAAGTCACGTATTTGGAAATTGGATTTCCGTCTATGAACCGAGGCAAAAGATAGTCCTCAACCGATTCGAGACAATCTAGCCCATGTCTCAGGCAAGCGCGCAGGCAAGCCTTGGAGCGACAGGGCCGGTCCACACGGAGTGGATTATTATGCCTGAACAATACGTCTCCCCACCCTATGGGGTGTAAGTCTGGTCCGTCAGCCGACCAGAATGCATTCGGCCGAAACCGATATAACCGAGGCGCCTCGCAACCGCAACAACCACATAAGTCAAACTCGTCAGGGCGTGTAAAACCACTGACGCCACTTCTAGCTAGAAAGAAACGCAAGTCCTCCCTGAGGTCCGTCTCCCGTTTTTGGTTCATACCGGGTGTGAAACACGCGAGGTAAACATTACACAAAGCTACGCCACAAAGGCCGTGCTTTGATCATCACCACAAGACTTTGCTTTTCAACAGAAGCCTTGATCATTTGCATCTTAGCATGCCACACAGGCAAACCATCCTATGCAACCGATATCAGTCACACAGAATGAAATCCAATGTCAGACACACAGTCCATTTACAAGTCCGTTCTGGGTCTGAACGAAACCGGAGGCACCTAGTACCCCGCATATCCATCGATCTCCAAGTACGTGTGACGGCCTGGAATTTCGCTCGATCTGAATCAGTCGTTAAACCGATCTAGACCGTTCGAAACCCCTGAACGTTGAGAACAGGACAAATCAGAACACAAACAGAAGAACATTTCATTGCTATTATTACAACAATGCATCAGATTACAAGAATATACAGAGTATAAATGAATACATATTACACAGAAATATCAGAGATTTAAATTACATTTAAATACATAGCAGCGGAAAAATAATATAAAGTACAACTGAAGGTGATATACGGATACAGAGCTTTCCGGATATCATTCCAGCTGTAAACCAGGATCCTGTGAATATAAATCTGCAAGACCAAAACTACTAGCTGCCCGTGCGGAAAATAGGGGCACCCAGAGTTTAGGTTAAAACAATAAACTCCAGGTCAGTCATGTGACTGGTGTGAGAACTAAAACAGTTATTTATATCTTTACTTTAAAAGAAAGTAATTCAAGGGACCACGCCGCATAACACGGAACGGGTTTTCTCCCAAGAATACCAGTGCATATCAATAAACAACGCAATGCTTTTTCGAAAAATGAAGCTATTATAAGACCCAGGTCCTATCATACAATGCAACGCAAGCCGGGGGATAGGGTTTTCCCTTATAATAGCCAAACATGCTTGGTACGTTTTAAACAAATCATTTGATACTATAATAAGTGTATAGTGTCAAAACAGTTTCAATCATAAATATAAATCATAGACGGCATGGGTACCATATATCATGTCGCCATACTAGTTCTACAATTAAAACCGCGATACACGTATTGGAAATTGGATTTCCGTCATGAGTCGAGGCAAGGGGCAAGCTCCTCTCCGCATTCGAGACACTCTAGCAAATGTCCCCGGGATTACGCACACTGGGTAACCCCTGGATGCTTCAGGGCCGGTCCTCACTTACGTTAGAGGATTAGTATTCCTGAACACACGTTTCCCGGTCCTTACAGACCTATAATCGAGGCGCCTCATCCAACAACCACAAAGGTGAAAAGTATATATATGTCAGGGCTGGTAAGTCACTGACACCACCAAAGCTAGAAAGAAACGTGCGCTCTCCCTGCAGTCCGTATCCCGTTTTTAACTCATACCGAGGTGTGAGGCTCGCGAATACACGCTATACACAAAGCTGCCACGTAGGCGTGCTTTGATCATTAACCACAAGACTTTGCTTTTCAACAGAAGCCTTGATCCATGCAACTCAGCATGCCACACAGGCAATTCATGCCATGCGATTGATATCTATCGATATATAACCTCTAAGCTCGTACGTCTCAGAGAAGGGCGTTAAGCAAGAGAATAAATTCTCCGCCGCCAAGCAGATATATATTTAATAGAAATCAATCAACACAGAATAAAATCCAATGTCAGACACACAATCCATTTACAAGTCCGTTCTGGGTCTGAACGAAACCGGAGGCACTTTCCTCGCATATCCATCCATCTCCAAGTACGTCTGGACAACCACCAACTATTTCCATCCTCTTGGGTGTACAGCCCAATCAGGATCGTCAGTAATTATCCCTACGATGTGAAGACTTCCGGTCTTCTACCACCGTCTTCATCTTCGACATATCGTCGAATCGGTTATTCAGAATGGGTGTAAACCCGGACTTTCCGAATAACCCGCGTATATTGAAAACAAATGTTACACAAACACAACATACGCCTCATTCCAATTCATTAGTCACTAACCGTAAATTAACAAGAGAACAATTTCCCAAACATTAACCCCGAAGGCCGAAACCAACATCAGATCAATACCCAGGAAACCATTCTTCTTAGCCAACCTACAGCTAGTTCCTAAATTCCACATTCTTAGGGAAAGATTCCCATTAATTTTATCCAAGATAAATTCTTTAAAATTTATCCTGAAATCTTCCTTTGGATGTTATTTAAAACCAAATTATGGTTTTTCCAACTAGTCGAGATTAGCGAACCACAACGAAGTAATTATTTATTTTATTTCCCAATCCCAACCTATTCATCCCATGAAGCAAAACTGGTAATACTCCATATCTAACACCGTGGTGTTATCGGTAAAATTAATTACCATTTCACGTTCAAATCTAATTAAAGATTTAACTATCGCTTTGGAGTAAAACTGGTAATACTCCATTCTCGCTCATTTCTAAATTTGGTAATTTAGATTATCAATTCGAATTTCAATCTAATTGCAGATTCAATAAAACTCCCTTTACTGGGTTAAAGAACTAGGTGTTATTTAAAACACAGTTCACGACAAACCCAAATCACATTCTATTCGTTATCGGGTTAAAGAACTAGTGTTATTTAAACACTGTTCACGATAAACCCATTTCAAATTTAATCAAATATATTAGAAATTCGATGATTTAAAACCCCTTTTTAAATCTAATTCATTTATTTAAAAATGATTGGGTTTTAAATTAGTTCAAAACTAGTTCATTTCGATAAAAATCTATTTTTATCTTTTCAAATATGGAGTTTTTCACCCCAATTTTTCCCAAATCATTTCTTATGATTTTACACAAATTATTGATATTTTTAATAATTTTATCAAGGCCCGTACAGTCGATTTCCAACAATGGCCATCGAACTGCACTTACAGCGACCTTTTTCGAATTTGATTTGGACGTATCTCCAAATCCAACCGTTAGATTTTGAATTTCTAATATTCGTTAGAAAGCTCTTTTCGATACGAACCCAACGGTTCCGGTTTTAGGAGAATCCGACGGTCGGATCTCCCGTAATGTCCGTTTGAAATAAATGGTCGAAATTTACGAACTGCCGCGGCGCGGCGCGTTCTATTCAGGCCATTATATTATATATATAATATATATAATATATAGTTCGTCGATTTCTATTTAAAACGAATTATATATTTAGTTTTGAATTCGTTTCAAAAACAAAGTCAACTTCTATTTCAATTCAAATCAAAATTGAATTCTTCTTTATAAATTCGTTTTAAAATTCATTTCTATTCAATTCAAATTTCAATTTAATTTGAATTCATTTCACTTCATTTTAAATTCAATTCGAATTCGTTTCTCAATTCAATTCAATTCAATTCAATTCAAATTGATTTTCTATTCGATTCAAATTCATTTTCTATTCAAATTAAATTCGTTTCGTTTTCTATTTGAATCAAGTTCATTATATATTCAATTTGAAATCAAATTGGTTTTCTATTTCATTCAAATCGAAATCGTTTTATATTCAACTCAAATCGAAATCGTTATATATTCAATTCATTTCGAAATCGTTATATATTCAATTCAAATCGAAATCGTTATATATTCAATTCATTTCGAAATCGTTATATATTCAATTCATTTCGAAATCGTTATATATTCAATTCATTTCGAAATCGTTATATATTCAATTCATTTCGAAATCGTTATATATTCAATTCATTTCGAAATCGTTATATATTCAATTCATTTCGAAATCGTTATATATTCAATTCATTTCGAAATCGTTATATATTCAATTCATTTCGAAATCGTTATATATTCAATTCATTTCGAAATCGTTATATATTCAATTCATTTCGAAATCGTTATATATTCAATTCATTTCGAAATCGTTATATATTCAATTCATTTCGAAATCGTTATATATTCAATTCATTTCGAAATCGTTATATATTCAATTCATTTCGAAATCGTTATATATTCAATTCATTTCGAAATCGTTATATATATCGTTCGCGTCAAAATGGCGCATCACTAATCAACACGGCTTTATATATTCTATTTCAAATATTTCTTTTTGTCAACACACGACTAATCTCAACGAATGAGTACCGTCCATGTGTGACTATTTTTGGTTAAATTATTTCGTTCAACACATGACTAATCTCAACGAATGAGTACCGTCAACACATGAACCTTTATTTTATATTGATAAAGATGTAAATTTTATTATAAAAATAATTCGTTCAACACATGGCTATTCCCAACGGATGAGTATAGTCAACACATGAACCTTTATTTTATATTGATAAAGATGTAAATTTTATTATAAAAATAATTCGTTCAACACATGGCTATTCCCAACGGATGAGTATAGTCAACACATGAACCTTTATTTTATATATTCTTTATTTTTTTCAAATTGGAATGAGGCCCAATCAATCACCATATAAAATTAATTATATGGATTTTCATACATCACATGTATATAATAGCATTGAAAAATAATCAACCATCAACCAAAGTGCACTACACTGTATAAGCATCAAATATAGATATCTAACGCTTATAACAGCCTGTCAATCAATCGATCGACATATTTAATCAGTCAGGATGAGTGAACTTTAAATTTCATCCCAACACCCGTGTAGGGTTTCAAACAATCAAACCTAAGTTTTTATTCGTGCAGTTGGGCGATGTGTAAAATTTATCGACCCAATCAATATCAGTCAAATAGGTGTACATAAACAAACCGTCCGGTTTGTAAATGAATATTTATTTTATTCACTTTCACTATATTCATATTCACGTTAAAAATTATATTTTTAACGATAAAATATTTTATTTCGACATATGAATATCTATTCAGTTCATTCTTTAAATAAAATGTTATTTTTATTTTTCTAACATGTTTTAGAAAATTTCGGCGGCATAACGGCACGATACTAGAAACGGGACAAGGCCTAGCCTAATCCCCGGTCTAGTGAAGGCCCACGCCATTCACACATCAATCAAATTCACTTTCGTTATGCAAACCACAAAATTTGGAGTAAGGGTCTAACCTAGCCTTACTCCTTCGCCTTATAACGGCGCACGTCTAATCCTAATCAATTTATCGATTCGATTTTTCACACCACAAACCACATTCAAACCAATATCTCAATCAATCACCAAACATCCAAACAAACAAGTCCATGGTCTGTGGACGATTGTGTCGGGTGCTACTAAGCACCGTCTGCATCCTAGTATAAATATATATATGACTAGCAAAAGAGAAATTTTGAGTGAGAAGTTCTCACATATAGCTATCCAAGCTCCACGGCACATCTTATGCAGGAAATCTTCACTGTTCTCGCCGATGTCACTTTCTTCGCCCGTATTCTCTACATATGCAAAAATCGAATTTTTACTTCAAAGTTCAATATATAAAAATCGAATTTTTATTTCAAAGTTCAACATATAAAAATCGAGTTTTTATTTCAAAGTTCAACATATAAAAATCGAGTTTTTATTTCATAGTTCAATATATAAAAATCGAATTTTTATTTCAAAGTTCAATATATAAAAATCGAATTTTTATTTCAAAGTTCAATATATAAAAATCGAATTTTGACTTCGCTATTGAATATAAAGATTATATTTTTGTTATTCTTATGATGTAAAAATTATATTTTTATTGCTTTAAAAATATAAGAATCATACCTTACTTTTTCTACCTAACAAAAATTCCATCTTTATATTTTTAAAGATATGATCTTTATTTTTGCACGTTCTAATCTTTTCCTATTAAAAGATTAAACCCTTTTTCTTATTTTAAAGTTTAAAATAAAATCAGTTTTATAATTCCTTTTTTTAAAAAAAACAGTTTTTTTTTATTTTCTTTTAAAACAGTTTTTATAATTCTTTTAAAAACAAAACAGTTTTAAAATTCCTAAATATAAAATCAGTTTATTTTCTGTTTAAAACAGTTTTTGAAATCCTTTAAAAATTCTGTTTTTAAAACTTAAAACAAAAATCAGTTTCAGTTTTTTTTCTTTTATACTTTTATAATAAAAAAAAAACATTTCAGTTTTAAAATACTTTTTTAAAAATCCAGTTTTAAAATACTTTAAAATCCAGTTTTAACTTACTTTTTTATTTAAAATCAGATTTAACTTTAAAGTTAAAAATCAGTTTTAAAAATAAAGTTTAAATCATGTTTAAAAAAAATAAAGTAAAAATCAGGTTAAAAAAAAAAAAAAAAAAAAAAAAAAAAAAAAAATAAAGTAATTACTTACAGTTCGAGGAGGGGGGGGTTCGACGTCGGACTTGGAAGTGGGGGAGGGGAGCTCGCGCCAGTCACGATGGTGGTGGGTGGCACGGTTCAAGAGGTGGTGGGCTGGGGTTGTCGGGTTCTGGGGATTTGAGGGCTCGTCGATTCGAAGGGTTAGAGAAGAGTGAAGCAGCGCAAGGGGGAGGGACTGAAGGCGAAGGCGCGAGGCTCGGGGAGGCCGCGCCTCGATGGTGGTGGCCAGTACGGAGGAGGGCGATGGCGATTTCGAGGGGGGGGGACAACGGGTTTTTTTTTTTTTTTTTTTTTTTTCTTAATTTCTGATTTAGGAATCGAAGAAAAGGGGGGGGGGGCCAGATAGGTTATAGAGGGAAGGTATTATTTTTATTTATTATATTTTTTTTTTTTAATTATTTTATTTGCAAATAGTTGACTTTTACATACGACCTCAAAGCGAGGTCCACCGCCTGTCGTCCATAGCGTTCTACCCCCATTCTGAACACAATGGGATATGCATCGTAGGCTGATTCGACTGTTTGAATCCGTTTCTATTAAATTTACATTTAAATCACTTTATTGAATTTTAAACGTACATTTCAAATTACCGGGGTCACATACTAACTAGAAAAATTCCAGAAAAATATTTTCTAGCTTCGTATTGACGATACGGTCCTAACAAAACTAGTTTCGCCGAATTCTGAGACCATTAGAAAAATGGCCAATTTCCAGTCAATTAAATTCAACTGAAATGGTCAAAACACGTTTTCCTTTGCCACGCTCACATATTGATTCGAAAAATTATGAAATTTGGAATCTAGCAATAACTTAACATCACGGACCCAACAAAAGTGGTTTCGTCGAAATCCGAGGTTATTTGCAAAATGGCTATTTTTAAGGGCTATATATTATATTAAAATATATATAAATTCCACAGCGACTATTTCTAATTTTCAACTGGACATATCACATCATTTCTAAAATGAAATCTCAGTTTGTTAACTTCGTTACAAAGATATAGTTATACAGATTCAAATATTTCTTGTTTCGTTCAATTCTGACTTATATTGAATTCTGTATATTCATTTGAAATTAGAAATCGAATTTTCGAACTACCGCGCCATTTTCAATTCCTTTTATAATTATATATAATTATTTATATTCTAACGACGACGTATATAATATATACGTCGAATTATATTCAAAATAAATTTTCTCGTCGATATTATTTAAAATACTCTACTTTAAATATTCAAAATTCGCCAAAATTGCCAAAATAAAAATTTTAAACTGGCCCAGATTTTCCGGGTTATTACAATCTCCCCCACTTAAAACTTTTCGTCCCCGAAAAGGAACAAAGTCGAAAGTGGTTTGATTATTCAACTCTATGTTCGATCTGGCTTCCATTCTCCAACTCTTTAGTTTCTGAGAATTTCCAAAATTTCAAAAATTTGGCTAACACCCTAAATTTTCGAAAAATTTCGCCATAACCTCCCCTGCAATGGGAGCATCGGGGAATTTCAAATAGCTTCCCCGGTCCTTCAGATCTCAAAAAGAAAAAGAAAAAGCCAAGCGGCTAGCCAATAGGCTCACAAAATCATCATCACCCAAACAAAACAGGAAATTATGTAGTAAACATGTACCTATTTGTCGGGCAAACAAATTTTATTCTCTGGCTCTAGCCTCCTTGCTATGACCTGTTCAATATAAGTATATGTATATGCAAGCAAATGCGACCAAATTCAATACAATTCAATTATTAGTTTACTTAGGCATAAATGGTTAAAATTAGCAAACAATTAACCAAGCAACTCAAACATCAATCAATTAGTGGATTAGAATTTCAAATTCATAATTTTGATACATATACAAAAATCATGTTTTTGATGCCAATTCACAACAAAGTGTTCTATCTATATTAGGTTTGGTTCTCACACCAGTCTGATGGAAATATATCGATATCACACCTTCGTTACTCGAACATGAATACTAATGACAACTAGTCAATCATCAGAATCATCTTCGGGCCACTAGAGTATGATTCTATATCTATCCAGTATATTAAAACTTCGAATATACGTTCATGACGCGTATATGCAAAACCTTTATATACTCGATTGTCCATATTCAAAATAAATAAATAATCAAATACGTATAAAATGGTTTAAATTTTCAAAACAAAATTGTTTTCATTTGAAAAATATACTCTTCACACTCGTTCTAGGATACTACTGATCCTATCTCTAACGAGTCATTCTAATTGGATATTACTAATCCAATATCTGATGACTTCTTTCGTATGGTTCTAATGTGTCTTGTTCTCGAGCTCTGTAAACCAAAGCTCTGATACCAAATGTGACGGCCTGGAATTTCGCTCGATCTGAATCAGTCGTTAAACCGATCTAGACCGTTCGAAACCCCTGAACGTTGAGAACAGGACAAATCAGAACACAAACAGAAGAACATTTCATTGCTATTATTACAACAATGCATCAGATTACAAGAATATACAGAGTATAAATGAATACATATTACACAGAAATATCAGAGATTTAAATTACATTTAAATACATAGCAGCGGAAAAATAATATAAAGTACAACTGAAGGTGATATACGGATACAGAGCTTTCCGGATATCATTCCAGCTGTAAACCAGGATCCTGTGAATATAAATCTGCAAGACCAAAACTACTAGCTGCCCGTGCGGAAAATAGGGGCACCCAGAGTTTAGGTTAAAACAATAAACTCCAGGTCAGTCATGTGACTGGTGTGAGAACTAAAACAGTTATTTATATCTTTACTTTAAAAGAAAGTAATTCAAGGGACCACGCCGCATAACACGGAACGGGTTTTCTCCCAAGAATACCAGTGCATATCAATAAACAACGCAATGCTTTTTCGAAAAATGAAGCTATTATAAGACCCAGGTCCTATCATACAATGCAACGCAAGCCGGGGGATAGGGTTTTCCCTTATAATAGCCAAACATGCTTGGTACGTTTTAAACAAATCATTTGATACTATAATAAGTGTATAGTGTCAAAACAGTTTCAATCATAAATATAAATCATAGACGGCATGGGTACCATATATCATGTCGCCATACTAGTTCTACAATTAAAACCGCGATACACGTATTGGAAATTGGATTTCCGTCATGAGTCGAGGCAAGGGGCAAGCTCCTCTCCGCATTCGAGACACTCTAGCAAATGTCCCCGGGATTACGCACACTGGGTAACCCCTGGATGCTTCAGGGCCGGTCCTCACTTACGTTAGAGGATTAGTATTCCTGAACACACGTTTCCCGGTCCTTACAGACCTATAATCGAGGCGCCTCATCCAACAACCACAAAGGTGAAAAGTATATATATGTCAGGGCTGGTAAGTCACTGACACCACCAAAGCTAGAAAGAAACGTGCGCTCTCCCTGCAGTCCGTATCCCGTTTTTAACTCATACCGAGGTGTGAGGCTCGCGAATACACGCTATACACAAAGCTGCCACGTAGGCGTGCTTTGATCATTAACCACAAGACTTTGCTTTTCAACAGAAGCCTTGATCCATGCAACTCAGCATGCCACACAGGCAATTCATGCCATGCGATTGATATCTATCGATATATAACCTCTAAGCTCGTACGTCTCAGAGAAGGGCGTTAAGCAAGAGAATAAATTCTCCGCCGCCAAGCAGATATATATTTAATAGAAATCAATCAACACAGAATAAAATCCAATGTCAGACACACAATCCATTTACAAGTCCGTTCTGGGTCTGAACGAAACCGGAGGCACTTTCCTCGCATATCCATCCATCTCCAAGTACGTCTGGACAACCACCAACTATTTCCATCCTCTTGGGTGTACAGCCCAATCAGGATCGTCAGTAATTATCCCTACGATGTGAAGACTTCCGGTCTTCTACCACCGTCTTCATCTTCGACATATCGTCGAATCGGTTATTCAGAATGGGTGTAAACCCGGACTTTCCGAATAACCCGCGTATATTGAAAACAAATGTTACACAAACACAACATACGCCTCATTCCAATTCATTAGTCACTAACCGTAAATTAACAAGAGAACAATTTCCCAAACATTAACCCCGAAGGCCGAAACCAACATCAGATCAATACCCAGGAAACCATTCTTCTTAGCCAACCTACAGCTAGTTCCTAAATTCCACATTCTTAGGGAAAGATTCCCATTAATTTTATCCAAGATAAATTCTTTAAAATTTATCCTGAAATCTTCCTTTGGATGTTATTTAAAACCAAATTATGGTTTTTCCAACTAGTCGAGATTAGCGAACCACAACGAAGTAATTATTTATTTTATTTCCCAATCCCAACCTATTCATCCCATGAAGCAAAACTGGTAATACTCCATATCTAACACCGTGGTGTTATCGGTAAAATTAATTACCATTTCACGTTCAAATCTAATTAAAGATTTAACTATCGCTTTGGAGTAAAACTGGTAATACTCCATTCTCGCTCATTTCTAAATTTGGTAATTTAGATTATCAATTCGAATTTCAATCTAATTGCAGATTCAATAAAACTCCCTTTACTGGGTTAAAGAACTAGGTGTTATTTAAAACACAGTTCACGACAAACCCAAATCACATTCTATTCGTTATCGGGTTAAAGAACTAGTGTTATTTAAACACTGTTCACGATAAACCCATTTCAAATTTAATCAAATATATTAGAAATTCGATGATTTAAAACCCCTTTTTAAATCTAATTCATTTATTTAAAAATGATTGGGTTTTAAATTAGTTCAAAACTAGTTCATTTCGATAAAAATCTATTTTTATCTTTTCAAATATGGAGTTTTTCACCCCAATTTTTCCCAAATCATTTCTTATGATTTTACACAAATTATTGATATTTTTAATAATTTTATCAAGGCCCGTACAGTCGATTTCCAACAATGGCCATCGAACTGCACTTACAGCGACCTTTTTCGAATTTGATTTGGACGTATCTCCAAATCCAACCGTTAGATTTTGAATTTCTAATATTCGTTAGAAAGCTCTTTTCGATACGAACCCAACGGTTCCGGTTTTAGGAGAATCCGACGGTCGGATCTCCCGTAATGTCCGTTTGAAATAAATGGTCGAAATTTACGAACTGCCGCGGCGCGGCGCGTTCTATTCAGGCCATTATATTATATATATAATATATATAATATATAGTTCGTCGATTTCTATTTAAAACGAATTATATATTTAGTTTTGAATTCGTTTCAAAAACAAAGTCAACTTCTATTTCAATTCAAATCAAAATTGAATTCTTCTTTATAAATTCGTTTTAAAATTCATTTCTATTCAATTCAAATTTCAATTTAATTTGAATTCATTTCACTTCATTTTAAATTCAATTCGAATTCGTTTCTCAATTCAATTCAATTCAATTCAATTCAAATTGATTTTCTATTCGATTCAAATTCATTTTCTATTCAAATTAAATTCGTTTCGTTTTCTATTTGAATCAAGTTCATTATATATTCAATTTGAAATCAAATTGGTTTTCTATTTCATTCAAATCGAAATCGTTTTATATTCAACTCAAATCGAAATCGTTATATATTCAATTCATTTCGAAATCGTTATATATTCAATTCAAATCGAAATCGTTATATATTCAATTCATTTCGAAATCGTTATATATTCAATTCATTTCGAAATCGTTATATATTCAATTCATTTCGAAATCGTTATATATTCAATTCATTTCGAAATCGTTATATATTCAATTCATTTCGAAATCGTTATATATTCAATTCATTTCGAAATCGTTATATATTCAATTCATTTCGAAATCGTTATATATTCAATTCATTTCGAAATCGTTATATATTCAATTCATTTCGAAATCGTTATATATTCAATTCATTTCGAAATCGTTATATATTCAATTCATTTCGAAATCGTTATATATTCAATTCATTTCGAAATCGTTATATATTCAATTCATTTCGAAATCGTTATATATTCAATTCATTTCGAAATCGTTATATATATCGTTCGCGTCAAAATGGCGCATCACTAATCAACACGGCTTTATATATTCTATTTCAAATATTTCTTTTTGTCAACACACGACTAATCTCAACGAATGAGTACCGTCCATGTGTGACTATTTTTGGTTAAATTATTTCGTTCAACACATGACTAATCTCAACGAATGAGTACCGTCAACACATGAACCTTTATTTTATATTGATAAAGATGTAAATTTTATTATAAAAATAATTCGTTCAACACATGGCTATTCCCAACGGATGAGTATAGTCAACACATGAACCTTTATTTTATATTGATAAAGATGTAAATTTTATTATAAAAATAATTCGTTCAACACATGGCTATTCCCAACGGATGAGTATAGTCAACACATGAACCTTTATTTTATATATTCTTTATTTTTTTCAAATTGGAATGAGGCCCAATCAATCACCATATAAAATTAATTATATGGATTTTCATACATCACATGTATATAATAGCATTGAAAAATAATCAACCATCAACCAAAGTGCACTACACTGTATAAGCATCAAATATAGATATCTAACGCTTATAACAGCCTGTCAATCAATCGATCGACATATTTAATCAGTCAGGATGAGTGAACTTTAAATTTCATCCCAACACCCGTGTAGGGTTTCAAACAATCAAACCTAAGTTTTTATTCGTGCAGTTGGGCGATGTGTAAAATTTATCGACCCAATCAATATCAGTCAAATAGGTGTACATAAACAAACCGTCCGGTTTGTAAATGAATATTTATTTTATTCACTTTCACTATATTCATATTCACGTTAAAAATTATATTTTTAACGATAAAATATTTTATTTCGACATATGAATATCTATTCAGTTCATTCTTTAAATAAAATGTTATTTTTATTTTTCTAACATGTTTTAGAAAATTTCGGCGGCATAACGGCACGATACTAGAAACGGGACAAGGCCTAGCCTAATCCCCGGTCTAGTGAAGGCCCACGCCATTCACACATCAATCAAATTCACTTTCGTTATGCAAACCACAAAATTTGGAGTAAGGGTCTAACCTAGCCTTACTCCTTCGCCTTATAACGGCGCACGTCTAATCCTAATCAATTTATCGATTCGATTTTTCACACCACAAACCACATTCAAACCAATATCTCAATCAATCACCAAACATCCAAACAAACAAGTCCATGGTCTGTGGACGATTGTGTCGGGTGCTACTAAGCACCGTCTGCATCCTAGTATAAATATATATATGACTAGCAAAAGAGAAATTTTGAGTGAGAAGTTCTCACATATAGCTATCCAAGCTCCACGGCACATCTTATGCAGGAAATCTTCACTGTTCTCGCCGATGTCACTTTCTTCGCCCGTATTCTCTACATATGCAAAAATCGAATTTTTACTTCAAAGTTCAATATATAAAAATCGAATTTTTATTTCAAAGTTCAACATATAAAAATCGAGTTTTTATTTCAAAGTTCAACATATAAAAATCGAGTTTTTATTTCATAGTTCAATATATAAAAATCGAATTTTTATTTCAAAGTTCAATATATAAAAATCGAATTTTTATTTCAAAGTTCAATATATAAAAATCGAATTTTGACTTCGCTATTGAATATAAAGATTATATTTTTGTTATTCTTATGATGTAAAAATTATATTTTTATTGCTTTAAAAATATAAGAATCATACCTTACTTTTTCTACCTAACAAAAATTCCATCTTTATATTTTTAAAGATATGATCTTTATTTTTGCACGTTCTAATCTTTTCCTATTAAAAGATTAAACCCTTTTTCTTATTTTAAAGTTTAAAATAAAATCAGTTTTATAATTCCTTTTTTTAAAAAAAACAGTTTTTTTTTATTTTCTTTTAAAACAGTTTTTATAATTCTTTTAAAAACAAAACAGTTTTAAAATTCCTAAATATAAAATCAGTTTATTTTCTGTTTAAAACAGTTTTTGAAATCCTTTAAAAATTCTGTTTTTAAAACTTAAAACAAAAATCAGTTTCAGTTTTTTTTCTTTTATACTTTTATAATAAAAAAAAAACATTTCAGTTTTAAAATACTTTTTTAAAAATCCAGTTTTAAAATACTTTAAAATCCAGTTTTAACTTACTTTTTTATTTAAAATCAGATTTAACTTTAAAGTTAAAAATCAGTTTTAAAAATAAAGTTTAAATCATGTTTAAAAAAAATAAAGTAAAAATCAGGTTAAAAAAAAAAAAAAAAAAAAAAAAAAAAAAAAAAAAAATAAAGTAATTACTTACAGTTCGAGGAGGGGGGGGTTCGACGTCGGACTTGGAAGTGGGGGAGGGGAGCTCGCGCCAGTCACGATGGTGGTGGGTGGCACGGTTCAAGAGGTGGTGGGCTGGGGTTGTCGGGTTCTGGGGATTTGAGGGCTCCTCGATTCGAAGGGTTAGAGAAGAGTGAAGCAGCGCAAGGGGGAGGGACTGAAGGCGAAGGCGCGAGGCTCGGGGAGGCCGCGCCTCGATGGTGGTGGCCAGTACGGAGGAGGGCGATGGCGATTTCGAGGGGGGGGGACAACGGGTTTTTTTTGTTTTTTTTTTTTTTTCTTAATTTCTGATTTAGGAATCGAAGAAAAGGGGGGGGGCCAGATAGGTTATAGAGGGAAGGTATTATTTTTATTTATTATATTTTTTTTTTTTAATTATTTTATTTGCAAATAGTTGACTTTTACATACGACCTCAAAGCGAGGTCCACCGCCTGTCGTCCATAGCGTTCTACCCCCATTCTGAACACAATGGGATATGCATCGTAGGCTGATTCGACTGTTTGAATCCGTTTCTATTAAATTTACATTTAAATCACTTTATTGAATTTTAAACGTACATTTCAAATTACCGGGGTCACATACTAACTAGAAAAATTCCAGAAAAATATTTTCTAGCTTCGTATTGACGATACGGTCCTAACAAAACTAGTTTCGCCGAATTCTGAGACCATTAGAAAAATGGCCAATTTCCAGTCAATTAAATTCAACTGAAATGGTCAAAACACGTTTTCCTTTGCCACGCTCACATATTGATTCGAAAAATTATGAAATTTGGAATCTAGCAATAACTTAACATCACGGACCCAACAAAAGTGGTTTCGTCGAAATCCGAGGTTATTTGCAAAATGGCTATTTTTAAGGGCTATATATTATATTAAAATATATATAAATTCCACAGCGACTATTTCTAATTTTCAACTGGACATATCACATCATTTCTAAAATGAAATCTCAGTTTGTTAACTTCGTTACAAAGATATAGTTATACAGATTCAAATATTTCTTGTTTCGTTCAATTCTGACTTATATTGAATTCTGTATATTCATTTGAAATTAGAAATCGAATTTTCGAACTACCGCGCCATTTTCAATTCCTTTTATAATTATATATAATTATTTATATTCTAACGACGACGTATATAATATATACGTCGAATTATATTCAAAATAAATTTTCTCGTCGATATTATTTAAAATACTCTACTTTAAATATTCAAAATTCGCCAAAATTGCCAAAATAAAAATTTTAAACTGGCCCAGATTTTCCGGGTTATTACAGTACGTCTGGACGATCACCAACTGTTTCCATCTTCTTGGGTGTACAGCCCAATCAAGATCATCAGTTATCACCCAAACGACGTGAAGACCTCCGGTCTTCGACCATCGTCTTCATCTTCGACTTATCGTCGTATCAGTTATTCAGAATGGGGTAAACCCGGTCTTTCCGAATAACTCGCGTATATATTATAAAAGTGTTACACAAACACCACTTACGCCTCATTCCAACTCATTAGTCATTAACCGTAAATTAATCAAGAGAATAATTCCCCAAATATTAACCCCGAAGGCCGAAACCAACATCAGATCAATATCCAGAAAACCATTCTACTTAGCTAACCGACAGTTAGTTTCGAAATTTCACGTTCAAATCTAATTAAAGATTTAACTATCGCCTGGAGCAAAACTGGTGATACTCCATTCTCGATCTTTTCAATCTAATTAAAGATTCATTAAAACTCCACTTAGTTTTAATCTTTGACTGGGTTAAAGAATCAGTGTCATTTAAAAACACGGTTCACGATAAACCCAAAATCACATTCATTAATCGTCGGGTTAAAGAACGAGTGTTATTTAAAACACTGTCCACGATAAACCCAAAAATCAATATCAATTCAATTCCAATTAAATGTTATTTAATTGGTACACTTCATTAAATCTAAATAAAAAGATTTAATCATTTCTCAACTGGGTTCAAGAACAGTGTTAGTGAAGACACCATTCACGACAAACCCAAATCACATTTGATATTCAATATAAGGCTCTGAATAGAAAATATATCGGCTTATATTCAATATCAAATTCTACGATTAACAAATGTCGTATTGGAAATAACGATATAAATATATATCTTTCAAATTTCCGTAACAACATCCGTATAATCACGAATCCCAACATCGAAATATTCCGAAGACAATTTCGATTCAAATCCACTCCAATGCAATCATTGGAAATTTTGGTTATTTTCAAAACCCTTTTCAAATTCAATTTATTTATTTAAAAATAAATAGAATTATAATTCTAGTTCAAAACTAGTTCATTTCGATAAAAATCTATTTTTATCTTTTCAAATATGGAGTTTTTCATCCCAAACTTTCACAAATCATTTCTTATGATTTTACACAAATTATTACTATTTTTAATAATTTTATCAAGGCCCGTACAGTCGATTTCCATCAATGGCCATCGAACTGCACTTACAGCGACCTTTTTCGAATTTGATTTGGACGTGTCTCCAAATCCAACCGTTAGATTTCAAATTTCTCACATTCATTAGAAAGCTCTTTTCGATACGAACCCAACGGTTCCGGTTTTAGGAGAATCCGACGGTCGGATCTCCCGTAATGCCCGTTTGAAATAAATGGTCGAAATTCGCGAACTACCGCGGCGCGGCGCGTTCTATTCAGGCCATTATATTATATATAATATATATATAATATATATATCGTCGATTTCTATTTAAAACGAATTATATAAATAGTTTTGAATTCGTTTCAAAAACATTTTCAACTTCCATTTCAATTCAAATCAAAATTGAATTCTTCTTTATAAATTCGTTTTAAAATCCATTTCTATTCAATTCAAATTTCAATTCAATTTGAATTTATTTCACTTCGCTTTCAATTCAATTCGAATTCGTTTTCAATTCAATTCATTTCGAAATCGTTTTCAATTCAATTCATTTCGAAATCGTTTTCAATTCTATTCATTTCGAAATCGTTTTCAATTCAATTTATTTCGAAATCGTTTTCAATTCAATTCATTTCGAAATCGTTTTCAATTCAATTCATTTCGAAATTGTTTTCAATTCAATTCATTTCGAAATCGTTTTCAATTCAATTCATTTCGAAATCGTTTTCAATTCAATTCATTTCGAAATCGTTTTCAATTCAATTCATTTCAAAATATTCGATTTCGAAATCACTTTTCAATATTCATTTTAAAATGAATAAAATCGATATAAATATCGTTCACGTCAAAATGGCGTCAATCTAATCCTCACGGCTTCACATATTTCTATTTTCAAATATTCTATTTCAAATATTTCTATTTCAAATATTTCTATTTCAAATATTTCTTTTTTTTTTTTTTCGAAACTGGAATGAGGCCCAATCAATTACCATATAATGTTAATTATATGGATTTTCTACAACACATGTATATATCAACAACGATGAATAATCAACCATCAACCAAAGTGCACTACACTGTATAAGCATCAAATATAGACATTTAACGCTTATAGCAGCTTGTCAATCAATCGATCGACATATTTAATCAATCAGGATGAGTGAACTTCAAATTTCATCCTAACACCCGTGTGGGGTTTCAAACAATCAAACACATATTTTATTTGTGCAGTTAGGCGATGTGTAAAATTTATCGACCCAATCAACGTCATTCAAATAGGTGTACATAAACAAACCGTCTGGTTTGTAAATGAATATTTATTTATTCACATTCACGTTAAAAATTATATTTTTAACGATAACACATTTTATTTTAACATATGAATTTCTATTCAGTTCATTCGTTAAATAAAATGCTATTTTTATTTTTTTTTCTAACTTATTTTAGAAAATTTCGGCGGCATAACGGCACGATACTAGAAACGGGACAAGGCCTAGCCTTATCCCCGGTCTAGTGAAGGCCCACGCCATTCACACATCAATCAAATCAATTCGTTATGCAAACCACAAACTTTGGAGTAAGAGTCTAACCTAGTCTTACTCCTTCGCCTTATAACGGCGCACTTCTAATCCTAACCAATTTATCGATTCGATTTTTCACACCACAAACCACATTCAAACCAATATCTCAATCAAACACCAAACATCCAAACAAACAAGTCCATGGTATGTGGACGGGTGTCGGGTGCTTCTAATAAGCACCGTCTGCATCCTAGTATATATATATATCTAGAAAAAGAGAATTAAGAGTGAGAAGTTCTCACAAAAAGCTATCCAAGCTCCACTGCACTTCATTTGCAGAAGTCTTCGCCGTTTTCGCATCTTCGTCAGCTTCGTCGCCCGTAGCCACTATATATAAAAAAAAAAAAAAATCGAATTTTTATTTCGCTATTCAATATATAAAAGTCGAGTTTTTATTTCAAAGTTCAATATATAAAAATCGAATTTTTATTTCAAAGTTCAATATATAAAAATCGAGTTTTTATTTCAAAGTTCAATATATAAAAATCGAATTTTTATTTCAAAGTTCAATATATAAAAATCGAGTTTTTATTTCAAAGTTCAATATATAAAAATCGAATTTTTATTTCGAAGTTCAATATATAAAAATCGAATTTTTAGTTCGAAGTTCAATATATAAAAATCGAATTTTTAGTTCGAAGTTCAATATATAAAAATCGAATTTTTAGTTCGAAGTTCAATAAATAAAAATCGAATTTTAAGTTCAAAGTTCAATATATAAAAATCTGATTTTGACTTCGCTTTCAATATTGAAAAATATGATTTTTACCTTTTGCTTTCACATATAAAAAATATGATTTTTACCTTTTGCTTTCACATATAAAAATATGATTTTTACCTTTTGCTTTCACATATAAAAATATGATTTTTACCTTTTGCTTTCACATATAAAAATATGATTTTTACCTTTTGCTTTCACAAATAAAAATATGATTTTTACCTTTTGCTTTCACATATAAAAATATGATTTTTACCTTTTGCTTTCACAAATAAAAATATGATTTTTACCTTTTGCTTTCACAAATAAAAATATGATTTTTACCTTTTGCTTTCACATATAAAAATATGATTTTTACCTTTTGCTTTCACAAATAAAAATATGATTTTTACCTTTAAAATCAGTTTATTATTTGCTTATAAAAACCAATTCAGTTTTTATCTTTATATAAAAAAAAAATCAATTTTAAAAATTCTATAAAATCAGTTTTTAAATTAGCAACATACAGTTTTTAAAATAAACAAAATACAGTTTTTAAAATTAGCAACAACAGTTTTTAAAATTAACAAAAACAAATTACAAAATACTTACCGAGGGGGGCGGGAACTGCCGCACCATCGTGAGTGAGGGGGGGGGGTTCTTCACGCTGTCTGCGTCGACTGGGGGGGGGGGGTTTCAGGCGGAGGTTGGTGCTCCGGTGGGTGGCTCGGCGCTGAATCGAGGGGGGGGGGGTTGGAGTTCGGTGATGGGCGCTAGGGTTGGGGGGGGGATGTCGCGATCTTCGCGCCGCCGGGGGGGGGGGGGGCTCTCGCGCGTCGCCTCTGGCGCCTGGGGGGGCGGCGGGTTATCGTTTGGGTTTTTTTTTTTTTTTTCTAATTTCTGATTTTAAGAAATCGAATGGGGGGGGGGCCAGAGAGAAATAGGGGGAGAGAGTTTATTTTTTTTTTTTATATATATTAATTTATTTATTTTATTATTTAAAAGTTGACTTTCACATACGACCTCAAAACGAGGTCCACCGCCTGTCGCCCATAGCGTTTCACCCCCATTCTGAACACAATGGGATATATATCGCAAGCTGATTCGACTGTTTGAATCAGTTTCCGTTTAATTTACATTTAAATCACTATATTGAATTTTAAACGTACATTTCAAATTACCGGGGTCACATACTAACTAGAAAAATTCCAGAAAAATATTTTCTAGCTTCGTATTGACGATACGGTCCTAACAAAACTAGTTTCGTCGAATTCTGAG
This sequence comes from Allium sativum, assembly GCA_030737875.1. Classification (NCBI taxonomy): domain Eukaryota; kingdom Viridiplantae; phylum Streptophyta; class Magnoliopsida; order Asparagales; family Amaryllidaceae; genus Allium; species Allium sativum. Next base: position 847,140,100 of record CM060918.1, read on the forward strand.
ACCGTTAGAAAAATGGCCAATTTCCAGTCGATTAAAATCAACTGAAACTGGTCAAACGCGTTTTCCTTTGCCACGCTCACATATTGATTCGAAAAATTACGAAATTTGAAACCTAGCAATAACTTGACACTGCGGACCCAACAAAACTGGTTTCGTCGAAATCCGAGGTCGTTTGCAAAATGTCCATTTTTAAGGGCCTGAATTCCATAGCGACTATTCAGAATTTTCAACTGGACATATCTTTTGATTCTCGCTACTAAATTTTGATTTTTTGGATTCGTTGGAAAGATATTCTCTATTCGATTCCATTATTTTTGGTTTCACTAAAATCCGGATTGTTCTGCACCCGGTACATTCAATTGAAGTTTGAAACCGAATTATCGAACTACCGCGCCATTTTCAATTCTATTTATAATTATATATAAATATTTATATTCTAACGACGACGCGTATAATATATACGTTCGAATTCTATTCAAAATAAATTTCTCGTCGATTATATTTAAAATAATCTATTTTAAATATTCAAAATTCGCTATAATCGCCAAAATAAAATTTTTAAACTGGCCCAGATTTTACGGGTTGTTACAATCTCCCCCACTTAAAACTTTTCGTCCCCGAAAAGGAACAAAGTCGAAAGTGGTTTGATTATTCAACTGTACGCTCGGTCTAACTTCCATTCTCTAACTCTTTAGTTTCTGAGAATTTTCAAAACTTCAAAAATTTGGCTAACACCCTAAATTTTTGAAAAATTTCGCCATAACCTCCCCTGCAATGGGGGCATCGGGGAATTTCAAATAGCTTCCCCGGTCCTTCAGATCTCAAAAAGAAAAAGAAAAAGCCAAGCGGCTAGCCAATAGGCTCACAAAATCATCATCACCCAAACAAAACAGGAAATTATGTAGTAAATATGTACCTATTTGTCGGGCAAACAAATTTTATTCTCTGCTCTAGCCTCCTTGCTATGACCTGTTCAAAGATATATATGCATATGCAAGCAGATGCGACCAAATTTCAATATAATTCAATATTTGATCCAATTAGGCTTAATGGTTAAAAATTAGCAAACAACTAAACAAACAACACAAACATCAATCAATTAGTGAATTAGAGTTTCAAATTCATAACTTTGATATATATACAAAAATCAGATTCTTGATGCCAAATCATAACCATAGGCCCTATCTAATTTTGGTTCTCACACCAGTCTAATGGAAATATATAGAAAATCACACCTTCGAAACTCGAACATAAATGTTGATGATGCGATCGCTATCATCAATATCATCTTCGGGCGACTAGAGTGTAATGCTATATCTATCCAATATATTAAAATTTCAAATACACGTGGATCAGACGTATACTTAAAATCTATATATACTGGATTGTCCACATCAATATAAATAAATAATCAACTACGAATAATTGATTTAAATTTTCAAAACAAAATTTGTTTTCACTTTAAAAATATACTCTTCACACTCGTTCTAGGATACTACTGATCCCATCTCTAACGAGTCATTCTAATTGGATATTACTAATCCAATATCTGATGAATTCTTTCGTAGGGTTCTAATGTGTCTTGTTCTCTAGCTTTGTAAACCAAAGCTCTGATACCAACTGTGAAGACCCGCAACTTCCCCGTAAAGGAAAGCGTCGGATAGTTCGAGAACAAACCACAACAGCACGCATACAGAAGAACGTTTCATTGTATATAACAACAATGCATCAGATTACAAGAATATACAGAGTATAAATGAATATTACACAGAAATATCAGAGATTTAAATTACATTTAAATACATAGCAGCGGAAAGTAATACAATACACAACTAGAAGGAGATATACGGATACAAAGCTTTCCGGATATCGTTCCAGCTGTAAACCAGGATCCTGTGAATATAAATCTGCAAAACCAAAACTACTAGCTGCCCGTGTCAAAAATAAGGGCACCCAGAGTTTAGGTTAAAACAATAAACTCCAGGTCAGTCATGTGACTGGTGTGAGAACTAAAACAGTTATAATTCTTTATTTTAAATCATTAGGTAAATCAAGGGACCACGCCGTATAACACGGAACGGGTTTCCTCCCAAGAATACCAGTGCATAAAACAAACAGCGCAATGCTAAATAAAGAAAAAAATGAAGCTGTTATAAGACCCAGGTCCTATCACACAATGCAACGCAAGCCGGGGGATAGGGTTTTCCCTTATAACAGCCAAAGAATGCTTAATACGTTTAAATCAAATCATTTGATACTAATATAAGTGCATAGTGTATAAAACACTTCAAATCATAAGTATCAATCATAGGCGGCATGGGTACCATATATCATGTCGCCATATATAGGTTTACAAATAAAACTGCAAAGTCACGTATTTGGAAATTGGATTTCCGTCTATGAACCGAGGCAAAAGATAGTCCTCAACCGATTCGAGACAATCTAGCCCATGTCTCAGGCAAGCGCGCAGGCAAGCCTTGGAGCGACAGGGCCGGTCCACACGGAGTGGATTATTATGCCTGAACAATACGTCTCCCCACCCTATGGGGTGTAAGTCTGGTCCGTCAGCCGACCAGAATGCATTCGGCCGAAACCGATATAACCGAGGCGCCTCGCAACCGCAACAACCACATAAGTCAAACTCGTCAGGGCGTGTAAAACCACTGACGCCACTTCTAGCTAGAAAGAAACGCAAGTCCTCCCTGAGGTCCGTCTCCCGTTTTTGGTTCATACCGGGTGTGAAACACGCGAGGTAAACATTACACAAAGCTACGCCACAAAGGCCGTGCTTTGATCATCACCACAAGACTTTGCTTTTCAACAGAAGCCTTGATCATTTGCATCTTAGCATGCCACACAGGCAAACCATCCTATGCAACCGATATCAGTCACACAGAATGAAATCCAATGTCAGACACACAGTCCATTTACAAGTCCGTTCTGGGTCTGAACGAAACCGGAGGCACCTAGTACCCCGCATATCCATCGATCTCCAAGTACGTCTGGACGATCACCAACTGTTTCCATCTTCTTGGGTGTACAGCCCAATCAAGATCATCAGTTATCACCCAAACGACGTGAAGACCTCCGGTCTTCGACCATCGTCTTCATCTTCGACTTATCGTCGTATCAGTTATTCAGAATGGGGTAAACCCGGTCTTTCCGAATAACTCGCGTATATATTATAAAAGTGTTACACAAACACCACTTACGCCTCATTCCAACTCATTAGTCATTAACCGTAAATTAATCAAGAGAATAATTCCCCAAATATTAACCCCGAAGGCCGAAACCAACATCAGATCAATATCCAGAAAACCATTCTACTTAGCTAACCGACAGTTAGTTTCTAAATTTCACGTTCAAATCTAATTAAAGATTTAACTATCGCCTGGAGCAAAACTGGTGATACTCCATTCTCGATCTTTTCAATCTAATTAAAGATTCATTAAAACTCCACTTAGTTTTAATCTTTGACTGGGTTAAAGAATCAGTGTCATTTAAAAACACGGTTCACGATAAACCCAAAATCACATTCATTAATCGTCGGGTTAAAGAACGAGTGTTATTTAAAACACTGTCCACGATAAACCCAAAAATCAATATCAATTCAATTCCAATTAAATGTTATTTAATTGGTACACTTCATTAAATCTAAATAAAAAGATTTAATCATTTCTCAACTGGGTTCAAGAACAGTGTTAGTGAAGACACCATTCACGACAAACCCAAATCACATTTGATATTCAATATAAGGCTCTGAATAGAAAATATATCGGCTTATATTCAATATCAAATTCTACGATTAACAAATGTCGTATTGGAAATAACGATATAAATATATATCTTTCAAATTTCCGTAACAACATCCGTATAATCACGAATCCCAACATCGAAATATTCCGAAGACAATTTCGATTCAAATCCACTCCAATGCAATCATTGGAAATTTTGGTTATTTTCAAAACCCTTTTCAAATTCAATTTATTTATTTAAAAATAAATAGAATTATAATTCTAGTTCAAAACTAGTTCATTTCGATAAAAATCTATTTTTATCTTTTCAAATATGGAGTTTTTCATCCCAAACTTTCACAAATCATTTCTTATGATTTTACACAAATTATTACTATTTTTAATAATTTTATCAAGGCCCGTACAGTCGATTTCCATCAATGGCCATCGAACTGCACTTACAGCGACCTTTTTCGAATTTGATTTGGACGTGTCTCCAAATCCAACCGTTAGATTTCAAATTTCTCACATTCATTAGAAAGCTCTTTTCGATACGAACCCAACGGTTCCGGTTTTAGGAGAATCCGACGGTCGGATCTCCCGTAATGCCCGTTTGAAATAAATGGTCGAAATTCGCGAACTACCGCGGCGCGGCGCGTTCTATTCAGGCCATTATATTATATATAATATATATATAATATATATATCGTCGATTTCTATTTAAAACGAATTATATAAATAGTTTTGAATTCGTTTCAAAAACATTTTCAACTTCCATTTCAATTCAAATCAAAATTGAATTCTTCTTTATAAATTCGTTTTAAAATCCATTTCTATTCAATTCAAATTTCAATTCAATTTGAATTTATTTCACTTCGCTTTCAATTCAATTCGAATTCGTTTTCAATTCAATTCATTTCGAAATCGTTTTCAATTCAATTCATTTCGAAATCGTTTTCAATTCTATTCATTTCGAAATCGTTTTCAATTCAATTTATTTCGAAATCGTTTTCAATTCAATTCATTTCGAAATCGTTTTCAATTCAATTCATTTCGAAATCGTTTTCAATTCAATTCATTTCGAAATCGTTTTCAATTCAATTCATTTCGAAATCGTTTTCAATTCAATTCATTTCGAAATCGTTTTCAATTCAATTCATTTCAAAATATTCGATTTCGAAATCACTTTTCAATATTCATTTTAAAATGAATAAAATCGATATAAATATCGTTCACGTCAAAATGGCGTCAATCTAATCCTCACGGCTTCACATATTTCTATTTTCAAATATTCTATTTCAAATATTTCTATTTCAAATATTTCTATTTCAAATATTTCTTTTTTTTTTTTTTCGAAACTGGAATGAGGCCCAATCAATTACCATATAATGTTAATTATATGGATTTTCTACAACACATGTATATATCAACAACGATGAATAATCAACCATCAACCAAAGTGCACTACACTGTATAAGCATCAAATATAGACATTTAACGCTTATAGCAGCTTGTCAATCAATCGATCGACATATTTAATCAATCAGGATGAGTGAACTTCAAATTTCATCCTAACACCCGTGTGGGGTTTCAAACAATCAAACACATATTTTATTTGTGCAGTTAGGCGATGTGTAAAATTTATCGACCCAATCAACGTCATTCAAATAGGTGTACATAAACAAACCGTCTGGTTTGTAAATGAATATTTATTTATTCACATTCACGTTAAAAATTATATTTTTAACGATAACACATTTTATTTTAACATATGAATTTCTATTCAGTTCATTCGTTAAATAAAATGCTATTTTTATTTTTTTTTCTAACTTATTTTAGAAAATTTCGGCGGCATAACGGCACGATACTAGAAACGGGACAAGGCCTAGCCTTATCCCCGGTCTAGTGAAGGCCCACGCCATTCACACATCAATCAAATCAATTCGTTATGCAAACCACAAACTTTGGAGTAAGAGTCTAACCTAGTCTTACTCCTTCGCCTTATAACGGCGCACTTCTAATCCTAACCAATTTATCGATTCGATTTTTCACACCACAAACCACATTCAAACCAATATCTCAATCAAACACCAAACATCCAAACAAACAAGTCCATGGTATGTGGACGGGTGTCGGGTGCTTCTAATAAGCACCGTCTGCATCCTAGTATATATATATATCTAGAAAAAGAGAATTAAGAGTGAGAAGTTCTCACAAAAAGCTATCCAAGCTCCACTGCACTTCATTTGCAGAAGTCTTCGCCGTTTTCGCATCTTCGTCAGCTTCGTCGCCCGTAGCCACTATATATAAAAAAAAAAAAAAATCGAATTTTTATTTCGCTATTCAATATATAAAAGTCGAGTTTTTATTTCAAAGTTCAATATATAAAAATCGAATTTTTATTTCAAAGTTCAATATATAAAAATCGAGTTTTTATTTCAAAGTTCAATATATAAAAATCGAATTTTTATTTCAAAGTTCAATATATAAAAATCGAGTTTTTATTTCAAAGTTCAATATATAAAAATCGAATTTTTATTTCGAAGTTCAATATATAAAAATCGAATTTTTAGTTCGAAGTTCAATATATAAAAATCGAATTTTTAGTTCGAAGTTCAATATATAAAAATCGAATTTTTAGTTCGAAGTTCAATAAATAAAAATCGAATTTTAAGTTCAAAGTTCAATATATAAAAATCTGATTTTGACTTCGCTTTCAATATTGAAAAATATGATTTTTACCTTTTGCTTTCACATATAAAAAATATGATTTTTACCTTTTGCTTTCACATATAAAAATATGATTTTTACCTTTTGCTTTCACATATAAAAATATGATTTTTACCTTTTGCTTTCACATATAAAAATATGATTTTTACCTTTTGCTTTCACAAATAAAAATATGATTTTTACCTTTTGCTTTCACATATAAAAATATGATTTTTACCTTTTGCTTTCACAAATAAAAATATGATTTTTACCTTTTGCTTTCACAAATAAAAATATGATTTTTACCTTTTGCTTTCACATATAAAAATATGATTTTTACCTTTTGCTTTCACAAATAAAAATATGATTTTTACCTTTAAAATCAGTTTATTATTTGCTTATAAAAACCAATTCAGTTTTTATCTTTATATAAAAAAAAAATCAATTTTAAAAATTCTATAAAATCAGTTTTTAAATTAGCAACATACAGTTTTTAAAATAAACAAAATACAGTTTTTAAAATTAGCAACAACAGTTTTTAAAATTAACAAAAACAAATTACAAAATACTTACCGAGGGGGGCGGGAACTGCCGCACCATCGTGAGTGAGGGGGGGGGTTCTTCACGCTGTCTGCGTCGACTGGGGGGGGGGGTTTCAGGCGGAGGTTGGTGCTCCGGTGGGTGGCTCGGCGCTGAATCGAGGGGGGGGGGGGGGTTGGAGTTCGGTGATGGGCGCTAGGGTTGGGGGGGGGGATGTCGCGATCTTCGCGCCGCCGGGGGGGGGGGGGGCTCTCGCGCGTCGCCTCTGGCGCCTGGGGGGGGGCGGCGGGTTATCGTTTGGGTTTTTTTTTTTTTTCTAATTTCTGATTTTAAGAAATCGAATGGGGGGGGGGGGGCCAGAGAGAAATAGGGGGAGAGAGTTTATTTTTTTATTTTTTTTTTTTATATTAATTTATTTATTTTATTATTTAAAAGTTGACTTTCACATACGACCTCAAAACGAGGTCCACCGCCTGTCGCCCATAGCGTTTCACCCCCATTCTGAACACAATGGGATATATATCGCAAGCTGATTCGACTGTTTGAATCAGTTTCCGTTTAATTTACATTTAAATCACTATATTGAATTTTAAACGTACATTTCAAATTACCGGGGTCACATACTAACTAGAAAAATTCCAGAAAAATATTTTCTAGCTTCGTATTGACGATACGGTCCTAACAAAACTAGTTTCGTCGAATTCTGAGACCGTTAGAAAAATGGCCAATTTCCAGTCGATTAAAATCAACTGAAACTGGTCAAACGCGTTTTCCTTTGCCACGCTCACATATTGATTCGAAAAATTACGAAATTTGAAACCTAGCAATAACTTGACACTGCGGACCCAACAAAACTGGTTTCGTCGAAATCCGAGGTCGTTTGCAAAATGTCCATTTTTAAGGGCCTGAATTCCATAGCGACTATTCAGAATTTTCAACTGGACATATCTTTTGATTCTCGCTACTAAATTTTGATTTTTTGGATTCGTTGGAAAGATATTCTCTATTCGATTCCATTATTTTTGGTTTCACTAAAATCCGGATTGTGCTGCACCCGGTACATTCAATTGAAGTTTGAAACCGAATTATCGAACTACCGCGCCATTTTCAATTCTATTTATAATTATATATAAATATTTATATTCTAACGACGACGCGTATAATATATACGTTCGAATTCTATTCAAAATAAATTTCTCGTCGATTATATTTAAAATAATCTATTTTAAATATTCAAAATTCGCTATAATCGCCAAAATAAAATTTTTAAACTGGCCCAGATTTTACGGGTTGTTACAATACTCCAACGTTTTCATCCTCCCGTTTTCAACCGTACTTCTTTCATCTATCATGATACCATCACCAAACTACAACCATGTTCTTCAGCTCCTAAATCTCCACACTCCCTGATCCCTTACCGACACAACTCCCGCTCGCCATGTCTAGAAAATACGAACCACCTCCTCCACTAAAAACCACTGCTCCATCTCCTCAGAGCCACGGAACCATCCATCTTCTATCCGAGATCGCTTCGTACTCGCACTATAATTTTCCCGTGACAACAACAGGTATTCCAGCTTGTTGAAAGGGAAAAATAATGAAGTGGATATGAGTTATATATATAGTTAGAGCGGAATACTTTGGTCCTCAACATATGGTAGTTAGGTAGGTTTCCAACGTGGAGCATTTATAAACCATATGCTTTGGTTTTCCTTCAACGTGGCGCATAAATGAACCATATACTTTGTTTTAACTTCAACGTGGAGCATAAATGAACCATATACTTTGTTTTAACTTTTAGTAACGTAAGATTTCATTCATGTCTGACTGCTACAGACAGAAATAAGTATATGGTCGTACCGAGCGATGTGCCTCGGCCCCAAATATATAATAATATCGGTAGGTTAACTCATATTGTGAAACCCCAAAATGTTGACTACAGGGTGCAAAATACTCCAAATAAAAAGTCGCTTATTTAATTAATTAAAAATTACAATAAAATTCTAAAAATTAATTTATCACTACGTCTCAAAAGAACCTTGTCTAAATTCAAACCCGATATTCAAATATATTGAAAATCCTTTTATAACGTAAATAAAGCGTTACTAATTATAAAGGAATTCCACAGCGACTTTTCTAAAATTTGATTTGGACATAAATCAAAATCTACAGGATGAAATCCCGATTTTTCTCTTCCACTAGAAAGATATACTCCACCAGCTCCACACATTTCTTGTTTCACAGAAATCCGGCTTAAAACGAATCCTGTACATTCAGTTGAAGTTCAAATCGCCAAATAGCGAACTACAGCGCCATTCGAGCTCGTTTATAATTATATTATAAACTATACGTTCAACTGTCGACAATTGAATATATTCGTTATTCAAATTCAATTCCAAGCTGAATTGAATATCACAGATGATCCGGTTCACACCATATCGTCATTTCGACCAATTCTAATTATTCAGAATTAAATACATTATTTAATTTAGGAATTTAATTAAATATTCATCATAATTAAATTCCACGGCCATTAAATTCTCTAAACCAACATTTCAATAATTAAATAAATTAATTATAATACCTGTACTAATGCGGGTCATTACAATCTTCCCCACTTAAAATAATTTCGTCCTCGAAATTGCTAAAAGGTAGAGGACGACCCTATCGACTGGTTAGAACATATTTGTTCACTTCTTAACTTCCTTTTCAACTAAAACAATTTAAATTCAATTAAAAATTTATTTAATTCTGACTAACGAAAATTTTCAAAAATCCTGAAAATTTTCTAATGCCTTAACTCTTCGAAAAATTTCGCCAGCACCTCCTTTGTATTGGTCAATCGGTCGAACTCCAACTTGCCTCTGTGGGCCATCTCCAACCCAAAAGAAAATCAAACAGCCAAGCGGCTTGCCAATTCGGCTCATAAATCTTATATCCAATAGAAATATAAACTTGTACCTTTTTGTCGGGTATATCATTATATCCTTTCCACCTGTTATCAATTTCGCGGATACAAGGGTCATTCCCATCAAATTTCAATCTGCTTTTATCCACAACACAACCATTTGCTTATATCCGAGCCAAATATCATTTCAACTCGAGTTTCTTCTCGATTCCCAACTCTTAACTTGATTATCACATTACACTTCAAATTCGAATCTCACAATCCAATTTGTCTTGATATCATTCTAATTCAATCTCAATTACCACTTTATTGGCTTTACTTTAATTCAAATCTGCTTTCACAAATTTCTGTTAAATTTGTTTTTAATTTAAACAGTCTTTCTCTGGGAGTTTTTTTAAACAATTTACTCTTTTCAAAAATCAAATTTTCCTTTTTGAAATTCAACTGAGCCCTTAATCAATATTCCATTAGTTAAATCACTTCTCCATTTCTTTATTAATATTTGTTAATCAAATATTTTCAATAACCATATTGGCCTTTCATGTTATTTGGAAAACATTTCTGAATATCGCCTTCCTTTATTTTCTAAATCTTAGAAAATATATGCTATTTATAATTGTAAAATATTCCATTTACTTATCTCTTTTCCGATCTCGTTTATTTCTATACTTAGGAAATATTCTTTATTCTGTCTCCAAGCTTACACTTATTTCGGTTAAAACGGATGTTGTGTAAAACATCGTTACGACAACCCAAATACTATATTCAACTAACATTTATTCAACATTGATCTTCGAGCCTGAAATCTTACTATTTATTTGTTAATAATGAAATCAATCAAGTTGGGGTATAACTACCTCTCAGACCTCGACTGAATAACATTTATAACATCAAAACAGATATGACTACTTAGTCGAATAATCAATACCATACAACTACTTATTCACTTTTAAACACGTACGCTTCCTCTTTCTATTCTTACTAGATTTTATTCTTAGTCTTCCTTTTTGATTTTACTATTCTATTTTTAAGCTCGCTTCCTTATCGACTTCTATATATATATATCGATACGTTGATTTCTAACTATCAATTTATCTTAAAAATATTCTAACTCCTTAAATTCCCGGAAAAATTCGCCATAACTTCCTTTATACCAGGAGCATCGGGATATTTCAAATAGCCTCCCATGGCCCTCACCAATCCAAAAGAAAACGAAAAAGCCAAGCGGCTAGCCGATACGGCGCATAAAATCTCATATATATGAATTAAATGCATACCTTTTCGTCGAGCATTCTATTTATATACCTTCATACCTTATCCATACCTATCTCATATATATTTATACCTGCCCAATCTATTTTAACTATACCTGATCGTTTTAACTCAATTCGTTAATTAATTTGTTAATTAACTCTTTAGTCTATTTCACTTTTATATTTGAACATGACATATTCAATTATAATTTAACTAACTTATAAACTAATCAAATTCTATTTTTTTTCAAACTCAGGTTTCATATTCGATTTCAAATATAAATTTACCAGTCCCCTTTACTTATCTAAAGTTCAACTTCAATTTAAGATCCATTTACTAATGGCTAATTAAATGGTTTACCTATTTCACCTTTTTATTTGAATATACATGTTCAAATATAGGTTTAACTTTTTTATCAACTAATTTGAATCCAAATTTCAAATTTAAGTTCTATATTCGATTTCGAATATCCATTTACAATCCAATTCACCTTTCAAAGTTCAATTTCAAATTCAAAACTCGATTAACTAATTTCTCTTTGACTTAGTTAATTCTATTCAATTTCTATTCAAATTTTATATTTGAATTTTGTTTCAATTTCCTTATTCAAATTCTATATTTGAATTTCATTTCAATTCTATTTGAATCTTCTATATTCAAATTTAAAATTCAATTCTATTTGAATCTTCTTTATTCAAATTTCATTTTCACTTCTATTTGAATCTGCTTTATTCAAATTTCATTTTCACTTTCGATATTCAAATCCTATATTTGAATTCCTTTATATTTTCTATATTCAAATTCTACATTTGAATTCCATTTGAATTTCTATATTCAAATTCTATTTCAATTTCATTGAATTTCATATATTCAAATTCCCTTTGAATTTCTATATTCAAATTCCATTTCGCTTTCGATATTCAAATCCTATATTTTCAAACTCCATTGAATTATATATTCCAATTCCCATTTCATTTCTATTTGAATTCTATATTCGAATTCCTATTTCAAATTTTATTTTGAAATTCTATTTTCAAATTCCATTTCAATCTATTTGAGTTCTATATTCAAATTTCATTTCAAACTATTTTAATTCTATATTCAAATTTAATTTCAAACTATTTGAATTCTATATTCAAATTTCATTATTACTCTATGAATTCAATATTCAATTTTCCATTTTTTAAATCTTCTTTATTCAAATCTCATTTGAATTTCTATAATCAAATCTCCTTTGAATTTTCTATATTCAAATCCCTTTGAATTTTCTTATTTACATTCTATGTTTGAACTTCCTTTATTCAAATTCCTTTTCAAACTTTCTTTATTCATTCTTTATTATAAATCCCATTTGAAATTCAACACAACTTGTCTTTCCCAAAACAAATTTCAAAATAGTATCTCTGGTAGTAATTCTTCACTTACAACTCAAAAATGAATACTGATGATGCAGCTGTCATCATCAAAATCTATTTTCCAGCGATCGAAGTGAGTTCAATACTATAAAACCATTTCTAAACATTTCCACTTTGAAATTCATTTCAAAATATAATTCACACTGCTTGTAAAACAATTTAAAATCTCCCAGGATCTTAAATTTTCCTTATTTTTAATCCAAATCCATTTACAAACACTTATCCAATTCTCCAGAGTTTAATTCAATTTATGGTTTAAAGTTCAGATTTAACTCATATGATTTCACGTATTTCACTTATACGAATTCTGATTGGTTATTTACATAACCATTTAATCTGTAATCTTACTCGATTATAATAACAACCAATATATCCAATATATATTAAAATATACTTTGGGTAAAATTATGTCAATTACCCTTTTTTCAAAACATACCGTGCCGACCCATCGTATTCGTGTGTTTATCAACTCCTACCGATACAGTGGATCAAACTGATCGACCAGAACTCATAAATGACTCAACCAATGAATCTCCATAATATAAAAGAATTTTATATCAAATACAAATACGTTCACTCGTATATATACACTCAAACTCAATCTAGGGTATTACTAACACTATCTCTACCGAGTCATGCCACAGAGCCAAGGTAATTCACTTAACTTAAGATCTGATACCAACTGTAATGACCCGGATTTTGAGTGACTTTGGTTATCGACATAAACACGATGTCGATAACCAAAACATCGAAAAATCCTGGAAATTAGTGAAAGAAATTAGAGGGTGAGGAAAAATAAGATAGAAACTTAGAATAGAAGAAGAAGAAGAACACAACATCAGAGTAACACGAACCTCACAGCGGAACGAATAACATATAATATATATAACATAACTTGAAATATACATCTGTACTTGCATATACACATCATTTTCAAAGTACAGCACTTACAACATAGCGGAATAATAATAGCGATATAATTTTGAAGCCTCCTGCTCCAGCTCTTCAATGTATCTGTAAATCCCGACTACTTGACTGCCCATACAAATTTAGGCACCCAAGAGTTTAGGGAAAACAACAAAGTAAACTCTGGGTCAGTCATGGGACTGGTATGAGTAAAACAGTTTAAAACATATGAACAAGTAAATGATATCTCATAAGACCACGCCGCATAACGGAACGGGTTTTTCCCTTATGAGAATCCAAAATATCTTTATATCAAAAATCTTTTGATATTATAATAATGTCTATCAACCACAGTATATATATATCATCTAGCAGAAACGCTTTCCTCTCACGTTCTATATATATAGTATACAATCAAAACCACAAGCACGTATTGGGTATTGGATTTCCAACTATGACAAGGTATGGAACCACCTTTCGCTAGTGTACCTCTATAGAGGAATACACTGGGTTCAACGAGAACATCTTGCAACCCGGCCACACATGACCGACCACTCATTTCGCTTGAGTGTATCGAATGTATATCACCAACGGTTGGGATCAGCAACCGTTTCCCGAATGGGACAGTATCGACAATAGATTTTTAGAAATAAATGAAACTCTAGATCAGGTGATTATACACCCTAATAGGTGCGACCTAAATAGCCATGCTGCCTACCCGATTTCTATCATTTACCGAATTTGAGGCTAGAAGCTACGCTTTATCATCACACCAGATTCACTTTGAATGCCACATCATCAAATCCATCCAATCGCCGATTGACTTCCTCAACAATACATTATGTTTTAGCTAAATAAGTGTCCTTCTCCGCTTCCACTCCTGGTACGGTTGGAGAAATCAATATATGTGATCGTCTGGAAATGTTCTGTCAGACATCCGTCCATACAAGTCATCCAGGAACAAGAACCGAAGGCACTATTCTGTAAACAGGATAGCCCTTGCATAACTCCGTCTTCAATTTCCTTCGGCATATATGATTCGCAATGCTTATGCCAATACAGAGTGGTTCTTTGGATAATAATCCAACCGATCTCTCCATATTAACAACGTTAAAATGGTCAAAACTTCGATAGCCTGTGATTTAACTATCAAAGAAAACAGGTGTGCAAACAACGAAATTATTTCCAAATGGAAATTATATCGATCAATCATCATTCAACATTTATCTCTTTATTTCATTAATTAACTTATCTCCTGTTTCCCTATATTCAATATTTCTTATTTTCTAAATTTGGAAAATATACGTTATTAACAATGGAAAACATTTCCATTTCTTGTTTTCTTTGTTAGAAAACATTTCTGGTTTCTTATTTGGAAAACATTTCCAAAGCTTCTTCATTGGACTTAAACAGATGTTTTAAACAAACCATCGCGATGCCAACTCAAACCATTTCCTTTATTTACTAAATTCACTTAACCATCCTTTACTATCGAAACTTAACCATTCCTTAGTTAAAAATGAAGTCAACCATGTTGGGGTAATACTGCCTCTCAGACCTTAACTGAGCAACGTTTCTAACCATGAAATAGACAAAGTTCATCCTTCTAATTCTTTAACAAACTTCCTTACGTAACTCTCCTTCGAATAGCTATATTCGATTGACACTTTTCACTTAACTCTATTCGATTAACCCTTTTGATTTAACTTTAACTCTATTCACTTAACTCCTATCGAATAAACTATATTCGATAACTCTTTTTACTTTCTTCGAATAAACTATATTTGATTAACTCATTTTACTTTCTATTCGAATAAACTATATTCGATTAACTCATTTTACTTTCTATTCGAATAACTATATTCGATTAACTCATTTTACTTTCTATTTGAATAAACTATATTCGATTAACTCATTTTACTTTAACTCTAATCGATTAAACTAACATTGATTAGCTCCTTTTACTTTAACTCTAATCGATTAAACTAACATCGATTAACTCCTTTTACTTTAACTTTAATCGATTAAACTAACATCGATTAACTCCTTTTGCTTTAACTCTAATCGATTAAACTAACATCGATTAGCTCCTTTTGCTCTAACTCTAATCGATTAAACTAACATCGATTAAATCCCAATTGGTTTAGTTCTAACTGATAAACTCTAACTGGTTTAACTCTACGCGTTAACGTAACTGATTTACTCTAACCAATTAACTCTAACTGGTTAACCCTAACTGATTAACTCTGGTTGATTAACTCTAATCAATTAATTCTATTCGATGAATTCTGATCGAATAACTCCTTTTGGCTAAACTATATTCGAATACCTCCTTTTAACTTTATTCGATAACTTCCTTTATTCTATTCGAATAACTAATTCGATTAACTCCTTTTCAAATAAATATTCATTTATAAAGATTTACTTTTAGTAATGGTTCTACACTTTACAAATGATTTCCTTTTATTCTAATTTTTCCTTTGATTTTATAAATATTTCTTTTATAAAAATCCTTTTCCTTTTCTATATAAAATCCATCGAGTTTATATAAATAATTCATTTCCCAAATACACTTTGAAAAATCCCCTTTCCCATAACCAGTATTTCTTGTGGTATTTAACATACCATATAACAATGATAAATATCGTCCAAACACACATAATCAACAACAGATTATATATTACATCATATATCACAATATATGAATCACAGTAAAATAAATGTTGAGGAATCCAGTTGGATTCCTCCAACCTGTTTCCCAGCATCAAAGATGTTAAACAATATAGATAACATCACTTTCAGTTCCATATGATATAATCTGTTAAACAGAATTAATATAGAATTTCAATTAACTGACTACCAGTTCAATCAAACAGTCAACACACAGTCAATCATACAATTTCTAACAGTTCTAAAAATACAACATGAAATTATAAACTGTTCAGAGTTAGTGAGATTTACTCACATTGGACGATCATCGTTGATAACGATAACCATCGCTCAGTTTGAATCAAACGGACAATTTATTTTTGAAATAAATTGTAATGAGCTCAGATTCACTCCCAGTCAGTCTCATTGTGTTGCACCCGTCCATACGATCCCAACGGATATGACCTTTCGAAATTCTGATAGTGTACGCAAAAGTTATACATTTTATAAGTTTAAATACTATTTAAATTAAAAACAAACTTAATTTAATTATAAAAAAGCCCACCCATTTTTTCATTGGGCCCAAACCTATGCTTCAGCCCACGTGAACAGTACGTCTCCCTTTCACCTGCTCGTGCAAAAACCCATTTCCGCCCACTACAATCTTCCCTTTTTCCTCCATCTTCCAGTATATATAAAAACCCATCCTCCACTATAATACAGGCTGCTCCCCCCTACCATACGTTTTAAATAAACGGTCCCAATTTCCTACTGTATATTACACAGTCCATCCACCACCACCCTGTCTGCATATACCTTACAAACATCGTCTTCCTCAATCCTTTACCACTGCATACTCCAACGTTTTCATCCTCCCATTTTCAACCGCACTTCTTTCATCTATCATGAGACCATCACCAAACTAGAACCATGTTCTTCATCTCCTAAATCTCCACACTCCCTGGTCCCTTACCGACACAACTCCCGCTCGCCATGTCCAGAAAATACGAACCACCTCCTCCACTAAAAACCACTGCTCCATCTCCTCAGAGCCACAGAACCGTCCATCTTCTATCCGAGATCGCTTCGTACTCGCAATATAATTTTCCCGTGACAACAACAGGTATTCCAGCTTGCTGAAAGGGAAAATAATGAAGTGGATCTGAGTTATATATATAGTTAGAGCGGAATACTTTGGTCTTTAACGTATGGTAGTTAGGTAGGTTTCCAACGTGGAGCATTTATAAACCATATGCTTGGGTTTTCCTTCAACGTGGCGCATAAATGAACCATATACTTTGTTTTAACTTCAACGTGGAGCATAAATGAACCATATACTTTGTTTTAACTTTTAGTAACATAAGATTTCATTCATGTCTGACTGCTACAGACAGAAATAAGTATACGGTCGTATCGAGCGATGTGCCTCGGCCCCAAAAATGTAATAATATCGGTAGGTTAACTCATATTGTGAAACCCCAAAATGTTGACTATAGCGTGCAAAATACTCCAAATAAAAAGTCGCTTATTTAACTAATTAAAAATTACTATAAAATTCTAAAATTTAATTTATCACTATGTCTCAAAAGAGCCTTGTCTAAATTCAAACCCGATATTTAAATATATTGAAAACCCTTTTATAACGTAAATAATGCGTTACTAATTATAAAGGAATTCCACAACGACTTTTCTAAAATTTGATTTGGACATAAATCAAAATCAACACGATGAAATCCCAATTTTTCTCTTCCACTAGAAAGATATACTCCACTAGCTCCACACGTTTCTTGTTTCACAGAAATCCGGCTTAAAACGAATCCTGTACATTCAGTTGAAGTTCAAATCGCCAAATAGCGAACTGCAGCGCCATTCGAGCTCGTTTATAATTATATTATAAACTATACGTTCAATTGTCGACGATTGAATATATTCGTTATTCAAATTCAATTTAAAGCTGAATTGAATATCATAGATGATCCGGTTCACACCATATCGTCATTTCGACCAATTCTAATTATTCAGAATTAAATATATTATTTAATTTAGGAATTTAATTAAATATTCATCATAATTAAATTCCACGACCATTAAATTCTCTAAACCACCATTTCAATAATTAAATAAATTAATTATAATACCCCTGCCAATGCGGGTCATTACAATATATATATATATATATATATATATATATATATATATATCCATAAAAAAATCCTAACTTCTCGCATTTATAAAAAATCCAAGCCCTTCCTAAGGTAGAAATCGTCTCTTTGCCGCGATAAAAATTCTATCTTTTCGCTTATAAAAATCTATGCTTTTTTCATATGCAAAATTCAAACTTTTTATACATAAAAACCTTTTATAAATCAAAACCTTAACTTTTTATAAATCAAAACCCTAACTTTTTATAAATCAAAAGCGTATCATTTTATTTACCAAAAATCATACCTTTCTCTATTTTCAAAATCATATTTTTCTTTGTATAAAAACCCTAAGCTTTACGTATATAAAATCCTAACTTTAATTAAATAAAAATAACAATCCTAAATTTCTTTTCTAAATAAAAAATCAGATTTTTATGTAATCAAAATAAATAAAATCAAATTAAGGCTCACCGTGGTTTCAAGAAGAGGGAGGGAAGATGGAGGCGCAGTCGACGAAGAGGGGGGTTTTGGGGGTCGTCGTGTAGCAGAGGAGAGAGGGGGCGGTTAGGGTCTTCGTCAGAGGAAGGGGCTGACGGCGAGGCTGGGGGGTCTCTGCGCGGAGGTGGAGGCGTTTTGGGGTTTGGATGGTGGCGGGTTGGGTGCTCGCGGTTGTGGGAATCGAGGGGGGCAAGGTAAGGGGAGGAGGGGACGGGAGAGGGGGCTCCACCCTGGTGACGGCGCGCGACGGCGCTGCTGGGAGGAGCGGCGGCTCCTCCCCCTTCTTCGTTTCTTTTTTTTCCGTAATGAGTTCGAAATTGGGGGGGGGGGGGGGCTGAAGGGTTAAAGAGATGAAGGGAGGTTTATTTTATTTTTAATTATTTAACTTCAAAAAAAGTTGACTTTTTCATTTGACCTCTAAACGAGGCCTACCGCCTGTCGTCTATAACTAGTTACCCCTATTCCGAACAAAACGGGATATGTATCGTTGGCTGATTCGATCGTTTTGATCAGTTTTCATCAAAATCAACATATAACTCTATATATTGAATTTGAACACGTATTTCAATTTACTGGGGTTACATACTAACTCGAAAAATTCCAAAAAAATATTTTCTAGCTTCGTATTGCCGATACGGTCCTAACAAAGCTAATTTCATCGAATTCTGGGACCTTTTGAAAAATGGCCATTCTCCAGTTGATTAAAATCATCTGAAACTGGTCAAACTCATTTTCCTTTGCCACACTCACATATTGAATAGAAAAATTATGAAAATTGCAATCTAGCAATAACTTGACATCACAGATCCAACAAAAGTGGTTTCGTCGAAATCCAAGGTCGTTTGCAAAATGGCTATTTTTAAGGGCCGGAATTCCATAGCGACTATTCAGAATTTTCATTTGGACATATCTTTTGATCCCCGCTATGAAATTTTGATTTTTCGGATTCGTTGAAAATATATTCTCAAATAGATTCACATATTTTTGGTTTCGCTAAAATCCGGTTTATTTTGCACCCGGTATGTTCAATTTAAGTTTGAAATCGAATTTTCGAACTACCGCGCCATTTTCAATTCCTTTTATAATTAGAATAAAATATTTATATTCTAACGACGATTTATATAACTATACACGTTCTATTCCTATTCAAAATAAATTTCTCATCGATATTATTTAAAACAATTCATTTTAAATATTCAAAATTCTCTAAAATTGCCAAAATAATTTTTTTAAATTGGCTCGCATTTCCAGGTTTTTACAATCTCCCACACTTAAAACTTTTCGTCCTCGAAAAGGAACGAAGCCGAAAGTTGTTTTACAAATCAACTCAACTTCCTTTATTTTCGTTATGGCTTAAGTTCTTCAACTTTTCAGTTTCTAAAAACTTTTCAAATTTTTTTCAAAAATTTGGCTAACTACCTAAATTTTCGAAAAATTTCGCTGTAACCTCCCCTGCACCGGGAGCACCGGGAAAATCCCGAAATTGCCATACAGGCCCTCTGATCTCAAAAAGAAAAAGAAAATGCCAATCGGCTCATAAAATCATCATCACCCAAACAAAACAGTAAATTATGGTAAACATGTACCTATTTGTCGGGCAAACAATTTTATTCTCTGCTCTAGCCTCCTTGCTATGACCTGATCACACATATATATGTACATGCATGCAATTGCAAATAATTTTCAATACAATTCAATATTTGATACAATTAGGCATAATGGTTCAAAATTATTAAACAAATAGACAAACAACATAACCACCAATCAAATAGTGGATTACCGTTTCAAATTCATAATTTTGATACATATACAGAAAATCACATTTTTGATGCCAAATCACAACAATAAATCTATCTATATAAGTTTTGGTTCTCACACCAGTCTAATGGAAATATATAGATATCATACCTTCAAAACACGAACATAAATATTGATGATGCCATGGTCATTATCAACATCATCTCCAGGCGACTAGAGTGTGATTCTATATCTATCCAGTATATTAAAACTTCGAATATACGTTCATGACGCGTATATGCAAAATCTTTATATACCCGATTGTCCAAATTCAAAATAAATAAATATTCAAATACGTATAAAACGATTTAAATTTCCAAACAGAATTTGTTTTCATTTGAAAAAAACATACTCTTCACACTCGTTCTAGGATACTACTGATCCCATCTCTAACGAGTTATTTTAATTGGATATTACTAATCCAATATCTGATGAATTCTTTCGTATGGTCCTAATGTGTCTTGTTCTCGAGCTCTGTAAACCAGAGCTCTGATACCAACTGTGATAGCCCGTAACTTCCCCGGTAAGAAAAGCCCGGATTACCTTGAGAACACGACAAAATAGAACACAAACAGAAAAACATTTCATTGTTTATTACAACAATTCCATCAGAATACAAGAATATACAGAGCATGAAAAAAATATTATACAACAAAGAATATCAGAGATATAAATACAGTATTGCAGTGAAAAAATAATACAAAACACAACTGAAAGTAATACACGGATACAGAGCTTTTCGGGCATCGTTCCAGCTATAAATCAGGAGCCCGTGAATATAAATCTGCAAAACCAAAACTACTAGCTGCCCGTGTAGAAAATAGGGGCACCCAGAGTTTAAGTTAAAAAAATAAACTCTATGTCAGTCATGTGACTAGTGTGAGAACTAAAACAGTTATTAATATTTATTTTAAAGTTCGGTAAATCAAGGGACCACGCCATATAACACAGAACGGGTTTCCTCCCAAGAATACCAGTGCATAAAACAAACAACGCAATGCTTTTTCGAAAAATGAAGCTATTATAAGACCCAGGTCCCATCACACAATGCAACGCAAGCCGGAGGATATGGTTTTCCCTTATAATAGCCAAATAATGCTTGATACATTTAAAACAAATCATTTGATACTATAATAAGTGTATAGTGTCAAAACATTTTCAATCATAAATATCAATCCTAGGCGGGATGGGTACCATCTATCATGTCGCCATACTAGTTCTACAATTAAAACCGCAATATCACGTATTGGAAATTGGATTTTTGCCATGAGTCGAGGCAAGGGGCAAGCTCCTCTCCGCTTCTAGACACTCTAGCAAATGCCTCAGGACTACACACTCTGGGTAACCCTTGGATGCTTCAGGGTCGGTCCTCTCTTACGTTTGAGGATTGGCAATTCCTGAACACACGTTTCCCGGTCCTTACAGACCTAAAATCGAGGCGCCTGATCCAACAACCACATAGGTGAAAAGTATATAAATGTCAGGGCAGGTAAGTCACTGACACCACCAAAGCTAGAAAAAACTTCGTGCTCTCCCTACAGTCCTTATCCGGTTTTTAACTCATACCGAGGTGTGAGGCTCGGAATTCACGTTATACAAAAAGCTACGCCACAAAGGCCGTGCTTTGATCATCAACCACAAGACTTTGCTTTTCAACAGACGCCTTGATCAATTGCCACTTAGGCGTGCTACACAGGCAATTCATGCCATGCGACTGATGTCCATCGATATACAACCTCTGAGCTCGTACGTCTTAGAAAAGGGCGTTAAGCAAGAGAATAAATTCTCCGCAGCCAAACAGATGTATATTTAATGGAGATCAATCAACAAAGAATAAAATCCAATGTCAAACACACAGTCCATTTACAAGTTCGTTCTGGGTCTAAACGAAACCGGAGGCACTTTCCTCGCATATCCATCGATCTCCAAGTATGTCTGGACGACCACCAACTATTTCCCTCCTCTTGGGTGTACAGCCCAATCAGGATCATCAGTAATTATCCAAATGATGTGAAGACTTCTCGTCTTCGACCACCATCATCATCTTCGACTTATCGTCGAATCAGTTATTCAGAATGGGTATAAACCCGGCCTTTCCGAACAACCCGCGTATATAGTAAACAAATGTTACACAAACACAACATACGCCTCATTCCAATTCAACAGCCACTAACCGTAAATCAGCAAGAGAATAATTTCCCAAATATTAACCCTGAAGGCCGAAACCAACATCAGATTAATACCCAGGAAACCATTCTTCTTAGCTAACCTACAGCTAGTTTCTAAATTTCATAATCTTAGGGAAAGGTTCCCATTAATTTTATCAAAGATAAATTCTTTTAAATTTATTCTTTAATCTTCCTTTGGATATCATTTCAAACCAAATTATGGTTTTCCAAACTAGTCGAGATTAACGAACCGCACCGAAGTAATTATTTAATTTATTTCCCAATCCCAACCTATTCATCCCATGAAGCAAAACTGGTAATACTTCATATCTAACACAATGGTGTTATCGGTAAATTTAATTACCATTTCACGTTCATATCTAATTAAAGATTTAACTATCGCTTGGAGCAAAACTGGTGATACTCCATTCTCGCTCATTTTCCAAATTTGATAATTTAAATTATCAATTCACATTTCAATCTAATTGCAGATTCATTAAAACTCCCTTTACTGGGCTAAAGAACTAATGCCATTTAAAACACAATTCACGATAAACCCAAATCACATTCTATTTATTATCGGGTTAAAGATCAAGTGTTATTTAAAAGACCGTTCCCGATAAATGCACAAATCAATTCTAATTCAATTCCAATCAAATGTATTAGAAATTCCGATTATTTAAAACCCCTTTTAAATCCAATTTATTTATTTAAAAATAATTGGGTTTTAAATTTAGTTCGAAACTAGTTCATTTCGATAAAAATCTATTTTTATCTTTTCGAATATGGAGTTTTTCATCCCAATTTTTACCAAATCATTTCTTATGATTTTACACAAATTATTGATATTTTAAATAATTTTATCAAGGCCCGTACAACCGATTTTCAACAGCGGCCATTGAACTGCACTTACAGCGACCTTTTCCAAATTTTTTTGGACGTATCTCCAAATCCAACCGTTAGATTTCATATTTTTAATATTCGTTAGAAAGCCCTTTTCAATACAAACCCAACGGTTCCAGTTTTAGGAGAATCCGACGGTCGGATCTCCCGTAATGTCCGTTCGAAGTCAATGGTCGAAATTTATGAACTGCCGCGGGGCGGCGCGTTCTATTCAGGCCATTATATATATATATATATATATATATATATATACATACATATATATATATATATTATATATTTCGTCGATTTCCTTTTTGAAAACGAAATTTATAAATCATTTCAAATTTTTTTCAAAAACAATTTCAACCTTCATTTCAAATTCAAATCAAAATTGAATTTTCCCTTATAAATTCTTTTTACGTTCATTTCTATTTGATTTCAATTCAAATCGATTTCAATTCTATTTCAATTCGTTTTCAATTGATTTCAATTCAATTCGAATTCGTTTTCTGTTCAATTCAATTCGAATTCGTGTTATAAATATTCGATTTTTATCTCTTTTCATATTCTTTATAAAAATGAATATATTCGATATAAATATCGTTTGCTTCAAAATAGCGCATCTTTAATCAACACGGCTTTATATTTTTCAATATCTTTGTTATTCTATTCTACAAATGAATTTATATTTCTTTCAATACTTGACTAATCTCAACGGATGAGTACTGTCAACACGCGACTATTTTTGTTATTTAATATATTTTATAAAAATTATGGTATCTATCGTTTGATTTCAAATCAGACTCCAACCGTAAATTAGTAAGAGAACGATTCCCTAAATATTAACCTCGAAGGCCGAAACCAACATCAGATCAATATCCAGAAAACCACTCATCTTATCTATTTTCCACTTAGTTTCTAATTTTATATATGATAAAGATGTAAATTTTATTGTTAAAATATTTCTTTCAACACATGACTAATCTCAAAGGATGAGTACTGTCAACACATGAACCTTTATTTTATAAAGAAGTTTGTTTCTAATTTTATATATGATAAAGATGTAAATTTTATTGTTAAAATATTTCGTTCAATACATGACTAATCTCAACGGATGAGTACTGTCAACACATGAACCTTTATTTTATAATATTCTTTATTTTCCAAATTGGAATGAGGCCCAATCAATCACCATATAAAGTTAATTATATGGATTCCATACAACACATGTATATAATAGTAACGATAAATAATCAATCATCATCCAAAGTGTGCTACTCTGTATAAGTATCAAATATAGGTATCTAACGCTTATGACAGCCTGTCAATCAATCGATTGACATACAACTAATTACTGGGATTGGTGTATGCCGTATTTTATCCCAATACCTGTGTGGGGTTTCAAACAATCAAACACAGATTTTATTCATGCAGTTGGGCGATGTGTAAAATTTATCGTCCCAATCAATGTCCTTCAAATAGGTGTACATAAACAAACCGTCCGTTTTGTAAATGAATATTTATTTATTCATATTCACGTTAAAAAATATATTTTTAACGACCAAATTATTTTATTCAACCTATGAATATTTTATTCGGTTCATTTATTAAATAAAATGATATCTTTTTTTTAACTTATTTTAGAAAATTTCGGCGGCATAACGGCACGATACTAGAAACGGGACAAGGCCTAGCCTTATCCCCGGTCTAATAATGGCCCACGCCATACACATATCAATCAAATCCATTCCATTTCAACAAACAATCAAATTCAAATCAAATAATCTAACCAACTACACAACCAAACAAACAAGTTCATGGTCTGTGGACGATGGTGTCGGGTGCTACTAAACACCGTCTGCATCCAAGTATATATTTATATAACTAGAAAAGAAAAGTTAAAGTGAGAAGTTCTCACCAAAGTTAATCCAATACCACGACTCTTGTTATGTAGAAGTCTTTGTCGTTCTCGCCTTTTGTTACTTTCGTTGCCCGTAGCCACTACATATATAAAAAAAATCACATTTTTATATTCCTGTATTGTATAAAAATCATTTTTTATAATCACTCCATATAGATAAAAATTCTATTTTTTTTACAACGCTACTACATAGATAAAAATTCTATTTTTACAACGCTACTATATAGATTAAAATTCTATTTTTACAACGATGTTCATATAATAAAGATTATATTTTTATCACACTTTTATCTATATAAAGACTTCGCCTTTTCAAATATAAAGATTTCGCCTTTTCATTTCATCACTATAAAAATCACATTCTTACTTCATTATATATATAATAAAAATCAGATTTTTATTTCGTTACATATATAAAGATGATATTTTTACTATCTACATCATATAAAAATAGTATTTTTATTATTCTACATCGATGAAAATCCTATTTTTATCGAAGTAAAAATCATGATATTACTTCACTACTTGATTAAAAATTATATATATACATATATATATATATATATATATATTTCCATAAAAAAATCCTAACTTCTCGCATTTAAAAAAAATCCAAGCCCTTTCTAAGGTAGAAATCGTCTCTTTGCCACGATAAAAATTCTATCTTTTCGCTTATAAAATTCTATGCTTTTTTCATATGCAAAATTCAAACTTTTTATACATAAAAACCTTTTATAAATCAAAACCTTAACTTTTTATAAATCAAAACCCTAACTTTTTATAAATCAAAAGCGTATCGTTTTATTTACCAAAAATCATACCATTCTCTATTTTCAAAATCATATTTTTCTTTGGATAAAAACCCTAAGCTTTACGTATATAAAATCCTAACTTTAATTAAATAAAAATAACAATCCTAAATTTCTTTTCTAAATAAAAAATCATATTTTTATGTAATCAAAGTAAATAAAATCAAATTAAGGCTCACTGTGGTTTCAAGAAGAGGGAGGGAAGATGGAGGCGCAGTCAACGAAGAGGGGGGTTTTGTGAGTCGTCGTGTAGCAGAGGAGAGAGGGGGCGGTTAGGGTCTTTGTCAGAGGAAGGGGCTGACGGCGAGGTTGGGGGGTCTCTGCGCTGAGGTGGAGGCATTTTGGGGTTTGGATTTTGGCGGGTTGGGTGCTCGCGGTTATGGGAATCGAGGGGGGCGAGGTAAGGGGAGGAGGGGAAGCGAGAGGGGGCTCCGCCCTAGTGGCGGCGCGCGGCGGCGCTGTTGGGAGGAGCGACGGCTCCTCCCCCTTCTTCGTTTTTTTTATTCATTAATGAGTTCGAAATGGGGGGGGGGGGGGGGGTTGAAGGGTTAAAGAGATGAAGGAAGGTTTATTTTATTTTTAATTATTTAACTTCAAAAAAAGTTGACTTTTTCATTTGACCTCTAAACGAGGCCCTCCGCCTGTCGTCTATAACTAATTACCCCATTCCGAACACAATGGGATATGTATCGTAGGCTGATTCGATCGTTTCCATCAAAATCAACATATAACTCTATATATTGAATTTGAACGCGTATTTCAATTTACTGGTGTTACATACTAACTCGAAAAATTCCAGAAAAATATTTTCTAGCTTCGTATTGCCGATACGGTCCTAACAAAGCTAATTTCATCGAATTCTGAGACCGTTTGAAAAATGGCCATTTTCCAGTCGATTAAAATCAACTAAAACTGGCCAAATGCGTTTTCCTTTGCCACGCTCGCATATTGAATAGAAAAATTATGAAAATTGGAATCTAGCAATAAATTGACATCACAAATCCAACAAAAGTGGTTTCGTCAAAATCCGAGGTCGTTTGCAAAATGGCTATACACGTTCTATTCCTATTCAAAATAAATTTCTCGTCGATATTATTTAAAATAATTCATTTTAAATATTCAAAATTCGCTAAAATTGCCAAAATAAGATTTTTAAATTGGGTCGCATTTCCGGGTTGTTACACTCCACCAGCTCCACACGTTTCTTGTTTCACATAAATCCGGCTTAAAACGAATCCTGTACATTCAGTTGAAGTTCGAATCGCCAATTTACGAACTGCAGCGCCATTTCAAGCTCGATTTTAATTATATTATAATTCTATGTTCAAACTGTCATTTATATAATACATTCGTTATTCAAATTCAATTCCAAGTTGAATTAAATATCACAGATGATCCGGTTCACACCATATCGCCATTTCAGCCAATTTTGATTATTTCAGAATTTAATATATTATTTTAATTAAATATTCACCATTATTTAATTCCATGACCATTTAATTCACTATATCACTATTTATATAATTAAATAAATTAATTATAATACCTCTGCCAATGCGGGTCATTACATTCTTCCCCACTTAAAATAATTTCGTCCTCGAAATTACTAAGGTAGAGAACGACCCTATCGACTGGTTAGAACATATTTGTTCACTTCTTAACTTCAGTTTCAACTGAACTAATTTAATTTCAATTAAATTATTAATTACTCCTTATCAACGAATATTTTCAAAAATCATGAAAATTTTCTAATGCCTTAACTCTTCGAAAAATTTCGCCAGCACCTCCTTTGTACTGGTCAATCGGTCAAACTCCAACTCGCCTCTCTGGGCCATCTCCAACCCAAAAGAAAACCAAACAGCCATGTGGCTGGCCAATTCGGCTCATAAATCTTATATCCAATAGAAATATAAACTTGTTGAAGCGACCCGAAACTTCCCCGGTCTCCGAAGAGATGAGAAAGAACGAATTACTGTGAGGACAAGACAAATCAGAACACAAACAGAAGAACATTTCACTGTTATTACAACAATGCATCAGATTACAAGAATATACAGAGTATAAATGAATATTACACAGAAATATCAGAGATTTAAATTACATTTAAATACCTAGCAGCGGAAAATAATACAATACACAACTAGAAGAGATATACGGATACAAAGCTTTCCGGATATCATTCCAGCTGTAAACCAGGATCCTGTGAATATAAATCTGCAAAACCAAAACTACTAGCTGCCCGTGTGGAAAATAGGGGCACCCAGAGTTTAGGTTAAAACAATAAACTCCAGGTCAGTCATGTGACTGGTGTGAGAACTAAAACAGTTATTAATATTGGTTTTAAAGTTTGGTAAATCAAGGGACCACGCCGTATAACACGGAACGGGTTTCCTCCCAAGAATACCAGTGCATAGAACAAACAACGCAATGATAAATAAAGAAAAATGAAGCTGTTATAAGACCCAGGTCCCATCACACAATGCAACGCAAGCCGGAGGATAGGGTTTTCCCTTATAACAGCCAAAGCATGCTTGATACGTTTAAAACACGTTATTTGATACTATTATAAGTGTATAGTGTCAAAACAATTTCAATCATAAATATCAGTCATAGACGGCATGGGTACCATATATCATGTCGCCATACTAGTTCTACAATTAAAACCGCAATACACTTATTGGAAATTGGATTCCATCATGAGTCGAGGCAAGGGGCAAGCTCCTCTCCGCGTTCGAGACACTCTAGCAAATGCCTCAGGACCCCACTATGATCCTTGGATCTTCAGGGCCGGTCGTCTCTTACTTTTGAGGATTAGTTATTCCTGAACACACGTTTCCCGGTCCTTACAGACCTATATCCGAGGCGCCTCATATCCAACAACCACACAGGTGAAAAGTATATAAATGTCAGGGCTGGTAGGTCACTGACACCACCCTAGCTAGAAAGAAACGTCATGCTCTCCCTGCAGTCACTATCCCGTTTTTGACTCATACCGAGGTGTGAGGCTCGCGAATTCACGTTATACACAAAGCTACGCCACACAGGCCGTGCTTTGATCATCAACCACAAGACTTTTCTTTTCAATAGAAGCCTTGATCAATTGCCACTTACGCGTGCCACATTGGCAATTCACTCCATGCGACTGATGTCCATCAATATACAACCTCTGAGCTCGTACGTCTCAGAGAAGGGCGTTAAGCAAGAGAATAAATTCTCCGCCGCCAAACAGATGTATATTTAATAGAGATCAATCAACACAGAATAAAATCCAATGTCAGACACACAATCCATTTACAAGTTCGTTCTGGGTCTGAACGAAACCGGAGGCACTTTCCTCGCATATCCATCCATCTCCAAGTACGTCTGGACGATCACCAACTGATTCCCTCATCTCGGGTGTACAGCCCAATCAAGATCATCAGTAATCACCCAAACGATGTGAAGACTTCAGGTCTTCAACCACCGTCTTCATCTTCGACATCTCGTCGAATCGGTTATTCAGAATGGGTATAACCCGGCCTTTCTGAATAACCCACGTATATAATTAACAAATGTTACACAAACACAATGAACGCCTCATTCCAATTCAGAATATTCTTTTATTCACAAAATCACATTCTTAGGGAAAGGTTCCCATTAATTTTATCAAAGATAAATTCTTCTAAATTTACTCTTTGATCTTCCTTTGGATATCATTTCAAACTAGTCGGGATTAACGAACCACACCGAAGTAATTATTTAGTTTATTTCCCAATCCCAACCTATATATCCCATGGAGCAAAACTGGTAATACTCCATATCTAACACCACGGTGTTATCGGTAAAATTAATTACCATTTCACGTTCAAATCTAATTAAAGATTTAACTATCGCTTTGGAGCAAAACTGGTGATACTCCACTCTCGATCACTTTTCAGGTTTTATAATTTAAATTATCAATTCACATTTTAATCTAATTAAAGATTCATTAAAACTCCACTTAGTTTTAATCTTTTCAAAAATCAACATCTTGCCTTTAACTGGGGCAAAGAACCAATGTCATCTAAAACACGATTCACGATAAACCCAAATCACATTTTATATTAAATACAAGGCTCTGAATAGAAAATATATCGACTTATATTCGATATCAAATTCTGAAACCAACAAATATCGTATTGGAAATAACAATATGAATATATCTTTCAAATCCCCATAACGATATTGTATAGTCACGAAACCCAACATCGAAATATTCCGAAGATAATTTCGATTCAACTCCAGTCCAATTCACGTATTGGAAATATCGATTATTTTTAAAATCACTTTCAAATTCAATTTATTTATTTCAAAAATAAATTGATTTTAATTCTAGCTCAAAACTAGTTCATTTCGATAGAAATCTATTTTTATCTATTCAAATGTGGAATTTCCAGCCCAATTCTTTCCAATTCACATATTATAATTTTACACAAATTATAGATATTTTTAATAATTTTATCAAGGCCCGTACAGTCGATTTCCATCAACGGCCATCGAACTGCACTTACAGCGACCTTTTCTGAAATTGATTTGGACATAATTCCAAATCCAACCGTTAGATTTCAAATTTCTAATATTCATTGGAAAGCTCTTTTCGATACGAACCCAATGGTTCTGGTTTTAGGAGAATCCGACGGTCGGATCTCCCACAACGTCAATTCGAAGTCAATGGTCGAAATTCACGAACTGCCGCGGCGCGGCGCGTTCTATTCAAGCCATTATATATATAATATATATATTATATATATTTCGTCGATTTCCTTTTTAAAACGTATTTTATAAATCGTTTTAA
Organism: Allium sativum; assembly: GCA_030737875.1. Classification (NCBI taxonomy): domain Eukaryota; kingdom Viridiplantae; phylum Streptophyta; class Magnoliopsida; order Asparagales; family Amaryllidaceae; genus Allium; species Allium sativum. The sequence goes on from CM060918.1 coordinate 847,171,250, forward strand.
ATTCGTTTTCAAAACCATTTCAACACTATATTCAATTTCAGGTCGATTTGATTTCAATTCAATTCGAATTCATTTCAATTTAATTCAATTTGAATTTACCTTCTATTTGATTCAATTCGAATTCGTTTCAAATCGATTTCAATTCAATTTAAATTTCAATTTCAATTTAATTCAATTTGAATTCATTTCTATTTGATTCAATTCGAATTTGTTTCCCATTCAATTCGAATTTTAATCTAATTCAATTTGAATTTCATTTCAAAATATTTAATTTTGAAATCACTTTTCAATATTCATTATACAACGAATAAAATCGATATAAATATCTTTCGCGTCAAAATAACGCATCTCTAATCAACACGGCTTTATATTTTTCACAACTTCTTTATTCTATTCAACAAATGAATATTTTTCCCATTGAACACATGAATCTATATTTCTTTCAACACACGACTAATCTCAACACATGAGTGATGTCAACACATCACTATTGTTGTTATGTAAAATATTTTATAAAACTATGGTATCTATCGTTTGATTTTAATTAGACTCCACCGTGATGTAGATTCTAATTGTAAATATGATAAAGATGTAATTTATTTTATTTAAAATATTTTACTCAACACATGAATAGTTTCAACACATGATCATCGTCAACACATGACTATTTTTATATTCAACACATGAATTTTCTTTTATAATATTCATTATTTTCCCGATTGGAATGAGGCCCAATCAATCACCATATAATGTTAATTATATGGATTCCATACAACACATGTATAAAATAGCATTGAAAAATAATCAACCATCAACCAAAGTGCACTACACTGTATAAGCATCAAATATAGATATCTGACGCTTATAACAGCCTGTCAATCGATCGATCGACATATTTAATCAATCAGGATGAGTGATCATCAAATTTCATCCCAACACCCGTGTGGGGTTTCAAACAATCAAACACAGATTTTATTTGTGCAGTTGGGCGACGTGTAAAATTTATCGACCCAATCGATATCAGTCAAATCAGTGTATATAAACAAATCGGCCGATTTGTTTATAAATATTCATTTATCCACTTTCACGTTAAAAATTATATTTTTAACGATAAACATTTTATTTTAACACATGAATTTATATTAGTTCATTTATTCAATAAAATGATATTTTTATTTTTCTAACATATTTTAGAAAATTTCGGCGGCATAACGGCACGATACTAGAAACGGAACAAGGCCTAGCCTTATCCCCGGTCTAGTGAAGGCCCACGCCATTCACACATCAATCAAATCCATTCCGTATCACCAAACAATTCAATTCAAACCAATTAGACTAACTAACTACACAACTAATCAATTTAACAAACAAGTCATCCATGGTCTGTGGATGACGGGTGTTGGGTGCTTCTAAGCACCGTCTACATCCTAGTATATATATATAACTAGAAAAAGAGTATTTGAGTGAGAAGTTCTCACTAAAGCTAATCCAAACGCCACGACTCTTCATAGGTAGAAAATCTTCGCCGTTTCTCCAACGAGGTCTGTTTCACGCGGTAATGTTAAAAGCCACATTTTTAACAACGCTACTTTATAAATAAAAGTCACATTTTCTTTCGGTTATTATATATATATCAAAATCGAATTTTTACCGCTACTTCATATATAAATATCGAATTCCCATTTCGCTACCTATATAAAAATCACATCTTTATGTTGATAAAAATCACTTCTTTATGTTGATAAAAATAATCACTTCTTTATGTTTTATAGGCCATTCAAATGATTAAAAATCCAATCTTTATAAAAATAAAAAATCACTTCTTTCTAAGGCGTCATTTAAATAAAAATCAAACCTTTGTAACTTTAAAACTCGCCTTTCTAACCTTAAAAATCTCGACTTTCTAACCTTAAAAATCTTAACTTTCTTGTTCATAAAAAAAATCAAACTTTGTCCATGATAAAAATTAAATCTTTGCTTATAAATAATATAAAAATCCTATTTTTATTAACATGAAAACCCTATTTTTAATAGCCTAACAATCATATTAAAAACAAAGCTATTTTTATTATTAAAACCCATGTATATTTATTTTAAAACCATTACATAAAAAAAACCACTAAAATGAATGTATAAAACTTACAAGAAATCATGGGAGGGGTGGGGATGGCACGTCGGGGCTGCAGTTGGCGAGGCTCTCCCCTGGTGGTCGGCGGCAGGCCAACCTGGGCGGTGGTGGCGCCTTAGAGACTGGCAGCGGGACATATGGATTGGGGTTCGTTCGAATTGGAGGGAGAGGGGAAAAGCAAGGGGAGGTCGGAGGGAGAAGGGCGTCGTCGGCAACTGGGCGGAGGGCTCGGCATCGCCAGCGGCGGTCTAAGGGAGGGCGACGACGTTAAATCGAACTGGGGATGACTCGATGGGGTACGGGTTGAAGAACAGGCGGAGGAGGAGGGAGGGGAAGGGTGCGGTGGTGCCCTTGGTGGTGGCGCGGTCATCGTTGGCGGCTGGAGGGGTTGGGCGATGAGGAGTTTAGGGTTCTGCCCCTTTTTATTTTATTCAATCGGCGTTGACCGATATTGTGAAGGAAGGGAGGGAGAAAGTGAAGGTATAAATATAAAACTATATTATTTAATTATTATTTTCCTCTTTAAAAGTAGACTTTTCGTATGAACCCCAAACCGAGCCCAACGACTGTCGCCCCTAGCTAATTACCCCCATTCCGAACACAATGGGATATGTTTCGTAACCCAATTCGGCTGTTACGATCAGTTTCCCTTAAATTTAAAATATAAATCTTTATATATTGAATTTGAACGAACATTTTAATTTACCGGGACCACGTATGGACTCTAAAAATTCCCAAAAAATATTTTCTAGCTTCGTATCGACGATACGGTCCTAACAAAACTAATTTCGTCGAATTCTAAGTCCGTTTGAAAAATGGTCATTTCCCAGTCGATTAAATTCAACTGAAATTGGTCAAACACGTTTAACTGCGCCACGCTCACATATTGATTCGAAAAATTATGAATTTTGTAACATAGCAATAATTTGACATCACGGATCCAACGAAACTGGTTTCGTCGAAAACAGAGGTCGTTTGCAAAATGGCTATTTTAAGGGCCATATATTATATTAAAATATATATAAATTCCACAGCGACTATTCTGAATTTTCAACTGGGCGTATCTTATCATTTCTAAAGTGAAATCTCAGTTTGTTAACTTCGTTAGGGAGATATTGTTATTCAGATTCAAATATCTCTTGTTTCATTCAATTCTGACTTATATTGAATTCGGTATATTAATTTGAAATTAGAAATCGAATTTTCGAACTACCGCGCCATTTCAGGCTCGTTATATAATAAAAATAAATTTATTCGTTTTAACTTCATCGAAAATAAATTTTCAGTCGTTATTATTTAAAATAATTCATTTTAAATGTTCAAAATTCACTAAAATTGCCGAAATAAAAATTTTAACCTGGCCCAGATTTTCCGGGTTATTACAATCTCCCCCATTTAAAACTTTTCGTCCTCGAAAAGGAACAAAGTCGAAAGTGGTTTGATTAATCAACTCTACGTTCGATCTAGCTTCCATTCTCCAACCTTTCAGTTTCTGAGAATTTTCAAAAATTTGGCTAACACCCTAAATTTTCGAAAAATTTCGCCACAACCTCCCCTGCACCGGGAGCATCGGGGAATTTCAAATAGCTTCCCCGGTCCTTCAGATCTCAAAAAGAAAAAGAAAAAGCCAAGCGGCTAGCCAATAGGCTCACAAAATCATCATCACCCAAACAAAACAGGAAATTATGTAGTAAACATGTACCTATTTGTCGGGCAAACAAGTTTTATTCTCTGCTCTAGCCTCCTTGCTATGACCTGTTCAATATAAGTATATGTATATGCAAGCAAATGCGACCAATTTTCAATACAATTCAATATTGGGTACAATTTGACCAAATGGTTTAAATTTATCAAACAAATAAACAAACAACACAAACATCAATCAATTAGTGAATTAGAGTTTCAAATTAATAATTTGATACATAGTCAAAAAATCATGTTTTTGATGCCAATTCACAACAATGTATTCTAGCTATATTAGTTTTGGTTCTCACACCAGTCTAATGGAAATATATAGAAATCACACCTTCGAAATTCGAATATGAATACTGATGATGATGCACCATCATCAGAATCATCCCCGGGTGTCTAGAATGTGACTCTATATCTATCCAATATATTAAAACTTCGAATATACGTTCATGACGCGTATACGCGAAATCTTTATATATTGGATTGCCCATATTCAAAATAAATAAATATTCAAATACGTTTAAAACGATTTAAATTTACAAAACAAAATTGTTTTCATTTGAAAAATATACTCTTCACACTCGTTCTAGGATACTACTGATCCTATCTCTAACGAGTTATTCTAATTGGATATTACTAATCCAATATCTGATGAATTCTTTCGTATGGTTCTAATGTGTCTTGTTCTCGAGCTCTGTAAACCAAAGCTCTGATACCAAATGAAGCGACCCGAAACTTCCCCGGTCTCCGAAGAGATGAGAAAGAACGAATTACTGTGAGGACAAGACAAATCAGAACACAAACAGAAGAACATTTCACTGTTATTACAACAATGCATCAGATTACAAGAATATACAGAGTATAAATGAATATTACACAGAAATATCAGAGATTTAAATTACATTTAAATACCTAGCAGTGGAAAATAATACAATACACAACTAGAAGAGATATACGGATACAAAGCTTTCCGGATATCATTCCAGCTGTAAACCAGGATCCTGTGAATATAAATCTACAAAACCAAAACTACTAGCTGCCCGTGCAAAAAATAGGGGCACCCAGAGTTTAGGTTAAAACAATAAACTCCAGGTCAGTCATGTGACTGGTGTGAGAACTAAAACAGTTATTAATTTTGGTTTTAAAGTTTGGTAAATCAAGGGACCATGCCGTATAACACGGAACGGGTTTCCTCCCAAGAATACCAGTGCATAGAACAAACAGCGCAATGCTAAATAAAGAAAAATGAAGCTGTTATAAGACCCAGGTCCCATCACACAATGCAACGCAAGCCGGAGGATAGGGTTTTCCCTTATAACAGCCAAAGCATGCTTGATACGTTTAAAACACGTTATTTGATACTATTATAAGTGTATAGTGTCAAAACAATTTCAATCATAAATATCAATCATAGACGGCATGGGTACCATATATCATGTCGCCATACTAGTTCTACAATTAAAACCGCAATACACGTATTGGAAATTGGATTCCATCATGAGTCGAGGCAAGGGGCAAGCTCCTCTCCGTGTTCGAGACACTCTAGCAAATGCCTCAGGACCCCATTATGATCCTTGGATCTTCAGGGCCGGTCCTCTCTTACTTTTGAGGATTAGTTATTCCTGAACACACGTTTCCCGGTCCTTACAGACCTATATCCGAGGCGCCTCATATCCAACAACCACACAGGTGAAAAGTATATAAATGTCAGGGCTGGTAGTTCACTGACACCACCCTAGCTAGAAAGAAACGTCGTGCTCTCCCTGCAGTCACTATCCCGTTTTTGACTCATACCGAGGTGTGAGGCTCGCGAATTCACGTTATACACAAAGCTACGCCACACAGGCCGTGCTTTGATCATCAACCACAAGACTTTGCTTTTCAACAGAAGCCTTGATCAATTGCCACTTACACGTGCCACATTGGCAATTCACTCCATGCGACTGATGTCCATCAATATACAACCTCTGAGCTCGTACGTCTCAGAGAAGGGCGTTAAGCAAGAGAATAAATTCTCCGCCGCCAAACAGATGTATATTTAATAGAGATCAATCAACACAGAATAAAATCCAATGTCAGACACACAATCCATTTACAAGTTCGTTCTGGGTCTGAACGAAACCGGAGGCACTTTCCTCGCATATCCATCCATCTCCAAGTACGTCTGGACGATCACCAACTGATTCCCTCATCTCGGGTGTACAGCCCAATCAAGATCATCAGTAATCACCCAAACGATGTGAAGACTTCAGGTCTTCAACCACTGTCTTCATCTTCGACATCTCGTCGAATCGGTTATTCAGAATGGGTATAACCCGGCCTTTCTGAATAACCCACGTATATAATTAACAAATGTTACACAAACACAATGAACGCCTCATTCCAATTCAGAATATTCTTTTATTCACAAAATCACATTCTTAGGGAAAGGTTCCCATTAATTTTATCAAAGATAAATTCTTCTAAATTTATTCTTTAATCTTCCTTTGGATATCATTTCAAACTAGTCGGGATTAACGAACCACACCGAAGTAATTATTTAGTTTATTTCCCAATCCCAACCTATATATCCCATGGAGCAAAACTGGTAATACTCCATATCTAACACCACGGTGTTATCGGTAAAATTAATTACCATTTCACGTTCAAATCTAATTTGTAACGGCTGGATTTTCGACCCAGAAAATCAACATAAAAACACACTGTTGACTATTCAAGCATCGAAAACACCAGGACATTAATAGAAGAATTTAGAGGGTGAGAAAGAAAAGATAGAACTAATAGAATAGAAGAAGAAGAAGATCACAACTGAACAGAATCAGAGTAACACGAAACTCGCAGCGGAACAAAATAAGATGTATTATATAACATAACTTTGAATACAAAACTGTATTGTATATACATACCATTATCAGAGTACAATACATCATATCACAGCGGAAATAACTCTACATAACTAATGGTGAAGCTTCCTGCTTTTGAGCTCCTCCAAGTGAATCTGCAAAGCCTGAAACACTTGACTGCCCGTACAAATTTGGGCACCCAAGAGTTTAGGGAAAACAAACAAAATAAACTCTGGGTCAGTCATGGGACTGGTGTGAGCAAATTTCAACTATACTGTTTAACTTTAAAAATTCTTTTCCAAACAAGAAGGTAATAGTAAGACCAACCCACACATAAACATGGACGGTTTTTACCTTACTATAACCCAACATATTTTTATATCAAACTTCAGTGATATTATAATAATGTCTACTCAATTAAATCATCAAGTAGCAGAACGCTTGCATCTCACGCTCCACATATATATAGTATAAAATCATAAACCGCAGGGCACTTATTGGAGATTGGATTTCAACAAACAAGGTATGGGAGCACCTTCTGAATAGTGTACTCTAGAGGGGATACACTCAGGGTTCAACAAGAACGTCTTGCAACCCGGCCACACATGACCGCTCACTCATTTAGCTTGAGTGTCGCGAATATATTGTCACCACGGTTGTAGGCCATCCAACCGTCATCCGAAGATACAGAATCGAAAAGAAGAATAAATATGAATTTTCTCTAGATCGGTGACAATACACCCTGCTTGGGGATGACCCAACTAGCCATGCTACCTAGCCCAACTTCTGTCATTCTCGGTTGTGAGGCTAGAGGCTACGTTTATCTTCAGAACATCTGATCACCATTCACTTTGAATGTCACATTGTCAAATCCGTAATCACACATTGATTGCACAAATGCACACTGGTTGTAGAATAAAGAGAAGTCTCCTTCTCCCCACCAACTTGGTATGTTCGTACAATCAACGGCGTGACCGTTGGAAATACTCTGTCTAACACTCGTCCATACAAGTTGTCCTGGGACTGGACAAACAAGAACATTATTCTAGAACTGGACGACCCTTGCATTTAACTCCGTCTTCAGTCATCTTCAGCATATCTAATTCGCAGCGCTTATGCCTATCCGGAATGGTTTCGGATAACGTATCCAACCGGTCTCTCCATATCGAAAACGATGGTCAAACACTACGATAGTCGGTTATTTAACTATCGAAGTAAAAAAAACATTCATTCTAATGTATAATTAACATCGCACAACCACGGGTATTTTTAATTTTAACACTCGAATTTATTATTCGAATTCTCATATCTTACCAGATATTTCTCAAATCCCGTTTTAGCCTTTCCATACTTCTTGGAAAACATTTCCAGTTATTATAAACTCTTATTCTTTCATGTTCCAGAAAACATACGTTATTAACGTTCGAACTATTTTCATTAATTTCACATTCTTTATTTTCTACCCTTGGACAATCTACCCTATTTGCATTGGAAAATACTTCCACTTTCATTTTAACCTTTTAATCGGCCCAACGTTCACTTTTAAAACATTATTCACTTTGAAATGTGAATATCATTTCTATTATAGAAATCTGAACATCTTTATCAAATAAATCAATACCATGATCCCGTTTATCGAAATCTCTTTCATACTTTATATATTCCTATTCCACTTTGTAAACTCTGTTTCTAAGTCAACTTCTTATCAAATCGATATCAAGTTTAAACTAAGTACTGACTCCTATCCTCTTTAACATTTATTTGTTTACAACTAAATGTTAATTATTATATCAGATTACAATCCCTAAAAATAGTTTACTTTTAATACATTCGACATCGTCGAATTCTAGTTACAAATCCTAATGGTTTAATTCTAATCACATTTCGAACATCGAAATGCTGTCATCAGTTTCTAATACGATTCCCCAATTCTTTTTCTAAACTCTTTCTTATATTTCTTTGAACAAACGTCGTTACTTATTACTCTAGAATAATTGGATTTCAAACCAAACTGTTACATTTTCTAGGAAGTGCTGCTATATATAAAAGTCATGCTTAAGTCAAATCAACAGCAGTTAATTTGTCGCTATAGTTCTAAACTTGTCATACGCTGTAATATTCCCCTTATAACTAATTACAGTCACACTTACCTTATCAACAGCGTTATTTTATTGCTATAGTTCAACTTGTCATGCGCTGTAATATTCTTTGTTATAACTAATCTTGACATAACAGTCACACTTATCTTATCAACAGCGTTATTTTATCGCTATAATTCTAAGACTTGCATACGCTGCCATATTCCTTTTATACTAATCTTGACATCTATTTCTGTCACAAAAATCTCTTTCTGTTACAAAAATCTTGATATCTCTTTCCGTTACAACCTGATATCGTTCCTCGGTAATAGCGAAGCCGTTCAAGTTGGGGTATTTTATTTACCTCTCAGACCTTGATCGACAACGTTCTTACCTTAGAACCGATACAATTCTGTATTCAAATTCCTTATTACTTAATATATTCATTAAATCGTATTTCCTTGTTGTATTTTGGAATATGGTTTTACAACACCATATTCTTACTTTGGAATCTCTGTGGTTTATGCATATTTAATTTAAACATTAACTCTTTGCTTTCTCCATTTCCCAGTTCTTATCTATAACTTCTTAAATGGTAATTAACTCTCATTAATTTCGATAAACTTATTTCTAACCTGTTTTCATTAGATTAATTAAAGACCAATTAATCTAATAATCATGTTCCCAAATAACAGTTGATTAAATCAACTTATTTCCATCAGTAAATTCGTTAACTGATTTTAATTACTTCTTAACATTAGATTAATCTAATTAATCTAATGATATCTCTAAATTATTTATCTTAAATATAATTATCCAAATATTTAATCGTCGGATAGTTTTTACTTTATAAACTTGTTTAAAAGTCGACAATCGCTTTTATTTGCTTTATAAAAACGAACTCTAAAATATTGGTTTATAATAGAACTTCTATTATAATTTAAAACTTCACTTTAATTATAAAAATATAATTTCTATAATTAACTTCATTGATTTGCCTGACGGTAAATCAGTTTCTTAACAAAACGATGGTTTTACGGTCGATTGTTAACATTTTCTTAATCGATATCGTTTATTTATTTAATCTAAACAAATGTTGAATTTTCGTTGAACATCAATATTCACATGGGGTCTTAAATATAATTCGGGTTCAGACAGTGCATACAAAACAAACAGTACATATAAATATCGAGGAATCCGGTCGAATTCCTCCAACCGGTTTCCGCATCCACAGATGTCAGTCAAACACAATTCACACTAACTCTATACTAGGGGTATTCTAATCGGTGGAATCAATGTCCAACTGATGATGTGTACATATATATAACGGTATATAATATTCAACCAAATTAGTTGTAATCAACCTAATCAACCCTCACACAGCATTCAAACAACATTAAAATATAATTGCAATATTTTAAAATAGATCAGAGTTAGTGATTTTACTCACCTTGCGCGTTAACCATTAAATAACGATTTGCGTCATTCCTTGCTTCCTCTTACTGACGTTCTCATCTCAGTGAGCCGTTTATGACCAACCCGCTTGCGCTTCTTTCCACCGTCAGCCCATATACCGCTTGTTCGCTCCCTTTTCTTAGTTTAAAACCGTGCCCAGACTTGACTCCAAATCGACTTCATAGCGTCGCCACTTTTTCAAAAATGACGCTCAAGACATATATGCTTCACTTTTTTCAAACATCGTTCATGTCCTTCAGCGTAACCACTTGCCGCCACCTGCTAGTAAACATTGTCCTCTTCATGTAACTCATGTTTACGTTACATCATTTTCAACCGTGCACGAAGTACAAAACTGAGACCGCCATTTCTCCACTTCAAGTTCATCACTTTAAACACACAGTCGAACCCACATAACCACGCCACGCCTTTACGCTGCAAATGCTTCAACTCCACTCTTCAAACAAGTCCCAATCGCCATTTACAGAGCCCGCATACACGAGACAGATTGATCACCTTCCTACCGTTCTCAATACACCTTGCCACCTCCACATGAAAACAAGTGTACAGCAGTTATTCCACTACAGTACTTCACTCCACGTTTCATGCTAGTGCCTGCGAAGTCGAGCTCAATGTCCTTCCATCTCGCCATGTTAAAAACGCATGCTGCAAGTATATTTAACGTCCACTTTTGTTTTGGGCCTCTTCTTTTTTTGTTTTTCTTTTCCTTCTTCTTAAACATTTTCGGCCCACTCCAATAAGCCCCCTTGCTTTCGCACACCCAGATCCATCTCCTTCTATAACTTCTCCCCAAAACTCAGTCTACTACCTCCTATGGAAAAACGTAACTCTAGTAATACACAGTCTATTCATTTTGACGTCATTACCACAACTGTATTTTCACCGCATCCTTTACTAACTCCACAAAAGCTTCACTGCTTATGTAAAACTTCCCAACTAAGACCATTTATCATCAAAATATTTCGCCACCTGTACATCACTCCCACCATTTTCCAATTACTTTGGTTTGCAGCATCTCCTGAAAATGAACCAACGCAAGTCCACTTTCAGACCCATCCCACCATAACACCACCGAACCCCACATGCACGTGTCTCCTCTTAGCAACAGCTCCATGCTCACAACATCAACCGTTAATGATCCCACCTCCACGTTCAAAAAGATCTCCACCATTTCGCACGCTCTTCTCCACTGAGTTGGACTTCCATCTGCTGCGCCTCCTGGTTCAGTCGGTGGTCCCTTTTCTGCTACGCCCAGTAGCCTTGGTCTTGCTTCAGGGAGTAAAACTCCACTCTTCATAATGAACACAGCATATCCCTTTACTGCCGATGCCAAGCAGACCTAACTGATGCGGATTCTCCTTTCCGAACTCCTGGGAAGATGCGTTGCATCTTATGGAAAACATCAGGTCGAAGCTCTCGAGTATAGGCCCCCACTGATCTATTTTTCTTTTGTTTTGTTTTAAATTTTTAGTTTCTGTCCATGGATTTCAAAGAGAAACACCATATATTTATAAGTGGGGAGAGCTTAATGGTTAAGTAATAGCAGCGTAGGATAGGAGTTAGGGGAATGGTGTTAGCTAATAGGTTATGGCGCCAAGTAGATTAGCCATGTTCTGTAGTAAATTGATGGCGAAAGGGTATGGGTGAGAGTTATAGGATAGGTTGTGCTCCTGTAATATAGCATGTACTTTTGGTTTTTGCGGACAGTTAGCATGTGCTAGTGATGCTTCTCCTGTCTGCGTTATTTAATGCATACGTTTAGGTTATAGTCTTCTGTAGAGCATTGTGATGTGAGTTTACAATACTGTTCCGTTACTTAAGGGTTAAGGTAGGATAAAAATATCTGCATATTAAATATATATTATCTTAGGGATGAAGTATAGTGTCCTGTATACAAACTGAATTCCGTTCATATATGAGCTGCCACAGACAGAAGTAAGAGTGCAGTCATGCTCAACGAGGTGTCACGGTCCCAAAAATATAATAATACCGGTAGTTTAACTCATATTTTGAAATCCTGAAATACCGATACAGGGTACACAATACTCCCAATAAAAAGTTGCATATTTAATTAATTAAAAATTACAGTAAAATTCTAAAAATTAAATTATCGCTGCGCCTCAAAAGAACCTTGTCCCGGTTTGCATCCGATATCAAGTTATATTCAAATAACTGTTACGGTCGATATACGATTTCATAGCGACTTTCTGAATATTTGATTTGGACATATCTTATAATATATTCGACGAAATCTTGGTTTTTCACTTCTGTTAGAAAGATACAGTTCAACAGATTCCAACGTTTCTTGTTTCGCAGAAATCTGATTCAAAACAAGTCCGTAACACTCAGTTGAAGTTTAGGACGTTAAATTACGAACTGCAGGGTTGTTCTGAGCTCGATTATGATTAATATATATTTATATACGTTCAACTTCTTTTTAATTAATATATAAATCCACTTATATTACAAATTCAATATTTAAACTGATTTAAATATTCAAATACCAACCGACAAAAATGCGAGACGTTACAGACCTTCCCCCTTAAAATAATTTCGTCCTCGAAATTGCTAAGATAGGGAAAATGCTACAATCTCTGTTATAAACAGGTTAAAAATCTTTTTGGTTTACTTCATAATTCCAGTTTCCACTGAACTGATTATTTCCAATTAAAATATTTATTCCTTATTATTTCGAATATTTTCAAAATTTCTGAAAATTTCCTAACAGCTTAAATTTTCAGAGAATCTCGCCAGCATCTCCTCTGCACGGCCCACTCGGTACTACAGCAACTTGCCACTCCGGGCCTTCTCCAATCCAAAAGAAAATCAAACAGCCAAACGGGTTGCCCAAACTGACTCATAAAAAATCTCATACTCGTATATAAACGTGTACCTTCTCTGTTGGGCATTCAACTCTATCTCTGCCATCTGCTATTCAACCAGAATATATCCAAATATTTCCAACTGATCTCCAATCGATTTATGTTCAAACCACTCTTTCGCTTTTACTAAGCCAAATTTCAATTTCAACTCCAATTCCATTTACTGATTTATTTCTCAAATCAGTTTTCTTCATTTCCAAATTCAAAATCTGATTCTTATTCTCCAAGAATCAATTCTTTTTAATAACCCGAATCTCCAATTTACATTCTGGATCGTTCCAAATTCAACCCAATTTTGTTTGTCTTAGTTTAAATTCCACTTTTACGATTTTAACTCCATAAGTTAAATTTTTATTTCAGAATTCAAATTCCTGGGATTTATTTCAAATCAGTTTGAAATCATATATAATTCAAAACATTTGAATTTCTGACAACTTGTTTCTCAAACAATACAAAACAAAATCTTTGGTAGTAATCCGTCACTTAGCAACTCGAAAATGAACACCGATAATGGCGCGCTTCATCATCGGAATTTATTTTCCAGTACTCGAAGTGAGTTCAATACTATTATCATTTTTCAAAACTCATTTTTCAAACATTTTCACTTTGAATATTACTTCAAAATATCTTTCATAGCACTTGGAAAACAAATTTTCAAATCTCCCAGGATTTTAAAATTCCCTTATATTTTATCCAATTTCAATTTCAATTCTTTTCCAAGTTTCTAGAGTTTTATTTCAATTCTGGTCTTTAATTCAGATTCAGCTCATCTGATTTTGCATATCATACTTATATAATATTTCGATTGGTAGTTTATATAACCAACTTAATTATAATCCTGTTCGATCATAATAATGATCACATATCCAATATATTATATTAATATTAAGATATACACTTCTTTTTATATCAAAATATACTTTGGGTAAAATTATTTTATTTACCCCGCTTTCAAAACAATATCATGTCGAATTACTCTGTTCAAGAGTTTAGAAACACCTATCGATCCAGTTTGCATTACTGTTTCGACCAGAATTCATAAACCACTCGACTGACCAGTCAACACAATATAAAACAGTTTTTATATTAATTCACAAATACGCGCTCATCTATATACACTCAAACTCAATCTAGAGTACAACTAACTCCATCTCTATTGAGTTACGCCACAGAACCAAGGTAATCACTTAACCTTATGCTCTGATACCATCTGTAACGGCTGGATTTTCGACCCAGAAAATCAACATAAAAACACACTGTTGACTATTCAAGCATCGAAAACACCAGGACATTAATAGAAGAATTTAGAGGGTGAGAAAGAAAAGATAGAACTAACAGAATAGAAGAAGAAGAAGATCACAACTGAACAGAATCAGAGTAACACGAAACTCGCAGCGGAACAAAATAAGATGTATTATATAACATAACTTTGAATACAAAACTGTATTGTATATACATACCATTATCAGAGTACAATACATCATATCACAGCGGAAATAACTCTACATAACTAATGGTGAAGCTTCCTGCTTTTGAGCTCCTCCAAGTGAATCTGCAAAGCCTGAAACACTTGACTGCCCGTACAAATTTGGGCACCCAAGAGTTTAGGGAAAACAAACAAAATAAACTCTGGGTCAGTCATGGGACTGGTGTGAGCAAATTTCAACTATACTGTTTAACTTTAAAAATTCTTTTCCAAACAAGAAGGTAATAGTAAGACCAACCCACACATAAACATGGACGGTTTTTACCTTACTATAACCCAACATATTTTTATATCAAACTTCAGTGATATTATAATAATGTCTACTCAATTAAATCATCAAGTAGCAGAACGCTTGCATCTCACGCTCCACATATATATAGTATAAAATCATAAACCGCAGGGCACTTATTGGAGATTGGATTTCAACAAACAAGGTATGGGAGCACCTTCTGAATAGTGTACTCTAGAGGGGATACACTCAGGGTTCAACAAGAACGTCTTGCAACCCGGCCACACATGACCGCTCACTCATTTAGCTTGAGTGTCGCGAATATATTGTCACCACGGTTGTAGGCCATCCAACCGTCATCCGAAGATACAGAATCGAAAAGAAGTATAAATATGAATTTTCTCTAGATCGGTGACAATACACCCTGCTTGGGGATGACCCAATTAGCCATGCTGCCTAGCCCAACTTCTGTCATTCTCGGTTGCGAGGCTAGAGGCTACGTTTATCTTCAGAACATCTGATCACCATTCACTTTGAATGTCACATTGTCAAATCCGTAATCACACATTGATTGCACAAATGCACACTGGGTGTAGAATAAAGAGAAGTCTCCTCCTCCCCACCAACTTGGTATGTTCGTACAATCAACGGCGTGACCGTTGGAAATACTCTGTCTAACACTCGTCCATACAAGTTGTCCTGGGACTGGACAAACAAAAACATTATTCTAGAACTGGACGACCCTTGCATTTAACTCCGTCTTCAATCATCTTCAGCATATCTAATTCGCAGCGCTTATGCCTATCCGGAATGGTTTCGGATAACGTATCCAACCGGTCTCTCCATATCGAAAACGATGGTCAAACACTTCGATAGTCGGTTATTTAACTATCGAAGTAAAAACAACATTCATTCTAATGTATAATTAACATCGCACAACCACGGGTATTTTTAATTTTAACACTCGACTTTATTATTCGAATTCTCATATCTTACCAGATATTTCTCAAATCCCGTTTTAGCCTTTCCATACTTCTTGGAAAACATTTCCAGTTATTATAAACTCTTATTCTTTCATGTTCCAGAAAACATACGTTATTAACGTTCGAACTATTTTCATTAATTTCACATTCTTTATTTTCTACCCTTGGACAATCTACCCTATTTGCATTGGAAAATACTTCCACTTTCATTTTAACCTTTTAATCGGCCCAACGTTCACTTTTAAAACATTATTCACTTTGAAATGTGAATATCATTTCTATTATAGAAATCTGAACATCTTTATCAAATAAATCAATACCATGATCCCGTTTATCGAAATCTCTTTCATACTTTATATATTCCTATTCCACTTTGTAAACTCTGTTTCTAAGTCAACTTCTTATCAAATCGATATCAAGTTTAAACTAAGTACTGACTCCTATCCTCTTTAACATTTATTTGTTTACAACTAAATGTTAATTATTATATCAGATTATAATCCCTAAAAATAGTTTACTTTTAATACATTCGACATCGTCGAATTCTAGTTACAAATCCTAATGGTTTAATTCTAATCACATTTCGAACATCGAAATGCTGTCATCAGTTTCTAATACGATTCCCCAATTCTTTTTCTAAACTCTTTCTTATATTTCTTTGAACAAACGTCGTTACTTATTACTCTAGAATAATTGGATTTCAAACCAAACTGTTACATTTTCTAGGAAGTGCTGCTATATATAAAAGTCATACTTAAGTCAAATCAACAGCAGTTAATTTGTCGCTATAGTTCTAAACTTGTCATACGCTGTAATATTCCCCTTATAACTAATTACAGTCACACTTACCTTATCAACAGCGTTATTTTATTGCTATAGTTCAACTTGTCATGCGCTGTAATATTCTTTGTTATAACTAATCTTGACATAACAGTCACACTTATCTTATCAACAGCGTTATTTTATCGCTATAATTCTAAGACTTGCATACGCTGCCATATTCCTTTTATACTAATCTTGACATCTATTTCCGTCACAAAAATCTCTTTCTGTTACAAAAATCTTGATATCTCTTTCTGTTACAACCTGATATCGTTCCTCGGTAATAGCGAAGCCGTTCAAGTTGGGGTATTTTATTTACCTCTCAGACCTTGATCGACAACGTTCTTACCTTAGAACCGATACAAGTCTGTATTCAAATTCCTTATTACTTAATATATTCATTAAATCGTATTTCCTTGTTGTATTTTGGAATATGGTTTTACAACACCATATTCTTACTTTGGAATCTCTGTGGTTTATGCATATTTAATTTAAACATTAACTCTTTGCTTTCTCCATTTCCCAGTTCTTATCTATAACTTCTTAAATGGTAATTAACTCTCATTAATTTCGATAAACTTATTTCTAACCTGTTTTCATTAGATTAATTAAAGACCAATTAATCTAATAATCATGTTCCCAAATAACAGTTGATTAAATCAACTTATTTCCATCAGTAAATTCTTTAACTGATTTTAATTACTTCTTAACATTAGATTAATCTAATTAATCTAATGATATCTCTAAATTATTTATCTTAAATATAATTATCCAAATATTTAATCGTCGGATAGTTTTTACTTTATAAACTAGTTTAAAAGTCGACAATCGCTTTTATTTGCTTTATAAAAACGAACTCTAAAATATTGGTTTATAATAGAACTACTATTATAATTTAAAACTTCACTTTAATTATAAAAATATAATTTCTATAATTAACTTCATTGATTTGCCTGACGGTAAATCAGTTTCTTAACAAAACGATGGTTTTACGGTCGATTGTTAACATTTTCTTAATCGATATCGTTTATTTATTTAATCTAAACAAATGTTGAATTTTCGTTGAACATCAATATTCACATGGGGTCTTAAATATAATTCGGGTTCAGACAGTGCATACAAAACAAACAGTACATATAAATATCGAGGAATCCGGTCGAATTCCTCCAACCGGTTTCCGCATCCACAGATGTCAGTCAAACACAATTCACACTAACTCTATACTAGGGGTATTCTAATCGGTGGAATCAATGTCCAACTGATGATGTGTACATATATATAACGGTATATAATATTCAACCAAATTAGTTGTAATCAACCTAATCAACCATCACACAGCATTCAAACAACATTAAAATATAATTGCAATATTTTAAAATAGATCAGAGTTAGTGATTTTACTCACCTTGCGCGTTAACCATTAAATAACGATTTGCGTCATTCCTTGCTTCCTCTTACTGACGTTCTCATCTCAGTGAGCCGTTTATGACCAACCCGCTTGCGCTTCTTTCCACCGTCAGCCCATATACCGCTTGTTCGCTCCCTTTTCTTAGTTTAAAACCGTGCCCAGACTTGACTCCAAATCGACTTCATAGCGTCGCCACTTTTTCAAAAATGACGCTCAAGACATATATGCTTCACTGTTTTCAAACATCGTTCACGTCCTTCAGCGTAACCACTTGCCGCCACCTGCTAGTAAACATTGTCCTCTTCATGTAACTCATGTTTACGTTACATCATTTTCAACCGTGCACGAAGTACAAAACTGAGACCGCCATTTCTCCACTTCAAGTTCATCACTTTAAACACACAGTCGAACCCACATAACCACGCCACGCCTTTACGCTGCAAATGCTTCAACTCCACTCTTCAAACAAGTCCCAATCGCCATTTACAGAGCCCGCATACACGAGACAGATTGATCACCTTCCTACCGTTCTCAATACACCTTGCCACCTCCACATGAAAACAAGTGTACAGTAGTTATTCCACTACAGTACTTCACTCCACGTTTCATGCTAGTGCCTGCGAAGTCGAGCTCAATGTCCTTCCATCTCGCCATGTTAAAAACGCATGCTGCAAGTATATTTAACGTCCACTTTTGTTTTGGGCCTCTTCTTTTTTTGTTTTTCTTTTCCTTCTTCTTAAACATTTTCGGCCCACTCCAATAAGCCCCCTTGCTTTCGCACACCCAGATCCATCTCCTTCTATAACTTCTCCCCAAAACTCAGTCTACTACCTCCTATGGAAAAACGTAACTCTAGTAATACACAGTCTATTCATTTTGACGTCATTACCACAACTGTATTTTCACCGCATCCTTTACTAACTCCACAAAAGCTTCACTGCTTATGTAAAACTTCCCAACTAAGACCATTTATCATCAAAATATTTCGCCACCTGTACATCACTCCCACCATTTTCCAATTACTTTGGTTTGCAGCATCTCCTGAAAATGAACCAACGCAAGTCCACTTTCAGACCCATCCCACCATAACACCACCGAACCCCACATGCACGTGTCTCCTCTTAGCAACAGCTCCATGCTCACAACATCAACCGTTAATGATCCCACCTCCACGTTCAAAAAGATCTCCACCATTTCGCACGCTCTTCTCCACTGAGTTGGACTTCCATCTGCTACGCCTCCTGGTTCAGTCGGTGGTCCCTTTTCTGCTACGCCCAGTAGCCTTGGTCTTGCTTCAGGGAGTAAAACTCCACTCTTCATAATGAACACAGCATATCCCTTTACTGCCGATGCCAAGCAGACCTAACTGATGCGGATTCTCCTTTCCGAACTCCTGGGAAGATGCGTTGCATCTTATGGAAAACATCAGGTCGAAGCTCTCGAGTATAGGCCCCCACTGATCTATTTTTCTTTTGTTTTGTTTTAAATTTTTAGTTTCTGTCCATGGATTTCAAAGAGAAACACCATATATTTATAAGTGGGGAGAGCTTAATGGTTAAGTAATAGCAGCGTAGGATAGGAGTTAGGGGAATGGTGTTAGCTAATAGGTTATGGCGCCAAGTAGATTAGCCATGTTCTGTAGTAAATTGATGGCGAAAGGGTATGGGTGAGAGTTATAGGATAGGTTGTGCTCCTGTAATATAGCATGTACTTTTGGTTTTTGCGGACAGTTAGCATGTGCTAGTGATGCTTCTCCTGTCTGCGTTATTTAATGCATACGTTTAGGTTATAGTCTTCTGTAGAGCATTGTGATGTGAGTTTACAATACTATTCCGTTACTTAAGGGTTAAGGTAGGATAAAAATATCTGCATATTAAATATATATTATCTTAGGGATGAAGTATAGTGTCCTGTATACAAACTGAATTCCGTTCATATATGAGCTGCCACAGACAGAAGTAAGAGTGCAGTCATGCTCAACGAGGTGTCACGGTCCCAAAAATATAATAATACCGGTAGTTTAACTCATATTTTGAAATCCCGAAATACCGATACAGGGTACACAATACTCCCAATAAAAAGTTGCATATTTAATTAATTAAAAATTACAGTAAAATTCTAAAAATTAAATTATCGCTGCGCCTCAAAAGAACCTTGTCCCGGTTTGCATCCGATATCAAGTTATATTCAAATAACTGTTACGGTCGATATACGATTTCATAGCGACTTTCTGAATATTTGATTTGGACATATCTTATAATATATTCGACGAAATCTTGGTTTTTCACTTCTGTTAGAAAGATACAGTTCAACAGATTCCAACGTTTCTTGTTTCGCAGAAATCTGATTCAAAACAAGTCCGGAACACTCAGTTGAAGTTTAGGACGTTAAATTACGAACTGCAGGGTTGTTCTGAGCTCGATTATGATTAATATATATTTATATACGTTCAACTTCTTTTTAATTAATATATAAATCCACTTATATTACAAATTCAATATTTAAACCGATTTAAATATTCAAATACCAACCGACAAAAATGCGAGACGTTACATAATTAAAGATTTAACTATCGCTTTGGAGCAAAACTGGTGATACTCCACTCTCGATCACTTTTCAGGTTTTATAATTTAAATTATCAATTCACATTTTAATCTAATTAAAGATTCATTAAAACTCCACTTAGTTTTAATCTTTTCAAAAATCAACATCTTGCCTTTAACTGCGGCAAAGAACCAATGTCATCTAAAACACGATTCACGATAAACCCAAATCACATTTTATATTAAATACAAGGCTCTGAATAGAAAATATATCGGCTTATATTCAATATCAAATTCTGAAACCAACAAATATCGTATTGGAAATAACGATATGAATATATCTTTCAAATCCCCATAACGATATTGTATAGTCACGAAACCCAACATCGAAATATTCCGAAGATAATTTCGATTCAACTCCAGTCCAATTCACGTATTGGAAATATCGATTATTTTTAAAATCACTTTCAAATTCAATTTATTTATTTCAAAAATAAATTGATTTTAATTCTAGCTCAAAACTAGTTCATTTCGATAGAAATCTATTTTTATCTATTCAAATGTGGAATTTCCAGCCCAATTCTTTCCAATTCACATATTATAATTTTACCCAAATTATAGATATTTTTAATAATTTTATCACGTACAGTCGATTTCCATCAACGGCCATCGAACTGCACTTACAGCGACCTTTTCTGAAATTGATTTGGACATAATTCCAAATCCAACCGTTAGATTTCAAATTTCTAATATTCATTGGAAAGCTCTTTTCGATATGAACCCAACGGTTCTGGTTTTAGGAGAATCCGACGGTCGGATCTCCCACAACGTCAATTCGAAGTCAATGGTCGAAATTCACGAACTGCCGCGGCGCGGCGCGTTCTATTCAAGCCATTATATATATAATATATATATATTATATATATTTCGTCGATTTCCTTTTTAAAACGTATTTTATAAATCGTTTTAAATTCGTTTTCAAAACCATTTCAACACTATATTCAATTTCAGGTCGATTTGATTTCAATTCAATTCGAATTCATTTCAATTTAATTCAATTTGAATTTACCTTCTATTTGATTCAATTCAAATTCGTTTCAAATCGATTTCAATTCAATTTAAATTTTAATTTCAATTTAATTCAATTTGAATTCATTTCTATTTGATTCAATTCGAATTTGTTTCCCATTCAATTCGAATTTTAATCTAATTTAATTTGAATTTCATTTCAAAATATTTAATTTTGAAATCACTTTTCAATATTCATTATACAACGAATAAAATCGATATAAATATCGTTCGCGTCAAAATAACGCATCTCTAATCAACACGGCTTTATATTTTTCACAACTTCTTTATTCTATTCAACAAATGAATATTTTTCCCATTCAACACATGAATCTATATTTCTTTCAACACACGACTAATCTCAACACATGAGTGATGTCAACACATCACTATTGTTGCTATGTAAAATATTTTATAAAACTACGGTATTTATCGTTTGATTTTAATTAGACTCCACCGTGAAGTAGATTCTAATTGTAAATATGATAAAGATGTAATTTATTTTATTTAAAATATTTTACTCAACACATGAATAGTTTCAACACATGATCATCGTCAACACATTACTATTTTTATATTCAACACATGAATTTTCTTTTGTAATATTCATTATTTTCCCGATTGGAATGAGGCCCAATCAATCACCATATAATGTTAATTATATGGATTCCATACAACACATGTATAAAATAGCATTGAAAAATAATCAACCATCAACCAAAGTGCACTACACTGTATAAGCATCAAATATAGATATCTGACGCTTATAACAGCCTGTCAATCGATCGATCGACATATTTAATCAATCAGGATGAGTGATCATCAAATTTCATCCCAACACCCGTGTGGGGTTTCAAACAATCAAACACAGATTTTATTTGTGCAGTTGGGCGACGTGTAAAATTTATCGACCCAATCGATATCAGTCAAATCAGTGTATATAAACAAATCGGCCGATTTGTTTATAAATATTCATTTATCCACTTTCACGTTAAAAATTATATTTTTAACGATAAACATTTTATTTTAACACATGAATTTCTATTAGTTCATTTATTCAATAAAATGATATTTTTATTTTTCTAACATATTTTAGAAAATTTCGGCGGCATAACGGCACGATACTAGAAACGGAACAAGGCCTAGCCTTATCCCCGGTCTAGTGAAGACCCACGCCATTCACACATCAATCAAATCCATTCCGTATCACCAAACAATTCAATTCAAACCAATTAGACTAACTAACTACACAACCAATCAATTTAACAAACAAGTCATCCATGTTCTGTGGATGACGGGTGTCGGGTGCTACTAAGCACCGTCTGCATCCTAGTATATATATATAACTAGAAAAAGAGAATTTGAGTGAGAAGTTCTCACCAAAGCTAATCCAAATGCCACGACTCTTCATAGGTAGAAAATCTTCGCCGTTTCTCCAACGAGGTCTGTTTCACGCGGTAATGTTAAAAGCCACATTTTTAACAACGCTACTTTATAAATAAAAGTCACATTTTTCTTTCGGTTATTATATATATCAAAATCGAATTTTTACCGCTACTTCATATATATAAATATCGAATTCCCATTTCGCTACCTATAAAAAAATCACATCTTTATGTTGATAAAAATCACTTCTTTATGTTGATAAAAATAATCACTTCTTTATGTTTTATAGGCCATTCAAATGATTAAAAATCCAATCTTTATAAAAATAAAAAATCACTTCTTTCTAAGGTGTCATTCAAATAAAAATCAAACCTTTGTAACTTTAAAACTCGCGTTTCTAACCTTAAAAATCTCGACTTTCTAACCTTAAAAATCTTAACTTTCTTGTTCATAAAAAAAAATCAAACTTTGTCCATGATAAAAATTAAATCTTTGCTTATAAATAATATAAAAATCCTATTTTTATTAACATGAAAACCCTATTTTTAATAGCCTAACAATCATATTAAAAACAAAGCTATTTTTATTATTAAAACCCGTGTATGTTTATTTTAAAACCAATACATAAAAAAACCACTAAAATGAATGTATAAAACTTACAAGAAATCATGGGAGGGGTGGGGATGGCACGTCGGGGCTGCAGTTGGCGAGGCTCTCCCCTGGTGGTCGGCGGCAGGCCAACCTGGGCGGTGGTGGCGCCTTAGAGACTGGCAGCGGGACATATGGATTTGGGGTTCGTTCGAATTGGAGGGAGAGGGGAAAAGCAAGGGGAGGTCGGAGGGAGAAGGGCGTCGTCGGCAACTGGGCGGAGGGCTCGGCATCGCCAGCGGTGGTCTAAGGGAGGGCGACGACGTTAAATCGAACTGGGGATGACTCGATGGGGTACGGGTTGAAGAACAGGCGGAGGAGGAGGGAGGGGAAGGGTGCGGTGGTGCCCTTGGTGGTGGCGCGGTCATCGTTGGCGGCTGGAGGGGTTGGGCGACGAGGAGTTTAGGGTTCTGCCCCTTTTTATTTTATTCAATCGGCGTTGACCGATATTGTGAAGGAAGGGAGGGAGAAAGTGAAGGTATAAATATAAAATTATATTATTTAATTATTATTTTCCTCTTTAAAAGTAGACTTTTCGTATGAACCCCAAACCGAGCCCAACGACTGTCACCCCTAGCTAATTACCCCCATTCCGAACACAATGGGATATGTTTCGTAACCCAATTCGGCTGTTACGATCAGTTTCCCTTAAATTTAAAATATAAATCTTTATATATTGAATTTGAACGAACATTTTAATTTACCGGGACCACGTATGGACTCTAAAAATTCCCAAAAAATATTTTCTAGCTTCGTATCGACGATACGGTCCTTACAAAACTAATTTCGTCGAATTCTGAGTCCGTTTGAAAAATGGCCATTTCCCAGTCGATTAAATTCAACTGAAATTGGTCAAACACGTTTAACTGCGCCACGCTCACATATTGATTCGAAAAATTATGAATTTTGAAACATAGCAATAATTTGACATCATGGATCCAACGAAACTGGTTTCGTCGAAAACAGAGGTTGTTTGCAAAATGGCTATTTTAAGGGCCATATATTATATTAAAATATATATAAATTCCACAGCGACTATTCTGAATTTTCAACTGGGCGTATCTTATCATTTCTAAAGTGAAATCTCAGTTTGTTAACTTCGTTAGGAAGATATTGTTATTCAGATTCAAATATCTCTTGTTTCGTTCAATTCTGACTTATATTGAATTCGGTATATTCATTTGAAATTAGAAATCGAATTTTCGAACTACCGCGCCATTTCAGGCTCGTTATATAATAAAAATAAATTTATTCGTTTTAACTTCGTCGAAAATAAATTTTCAGTCGTTATTTTTTAAAATAATTCATTTTAAATGTTCAAAATTCACTAAAATTGCCGAAATAAAAATTTTAAACTGGCCCAAATTTTCCGGGTTATTACACTTGTACCTTTTGTCGGCATATCAACTCTATCACTTCCATATGTTATCAACTCAGCATATACTAATGTTATCAAAATTAAATTCCAATCTTCTTTTATCCACAACACCACCATTCGCTTATATCGGAGCCAAATATCATTTTAACTCGAGTTTCTTCTCGATTCCCAACTCTTAACTTGATTATCCCATTACAGTTCAAATTTGAATCTCATACTCCAATTGGTCTTGATATCATTCTAAATCAGTCTCAGTTACCACTTTACTGGCTTTACTTTAATTCAGATTTGCTTTCACAAATTTCTGTTAAATTTGTTTTTAATTCTAACAGTGTTTCCTTGGGAGTTTTTAAACAGTTTACTCTTTTCAAAAATCAAAATTTTCTTTTGAACATGTCACTGAGCCCTTAATTAATATTCCATTAGTTAAATCACTTCTCTATTTCTTTATCAATATTTGTTAACCAAATATTTTCAATAACCATATTGGCCTTTTACATTATTTGGAAAACATTTCCGAATATCGCCTTCCTTTATTTTCTAGACTATAGAAAATATATGTTATTTATAAGTGGAAACTATTCCAATTACTTATCTCTTTTCCGATCTCGTTTATATCTATACTTAGGAAATATTCTTTATTATATTTCCAAGCTTACACTTATTTGGCTTAAAACGGAGGTTGTGTAAAACATCGTTACGACAACCCAAATACTATATTCAACTAACTCTTATTCAACATTGATCTTCGAGCCTGAAATCTTACTATTTATTTGTTAATAATGAAATCAATCAAGTTGGGGTATAACTACCTCTCAGACCTTGCCTGAATAACATTTATAACGTCAAAACAGATATGACTACTTACTCGAATAATCGATACCATACAACTACTTATTCACTTTTAAACACGTATACGCTCCCTCTTTCTATTCTTACTAGATTATATTCTTTGTCTTCCTTTATGATTTTACTTTTCTATTTCTAAGTTCGTTTCATTATCGACTTCTATATATATACCGATACGTTGATTTCTAACTATCAAACTATCTTAAAAATATTCTAACTCCTTAAATTCCCGGAAAAATTCGCCATAACCTCCTTTGTACCAGGATCATCGGGATATTTTTAATAGCCTCCCATGGCCCTCACCAATCCAAAAGAAAAAGAAAATGCCAAGCGGCTAGCCGATACGACGCATAAAATCTCATATATGAATTAAATACATACCTTTTCGTCGAGCATTCTATTTATATACCTTCATACCTTATCCATACCTATCTCATGTATATTTATACCTGCACAATCTATTTTAACTATACTTGATCGTTTTAACTCAATTCATTAATTAATTTGTTAATTAACTCTTTAGTCTATTCCACTTTTATATTTGAACATGACATGTTCAAATATATTTTAACTTGCTTATTAACTAATTTGAATCCAAATTTCAAATTTATGTTCTATATTCGATTTCGAATATCCATTTACAAATCCAATTCACCTTTCAAAGTTCAACTTCAAATTCAAAACTCGATTAACTAATTCCACTTCGACTTAGTTGATTCTATTCAATTTTTATTCAAATTTTTATATCACTTCTATTATTCAAATCTATATATCAAATTCTATTATTTAAATTCTATATATCAAATTCTATTCAAATTCTATATTATAAATCCCATTTGAATTTCTATATTCAAATTCTATATATTCAAATTCTATATATCAAATTCTATATTATAAATCCCATTTTAAAATTCAACACAACTTGTCTTTCCCAAAACAAATTCAAAACAGTATCTCTGGTAGTAATCCATCACTTACAACTCGAAAATGAATACTGATGATGTAGCTGTCATCATCAGAATCTATTTTCCAGCGATCGAAGTGAGTTCAACACTACAAAACTATTTCTAAACATTTCCACTTTGAAATTCATTTCAAACTATAATTCACACGGCTTGTAAAACAATTTAAAATCTCCTAGGAACTTAAATTTTCCTTATTTTTAATCCAAATCCATTTACAAACACTTATCCAATTTTCCAGAGATTTAATTCAATTTCTGGTTTAAATTCAGATTTAATTCATTTCGTAACACTTGTACGAATTCTACTTGGTTATATATATATAACCATTTTGCTTTTATAATCTTACTCGATTATAATCACAACCAATATATCCAATATATTATAATCATTCCAATATAAATCGTTTATATCCAAATATAATTTGGGTAAAATTATTTCATTTACCCTCTTTTCAAAACATACCATGACGGTTCATCGTATTCGAGTGTTTACAAAATCCCTACCGATACAGTGGATCAAACTGATCGACCAGAACTCATAAACGACTCAACCAACAAATCTCCACAATATAAAATCATTTTATGTTGAATAACAAATACGCTCTCGTATATATACACTCAACTCAGTCTAGGTGTTACTAACCCCATCTCTACTGAGTCACGCCACAGAGCCAAGGCAATTCTTAACTTAAGCTCTGATACCAACTATAATGACCCGGTTTTTTGGTTCAAGTAGGCTTTGCAACCATCCTCTCCTCATCCTCCCGAAGCAGCAAGGTAATACCCCATTGTGGTTTACATTGATACCCCAGCACCATGTTTTACGGCCAGCCTTTCGACTTCACAACCAACCCTCATTTTCGGGACATGTAGGGGTAAGAGTCTCCCGTTCGCGACCTAACGAAAAGCGAGAACCCCCTATCATGTGACACATGCCCCAAGCACGCAACATGTACTGGTATGAGTAAAACAGTTTAAAATAGTTTGAGCCATTAAACGATATCTCATAAGACCACGCCGTATAACAGAACGGGTTTTTCCCTTATGACAATCCAAAATATCTTTATATCAAAAACCTTTTGATATTATAATAATGTCTATTAACCACAATATAATAATCATCTAGCAGAAACGCTTTCATCTCACGTTCTACATACATAGTATACAGTCAAAACCGCAAGCACGGATTAGGTAATTAATTTCCAACTATGACAAGGTATGGAACCACCATTCTCTAGTGTACCTCTAGAAAGGAATACACTGGGTTCAATAAGAACATCTTGCAACCCGGCCACACATGACCGACCACTCATTTCGCTTGAGTGTATCGAATGTATATCACCCACAGTTTGGATCAGCAACCGTTTCCCGAGTGGGACAATATCAACAATAGATTTATAGAAATAAATGAAACTCTAGATCAGGTGATTATACACCCTACTTCGGTGCGTGTAACAACCCGAAAATCTGGGCCAGTTTAAAATTTTTATTTTGGCCATTTTAGCGAATTTTGATTATTTAAAATGAATTATTTTAAATAATATCGACGAGAAATTTATTTTGAATTGGAATTCGAACGTATATATTATACGCGTCGTCGTTAGAATATAAATAATTATATATAATTATAAATAGAATTGAAAATGGCGCGGTAGTTCGATAATTCGATTTCAAACTTCAATTGAATGTACCGGGTGCAAAACAATCCGGATTTTAGTGAAACCAAAAATAATGGAATCTAATAGTGAATATCTTTCCAGCGAATCCGAAAAATCAAGATTTCATATCGGGAATCAAAAGATATGTCCAGTTGAAAATTCTGAATAGTCGCTATGGAATTCAGGCCCTTAAAAATGGACATTTTGCAAACGACCTCGGATTTCGACGAAACCAGTTTTGTTGGATCCGCAGTGCCAAGTTATTGCTAAATTCCAAATTTCATAATTTTTCGAATCAATATGTGAGCGTGGCAAAGGAAAACGCGTTTGACCTGTTTCAGTTGATTTTAATCGACTGGAAATTGGCCATTTTTCTAACGGTCTCAGAATTCGACGAAACTAGTTTTGTTAGGACCGTATCGTCAATACGAAGCTAGAAAATATTTTTCTGCAATTTTTCTAGTTAGTATGTGACCCCGGTAATTTGAAATGTACGTTTAAAATTCAATATAGTGATTTAAATGTAAATTCAAAGGAAACTGATCGAAACGGTCAAATCAGCTTGCGATACATGTCCCATTGTGTTCGGAATGGGGGTGAAACGCTATGGACGACAGGCGGTGGGCCTCGTTTCGAGTTCGTATTTAAAGGTCAACCTTTTTTCGAATAAAATAATTAAAATAATAATAATAAAAAAAAAAAAAAAAAAAAATATATCTTCTTTCCCTTTTATACGTTGGCCCCCCCCCCCCCCCTTCTGCAGATCGAATAAAAATAAAAAAAAAAAAAACCCCCAAAGAAAATTGCGCCTCCCTCCTCCTGTCGGCGCCACCCTTTGCCAGAGCCGACCGCCGCCTCCGCCGAGTCCACCTCCCCCTCGCGCCCATCCTCTGATGAACCCCGCTCGAGCCTCGCGACCCCTGGACCCCAACCCCAAATCGCCACGCCCAGCAAACCACCGCAAATCGAAACCCTAGCCCCCAAGCCACTGTCGCCTCGCGGCTGCCCACCGCCGACCTCCGATGCTCGCTCCCCTCTCCCTATCCTCTGTTGACCAAAGACTGTAAGTTTAGTTTTGTTTTATTTGTTTATTTTCTTTTATCTGTAAATTTTATTAATGTTTAAAAACTGTTTTATTAAAAATTGAAAAACTGATTTTAGTTAAATAGAAAAAAAAACAGTGAGCATTTTTAATATGACATTATTTATAAAATCAGTTTTCTTATATATATATATCTTTTTAGAAAAGTTTAGAAATTGATTTTGTTAACAAGCGAAAAGATTTGATTTTTGGTTAACTTTTATATATGTATATCATTATTTTTGAAATACAAGACATGAGTTGTTTTTGAAAATAAAGTTAGCGATGTTTTTAAAATATAAAGAAAGGATTTTTAAGATGTATAAAGTTGGGATTTTTAGAATTAAAAATCGATTTTTATCTATTGAACTTCGAACTAAAAATTCGATTTTTATCTATTAAACTTCGAACTAAAAATTCGATTTTTATTTATTGAACTTCGAACTAAAAATTCGATTTTTATCTATTGAACTTCGAACTAAAAATTCGATTTTTATTTATTGAACTTCGAACTAAAAATTCGATTTTTATCTATTAAACTTCGAACTAAAAATTCGATTTTTATTTATTGAACTTCGAACTAAAAATTCGATTTTTATCTATTGAACTTCGAACTAAAAATTCGATTTTTATCTATTGAACTTCGAACTAAAAATTCGATTTTTATTTATTAAACTTTGAAATAAAAATTCGATTTTTATTTATTGAACTTTGAAATAAAAATTCGATTTTTATATATTGAACTTTGAAATAAAAATTCGATTTTTATTTATTGAACTTTGAAATAAAAATTCGATTTTTATTTATTGAACTTTGAAATAAAAATTCGATTTTTATATATTGAACTTTGAAATAAAAATTCGATTTTTATATATTGAACTTTGAAATAAAAATTCGATTTTTATATATTGAACTTTGAAATAAAAATTCGATTTTTATATATTGAACTTTGAAATAAAAATTCGATTTTTATATATTGAACTTTGAAATAAAAATTCGATTTTTATATATTGAACTTTGAAATAAAAATTCGATTTTTATATATTGAACTTTGAAATAAAAATTCGATTTTTATATATTGAACTTTGAAATAAAAATTCGATTTTTATATATTGAACTTTGAAATAAAAATTCGATTTTTATATATTGAACTTTGAAATAAAAATTCGATTTTTATATATGGAATAGCGAAGTAAAAATTCGATTTTTACATATGTAGTGAAAGCGGACAACGAAGGTGACAAAAATGGCGAAACGACGAAGACTTCTGCAAATGAAGAGCCGTGGAGCTAGGATAGCTATAGGTGAGAATTTCTCACCTTTCGTTTTCTTTTCTAATTATATATATATACTAGGATGCAGACGGTGCTTAGTAGCACCCGACACCCGTCCACAGACCATGGACTTGTTTGTTTGGTTGCATAGATTAGTTGAACTATTTGTTTGAATTGAATTGTTTGGCGAGATGAAATTGATTTGATTGATGTGTGAATGGCGTGGGCCTTCACTAGTCCGGGGATAAGGCTAGGCCTCGTCCCGTTTCTAGTATCGTGCCGTTATGCCGCCGAAATTTTCTAAAATATGTTAGAAAAATATCATTTTATTGAATAAATGAATTGAATAGAAATTCATAGGTTGAAATAAAATGTTTTATCGTTAAAAATATAATTTTTAACGTGAAGTGAATAAAATAAAATATTCATTTACAAACCAGATGGTTTGTTTATGTACACCTATTTGAAGGACATTGATTGGGTCGATAAATTTTACACATCGCCCAACAGCACAAATAAAATATGTGTTTGATTGTTTGAAACCCCACACGGGTGTTGGGATGAAATTTGAAGTTCACTCATCCCGATTGATTGAATATGTCGATCGGTTGATTGACAGGCTGTTTTAAGCGTTGGATATCTATATTTGATGCTTATACAGTGTAGTGCACTTTGGTCGATGGTTGATTATTTTTCCATGCTATGATATACATGTGTTGTATGAAAATCCATATAATTAACTTTATATGGTAATGGATTGGGCCTCATTCCAGTTTTAAAATAGAATATTTGAAATTAGAAATTTATGAAGCCGTGTTGATTAGATTGACGCCATTTTGACGTGATCGATATTTATATCGATTTTGAAAACGATTTCGAAATGAATTGAATTGAAAACGATTTTCGAAATGAATTGAATTGAAAACGATTTCGAAATGAATTGAATTGAAAACGATTTCGAAATGAATTGAGTTGAAAACGATTTTCGAAATGAATTGAATTGAAAACGATTTCGAAATGAATTGAATTGAAAACGATTTCGAAATGAATTGAATTGAAAACGATTTTCGAAATGAATTGAATTGAAAACGATTTCGAAATGAATTGAATTGAAAACGATTTCGAAATGAATTGAATTGAAAACGATTTCGAAATGAATTGAATTGAAAACGATTTCGAAATGAATTGAATTGAAAACGATTTCGAAATGAATTGAATTGAAAACGATTTCGAAATGAATTGAATTGAATATGAATTCAAATTGAATTGAAATTTGAATTGAACAGAAATGAATTTTGAAACGAATTTATAAAGAAGAATTCAATTTTGCTTTGAATTGAAATGGAAGTTGAAATAGATTTTGAAATGAATTTAAAACTATTTATATAATTCGTTTTAAATAGAAATCGACGAAATATATTATATATATATTATATATAATATAATGGCCTGAATAGAACGCGCCGCGCCGCGGCAGTTCGCGAATTTCGACCATTTATTTCAAACGGACATTACGGGAGATCCGACCGTCGGATTCTCCTAAAACCGGAACCGTTGGGTTCGTATCGAAAAGAGCTTTCTAACGAAGATTAGAAATTTGAAATCTAACGGTTGGATTTGGAATTATGTCCAAATCAAATTCGAAAAAGGTCGCTGTAAGTGCAGTTCGATGGCCATTGATGGAAATCGACTGTACGGGCCTTGATAAAATTATTAAAAATAGTAATAATTTGTGTAAAATCATAAGAAATGATTTGTGAAGAATTGGGATGAAAAACTCCATATTTGAAAAGATAAAAATGGATTTTTATCGAAATGAACTAGTTTTGAACTAGAAATATAATTCTATTTATTTTTAAATAAATAAATTGAATTTAAAAAGGGTTTTAAAAATAACCAAAATTTCCAATGATTGCATTGGAGTGGATTTGAATCGAAATTGTCTTCGGAATATTTCGATGTTGGAATTCGTGATTATACAGGTGTTGTTATGGAAATTTGAAAGATATATATAGTTATATCGTTATTTCCAATACGACATTTGTTAGTCGTAGAATTCGATATTGAATATAAGCCGATATATTTTCTATTCAGAGCCTTGTATTGAATATCGAATGTGATTTGGGTTTGTCGTGAATGGTGTCTTCACTAACACTGTTCTTGGACCCAGCTGAGAAAAGATTAAATCTTTTGATTTAGATTTAATGAAGTGTACCAATTAAATAATATTTAATTGGAATTGAACTGATATTGATTTTTGGGTTTATCGTGAACAGTGTTTTAAATAACACTTGTTCTTTAACCCGATAATTAATGAATGTGATTTGGGTTTGTCGTGAATGGTGTCTTCACTAACACTGTTCTTGAACCCAGCTGAGAAAAGATTAAATCTTTTGATTTAGATTTAATGAAGTGTACCAATTAAATAATATTTAATTGGAATTGAATGGATATTGATTTTTGGGTTTATCGTGAACAGTGTTTTAAATAACACTTGTTCTTTAACCCGATAATTAATGAATGTGATTTGGGTTTGTCGTGAATGGTGTCTTCACTAACACTGTTCTTGGACCCCGCTGAGAAAAGATTAAATCTTTTGATTTAGATTTAATGAAGTGTACCAATTAAATAATATTTAATTGGAATTGAATGGATATTGATTTTTGGGTTTATCGTGAACAGTGTTTTAAATAACACTTGTTCTTTAACCCGATAATTGATGGGATGTGACTTTGGGTTTATCGTGAACCGTGTTTTAAATGACACTGATTCTTTAACCCAGTCACCGATTAAAACTAAGTGGAGTTTTAATGAATCTTTAATTAGATTGAAAAGATCGAGAATGGAGTATCACCAGTTTTGCTCCAGGCGATAGTTAAATCTTTAATTAGATTTGAATGTGAAATTTAGAAACTAACTGGCGGTTAGCCAAGCAGAATGGTTTTCTGGATATTGATCTGATGTTGGTTTCGGCCTTCGGGGTTAATATTTGGGGAATTATTCTCTTGATTAATTTACGGTTAGTGACTAATGAATTGGAATGAGGCGTATGTTGTGTTTGTGTAACACTTATTTAAAATATACGCGAGTTATTCGGAAAGACCGGGTTTATCCCATTCTGAGTAACTGATACGACGATAAGTCGAAGATGAAGACGATGGTCGAAGACCGGAGGTCTTCACGTCGTTTGGGTGATAACTGATGATCTTGATTGGGCTGTACACCCAAGAAGATGGAAACAGTTAGTGATCGTCCAGACGTACTTGGAGATCGATGGATATGCGGGGTACTAGGTGCCTCCGGTTTCGTTCAGGCCCAGAACGGACTTGTAAATGGACTGTGTGTCTGACATTGGATTTCGTTCTGTGTGACTGATATCGGTTGCATAGAGTGGTTTGCCTGTGTGGCATGCTAAGATGCAAATGATCAAGGCTTCTGTTGAAAAGCAAAGTCTTGTGGTTGATGATCAAAGCACGGCCTTTGTGGCGTAGCTTTGTGTAACGTTTACCTCGCGTGTTTCACACCAGGTATGAACCAAAAACGGGAGACGGACCTCAGGGAGGGCCTGCGTTTCCTCCTAGCTAGAAGTGGCGTCAGTGGTTTTACACGCCCTGACGAGTTTGACTTATGTTGTTGTTGCTGTTGCGAGGCGCCTCGGATTGATCGGTCGTTCTCGAACCGATGGAGTCATTTAGTTGGCTCGCTTACGCCCCAAAGGGCGGCGAAACGTAGTGCTCAGGCATTTTAATCCACTCCGTGTGGACCGGCCCTGACGATCCAAGGCTTGCCTGCGCGCTTGCCTGAGACTCGGGTTAGGCAGTCTCGAATCGGTTGAGGATCTTGACCCTAGCCTCGGTTCATAGACGGAAATCCAATTTCCAAATACGTGACTTTGCGATTTTGATTGTATAACCTATATATGGCGACATAGTGGTATGGGGCATTCATGCCGCCTATGATTGATACTTATGATTTGAAGTGTTTTATACACTATGCACTTATAATAGTATCAAATGATTTGTTTTAAAACGTATCAAGCATTCTTTGGCTGTTATAAGGGAAAACCCTATCCTCGACTGCGTTGCATTGTGTGATGGGACCTGGGTCTTATAACAGCTTCATTTTTCTTTATTTAGCATTGCGCTGTTTGTTTTATGCACTGGTATTCTTGGGAGGAAACCCGTTCCGTGTTATACGGCGTGGTCCCTTGATTTACCTAGCTTTGAAAATAAAGATTAATAACTGTTTTAGTTCTCACACCAGTCACATGACTGACCTGGAGTTTATTGTTTTAACCTAAACTCTGGGTGCCCTTATTTTGACACGGGCAGCTAGTAGTTTTGGTTTTGCAGATTTATATTCACAGGATCTTGGATTACAGCTGGAACGATATCCGGAAAGCTTTGTATCCGTATATCTCTTCTAGTTGTGTATTGTATTATTTTCCGCTGCTATGTATTTAAATGTAATTTAAATCTCTGATATTTCTGTGTGATATTCATTTATACTCTGTATATTCTTGTAATCTGATGCATTGTTGTAATATACAATGAAATGTTCTTTTATATGCGTTCTATTGTGGTTTGTTCTCGAACTATCCGACGCTTTCCTTTACCGGGGAAGTTGCGGGTCTTCACATTTGGTATCAGAGCTTTGGTTTACAAAGCTCAGAGAACAAGGCACATTAGAACCATACGAAAGAATTCATCGGATATTGGATTAGTAATATCCAATTAGAATGACTCGTTAGAGATAGGATCAGTAGTATCCTAGAACGAGTGTGAAGAGTATATTTTTCAAATGAAAACATTCTTTGTTTTGAAAATTTAAATCAACTATTCGTATTTGATTATTTATTTATATTGATTTGGACAATGCAGTATATAAAGATTTTGGGTATACGTCTGATCCACGTGTATTCGAAGTTTTAATATACTGGATAGATATAGATTCACACTCTAGTCGCCCGAAGGTGATTCTGATGATTGTAGCTACATCATCAGAATTAATGTTCGAGTGTTGAAGGTGTGATTTTCTATATATTTCCATTAGGCTGGTGTGAGAACCAAAATTAGATAGGGCCTATTGTTGTGATTTGGCATCAAAAACATGATTTTTGTATATATATCAAAATTATGAATTTGAAGCTCTAATTCACTAATTGATTGATGTTTGTGTAGTTTGTTTGTTTGTTTGATAATTTAGTGCCATTATGCCTAATGTGATCGAATAATGAATTATATTGAAATTTGGTTGCGTTTGTTTGCATATATATATATATCATTGAACAGGTCATAGCAAGAAGGCTAGAGCCAAAGAATAAAATTTGTTTGCCCGACAAATAGGTACATGTTTACTACATAATTTACTGTTTTGTTTGGGTGATGATGATTTTGTGAGCCTATTGGCTAGCCGCTTGGCTTTTTCTTTTTCTTTTTGAGATCTGAAGGACCGGGGAAGCTATTTGAAATTCCCCGATGCTCCCGGTGCAGGGGAGGTTATGGCGAAATTTTTCAAAAGTTTAGGGTTTTAGCCAAATTTTTGAAATTTTGAAAATTCTCAGAAACTAAAGAGTTGGAGAATGGAAGCCTGATCGATCGTAGAGCTGAATAATCAAACCACTTTCGACTTTGTTCCTTTTCGGGGACGAAAAGTTTTAAGTGGGGGAGATTGTAACAACCCGAAAATCTGGGCCAGTTTAAAATTTTTATTTTGGCCATTTTAGCGAATTTTGATTATTTAAAATGAATTATTTTAAATAATATCGACGAGAAATTTATTTTGAATTGGAATTCGAACGTATATATTATACGCGTCGTCGTTAGAATATAAATAATTATATATAATTATAAATAGAATTGAAAATGGCGCGGTAGTTCGATAATTCGATTTCAAACTTCAATTGAATGTACCGGGTGCAAAACAATCCGGATTTTAGTGAAACCAAAAATAATGGAATCTAATAGTGAATATCTTTCCAGCGAATCCGAAAAATCAAGATTTCATATCGGGAATCAAAAGATATGTCCAGTTGAAAATTCTGAATAGTCGCTATGGAATTCAGGCCCTTAAAAATGGACATTTTGCAAACGACCTCGGATTTCGACGAAACCAGTTTTGTTGGATCCGCAGTGCCAAGTTATTGCTAAATTCCAAATTTCATAATTTTTCGAATCAATATGTGAGCGTGGCAAAGGAAAACGCGTTTGACCTGTTTCAGTTGATTTTAATCGACTGGAAATTGGCCATTTTTCTAACGGTCTCAGAATTCGACGAAACTAGTTTTGTTAGGACCGTATCGTCAATACGAAGCTAGAAAATATTTTTCTGCAATTTTTCTAGTTAGTATGTGACCCCGGTAATTTGAAATGTACGTTTAAAATTCAATATAGTGATTTAAATGTAAATTCAAAGGAAACTGATCGAAACGGTCAAATCAGCTTGCGATACATGTCCCATTGTGTTCGGAATGGGGGTGAAACGCTATGGACGACAGGCGGTGGGCCTCGTTTCGAGTTCGTATTTAAAGGTCAACCTTTTTTCGAATAAAATAATTAAAATAATAATAATAAAAAAAAAAAAAAAAAAATATATCTTCTTTCCCTTTTATACGTTGCCCCCCCCCCCCTTCTGCAGATCGAATAAAAATAAAAAAAAAAAAAAACCCCAAAGAAAATCGCGCCTCCCTCCTCCTGTCGGCGCCACCCTTTGCCAGAGCCGACCGCCGCCTCCGCCGAGTCCACCTCCCCCTCGCGCCCATCCTCTGATGAACCCCGCTCGAGCCTCGCGACCCCTGGACCCCAACCCCAAATCGCCACGCCCAGCAAACCACCGCAAATCGAAACCCTAGCCCCCAAGCCACTGTCGCCTCGCGGCTGCCCACCGCCGACCTCCGATGCTCGCTCCCCTCTCCCTATCCTCTGTTGACCAAAGACTGTAAGTTTAGTTTTGTTTTATTTGTTTATTTTCTTTTATCTGTAAATTTTATTAATGTTTAAAAACTGTTTTATTAAAAATTGAAAAACTGATTTTAGTTAAATAGAAAAAAAAACAGTGAGCATTTTTAATATGACATTATTTATAAAATCAGTTTTCTTATATATATATATCTTTTTAGAAAAGTTTAGAAATTGATTTTGTTAACAAGCGAAAAGATTTGATTTTTGGTTAACTTTTATATATGTATATCATTATTTTTGAAATACAAGACATGAGTTGTTTTTGAAAATAAAGTTAGCGATGTTTTTAAAATATAAAGAAAGGATTTTTAAGATGTATAAAGTTGGGATTTTTAGAATTAAAAATCGATTTTTATCTATTGAACTTCGAACTAAAAATTCGATTTTTATCTATTAAACTTCGAACTAAAAATTCGATTTTTATTTATTGAACTTCGAACTAAAAATTCGATTTTTATCTATTGAACTTCGAACTAAAAATTCGATTTTTATTTATTGAACTTCGAACTAAAAATTCGATTTTTATCTATTAAACTTCGAACTAAAAATTCGATTTTTATTTATTGAACTTCGAACTAAAAATTCGATTTTTATCTATTGAACTTCGAACTAAAAATTCGATTTTTATCTATTGAACTTCGAACTAAAAATTCGATTTTTATTTATTAAACTTTGAAATAAAAATTCGATTTTTATTTATTGAACTTTGAAATAAAAATTCGATTTTTATATATTGAACTTTGAAATAAAAATTCGATTTTTATTTATTGAACTTTGAAATAAAAATTCGATTTTTATTTATTGAACTTTGAAATAAAAATTCGATTTTTATATATTGAACTTTGAAATAAAAATTCGATTTTTATATATTGAACTTTGAAATAAAAATTCGATTTTTATATATTGAACTTTGAAATAAAAATTCGATTTTTATATATTGAACTTTGAAATAAAAATTCGATTTTTATATATTGAACTTTGAAATAAAAATTCGATTTTTATATATTGAACTTTGAAATAAAAATTCGATTTTTATATATTGAACTTTGAAATAAAAATTCGATTTTTATATATTGAACTTTGAAATAAAAATTCGATTTTTATATATTGAACTTTGAAATAAAAATTCGATTTTTATATATTGAACTTTGAAATAAAAATTCGATTTTTATATATGGAATAGCGAAGTAAAAATTCGATTTTTACATATGTAGTGAAAGCGGACAACGAAGGTGACAAAAATGGCGAAACGACGAAGACTTCTGCAAATGAAGAGCCGTGGAGCTAGGATAGCTATAGGTGAGAATTTCTCACCTTTCGTTTTCTTTTCTAATTATATATATATACTAGGATGCAGACGGTGCTTAGTAGCACCCGACACCCGTCCACAGACCATGGACTTGTTTGTTTGGTTGCATAGATTAGTTGAACTATTTGTTTGAATTGAATTGTTTGGCGAGATGAAATTGATTTGATTGATGTGTGAATGGCGTGGGCCTTCACTAGTCCGGGGATAAGGCTAGGCCTCGTCCCGTTTCTAGTATCGTGCCGTTATGCCGCCGAAATTTTCTAAAATATGTTAGAAAAATATCATTTTATTGAATAAATGAATTGAATAGAAATTCATAGGTTGAAATAAAATGTTTTATCGTTAAAAATATAATTTTTAACGTGAAGTGAATAAAATAAAATATTCATTTACAAACCAGATGGTTTGTTTATGTACACCTATTTGAAGGACATTGATTGGGTCGATAAATTTTACACATCGCCCAACAGCACAAATAAAATATGTGTTTGATTGTTTGAAACCCCACACGGGTGTTGGGATGAAATTTGAAGTTCACTCATCCCGATTGATTGAATATGTCGATCGGTTGATTGACAGGCTGTTTTAAGCGTTGGATATCTATATTTGATGCTTATACAGTGTAGTGCACTTTGGTCGATGGTTGATTATTTTTCCATGCTATGATATACATGTGTTGTATGAAAATCCATATAATTAACTTTATATGGTAATGGATTGGGCCTCATTCCAGTTTTAAAATAGAATATTTGAAATTAGAAATTTATGAAGCCGTGTTGATTAGATTGACGCCATTTTGACGTGATCGATATTTATATCGATTTTGAAAACGATTTCGAAATGAATTGAATTGAAAACGATTTTCGAAATGAATTGAATTGAAAACGATTTCGAAATGAATTGAATTGAAAACGATTTCGAAATGAATTGAGTTGAAAACGATTTTCGAAATGAATTGAATTGAAAACGATTTCGAAATGAATTGAATTGAAAACGATTTCGAAATGAATTGAATTGAAAACGATTTTCGAAATGAATTGAATTGAAAACGATTTCGAAATGAATTGAATTGAAAACGATTTCGAAATGAATTGAATTGAAAACGATTTCGAAATGAATTGAATTGAAAACGATTTCGAAATGAATTGAATTGAAAACGATTTCGAAATGAATTGAATTGAAAACGATTTCGAAATGAATTGAATTGAATATGAATTCAAATTGAATTGAAATTTGAATTGAACAGAAATGAATTTTGAAACGAATTTATAAAGAAGAATTCAATTTTGCTTTGAATTGAAATGGAAGTTGAAATAGATTTTGAAATGAATTTAAAACTATTTATATAATTCGTTTTAAATAGAAATCGACGAAATATATTATATATATATTATATATAATATAATGGCCTGAATAGAACGCGCCGCGCCGCGGCAGTTCGCGAATTTCGACCATTTATTTCAAACGGACATTACGGGAGATCCGACCGTCGGATTCTCCTAAAACCGGAACCGTTGGGTTCGTATCGAAAAGAGCTTTCTAACGAAGATTAGAAATTTGAAATCTAACGGTTGGATTTGGAATTATGTCCAAATCAAATTCGAAAAAGGTCGCTGTAAGTGCAGTTCGATGGCCATTGATGGAAATCGACTGTACGGGCCTTGATAAAATTATTAAAAATAGTAATAATTTGTGTAAAATCATAAGAAATGATTTGTGAAGAATTGGGATGAAAAACTCCATATTTGAAAAGATAAAAATGGATTTTTATCGAAATGAACTAGTTTTGAACTAGAAATATAATTCTATTTATTTTTAAATAAATAAATTGAATTTAAAAAGGGTTTTAAAAATAACCAAAATTTCCAATGATTGCATTGGAGTGGATTTGAATCGAAATTGTCTTCGGAATATTTCGATGTTGGAATTCGTGATTATACAGGTGTTGTTATGGAAATTTGAAAGATATATATAGTTATATCGTTATTTCCAATACGACATTTGTTAGTCGTAGAATTCGATATTGAATATAAGCCGATATATTTTCTATTCAGAGCCTTGTATTGAATATCGAATGTGATTTGGGTTTGTCGTGAATGGTGTCTTCACTAACACTGTTCTTGGACCCAGCTGAGAAAAGATTAAATCTTTTGATTTAGATTTAATGAAGTGTACCAATTAAATAATATTTAATTGGAATTGAACTGATATTGATTTTTGGGTTTATCGTGAACAGTGTTTTAAATAACACTTGTTCTTTAACCCGATAATTAATGAATGTGATTTGGGTTTGTCGTGAATGGTGTCTTCACTAACACTGTTCTTGAACCCAGCTGAGAAAAGATTAAATCTTTTGATTTAGATTTAATGAAGTGTACCAATTAAATAATATTTAATTGGAATTGAATGGATATTGATTTTTGGGTTTATCGTGAACAGTGTTTTAAATAACACTTGTTCTTTAACCCGATAATTAATGAATGTGATTTGGGTTTGTCGTGAATGGTGTCTTCACTAACACTGTTCTTGGACCCCGCTGAGAAAAGATTAAATCTTTTGATTTAGATTTAATGAAGTGTACCAATTAAATAATATTTAATTGGAATTGAATGGATATTGATTTTTGGGTTTATCGTGAACAGTGTTTTAAATAACACTTGTTCTTTAACCCGATAATTGATGGGATGTGACTTTGGGTTTATCGTGAACCGTGTTTTAAATGACACTGATTCTTTAACCCAGTCACCGATTAAAACTAAGTGGAGTTTTAATGAATCTTTAATTAGATTGAAAAGATCGAGAATGGAGTATCACCAGTTTTGCTCCAGGCGATAGTTAAATCTTTAATTAGATTTGAATGTGAAATTTAGAAACTAACTGGCGGTTAGCCAAGCAGAATGGTTTTCTGGATATTGATCTGATGTTGGTTTCGGCCTTCGGGGTTAATATTTGGGGAATTATTCTCTTGATTAATTTACGGTTAGTGACTAATGAATTGGAATGAGGCGTATGTTGTGTTTGTGTAACACTTATTTAAAATATACGCGAGTTATTCGGAAAGACCGGGTTTATCCCATTCTGAGTAACTGATACGACGATAAGTCGAAGATGAAGACGATGGTCGAAGACCGGAGGTCTTCACGTCGTTTGGGTGATAACTGATGATCTTGATTGGGCTGTACACCCAAGAAGATGGAAACAGTTAGTGATCGTCCAGACGTACTTGGAGATCGATGGATATGCGGGGTACTAGGTGCCTCCGGTTTCGTTCAGGCCCAGAACGGACTTGTAAATGGACTGTGTGTCTGACATTGGATTTCGTTCTGTGTGACTGATATCGGTTGCATAGAGTGGTTTGCCTGTGTGGCATGCTAAGATGCAAATGATCAAGGCTTCTGTTGAAAAGCAAAGTCTTGTGGTTGATGATCAAAGCACGGCCTTTGTGGCGTAGCTTTGTGTAACGTTTACCTCGCGTGTTTCACACCAGGTATGAACCAAAAACGGGAGACGGACCTCAGGGAGGGCCTGCGTTTCCTCCTAGCTAGAAGTGGCGTCAGTGGTTTTACACGCCCTGACGAGTTTGACTTATGTTGTTGTTGCTGTTGCGAGGCGCCTCGGATTGATCGGTCGTTCTCGAACCGATGGAGTCATTTAGTTGGCTCGCTTACGCCCCAAAGGGCGGCGAAACGTAGTGCTCAGGCATTTTAATCCACTCCGTGTGGACCGGCCCTGACGATCCAAGGCTTGCCTGCGCGCTTGCCTGAGACTCGGGTTAGGCAGTCTCGAATCGGTTGAGGATCTTGACCCTAGCCTCGGTTCATAGACGGAAATCCAATTTCCAAATACGTGACTTTGCGATTTTGATTGTATAACCTATATATGGCGACATAGTGGTATGGGGCATTCATGCCGCCTATGATTGATACTTATGATTTGAAGTGTTTTATACACTATGCACTTATAATAGTATCAAATGATTTGTTTTAAAACGTATCAAGCATTCTTTGGCTGTTATAAGGGAAAACCCTATCCTCGACTGCGTTGCATTGTGTGATGGGACCTGGGTCTTATAACAGCTTCATTTTTCTTTATTTAGCATTGCGCTGTTTGTTTTATGCACTGGTATTCTTGGGAGGAAACCCGTTCCGTGTTATACGGCGTGGTCCCTTGATTTACCTAGCTTTGAAAATAAAGATTAATAACTGTTTTAGTTCTCACACCAGTCACATGACTGACCTGGAGTTTATTGTTTTAACCTAAACTCTGGGTGCCCTTATTTTGACACGGGCAGCTAGTAGTTTTGGTTTTGCAGATTTATATTCACAGGATCTTGGATTACAGCTGGAACGATATCCGGAAAGCTTTGTATCCGTATATCTCTTCTAGTTGTGTATTGTATTATTTTCCGCTGCTATGTATTTAAATGTAATTTAAATCTCTGATATTTCTGTGTGATATTCATTTATACTCTGTATATTCTTGTAATCTGATGCATTGTTGTAATATACAATGAAATGTTCTTTTATATGCGTTCTATTGTGGTTTGTTCTCGAACTATCCGACGCTTTCCTTTACCGGGGAAGTTGCGGGTCTTCACAGTGCGATCGACTTAGCCATGCTGCCTGCCCGATTTCTGTCATTTACCGGATGTGAGGCTAGAAGCTACGCTTTATCATCACATCAGATTCACTTCGAATGCCACATCGTCAAATCCATCAAAAATAACTAATTGACGTCTACAACAGTACATTCTTTGTCAGCTAAAGAAGTTTCCTTCTCCGCTTCCACTCTTGGTACGGATGAAGAAATCAATGTACGTGACCTTTCTGGAAATACTGTAACGACCCAGAAAATCTGAACCAAATTAAAAAATTTTAATTGGCTAAAATAATGGATTTTAAATATTTAAAATAAATATTTTAGCTAATAGCAATGAAAACTGAGTTTAAATCGACAATTGAAAACGAATATAATTAATTATAATTATAAATAAGGCCTGAAATGGCGCTGTAGTTTCAAAATTTGGATTCAAACTTTGTCGGACTGTACCGGGTGCAAAACAAAATGGATTTTAGTGAAACCAAAAATATATAAATCTGTTAGTGAATACCTTTCTAACGAATCTGAAAAATTGAATTTTCATAGCGGAAAGCAAAAGTTATGGCCGAATAAATTTTCAGAAAGGTCGCTATGGAATTTATATAGCCCGTGAAATTGGCCATTTTGCATACGACCTCGGAATTCGACGAAACCACTTTTGTTGGATCCGGGATGTGAAGTTAACACCAGATTTCAAATTTCATAATTTTTGAAGCTAGTATATGAGTGTGGCAAAGGAAAATGTGTTT
Source organism: Allium sativum (assembly GCA_030737875.1). Classification (NCBI taxonomy): domain Eukaryota; kingdom Viridiplantae; phylum Streptophyta; class Magnoliopsida; order Asparagales; family Amaryllidaceae; genus Allium; species Allium sativum. The sequence goes on from CM060918.1 coordinate 847,215,742, forward strand.
TGGTCAATTACAGTTAAATTGGATCGACCAGAAATGTGCCTTTTTGCAAACGGTCTCAGAATTCGATGAAACTAGTTTTGTTGGGACCATATCGTCAAAACGTAGCCATATTTATTTTTCTGGAATTTTTCGAATCAGTTTGTGGCCCTGGCAAATTGAAATGTACGTTCAAATTAAATATTGAATATTTTATATTTTAATTTGAAGGAAAACTGACTGAAAAAGTCGAATGGGCCTTCGTAACATATCCCATTGTGTTCGGAATGGGGGTAAAACGCTAGGGACAACAATCGTTGGGTTTGGATTGGGGTTCGTAGGAGACAAGGGTAATCTTTGGAATATAACACAGAAACAGATAATAGCAGAACAAAATTAAATAAATACACCAGATAATGAACAATAGAATATACTGGATAAAAGTAATCATCAGAGTTACACAGTATATAGGATCTTACTTAGTACAGATACAGTTCAGCTATACATAAATGTCTACAGCGGAAATAAACAAAATATGTACAATAGGAGCTGAACAGCATAAAAAGAGATAAATGATAGAATCCATCTTCAGCTCCAGCTATCCAGAAAGAACCAGCTAAACCTGAATACAAGGCTGCCCGTGTAGAAAAAGGGGCACCCGAGTTTGAAAGTGAAACAAACTACGAGTCAGTCATGGGACTGGTATGAGAAATCTATTCAACCCATATATAATATGGCTAATCACAGTACCACGCCACTTTCGTGGAACGGGTTTACTCCATTGGATTGCCAGTGTTTTCAAACAAATCATTCTTTTACCCATCGCAATGCTTTTTATAAAAATAAAGCCATTATAAGACTCATTTCCCATCACACAATGCAACGCAAACCGGAGGATAGAGTTTTTTACCTTATAACGGCCAAAATATGCTAGATACGAATAAAAAAAAGGCATTTGATATTATTGCTAGTGTTCATATGTTTTTAAAACAATTTCAAATCATAACTATCAATCATAGACGACATTAATGCCCCATACCACTATGTCGCCATATATAGGTATACAATTAAAACCGCACGATGTCGTATTTGGAAATTGGATTTCCGTCATGAACCAAGGCAAAAGATAGTCCTAACCGAATTCGAGACTGCCTAGCCCGAGTCTCAGGCAAGCGCGCAGGCAAGCCTTGGATCGTCAGGGCCGGTCCACCGATGTGGATTATTATGCCTGAACAATATGTTTCCCCGCCCTTAGGGGCGTAAACGAGCCAACGAATGATTCCATCGGACCCAGATCGTCCGATCAAACCGAGGCGCCTCAAAATAGCAACAACCACACAGGTGAAAAGTATATAAATGTCAGGGCTGGTAGGTCACTGACACCACCCTAGCTAGGAAGAAACGCATGCCCTCCCTGAGGTCCTTCTCCCGTTTCTGGTTCATACCGGGGTGTGAGGCTCGCGATTTCACGTTATACACAAAGCTACGCCACACAGGCTGTTCTTTGATCATCACCACAGGACTTTGCTTTTCAACAGAAGCCCTGATCACTGCATCATAGCATGCCACACAGGCAATTCATGCCATGCGACTGATGTCCATCGATATACAACCTCTGAGCTCGTACGTTTCAGAGAAGGGCGTTAAGCAAAAGAATAAATTCTCCATCGCCAAACAGATGTATATTTAATAGAGATCAATCAACACAGAATAAAATCCAATGTCAGACACACAGTCCATTTACAAGTCCGTTCTGGGTTTGAACGAAACCGGAGGCACTAAATACCTCGCAAACCCACCGATCACCACGTACGTCTGGACGACCACCACTCATTATCCATATTTCGGGATGCCTCCCAATCAGGACCTCGGTTACCATCCAAACGAGGTGAAGATCTCCGGTCTTCGACCATCGTCTTCATCTTCGACTTCCAATCGTCACTCAATTATTTGAAATGAGAATTAAATCGGCCTTTTCAAATAATTCACGTATTTTTAGAATTTCAAATCAATTTATTTCAATGGTTAAATCAATCGACAACACCAACTTGTTCTTTAATGTATTTTGCACACCAAACACATTCAACCATCAAAAGCCACATAAATCGAGCAAATTCAGTTTATTTCCATTCCATATCGTTTATGATATTTTATAACGATTTATCGCTATTTTTATTTATTTTAAAATAGCCAATTTATTCAAAACGACGCTTCGGGCCATAACGCGGCCGTGGCGCTATTTATCTTCAGATTTGATTTACACATATCTGACAATCTAACCGTTGGATCTTCACACAATTTACATTATTAGAAAGGTCTTTTCAAAACGAATCCAACGGTTCCAGTTTCGGGAAAATCCGACGGTCGGATCTCCCGGTAAAATCGTTTGAAGTTTCGATTTCAAAATACGAACTGCAGCATCGTTATTCGATTAAATATAATTATATATATATATATAAATATAATCGTTTCTGGCACTGTTTTTCTTCAGATTTGAATTAAACATTCCAGACAATCCAACCATTGGATTTTTACAAAGTTGGTGCCGTTGGAAAGATTTTTCCAAAGCGAACCCAACGGTTGCGATTTCAGGAAAATCCGATGGTCGGATCTCCCGTACTAATCGTTTGAAATCACGGTTTCAAAATACGAACTGCAGCGTCGTCATTCGATATATTTTAATTCAACTTATATATATATATATATATATATATATATATATCGATTCTTCGATTTCAAAGCTACATTATTTTCATACATTTGATAAAAAGGATATTTTTGTCTAACTGTCTTCTATTTCAACACTTCACTATTTTTAACAATTCGTTTATATAATAAAAATGTGATTTTTATTGTAAAACAGTTCATTTCAAAACACTATTGTTTTATATAGTTTATATAGGTGATAAAAATAGGATTTTTTATTATAAAACAATTTCTTTTAAAACGAGATCATTTCACAAAGTCCATATAGTTGATAAAAGGTGATTTTTATTATGAAACAATTTATTTCAAAATATGAATACCATTCAACACATGAATTTCAATTCAACGAATGAATATCGATTCAACACATGAAGGTTTTCTATAGTTTATATAAATAGATAAAAAGGTGATTTTTATATTTAAAACAAGAATATCATTCAACACATGAATTTCTAATCAACGTATGAATGTCAATTCAACACATGAAGGTTTTCCATAGTTTCTATATATTGATAAAAATGTGATTTTTATATTTAAAACAAGAATACCATTCAACACATGAATTTCTAATCAACGAATGAATATCAATTCAACACATGAAGGTTTTCTATTCAACGAATAAATATAGTTTCGACAAATGAAAATAATTCAAACACATGAATATTATTCAAAATTTCGGCAGCATAACGGCAGGGTAGTTAAAACCGGGACCGTCCCTAGTACGGCTCCTCGCTCTACCTTAAAACCTCGCGGTTTTTGACAATGGGGATCATGCATCTAGTTCGCACGCAGGCGGCATGTATATATTTATTTCATTTCCACAATCTAATCCTATGTGGTTTCAACCAAATATTTCTCAACCACAAATGGGTATTTTTCAACCACAATCAATCAATATCAACCACAAACAATCCCAAACAACCATTCGCTATCAATCAATTTTCACACCAATCACAACCAATAAATATCGTCCATGGTTTGTGGACGAGGGGAGTATATATATATATAGCAATTCACTTCTATTTCAACACATATATAATTTTTACAACACATATATAACTTATACATTGAATCATACAACTTATACAATGCTTATACAAGAGGTGTACAACGCTTATATAACTCATACATCAAATATATAATTTATACATCGTCGTTTTCCATATTGTTTATAAATTAGAAATCTCACATTGGGTTCCACTCCACCAAAAATATCAGAAGGCTCAGAAAAATATGCGTTCTCTTCTAGAATGTAGAAGACGTCCACACAGTCACGATGTTTCCTGTTTCATCGAATTTCGTTAACATATGAAAAAGATATGATTTTTCGAAGATGGAAAAATTTCGCGACACTTTTGAATGTTGAAATCACTTTAAATTATTCAAGCCGTTCAACTTGGGTTCAAAACTAGATCGCGGAATTTTGCCTAATCCATTGCTCGAGACCCAGATCCAGTTGTGCCACGACGTAGGCCTTCGAAAGGGCTTTCCGGCGGTGGCCACCACCCTAAGTTCGAACTCCTGCTGGCGGTGCTAGGAGGCGTGATGCACCACGTGTGACGACCCCAAATCCCGTTCCTACGAAGACAAGGGTAATCTTTGGAATATAACACAGAAACAGATAATAGCAGAACAAAATTAAATAAATACACCAGATAATGAACAATAGAATATACTGGATAAAAGTAATCATTAGAGTTACACAGTATATAGGATCTTACTTAGTACAGATACATTTCAGCTATACATAAATGTCTACAGCGGAAATAAACAAAATATGTACAATAGGAGCTGAACAGCATAAAAAGAGATAAATGATAGAATCCATCTTCAGCTCCAGCTATCCAGAAAGAACCAGCTAAACCTGAATATAAGGCTGCCCATGTAGAAAAAGGGGCACCCGAGTTTGAATGTGAAACAAACTACGAGTCAGTCATGGGACTGGTATGAGAAATCTATTCAACCCATATAATATGTCTAATCACAGGACCACGCCACTTTCGTGGAACGGGTTTACTCCATTGGATTGCCAGTGCTTTCAAACAAATCATTCTTTTAACCATCACAATGCTTTTTATAAAAATGAAGCCATTATAAGACACATTTCCCATCACACAATGCAACGCAAACCGGAGGATAGAGTTTTTTACCTTATAACGGCCAAAATATGCTTGATACGAATAAAACAAAGGCATTTGATATTATTGCTAGTGTTCATATGTTTTGAAAACAATTTCAAATCATAACTATCAATCATAGACGGCATTAATGTCCCATACCACTATGTCGCCATATATAGGTATACAATCAAAACCGCACGATGTCGTATTTGGAAATTGGATTTCCGTCATAAACCAAGGCAAAAGATAGTCCTTACCGAATTCGAGACTGCCTAGCCCGAGTCTTAGGCAAGCGTGCAGGCAAGCCTTGGATCGTCAGGGCTGGTCGACCGATGTGGATTATTATGCCTGAACAATACGTTTCCCTACCCTTTGGGGCATAAACGAGCCAACGAATGACTCCATCGGACCCGGATCGTCCGATCAAACCGAGGCGCCTCACAACAGCAACAACCACACAGGTGAAAAGTATATAAATGTCAGGGCTGGTAGGTCACTGACACCACCCTAGCTAGGAAGAAACGCATGCCCTCCCTGAGGTCTTTCTCCCGTTTCTGGTTCATACCGGGGTGTGAGGCTCGCGATTTCACGTTATACACAAAGCTACGCCACACAGGCGGTGCTTTGAACATCACCACAGGACTTTGCTTTTCAACAGAAGCCCTGATCACTGCATCTTAGCATGCCACACAGGCAATTCATGCCATGCGACTGATGTCCATCGATATACAACCTCTGAGCTCGTACGTTTCAGAGAAGGGCGTTAAGCAAAAGAATAAATTCTCCATCGCCAAACAGATGTATATTTAATAGAGATCAATCAACACAGAATAAAATCCAATGTCAGACACACAGTCCATTTACAAGTCCGTTCTGGGTCTGAACGAAACCGGAGGCACTAAATACCTCGCAAACCCATCGATCACCACGTACATCTGGACGACCACCACTCATTATCCATATTTCGGGATGCCTCCCAATCAGGACCTCGGTTACCATCCAAACGAGGTGAAGATCTCCGGTCTTCGACCATCGTCTTCATCTTCGACTTTCAATCGTCGCTCAATTATTTGAAATGAGAATTAACTCAGCCTTTTCAAATAATTCACGTATTTTTAGAATTTCAAATCAATTTATTTCAATGTTTAAATCAATCGACAACACCAACTTGTTCTTTAATGTATTTTGCACACCAAACACATTCAACCATCAAAATCCACATAAATCGAGCAAATTCAGTTTATTTCCATTCCATATCGTTTATGATATTTTATAACGATTTATCGCTATTTTTATTTATTTTAAAATAGCCAATTTATTCAAAACGAAGCTTCAGGCCATAACGCGGCCATGGCGTTGTTTTTCTTCAGATTTGATTTACACATATCTGACAATCTAACCGTTGGATCTTCACACAATTTACATCATTAGAAAGGTCTTTTCAAAACGAATCCAACGGTTCCAGTTTCGGGAAAATCCGACGGTCGGATCTCCCGGTACAATCGTTTGAAGTTTCGATTTCAAAATAAGAACTGCAGCATCGTTATTCAATTAAATATAATTATATTTATTTATATATATATATATATAAATATAATCGTTTCTGGCGCTGTTTTTCTTCAGATTTGAATTAAACATTCCAGACAATCCAACCATTGGATTTTTACAAAGTTGGTGCCGTTGGAAAAAATTTTCCAAAGCGAACCCAATGGTTGCGATTTCAGGAAAATCCGATGGTCGGATCTCTCGTACTAATCGTTTGAAATCACGGTTTCAAAATACGAACTGCAGCGTCGTCATTCGATATATTTTAATTCTACTTATATATATATCGATTCTTCGATTTCAAAGCTACAATCTTTTCATACATTTGATAAAAATGATATTTTTATCTAACTGTCTTCTCTTTCAACACTTCACTATTTTTAACAATTCGTTTATATAATAAAAATGTGATTTTTATTGTAAAACAATTCATTTCAAAACACTATTATTTTATATAGTTTATATAGGTGATAAAAATAGGATTTTTTATTATAAAGCAATTTCTTTTAAAACGAGATCATTTTTCATAGTCCATATAGTTGATAAAAGGTGATTTTTATTATGAAACAATTTATTTCAAAATATGAATACCATTCAACACATGAATTTCAATTCAACGAATGAATATCGATTCAACACATGAAGGTTTTCTATAGTTTATATAAATAGATAAAAAGGTGATTTTTATATTTAAAACAAGAATACCATTCAACACATGAATTTCTAATCAACGAATGAATGTCAATTCAACACATGAAGGTTTTCCATAGTTTCTATATATAGATAAAAATGTGATTTTTATATTTAAAACAAGAATACCATTCAACACATGAATTTCTAATCAACGAATGAATATCAATTCAACACATGAAGGTTTTCTATTCAACGAATAAATATAGTTTCGACAAATGAAAATAATTCAAACACATGAATATTATTCAAAATTTCGGCAGCATAACGGCAGGGTAGTTAAAACCGGGACCGTCCCTAGTACGGCTCCTCGCTCTACCTTAAAACCTCGTGGTTTTTGACAATGGGGATCATGCATCTAGTTCGCACGCAGGCGGCATGTATATATTTATTTCATTTCCACAAGCTAATCCTATGTGGTTTCAACAAAATATTTCTCAACCACAAATGGGTATTTTTCAACCACAATCAATCAATATCAACCACAAACAATCCCAAACAACCATTCGCTATCAATCAATTTTCACACCAATCACAACCAATAAATATCGTCCATGGTTTGTGGACGAGGGGCGTATGTATATATATATATATATATATAGCAATTCACTTCTATTTCAACACATATATAATTTTTACAACGCATATTTAACTTATACATCGAATCATACAACTTATACAACGCTTATACAAGAGGTGTACAACGCTTATATAACTCATACATCGACTATATAATTTATACATCGTCGTTTTCCATATTGTTTATAAATTAGAAATATCACATTGGGTTCCACTCCATCAAAAATAGCAGAAGGCTCAGAAAAATATGCGGTCTCTTCTAGAATGTAGAAGACGTCCACACGGTCACGATGTTTCCTGTTTCATCGAATTTCGTTAAAATATGAAAAAGATATGATTTTTCAAAGATGGACGAATTTCGCGATACTTTTGAATGTTGAAATCACTTTAAATCGTTCAAGCCATTACCTTTCAACTTGGATTCAAAACTAGGTCGCGGATTTTTGCCTAATCCGTTGCTCGAGACCCAGATCCAGTTGTGCCACGACGTAGGCCTTCGAAAGGGCTTTCCAGCGGTGGCCACCACCCTCAGTTCGAACTCCTGCTGGCGGCGCTAGGAGGCGTGATGCGGGCCCACTTTGAGGCGGTGGTTCGCGATGATGGGGCGACGAGGGTGGACGTGGGCGGTGTTGATTTAAAGAGGAGGACGAGGGCTTCAGAAAGTTCAACTGGCGGAGGTGCTGAAAGTGGCTGTGGCGATAGGGATTTGATCGGGAAATGGCGAAGGCTTATCTCCAGTAATCGCGATTGGGGGGGGGGAAGAGAGAAGACGGGGGGGCTGACGTGGACAAATAGGGTTTTTTTTTTATAATGTTTTAAAATCCGAAAATACCCCTTGCCTCCTGCGAACCCCAATCCAAAACCAACGACTGTCGTCCCTAGTGTTTTACCCCCATTCCGAACACAATGGGATATGTTTCGAAGGCCCATTCGACTTTTTCAGTCAGTTTTCCTTCAAATTAAAATATAAAATATTCTATATTTAATTTGAACGTACATTTCAATTTGCCAGGGCCACAAACTGATTCGAAAAATTCCAGAAAAATAAATCTGGCTATGTTTTGACGATATGGTCCCAACAAAACTAGTTTCGTCGAATTTTGAGACCATTTGCAAAAAGGCACATTTCTGGTCGATCCAATTTAACTGTAATTGACCAAAACACATTTTCCTTTGCCACGCTCACATACTAGCTTCAAAAATTATGAAATTTGAAATCTAGCGATAACTTCACATCCTGGATCCAACAAAAGTGGTTTCGTCGAATTCCGAGGTCGTATGCAAAATGGCCAATTTCACGGGCTATATAAATTCCACAACCACCTTTTTGAAAATTCATTCGGCCATAACTTTTGCTTTCCGCTATGAAAATTCAATTTTTTAGATTCGTTAGAAAGGTATTCACTAACAGATTTATATATTTTTGGTTTCACTAAAATCCGTTTTGTTTTGCACCCAGTACAGTCCGACAAAGTTTGAATCCAATTTTTGAAACTGCAGCGCCATTTCAGGCCTTGTTTATAATTATAATTAATTATATTCGTTTTCAATTGTCGATTCAAACTCAGTTTTCATTGCTATTAGCTAAAATATTTATTTTAAATATTTAAAATCCATTATTTTAGCCAATTTAAAAATTTTAAATTGGTTCAGATTTTCTGGGTCGTTACAAATACTCTGTCAGACATTCATCCATACAAGTCACCCAGGAACAGGATGAACCGAAGGCACTATTCAGTATATCCATCTTAGGCACTGTTATCTAAGATTTATACAATAGCCCTTGCACTTTACTCCTCTTCAATTATCTTTGGCATATATGATTCGCAACGCTTATGCCAATACAGAGTGGTTCTTTGGATAATAATCCAACCGGTCTCTCCATATTAACAACGTTAAAATGATCAAAACTTTGATAGTCTGTGATTTAACTATCAAAGAAAAACACGTGTTCAAACAACGATATTATTTCCAGATGGAAATTTATATCGATCAAACATCATTTAACATTTATCTCCTTAGTTCATTTTTCATCTCCTGTTTCCCTACATTCAACATTTCTTGTTTTCTAAATTTAGAAAATATATGTTATTACCATTGGAAAACATTTCCATTTCTTGTTATTTATATCATAAAACAGTTCTGGTTCTTATTTGGAAAACATTTCCAAAACTCCTTCATTGGACTTAGACAGATGTTTAAACAAACCATCGTGATGCCAACTCAAACCATTACGCTTATTAACTAAATTCCTTTAATGCACCTTCACTATCGAACTTTAACCATTACTTAGTTACAAATGAAGTCAATCAAGTTGGGGTAATACTACCTCTCAGACCTCAACTGAACGACCTTTCTAACCTTGAAATAGACAAAGTTCACCTTTTAAATTCTTTAACAAACTACGTTACGTAACTCTCTTTCGAATCATCTCTATTTGATGATTCTTTCCTTCGAATAAGGTATAATCGATAACTCTATTCAATTTTTTCTATTCACTTAACTCTTTTGATTTAACTCTAACTCTATTCAATTAACTCCTTTGATTTAACTCTAACTCTATTTGATTTAACTCTAGTCGATAACTCCTTTAACTCTATTTGAATAAACCAAATTCGATTAACTCCTTTAATTCCATTTGAATAAACTATATTCAATTTATTCCTTTAACTCCATTTAACTCTATTCGAATAACTAATATTCGATAACTCTATTTAACTCTTATTCGAATAACTAATATTCGATAACTTCTTTTACTTTATTCGAATCGCTAATATTCGATTTAACTCTATCGATTAACTCTAACTGATCAACTCTAATTGATTAACTCTGACTGATTAACCCTAACAGATTAACTCTAATTGATTAACTCTAACTGATTAACTCTGACTGATTAACTCTGACTGATTAACTCTTACTGGTTATCTCTAATGGGTTTACTCTAATCAATTACCCTAACTGATTAACTCTAATTGAATAACCCTAAGTGATTACTCTAATTGATTAACCCTAACTGGTTAACTAACTTCGATTAACTCCTATTGAATTAACTCCTTTGATTTATTCCTTTTCTATTTGTTTACTTAACAAATAACTATTCCCTTTTCAATTCTATTTATTTAACAAATAAATAATTCGTTTATCTTTCCTATTTGTAAATGGTTTACAAATATATCCCTTTCATCTCTATTTTAACATATTTATTTCCCCATAAATATTTCCTTTTCAATTCTATTTATTACATATTTATTTCCTTTTATATTCCCTTTCAATTCTATTTGTACATGACTTACAAATATTTCCTTTCAATTTTATTTGTACATGACTTACAAATATTTCCTTTTATTGTAACTTATCCTTCGAATTTATAAATATTTTCTTTTATAAAAATCCTTTTCCTTTTCTACATAAAATCCATCGATTTTTATATAAATAATTCATTTTCAAAATACACTTTGAAAATCCCCTTTCCCACATCCAGTATTTCTTATGGTATTTAACATACCTTATAACAACGATAAATATCGTCCAAACACACATAATCAACAACAGATTATATATCACATCATATATCACAATATATGAATCACAGTAAAATAAATGTTGAGGAATCCAGTTGGATTCCTCCAACCTGTTTCCTTGCATCACAGATGTTAGATAATAGAATCAACATCACTTTCAGTTCCTTATGATATATTCTGTTAAACAGAATCAATATAGAAATTCAACTAACTGACTAGCAGTTCAATCAAACAGTCAACACACAGTCAATCAGCCAATATTTAACAGTTCTAAAAATACAACAAGAAATTATAACGGTTTAGAGTTAGTGAGATTTACTCACATTGGACTATCATCGTTAATAACGATAATTGTCTTTGATTCAAATGGACAATTTATTTCACTATAAATTATAATGAACCCCAATCCACTCCCAGTCAGCTTCATTGTGAAGCTCTCGTCCATACGGTCCCAATGGATCTGGCCGTTTGTAATTCTGACACCGTATATAGAAGTTATGAATATTTTACTTAATACACTATTTAAAATATAATTATCTTAGATTTAAATCAATAACGGGCTTTGCCAAACCATTTGGCCAGTCAGCTCCCGTTGAAACCCATACCCACAATCCTTCTTCCCCAATAAGAAAGCCACGACTCCAGTTCCTCTCAATATCACCAGGCCGCTCCTTTCTTCCATCCCACCTCCTCCATTTCTCAACTACACTCAAAACAGAAAACACCAATCGACTTCCCTTCCACTCCTCTTCCCGACCATCCCTATTCAGTCCAACTCGGCCCCCTTTCTGGCGTTCGCTATCATGACGCACTCGACACCAATGACCACTGAAAAACCCAGAACTATGTACAACGATGTGGTTTCCATCCGTAAACCCAAATACGATAATCATTTTATCTCACGCTTAAAGAGTTACTCAAAAATCATAGCCCTAGGCTGACCGCCGAAACTTCGACGTATAGGAAAATGAACCGCACCCTTCAAATTGCGAATAGAATTGAAGCTCTCTTCAAACTAAACTCAAACATATAGGTTTTGGGATTTAAACGAATTTATTTGATTTTCCATTGAATTTTCTTTGAGGATATTTCCATTTGAAACCAATAAACTGGTGGCGGCTTGTTTGAGTGATTTTATAAGGGGACAGGATTCCTTATGTGGCTGAGAAGGATGAGTTGTGGCCTTGTTTAGGACCATGGAAAAATTAGGATATTTTATATAAATATTTTATTGATTTTATATTCGTCTCTAGTCTTTAAAAATTCCTGCAACCGCATACGATACCCAAAAATCACGAAACTAGACGTGCAGCTACTGTCTGACATTACGGTCCCAACGAAACTGGTTTCGTCGAATTCCGACTTCGTTTGCAAAACCGGCTATTTTTACAGCTCTGAATGACCTATTTAAATAAATATATTTAAATATAATTATATTAAATATAAATAAATATTATCGTATATATTCACCGTGGAATACCATACAGCTCCAGTATAATCCTATATGAATTTCCAGCTTGATATTTCAAATCCTGATTAAATTGATATTCGATTTAAAATGAACTTCCTTTTTTTTAAATATAAATAATTCCTTTATAAATTATAAAGGAATTCCACAATGACTTTTCTAAAATTTGATTTGGACATGTATCAAAATCTACATGACGAAATCCCGATTTTTCTCTCCCACTGGAAAGATATACTCCACCAGCTCCACACGTTTCTTATTTCACAGAAATCCGGCTTTAAACGAATCATGTACATTTAGTTGAAGTTCGAATCGCCAATTTACGAACTGTAGCACCATTTCAAGAACAATTTTAATTATATTATAATTCTTTGTTCAAACTATCGTTTATATAATATATTCGTTATTCAAATTCAATTCCAAGCTGAATTAAAAATCACAGATGATCCGGTTCACACCATATCGCCATTTCAACCAATTCTGATTATTTCAGAATTAAATATATTATATAATTTATTATTTTAGTTAAATATTCACCAACATAAATTAATTATAATACCTCTGCCAATGCGGATCATTACTTACTTGATGCCCTTTAAGCATGTAGACAGTAAACTACTTCAACTTCTAATTTGTACTTCTTCTTTTGTTACCTAGAGAGGAAGTTAAAAAATTCCATTCTTATTCTCATACCTTGAAACTTGATTTTGTTGCATTAGTTAATTATGTTAGGCCAAAATTAGATATGCATATATGAGGACAATAGTCGAACTGTCAAAGAGAAAAACATAAAGTATATATAAAAGCAATACTGGTTTGTATGAGAGCAATAGTCAGACTATCCAACAGCATAACCGAAATAGACTAAAAATGTTTAATCATATAAATTATACATACTATTTATATATGATATTGAATTTAAAGTGATTGGATTTTATCATATATACTATTCACATATGAATGATTCAACGTTCCAAACACAAGATATATTATGTTTAAGTACAGAAATGTTAACAAATAGATTTAATTAAATAAGTGAAATTAATATATACTATTCATATATGATATACTTTGTCTATTCAAATAGACAAGAAATGTTTAATCATATAAATTATATATACCGTTCATATATGATATTGAATTTGAAATGATTGGATTTTATCATGTATACTATTCACATATGAATAATTCAATGTTCTAAACACAAGATATAATATGTTTAAGGACAGAAACTTTAATAAATAGATTTAAATAAATAAGTGAAATTTATATATACTATTCAAATAGAATATATCATGTGCGAAAGACATATGATATACTTTGTCTATTCACGGCATACTTCTCACAGCGTGATTGGATTTGAAGTGGTTTAATTAATTGATATTATTCATGTTGCTATTTTGATGGCCATTTGTGCATTTTGCAAATTTTAATTTTGAACCAAATTTACTTTGATTGGAAATTATTCACAACCAAATTTTTTTAATCATATACGCCATATGAAATTCGCTATGATTAATTTTTTGAAGATGAAATGAGATGTAGCTCCTGTGCTTATGTTATGTCAATTTACTTTGGGATTTGTTCTTGACCGCATAGTCAGTTTTATCATGGTAAAATGAAGAGTGTTTAGTGTTGACCAAGTATCAAAAATTGTGTGTCGGAAACACTCGTTAAACTGGGATTTGTTCACTGGATAAATGATGATACATATGAATTAAAATATATATATATATATATATATATGAATCAATGTTATTATAGCATCTCTAACATGGATAGTTTGATCATTGGTTAACCAGCATAACTCCACACACGCTTGTGCACTTCGCGCACACACACAAAACATCAACAGTAACAACAAACTTTTAGCTCAGATGGTGAGATGGAAAAATCAACCTATTTTTTTGTCAATAATATCTAAACAATCAATTTCCATAGTTAGTGAAAATAATAAAAATAATCGAAGTCTTGCAAATTCATATAAAAGATTTGGAAAGTGAAAATAATAAAAACAAAGTAAGAGTTTGGAAAATAATGGGTTTTGAAGCTGAGGAGAAAATTTTGAAATTGATAAAGGAAGTGAGAAAAATGAATCCAAGACTCAAAAAAAAAAAATGAAAAGATAAATACAGAGGTTAAAGAAGAGAGACACCATAAAGTATATGAAGCTGAATATGCATTAGATCAACATACATGTAATAACCCGAAAATGCGAGCCAGTTTGAAATTTTTATTTTGGCGATTTTAGTGAATTTTGAATATTTAAAATGAATTATTTTAAATAATATCGACGTGAAATTTATTTTGAATAGAATTCGACGTATATATTATACGCGTCGTCGTTAGAATATAAATAATTATATATAATTATAAATAGAATTGAAAATGGCACGGTAGTTCGATAATTCGATTTCAAACTTCAATTGAATGTACCGGGAGCAAAACAATCCGGATTTTAGTGAAACCAAAAACATTAGGATCTAATTGATGATATCTTTCCAACGAATCCGACAAGTTGAAATTTCGTAGCGAGAATCAAAAGATATGTCCAGTTGAAAATTCTGAATAGTCGCTATGGAGTTCAGGCCCTTAAAAATGGACATTTTGCAAACGACCTCGGATTTCGGCGAAACCTGTTTTGTTGGGTCCGTGATGTAAAGTTATTGCTAGGTTTCAAATTTCATAATTTTCTGAATCAATATGTGAGCGTGGCAAAGGAAAACGTGTTTTGACCATTTCAGTTGATTTTAATCGACTGGAAATTGGCCATTTTTCTAACGGTCTCAGAATTCGACGAAACTAGTTTTGTTAGGACCGTATCGTCAATACGAAGCTAGAAAATATTTTTCTGGAATTTTTAGAGTTAGTATGTGACCCCGGTAATTTGAAATGTACGTTTAAAATTCAATATAGTGATTTAAATGTAAATTTAACGGAAACTGATTCAAATAGTGGAATCAGCCTACGATACATATCCCATTGTGTTCGGAATGGGGGTAAAACGCTATGGACGACAGGCGGTGGGCCTCGTTTCGAGGTCGTATGTGAAAGACAACTCTTTAGGATAAAATAAATAAATTAATAAATAGAAAAAAAAATATAATACCCCTCTCCCTTAAAAACTTCTGGCCCCCCCGATTATTCTTCTGTAAACAGATAAAAAAAAGGAAAAAAAAATAAAAACGAGGGCGAGTGGGGGGGGAAGAACCGCCGCCGCCTCCCCCTGGTGATCGACGACGGCCACACCCCACCACGACCGCGCCCCCATCTCCTTCCTCTCCCCTTCTAATCGAACCCGATACCCCCTCAATCGACCGCCTCAGCCACCCCTCGACCACCGCAGCCTCAACCGCATAGCCCCCTACGACGACCGCCGCTCCACCTTCGACCTCGCCCCTCCAACCTCGCCTTCTCCTTCTTCCTGCTCCATCGCGCGAAGACCAAACCCCACCCCCCCTTCGAAAAACTGTCTGTAAGTCTTTTTTTATTTATTTATTTATTTATTTTATTTTATATACAGAGTTTTAAAAACTGATTTTTAAATAGAGGATTTAGAAAAACTGATTTTTAAAGAGGATTTAGAAAAACTGATTTTTAAAGAGGATTTAGAAAAACTGATTTTTAAAAAGAGGTTTAAAAACTGATTTTATTTCGAACTATTAAAATAGAAAAAGATTCGAACTATTAAAATAGAAAAAAGGATTCGAACTTTAAAATAGAAAATGATTTGAACTTTAAATAGAATAGACAGAATTTTATGAAGTAGAAGAAGTAAGATATGATTTTTATAATTTTAAAAAAAAGTAATAAAAATATAATTTTTACGTCATAGGAATATTAAAAATATAATCTTTGTATATGTAGCAAAATAAAAATCTGATTTTTATTTTATATACGTTGAAATCAAGTGATGATTTTTTTTATATAAAGGTAAAATCTTTATCGACGAAAAGACGATATTTTTAAAATAGAAAAGATTAGATTTTAAAAATAGAAAAGGCGGGATTTTTAATATTGAATAGCATAGTAAAGAAATTCGATTTTTAAATATATGAGTGATTATAAAAATATGATTTTAAATTGAAAGTGAATAAATAAAAATGTAATTTTTATTTTGAAGACATCGAAATATGAAAATGTGTGATTTTTATATATATAGTGACTACGGACACAAGAAGACGATAAAAAGGCGAGAAGAAGAGTCAAGATGATTGGATAGCTTTCGGTGAGAACTTCTCACTCTAAATTTCTTTTCTAGTTATATATATATATATATATATATATATATACTAGGATGCAGACGGTGCTTAGTAGCTCCCGACACCCGTCATCCACAGACCATGGATGGCTTGTTTGTTAAATTGTTTGATTGTGTAGTTGGTTAGGTTATTGGTTTGAATTGAATTATTTGGTGAATTGAAATGGATTTGATTGATGTGTGAATGGCGTGGGCCTTCACTAGACCGGGGATAAGGCTAGGCCTCGTCCCGTTTCTAGTATTGTGCCGTTATGCCGCCGAAATTTTCTAAAATATGTTAGAAAAATAAAAATATCATTTTTATTGTGTAAATGAACTGAATAGAAATTCAAGTGTTGAAATAAATATTTTATCGTTAAAAATATAATTTTTAACGTGAAAGTGAATAAATAAATATTTATAAACAAATCGGCCGATTTGTTTATTTACACTGATTTGACTGATATTGATTGGGTTGATAAATTTTACACATCGCCCAACTGCACAAATAAAATCTGTGTTTCATTGTTTGAAACCCCACACGGGTGTTGGGATGAAATTTGAAGTTCACTCATCCTGATTGATTAAATATGTCGATCGATTGATTGACAGGCTGTTATAAGCGTCAGATATATATATTTGATGCTTATACAGTGTAGTGCACTTTGGTTGATGATTGATTATTTTTCAATGCTATTATATACATGTGTTGTATGGAATACATATAATTAGCATTATATGGTGATTGATTGGGCCTCATTCCAATCGGGAAAATAATGAATATTATAAAAGAAAATTCATGTGTTGAATATAAAAATAGTCATGTGTTGACGATGTTCATGTGTTGAGTGAAATATTTTATATAAAAAAAATAAATTACATCTTTATCATATTTAAAATTAGAACTACTTCTCAGTAGGAGTATAATTGAAAATCAAACGATAGATACCGTAGTTTTATAAAATATTTTACATAACAAAAATAGTGATGTGTTGACAGTACTCATGTGTTGAGATTAGTCGTGTGTTGAAAGAAATATAGATTCATGTGTTGAATGAAATAAATATTCATTTGATGAATAGAATAACGAATTATTGAAATATAAAGCCGTGTTGATTAGAGATGCGTTATTTTGACGCGAACGATGTTTATATCGATTTTATTCGTTTTTAATGAATATTGAAAAGTGATTTCAAAATTTAATATTTTGAAAGGAAATTCAAATTGAATTAGATTGAAATTCAAATGGAAATTTTATTGAATCAATTTGAAATGAATTCGAATCGAATAGAAAGTGAATTTGAATTCGAATAAAATTGAAAGTGAATTTGAATTCGAATAAAATAGAGATGAATTCAAATTGAAATGAATTGAATTGAAAACGAATTCGAAATGAATTGAATTGAAAACGATTTCGAAATGAATTGAATTGAAAACGAATTCGAAATGAATTGAATTGAAAACGAATTCGAAATGAATTGAATTGAAAACGATTTCGAAATGAATTGAATTGAAAACGATTTCGAAATGAATTGAATTGAAAACGAATTCGAAATGAATTGAATTGAAAACGATTTCGAAATGAATTGAATTGAAAACGATTTCGAAATGAATTGAATTGAAAACGATTTCGAAATGAATTGAATTGAAAACGAATTCAAATTGAATTGAAAGTGAATTGAAATGAATTCAAATTGAATTAAAATTTGAATTGAATAGAAATGAATTTTAAAACGGATTTATAAAGAAGAATTCAATTTTGATTTGAATTGAATATAGAAGTTGAATTGTTTCAGAAACGAATTTAAAACGATTTATAAAATTCGTTTTAAAAAGAAATCGACGAAATATATATTATATATATTATATATATAATATAATGGCTTGAATAGAACGCGCCGCGCCGCGGCAGTTCGTGAATTTCGACCATTTATTTCAAACGGACATTGCGGGAGATCCGACCGTCGGATTCTCCTAAAACCGGAACCGTTGGGTTCGTATCGAAAAGCGCTTTCCAATGAATATTAGAAATTTGAAATCTAATGGTTGGATTTGGAATTATGTCCAAATCAAATTCGAAAAAGGTCGCTGTAAGTGCAGTTCGATGGCCGTTGATGGAAATCGACTGTACGGGCCTTGATAAATTTATTAAAAATATCTATAATTTGTGTAAAATTATAATATGTGAATTGGAAAGAATTGGGCTGGAAAATTCCACATTAGAAGGTAAAAATAGATTTTTATCGAAATGAACTAGTTTTGAACTAGAATTAAAATCAATTTATTTTTGAAATAAATAAATTGAATTAGAAAGTGATTTTGAAAATAACCGATAATTTCCAATACGTGGATTGGACTGGAGCTGAATCGAAATTATCTTCGGGATATTTCGATGTTGGATTTCGTGACTATACAGATATTGTTATGGGAATTTGAAAGATATATTTTATATCGTTATTTCCAATACGATATTTGTTGGTTTCAGAATTTGGTATTGAATATAAGCCGATATATTTTCTATTCAGAACCTTGTATTTAATATCAAATGTGATTTGGGTTTATCGTGAATCGTGTTTTAGATGACATTGGTTCTTTAACCCAGTTAAAGGCAAGATATTGATTTTTGAGAAGATTAAAACTAAGTGGAGTTTTAATGAATCATTAATTAGATTAAAAATGTGAATTGATAATTTAAATTATCAAATCTGAAATGTGATCGAGAATGGAGTATCACCAGTTTTGCTCCAAAGCGATAGTTAAATCTTTAATTAGATTTGAACGTGAAATGGTAATTAATTTTACCAATAACACCGTGGTGTTAGGAATGGAGTATCACTAGTTTTGCTCCATGGGATATATAGGTTGTGTGAAAACCCGTAACTTCCCCGTAAAGGAAAGCGACGGATAGTTCGAGAACAAGCCACAACAGAACGCATATAAAGGAACATTTCATTGTATATTACAGCAATGCATCAGATTACAAGAATATACAGAGTATAAATGAATATTACACAGAAATATCAGAGATTTAAATTACATTTAAATACATAGCAGCGGAAAGTAATACAATACACAACTAGAAGTAGATATACGGATACAAAGCTTTCCGGATATCGTTCCAGCTGTAAACCAGGATCCTGTGAATATAAATCTGCAAAACCAAAACTACTAGCTGCCCGTGTCGAAAATAGGGGCACCGAGAGTTTAGGTTAAAACAATAAACTCCAGGTCAGTCATGTGACTGGTGTGAGAACTAAAACAGTTATTAATCTTTATTTTAAATCATTAGGTAAATCAAGGGACCACGCCGTATAACACGGAACGGGTTTCCTCCCAAGAATACCAGTGCATAAAACAAACAGCGCAATGCTAAATAAAGAAAAATGAAGCTGTTATAAGACCCAGGTCCCATCACACAATGCAACGCAGCCGAGGATAGGGTTTTCCCTTATAACAGCCAAAGAATGCTTGATACGTTTAAAACAAATCATTTGATACTATAATAAGTGCATAGTGTATAAAACAACTTCAAATCATAAGTATCAATCATTGGCGGCATGAGCGCCCCATCCCACTATGTCGCCATACTAGGCTCTACAAAAAAAAAACCGCAAATGTCACGTATTTGGAAATTGGATTTCCGTCTATGAACCGAGGCAAAAGATAGTCCTCAACCGATTCGAGACGCTCTAGCCCGCCCCTCAGGCAAGCGCGCAGGCAAGCCTTGGATCCTCAGGGCCGGTCCACCGATGTGGATTATTATGCCTGAACACTACGTTTCCCCACCCTATGGGGTGTAAGTCTGGTCCGTCAGCCGACCAGAATGCATCGGCCGAAACCGATATAACCGAGGCGCCTCGCAACAGCAACAACCACATAAGTCAAACTCGTCAGGGCGTGTAAAACCACTGACGCCACTTCTAGCTAGAAAGAAACGCATGCCCTCCCTGACGTCCGTCTCCCGTTTTTGGTTCATACCGGGTGTGAAACTCGCGAAGCAAACGTTACACAAAGCTACGCCACAAAGGCCGTGCTTTGATCATCACCACAAGACTTTGCTTTTCAACAGAAGCCTCGATCAATTGCCACTTAGGCATGCCACACAGGCAATTCACTCCATGCGTTTGATATCCATCAATGTATAACCCCTGAGCTCGTACGTCTCAGAGAAGGGCGTTAAGCAAGAGAATAAATTCTCCGCCGCCAAACAGATATATATTTAATAGAGATCAATCACACGGACTAAAATCCAATGTCAGACACACGGCCCATTTACAAGTCCGTTCTGGGGCTGAACGAAACCGGAGGCACCTAGTACCCCGCATATCCATCGATCTCCAAGTACGTCTGGACGATCACCAACTGTTTCCATCTTCTTGGGTGTACATCCCAATCAAGATCATCAGTTATCACCCAAACGACGTGAAGACCACCGGTCTTCGACCATCGTCTTCATCTTCGACTTGTCGTCGTATCAGTTATTCAGAATGGGATAAACCCGGTCTTTCCGAATAACTCGCGTATATTTTAAGTAAGTGTTACACAAACACAACATACGCCTCATTCCAATTCATTAGTCACTAACCGTAAATTAATCAAGAGAATAATTCTCCAAATATTAACCCCGAAGGCCGAAACCAACATCAGATCAATATCCAGGAAACCATTCTGTTTGGCTAACCGACAGTCAATTTCTAAATTTCACATTCATGGGGAAAGATTCCCATTAATTTTATCAAAGATAAATTCCTTGAATTTATTCTTTAATCAACTTTTGAATATCAATTCAAACTAGTCGGGATTAGCGAACCTTACCGAAGTAATCATTTGATTTAATTTCCCAATCCCAACCTATTCATCCCATGAAGTAAAACTGGTTATACTTCATATCTAACACCACGGTGTTGTCGGTAAATTCAATTACCATTTCACGTTCAAATCTAATTAAAGATTTAACTATCGCCTGGAGCAAAACTGGTGATACTCCATTTCGATTATTTCAATCTAATTAAAGATTCATTAAAACTCCACTTAGTTTTAATCTTCGACTGGGTTAAAGAATCAGTGTCATTTAAAACACGGTTCACGATAAACCCAAAATCACATTCATTAATTATCGGGTTAAAGAACAAGTGTTATTTAAAACACTGTTCACGATAAACCCAAAAATCAATATCGATTCAATTCCAATTAAATGTTATTTAATTGGTACACTTCATTAAATATAAATAAAAAGATTTAATCTTTTCTCAACTGGGTTCAAGAACAGTGTTAGTGAAGATACCATTCACGACAAACCCAAATCACATTTGATATTCAATATAAGGCTCTGAATAGAAAATATATCGGCTTATATTCAATATCAAATTCTACGATTAACAAATGTCATATTGGAAATAACGATATAAATATATATCTTTCAAATTTCCATAACAACATTTGTATAATCACGAATTCCAACATCGAAATATTCCGAAGACAATTTCGATTCAAATCCACTCCAATGCAATCATTGGAAATTCTGGTTATTTTTAAAACCCTTTTCAAATTCAATTTATTTATTTAAAAATAAATAGAATTATATTTCTAGTTCAAAACTAGTTCATTTCGATAAAAATCTATTTTTATCTTTTCAAATATGGAGTTTTTTCATCCCAAATCTTCACAAGTCATTTCTTGTGATTTTACACAAATTATTAATATTTTTAATAATTTTATCAAGGTCCGTACAGTCGATTTCCATTAACGGCCATCGAACTGCACTTACAGCGACCTTTTTCGAATTTGATTTGGACGTATCTCCAAATCCAACCGTTAGATTTCAAATTTCTAACATTCATTAGAAAGCTCTTTTCGATACGAACCCAACGGTTCCGGTTTTAGGAGAATCCGACGGTCGGATCTCCCGCAATGTCCGTTTGAAATAAATGGTCGAAATTCACGAACTGCCGCGGCGCGGCGCGTTCTATTCAGGCCATTATATTATATATATAATATATATAATATATACTTCGTCGATTTCTATTTAAAACGAATTATATAAATAGTTTTAAATTCGTTTCAAAAGCAATTTCAACTTCCTTTTCAATTCAAATCAAAATTGAATTCTTCTCTATAAATTCGTTTTAAAATTCATTTCTATTCAATTCAAATTTCAATTCAATTTGAATTCATTTCAATTCGTTTTCAATTCATTTCATTTCGAAATCGTTTTCAATTCAATTCATTTCGAAATCGTTTTCAATTCAATTCATTTCGAAATCGTTTTCAATTCAATTCATTTCAAAATCGTTTTCAATTCACTTTCATTTCAAAATCGTTTTCAATTCACTTTGAATTCGTTTTCAATTCAATTCGTTTCGAAATTGTTTTCAATTCAATTTGAATTCGTTTTCAATTCATTTCATTTCGAAATTGTTTTCAATTCAATTCATTTCAAAATCGTTTTCAATTCACATTGAATTCGTTTTCAATTCAATTCGTTTCGAAATTGTTTTCAATTCAATTTGAATTCGTTTTCAATTCAATTCATTTCGAAATTGTTTTCAATTCAATTTGAATTCGTTTTCAATTCATTTCATTTCGAAATCGTTTTCAATTCAATTCATTTCGAAATCGTTTTCAATTCAATTCAAAATATTTGATTTCGAAATCACTTTTCAATATTCATTTTTAAGATGAATAAAATCGATATAAATATCGTTCACGTCAAAATGGCGTCAATCTAATCAACACGGCTTCATAAATTTCTATTTTCAAATATTTCTTTTTCGAAATAGTTGTTATTATAAAAATATTTCGTTCAACACATGACCAATCTCAATGAATGAGTACTGTCAACACATGAACTTTTATTTTATAATATTCTTTATTTTTCAAATTGGAATGAGGCCCAATCAATCACCATATAACGTTAATTATATGGATTTTCTACAACACATGTATATAATAGCTTTGAAAAATAATCAACCATCAACCAAAGTGCACTACACTGTATAAGCATCAAATATAAATATCTATCGCTTATAACAGCCTGTCAATCGATCGATCGACATATTTAATCAATCAGGACGAGTGAACTTCAAATTTCATTCCAACACCCGTGTGGGGTTTCAAACAATCAAACGCATATTTTATTTGTGCAGTTGGGCGATGTGTAGAATTTATCGTCCCAATCAATGTCATTCAAATAGGTGTACATCAACAAACCGTCCGGCTTATAAATGAATATTTTATTTTATTCACTTCACGTTAAAAATTTATATTTTTAACGATAAAACATTTTATTTCAACCTATGAATTTCTATTCAATTCATTTTGCACAATAAAATGATATTTTTATTTTTCTAACATATTTTAGAAAATTTCGGCGGCATAACGGCACGATACTAGAAACGGGACAAGGCCTAGCCTTATCCCCGGTCTAGTGAAGGCCCACGCCATTCACACATCAATCAAATCAATCTCATCTCACCAAACAATTCAATTCAAACAAATAATTCAACTAATCTATGCAACCAAACAAACAAGTCCATGGTCTGTGGACGATTGTGTCGGGTGCTACTAAGCACCGTCTGCATCCTAGTATATATATATAACTAGAAAAATTAAATTGAAAGGTGAGAAATTCTCACATATAGCTATCCTAGCTCCACGGCACTTCTAATGCAGGAAATCTTCGCCAACTCGCCTTTTTGTCGCTTTCGCCCGTATTCTCTACATATGTAAAAATCGAATTTTTACTTCGCTATTCAATATATAAAAATCGAATTTTTAGTTCGCTATTCAATATAT
This sequence comes from Allium sativum, assembly GCA_030737875.1. NCBI lineage: Eukaryota > Viridiplantae > Streptophyta > Magnoliopsida > Asparagales > Amaryllidaceae > Allium > Allium sativum. The sequence goes on from CM060918.1 coordinate 847,240,381, forward strand.
AAAAATCGAATTTTTAGTTCGCTATTCAATATATAAAAATCGAATTTTTAGTTCGCTATTCAATATATAAAAATCGAATTTTTAGTTCGCTATTCAATATATAAAAATCGAATTTTTAGTTCGCTATTCAATATATAAAAATCGAATTTTTACTTCGACTTTCAATATATAAAAACATGATTTTTACTTTTTAAAGTTCAAATCCTTTTTCGAAAAATCAGTTTTAACCTTTCTTTAAAAACAGTTTTAACCTTTCTAAAAAAAACAGTTTTAATCTTTCTAAAGAAAATCAGTTTTCAATGTTTTATTCGCTACTTCATATGAGAAAAATCACGTTTTTCTTCTAACATAAAAATCATAGCTTTTATATTTAAAAATCCTAACTTTTAAATAAATAAAAAAAAACCAATTTTAAAATTAAATAAAAATTAGTTCTTTCCTATTATGGAAATCAGTTCTTTCCTATTATATATTGTGTTTATAAACTGGAAACTATAAATAAATATAAATAAATAAACAAAAACACTTACAGCGTTCTGAAGGGGGGGGGAGTGTCGCTAGGGAGGAGCGGTAGCTCCAGACAGGGGCGACGGCCTTCAAGGGGGGAGGCGCTGGAAGAGGGTGGCGCGGTGGGGCCTGCTTGGGTCTGTTGTGGAGTGGTAGGGGTCTGCGGCGGGTTGGGGTTAGGGTTTTGCTCGAGTTCGGCGGGCGGAGGGAGAAGGGAGGAGGGGGAAGCGGTGTCAAGTGGTGCGGCAGTCAGAGCTGGCGGCGCGCGGCTGTGGGGGAGTGGCAGCAATAGGATCGAGTTTGGGAATACGGGGGCGGGTATTTATCTGATTTAGGTTTAGGAAAATAGGGGGTATATATTTATATAATATAATTTAAATAATATTTAATTCATGAAATTCTTGTTTAACACATAGAACTCAGAATCCAACCCAATGACTGTCGCTCCTAGCTATTTACCCCCATTCCGAACACAATGGGATATGTTTCGTTAACCAATTCTACTGTTACAATCAGTTTCCGTTAAATTTACATTTAAATCACTATATTGAATTTTAAACGTACATTTCGAATTACCGGGGTCACATACGAACTTTAAAAATTCCAGAAAAATATTTTCTAGTTTCGTATTGACGATACGGTCCTAACAAAACTAGTTTCGCCGAATTCTGAGACCGTTGGAAAAATGGCGAATTTCCAGTCGATTAAAATCAACTGAAACTGGTCAAACGCGTTTTCCTTCGCCACGCTCACCAATAACTTGACATCACGGACCCAACAAAACTGGTTTCGTCGAAATCCGAGGTCGTTTGCAAAATGTCCATTTTTAAGGGCTATATATTATATAAAATATATATAAATTCCATAGCGACTATTCTGAATTTTAAACTGGACGTATCTTATCATTTCTAAAGTGAAATCCTAGTTTGTTAACTTCGTTAGAAAGATCTTGTTCATCAGATTCAAATATTTCTTGTTTCGTCCAATTCTGACTTCTAACGAATTCTGTATATTCAATTGAAATTAGAAATCGAATTTTCGAACTACCGCGCCATTTCAGGCTCGTTATATAATTAAAATAAATTTATTCGTTTTAACTTCGTCGAAAATAAATTTTCTCGTCGATATTATTTAAAATAATTCATTTTAAATAATCAAAACTCGCTATAATTGCCAAAATAAAAATTTTAAACTGGCCCAGATTTTCGGGTTGTTACAATCTCCCCCACTTAAAACTTTTCGTCCCCGAAAAGGAACAAAGTCGAAAGTGGTTTGATTAATCAACTCTACGCTCGATCTGGCTTTCATTCTCCAACTCTTTAGTTTCTGAGAATTTCCAAAAATTTCAAAAATTTGGCTAACACCCTAAATTTTCGAAAAATTTCGCCATAACCTCCCCTGCAATGGGAGCATCGGGGAATTTCAAATAGCTTCCCCGGTCCTTCAGATCTCAAAAGGAAAAGAAAAAGCCAAGCGGCTAGCCAATAGGCTCACAAAATCATCATCATCCAAACAAAACAGGAAATTATGTAGTAAACATGTACCTATTTGTCGGGCAAACAAATTTTATTCTCTGCTCTAGCCTCCATGCTATGACCTGTTCAATGTAAGTATATGTATATGCAAGTAAATGCGACCAATTTTCAATACAATTCAATATTTGATTCTATTAGGCATAATGGTTCAAAATTATCAAACAATTAAACAAACAACACAAACATCAATCAATTAGTGAATTAGAGTTTCAAATTCATACTTTTGATACATATACAAAAATCAGATTTTTGATGCCAAATCACAACAATAGGCCCTATCTAATTTTTGGTTCTCACACCAGTCAATAGGAAATATATAGAAATCTCACTTTCGTCACTCGAATATAAACACTGATGATGAGGCCTCATCATCTGAATCATCTCCGGGCGACTAGAGTGTGATTCTATATCTATCCAGTATATTAAAATTTCGAATACACGTGGATCAGACGTATACGCAAAATCTATATATACTGGATTGTCCACATCAATATAAATAGATAATCAAATACGAATAATTGATTTAAATTTCAAAACCAATTTGTTTTCATTTGAAAAATGTACTCTTCACACTCGTTCTAGGATACTAATGATCCCATCTCTAACGAGTCATTCTAATTGGATATTACTAATCCAATATCTGATGAATTCTTTCGTAGGGTTCTAATGTGCCTTATTCTCTGAGCTTTGTAAACCAAAGCTCTGATACCAACTGTGAAAACCCGTAACTTCCCCGTAAAGGAAAGCGACGGATAGTTCGAGAACATGCCACAACAGAACGCATATAAAGGAACATTTCATTGTATATTACAGCAATGCATCAGATTACAAGAATATACAGAGTATAAATGAATATTACACAGAAATATCAGAGATTTAAATTACATTTAAATACATAGCAGCGGAAAGTAATACAATACACAACTAGAAGTAGATATACGGATACAAAGCTTTCTGGATATCGTTCCAGCTGTAAACCAGGATCCTGTGAATATAAATCTGCAAAACCAAAACTACTAGCTGCCCGTGTCGAAAATAGGGGCACCCAGAGTTTAGGTTAAAACAATAAACTTCAGGTCAGTCATGTAACTGGTGTGAGAACTAAAACAGTTATTAATCTTTATTTTAAATCATTAGGTAAATCAAGGGACCACGCCGTATAACACGGAATGGGTTTCCTCCCAAGAATACCAGTGCATAAAACAAACAGCGCAATGCTAAATAAAGAAAAATGAAGCTGTTATAAGACCCAGGTCCCATCACACAATGCAACGCAGCCGAGGATAGGGTTTTCCCTTATAACAGCCAAAGAATGCTTGATACGTTTAAAACAAATCATTTGATACTATAATAAGTGCATAGTGTATAAAACAACTTCAAATCATAAGTATCAATCATAGGCGGCATGAGCGCCCCATCCCACTATGTCGCCATACTAGGCTCTACAAAAAAAAAACCGCAAATGTCACGTATTTGGAAATTGGATTTCCGTCTATGAACCGAGGCAAAAGATAGTCCTCAACCGATTCGAGACGCTCTAGCCCGCCCCTCAGGCAAGCGCGCAGGCAAGCCTTGGATCCTCAGGGCCGGTCCACCGATGTGGATTATTATGCCTGTACACTACGTTTCCCCACCCTATGGGGTGTAAGTCTGGTCCGTCAGCCGACCAGAATGCATCGGCCGAAACCGGTATAACCGAGGCGCCTCGCAACAGCAACAACCACATAAGTCAAACTCGTCAGGGCGTGTAAAACCACTGACGCCACTTCTACCTAGAAAGAAACGCATGCCCTCCCTGACGTCCGTCTCCCGTTTTTGGTTCATATCGGGTGTGAAACTCGCGAGGCAAATGTTACACAAAGCTACGCCACAAAGGCCGTGCTTTGATCATCACCACAAGACTTTGCTTTTCAACAGAAGCCTCGATCAATTGCCACTTAGGCATGCCACACAGGCAATTCACTCCATGCGTTTGATATCCATCAATGTATAACCCCTGAGCTCGTACGTCTCAGAGAAGGGCGTTAAGCAAGAGAATAAATTCTCCGTCGCCAAACAGATATATATTTAATAGAGATCAATCACACGGACTAAAATCCAATGTCAGACACACAGTCCATTTACAAGTCCGTTCTGGGGCTGAACGAAACCGGAGGCACCTAGTACCCCGCATATCCATCGATCTCCAAGTACGTCTGGACGATCACCAACTGTTTCCATCTTCTTGGGTGTACATCCCAATCAAGATCATCAGTTATCACCCAAACGACGTGAAGACCTCCGGTCTTCGACCATCGTCTTCATCTTCGACTTGTCGTCGTATCAGTTATTCAGAATGGGATAAACCCGGTCTTTCCGAATAACTCGCGTATATTTTAAGTAAGTGTTACACAAACACAACATACGCCTCATTCCAATTCATTAGTCACTAACCGTAAATTAATCAAGAGAATAATTCCCCAAATATTAACCCCGAAGGCCGAAACCAACATCAGGTCAATATCCAGGAAACCATTCTGTTTGGCTAACCGACAGTCAATTTCTAAATTTCACATTCATGGGGAAAGATTCCCATTAATTTTATCAAAGATAAATTCCTTGAATTTATTCTTTAATCAACTTTTGAATATCAATTCAAACTAGTCGGGATTAGCGAACCTTACCGAAGTAATCATTTGATTTAATTTCCCAATCCCAACCTATTCATCCCATGAAGTAAAACTGGTTATACTTCATATCTAACACCACGGTGTTATCTGTAAATTCAATTACCATTTCACGTTCAAATCTAATTAAAGATTTAACTATCGCCTGGAGCAAAACTGGTGATACTCCATTTCGATTATTTCAATCTAATTAAAGATTCATTAAAACTCCACTTAGTTTTAATCTTCGACTAAGTTAAAGAATCAGTGTCATTTAAAACACGGTTCACGATAAACCCAAAATCACATTCATTAATTATCGGGTTAAAGAACAAGTGTTATTTAAAACACTGTTCACGATAAACCCAAAAATCAATATCGATTCAATTCCAATTAAATGTTATTTAATTGGTACACTTCATTAAATCTAAATAAAAAGATTTAATCTTTTCTCAACTGGGTTCAAGAACAGTGTTAGTGAAGACACCATTCACGACAAACCCAAATCACATTTGATATTCAATATAAGGCTCTGAATAGAAAATATATCGGCTTATATTCAATATCAAATTCTACGATTAACAAATGTCATATTGGAAATAACGATATAAATATATATCTTTCAAATTTCCATAACAACATTTGTATAATCACGAATTCCAACATCGAAATATTCCGAAGACAATTTCGATTCAAATCCACTCCAATGCAATCATTGGAAATTATGGTTATTTTTAAAACCCTTTTCAAATTCAATTTATTTATTTAAAAATAAATAGAATTATATTTCTAGTTCAAAACTAGTTCATTTCGATAAAAATCTATTTTTATCTTTTCAAATATGGAGTTTTTTCATCCCAAATCTTCACAAGTCATTTCTTGTGATTTTACACAAATTATTAATATTTTTAATAATTTTATCAAGGTCCGTACAGTCGATTTCCATTAACGGCCATCGAACTGCACTTACAGCGACCTTTTTCGAATTTGATTTGGATGTATCTCCAAATCCAACCGTTAGATTTCAAATTTCTAACATTCATTAGAAAGCTCTTTTCGATACGAACCCAACGGTTCCGGTTTTAGGAGAATCCGACGGCCGGATCTCCCGCAATGTCCGTTTGAAATAAATGGTCGAAATTCACGAACTGCCGCGGCGTGGCGCGTTCTATTCAGGCCATTATATTATATATATAATATATATAATATATACTTCGTCGATTTCTATTTAAAACGAATTATATAAATAGTTTTAAATTCGTTTCAAAAGCAATTTCAACTTCCTTTTCAATTCAAATCAAAATTGAATTCTTCTCTATAAATTCGTTTTAAAATTCATTTCTATTCAATTCAAATTTCAATTCAATTTGAATTCATTTCAATTCGTTTTCAATTCATTTCATTTCGAAATCGTTTTCAATTCAATTCATTTCGAAATCGTTTTCAATTCAATTCATTTCGAAATCGTTTTCAATTCAATTCATTTCAAAATCGTTTTCAATTCACTTTCATTTCAAAATCGTTTTCAATTCACTTTGAATTCGTTTTCAATTCAATTCGTTTCGAAATTGTTTTCAATTCAATTTGAATTCGTTTTCAATTCATTTCATTTCGAAATTGTTTTCAATTCAATTCATTTCAAAATCGTTTTCAATTCACTTTGAATTCGTTTTCAATTCAATTCGTTTCGAAATTGTTTTCAATTCAATTTGAATTCGTTTTCAATTCAATTCATTTCGAAATTGTTTCCAATTCAATTTGAATTCGTTTTCAATTCATTTCATTTTGAAATCGTTTTCAATTCAATTCATTTCGAAATCGTTTTCAATTCAATTCAAAATATTCGATTTCGAAATCACTTTTCAATATTCATTTTTAGGATGAATAAAATCGATATAAATATCGTTCACGTCAAAATGGCATCAATCTAATCAACACGGCTTCATAAATTTCTATTTTCAAATATTTCTTTTTCAAAATAGTTGTTATTATAAAAATATTTCATTCAACACATGACCAATCTCAATGAATGAGTACTGTCAACACATGAACTTTTATTTTATAATATTCTTTATTTTTCAAATTGGAATGAGGCCCAATCAATCACCATATAACGTTAATTATATGGATTTTCTACAACACATGTATATAATAGCTTTGAAAAATAATCAACCATCAACCAAAGTGCACTACACTGTATAAGCATCAAATATAAATATCTAACGCTTATAACAGCCTGTCAATCGATCGATCGACATATTTAATCAATCAGGACGAGTGAACTTCAAATTTCATCCCAACACCCGTGTGGGGTTTCAAACAATCAAACGCATATTTTATTTGTGCAGTTGGGCGATGTGTAGAATTTATCGTCCCAATCAATGTCATTCAAATAAGTGTACATAAACAAACCGTCCGGCTTATAAATGAATATTTTATTTTATTCACTTCACGTTAAAAATTTATATTTTTAACGATAAAACATTTTATTTCAACCTATGAATTTCTATTCAATTCATTTTGCACAATAAAATGATATTTTTATTTTTCTAACATATTTTAGAAAATTTCGGCGGCATAACGGCACGATACTAGAAACGGGACAAGGCCTAGCCTTATCCCCGGTCTAGTGAAGGCCCACGCCATTCACACATCAATCAAATCAATCTCATCTCACCAAACAATTCAATTCAAACAAATAATTCAACTAATCTATGCAACCAAACAAACAAGTCCATGGTCTGTGGACGATTGTGTCGGGTGCTACTAAGCACCGTCTGCATCCTAGTATATATATATAACTAGAACAATTAAATTGAAAGGTGAGAAATTCTCACATATAGCTATCCTAGCTCCACGGCACTTCTAATGCAGGAAATCTTCGCCAACTCGCCTTTTTGTCGCTTTCGCCCGTATTCTCTACATATGTAAAAATCGAATTTTTACTTCGCTATTCAATATATAAAAATCGAATTTTTAGTTCGCTATTCAATATATAAAAATCGAATTTTTAGTTCGCTATTCAATATATAAAAATCGAATTTTTAGTTCGCTATTCAATATATAAAAATCGATTTTTTAGTTCGCTATTCAATATATAAAAATCGAATTTTTAGTTCGCTATTCAATATATAAAAATCGAATTTTTAGTTCGCTATTCAATATATAAAAATCGAATTTTTACTTCGACTTTCAATATATAAAAACATGATTTTTACTTTTTAAAGTTCAAATCCTTTTTCGAAAAATCAGTTTTAACCTTTCTTTAAAAACAGTTTTAACCTTTCTAAAAAAAACAGTTTTAATCTTTCTAAAGAAAATCAGTTTTCAATCTTTTATTCGCTACTTCATATGAGAAAAATCACGTTTTTCTTCTAACATAAAAATCATAGCTTTTATATTTAAAAATCCTAACTTTTAAATAAATAAAAAAAAACCAATTTTAAAATTAAATAAAAATTAGTTCTTTCCTATTATGGAAATCAGTTCTTTCCTATTATATATTGTGTTTATAAACTGAAAACTATAAATAAATATAAATAAATAAACAAAAACACTTACAGCGTTCTGAAGGGGGGGGGGGGGAGTGTCGCTAGGGAGGAGCGGTAGCTCCAGACAGGGGCGACGGCCTTCAAGGGGGGAGGCGCTGGAAGAGGGTGGCGCGGTGGGGCCTGCTTGGGTCTGTTGTGGAGTGGTAGGGGTCTGCGGCGGGTTGGGGTTAGGGTTTTGCTCGAGTTCGGCGGGCGGAGGGAGAAGGGAGGAGGGGGAAGCGGTGTCAAGTGGTGCGGCAGTCAGAGCTGGCGGCGCGCGGCTGTGGGGGAGTGGCAGCAATAGGATCGAGTTTGGGAATACGGGGGCGGGTATTTATCTGATTTAGGTTTAGGAAAATAGGGGGTATATATTTATATAATATAATTTAAATAATATTTAATTCATGAAATTCTTGTTTAACACATAGAACTCAGAATCCAACCCAATGACTGTCGCTCCTAGCTATTTAACCCCATTCCGAACACAATGGGATATGTTTCGTTAACCAATTCTACTGTTACAATCAGTTTCCGTTAAATCTACATTTAAATCACTATATTGAATTTTAAACGTACATTTCGAATTACCGAGGTCACATACGAACTTTAAAAATTCCAGAAAAATATTTTCTAGCTTCGTATTGACGTTACGGTCCTAACAAAACTAGTTTCGCCGAATTCTGAGACCGTTGGAAAAATGGCCAATTTCCAGTCGATTAAAATCAACTGAAACTGGTCAAACGCGTTTTCCTTCGCCACGCTCACATATTGATTCGAAAAATTATGAAATTTGGAATCTAGCAATAACTTGACATCACGGACCCAACAAAACTGGTTTCGTCGAAATCCGAGGTCGTTTGCAAAATGTCCATTTTTAAGGGCTATATATTATATAAAATATATATAAATTCCATAGCGACTATTCTGAATTTTCAACTGGACATATCTTATCATTTCTAAAGTGAAATCCTAGTTTGTTAACTTCGTTAGAAAGATCTTGTTCATCAGATTCAAATATTTCTTGTTTCGTCCAATTCTGACTTATAACGAATTCTGTATATTCAATTGAAATTAGAAATCGAATTTTCGAACTACCGCGCCATTTCAGGTTCGTTATATAATTAAAATAAATTTATTCGTTTTAACTTCGTCGAAAATAAATTTTCTCGTCGATATTATTTAAAATAATTCATTTTAAATAATCAAAACTCGCTATAATTGCCAAAATAAAAATTTTAAACTGGCCCAGATTTTCGGGTTGTTACAGGTTGGGATTGGGAAATAAAATAAATAATTACTTCGGTGTGGTTCGTTAATCCCGACTAGTTTGAGATGATATCCAAAGGAAGATTAAAGAATAAATTTAGAAGAATTTATCTTTGATAAAATTAATGGGAACCTTTCCCTAAGAATGTGATTTTGTGAATAAAAGAATATTCTGAATTGGAATGAGGCGTTCATTGTGTTTGTGTAACATTTGTTTATTATATACGTGGGTTATTCAGAAAGGCCGGGTTTATACCCATTCTGAATAACCGATTCGACAGGATGTCGAAGATGAAGACGGTGGTTGAAGACCGGAAGTCTTCACATCGTTTGGGTGATTACTGATGATCTTGATTGGGCTGTACACCCAGGATGAGGGAATCAGTTGGTGATCGTCCAGACGTACCTGAAGATGGATGGATATGCGAGGAAAGTGCCTCCGGTTTCGTTCAGACCCAGAACGAACTTGTAAATGGATTGTGTGTCTGACATTGGATTTTATTCTGTGTTGATTGATCTCTATTAAATATACATCTGTTTGACGGCGGAGAATTTTTTCTCTTGCTTAACGCCCTTCTCTGAGACGTACGAGCTCAGAGGTTGTATATCGATGGACATCAGTCGCATGGAGTGAATTGCCAGTGTGGCATGCGTAAGTGGCAATTGATCAAGGCTTCTGTTGAAAAGAAAAGTCTTGTGGTTGATGATCAAAGCACGGCCTGTGTGGCATAGCTTTGTGTATAACGTGAATTCGCGAGCCTCACACCTCGGTATGAGTCAAAAACGGGACACAGACCCAAGGAGTGCACGACGTTTCTTTCTAGCTAGGGTGGTGTCAGTGACCTACCAGCCCTGACATTTATATACTTTTCACCTGTGTGGTTGTTGGATATGAGGCGCCTCGGATATAGGTCTGTAAGGACCGGGAAACGTGTGTTCAGGAATAACTAATCCTCAAAAGTAAGAGAGGACCGGCCTTGGAGGTTCCAAAGGATCAGAGTGGGGTCCTGAGGCATTGCTAGAGTGTCTCGAACGCGGAGAGGAGCTTGCCCCTTACCTCATCTCATGACGGAATCCAATTTCCAATACGTGTATTGCGGTTTTAATTGTAGAACTAGTATGGCGACATGATAGATGGTACCCATGCCGCCTATGATTGATATTTATGATTTGAAATTGTTTTGACACTATACACTTATTATAGTATCAAATAATGTGTTTTAAACGTATCAAGCATGCTTTGGCTGTTATAAGGGAAAACCCTATCCTCCGGGTTGCGTTGCATTGTGTGATGGGACCTGGGTCTTATAACAGCTTCATTTTTCTTTATTTAGCATTGCGCTGTTTGTTCTATGCACTGGTATTCTTGGGAGGAAACCCGTTCCGTGTTATACGGCGTGGTCCCTTGATTTACCTAACTTTAAAACCAATATTAATAACCGTTTTAGTTCTCACACCAGTCACATGACTGACCTGGAGTTTATTGTTTTAACCTAAACTCTGGGTGCCCCTATTTTCCACACGGGAAGCTATTAGTTTTGGTTTTGCAGATTTATATTCACAGGGTCCTTATTAACAGCTGGAACGATGCTCGGAAAGCTCTGTATCCGTGTATCACTTCTAGTTGTGATTTTGTATTATTTTCCGCTGCTATGTAATTTATTGTAATCTCTGATATTTATCGAATGTAATTTATTCATTTATGCTCTGTATATTCTTATATCTGATGGAATTGTTGTAATAACAATGAAATGTTCTTCCGTCTGCGTCCTTTTGTGTGTTGTTCTCAAAGTATTCGTGCTTTCCTTCACGGGGAAGTTACGGGTTCTTACAGTGGTATCAGAGCTTTGGTTTACAGAGCTCGAGAACAAGACACATTAGAACCATACGAAAGAATTCATCAGATATTGGATTAGGAATATCCAATTAGAATTACTCGTTAGGGATAGGATCAGTAGTATCCTAGAACGAGTGTGAAGAATATGTTTTTCAATTGAAAACAATTTTTGTTTTGAAAATTTAAACCATTTTAAACGTATTTGAATATTTATTTATTTTGAATATGGACAATCCAATATATAAAGATTTTGCATATACGCGTCATGAACGTATATTCGAAGTTTTAATATATTAGATAGATATAGAATCACATTCTAGTTGCCCGGAGATAATTCTGGTAATGCGACTGCATTATCAGTATTTATGTTCATGTTTCGAAGGTGTGATTTCTATATATTTCCATTAGACTGGTGTGAGAACCAAACTCATATAGTTAGAACACATTGTTGTGAATTGGCATCAAAAACATGATTTTTTGTATATATATCAAAAATTATGAATTTGAAACTCTAATTCACTAATTGATTGATGTTTGTGTTGTTTGTTTAATTGTTTGCTAATTTTTAACCATTTATGCCTAATTGAATCGAATATTGAATTGTATTGAAAATTGGTCGCATTTGCTTGCATATACATATTCTTACATTGAACAGGTCATAGCAAGGAGGCTAGAGCCGAAGAATAAAATTTGTTTGCCCGACAAATAGGTACATGTTTACTACATAATTTCCTGTTTTGTTTGGGTGATGATGATTTTGTGAGCCTATTGGCTAGCCGCTTGGCTTTTTCTTTTCATTTTTGAGATCTGAAGGACCGGGGAAGCTATTTGAAATTCCCCGATGCTCCCGGTGCAGGGGAGGTTATGGTGAAATTTTTCGAAAATTTAGGATGTTAGCCAAATTTTTGAAGAATTTGAAAATTCTCAGAAACTGAAAAGTTGGAGAATGGAAGCCAGATCGAACGTAGAGCTGAATAATCAAACCACTTTCGACTTTGTTCCTTTTCGGGGACGAAAAGTTTTAAGTGGGGGAGATTGTAATAACCCGAAAATGCGAGCCAGTTTGAAATTTTTATTTTGGTGATTTTAGTGAATTTTAAATATTTAAAATGAATTATTTTAAATAATATCGACGTGAAATTTATTTTGAATGGAATTCGACGTATATATTATACGCGTCGTCGTTAGAATATAAATAATTATATATAATTATAAATAGAATTGAAAATGGCACGGTAGTTCGATAATTCGATTTCAAACTTCAATTGAATGTACCGGGAGAAAAACAATCCGGATTTTAGTGAAACCAAAAACATTAGGATCTAATTGATGATATCTTTCCAACGAATCCGACAAGTTGAAATTTCGTAGCGAGAATCAAAAGATATGTCCAGTTGAAAATTCTGAATAGTCGCTATGGAGTTCAGGCCCTTAAAAATGGACATTTTGCAAACGACCTCGGATTTCGACGAAACCAGTTTTGTTGGGTCCGTGATGTAAAGTTATTGCTAGGTTTCAAATTTCATAATTTTCTGAATCAATATGTGAGCGTGGCAAAGGAAAACGTGTTTTGACCATTTCAGTTGATTTTAATCGACTGGAAATTGGCCATTTTTCTAACGGTCTCAGAATTCGACGATACTAGTTTTGTTAGGACCGTATCGTCAATACGAAGCTAGAAAATATTTTTTTGAAATTTTTAGAGTTAGTATGTGACCCCGGTAATTTGAAATGTACGTTTAAAATTCAATATAGTGATTTAAATGTAAATTTAACGGAAACTGATTCAAATAGTGGAATCAGCCTACGATACATATCCCATTGTGTTCGGAATGGGGGTAAAACGCTATGGACGACAGGCGGTGGGCCTCGTTTCGAGGTTGTATGTGAAAGTCAACTCTTTAGGATAAAATAAATAAATTAATAAATAGAAAAAAAAATATAATACCCCTCTCCCTTAAAACCTTCTGCCCCCCCCCCGATTATTCTTCTGTAAACAGATAAAAAAAACGGAAAAAAATAAATAAAAACGAGGGCGACGGGGGGGGGGGGGGGGGGATCCGCCGCCGCCTCCCCCTGGTGATCGACGACGGCCACACCCCACCACGACCGCGCCCCCATCTCCTTCCTCTCCCCTTCTAATCGAACCCGATACCCCCTCAATCGACCGCCTCAGCCACCCCTTGACCACCGCAGCCTCAGCCGCATAGCCTCCTCCGACGACCGCCGCTCCACCTTCGACCTCGCCCCTCCAACCTCGCCTTCTCCTTCTTCCTGCTCCATCGCGCGAAGACCAAAACCCCCCCCCCTCGAAAAACTGTCTGTAAGTCTTTTTTTATTTATTTATTTATTTATTTTATTTTATATACAGAGTTTTAAAAACTGATTTTTAAATAGAGGATTTAGAAAAACTGATTTTTAAAGAGGATTTAGAAAAACTAATTTTTAAAGAGGATTTAGAAAAACTGATTTTTAAAAAGAGGTTTAAAAACTGATTTTATTTCGAACTATTAAAATAGAAAAAGATTCGAACTATTAAAATAGAAAGAAGGATTCGAACTTTAAAATAGAAAATGATTTGAACTTTAAATAGAATAGACGGAATTTTATGAAGTAGAAGAAGTAAGATATGATTTTTATATTTTTAAAAAAAAGTAATTAAAATATAATTTTTACATCATAGGAATATTAAAAATATAATCTTTGTATATGTAGCAAAATAAAAATCTGATTTTTATTTTATATACGTTGAAATCAAGTGATGATTTTTTTTATATAAAGGTAAAATCTTTATCGAAGAAAAGACGATATTTTTAAAATAGAAAAGATTAGATTTTAAAAATAGAAAAGGCGGGATTTTTAATATTGAATAGCATAGTAAAGAAATTCGATTTTTAAATATATGAGTGATTATAAAAATATGATTTTAAATTGAAAGTGAATAAATAAAAATGTAATTTTTATTTTGAAGACATCGAAATATGAAAATGTGTGATTTTTATATATATAGTGACTACGGGCACAAGAAGACGATAAAAAGGCGAGAAGAAGAGTCAAGATGATTGGATAGCTTTCGGTGAGAACTTCTCACTCTAAATTTCTTTTCTAGTTATATATATATATATATACTAGGATGCAGACGGTGCTTAGTAGCACCCGACACCCATCATCGACAGACCATGGATGGCTTGTTTGTTAAATTGTTTGATTGTGTAGTTGGTTAGGTTATTGGTTTGAATTGAATTATTTGGTGAACTGAAATGGATTTGATTGATGTGTGAATGGCGTGGGCCTTCACTAGACCGGGGATAAGGCTAGGCCTCGTCCCGTTTCTAGTATTGTGCCGTTATGCCGCCGAAATTTTCTAAAATATGTTAGAAAAATAAAAATATCATTTTTATTGTGTAAATGAACTGAATAGAAATTCAAGTGTTGAAATAAATATTTTATCGTTAAAAATATAATTTTTAACGTGAAAGTGAATAAATAAATATTTATAAACAAATCGGCCGATTTGTTTATTTACACTGATTTGACTGATATTGATTGGGTCGATAAATTTTACACATCGCCCAACTGCACAAATAAAATCTGTGTTTGATTGTTTGAAACCCCACACGGGTGTTGGGATGAAATTTGAAGTTCACTCATCCTGATTGATTAAATATGTCGATCGGTCGATTGACAGTCTGTTATAAGCGTCAGATATCTATATTTGATGCTTATACAGTGTAGTGCACTTTGGTTGATGGTTGATTATTTTTCAAAGCTATTATATACATGTGTTGTACGGAATCCATATAATTAACATTATATGGTGATTGATTGGGCCTCATTCCAATCGGGAAAATAAGGAATATTATAAAAGAAAATTCATGTGTTGAATATAAAAATAGTCATGTGTTGACGATGTTCATGTGTTGAGTGAAATATTTTATATAAAAAAAATAAATTACATCTTTATCATATTTAAAATTAGAACTACTTCTCAGTAGGAGTCTAATTGAAAATCAAACGATAGATACCATAGTTTTATAAAATATTTTACATAACAAAAATATTGATGTGTTGACAGTACTCATGTGTTGAGATTAGTCGTGTGTTGAAAGAAATATAGATTCATGTGTTGAATGAAATAAATATTCATTTGATGAATAGAATAACGAATTATTGAAATATAAAGCCGTGTTGATTAGAGATGCGTTATTTTGACGCGAACGATGTTTATATCGATTTTATTCGTTTTTAATGAATATTGAAAAGTGATTTCAAAATTTAATATTTTGAAAGGAAATTCAAATTGAATTAGATTGAAATTCAAATGGAAATTTTATTGAATCAATTTGAAATGAATTCGAATCGAATAGAAAGTGAATTTGAATTCGAATAAAATTGAAAGTGAATTTGAATTCGAATAAAATAGAGATGAATTCAAATTGAAATGAATTGAATTGAAAACGAATTCGAAATGAATTGAATTGAAAACGATTTCGAAATGAATTGAATTGAAAACGAATTCGAAATGAATTGAATTGAAAACGAATTCGAAATGAATTGAATTGAAAACGATTTCGAAATGAATTGAATTGAAAACGATTTCGAAATGAATTGAATTGAAAACGAATTCGAAATGAATTGAATTGAAAACGATTTCGAAATGAATTGAATTGAAAACGATTTCGAAATGAATTGAATTGAAAACGATTTCGAAATGAATTGAATTGAAAATGAATTCAAATTGAATTGAAAGAGAATTGAAATGAATTCAAATTGAATTAAAATTTGAATTGAATAGAAATGAATTTTAAAATGGATTTATAAAGAAGAATTCAATTTTGATTTGAATTGAATATAGAAGTTGAATTGTTTCAGAAACGAA
Organism: Allium sativum; assembly: GCA_030737875.1. Lineage (NCBI taxonomy): Eukaryota > Viridiplantae > Streptophyta > Magnoliopsida > Asparagales > Amaryllidaceae > Allium > Allium sativum. Next base: position 847,256,580 of record CM060918.1, read on the forward strand.
TTTAAAACGATTTATAAAATTCATTTTAAAAAGAAATCGACGAAATATATATTATATATATTATATATAATATATAATGGCCTGAATAGAACGTGCCGCGCCGCGGCAGTTCGTGAATTTCGACCATTTATTTCAAACGGACATTGCGGGAGATCCGACCGTCGGATTCTCCTAAAACCGGAACCGTTGGGCTCGTATCGAAAAGGGCTTTCCAATGAATATTAGAAATTTGAAATCTAAAGGTTGGATTTGGAATTATGTCCAAATCAAATTTGAAAAAGGTCGATGTAAGTGCAGTTCGATGGCCGTTGATGGAAATCGACTGTACGGGCCTTGATAAATTTATTAAAAATATCTATAATTTGTGTAAAATTATAATATGTGAATTGGAAAGAATTGGGCTGGAAAATTCCACATTAGAAGGTAAAAATAGATTTTTATCGAAATGAACTAGTTTTGAACTAGAATTAAAATCAATTTATTTTTGAAATAAATAAATTGAATTTGAAAGTGATTTTGAAAATAACCGATAATTTCCAATACGTGGATTGGACTGGAGCTGAATCGAAATTATCTTCGGGATATTTCGATGTTGGATTTCGTGACTATACAGATATTGTTATGGGAATTTGAAAGATATATTTTATATCGTTATTTCCAATACGATATTTGTTGGTTTCAGAATTTGGTATTGAATATAAGCCGATATATTTTCTATTCAGAACCTTGTATTTAATATCAAATGTGATTAGGGTTTATCGTGAATCGTGTTTTAGATGACATTAGTTCTTTAACCCAGTTAAAGGCAAGATATTGATTTTTGAGAAGACTAAAACTAAGTGGAGTTTTAATGAATCTTTAATTAGATTAAAAATGTGAATTGATAATTTAAATTATCAAATCTGAAATGTGATCGAGAATGGAGTATCACCAGTTTTGCTCCAAAGCGATAGTTAAATCTTTAATTAGATTTGAACGTGAAATGGTAATTAATTTTACCAATAACACCGTGGTGTTAGGAATGGAGTATCACCAGTTTTGCTCCATGGGATATATAGGTTGGGATTGGGAAATAAAATAAATAATTACTTCGGTGTGGTTCGTTAATCCCGACTAGTTTGAGATGATATCCAAAGGAAGATTAAAGAATAAATTTAGAAGAATTTATCTTTGATAAAATTAATGGGAACCTTTCCCTAAGAATGTGATTTTGTGAATAAAAGAATATTTTGAATTGGAATGAGGCGTTCATTGTGTTTGTGTAACATTTGTTTATTATATACGTGGGTTATTCAGAAAGGCCGGGTTTATACCCATTCTGAATAACCGATTCGACGGGATGTCGAAGATGAAGACGGTGGTTGAAGACCGGAAGTCTTCACATCGTTTGGGTGATTACTGATGATCTTGATTGGGCTGTACACCCAGGATGAGGGAATCAGTTGGTGATCGTCCAGACGTACCTGAAGATGGATGGATATGCGAGGAAAGTGCCTCCGGTTTCTTTCAGACCCAGAACGAACTTGTAAATGGATTGTGTGTCTGACATTGGATTTTATTCTGTGTTGATTGATCTCTATTAAATATACATCTATTTGGCGGCGGAGAATTTATTCTCTTGCTTAACGCCCTTCTCTGAGACGTACGAGCTCAGAGGTTGTATATCGATGGACATCAGCCGCATGGAGTGAATTGCCAGTGTGGCATGCGTAAGTGGCAATTGATCAAGGCTTCTGTTGAAAAGCAAAGTCTTGTGGTTGATGATCAAAGCACGGCCTGTGTGGCATAGCTTTGTGTATAACGTGAATTCGCGAGCCTCACACCTCGGTATGAGTCAAGAACGGGATTCGGACCCAAGGAGTGCACGACATTTCTTTCTAGCTAGGGTGGTGTCAGTGACCTACCAGCCCTGACATTTATATACTTTTCACCTGTGTGGTTGTTGTATATGAGGCGCCTCGGATATAGGTCTATAAGGACCGGGAAACGTGTGTTCAGGAATAACTAATCCTCAAAAGTAAGAGAGGACCGGCCTTGGAGGTTCCAAAGGATCAGAGTGGGGTCCTGGGGCATTGCTAGAGTGTCTCGAACGCGGAGAGGAGCTTGCCCCTTGCCTCGGCTCATGACGGAATCCAATTTCCAATACGTGTATTGCGGTTTTAATTGTAGAACTAGTATGGCGACATGATAGATGGTACCCATGCCGCCTATGATTGATATTTATGATTTGAAATTGTTTTGACACTATACACTTATTATAGTATCAAATAATGTGTTTTAAACGTATCAAGCATGCTTTGGCTGTTATAAGGGAAAACCCTATCCTCCGGCTTGCGTTGCATTGTGTGATAGGACCTGGGTCTTATAACAGCTTCATTTTTCTTTATTTAGCATTGCGCTGTTTGTTCTATGCACTGGTATTCTTGGGAGGAAACCCGTTCCGTGTTATACGGCGTGGTCCCTTGATTTACCTAACTTTAAAACCAATATTAATAACCGTTTTAGTTCTCACACCAGTCACATGACTGACCTGGAGTTTATTGTTTTAACCTAAACTCTGGGTGCCCCTATTTTCCACACGGGCAGCTAGTAGTTTTGGTTTTGCAGATTTATATTCACAGGGTCCTGATTAACAGCTGGAACGATGCTCGGAAAGCTCTGTATCCGTGTATCACTTCTAGTTGTGATTTTGTATTATTTTCCGCTGCTATGTAATTTATTGTAATCTCTGATATTTATCGAATGTAATTTATTCATTTATACTCTGTATATTCTTATATCTGATGGAATTGTTGTAGTAACAATGAAATGTTCTTCCGTCTGCGTCCTTTTGTGTGTTGTTCTCAAAGTATTCGTGCTTTCCTTCACGGGGAAGTTACGGGTTCTTACAATACAACTATGGAGAATGAAACTTAAAGCCAAAAAACGAAGTTCCACACACAAAATCAATGAAGAGACAAATTTTGAGCTTTATGGTCTGCATTGAAACTAAAATAGACACTATATTTTTATTGGTAGAAACAACAACTGAAATGGATGAAGACACATATTTAGATTTCCAGCTTCACGTCAATAGGATTTATTTTATGATCGCGCGCGGTATAAATTGCGCATGGTTTAACCGTTTGAAATAAAAATGATATTTTCACAAACGATCTCTGAAGTCAATGAAACTAGTTCCATTGTGTCCGAAATATTAAATTATTATATGATTTCCAATTTCGTGTCAACTGGAGCTCGTATGTGTGCATACAAATTTTAAACTCTAAACGTTACGCTAAAAATATCATTAGTCTTTTCAGTAAAATATCGTTGGTTGTTTTCATAAAATATCGTCTGTCGTCTCATGTAAATATCATCAGTCAACTCATATTAAAATATCTGCAAAAGTTCTTTCGTCGCATGTGGCATCTGAAATATCTGTTCCCCCCCACATGCACTACGTGTTTCTTTTAGATCGATCAAAATTTCATGTGCAAGAGACTCAGAATGAAAAGAAAATCTCAAGAAAAATGACAAGGCCATGTGCGGTCGTCTATATAGATGTACGTGTGTGTATATATATATATATTTTGTATAGCCCGTCTACACCCCACACTATCTCTGCATTTCAAGAGCAGAAACTGATCCCCCATGTTACCCTATATTTTCTTAAAGGTCGGTTGCCAATTATAATATGAAAATAGGGGCCATCTGCTTATATATACTTTGCTTCGTTCTATTTCTCCAAACCTCAACTCCATTCTAAAAAGATTCAGCTGCCTAAACTATTTAAATACCAGTTCTTTCCTCTTCATTGTACCCAACTCAAAGCAATGAAACCCCATTGTTCTTCCCCTTCGAAAAGAAATTTTGGGACTTTATTTTAAAAAACACTTTGTAAAACCATTCTTTTTTTATTTACTGAGTCCATGGGTTTGAGATCATCTTCCTGATAAAATTTTATAAGATCCGTTCACAATTCTGGTCTCCCCTTATTCATCCAACAATGAACTAGGTCATGCTACAATAAATTATGAATTTCTTACTGCAACGAGAAGGATGACGTGGATTTTGTTGGATCAAAAACCTCTTCTTTAAATCTATAAGTGTAAACCCATTCTACGCACACGGGTTGCAGACAATTCTGTGTGCATAATATTTAATAGTTTATTTTAGGCTTAGATATCACTGGTAGATGTAAACGAACTGAGATCGGAGTGACAAAGGAAAAAGCGCGATAGCAAGCTAAGGGTGTATTTGAGTGTAACGCAAGCAGGGTATTATAGACGGGTATTTTAGTTAGCGGAAAATGCATTTGTGGGTTTAAGAGGATCAATTTTATTTTTATTTTTTTAATTTAAATAATTTATTATTTGTTTTTAATAAATAATAAGTATCATTAATTTACACAAATAAATAAATAAATCGAAAAATAAAAAATTATTAATTATTATGATTTAGGTCAAACCAACTGCAGTTCGTAGAGCATTCCAATACGATTGCAATGTAAAAAAGTGTCTTAAAGAAATCATATTCGCAAAAGTTATTAATTTTTGGAATTTATAAAAGTTTAAATTTATTAGTTAACATCATTACAAATCTAAACACGCCATATTCCTACGTTTAGAAAACAGGCAAAATACCCCGTTTAAGTTTTTGATGCGTCGGATGCATCAAAAAATGTAATGGGGTATTTCTACCCAACGAATAGCCCATAAAACAATTAAAGTTGCTTAGAGAACATTGACTACCATAGTAAAATTTGAATAGGCATGAGTTGATGCGTTACTCCAAGGAACTCATATAGCAAACAACAAATAGTTAAAAGAAAACATGTTAGTGGTGGACGTGCATTGTGGGGGTACCTTTGCATTAAAATATGCATTTATTTTACAAAACAGCAGGCAATATTAACAATTCAACATAAAACTAATATTATGCACCAAGATATGCATACCACGGGAAAACACACTGTTGTACCATACAATTGAGCGGCGACACAGAACATTGATTCTATTATTTAAATTTAGTTTTTTGATACAGAGCATTGATTATATTATTTAGATAGTTTTTTGGTTCAAGTTCAATAACATACTATAAAAAAGCGAGGGTGCATTGACTGGATGGATAATAATACAACATACAGTCTTTAAATAAAAAAAATGAATAACTAAATAATTAAAATGCAAATGCAACATCCTGATCAGCACGGAGTCCAGAGCATGAAGTTTGTTGAAGCACAAATGAACTTTGTTGCCCATGGCTTCTCACTTCACAATGTGTAAAACTTAAATATTCTCAGGTGGCATTGAATTTATTGGAAAAAAGGGATTAAGAATGTGTGTAGTGATGTAGTTAATGGTAGGAAGATATGTGCAAAGTAAGATGAAATGTTACTAGCTAATAATTTCAAGTAGCCATGTAAGGAAATAATAGGCTTAATGTCTAAACCTCTAAGATTCAATCAACTTGAACACCATGTATGTATGCTATACCTTTTTGTATGTCCGTTCATGTATGAAAAAAAGGCATCACAAATCACAATTTTTTAATCTTCAGAATTTGTGAACATCAAACTAAATGTAATGGTGGCTATAACACACTTGTAGTAGCTCCCCTTATTTTCCCACTATTCCATAAATGATAAACTGTGTACAAATCATTAACACTATATGATCCATCTTGCTCTCAGGTTGCGGAGTATAAAAAAATAAAACCAAAGGCAGCATAACTCCCTCTTTTCTAACAATGATGTATATTAGCATGTATGTAAATATGGCGGAATAATTATTTTTGAACTATTCTTCTATTTGTTACCCTTATCAAAACATGCGAAATAACATGTGCATACTAAATTGTATACATAAGTTTAGGGAAAGTCGTGCCCTTTAGGGTAGTTACTTGTGCATAGTTAATTATGATGTAAAAATACATTATTTCCTCATGAAGTGAAAGAAATTGTGGCATGGCAAAAATATAAGCACAAAACGTAAGGCAATGAGTAGAAAAGGAAATCCTATGTATTTTTTTAAAGAGGTTGTCCATGGTATTTGTAACAACCTGAAATTCTGAGCCAATTTATTTATTTATTTTTTGGCAATTTTGATGAATTTTGAATATTTAAAATGAATTATTTTAAATAATAAGGACGAGAAATTTATTTTGAATAGAAATAGAACGTATATATTTATTTGAATCAACGTTAGAATATAAATATTTTATTTTAATCATAAAAGGGATTGAAAATGGCACGGTAGTTTGAAAATTCGATTTCAAAGTTCAAATGAATGTACAGGATTAAAAATAAACCGGATTTTAGCGAAACCAAAAATATTAGAATCTATTTGATAATATCTTTCTAACAAATCCAAAAAATTGAAATTTCATAGCGGAAATTAAAAGTTAAGCTTAGTTGAAAATTCAGAATAGTCACTATGGAATTCTGGCCCTTAAAAATAGCAATTTTGCATACGACCTCGGTTTTCGACAAAACTACTTTTGTTGGATCCGGGATGTCAAGGTATTGCTAGATTCCAAAATTCGTAATTTTTCGAATCAATATCGAAGTAAAACGTGTTTTAATAGTTTCATTCAATTTCAATCGACTTGGAAATGGCCATTTTTCAAACGGTCTTAGAATTTGACGAAATTAGTTTTCTTAGGACCGTATCGTCAATACGAAGTTAGAAATATTTTTTCTAGATTTTTTGAGTCCGTATGTAGCCCCAGTTAATTGAAATGTGCGTTCAAATTCAATATACATTGATTTATATTTTGATTTGAACGGAAAATGATCGTAACAAGCGAATTGGCTTGCGAAACATATACCATTGTGTTTAGAATGGGGGTAATTAGCTAAGGGCGATTGTCGTTGGGTTTGATTTGAAGTTTGTGGTGTTAAATGAATAAAGTTGGAATTAGATAATAAAATAATAATTATATATAATTCTTTCTTTACCCCCCCCCCACCTCTCTTCATATCTGATAACTAAAAAAAAGAAAAAGAAGACCCCCCAGATCCCCTTTTTCAGCTCGTCGCCCCGTCGGCGTTCAACGTCGCGCACCCAGGGTGCGCCGCCGCCGCCGCTCTCCACCCTCGATTTCCCCCCTCTCGCTTCCCTCTCTCCTCCTCCCCTCTGCTGTTAAAAACCGCCAGAACCCATCGATTTCGACGCCTCCACCTCGATCCACCCTATTAGCCGCCGCGGATCCATGCAGCACCGCACCACCTAGCCCTCGACCGCCATTCCCTCCGAGCTTATACCCGCCTTCGACGAAGACTACGAGCGCGAGAGTGGAGGGCGCGCTCAACTCTAGTACACTACGCAAAAGGAAATGTTTCCCCTTCTTTTTTACACTTTAATCTTTATCTTTGTCCTGATTATTTATGCATATAAAAAAAGGGCGATTTTTACAAATAAAAATGGAGTATTTACAAATAAAAATATGATTTTCATTTATATTCTTAACATGTAAAGGTTGGATCTTTATTTACGTGGACAACAATATAGAAAGACAGGATTTTTGAATTAGTAGAGATAAGATTTTTGAGTTGGAAAAGATATGAATTTTGGTTTGGTAAAAATACGATTTTTAGTTCGATAAAAATGTTATTTTTATTGTATGTATGATATGATTTTTAGAAAGCTAAAAATAGAATTTTTATCGAGTTATGAGGTTATTTTTTTGAAAGACAAAAATATAATTTTTATAGTATATCTGAAATAATATTTTTAGAAGAATAAAAATTTGATTTTTATATATATCGTTTTAGAATAAAATATGATTTTTATATAAGTAGTGGCGCAATAAAAATGGGATTTTTATTTATATATGAAGAATGAAATGAAAATACGATTTTTTAGGTATAGAGATCTGAAATAAAAATATGATTTTTATTATATAAACATCGTTATAAAAATATGATTTTTACATAAGGAGTAGCGATATAAAAATGTGATTTTAAGATATACCACGTGAAACAGATCTCGTTGGAAACATGGCGAAGATTTTCTACATATGAAGAGTCGGGCGTTTGGTTTAGCTTCTCGGTGAGAACTTCTCACTTTAATTCTTGTTTCCTAGTTAAAAATATATATTAGGATGTAGACGGTGCTTAGCAGCACCCAACACCCGTTGTCCAAAGACCATGGACAACTTGTTTGATTTTTGTTGTGTGGTGAAAATTGATTGTGATGTGGAATGGATGAAAATATATATCCATGTGTTGAAATAAATTATTTATTGTTAAAAATATAATTTTTAACGTGAATGTGAATAAATAAATATTAATTTACAAATCAGACGATTTGTTTATGTACACCCATTTGAAGGATATTTATTGGGACGATAAATTCTACATGTCGCCCAACTGCAAAAATAATATTCAGTGTTTGTTGATTTGAAACCCCACACGGGTGTTGGGATGAGATTTGGCGTACACTAATCCCTATTATTTAGTAGTATGTCGATCGATTGGTCGATAGACTGTGTAAGCGTTAATTATTTATATTCAATGCTTATGCAGTTGTGTAGTGCACTTTGGATGATGGTTGATTATTTATCATTGCTATTATATACTTGTGTTGTATGGAATCCATAAAATTAACATTATATGGTAATTGATTGGGCCTCATTCCAATTGGGAAAATAAAGAATATAATAGAATAAATATTCAAGTGTTGAATAAAATATATATTCATGTGTTGAATAGAATAAATATTCACGTGTTGAATAAAATATATATTCATGTGTTGAAAATATTCATGTGTTGAGTAAAATATTTAACCAATAAAATTTACATCTTTATCATATATAAAATTAGAGTCTGATTAAGAATTAAACGATATAAAACACAATTTTATCAAATAAATAAAATAGTCATGTGTTGGCGATACTCATGTGTTGATAATATTCATGTGTTGAAGAAAATATTCATTTGTTGAATAGAATAATGAAGTTATTGAAATATATAAAGCCGTGTTGATTAGATAAGCGCCATTTTGACGCGAACGATGTAACAACTCGGAAATTCTATGCCAATTTAAAAATTTTATTTTTGGCAATTTTAGTGAATTTTGATTATATAAAATGAATTACTTTAAATAATAACGACGAGAAATTTATTTTGAATAGAATTAGAATGTATATATTTATATAGATCGTCGTTAGAATATAAATAATTTTTTATAATTATAAAAGGAATTGAAAATGGCGCGGTAGTTCGATAATTCAATTTCAAATTTCAAATGAATGTGCAGGATTCAAAATAAACCGGATTTTGCCGAAACCAAAAATATTAGAATGTAATTGAGAATATCTTTTCAATGAATCCGTGAAATCAAAATTTCATAGGGGAATCAAAAGATACGTCCAGTTGAAAATTCTGAATAGTCGCTATGGAATTCTAGCCCTTAAAAACGAAAATTTTGCAGACGACCTCGGTTTTCGACGATACCACTTTTGTTGGATTCGTGATGTCAAGTTATTGCTAGGTTTCAAAACTCGTAATTTTTCGAATCATTATGTGAGCGTGGCGAAGAAAAACGCGTTTGACCAGGTTAAGTTGATTTTAATCGACTGGAAAATGGCCATTTTTCCAACGGTCTCAGAATTCGATGAAATTTGTTTTGTTAGGACCGTGTCGTCAATTAGAAGCTAGAAAATATTTTTCGGGAATTTTTCTAGTTAATATGTGGCCCCAGTAAACTGAAATGCGCATTGAAATTTAATATATAGAGTTATATTTTGAATTTGAAGAAAACTGATCGAAACGATCGAATCAGCCTACGATACATATCCCATTGTGTTCGGAATGGGGTTAATTAGCTATAGACGACAGTCGGTGGGTTCGATTTCGAAGTCGAAGTAAAAAGTTACTTTTTGGATAAATAAATTAATAAATAATTATATAAACCTAACCCCTATATCCTTACCTCCTTCGCCCGTTAGTTCATTTCAGTTTCAAAAAAAAATTGATCTCGCGCCCCGTGATGTTCCACCGCCGCCCCTCCATCAATCGCCCTCCCATTCGCCAACACCAGTCGCGCCCCCCAACCCCTCCGCGCCTCTTCTTCTCTCTCCCCTTCTACCTCATAACATAGCACCAAAACACGCTGAAACAGCCCCCGTCTGTATCCTCTGGCCCACGCTCCGCCGTCGTAGCCACTGCCCACCACCCGCAGCCCCAGCGCGACCCCCCTCTGCCTCCTTCTCTTCCCCCCTGGCCTCCTCCTCCTCTAAACCGAACCCCCTACATCGATTTTGACCTAGCCGCCACGACAACTCCAAAACCGCCACCTCGGGTCAGTGCAGCACCACCGCAGACCACCTTAGACCGCTATCTCCACCCAAAGCAACCAGTATGTTTTTTTTATGAATTTAAAAATCTGATTTTTTATATGAAATAAAAATCTGATTGTTATAGTTTAGATTTGAAATGTGAACATCGCATAGTAATGAGAAGCGTTATAAAAATATAATTTTTATATAATGGAGATGTTAAAAATATAATTTTTATATATGTATGATAATAAAGGTGTGATTTTTATGCTTGTAGCATATTAAAGAAGTGATATTTATTCTGTAAAAAAAATGATTTTTTTTTGTTTATATGATAGCAAAGAAAGGATTTGATTTTTAAATTGGAAAAGATACGATCTTTATATATATGATAGCATTGTAAAAATAAGATTTTTATATTATATAGGTAGTAAAAATTGGATCTTTATATTAGAAGTAGAAATATAAAAATATAATTTTTATATAGAAATAAGCATGGTAAATATATATGAAGTAGAAATAAAAATATGATTTTTACTTCGATAAAAATAGGATTTTTATATATGAAAGATCAGTTTAAAAATACGATTTTTATTTATTGAAAGGAAGTGATAAAAATATAATTCTTATTATGAACAGCATGAAAAGAACTGCATTGGAATTTCAAATAGATCCAGACGTTTCAGCATTTCAGAAGCAAAGCACGGCGGAGTGGAACCTTCTGTGAGAACTCCTCACTTTTATTATTATTTCTAGTTTGAAATATTACTAGGATGCAGACGGTATTTAGTAGCACCCGATACCCATCGTCCACAGACCATGGATGACTTGTTTGATTGATGTGTTTTGAAAATTGATTGTGTGATGTGGATTGAATAAATATTTTATAGTTAAAAATATAATTTTTAACGTGTATATAAAATAACATATTTATAAACAAATCGAACGATTTGTTTATATACAAACATCTTTCTGATATTGATTGGGACGATAAATTTTACACATCGCCCAACTGCACAAATAGAACCTGTGTTTGTTGTTTGAATACCCCACACGGGTATTCGGATGAAATATGACATACACTAATCCCAATAATTAGTTGTATGCCGATCGATTGATTGACAGGCTGTGTAAGCGTTGAATATTTATATTCAATGCTTATACAGTGTAGAATGCACTCTGGATGATGGATTGTTGTTTTCAATATTGTTATACACGTTTGTTGTTTGAAATCCATATAATCACTTTATATAGTAATTGACTGTGTATGATTCCAGTTCAGAAGTATCAAATATTTTAAAATAATATTCAGTGAATATTGAAATGTGGAGCCGTGTTAAGTAGTTAAACGCCATTTTAACACGAACGGGAATTTTGTCGATTTTATTCATTTTACAATGAATATTGAAAGTGATTTCAAAATCTGATATTTTGAAATGAATTTGAATTAAATTGAAATGAATTTAAATTCGAATTAAACTGAAATGAATTGAAATTCGAATTAAATTGAAAAGAATTGAAATTCGAATTAGATAGAAATGGAATTGAAATTGTTTTGAATTGAATTTAAAATGTATTGAAATTGAACTGAAATCGATTTGAATTGAAAATGATTTGGATTGAAATTGATTTGAATTGAAACCGATTTGAACTGAAATGGATTTGAATTGAAATCGAGTTGAAATGAATTTAAAACGAATTTATATTGGAAAATTCAATTTTGATTTGAAATTGAATATGAAGTTGAAATCGTTTTGAAAACGAATTTAAAACGATTTATAAAATACGTTTTGAAAGGAAATCGACGAAATATATATAGTATATTTATATTATATATATAATGGCCTGCATAGAACGCGCCGCGCAGCGGTAGTTCACGAATTTCAACCATTGACTTCGAATGGACATGCGGAAGATCCGACCGTCGGATTCTCCTAAAACCGGAACCGTTGGGTTCGTATCGAAAAGAGCTTTCTAACGAATATTACAAATTAGAAATCTAACGGTTGGATTTGGAATTATGTCCAAATCAAATTTGGAAAAGGTCGCTGTAAGTGCAGTTTGATGGCCGTTGATGGAAATCGACTGTACGGGCCTTGATAAAATTATTAAAAATAGTAATAATTTGTGTAAAATCATAAGAAATGATTTGTGAAGAATTGGGATGAAAAACTCCATATTTGAAAAGATAAAAATAGTTTTTTATCGAAAAGAACTAGTTTTGAACTAGAATTATAATTCTATTTATTTTTAAAATAAATAAAGTGGATTTGAAATGGTTTTGAAAATAACCAGAATTTCCAATAATTGAATTGGAATGGATTTGAATCGAAATTGTCTTCGGAATATTTCGATGTTGGATTTCATGATGATACAGATATTGTTTTGGGAATTTGAAAGATATATTAATATCATTATTTCCAATATGATATTTGTTGGTCGTAGAATTTGATGTTGAGTATAAGCCGATATATTTTCTATTCAGAGCCATGTATTTAATATCAAATGGGATTTGGATTTGTTGTGAATGGTGTAATAACCGGAAATTCTGAGGCAGTTTAAAATTTTTATTTTGGCAATTTTAGCGAATTTTGAACATTTAAAATAGATTATTTTAAGTAAAATCGACGTGAAATTTATTTTGAATAGAATTCGACGTATATATTATACACGTCGTGTAACAACCCGTAAATTCTGGGCCAGTTTAAAATTTTTATTTTGGCAATTATAGCGAATTTTGATATTTAAAATAGATTATTTTAAATAATATCGACGAGAAATTTAATTTGAATATAATTCGAACGTATATATTATATACGCGTCGTCGTTAGAATATAAATAATTATATATAATTATAAATAGAATTGAAAATGGCGCGGTAGTTCGAAAATTCGATTTCTAATTTCAAATGAATATACAGAATTCAATATAAGTCAGAATTGAACGAAACAAGAAATATTTGAATCTGTATAACTATATCTTTGTAACGAAGTTAACAAACTGAGATTTCATCTTAGAAATGATAAGATATGTCCAGTTTAAAATTAGAAATAGTCGCTGTGGAATTTATATATATTTTTATATATATAAGGCCCTTAAAAATAGCAATTTTGCAAACGACCTCGGATTTCGACGAAACCAGTTTTGTTGGGTCCGTGATGTTAAATTATTGCTAGATTTCAAATTTCATAATTTTCTGAATCAGTATGTGAGCGTGGCAAAGGAAAACGTGTTTTGACCATTTCAGTTGATTTTAATCGACTGGAAATTGGCCATTTTTCTAACGGTCTCAGAATTCGACGAAACTAGTTTTGTTAGGACCGTATCGTCAATACGAAGCTAGAAAATATTTTTCAGGAATTTTTCTAGTTAGTATGTGACCCCGGTAATTTGAAATGTACGTTTAAAATTCATTATATAGATTTAAATGTAAATTCAATGGAAACTGATTGTAACTATCGAATCAGCTTGCGATACATATCCCATTGTGTTCGGAATGGGGGTAGAACGCTGTGGACGACAGGCGGTGGGCCTCGTTTCGAGGTCATATGTAAAAGTCAACTTTTTGAAAATTAAATAATTAAATAAATAAAAAAATAATAATAATAAAATATATTCCCTCCCCCCTTTATCTCTCTGCCCCCCCCCCCCCCCCCCCCCACGTTCGAAACAGAATTCGATACGGAGAAAAAAAAAAAAGCGCCATCGCGCGCCGCTCCTGTCGGCGGTGCCCCTCCGCGTCGCCACCCCCACATCCGCCCAGGTGCCCCCCTCTTCCTCTTGATCCTCTCTCTCCTCGATGCATTGAAGGCCCCGAAACCCTAATGCAATCGCGACGTTCCCTCCTCCACCTGCGGTAGCCGCGACCCCCCCCCCCCCCTCTCTCCTCAAGCGATCGACAGAGAAACCCCCCTCCCTAAGCCTACCGCCGATCGATGAGAACCCCCCCCCCCTCCGTAAGTGTTTTGTTATTGTATTTTTAATGATTTTTATATTAGGTAAATACTGATTTTATAAAACATTTAAAAACTGATTTTTATGTTTTTAGATTCTGATTTTAATTAGATTCAAAACTGTTTTTTTTAATAATTTAAAACTGATTTTTAAAATGATTTAAAACTGATTTGAAAAGGAAAAACTGATTTTTAAAATGATTTAAAACTGATTTGAAAAAGGTTTAGACTTCAAAAAGAAAAAGGTTTAAACTTCAAAGAGAAAAAGGTTTGAGCTTTAGAATGGAAAAAGATTTGAACTTTAAAAAGAAAAATCAGATTTTTATATATTGAACTTTGAAATAAAAATTCGATTTTTATATATTGAACTTTGAAATAAAAATTCAATTTTTATATATTGAACTTTGAAATAAAAATTCGATTTTTATATATTGAACTTTGAAATAAAAATTCGATTTTTATATATTGAACTTTGAAATAAAAATTCGATTTTTATATATTGAACTTTGAAATAAAAATTCGATTTTTATATATTGAACTTTGAAATAAAAATTCGATTTTTATATATTGAATAGCGAAGTAAAAATTCGATTTTTACATATGTAGTGAAAGTGGACGACGAAGCTGACGAAGATGCGAAAACAATGAAGATTTCTATCAAAGAAGAGTCAAGATGTTTGGATAGCTATAAGTGAGAACTTCTCACCTTTCAATTTAATTTTTCTAGTTATATATACTAGGATGCAGACGGTGCTTAGTAGCACCCGACACAAGTCGTCCACAGACCATGGACTTGTTTGTTTGACTGTTTGGTGATTGATTGCGATATTGGTTTGAATGTGGTTGGTGGTGTGAAAAATCGAATCGATAAATTGGTTAGGATTAGACGTGCGCCGTTATAAGGCGAAGGAGTAAGGCTAGGTTAGACTCTTACTCCAAATTTTGTGGTTTGCATAATGAAATTGATTTGATTGATGTGTGAATGGCGTGGGCCTTCACTAGACCGGGGATAAGGCTAGGCCTTGTCCCGTTTCTAGTATCGTGCCGTTATGCCGCCGAAATTTTCTAAAATATGTTAGAAAAATAAAAATATCATTTTATTTAAAGAATGAATTGAATAGAAATTCATATGTTGAAATAAAATGTTTTGTCGTTAAAAATATAATTTTTAACGTGAAGTGAATAAAATAAAATATTCATTTATAAACCGGACGGTTTGTTTATGTACACCTATTTGAATGACATTGATTGGGACGATAAATTTTACACATCGCCCAACTGCACGAATAAAAATCTTTGTTTGATTGTTTGAAACCCCACACGGGTGTTGGGATGAAATTTGAAGTTCACTCATCCTGATTGATTAAATATGTCGATCGATTGATTGACAGGCTGTTATAAGCGTCGAATATCTATATTTGATGCTTATACAGTGGAGTGAACTTTGGTTGATGGTTGATTATTTTTCAATGCTATGATATACATGTGTTGTATGAAAATCCCTATAATTAACTTTATATGGTAATTGATTGGGCCTCATTCCAATTTGAAAAATAAAGAATATTATAAAATAAAGGTTCATGTGTTGACAGTACTCATCCATTGAGATTGGTCATGTGTTGAACGAAATATTTTATAGTAATAAAATTTACATCTTTATCAATATAAAATAAAGGTTCATGTGTTGACAGTACTCATCCATTGAGATTGGTCATGTGTTGAACGAAATATTTTGATAATAACAACTATTTTGAAAAAGAAATATTTGAAATAGAATATTTGAAAATAAAGGAATATATGAAGCCGTGTTGATTAGTGTGAAGACCCGCAACTTCCCCGTAAAGGAAAGCGACGGATAGTTCGAGAACAAACCACAACAGAACGCATACAGAAGAACATTTCATTGTATATTACAACAATGCATCAGATTACAAGAATATACAGAGTATAAATGAATATTACACAGAAATATCAGAGATTTAAATTACATTTAAATACATCGCAGCGGAAAATAATACAATACACAACTAGAAGTAGATATACGGATACAAAGCTTTCCGGATATCATTCCAGCTGTAAACCAGGATCCTGTGAATATAAATCTGCAAAACCAAAACTACTAGCTGCCCGTGTCAAAATAGGGGCACCCAGAGTTTAGGTTAAAACAATAAACTCCAGGTCAGTCATGTGACTGGTGTGAGAACTAAAACAGTTATTAATCTTTACTTTAAATCATTAGGTAAATCAAGGGACCACGCCGTATAACACGGAACGGGTTTCCTCCCAAGAATACCAGTGCATAAAACAAACGGCGCAATGCTAAATAAAGAAAAATGAAGCTGTTATAAGACCCAGGTCCTATCACACAATGCAACGCAAGCCGGGGGATAGGGTTTTCCCTTATAACAGCCAAAGAATGCTTGATACGTTTAAAACAAATCATTTGATACTATTATAAGTGCATAGTGCATAAACAACTTCAAATCATAAGTATCAATCATAGGCGGCATGAGCGCCCCATCCCACTATGTCGCCAAATATAGGTTTACAAATAAAACCGCAAAGTCACGTATTTGGAAATTGGATTTCCGTCTATGAACCGAGGCAAAAGATAGTCCTCAACCGATTCGAGACAATCTAGCCCATGTCTCCGGAGCAGCCGCAACTGCCCCTTGGATCGTCAGGGCCGGTCCACCGATGTGGATTATAGTGCCTGAACAATACGTCTCTCCGCCCTATGGGGCGTAAACGAGCCAACAAATGACTCCATCGGTTCGAGAACGACCGATCAATCCGAGGCGCCTCGCAACAGCAACAACCACATAAGTCAAACTCGTCAGGGCGTGTAAAACCACTGACGCCACTTCTAGCTAGAAAGAAACGCAAGTCCTCCCTGAGGTCCGTCTCCCGTTTTTGGTTCATACCTGGTGTGAAACACGCGAGGTAAACGTTACACAAAGCTACGCCACAAAGGCCGTGCTTTGATCATCACCACAAGACTTTGCTTTTCAACAGAAGCCTTGATCATTTGCATCTTAGCATGCCACACAGGCAAACCATCCTATGCAACCGATATCAGTCACACAGAATGAAATCCGATGTCAGACACACAGTCCATTTACAAGTCCGTTCTGGGTCTGAACGAAACCGGAGGCACCTAGTACCCCGCATATCCTTCGATCTCCAAGTACGTCTGGACGATCACTAACTGTTTCCATCTTCTTGGGTGTACAGCCCAATCAAGATCATCAGTTATCACCCAAACGACGTGAAGACCTCCGGTCTTCGACCATCATCTTCATCTTCGACTTATCGTCGTATCAGTTACTCAGAATGGGATAAACCCGGTCTTTCCGAATAACTCGCGTATATTTTAAATAAGTGTTACACAAACACAACATACGCCTCATTCCAATTCATTAGTCACTAACCGTAAATTAATCAAGAGAATAATTCCCCAAATATTAACCCCGAAGGCCGAAACCAACATCAGATCAATATCCAGAAAACCATTCTGCTTGGCTAACCGCCAGTTAGTTTCTAAATTTCACATTCAAATCTAATTAAAGATTTAACTATCGCCTGGAGCAAAACTGGTGATACTCCATTCTCGATCTTTTCAATCTAATTAAAGATTCATTAAAACTCCACTTAGTTTTAATCGGTGACTGGGTTAAAGAATCAGTGTCATTTAAAACACGGTTCACGATAAACCCAAAGTCACATCCCATCAATTATCGGGTTAAAGAACAAGTGTTATTTAAAACACTGTTCACGATAAACCCAAAAATCAATATCCATTCAATTCCAATTAAATATTATTTAATTGGTACACTTCATTAAATCTAAATCAAAAGATTTAATCTTTTCTCAGCTGGGTTCAAGAACAGTGTTAGTGAAGACACCATTCACGACAAACCCAAATCACATTCATTAATTATCGGGTTAAAGAACAAGTGTTATTTAAAACACTGTTCACGATAAACCCAAAAATCAATATCCATTCAATTCCAATTAAATATTATTTAATTGGTACACTTCATTAAATCTAAATCAAAAGATTTAATCTTTTCTCAGCTGGGTTCAAGAACAGTGTTAGTGAAGACACCATTCACGACAAACCCAAATCACATTCGATATTCAATACAAGGCTCTGAATAGAAAATATATCGGCTTATATTCAATATCGAATTCTACGACTAACAAATGTCGTATTGGAAATAACGATATAACTATATATATCTTTCAAATTTCCATAACAACACCTGTATAATCACGAATTCCAACATCGAAATATTCCGAAGACAATTTCGATTCAAATCCACTCCAATGCAATCATTGGAAATTTTGGTTATTTTTAAAACCCTTTTTAAATTCAATTTATTTATTTAAAAATAAATAGAATTATATTTCTAGTTCAAAACTAGTTCATTTCGATAAAAATCCATTTTTATCTTTTCAAATATGGGGTTTTTCATCCCAATTCTTCACAAATCATTTCTTATGATTTTACACAAATTATTACTATTTTTAATAATTTTATCAAGGCCCGTACAGTCGATTTCCATCAATGGCCATCGAACTGCACTTACAGCGACCTTTTTCGAATTTGATTTGGACATAATTCCAAATCCAACCGTTAGATTTCAAATTTCTAATCTTCGTTAGAAAGCTCTTTTCGATACGAACCCAACGGTTCCGGTTTTAGGAGAATCCGACGGTCGGATCTCCCGTAATGTCCGTTTGAAATAAATGGTCGAAATTCGCGAACTGCCGCGGCGCGGCGCGTTCTATTCAGGCCATTATATTATATATAATATATATATAATATATTTCGTCGATTTCTATTTAAAACGAATTATATAAATAGTTTTAAATTCATTTCAAAATCTATTTCAACTTCCATTTCAATTCAAAGCAAAATTGAATTCTTCTTTATAAATTCGTTTCAAAATTCATTTCTGTTCAATTCAAATTTCAATTCAATTTGAATTCATATTCAATTCAATTCATTTCGAAATCGTTTTCAATTCAATTCATTTCGAAATCGTTTTCAATTCAATTCATTTCAAAAATCGTTTTCAATTCAATTCATTTCGAAATCGTTTTCAATTCAATTCATTTCAAAAATCGTTTTCAATTCAATTCATTTCGAAATCGTTTTCAATTCAATTCATTTCGAAATCGTTTTCAATTCAATTCATTTCGAAATCGTTTTCAATTCAATTCATTTCAAAAATCGTTTTCAATTCAATTCATTTCGAAATCGTTTTAAAATCGATATAAATATCGTTCACGTCAAAATGGCGTCAATCTAATCAACACGGCTTCATAAATTTTTATTTTCAAATATTCTATTTCAAATATTTCTTTTTCAAAACTGGAATGAGGCCCAATCAATTACCATATAAAATTAATTATATGGATTTGCATACAACACATGTATATAATAGCATTGAAAATAATCAACCATCAACCAAAGTGCACTACACTGTATAAGCATCAAATATAGATATTCAACGCTTATAACAGCCTGTCAATCAATCGATCGACATATTTAATCAATCAGGATGAGTGAACTTCAAATTTCATCCCAACACCCGTGTGGGGTTTCAAACAATCAAACACAGATTTTATTTGTGCAATTGGGCGATGTGTAAAATTTATCGACCCAATCAATATCAGTCAAATCAGTGTATATACAAACAAATCGGCCGATTTGTTTATAACTATTCATTTATTCACATTCACGTTAAAAATTATATTTTTAACGACAAAACATTTTATTTCAACCTATGAATTTCTATTCAATTCATTTACACAATAAAATGATATTTTTATTTTCTAACACATTTTAGAAAATTTCGGCGGCATAACGGCACGATACTAGAAACGGGACAAGGCCTAGCCTTATCCCCGGTCTAGTGAAGGCCCACGCCATTCACACATCAATCAAATTCACTTTCGTTATGCAAACCACAAAATTTGGAGTAAGAGTCTAACCTAGCCTTACTCCTTCGCCTTATAACGGCGCACGTCTAATCCTAACCAATTTATCGATTCGATTTTTCACACCACAAACCACATTCAAACCAATATCACAATCAAAAACCAAACAGCCAAACAAACAAGTCCATGGTCTGTGGACGATTGTGTCGGGTGCTACTAAGCACCGTCTGCATCCTAGTATATATATATATAACTAGAAATAAAATTGAAAGGTGAGAAATTCTCACATATAGCTATCCTAGCTCCACGGCATTTCATTGATAGAAAACTTCATTGCTATCGCATCTTCGTCATCTTCGTCGTCCGCTTTTACTACCTATGTAAAAATCGAATTTTGACTTCGTTATTCAATATATAAAAATCGAATTTTTAGTTCGCTATTCAATATATAAAAATCGAATTTTTAGTTCGCTATTCAATATATAAAAATCGAATTTTTATTTCAAAGTTCAATATATAAAAATCGAATTTTTATTTCAAAGTTCAATATATAAAAATCGAATTTTTATTTCAAAGTTCAATATATAAAAATCGAATTTTTATTTCAAAGTTCAATATATAAAAATCGAATTTTTATTTCAAAGTTCAATATATAAAAATCGAATTTTTATTTCAAAGTTCAATATATAAAAATCGAATTTTTATTTCAAAGTTCAATATATAAAAATCGAATTTTTATTTCAAAGTTCAATATATAAAAATCGAATTTTTATTTCAAAGTTCAATATATAAAAATCGAATTTTTATTTCAAAGTTCAATATATAAAAATCGAATTTTTAGTTCAAAGTTCAATATATAAAAATCGAATTTTTATTTCAAAGTTCAATATCTAAAAATCCTATTTTTCTATCGAAGTTCAACATACAAAAATTCTATTTTTAATCGCTTCTTGCATATAAAGAAAATCCATATTTTATTTACTAAAAATCAAATCTTGTTGCTGTTGAAAATCACATCTTTTTCTGTTTTTAAAAATCAATCTTTTTCAGTTTTTAAACTATATAAAAATCAGTTTTTTTTTCTTTTATTTTAAAATCAGTTTTTCTTTTGTTAAAAATCAGTTTTAAAATTTTAATAAACAAAATCAGTTTTTTTTATTCTAATAAACAAATCAGTTTTTTTTTTCCTAATAAACAAAATCAGTTTTTTTTATCATTTTAAAAATCAGAACTTACCTTTTTTTTTTTTTTTTTTTTTTTTTTTAATAAAACAATTCAGTTTTATACGAATTAAAATAAATAAATAAAATAAAATAAATAAAAAAAAACAACAATAAAATACTTACGGGGGGGGAAGGGCGCTCGAGTTCTGGAGGGGGGGGCTGTGGTGTCGCGTCGTCGAGGTGGGGAGGGGGGTATCGCGGCGCCTGTCAGCGCTGGAGGGGGGGGCTTCGACGAAGGGGCTGTCGCGAGGGGAGGGGTGCGGACGGAGGAGAAGGGGCTGCTGGAATCGAGACTGGGGGAGGCGGCGGTCCCCTTGGAGGCGGCGTCGGAGGCGCGCCCCTTTGGTGGTGACGGCGGAATCACCCCCACCCCCGATCGCGTTATATTTTTTTTCTTTTTTTTTCTAATTTCTGAAATGGGATAAAAGGGGGGGGCCAGAGGATATAAGGGGATTTTTTTTTTTATTATTTAATTCATTTTAAAAGTAAAAATCATCACGAACAGCAAATCAAACTCAACGAATGTCGCTCCTAGCTAATTACCCCCGTCCCGGACACAATGGAATATGTTTCGTAGGCCATTTTGACTGTTACAGTTAGTTATTCCGCAAATTAAAGTATAAAACATTTAATTTTCAAATTTGAACGTACATTTCAAATTACCGGGGTCACATACTAACTAGAAAAATTCCAGAAAAATATTTTCTAGCTTCGTATTGACGATACGGTCCTAACAAAACTAGTTTCGTTGAATTCTGAGACCGTTGGAAAAATGGCCAATTTCCAGTCGATTAAAATCAACTGAAATGGTCAAAACACGTTTTCCTTTGCCACGCTCACATATTGATTCGAAAAATTATGAAACTTGAAATCTAGCAACAACTTTACATCACGGACCCAACAAAACTGGTTTCGTCGAAATCCGAGGTCGTTTGCAAAATTGCTATTTTTAAGGGCCTTATATATATATAAATATATATAAATTCCACAGCGACTATTTCTAATTTTTAACTGGACATATCTTATCATTTCTAAGATGAAATCTCAGTTTGTTAACTTCGTTACAAAGATACAGTTATATAGATTCAAATATTTCTTGTTTCGTTCAATTCTGACTTATATTGAATTCTGTATATTCATTTGAAATTCGAAATCGAATTTTCGAACTACCGCGCCATTTTCAATTCTATTTATAATTATATATAAATATTTATATTCTAACGACGACGCGTATAATATATACGTCAATTCTATATTCAAAATAAATTTTACGTCGATATTATTTAAAATAATCTATTTTAAATATTCAAAATTCGCTAAAATGGCCAAAATAAAAATTTTAAACTGGCCCAGATTTTCGGGTTGTTACAATCTCCCCCACTTAAAACTTTTCGTCCCCGAAAAGGAACAAAGTCGAAAGTGGTTTGATTATTCAGCTCTACATTCGATTTGGCTTCCGTTCTCCAACTTTTCAGTTTCTGAGAATTTTCAAAATTTCAAAAATTTGGCTAACACCCTAAATTTTCGAAAAATTTCGCCATAACCTCCCCTGCAATGGGAGCATCGGGAAATTGCAAATAGCGTTCCCGGTCCTTCAGATCTCAAAAAGAAAAAGAAAAAGCCAAGCGGCTAGCCAATAGGCTCACAAAATCATCATCACCCAAACAAAACAGGAAATTATTTAGTAAACATGTACCTATTTGTCGGGCAAACAAATTTTATTCTCTGGCTCTAGCCTCCTTGCTATGACCTGTTCAATGATATATATGTATATGCTAGCAAACGCAACCAAATTTCAATACAATTCATTATTCGATCACATTAGGCATAATGGCACAAAATTATCAAACAAACAAACAAACTACACAAACATCAATCAATTAGTGAATTAGAGTTTCAAATCCATAAATTTGATATATATACAAAAATCAGATTTTTGATGCCAAATCACAACAATAGGCCCTATCTAATTTTGGTTCTCACACCAGTCAATAGGAAATATATAGAAAATCACACCTTCGAAACACGAACATAAATGTTGATGATGCGATCGCTATCATCAATAATATCTCCGGGCGACTAGAGTGTGATGCTATATCTATCCAATATATTAAAACTTCGAATATACGTTCATGACGCGTATACGCGAAATCTATATATACTCGATTGTCCACATCCATATAAATAATCAAATACGAATAATTGATTTAAATTTTCAAAACAAATTTGACTTTCATTTTAAAAATATACTCTTCACACTCGTTCTAGGATACTACTGATCCCATCTCTAACGAGTCATTCTAATTGGATCTTGCTAATCCAATATCTGATGAATTCTTTCGTATGTTTCTAATGTGCCTTGTTCTCTGAGCTTTGTAAACCAAAGCTCTGATACCAACTGTGAAGACCCGCAACTTCCCCGTAAAGGAAAGCGACGGATAGTTCGAGAACAAACCACAACAGAACGCATACAGAAGAACATTTCATTGTATATTACAACAATGCATCAGATTACAAGAATATACAGAGTATAAATGAATATTACACAGAAATATCAGAGATTTAAATTACATTTAAATACATCGCAGCGGAAAATAATACAATACACAACTAGAAGTAGATATACGGATACAAAGCTTTCCGGATATCATTCCAGCTGTAAACCAGGATCCTGTGAATATAAATCTGCAAAACCAAAACTACTAGCTGCCCGTGTCAAAATAGGGGCACCCAGAGTTTAGGTTAAAACAATAAACTCCAGGTCAGTCATGTGACTGGTGTGAGAACTAAAACAGTTATTAATCTTTACTTTAAATCATTAGGTAAATCAAGGGACCACGCCGTATAACACGGAACGGGTTTCCTCCCAAGAATACCAGTGCATAAAACAAACGGCGCAATGCTAAATAAAGAAAAATGAAGCTGTTATAAGACCCAGGTCCTATCACACAATGCAACGCAAGCCGGGGGATAGGGTTTTCCCTTATAACAGCCAAAGAATGCTTGATACGTTTAAAACAAATCATTTGATACTATTATAAGTGCATAGTGCATAAACAACTTCAAATCATAAGTATCAATCATAGGCGGCATGAGCGCCCCATCCCACTATGTCGCCAAATATAGGTTTACAAATAAAACCGCAAAGTCACGTATTTGGAAATTGGATTTCCGTCTATGAACCGAGGCAAAAGATAGTCCTCAACCGATTCGAGACAATCTAGCCCATGTCTCCGGAGCAGCCGCAACTGCCCCTTGGATCGTCAGGGCCGGTCCACCGATGTGGATTATAGTGCCTGAACAATACGTCTCTCCGCCCTATGGGGCGTAAACGAGCCAACAAATGACTCCATCGGTTCGAGAACGACCGATCAATCCGAGGCGCCTCGCAACAGCAACAACCACATAAGTCACACTCGTCAGGGCGTGTAAAACCACTGACGCCACTTCTAGCTAGAAAGAAACGCAAGTCCTCCCTGAGGTCCGTCTCCCGTTTTTGGTTCATACCTGGTGTGAAACACGCGAGGTAAACGTTACACAAAGCTACGCCACAAAGGCCGTGCTTTGATCATCACCACAAGACTTTGCTTTTCAACAGAAGCCTTGATCATTTGCATCTTAGCATGCCACACAGGCAAACCATCCTATGCAACCGATATCAGTCACACAGAATGAAATCCGATGTCAGACACACAGTCCATTTACAAGTCCGTTCTGGGTCTGAACGAAACCGGAGGCACCTAGTACCCCGCATATCCTTCGATCTCCAAGTACGTCTGGACGATCACTAACTGTTTCCATCTTCTTGGGTGTACAGCCCAATCAAGATCATCAGTTATCACCCAAACGACGTGAAGACCTCCGGTCTTCGACCATCGTCTTCATCTTCGACTTATCGTCGTATCAGTTACTCAGAATGGGATAAACCCGGTCTTTCCGAATAACTCGCGTATATTTTAAATAAGTGTTACACAAACACAACATACGCCTCATTCCAATTCATTAGTCACTAACCGTAAATTAATCAAGAGAATAATTCCCCAAATATTAACCCCGAAGGCCGAAACCAACATCAGATCAATATCCAGAAAACCATTCTGCTTGGCTAACCGCCAGTTAGTTTCTAAATTTCACATTCAAATCTAATTAAAGATTTAACTATCGCCTGGAGCAAAACTGGTGATACTCCATTCTCGATCTTTTCAATCTAATTAAAGATTCATTAAAACTCCACTTAGTTTTAATCGGTGACTGGGTTAAAGAATCAGTGTCATTTAAAACACGGTTCACGATAAACCCAAAGTCACATCCCATCAATTATCGGGTTAAAGAACAAGTGTTATTTAAAACACTGTTCACGATAAACCCAAAAATCAATATCCATTCAATTCCAATTAAATATTATTTAATTGGTACACTTCATTAAATCTAAATCAAAAGATTTAATCTTTTCTCAGCTGGGTTCAAGAACAGTGTTAGTGAAGACACCATTCACGACAAACCCAAATCACATTCATTAATTATCGGGTTAAAGAACAAGTGTTATTTAAAACACTGTTCACGATAAACCCAAAAATCAATATCCATTCAATTCCAATTAAATATTATTTAATTGGTACACTTCATTAAATCTAAATCAAAAGATTTAATCTTTTCTCAGCTGGGTTCAAGAACAGTGTTAGTGAAGACACCATTCACGACAAACCCAAATCACATTCGATATTCAATACAAGGCTCTGAATAGAAAATATATCGGCTTATATTCAATATCGAATTCTACGACTAACAAATGTCGTATTGGAAATAACGATATAACTATATATATCTTTCAAATTTCCATAACAACACCTGTATAATCACGAATTCCAACATCGAAATATTCCGAAGACAATTTCGATTCAAATCCACTCCAATGCAATCATTGGAAATTTTGGTTATTTTTAAAACCCTTTTTAAATTCAATTTATTTATTTAAAAATAAATAGAATTATATTTCTAGTTCAAAACTAGTTCATTTCGATAAAAATCCATTTTTATCTTTTCAAATATGGGGTTTTTCATCCCAATTCTTCACAAATCATTTCTTATGATTTTACACAAATTATTACTATTTTTAATAATTTTATCAAGGCCCGTACAGTCGATTTCCATCAATGGCCATCGAACTGCACTTACAGCGACCTTTTTCGAATTTGATTTGGACATAATTCCAAATCCAACCGTTAGATTTCAAATTTCTAATCTTCGTTAGAAAGCTCTTTTCGATACGAACCCAACGGTTCCGGTTTTAGGAGAATCCGACGGTCGGATCTCCCGTAATGTCCGTTTGAAATAAATGGTCGAAATTCGCGAACTGCCGCGGCGCGGCGCGTTCTATTCAGGCCATTATATTATATATAATATATATATAATATATTTCGTCGATTTCTATTTAAAACGAATTATATAAATAGTTTTAAATTCATTTCAAAATCTATTTCAACTTCCATTTCAATTCAAAGCAAAATTGAATTCTTCTTTATAAATTCGTTTCAAAATTCATTTCTGTTCAATTCAAATTTCAATTCAATTTGAATTCATATTCAATTCAATTCATTTCGAAATCGTTTTCAATTCAATTCATTTCGAAATCGTTTTCAATTCAATTCATTTCAAAAATCGTTTTCAATTCAATTCATTTCGAAATCGTTTTCAATTCAATTCATTTCAAAAATCGTTTTCAATTCAATTCATTTCGAAATCGTTTTCAATTCAATTCATTTCGAAATCGTTTTCAATTCAATTCATTTCGAAATCGTTTTCAATTCAATTCATTTCAAAAATCGTTTTCAATTCAATTCATTTCGAAATCGTTTTAAAATCGATATAAATATCGTTCACGTCAAAATGGCGTCAATCTAATCAACACGGCTTCATAAATTTTTATTTTCAAATATTCTATTTCAAATATTTCTTTTTCAAAACTGGAATGAGGCCCAATCAATTACCATATAAAATTAATTATATGGATTTGCATACAACACATGTATATAATAGCATTGAAAATAATCAACCATCAACCAAAGTGCACTACACTGTATAAGCATCAAATATAGATATTCAACGCTTATAACAGCCTGTCAATCAATCGATCGACATATTTAATCAATCAGGATGAGTGAACTTCAAATTTCATCCCAACACCCGTGTGGGGTTTCAAACAATCAAACACAGATTTTATTTGTGCAATTGGGCGATGTGTAAAATTTATCGACCCAATCAATATCAGTCAAATCAGTGTATATACAAACAAATCGGCCGATTTGTTTATAACTATTCATTTATTCACATTCACGTTAAAAATTATATTTTTAACGACAAAACATTTTATTTCAACCTATGAATTTCTATTCAATTCATTTACACAATAAAATGATATTTTTATTTTCTAACACATTTTAGAAAATTTCGGCGGCATAACGGCACGATACTAGAAACGGGACAAGGCCTAGCCTTATCCCCGGTCTAGTGAAGGCCCACGCCATTCACACATCAATCAAATTCACTTTCGTTATGCAAACCACAAAATTTGGAGTAAGAGTCTAACCTAGCCTTACTCCTTCGCCTTATAACGGCGCACGTCTAATCCTAACCAATTTATCGATTCGATTTTTCACACCACAAACCACATTCAAACCAATATCACAATCAAAAACCAAACAGCCAAACAAACAAGTCCATGGTCTGTGGACGATTGTGTCGGGTGCTACTAAGCACCGTCTGCATCCTAGTATATATATATATAACTAGAAATAAAATTGAAAGGTGAGAAATTCTCACTTATAGCTATCCTAGCTCCACGGCATTTCATTGATAGAAAACTTCATTGCTATCGCATCTTCGTCATCTTCGTCGTCCGCTTTTACTACCTATGTAAAAATCGAATTTTGACTTCGTTATTCAATATATAAAAATCGAATTTTTAGTTCGCTATTCAATATATAAAAATCGAATTTTTAGTTCGCTATTCAATATATAAAAATCGAATTTTTATTTCAAAGTTCAATATATAAAAATCGAATTTTTATTTCAAAGTTCAATATATAAAAATCGAATTTTTATTTCAAAGTTCAATATATAAAAATCGAATTTTTATTTCAAAGTTCAATATATAAAAATCGAATTTTTATTTCAAAGTTCAATATATAAAAATCGAATTTTTATTTCAAAGTTCAATATATAAAAATCGAATTTTTATTTCAAAGTTCAATATATAAAAATCGAATTTTTATTTCAAAGTTCAATATATAAAAATCGAATTTTTATTTCAAAGTTCAATATATAAAAATCGAATTTTTATTTCAAAGTTCAATATATAAAAATCGAATTTTTAGTTCAAAGTTCAATATATAAAAATCGAATTTTTATTTCAAAGTTCAATATCTAAAAATCCTATTTTTCTATCGAAGTTCAACATACAAAAATTCTATTTTTAATCGCTTCTTGCATATAAAGAAAATCCATATTTTATTTACTAAAAATCAAATCTTGTTGCTGTTGAAAATCACATCTTTTTCTGTTTTTAAAAATCAATCTTTTTCAGTTTTTAAACTATATAAAAATCAGTTTTTTTTTCTTTTATTTTAAAATCAGTTTTTCTTTTGTTAAAAATCAGTTTTAAAATTTTAATAAACAAAATCAGTTTTTTTTATTCTAATAAACAAATCAGTTTTTTTTTCCTAATAAACAAAATCAGTTTTTTTTATCATTTTAAAAATCAGAACTTACCTTTTTTTTTTTTTTTTTTTTTTTTTTTTTAATAAAACAATTCAGTTTTATACGAATTAAAATAAATAAATAAAATAAAATAAATAAAAAAAAACAACAATAAAATACTTACGGGGGGGGAAGGGCGCTCGAGTTCTGGAGGGGGGGGGCTGTGGTGTCGCGTCGTCGAGGTGGGGAGGGGGGTATCGCGGCGCCTGTCAGCGCTGGAGGGGGGGGCTTCGACGAAGGGGCTGTCGCGAGGGGAGGGGTGCGGACGGAGGAGAAGGGGCTGCTGGAATCGAGACTGGGGGAGGCGGCGGTCCCCTTGGAGGCGGCGTCGGAGGCGCGCCCCTTTGGTGGTGACGGCGGAATCACCCCCACCCCCGATCGCGTTATATTTTTTTTCTTTTTTTTTCTAATTTCTGAAATGGGATAAAAGGGGGGGGCCAGAGGATATAAGGGGATTTTTTTTTTTATTATTTAATTCATTTTAAAAGTAAAAATCATCACGAACAGCAAATCAAACTCAACGAATGTCGCTCCTAGCTAATTACCCCCGTCCCGGACACAATGGAATATGTTTCGTAGGCCATTTTGACTGTTACAGTTAGTTATTCCGCAAATTAAAGTATAAAACATTTAATTTTCAAATTTGAACGTACATTTCAAATTACCGGGGTCACATACTAACTAGAAAAATTCCAGAAAAATATTTTCTAGCTTCGTATTGACGATACGGTCCTAACAAAACTAGTTTCGTTGAATTCTGAGACCGTTGGAAAAATGGCCAATTTCCAGTCGATTAAAATCAACTGAAATGGTCAAAACACGTTTTCCTTTGCCACGCTCACATATTGATTCGAAAAATTATGAAACTTGAAATCTAGCAACAACTTTACATCACGGACCCAACAAAACTGGTTTCGTCGAAATCCGAGGTCGTTTGCAAAATTGCTATTTTTAAGGGCCTTATATATATATAAATATATATAAATTCCACAGCGACTATTTCTAATTTTTAACTGGACATATCTTATCATTTCTAAGATGAAATCTCAGTTTGTTAACTTCGTTACAAAGATACAGTTATATAGATTCAAATATTTCTTGTTTCGTTCAATTCTGACTTATATTGAATTCTGTATATTCATTTGAAATTCGAAATCGAATTTTCGAACTACCGCGCCATTTTCAATTCTATTTATAATTATATATAAATATTTATATTCTAACGACGACGCGTATAATATATACGTCAATTCTATATTCAAAATAAATTTTACGTCGATATTATTTAAAATAATCTATTTTAAATATTCAAAATTCGCTAAAATGGCCAAAATAAAAATTTTAAACTGGCCCAGATTTTCGGGTTGTTACAATTAGATTGACGCCATTTCGACGTGAACGATATTTATATCGATTTTACTCGATTTCGAAATGAATTGAATATATAACGATTTCGAAATGAATTGAATATATAGCGATTTCGAAATGAATAGAATTGAAAACGATTTCGAAATGAATTGAATTGAAAACGATTTCGAAATGGATTGAATTGAAAACGATTTCGAAAGGAATTGAAAACGAATTCAAATTGAAATGAAAGCGAATTGAAATGAATTCAAATTGAATTGAAATTTGAATTGAATAGAAATGAATTTTAAAACGAATTTATAAAGAAGAATTCAATTTTGATTTGAATTGAAATGGAAGTTGAAATTGTTTTTGAAACGAATTTAAAACTATTTATATAATTCGTTTTAAATAGAAATCGACGATATATATATTATATATATTATATATATAATATAATGGCCTGAATAGAACGCGCCGCGCCGTGGCAGTTCGCGAATTTCGACCATTTATTTCAAACGGACATTACGGGAGATCCGACCGTCGGATTCTCCTAAAACCGGAACCGTTGGGTTCGTATCGAAAAGAGATTTCTAACGAATATTAGAAATTCAAAATCTAACGGTTGGATTTGGAGATACGTCCAAATCAAATTCGAAAAAGGTCGCTGTAAGTGCAGTTCGATGGCCATTGTTGGAAATCGACTGTACGGGCCTTGATAAAATTATTAAAAATAGTAATAATTTGTGTAAAATCATAAGAAATGATTTGTGAAGATTTGGAAGGAAAAACTCCATATTTGAAAAGATAAAAATAGACTTTTATCGAAATGAACTAGTTTTGAACTAGACATATAATTCTATTTATTTTTAAATAAATAAATTGAATTGGAAAAAGGGTTTTAAACATAACCAGAGTTTCCAATGATTGCATTGGAGTGGATTTGAATCGAAATTGTCTTCGGAATATTTCGATGTTGGATTCGTGATTATACAGATGTTGTTATGGAAATTTGAAAGATATAGATATATATATCGTTATTTCCCATACGATATCTGTCTGTCAGAGAATTTGATATTGAATATAAGCCGGGATATTTTCTATTCAGAGCCTTGTGTTGAATATCAAATGTGATTTGGGTTTGTCGTGAATGGTGTCTTCACTAACACTGTTCTTGGACCCAGTTGAGAAAAGATTAAATCTTTTTATTTAGGTTTAATGAGGTGTACCAATTAAATGATATTTAATTGGAATTGAATTGATATTGATTTTTGGGTTTATCGTGAACAGTGTTTTAAATAACACTCGTTCTTTAACCCGATAATTAATGGAATGTGTTTTTTTTGGGTTTATCGTGAACCGTGTTTTAAATGACACTGATTCTTTAACCCAGTCGAAGATTAAAACTAAGTGGAGTTTTAATGAATCTTTAATTAGATTGAAAGGATCGAAAATGGAGTATCACCAGTTTTGCTCCAGGCGATAGTTAAATCTTTAATTAGATTTGAACGTGAAATGGTAATTGAATTTACCAATAACACCGTGGTGTTAGATATGAAGTACTACCAGTTTTACTTCATGGGATGAATAGGTTGGGATTGGGAAATTAAAACAAATGATTACTTCGGTAAGGTTCGCTAATCCCGACTAGTTTGAATTGATATTCAAAAGTTGATTAAAGAATAAATTCAAGAATTTATCTTGGATAAAATTAATGGGAACCTTTCCCTATGAATGTGAAATTTAGAAACTAACTGTCGGTTAGCCAAGCAGAATGATTTTCTGGATATTGATCTGATGTTGGTTTCGG
This sequence comes from Allium sativum, assembly GCA_030737875.1. Lineage (NCBI taxonomy): Eukaryota > Viridiplantae > Streptophyta > Magnoliopsida > Asparagales > Amaryllidaceae > Allium > Allium sativum. The sequence continues at coordinate 847,288,880 of CM060918.1, forward strand.
CCTTCGGGGTTAATATTTGGGGAATTATTCTCTTGATTAATTTACGGTTAGTGACTAATGAACTGGAATGAGGCGTATGTTGTGTTTGTGTAACACTTATTTAAAATATACGCGAGTTATTCGGAAAGACCGGGTTTATCCCATTCTGGATAACTGATACGACGATAAGTCGAAGATGAAGACGATGGTCGAAGACCGGAAGTCTTCACGTCGTTTGGGTGATAACTGATGATCTTGATTGGGCTGTACACCCGAGAAGATGGAAACAGTTGGTGATCGTCCAGACGTACTTGGAGATCGATGGATATGCGAGGTACTAGGTGCCTCCGGTTTCGTTCAGACCCAGAACGGACTTGTAAATGGACTGTGTGTCTGACATTGGATTTTAGTCCGTGTGATTGATCTCTATTAAATGTATATCTGTTTGGCGGCGGAGAATTTATTCTCTTGCTTAACGCCCTTCTCTGAGACGTACGTGCTCAGGGGTTATATATTGATGGATATCAATCGCATGGAGTGAATTGCCTGTGTGGCATGCCTAAGTGGCAAATGATCAAGGCTTCTGTTGAAAAGCAAAGTCTTGTGGTTGATGATCGAAGCACGACCTTTGTGGCGTAGCTTTGTGTAACGTTGATTCGCGTGTTTCACACCCGGTATGAACCAAAAACGGGAGAGGACGTCAGGGAGGGCATGCGTTTCTTTCTAGTTAGAAGTGGCGTCAGTGGTTTTACACGCCCTGACGAGTTTGACTTATGTGGTTGTTGCTGTTGCGAGGCGCCTCGGTTATATCGGTTTCGGCCGATGCTTCTGGTCGGCTGACGGGCCAGACTTACACCCCATAGGGTGGGGAAACGTAGTGTTCAGGCATTTTAATCCACATCGGTGGACCGGCCCTGAGGATCCAAGGGCCCACCTGTGTCTGGGTCCTGAGACACGGACTAGAGCGTCTCGAATCGGTTGAGGACTATCTTTTGCCTCGGTTCATAGACGGAAATCCAATTTCCAAATACGTGACATTTGCGGTTTTAATTGTAATCCTATATATGGCGACATAGTGGGATGGGGCGCTTATGCCGCCTATGATTGATACTTATGATTTGAAATTGTTTTGACACTATGCACTTATAATAGTATCAATGATTTGTTTTAAACGTATCAAGCATTCTTTGGCTGTTATAAGGGAAAACCCTATCCTCGGCTGCGTTGCATTGTGTGATGGGACCTGGGTCTTATAACAGCTTCATTTTTCTTTATTTAGCATTGCGCTGTTTGTTTCATGCACTGGTATTCTTGGGAGGAAACCCGTTCCGTGTTATACGGCGTGGTCCCTTGATTTACCTAATGATTTAAAATAAAGATTAATAACTGTTTTAGTTCTCACACCAGTCCCATGACTGACCTGGAGTTTATTGTTTTAACCTAAACTCTGGGTGCCCTTACTTTTGACACGGGCAGCTAGTAGTTTTGGTTTTGCAGATTTATATTCACAGGATCCTAGTTTACAGCTGGAACGATATCCGGAAAGCTTTGTATCCGTATATCTCCTTCTAGTTGTGTATTGTATTATTTTCCGCTGCTACGTGTTTAAATGTAATTTAAATCTCTGATATTTCTGTGTAATATTCATTTATACTCTGTATATTCTTGTAATCTGATGCACTGTTGTAATATATGGTGAAATGTTCTTCTGTATGTGTTCTATTTTGTCCTGTTCTCAAACGATAGGGCGTTTCGAACGGCCTGGATCGGTTTAGCGACTGGTTCGGACCGAGCGAAATTCTTTCTCGTCACAGTTGGTATCAGAGCTTTGGTTTACAAAGCTTAGAGAACAAGGCACATTAGAACCATACGAAAGAATTCATCAGATATGGGATTAGTAATATCCAACGAGAATGACTCGTTAGAGATAGGATCAGTAGTATCCTAGAACGTGTGTGAAGAGTATATTTTTCAAATGAAAACAATTTTTGTTTTGAAAATTTAAATCAATTATTCGTATTTGGTTATTTATTTATATTGACGTGGACAATCCAGTATATATAGATTTTGCGTATACGTCTGATCCACGTGTATTTGGAATTTTAATATACTGGATAGATATAGAATTACACTATAGACACCCGGAGATGGTTCTGATGATTGATCGATCATCATCAGAACTTATGTTTGTGTTTCGAAGGTGTGATATCTATATATTTCCATTAGACTGGTGTGAGAACCAAAACTTATATAGCTAGAACCCTTTGTTGTGAATTGGCATCAAAAACATGATTTTCTGTATATATATCAAAGTTATGCATTTGAAAAACTAATCAACTAATTAATTGATGGTTGTATTGTTTGATTATTGTATGAATAATTAAAATTTGAACCATTTAGTTCATTTGAGTCAAATATTGAATTTTATTGAAAATTGGTTGCATTTGCTTGCATATACATATATATCATTGAACAGGTCATAGCAAGGAGGCTAGAGCCAGAGAATAAAATTTGTTTGCCCGACAAATAGGTACATGTTTACTACATAATTTCCTGCTTTGTTTGGGTGATGATGATTTTGTGAGCCTATTGGCTAGCCGCTTGGCTTTTTCTTTTTCTTTTTGAGATCTGAAGGACCGGGGAAGCTATTTGAAATTCCACGATGCTCCCGGTGCAGGGGAGGTTATGGCGAAATTTTTCAAAAATTTAGGGTGTTAGCCAAATTTTTGAGATTTTGAAAATTCTCAGAAACTGAAAAGTTGGAGAAAGGAAGTCAGATCGAGCGTAGAGTTGATTAATCAAACCACTTTCGACTTTGTTCCTTTTTGGGGACGAAAAGTATTAAGTGGGGGAGATTGTAACAACCCGTAAATTCTGAGCCAGTTTAAAATTTTTATTTTGACAATTATAGCGAATTTTGATATTTAAAATAGATTATTTTAAATAATATCGACGAGAAATTTAATTTGAATATAATTCGAACGTATATATTATATACGCGTCGTCGTTAGAATATAAATAATTATATATAATTATAATTAGAATTGAAAATGGCGCGGTAGTTCGAAAATTCGATTTCTAATTTCAAATGAATATACAGAATTCAATATAAGTCAGAATTGAACGAAACAAGAAATATTTGAATCTGTATAACTATATCTTTGTAACGAAGCTAACAAACTGAGATTTCATCTTAGAAATGATAAGATATGTCCAGTTTAAAATTAGAAATAGTCGCTGTGGAATTTATATATATTTTTATATATATAAGGCCCTTAAAAATAGCAATTTTGCAAACGACCTCGGATTTCGACGAAACCAGTTTTGTTGGGTCCGTGATGTTAAATTATTGCTAGATTTCAAATTTCATAATTTTCTGAATCATTATGTGAGCGTGGCAAAGGAAAACGTGTTTTGACCATTTTAGTTGATTTTAATCGACTGGAAATTGGCCATTTTTCTAACGGTCTCAGAATTCGATGAAACTATTTTGTTAGGACCGTATCGTCAATACGAAGCTAGAAAATATTTTTCAGGAATTTTTCTAGTTAGTATGTGACCCCGGTAATTTGAAATGTACGTTTAAAATTCAATATATAGATTTAAATGTAAATTCAATGGAAACTGATTGTAACTATCGAATCAGCTTGCGATACATATCCCATTGTGTTCGGAATGGGGGTAGAACGCTGTGGACGACAGGCGGTGGGCCTCGTTTCGAGGTCATATGTAAAAGTCAACTTTTTGAAAATTAAATAATTAAATAAATTAAAAAAAAAAAAATATATTACCTCCCCCCCCCCCCTTTATCTCTCTGGCCCCCCCCCCACGTTCGAAACAGAATTCGATACGGAGAAAAAAAAAAAGCGCCATCGCGCGCCGCTCCTGTCGGCGGTGCCCCTCCGCGTCGCCACCCCACATCCGCCCAGGCGCCCCCCTCTTCCTCTTGATCCTCTCTCTCCTCGATGCATTGAAGGCCCCGAAGCCCTAACGCAATCGCGACGTTCCCTCCTCCACCTGCGGTAGCCGCGACCCCCCCCCCCCCCTCTCTCCTCAAGCGATCGAAAGAGAAACCCCCCCCCCCCTAAGCCTACCGCCGATCGATGAGAACCCCCCCCCCCCCCTCTGTAAGTGTTTTGTTATTGTATTTTTAATGATTTTTATATTAGGTAAATACTGATTTTATAAAACATTTAAAAACTGATTTTTATGTTTTTAGATTCTGATTTTAATTAGGTTCAAAACTGTTTTTTTTTATAATTTAAAACTGATTTTTAAATTGATTTAAAACTGATTTGAAAAGGAAAAATTGATTTTTAAAATGATTTAAAACTGATTTGAAAAAGGTTTAGACTTCAAAAAGAAAAAGGTTTAAACTTCAAAGAGAAAAAGGTTTGAGCTTTAGAATGGAAAAAGATTTGAACTTTAAAAAGAAAAATCAGATTTTTATATATTGAACTTTGAAATAAAAATTCGATTTTTATATATTGAACTTTGAAATAAAAATTCGATTTTTATATATTGAACTTTGAAATAAAAATTCGATTTTTATATATTGAACTTTGAAATAAAAATTCGATTTTTATATATTGAATAGCGAAGTAAAAATTCGATTTTTACATATGTAGTGAAAGCGGACGACGAAGCTGACGAAGATGCGAAAACAATGAAGATTTCTATCAAAGAAGAGTCAAGATGTTTGGATAGCTATAAGTGAGAACTTCTCACCTTTCAATTTAATTTTTCTAGTTATATATATACTAGGATGCAGACGGTGCTTAGTAGCACCCAACACAAATCGTCCACAGACCATGGACTTGTTTGTTTGACTGTTTGGTGATTGATTGCGATATTGGTTTGAATGTGGTTTGTGGTGTGAAAAATCGAATCGATAAATTGGTTAGGATTAGACATGCGCCGTTATAAGGCGAAGGAGTAAGGCTAGGTTAGACTCTTACTCCAAATTTTGTGGTTTGCATAATGAAATTGATTTGATTGATGTGTGAATGGCGTGGGCCTTCACTAGACCGGGGATAAGGCTAGGCCTTGTCCCGTTTCTAGTATCGTGCCGTTATGCCGCTGAAATTTTCTAAAATATGTTAGAAAAATAAAAATATCATTTTATTTAAAGAATGAATTGAATAGAAATTCATATGTTGAAATAAAATGTTTTGTCGTTAAAAATAAAATTTTTAACGTGAAGTGAATAAAATAAAATATTCATTTATAAACCGGACGGTTTGTTTATGTACACCTATTTGAATGACATTGATTGGGACGATAAATTTTACACATCGCCCAACTGCACGAATAAAAATCTGTGTTTGATTGTTTGAAACCCCACACGGGTGTTGGGATGAAATTTGAAGTTCACTCATCCTGATTGATTAAATATGTCGATCGATTGATTGACAGGCTGTTATAAGCGTCGAATATCTATATTTGATGCTTATACAGTGGAGTGCACTTTGGTTGATGGTTGATTATTTTTCAATGCTATGATATACATGTGTTGTATGAAAATCCCTATAATTAACTTTATATGGTAATTGATTGGGCCTCATTCCAATTTGAAAAATAAAGAATATTATAAAATAAAGGTTCATGTGTTGACAGTACTCATCCATTGAGATTGGTCATGTGTTGAACGAAATATTTTATAGTAATAAAATTTACATCTTTATCAATATAAAATAAAGGTTCATGTGCTGACAGTACTCATCCATTGAGATTGGTCATGTGTTGAACGAAATATTTTGATAATAACAACTATTTTGAAAAAGAAATATTTGAAATAGAATATTTGAAAATAAAGGAATATATGAAGCCGTGTTGATTAGATTGACGCCATTTCGACGTGAACGATATTTATATCGATTTTACTCGATTTCGAAATGAATTGAATATATAACGATTTCGAAATGAATTGAATATATAGCGATTTCGAAATGAATAGAATTGAAAACGATTTTGAAATGAATTGAATTGAAAACGATTTCGAAATGGATTGAATTGAAAACGATTTCGAAAGGAATTGAAAACGAATTCAAATTGAATTGAAATGAATTCAAATTGAATTGAAATTTGAATTGAATAGAAATGAATTTTAAAACGAATTTATAAAGAAGAATTCAATTTTGATTTGAATTGAAATGGAAGTTGAAATTGTTTTTGAAACGAATTTAAAACTATTTATATAATTCGTTTTAAATAGAAATCGACGATATATATATTATATATATTATATATATAATATAATGGCCTGAATAGAACGCGCCGCGCCGCGGCAGTTCGCGAATTTCGACCATTTATTTCAAACGGACATTACGGGAGATCCGACCGTCTGATTCTCCTAAAACCGGAACCGTTGGGTTCGTATCGAAAAGAGCTTTCTAACGAATATTAGAAATTCAAAATCTAACGGTTGGATTTGGAGATACGTCCAAATCAAATTCGAAAAAGGTCGTTGTAAGTGCAGTTCGATGGCCATTGTTGGAAATCGACCGTACGGGCCATGATAAAATTATTAAAAATAGTAATAATTTGTGTAAAATCATAAGAAATGATTTGTGAAGATTTGGGAGGAAAAACTCCATATTTGAAAAGATAAAAATAGACTTTTATCTAAATGAACTAGTTTTGAACTAGAAATATAATTCTATTTATTTTTAAATAAATAAATTGAATTGGAAAAAGGGTTTTAAACATAACCAGAGTTTCCAATGATTGCATTGGAGTGGATTTGAATCGAAATTGTCTTCGGAATATTTCGATGTTGGATTTCGTGATTATACAGATGTTGTTATGGAAATTTGAAAGATATAGATATATATATATCGTTATTTCCCATACGATATCTGTCTGTCAGAGAATTTGATATTGAATATAAGCCGGGATATTTTCTATTCAGAGCCTTGTGTTGAATATCAAATGTGATTTGGGTTTGTCGTGAATGGTGTCTTCACTAACACTGTTCTTGGACCCAGTTGAGAAAAGATTAAATCTTTTTATTTAGGTTTAATGAAGTGTACCAATTAAACGATATTTAATTGGAATTGAATTGATATTGATTTTTGGGTTTATCGTGAACAGTGTTTTAAATAACACTCGTTCTTTAACCCGATAATTAATGGAATGTGTTTTTTTTTGGGTTTATCGTGAACCGTGTTTTAAATGACACTGATTCTTTAACCCAGTCGAAGATTAAAACTAAGTGGAGTTTTAATGAATCTTTAATTAGATTGAAAGGATCGAAAATGGAGTATCACCAGTTTTGCTCCAGGCGATAGTTAAATCTTTAATTAGATTTGAACGTGAAATGGTAATTGAATTTACCAATAACACCGTGGTGTTAGATATGAAGTACTACCAGTTTTACTTCATGGGATGAATAGGTTGGGATTGGGAAATTAAAACAAATGATTACTTCGGTAAGGTTCGCTAATCCCGACTAGTTTGAATTGATATTCAAAAGTTGATTAAAGAATAAATTCAAGAATTTATCTTGGATTAAATTAATGGGAACCTTTCCCTATGAATGTGAAATTTAGAAACTAACTGTCGGTTAGCCAAGCAGAATGATTTTCTGGATATTGATATGATGTTGGTTTCGGCCTTCGGGATTAATATTTGGGGAATTATTCTCTTGATTAATTTACGGTTAGTGACTAATGAACTGGAATGAGGCGTATGTTGTGTTTGTGTAACACTTATTTAAAATATACGCGAGTTATTCGGAAAGACCGGGTTTATCCCATTCTGGATAACTGATACGACGATAAGTCGAAGATGAAGACGATGGTCGAAGACCGGAAGTCTTCACGTCGTTTGGGTGATAACTGATGATCTTGATTGGGCTGTACACCCGAGAAGATGGAAACAGTTGGTGATCGTCCAGACGTACTTGGAGATCGATGGATATGCGAGGTACTAGGTGCCTCCGGTTTCGTTCAGACCCAGAACGGACTTGTAAATGGACTGTGTGTCTGACATTGGATTTTAGTCCTTGTGATTGATCTCTATTAAATGTATATCTGTTTGGCGGCGGAGAATTTATTCTCTTGCTTAACGCCCTTCTCTGAGATGTACGTGCTCAGGGGTTATATATTGATGGATATCAATCGCATGGAGTGAATTGCCTGCGTGGCATGCCTAAGTGGCAAATGATCAAGGCTTCTGTTGAAAAGCAAAGTCTTGTGGTTGATGATCGAAGCACGGCCTTTGTGGCGTAGCTTTGTGTAACGTTGATTCGCGTGTTTTACACCCGGTATGAACCAAAAACGGGAGAGGACGTCAGGGAGGGCATGCGTTTCTTTCTAGTTAGAAGTGGCGTCAGTGGTTTTACACGCCCTGACGAGTTTGACTTATGTGGTTGTTGCTGTTGCGAGGCGCCTCGGTTATATCGGTTTCGGCCGATGCTTCTGGTCGGCTGACGGGCCAGACTTACACCCCATAGGGTGGGGAAACGTAGTGTTCAGGCATTTTAATCCACATCGGTGGACCGGCCCTGAGGATCCAAGGGCCCACCTGTGTCTGGGTCCTGAGACACGGACTAGAGCGTCTCGAATCGGTTGAGGACTATCTCTTGCCTCGGTTCATAGACGGAAATCCAATTTCCAAATACGTGACATTTGCGGTTTTAATTGTAATCCTATATATGGCGACATAGTGGGATGGGGCGCTTATGCCGCCTATGATTGATACTTATGATTTGAAATTGTTTTGACACTATGCACTTATAATAGTATCAATGATTTGTTTTAAACGTATCAAGCATTCTTTGGCTGTTATAAGGGAAAACCCTATCCTCGGCTGCGTTGCATTGTGTGATGGGACCTGGGTCTTATAACAGCTTCATTTTTCTTTATTTAGCATTGCGCTGTTTGTTTCATGCACTGGTATTCTTGGGAGGAAACCCGTTCCGTGTTATACGGCGTGGTCCCTTGATTTACCTAATGATTTAAAATAAAGATTAATAACTGTTTTAGTTCTCACACCAGTCCCATGACTGACCTGGAGTTTATTGTTTTAACCTAAACTCTGGGTGCCCTTACTTTTGACACGGGCAGCTAGTAGTTTTGGTTTTGCAGATTTATATTCACAGGATCCTGGTTTACAGCTGGAACGATATCCGGAAAGCTTTGTATCCGTATATCTCCTTCTAGTTGTGTATTGTATTATTTTCCGCTGCTACGTGTTTAAATGTAATTTAAATCTCTGATATTTCTGTGTAATATTCATTTATACTCTGTATATTCTTGTAATCTGATGCACTGTTGTAATATATGGTGAAATGTTCTTCTGTATGTGTTCTATTTTGTCCTGTTCTCAAACGATAGGGCGTTTCGAACGGCCTGGATCGGTTTAGCGACTGGTTCGGACCGAGCGAAATTCTTTCTCGTCACACGTCGTCGTTTGAATATAAATATTTATATATAATTATAAATAGAATTGAAAATGGCGCGGTAGTTCGATAATTCGATTTCAAACTTCAATTGGATGTACCAGGTGCAAAACAATCCGAATTTTAGCGAAACCAAAAACATTAGGATCTATATGACGATATCTTTCCAACGAATCCGACAAATTGAGATTTCATAGCGGGAATCAAAAGATATGTCCAATTGAAAATTCTGAATAGTCGCTATGGAATTCAGGCCCTTAAAAATGGACATTTTGCAAACGACCTCGGATTTCGACGAAACCACTTTTGTTGGATCCGCAGTGTCAAATTATTGCTAGGTTCCAAATTTCGTAATTTTGCGAATCAATATGTGAGCGTGGTAAAGGAAAACGCGTTTGACCGGTTTCAGTTGATTTTAATCGACTGGAAATTGGCCATTTTTCCAACGGTCTCAGAATTCGACGAAACTAGTTTTGTTAGGACCGTATCGTCAATACGAAGCTAGAAAATATTTTTCTGCAATTTTTAGAGTTAGTATGTGACCCCGATAATTTGAAATGTACGTTTAAAATTCAATATAGTGATTTAAATGTAAATTCAGCGGAAACTGATTCAAACGATCAAATCAGCTTACGATACGTATCCCATCGTGTTCGGAATGGGGGTAAAACGCTATGGACGACAGGCGGTGGGCCTCGTTTCGAGGTCGTATATAAAAGTCAACTTTTTGAAAATTAATTAATTAATTGAAATATATATATATATACTATATTAACTCCCTCCCCCTTTTTTCTTTCTGTATAAACTTAAATCGAAAAAAAGAAAAGAAAAAAACCGACGCCCTCGTCGATTAACTCCCTCCGCCACCCTCCGCCTCCTCGCGCCACCTCCCATTGGCGAGCCCTCCGTCCTCCCTCCAACGCTCCCCCTCGCGAAGCCCTCCCTCCTTCTTCCTCCTCGTTGAACCCGCGTCGAACCCCACCCAAACCCGAACCCTAAACCCCCAATTCGAGCACCGCACCCTCCCCCAAATCAGAAAACCGACGCCCGAAACCCACCTCCCCAATCCGCCGCCTCCACTGCCTGAACCCAACGCCGGAGCTCCACCAGCGCCGCCACCTCGGTGCACAGCAGCCTCTCCCTCCATATAATTCCAACTGTAAGTTTTTATATATATATTATTATTTATTTAATTTGTTTTATAGATTTCGTTTAGTTTAATTTAAAAAGGTTTGTTAAAATCAGTTTTTACCTATGATGTTGGTGAAGAAAAGATTTTATTCAATTAAAAATTGGATTTTTATATTTTTAAAGTAGTAAAAATATAATCTTTTATATTGTAGAAAGATAAAAATATAATCTTTGCATAGTAGGAACTATAAAAATATAATCTTTATGAGATATAGAATGTAAAAATATCATCTTTGTGTATGTAACGAAATAAAAATCTGATTTTTATTTTATATATGTTGAAATAAAGAGGGAATTTTTATAGTGACGAAAGGCGAAAACTTTATTTTTATAAAGGCGTAAACTTTATTTTTATAAAGGCGAAAACTTTATTTTTATAAAGGCGAAAACTTTATTTTTATAAAGGCGAAAACTTTATTTTTTGAAATGGAATTTTTATCTATATGACACCAAAAGAAAAATTCGATTTTTATATATTGAATAGCACAGTAAAAATTCGATTTCTAAATATATGAAGTGGTTATAAAAATATGATTTTTAAATTGAAAGTAAACAAATAAAAATGTGACTTTTATTTTAAAGACATCAAAATATAAAAATGTGTGATTTATATATATGTAGTGACTGCGGGCAACGAAGGTGATAAAAAGGCGAGAATGAAGAAGATTTCTATAGAAGAAGAATCAAGATGAGTGGATAGCTATTGGTGAGAACTTCTCACTCTAAATTTCTTTTTCTAGTTATATATATATATACTAGGATGCAGACGGTGTTTAGTAGCACCCGACACCCGTCATCCACAGACCATGGATGGCTTGTTTGTTAAATTGTTTGGTTGTGTAGTAGTTTAGTCTATTTGGTTTAAATTGAATTGTTTGGTGAATTGAGATTGATTTGATTGATGTGTGAATGGCGTGGGCCTTCACTAGACCGGGGATAAGGCTAGGCCTTGTCCCGTTTCTAGTATCGTGCCGTTATGCCGCCGAAATTTTCTAAAATATGTTAGAAAAATAAAAATATCATTTTTATTGTGTAAATGAAATGAATAGAAATTCATGTGTTGAAATAGAATATTTTATCGTTAAAAATATAATTTTTAACGTGGAAGTGAATAAAATAAAATATTCATTTACAAATCGGACGGTTTGTTTATGTACACCTATTTGAAGGACATTGATTGGGACGATAAATTTTACACATCGCCCAACTACACAAATAAAATCTGTGTTTGATTGTTTGAAACCCCACATGGGTGTTGGGATGAAATTTGAAGTTCACTCATCCTGATTTATTAAATATGTCGATCGATTGATTGACAGGCTGTTATAAGCGTCAGATATCTATATTTGATGCTTATACAGTGTAGTGCACTTTGGTTGATGATTGATTATTTTTCAATGCTATTATATACATGTGTTGTATGGAATCCATATAATTAACATTATATGGTGATTGATTGGGACTCATTCCAATTGGGAAAACAATGAATATTATAAAAGAAAATTCATGTGTTGAATATAAAAATAGTCATGTGTTGACGATGATCATGTGTTGAAACTATTCATGTGTTGAGTAAAATATTTTGAATAAAATAAATTACATCTTTATCACATTTAAAATTAGAACTACTTCCCAGTAGAAGTCTAATTAAAAATCAAACGATAGATACCAGTTTTATAAAATATTTTACATAACAAAAATAGTGATGTGTTGACAGTACTCATGTGTTGAGATTAGTCGTGTGTTGAAAGAAATATAGATTCATGTGTTGAATGGGATAAATATTCATTTGTTGGATAGAATATAGAAGTTTTGAAAATATAAATCCGTGTTGATTAGAGATGCGTTATTTTGACGCGAACGATATTTATATCGATTTTATTCGTTGTATAATGAATATTGAAAAGTGATTTCGAAATTAATTAAATTGAAATAGAAATTTAAAATGAACTGAAATTGAATTGAAATCAATTTGAAACGAATTCGAATTGAATCAAATAGAAGGTAAATTCGAATTGAAAGGAAAACGAATTTGAATTGAATATAAAAGGACTTCGAATGGAATTGAATATAGAACAAATTCAAGGTGAATTGAAAACGAATTTGAACTGAATTGAAACGAATTTGAATTCGAATTAAATAAAATTGAAATGAATTCGAGTTGAATTGAAATCAAATCAATTTGAAATTGAATATAGAAGTTGAATTGTTTTAGAAACGAATTTAAAACTATTTATAAAATTCGTTTTAAATAGAAATCGACGAAATATATATTATATATATTATATATATAATATAATGGCCTGAATAGAACGCGCCGCGCCGCGACAGTTCGTGAATTTTGACCATTTATTTCAAACGGACGTTGCGGGAGATCCGACAGTCGGATTCTCCTAAAACATGAACCGTTGGGTTCGTATCGAAAAGAGCTTTCCAATGAATATTAGAAATTTGAAATCTAACGGTTGGATTTGGAATTATGTCCAAATCAAATTTGAAAAAGGTCGCTGTAAGTGCAGTTCGATGGCCGTTGTTGGAAATCGACTGTACGGGCCTTGATAAAATTATTAAAAATATCGATAATTTGTGTAAAATTATAATATGTGAATTGGAAAGAATTAGGCTGAAAAATTCCACATTAGAGGATAAAAATAGATTTTTATCGAAATGAACTAGTTTTGAACTAGAATTAAAATCAATTTATTTTTGAAATAAATAAATTGAATTTGAAAGTGATTTTGAAAATAATCGATAATTTCCAATACGTGGATTGGACTGGAGCTGAATCGAAATTATCTTCGGAATATTTCGATGTTGGATTTCGTGACTAAACAGATTTTGTTATGGGAATTTGAAAGATATATTTTATATCGTTATTTCCAATATGATATTTGTTGGTTTCAGAATTTGATATTGAATATAAGCCGATATATTTTCTATTCAGAGCCTTATATTTAATATCAAATGTGATTTGGGTTTGTCGTGAATCGTGTTTTGTATGACATTGGTTCTTTAACCCAGTTAATGGCAAGATGTCGATTTCTGAAAGGATTAAAGCTAAGTGGAGTTTTAATGAATCTTTAGTTAGATTTGAACGTGAAATGGTAATTAATTTTACCGATAACACCGTGGTGTTAGATATGGAGTATCACCAGTTTTGCTCCATGGGATATGTAGGTTGGGATTGGGAAATAAAACAAATAATTACTTCGGTGTGGTTCGCTAATCCCGACTAGTCTGAAATGATATCCAAAGGAAGATTATAGGATAAATTTAGAAGAATTTATCTTGGATAAAATTAATGGGAACATTTCCCTAAGAATGTGTTTTTGTGAATAAAAGGATATTCTGAATTGGAATGAGGCATTTGTTGTGTTTGTGTAATATTCGTTTATTATATACGTGGGTTATTCAGAAAGGCCGGGTTTACACCCATTCTGAATAACCGATTCGACGAGATGTCGAAGATGAAGACGGTGGTTGAAGACCGGAAGTCTTAACATCGGTTGGGTGATTACTGATGATCTTGATTGGGCTGTACACCCAGGATGAGGGAATCAGTTGGTGATCGTCCAGACGTACTTGGAGATGGATGGATATGCGAGGAAAGTGCCTCCGGTTTCATTCAGACCCAGAACGAACTTGTTAATGGATTGTGTGTCTGACATTGGATTTTATTCTGTGTTGATTGATCTCTATTAAATATACATCTGTTTGGCGGCGAAGAATTTATTCTCTTGCTTAACGCCCTTCTCTGAGACGTACGAGCTTAGAGGTTGTATATCGATGGACATCAGTCGCATGGAGTGAATTGCCAATGTGGCACGCGTAAGTGGCAATTGATCAAGGCTTCTGTTGAAAAGCAAAGTCTTGTGGTTGATGATCAAAGCACGGCCTGTGTGGCGTAGCTTTGTGTATAACGTGAATTCGCGAGCCTCACACCTCGGTATGAGTCAAAAACGGGATAGTGACTGCAGGGAGAGCACGACGTTTCTTTCTAGCTAGGGTGGTGTCAGTGACCTACCAGCCCTGACATTTATATACTTTTCACCTGTGTGGTTGTTGGAATGCGAGGTGCCTCGGATATAGGTCTGTAAGGACCGGGAAACGTGTGTTCAGGAATTGCCAATCCTCAAAAGTAAGAGAGGACCGGCCCTGAAGATCCAAGGATCATAGTGGGGTCCTGAGACATTTGCTAGAGTGTCTCGAATCGGAGAGGAGCTTGCCCCTTGCCTCGGCTCATGATGGAATCCAATTTCCAATACGTGATATTGCGGTTTTAATTGTAGAACTAGTATGGCGACATGATAGATGGTACCCATGCCGCCTATGATTGATATTTATGATTGAAAATTGTTTTGACACTATACACCTATAATAGTATCAAATAATGTGTTTTAAACGTATCAAGCATGCTTTGGCTGTTATAAGGTAAAAACCCTATCCTCCGTCTTGCGTTGCATTGTGTGATGGGACCTGGGTCTTATAACAGCTTCATTTTTCTTTATTTAGCATTGCGCTGTTTGTTTTATGCACTGGTATTCTTGGGAGGAAACCCGTTCCGTGTTATACGGCGTGGTCCCTTGATTTACCTAACTTTAAAAATAAAGATTAATAACTGTTTTAGTTCTCACACCAGTCACATGACTGGCCTGGAGTTTATTGTTTTAACCTAAACTCTGGGTTCCCCTATTTTCCGCATGGGCAGCTTGTAGTTTTGGTTTTGCAGATTTATATTCATAGGATCCTGATTTACAGCTGGAACGATGCTCGGAAAGCTCTGTATCCGTGCATTACTTCTAGTTGTGCTTTTGTATTATTTTCCGCTGCGATGTATTTAAATGTAATTTAAATCTCTTATATTTATTGAATGTAATTTATTCATTTATACTCTGTATATTCTTGTATTTGATGGAATTGTTGTAATAACAATGAAATGTTCTTCCGTCTGCGTCCTTTTGTGTGTTGTTCTCAAAGTATCCGCGCTTTCCTTCACGGGGAAGTTACGGGTTCTTACAGTTGGTATCAGAGCTTTGGTTTACAGAGCTCGAGAACAAGGCACATTAGAACCATATGAAAGAATTCATCAGATATTGGATTAGTAATATCCAATTAGAATGACTCGTTAGAGATAGGATCAGTAGTATCCTAGAACGAGTGTGAAGAGTATATTTTTCAATTGAAAACAATTTTTGTTTTGAAAATTTAAACCATTTTAAACGTATTTGAATATTTATTTATTTTGAATATGGACAATCCAATATATAAAGATTTTGCATATACGCGTCATGAACGTATATTCGAAGTTTTAATATATTAGATAGATATAGAATCACATTCTAGTTGCCCGGAGATAATTCTGGTAATGCGGCCGCATTATCAGTATTTGTGTTCGTGTTTCGAAGGTGTGATTTCTATATATTTCCATTAGACTGGTGTGAGAACCAAACTTATATAGTTAGAACACATTGTTATGAATTGGCATCAAAAACATGATTTTTTGTATATATATCAAAATTATGAATTTGAAACTCTAATCCACTAATTGATTGATGTTTGTGTTGTTTGTTTATTTGTTTTCTAATTTTCAACCATTTTGCCTAATTTGATCAAATATTGAATTGTATTGAAATTAGTCGCATTTGCTTGCATATACATATACTTACATTGAACAGGTCATAGCAAGGAGGCTAGAGTAGAGAATAAAATTTGTTTGCCCGACAAATAGGTACATGTTTACTACATAATTTACTGTTTTGTTTGGGTGATGATGATTTTGTGAGCCTATAGGCTAGCCGCTTGGCTTTTTCTTTTTCTTTTTGAGATTAGAAGGACCGGGGAAGCTATTTGAAATTCCCCGATGCTCCCGGTGCAGGGGAGGTTATGGCGAAATTTTTCAAAAATTTAGGGTGTTAGCCAAATTTTTGAAATTTTGAAAATTCTCAGAAACTAAAAAGTTGGAGAAGGCAAGCCAGATCGAACGTAGAGTTGATTAATCAAACCACTTTCGACTTTGTTCCTTTTCGGGGAAGAAAAGTTTTAAGTGGGGGAGATTGTAATAACCCGGAAATTCTGAGCCAGTTTAAAATTTTTATTTTGGCAATTTTAGCGAATTTTGAACATTTAAAATAGATTATTTTAAGTAAAATCGACGTGAAATTTATTTTGAATAGAATTCGACGTATATATTATACACGTCGTCGTTTGAATATAAATATTTATATATAATTATAAATAGAATTGAAAATGGCGCGGTAGTTCGATAATTCGATTTCAAACTTCAATTGGATGTACCGGGTGCAAAACAATCCGAATTTTAGCGAAACCAAAAACATTAGGATCTAAATGATGATATCTTTCCAACGAATCCGACAAATTGAGATTTCATAGCGGGAATCAAAAGATATGTCCAATTGAAAATTCTGAATAGTCGCTATCGAATTCAGGCCCTTAAAAATGGACATTTTGCAAACGACCTTGGATTTCGACGAAACCACTTTTGTTGGATCCGCAGTGTCAAATTATTGCTAGGTTCCAAATTTCGTAATTTTGCGAAACAATATGTGAGCGTGGTAAAGGAAAACCCGTTTGACCGGTTTCAGTTGATTTTAATCGACTGGAAATTGGCCATTTTTCCAACGGTCTCAAAATTCGACGAAACTAGTTTTGTTAGGACCGTATCGTCAATACGAAGCTAGAAAATATTTTTCTGCAATTTTTAGAGTTAGTATGTGACCTCGGTAATTTGAAATGTACGTTTAAAATTCAATATAGTGATTTAAATGTAAATTCAGCGGAAACTGATTCAAACGATCAAATCAGCTTACGATACGTATCCCATCGTGTTCGGAATGGGGGTAAAACGCTATGGACGACAGGCGGTGGGCCTCGTTTCGAGGTCGTATATAAAAGTCAACTTTTTGAAAATTAATTAATTAATTAAAATATATATATATATACTATATTAACTCCCTCCCCCTTTTTTCTTTCTGTATAAACCTAAATCGAAAAAAAAAAGAAAAAAACCGACGCCCTCATCGATTAACTTCCTCCGCCACCCTCCGCCTCCTCGCGCCACCTCCCATTGGCGAGCCCTCCGTCCTCCCTCCAACGCTCCCCCTCGCGAAGCCCTCCCTCCTTCTTCCTCCTCGCTGAACCCGTGTCGAACCCCACCCAAACCCGAACCCTAAACCCCCAATTCGAGCACCACACCCTCCCCCAAATCAGAAAACCGACGCCCGAAACCCACCTCCCCAATCCGCCGCCTCCACTGCCTGAACCCAACGCCGGAGCTCCACCAGTGCCGCCACCTCGGTGCACAGCAGCCTCTCCCTCCATATAATTCCAGCTGTAAGTTTTTATATATATATTATTATTTATTTAATTTGTTTTATAGATTTCGTTTAGTTTAATTTAAAAAGGTTTGTTAAAATCAGTTTTTACCTATGATGTTGGTGAAGAAAAGATTTTATTCAATTAAAAATTGGATTTTTATATTTTTAAAGTAGTAAAAATATAATCTTTTATATTGTAGAAAGATAAAAATATAATCTTTGCATAGTAGGAACTATAAAAATATAATCTTTATGAGATATAGAATGTAAAAATATCATCTTTGTGTATGTAACGAAATAAAAATCTGATTTTTATTTTATATATGTTGAAATAAAGAGGGAATTTTTATAGTGATGAAAGGCGAAAACTTTATTTTTATAAAGGCGAAAACTTTATTTTTATAAAGGCGAAAACTTTATTTTTATAAAGGCGAAAACTTTATTTTTATAAAGGCGAAAACATTATTTTTGAAATGGAATTTTTATCTATATGACACCAAAGTAAAAATTCGATTTTTATATATTGAATAGCACAGTAAAAATTCGATTTCTAAATATATGAAGTGATTATAAAAATATGATTTTTAAATTGAAAGTAAACAAATAAAAATGTGACTTTTATTTTAAAGACATCAAAATATAAAAATGTGTGATTTTTATGTATGTAGTGACTGCGGGCAACGAAGGTGATAAAAAGGCGAGAATGAAGAAGATTTCTATAGAAGAAGAATCAAGATGAGTGGATAGCTATTGGTGAGAACTTCTCACTCTAAATTTCTTTTTTTAGTTATATATATATACTAGGATGCAGACGGTGTTTAGTTGCACCCGACACCCGTCATCCACAGACCATGGATGGCTTGTTTGTTAAATTGTTTGGTTGTGTAGTTGGTTATTCTATTTGGTTTAAATTGAATTGTTTGGTGAATTGAGATTGATTTGATTGATGTGTGAATGGCGTGGGCCTTCACTAGACCGGGGATAAGGCTAGGCCTTGTCCCGTTTTTAGTATCGTGCCGTTATGCCTCCGAAATTTTCTAAAATATGTTAGAAAAATAAAAATATCATTTTTATTGTGTAAATGAAATGAATAGAAATTCATGTGTTGAAATAGAATATTTTATCGTTAAAAATATAATTTTTAACGTGGAAGTGAATAAAATAAAATATTCATTTACAAATCGGACGGTTTGTTTATGTACACCTATTTGAAGGACATTGATTGGGATGATAAATTTTACACATCGCCCAACTGCACAAATAAAATCTGTGTTTGATTGTTTGAAACCCCACACGGGTGTTGGGATGAAATTTGAAGTTCACTCATCCTGATTGATTAAATATGTCGATCGATTGATTGACAGGTTGTTATAAGCGTCAGATATCTATCTTTGATGCTTATACAGTGTAGTGCACTTTGGTTGATGATTGATTATTTTTCAATGCTATTATATACATGTGTTGTATGGAATCCATATAATTAACATTATATGGTGATTGATTGGGCCTCATTCCAATCGGGAAAACAATGAATATTATAAAAGAAAATTCATGTGTTGAATATAAAAATAGTCATGTGTTGACGATGATCATGTGTTGAAACTATTCATGTGTTGAGTAAAATATTTTGAATAAAATAAATTACATCTTTATCACATTTAAAATTAGAACTACTTCCCAGTAGAAGTCTAATTAAAAATCAAACGATAGATACCATAGTTTTATAAAATATTTTACATAACAAAAATAGTGATGTGTTGACAGTACTCATGTGTTGAGATTAGTCGTGTGTTGAAAGAAATATAGATTCATGTGTTGAATGGGATAAATATTCATTTGTTGGATAGAATATAGAAGTTTTGAAAATATAAATCCGTGTTGATTAGAGATGCGTTATTTTGACGCAAACGATATTTATATCGATTTTATTCGTTGTATAATGAATATTGAAAAGTGATTTCGAAATTAATTAAATTGAAATTGAAATTGAAATTTAAAATGAACTGAAATTGAATTGAAATCAATTTGAAACGAATTCGAAGTGAATCAAATAGAAGGTAAATTCGAATTGAAAGGAAAACGAATTTGAATTGAATATAAAAGGACTTCGAATGGAATTGAATATAGAACAAATTCAAGTTGAATTGAAAACGAATTTGAACTGAATTGAAACGAATTTGAATTCGAATTAAATAAAATTGGAATGAATTCGAGTTGAATTGAACTCAAATCAATTTGAAATTGAATATAGAAGTTGAATTGTTTTAGAAACGAATTTAAAACGATTTATAAAATTCGTTTTAAATAGAAATCGACGAAATATATATTATATATATAATATAATGGCCTAAATAGAACGCGCCGCGCCGCGGCAGTTCGTGAATTTTGACCATTTATTTCAAACGGACGTTGCGGGAGATCCGACTGTCGGATTCTCCTAAAACCGGAACCGTTGGGTTCGTATCGAAAAGAGCTTTCCAATGAATATTAGAAATTTGAAATCTAACGGTTGGATTTGGAATTATGTCCAAATCAAATTTGAAAAAGGTCGCTGTAAGTGCAGTTCGATGGCCGTTGTTGGAAATCGACTGTACGGGCCTTGATAAAATTATTAAAAATATCGATAATTTGTGTAAAATTATAATATGTGAATTGGAAAGAATTAGGCTGAAAAATTCCACATTAGAGGATAAAAATAGATTTTTATCGAAATGAACTAGTTTTGAACTAGAATTAAAATCAATTTATTTTTGAAATAAATAAATTGAATTTGGAAGTGATTTTGAAAATAATCGATAATTTCCAATACGTGGATTGGACTGGAGCTGAATCGAAATTATCTTCGGAATATTTCGATGTTGGATTTCGTGACTAAACAGATTTTGTTATGGGAATTTGAAAGATATATTTTATATCGTTATTTCCAATATGATATTTGTTGGTTTCAGAACTTGATATTGAATATAAGCCGATATATTTTCTATTCAGAGCCTTGTATTTAATATCAAATGTGATTTGGGTTTGTCGTGAATCGTGTTTTGTATGACATTGGTTCTTTAACCCAGTTAATGGCAAGATGTCGATTTCTGAAAGGATTAAAGCTAAGTGGAGTTTTAATGAATCTTTAATTAGATTTGAACGTGAAATGGTAATTAATTTTACCGATAACACCGTGGTGTTAGATATGGAGTATCACCAGTTTTGCTCCATGGGATATATAGGTTGGGATTGGGAAATAAAACAAATAATTACTTCGGTGTGGTTCGCTAATCCCGACTAGTCTGAAATGATTTCCAAAGGAAGATTATAGGATAAATTTAGAAGAATTTATCTTGGATAAAATTAATGGGAACATTTCCCTAAGAATGTGTTTTTGTGAATAAAAGGATATTCTGAATTGGAATGAGGCGTTTGTTGTGTTTGTGTAATATTCGTTTATTATATACGTGGGTTATTCAGAAAGGCCGGGTTTACACCCATTCTGAATAACCGATTCGACGAGATGTCGAAGATGAAGACGGTGGTTGAAGACCGGAAGTCTTCACATCGTTTGGGTGATTACTGACGATCTTGATTGGGCTGTACACCCAGGATGAGGGAATCAGTTGGTGATCGTCCAGACGTACCTGGAGATGGATGGATATGCGAGGAAAGTGCCTCCGGTTTCGCTCAGACCCAGAACGAACTTGTAAATGGATTGTGTGTCTGACATTGGATTTTATTCTGTGTTGATTGATCTCTATTAAATATACATCTGTTTGGCGGCGGAGAATTTATTCTCTTGCTTAACGCCCTTCTCTGAGACGTACGAGCTCAGAGGTTGTATATCGATGGACATCAGTCGCATGGAGTGAATTGCCAATGTGGCACGCGTAAGTGGCAATTGATCAAGGCTTCTGTTGAAAAGCAAAGTCTTGTGGTTGATGATCAAAGCACGGCCTGTGTGGCGTAGCTTTGTGTATAACGTGAATTCGCGAGCCTCACACCTCGGTATGAGTCAAAAACGGGATAGTGACTGCAGGGAGAGCACGACGTTTCTTTCTAGCTAGGTTGGTGTCAGTGACCAACCAGCCCTGACATTTATATACTTTTCACCTGTGTGGTTGTTGGAATGCGAGGCGCCTCGGATATAGGTCTGTAAGGACCGGGAAACGTGTGTTCAGGAATTGCCAATCCTCAAAAGTAAGAGAGGACCGGCCCTGAAGATCCAAGGATCATAGTGGGGTCCTGAGACATTTGCTAGAGTGTCTCGAATCGGAGAGGAGCTTGCCCCTTGCCTCGGCTCATGATGGAATCCAATTTCCAATACGTGATATTGCGGTTTTAATTGTAGAACTAGTATGGCGACATGATAGATGGTACCCATGCCGCCTATGATTGATATTTATGATTGAAAATTGTTTTGACACTATACACCTATAATAGTATCAAATAATGTGTTTTAAATGTATCAAGCATGCTTTGGCTGTTATAAGGTAAAAACCCTATCCTCCGGCTTGCGTTGCATTGTGTGATGGGACCTGGGTCTTATAACAGCTTCATTTTTCTTTATTTAGCATTGCGCTGTTTGTTTTATGCACTGGTATTCTTGGGAGGAAAACCGTTCCGTGTTATACGGCGTGGTCCCTTGATTTACCTAACTTTAAAAATAAAGATTAATAACTGTTTTAGTTCTCACACCAGTCACATGACTGACCTGGAGTTTATTGTTTTAACCTAAACTCTGGGTGCCCCTATTTTCCGCACGGGCAGCTTGTAGTTTTGGTTTTGCAGATTTATATTCACAGGATCCTGATTTACAGCTGGAACAATGCTCGGAAAGCCCAGTATCCGTGCATTACTTCTAGTTGTGCTTTTGTATTATTTTCCGCTGCGATGTATTTAAATGTAATTTAAATCTCTTTTATTTATTGAATGTAATTTATTCATTTATACTCTGTATATTCTTGTATTTGATGGAATTGTTGTAATAACAATGAAATGTTCTTCCGTCTGCGTCCTTTTGTGTGTTGTTCTCAAAGTATCCGCGCTTTCCTTCACGGGGAAGTTACGGGTTCTTACAAATGGTGTCTTCATTAACACTATTCTTGAACCCAGTTGAGAAAAAGATTAAATCTTTTTGTTTAGATTTAATGAAGTGTACCAATTAAATGGTATTTAATTGGAATTGAATTTGAATTGATTTTTGGGTTTATCGTGAACAGTGTTTTAAATAACACTTTTTCTTTAACCTGATAATTAATAGAATGTGATTTTGGGTTGTCTTGAACGGTATCTTCAATAATACTGTTCCTAGACCCAACGGAGTTAAGAAAATCAGAAACTAGCTGGAGATTTGTTAAGTTTAATGGTTTCTTGGGTATTGATCTGATGTTGGTTTCGACCTTCGGGGTTAATACTTAGGGAATTGCTCACTTGCTAATTTATAGTTAGGGACTGATTGAAATGTGATGTGATTTTGGGATTTATCGTGAACCGTGTTTTAAATGACATCGGTTCTTTAAATCAGTTAAAGATTAAAACCAAGTGGAGTTTTAATGAATCTTTAATTAGATTGAATGATCGAGAATGGAGTATCACCAATTCTGCTCTAAGCGATAGTTAAATCTTTAATTAGATTTGAACGTGAAATGGTAATTTAATTTACCGATAACACCGTGGTGTTAGATATGAAGTATGACCAGTTTTACTTCATGGAATGAATAGGTGGGGATCGGGAAATAAAATAAATGATTACTTCTGTGTGGTTCGCTAATCCCGACTAGTTTGAATTGATAATCGAAGGAATATTAAAGAATAAATTTAAAAGAATTTATCTTTGATAAAATTAATGGGAACCTTTCCCTAAGAATGTGAAATTTAGAAACTAACTGTATGTTAGCTAAGTTGAATGGTTTCTTGGATATTGATCTGATGTTGGTTTCGGCCTTCGAGGTTAATATTTGGGGAATTATTCTCTACTTAATTTATGGTTAGGGATTGATAAATTGGAATGAGGTGTATGTTGTGTTTGTGAAGCAACCCGAACTTCCCTGGTCTCCGAAGAGATGAGGAAGAACGAATTACTGTAAGGACAAGACAAAACAGAACGCAGACGGAAGAACATTTCATTGCTATTACAACAATTCCATCAGATACAAGAATATACAGAGTATAAATGAATAAATTACAATTCAATAAATATCAGAGATTACAATAAATTACATAGCAGCTGAAAATAATACAAAGCACAAATGAAGGTGATATACGGATACAGAGCTTTCCGGATATCATTCCAGCTGTAAACCAGGATCCTGTGAATATAAATCTGCAAAACCAAAACTACTAGCTGCCCGTGTCGAAAATAGGGGCACCCAGAGTTTAGGTTAAAACAATAAACTCTAGGTCAGTCATGTGACTGGTGTGAGAACTAAAACAGTTATTAATTCAATTTTAAAAGAGAGTAATTCAAGGGACCACGCCGTATAACACGGAACGGGTTTCCTCCCAAGAATACCAGTGCATAGAATAAACAACGCAATGCTTTTTCGAAAAATGAAGCTATTATAAGACCCAGGTCCCATCACACAATGCAACGCAAGCCGGAGGAAAGGGTTTTCCCTTATAACAGCCAAACATGCTTGGTACGTTTAAAACAAATCATTTGATACTATAATAAGTGTATAGTGTTAAAAGAATCTCAATCATAAATATAAATCATAGGCAGCATGAATGTCCCATACCACTATGTCGCCATACTAGTTCTACAATTGAAGCCGAAATACACGTATTGGAAATTGGATTTCCGTCATGAGTCGAGGCAAGGGGCAAGCTCCTCTCTACTTCGAGACACTCTAGCAAATGCCTCGGGACTACACACTCTGGGTAACCCCGGATGCTTCAGGGCCGGTCCTCACTTACGTTAGAGGATTGGCAATTCCTGAACACACGTTTCCTGGTCCTTACAGACCTAAAATCGAGGCGCCTCATCCAACAACCACATAGGTGAAAAGTATATAAATGTCAGGGATGGTAAGTCACTGACAACACCAAAGCTAGAAAGAAACGTCATGCTCTCCCTGCAGTCCGTATCCCGTTTTTGACTCATACCGAGGTGTGAGGCTCGCGAATTCACGCTATACACAAAGCTACGCCACAAAGGTCGTGCTTTGATCATCAACCACAAGACTTTGCTTTTCAACAGAAGCCTTGATCCATGCAACTCAGTGTGTCACAAAGGCAATTCATGCCATGCGATTGATATCTATCGATATATAACCTCTAAGCTCGTACGTCTCAGAGAAGGGCGTTAAGCAAGAGAATAAATTCTCCGCCGCCAAACAGATATATATTTAATAGAAATCAATCAACACAGAATAAAATCCAATGTCAGACACACAATCCATTTACAAGTTCGTTCTGGGTCTGAACAAAACCGGAGGCACTTTCCTCGCATATCCATCCATCTCCAAGTACGTCTGGACGACCACCAACTATTTACATCCTCTTGGGTGTACATCCCAATCAGGATCATCATTAATTATCCAAACGATGTGAAGACTTCCGGTCTTCAACCACCGTCTTCATCTTCGACATATCGTCGAATCGGTTATTCAGAATGGGAATAAACCCGGACTTTCCGGACAACCCGCGTATATTAAAACAAATGTTACACCAACACAACATATGCCTCATTCCAACTCAGAATATTCTTTTATTCATAAAATCACATTTTTAGGGAAAGGTTCCCATTAATTTTATCCAAGATAAATTCTTTAAAATTTATCCTTTAATCTTCCTTTGGATGACATTTCAAACCAAATTATGGTTTTCTAAACTATTCGAGATTAGCGAACCACATCGAAGTAATTATTTATTTTATTTCCCAATCCCAACCTATTAATCCCATTAAGCAAAACTGGTAATACTCTATATTTAACACCACAGTGTTATTGGTAAAATTAATTACCATTTCACATTCAAATCTAATTAAAGATTTAACTATCGCTTTGGAGAAAAACTGGTGATACTCCATTCTCGCTCACTTTCTAAATCTGATAATTCAAATTATGAATTCACATTTCAATCTAATTGCAGATTCATTAAAACTCCTTTTTCTGGGTTAAAGAACTAATGTCATTTAAAACACAGTTCACGACAAACACAAATCACATTCTATTTATTATCGGGTTAAAGAACAAGTGTCATTTAAAACACTCTTCACGATAAACCCACAAATCAATTTTACTTAAAACCCATTTTAAATCCAATTTATTTATTTAAAAATAAATGGGTTTAAATTTTAGTTCAAAACTAGTTCATTTCGATAAAAATCTATTTTTATCTTTTCAAATATGGAGTTTTTCATCCCAAATTTTCCCAAATCATTTCTTATGATTTTACACAAATTATTACTATTTTTAATAATTTTATCAAGGCCCGTACAGTCGATTTCCATCAATGGCCATCGAACTGCACTTACATCGACCTTTTCCGAATCTGATTTGGACGTATCTCCAAATACAACCGTTAGATTTCAAGTTTCTAATATTCTTTAGAAAGCTCTTTTGGATACGAACCCAACGGTTCTAGTTTTAGGAGAATCCGACGGTCGGATCTCCCGTAATGTCCGTTTGAAATAAATGGTCGAAATTCACGAACTGCCACGACGCGGCACGTTCTATTCAGGCCATTATATTATATGTATAATATATATATTTAATATTTTGTAGATTTCTATTTAAAACGAATTATATAAATAGTTTTAAATTCGTTTCAAAAACAATTTCAACTTCCATTTCAAATCAAAACTGAATTTTTTTCCCTTATAAATTCGTTTCAAAATTCATTTCTATTCAATTCAAATTTCAATTCAATTCAAATCCGTTTTCTATTCGATTCAATTCAAATTCGTTTTCAATTCAAATCAAATTCATTTCGTTTTCTATTTGAATCCAATTCATTTCGTTTTCTATTTGAATCCAATTCATTTTGTTTTCTATTTGTATCCAATTCATTTCGTTTTCTATTTGAATCCAATTCATTTCGTTTTCTGTTTGAATCCAATCCATTTCGTTTTCTATTTGAATCCAATCCATTTCGTTTTCTATTTGAATCCAATTCAATTCGTTTTCTTTTTGAATCCAATCCATTTCGTTTTTTGAATCCAATCCATTTCGTTTTCTATTTGAATCCAATCCATTTCGTTTTCTATTTGAATCCAATTCATTTCATTTTCTATTTGAATCCAATCCATTTCGTTTTCTATTTAATTTGAATTCAATTCGTTTTCTATTCAAATTGAATTCAAATTGGTTTTATATTCGATTCAATGCAAATTGGTATATTCGATTCAATGCAAATTTGTTTTCCATTCAATTCAATTCGAAATCGCTTTATATTCAATTCATTTCGAAATCGTTTTATATTCAATTCATTTCGAAATCGTTTTATATTCAATTCATTTCGAAATCGTTTTATATTCTATTCATTTCGAAATCATTTTTCAATATTCATTTTAAAATGAATAAAATCGATATACATGTCGTTCACGTCCAAATGGCGTCAATCTAATCAACACGGCTTCATATATTTCTAATTTCAAATATTCTATTTCAAATATTTCTATTTCAAATATTTTGTTTTCAAATATTTCATTTTCAAATATTTCTATTTCAAATATTTCTATTTTTAAAATATTTCGTTCAACACATGACTAATCTCAACGGATGAGTACAGTCAACACATGAACCTTTATTTTATATTGATAAAGATGTAAATTTTATTATTAAAATATTTCGTTCAACACATGAATAATCTCAACGGATGAGTACAGTCAACACATGAGCCTTTATTTTATAATATTCTTTATTTTCTAAATTGGAATGAGGCCCAATCAATTACCATATAAAGTTAATTATATGGATTTTCATACAGCACACGTATATAATAGCATTGAAAAATAATCAACCATCAACCAAAGTGCACTACACTGTATAAGCATCAAATATAGATATCTAACGCTTATAACAGCCTGTCAATCAATCGATCGACATATTTAATCAATCAGGATGAGTGAACTTCAAATTTCATCCCAACACCCGTGTGGGGTTTTCACACAATCAAATGCAGATTTTATCTGTGCAGTTGGGCGATGTGTAAAATTTATCGTCCCAATCAATATCCTTCAAATAGGTGTACATAAAAAAACAGTACGGTTTGTAAATGAATATTTTATTTTGTTCACTTCCATGTTAAAAATTATATTTTTAACGATAAAATATTTTATTTCAATACATGAATTTCTATTCAGTTCATTCTTTAAATAAAAATGATATTTTTATTTTTCTAACATATTTTAGGAAATTTCGGCGGCATAACGACACGATACTAGAAACGGGACGAGGCCTAGCCTTATCCCCGGTCTAGTGATGGCCCACGCCATTCACACATCAATCAATTCAATTCATTTCACCAAACAATTCAATTCAAACCAAATAAACTAACCAACTACACAACCAAATAATTAAACAAACAAGCCATCCATGGTCTGTGGATGACGGGTGTTGGGTGCTACTAAACACCATTTGCATCCTAGTATATATATATATATATATATATATATATAACTAGAAAAAGAAATTGAAGAGTGAGAAATTCTCACCGATAGCTATCCTAACTCCACGGCACTTCTAATGCAGGAAATCTCCACTGTTCTCGTCTCTTATCACTTTCGTTGCCCGTAGCCACTACATATGTAAAAATCGAATTTTTACTTCGCTATTCAATATATAAAAATCAAAATTTTCCTATGCCATTCAATATATAAAAATTATATTTTTACTACGCTATTCAACATATAAAAATCGAATTTTTACTTTGCTATTATATAGGTAAAAATTCCATTTTTACCCCACTATTCTCTATATAAAGGTTTCCTCCTTTTCAAAAATATAGATTTCGCCTTTTCTAAAATAAAGATTTCGCCTTTTCTAAAATAAAGATTTCGCCTTTTCTAAAATAAAGATTTCGCCTTTTCTATTTCAAAAATCTATTCTTTTCTATTTTCATACAAAGAAAAATCCAATCTTTTGTCTATGCAAAATCATTTCTTTTTACTTTGAAAAATCATACTTCTCATATGAAAAAAAAACTATTCTTATGTAAATAAAAATTCAGTTTTTCTATGGTTAAAACCCTATGTTTAAAACTGAAAATAAAATCTACATTATTAACTATAGTTAACAAATTAAAACTAAGTAATTAAATTAACAAATTACCTTAGTTCGTCGCTTATCGAAGAGGGGGGGCTGCTCTGATGTGGCGGATGAAGGGGGGGGGGGTTCGTTGATGGCTGGGTGTCGCGGCTAGGCGGGGCTGATCGATGGTGGGCCCTGGCGTGGTGGAGGGGCTGGAGCGTCTGATTTTGGGGTCGGAGCGTCGATTTGGGGATGGGTTTCAAAGGAGAGAGGGCGCGTGCGAGCATGAGGGGGGGCTTGAGCGGGAAGGTCGGAGGAGCACGAGGGGAAGGGGCGACGGCAGGCGGAGGTCGACGCGGCGACAGTGGCACGCGATTCGAGCTCCATCGTATTTTTTTCCCTTTGGAATGATTTTGAACGGGGGGGGGGGGACCAGAGGAGATAAGGGTTTTTTACTTAATTATTTAATTTGCAAAAAGTTGACTTTTACATACGACCTCTAAACGAGGCCCACCACCTGTCGTCCATAGCGTTTTACCCCCATTTCGAACACAATGAGATATGTATCGCAAGCTGATTCGATCGTTTGAATTAGTTTCTGTCAAAATCTACATATATCTCTATATATTGAATTTGAACGCGCATTTCAATTTACCGGGTCACATACTAACTAGAAAAATTCCCAAAAAATATTTTCTAGCTTCGTATTGACGATACGGTCCTGACAAAACTA
The DNA here is from genome assembly GCA_030737875.1 of Allium sativum. Lineage (NCBI taxonomy): Eukaryota > Viridiplantae > Streptophyta > Magnoliopsida > Asparagales > Amaryllidaceae > Allium > Allium sativum. Next base: position 847,318,697 of record CM060918.1, read on the forward strand.
GTTTCGTCGAATTCTGAGATCGTTGGAAAGATGGCCATTTTTCAGTCAATTAAAATCAACTAAAACTGGTCAAACGCGTTTTCCTTTGCCATGCTCACATATTGATTCGAAAAATTATGAAATTTGGAATCTAGCAATAACTTGACATTACGGATCCAACAAAAGTGGTTTCGTCGAAATCCGAGGTCGTTTGCAAAATGTCTATTTTTACGGGCCTGAATTCCATAGCGACTATTCAGAATTTTCAACTGGACATATCTTTTGATTCCCGCTATGAAATCTTGATTTGTCGGATTCATTAGAAAGATATTATCAATTAAATCCTATTGTTTTTGGTTTCACTAAAATCCGGATTGTTTTGCACCCGGTACCTTCATTTGAAGTTTGAAATCGAATTATCGAACTACCGCGCCATTTTCAATTCCTATTTATAATTATATATAATTATTTATATTCTAACGACAGCGTATATAATATTTACGTTCTATTTATATTCAAAATAAATTTCTCGTCGATATTATTTAAAATAATTCATTTTAAATATTCAAAATTCGCTAAAATTGCCACAATAAAAAATTTAAACTGGCCCAGATTTTCCGGGTTATTACAGTCTCCCCCACTTAAAACTTTTCGTCCCCGAAAGGGAACAAAGTCGAAAGTGGTTTGATTAATCAACACTACGTTCGATCTGGCTTCCATTCCCCAATTTTTCAGTTTCTGAGAATTTTCAAATTTTCAAAAATTTGGCTAACACCCAAAATTTTCGAAAAATTTCGCCATCACCTCCCCTGCACCGGGAGCCACGGGAAAATCCCGAAATTGCCATACAGGCCTTCTGATCTCAAAAAGAAAAAGAAAAGGCCAAGCGGCTAGCCAATAGGCTCATAAAATCATCATCACCCAAACAAAACAGTAAATTATAGTAAACATGTACCTGTTTGTCCGGCAAACAAATTTTATTCTTCGGCTCTAGCCTCCTTGTTATGACCTGTTCAATGTAAGTATATGTATATGCAAGCAAATGCGACCAATTTTCAATATAATTAAATATTTGATTCAATTAGGCATAATGGTTAAAAATTATCAAACAAATAAACAAACAACACAAACATCAATCAATTAGTGAATTAGAGTTTCAAATTCATAATTTTGATACATATACAGAAAATCATGTTTTTGATGCCTATTCACAACAATGTGTTCTAGCTATATAAGTTTTGGTTCTCACACCGGTCTAATGGAAATATATAGATATCATACCTTCGAAACACGAACATAAGTTCTGATGATGATCGATCAATCATCAGAACCTTCTCCGGGTGTCTAGAATGTGATTCTATATCTATCCAGTATATTAAAACTTCGAATATACGTTCATGACGCGTATAAGCAAAATCTTTATATACTCGATTGTCCAAATCAATACAAATAAAATATTCAAATACGTATAAAATGATTTAAATTTTCAAAACACTATTGTTTTCATTTGAAAAATATACTCTTCACACTCGTTCTAGCATACTACTGATCCTATCTCTAACGAGTCATTCTAATTGGATATTACTAATCCAATATCTAATGAATTCTTTTGTATGGTTCTAGTGTGTCTTGTTCTCGAGCTCTGTAAACCAAAGCTCTGATACCAAATGAAGCGACCCGAACTTCCCCAGTCTCCGAAGAGATGATAAAGAACGAATTACTTTGAGGACAAGACAAAACAGAACGCAGACGGAAGAACATTTCATTGCTATTACAACAATTCCATCAGATACAAGAATATACAGAGTATAAATGAATAAATTACAATTCAATAAATATCAGAGATTACAATAAATTACATAGCATCGGAAAATAATACAAAGCACAACTGAAGGTGATATACGGATACAGAGCTTTCCAGATATTATTCCAGCTGTAAACCAGGATCCTGTGAATATAAATCTGCAAAACCAAAACTACTAGCTGCCCATGTCGAAAATATGGGCACCCAGAGTTTAGGTTAAAACAATAAACTCCAGGTTAGTCATGTGACTGGTGTGAGAACTAAAACAGTTATTAATTCAATTTTAAAAGAGAATAATTCAAGGGACCACGCTGTATAACACGGAACGGGTTTCCTCCCAAGAATACTAGTGCATAGAATAAATGTGACGGCCCGCCCCGCACCAACCGACATTTACTCCAAAAGTGCGCTGTACACATGTCCAGTTGGCACGGAACGGGTCGCCAGAAGGAAAAGGAAGAAGGAAATGAACATACAAGAATCTGTAGAATGTCTCACAGCGCATAGAACAAAATATAATAATAATATACTTGACATAAAACAGGAGAGACAGTGCATAAGCTGAAAATCAGAACTAAACATCATAGCAGCGGAAATCCAAAAGTATAGCTTATTACAACTTTCAAACTCTCTCAAAGCAGAAGTAAGATAAATGAGGTACACTACTAATGCCCAAGTAGTGACCACCAACGACAAAAGGAGAATGTGTATATATATATCATATGTGGAAGCCTCCTGCCCGCCTCCGAATCAGCTACTCGCACATCACCAGCTAACCTGTCTCTAGTCTGCTCGTGTGAGCACCCAGAGTAATAAGAGGAGACATAAAACTCTGGGTCAGACATAAAGCCTGGTATGAGCGATAAGCATCTAAAGTGAACAATAACAGGTAGACTAAAACATACCTGAACCTGGACCTGCAACCAAAGAGTTAGCACTACATACTGTACAACACTCTAAGGTACCATATCAAACGGTGTAAAGATACGGAGGTGGGGGAGGTGTGCATGTCATAATGATGGCAAACAATCAAACATAGCATCCATCCTCACTTCTCTCACTCAGTGCGTAAAGCATACGATATTCAGCACTTCGATCACCCAACATACCTTGCTACGATCACTTTGCCCCATGAAGTCATAAATGGCTTCATTGCACTGATAACGTAGCCACAAATTCCTCGCTATGTCCACTTGCCCCATGGAGTTATTCACCCCATCTGCGCTGGCTCATAGCCTTACTAATCCTTACTATGTCCACTTGCCCCATGGAGTTATTCACCCATAATGCGCTGGCTCATAGTCTTACTACGCATCACCTTGCCCCTCAGGTCATAATGACCCTACTGCACTGATAACGTAGTCTTGCTACCATCACTTTGCCCCTCAGGTCATAATGACCCTACTGCACTGATAAGTAGCCCATCATTCTTAGTGGTGAATCGAAGTTATGAACGTCGACAACTCCTTAGCACACGTCCCGCAGCAAAGTCCAACCATGAAGTGAATTCATTGGTTCCTAACTGGTTCCGGGATCCTGAGCTCTAACTTCCATTTGGACTACCTTTGCATCTCGGGTTATTGGTCATCACTAGATCAGATCGAATCGGGTCGCCTCCAGCATTCATCATTGGATCGGGTCGCGCCTCCTACGTCGGATCGGGTCGCACTCCCCATCGTCTCGTGAATCCAGTCTCCATCGAATCGTGTCTCCACTTCTGGTCGGATCGTGAATACCCCATACGGATCGGATTGTGCTCCTTCGTCGTCTCGTTATGCATCGGATCGTGAATGCTACCTTCCTCTAGTCGGATCGTGATACGAAGCACGAGTGGATCGGATCGGGTCGTAATGCTCATTGGCGATCCGGGTCGGAGTACTTCAATTTGGGCATGGCGCTGCATCAATTCGTCTCGTGGGCCTTGCGCAGATGGTTCGGTTTGGAGGAGATGACTCGACTCGTGGGGATACCCCCACGATCCCATAGGGCGATCCGATCGTCCCTCAACCCCCTATATGATCCGAACCCCTGCACCTTGTCTAGCAAGCTGTTTACGCCCCTCAACGGCGTTTTCGACCATCCCAACTATTCTAAACAGTCATATAGCATTTCATACAGTCATAGCAACATGCATAATCAACCACAAACCTCAAAACATCAATATGATAGGTAAAAATGGATCAAACATACCCAAAACCCCATATTTTCCCCCTAAGCATGTTTAGGTGAAACCAATGATATGATTAGCAAAACATAACCAAATGGAACCAAATTTCTAACAGAGGTTTAAAATATCATTCCGAATTTTATATAAACATTTTTCCAGAATTTTATCATGTTTAAATTCGCTAATTAACACTAATCACCCCTAATTAGCCATAATTAGTGCAAAACTATGCAAATCACTCACCTTAGCCACAAAATAAACTAAGATCTGAAATGATTCTCTGATTTGATGCGAATTTCAATACCAAACAGCAGCTCCTTTGTTGATTTGGTGAAGATCCTTCTTGATTAGGGGTTGCTAAGCCAAATCCTTAACCTAAAGGTGATTTGGAGGTGATTTAGATGTTGGAGGCCATTTTTAGGGATCCTTGGTGATAAGTGGAGGCTAGAAAACTGAAATGGAATGATTCTCCATCTCATTTCAGCCCTCCCATAACCCTAATCCCGAAATGGGTTATGGACCTACTCGCTAATCAACCGATTTGGCCCGGTTAAGCAGTTTTTCACATTCCAAACCTTGTTTCAGCCATATCTCCCAAACGGTAAGTCCGTTTGGCTAATTTAACCACTCTACGGAAAGAGAAACCATCAAACGAATCTAATGGAAGTTGTTTCAGGTCAAAATTCCTTTCCAATCAAAAGTTATGGCCAAAACAGTACCAACTAGGGGCAAAATGGTCATTTAAAAATTGACAAAAATCATGAACATGGGAAATGACTCTAATAGATGTTTCCCAAAGTTACATGACCATACGACCTCTCATGGGAAAGAAATAAATATTCTACGATCCTATGATGTAGAATATGGGTCATTACAGCCCCCGAAATTCCCTAATCAAAACACACACAAAGGATCTCGCATGCCTATCAACCATAAAACAACCATCAAACATACAAAACAAGTGAAATAAGTCTATCCTAGCATGCGGAATAACTAAATCGCAAAGTAAATCTTACCAGGCAAAGAGTTCTGGGTGTGTCTTCCTAATGCTCTCTTCTGTCTCCCAAGTACAATCATTCTCGTCCTTGCCCCACTGATCCTTGACTAGCTTCACCGACTTCCTTCGAAGTTGCTTCGTATCGTGCCCCACAATACGAATCGGCTTGCGGTTCCCAACCGCCTCAGGTTCTACTTCGAAGTCCTCTAACTGATCAGGTGAAATAGTCACATCTGAGTCGTGAACGAACTTCCTTAGTTGGGAAACATGAAATACATTGTGAACTCCCGCCATCTTCTCTGGTAAGCCAATTCTATATGCCAAATTCCCGACTAATTCAAGAACAGGGAATGGGCCAACAAATCTTGGTGCCAACTTGCCTCTCCTGCCAAATCGTATCACGCTTTTTAACGGAGAGATCTTAACGAACACCAAGTCACCAACGGAGAATTTCAAGTCTCTTCTCCTCTTATCGGCATAACTCTTCTGCATATCTTGGGCAGCTTTCATTCGTTGCTGAATGACCTTGATCTTATCCGACGTTTCTCTCACCATATCTGGTCCAAGCACAAACTTCTCGCCAGTCTCTATCCAACATGATGGTGAGTTGCACGGTCTTCCATACAAAGCTTCATATGGAGCCATACCGATACTGGATTGGTAGCTATTATTATATGCAAACTCTACTAGATGCAAATGGTCATCCCATGATCCACCAAAATCCAATATACAAGCTCTCAAAAGATCTTCCAATATACGATTCACCCTCTCCGTCTGGCCATCGGTCTGAGGATGATATGCGGTACTGAGATGTAATCTTGACCCTAGAGCCTCTTGTAAGCTCTTCCAAAACCCACTAGTGAACAACGGGTCTGGTCACTCACAATGCTTTTGGGTACTCCATGAAATCTCACTACCCACTTCATATACAATTCTGCCAACTTGGCTGCCGTTCTGGTCGATTTTACTAGTATAAATCTTGCGCTCTTAGTCAATCGATCCACAATTACCCAAATGCTATCATATCCCGATCTAGTCCGTGGTAAACCATCGATGAAATCCATCGAGACTTGTTCCCATTTCCATTCGGGAATTTCTAATGGTTGCAACAACCCACTAGGCTTCTTTTGCTCGGCTTTAACTAGCTGGCAATTCATGCATTTGGATATAAACTTCCCAACGTCTCTTTTCATCCCTTCCCAGTAGTAGGTCTGCTTCATATCTCGATACATCTTATTACCACCGGGATGTATAGTTAGTTTTGAGTGATGACATTCTCTAAGCACTTCATCTCTCAAACCATTCACGTTGGGCACAACTAGTCTTCCATTTTTCTGAAGCCATCCATCTCGATCAAGCCCATACACACTCATCTCCTCATCGATACCCATCTCTAACTTGGAGATGATTTCTAGTAGATTAGGATCGTCCCTCTGGTTGGAACCAATCCGCTCCATCAAAGTGGGTCTGATCGTCAAACTAGCTAGCATAACTGGATCCAACTCGCACCTTGGTCTGAAATCAAACCCCGCGATAAACTCCAGTTGCTTCCATTCAAGAAACATTGCCCCTAAGCTGGCATGTCTCCTACTCAAGGCATCGGCTACCGCATTACCTTTCCCAGGTGTGTATGCGATATCAAAATCATACGAAGCCAAGAACTCCAACCATCTTTGCTGACGGAGATTCAGATCTTTCTGAGAGAAGAGATACTTTAACGATTTATGATCGGTAAACAACTCAAAACTTTCTCCCAATAGATAATGTCTCCACATCTTCAGCGCAAATACAATCGCTGCCAATTCCAAATCATGGGTAGGATACTTCTTCTCATGCGGCTTTAGCTGTCGACTAGCATAAGCCACAACCCTACCTCCTTGCATCAATACAGCACCCAGTCCGGTACCACAAGCATCCGTGTATACCGTCATCTCTTCATTCCCTTTAGGAATGACTAACACTGGCGCACGCGTCAACCTCTCTTTTAGACTCTTGAAGACATCCTCACACACTCCGTCCCAGACGAAGGACTGATTCTTCTTAGTCAACTGAGTCAACGGTGCTGCTATCTTGGAGAAGTCCTGGATAAACTTACGATAATATCCAGCTTATCCTAAGAAACTTCTTACATCTGTAGCATTCTTGGGCGTAGGCCAATCTTGTACCGTAGCCACCTTCGCGGGGTCCACGGCAATAACGCACTCTGAAACTACATGACCCAAGAATCTCACTTCCCTTCTCCAAAAATGACATTTAGAGAATTTCGCTTTCAATTGTTGTTTCCTTAACACCTCCATCACTATCCTCAAGTGTCCCTTGTGTTCCTCCTCTGTCCTTGAGTAAACAAGGATATCATCCACGAACACAAGAACAAACTTATTCAACTGATCTCTGAATACTCGATTCATAAGATCCACAAAGTAGGCTGGTGCATTGGTCAACCCAAATGGCATGACCAACCACTCATAAAATCCAGACGGCGTCCTAAATGCCGTTTTCGGAACACTCTCATCTGCTACTCGAAGCTGATGAAATCCTGTCGCGAGGTCCAACTGGGAGAACACTCTAGCTCCTTCCAGCTGATCAAACAAATCATCTATCTGCGGTAGAGGATACTTATTCTTCCTTGTCACCTTATTCAACTCGCGATAGTCCACACACAAACGAAGGGAACCATCTGCCTTAGTGGCAAACACAACTGGTGCTCCCCACTCGAAGACACTCCTTCTAATAAATCCCTTCTTCAAAAGATGGCTGACTTGCACCCCGATCTCTCGCTGCTCCCTTGGTGCCATACGACGAAGTGGCATCACTATAGGTCTGACATCTTTCACTAAATCAATACGGAACTCAATCTCTCGTTGTGGTGGAAGCCCGGTCACCTCCTCGAAGACGTCCTGATACTGGCCAACCACGGGCACATCTGACAACTCATCCTACGGGATGTCGAGGGAATTTACAAAACTAGCCATAACCCCATCACTAGGTAGGCTACCAAACACTACCCTCCGCCCATCATCCGCCCTCAATGTCACCAAAAAGCCCTCACAGTCTACCACCACCCCGTATCTTTGGAGCCAATCGACTCCCAATATAATGCCATACCCAGTAAAGCCCAAAACAAAGCAATCACATACAAACATACATCCATGACTCGATAAGACCAAATTCCTGCAAATCATACTAAGGCTAGTTGAACCACCAATCGGGTTCGTCACTATCAATGGTCTATCGATTATCTCGGGTTCCAGTCCCAACCAATCTACCAGGTCACTAGATATGAAGGAACGGGAAGCCCCAGTATCAAACAAACTCGAACTGGTATATCATAAATAGAAAGCATACCTTGAATAACAACATTCTTCCCTTTCTCCGCCGCAGTTGGGGCATTCGACGAAGAAGGAACAGCATCAATAGCATATGCTTTCACAATCTGCTTCTCCTTAAGAGGTTGCGGACACTTATCCTTCTGATGTCCCACTTGACCACAGTTGTAGCACTTCCTTTCCGCTGGCTTAGCCCGACATTCCTTAGCATAATGGCCTTTCTTCCCACAGCTGAAGCACTCAACATCCTTCTTGCTCTTTTTTTGGCCACCTTTTGATTGGTCCTGCTTCCTCTTATTCTGAGAATTATTCTTGCCTCCACCGCCTGCTTGCGGCTTTGGCCCTTCTGCAGATGCAGCCTCAGTCTTTGACTTAGGGTAAAGGCTCTCTGATCTCAAAGCTTTCCCCACGATCGATTCAAAAGTCTCATCGATGTGGTTGATAAGCCTTTCCCCCAAGTACCCATCCAGACCAGTAATGAACTTCTCATTCTTCTTCTCAGGAGTATCGATAAGAGACAGTCCATACTTCGACAAAGTGTCGAACTCAGCAATATAATCAGAAACTGCCCTACCACCTTGCTTGAGTTCCAAAAACCTCTTGAACAACACCGACTTCTGGGCAGCTGGAATAACTTCTCGCTAAAGCGAGCCTTGAACTGAACCCACGTAACCTGGTCCTCTGGAGTAGCTGTTCTGATAGCATTCCACCAATTCATCGCTCGCGCTTGCAACTGACGAGACGCTAGCCTTCTCTTCATCGCATCCTCGAGACCCAAGTCATCAAAGATACGGTCACAGCTATCCATCCAGTCTTGAACATCCGTGGACGAATCCATTCCATGGAACGGCTTTCCACCAAGATTAGTGTAATCTTTGCACAACTTGGCGAAATCGACCCTAGGCGCCTGCACTACTGGGCCAACACCAGCTCCGGGATTGGGAACTGCCCCTTGCACTTCTCTAAGCATGTCTCTCATGAGGTTGGTAAACATCGCCCTCATGTCAGCGGCATTCCCATTATTGGCCCCTCTACCGGTACCTCTAACATGTCGGCTCATCGTCAATCTGAAAAAGGAAAACGATCAACGACCCCATAGTGGTACTAGTGCAGTGCAACTTCATTCTTATACTACTAATAGTATATATACATAGCTTTTGAAAACCAAAGTAATCACAAATACGCGCTCTCATATACGTACTAACTCTCCCTAGTGTCTTTCCCTAGGTTAACTACGCAACCTAGAGCTCTGATACCAAGTGTGACGGCCCGCCCCGCACCAACCGACATTTACTCCAAAAGTGCGCTGTACACATGTCCAGTTGGCACAGAACGGGTCGCCAGAAGGAAAAGGAAGAAGGAAATGAACATACAAGAATTTGTAGAATGTCTCACAGCGCATAGAACAAAATATAATAATAATATACTTGACATAAAACAGGAGAGACACTGCATAAGCTGAAAATCAGAACTAAACATCATAGCAGCGGAAATCCAAAAGTACAGCTTATTACAACTTTCAAACTGTCTCAAAGCAAAAGTAAGATAAATGAGGTACACTACTAATGCCCAAGTAGTGACCACCAACGACACAGGGAGAATGTGTATATATATATCATACGTGGAAGCCTCCTGCCCGCCTCCGAATCAGCTACTCGCACATCACCAGCTAACCTGTCTCTAGTCTGCTGGTGTGAGCACCCAGAGTAATAAGAGGAGACATAAAACTCTGGGTCAGACATAAAGCCTGGTATGAGCGATAAGCATCTAAAGTGAACAATAACAGGTAGACTAAAACATACCTGAACCTGGACCTGCAACCAAAGAGTTAGCACTACATACTGTACAACACTCTAAGGTACCATATCAAACGGTGTAAAGATACGGAGGTGGGGGAGGTGTGCATGTCATAATGATGGCAAACAATCAAACATAGCATCCATCCTCACTTCTCTCACTCAGTGCGTAAAGCATACGATATTCAGCACTTCGATCACCCAACATACCTTGCTACGATCACTTTGCCCCATGAAGTCATAAATGGCTTCACTGCACTGATAACGTAGCCACAAATTCCTCGCTATGTCCACTTGCCCCATGGAGATATTCACCCCATTTGCGCTGGCTTATAGCCTTACTAATCCTTACTATGTCCACTTGCCCCATGGAGTTATTCACCCCATTTGCGCTGGCTCATAGTCTTACTACGCATCACCTTACCCCTCAGGTCATAATAACCCTACTGCACTGATAACGTAGTCTTGCTACCATCACTTTGCCCCTCAGGTCATAATGACCCTACTGCACTGATAAGTAGCCCATCATTCTTAGTGGTGAATCGAAGTTATGAACGTCGACAACTCCTTAGCACACGTCCCGCAGCAAAGTCCAACCATGAAGTGAATTCATTGGTTCCCAACTGGTTCCGGGATCCTGAGCTCTAACTTCCATTTGGACTACCTTTGCATCTCGGGTTATTGGTCATCACCAGATCGGATCGAATCGGGTCGCCTCCAGCATTCATCATTGGATCGGGTCGCGCATCCTACGTCGGATCGGGTCGCACTCCCCATCGTCTCGTGAATCCAGTCTCCATCGAATCGGGTCTCCACTTCTGGCCGGATCGTGAATACCCCATACGGATCGGATCGCGCTCCTTCGTCGTCTCGTTATGCATCGGATCGTGGATGCTACCTTCCTCTAGTCGGATCGTGATACGAAGCACGAGTGGATCGGATCGGGTCGCAATGCTCATTGGCGATCCGGGTCGGAGTACTTCAATTTGGGCACAGCGCTGCATCAATTCGTCTCGTGGGCCTTGCGCAGATGGTTCGGTTCGGAGGAGATGACTCGACTCGTGGGGATACCCCCACGATCCCATAGGGCGATCCGATCGTCCCTCAACCCCCTATGCGATCCGAACCCCTGCACCTTGTCCAGCAAGCTGTTTACGCCCCTCGACGGCGTTTTCGACCATCCCAACTATTCTAAACAGTCACATAGCATTTCATACAGTCATAGCAACATGCATAATCAACCACAAACATCAAAACATCAATACGATAGGTAAAAATGGATCAAACATACCCAAAACCCCATATTTTCCCCCTAAGCATGTTTAGGTGAAACCAATGATATGATTAGCAAAACTTAACCAAATGGAACCAAATTTCTAACAGAGGTTTAAAATATCATTCCGAATTTTATAAACATTTTTCCAGAATTTTATCATGTTTAAATTCGCTAATTAACACTAATCACCCCTAATTAGCCATAATTAGTGCAAAACTATGCAAATCACTCACCTTAGCCACAAAATAAACTAAGATCTGAAATGATTCTCTGATTTGATGCGAATTTCAATACCAAACAGCAGCTCCTTTGTTGATTTGGTGAAGATCCTTCTTGATTAGGGGTTGCTAAGCCAAATCCTTAACCTAAAGGTGATTTGGAGGTGATTTAGAGGTTGGAGGCCATTTTTAGGGATCCTTGATGATAAGTGGAGGCTAGAAAACTGAAATGGAATGATTCTCCATCTCATTTCAGCCCTCCCATAACCCTAATCCCGAAATGGGTTATGGGCCTACTCGCTAATCACCCGATTTGGCCCGGTTAAGCAGTTTTTCACATTCCAAACATTGTTTCGGCCATATCTCCCAAACGGTTAGTCCGTTTGGCTAGTGTAACCACTCTACGGAAAGAGAAACCATCAAACGAATCTAATGGAAGTGGTTTCAGGTCAAAATTCCTTTCCAATCAAAAGTTAGGGCCAAAACAGTACCAACTAGGGGCAAAATGGTCATTTAAAAATCGACAAAAATCATGAACATGGGAAATGACTCTAATAGATGTTTCCCAAAGTTACATGACCATACAACCTCTCATGGGAAAGAAATAAATATTCTACGATCCTGTGATGTAGAATACGGGTCATTACAATAAACAACGCAATGCTTTTTCGAAAAATGAAGCTATTATAAGACCCAAGTCCCATCACACAATGCAACGCAAGCCGTAGGATAGGGCTTTCCCTTATAACATCCAAACATGCTTGGTACGTTTAAAACAAATCATTTGATACTATAATAAGTGTATAGTGTCAAAAGAATCTCATTCATAAATATAAATCATAGGCGACATGATTGTCCCATACCACTATGTCGCCATACTAGTTCTACAATTGAAGCCGAAATACACGTATTGGAAATTGGATTACCGTCATGAGTCGAGGCAAGTGGCAAGCTCCTCTCCGCTTCGAGACACTCTAGCAAATGCCTCGGGACTACACACTCTGGGTAACCCCGGATGCTTCAGGGCCGGTCCTCACTTACGTTAGAGGATTGGCAATTCCTGAACACACGTTTCCCGGTCCTTACAGACCTAAAATCGAGGCGTCTCATCCAACAACCACATAGGTGAAAAGTATATAAATGTCAGGGCTGGTAAGTCACTGACACCACCAAAGCTAGAAAGAAACGTCGTGCTCTCCCTGCAGTCTGAGACAACCCGAGCTTCCCCGTGAAGGAAAGCACAGATAGAATTGAGGACAAGACAAAATAGAACGCAAACGGAAGAACATTTCATTGTTATTACAACAATTCCATCAGATACAAGAATATACAGAGTATAAATGAATAAATTACATTCGATAAATATCAGAGATTACAATAAATTACATAGCAGCGGAAAATAATACAAAATACAACTGAAAGTGATACACGGATACAGAGCTTTCCGAGCATCGTTCCAGCTGTAAATCAGGACCCTGTGAATATAAATCCGCAAAACCAAAACTACTAGCTGCCCGTGCGGAAAATAGGGGCACCCAGAGTTTAGGTTAAAACAATAAACTCCAGGTCAGTCATGTGACTGGTGTGAGAACTAAAACAGTTATTAATCTTTATTTTTAAAGTTAGGTAAATCAAGGGACCACGCCGTTTAACACGGAACGGGTTTCCTCCCAAGAATACCAGTGCATAAAACAAACTGCGCAATGCTAAATAAAGAAAAATGAAGCTGTTATAAGACCCAGGTCCCATCACACAATGCAACGCAAGCCGGAGGATAGGGTTTTTACCTTATAACAGCCAAAGCATACTTGATACGTTTAAAACACATTATTTTGATATTACTATAAGTGTATAGTGTCAAAACAATTTCACATCATAAATATCAATCATAGACGGCATGAGCGCCCCATCCCACTATGTCGCCATACTAGGCTCTACAAATAAAGCCGAAATACACGTATTGGAAATTGGATTCCATCATGAGTCGAGGCAAGGGGCAAGCTCCTCTCCGCGTTCGAGACACTCTAGCAAATGCCTCGGGACCGCACACAGCAATCCCCTGGAACCTCCAAGGTCGGTCCTCTCTTACTTTTGAGGATTAGTTATTCCTGAACACACGTTTCCCGGTCCTTACAGACCTATATCCGAGGCGCCTCATATCCAACAACCACACAGGTGAAAAGTATATAAATGTCAGGGCTGGTAGGTCACTGACACCACCCTAGCTAGAAAGAAACGTCATGCACTCCTTGGGTCCGTCTCTCGTTTTTGACTCATACCGAGGTGTGAGGCTCGCGAATTCACGTTATACACAAAGCTACGCCACACAGGACATGCTTTGATCATCAACCACAAGACTTTGCTTTTCAACAGAAGCCTTGATCAATTGCCACTTACGCATGCCACATTGGCAATTCACTCCATGCGACTGATATCCATCGATATACAACCTCTGAGCTCGTATGTCTCAGAGAAGGGCGTTAAGCAAGAGAATAAATTCTCCGCCGCCAAACAAATGTATATTTAATAGAGATCAATCAACACAGAATAAAATCCAATGTTAGACACACAATCCATTTACAAGTTCGTTCTGGGTCTGAACGAAACCGAAGGCACTTTCCTCGCATATCCATCCATCTCCAAGTACGTCTGGACGATCACCAACTGATTCCCTCATCCTGGGTGTACAGCCCAATCAAGATCATCAGTAATCACCCAAACGATGTGAATACTTCCGGTCTTCAACCACCGTCTTCATCTTCGACATCTCGTCGAATCCGTTATTCAGAACGGGTATAACCCGGCCTTTCTGAATAACCCACGTATATGATAAACAAATGTTACACAAACACAACGAAAGCCTCATTCCAATTCAGAATATTCTTTTATTCACAAAATCACATTCTTAGGGAAATGTTCCCATTAATTTTATCCAAGATAAATTCTTCTAAATTTATCCTATAATCTTCCTTTGGATATCATTTCAAACTAGTTGGGATTAGCGAACCACACCGAAGTAATTATTTGTTTTATTTCCCAATCCCAACCTATATATCCCATGGAGCAAAACTGGTGATACTCCATATCTAACACCACGGTGTTATCGGTAAAATTAATTACCATTTCACGTTCAAATCTAATTAAAGATTTAACTATCGCTTTGGAGCAAAACTGGTGATACTCCACTCTCGATCACTTTTCAAATTTGATAATTTAAATTATCAATTCACATTTTTAATCTAATTAAAGATCCATTAAAACTCCACTTAGTTTTAATCTTTTCAAAAATCAACATCTTGCCTTTAACTGGGTTAAAGAACCAATGTCATCTAAAACACGATTCACGATAAACCCAAATCACATTTGATATTAAATACAAGGCTTTGAATAGAAAATATATCGGCTTATATTCAATATCAAATTGTGAAACCAACATATATCGTATTGGGAATAACGATATAAAATATATCTTTCAAATTCCCATAACAATATCTGTATAGTCAAGAAATCCAACATCGAAATATCCCGAAGATAATTTCGATTCAACTCCAGTCTAAGCCACGTATTGGAAATATTGATTATTTTCAAAATCACTTTCAGATTCAATTTATTTATTTAAAAATAAATTGATTTTTAATTCTAGTTCAAAACCAGTTCATTTCGATAAAAATCTATTTTTACCTTCTAATGTGGAATTTTCCTGCCCAATTCTTTCCAATTCACATATTATAATTTTACACAAATTATAGATATTTTTAATAATTTTATCAAGGCCCGTACAGTCGATTTCCATCAACGGCCATCGAACTGCACTTACAGCGACCTTTTTCGAATTTGATTTGGACATAATTCCAAATCCAACCGTTAGATTTCAAATTTCTAATATTCATTGGAAAGCTCTTTTCGATACGAACCCAACGGTTCCGGTTTTAGGAGAATCCGACGGTCGGATCTCCCGCAATATCCGTTTGAAATAAATGGTCGAAATTCACGAACTGCCGCGGCGCGGCGCGTTCTATTCAGGCCATTATATTATATATATAATATATATGATATATATTTCGTTGATTTCTATTTAAAACGAATTTTATAAATTGTTTTAAAATCGTTTCTGAAACAATTCAACTTCTATATTCAATTCAAATCAAAATTGAATTCTTCTTTATAAATCCGTTTTAAAATTCATTTCTATTCAATTCAAATTTTAATTTAATTTGAATTCATTTCAATTCACTTTCAATTCATTTCGGAATCGTTTTCAATTCAATTCATTTCGAAATCGTTTTCAATTCAATTCATTTCGAAATCGTTTTCAATTCAATTCATTTCGAAATCGTTTTCAATTCAATTCATTTCGAAATCGTTTTCAATTCAATTCATTTCGAAATCGTTTTCAATTCAATTCATTTCGAAATCGTTTTCAATTCAATTCATTTCAATTTGAATTCATCTCTATTTTATTCGAATTCAAATTCACTTTCTATTCAATTCGAATCGAATTCATTTTCTATTCGATTCGAATTCATTTCAAATTGATTCAATAAAATTTCCATTTGGATTTTAATCTAATTCAATTTGAATTTCCTTTCAAAATATTAAATTTTGAAATCACTTTTCAATATTCATTATAAAACAAATAAAATCGATATAAACATCGTTCGCGTCAAAATAACGCATCTCTAATCAACACGGCTTTATATTTCAATAATTCGTTATTCTATTCAACAAATGAATATTTGTTCTATTCAACACATGAATCTATATTTCTTTCAACACACGACTAATCTCAACACATGAGTACTGTCGACACATCACTATTTTTGTTATGTAAAATATTTTATAAAAATATGGTATCTATCGTTTGATTTTTTTATTAGACTTCTACTGGGAAGTAGTTCTAATATTAAATATGATAAAGATGTAATTTTTATTATTTAAAATATTTTACTCAACACACGAATATTTTCTACACATGAACATCGTCAACACATGACTATTTTTATATTCAACACATGAATTTTCTTTTATAATATTCCTTATTTTCCCGATTTGAATGAGGCCCAATCAATCACCATATAATGTTAATTATATGGATTCCATACAACACATGTATATAATAGCTTTGAAAAATAATAAACCATCAACCAAAGTGCACTACACTGTATAAGCATCAAATATAGATATCTGACGCTTATAACAGCCTGTCAATCGACCGATCGACATATTTAATAAATCAGGATGAGTGAACTTCAAATTTCATCCCAACACCCGTGTGGGGTTTCAAACAATCAAAAAAATATTTTATTCGTGCAGTTGGGCGATGTGTAAAATTTATCGACCCAATCAATATCAGTCAAATCAGTGTATATAAACAAATCGGCCGATTTGTTTATAAATATTTATTTATTCACTTTCACGTTAAAAATTATATTTTTAACGATAATATATTTTATTTTAACACATGAATTTCTATTCATTTCATTTACACAATAAAAATGATATTTTTATTTTTCTAACATATTTTAGAAAATTTCGGCGGCATAACGGCACGATACTAGAAACGGGACAAGGCCTAGCCTTATCCCCGGTCTAGTGAAGGCCCACGCCATTCACACATCAATCAAATCAATTTCAATTCACAAAAAAATTCAAATTTCAATCAATTAGCCTAACCAACTACACAACCAAACACTTTAACAAACAAGCCATCCATGGTTTGTGGATGACGGGTGTCGGGTGCTACTATGCACCGTCTGCATCCTAGTATATATATATAACTAGAGAAAGAAATATTTAGAGTGAGAAGTTCTCACCGATAGCTATCCAACTTCACGACACTTCATTTATAGAAATCTTCGTCGTTATCCTATCTTCGCCATCTTCGTTGCCCGTAGTCACTATATATATAAAAGTCACACATTTTTATATTTCGATGTCTTAAAAAAAACACATTTTATTTATTCACTTTCAATTTAAAAGTCATATTTTTATAATCACTTCATATATTTAAAAATCGAATTTTCTCTTCGCTATTCAATATATAAAAATCTCGCCTTTTTCAATATAAAGATTTCGCCTTTTTCAATATAAAGTTTTCGCCTTTTTCAATATAAAGTTTTCGCCTTTTTCAATATAAAGTTTTCGCCTTTCTAATAAAAACCATTTCTTTGTCCTAATAAAAAGCGTATATTTTTATAACTCTACAACATGAAATATTATATTTTTAAAACTCTACAACATAAAATATTATATTTTTAAAACTCTACAACATAAAAGATTATATTTTTAAAACTCTACAACATAAAAGATTATATTTTTAATACTCTACAACATAAAAGATTATATTTTTAAAACTCTACAACATAAAAGATTATATTTTTAATACTCTACAACAATTCATATTAGGCTATTTTATTTTTAAAACCCCATTTTTAACCTATGCTATATACATATTCAGTTTTTTTTTCCATGCTAATTATACATAAAACAACATTTTTATTTTGCTAAAATATAAAAGAAAATAGAAAACAAAAAAACTGATTTTTATATACAAATAAATAAACGAATCACTTACAGTAAATAGAAGGAGGAAGGGGGGGTTTTACTGCTGTTCTGAGGGGGAGGCATCGGCTGCGTCGGTCGTCGACTGGGGAGGGGGAAACGGGCGGCGTCGGCGGCAGAGGGGGGGAGATGGGTGGCTAGGGCTGAACGGAGGCGGTTGGAGGAGGGCTTTTTGGGCGCGGTTTAATTCGAGGAAGGAAGAGAGAAGGGAAGAGGTGGAGCAGGTGGGGAGGAGGGTGGCGGTCCCCCTTGGAGGCGGCGTCGGAGGCGCACCAACCTCGGTGGTGGAGGCGGCGGAAATCCCCCAGTCGCGTTGTTCTTTTTTTTTTAATTTTGTTTTGAAATGAATAGGTCAACGGGGGGGGGGGGGGGGGGGGGAGAAAAAGGGAGGAGGGGGTTTTTGAAAAAGTTTTTATTTTATTTATATTTTATTTAATTTATTCCATGAAGCAGCTTTTTATTTCGAACTCCGTTCCCAACCCAACGACTGTCGCCCCTAGCTAATTACCCCCATTCCGAACACAATGGGATATGTATCGTGAGCTGATTCGGCTGTTACAATCAGTTTCCGTTAAATTTACATTTAAATCACTATATTGAATTTTAAACGTACATTTCAAATTACCGGGGTCATAGACTAACTCTATAAATTGCAGAAAAATATTTTCTAGCTTCGTATTGACGATACGGTCCTAACAAAACTAGTTTCGTCGAATTCTGAGACCGTTGGAAAAATGGCCATTTTCCAGTCGATTAAAATCAACTGAAACTGGTCAAACGCGTTTTCCTTTGCCACGCTCACATATTGATTCGAAAAATTATGAAATTTGAAACCTAGCAATAATTTGACACTGCGGATCCAACAAAACTGGTTTCGTCGAAATCCGAGGTCATTTGCAAAATGTCCATTTTTAAGGGCCTGAATTCCATAGCGACTATTCAGAATTTTCAACTGGACATATCTTTTGATTCCCGCCATGAAATCTCAATTTGTCGGATTCGTTGGAAAGATATTATCAATTAGGTCCTAATGTTTTTGGTTTCACTAAAATCCGGATTGGTTTGCACCCGGTACATTCAATTGAAGTTTGAAATCGAATTATCGAACTACCGCGCCATTTTCAATTCCTTTTATAATTATATATAATTATTTATATTCTAACAACGACGCGTATAATATATACGTCGAATTCCATTCAAAATAAATTTCTCGTCGATATTATTTAAAATAATCCATTTTAAATATTCAAAATTCGCTAAAATCGCTAAAATAAAAATTTCAAACTGGCCTAGATTTTCGGGTTATTACAATCTCTCCCACTTAAAACTTTTCGTCCCCGAAAAGGAACAAAGTCGAAAGTGGTTTGATTATTCAACACTATGTTCGATCTGGTTTGCATTCTCCAACTTTTCAGTTTCTGAGAATTTTCAATATTTTCAAAAATTTGGCTAACACCCTAAATTTTCGAAAAATTTCGCCATAACCTCCCCTGCACCGGGAGCATCGGGGAATTTCAAATAGCTTCCCCGGTCCTTCAGATCTCAAAAAGAAAAAGAAAAAGCCAAGTGGCTAGCCAATAGGCTCACAAAATCATCATCACCCAAACAAAACAGTAAATTATGTAGTAAACATGTACCTATTTGTCGGGCAAACAAATTTTATTCTCTGCTCTAGCCTCCTTGCTATGACCTGTTCAATGTAAGTATAGGTATATGCAAGCAAATGCGACCAATTTTCAATATAGTTCAATATTCGATTCAATTAGGCATAAATGGTTAAAAATTAGCAAACAAATAAACAACCAACACAAACATCAATCAATTAGTGGATTAGAGTTTCAAATTCATAATTTTGATATATATACAAAAAATCATGTTTTTGATGCCAATTCACAACAATGTGTTCTAACTATATAAGTTTGGTTCTCACACCAGTCTAATGGAAATATATAGAAATCACACCTTCGTCACTCGAAAATAAATACTGGTGATGGTATACTTCATCATCAGGACCATGTCCGGGTGACTAGAGTGTGACTCTATATCTATCTAATATATTAAAACTTCGAATATACGTTCATGACGCGTATATGCAAAACCTTTATATACTAGATTGTCCATATCCAAAATAAATAAATATTCAAATTCGATTAAAATGGTTTAAATTTTCAAAACAAAAATTGTTTTCTTTTGAAAAGTATACTCTTCACACTCGTTCTAGGATACTACTGATCCTATCTCTAACGAGTCATTCTAATTGGATTTTGCTAATCCAATATCTGATGAATTCTTTCGTATGGTTCTAATGTGCCTTGTTCTCGAGATCTGTAAACCAAAGCTCTGATACAAAAATGAGACGACCCGAGCTTCCCCGTGAAGGAAAGCACGGATAGAATTGAGGACAAGACAAAATAGAACGCAAACGGAAGAACATTTCATTGTTATTACAACAATTCCATCAGATACAAGAATATACAGAGTATAAATGAATAAATTACATTCGATAAATATCAGAGATTACAATAAATTACATAGCAGCGGAAAATAATACAAAATACAGCTGAAAGTGATACACGGATACAGAGCTTTCCGAGCATCGTTCCAGCTGTAAATCAGGACCCTGTGAATATAAATCTGCAAAACCAAAACTACTAGCTGCCCGTACGGAAAATAGGGGCACCCAGAGTTTAGGTTAAAACAATAAACTCCAGGTCAGTCATGTGACTGGTGTGAGAACTAAAACAGTTATTAATCTTTATTTTTAAAGTTAGGTAAATCGAGGGACCACGCCGTTTAACACGGAACGGGTTTCCTCCTAAGAATACCAGTGCATAAAACAAACAGCGCAATGCTAAATAAAGAAAAATGAAGCTGTTATAAGACCCAGGTCCCATCACACAATGCAACGCAAGCCGGAGGATTGGGTTTTTACCTTATAACAGCCAAAGCATGCTTGATACGTTTAAAACACATTATTTTGATATTACTATAAGTGTATAGTGTCAAAACAATTTCACATCATAAATATCAATCATAGACGGCATGAGTGCCTCATCCCACTATGTCGCCATACTAGGCTCTACAAATAAAGCAGAAATACACGTATTGGAAATTGGATTCCGTCATGAGTCGAGGCAAGGGGCAAGCTCCTCTCCGCGTTCGAGACACTCTAGCAAATGCCTCGGGACCGCACACAGCAATCCCCTGGATCCTCCAAGGCCGGTCCTCTCTTACTTTTGAGGATTAGTTATTCCTGAACACACGTTTCCCGGTCCTTACAGACCTATATCCGAGGCGCCTCATATCCAACAACCACACAGGTGAAAAGTATATAAATGTCAGGGCTGGTAGGTCACTGACACCACCCTAGCTAAAAAGAAACGTCATGCACTCCTTGGGTCCGTCTCCCGTTTTTGACTCATACCGAGGTGTGAGGCTCGCGAATTCACGTTATACACAAAGCTACGCCACACAGGCTGTGCTTTGATCATCAACCACAAGACTTTGTTTTTCAACAGAAGCCTTGATCAATTGCCACTTACGCATGCCACATTGGCAATTCACTCCATGCGACTGATATCCATCGATATACAACTCTGAGCTCGTATGTCTCAGAGAAGGGCATTAAGCAAGAGAATAAATTCTCCGCCGCCAAACAGATGTATATTTAATAGAGATCAATCAACACAGAATAAAATCCAATGTCAGACACACAATCCATTTACAAGTTCGTTCTGGGTCTGAACGAAACCGAAGGCACTTTCCTCGCATATCCATCCATCTCCAAGTACGTCTGGACGATCACCAACTGATTCCCTCATCCTGGGTGTACAGCCCAATCAAGATCATCAGTAATCACCCAAACGATGTGAAGACTTCCGGTCTTCAACCACCGTCTTCATCTTCGACATCTCGTCGAATCGGTTATTCAGAATGGGTATAACCCGGCCTTTCTGAATAACCCACGTATATGATAAACAAATGTTACACAAACACATCGAACGCCTCATTCCAATTCAGAATATTCTTTTATTCACAAAATCACATTCTTAGGGAAATGTTCCCATTAATTTTATCCAAGATAAATTCTTCTAAATTTATCCTATAATCTTCCTTTGGATATCATTTCAAACTAGTCGGGATTAGCTAACCACACCGAAGTAATTATTTGTTTTATTTCCCAATCCCAACCTATATATCCCATGGAGCAAAACTGGTGATACTCCATATCTAACACCACGGTGTTATCGGTAAAATTAATTACCATTTCACGTTCAAATCTAATTAAAGATTTAACTATCGCTTTGGAGCAAAACTAGTGATACTCCACTCTCGATCACTTTTCAAATTTGATAATTTAAATTATCAATTCACATTTTTAATCTAATTAAAGATCCATTAAAACTCCACTTAGTTTTAATCTTTTCAAAAATCAACATCTTGCCTTTAACTGGGTTAAAGAACCAATGTCATCTAAAACACGATTCACGATAAACCCAAATCACATTTGATATTAAATACAAGGCTTTGAATAGAAAATATATCGGCTTATATTCAATATCAAATTCTGAAACCAACATATATCGTATTGGGAATAACGATATAAAATATATCTTTCAAATTCCCATAACAATATCTGTATAGTCACGAAATCCAACATCGAAATATCCCGAAGATAATTTCGATTCAACTCCAGTCCAAGCCACGTATTGGAAATATTGATTATTTTCAAAATCACTTTCAGATTCAATTTATTTATTTAAAAATAAATTGATTTTTAATTCTAGTTCAAAACCGGTTCATTTCGATAAAAATCTATTTTTACCTTCTAATGTGGAATTTTCAAGCCCAATTCTTTCCAATTCACATATTATAATTTTACACAAATTATAGATATTTTTAATAATTTTATAAAGGCCCGTACAGTCGATTTCCATCAACGGCCATCGAACTGCATTTACAGCGACCTTTTTCGAATTTGATTTGGACATAATTCCTAATCCAACCGTTAGATTTCAAATTTCTAATATTCATTGGAAAGCTCTTTTCGATACGAACCCAACGGTTCCGGTTTTAGGAGAATCCGACGGTCGGATCTCCCGCAATGTCCGTTTGAAATAAATGGTCGAAATTCACGAACTGCCGCGGCGCGGCGCGTTCTATTCAGGCCATTATATTATATATATAATATATATAATATATATTTCGTCGATTTCTATTTAAAACGAATTTTATAAATCGTTTTAAAATCGTTTCTGAAACAATTCAACTTCTATATTCAATTCAAATCAAAATTGAATTCTTCTTTATAAATCCGTTTTAAAATTCATTTCTATTCAATTCAAATTTTAATTTAATTTGAATTCATTTCAATTCAGTTTCAATTCATTTCAGAATCGTTTTCAATTCAATTCATTTCGAAATCGTTTTCAATTCAATTCATTTCGAAATCGTTTTCAATTCAATTCATTTCGAAATTGTTTTCAATTCAATTCATTTCGAAATCGTTTTCAATTCAATTCATTTCGAAATCGTTTTCAATTCAATTCATTTTGAAATCGTTTTCAATTCAATTCATTTCAATTTGAATTCATCTCTATTTTATTCGAATTCAAATTCACTTTCTATTCAATTCGAATCGAATTCATTTTCTATTCGATTCGAATTCATTTCAAATTGATTCAATAAAATTTCCATTTGGATTTTAATCTAATTCAATTTGAATTTCCTTTCAAAATATTAAATTTTGAAATCACTTTTCAATATTCATTATAAAACAAATAAAATCGATATAAACATCGTTCGCGTCAAAATAACGCATCTCTAATCAACACGGCTTTATATTTCAATAATTCGTTATTCTATTCAACAAATGAATATTTGTTCTATTCAACACATGAATCTATATTTCTTTCAACACACGGCTAATCTCAACACATGAGTACTGTCGACACATCACTATTTTTGTTATGTAAAATATTTTATAAAACTATGGTATCTATCGTTTGATTTTTTTATTAGACTTCTACTGGGAAGTAGTTCTAATATTAAATATGATAAAGATGTAATTTTTATTATTTAAAATATTTTACTCAACACACGAATATTTTCTACACATGAACATCGTCAACACATGACTATTTTTATATTCAACACATGAATTTTCTTTTATAATATTCCTTATTTTCCCGATTGGAATGAGGCCCAATCAATCACCATATAATGTTAATTATATGGATTCCATACAACACATGTATATAATAGCTTTGAAAAATAATCAACCATCAACCAAAGTGCACTACACTGTATAAGCATCAAATATAGATATCTGACGCTTATAACAGCCTGTCAATCGACCGATCGACATATTTAATAAATCAGGATGAGTGAACTTCAAATTTCGTCCCAACACCCATGTGGGGTTTCAAACAATCAAACAAATATTTTATTCATGCAGTTGGGCGATGTGTAAAATTTATCGACCCAATCAATATCAGTCAAATCAGTGTATATAAACAAATCGGCCGATTTGTTTATAAATATTTATTTATTCACTTTCACGTTAAAAATTATATTTTTAACGATAATATATTTTATTTTAACACATGAATTTCTATTCATTTCATTTACACAATAAAAATGATATTTTTATTTTTCTAACATATTTTAGAAAATTTCGGCGGCATAACGGCACGATACTAGAAACGGGACAAGGCCTAGCCTTATCCCCGGTCTAGTGAAGGCCCACGCCATTCACACATCAATCAAATCAATTTCAATTCACCAAACAATTCAAATTTCAATCAATTAGACTAACCAACTACACAACCAAACACTTTAACAAACAAGCCATCCATGGTCTGTGGATGACGGGTGTCGGGTGCTACTAAGCACCGTCTGCATCCTAGTATATATATATAACTAGAGAAAGAAATATTTAGAGTGAGAAGTTCTCACCGATAGCTATCCAACTTCACGACACTTCATTTATAGAAATCTTCGTCGTTATCCTATCTTCGCCATCTTCGTTGCCCGTAGTCACTATATATATAAAAGTCACACATTTTTATATTTCGATGTCTTAAAAAAAACACATTTTATTTATTCACTTTCAATTTAAAAGTCATATTTTTATAATCACTTCATATATCTAAAAATCGAATTTTCTCTTCGCTATTCAATATATAAAAATCTCGCCTTTTTCAATATAAAGATTTCGCCTTTTTCAATATAAAGTTTTCGCCTTTTTCAATATAAAGTTTTTGCCTTTTTCAATATAAAGTTTTCACCTTTCTAATAAAAACCATTTCTTTGTCCTAATAAAAAGCGTATATTTTTATAACTCTACAACATGAAAGATTATATTTTTAAAACTCTACAACATAAAAGATTATATTTTTAAAACTCTACAACATAAAAGATTATATTTTTAAAACTCTACAACATAAAAGATTATATTTTTAAAACTCTACAACATAAAAGATTATATTTTTAATACTCTACAACATAAAAGATTATATTTTTAAAACTCTACAACATAAAAGATTATATTTTTAATACTCTACAACAATTCATATTAGGCTATTTTACTTTCAAAACCCCATTTTTAACCTATGCTATATACATATTCAGTTTTTTTTCCATGCTAATTATACATAAAACAACATTTTTATTTTGCTAAAATATAAAAGAAAATAGAAAACAAAAAAACTGATTTTTATATACAAATAAATAAACGAATCACTTACAGTAAATAGAAGGAGGAAGGGGGGTTTTTTACTGCTGTTCTGAGGGGGAGGCATCGGCTGCGTCGGTCGTCGACTGGGGAGGGGGAAACGGGCGGCGTCGGCGGCGGAGGGGGGGGGGGGAGATGGGTGGCTAGGGCTGAACGGAGGCGGTTGGAGGAGGGCTTTTTGGGCGCGGTTTAATTCGAGGAAGGAAGAGAGAAGGGAAGAGGAAGAGGTGGAGCAGGTGGGGAGGAGGGTGGCGGTCCCCCTTGGAGGCGGCGTCGGAGGCGCACTAACCTCGGTGGTGGAGGCGGCGGAAATCCCCCCAGTCGCGTTGTTCTTTTTTTTTTTTTTAAATTTTGTTTTGAAATGAATAGGTCAACGGGGGGGGGGGGGGGGGGAGAAAAAGGGAGGAGGGGGTTTTTGAAAAAGTTTTTATTTTATTTATATTTTATTTAATTTATTCCATGAAGCAGCTTTTTATTTCGAACTCCGTTCCCAACCCAACGATTGTCGCCCCTAGCTAATTACCCCCATTCCGAACACAATGGGATATGTATCGTGAGCTGATTCGGCTGTTACAATCAGTTTCCGTTAAATTTACATTTAAATCACTATATTGAATTTTAAACGTACATTTCAAATTACCGGCGTCATAGACTAACTCTATAAATTGCAGAAAAATATTTTCTAGCTTCGTATTGACGATACGGTCCTAACAAAACTAGTTTCGTCGAATTCTGAGACCGTTGGAAAAATGGCCATTTTCCAGTCGATTAAAATCAACTGAAACTGGTCAAACGCGTTTTCCTTTGCCACGCTCACATATTGATTCGAAAAATTATGAAATTTGAAACCTAGCAATAATTTGACACTGCGGATCCAACAAAACTGGTTTCGTCGAAATCCGAGGTCATTTGCAAAATGTCCATTTTTAAGGGCCTGAATTCCATAGCGACTATTCAGAATTTTCAACTGGACATATCTTTTGATTCCCGCCATGAAATCTCAATTTGTCGGATTCGTTGGAAAGATATTATCAATTAGGTCCTAATGTTTTTGGTTTCACTAAAATCCGGATTGGTTTGCACCCGGTACATTCAATTGAAGTTTGAAATCGAATTATCGAACTACCGCGCCATTTTCAGTTCCTTTTATAATTATATATAATTATTTATATTCTAACGACGACGCGTATGATATATACGTCGAATTCCATTCAAAATAAATTTCTCGTCGATATTATTTAAAATAATCCATTTTAAATATTCAAAATTCGCTAAAATCGCTAAAATTAAAATTTCAAACTGGCCCAGATTTTCGGGTTATTACACAGTCCGTATCCCGTTTTTGACTCATACCGAGGTGTGAGGCTCGCGAATTCACGCTATACACAAAGCTACGCCACAAAGGCCGTGCTTTGATCATCAACCACAAGACTTTGCTTTTCAACAGAAGCCTTGATCCATGCAACTCAGTGTGTCACATAGGCAATTCATGCCATGCGATTGATATCTATCGATATGTAACCTCTAAGCTCGTACGTCTCAGAGAAGGGCGTTAAGCAAGAGAATAAATTCTCCACCGCCAAACAGATATATATTTAACAGAAATCAATCAACATAGAATAAAATCCAATGTGAGACAAACAATCCATTTACAAGTTCATTCTGGGTCTGAACAAAACCGGAGGCACTTTCCTCGCATATCCATCCATCTCCAAGTACGTTTGGACGACCACCAACTATTTCCATCCTCTTGGGTGTACATCCCAATCAGGATCGTCAGTAATTATCCAAACGATGTGAAGACTTCCGGTCTTCAACCACCGTCTTCATCTTCGACATATCGTCGAAACGGTTATTCAGAATGGGTATAAACCCGGACTTTCCGAACAACCCGCGTATATTAAAACAAATGTTACACCAACACAACATACGCCTCATTCCAACTCAGAATATTCTTTTATTCATAAAATCACATTTTTAGGGAAAGGTTCCCATTAATTTTATCCAAGATAAATTCTTTAAAATTTATCCTTTAATCTTCCTTTGGATGACATTTCAAACCAAATTATGGTTTTCTAAACTAGTCGAGATTAGCGAACCACAACGAAGTAATTATTTATTTTATTTCCCAATCCCAACCTATTCATCCCATGAAGCAAAACTGGTAATACTCCATATTTAACACCACGGTGTTATCGGTAAAATTAATTACCATTTCACGTTCAAATCTAATTAAAGATTTAACTATCGCTTTGGAGAAAAACAGGTGATACTCCATTCTCGCTCACTTTCTAAATTTGATAATTCAAATTATGAATTCACATTTCAATCTAATTGCAGAATCATTAAAACACCTTTTTCTGGGTTAAAGAACTAATGTCATTTAAAACACAGTTCACGACAAACACAAATCACATTTTATTTATTATCGGGTTAAAGAACAAGTGTCATTTAAAACACTCTTTACGATAAACCCACAAATCAATTTTACTTAAAACCCATTTTAAATCCAATTTATTTATTTAAAAATAAATGGGTTTAAATTTTAGTTCAAAACTAGTTCATTTCGATAAAAATCTATTTTTATCTTTTCAAATATGGAGTTTTTCATCCCAAATTTTCCCAAATCATTTCTTATGATTTTACACAAATTATTACTATTTTTAATAATTTTATCAAGGCCCGTACAGTCGATTTCCATCAATGACCATCGAACTGCACTTACAACGACCTTTTCCAAATCTGATTTGGACGTATCTCCAAATCCAACCGTTAGATTTCAAGTTTCTAATATTCGTTAGAAAGCTCTTTTCGATGCGAACCCAACGGTTCCGGTTTTAGGAGAATCCGACGAGCGGATCTCCCATAATGTCCGTTTGAAATAAATGGTCGAAATTCACGAACTACCGCGAAGCGGCGCATTCTATTCAGGCCAATATATTATATATATAATATATATAATAAATATTTTGTCGATTTCTATTTAAAATGAATTATATAAATAGTTTTAAATTCGTTTCAAAAACAATTTCAATTTCCATTTCAATTCAAACCAAAACTGAATTTTTTACCCTTATAAATTCGTTTTAAAATTCATTTCTATTCAATTCAAATTTCAATTCAATTCAAATCCGTTTTCTATTCGATTCAATTCAAATTCGTTTTCTATTCAAATCAAATTCATTTTTTTTTCTATTTGAATCCAGTTCATTTCGTTTTCTATTTGAATCCAATTCATTTCGTTTTCTATTTGAATCCAATTCATTTCGTTTTCTATTTGAATCCAATTCATTTCGTTTTCTATTTTAATCCAATCCATTTCGTTTTCTATTTAAATCCAATCCATTTCGTTTTCTATTTGAATCCAATTCATTTCGTTTTCTATTTGAATCCAATCCATTTCGTTTTCTATTTGAATCCAATCCATTTTGTTTTCTATATGAATCCAATCCATTTCGTTTTCTATTTGAATCCAATTCATTTCGTTTTCTATTTGAATCCAATCCATTTCGTTTTCTATTTGAATCCAATCCATTTCGTTTTCTATTTAATTTGAATTCAATTTGTTTTCTATTCAAATTGAATTCAAATTGGCTTTCTATTCGATTCAATGCAAATTGGTATATTCGATTCAATGCAAATTTGTTTTCTATTCAATTCAATTCGAAATCGCTTTATATTCAATTCATTTCGAAATCGTTTTATATTCAATTCATTTCGAAATCGTTTTATATTCAATTCATTTTGAAATCGTTTTATATTCAATTCATTTCGAAATCGTTTTTCAATATTCATTTTAAAATGAATAAAATCGATATAAATGTCGTTCACGTCCAAATGGCGTCAATCTAATCAACACGGCTTCATATATTTCTACTTTCAAATATTCTATTACAAATATTTCTACTTCAAATATTTCTATTTCAAATATTTCGTTTTCAAATATTTCGTTTTCAAATATTTCTATTTTTAAAATATTTCATTCAACACATGACTAATCTCAACGGATTCGTATAGTCAACACATGAACCTTTATTTTATATTGATAAAGATGTAAATTTTATTATTAAAATATTTCGTTCAACACATGACTAATCTCAACGGATGAGTACAGTCAACACATGAACCTTTATTTTATATTGATAAAGATGTAAATTTTATTATTAAAATATTTCATTCAACACATGACTAATCTCAACGGATGAGTACAGTCAACACATGAACCTTTATTTTATAATATTCTTTATTTGCTAAATTGGAATGAGGCCCAATCAATTACCATATAAAGTTAATTATATGGATTTTCATACATCACACGTATATAATAGCATTGAAAAATAATCAACCATCAACCAAAGTGCACTACACTGTATAAGCTTCAAATATAGATATCTAACGCTTATAACAGCCTATCAATCAATCTATCGACATATTTAATCAATCAGGATGAGTGAACTTCAAATTTCATCCCAACACCCGTGTGGGGTTTTCACACAATCAAACACAT
Organism: Allium sativum; assembly: GCA_030737875.1. Taxonomy (NCBI): domain Eukaryota; kingdom Viridiplantae; phylum Streptophyta; class Magnoliopsida; order Asparagales; family Amaryllidaceae; genus Allium; species Allium sativum. The sequence goes on from CM060918.1 coordinate 847,349,063, forward strand.
ATTTTATCTGTGCAGTTGGGCGATGTGTAAAATATATCGTCCCAATCAGTATCCTTCAAATAGGTGTACATAAACAAACCGTCCGGTTTGTAAATGAATATTTTATTTTATTCACTTCCATGTTAAAAATTATATTTTTAACGATAAAATATTTTATTTCGACACATGAATTTCTATTCAGTTCATTCTTTAAATAAAAATGATATTTTTATTTTTCTAACATATTTTAGGAAATTTCGGCGGCCTAACGGCACGATACTAGAAACAGGACGAGGCCTAGCCTTATTCCCGGTCTAGTGAAGGCCCACGCCATTCACACATCAATCAATTCAATTCATTTCACCAAACAATTCAATTCAAACCAAATAAACAAACCAACTACACAACCAAACAATTAAACAAACAAGCCATCCATGGTCTGTGGATGACGGGTGTCGGGTGCTACTAAACACCGTCTGCATCCTAGTATATATATATATATATATATATATATATATATATATATAACTAGAAAAAGAAATCGAAGAGTGAGAAGTTCTCACCGATAGCTATCCTAACTCCACGGCACTTCTAATGCACGAAATCTCCACTGTTCTCGTCTCTTATCACTTTCGTCGCCCGTAGCCACTACATATGTAAAAATCGAATTTTTACTTCGCTATTCAATATATAAAAATCGAATTTTTCCTATGCCATTCAATATATAAAAATTATATTTTTACTATGCTATTCAACATATAAAAATTGAATTTTTTACTTTGCTATTATATAGGTAAAAATTCCATTTTTACCGCATATTCTCTATATAAAGGTTTCCGCGTTTTCAAAAATTTAGATTTCGCCTTTTCTAAAATAAAGATTTCGCCTTTTCTAAAATAAAGATTTCGCCTTTTCTAAAATAAAGATTTCGCCTTTTCTATTATAAAGATTTCGCCTTTTCTAAAATAAAGATTTCGCCTTTTCTAAAATAAAGATTTCGCCTTTTCTATTTCAAAAATCTAATCTTTTCTATTTTCATACAAAGAAAAATCCAATCTTTTGTCTATGCAAAATCATTTCTTTTTACTTTGAAAAATCATACTTCTCATATGAAAAAAAAACCTATTCTTATGTAAATAAAAATTCTGTTTTTCTATGGTTAAAATCCCTATGTTTAAAATTGAAAATAAAATTTACATTATTAACTATAGTTAACAAATTAAAACTAAGTAATTAAATTAACTTATTACCTTAGTTCGTCACTTGTCAAAGAGGGGGGCTGCTCTGACGTGGCGGATGAAGGGGGGGTTCGTTGATGGCTGGGGGTCGCGGCTAGGCGGGGCTGATCGATGGTGGGCCCTGGTGCGGTGGAGGGGCTGGAGCGTTTGATTTTGGGGTCGGAGAGTCGATTTGGGGATGGGTTTCAAAGGAGAGAGGGCGTGTGCGAGCAGGAGGGGGGTCTGAGCGGGAAGGTTGGAGGAGCACGAGGAGAAGGGGCGACGGCAGGCGGAGGTCGACGCGGCGGCAGTGGCACGTGATTCGAGCTACATCGTATTTTTTTTCCTTTGGAATGATTTTGAACGGGGGGGGGGGGGGGCAGAGGAGATAAGGGTTTTATTTTTTTTATTTATTTAATTATTTAATTTGCAAAAAGTTGACTTTTACATACGACCTCTAAACGAGGCCCACCGCCTGTCGTCCATAGCGTTTTTCCCCCATTCCGAACACAATGGGATATGTATCGCAAGCTGATTCGATCGTTTGAATTAGTTTATGTCAAAATCTCCATATATCTCTATATATTGAATTTGAATGCGCATTTCAATTTACCGGGATCACATACTAACTAGAAAAATTCGCGAAAAATATTTTCTAGCTTCGTATTGACGATACGGTCCTGACAAAACTAGTTTCGTCGAATTCTGAGACCGTTGGAAAAATGACCATTTTCCAGTCGATTAAAATCAACTAAAACTGGTCAAACACGTTTTCCTTTGCCATGCTCACATATTGTTTCGAAAAATTATGAAATTTGGAATCTAGCAATAACTTGACATCAAGGATCCAAAAAAAGTGGTTTCGTTGAAATCCGAGGTCGTTTGCAAAATGTCTATTTTTACGGGCCTGAATTCCATAGCGACTATTCAGAATTTTCAACTGGATATATCTTTTGATTCCCGCTATGAAATCTTGATTTGTTGGATTCATTGGAAAGATATTATCAATTAAATCCTATTGTTTTTGGTTTCACTAAAATCCGGATTGTTTTGCACCCGGTACCTTCATTTGAAGTTTGAAATCGAATTATCGAACTACCGCGCCATTTTCAATTCCTATTTATAATTATATATAATTATTTATATTCTAACGACAGCGTATATAATATATACATTCTATTTATATTCAAAATAAATTTCTCATCGATATTATTTAAAATAATTCATTTTAAATATTCAAAATTCGCTAAAATTGCCATAATAAAAATTTTTAACTGGCCTAGATTTTCCGGGTTATTACAGTTTGTGTAACACTAATTTATTATATACGCAAGTGGTTCAGAAAGACCGAGTTTATCCCATTCTTAATAACTGAATCGACGTGGTGTCAAAGAAGAAGACAGTGGTTGAAGACCGGAGGTCTTCACGTCGTTTGGATAATTACTGATGATTTTGATTGGGTTTTACACCCAAGAGGAGGGAATCAGTTGGTGATCGTCCAGACGTACTTGGAGATCGATGGATATGCGAGGACTAAGGTTCCTCTGGTTTCGTTCAGGCCCATAACGGACTTGTAAATGGACAGTGTGTCTGACATTGGATATCAATCTGTGTGATTGATGGATATCAGTTGCATGGTTTGGTTTGCCTGTGTGGCATGCTAAGATGCAAATGATCAAGGATTCTATTGAAAAGCAGAGTCTTGTGGTTGATGATCAAAGCACAGCCTGTGTGGCACAGCTTTGTGTAGCATTAATTCGCGAGCCTCACACCCCGGTTGTGAACTAGAAACGGGAGAAGGACCTCAGGGAGGACATGCGTTTCTTTCTAGTTAGAAGTGGCGTCAGTGCTTTTACACGCCCTGACGAGTTTGACTTATGTGGTTGTTGCTGTTGCGAGGCGCCTCGGATATATCGATGACTATGTGAAGCCGATGGAGTCATTCGTTGGCTCATTTACGCCCCAAAGGGTGGGAAACGTAGTTTTCAGGCATTTTAATCCACATCGGTGGACCGACCCTGACGATCCAAGGGCTCACCTGTGTTTGGGTCCTAAGGGGCGGACTAGAGGATCTCGAATTCGGTGAGGACTATCGTTTGCCTCGGTTCACAGATGGAAATCCAACTTCCAAATACGTGACCTTGCGGTTTTATTTGTAGAGCCTAGTATGGCGATATAGTAGCATGGGATACTATGCCGTCTATGATTGATACTTATGATTTGAAGTTGTTTTATACACTATGCATTTATTATAGTATCAAATGATTTGTTTTAAACATACTAAGCATGTTTGGCTATTATAAGGGAAAACCCTATCCCCCGGCTTGCGTTGCATTGTGCGATAGGACCTAGGTCTTATACTAGCTTCATTTTTTCAAAAAACATTGCGCTGTTTTGTTATATGCACTAGTATTCTTGGGAGGAAACTCGTTCCGTGTTATACGGCGTGGTCCCTTGATTTACGTAACTTTAAAAATAAAGATTAATAACTGTTTAATTCTCACACCAGTCACATGACTGACCTGGAGTTTATTGTTTTAACCTAAACTCTGGGTGCCCTTATTTTGACATGGGTAGATAATAGTTTTGGTTTTGCAGATTTATATTCACAGGATCATAGCTTAAAGCTAGAACGATATCCGGAAAGCTCTGTATATGTATATCTCTTCTAGTTGTGTTTTGTATTATTTCCACTGCGATGTATTTAAATGTAGTTTAAATCTCTGATATTTTCTGTTCAATATTTATTCATACTCTGTATATTCTTGTATTCTGATGGAATTGTTGTAATAAGCAATGAAATGTTTTTCTGTCTGCGTTCTTATTTGTCGTGTTCTCAAAACAATCAGGCGTTTCGTACGGTCCTGGTCGGTTTAGCGACTGATTTGGATCGACCGAAATTCTCGGTCGTTACAGCATGGTATCAGAGCTTTGGTTTACAAAGCTCAGATAAGAAGACACGTTAGAACCAAATGAAAGAATTCATCAGAGATTGGATTAGTAATATCCAACGAGAATGACTCGTTAGAGATAGGATCAGTAGTATCCTAGAACGAGTGTGAAGGGTAGTATTTTTGAAATAAAAGTGAAAACATTTTTTTTTTGAAAATTTAAATCAATTATTCATATTTGTTTATTTATTTATATTGAATTTGGACAATGCAGTATATAAAGATTTTGCGTATACGTCTGATCCACGTGTATTCGAAGTTTCAATATACTGGATAGATATAGAATCACACTCTAGTTGCCCGGGGATGATACTGATAATTGTGATCACATTACCAGTATTTATATTCGAGTTTCGAAAGTGGGATTTCTATATATTTCCAATAGACTGGTGTGAGAACCAAAATTAGATAGGGTCTATTGTTGTGAATTGGCACAAAAAATGTGATTTTTGACTATATATCAAAATTATGAATTTGAAACGTTAAATTCACTAATTGATTGATGGTTGTGTTGTATAATTATCCCTTTAAACCATTATATGAAAGAACGATGAATTTATGCCAAATTGAACCAAATTTTGAACTGTATTGAAAATTATTTGCAATTGCATGAGTGTACATATATATGTGTGAACAGGTCATAGCAAGGAGGTTAGAGCAGAGGAATAAAATTGTTTGCCCGACAAATAGGTACATGTTTATTGTATTTCTTTGGGTTCGGATTATTTTATGAGCCGACTGGCTAGCCGCTTGCCTTTTTCCTTTTCTTTTGGATTGATGAAGGCCATGGGAGGCTATAAGAAATATCCCGAAGTCCCCGGTGCAGGGTTGGTTATGGCCAAATTTTTCGGAAATTTAGGGTGTTAGCCAAATTTTTGAAAAGTTCCCAGAAACTGAAAAGTTTAAGAGCTTAAGTCGTAAAGAAAATAATGAAAATTGAGTTGGTTTGTAAAACAACCTTGGGCTTCATTCCTTTTCGAGGACGAAAAGTTTTAAGTGGGGGAGATTGTAACAACCCGGAAATTCTGGGCCAATTTAAAATTTTTATTTTTGGCAATTTTAGTGAATTTTCATTATTTAAAATGAATTAATTTAAATAATAACGACAAGAAATTTATTTTGAATAGAATTAGAATGTATATATTTATATAGATCGTCGTTAGAATATAAATAATTATTTATAATTATAAAAGGAATTGAAAATGGCGCGGTAGTTCGATAATTCGATTTCAAATTTCAAATGAATATACATAATTCAAAATAAATCGGATTTTGGCGAAACCAAAAATATTAGAATATAATTGAGAATATCTTTCCAACGAATCCGAGAAATCGTAATTTCATAGCGGGAATCAAAAGATACGTTCAGTTGAAAATTCAGAATAGTCGCTATGGAATTCTGGCCTTAAAAATGGAAATTTTGCAAACGACCTCGGTTTTCGACAAAACCACTTTTGTTGGATCCGTTATGTCAAGTTATTGCTAGGTTTAAAAATTTGTAATTTTTCTAAACAATATGTGAGCGTGGCGAAGGAAAACGCGTTTGACTAGTTTTAGTTGATTTTAATCGACTGGAAAATGGCCATTTTTCCAACGGTCTCATAATTTGATGAAATTAGTTTTGTTAGGACCGTATCGTCAATACGAAGCTAGAAAATTTTTTTCGGGAAATTTTCTGGTTAGTATGTGGCCCCAGTAAATTGAAATGCGTGTTCAAATTTAATATATAGAGTTATATTTTGATTTTGACGAAAACTGGTCGAAACGATCGAATCAGCCTACGATACATATCCCATAGTTTTCGGAATGGGGGTAATTTGCTATAGACGACAGTCGGTGGGTTCAATTTCGAAGTCAAAATAAAAAGTTACTTTTTGGATAAATAAATTAATAAATAATTATATAAACCTAACCCCTGTATCCTTTCTTGCTTCCCCCATTAGTTCATTTCAGTTTTAAAATTAAAAAAATTGATCTCCCCCCCCCCCCCCCCCCGATGTTCCACCGCCGCCCCTCCATCGATCGCCCTCCCCTTCACCAGCACCAGTCGTGCCCCCCAACCCCTCCGCGCCTCATCTTCTCTCTCCCCTTCTACCTCATACCGTAGCCCCAAATCCCAATGAAACCTCCCCGCCTTTATCCCCTGGCCCACGCTCCGCCGTCGCAGCCACAACCCGCGACCCCCCTCTGCCTCCAACTCCTCCCCTTGGCCTCCTCCTTTTCTATACCAAACCCCTACTTCGATTTTGACCTAGCCGCCATGAAAACTACAAAACCGCCACCTCGCGTCAGTGCAGCACCACCTTAGACCGTTATCTCCACCCAAAGCAACCGATATGTTTTATTTTTATTTTTATTTTTGTTTATGTATTTAAAAATATGATTTTTTATATGAAATAAAAATCCGATTGTTATAGTTTAGATTTGAAATGTGAACATCGTATAGTAAGGAGAAGCGTTATAAAAATATAATTTTTATATCATGGAGAGGTTTAAAATATAATTTTTATATATGTATGATAATAAAGGTGTGATTTTTATGCTTGTAGCATATTAAAGAAGTGAATTTTATTCTGTAAAAAAAGTGATTTTTTTTATATGATAGCAAAGAAAGGATTTGATTTTTAAATTGGAAAAGATACGATCTTTATATATATGATAGCATTGTAAAAATACGATTTTTATATTATATAGGTAGTAAAAATTGGATCTTTATATTAGAAGTAAAAATATAAAAATATAATTTTTATATAGAAAGAAGCGTGGTAAATATATATGAAGTAGAAATAAAAATATGATTTTTACTCCGATAAAAATAGGAATTTTATATACGAATGATCATTTTAGAAATACGATTTTTATTTATTGAAAGGAAGTGATAAAAATATAGTTCTTATTATGAATAGCGGGAAACGAACTGCATTGGAATTTCAAATAGATCCAGATGGTTCAGTAGTTCAGAAGCAAAGCACGGCGGAGTGGGACCTTCTATGAGAACTCCTCGCTTTTATTATTATTTCTAGTTTGAAATATATACTAGGATGCAGACGATGTTTAGTAGCATCCGACCCCCGTCGTCCACAGACTATGGATGACTTGTTTGATTGATGTGTTTTGAAAATTGATTGTGTGATGTGGATTGAATAAATATTTTATAGTTAAAAATATAATTTTTAACGTGCATATAAAATAGAATATTTATAAACAAATCGGACGATTTGTTTACATACACACATTTGACTGATATTGATTGGGACGATAAATTTTACACATCGCCCAACTGCACAAATAGAACATGTGTTTGTTGTTTGAAAACCCCACACGGGTATTGGGATGAAATATGACATACACTAATCCCAATAATTAGTTGTATGTCGATTGATTGATTGACAGGCTGTGTAAGCGTTGAATATTTATATTCAATGCTTATACAGTGTAGAATGCACTCTGGATGATGGATTGCTGTTTTCATTATTGTTATACACATTTTTTGTGTGAAATCCATATAATCACATTATATGGTAATTGACTGTGTCTGATTCCAGTTCAGAATTATCGAATATTTTAAAATAATATTCATCGAATATTGAAATGTGAAGTCGTGTTAAGTAGTTAAACGCCATTTTAACATGAACAGGAATTTTGTCGATTTTATTCTTTTTACAATGAATATTGAAAGTGATTTCAAAATTTGATATTTTGAAATGAATTGAAATTTGAATTAAATTGAAATGAATTGAAATTCGAATTAAATTGAAATGAATTGAAATTCGAATTAAATTGAAAAGAATTGAAATTCGAATTAGATTGAATTGGAGTTGAAATCGTTTTGAATTGAATTTAAAACGTATTGAAATTGAACTGAAATCGATTTGAACTGAAATCCATATTTGAAAAGATAAAAATAGTTTTTTATCGAAAAGAACTAGTTTTGAACTAGAATTATAATTCTATTTATTTTTAAAATAAATAAAGTGGTTTTGAAAATAACCAGAATTTCCAATAATTGAATTGGAATGGATTTGAATCGAAATTGTCTTCGGAATATTTCGATGTTGGATTTCGTGATGATATAGATATTATTATGGGAATTTGAAAGATATATTAATATCGTTATTTCCGATATGATATTTGTTGGTCGTAGAATTTGATATTGAGTATAAGTCGGTATATTTTCTATGCAGAGCCTTGTACTTAATATCAAATGGGATTTGGGTTTGTCGTGAACGGTGTCTTCATTAATACTATTCTTAAACCCAGTTGAGAAAAAAGATTAAATATTTTTATTTAGATTTAGTGAAGTGTACCAATTAAATGGTATTTAATTGGAATTGAATTTGAATTGATTTTTGGGTTTATCGTGAATGGTGTTTTAAATTACACTTGTTCTTTAACCCGATAAATAATAGAATGTGATTTTGGATTGTCAGGAACGGTATCTTCAATAAAATTGTTCATAGACCCAATGGAGTTAAGAAAATCAGAAACTAACTGGAGATTAGTTAAGTTGAATGGTTTCTTGGGTATTGATCTGATGTTGGTTTCGGCTTCGGGGTAATATTTAGGGTATTGCTCACTTGCTAATTTATGGTTAGGGACTGATTGAAATGTGATGTGATTTTGGGGTTTATCGTGAACCGTGCTTTAAATGACATAGGTTCTTTAACCCAGTTAAAGATTAAAACCAAGTATAGTTTTAATGAATCTTTAATTAGATTGAATGATCGAGAATGGAGTATCACCAGTTCTGTTCCAAGCGATAGTTAAATCTTTAATTAGATTTGAACGTGATATGGTAATTTAATTTACCGAAAACACCGTGGTGTTAGATATGAAGTATGACCAGTTTTACTTCATGGGATGAATAGGTGGGGATTGGGAAATAAAATAAATGATTACTTCGGTGTGGTTCGCTAATCCCGACTAGTTTGAATTGATATTCAAAGGAAGATTAAAGAATAAATTTAAAAGAATTTATCTTTGATAAAATTAATGGGGACCTTTCCCTAAGAATGTGAAATTTAGAAACTAGCTGTAGGTTAGCTAAGTTGAATGGTTTCTTGGATATTGATCTGATGTTGGTTTCGGCCTTCAGGGTTAATATTTGGGGAATTATTCTCTTGCTAATTTACGGTTAGTGAATGATGAATTGGAATGAGGCGTATGTTGTGTTTGTGTAACACTTATTTATTATATACACCAGTTGTTCAGAAAGATCGGGTTTATCCCATTCTGAATAACTGATTCGACGTGGTGTCGAAGAAGAAGACAGTGGTTGAAGACCAGAGGTCTTCACGTCGTTTGGATAATTACTGATCATCTTGATTGGGCTGTACTCCCAAGAGGAAGGAATCAGTTGGTGATCGTCTAGACGTACTTGGAGATCGGTGGATATGCGAGGAATAAGGTTCCTCCGGTTTCATTCAAGCCCAGAACGGACTTGTAAATGGACTGCGTGTCTGACATTTGATATCATTCTGTGTGATTGATGGATATCGGTTGCATGGAGTTGTTTGCCTGTGTGGCATGCTAAGATGCAAATAATCAAGGCTTGTGTTGAAAAGCAGAGTCTTGTGGTTGATGATCAAAGCACAGCATGTGTGGCACAACTTTGTGTAGCGTTAATTCGGGAGCCTCACACCCCGGTTGTGAACCAGAAACGGGAGAAGGTCCTCAGGGAGGACATTTGTTTCTTTCTAGTTAGAAGTGGCGTCAGTGGTTTTATATGCCCTAACGAGTTTGACTTATGTGGTTGTTGCTGTTGCGAGGCGCCTCAGATATATCGGTGACTATGTGAAGCCGATGGAGTCATTCGTTGGCTCATTTACGCCGCAAAGGGTGGGGAAACGCAGTGTTCAGACATTTTAATCCACATCGGTGGATCGGCCCTGACGATCCAAGGGCTCACCTGTGTCTGGGTCTTGAGGGGCGGACTAGAGGCTCTCGAATTCGGTAAGGACTATCTTTTGCCTCGGTTTAAAGATGGAAATCCAACTTCCAAATATGTGACCTTGCGATTTTATTTGTAGAGCCTAGTATGGCGACATAGTAGCATGGGATACTATGCCGTCTATGATTGAAACTTATGATTTGAAGTTGTTTTATACACTATGCATTTATTATAGTATCAAATGATTTGTTTTAAACGTACTAAGCATGTTTGGCTATTATAAGGGGAAAACCCCATCCCCCGGCTTGCGTCGCATTGTGTGATAGGACCTGGGTCTTATAATAGCTTCATTTTTCCAAAAAGCATTGCGCTGTTTTGTTATATGCACTGGTATTCTTGGGAGGAAACCCATTCCGTGTCATACGGCATGGTCCCTTGATTTACCTAACTTTAAAAATAAAGATTAGTAACTGTTTTATTTCTCACACCAGTCACATATCTCTTCTAGTTGTGTTTTATATTATTTCCGCTGCGATGTATTTAAATGTAGTTTAAATCTCTGACATTTTCGGTGTAATATTTATTCATACTTTGTATATTCTTGTATTTTGATGGAATTGTTGTAATAAGCAATGAAATGTTCTTCTGTCTACGTTCTTATTTGTTGTGGTCTCCAAACAATCAGGCGTTTCGTACGGTCTTGGTCGGTTTAGCGACTTATTCAGAACGAGCGAAATTCTCAGTCGTTACAAACAATATCTATATTGATTATATTCGTTTTTATAATGAATATAGAAAAGAAAGTGATTTCAAAATATAATATTTTGAAAATATTCTCATTTATATATTAATGATATGAAATATTCAATTTTGATTTAAAATTGAATATGAAGTTGAAATCGTTTTTAAAATGAATTTAGAACGATTTATAAAATACATTTTGAATTGAAATCGACGAAATATATAATATATATATATATATATTAATGGCTTGAATAGAACGCGTCGCACCGTGGCAGTTCGCGAATTTCGACTATTGACTTCGAGTTGACGTTACGAGAGATCCGACCGTCAGATTCTCCTGAAACCGGAACCTTGGGTTCGTATCGAAAATAGCTTTCCAATGAATATTAGAAATTTTAAATCTGATGGTTGGATTTGGAATTGTATCCAAATCAAATTTGGAAAAGGTCGCTGTAAGTGCAGTTCGACGTCCATTGTTGGAAATCGACTGAACATGCCTTGATAAAATTATTAAAAATATTAATAATTTGTGTAAAATCATAATATATGATTTGGAAAGAATTTGGGTGAAAAATCCCATATTTGAAAGGATAAAATTATATTTTTATCGAAATGAACTAGTTATGAACTAGAATTATAATCCAATGTTTTTGAATGAATAAGTTGGATTTGAAGTGGTTTTAAAAATAATCAGAATTTCCAATATACGAATTGGAATGGATTTGAATCGAAATTATCTGCGGAATATTTCGATGTTGGATTCCGTGATTATACAGATATGGTTATGGAAATTTGAAACATATATATATGTATATCGTTATTTCCAATATGATATTTGTTGGTTTCAGAATTTGATATTGAATATAAGCCAATATATTTTCTATTCAGAGCCTTGTATTTAATATCAAATGGGATTTTGGGTTCGTCGTGAATGGTGTCTCAAATAACACTGTTCTTGAACCCAATTTAGAAAAAAATAAAACTTTTAATTTAGATTTAGTGAAATTGTCCAATTAATTGGAATTGAATTTAAATTGGTTTTTAGGGTTTATCGTGAGCGGGGTTTTGAATAACGCCTGTTCTTTAACCTGATTAACAATGGAAAGTGATTTTGGGTTTATCGTAAACCGTGTTTTAGATGACATTGGTTCTTTATCCCAGTTAAAGAAAGGATATTGACTTTTGGGAAGATTAAAACTAAGTGGAGTTTTAATGAATCTTTAATTAGATTGAAATGATCGAGAATGGAGTATCACTAGTTTTGCTCCAAGCGATAGTTAAATCTTTAATTAGATTTGAACGTGAAATTGTAATTAATATTTACCGATAACACCGTGGTGTTAGATATGGAGTATTACCAGTTTTGCTCCATGGGATGAATGGGTTGGGATTGGGAAGTAAAATAAATAATTACTTCGATGTGGTTCGCTAATCCCGACTAGTTTGGAAAACCTTGACATTGTAACGAAAAGGAATTTCGCTCGATCCGTATCAGTCGCTAAACCGCCCAGACCGTTCAAAACCCCTGATTGTTTTGAGAACACAACAAAATAGAACGCAGACGGAAGAACATTTCATTGTATATTACAACAGTTCCATCAGAATACAAGAATATACAGAGTATTAACAAATAATGTACACTATAAAATATCAGAGATTACAATACATTATGTAGCAGTGGAAAATAATACAATACACAACTAGAAGTAATACACGGATATAGAGCTTTCCGAGTATCGTTCCAGCTATAAATCAGGATTGTGTGTGTAACGATCTAAGTTTTTTGAAAATCAAATTTGAATTTAATATGAATTTTAAATAAAATTTGGAAGGTTTAAATGATTGTTGAATCAGATTTTAAGGCGATAATAATATTTAAATGATGGAAAATTAAATTTTACTGTGGAATTTGTTACAACAATGTTTGTTTGGAGAAAACGTTTCGTCGTTAATCGAATTATCATGATAAGTTGTAGTTCAGTTGCTAGAATCAATCAGAATTTGAAATTAAATTATAACTAGATATTCGTTTAAAAATTTTGTTCAGTTTCAGTTCGCGTCGCCTTAAAATATTTTATAGAATTTTATTATAATTTTTATTTCGGAAAATACGCATATATTTTTCTAACGTATTTTGGGGGTAACTGTGGTCCCTTTTGACACTTTACAGAATTAACCAACCGGTCTATTTTACTTCTGTTTTTGGGATCGTGGAACATTGTGGTACACGATTTTTCTATTAGTTGCATTTATTTGCTGTTTATATTTATAAAGTAAAATAAAATAAAGAAATGTAAGCAAGAGAGTGGCAAAATATATTACTAGCGGAAAAAAGAAAAACTAGTTCATACGGTTGATAAGCAAGAAGGGGTATAAGAGTATGTTTCATCTGCCAATTTGATGCATGCGAAAGATATATATATATATATATATATATATATATATATATAAAAGTATAATCTAAACCGTGTGTATATTTAGGAAGACATTTGTAAATTTGCATGTCAACTCTTCCACCACGTGTAAGCATTATTGCTCCACTTGTCTTCAATTGTACAAGTCTATAAGTCTCGAAACCCTTCTCCATATATAACTTCTTTCATTTTTTTTTCATTTTTACCGTGCAAAAACCTTCCTTCCACTCTCTACCTACATTCCTCCACTCGGTTCCACCATCCATAAAAAAAAAAAAAAAAAAAAACTGCAAAAAATCGCATGCGCTCAAGCCTCCCACTGAACTTCCTCCTCTCTAGCTCCACCGCAAACATCCTGTCTCCATGCACGCTGCTGCTTCCCCAACAAAACTCCCCTTCCCCATGAATCCAGAGGTCCTTCACCATTAAAAGCATGCCCCGCCCACTTCATTTCAGAAATCACCGACTCTGATGCTTCCTCTAACCCACTTGGGCCAACTCTCTTTTATTTCCTTGGAACATGTGCCATAATTTGCTTGAAGCATGCTTCATGCGCAAGCATGTATTGCTTTGTCCGTATATATTGTATTTCTGTCCAAAGCCGAGCTCCTCTCTTCCGAAAATAGTCACCAACCCCTCCTACCCCAAGCATGAGACCTGCATGTTATTCCCCTTTCAATAGTTGGCCTTCCCCTTTCACAGTTGCACCACAAGCACCATTTCCTCTTCTCACTCGCAGATTGCATGCATGCGCATGTATTGGTTTTGTAGAAAAAAAAGGGGGAGCTTTTTTTTTAAAAAAAAAAGGAAAAAAAAGAGAACGTGAATAAAGAGAGAGAAGGGAAGGGAACAAAGCCTAAGAAAAGTGACGAGAAGAGAAAGAGCGAACAAGGAACAAATTCGTGAAGAGTGCAGGAAACACGCGGGATCCTGGAAAGCAATTAAGGTGAGAACAATTTAATTTAATTTATTTGATTTAAATTTTACATGCATGGTTAATTAATCTGAAATGTGCGGTTACATGAATGGCTAATAAATTGTTGTTAATGTGTGATGGTTGCCAAATAAATGCATGTTAGGCGCGTTAGTGTATAACGCGTATTTGGATTTTATTGGTTGATTGCATGTAAATTTGCTAGTGTGTTATGGTTGCCAAAATAAATGCAATTGAGGCGCGTTAGTGTAACGCGTATTTGAAATTTTATTGGTTGATTGCATGTAGAAAATGAATGTATAAAATGGTGGTTGAATGCATATATGATCTATATGTACTCACTATGTCCTTATATGAACTATCAGCCGAAAATTTGAAAATTTCCTAAGTTTAATTAAGAAAAGATTATTGGCTAAATGACAAATTAAGTAATATGTAGTGTTTTATTAATGTAATAATGTTATTGACTTACTAATACCGACATCCTTGGTTCGATAACATTTTCTAATTTAAGTAATATTTGATTTCAAGAATAATTTTTCCCAAATTAACATTTTATGATAAGGAATACAGTTGATAATGTTAATTTAAATTATATGGTGTCATTAAAGCGATTTATTAATCAAGTTATATTATTAACATTTTTTTTTAAAATATGGAATGAAATATTGATTCGAGTAATACCTGGAAACTTGTTAATTTGATTTAATGTATAAATAAATATGATTTTTGGAAACCAATTAACATGTTATTATCAACATTAAGTGATATTATAATGGATTTTGAAGTAGATCAAAATGAAAATGTGAGCTTGAACTAAATTACCGCCTACATTAATGATATAACATTGTGAATAAAAAATTTGTAAAGTTAATATTTAGAAATGTTAATTATTTTGTGAGTTAAATATTAAGCTAATGATAATCATCTTGTGAATCAGGTATTGTGTAGATGTAAATTTGGAATCTAAGTTTTAATCTAAATTTTAAGGAGACGCGGTGTTATACAGTGTTTTCAAATGACCTGAATTTGTATCATTTATCTTGAGTTCACAAAAAAAATTAAAAAATAAAATAAATAAATCAGACGAAAGTGATCTTCGGATATGTGATATATTTCTGTAGATGATGACTAATACTATTTGTGGAATTAAATAGTGGAAATATTGTAATTCTGCTTATTGTATCAGTTTAATATGGGAACATATATTGGATGTAAGAAGTTCGATCTCAAATCAATCATATTTATATATGTATATCCAATGTAAATTGGTTAGAACAACTTGAATGATATGACAATGACAGTGAGTTAATCGAATATGGTTTGGTCAATTATGAAAGTATTATAGAACTAAGTGAACAGAAGGAAAAAGTTGAATGTCTTCAAATCGGTTTGAGTAACTCAAGTTTTCTGAATTAGTTATACTCTTCGAGTATGAAAATGAATGTAAATCCTCGGCACGGGAAGGAAACAATTCCAGTTTAAAGTATTTTGCAGATTTATATGAGTTTTAACTATTTAAACATGTTATGTTAAGTTCAACGATATTTAAATAAAAACTTATTTGTTTTAAAGAGATGTTTATGTTTAAAGTATTATATTGTATACCTCTTCAAAGTTAAATATATGTTAAGTAATTATTTTAAACATTTCTATTTTTAAAATCGGTACATATTTATATAATCAGTTTATAAAAAATATTTTATTTTCAAATATTTCATTTGATTAAATTTGGAATTGTTTTCGATCCTGAATCCTTTGATTTGTATATAATGAATCTGTTTTGAATGATTTCAATGAATTTGAATTAAGAAAGTATTGAAATCGTGATCTTGGTTTACATTGATTGTTTGAAAGTAAGGCTTTAAGAAAAAGACTATCTATAAACGATCATCTCTTAAACAATCATTTCTAGATTTATAAAAGATTTAAGGGATGTATATGTGTGTGTATATATGATGGAAGCACTTATTTGAAATATGAAGCGCTGGTTATTTGGAAAGACCAAGATCGGAATTTATTTTGCGAAAACCATTCGAAATAACCATACGACGAAAAAAAATGAAGATATGAAGACGACGATTGAAGACCGTGGTTCTCCACATCGAACGGACTGCCTGCTGACTGGTTTCTTTACTGAATAGCTACAGTAGAGAGATGCCCCTATTACCGAAGTGGCAGAAAGTCCGAACATTTTTGGAGAATTTTCGGATTTTGTTCCATTCAGACCCAGAATGGACTTTTATGGATGGTGTGTCTGACATTGCAATTGACAGCGTAGCACTGATTTCCATGGATATGTATCTGGTTTGTGACGTACGAGCTCAAAGTGGTTATGTAATGATGGAAATCAGTGGTCATGTTGTGAATGGACAATGTGACATACCCAAGATATGAAATGAGCTTGTACGATCAAGGCATTGATTCTCTAGGCATGCTTTGTGTATGACGTGACATCGACAAACCTCACACCCCAGATGATGAGAAACTGGCGATTAGGTTGTATATATATATGAATTGATGATGACCGCTGCAGAAGTGGGAAACCACTTATGACTTATGGAGTAGGGTATGTTCGGGGGGCCGTGTCTTGTCGAAAACCGTTGATCTACCTCGCGATTTGTATTGGTGTCCGCGTCTGGATGAAAACCCGTGATTACATTTCGTTTGTGTTCCGATTGATCTTTCGTGCCAGGAATCATCATGTTGGAAACCCAAATCTCCAATACGAGCCATACAATTTTGGTTGTACATATATATATATGGCGACATAATATTATGGGTATTATGCCGTTTAGGATTAATACATTTATTTGCGAAATGGTTTTCCACACTATGTAATAGTATTGAAAGAGGATTTTCACGTATGAAGGCATTTTTGGTTATCATAAGATAAAAATCGCCCATCTGGTGTGCGCTTGCATTGTATGATGTGGGACGAGCTTATGATAGCTTCATTTTCAAAAGTCATTGCGTATTGATATGCACGGGCATTCACATGGAGTAAACCCTTTCCGCATTAGCGGCGTGGTCCGGTGAATTTCCCAACTTTAAAATAAATCCTTAAAATAACTGTTTTATGTTCTCACACCAGTCCCATGACTGACCTGGAGTTTATTGTTCCTTCCTAAACTCTGGTTGCCCACTAATTTTTACACGTGCAGCTAGTAGTTTAGTTTTACAGTTATAGATCGTTGGAGCATGATTTGAAGTGCTTTTTGAACTGGAGTTCACGCTAGAGTTTGGAGCTTCTGCTATATCATATTGTTTCTTCCGCTGAGAGTATATTTACTTTTCTTCTGCTGTATAAGTTGTAACTCTAATATTCTATGCAACTCTGATGTAATATTGTATTATGCAATGAAAAGTTCTGTTATTTTGTTCAATATATGTAAGTACCCATAACAATTCGTCTTGGTGAACGGTTTAAGTTGGTTTAATTACCAGCGAGAATCAAGCAAAAAGGCGGGTTGTTACAGTTGGTATCAGAGGTTTGGTTTATACAAAGCTTTGGGTACGACTATTTTGAACAAAAGGTAGAACTCATCAGAGTTATAATGTGTCATTAGAGATAGGGTTAGAAATGCCCTAGAATGAGATTTTGGAATATCCCATTGAGAGAGTGTATTTTGAAATCCATAGAAATTATTTTGGAACTAAGTAAATCATTTTGAAAATGATAATTATTTTGAAATATAATTGAAGATAATGGTTTTGAGTATTGTATTCGACGTCACGATTGAACTATCGAGTATGTAAGGATTTTGAATATACGTCTGATCAACGTATATACGAAGTCCAGTATATACTAAATAGATGTAGAATCACACTCTAGTCGCTCGGGGATGATTCTGTTGATGACTGCAGCAGCGTCGGTAATCATTTTTGAGTTTCGAAGGTGTGATGACTATATAATTCCAGTTTAAACGTCGAAGAATATTTAAAATCATCTAACTAAGTGTGTTTGTGAATAATATTAATGAAATAGTTTCATAAATTAACATAGGAATTTAATTTGGGCAAACAAAACTAGAAGTTTGAAAAAAAAAGAATTGAGATTAGCTTAAGAATACTTCAAGGCTTTGAACTATAAACTTGAATATGGTAAACAATAAGTGCTTAAATAATGAAAGATTTTTAGGAGTAATCTCACTTATTTGAAAAAAATGGTTGAAAATGCAATTTACCCATATCCCAAATCTGATAAGAATAATGGAACAAATTATAATAAACGTTTGAACATGAATTTTGTATTTTAATAAGTGGTAATCAGAAAGGATATTATACTTCTAGATGGATATTAAATAAGTTAATATAAGTAACAGATCTGAATCGATAACTAGCAGGAATATAAATGATAATATGCAAGTTAAAATTATTCTGGTTGAAAGTCTATTTTGCGTAGCAAACCCCTTAAGAAATTTAAAGGAAATTTTAACTCGAAATAAGAATTTGTTTAAAAATATGATTTAAAATATAACTAAAATTTTAAGTGGGGGAGAAAACCACCCCTCCCTGTTGTAACGTCATGAGTAAGTCAACTAGTAATTAATTAACAGGCAATTGTTTAAAACGCAAAGGAATATTAAAGTAAGATTTACCTTAATCGACTTGTCCAAAATCGTACCGTAGGTGCACCCAGTTTTTCTATTTTGACCTACGCTAGTTCCATTTTCAAACGAATTATTCTTGAAGAGCATCATTCATACCTTTTGTCCTATGAACTTAGTCAAGTGATTTGATTCGATCCCTCATTCTGATATTGAACTTTTATCTACGACCTGATTCGAGTACATGTAATTTGATTTCTCGAACGAAGCCAAGTTTTAAATTCAAACTAGAAATGGTGATCTATCAAATTGTTATGTTAACGAAATCTCAATAAATAGACATTGCATAGAAATTGAAAGAGTTTGGAATAAAGGGTCTATCTTATGCCAGAAATTGGATTTATAAATAATAGTTGATTATGAAAATTTACCTCAAATGTTTGAATAAATGCTAGAAACAGTACTAGTCGAAATATGCTGAATCAGAGTAGCGTAGCAGAAGCGTGATGGAAATGAATTTTTTTTTTCTTCCAATTGGTTGAGTATAGAATTTTTTTCCAAATAAGCTTCAATACTTGAAGGTAGAAGAAAAACATATAATTTGGATTTCAAGCGAATTAGAAATAAAAGGTTTATTCGATTATGTGAATATGAAACTAAGAGATGAAATCCAACAGTAGAAGATATGAAATTTTACCGAAGATCATAGAAATTTGAAACGTTTGAATAAGATCCTTGATTTCAAAATTTTGAAACATGATTTTCAGGTTGAAATTTTTCCTCAGATTGAATGGGTTTTCCAATTATTTTGGATGTGATGAATGACATATAAATAAAAGAAATTTCGACGACTAGAATGCCGATATTTTGAAATGTTTAGAGAACAATAAGTATTTGTAAATTATGGTTGCAAGATGATTTACAACTTCGGGATATGAAATGATTTGGTTTGTTCGAATAACCATAACTAAAAATGGGTTGTGATGAAGGATTGGATTTCGTATGAGGGGTGGTACTCAGTAGCCCTGTCACGAGGATGAACTTCTCGAACTAATAACCTATAGATTTGTTCATAGTATGTTTGAAACTTTGAAAGCAAACTGGGTTTTGAAAATCCCGAAGTTAAGTATGATTATGAAATAATATTTCAATGGTTTGAAATGGAATGGGGTTCAAAGTTAGAGAATTCATTATGAAATGCATTGCAAACTATGATTGTAAAAATAGTTAAAACTCAAACTTCTTTAAATCGATCTTTCCAAAATTATACGTTTCTAATATAATGATTTAAGTTTTGTTTTAATAAGCTTTCACATAAAGGTTTAGGCAAATGTAATCATATGAAAATTTTCCTATAAGTTGCATTGATAGATTCAGATTTAATATAAGAATTTGTAAGTTTAACAAATTTATAAATAAGATTTATTTTGCTTATGTATAATTTCACGAGCTCTCCTTTTTTAGGACAAAAAGCCTTAAGTGGGGGAGAATGTAACGATCTAAGATTTTTGAAAATCAAATTTGAATTTAATATGAATTTCAAATAAAATTTGGAAGGTTTAAATGATTGTTGAATCAGATATTAAGGCGATAATAATATTTAAATGATGGAAAATTAAATTTTACTGTGGAATTTGTTACAACAATGTTTGTTTGGAGAAAACGTTTCGTCGTTAATCGAATTATCAAAATAAGTTGTAGTTCAGTTGCTAGAATCAATCAGAATCTGAAATTAAATTATAATTAAATATTCGTTTAAAATTTTTGTTCAGTTTTAGTTCGCGTCGCCTTAAAATATTTTATTGAATTTTATTATAATTTTTATTTCGGAAAACACGCATATATTTTTCTAACGTATTTTGGGGTAACTATGGTCCCTTTTGACACTTTACAGAATTAACCAACCGGTCTATTTTACTTCTGTTTTGGGATTGTGGAACATTGTTGTACACGATTTTTCTATTAGTTGCGTTTATTCGCTGTTTATATTTATATAGTAAAATAAAATAAAGAAATGTAAGCAAGAGAGTGGCAAAATATATTACTAGCGGAACAAAGAAAAACTAGTTCATACGATTGATAAGCAAGAAGGGGTATAAGAGTATGTTTCATCTACCAATTTGACGCATGCGAAAGATATATAAAAAAAAGTATAATCTAAACCGTGTGTATATTTAGGAAGACATTTGTAAATTTGCATGCCAATTCTTCCACCACGTGTAAGCATTATTGCTCCACTTGTCTTCATTTGTACAGCTCTACAAGTCTCGAAACCCTTCTCCATATATAACTTCTTTCAATATTTTTTTATCATTTTTCCCGTGCAAAAACCTTCCTTCCACTCTCTACCCACATTCCTCCACTCGGTTCCTCCATCCATAAAAAGAAAAAAAAAGAAAACTGCAAAAATCCGCATGCGCTCAAGCCTCCCACTGAACTTCCTCCTCTCTAGCTCCACCGCAAACATCCTGTCTCCATGCACGCTTCTGCTTCCCCAAAAAAACTCCCCTTCCTCATGAATCCATACGTCCTTCACCATTAAAAGCATGCCTCGCCCACTTCATTTCATAAATCACCGACTCCGATGCTTCCTCTAACCCACTTGGGCCAACTCTCTTCTATTTCCTTGGAACATGTGCCATAATTTGCTTGAAGCATGCTGCATGCGCAAGCATGTATTGCTTTGTCCGTATATATTGTATTTCTGTCCAAAGCCGAGCTCCTCTCTTCCGAAAATAGTCACCAACCCCTCCTACCCTAAGCATGAGACCTGCGTGTTATTCCCCTTTCAATAGTTGGCCTTCCCCTTTCACAGTTGCACCGCAAGCACCATTTCCTCTTCTCACTCGCAGATTGCATGCATGCGCATGTATTGGTTTTGTAGAAATAAAGGGGGAGCTTTTTTATAAAAAAAAAGGAAAAAAAAAAGAGAACGTGAATAAAGAGAGAGAAGGGAAGGGAACAGAGCCTAAGAAAAGTGACGAGAAGAGAAAGAGCGAACAAGGAACAAATTCATGAAGAGTGAAGGAAACACGCGGGTTCCTAGAAAGCAATTAAGGTGAGAACAATTTAATTTAATTTTATTTGATTTAAATTTTACATGCATGGTTAATTAATCTGAAATGTGCGGTTACATGAATGGCTAATAAATTGTTGTTAATGTGTGATGGTTGCCAAATAAATGCATGTTAGGCGCGTTAGTGTATAACGCGTATTTGGATTTTATTGGTTGATTGCATGTAAATTTGCTAGTGTGTGATGGTTGCCAAAATAAATGCAATTGAGGCGCGTTAGTGTAACGCGTATTCGAAATTTTATTGGTTGATTGCAAGTAGAAAATGAATGTATAAAATGGTGGTTGAATGCATATATGATCTATATGTACTCACTACGTCCTAATATGAACTATCAGCCGAAAATTTGAAAATTTCCTAAGTTTAATTAAGGAAAGATTATTGGCTAAATGACAAATTAAGTAATATGTAGTGTTTTATTAACGTAATAATGTTATTGACTTACTAATACCGACATCCTTGGTTCGATAACATTTTCTAATTTAAGTAATATTTGATTTCAAGAATAATTTTTCCCAAATTAACATTTTATGATAAGGAATACAGTTGATAATGTTAATTTAAATTATATGGTGTCGTTAAAGCGATTTATTAATCAAATTATGTTATTAACATTTTTTTAAAATATGGAATGAAATATTGATTCGAGTAATACCTGGAAACTTGTTAATTTGATTTAATGTATAAATAAATACGATTTTTGGAAACCAATTAACATGTTATTATCAACATTAAGTGATATTATAATGGATTTTTAAGTAGATCAAAATGAAAATGTGAGCTTGAACTAAATTACCGCCTACATTAATGATATAACATTGTGAATAAAAAATTTTAAGGTTAATATTTAGAAATGTTAATTATTTTGTGAGTTAAATATTAAGCTAATGATAATCATCTTGTGAATCAGGTATGGTGTAGAATATAAATTTGGAATCTAAGTTTTAATCCAAATTTTAAGGAGACGCGGTGTTATAAAGTGTTTTCAAATGACCTGAATTTGTATCATTTATCTTGAGTTCACAAAGAAAAAAAAAATCAGACGAAAGTGATCTTTGGATATGTGATATAATTTTTGTAGATGATGACTAATACTATTTGTGGAATTAAACAGTGGAAATATTGTAATTCCGCTTATAGTATCAGTTTAATATGGGAACATATATTGGATGTAAGAAGTTCGATCTCAAATCAATCATATTTATATATGTATATCCAATGTAAATTGGTTAGAATAACTTGAATGATATGACAATGATGATGAGTTAATCGAATATGGTTTGGTCAATTATGAAAGTATTATAGAACTAAGTGAACAGAAGGAAAAATTTGAATGTCTTCAAATCGGTTTGATTAACTCAAGTTTTCTGAATTAGTTATACTCTTCGAGTATGAAAATGAATGTAAATCCTCGGCATGGGAAGGAAACAATTCCAGTTTAAAGTATTTTGCAGATTTATATGAGTTTTAACTGTTTAAATATGTTATGTTAAGTTCAATGATATTTAAATAAAAACTTATTTGTTTTAAAGAGATGTTTATGTTTAAAGTATTATATTGTATACCTCTTCAAAGTTAAATATATGTTAAGTAATTATTTTAAACATTTGTATTTTTAAAATCAGTACATATTTATATAATCAGTTTATAACAAATATTTTATTTTCAAATATTTCATTTGATTAAATTTGGAATTGTTTTCGGTCCTGAATCCTTTGATTTGAATATAATGAATCCGTTTTGAATGATGTTAATGAATTTGAATTAAGAAAGTATTGAAATCGTGATCTTGGTTTACATTGATTGTTTGAAAGTAAGGCTTTAATAAAAAGACTATCTATAAACGATCATCTCTTAAACAATCATTTCTAGATTTATAAAAGATTTAAGGGATATATATGTGTGTGTATATATGATGGAAGCATTATTTGAAATATGAAGTGCTGGTTATTTGGAAAGACCGAGATCAGAATTTATTTTCCGAAAACCATTCGAAATAACCATACGACGAAAAAAATGAAGATATGAAGACGACGATTGAAGACCGTGGTTCTTCACATCGAACGGACTGCCTGCTGATTGTTTTCTTTACTGAATAGCTACAGTAGAGAGATGCCCCTATTACCGAAGTGGCAGAAAGTCCGAACGTTTTTGGAGAATTTTCGGGTTTTGTTCCATTCAGACCCAAAATGGACTTGTATGGATGGTGTTTCTGACATTGTAATTGACAGCGTAGCACTGATTTCCATGGATATGTATCTGGTTTGTGACATACGAGCTCAAAGTGGTTATGTAATGATGGAAATCAGTGGTCATGTTGTGAATGGACAATGTGACATACTCAAGATATGAAATGAGCTTGTACGATCAAGGCATTGATTCTCTAGGCATGCTTTGTGTATGACGTGACATCGACAAACCTCACACCCCAGATGATGAGAAACTGGCGGTTAGGTTGTATATATATATATATGAATTGATGACGACCGCTGCCGTAGTGGGAAACCACTTATGACTTATGGAATAGGGTATGTTCGAGGGGGCATGTCTGGTCGAAAACCGTTGATCTACCTCGCGATTTCTATTGGTGTCCGCGTCTGGATGAAAAACCTGTGATTACATTTCGTTTGTGTTCCGATTGATCTTTCGTGCCAGGAATCATCAAGTTGGAAACCCAAGTCTCCAATACGAGCCATACGATTTTGGTTGTATATATATATGGCGACATAATATTATGGGTATTATGCCGTCTAGGATTAATACATTTATTTGCGAAATGATTTTCCACACTATATAATAGTATTGAAAGAGGATTTTCACGTATGAAGGCATTTTTGGTAATCATAAGATAAAACTCGCCCATCTGGTGTGCGCTTGCGTTGTGTGATGTGGAACGAGCTTGTGATAACTTCATTTTCAAAAGTCATTGCGTATTTATATGCACGGGCATTCACATGGAGTAAACCCTTTCCGCATTAGCGACGTGGTCCGGTGAATTTCCCAACTTTAAAATAAATCCTAAAAATAACTGTTTTATGTTCTCACACCAGTCCCATGACTGACCTGGAGTTTATTGTTCCTTCCTAAACTCTGGGTGCCCACTAATTTTTACACGGGCAGCTAGTAGTTTAGTTTTATAGTTATAGATCGTTGGAGCAAGATTCGAAGCGCTTTTTGGACTGGAGTTCACGCTAGAGTTTGGAGCTCCTGCTATATCATATTGTTTCTTCCGCTGAGAGTATATTTACTTTTCTTCCGCTGTATAAGTTGTAACTCTGATATTCTATGCAACTCTGATGTAATATTGTATTATGCATTGAAAAGTTCTGTTATTTTGTTCAATATATGTAAGTACCCATAACAATTCGTCTTTGTGAACGGTTTAAGTTGGTTTAATTACCAGCGAGAATCGAGCAAAAAAGCAGGTCGTTACACTGTGAATATTAATCTTCATTTTAAAGTTAGGTAAATCAAGGGACCACGCCGTATAACACGAAACGGGTTTCCTCCCAAGAATACTAGTGCATAAAACAAACAGCGCAATGCTAAATAAAGAACAATGAAGCTATTATAAGACCTAGGTCCCATTACACAATGCAACACAAACCGGAGGATAGGGTTTTACCTTATAATAGTCAAAGCATGCTTGATATGTTAAAAACAAATCATTTGATTCTATTATAAGTTATAATGTCAAAACAATTTCAATCATAAATATCAATCATAGACGGCATGGGTACCATATATCGTGTCGCCATACTAGCTCTACAATCAAAACTGCAAAGTCACTATTTGGAAATTGGATTTCCATCTGTGAAACGAGGCCAGGGATCGTCCTCTACCGATTCGAGACAATCAAGACTACCATTACTAAGGCAAGTACTCAGTCAAGCCTTGGAGCAATAGGGTCGGTCCACTCGATGTGGATTGAACTTAAACCCTGAACACTACGTTTCCCCGCCCTATGGGGCGCAAATGAGCCAACGAATGACTCCATCGGCTCCACACAGTCACCGATATATCTAAGGCGCCTCGCAACCGCAACAACCACATAAGTCAAACTCGTCAGGGCATGTAAAACCACTGACGCCACTTCTAGCTAGAAAGAAACGCATATCCTCCCTGAAGTCCACTCCCGTTTCTGGTTCACAACCGGGGTGTGAGGCTCGCGAATCAATGTTACACAAAGCTATGCCACACAGGACGTGCTTTGATCATCAACCACAAGACTTTGCTTTTCAACAGAAGCCCTGATCTATTGCCACTTAGGCATGCCACACAGTCAATTCACTCCATGCGTTAGATATCCATCAATATATAACCCCTGAGCTCGTACGTCTCAGAGAAAAGCGTTAAGCAAGAGAATAAATTCTCCGCTACCAAACATATATATATTTAATAGAAATCAATCACACAGACTAAAATCCAATGTCAGACAAACAGTCCATTTACAAGTCCGTTCTAGGTCTGAACGAAACCGAAGGCACCTTGTACCTCGCATATCCATCGATCTCCAAGTACGTCTGGACGATCACTAACTAATTCCCTCCTCTTGGGTGTACGGCCAAATCAAGATCATCGTTAATTATCCAAACGACGTGAAGACCTCCGGTCTTCAACCACCGTCTTCATCTTCGACACCACGTCGAATTGGTTATTCAGAATGGGATAAACCCGGTCTTTCTGAATAACTCGCGTATATAATAAACAAATGTTACACAAACACAACATACGCCTCATTCCAATTCATAATATTCTTTTATTCCAATATTCTTATACTATGGGAAAGGCTCCCATTAACTTTATCAAAGATAAATTCTTTAATCTTCTTTTGAATATTAATTCAAACTAGTCGGGATTAGCGAACCACACCGAAGTAATCATTTATTTTAATTTCCCAAATCCAACCTATTCATCTCATGAAGTAAAACTGGTAATACTTCATATCTAACACCACGGTGTTATCGGTAAATTCAATTAGCATTTCACGTTCAAATCTAATTAAAGATTTAACTATCGCCTGGAGAAAAACTGGTGATACTCCATTCTCGATCACTTTAATCTAATTAAAGATTCATTAAAACTCCACTTGGTTTTAATCCTCCCAATGATCAATATCAATGATTATCTAACTTGGGAAATCACATCTTGTCTTTAACTGGGTTAAAGAACTAATGTCATTTAAAACACGGCTCACTATAATAGGAGCTGCAGCGAAATTAATTTCATTAATTTTGTGATTAAGGTATTTAAAGGAAGGTAATTACTTTACTAATTCTTTTAGTTTAGTTTAAAAATGTGATCTTTTTTATTTATTATATAACAGTGTCATAAAATATGATTTATATAAAAATCTTTGTTTTGAAAATATAGTTATAAAGAACATGAATTTTAGAAATATAAAGAGCATGAATTTTAGAAATAAAAATAGAACTGATTTTGAAAATATAAACTAGAGTTGTTTTTGAAAAAATATAAACTAGAGTTGTTTTTGAAAAAATATAAACTAGAATGTTGTTTTTGAAAATATACATCGTATTGTTTTGAAAATATATATCGCGTTGTTTTTGAAATAAAATATACATTGCTTATAAAATAGAAATAGAAGAATAAAAATATGATTTTTATATATGATAACATAGAATAAAAATTCGATTTTTATATATATGAAGGAGGGATAAAAATTCGATTTATATATATATATATAAAGTAGCGATAAAAATTCGATTTTTATATATGAAATGGAAAAGTAAAAATAAGATTTTCATCTATTTAAATGGAGCGATAAAAATATAATTTTTCTATGAACAGCGTGAAAGAGAGTGCGATGAACCTGACTGAAAGAAAAATGGAATCCAGATGGTTCAGCAGTTCAAAAGTAAAGCACGGCGGAGTGGAACCCTCTGTGATAACTTCTCACCTTTAATTTTATTTTCTAGTTTAAAATATATACTAGGATACAGACGGTGCTTAGTAGCACCCGACACCCATCGTCCACAGACCATGGACAGCTTGTTTGTTTGATTGATGTGTTATGATAATTGATTGTGTGATGGAATGAATAATTATTTTATAGTTAAAAATATAATTTTTAACGGGTATATAAAATAAAGATTTATAAACAAATCGAGCGATTTGTTTAAATACACACATTTGACTGATATTGATTGGGACGATAAATTTTACACATCGCCCAACTGCACAAATAAAATCTGTTTTTGATTGTTTGAAACCCCACATGGGTATTGGGGGTGATATATGACATACATTAATCCCAATAATTAGTTGTATGTCGATCGATTGATTGACAGACTATTATAAGCGTTGAATATTTATATTTGATGCCTATACAGTGTAGAATGCACTTTGGATGATGGTTGATTATTTGTCATTGTTGATATATACATGCGTTGTATGGAAATCCATAGAAATAAAATCTATGGTAATCGATTGGGCCTCATTCCAATTTTGAAAAGAAATATTTGAATAGAAATATTTTAGAATAGAAATATTTGAAATAGAAATATTTGAAAAAAATAAGAAATATTTGAAATAGAATATTTGAAAACAGAAATATATGAAGCCGTGTTGATTAGATTGATGCCATTTTGACGCAAACGATATTTATATCGATTATATTCATTATTATAATGAATATTGAAAAGTGATTTCAAAATCGAATATTTTGAAAATGAATTCGAATCGAATTGAAATTGAATGGAAATCAATTTGAAATGAGTTCGAATTAAATTGAATAGATTTGGATTCAAATTGAAAATGAATTCGAATTGAAATTGAATGGAATTCGAATTGAAATTGAATATAATTGAATTCTAATTGAAATTGAATAGAATTGAATTTGAATTAAAATTGAATTGAATTGAATTTGAATTAAAATCAATTTGAAATGAATTTAAAACGAATTTATGAGGAAAAATTCAATTTTGATTTGAATTTGAAATGAAGTTGAAATCGTTTCGAAAACGAATTTAAAACGATTTATAAAATACGTTTTAAAAGGAAATTGACGATAAATATAATATATATATATATATATATATTATATAATGGCCTGAATAGAACGCGCCACGCCGCGGCAGTTCACGAATTTCGACCATTGACTTTGAATGGATATTGCGGGAGATTCGACCGTCGGATTTTCCTAAAACTGAAACCGTTGGGTTCGTATCGAAAAGAGCTTTCTAACGAATATTAGAAATTTGAAATCTAACAGTTGGATTTGGAATTATGTCCAAATCAAATTTGAAAAAGGTCGCTGTAAGTGCAGTTCGATGGCCGTTGATGGAAATCGACTGTACGGGCCTTGATAAAATTATTAAAAATAGTAATAGTTTTTGTAAAATCATAAGAAATGATTTGTGAAGAATTAGGGTGAAAAACTCCATATTTGAAAGGATAAAAATAGATTTTATCGAAATGAACTAGTTTTGAACTAGAATTGTAATTCATTTATTTTTGAAATAAATAAAGTAAATTTGAAATGGTTTTGAAATATAACCAGAATTTCCAATAATTGAATTGGAAGGGATTTGAATTTAAATTGTCTTCGGAATATTTCGATGTTGGATTTCGTGATGATACAGATATTGTTATGGGAATTTGAAAGATATATTAATATCGTTATTTCCAATAGGATATTTGTTGGTTGTAGAATTTGATATTGAATATAAGCCGATATATTTTCTATTCAGAGCCTTGTATTTAATATCAAATTGGATTTGGGTTTGTCGTGAATGGTGTCTTCATTAACACTGTTCTTAAGCCGAGTTGAGAAAAAGATTAAATCTTTTTATTTAGATTTAATGAAGTGTACCAATTAAATAATATTTAATTCAAATTGAACTAGTATTGATTTTTGGGTTTATCGTGAACAGTGCTTTAAATAACACTTGTTCTTTAACCCGATAATTAATGGAATATGATTTTGGGTTTATCGTGAACCGTGTTTTAAAATGACATTGATTCTTTAACCCAGTTAAAGATTAAAACTAAGTGGAGTTTTAATGAATCTTTAATTAGATTGAAAAATCGAGAATGGAGTATCACCAGTTTTCCTCCAGGCGATAGTTTAATCTTTAATTATATTTGAACGTGAAATGGTAATTGAATTTACCGATAACACTGTTGTGTTAGATATGAAGTACTACCAGTTTTACTTCATGGGATGAATAGGTTGGGATTGAGAAATAAATGATTACATCTGTGTGGTTCGCTAATCCCATCTAGTTTGAATTGATATTCAGAGATGATTAAAGAATAGATTTAAAGAATTTATCTTTGATAAAATTAATGGGAACCTTTCCCAAAGTATAAGAATATTTGAATAAAAAACATTCTGAATTGGAATGTGGCGTATGTTGGGTTTGTGTAACACTTGTTTATTATATATGCGAGTTATTCAGAAAGACTGGGTTTATCCCATTCTGAATAACTGATTCAATGTGGTGTAGAGGATGAAGACGGTGGTTGAAGACCAGAAGTCTTCACATCGTGTGGGTGATTGCTGATGATCTTGATTGGGCCGTACACCCAAGAGGACGGAATCAGTTAGTGATCGTCCAGACGTGTTTGGAGATCGATGGATATAAGGGTACTAGGTGCCTCCGGTTTCGTTAAGACCCAGAACGAATGTATAAATGGACTGTGTGTCTGACATTGGATTTTATTCTGTGTGATTGATTTCTATTAAATCTATATCTGTTTGGCGGTGGAGAATTTATTCTCTTGCTTAACGCCCTTCTCTGAGACGTAAGAGCTCAATGGTTATATATTGATGGATATCAAACGCGTGGAGTGAATTGTCTGTGTGGCATGCCTAAGTGGCAAATGATTGAGGCTTCTGTTGAAAAGCAAAGTCTTGTGGTTGATGATCAAAGCACGGCCTGTGTGGCGTAGCTTTGTGTAACGTTGATTTGCGAGCCTCACACCCCGGTGGTGAACCAAAAACGGGAGAGGACCTCAGGGAGGACATGCGTTTCTTTCTAGTTAGAAGTGGCGTCAGTGGTTTTACACGCCCTGACGAGTTTGACTTATGTGGTTGTTGCTATTGTGAGGCACCTCGGTTAGATCGGACGATCCGGGTCCGATGGAGTCATTCGTTGGCTCATTTATGCGCTAAATGGCGGGGAAACGCAGTGTTTAGGCATTTTAATCCACATCGGTGGACCGGCCCTGACGATCCAAAGGCTTGCCTGAATACTTGCCTAAGACATGGGCTAGATTGTCTCGAGTTCGGTAAGGACTATCTTTTGCCTTGGTTCACAGATGGAAATCCAACTTCCAATACATGACGTTTCGATTTTAGTTGTAATCATATACATGGCCACATAGTGGGATGGGGCGCTTATGCCGTCTATGATTGATACTTAAGATTTGAAGTTGTTTTATACACTATGCACTTATAATAGTATCAAATGATTTGTTTTAAAAGTATCAAGAATTCTTGGCTATTATAAGGTAAAAACCTTATCCTCCGGCTTGCGTTGCATTGTGTGATGGGACCTGGGTCTTATAATAGCTTCATTGTTCTTTATTTAGTGTGCTGTTTGTTTTATGCAGTAGTATTCTCGGGAGGAAACTCGTTTCGTGTAATACGGCGTGGTCCCTTGATTTACCTAACTTTAAAATAAAGATTAATAACTGTTTTAGTTCTCACACCAGTCCCATGACTGACATGGAGTTTATTGTTTCAACCTAATCTCTGGGTGCCCTTATTTTGACACGGGCAGCTAGTAGTATTGGTTTTGCAGATTTATATGCATAGGATCCTGATTTACAGCTGGAACGATACTCGAAAAGCTCTGTATCCGTGTATTACTTCTAGTTGTGTATTGTATTATTTTCCGCTGCTATGTAATGTATTGTAATCTCTGATATTTTATGTTGTGTAATATTTATTCATACTCTGTATATTCTTGTAATCTGATGAATTGTTGTAACATACAATGAAATGTTCTTCCGTCTGCGTTCGTTTGTGTGTTGTTCTGAAAGTATCCGCTCTTTCCTTACCGGGGAAGTTACGGGCTACTACAGACATGGTTTGAAATGATATCCAAAGGAAGATTAAAGAATAAATTTAGAAGAATTTATCTTTGGTAAAAATAATAGGAACATTTCCCTAGGAATGTGAATATTTGGATAAAAGAATATTCTGAATTGGAATGAGGCGTATGTTGTGTTTGTGTATAACTTGTTTGTTATATACACGGGTTATTCGAAAAGGCCGGGTTTATACCCATTCTGATTAACCAATTCGACAATAAGTCGAAGATGAAGACGGTGGTTGAAGACCGGAGGTCTTCACGTCGTTTGGAGGATTATTGATGATCTTGATTGGGCTGTACACCCAAGAGGAGGGAATCAGTTGGTGATCGTCTAGACGGGCTTGGAGATCGATGGATATGCGAGGAATAAGGTTCCTCCGGTTTCATTCACACCCAGAACGAACGTGTAAATGGACTGCATGTCTGACATTGGATTTTATTCTGTTTGATTGATTTCTATTAAATATATATATGTTTGGCGGCGAAGAATTTATTCTCTTGCTTAGTGCCTTTCTCTGGGACGTACGAGCTCAAAGGTTATATATTGATGGATATCAATTGCATGGCATGAATTGCCTGTGTGGCATGCCTAAGTGGCAGATGATCAAGGCTTCTGTTGAAAAGCAAAGTCTTGCGGTTGATGATCAAAGCACGACCTATGTGGCATAGCTTTGTGTATGGCGTTAATTCGCGAGCCTCACAGCTCGGTATGCGTCAAAAACGGGATGAGGACTCAAGGAGTGCACGATGTTTCTTTCTAGCTATGGGTGATGTTAGTGACCTACCAGCCCTGACATTTATATACTTTTTACCTATATGGTTGTTGGATGTAATAACCCGGAAATCCGAGCCAATTTAAAAATTTTATTTTGGCAATTTTAGCGGAATTTGAATATTGAAAATGAACGACGAAAAAATTAGTTTGAATAGAATTAGAGCGTATATATTTATATAGATCGTCGTTAGAATATAATTATTTAATTATAATTATAAAACGAATAGAAAATGGCGTGGTAGTTCGATAATTCGATTTCAAATTTCAAATGAATGTGCCGGGTGTAAAATAAACCGGATTTTGGAGAAACCAAAAATATTTGAATCTAATTGAGCATATCTTTCTAACGAATCCAGGAAATCAAAATTTCATAGCAGGATACAAAAGATACGTCCAATTGAAATTTCAGAATAATCGCTATGGAATTCTGGCCCTTAAAAATGGAAATTTTGCAAATGACCTCGGTTTTCAACGAAACCACTTTTGTTGGATCCGCGATGTCAAAGTATTGCTAAATTTCAAATTTCATAATTTTTCGAATCAATATGTGAGCGTGGCAAAGGAAAACGTGTTTGACCAGTTTCAGTTGATTTTAATCGACTGGAAAATGGTCCTTTTTCAAACAGTCTCAGAACTTGATGAAATATGTTTTGTTATGACCGTATCATCAATACGAAGCTAGAAATAATTTTTCTTGAATTTTTAGAGTTCTTATGTGGTCCCGGTAAATTGAAACGCGCGTTCAAATTCAATATATAGAGTTATATGTTGATTTTGACGAAACTGATCAAAACGATCGAATCATCTTACGATACATATCCCATTGTGTTCGGAATGGGGGTAATTAGCTATGGATGATAGGTGGTGGGTTCGATTATGAGTTCGAAATAAAAAGTTGTTTTTTTGAATTAAAAATAAATAAATAAAAAGTCAACTCTCCCTTTAGCCCTCTCTCCCTTCAAACATAACCCCCCTGGTGCAGTTTTCTAGATCGAAAAAAAAGAAAGAAAGAAAAAACACCGACGTTCTTAAATCCCCCCCCCCCAAAAGCTCGACCGCCGCCTCCCCTGTAGACCCCG
This sequence comes from Allium sativum, assembly GCA_030737875.1. NCBI lineage: Eukaryota > Viridiplantae > Streptophyta > Magnoliopsida > Asparagales > Amaryllidaceae > Allium > Allium sativum. The sequence goes on from CM060918.1 coordinate 847,382,734, forward strand.
ACCACCATGCTCCGCCTCGACCACCCCCCCTCTCGTTTCCTCCTCCCCATTCGAATCTTAAACCCGTGAGACACTGGAAGACCCACGCCCTAGCTTTGAAACGCCCGCCGCTGGACACCGTGGACCCCCCTGAGACGTTAAAGCCAGTGCCGCAACACCCCCCTCTCCAACGATGGTTCAACAGCCCCTCTCCCTTGAACGGTAAGATTTATTATTTGTTTATTTTTATTTATTCAGTATAATTAGTTTTAAAAGGATTTTTATAATGTTTTCATAGCGATAAATATACGATTTTTTTTGTGTGAAGTAGCGAAGAGGAATGCAATTTTTACGTATGATGTAGCGGATTAAAGATTCGATTTTTATTTATTATGAAGTTAGGAGAATAAAAATATAATTTTTAAATGCTGTAGAAAATATAATTTTTAAATGAAGGGAGAGAATTAAAATGAGATTTTTTTATCTTTGAAAATAGCAGTAAAAATATAACTTCTATATTTGAAGTAGCACCATAAAAATGTGATCTTTTTAATATGAGCATCGTTTTAAAAAGATGATTTTTATCTTATAAGGAGTGTTATAAAGATGTGATTTTTATATAGTAGAAGTTATAAAGATGTGATTTTTATATTGTAGATAAAATAAAAATATGATTTTTATTCATGTAGAGTAAAAAAAATATAATTTTTATTATATTACTAGCAATGTAAAAATAGAAGTTTTACCTATATGGTAGCGATGTAAAGATAGAATTTTTATCTTTATAGTAGCGGTATAAAAATATGATTTTTATATACATAGCAACAATATAAAAATGTGATTCTTATATATGTAGTGGCTAAGGACGATGAAATTGACAAAAGGCGAGCATGGCGAAGATTTTCTACATATGAAGAGGCGTGGCGTTTGGTTTAGCTAGTCGGTGAGAACTCTTCACTTTTAAATTTATTTCTAGTTAAAATATATACTAGGATGCAGACGGTGTTTAGTAGCACCCAACACCCGTCGTTCACAGACCATGGACGGCTTGTATGCTTGTTTGTTTGATTTTGATGTGCAGTTGATTGTGTGATGTGATGTGAAATGAAATAAAATATTTTATAGTGGAAAATATTTTATAGTTAAAAATATAATTTTTAACGTGTATATGAAATGAATAATTATAAACCAATCGACGATTTGTTTATATACACTGATTTGACTGATATTGATTGGGATGATAAATTTTGCACATCGCCCAACTGCACAAATAAAACCTGTGTTTGATTGTTTGAAAACCCCACACGGGTATTGGGATGACATATGACGTACACTAATCCCAATAATTAGTTGTATGTCGATCGATTGATTGACAGACTATTATAAGTGTTGAATATTAGTACTAGATGCTTATACAGTGTAGAATGCACTTTGGATGATGGTTGATTAATTGTCATTGTCGATGTATACATGCGTTGTATGGAAATCCATAGAAATAAAATCAAAGGTAATTGATCGGGCCTCATTCCAGTTTTCAAAAGACATATTTGAAATAGAATATTTGAAAATAGAAATATTTGAAAAAGAAATATTTGAAAATAGAAATATATGAAGCCGTGTTGATTATATTGACGCCATTTTGATGCTAACGATATTTATATCAATTTATATTCGTTTTTGTAATGAATATTGAAAAGTGATTTCAAAATCGAATATTTTGAAATGAAATTCAATGTAACGACCCGAAAAAATGCGATCTTGGTTATCCGATATACAACACATATCGAATATCCAAGGATCGAAAATAACCGAATAGTTAATGAAAGAAATTAGAAGGTGAGAATAGATAAGATAGAAACTTAGAATAGAAGAAGAAGAAGAACACAACATCAGAGTAACACGAACCTCACAGCGGAACGAATAACATATAATAGATAACATAACTTTGAAATATATAGTTATGTATACAATAGTACTTATCAGAGTAGAGCACTTACAACACAGCGGAAATAACTATAGCTATATGATCTTGAAGCCTCCTGCTCCACGCTCTTCCAGTATATCTGTAAAACCCGGCTACTTGACTGCCCGTACAAATTTAGGCACCCAAGTGTTTAGGGAAAACAACAAATAAACTCCGGGTCAGTCATGGGACTGGTGTGAATAAACTCAAATCATTTAAACAGGTATATGAACAAGTAAACGATATCTCATAAGACCACGCCGCACAACGGAACGGGTTTTTCCCTTATGAGAATCCAAAATATCTTTATATCAAAAACCTTTTGATATTATAATAATGTCTATGTACAAATAGATATCAACTAGCAGAAACGCTTTCATCTCACGTTCTACATATATAGTATACAATCAAAATCGCAAGCACGTATTGGATAATGGATTTCCAACTATGACAAGGTATGGAATCACCTTCCGATCAGTGTACTCTAGGAACGATACACTGGAGTTCAACAAGAACATCTTGCAACTCAGCCACACATGACCGACCACTCATTTCGCTTGAGTGTATCGAATGTACATCACCAACGGTTGGGATCAGCAACCGTTCCCGTATATATATGGGACAGCATTGATAGATTTAAGAAACAAATGAATATTCACTAGATAGGTGATTATACACCCTACTTCGGTGCGACCGACTTAGCCATGCTGCCTGCCCGATTTCTGTCATTTACCGGTTGATGAGGCTAGAAGCTACGCTTTATCATTACATCAGATTCACTTCCAATGCTACATTGTCAGATCCATCGAAAATCACTAACTGAGGTCTACAACAATACATTACGTGTCAGCTAAAAGAAGTTTCCTTCTCCGCTTCCACTCTTGGTACGGTTGAAGAAATCAATGTACGTAATCGTCTGGAAATACCCTGTCAGACATCCATCTTCATTCACTTAGAATGTCACATCGTCATACCCGCCAAATCACAAATTGACTTATCCAAAAATAACACGGGTATACAGCTAAGAGAAACGAATTCCTCCGCCACCAAACGTGAATACGTTTGAACAGATCAACTTACGCGATCCATTGGATACACTCTGTCAGACTTTCGTCCATACAAGTTGTCCTGGGACTGGACAAACCGAAGGCACTATTCTGTAAACAGGATAGCCCTTGCATTTTACTCAGTCTTCAATTATCTTTGGCATATATGATTCGCAACGCTTATGCCAATACAGAGTGGTTCTTTGGATTAAAATCCAACCGGTCTCTCCATATTAACAACGTTAAAGTGGTCAAAACTTCGATAGTCGGTGAGTTAACTATCAAAGAAAAACAAGTGTGCAAACAACGATATTATTTCCAGATGGAAATTATATCGAACAAACATCATTTAACATTAATCTCTTTAGTTCATTTATTTACTTATCTCCTGTTTCCCTATATTCTAAATTCTTATTTTCTTTTATCAGAAAACATTTCTGATTCTCGTTTGGAAAACATTTCCAAAACTCCTTTTCAATCAAAACTTACCATTTCTTAGTTAAGAAGGAAGTCACTCAAGTTGGGGTATAATTACCTCTCAGACCTTAACTGAACAACGTTATAACTTCGAAATGGTCAAAGTTTATCTTTTTAATATTTAACAACTTCTTTACGCCTTTCTCGGATTCAATTTTACTAGTCCACTTCTATATTTAAAACATTGGTTATAATGATAACGCTATAATCCCTACTTTCGAATTATCTAACTTTAATTATAACTTCTATTCTTATTAGTGAATAATTAACCTTACACTTATTTATTTATAAATAAATAAATCTCTATTTAAACACTGGAAAGTATAAGTACTTTCCTGAATTCGATATAATCGAATTTGCCGATTAACTCTCTTCGAGAAATCTCTATTTGATTAACTCTTCTTCGAATAACCTATATTCGATTTACTCCTTCTCGAATAAACGACATTCGATAATCTATCTCCGAATAACTAATATTCGATAACTCTTCCTCTTCAAATATCTCATATTTGAAAATCTCACTTTGATTAAACTATAATCGATAACTCCCTTCGATGAAACTAACATCGATAACTCCTTTCGATGAAACTAACATCGATTTATTTAACTCGACGAACTTAACTCGACTAACTTAACTTAACTCGACTAACTCGACTTACTTGGTTCGACCAATTCGATTCGATCAACTAGGCTCGACTAACTTGACTAACTTAACTCGACTTACTTGGTTCGACCAATTCGATTCGATTTACTAGGCTCGACTAACTTGACTAACTCTGTCTCAAATAACTATATTTGATTAACTCTAGTTCGTTTTAACTCTAATCGATTAACTCTAACTAATTAACTCCAACTGGTTAACTCTATTTGATTAACTCTAACTGGTTAACTCTAACTGATTAACTCTAACTGGTTAACTCTAACTGATTAACTTTAACTGGTTAACTCTAACTGATTAACTTTAACTGACTAACTCGACTTGACTAACCCCTTTCGAATAACATATTCGATTAACTAACTTTCGAATACCATATTTGAACAACTAACTTCAAATACCATATTCGATTAACTAACTTCGAATGTCTATATTCGATTAACTAACTTCGAATACCATATTCGATTAACTCCTTTCGAATGTCTATATTCGATTAACTCCTTTCGAATGTCTATATTCGATTAACTAACTTCGAATACCATATCCGATTAACTAACTTCGAATACCATATTCGATTAACTCCTTTCGAATGTCTATATTCGATTAACTAACTTCGAATACCATATTCGATTAACTCCTTTCGAATGTCTATATTCGAATAACTCCTTTCGAATGTCTATATTCGATTAACTAACTTCGAATACCATATTCGATTAACTAACTTCGAATACCATATTCGATTAACTCCTTTCGAATGTCTATATTCGATTAACTAACTTCGAATACCATATTCGATTAACTAACTTCGAATACCATATTCGATTAACTCCTTTCGAATGTCTATATTCGATTTACTTTATTCACTTTATAAAGATTTCCTTTTTAACAACGTTTTATTCATTTGAAAAGATTTACTTTTAAATAATGGTTCTACACTTTACAAATGTCCTTTTTATAATGTTCCCTTTCCAATTCTATTTGTAAATGGTTTACAAATATTTCCTTTTCAAATTTATTCTTGAAATACTCTAACTCCTTAAATTCCCGGGAAAATTCGCCATAACCTCCTTTGTATCGGGAGCATCGGGAAAATCCCCAAACCCGCCACACAGGCCTTTCCATTCCAAAAAGAAAATGATTTGAATTTATTTCCTTTTTAAAATACCTTCTATTTATAAATATTCCCATTTATAAATATTTCTTATTTATAAATATTTCAATTTATAAATATCTCTGTTTTCAATATCACTTTGAAAATCTCCTTATCAACATCCCGTATGTTATGGTATTCAATCATATCAAATCACGATGTTCAATATCATCCAAGCACATATAATCGCCCATAGATTTTATATCACATCATATAACAATATATGAAAGACAATAAAATAACTGTTGAGGAATCCAGTCGGATTCCTCCAACCTGTCTCCCTGCATCCACAGATGTTACACAATATGACTATCATCACTTTCAGTTCAATATAAATTATTCTGATAGCAAAATCAATATATAATTATTTAACGGTTTTTATATATACATATAATTACATATATATATATATATATATATATATAATTTTCACTAACTGACTAGCAGTTCAATCAATCAACCAACACACAACAATCAACAGATGATTAACAGTTCTAAGAATACATTATAAAAATAGAACTGTTCAGAGTTGGTAAGTTTTACTCACATTGATGCGTTAATCGTTAAATAACGGTTTACATTATTTGACTCAGTTGGACAATTTATTTCGCCATAAATTGTAATGAGCTCCGACGCACTTCCAGTCAGTCTCATTGTGTTGCTCCCGTCCATACGATTGTAACGGGCCTTGTTCCGGGGAATTCTACTTTGGACGTCGGCCCAACCACCTATGTTATTGTTGCGTTCATCTTTCCAAACTAAAGAAACCATCCGCTCGCTCCTACCATGAATTCTTCACCGACTTTCACAAACAAGAGTCACCGACCCGATCTCCTTGTATATTATTTAACTGCTCCTCCTCTTATTACCTTAAAATCAAACAACAGAGCACTGTTTTGTATCCAGAACCGTAACTCCCAGTCACACATGACTGCAGTATTACCCATAGGACCCGAGACATCCTTCTTCTCCGTTCCTTCTTGAATCACTTTGCTGTATCAAACAACAACCACCACTTTAATTTTCTCCTCTCCACTATCGTTCCAACTGAACGTCCCTCCACTCTTCACAAAAACAACTATCCCCTCATACTGTTTTTCACAGAACTCAGTTAAATCCCCTCGTTCTTGCTCCTTCTTTACTTGCGCACTGACCCAACGCAGACACCCAGACTTCATCATTTCAAATGTCGCAACCTGCTACTCCCAACAAAGCCCTCCTGACCTTTCTGAACATCACAACTCCTCACTCCACACCATCCCGTCAGTGCGCCCCCTTGCCAACAACCAAACACCGCCCTCCGATCTTCCCTCGACATCATCTAGCACCGCCCCTCACCTTCAGGAACTCGAACGCAACCTCAACCTCAAGTTCGATGCACCCTAAATCGTAGAACCACCGAACCCTAGTTGCTGTGAACACTCCGCTTCGACGGAAACAGAGTGCGGATGCCACAATACATACATAGGATTGAAGAGATTTGTAGTAGGAATTCAAAGACATCAGTTTATGATTTAAGGAATTTTATTTCATTTTTGGTGAATTTTTGAAAGGGATGACTTTGGTTTGAGAAAGGGAAATGCAGCGGCTGGCTTTGATGTTTGAGAGAACGCAATTTCTAGGTCTTAAGGGCTGAATACATGTGTACTTATAACAACCAAAATATCTAAGATATTTTGTTATTATATACTTTAAAAGCTTGGAAGAGGATAGGCCACGTTTTTGTTTTGAGGACCACTCATTTGTTCGGCTGAGATATATGGCAAAATATGTTAATTTATACCTTACTTTAAAGTGTATATACGGCGAGAAGAAAATAGCAGTTCCTCAAATCTGCGACGGCCACTCTCGACCTGTTGTCGATTTGTTTTATGTTCTTGGCCGCATAATTTTGTTTTTCCCAATATCGTTTTATATAAGTGAATTTGGCCCATTATTTATCTTTATTAAATTAAAACTTGACGGTGAAGTTCCACATAAAAATAACCTCATTTCGTAAAATTCCATTTACGTACGAACCGCTATGGACTGAAATAACCATACCGTTGTGTCGAGCTGGACACCACGATCCCAAAAATAGTAGATGGACTCATATTTTTGAAACTTCAAAATGTCGATTACAGGGTGCGAAACACTCCAAATAAAAAGTTGCTTATTTAATTAATTAAAAAATATAGAAAAATTCTAAAAATTAAATTATCACTATTTCCCAAAAGAACCTTATTTAAATTCAAACCCGATCTCTAGTTATATCGAATAAACTGTTATGGTCGATCAACGATTCTATAGAGACTATTTTAAAATTTGATTTGGACATAACTCAAAATCTACACGACGAAATCCTAATCTCTCTCTTCCACTAGAAAGATATACTCCACCAGCTCCACACGTTTCTTGTTTCACAGAAATCCGATTTAAAACGGACCCTGTATACTCAGTTGAAGTCTAAATCACCAAATAGTGAACTGCAGCGCCATTTCGAGCTCGTTTATAAATATATTATAAACTATACGTTCTAACGCTGTCGATTCCATATATACGTTATTATATTCTGAATCGAAACTCAACCACATCTCGTATACTATTCAATTCACACTCTATTGTGAATTCTACTATTTCCGACTACCTCGACATTATAATATATTATTATATTATAATTATAAATTAAATATTCAATTGTAACGACCCGGATTTTTCGAACAGTATTTTAAATATTTAGTATCGTTTAAATATTGAATTAACCATATAAAAGAATTTTTTTTTGGATTATCGATTAAATAATCGAAATACGATTTATTTTGATAATTATCGTAATATGAAACAATAACAATTGAATTCAGAGTTAAAACTGTATCAAAACAATTCTATAGATTAGTATAAATTCTATTTGAATTAGAACGATGATAATACTTTATTTTCGACGAATTTAATTATTTGGAATTGATTTATATTTTAAATCAAATTTAATTTAAATCGTTAATTTAAATTTTAATCTCTTCTGTACATTAAATTTAATTTCAGAAACCGCTCTGCTAAGTCTAGAATAGCAAATTTTGTTTAAAACGTTGGTCGTCACAGTTGAATAGCGGTTCGGGGACCGCGAGATCTTTTAAGTTATTTAATTAAATAAATCTGCATTGTTTTAAACCAAAAATTAAATAAAAAATAAGAAAAATAAAAATAAATAGCCAACTTATTCTTTGTTATGCTATGTCTACCCGTAGCAAACAACTTTACATTTCACTCCAGCTCAAATTTGGTCTCCCAGCTTCATGATGAACGAAGACACAACTAAATAGCTCCACCCTAAACTATCAAACATCGCAGACCTACTGTGTTTTCTTGAGCCGAATTTTCTGCTCCCTAGCTTCACTACAAAGGAAACAACTATTTAATGGCTCGTACCCTTTTGTTTCCTTCATTCGCGTATATATATCGATCCACGCCTTTGTATATTTTCGATTCTCAGTTCCGAAATAATTCTGCTCCTTTGTTCTTTCTTCTTTCAAATTAAACCCAAATCATCACTTTGCTCTCCACAAATTCGAACAACCGCAACCCTTGAAGCTCGATTCAATGTTGGCAACGCTGACGGTTTCGTAGGAGGCTCGCGATGGACTGGGAGCGGGCCAGCATGATGATAGAAGGTCCGATCTGCGTTGCGGGTATGGGTTGAAACTGAAGTACGAATGATTTAGGAAAAGTGCGATTACTGATAGACGGATTGCTGAAGGTGGGTTCGACAGGGTGAATTAGGATTTGTAAAAGGGAATGCGATTATTGTGAGGGATTTAAAAGGGAATGGAAAGCGATTGTGTGATGTTCGGTGAAATGCCAAAGTGAAGAATCTTCGTTTGAGCTGGTTTTGGTCGAGGAAGTGCAAGGTATAAGGAAGTGGATAAAGCCGTGGATTAACGAATTCGAACGAGAACAATTCGAAGTAGGAGAAAAGGAGGATCCGCTTGGTTCTTTGTCTGTAGACATGGAAATGAGATTAAGGTAATTTAAATTTAATACCTTAATTAGTTTAAAGTTTAAAGAAAATATCTTAATTAGTTTAAATGTTTTAACAATACATAGGTTTGTTTAAATTGGTTAAATTAGAATTAATTTAGCAACCATTAAAAGAAGAGAAAATATAGGAAAGTTATTTATTTATTTAAATAGTTAATTTAAATAAATAAACGTTTAATCGGTAAATTTAAATAAAATTATCGCAGGTGCGAATACATTCGAGAAGATTAGTAACCGTTAAATTGAAAAGAAACAGGAGTGGATCGCGAATCTAAATCACGGTGAGTAAATCTCACTCACCTTTTATTTATAATTATTTTTATTTCGTTAAAAATAATGGTTGTTGCTCGTTTGGATTTTCCTGCTTGTTTTACATATATTAGTTATTTAGGCTATATATATATATATATATATATATATATATATATATATATATATTGGGTTGATTGATTGGTTGGATTCCCGCAGTCTCATTAGCGGATGCCCGCAGTTTCATAGCGGATGATTACCCTATACGCCCCACGCTATGATTAGTGGATGACCTTCTATACCGCGATATTCTGCCACGAAGCAAAATGGGTATTATTTATGTGCTAACATCTGTGGATGCAGGAAAACAGGTTGGAGGAATCCAACTGGATTCCTCAAAAATATATTATCTGTTTGTTTATTTGTTTGCATATATATTGTTATATATGATGTGTTAGAAAAATAAATAATTGGTTGCTTTGTGTGTTTTATCACTGGGCTTAAGCAATGATATTTAAAAATATCGTGGGAGGATATTTGAGATTTGAAAGGGAAAATTCTATTTTTAAATAGAATTTGAAGTTTTAAATGGAAATAAAATATAAACTTGTTTTTGAAAATAAAACAAGTAGTTTCTTTATAAACGAAGTTTATAAATAGTTCTTTTATAACGAAGTTATAAATGAAGTGAAAAGAATTATCATTTGATAATTCAGAAATAGAAATACAAGTGAGAAATTGGAATTTGAAATGAAATTTCAAAATAGGATGTGATATGAAATTTTTAAATATATAACTCAAATGAAATTTGAGTATAACATTTGAATAGTAGAATTAGAAAAGGAGTTTAAATATTTGAATTTTAAAAGGAGATTGAATATTAGAAATTCAAATAGAAGTTCAAATAGAATTTGAATAGACGAAATTAGAATGAAAAATAGAATTTGAATTCAAGAAATTAAAATAAAACTTGAATTCAAAGGAATTCGAATAAAGAAATTCAAATAGAGATTTGCATGTAGAATTTCAAAATAGAATTTGAAATAAACTTTGAAATAGGATTTTCAAAGTAGAATTGGAAATAGAATTTCAAATAGGATTTCAAAATAGGAAATCCAAATGGTTTTGAAATGGAATTTGAATTCAAGGGAATTCAAATGGATTTGAGTAAAGGAATTCAAATGGTGGTAAAAATAAGTTTGAATAGTCGAATTCAAATGGGGTTGGAAATGAATTTGAATATTAGAATTCAAATGGAAATGGAAAATGAAATTTGAATATAAGAGATTCAAATTGAATTCAAATAGGATTTAATCTATGGGATTTGAATATGAAATTCAAATGGGTTTTAAACTATGGAATTTTGAATATAGAATTTAAAAAGGAGTTTGAATATTTGAATTTCAATAAATTTCAAATATAAAAATTGGAATATAGAAGTTCAAACGGAATTTAAAAATAGAGTTTGAATAAAAGAATTCAAATGAATTCAAGTATTGAATTTGAATATGGAATTGAAATAGAAATTCAAGTATTGAATTTGAATATCAAATAGAAAAGGAATTGGAAGTTGAATATAGAATTCAAATAAAAGTGAGATTGGAATTTGAATCAAGAAATTCAAATAGAGTTAAACGGAGTTGAATTCATTTTAGAGAAGTTTAAAGGTTTATAAATAAATATAATTAAAACGAACTCGCCGTAGCGCTGCAGTTCGAAAAATAGCGATTCGAACTTCAATCGAGTATACATGACTCAATTGGAGTCGGATCTCTTTGAAACAAGAAACGTCAGGACCAGTTTGATAATAGTTTTCTAATGAAAGAGAAAAATATGAATTTCGTCGTATAGATTTTGAGTTATGTCAAAATCAAATTTTCAGAAAAACAGCGCCAGAACTATTTAAAACCAAAACGGTTTATTTCATTTTATAAAAGGATTTTAAACAAATAAAATCCGAATTTCTATTTAGAAAATTTCAGATTTGAGTTATAAAATATATGTGAACTCAGGTGGAGTAATGAATTGATTTTTGAAACAGAAATCAGATTTTTGATTATTGAATAGAATTAACTAATTCGAACAGTAATTAGTAAATGAGATATTGAATTGATATTGGGCCTTAAATCAGTGAATTCGATTTGAAATTTATATTCGAAATAGAAAAGAGAACTAGAATTGAAATTGAAATTCAATTTGGTTATGAACGAGTTAAATATTTTGTTTGAACATGTTATGTTCAAACAAAGAAGTGAAATAGGCAAAATGACTAATTAAAGAATAATTGAGCAAAACTGAATTCAAACGATTCAAAATTTAATTCAAACGAATGGATTGAGTTGAATTGAATTGGAAACAGGTGAACAGGTGTTAAACAGATATGGGATGGAGTATATGAAGATTTTTATTTATGTGCCCGACAAAAAGGTACATGTTTAAATATATATATGGGTTTTATGCGCCGTATCGGCAAGCCGCTTGGCTTTTCCTTTTTCTTTTGATTGGGGAAGATACCGGGATGCTATTTGAAATTTCCCGATGCTCCCGATACAGGGGAGGTTATGGCGAATTTTTCCGGGAATTTAAAGAGTTAGAATATTTTTAAGAAATTTGACAATTAGAAATCTATATATCGATATGTATAGAATTCGATAAGGAAACGAAATCAAAAATAGAATATTGTAAACAAAAAGGGAAATCTATAAATTAGAAATAGAAAGCAAACCATACACGTGTTTTAGAATGAATAATGGGGTTTATTTGTGTGTTTATTCGAGATTAGTGGTTTTGCCGTTTTGAAGTTGAGGATGTTTTCAGTTAAAGGTCTGAGAGGTAATTTTACCCCAACTTGTTTGATTTCATTTTTAATGGATAAATAGCAAGATCCCGTCTCGAAGAGAAGTGTTTGAAATAGAGTTAGTTGAATAAAATATTTTGGGTTGTTGTAACGATGTTTTACACAACATTCGTTTTAAACCCAAGTGATGGAATTTTGGAAATATAACAAGTAAATATTTCCTGAGTATAATTAAAATAGTCGGGATAGAGATAAATGATTGGAATTGTTTCCAATTGCAAATAGAGATATTTTCTAATATATAGAAAATAAAAGAAGTTAATATTTGGAAACGTTTTCCAAATGGCATAAGAGGCAAGATGATTATTGAAAATATTTGGGTAACAACTATTGATAGAGAAAATGGAAAAGTGATTTAATTAATGAAATATTAATTAAAGAGCCCAGTGATTTGTTTGATATGTTGGATGAACACTTGTTTTTATTCGATAGTTAAATCACAGACTATCGAAGTTTTTGACCATCGTTGTCAATATGGAGAGACCGGTTGGATTATTATCCGAAGAACCACTCCGTATCGGCATAAGCGTTGCGAACCAAGTATGCTGAATATATTGAAGACGGAGTAAAGTGCAAGGGCTTTTCTATTTATAGAAATAGTGCCTTCGGTTTCGTTCAATCCCAGAACGAACGTAAATGGACGAATGTATGACAGAGTATTTCCAATGATCAAATGGGTTGGTCTGTATAAATATATATGGTTGCAACGGATTTATCCCTTAGCATAATATCCAGAATATTTGTGCAAACTCAACTAGTGATTAACGGATCTGACAATGTGGCATTCAAAGTGATTGTGTTATCAATGAATGGTAAATAATCGTAGCCTCAGGCCTCAACAACCGGGAAAGGACAAAAATCGGGCAGGCAGCATAGCTATGTGGGTCGCACCCATTAGGGTGTATAATCACCTATCTAGAGAAATTCCTTTTGTTTCTAAATCTATCGATTCTGCCCATTCGGGAAACAGTGGTTTGAGTCCAACCGTTGGTGATATACATTCGATACACTCAAGCGAAATGAGTGGTCGGTCATGTGTGGGCCGGGTTGCAAGACGTTCTTGTTGAACCCAGGTGTATTCGCCTCTAGAGATACATCATCGGAAGGTGGTTCCATACCTTGTCATGTTGGAAATCCAATCTCCAATAAGCGCCATGCGGGTTTTGATTTTATACTATATATGTGGAGCGTGAGATGCAAGCGTTCTGCTATTTGGTTATTTATTTGATGTAGACATTATTATAATATCACTGGATTTTCGTATCAAAGTGTTTTGGGTTATAGTAAGGTAAAAACCGTCCATGTTTATGCGTGGGCTGGTCTTACTATTATCTTTTCTTTCGAAAGGATTTTAAAAGTTAAACAAGTGTTTGGAGTTTACTCACACCAGTCCCATGACTGACCTAGAGTTTATTTGTTTTGTTTTCCCTAAACTCTTGGGTGCCCAAATTTGTACGGGCAGTCAAGTAGTCGGGATTTCACAGATTTATTTGAAGGAGCTGGAAGTAGGAGGCTTCACCGGTTAGCTATAGGCTATCATATATTCCGCTGTGGACCTTGTTGGTATCTGGAAACAGGTGTTTATAACTGTTCCAGAAATGACTGTTGTGCTTTGATGATGGTATGTATATAAAGTTACTGATTTGTGTTTCAAAAGTTATGTTATATAATATATTTTATTCGTTCCGCTGTGAGTTGTGATCTTCGTTTTTCTTCTATTCTAATATTTCTTTCCTCCTATTTCTCATCTTCTAACTTCTTTCTATTAATGGTTCGTATTTCTGTGTTATTTGGGTTGGACGTGTGTTGTATTTAGTCAACTCGGATAGCACGGATTTGCGGGTCGTTTCAGTTGGTAACAGAGCTTAGGTTGAGCGAACACCTAGGCTTATGTGGCATGTGCTCATTAGCGATAGGGTCAGCAGTGCCCTAGAATGAGTTGAGTGTATATATATATATACGAGAGAGCGTATTTGTTAATTGATATAAAAAAATTGTTTTATATTGTGTTGGCTGGTCTGTTGAGTGGTTTATGAATTCTGGTCGATTAGTGGGACGCCACGAAGTCGATAGGAATTTCTAAACACTTGAACAGAGAAATTCAACACGATATTGTTTTAAGTGGGTAAATGAAATAATTTTACCCAAAATTTCTATTTTGATATAGAAAGAACAACTTTCTAGAATTCTTATTATATGAATGTGTTGGATGTTTATTTTATAATCAAATGAGATTATAAACTTAGAATGGTTATTTATAACCAAATAGAATTTGTATAGGAATTAAATATACAAATGAGATGAATTAGAATTTAACTCAAACCAGAATTTGGAATTTTTAATCCTGGGAATTTGGAAAATATTTTCAAAGTATATTAAATAATATAGCTTTATTTGGTAAAGGATTTGAATAAATACCATTTTTGAATGGATTTTAGAAGTGATAAAGCACTGAACTCACTTCAGTGGCTGGAAAATAATTCTGATAATGATTGCAACATCATCAGTGTTCGTTTTCGAGTTTCTAAGTGATGGATTGCTACCTTAGAAAAGTTTTTGATGGAAATTTGTTTGAAAGAAAACAAATTGGTTTGAATATTCAAATGTTTTGAATTTAAAGTAGTTATAAATAAAGATGTATATATTTATGTGATTTCAGAAGGATTCGAAAGGAAAACCCAAAAATTTGAATTCTGAAGTTAAAATTTAACTGAAGTAAGTTAAATGGATCGAGATAAATAAATTAATGAAATTCAACTTGAATAAGATTGAATAGAATTTGAATTGGGTGAAGATCATTTAGATTGAATGTGTGAAAACCAAAAGTTTTGGTTGGAGCTAATTTGTTGAAATATGAAGAGGTGAGTTTCAACATAAGTGAGGTTCTGAAAAGAAATGGATTTGTACCATTTTTTCCTATCATAGCAATTTCGAGGACGAAATTATTTTAAGGGGGGAAGAATGTAACGACCCGGATTTTTCGAACAGTATTTTAAATATTTAGTATCGTTTAAATATTGAATTAACCATATAATTTATTTTTTTGGATTATCGATTAAATAATCGAAATGCGATTTATTTTGATAATTATCGTAATATGAAACAATAACAATTGAATTCAGAGTTAAAACTGTATCAAAACAATTCTATAGATTAGTATAAATTCTATTTGAATTAGAACGATGATAATACTTTATTTTCGACGAATTTAATTATTTGGAATTGATTTATATTTTAAATCAAATTTAATTTAAATCGTTAATTTAAATTGTAATCTCTTCTGTACATTAAATTTAATTTCAGAAACCGCTCTGCTAAGTCTAGAATAGCAAATTTTGTTGAAAACGTTGGTCGTCACAGTTGAATAGCGGTTCGGGGACCGCGAGATCTTTTAAGTTATTTAATTAAATAAATCTGCATTGTTTTAAACCAAAAATTAAATAAAGAATAAGAAAAATAAAAATAATTAGCCAACTTATTCTTTGTTATGCTATGTCTACCCGTAGCAAACAACTTTACATTTCACTCCAGCTCAAATTTGGTCTCCCAGCTTCATGATGAAGGAAGACACAACTAAATAGCGCCACCCTAAACTATCAAACATCGCAGACCTACTGTGTTTTCTTGAGCCGAATTTTCTGCTCCCTAGCTTCACTACAAAGGAAACAACTATTTAATGGCTCGTACCCTTTTGTTTCCTTCATTCGCGTATATATATCGAGCCACGCCTTTGTATATTTTCGATTCTCAGTTCCGAAATAATTCTGCTCCTTTGTTCTTTCTTCTTTCAAATTAAACCCAAATCATCACTTCGCTCTCCACAAATTCAAACAACCGCAACCCTTGAAGCTCGATTCAATGTTGGCAACGCTGACGGTTTCGTGGGAGGCTCGCGATGGACTGGGAGTGGGCCAGCATGATGATAGAAGGTCCGATCTGCGTTGCGGGTATGGGTTGAAACTGAAGTACGAATGATTTAGGAAAAGTGCGATTACTGATGGACGGATTGCTGAAGGTGGGTTCGACAGGGTGAATTAGGATTTGTAAAAGGGAATGCGATTATTGTGAGGGATTTAAAAGGGAATGGAAAGCGATTGTGTGATGTTTGGTGAAATGCCAAAGTGAAGAATCTTCGTTTGAGCTGGTTTTGGTCGAGGAAGTGCAAGGTATAAGGAAGTGGATAAAGCCGTGGATTAACGGATTCGAACGAGAACAATTCGATGTAGGAGAAAAGGGGGATCCGCTTGGTTCTTTGTCTGTAGACATGGAAATGAGATTAAGGTAATTTAAATTTAATACCTTAATTAGTTTAAAGTTTAAAGAAAATATATTAATTAGTTTAAATGTTTTAACAATACATAGGTTTGTTTAAATTGGTTAAATTAGAATTAATTTAGCAACCATTAAAAGAAGAGAAAATATAGGAAAGTTATTTATTTATTTAAATAGTTAATTTAAATAAATAAACGTTTAATCGGTAAATTTAAATAAAATTATCGCAGGTGCGAATACATTCGAGAAGATTAGTAACCGTTAAATTGAAAAGAAACAGGAGTGGATCGCGAATCTAAATCACGGTGAGTAAATCTCACTCACCTTTTATTTATAATTATTTTTATTTCGTTAAAAATAATGGTTGTTGCTCGTTTGGATTTTCCTGCTTGTTTTACATATATTAGTTATTTAGGCTATATATATATATATATATATATATATATATATATATATTGGGTTGATTGATTGGTTGGATTCCCGCAGTCTCATTAGCGGATGCCCGCAGTTTCATAGCGGATGATTACCCTATACGCCCCACGCTATGATTAGTGGATGACCTTCTATACCGCGATATTCTGCCACGAAGCAGAATGGGTATTATTTATGTGCTAACATCTGTGGATGCAGGAAAACAGGTTGGAGGAATCCAACTGGATTCCTCAAAAATATATTATCTGTTTGTTTATTTGTTTGCATATATATTGTTATATATGATGTGTTAGAAAAATAAATAATTGGTTGCTTTGTGTGTTTTATCACTGGGCTTAAGCAATGATATTTAAAAATATCGTGGGAGGATATTTGAGATTTGAAAGGGAAAATTCTATTTTTAAATAGAATTTGAAGTTTTAAATGGAAATAAAATATAAACTTGTTTTTGAAAATAAAACAAGTAGTTTCTTTATAAACGAAGTTTATAAATAGTTCTTTTATAACGAAGTTATAAATGAAGTGAAAAGAATTATCATTTGATAATTCAGAAATAGAAATACAAGTGAGAAATTGGAATTTGAAATGAAATTTCAAAATAGGATGTGATATGAAATTTTTAAATATATAACTCAAATGAAATTTGAGTATAACATTTGAATAGTAGAATTAGAAAAGGAGTTTAAATATTTGAATTTTAAAAGGAGATTGAATATTAGAAATTCAAATAGAAGTTCAAATAGAATTTGAATAGACGAAATTAGAATGAAAAATAGAATTTGAATTCAAGAAATTAAAATAAAACTTGAATTCAAAGGAATTCGAATAAAGAAATTCAAATAGAGATTTGCATGTAGAATTTCAAAATAGAATTTGAAATAAACTTTGAAATAGGATTTTCAAAGTAGAATTGGAAATAGAATTTCAAATAGGATTTCAAAATAGGAAATCCAAATGGTTTTGAAATGGAATTTGAATTCAAGGGAATTCAAATGGATTTGAGTAAAGGAATTCAAATGGTGGTAAAAATAAGTTTGAATAGTCGAATTCAAATGGGGTTGGAAATGAATTTGAATATTAGAATTCAAATGGAAATGGAAAATGAAATTTGAATATAAGAGATTCAAATTGAATTCAAATAGGATTTAATCTATGGGATTTGAATATGAAATTCAAATGGGTTTTAAACTATGGAATTTTGAATATAGAATTTAAAAAGGAGTTTGAATATTTGAATTTCAATAAATTTCAAATATAAAAATTGGAATATAGAAGTTCAAACGGAATTTAAAAATAGAGTTTGAATAAAAGAATTCAAATGAATTCAAGTATTGAATTTGAATATGGAATTGAAATAGAAATTCAAGTATTGAATTTGAATATCAAATAGAAAAGGAATTGGAAGTTGAATATAGAATTCAAATAAAAGTGAGATTGGAATTTGAATCAAGAAATTCAAATAGAGTTAAACGGAGTTGAATTCATTTTAGAGAAGTTTAAAGGTTTATATATAAATATAATTAAAACGAACTCGCCGTAGCGCTGCAGTTCGAAAAATAGCGATTCGAACTTCAATCGAGTATACAGGACTCAATTGGAGTCGGATCTCTTTGAAACAAGAAACGTCAGGACCAGTTTGATAATAGTTTTCTAATGAAAGAGAAAAATATGAATTTCGTCGTATAGATTTTGAGTTATGTCAAAATCAAATTTTCAGAAAAACAGCGCCAGAACTATTTAAAACCAAAACGGTTTATTTCATTTTATAAAAGGATTTTAAGCAAATAAAATCCGAATTTCTATTTAGAAAAATTTCAGATTTGAGTTATAAAATATATGTGAACTCAGGTGGAGTAATGAATTGATTTTTGAAACAGAAATCAGATTTTTGATTATTGAATAGAATTAACTAATTCGAACAGTAATTAGTAAATGAGATATTGAATTGATATTGGGCCTTAAATCAGTGAATTCGATTTGAAATTTATATTCGAAATAGAAAAGAGAACTAGAATTGAAATTGAAATTCAATTTGGTTATGAACGAGTTAAATATTTTGTTTGAACATGTTATGTTCAAACAAAGAAGTGAAATAGGCAAAATGACTAATTAAAGAATAATTGAGCAAAACTGAATTCAAACGATTCAAAATTTAATTCAAACGAATGGATTGAGTTGAATTGAATTGGAAACAGGTGAACAGGTGTTAAACAGATATGGGATGGAGTATATGAAGATTTTTATTTATGTGCCCGACAAAAAGGTACATGTTTAAATTCATATATGGGTTTTATGCGCCGTATCGGCAAGCCGCTTGGCTTTTCCTTTTTCTTTTGATTGGGGAAGATACCGGGATGCTATTTGAAATTTCCCGATGCTCCCGATACAGGGGAGGTTATGGCGAATTTTTCCGGGAATTTAAAGAGTTAGAATATTTTTAAGAAATTTGACAATTAGAAATCTATATATCGATATGTATAGAATTCGATAAGGAAACGAAATCAAAAATAGAATATTGTAAACAAAAAGGGAAATCTATAAATTAGAAATAGAAAGCAAACCATACACGTGTTTTAGAATGAATAATGGGGTTTATTTGTGTGTTTATTCGAGATTAGTGGTTTTGCCGTTTTGAAGTTGAGGATGTTTTCAGTTAAAGGTCTGAGAGGTAATTTTACCCCAACTTGTTTGATTTCATTTTTAATGGATAAATAGCAAGATCCGGTCTCGAAGAGAAGTGTTTGAAATAGAGTTAGTTGAATAAAATATTTTGGGTTGTTGTAACGATGTTTTACACAACATTCGTTTTAAACCCAAGTGATGGAATTTTGGAAATATAACAAGTAAATATTTCCTGAGTATAATTAAAATAGTCGGGATAGAGATAAATGATTGGAATTGTTTCCAATTGCAAATAGAGATATTTTCTAATATATAGAAAATAAAAGAAGTTAATATTTGGAAACGTTTTCCAAATGGCATAAGAGGCAAGATGATTATTGAAAATATTTGGGTAACAACTATTGATAGAGAAAATGGAAAATTGATTTAATTAATGAAATATTAATTAAAGAGCCCAGTGATTTGTTTGATATGTTGGATGAACACTTGTTTTTATTCGATAGTTAAATCACAGACTATCGAAGTTTTTGACCATCGTTGTCAATATGGAGAGACCGGTTGGATTATTATCCGAAGAACCACTCCGTATCGGCATAAGCGTTGCGAACCAAGTATGCTGAATATATTGAAGACGGAGTAAAGTGCAAGGGCTTTTCTATTTATAGAAATAGTGCCTTCGGTTTCGTTCAATCCCAGAACGAACGTAAATGGACGAATGTATGACAGAGTATTTCCAATGATCAAATGGGTTGGTCTGTATAAATATATATGGTTGCAACGGATTTATCCCTTAGCATAATATCCAGAATATTTGTGCAAACTCAATTAGTGATTAACGGATCTGACAATGTGGCATTCAAAGTGATTGTGTTATCAATGAATGGTAAATAATCGTAGCCTCAGGCCTCAACAACCGGGAAAGGACAAAAATCGGGCAGGCAGCATAGCTATGTGGGTCGCACCCATTAGGGTGTATAATCACCTATCTAGAGAAATTCCTTTTGTTTCTAAATCTATCGATTCTGCCCATTCGGGAAACAGTGGTTTGAGTCCAACCGTTGGTGATATACATTCGATACACTCAAGCGAAATGAGTGGTCGGTCATGTGTGGGCCGGGTTGCAAGACGTTCTTGTTGAACCCAGGTGTATTCGCCTCTAGAGATACATCATCGGAAGGTGGTTCCATACCTTGTCATGTTGGAAATCCAATCTCCAATAAGCGCCATGCGGGTTTTGATTTTATACTATATATGTGGAGCGTGAGATGCAAGCGTTCTGCTATTTGGTTATTTATTTGATGTAGACATTATTATAATATCACTGGATTTTCGTATCAAAGTGTTTTGGGTTATAATAAGGTAAAAACCGTCCATGTTTATGTGTGGGCTGGTCTTACTATTATCTTTTCTTTCGAAAGGATTTTAAAAGTTAAACAAGTGTTTGGAGTTTACTCACACCAGTCCCATGACTGACCTAGAGTTTATTTGTTTTGTTTTCCCTAAACTCTTGGGTGCCCAAATTTGTACGGGCAGTCAAGTAGTCGGGATTTCACAGATTTATTTGAAGGAGCTGGAAGTAGGAGGCTTCACCGGTTAGCTATAGGCTATCATATATTCCGCTGTGGACCTTGTTGGTATCTGGAAACAGGTGTTTATAACTGTTCCAGAAATGACTGTTGTGCTCTGATGATGGTATGTATATAAAGTTACTGATTTGTGTTTCAAAAGTTATGTTATATAATATATTTTATTCGTTCCGCTGTGAGTTGTGATCTTCGTTTTTCTTCTATTCTAATATTTCTTTCCTCCTATTTCTCATCTTCTAACTTCTTTCTATTAATGGTTCGTATTTCTTTGTTATTTGGGTTGGACGTGTGTTGTATTTAGTCAACTCGGATAGCACGGATTTGCGGGTCGTTTCAGTTGGTATCAGAGCTTAGGTTGAGCGAACACCTAGGCTTATGTGGCATGTGCTCATTAGCGATAGGGTCAGCAGTGCCCTAGAATGAGTTGAGTGTATATATATACGAGAGAGCGTATTTGTTAATTGATATAAAAAAATTGTTTTATATTGTGTTGGCTGGTCTGTTGAGTGGTTTATGAATTCTGGTCGATTAGTGGGACGCCACGAAGTCGATAGGAATTTCTAAACACTTGAACAGAGAAATTCAACACGATATTGTTTTAAGTGGGTAAATGAAATAATTTTACCCAAAATTTCTATTTTGATATAGAAAGAACAACTTTCTAGAATTCTTATTATATGAATGTGTTGGATGTTTATTTTATAATCAAATGAGATTATAAACTTAGAATGGTTATTTATAACCAAATAGAATTTGTATAGGAATTAAATATACAAATGAGATGAATTAGAATTTAATTCAAACCAGAATTTGGAATTTTTAATCCTGGGAATTTGGAAAATATTTTCAAAGTATATTAAATAATATAGCTTTGTTTGGTAAAGGATTTGAATAAATACCATTTTTGAATGGATTTTAGAAGTGATAAAGCACTGAACTCACTTCAGTGGCTGGAAAATAATTCTGATAATGATTGCAACATCATCAGTGTTCGTTTTCGAGTTTCTAAGTGATGGATTGCTACCTTAGAAAAGTTTTTGATGGAAATTTGTTTGAAAGAAAACAAATTGGTTTGAATATTCAAATGTTTTGAATTTAAAGTAGTTATAAATTAAGATGTATATATTTATGTGATTTCAGAAGGATTCGAAAGGAAAACCCAAAAATTTGAATTCTGAAGTTAAAATTTAACTGAAGTAAGTTAAATGGATCGAGGTAAATAAATTAATGAAATTCAACTTGAATAAGATTGAATAGAATTTGAATTGGGTGAAGATCATTTAGATTGAATGTGTGAAAACCAAAAGTTTTGGTTGGAGCTAATTTGTTGAAATATGAAGAGGTGAGTTTCAACATAAGTGAGGTTCTGAAAAGAAATGGATTTGTACCATTTTTTCCTATCATAGAAATTTCGAGGACGAAATTATTTTAAGGGGGGAAGAATGTAACGACCCGGATTTTTCGAACAGTATTTTAAATATTTAGTATCGTTTAAATATTGAATTAACCATTTTTTTTTTTTTTTGGATTATCGATTAAATAATCGAAATACGATTTATTTTGATAATTATCGTAATATGAAACAATAACATTTGAATTCAGAGTTAAAACTGTATCAAAACAATTCTATAGATTAGTATAAATTCTATTTGAATTAGAACGATGATAATACTTTATTTTCGACGAATTTAATTATTTGGAATTGATTTATATTTTAAATCAAATTTAATTTAAATCGTTAATTTAAATTGTAATCTCTTCTGTACATTAAATTTAATTTCAGAAACCGCTCTGCTAAGTCTAGAATAGCAAATTTTGTTGAAAACGTTGGTCGTCACAGTTGAATAGCGGTTCGGGGACCGCGAGATCTTTTAAGTTATTTAATTAAATAAATCTGCATTGTTTTAAACCAAAAATTAAATAAAGAATAAGAAAAATAAAAATAATTAGCCAACTTATTCTTTGTTATGCTATGTCTACCCGTAGCAAACAACTTTACATTTCACTCCAGCTCAAATTTGGTCTCCCAGCTTCATGATGAAGGAAGACACAACTAAATAGCGCCACCCTAAACTATCAAACATCGCAGACCTACTGTGTTTTCTTGAGCCGAATTTTCTGCTCCCTAGCTTCACTACAAAGGAAACAACTATTTAATGGCTCGTACCATTTTGTTTCCTTCATTCGCGTATATATATCGAGCCACGCCTTTGTATATTTTCGATTCTCAGTTCCGAAATAATTCTGCTCCTTTGTTCTTTCTTCTTTCAAATTAAACCCAAATCATCACTTCGCTCTCCACAAATTCGAACAACCGCAACCCTTGAAGCTCGATTCAATGTTGGCAACGCTGACGGTTTCGTGGGAGGCTCGCGATGGACTGGGAGTGGGCCAGCATGATGATAGAAGGTCCGATCTGCGTTGCGGGTATGGGTTGAAACTGAAGTACGAATGATTTAGGAAAAGTGCGATTACTGATGGACGGATTGCTGAAGGTGGGTTCGACAGGGTGAATTAGGATTTGTAAAAGGGAATGCGATTATTGTGAGGGATTTAAAAGGGAATGGAAAGCGATTGTGTGATGTTCGGTGAAATGCCAAAGTGAAGAATCTTCGTTTGAGCTGGTTTTGGTCGAGGAAGTGCAAGGTATAAGGAAGTGGATAAAGCCGTGGATTAACGGATTCGAACGAGAACAATTTGAAGTAGGAGAAAAGGGGGATCCGCTTGGTTCTTTGTCTGTAGACATGGAAATGAGATTAAGGTAATTTAAATTTAATACCTTAATTAGTTTAAAGTTTAAAGAAAATATCTTAATTAGTTTAAATGTTTTAACAATACATAGGTTTGTTTAAATTGGTTAAATTAGAATTAATTTAGCAACCATTAAAAGAAGAGAAAATATAGGAAAGTTATTTATTTATTTAAATAGTTAATTTAAATAAATAAACGTTTAATCGGTAAATTTAAATAAAATTATCGCAGGTGCGAATACATTCGAGAAGATTAGTAACCGTTAAATTGAAAAGAAACAGGAGTGGATCGCGAATCTAAATCACGGTGAGTAAATCTCACTCACCTTTTATTTATAATTATTTTTATTTCGTTAAAAATAATGGTTGTTGCTCGTTTGGATTTTCCTGCTTGTTTTACATATATTAGTTATTTAGGCTATATATATATATATATATATATATATATATATATATATATATATATATATATATTGGGTTGATTGATTGGTTGGATTCCCGCAGTCTCATTAGCGGATGCCCGCAGTTTCATAGCGGATGATTACCCTATACGCCCCACGCTATGATTAGTGGATGACCTTCTATACCGCGATATTCTGCCACGAAGCAGAATGGGTATTATTTATGTGCTAACATCTGTGGATGCAGGAAAACAGGTTGGAGGAATCCAACTGGATTCCTCAAAAATATATTATCTGTTTGTTTATTTGTTTGCATATATATTGTTATATATGATGTGTTAGAAAAATAAATAATTGGTTGCTTTGTGTGTTTTATCACTGGGCTTAAGCAATGATATTTAAAAATATCGTGGGAGGATATTTGAGATTTGAAAGGGAAAATTCTATTTTTAAATAGAATTTGAAGTTTTAAATGGAAATAAAATATAAACTTGTTTTTGAAAATAAAACAAGTAGTTTCTTTATAAACGAAGTTTATAAATAGTTCTTTTATAACGAAGTTATAAATGAAGTGAAAAGAATTATCATTTGATAATTCAGAAATAGAAATACAAGTGAGAAATTGGAATTTGAAATGAAATTTCAAATTAGGATGTGATATGAAATTTTTAAATATATAACTCAAATGAAATTTGAGTATAACATTTGAATAGTAGAATTAGAAAAGGAGTTTAAATATTTGAATTTTAAAAGGAGATTGAATATTAGAAATTCAAATAGAAGTTCAAATAGAATTTGAATAGACGAAATTAGAATGAAAAATAGAATTTGAATTCAATAAATTAAAATAAAACTTGAATTCAAAGGAATTCGAATAAAGAAATTCAAATAGAGATTTGCATGTAGAATTTCAAAATAGAATTTGAAATAAACTTTGAAATAGGATTTTCAAAGTAGAATTGGAAATAGAATTTCAAATAGGATTTCAAAATAGGAAATCCAAATGGTTTTGAAATGGAATTTGAATTCAAGGGAATTCAAATGGATTTGAGTAAAGAAATTCAAATGGTGGTAAAAATAAGTTTGAATAGTAGAATTCAAATGGGGTTGGAAATGAATTTGAATATTAGAATTCAAATGGAAATGGAAAATGAAATTTGAATATAAGAGATTCAAATTGAATTCAAATAGGATTTAATCTATGGGATTTGAATATGAAATTCAAATGGGTTTTAAACTATGGAATTTTGAATATAGAATTTAAAAAGGAGTTTGAATATTTGAATTTCAATAAATTTCAAATATAAAAATTGGAATATAGAAGTTCAAACGGAATTTAAAAATAGAGTTTGAATAAAAGAATTCAAATGAATTCAAGTATTGAATTTGAATATGGAATTGAAATAGAAATTCAAGTATTGAATTTGAATATCAAATAGAAAAGGAATTGGAAGTTGAATATAGAATTCAAATAAAAGTGAGATTGGAATTTGAATCAAGAAATTCAAATAGAGTTAAACGGAGTTGAATTCATTTTAGAGAAGTTTAAAGGTTTATATATAAATATAATTAAAACGAACTCGCCGTAGCGCTGCAGTTCGAAAAATAGCGATTCGAACTTCAATCGAGTATACAGGACTCAATTGGAGTCGGATCTCTTTGAAACAAGAAACGTCAGGACCAGTTTGATAATAGTTTTCTAATGAAAGAGAAAAATATGAATTTCGTCGTATAGATTTTGAGTTATGTCAAAATCAAATTTTCAAAAAAACAGCACCAGAACTATTTAAAACCAAAACTGTTTATTTCATTTTATAAAAGGATTTTAAGCAAATAAAATCCGAATTTCTATTTAGAAAATTTCAGATTTGAGTTATAAAATATATGTGAACTCAGGTGGAGTAATGAATTGATTTTTGAAACAGAAATCAGGTTTTTGATTATTGAATAGAATTAACTAATTCGAACAGTAATTAGTAAATGAGATATTGAATTGATATTGGGCCTTAAATCAGTGAATTCGATTTGAAATTTATATTCGAAATAGAAAAGAGAACTAGAATTGAAATTGAAATTCAATTTGGTTATGAACGAGTTAAATATTTTGTTTGAACATGTTATGTTCAAACAAAGAAGTGAAATAGGCAAAAGGACTAATTAAAGAATAATTGTGCAAAACTGAATTCAAACGATTCAAAATTTAATTCAAACGAATGGATTGAGTTGAATTGAATTGGAAACAGGTGAACAGTTGTTAAACAGATATGGGATGGAGTATATGAAGATTTTTATTTATGTGCCCGACAAAAAGGTACATGTTTAAATTCATATATGGGTTTTATGCGCCGTATCGGCAAGCCGCTTGGCTTTTCCTTTTTCTTTTGATTGGGGAAGATATGTAAAGACCCGCAACTTCCCCGTAAAGGAAAGCGTCGGATAGTTCGAGAACAAACCACAACAGAATGCATATAAAAGAACATTTCATTGTATATTACAACAATGCATCAGAATACAAGAATATACAGAGTATAAATAAATATTACACAGAAATATCAGAGATTTAAATTACATAGCAGCGGAAAATAATACAATACACAACTAGAAGTAGATATACGGATACAAAGCTTTCCGGATATCATTCCAGCTGTAAACCAGGATCCTGTGAATATAAATCTGCAAAACCAAAACTACTAGCTGCCCGTGTCGAAAATAAGGGCACCCAGAGTTTAGGTTAAAACAATAAACTCCAGGTCAGTCATGTGACTGGTGTGAGAACTAAAACGGTTATTAATCTTTATTTGAAAGTTAGGTAAATCAAGGGACCACGCCGTATAACACGGAACGGGTTTCCTCCCAAGAATACCAGTGCATAAAACAAACAGCGCAATGCTAAATAAAGGAAAATGAAGCTGTTATAAGACCCAGGTCCCATCACACAATGCAACGCAGCCGAGGATAGGGTTTTCCCTTATAACAGCCAAAGAATGCTTGATACGGTTAAAACAAATCGTTTGATACTATTATAAGTGCATAGTGTATAAAACAACTTCAAATCATAAGTATCAATCATAGGCGGCATGAGCGCCCCATCCCACTATGTCTCCATACTAGGATCTACAAATAAAACCGCAAATGTCACGTATTTGGAAATTGGATTTCCGTCTATGAACCGAGGCAAAAGATAGTCCTCAACTGATTCGAGACGCTCTAGCCCGTGTCTCAGGACCCAGACACTGGTGGGCCCTTGGATACTCAGGGCCAGTCCACCGATGTGGATTAAACTTAAACCCTGAACATGCGTCTCCCCACCCTATGGGGTGTAAGTCTGGTCCGTCTGCCGTCCAGAATGCATCGGCCAAAACCGATATAACCGAGGCGCCTCGCAACAGCAACAACCACATAAGTCAAACTCGTCAGGGCGTGTAAAACCACTGACGCCACTTCTAGCTAGAAAGAAACGCATGCCCTCCCTGACGTCCTCTCCTGTTTTTGGTTCACAACCGGGGTGCGAGGCTCGCGAATTCACGTTACACAAAGCTGTGCCACACAGGCTGTGCTTTGATCATCACCACAAGACTTTGCTTTTCAACAGAAGCCTCGATCAATTGCCACTTAGGCATGCCACACAGGCAATTCACTCCATGCGTTTGATATCCATCAATATATAACCCCTGAGCTCGTACGTCTCAGAGAAGGGCGTTAAGCAAGAGAATAAATCCTCCGCCGCCAAACAGATATATATTTAATAGAGATCAATCGCACGGACTAAAATCCAATGTCAGACACACAGTCCATTTACAAGTCCGTTCTGGGTCTGAACGAAACCGGAGGCACCTAGTACCCCGCATATCCATCGATCTCCAAGCACGTCTGGACGATCACTAACTGTTTCCATCTTCTTGGGTGTACAGCCCAATCAAGATCATCAGTAATTACCCAAACGACGTGAAGACTTCCGGTCTTCGACCACCGTCTACATCTTCGACACCACGTCGAATCAGTTATTCAGAATGGGATAAACCCGGTCTTTCTGAATAACTCGCGTATATATTATAAAAGTGTTACACAAACACAACATACACCTCATTCCAATTCAGAATATTCTTTAATTCAAATATTCTTATACTTTGGGAAAAGTTCCCATTAATTTTATCCAAGATAAATTCTTTAAATTTATTATTTAATCCCCTTTGAATATCAATTCAAACTAGTCGGGATTAGCGAACCACACCGAAGAAATCATTTATTTTATTTCCCAATCCCAACCTATTCATCCCATGAAGTAAAACTGGTAATACTTCATATCTAACACCACAGTGTTATCGGTAAATTCAATTACCATTTCACGTTCAAATCTAATTAAAGATTTAACCATCGCCTGGAGCAAAACTGGTGATACTCCATTTTCGATCATCTCAATCTAATTAAAGATTCATTAAAACTCCACTTAGTTTTAATCCTTAACTGGGTTAAAGAATCAGTGTCATTTAAAACACGGTTCACGATAAACCCAAAATCACATTCCATTAATTATCGGGTTAAAGAACAAGTGTTATTTAAAACACTGTTCATGATAAACCCAAAAATCAATACCAATTCAATTCCAATTAAATATCGTTTAATTGGTACACTTCATTAAATCTAAATAAAAAGATTTAATCTTTTCACAACTAGGTTCAAGAACAGTATTAGTGAAGACACCATTCGCGACAAACCCAAATCACATTTGATATTCAATACAAGGCTCTGAATAGAAAATATATCGGCTTATATTCAATATCAAATTCTACGACTAACAAATGTCGTATTGGAAATAACGATATAAATATATATCTTTCAAATTTCCATAACAACATCTGTATAATCACGAATTCCAACATCGTAATATTCCGAAGACAATTTCGATTCAAATCCACTCCAATGCAATCATTGGAAATTTTGGTTATTTTCAAAATCCTTTTCAAATTCAATTTATTTATTTAAAAATAAATAGAATTATAATTCTAGTTCAAAACTAGTTCATTTCGATAAAAATCTATTTTTATCTTTTCAAATATGGAGTTTTTCATCCCAAATCTTCACAAATCATTTCTTATGATTTTACACAAATTATTACTATTTTTAATAATTTTATCAAGGCACGTACAGTCGATTTCCATCAATGGCCATCGAACTGCACTTATAGCGACCTTTTTCAAATTTGATTTGGACATAATTCCAAATCCAACCGTTAGATTTCTAATTTCTAATATTCGTTAGAAAGCTCTTTTCGATACGAACCCAACGGTTCCGGTTTTAGGAGAATCCGACGGTCGGACCTCCCGTAATGTCCGTTTGAAATAAATGGTCGAAATTCACGAACTGCCGCGGCGCGGCGCGTTCTATTCAGGCCATTATATTATATATATAATATATAATATATACTTCGTCGATTTCTATTTAAAACGAATTATATAAATAGTTTTGAATTCGTTTCAAAAACATTTTCAACTTCCTTTTCAATTCAAATCACAATTGAATTCTTCTTTATAGATTCGTTTTAAAATTCATTTCTATTCAATTCAAATTTCAATTCAATTTGAATTCGTTTTCAATTCAATTCATTTCGAAATCGTTTTCAATTCAATTCATTTCGAAATCGTTTTCAATTCACTTCATTTCGAAATCGTTTTCAATTCAATTCATTTCGAAATCGTTTTCAATTCACTTCATTTCGAAATCGTTTTCAATTCACTTCATTTCGAAATCGTTTTCAATTCATTTCGAAATCGTCGATTTCGAAATCACTTTTCAATATTCATTTCATTACGAAATCGTTTTCAATTCAATTCATTTCGAAATCGTTTTCAATTCATTTCATTTCGAAATCGTTTTCAATTCAATTCATTTCGAAATCGTTTTCAATTCAATTCATTTCGAAATCGTTTTCAATTCACTTCATTTCGAAATCGTTTTCAATTCAATTCATTTCGAAATCGTTTTCAATTCAATTCATTTCGAAATCGTTTTCAATTCAATTCATTTGGAAATCGTTTTCAATTCAAATCATTTCGAAATCGTTTTCAATTCAATTCATTTCGAAATCGTTTTCAATTCACTTCATTTCGAAATCGTTTTCAATTCAATTCATTTCGAAATCGTTTTCAATTCAATTCATTTCGAAATCGTTTTAAATATCGTTCACGTCAAAATGGCGTCAATCTAATCAACACGGCTTCATATATTGATATTTTCAAATATTCTATTTCAAATATTTCTATTTCAAATATTTTCATTTCAAATATTTCTTTTTCGAAACTGGAATGAGGCCCAATCAATTACCATATAATGTTAATTATATGGATTTTCTACAACACATGTATATATCAACAACGATGAATAATCAACCATCATCCAAAGTGCATTCTACACTGTATAAGCATCAAATATAAATATTCAACGCTTATAACAGTCTGTCAATCAATCGATCGACACACAACTAAACAATCGGGATTAGTGTACGTCAAATATCATCCCAACACCCGTGTAGGGTTTCAAACAATCAAACACAGATTTTATTTGTGCAGTTGGGCGATGTGTAAAATTTATCGTCCCAATCAATGTCCTTCAAATAGGTGTACATAAACAAACCGTCTGGTTTGTAAATGAATATTTATTTTATTCACTTCACGTTAAAAATTATTTTTTTAACGACAAAACATTTTATTCCAACATATGAATTTCTATTCAGTTCATTCTTTAAATAAAATGATATTTTTATTTTTCTAACTTATTTTAGAAAATTTCGGCGGCATAACGGCACGATACTAGAAACGGGACAAGGCCTAGCCTTATCCCCGGTCTAGTGAAGGCCTACGCCATTCACACATCAATCAAATCAATTTATTTCACCCAACAATTCAATTTCAAATCAAATCATCTAATCAACTACACAACCAAACAATTTAACAAACAAGCCATCCATGGTCTGTGGATGACGGGTGTCGGGTGCTACTAAACACCGTCTACATCCTAGTATATATATATAACTAGAAAAATTAAATTGAAAGGTGAGAAGTTCTCACATATAGCTATCCTAGCTCCACGGCTCTTCTTTTGCAGAAGTCTTCGTCGTTTCGCCCTTTTGTCACCTTCGTTGCCCGCTTTCACTACATATGTAAAAATCGAATTTTCACTTTGCTATTCAATATATAAAAATCGAATTTTCACTTCGACTTTCAATATCTAAAAATCTGATTTTTACTTCTTAAAGTTCTAATCCTTTTTCTCTTTAAAGATTAAACCTTTTTCCTATTTAAAGTTTAAACCTTTTTTATTCTATTTTAAACCTTAAAATAAAATCAGTTTTTATTCTCTACTTTTAAACATTTTCAGTTTTTATTGTTAAAACAAAATCAGTTTTTACTTCTAAAACAAAATCAGTTTTAACTTCTAAAACAAAATCAGTTTTAACTTAATTAAAATTTCAGTTTTAAACTAATTAAAATTTCAGTTTTAACCTAATTAAAATTTCAGTTTTAACCTAATTAAAATTTCAGTTTTAAAGTAAATAAAAAAAAACAGTTTTAAAGTAAATAAAAAAAGACAGTGAACTTACCGAGGGGGGGGGGCTGATGTCGGGTCGGCGCCGCTGGGTCTCCGATGGTGGACTGCGGCGAGGGGGAGGGGAAGGTCGCGATAGGGGAGGCTGAGGTGAAAGGCGGTGGCGGTCTTCGTTGGAGGGGCGGCGCGTGGTGCGAGAGAGAGGGCGTTGGCGGAGACGGCGCGAGCGAGGGGGAGGGGGAAGGTCGGAGGGGGGGATCGACGGCGCTGAAAGGAGAGGGCGGCGGTGGGTCTGGGAATCGGGGAGGGATCGAGGCTCTGTTCTCTCTCATTTTTTATTTAGATTATCAGAATGAACATGGGGGGGGGGGGGCAGGACGAATAAAAAGGGGGAGGAGGGATATTTTTTTTATATACTATTTAATTTCTAAAAGTTGACTTTTTCATACGACCTCGAAACGAGGCCCACCGCCTGTCGCCCATAGCGTTTTAACCCTATTCCGAACCCAATGGGATATGTATCGCAAGCTGATATGATCGTTTGACTTAGTTTCCGTTGAATTTACATTTAAATTAATATATTGAATTTTAAACGTACATTTCAAATTACTGGGGCCACATACAGCCTCTAAAAATTCCAGAAAAATATTTTCTAGCTTCGTATTGACGATACGGTCCTAACAAAACTAGTTTCGTTGAATTCTGAGACCGTTGGAAAAATGACCAATTTCCAGTCGATTAAAATCAACTGAAACTGGTCAAACGCGTTTTCCTTTGCCACGCTCACATATTGATTCGAAAAATCATGAAATTTAAAACCTAGCAATAACTTGACATCCCGGACCCAACAAAACTGGTTTCATCGAAATCCGAGGTCGTTTGCAAAATGTCCATTTTTAAGGGCCTGAATTCCATAGCGACTATTCAGAATTTTCAACTGGACATATCTTTTGATTCCCGCTACGAAATTTCGATTGGTCGGATTCGTTGGAAAGATATTCACAATTAGATCCCAATGTTTTTGGTTTCACTAAAATCCGGATTGTTTTGCACCCGGTACATTCAATTGAAGTTTGAAATCGAATTATCGAACTACCACGCCATTTTCAATTCTATTTATAATTATATATAAATATTTATATTCTAACGACGACGCGTTTAAATATATACGTTCGAATTATATTCAAAATAAATTTCTCGTCGATATTATTTAAAATAATTCATTTTAAATAATCAAAATTCGCTAAAATTGCCAAAATAAAAATTTCAAACTGGCTCGCATTTTACGGGTTGTTACAATCTCCCCCACTTAAAACTTTTCGTCCCCGAAAAGGAACAAAGTCGAAAGTGGTTTGATAATTCAACTCTACGTTCGATCTGGCTTCCATTCTCCAACCTTTCAGTTTCTGAGAATTCTCAAAAATTTCAAAAATTTGGCTAACTCCTTAAATTTTCGAAAAATTTCGCCATAACCTCCCCTGCAATGGGAGCATCGGGGAATTTCAAATAGCTTCCCCGGTCCTTCAGATCTCAAAAAGAAAAAGAAAAAGCCAAGCGGCTAGCCAATAGGCTCATAAAATCATCATCACCCAAACAAAACAGTAAATTATGTAGTAAACATGTACCTATTTGTCGGGCAAACAAATTTTATTCTCTGCTCTAGCCTCCTTGCTATGACCTGTTCAATAATATACATGTATATGCAAGCAGATGCGACCAATTTTCAATATAGTTCAATATTTGATTTAATTAGGCTAAATGGCTAAAAATTATCAAACAAATAAACATACAACACAAACATCAATCAATTAGTGAATTAGAGTTTCAAATTCATAATTTTGATATATAGTCAAAAATCAGATTTTTGATGCCAAATCAGAACAATAAGCCCTATCTAATTTTTGGTTCTCACACCAGTCAATAGGAAATATGTAGATGTTGCACGTTCGTCACTCGAATATAAATTCTGATGATGATATATCAATCATCAGAATCACACCCAGGCGACTAGAGTGTAATTCTATATCTATCCAGTATATTAAAATTTCAAATACACGTTTGCAAGGCGTATATGCAAAATCTTTATATACTGGACTGTCCTAATCAATATAAATAAACAATCAAATACGAATAAGCGATTTAAATTTTCAAAACAAAAATTTGTTTTCATTTTAAAAATATACTCTTCACACTCGTTCTAGGATACTACTGATCCTATCTCTAACGAGTCATTCTAATTGGATATTACTAACCCAATATCTGATGAATTCTTTCATATGGTTCTAATGTGCCTTGTTCTCTGCTTTGTAAACCAAAGCTCTGATACCACGTGTAAAGACCCGCAACTTCCCCGTAAAGGAAAGCGTCGGATAGTTCGAGAACAAACCACAACAGAATGCATATAAAAGAACATTTCATTGTATATTACAACAATGCATCAAAATACAAGAATATACAGAGTATAAATAAATATTACACAGAAATATCAGAGATTTAAATTACATAGCAGCGGAAAATAATACAATACACAACTAGAAGTAGATATACGGATACAAAGCTTTCCGGATATCGTTCCAGCTGTAAACCAGGATCCTGTGAATATAAATCTGCAAAACCAAAACTACTAGCTGCCCGTGTCGAAAATAAGGGCACCCAGAGTTTAGGTTAAAACAATAAACTCCAGGTCAGTCATGTGACTGGTGTGAGAACTAAAACAGTTATTAATCTTTATTTGAAAGTTAGGTAAATCAAGGGACCACGCCGTATAACACGGAACGGGTTTCCTCCCAAGAATACCAGTGCATAAAACAAACAGCGCAATGCTAAATAAAGGAAAATGAAGCTGTTATAAGACACAGGTCCCATCACACAATGCAACGCAGCCGAGGATAGGGTTTTCCCTTATAACAGCCAAAGAATGCTTGATACGGTTAAAACAAATCGTTTGATACTATTATAAGTGCATAGTGTATAAAACAACTTCAAATCATAAGTATCAATCATAGGCGGCATGAGCGCCCCATCCCACTATGTCGCCATACTAGGATCTACAAATAAAACCGCAAATGTCACGTATTTGGAAATTGGATTTCCGTCTATGAACCGAGGCAAAAGATAGTCCTCAACCGATTCGAGACGCTCTAGCCCGTGTCTCAGGACCCAGACACAGGTGGGCCCTTGGATCCTCAGGGCCAGTCCACCGATGTGGATTAAACTTAAACCCTGAACATGCGTCTCCCCACCCTATGGGGTGTAAGTCTGGTCCGTCTACCGACCAGAATGCATCGGCCGAAACCGATATAACCGAGGCGCCTCGCAACAGCAACAACCACATAAGTCAAACTCGTCAGGGCGTGTAAAACCACTGACGCCACTTCTAGCTAGAAAGAAACGCATGCCCTCCCTGACGTCCTCTCCCGTTTTTGGTTCACAACCGGGGTGTGAGGCTCACGAATTCACGTTACACAAAGCTGTGCCACACAGGCTGTGCTTTGATCATCACCACAAGACTTTGCTTTTCAACAGAAGCCTCGATCAATTGCCACTTAGGCATGCCACACAGGCAATTCACTCCATGCGTTTGATATCCATCAATATATAACCCCTGAGCTCGTACGTCTCAGAGAAGGGCGTTAAGCAAGAGAATAAATCCTCCGCCACCAAACAGATATATATTTAATAGAGATCAATCGCACGGACTAAAATCCAATGTCAGACACACAGTCCATTTACAAGTCCGTTCTGGGTCTGAACGAAACCGGAGGCACCTAGTACCCCGCATATCCATCGATCTCCAAGCACGTCTGGACGATCACTAACTGTTTCCATCTTCTTGGGTGTACAGCCCAATCAAGATCATCAGTAATTACCCAAACGACGTGAAGACTTCCGGTCTTCGACCACCGTCTACATCTTCGACACAACGTCGAATCAGTTATTCAGAATGCGATAAACCCGGTCTTTCTGAATAACTCGCGTATATATTATAAAAGTGTTACACAAACACAACATACGCCTCATTCCAATTCAGAATATTCTTTTATTCAAATATTCTTATACTTTGGGAAAAGTTCCCATTAATTTTATCCAAGATAAATTCTTTAAATTTATTCTTTAATCTCCTTTGAATATCAATTCAAACTAGTCGGGATTAGCGAACCACACCGAAGAAATCATTTATTTTATTTCCCAATCCCAACCTATTCATCCTATGAAGTAAAACTGGTAATACTTCATATCTAACACCACAGTGTTATCGGTAAATTCAATTACCATTTCACGTTCAAATCTAATTAAAGATTTAACCATCGCCTGGAGCAAAACTGGTGATACCCCATTTTCGATCATCTCAATCTAATTAAAGATTCATTAAAACTCCACTTAGTTTTAATCTTTAACTGGGTTAAAGAATCAGTGTCATTTAAAACACGGTTCACGATAAACCCAAAATCACATTCCATTAATTATCGGGTTAAAGAACAAGTGTTATTTAAAACACTGTTCACGATAAACCCAAAAATCAATACCAATTCAATTCCAATTAAATATCGTTTAATTGGTACACTTCATTAAATCTAAATAAAAAGATTTAATCTTTTCACAACTAGGTTCAAGAACAGTATTAGTGAAGACACCATTCGCGACAAACCCAAATCACATTTGATATTCAATACAAGGCTCTGAATAGAAAATATATCGGCTTATATTCAATATCAAATTCTACGACTAACAAATGTCGTATTGGAAATAACGATATAAATATATATCTTTCAAATTTCCATAACAACATCTGTATAATCACGAATTCCAACATCGAAATATTCCGAAGACAATTTCGATTCAAATCCACTCCAATGCAATCATTGGAAATTTTGGTTATTTTCAAAACCCTTTTCAAATTCAATTTATTTATTTAAAAATAAATAGAATTATAATTCTAGTTCAAAACTAGTTCATTTCGATAAAAATCTATTTTTATCTTTTCAAATATGGAGTTTTTCATCCCAAATCTTCACAAATCATTTCTTATGATTTTACACAAATTATTACTATTTTTAATAATTTTATCAAGGCCCGTACAGTCGATTTCCATCAATGGCCATCGAACTGCACTTATAGCGACCTTTTTCAAATTTCATTTGGACATAATTCCAAATCCAACCGTTAGATTTCTAATTTCTAATATTCGTTAGAAAGCTCTTTTCGATACGAACCCAACGGTTCCGATTTTAGGAGAATCCGACGGTCGGATCTACCGTAATGTCCGTTTGAAATAAATGGTCGAAATTCACGAACTGCCGCGGCGCGGCGCGTTCTATTCAGGCCATTATACTATATATATAATATATAATATATACTTCGTCGATTTCTATTTAAAACGAATTATATAAATAGTTTTGAATTCGTTTCAAAAACATTTTCAACTTCCTTTTCAATTCAAATCACAATTGAATTCTTCTTTATAGATTCGTTTTAAAATTCATTTCTATTCAATTCAAATTTCAATTCAATTTGAATTCGTTTTCAATTCAATTCATTTCGAAATCGTTTTCAATTCAATTTATTTCGAAATCGTTTTCAATTCAATTCATTTCGAAATCGTTTTCAATTCACTTCATTTTGAAATCGTTTTCAATTCAATTCATTTCGAAATCGTTTTCAATTCACTTCATTTCGAAATCGTTTTCAATTCACTTCATTTCGAAATCGTTTTCAATTCATTTCGAAATCGTCGATTTCGAAATCACTTTTCAATATTCATTTCATTTCGAAATCGTTTTCAATTCAATTCATTTCGAAATCGTTTTCAATTCAATTCATTTCGAAATCGTTTTCAATTCAATTCATTTCGAAATCGTTTTCAATTCAATTCATTTCGAAATCGTTTTCAATTCACTTCATTTCGAAATCGTTTTCAATTCAATTCATTTCGAAATCGTTTTCAATTCAATTCATTTCGAAATCGTTTTCAACTCAATTCATTTCGAAATCGTTTTCAATACAATTCATTTCGAAATCGTTTTCAATTCAATTCATTTCGAAATCGTTTTCAATTCAATTCATCTCGAAATCGTTTTCAATTCACTTCATTTCGAAATCGTTTTCAATTCAATTCATTTCGAAATCGTTTTCAATTCAATTCATTTCGAAATCGTTTTCAATTCAATTCATTTCGAAATCGTTTTCAATTCAATTCATTTCGAAATTGTTTTAAATATCGTTCACGTCAAAATGGCGTCAATCTAATCAACACGGCTTCATATATTGATATTTTCAAATATTCTATTTCAAATATTTCTATTTCAAATATTTTCATTTCAAATATTTCTTTTTCGAAACTGGAATGAGGCCCAATCAATTACCATATAATGTTAATTATATGGATTTTCTACAACACATGTATATATCAACAACGATGAATAATCAACCATCATCCAAAGAGCATTCTACACTGTATAAGCATCAAATATAAATATTCAACGCTTATAACAGTCTGTCAATCAATCGATCGACACAAAATTAAACAATTGGGATTAGTGTACGTCAATTATCATCCCAACACCCGTGTAGGGTTTCAAACAATCAAACACAGATTTTATTTGTGCAGTTGGGCGATGTGTAAAATTTATCGTCCCAATCAATGTCCTTCAAATAGGTGTACATAAACAAACCGTCTGGTTTGTAAATGAATATTTATTTTATTCACTTCACGTTAAAAATTATATTTTTAACGACAAAACATTTTATTCCAACATATGAATTTCTATTCAGTTCATTCTTTAAATAAAATGATATTTTTATTTTTCTAACTTATTTTAGAAAATTTCGGCGGCATAACGGCACGATACTAGAAACGGGACAAGGCCTAGCCTTATCCCCGGTCTAGTGAAGGCCCACGCCATTCACACATCAATCAAATCAATTTATTTCACCCAACAATTCAATTTCAATTCAAATCATCTAATCAACTACACAACCAAACAATTTAACAAACAAGCCATCCATGGTCTGTGGATGACGGGTGTCGGGTGCTACTAAACACCGTCTACATCCTAGTATATATATATAACTAGAAAAATTAAATTGAAAGGTGAGAAGTTCTCACATATAGCTATCCTAGCTCAACGGCTCTTCTTTTGCAGAAGTCTTCGTCGTTTCGCCCTTTTGTCACCTTCGTTGCCCGCTTTTACTACATATGTAAAAATCGAATTTTCACTTTGCTATTCAATATATAAAAATCGAATTTTCACTTCGACTTTCAATATCTAAAAATCTGATTTTTACTTCTTAAAGTTCTAATCCTTTTTCTCTTTAAAGATTAAACCTTTTTCCTATTTAAAGTTTAAACCTTTTTTATTCTATTCTAAACCTTAAAATAAAATCAGTTTTTATTCTCTACTTTTAAACATTTTCAGTTTTTATTTTTAAAACAAAATCAGTTTTTACTTCTAAAACAAAATCAGTTTTAACTTCTAAAACAAAATCAGTTTTAACTTAATTAAAATTTCAGTTTTAACCTAATTAAAATTTCAGTTTTAACCTAATTAAAATTTCAGTTTTAACCTAATTAAAATTTCAGTTTTAAAGTAAATAAAAAAAAATAGTTTTAAAGTAAATAAAAAAAACAGTGAACTTACCGAGGGGGGGGCTGATGTCGGGTCGGCGCCGCTGGGTCTCCGATGATGGACTGCGGCGAGGGGGAGGGGAAGGTCGCGATAGGGGAGGCTGAGGTGAAAGGCGGTGGCGGTCTTCGTTGGAGGGGCGGCGCGTGGTGCGAGAGAGAGGGCGTTGGCGGAGACGGCGCGAGCGAGGGGGAGGGGGAAGGTCGGAGGGGGGATCGACGGCGCTGAAAGGAGAGGGCGGCGGTGGGTCTGGGAATCGGGGAGGGATCGAGGCTCTGTTCTCTCTTTTTTTTTTTTAGATTATCAGAATGAACGTGGGGGGGGGGGGGGGGCAGGACGAATAAAAAGGGGGAGGAGGGATATTATTATTTTTTTATATACTATTTAATTTCTAAAAGTTGACTTTTTCATACGACCTCGAAACGAGGCCCACCGCCTGTCGCCCATAGCGTTTTAACCCTATTCCGAACCCAATGGGATATGTATCGCAAGCTGATATGATCGTTTGAATTAGTTTCCGTTGAATTTACATTTAAATTACTATATTGAATTTTAAACGTACATTTCAAATTACCGGGGCCACATACAGCATCTAAAAATTCCAGAAAAATATTTTCTAGCTTCGTATTGACGATACGGTCCTAACAAAACTAGTTTCGTCGAATTCTGAGACCGTTGGAAAAATGACCAATTTCCAGTCGATTAAAATCAACTGAAACTGGTCCAACACGTTTTCCTTTGCCACGCACACATATTGATTCGAAAAATCATGAAATTTAAAACCTAGCAATAACTTGACATCCCGGACCCAACAAAACTGGTTTCATCGAAATCCGAGGTCGTTTGCAAAATGTCCATTTTTAAGGGCCTGAATTCCATAGCGACTATTCAGAATTTTCAACTGGACATATCTTTTGATTCCCGCTATGAAATTTCGATTGGTCGGATTCGTTGGAAAGATATTCACAATTAGATCCCAATGTTTTTGGTTTCACTAAAATCCGGATTGTTTTGCACCCGGTACATTCAATTGAAGTTTGAAATCGAATTATCGAACTACCGCGCCATTTTCAATTCTATTTATAATTATATATAAATATTTATATTCTAACGACGACGCGTTTAAATATATACGTTCGAATTATATTCAAAATAAATTTCTCGTCGATATTATTTAAAATAATTCATTTTAAATAATCAAAATTCGCTAAAATTGCCAAAATAAAAATTTCAAACTGGCTCGCATTTTACGGGTTGTTACAAGATACCGGGATGCTATTTGAAATTTCCCGATGCTCCCGATACAGGGGAGGTTATGGCGAATTTTTCCGGGAATTTAAAGAGTTAGAATATTTTTAAGAAATTTGACAATTAGAAATCTATATATCGATATGTATAGAATTCGATAAGGAAACGAAATCAATAATAGAATATTGTAAACAAAAAGGGAAATCTATAAATTAGAAATAGAAAGCAAACCATACACGTGTTTTAGAATGAATAATGGGGTTTATTTGTGTGTTTATTCGAGATTAGTGGTTTTGCCGTTTTGAAGTTGAGGATGTTTTCTGTTAAAGGTCTGAGAGGTAATTTTACCCCAACTTGTTTGATTTCATTTTTAATGGATAAATAGCAAGATCCCGTCTCGAAGAGAAGTGTTTGAAATAGAGTTAGTTGAATAAAATATTTTGGGTTGTTGTAACGATGTTTTACACAACATTCGTTTTAAACCCAAGTGATGGAATTTTGGAAATATAACAAGTAAATATTTCCTGAGTATAATTAAAATAGTCGGGATAGAGATAAATGATTGGAATTGTTTCCAATTGCAAATAGAGATATTTTCTAATATATAGAAAATAAAAGAAGTTAATATTTGGAAACGTTTTCCAAATGGCATAAGAGGCAAGATGATTATTGAAAATATTTGGGTAACAACTATTGATAGAGAAAATGGAAAAGTGATTTAATTAATGAAATATTAATTAAAGAGCCCAGTGATTTGTTTGATATGTTGGATGAACACTTGTTTTTATTCGATAGTTAAATCACAGACTATCGAAGTTTTTGACCATCGTTGTCAATATGGAGAGACCGGTTGGATTATTATCCGAAGAACCACTCCGTATCGGCATAAGCGTTGCGAACCAAGTATGCTGAATATATTGAAGACGGAGTAAAGTGCAAGGGCTTTTCTATTTATAGAAATAGTGCCTTCGGTTTCGTTCAATCCCAGAACGAACGTAAATGGACGAATGTCTGACAGAATATTTCCAATGATCAAATG
Source organism: Allium sativum (assembly GCA_030737875.1). Classification (NCBI taxonomy): domain Eukaryota; kingdom Viridiplantae; phylum Streptophyta; class Magnoliopsida; order Asparagales; family Amaryllidaceae; genus Allium; species Allium sativum. The sequence goes on from CM060918.1 coordinate 847,424,638, forward strand.
GGTTGGTCTGTATAAATATATATGGTTGCAACGGATTTATCCCTTAGCATAATATCCAGAATATTTGTGCAAACTCAACTAGTGATTAACGGATCTGACAATGTGGCATTCAAAGTGATTGTGTTATCAATGAATGGTAAGTAATCGTAGCCTCAGGCCTCAACAACCGGGAAAGGACAAAAATCGGGCAGGCAGCATGGCTATGTGGGTCGCACCCATTAGGGTGTATAATCACCTATCTAGAGAAATTCCTTTTGTTTCTAAATCTATCGATTCTGCCCATTCGGGAAACGGTGGTTTGAGTCCAACCGTGGGTGATATACATTCGATACACTCAAGCGAAATGAGTGGTCGGTCATGTGTGGGCCGGGTTGCAAGACGTTCTTGTTGAACCCAGGTGTATTCGCCTCTAGAGATACATCATCGGAAGGTGGTTCCATACCTTGTCATGTTGGAAATCCAATCTCCAATAAGCGCCATGCGGGTTTTGATTTTATACTATATATGTGGAGCGTGAGATGCAAGCGTTCTGCTATTTGGTTATTTATTTGATGTAGACATTATTATAATATCACTGCATTTTCGTATCAAAGTGTTTTGGGTTATAGTAAGGTAAAAACCGTCCATGTTTATGTGTGGGCTGGTCTTACTATTATCTTTTCTTTCGAAAGGATTTTAAAAGTTAAACAAGTGTTTGGAGTTTACTCACACCAGTCCCATGACTGACCTAGAGTTTATTTGTTTTGTTTTCCCTAAACTCTTGGGTGCCCAAATTTGTACGGGCAGTCAAGTAGTCGGGATTTCACAGATTTATTTGAAGGAGCTGGAAGCAGGAGGCTTCACCGGTTAGCTATAGGCTATCATATATTCCGCTGTGGACCTTGTTGGTATCTGGAAACAGGTGTTTATAACTGTTCCAGAAATGACTGTTGTGCTCTGATGATGGTATGTATATAAAGTTACTGATTTGTGTTTCAAAAGTTATGTTATATAATATATTTTATTCGTTCCGCTGTGAGTTGTGATCTTCGTTTTTCTTCTATTCTAATATTTCTTTCCTCCTATTTCTCATCTTCTAACTTCTTTCTATTAATGGTTCGTATTTCTGTGTTATTTGGGTTGGACGTGTGTTGTATTTAGTCAACTCGGATAGCACGGATTTGCGGGTCGTTTCATCAATATTATTTAATTAAACGATCATTAACTTCTCTAAATCATCAATTATATAATTAAATAAATTAATTATATATCTCTAAAAATGCGGGTCATTACATTCTTCCCCACTTAAAATAATTTCGTCCTCGAAATTGCCAAGTTAGAGGACGACCCTATATATTGGAACTCCTAAGATTTGTCTACCCCTTATTTCTGATTTCAACTGAACCAATTAATATCGACTAAAATATTTATTCATTTCGACTAACTAAAATTTTCAAAAATTCTGAAAATTTTCTAACACTTTAAACTTTCGGAAAATTTCGCCAGCACCTCCTTTGTACTGGTCAATAGCTCAAACTCCAACTCGCCTCTCTGGGCCTTCTTCAACCCAAAAGAAAATCAAACAGCCAAGCGGCTTGCCAATTCGGCTCATAAATCTTATATCCAATATATAATATAAACTGGTACCTTTTTGTCGGGCATATCGTTATATCCCTTCCATCTGTTATCATTCCAACATATACCAATGTCATCCCAAACAAACTCAATCACTTTTATATCGTCAAACCCAATCATTCGCTTATACACAAGCCGAATCCCATTTTCAATCTCAAGTTTCATTCTTGATTTTCAAATTCTAAGTCCAGCTAAATTTCAAATTCTGGACTTATCCGTTCAATTCTATTTAACTTAGTTCAAGTTAAATTTCAATTTATTTTTACCATCTCATTTTATTTAACTTCATTAGATAAATTTTAATTTCTAGAATTAAATTCCTGGGTAAAATTCAAATCAATTTGAAATCATACTGCCAATTCAAAACCTTTGAATTTCTAAACAACTTGTTTTCTCAAAACAATTCAAATCAAAATCTCCGGTAGTAATCCACCACTTAGAACTCGAAAACCACACCGATGATACTGCGCAGTCATCATCGGAATTATTTTCCAGCGACACAAGTGATTTCAATACTATATCATTTTCAAAACCATTACTGAGTACTTCCATTTTGAAAACACTTCAAAATATCCCAGAAACTTAAAATTTCCTTATTTTAATTCCAAATCTGATTTAAATTCATATTTAATTCATCTTATTTCATATACTTTACTTATATGAATTCTGATTGGTTACATATAACCATTTCACATTTTATAATCTTATCTGATTATAATTACTACTAACACATCCTATATATGATAATATATTAAATATCCGTACTGTGTCGGTCCATCGTATTCAAGTATTTATTTACTCCTACCGATACAGTGGATCAAACTGATCGACCAGAACTCATAAACAACTCAGCCAATGAATCTCCACAATAAAAACCATTTTTATATCAAATACAAATACGCGCTCGTATATATACACTCAAACTCAATCTAGGGTGTTACTAACCCTATCTCTACCGAGTCACGCCACAAAGCCAAGGTAATTCTTAACTTAAGCTCTGATACCAACTGTAACGACCCGGAAAAATGCGATCTTGGTTATCCGATATACAACACATATCGAATATCCAAGGATCGAAAATAACCGAATAGTTAATGAAAGAAATTAGAAGGTGAGAATAGATAAGATAGAAACTTAGAATAGAAGAAGAAGAAGAACACAACATCAGAGTAACACGAACCTCACAGCGGAACGAATAACATATAATAGATAACATAACTTTGAAATATACAGTTATGTATACAATAGCACTTATCAGAGTACAACACTTACAACACAGCGGAAATAACTATAGCACTATGATCTTGAAGCCTCCTGCTCCACGCTCTTCCAGTATATCTGTAAAACCCGGCTACTTGACTGCCCGTACAAATTTAGGCACCCAAGAGTTTAGGGAAAACAACAAATAAACTCCGGGTCAGTCATGGGACTGGTGTGAATAAACTCAAATCATTTAAACAGGTATATGAACAAGTAAACGATATCTCATAAGACCACGCCGCAGAACGGAACGGGTTTTTCCCTTATGAGAATCCAAAATATCTTTATATCAAAAACCTTTTGATATTATAATAATGTCTATGTACAAATAGATATCAACTAGCAGAAACGCTTTCATCTCACATTCTACATATATAGTATACAATCAAAATCGCAAGCACGTATTGGATAATGGATTTCCAACTATGACAAGGTATGGAATCACCTTCCGATCAGTGTACTCTAGGAACGATACACTGGAGTTCAACAAGAACATCTTGCAACTCAGCCACACATGACCGATCACTCATTTCGCTTGAGTGTATCGAATGTACATCACCAACGGTTGGGATCAGCAACCGTTCCCGTATATATATGGGACAACATTGATAGATTTAAGAAACAAATGAATATTCACTAGATAGGTGATTATACACCCTACTTCGGTGCGACCGACTTAGCCATGCTGCCTGCCCGATTTCTGTCATTTACCGGTTGATGAGGCTAGAAGCTACGCTTTATCATTACATCAGATTCACTTCGAATGCTACATTGTCAGATCCGTCGAAATCACTAATTGACGTCTACAACAATACATTACATGTCAGCTAAAAGAAGTTTCCTTCTCCGCTTCCACTCTTGGTACGGTTGAAGAAATCAATGTACGTAATCGCCTGGAAATACCCTATCGGACATCCATCTTCATTCACTTAGAATGTCACATCGTCATACCCACCAAATCACAAATTGACTTATCCAAAAATAACACGGGTATACAGCTAAGAGAAACGAATTCCTCCGCCACCAAACGTGAATACGTTTGAACAGATCAACTTACGCGATCCATTGGATATACTCTGTCAGACCTTTGTCCATACAAGTTGTCCTGGGACTGGACAAACCGAAGGCACTATTCTGTAAACAGGATAGCCCTTGCATTTTACTCCGTCTTCAATTATCTTTGGCATATATGATTCGCGACGCTTATGCCAATATAGAGTGGTTCTTTGGATTAAAATCCAACCGGTCTCTCCATATTAACAATGTTAAAGTGGTCAAAACTTCGATAGTCGGTGAGTTAACTATCAAAGAAAAACAAGTGTGCAAACAACGATATTATTTCCAGATGGAAATTATATCGAACAAACATCATTTAACATTAATCTCTTTAGTTCATTTATTTACTTATCTCCTGTTTCCCTATATTCTAAATTCTTATTTTCTTTTATCAGAAAACATTTCTGATTCTCGTTTGGAAAACATTTCCAAAACTCCTTTTCGATCAAACCTTACCATTTCTTAGTTAAGAAGGAAGTCACTCAAGTTGGGGTATAATTACCTCTCAGACCTTAACTGAACAACGTTATAACTTCGAAATGGTCAAAGTTTATCTTTTTAATATTTAACAACTTCTTTACGCCTTTCTCGGATTCAATTTTACTAGTCCACTTCTATATTTAAAACATTGGTTATAATGATAACGCTATAATCCCTACTTTCGAATTATCTAACTTTAATTATAACTTCTATTCATATTAGTGAATAATTAACCTTACACTTATTTATTTATAAATAAATAAATCTCTATTTAAACCCTGGAAAGTATAAGTACTTTCCTGAATTCGATATAATCGAATTTGCCGATTAACTCTCTTCGAGAAATCTCTATTTGATTAACTCATCTTCGAATAACCTATATTCGATTTACTCCTTCTCGAATAAACGACATTCGATAATCTATCTCCGAATAACTAATATTCGATAACTCTTCCTTTTCAAATATCTCATATTTGAAAATCTCACTTCGATTAAACTATAATCGATAACTCCCTTCAATGATACTAACATCGATAACTCCTTTCGATGAAACTAACATCGATTTATTTAACTCGAAGAACTTAACTCGACTAACTTAACTTGATTTGACTAACTCGACTTACTTGGTTCGACCAATTCGATTCGATCAACTAGGCTTGACTAACTTGACTAACTTAACTCGACTTACTTGGTTCGACCAATTCGATTCGATTTACTAGGCTCGACTAACTTGACTAACTCTGTCTCAAATAACTATATTTGATTAACTCTAGTTCGTTTTAACTCTAATCGATTAACTCTAACTAATTAACTCCAACTGGTTAACTCTATTTGATTAACTCTAACTGGTTAACTCTAACTGATTAACTCTAACTGGTTAACTCTAACTGATTAACTTTAACTGGTTAACTCTAACTGATTAACTTTAACTGACTAACTCGACTTGACTAACCCCTTTCGAATAACATATTCGATTAACTAACTTTCGAATACCATATTTGAACAACTAACTTCAAATACCATATTCGATTAACTAACTTCGAATGTCTATATTCGATTAACTAACTTCGAATACCATATTCGATTAACTCCTTTCGAATGTCTATATTCGATTAACTCCTTTCGAATGTCTATATTCGATTAACTAACTTCGAATACCATATTCGATTAACTAACTTTGAATACCATATTCGATTAACTCCTTTCGAATGTCTATATTCGATTAACTAACTTCGAATACCATATTCGATTAACTCCTTTCGAATGTCTATATTCGATTAACTCCTTTCGAATGTCTATATTCGATTAACTAACTTCGAATACCATATTCGATTAACTAACTTCGAATACCATATTCGATTAACTCCTTTCGAATGTCTATATTCGATTAACTAACTTCGAATACCATATTCGATTAACTAACTTCGAATACCATATTCGATTAACTCCTTTCGAATGTCTATATTCGATTTACTTTATTCACTTTATAAAGATTTCCTTTTTAACAACGTTTTATTCGTTTGAAAAGATTTACTTTTAAATAATGGTTCTACACTTTACAAATGTCCTTTTTATAATGTTCCCTTTCCAATTATATTTGTAAATGGTTTACAAATATTTCCTTTTCAAATTTATTCTTGAAATACTCTAACTCCTTAAATTCCCGGGAATATTCGCCATAACCTCCTTTGTATCGGGAGCGTCGGGAAAATCCCCAAACCCGCCACACAGGCCTTTCCATTCCAAAAAGAAAATGATTTGAATTTATTTCCTTTTTAAAATACCTTCTATTTATAAATATTCCCATTTATAAATATTTCTTATTTATAAATATTTCAGTTTATAAATATCTCTGTTTTCAATATCACTTTGAAAATCTCCTTATCAACATCCCGTATGTTATGGTATTCAATCATATCAAATCACGATGTTCAATATCGTCCAAGCACATATAATCGCCCATAGATTTTATATCACATCATATAACAATATATGAAAAACAATAAAATAACTGTTGAGGAATCCAGTCGGATTCCTCCAACCTGTCTCCCTGCATCCACAGATGTTACACAATATGACTATCATCACTTTCAGTTCAATATAAATTATTCTGATAGCAGAATCAATATATAATTATTTAACGGTTTTTATATATATATATATATATAATTACATATATATATATATATATATATAATTTTCACTAACTGACTAGCAGTTCAATCAATCAACCAACACACAACAATCAACAGATGATTAACAGTTCTAAGAATACATTATAAAAATAGAACTGTTCAGAGTTGGTGAGTTTAACTCACATTGATGCGTTAATCGTTAAATAACGGTTTGCATTATTTGACTCAGTTGGACAATTTATTTTTCCATAAATTGTAATGAGCTCCGATGCACTTCCAGTCAGTCTCATTGTGTTGCTCCCGTCCATACGATTGTAACGGGCCTTGTTCCGGGGAATTCTACTTTGGACGTCGGCCCAACCACCTATGTTATTGTTGCGTTCATCTTTCCAAACTAAAGAAACCATCCGCTCGCTCCTACCATGAATTCTTCACCGACTTTCACAAACAAGAGTCACCGACCCGATCTCCTTGTATATTATTTAACTGCTCCTCCTCTTATTACCTTAAAATCAAACAACAGACTACTGTTTTGTATCCAGAACCGTAACTCCCAGTGACACATGACTACAGTATTACCCATAGGACCCGAGACATCCTTCTTCTCTGTTCCTTCTTGAATCACTTTGCTGTATCAAACAACAACCACCACTTTAATTTTCTCCTCTCCACTATCGTTCCAACTGAACGTCCCTCCACTCTTCACAAAAACAACTACATTCCCTCATACTGTTTTTCATAGAACTCGGTTAAATCCCCTCGTTCTTGCTCCTTCTTTACTTGCGCACTGACCCAACGCAGACACCCAGACTTCATCATTTCAAATGCCGCAACCTGCTACTCCCAACAAAGCCCTCCTGACCTTTCTGAACATCACAACTCCTCACTCCACACCATCCCGTTAGTGCGCCCCCTTGCCAACAACCAAACACCGCCCTCCGATCTTCCCTCGACATCATCTAGCGCCGCCCCTCACCTTCAGGAACTCGAACGCAACCTCAACCTCAAGTTCGATGCAACCTAAATCGTAGAACCACCGAACCCTAGTTGTTGTGAACACTCCGCTTCGACGGAAACAGAGTGCGGATGCCACAATACATACATAGGATTGAAGAGATTTGTAGTAGGAATTCAAAGACATCAGTTTATGTTTTAAGGAATTTTATTTCATTTTTGGTGAATTTTTGAAAGGGATGACTTTGGTTTGAGAAAGGGAAATGCAGCGGCTGGCTTTGATGTTTGAGAGAACGCGAGTTCTAGGTCTTAAGGGCTAAATACATGTGTACTTATAACAACCAAAATATCTAAGATATTTTGTTATTATATACTTTAAAAGCTTGGAAGAGGATAGGCCACGTTTTTGTTTTGAGGACCACTCATTTGTTCGGCTGAGATATATGGCAAAATAGGTTTATTTATACCTTACTTTAAAGTGTATATACGGCGAGAAGAAAATAGCAGTTCCTCAAATCTGCCACGGCCACTCTCGACCTGTTGTCGATTTGTTTTATGTTATTGGCCGCATAATTTTGTTTTTTCCAATATCGTTTTATATAAGTGAATTTGGCCTATTATTTATCTTTATTAAATTAAAACTTGACGGTGAAGTTCCACATAAAAATAACCTCATTTCGTAAAATTCCATTTATGTACGAACCGCTATGGACTGAAATAACCATACCGTTGTGTCGAGCTGGACACCACGATCCCAAAAATATAATAATACCGGTAGATGGACTCATATTTTTGAAACTTCAAAATGTTGATTACAGGGTGCGAAACACTCCAAATAAAAAGTTGCTTATTTAATTAATTAAAAATTACAGAAAAATTCTAAAAATTAAATTATCACTATTTCCCAAAAGAACCTTATCTAAATTCAAACCCGATCTCTAGTTATATCGAATAAACCGTTATGGTCGATAAACGATTCTATAGCGACTATTTTAAAATTTGATTTGGACATAACTCAAAATCTACACGACGAAATCCAGATCTCTCTCTTCCACTAGAAAGATATACTCCACCAGCTCCACACGTTTCTTGTTTCACAGAAATCCGATTCAAAACGGACCCTGTATACTCAGTTGAAGTCTAAATCGCCAAATAGTGAACTGCAGCGCCATTTCGAGCTCGTTTATAAATATATTATAAACTATACGTTCTAACGCCGTCGATTCCATATATACGTTATTATATTCTGAATCGAAACTCAACCACATCTCGTATACTATTCAATTCACACTCTATTGTGAATTCTACTATTTCCGACTACCTCGACATTATAATATATTATTATATCATAATTATAAATTAAATATTCAATATTATTTAATTAAACGATCATTAACTTCTCTAAATCATCGATTATATAATTAAATAAATTAATTATATATCTCTAAAAATGCGGGTCATTACATTCAAATTGAATTTGAATAGAAAATCAAATTCAAACTGAAATTGAATAGAATTGAAATGAATTTGAATTGAATTCGAATTGAATTGAAAGCAAGCTGAAACTGAATTAAAAATCAATTTGAATTGAAATCAATTAGAAATGAATTTAAAACGAATTTATAAGGAGAAAGTCAGTTTTGATTTGAATTTGAAATGAAGTGGAAATCGTTTTGAAAGCGAATTAAAAAAACGATTTATAAAATACATTTTAAAAGGAAATCGATGAAGTATATGTTATATATATTATATATATAATATAATGGCCTGAATAGAACGCGCCGCGCCGCGGTAGTTCGCGAATTTCGACCATTGACTTCGAATGGATATTATGGGAGATCTGACCATCGGATTCTCCTAAAACCGGAACCGTTAGGTTCGTATCGAAAAGAGCATTCTAACGAATATTAGAAATTAGAAATCTAATGGTTCGATTTGGAATTATGTCCAAATCAAATTTGGAAAAGGTCGCTGTAAGTGCAGTTCGATGGCCATTGATGGAAATCGACTGAACGGACCTTGATAAAATTATTAAAAATAGTAATTATTTGTGAAAATTATAAGAAATGATTTGGGAAGAATTGGGATGAAAAACTCAATATTTGAAAAGATAAAAATAGATTTTTATCGAAATGAACTAGTTTTGAAATAGAATTATAATTCTATTTATTTTTAAATAAATAAATTGGATTTGAAATGGTTTTGAAAATAACCAAGATTTCCAATAATTGAATTGGAAGGGATTTGAATTGAAATTTTCTATGGAATATTTCGATGTTGTATTTCGTGATGATACAGGTATTGTTATGGGAATCTGAAAGATATATTCATATCGTCATTTCCAATACGATATTTGTTGGTCGTAGAATTTGATATTGAATATAAGCCGATATATTTTCTATTCAGAGCCTTGTATTTAGAATCAAATGTGATTTGGGTTTGTCGTGAATGGTGTCTTTATTAACACAGTTCTTAAGCCCAGTTGATAAAAAGATTAAATCTTTTTATTTAGATTTAATGAAGTGTACCAATTAAATGGTATTTAATCGGAATTGAATTTGAATTGATTTTTGGGTTTATCTTGAACGGTGTTTTAAATAACACTTGTTCTTTAACCCGATAATTAATGGAATGTGATTTTGGGATTATAGTGAACCGTGTTTTAAATGACACTGATTCTTTAACCCAGTTAAAGATTAAAACTAAGTGGAGTTTTAATGAATCTTTAATTAGATTGGAATGGCCGAGATTGGAGTATCACCAGTTTTGCTCCAGGCGATAGTTAAATCTTTAATTAGATTTGAACATGAAATGGTAATTGAATTTACCGATAACACCGTGGTGTTAGATATGAAGTATGACCAGTTTTACTTCATGGAAGAATAAGTTGGGGTTGGGAAATAAAATAAATGATTACTTCGGCGTGGTTCGCTAATCCCAGCTAGTCTGAATTGATATACAAAAGAAGATTAAAGAATAAATTTAAAGAATTTATCTTTGATAAAATTAATGGGAACCTTTCCCATAGTATAAGAATATTCTGAATTGGAACGAGGTGTATGTTGTGTTTGTGTAACACTTGTTTATTATATACGCGGGTTATTCGGAAAGACCGGGTTTATCCCATTCTGAATAACTGATTGGACGTGGTGTCGAAGATGAAGACTGTCGTTGAAGACCGGAGGTCTTCACATCGTTTGGGTGATTACTGATGATCTTGATTGGGCCGTACACCCAAGAGGAGAGAATCAGTTGGTGATCGTCCAGACGTACTTGGAGATCGATGGATATGCGGGGTACTAGGTGCCTCCGGTTTCATTCAGACCCAGAACGAACTTGTAAATGGACTGTGTGTCTGACATTGGATTTCAGTCTGTGTGATTGATTTCTATTAAATAAATATCTACTTGGAGGTGGAGAATTTATTCTCTTGCTTAACGCCCTTCTCTGAGACGTACGAGCTCAGGGGTTATATATTGATGGATATCCATCGCATGGAATGAATTGCCTGTGTGGCATGCCTAAGTGGCAATGAATCAAGGCTTCTGTTGGAAAGCAAAGTCTTGTGGTTGATGATCAAAGCACGGCCTGTGTGGCGTAGCTTTGTGTGACGTTGATTCGCGAGCCTCACACCCCGGTGGTGAACCAAAACCAGGAGAGGACATCAGGGAGGGCATGCGTTTCTTTCTAGCTAGAAGTGGCGTCAGTGGTTTTACACGCCCTGACGAGTTTGACTTATGTGGATGTTGCTATTGCGAGGCGCCTCGGTTTGATCGGATGATCCGGGTCCGATGGGGTCATTCGTTGGCTCATTTACGCCCCATAGGGCGGGGAAAACGCATATTCAGGGTTTAATTTTAATCCACATCGATGGACTGGCCCTGAGGATCCAAGGGTCACTCGAGCTCTGATCCTGAGGCTCGAGCTAGACAGTCTCGAATCGGTAGAGGACTATCTTTTGCCTCGGTTCACAGATGGAAATCCAACTTCCAATACGTGACTTTGCAGTTTTATTTGTACAGCCTAGTATGGCGACATAGTGGGATGGGGCGCTTATGCCGTCTATGATTGATACTTATGATTTGAAGTTGTTTTATACACTATGCACCCATAATAGTATCAAATGATTTGTTTTAAACATATCAAGCATTCTTGGCTATTATAAGGTAAAAACCCTATCCTTCGGCTTGCGTTGCATTGTGTGATGGGACCTGGGTCTTATAATAGCTTCATTATTCTTTATTTAGCATCGCGCTGTTGTTTTACGCACTGGTATTCCTGTGAGGAAACCCGTTCCGTGTTATACGGCGTGGTTCGTTGATTTATCGAACTTTAAAATGAAGATTATTAACCGTTTTAGTTCTCACACCAGTCACATGACTGACCTGGAGTTTATTGTTTTAAACTAAACTTTGGGTGCCCTTATTTTGACACGGGCAGCTAGTAGTTTTGGTTTTGCAGATATATATTCACAGGATCCTGGTTTACAGCTGGAGTGATATCCATAAAGCTTTGTATCTGTATATATCCTTCAGTTGTTCTTTGTATTATTTTACGCTGTAGTGATGTATTTAAATGTAATTTAAATCTCTGATATTTTATGATGTATATTATTGGTTTATACTCTGTATATTCTTGTATTCTGATGATTTGTTATAATTAACAATGAAATGTTCTTCTATATGCGTTCTATTTTGTCATGTTCTCAAAACAGTTAGGGGTTTCGAACGGTCTGTGTTGGTTTAGCGACTGATTCGGGTCGAGCGAAATTCATTTTTATTACAGTTGGTATCAGAGCTTTGGTTTACAAAGATCAGAGAACAAGACGCATTAGAACCATATGAAAGAACTCATCAGAAATTGGATTAGTAATATCCAATGGGAATGACTCGTTAGAGATGGGATCAGTAGTATCCTAAAACGACTGTGAAGAGTATATTTTTAAAATGAGAACAAGTTTTAATTTGGAATTTAAATCGATTATTCGTATTTGAATATTTATTTATATTGATTTGGACAATCCGGTTTATAAAGATTTTGCCTATACGTCTGATCCACGGGTATTCAAAATTTTAATATATTGGATAGATATAAAATCATGCTCTAGTCGCCCGGAGACGATTCTGATGATAGTCTAGACATCATCAGAATTGGTATTCGAGTTTCGAAGGTGTGATATTTATATATTTCCATTAGACTGGTGTGAGAACCAAAATATAGTTAGAATATATTGTTGTGATTTGGCATCAAAAATCTGATTTTTGGACTATATATCAAAGTTATGAATTTAAAAAGCTAATCAACTAATTGATTGATGGTTGTGTTGTTTGAATATTGTTTGATTAATTAAATGTTGAACCATTTAGTCAAATTTTACCAAAAAGTAAATTGTATTGAAAAATTTTCGCATTTGCATGCATATACATGTACTTACATTGAATAGGTCATAGCAAGGAGGCTAGAGCAGAAGAATAAAATTTGTTTGCCCGACAAATCGGTACATGTTTACCATAATTTACTGTTTTGTTTGGGTGATGATGATTTTATGAGCCGATTGGCTAGACGCTTGGCTTTTTCTTTTTATTTTGGATTGAAGAAGGCTATGGGAGGCAATATGAAATATCCCGAAGTCCCCGGTGCAGGGGAGGTTATGGCGAATTTTTTCGAAAATTTAGGGTGTTAGCCAAATTTTTGAAGAATTTGAAAAGTTCTTAGAAACTGAAAAGTTGAAGAACTTAAGCCATAATGAAAATACTGGAAGTTGAGTTGATTAGTTAAACAACATTCGGCTTCGTTCCTTTTCGGGGACGAAAAGTTTTAAGTGGGGGAGATTGTAATAACCCGGAAATCCAAGCCAATTTAAATTTTTTATTTTGGCAATTTTAGCGGAATTTGAATGTTTAAAATGAATTATTTTAAATAATAACGACGAAACTTTATTTTGAATAGAATTAGAATGTTTATATTTATATAGATCGTCGTTAGAATATAATTATTTAATTATAATTATAAAAGGAATAGAAAATTGCGCGGTAGTTCGATAATACGATTTCAAATTTCAAATGAATGTACCAGGTGCAAAATAAACCGGATTTTGGCGAAATCAAAAATATTTGAATCTAATTGAGAATATCTTTCTATCGAATCCAGGAAATCAAAATTTCATAGAAGGGATCAAAAGATACGTCCAGTTGAATTTTCAGAATAGTCGCTAGGGAATTCTGGCCCTTAAAAATGGACATTTTGCAAACGACCTCGGTTTTCGACGAAACCACTATTGTTGGATCCACGATGTCAAACTGTTGCTAATTTTCAAATTTCATAATTTTTCGAATCAATATGTGAGCGTGGCAAAGGAAAACGCGTTTGACCAGTTTTAGTTGATTTTAATCGATTGTAAAATGGCCATTTTTCAAACGGTCTCAGAACTTGATGAAATCAGTTTTGTTATGACCGTATCATCAATACGAAGCTAAAAATAATTTTTCTGGAATTTTTAGAGTTCATATGTGGTCCCGGTAAATTGAAATGCACGTTCAAATTCAATATATAGAGTTATATGTTGATTTTGACGAAACTGATCGAAATGATCGAATCAGCTTACGATACATATCCCATTGTGTTCGGAATGGGGGTAATTAGCTATGGACGACAGGCGGTGGGTTCGATTTCGAGTTCGAAATAAAAAGTTGTTTTTTTGAGTTAAAAATAAATAAATAAAAAGTCAACTCTCCCTTTAGCCCTCTCTCTCCCCTCAAACATAACCCACCCTTCAGTTTTCTAGATCGAAAAAAAAGAAAGAAAGAAAGAAAAAAAACCCGACGTTCTGAAATCGCCCCCCCCCCCCCCCCCCCCCCCCGTGCTCGACCGCCGCCACCCTTGTAGACCCACGACCACCCTACTCCGCCACGACCACCCTCTCCTCTCGTTTCCTCCTCCCCCATTGGAATCTGAAACCCGCGAGACCCCGGAAGCCCCATGCCCTAGCTTTGAAATGCCCGCCGCTGGACACCGTGGACCCCCCTGAGCCGCCAACGCCAGTGCTGCGACACCCCCCCCCCTCTCCGACGATGGTTCAACAGCCCCAGTCCCTTGAACTGTAAGATTTATTATTTGTTTATTTTTATTTATTTAGTATAATTAGTTTTAAAAGGATTTTTATAATGTTTTCATAGCGATAAATATACGATTTTTTTTTTGTGAAGTAGCGAAGAGGAATGCAATTTTTACGTGTGATGTAGCGGATTAAAGATTCGATTTTTTATTTATTATGAAGTTAGGAGAATAAAAATATAATTTTTAAATGATGTAGAAAATATAATTTTTAAATGAAGGGAGAGAATAAAAATGAGATTTTTTTTTAATCTTTGAAAAATAGCGGTCAAAATATAACTTTTATTTTTTAAGTAGCACCATAAAAATGTGATCTTTTTAATATGAGCATCGTTTTAAAAAAGATGATTTTTATCTTATAAGGAGTGTTATAAAGATGTGATTTTTATATAGTAGAAGTTATAAAGATGTGATTTTTATACTGTAGATAAAATAAAAATATGATTTTTATTCATGTAGATTAATAAAAATATAATTTTTATTATATTACTAGCAATGTAAAAATAGAATTTTTATCTATATAGTAGCGATGTAAAGATAGAATTTTTATCTATATAGTAGCGGTATAAAAATATGATTTTTATATACATAGCAACAATATAAAAATGTGATTCTTATATATGTAGTGGCTACGGACGATGAAATTGACAAAAGGCGAGCATGGCGAAGATATTCTACATATGAAGAGGCATGGCGTTTTGTTTTGCTAGTCGGTGAGAAGTCCTCACTTTTAAATTTATTTCTAGTTAAAATATATAGTAGGATGCAGACGGTGTTTAGTAGCACCCGACACCCGTCTTCCACAGACCATGGACGGCTTGTATGCTTGTTTGTTTGATTTTGATGTGCAGTTGATTTTTTGATGTGATGTGAAATGAAATAAAATATTTTATAGTGGAAAATATTTTATAGTTAAAAATATTTTAACATGTATATGAAATGAATAATTATAAACAAATCGACGATTTGTTTATATACACTGATTTGACCGATATTGATTGGGACGATAAATTTTATACATCGCCCAACTACATAAATAAAACCTGTGTTTGATTGTTTGAAAACCCCACACAGGTATTGGGATGATATATGAAGTACATTAATCCCAATAACTAGTTGTATGTCGATCGATTGATTGACAGACTGTTATAAGCGTTGAACATTTATATTTGATGCTTATAGAGTGTAGAATGCACTTTGGACAATGGTTGATTATTTTTCATTGTCGATGTATACATGCGTTGTATGGAAATCCATAGAGATAAAATCTATGGTAATTGATTGGGCCTCATTCCAGTTTTGAAAAGAAATATTTGAAATAGAATATTTGAAAATAGAAATATTTGATAAAGAAATATTTGAAATAGAATATTTGAAAATAGAAATATATGAAGCTGTGTTGATTAGATTGACGCCATTTTGATGCAAACGATATTTATATCGATTTATATTCGTTTTTATAATGAATATTGAAAAGTGATTTCAAAGTGGAATATTTTGAAATGAAATTCAAATTGAAATTGAATAGAATTGAATTTGAATAGAAAATGAAATTCAAATTGAAATTGAATAGAATTGAAATGAATTCGAATTGAAATTGAATTGAATTGAAAACGAGCTGAAACTGAATTAAAAATCGATTTGAATTGAAATCAATTTGAAACGAATTTAAAACGAATTTATAAGGAGAATGTCAATTTTGATTTGAATTTGAAATGAAGTGGAAATTGTTTTGAAATCGAATTAAAAAAACGATTTATAAAATACTTTTTAAAAGGAAATCGACGAAGTATATATTATATATATAATATATATAATATAATGGCCTGTACAGAACGCGCCGCGACGCGGTAGTTCGCGAATTTCGACCATTGACTTCGAACAGATATTACGGGAGATCTGACCGTCGGATTCTCCTAAAACCGGAACCGTTGGGTTCGTATCGAAAAGAGATTTCTAACGAATATTAGAAATCTAACGGTTAGATTTGGAATTATGTCCAAATCAAATTTGGAAAAGGTCGCTGTAAGTGCAGTTCGATGGCCATTGATGGAAATCGACTGTACGGGCCTTGATAAAATTATTAAAAATAGTAATAAATTGTGTAAAATTATAAGAAATGATTTGGGAAGAATTGGGATGAAAAACTCAATATTTGAAAAGATAAAAATAGATTTTTATCGAAATGAACTAGTTTTGAACTAGAATTATAATTCTATTTATTTTTAAATAAATAAATTGGATTTGAAATGGTTTTGAAAATAACCAAGATTTCCAATAATTGAATTGGAAGGGATTTGAATCGAACTTGTCTTTGGAATATTTCGATGTTGGATTTCGAGATGATACAGGTATTGTTATGTTAATTTGAAAGATATATTCGTATCGTTATTTCCAATAGGATATTTGTTGGTCGTAGAATTTGATATTGAATATAAGCCGATATATTTTCTATTCAGATCCTTGTATTTAATATCAAATGTGATTTAGGTTTGTCATGAATGGTGTCTTCATTAACACTGTTCTTAAGCCCAATTGATAAAAAGATTAAATCTTTTTATTTAGATTTAATGAAGTGTACCAATTAAATGGTATTTAATTGGAATTGAATTTGAATTATTTTTTGGGTTTATTGTGAACAGTGTTTTAAATAACACTTGTTCTTTAACCAGATAATTAATGGAATGTGATTTTGGGTTTATAGTGAACCGTGTTTTAAATGACACTGATTCTTTAACCCAGTTAAAGATTAAAACTAAGTGGAGTTTTAATGAATCTTTAATTAGATTGGAATGGTCGAGAATGGAGTATCACCAGTTTTGCTCCAGGCGATAGTTAAATCTTTAATTAGATTTGAACGTGAAATGGTAATTGAATTCACCGATAACACCATGGTGTTAGATATGAAGTATGACCAGTTTTACTTCATGGGATGAATAGGTTGGGTTGGGAAATAAAATAAATGATTACTTCGTTGTGGTTCGCTAATCCCGGCTAGTTTGAATTGATATTCAAAAGAAGATTAAAGAATAAATTTAAAGAATTTATATTTGATAAAATTAATGGGAACCTTTCCCATAGTATAAGAATGTTTGAATAAAAGAATATTCTGAATTGGAATGAGGCGTATGTTGTGTTTGTGTAACACTTGTTTATTATATATGCGGGTTATTCAGAAAGACCGGGTTTATCCCATTCTGAATAACTGATTTGACATGGTGTCGAAGATGAAGACGGTGGTTGAGGACCAGAGGTCTTCACGTCGTTTGGGTGATTATTGATGATCTTGATTGGGCCGTACACCCAAGAGGAGAGAATCAGTTGGTGATCGTCCAGACGTACTTAGAGATCGATGGAATTACAGGGTACTAGGTGCCTCCGGTTTCGTTCAGACCCAGAACGAACTTGTAAATGGACTGTGTGTCTGACATTGGATTTCAGTCTGTGTGATTGATTTCTATTAAATATATATTAGTTTGTCGATGGAGAATTTATTCTCTTGCTTAACGCCCTTCTCTGAGACGTACGAGCTCAGGGGTTATATATTGATGGATATCCATCGCATGGAATGAATTACCTGTGTGGCATGCCTAAGTGGCAATGGATAAAGGCTTCTGTAGAAAAGCAAAGTCTTGTGGTTGATGATCAAAGCACGGGTGTGGCTTAGCATTGTGTGACGTTGATTCGCGAGCCTTACACCCCGATGGTGAACCAAAAACGGGAGAGGATGTCAGGGAGGGCATGCATTTTTTTCTAGCTAGAAGTGGCGTCAGTGGTTTTACATGCCCTGACGAGTTTGACTTATGTGGTTGTTGCTTTTGCAAGGCGCCTCGGTTTGATCAGACGATCCGGGTCCGATGGAGTCATTCGTTGGCTCATTTACGCCCCATAGGTCGGGGAAACGCATGTTCAGGGTTTAGGTTTAATCCACATCGGTGGACTGGCCCTGAGGATCCAAGGGTCACTCGAGCTCTGATCCTGAGGCTCGGGCTAGACAGTCTCGAATTGGAAGAGGACTATCTTTTGACTCGGTTCACAGATGGAAATCCAACTTCCAATACATGACTTTGTGGTTTTATTTGTAGAGCCTTGTATGGCGACATAGTGGGATGGGGCGCTTATGCCGTCTATGATTGATACTTATGATTTGAAGTTGTTTTATACACTATGCACCTATAATAGTATCAAATGATTTGTTTTAAACGTATCAAGCATTCTTGGCTATTATAAGGTAAAAACCCTATCCTTCGGCTTGCGTTGCATTGTGTGATAGTACCTGGGTCTTATAATAGCTTCATTGTTCTTTATTTAGCATCGCGCTGTTGTTTTATGCACTGGTATTCTTTGGAGGAAACATGTTCCGTGTTATACGGCGTGGTTCATTGATTTACCGAACTTTAAAATGAAGATTAACAACCGTTTAGTACTCACACCAGTCACATGACTGACCTGGAGTTTATTGTTTCAACTTAAACTCTGGGTGCCCTTATTTTGACACGGGCAGCTAGTAGTTTTGGTTTTGTAGATTTATATTCATAGGATCCTGGTTTACAGCTGGAATGATATCCGGAAAGCTTTGTATCCATATATCTCCTTCAGTTGTGCTTTGTTTTATTTTCCGCTGCAGTGATGTATTTAAATGTAATTTAAATCTCTGATATTTTCTGATGTATATTATTGGTTTATACTCTGTATATACTTGTATTCTGCTGAATTGTTGTAATTAACGATGAAATGTTCTTCTATCTGCGTTCTATTTTGTCGTGTTCTAAAAACAATCAGGGGTTTCGAACGGTCTGGGTCGGTTTAGCGACTGATTCGGATCGAGCAAAATTCCTTTTTGTTACATTGGATGCGAGGTGCCTCGGATATAGGTCCAACAGGACCAGGAAACGCGTGTTCAGGAATACTAATCCTCAAAAGTAAGATAGGACCGGCCTTGGAGGATCCCAGGATCGCTGTGTGTGGTCCTGAGACATTTGCTAATGTGTCTCGAACGGAGAGGAGCTTGCCCCTTGCCTCGACTCATGACGGAAATCCAATTTCCAATAACATGATAATTCAGTTTTATTTGTAGAACCTAGTATGGCGACATGGTGGGATGGGGCACTTATGCCGTCTATGATTGATACTTATGATTGAAATTGTTTTGACACTATACACTTATAGTAATATCAGAATAGTGTGTTTTTAAACATATCAAGCATTCTTTGGCTATTATAAAGTAAAACCCTATCCTCCGGCTTGCGTTGCATTGTGTGATGGGACCTGGGTCTTATAACAGCTTCATTTTTCATTATTTAGCGTTGCGCTGTGTCACACCCCACCTCCGCCAGGGTGTCTCTTGCAAGCACTCTGACTTTGGAGGGGCGTTTGAATCAGGTAAACATGCATAATGATATATCAAGGCAGAACAGGAACATATGTATATATGTAAGCAGAGTAAATAACATAGATAAAACAGCGGAAGATTTCAAACCATTTCAAAACAAGTCTAGTACAACATAATGTCAACTTTCCAAATACACAAGTCTAGATAAAAACAACATTACTGAAAAACTGAAATACATAAGTACTATACCCAAAATAAGTGATAACCATAGCTAGCTTCATGTCAAGACCGTACATGAGCTAAAATCCCACAAGCAAGCGATCAGAAATCCAAGCTAAGCTCCAATATTCCCACCCTGAGAACCTAGGGGGGGATGAAACGGAAGAAAAGAGGCGAAAGAAAACAGGTCAGTCAAAAAGACTGAGTAAGCCCTACTCGATCAATGTAAACTGATAAAGTTAACTGGCATGAGAAGCATGGATGATCATAAGGATAACTACATACTAGCATGATGATTAACTAACAAGGTAGATAAAGTTGTCATCGCATAATCAGGTTTAAGGTTTTTGCACCACAGGTGTACTAGCAAACTAACATGACTTGAATAAACAAGTATTGATCCCTTGGCCCAAGCTTTGGCCCAATAACATGAAGTGACCCTAATATGAGGTCCAATAACATGAAATGACCCTAATACGAGGTCCAACCAAACGGTCTAATCGATCGGCTCCCTAAGCCTAACTCGTCACGTGCTGGTGTCAATGCGGCCCAAACATAATTGTAGTCAGACTGTGCCGGGTCTCCCGTCGGGTGTACCAAGCCCTAGTGTGGCAACCCCTGGAAACCATAACATGAGTGCACAGTCTCGATCTACTGGTACCCGTGCATGCTTTCCCCGTCTTCGGACTATGTGCACGACCATGGTCCGCCCGGAACTACACCGGCGTACCACTCTGCCGTCGTTTTTGGTCACTTACCTCCAGTTCAGTAATTCGTGCCCCACACCCTAGCCTAGACCCTAGGGCCATAATGATACGAACTTGGGATTACTGCTGGAGTGGACCCCCATTGCTAGGATTTTTCTAGTGGGTTAAGTACGGTTTAACCCTCTTGCTAATCATGGATTAACTTGGTTAAGTGTAACGATGAGTTCACGACTTAACCCCGATTAATCTACCAAGCCCAAATTGGTTAAGTATTAAGTGGACCATGACTTAATCCTAATCATGAGGCATTAATTAATTTAATGCACCTTAACCTCTCACATTAGACCTTGTTGTGGTTACTAGTTAAGCCGGGCGGGTCCGGGTAGCTTTACACCACAACTTGGTCTAACCTCGGGTTCAAGGTACAACATGGCCAACTTCTCACATTGGGTCCTATTGTTTGTAGCAACTAGTTAAGCCGGTCGGTTCCGGGTAGGTTTACGCTACAAACTCAACCCAACCTCGAGTTGGTCACACTTATATTTTCTAAGTGTCATGTCCATCATGTTTCCAAAACATGTTACAAGTTTTCAAGCATTTGGGTAGACCTAACTTAATAGGTAAATTCCCAAAGGGTAGACCTAACTTAATAGGTAAATTCCCAAGCTTATGTTTTTATGTCTTTTAAGTTTACCCAACCCCAAACGCAATCCCATCGCTTACATATCGCAATAGCGCATAAAGGATAGAAAGAGGGAACTTGGCATAATCATGAAATAAAGGTGTTGAAGCCACAAGTTTAACATGGTGGCATATGAAATGTACATATGTTCATATACTTGCATATTATATTTTTAGGCCTCAAAAGCATGCATAAAACCAAACTTAGCATATTGGTGATACATGGTGATAAATGACATGTAGAAATGGCCATAAGTTCACATTTATCCTCACATGCAAGTTATCATAAGAGATATGATAGCTTACATGTTGCCAAAATGCAACCTTTAGCATAAAGCTTGAAGCTTTAAGCTCATAAACCCAAGATAAGCTCGCATAACATGATAACATGAACAAAAGGATCAACCCAAACTTGCATAACATAACTTGCATATCATATGATAAACTTGCATATCATAACATAGCAAACTTGCATAACATAACATGATAAACTTGCATATCATAACATAGTAAACTTGCATAACATAACATGATAAACTTGCATATCATAACATAGCAAACTTGCATAACATGATAAACTTGCATATCATATCATAATGATCAAACACAACTTGTATCATTCATTAACTTTAGAGTTTAAATATGAAAGTAGAAAAGGGCTTACAATGCTTATGAGGACTCAAATGAGTATAGCAAATATAAGAAAGCCCTTATGCAATCAATTAAACCCCAAAATGCAAGCTTTAATAGAAAAACCCTTAAGCCAAAGTGATCAAAACCCTTGCTTTATGATGCAAATATAGAAACTTGACTTGAATGCAAGCTAATGATGCTCATACAAGCTTGAAAACACTTGTATGCATGGAAAATCACATAGAAATTTATTTAGGAATTTTATGAAGAGAGTGGAGGCCATGAGAGGATTGATTTTGCCATAGTTTAGTTGTAGGATTGATTAATGATGATTTAGGGTTAGGTTAGGGCCTTATTTATAGAGATTAGGACTAGTTTCAACCTTAGGATTAAACCCTAGTTCCAATCTCAGCCCTCAAAACCGAATCTGGCCCCCAAGCTCAACATAATCTCTAAATGGTGCACCAGGCTAAACAGCCCGGCTGGACCAAGTCGACAGCCAAGTCGACAGGGCTGTCGACTTGGGTCCAACCAAGTCGACTCCTAAGTCGACAGGGCTGTCGACTTGGGTGCTCTGGCGGGAACTTTCCCGCCTAGCCCAATCTGACCTAATTTTTCAAATTCAAACTTGAATTTGAAATTTGTTTTTACTTTGAATTTTTCTGAAAACTTCGTTGGGCCTTAATCGGGTCATACGGACTCCGATTTTCGAAAACTCGGACTCTATTTCGCGTATTTTTCCGAGACGAACGCAATGGCATAGCCCGTTTCCCTTTATTCAGATTTCAGAATTAAATTCTGCCTCGATTTACATCATTACAGGTTATTGAAAATACGGGTTGTTACATTCTCCCCTCCTTAAAGGATTTCGTCCCCGAAATCTTCAAGTTAGGAAGAACGTATCCTACCATCCAATCATCCATCTACTCAAAACATCATCCACGAGCAATCATTGTCCTTACAAGATTCTAAATGTTGTATGAACATATGCAAATGTGTGTGTATATGTACCTATCTAATGCAAATATCATCAATGCAAATTATGTTAGTGAAATGAATCCATATGTATGTAATTCCTAACATAATGTATAACATCTATATGTGTGCACATAACATACATCCATATGCAACATCCATGTGATAACACCAAAAATTTTCATCCATGAATAAGCACAAACACTCATGCATATGCAATATGAGGAGTGTGTGAGCCGATCTAGTGCCTAACGTGTATAATGCATCCATGAGTAACCACTTGCAAACACTTGCAACCACTTGCAAACATCAAGCGTAACATGTTTCAAACACATGTTTCATCCAAAGGGTTTCTACCTAAGGTTCTCATGACAAGATTAACACGATAAACTAGATAAACCTGGATAGCAAAGAGAAAGGTATGCTAACAAAGAAAAGAGATTGAGAGTGCACCCTCAAAAAGGAATGGATAAAGCCGACGCATCTTCTCCTTGGTTTCCGAAGTTGCGTCTTCTTCGGCTTCACCCCATTGAACCTTCACCAACTTGACCTCTCGATTCCTTAGCTTCTTGGTCTCCGTCCCCAAGATACGAATCGGAGCTCTCCTCAAAGTAGCCTCTTTCTCCACTTCCACATCTTTCAGAACACTTGGCTCAACAACCTCTGCTGATTCATGTAAACACTTCCGGAGATGCGAGACATGAAAAACATCGTGTACTCCGGCAAGCTTCTCGGGCAACTCCACTCTATAAGCCATCTGCCCGATCCTCTCTATAATAGGGAATGGTCCAACAAACCTCGGTGCTAACTTCCCAACGGCTTCAAATCGGACCACATTCCGCAAAGGAGAAACCCTCACGAAAACCATATCCCCAACATCAAACTCCAAATCAGTTCTTCGCTTATCAGCATAGGATTTCTGTCGGTCTTGGGCTGCTTTCATCCGTCTCCAAATCAACTCGACCTTCTCGGATGTATCTCTGATCATATCAGGCCCAAGTATAAGCTCATCTGTAGTCTCCCACCAACATGTAGGCGACTTGCACGGCCTCCCATATAAAGCTTCAAATGGTGCCATCCCTATGCTTGCCTGATAATTGTTATTATATGCAAACTCAACAAGAGGAAGATGGTCTTCCCAAGTACCACCAAAATCCAGAATACAAAGCCTCAACAGATCCTCGAGTACCCTATTCACCCTTTCGGTTTGACCGTCCGTCTGTGGGTGATAAGCCGTACTTAGATTCAACCTCATGCCCATAGCTTCTTGCAAGCTATTCCAGAATTGACTTGTAAAGATTGGGTCACGGTCACTGACTATATAGAAGGGACTCCATGTAGTCTCACAATCTCACGAAGATATACAGATGCTAACCAAGATGCGATCCTCTTGCTCTTCACCGGAATGAAATGAGCACTCTTCGTAAGTCTATCCACAATAACCCAAATGCTCGTATTCCCTTTCCTTGACCTTGGTAGCCCATCGATAAAATCCGTGGAAATACTCTCCCACTTCCATAGTGGAACGTCTAGAGGATGCAATAGCCGACCGGGCTTCTTCGACTCGGCCTTAACTTGCTGGCAAATGATACATCTAGAGACAAACTCTGCCACATCCTTCTTCATCCCAGGCCAAAAGAAAATGCGCTTCATATCTTTATACATCTTATCTCCGCCTAGATGTATAGTCAACTTAGAGCGATGCGCCTCCTCAAGAACTTTTCTTACCAAATCTTCTACCCTTGGAACACATAACCTTCCGTCTCTCTTTAGCCAACCCTTGTCATCAATAGAATATCGAGCGAGATGACTAGACGCCTCTCCTCGAATCAGCTTATCCATAATCTCAACTATCTGAGGGTCTTCTCTCTGCGAAGCCCCAACTTGATCAAGAAGGGTTGGTCTGAGTTCCAGAGATGCTAAAGAACCGGTCATAGACTCAATCGCCAAAGAGAAATCAAAGGTTGCCACATACTCTAAATTCTTCATCTCAACGAATAGAGGACTCAGAGTCAACCTTTTTCTACTCAATGCATCTGCTACCACAATCCCCTTGCCAGGGGTATAAGCTATCTCAAAATCGTAGGACGCGAAGAATTCCATCCATCTTTGTTGCCTCAGATTCAGATCCTTCTGAGAAAAGAGATACTTCAATGACTTGTGATCGGTATAAAGCTCAAATCTTTCTCCCAGAAGATAATGGCGCCAAGCCTTGAGTGCATATACTATTGCTGCCAACTCTAAGTCATGAGTGGGATAATTCTTCTCATGCACTTTGAGTTGTCTACCGCCAAAGCATATCACTCTTCCTTCTTGCATCAGAACAGCTCCAAACCCCATGCCACATGCATCGGTGTATACTGTAAACAACTTCCCTCCATCGGGCAAAGCTAGAACAGGTGCTGATGTGAGAGCTCTCTTGAGCTTCTGAAAAGCAAGCTCGCATTCTATGCTCCAATCAAAAACTAAATTCTTCTTCGTCAATTTAGTGAGAGGAGCGGAAATCTTCGCGAAGTCCTTGATGAACTTCCGGTAAAAGCCTGCAAGACCAAGAAAACTTCTCAGTTCGGTTGCATTCCTTGGAGTCTTCCAATCCTGAACTGCAACTACCTTAGCGGGATCCACCGCTAAGCCTTGCTTAGATACTATATGCCCAAGGAATCTAACTTCCCTCCTCCAAAAGTGACACTTGGAGAACTTGGCCTTCAACTGATGCGCTCTAAGCGTATCCATCACCTCCACGAGATGCCTTGCGTGCTCTTCCTCATCCTTAGAGAAGATCAGAATATCATCTACGAAGACCACGACAAACTTGTTCAAGAACTCCCTGAACACCCTACTCGTCAAGTCCACGAAATATGCGGGTGCATTAGTCAAGCCGAACGGCATGACAAGCCATTTGAAGAATCCATCTGGAGTTCTGAACGCAGTCTTGTCTAAACTATCTTCAGCTACCCTGAGCTGATGGAATCCAGTAGCAAGATCAAGCCGAGAGAAAACAGAAGCACCGATAAGCTGGTCAAAGAGATCATCAATCCTCGGTAACGGGTGTCTGTTCTTCTTAGTCAGCTTATTCAACTCTCGATAGTCTACACAAAGTCGGAGAGAACCATCTGCCTTGGTAGCAAATACCACAGGCGCTCCCCATTCAGATATACGTCGTCTAATGAAGTTCTTCTCAAGCAACTCCTTCACTTGCTTACTTAGCTCCCGCCTTTCACGCGGAGCCATGTGCCGAACGGGCAAAGAAACCGGCTTTGCATTATCCACCAGATAAATGCGGAAATCAATCTCTCGCTTAGGGGGCAACCCCCTAACTTCATCGAAAACATCCGGATACTCTCGAACCACTCTCACAGACTGAAGAGTTTCCATTGACGAGTCGAGTGATTCAAGATAGCACAACATGACGGGACCTCTCGGATCACAAGAAATCTCTAGGGTGTTTCCGAGGCGAGTCACGAGCCTCACAACCCTATGCTCACAATCAAGGATGGCTCCATATCTGGACAACCAATCCATGCCCAATATCAATCCGTATCCCCTAAAACCAAGAACATAAGCACTACACAAGAACTCTACACTCAGTATAGAGATCCTCAAATCCCCACATATCATAGACAGATGGGTGGAACCCCCAATAGGATTTGAAACACAAACGGGATCCTCCACCAAGCTAGTACTAAGGTGCAAACTATCAACAAGATCAGATGAGATAAAGCTATGCGATGCACCAGAATCAAACAAGGTACGAACTGGAAAATCAGAAATATATACAAGGCTCTCAACAGAAATACTACCTCGATCGGGAACTGGAGCGGTACTGAGAGCATGAACTTGCCCTCCTGAAGGTCCAGCATGCTGAGTCTGACCCTGGCCTTGCCCTTGCTTCCTCGGGCAATCCTTACTGAAATGTCCAGTCTCACCGCAGAAAAAGCATTCACCATTCTTCCTTTTCCTCTTCTTACAATCCTTAATAAGATGCCCAACTGAACCGCAATAATGGCATTTCCCCTTGTTTTTCTTGCCCTTGTTGTTGTTCCCCTTGTTGCCTTGACTTTTGTTCTTGTTCTTGTTCTGATTGCCTTTACTGCTCTGACCACTTGGATTTCCCTGATTTCCTTTCCCC
The DNA here is from genome assembly GCA_030737875.1 of Allium sativum. Taxonomy (NCBI): domain Eukaryota; kingdom Viridiplantae; phylum Streptophyta; class Magnoliopsida; order Asparagales; family Amaryllidaceae; genus Allium; species Allium sativum. Next base: position 847,451,926 of record CM060918.1, read on the forward strand.
TGGGAATCGGTCTTCTTGGCTTGAGTATCATTCACCTTGATCTCTTTCTTGACATCTCCCTGAAGTAATGCCATATCGACCAAGCTCTCAAACGTGGCCCCATGGGGAATATGTGACATAGCCAATCCCTGCAATGGCTCATTTAATCCTCTAGCGAAACGAAGGGCCTTCTTCTGAGGAGTATTCACCATATCCAAGCCGAAACGAGCTAACTGATTGAACTTGTTCACATATTCTTTGACAGACATATCTCCTTGTTTCAAAGTTATGAACCTTTCCATTTGCAGATTCTCCTCAGCAAAAGATAGAAACTTAAGCACGAACCTTGCCCTGAAATCGGCCCAAGTCTCAACAGGCCTAGTACCATTGGTGACTTCCCACCAATAAGCGGCTTCATCCTTCATAAGCCAAACCGCCAACAAGATCTTCCTCTGATCATCTAACCCAAAGATAGCAAATAAATCCTCGGTCTCTTTCAACCAATTTCTGGCCTCTACAAAAGTCTCAGTTCCTTGAAAGTACTTGCCACCCATTGCTTTGAAATCTTTGCAAGTCTTTGCGAAGTCAGCTTGAGGATGCTGAGGGGGAGGAGGAAGAGGAACCTCAGCGACAGGAGGAGGAGGAACATTAACTACTGGAGGAGGAGGAGGAGGAACATCTGCGGGGCCGGCTTCGGTCGCCCTAGCCTCTAAAAGTCTCCTATACCAAACAGGTACGTGTACTCCCTCCGGAATAGCAAAGTTATCGGTCATACTGAAAATGAAGAAAAAAACAGATTCAGAATGGAGAAAAACGAAGGAATTTTGCTAATGGCTTTTTGGGGAATAGCCTTTAAAATAAACTATAATTTTCTTTGGAAAATACTTTATATTTGGTTTTGAAAATAGTTTTCCAAAAGTTTTAAAAACCTTTTTGTTCCTTCTCGTAAATCATATGCTCTGATACCAAATGTCACACCCCACCTCCGCCAGGGTGTCTCTTGCAAGCACTCTGACTTTGGAGGGGCGTTTGAATCAGGTAAACATGCATAATGATATATCAAGGCAGAACAAGAACATATGTATATATGTAAGCAGAGTAAATAACATAGGTAAAACAGTGGAAGATTTCAAACCATTTCAAAACAAGTCTGGTACAACATAATGTCAACTTTCCAAATACACAAGTCTAGATAAAAACAACATTACTGAAAAACTAAAATACATAAGTACAATCCCCAAAATAAGTGATAACCATAGCTAGCTTCATGTCAAGACCGTACATGAGCTAAAATCCCACAAGAAAGCGATCAGAAATCCAAGCTAAGCTCCAATATTCCCACCCTGAGAACCTTGGGGGGGGGGGGGAACGGAAGAAAAGAGGCGAAAGAAAACAGGTCAGTCAAAAAGACTAAGTAAGCCCTACTACAATCAATGTAAACTGATAAAGTTAACTGGCATGAGAAGCAGGGATGATCATAAGGATAACTACATACTAGCATGATGATTAACTAACAAGGTAGATAAAGGTGTCATCGCATAATCAGGTTTAAGGTTTTTGCACCACAGGTGTACTAGCAAACTAACATGACTTGAATAAACAAGTATTGATCCCTTGGCCCAAGCTTTGGCCCAATAACATGAAGTGACCCTAATACGAGGTCCAATAACATGAAATGACCCTAATACGAGGTCCAACCAAACGGTCTAATCGATCGGCTCCCTAAGCCTAACTCATCACGTGTTGGTGTCAATGCGGCCCAAACATAATTGTAGTCAGACTGTGCCGGGTCTCCCGTCGGGTGTATCAAGCCCTAGGGTGGCAACCCCTGGACACCATAAACATGAGTGCACAGTCTCGATCTACTGGTACCCGTGCATGCTTTCCCCGGCTTCAGACTATGTGCACGACCATGGTCGGCCCGGAACTACACCGGCGTACCACTCTGCCGTCGTTTTTGGTCACTTACCTCCAGTTCAGTAATTCGTGCCCCACACCGTAGCCTAGACCCTTGGGCCATAATGATATGAACTTGGGATTACTGCTGGAGTGGACCCCCATTGCTAGGTTTTTTCTAGTGGGTTAAGTACGGTTTAACCCTCTTGCTAATCATGGATTAACTTGGTTAAGTGTAACGATGAGTTCACGACTTAACCCTGATTAATCTACCAAGCCCAAATTGGTTAAGTATTAAGTGGACCATGACTTAACCCTAATCATGAGGCATTAATTAATTTAATGCACCTTAACCTCTCACATTAGACCTTGTTGTGGTTACTAGTTAAGCCGGGCGGGTCCAGGTAGCTTTACACCACAACTTGGTCTAACCTCGGGTTCAAGGTACAGCATGACCAACTTCTCACATTGGGTCCTATTGTTTGTAGCAACTAGTTAAGCCGGTCGGTTCCGGGTAGGTTTACGCTACAAACTCAATCCAACCTCGAGTTGGTCACACTTATATTTTCTAAGTGTCATGTCCATCATGTTTCCAAAACATGTTACAAGTTTTCAAGCATTTGGGTAGACCTAACTTAATAGGTAAATTCCCAAAGGGTAGACCTAACTTAATAGGTAAATTCCCAAGCTTATGTTTTTATGTCTTTTAAGTTTACCCAACCCCAAACGCAATCCCATCGCTTACATATCGCAATAACGCATAAAGGATAGAAAGAGGGAACTTGGCGTAATCATGACATAAAGGTGTTGAAGCCACAAGTTTAACATGGTGGCATATGAAATGTACAAATGTTCATATACTTGCATATTACATTTTTAGGCCTCAAAAACATGCATAAAACCAAACTTAGCATATTGGTGATACATGGTGATAAATGACATGTAGAAATGGCCATAAGTTCGCATTTAGCCTCACATGCAAGTTATCATAAGAGATATGATAACTTACATGTTGCTAAAATGCAACCTTTAGCATAAAGCTTGAAGCTTTAAGCTCATAAACCCAAGATAAGCTTGCATAACATGATAACATGAACAAAAGGATCAACGCAAACTTGCATAACATAACTTGCATATCATATGACAAACTTGCATATCGTAACATAGCAAACTTGCATAACATAACATGATAAACTTGCATATCATAACATAGTAAACTTGCATAACATAACATGATAAACTTGCATATCATAACATAGCAAACTTGCATAACATGATAAACTTGCATATCATATCATAATGATCAAACACAACTTGCATCATTCATTAACTTTAGAGTTTAAATATGAAAGTAGAAAAGGGCTTACAAAGCTTATGAGGACTCAAATGAGTATAGCAAATATAAGAAAGCCCTTATGCAATCAATTAAACCCCAAAACGCAAGCTTTAATAGAAAAACCCTTAAGCCAAAGTGATCAAAACCCTTGCTTTATGATGCAAATATAGAAACTTGACTTGAATGCAAGCTAATGATGCTCATACAAGCTTGAAAACACTTGTATGCATGGAAAATCTCATAGAAATTTATTTAGGAATTTTATGAAGAGAGTGGAGGCCATGAGAGGATTGATTTTGCCATAGTTTAGTTGTAGGATTGATTAATGATGATTTGGGGTTAGGTTAGGGCCTTATTTATAGAGATTAGGACTAGTTTCAACCCTAGGATTAAACCCTAGTTCCAATCTCAGCCCTCAAAACCGAATTTGGCCCCCAAGCTCAACACAATCTCTAAATGGTGCACCAGGCTAAACAACCCGATTGGACCAAGTCGACAGCCAAGTCGACAGGGCTGTCGACTTGGGTCCAACCAAGTCGACTCCCAAGTCGATAGGGCTGTCGACTTGGGTGCTCTGGCAGGAACTTTCCCGCCTAGCCCAATCTGACCTAATTTTTCAAATTCAAACTTGAATTTGAAATCTGTTTTTACTTTGAATTTTTCTGAAAACTTTGTTGGGACTTAATCGGGTCATACGGACTCCGATTTTCGAAAACTCGGACTCTATTTCGCGTATTTTCCGAGACGAACGCAATGGCATAGCCCGTTTCCCTTGATTCAGATTTTAGAATTTAATTCTGCCTCGATTTACATCATTACAGGTTATTGAAAATACGGGTTGTTACACGCTGTTTGTTTTATGCACTGGTATTCTTGGGAGGAAACCCGTTCCATGTTATATGGCGTGGTCCCTTAATTTACCTAACTTTAAAAATAAAGATTAATAACTGTTTTAGTTCTTATACAAGTCACATGACTGACCTGGAGTTTATTGTTTTAACCTAAACTCTTGTTGCCCTTATTTTCGACATGGGCAGCTAGTAGTTTTGGTTTTGCAGATTTATATTCGCAGGATCCTGGTTTACAACTGGAATGATATTCGGAAAGCTCTGTATCCGTATATCTCCTTTCAGTTGTGTGTTATGTTATTTTTCCGCTGCTATGTATAAAAATGTAATTTAAATCTCCGATATTTGTTAAATGTGTAATATTTATTCATACTCTGTATATTCTGGTATTCTGATGGAATTGATGTAATAAACAATGAAATGTTCTTCAGTTTGCGTTCCGATGTGTTTTGTTCTCAAAGAAATCCGTGCTTTCCTTCATGGGGAAGTACGGGTTACTAAAGTATTGATAATGAAAAAGCTCTGTATCCAAAATCAATAACTGTCTAGGTGGATCTGAGCCTATTGCTACATATGGATGCATGGAGTAGGAATAGGATGAGTACAGTACTATGCAGCTAAAATTTTTATTTTTCCATTGTATGGCATAACAAATGAGATTGTTGGCGTCAATCAACTCAACGCATTGGTCATTGTCCAGCTATTGTCGTAGGGAAAATTTTTGATGGCAATAATTTGTCTCTCTATGTGATGCTAAAATGCTACATATTTAATTAGTTATAAGTTAAGTAACATAACCTGAAGCAGTAATGTATAATTTTGGAGGATGGCCAAGAAGTAAAAATTCCAAGTGGAACATAGAGGAAAAAGTATTTGAGCTGTATTAATAAGAAAAAAGCATAAATATTGATCCAACATATATAATAGAATAGAAAATACTGAAAATTTCAATTTTTTTCCAAAAGGAAAAAAATCACGCTTTTAAAATGTCAGCATTTTAGAATTTTAACAAATCGAAATCAGAGAAAAATGAAAGAAGCATTATGCTCCTTTTCTCCAAGCATAGTTAGCATGAACAGGTAAAAGCATCAATGTGTGGAGAACAATGTAAAATATGTAGTATGTAATTTTGACATTCAATTAGGATACTCAGAAATATTGAGGTTACTACATATAATCAAAGGTTTTGATTCATAATAACATTTCATGATTTGCATGTGGGAAAAAGTTACATTCAAATGTATGTAACTGATGCAATCATATATAGTTAGATATTTAAATAGTTGTTTACCAAAGAAGATGTGAAACATATCTCATTATCATTTTTAAAATTTTGTAGAAATGACTTACTATTCAAAAGTATCACATTTCCATTAATAACCTTATAAAACAAAATATTTAACAATCAAAACACGATTAAAAGAAAGAATACCTCAATGGATTGCCCATATTAGTATGAATAAAAAGCCTGAAGCTAGACCAATTATAGCATCCATTAGAGGTATAACCTATATGGGAAAATTGGACAAACAAGTAACCTTAATCAAACAAAATCTCAGATAATCATAATATAATCAACCTGTATTTAGGAAATTTAATATATACTAATTTCATGTCAGACTATAGTAATTAAAATAAAATAATTTGACTATTATTTGTAATTTGATTTGGTAAGTTACTAAACAAATTAAATAGCATCCTGAACATTGATCTTTGTGTATTATGTTTTCCTGATGTGTTTAAAAGAATCAAATTAACAAATGTAAGAAAGCTAGTTGACAAAATTCTTCTTGCAATAATACACTAAAAATTGATATTAATAGAAGAATCTTAGATCAAGGATAAAAAGGTGATTTATTAATTCTTGCTGTATGACTTGAGAATCCTTTTTTTCCCAGATGTTAATTTTTATAATCCCAAAGTTAATATAAATATTAATTCTAACAGGAAGTTGGGATCATGGATTTAAATATGACATATGGGCTTTGACTTCTCATAGCTTAATTGATATGCTAGTCCATATAAATACCAACAAAATATGTCTTGTTTAATATGTTTGAAGTGATTACCTGCCACAACATAACATAACGAGTATAACTCTTCAATAACACTTGATTCAAAGAGTAGAGAGTAGAGAGTGTAGAGAGAAGAAGTTTGATCAAAACAAAATTGAATTCTGCAGAGTATAAGTGTAAGAATCATAAAAATGATTAAGAATAATGGTGGAGTGAAAGATGATGAAGTTAGATAAGAAGAGATGTTTTGGTTTTAACCTCTTTTTGTATAGTATGAAGGGTTGCAATGGTTCTGAAGCGTTTCAAATAGTGAAAAGGCACATACTTCCCTTCAAATTAGAAAAATAGCTGTAATATGTCGACATATAAATTTTGCTATGTCGACATAGTCGTGTGTAGTTATCATTTTCAAATCATTTTCAAGTATTTTGATATAAAATTAATTCTGAAAATTCTTGAGTAAAACTCTAATGTTGTAAATCAATATTATATGATAGAAAAAAATATAAAAACATATTTTTAAACTATATAAATATATTTATAAAATTATAAGGTTTTAAACTATATAAAATATAAATAAAGCATATATAAAAATTTAAGCTTGAAAAACAAATAATAATAGTAATAAAAGAAACAAATATAAAACCAAAATAGAGAGGATTGAGAATAAAATAGAAAAACAAAATAGAGAGGATTGAGAAAAGAATTGAAAAATTAGAATTTGACTTTGAATTTGGATTTGAACATGGAGTGCTATTTAGAGTCTTACAAAATCTAGACTCTATAATTATATTTAATCTTGAACTCTTGATTACTCATGAGAATTGAATCTACTCTGAATCCTGAATCTCTAAAAGCTCTTAAACTGTACAGTCTTCAGTATTAATTTCTGTATACAAATCCTGCATATGTGTATACATATATTCTAGATAAAGATATTAGTATATATTTTATAATCAATGATAATTGAAATAAGGTTGTTGTCATCAAAACTCCATTCTCCAACATTATCATATATAAAGCAATATGATAAAATGAATCAAATCAGAGTATCATATCTAAATCAATATGATACTCATAATAAATGTAACCAGAGTATCACTCATAAATCAATGCGATGCTCTTAACAATTTTATAAATTAATAGGATACTCATTAGGTCAGAGTATCATAAACTAATGAAATCCACATGACATTTATCATAAATAAAAACAGTATGATAAAATACCCCAAAATAGAGTACCATATATAAATCAATATGATACTCATAACAAATACGTATACAAAACAATAAGACAAATATTTGATGATAATTAATCAAGTCAATTAAATCTTAATGGCTTTTGTCATTGGACAATCAATTCACAGTATAAATCATTATAACAATTATCATATACAAATCAATATGATAATATAAATCAAATCAGAGTATCATACATGAATAGATATGATACTCCTAACAATTATCATAAATAAATCAGTATGATAATATAATCAAATCAGAGTATTATATATAAAAAAATACGATACTCAGAACAATTATCATATATAAATCAATATGATAATATAATAAAATCAGAATATCATATATAAATCAATACGATACTCATAACAATTATCATATAAAAATCAATATGATAATATAATCAAATCAGAGTATCATATATAAATCAATACGCTAGTCATAACATTTATCATATATAAATCAATATGATAATATAACCAAATCAGAGTATCATATATAAATCAATACGATACTCATAACAATTATCATGTATAAACCAATATGATGATATAAGCAAATCAGAGTATCATATATAAATCAATACGTTACTCATAACAATTGTCATATATAAATCAATATGATAGTTTAATCAAATCAGAGTATCATATATAAATCAATACGATACTCATAAATATTATCATATATAAATCAACATGATAATATAATCAAATCAGAGTATCATATATAAATCAATACGATACTCATAACAATTATCATATATAAATCAATATGATAATATAAAGTTAATCGATTATAATAATGCAATAAAATATTAGGGAATTATGGGACAAATATAACTCGACTCATAACATACCAAATAAACAGACGCTAGTATTGAAAATTCCCAGTGGTAGAGCACGAGCGTGCATCAAGACATCAGCACCATAATCTACTCATAGCGCCTTAACATACTTGGTGATCAATCCAGGATAACCAAGACGGTCTAAGGAGAAGGTCGTATGCTACCCGTTCACAGCACGACTCGTGGGACCCCCACGCCACCATCTATTGTAGTCCATGACCCACCAATCGAGAATCCCAATCGAAACAACAAAATTGCCCAATGTAGCAGACCGCTGACCTTTGGTGTTAGATGGGCAAAATTTAAAACCACCGATTCAGGTAGCAATCCTAAATCAGGTCGACCAAGATGGAGATTTAGTCCATTGGTACAACAGAGTCCAATCAATCCCAATCTCGAAACCAAAAGTATTTTTATAAACATTATTTTATAATAGATATGCCATGAAGTTCAACTGGTTTATAACATCAAAACACTTTGTAACCTTAATCATGTTTTGAAAATATATGAGATGACCCGAAATCCCGTTCTGACGGAAACAAGGGTTATCTTTGGAATATAACACAGAAACATATAATAGTAGAACAGAATTAAATAAATACACCAGATAATGAACAATAGAATATACTGGATAAAAGTAATCATCAGAGTTACACAGTATACAGGATCATACTTAGTAAAAATACAGTTCAGCTACACATAAATGTCTACAGTGGAAAACAAACATAATATGTAAAATAGGAGCTGAACAGCATAAAAAGAGATAAATGATAGAATCCATCTTCAGCTCCAGCTATCCAGGAAGAACCAGCTAAACCTGAATACAAGGCTGCCCGTGTAGAAAAAGGGGCACCCGAGTTTGAAAGTGAAACAAACTACGAGTCAGTCATGGGACTGGTATGAGAAATCTACTCAACACATATATAATTTGGCTATCACAGGACCACGCCACTTTCTTGGAACGGGTTTACTCCATTGGATTGCCAGTGCTTTAAAACAAATCTTTCCTTTAAACATCACTATGCTTTTTATAAAAATGAAGCCGTTATAAGACTCAGTTCCCATCACACAATGCAACGCAAATCGGAGGATAGAGTTTTTACCTTATAACGGCCAAAATATGATTGATACGAATAAAACAAAGGCATTTGATATTATTGCTAGTGTTTATATGTTTTGAAAACAATTTCAAATCATAACTATCAATCATAGACGGCATTAATGCCCCATACCACTATGTCGTCATATATAGGTATACAATCAAAACCGCACGATGTCATATTTGGAAATTGGACTTCCGTCGTGAACCAAGGCAAAAGATAGTCCTTACCGAATTCGAGACGCTCTAGCCCGTGTCTCAGGATCAGAGCTCGAGTGACCCTAGAATCGTCAGGGCTGGTCCACCGATGTGGATTAAAATTCCTGAACACTACGTTTCCCCGCCCTTTGGGGCGTCAACGAGCCAACGAATGACTCCATCGGACCCGGATCGTCCGATCAAACCGAGGCGCCTCGCAACACCAACAACCACATAGGTGAAAAGTATATAAATGTCAGGGCTGGTAGGTCACTGACACCACCCTAGCTAGAAAGAAACGCATGCCCTCCCTGAGGTCCTTCTCCCGTTTCTGGTTCATACCGGGGTGTGAGGCTCGCAAATTCTCGTTATACACAAAGCTACGCCACACAGGCGGTGCTTTGATCATCTCCACAAGAATTTGCTTTTCAATAGATGCCCTGATCACTGCATCTTAGCATGCCACACAGGCAATTCATGCTATGCGACTGATGTCCATCGATATACGACCTCTGAGCTCGTGCGTCTCAGAGAAGGGCGTTAAGCAAAAGAATAAGTTCTCCACCGCCAAACAGATGTATATTTAATAGAGATCAATCAACACAGAATAAAATCCAATGTCAGAAACAGTCCATTTCCAAGTCCGTTCTGGGTCTGAACAAAACCGGAGGCACTAAATACCTCGCAAACCCTTCGATCACCACGTACGTCTGGACGAGCACCACTCATTATCCATATTTCGGGATGCCTCCCAATCAGGACCTCGGTTACCATCCAAACGAGGTGAAGATCTCCGGTCTTCGACCACCGTCTTCATCTTCGACTTTCAATCGTCGGTCGATTATTTGAAATGAGAATTTACTCGGCCTTTTCAAATAATTCGCGTATATTTAGAATTTCAAATCAATTTATTTCAATGATTAAATCATTCGACAACACCAATTTTGTTCTTTAATGTAATTTTCACACCAAACACATTCAACCATCAAATACAACATAAATCGAGCAAATTCAGTTTATTTCCATTTCATATTGTTTATGATATTTTATAACGATTTATCACTATTTTTATTTATTTTTAATTAGCCAATTTATTCAAAACGACGCTTCGGGCCATAACGCGGCCGTGGCGCTGTTTTTATTCAGATTTGATTTACACATATCTGAAAATCTAACCGTTGGATCTTCACAAAATTTACATCATTAGAAAGGTCTTTTCAAAACGAATCCAACGGTTCCAGTTTCGGGAAAATCCGACGGTCGGATCTCCCGGTACAATCGTTTGAAGTTTCAATTTCAAAATACGAACTGCAGCGTCGTTATTCGATTAAATATAATTATATTTATATATATATATATAAATATAATCGTTTCTGACGCTGTTTTTCTTCAGATTTGAATTTAACATTCCAGACAATCCAACCGTTGGATTTTTACAAGGCTGGTGCCGTCGGAAAGATATTTCCAAGGCGAACCCGATGGTTGCGGTTTCGGGAAAATCCAATGGTCGGATTTCCCGTACTAGTTGTTTGAAATCACGATTTCAAAATACGAACTGCACGGCCTTGTTTCGTTTTAATTTTATTTATATTTATATTTTTATATAAATATAGTTCATTAAACAATTTCAATATCGTTTCACTTCAAATATTTCACTATCCCTTAAAATTTTGGAAAATTTCTCCATAACCTCCTTTGTACGGGAGGGGCTAGGAAAATTCCCAAATAACCACACGGGCGTCTCATGTCAAAAAGAAAAAGTAAAAGCCAAGCGGCTAGCCAACAGGCTCATAAAATCATCACCCAAACAAAACAGTAATTGTATACCTATTTGTCGGGCACAAAATTTTATTCCTCTTCTCTAGCCCCTTTGCTATAACCTGTTCAATAAATATGCATGTAAATATATACAGTTCTTATCACTTATCGTTTTCTATTCAACTTCATATTTGATTCCATTTGGTTTAAAAACACCATTCATTCTAATGTTGCATGCATAGGTAAAAATCACATCATTAGCTAATTAATGAATATTTCAACTCATGCATATTTATTTGAACGAGTGCTATTTTTGACACTTCATATTTCAACAATTCATGTATATAATAAAAATGGGATTTTTTATTGTAGAACAATTCATTTCAAAACACTATTATTTTATATAGTTTATATAGGTGATAAAAATAGGATTTTTCTTATAAAACAATTCCTTTCAAAACGAGATTATTTTACATAGTTCATATAGTCGATAAAAGGTGATTTTTATTATCAAACTGTTTATTTCATAATATGAATACCATTCAACACATGAATTTCAATTCAACGAATGAATATCAATTCAACACATGAAGGTTTTCTATAGTTTCTATATATAGATAAAAATGCGATTTTTATATTTAAAACACCAATACCATTCAACACATGAATTTCTAATCAACGAATGAATATCAATTCAACACATGAAGGTTTTCTATTTCAATGAATAAACATAGTTTCAGCAAATGAAAATAATTCAAACACATGAATATTATTCAAAATTTCGGCAGCATAACGGCAGGGTAGTTAAAACCGGGACCGTCCCTAGTACGGCTCCTCGCTCTACCTTAAAACCTCGCGGTTTTTGACAATGGGAATCATGCATCTAGTTCGCACGCAGGCGGCATGTATATATTTATTTCATTTCAACAAACTAATCCTATGTGGTTTCAACCAAATATTTCTTAACCACAAATGGGTATTTTTCAACCACAATCAATCAATATCAACCACAAACAATCCCAAACAACCATTCGCTATCAATCAATTTTCACACCAATCACAATCAATAAATATCGTCCATGGTTTGTGGACGAGGGGCGTGTATATATATATATATATATATATATATATATATATATATATATATATATATATATATATATATATATAGAAATTCACTTTTATTTCAACACATATATAATTTTTACAACGCATATACAACTTATACATCAAACGTACAACTTATACAACGCTTATACATGAGGTGTACAACGCTTATATAACTCATACATCGACTATATAATTTATACATCGTCGTTTTCCATATTGTTTTTAATTTATAAATCTCACATTGGGTTCCACTCCACCAAAAATAGCAGAAGGCTCAGAAAAATATGCGGTCTCTTCTAAAATGTAGAAGGCGCCCACACGGTCACGATGCTTCCTGTTTCATCGAATTTCGTTAACGAACGAAAAAGATATGATTTTTCGAAGTTTGCAACGGTTTTAAACTGTTAAAATCAGTTTTAAATTAAAACAGCCGATACCTTTTAAAACTGTTCGAAACTAGGTTTCGATTTCTCTCTCGATCCGAAGCACGGTATGCAGATCAGCCTACGCCACATCGACGAGCTTGGAGGGGTTCACCATCGCGCTGAACGCTGTTGAACTCGGTGGTGGATCATGGCCAGGATTCGGGTGCGAACGGCGTGACTTCAGCGCCCTGGATCTCTCGATATACTCAGTGAAAAAATCGAATCCAAGTATGGATGTGAAGCTTGCAAAATTCTCTACAAAAACTTCCAAAGGACGATGGGGTTTTATCGAGTGTGGAAGGAGAAAATTGGATGGGAAGTTTCGAGCTTTTTCCGCCGTGCGTTCTGGGGTTTCGAGGAAGAAGGTCGGGCTGAGGAAATGAGGTGGACCAATAGAATTTTTTTATTATTTTATATATTTTTAAATCTCTAAAATACCCTCTTTCCCTCACGAACCCCAATCCAGACCCAACGACTGTCATCCCTAGCGTTTTACCCCCATTTTGAACACAATGGGATATGTTTCGAAGGCCCATTCGGATGTTTCAGTCAGTTTTCCTTCAAATTAAAATATAAAACATTCAATATTTAATTTGAACGTACATTTCAATTTGCCAGGGCCACAAATTGATTCTAAAAATTCCAGAAAAATAAATCTGGCTATGTTTTGACGATACGGTCCCAACAAAACTAGTTTCGTCGAATTCTGAGATCGTTTGCAAAAAGGCCCATTTTTGGTCGATCCAATTTAACTTAATTGACCAAAACACATTTTCCTTTACCACGCTCACATACTAGCTTCAAAAATTATGAAATTTGAAACCTAGCAATAACTTCACATTCCGGATCCAACAAAAGTGGTTTCGTCAAATTCCGAGTTCGTATGCAAAATGGCCATTTTCACGGGCTACATAAATTCCATATCGACCCTTCTGAAAATTCATTCGGCCATAACTTTTGCTTTCCGCTATGAAAATTCGATTTTTCAGATTCGTTAGAAAGGTACTCACTAACAGATTTAAATATTTTTGGTTTCGCTAAAATCCGTTTTGTTTTGCACCCGGTACAGTCCAACAAAGTTTGAATTCAGTTTTTGAAACTACAGCGCCATTTCAGGCCTTGTTTACAATTAGAATTAATTATATTCGTTTTCAATTGTCGATTCAACTCCCTTTTCATTGCTATTATTTAAATTATTTATTTTAAATATTTAAAATCCATTATTTTAGCCAATTTGAAAATTTTAAATTGGTTCAGATTTTCTGGGTCGTTACAATATACCATCACATGCAAAACAAAATAATAACCACAACCCGAATTAGACAAAACAAAGCTGATATTCAACTTTATCATATATAAAACAATATGATAACATAAATCAAGTCAGAGTATCATATATAAGTTAATATGATACTCATAATAAATATCATATATAAAACAATATGACAAAATAAATCAAATCACAATAGTTGCGATAGAGAAAAAGATATCATCATAAGAATGGAGTATAAGTATGCCAACTCAATGAAGAACTAGAACCACATCGATTAAAAAAGTGTCATATACTTCCAAATAGTAAGTACTTAAGTAATGCACTTTTGTCCCATACCACATTGCATTACTTTAATATTTACTAAATGGGAGTAAATCCACTTATTGAAAGTACACACAAATAACTATTCCACAAAATTATAACGTTATAAATTGTATTTGAAAGCCACTTATGTAGATCAACAATTGTCCCAAAATCCTAAATATAAAATTTGGTTTGTCAGTCATGTCTTAAAATTCATTCTATCTTTGTTGACAGACCAACTGCAAAGAATTATGTTTTTGACAATCTAGATATTAAACTTATACAAATCTTAAAACATAAAAGTCGTAACACATTTTCTGAGCTTTCCAAAAATTCAAGGCTTATCAAAATCCTATAAGAAACCACAAATTTTTACCCAAAACAATTTGTGTTTATCAATTTACATGTACTGATCTTGTGAAGATCATATTAAATCAACATTTAATCTTTCAAAGCTAAATTTTTTATAGTACCTTTGAATATTAGTCTCGTTTTTATGCACCAAATTTGAGAACCAAACTCAGAACCATTTGGTACAGATTCCATATTCTTCACAACCCATTTTCTGCTGTGTTCTAAAATTCTCAATTTTCATATACCCAACTTGCAAAAATCACAGAAATTCGAAATTTTGATAGTTTTAATTCAAAATTTTTACAGTAGGTTTGAATATGAATTTAGTTTATGTTTACAAAATTTCAAAGCTAAATTCCTTACCATTTGGTACAGATTTCATGTTCTTTACATTCTATTTTCTATTGTGTTTTAAAGATCTCAATTTTCCTATACCCAACTTACAAAAATCATAGAAATTCGAAACTTAATAGTTTTAATTCAAAATTTTTACAGTATCTTTGAATATGAATATATTCAAAGCTAAATTCCTTACCATTTGGTACAGATTTCATGTTCTTCACATTCCATTTTCTGCTGTGCTTTGAAAATTTCATTTTTTATATATCCAACTTGCAAAAAATCATAAAAATTCGAAATTTAACATTTTTAACTTAAATTTTTTATAGTAGCTTTGAATACGGATGTAATTCATGTGATCAAAATTTTGAAGCTAGATACCATACCAATTGGTTCAGATTTCATATTCTTTGACAACTATTTTCAGCTCATGTCTGAAAATCTTAATTTTCATGTTTCCACTTTGAGTCAATTCATCATACATGAAGCATGCATTTAAAATGCATTAGCAAAATCAAATCACTCTTCCATATTGCCCCATCATAAAATTATTTCAATCTTAATTTAGAATTTCAATTCAATTTTAATTTCCAATATTCCAACAACACAAAATGACATAGGGCAAGGAAGATAACAATCCAACATACCTAAAGATTTCATCATTAGGCCTAAGGAAAGAATCTCAGACTATGAAATTGAATAAAAATTGAATCTTCACTCACCTACAACTCCAAAAAGCTATCTTTCAGCTCTGAAATTGATTAATCTTTTGTTGAAGCCCTTGGATTGGGAATCTTCTTTTATCTTCAATTTGTTTGAAACTTTGATTGAATGGCATGATTAGTGATGAGAGAAATTTTTAGGTTTTTATATTTGTTCTCGGTTGTTTCTGGTGTGCGGAAAAAATACGTACTATAAGTAATCGGTGAAAGAGGATGGGAAGGATTCTTACCCATAGCTCCCACTCTAGAACCTTCAACCAAGTCCCCCCCCCCCCGTTTTAATTTATTATTTTCCCCTTCTTTTTATTTTCCTCCTTATTATATTAGTTTCTAGAGTATTCACCAAAATACATATTAAAACGAATACATCCTATATTTTTATTTTTATTTTGTTTACTTTTTTTTTCCTTTTTTTAAATTAATATAAAAGTTCTTTTCTCTTCCTCTTTTTTTCCAAATGCATACTTGAAAACTAACACACACAAAAATAGTATGTTATTTAAACTTTGCATACATAAAGGCAAAACTTCTTTATGTAATCACAAAAAAATATTTTTTTCTTTTAAAAATTGTTATTTAATCAAAAGCAATAAGCTTCATCATTGGTAAAATAAAACATGCAACCTTTTACGTCAGTTACATACGCAAAATAATTCATAAAACATGTATTTTCCTCTCATCCCAAAATATATATTTCAGTTTTATTTATTCATTATTAGATATTTTATTTTATCTAAATTACCAAATCTATTAGTTGATTTGCAATTCAATTACCCTAAGAAAAGTGGGTTATTACAGATGTATCCCCTATGTAAAAATTGCGTCCTCGCAATTTCTACGTAAGGGATACATATGTAACAAAATTATAGATTGGGGAAAATATTCCCCCCTTGCAAAAATTGCGTCCTTGCAATTTCTACGTAAGGGATACATCTATAACAAAATTATAGATTGGGGTTTGGTCTAGGTATGTACAACTATTATTATATTATGGGAGTGATACTTTGGAATATACAGACGTGTATGTTGTTTCTACTGTCTTGTGCTAATCCATATTCTAAATATATTATGTACAAAGTCAAACATGGGCTCTGATACCAAAAATGTAACGCCCGACCCATATATCCATGCTAACCAAGAGCAACACTAAGTATTACAGTCGGAAAGCACGGAGAATGGGACTGGATAGGGCTAAATGTTGTAATCATTCCCTTGAGCGAATACTAACACATTTTTTTTAAAATTTCTCAACTTACCATTCGTGCTCAGTGTAAGTTCAAAGCAAGGGCACAAGAAAATTTCCCAAATTTCATAGTACAAAATATAATAGAATCAAGCGTAGCAATATAACAACAACAAAATACATATCATAATAGAGATGTCTGGAATACATAATCCATAATACATAGCACCACTTCCTAGATACATAATAGCATACATGCCATAATACTACTAGCTACTGGCAGTCCGAAGCTGCGTAGTTCAAAACCCCAAAATGTGGAAAAGAAAAGAGTGGTGCTGTAGTCCGCACAAACCTATCCTATTAACAATCCTCAGCTTGACCCGAGGATTGTTTTAACAAAACAAATCACATGGGTCAGACTATGTGTAGTGTGAGTGAAGTAAGTATCTATGGACATTAAATAATTTATCAAAGAAGTAAAGGTGCCATATGTATATGTCAACATGAAGCATACGATTGTTACAATATTTGAACAATTTAGCATAATCATGGCATTTAAATAAGTCATAATTCCAAACATATGTGTTGTATGTAACTCAATATAATACCAACATCAATTAACATATGTAAAGTAAAATGATGAAATAAATAAAGTTAGAGTATCACATGTAAACCAATAAAATACTTATAATTTTTATCATATATAGAACAATATGATAAAATGAATCAAATCAGAGTATCATATCTAAATCAATATGATACTCATAATAAATCTAACCAAATTATCACACATAAATTAATGTGATGCTCATAACAATTTTATAAATTAATAGGATACTCATTAGGTCAGAGTATCATAAACTAATGAAATCCACATGATGTTTATCATAAACAAAAACAATATGATAAAATAACCCAAAACAGAGTACCATATATAAATCAATTTGATACTCATAACAAATACATATACAAAACAATAAGATAAATATTTTATGATAATTAATCAAGTCAATAAAATCTTCATGTCTTTTGTCGTTGGTCAATCAAATCACAGTAAAAATCAATATAACAATTATCGTATATAAATCAATATGGTAATACGAACCAAATCAGAGTATCATATATGAATCAATATGATGCCAGATGCCATTTCACCCATCCTGCTTGAATTCTAAAACTAACATCCTTATCAATCTCCCCATCAAACTGCAACATAGATCATAAGTACCGAAACAATTCCTTCTTGGGTACTACTCTACAGGTCGAGGTGACCACTCTGTCATCTGAACTGACACCGCTAAATTCACACTTCAAATACTCTGTTTTAGTTCTGCTAAGCCTGAAACCCTTTGATTACAAGGTCTCCCTCCACAACTCCAGTTGTCGATTAACCCTTATTCTAAGGTCTCCCTCCTCTTTTACCCTGGCTTGGGATAGGCTGCATAGATAACTATACAGGCAGAGTTTGATACTCATAACAATTATCATATATAAATCAGTATGATAATATAATCAAATCAGAATATCATATACAAATAAATACGATACTCAGAACAAATATCATATATAAATCAATATGATAATATAATCAAATCACAGTATCATATATAAATCAATACGATACTCATAACAATTATCATATATAAATCAATATGATAATATAATCAAATCAGAGTATCATATATAAATCAATACGATACTCATAACAATTACCATATATAAATCAATATGATAATATAAAGTTAATCAATTATAGTAATGTAATAAAATATTAGGGAATTATGGGATAAATATAACTTGACTCATAACATACCAAAAAACAGACGCTAATATAGTATATTCATAGTGGTAGAGCGTGAGCGCGCATCGAGACATCTGCACTGTAAATTACTCATAGCGCCAATGACACACGTGGCGATCAACCCAGGATAACCAAGACGGTCTAAGGTGATGGCCGTATGCTACTCGTTCATGGCACTACACGTGGGACCCCCACGCCTCCATCTATTGTAGTCTGTGACCCACCGAATGGGAATCCCGATCGAAACAACAAATTGCCCAATGTAGCAGACCGTTGACCTTTGGTGGTAGATGAGCAAATTTAAAACCACCGATTCAGGCAGCGATCCTTAATCAGATCGACCAAGATGGAGTTTCGGTCCGTTGGTACATTAGAGTCCAGTCTATCTCAATCCTGAAACCAAAAGTATTTTTATAAACATTATTTTATAATAGATATGCCATGAAGTTCAAAGTGTTTATAACAACAAAACACTTTGTAAACTTAATCATGTTTTGAAAATATACCATCACATGCAAAACAAAATAATAATCACAACCCGAATTAGACAAAACAAACACGATATTCAACTTTATCATATATAAAACAATATGATAAAATAAATCAAGTCAGAGCACCATATATAAGTCAACATAACATGTAAATTCTATTTATCAACCCTATATAATTTTCTTTGATTTGCCAATAAAATTATGAATATGAAGTCAAAATAAAAATTAATAAATTTATTTTGAATAGAATTAGAACGTATATATTTATTTAAATCGAAGTTAGAATATAAATATTTATTTAGTTATAAAAGGAGTTGAAAATGGCGCGGTAGTTTGAAAATTCGATTTCAAACTTCAAATGAATGTACATGATTCAAAATAAACCAGATTTTAGTGAAACCAGAAATATTTGAAAACATCTTTCCAACTATGTTGAAAATTCCATATTTCATAGTGGGAAAAAAAGTTATGTCCAGTTGAAAATTCAGAATAGTCGCTATGGAAATATAGCCCGTAAAAATAGTGATTTTGCAAACGACCTCCGTTTTCGACGAGACCGCTTTTGTTGGATCCGGGATGTCAAATTATTGCTAGATTCCAACTTTCATAGTTTTTGGAATCAATATGTGAGCTTGGTGAATTTAAACGAGTTTGGTAATTTCAATTTGAATTTAATCGACTGGAAAATGACCGTTTTTCAAACAGTCTCCAAATTTGACGAAATTAGTTTTTTAGGACCATGTCGTCAAAACATAGGCAGATTTATATTTCTGGAATTTTTGGAGTCCGTATGTGGCCACAATAAATTGAAATGTATGTTTAAATTAAATATATATTGATTTATATTGTAATATAAATTAAAACTGATCGTAACAGCCGAACTGTGACACGACCCGAACTTCCCCGTGAAGGAAAGCACGGATTGTGTTGAGAACAAGACACAGAAGAATGCAGACGGAAGAACATTTCATTGTTATTACAACAATTCCATCAGATACAAGAATATACAGAGTATAAATGAATAAAATACATTCGATGAATATCAGAGATTACAATAAATTACATAGCAGCGGAAAAATATACAAAACACAACTGAATGTGATACACGGATACAGAGCTTTCCAAGCATCGTTCCAGCTGTAAATTAGGACCCTATGAATATAAATCCGCAAAATTAAAACTACTAGCTGCCCGTGTGGAAAATAGGGGCACCCAAAGTTTAGGTTAAAACAATAAACTCCAGGTCAGTCATGTGACTGGTGTGCGAACTAAAACAGTTATTTAAAACTTTACTTTAAAAGAGCGTAATTCAAGGGACCACGCCGTATAACATGGAATGAGTTACCTCCCAAGAATACTAGTGCATATAACAAAACAGCGCAATGCTTTTTGGAAAAATGAAGCTATTATAAGACCCAGGTCCCATCACACAATGCAACGCAAGCCGTAGGATAGGGTTTTCCCTTATAATAGCCAAACATGCTTGGTACGTTTAAAACAAATCATTTGATACTATTATAGGTGTATAGTGTCAAAACAATTTCAATCATAAATATCAATCATAGACGGCATGGGCACCATATATCATGTCGCCATACTAGTTCTACAATTAAAACCGCAATATCTCGTATTGGAAATTGGATTTCCGTCATGAGTCGAGGCAAGGGGCAAGCTCTTCTCCGATTCGAGACAATCTAGCAAATGTTCCAGGACCCCACTATGATCCTTGGATCTTCAGGGCCGGTCCTCACCTAACTTTGGAGGATTAATTATTCCTGAGCACACGTTTCCCGGTCCTTACAGACCTATATCCGAGGCGCCTCGTATCCAACAACCACACAGGTGAAAAGTATATAAATATCAGGGCTGGTAGGTCACTGACACCACCTTAGCTAGAAAGAAACGTCGTGCTCTCCCGGCAGTCACTATCCCGTTTTTTACTCATACCGAGGTGTGAGGCTCGCGAATTCACGCTATACACAAAGCTACGCCACACAGGCCGTGCTTTGATCATCAACCACAAGACTTTGCTTTTCAACAGAAGCCTTGATCAATTGCCACTTACGCGTGCCACACTAGCAATTCACTCCATGCGACTGATGTCCGTCGATATACAACCTCTGAGCTCGTACGTCTTAGAGAAGGGCGTTAAGAAAGAGAATAAATTTTCTGCCGCCAAACAAATGTATATTTAATAGAGATCAATCAACACAGAATAAAATCCAATGTCAGACACACAATCCATTTACAAGTTCGTTCTGGGTCTGAACGAAACCGGAGGCACTTTCCTCGCATATCCATCGATCTCCAAGTACGTCTGGACAATCACCAACTGTTTCTCTCCTCTTGAGTGTACGGCCCAATCGAGATCATCAGCAATCACCCAAACGATGTGAAGACTTCCGGTCTTCAACCACCGTCTTCATCTTCGACATCTCGTCGAATCGGTTATTCAGAATGGGTATAAACCCGGCGTTTCTGAATAACCCACGTATATGATAAACAAATGTTACACAAACACAACAAACGCCTCATTCCAATTCAGAATATTCTTTTATTCACAAAATCACATTCTTAGGGAAAGGTTCCCATTAATTTTATCCAAGATAAATTCATCTAAATTTATTCTTTAATCTTCCTTTGGATATCATTTCAAACCAGTCGGGACTAGCGAACCACACCGAAGTAATTATTTATTTTATTTCCCAATCCCAACCTATTCATCCCATGGAGCAAAAATGGTAATACTCCATATCTAACACCACGGTGTTATCGGTAAAGTTAATTACCATTTCATGTTCAAATCTAATTAAAGATTTAACTATCGCTTTGGAGCAAAACTGGTGGTACTCCATTCTCGATCACTTTTCAGATTTGATAATTTAAATTATCAATTCACTTTTCAATCTAATTAAAGATTCATTAAAACTCCACTTAGTTTTAATCTTCTCAAAAATCAATATCCTGTCTTTAATCGGGTTAAAGAACCAATGTCATCTAAAACACGATTCACGATAAACCCAAAATCACACTTTATTGTTAATCGGGTTAAAGAACAGGTGTTGTTCAAAACACCGCTCACGATAAACCCAAAAACCAATTCAAATTCAATTCTAATTAAATATTATTTAATTGATACACTTCATTAAATCTAAATAGAAAGATTTAATCTTTTTCTTTATTGGGCTTAAGAACAGTGTTAATGAAGACACCATTCACGACAAACCCAAATCACATTTGATATTAAATACAAGGCTCTGAATAGAAAATATACCG
The DNA here is from genome assembly GCA_030737875.1 of Allium sativum. Taxonomy (NCBI): domain Eukaryota; kingdom Viridiplantae; phylum Streptophyta; class Magnoliopsida; order Asparagales; family Amaryllidaceae; genus Allium; species Allium sativum. The sequence continues at coordinate 847,474,418 of CM060918.1, forward strand.
GCTTATATTCAATATCAAATTCTGAAACCAACAAATATCGTATTGGAAATTACGATATAAATATATCTTTCAAATTCCCATAACAATATCTGTAGAATCACGGAATCCAACATCGAAATATTCCGAAGATAATTTCGATTCAACTCCAGTCCAATTCATGTATTGGAAATATTGATTATTTTTAAAATCACTTTCAAATTCAATTTATTTATTTCAAAAATAAATTGATTTTAATTCTAGTTCAAAACTAGTTCATTTCGATAAAAATCTATTTTTATCTTTTCAAATGTGGAATTTTTCACCCCAGTTCTTCCCAAATAATTTCTTATGATTTTACACAAATTATTAATATTTTTAGTAATTTAACAAGGCCCGTACAGTCGATTTCCATCAACGGCCATCGAACTGCACTTTCAGCGACCTTTTCCAAATTTGATTTGGAATTAATTCCAAATCAACCCGTTAGATTTCAAATTTCTAATATTCATTGGAATGCTCTTTTTGATACGAACCCAATGGTTCCGGTTTTAGGAGAATCCGACGGTCGTACCTCCCGTAACGTCAATTCGAAGTCAATGGTCAAAATTCACAAACTTCCGCAGCGCGGCGCGTTCTATTCAGGCCATTATATATAATATATATATTATATATGTTTTGTCGATTTCCTTTTTAAAACGTATTTTATAAATCATTTTAAATTCGTTTTCAAAACCATTTCAACTCTATATTCAATTTCAAATCAAAATTGAATATCTCATATCATTACTATATAAATGATAATATTTTCAAAACGTTATATTTTGAAATCATTACCTTTTCTATATTCAGTATAAAAACGAATATAATCGATCTAAATATCGTTCACGTCAAAATAGCGCAACTCTAATCAACACGGCTTTATATATTTCAATAAGTTCGTTATTCTATTCAACAAATGAATATTAATTCCATTCAACACATGAATCTATATTTCTTTCAACACATGGCTAATCTCAACACATGAGTACTGTCAACACATGACTATTTTTGTTATGTAATATATTTTATAAAATTATGGTATCTATCGTTTGATTTTCAATCAGACTCCAACTGTAAAGTGGTTCTAATCTTAAATATGATAAAGACGTAAATTTTATTGTTAAAATATTTTACTCAACACATGAATAGTTTCAACACATAAATATCATCAACACATGACTATTTTTATATTCAACACATGAATTTTCTTTTATAATATTCATTATTTTCCTGATTGGAATGAAGCCCAATCAATTACCATATAACGTTAATTATATGGGTTCCATACAACACATGTATATAATAGCAACGATAAACAATCAACCATCATCCAAAGTGCACCACACAACTGCATAAGCATCAAATATAAATAATCAACGCTTACACAGTCTGTCGACCAATCGATCGACATACAATTAAATAATTGGGATTAGTGTGCCCAAATATCATCCCAACACCCGTGTGTGGTTTCAAATCAACAAACACAGATTTTTATTTGTGCAGTTGGGCGATGTGTAAAATTTATTGTCCCAATCAATATCAGTCAAATCAGTGTATATAAACAAATCGGCCGATTTGTTTATAAATATTTATTCACATTCACTATATACATATTCACGTTAAAAATTATATTTTTTAACGATAATTAATTTATTTCAACCATCTACAATTTATTATCGATTTCACATCAACATCACAAACAATTTTCACAACACATCAATCAAACAAACAAGCCATCCATGGTCTGTGGATGACGGGTGTCGGGTGCTGCTAAGCACCGTCTGCATCCTAGTATATATATAACTAGAAAAAGAAATTTATAGTGAGAAGTTCTCACCAAAGCTATCCCAACTCCACGACACTTCAAATGTAGGGAATCATCATTGTTCTCGCCTTTTGTCACTTTCGTTGCCCGTAGCCACTACATATATAAAAATCACATTTTTATATTGTTGCTATGTATATAAAAATTATATTTTTATACTACTACTATATAGATAAAAATTCTATTTTTACAACGCTACTATATAGATAAAAATTCTATTTTTACAACGCTACTATATAGATAAAAATTCTATTTTTATTTTCACCTCATATATATAAAAATCAAATTTTTGTCCTCACTTCGTTACAGAAATTATATTTTTATATTGCCGTTCTCCTAATAAAGATTATATCTTTATTACTCTACATGAATAAAAATCATATTTTTACTAACCTACCCATAAAAAATCATATTTTTAATGTGCCACTAGTATAAAGATTATATTTTTAACCTTTCTATAATATAAAAATTATAAATTTTCTAAATTAAAAAAAATCTCATCTTTCTATATAAATAAAAATCGTACTTTTATTCTCTAACAATTCCTCCCTTTCATTGCTATATGTATAAAAACTGATTTCATTTATTCAAAACTGCAATCACAAATTAAAATTGGTTTTATAAATAAATAAACAAATAAAAATCACCTTGGTTCACTCGTTGGAGGGCTTGGCGGCTAGGGGGGGCTGCTGCACTGCGGCGGAGGGGGTGGGCTGTGCGCTTTCGAATCAGAAGGGAAAGGAGGCGAGGAAGGTGTGGAGGAGGGGAGGCGGAAGAAGAAGCAGCGGAGGCGGCAGCTGCAGGAAGAGGTGGCGACAAGGGCTAGGGCGTGGGGCTGAAATCGAAGGAAAGAAGGAGGGAGAAGGAGAAGAAGCGGAGGAGGGAGGTCGGGGGTGCTGCGCCTCCTGGCGGCGGCGGCGATCGATCGGGGGGGGGGGGGGGGGGGGGCGTGAATCGCGTCCCCCCCTTTCTCCTTTTTTTTCTTTTTTTTCTTTTTCTTCAGTATGATAGAATGAGGGGGGCCTGGGGTAAAAAGGAAGAGAGAGAAAGGTTTTTATTTTTAATTATTTTAATTATTTAATTTACAAAAAGTTGACTTTTTCATTTGATCTCCAAACGAGGCCCACCGCCTGTCGTCCATAGCTAATTACCCCCATTTCGAACACAATGGGATATGTATCATAGGCTGATTCGACCCTTTCGATCAGTTTTCGTCAAAATCAACATATAACTCTATATATTGATTTTGAACGCGTATTTCAATTTACCGGGGTCACATACTAACACGAAAAATTCCAAAAAAATATTTTCTAGCTTCGTATTGATGATATGGTCCTAACAAAACTTGTTTCATCGAGTTCTGAGACCGTTGGAAAAATGGCCAATTTCAAGTCGATTAAAATCAACTGAAACTGGTCAAACGCATTTTCCTTTGCCACACTCACATATTGAATCGAAAAGTAATGAAATTTGGAATCCAGCAATAACTTGAAATCACGGATCCAACAAAAGTGGTTTCGTCGAAATCCGAGGTAGTTTGTAAAATTTCCATTTTTAAGGGCCTGAATTCCATAGCGACTATTTTGAAATTTCAACTGGACATATCTTTTTATCCCCAGTATGAAATTTCAATTTTCCGGATTTGTTGGAAAGATATTCTCAATTAGATTCCACTATTTTTGGTTTCACTAAAATCCGGTTTATTTCGCATCCGGTATGTTCATTTGAAGTTTGAAATCGAATTATCGAACTACCGCGCCACTTTCAATTCCTTTTATAATTAAATATAATTATTATATTCTGACGACGACGTATATAAATACGACGAGGTATATAAATATATACGTTCTAAATATATTTAAAATAAATTTCTCGTCGTCTTTATTTAGAATAATTCATTTTAAATATTCAAAATTAGCTAAGATTGCCAAATTAAAAAATTTAAACTGGCTCGCATTTCTGGGTTGTTACAAACTGGATTGCGAAACATATCCCATTGTGTTCAGAATGGGGGAAATTAGCTAGCGGCGACAGTCGTTGACTTCGGTTTGGAGTTCCAATGGAAGATACACTTTTTGGAAATAAATAAATAAATTATATATAAATGGTTTAAAAACCCTAATTCTCTCAGAACGAAAAAAACGAGCCCCCAAATAAAAAACCCATTGTTCTGAAGCCCCCCTATCGCTCAACTTTCTTCTTCGCCACCCCCATTCCTGGCGCCATCGCGTCTCAGCGCCAGCCATCCACTACCGTGAACCCTACTACCTGCGCCTCCTCCAGCGAAACCGCCCCCCCCCTCCGACGGTGAACCCCCTTCTCAATAAACCAAAAGAAAAGTGATTTTTCCCTTTATTTATATATTATGATGTAAACCGTTTTTGTGTTGATTTTTATAATATAAAATTTTGAATTTTTGAAATATAAAGATGCGATTTTTCTAGAAAAAAATATACAAACAAAGGTCGAGTTTTTAATGTAAGAAAGCTATGATTTTTATTATACGATTAACATGATAAAAATTCAATCTTTATATATATTAGAAACAAAAAGATATGATTTTTAAAAACAAATAGATATGATTTTTAAAAACAAAAAGCTAAGATTTTTAACATAAAAAGATTCGATTTTTGTATGTGAAACTGAATTATAAAAATATGATTTTTACAAGTAAAGATCGATATAAAAATACGATTTTTATTATCTAGAAAGCAAAATAAAAATATGATTTTATTATATATATAGCAATGTAAAAATATGATTTTTAATTAATATATAAACATCATATTAAAAATGTGATTTTTATTATGAACAGCGTGGAAAGGACTGCGTTGGAATTTCGCACAAATCCAAACCATTCAGAAATAAAACTGGAGGAGTGATCCCAAAGGTGAGAACTTCTCACTTTAAATTTTATTTTCTAGTTAAAATATATACTAGGATGTAGACGGTGCTTAGCAGCACCCGACACCATCTTCCACAGACCATGGACGACTTTTTTGATTGGATTGTATTGTGTTGTGGAAGTTGACTGTTGATTGTGATGGGAAATAAAATATTCATGTGTTGAGTAAAATATATAATCATTAAAAATATCATTTTTAAGGTGTAATGGAAATTAAAAATATTCAGGTGTTAAAATAAATATTTTATAGTTAAAAATATATTTTTTAACCTGTATATGAATAAAATAAATATTCATTGACAAATCGGACGATTTGTTTATGTACACTCGTTTGACTGATATTGATTGGGACGATATATTTTACATATCGCCCAACTGCACAAATAATAATCAGTGTTTGTTGTTTGAAAACCCCACACGGGTATTAGGACGATATTGGACATACATTAATCCCAATATTTAGTTGTATGTCAATCGATGGGTTGACAGACTGTTATAAGCATTAATTATATTTATTTAACGCTTATGCAGTTGTGTAATGCACTCTGGATGATGGTTGACTGTGTTTGATTGTTGTTGTGTACATGTGTGTATGAAATCCATATAAATAAAATTATATGGTAACTAACTGTGTCTGATTAAATGAAGATTTTAAAATAACGAATATTTTAAAATGACGAATAATGAATATTATAAAATAAATTATATTTTAAAATAATATTCAGAAATAAATCAAAATATGATTTTGATGTCCGATTTGGGATGAACATGAAAATATTTAAATATATAAAGCCGCGTTGATTAGACTAACGCCATTTTGATGTGAACTATATTTATATCGATTTTATTCATTTTTATAATGAATATTTAAGAGGAAGTGATTTCAAAATCTAAGGTAGCGTTTGGTTTAAAATTTTCAATTTTGAGTTTTCACACATACAAAAATACTAACAATGCACATATATCGTGAAAATGACCGTTTTACAAAACGGAGTTAACACACAAAACCGAAAACAACTTTTTATTATTTTTCATATTTTAAGAAACAAGGGAATGACAATAACAAATCCGTCTATCCACCATTCCCGCGGTCCCCTCCGTCACTCCATTTCCCTTTGATCCATCACCACCTCTATACTTCAAATCTTCACAACTTTCATAATTAACGCCGAAAACTAAAAATGCAAAACATAAAATAAACCAAACACTACCTAATGTTTTGAAAATATTATCATTTATATATTAATGATATGAAATATTCAATTTTGATTTGAAATTGAATATGAAGTTGAAATCGTTTTGAAAACGAATTTAAAACGATTTAAAAAAATACGTTTTAAATAGAAATTGACGAAATATATATAATATATTTAATGGCCTGAATAGAACGTGCCGCGCTACGATAGTTCTCGAATTTCGACCATTGACTTCTATTGGACATTACGAGAGATCCGACTGTCGGATTCTCCTAAAACCAGAACCGTTGGGTTCGTATCAAAAAGAGCTTTTAAACGAATGCGAGAGATTTGAAATTTAATGGTTGGATTTGGAATTATGTCCAAATCAAATTTGGAAAATGGCGTTGTAAGTGAAACGACCCGAACTTCTCCGGTAAGGAAAGCCCAGATAGAATTGAGAACAAGCCACAAAGGAACGCAGACGGAAGAAAATTTCATTGTATATTACAACAATTCATCAGAATACAAGAATAAACAGAGTATAAATCAATATTACACAAAAATATCAGAGATTTAAATTACATTTAAATACATAGCAGCGGAAAATAATTCAATACACAACTGAAGGAGATATACGGATACAAAGCTTTCCGGATATCGTTCCAGCTGTAAACCAGGATTCTGTGAACATAAATCTGCAAAAACAAAACTACTAGCTGCCCGTGACAAAATAAGGGCACCCAGAGTTTAGGTTAAAACAATAAACTCCAGGTCAGTCATGTGACTGGTGTGAGAACTAAAACAGCTATTAATCTTTATTTTAAAGTTAGGTAAATCAAGGGACCACGCTGTATAACACGAAACGGGTTTCCTCCTAAGAATACCAGTGCATAAAACAAACAGCGCATTGCTAAATAAAGAAAAATGAAGCTATTATAAGACCCAGGTCCCATCACACAGTGCAATGCAAGCCGGATGATAGGGTTTTTACCTTATAATAGCCACGAATGCTTGATACGTTTAAAACAAATCATTTGATACTATTATAAGTGCATAGTGTATAAAACAACTTCAAATCATAAGTATCAATCATAGGCGAGATGAGCGTCCCATGCCACTATGTCGCCATATATAGGTTTACAAATAAGACCGCAAAGTCACGTATTTGGAAATTGGATTTCCATCTGTGAACCAAGGCAAGGGATCATCCTCAACCGATTCGAGACAATCTAGCCCATGTCTCAGGCAAGCGTGCAGGCAAGCCTTGGATCGTCAGTGAAAGGACCCGTAACTTCCCCGTGAAGGAAAGAGTGGATACTTTGAGAACAACACACAAATGAGCGCAGACAGAAGAACATTTCATTGTATATTACAACAATTCCATCAGAATACAAGAATATACGGAGTATGAATAAATTACATTCGATAAATATCAGAGATTACAATAAATGACATAGCAGCGGAAAATAATATAAAACACTACTGAAGGTGATATACGGATACAGAGCTTTTCGGATATCATTCCAGCTGTAAACCAGGATCCTGTGAATATAAATCTGCAAAACCAAAACTACTAGCTGCCCGAGTCGAAAATAAGGACACCCAGAGTTTAGGTTAAAACAATAAACTCCAGGTCAATCATGCGACTGGTGTGAGAACTAAAACAGTTATTTAAAACTTTATTTTTAAAAGAGAGTAATTCAAGGGACCACGCCGTATAACATGGAACGGGTTTCCTCCCAAGAATACTAGTGCGTAGAATAAACGACACAATGCTTTTTCGAAAAATGAAGCTATTATAAGACCCAGGTCCCATCACACAATGCAACTCAAGCCGGAGGATAAGGTTTTCCCTTATAATAGCCAAACATGCTTGGTACGTTTAAAACAAATCATTTGATACTATAATAAGTGTATAGTGTCAAAACAATTTCAATCATATATATAAATCATAGACGGCATGGGTACCATATATCATGTCGCCATACTAGTTCTACAATTAAAACCGAAATACTCGTATTGGAAATTGGATTTCCGTCATGAGTTGAGGCAAGGGGCAAGCTCCTCTCCGCTTTGAGACACTCTAGCAAATGCCTCGGGACTACACACTCTGGGTAACCCCTAGATGCTTCAGGGCCGGTCCTCTCTTACGTTTGAGGATTGGCAATTCCTGAACACACGTTTCCTGGTTCTTACAGACCTAAAATCAAGGCGCCTCATCCAATAACCACATAGGTGAAAAGTATATAAATGTCAGGGCTGGTAAGTCACTGACACCACCAAAGCTAGAAAGAAACGTCGTGCTCTCCCTGCAGTCCTTATCCCGTTTTTGACTCATACCGAGGTGTGAGGCTCGCGAATTCACATTATACACAAAGCTACGCCACAAAGGCCGTGCTTTGATCATCAACCACAAGGCTTTGCTTTTCAACAGAAGCCTTGATCCATGCAACTCAGCGTGCCACATAGGCAATTCATGCCATGCGATTGATATCTATCGATATATAACCTCTAAGCTCGTACGTCTCAGAGAAGGGCGTTAAGCAAGAGAATAAATTCTCCGCCGCCAAACAGATATATATCTAATAGAAATCAATCAACCCAGAATAAAATCCAATGTCAGACACACAATCCATTTACAAGTTCGTTCTGGGTCTGAACGAAACCAGAGGCACTTTCCTCGCATATCCATCGATCTCCAAGTACGTCTGAACGACCACCAACCGATTCCCTCATCTTGGGTGTACAGCCCAATCAAGATCATCAGTGATCACCCAAACGATGCGAAGACTTCCGGTCTTCAACCACTGTTTTCATCTTCCACATATCGTCGAATCGGTTATTCAAAATGGGTGTAAACCCGGCCTTTCCGAACAACCCGCGTATATTATAAACAAATGTTACACAAACACAACATACGCCTCATTCCAATTCATTAGTCACTAACCGTAAATCAGTAAGAGAGCAATTCCCCAAGTATTAACCCCGAAGGCCGAAACCAACATCAAATCAATACCCAGGAAACCATTCTTCTTAACTAACCTACAGCTTGTTTCTAAATTTCAATTCTTTGGGAAAGGTTCCCATTAATTTTATCCAAGATAAATTCTTTAAATTTATTCTTTACTCTTCCTTTGGATGTCATTTCAAACCAAATTATGGTTTTTCCAAACTAGTCGAGATTAGCGAACCACACCGAAGTAATTATTTACTTTATTTCCGAATCCCAACCTATTCATCCCATGAAGCAAAACTGGTAATACTCCATATCTAACACCACGGTGTTATCGGTAAAATTAATTACCACTTCACGTTCAAATCTAATTAAAGATTTAACTATCGCTTGGAGCAAAACTGGTGATACTCCATTCTCGTTCATTTTCCAAGTTTGATAATTTAAATTATCAATTCACATTTCAATCTAATTGCAGATTTCTTAAAACTCCTTTTTCCGGGTTAAAGAACTAATGTCATTTAAAACACAGTTCACGATAAACCGAAATCACATTCCATTTATTATCGGGTTAAAGAACAAGTGTTATTTAAAACACTGTTCACGATAAACCCACAAATCAATTCTATTTAAAACCCATTTCAAATCCAATTTATTTATTTAAAATAAATGTGTAACAACCCGTAAAATGCGAGCCAGTTTGAAATTTTTATTTTGGCAATTTTAGCGAATTTTGATTATTTAAAATGAAATATTTTAAATAATATCGACGAGAAAATTTATTTTGAATATAATTATAACGTATATATTATATACGTCGTCGTTAGAATATACAATAATTATATATAATTATAAAAGGAATTGAAAATGGCGCGGTAGTTTGAAAATTCGATTTCTAATTTCAAATGAATATACAGAATTCAATATAAGTCAAAATTGAACGAAACAAGAAATATTTGAATCTGTATAACTATATCTTTGTAACGAAGTTAACAAACTGAGATTTCATCTTAGAAATGATAAGATATGTCCAGTTTAAAATTAGAAATAGTCGCTGTGGAATTTATATATATTTTTATATATATAAGGCCCTTAAAAATAGCAATTTTGCAAACGACCTCGGATTTCGACGAAACCAGTTTTGTTGGGTCCGTGATGTTAAGTTATTGCTAGATTCCAAATTTCATAATTTTTCGAATCAATATGTGAGCGTAGCAAAGGAAAACGCGTTTGACCAGTTTCAGTTGATTTTAATCGACTGGAAAATGGCCTTTTTTCAAACGGTCTCAGAATTCGACGAAAGTAGTTTTGTTAGGACCGTATCGTCAATACGAAGCTAGAAAATATTTTTCGAGAATTTTAAGAGTTAGTATGTGACCCCGGTAATTTGAAATGTACGTTTAAAATTCAATATAGTGATTTAAACGTAAATTTAACGAAAACTGATTGTAACAGCCGAATCAGCTTACGATACATATCCCATTGTGTTCGGAATGGGGGTGAAACGTTAGGGACGACAGTCGGCGGGTTCAAATCTGAGTTGAAACAAAAAGTCAACATTAGGGTTTTAAAGGAAAAAAAATATAATTATTATATATATATTTACATAACCTCCCCCTCTCTCTCAGTTCAAAATCAAAATAAAAAAAAAGGAGAGACGAGAGAAAAGGGGGCGGAGGAGCTCGTCGCTCCTCCGATCGATCCCCCACCGCCGACTGAAACCCCCCCACCTCGCGATGGCGTGAAACCCCCCCCCCCCCCCCCACCTCGCGATGGCGTGGAACCCCCCCCCCCCCACCTCGCGATGGCGTGAACCCCCCCCACCCCTCCAGCGAAGACACCCGTGGACGCGACCCATACCCTCCCGGAGCGCCGCTACTTCCCCTTCCTGTCTCTTCTTGAAAACCAACAGTGAGTATTCTATTTTAATTTATTTTTATTTTATATATAGCATTTAAGAACTGAATTTTGGAAAAGGATTTAAACAGTTTTTTTAATTCATTTATTTTATTTTTATTTTATGTAAACAGTGGATTTTTTTTAAAACTGATTTTTTTTTTAGGATTTAAAATAGAAAAGGTTTGAATTTTAAAAGGTAAAAAGATAGGATTTTTATTTGGTAAAAGGTATGATCTTTATATTTTTAAAGTGATAAAAATATGATTTTTATATTTTTAAAGTATTAAAAATATAATCTTTATCTATATAGAGCGTGTAAGTAAAAATTCGATTTTTATATATTGAATAGCAAAGTAAAAATTCGATTTTTATATATTGAATAGCAAAGTAAAAATTCGATTTTTATATATTGAATAACAAAGTAAAAATTCGATTTTTATATATTGAATAGCAAAGTAAAAATTCGATTTTTATATATTGAATAGCGAAGTAAAAATTCGATTTTTACATATGTAGTGAAAGCGGACAACGAAAGCGACAAAAGGCGAGTTGGCGAAGATTTCCTGCATTAGAAGTGCCGTGGGCTTAGGATAGCTATCTGTGAGAATTTCTCACCTTTCAATTTCTTTTCTAGTTTTATATATATACTAGGATGCAGACGGTGCTTAGTAGCACCCGACACAACCGTCCACAGACCATGGACTTGTTTGTTTGGTTGCATAGATTAGAGATTGTTTGATTGAAATTGAATTGTGTGGTGAAATGAATTGATTTGATGATGTGTGAATGGCGTGGGCCTTCACTAGACTGGGGATAAGGCTAGGCCTCGTCCCGTTTCTAGTATCGTGCCGTTATGCCGCCGAAATTTTCTAAAATAAGTTAGAAAAATAAAAATATCATTTTATTTAAAGAATGAACTTAATAGAAATTCATATGTTGGAATAAAATGTTTTATCGTTAAAAATATAAGTTTTAACGTGAATGTGAATAAATAAATATTCATTTACAAACCAGACGGTTTGTTTATGTACACCTATTTGAAGGACATTGATTGGGTCGATAAATTTCAAACATCGCCCAACTGCACGAATAAAATATTTGTTTGATTGTTTGAAACCCCACACGGGTGTTGGGATGAAATATGAAGTTCACTCATCCTGATTGATTAAATATGTCGATCGATTGATTGACATGTTGTTATAAGCGTTAGATATCTTTATTTGATGCTTATACACTGTAGTGCACTTTGGTTGATGGTTGATTATTTTGCAAATATACGTGTGATGTATGAAAATCCATATAATTAACATTATATGGTGATTGATTGGGCCTCATTCCAATTTAGAAAATAAAGAATATTATAAAATAAAAGTTCATGTGTTGACAGTACTCATCCATTGAGATTGGTCATGTGTTGAACGAAATATTTTGATAATAAAATTTATATCTTTATCAATATAAAATAACAGTTCATGTGTTGACAGTACTCATCCATTGAGATTGGTCATGTGTTGAACGAAATATTTTGATAATAACAACTATTTTGAAAAAGAAATATTTGAAATAGAAATTTATGAAGCCGTGTTGATTAGATTGACGCCATTTTGACGTAAACGATATCGAAATGAATTGAATATATAACGATTTCGAAATGAAATGAATTGAAAACGATTTCGAAATGAAATGAATTGAAAACGATTTCGAAATGAATTGAATATATAACGATTTCGAAATGAATTGAATATATAACGATTTCGAAATGAAATGAATTGAAAACGATTTCGAAATGAATTGAATATATAACGATTTCGAAATGAATTGAATATATAACGATTTCGAAATGAATTGAATATATAACGATTTCGAAATGAAATGAATTGAAAACGATTTCGAAATGAAATGAATTGAAAACGATTTCGAAATGAATTGAATTGAAAACGATTTCGAAATGAAATGAATTGAAAACGACTTCGAATTCGAATTGAATTTAAAGCAAATAGAAATGAATTCAAATTGAAATTTGAATTGAATAGAAAAGAATTTTAAAACGAATGTATAAAGAAGAATTCAATTTTGATTTGAATTGAAATGGAAGTTGAAATTGCTTTTGAAACGAGTTTTAAAACTATTTATATAATTCATTTTAAATAGAAATCGACGAAATATATATTATATATATTATATATATAATATAATGGCCTGAATAGAACGCGCCGCGCCGCGGCATTTCGTGAATTTCGACCATTTATTTCAAACGGACATTGCGGGAGATCCGACCGTCGGATTCTCCTAAAACCGGAACCGTTGGGTTCGTATCGAAAAGAGCTTTCTAACGAATATTAGAAATTTGAAATCTAATGGTTGGATTTGGAATTATGTCCAAATCAAATTTGAAAAAGGTCGCTGTAAGTGCAGTTCGATGGCCATTGGTGGAAATCGACTGTACGGGCCTTGATAAAATTATTAAAAATAGTAATAATTTGTGTAAAATCATAAGAAATGATTTAGAAAGAATTGGGATGAAAAACTCCATATTTGAAAAGAAAAAATAGATTTTTATCGAAATGAACTGGTTTTGAACTAGAATTATAATTCTATTTATTTTTAAATAAATAAATTGAATTTAAAAAGGGTTTTAAAAATAACCAGAATATCCAATGATTGCATTGGAGTGGATTTGAATTGAAATTGTCTTCGGAATATTTCGATGTTGGATTTCGTGATTGTACAAATGTTGTTATGGAAATTTGAAAGATATATATATATCGTTATTTCCAATGCGATATTTGTTAGTCGTAGAATTTGATATTGAATATAAGCCGGTATATTTTCTATTCAGAGCCTTGTATTGAATATCAAATGTGATTTGGGTTTGTCGTGAATGGTGTCTTCACTAACACTGTTCTTGAACCCAGTTGAGAAAAGATTAAATCTTTTTATTTAGATTTAATGAAGTGTACCAATTAAATAACATTTAATTGGAATTGAATCGATATTGATTCTTGGGTTTATCGTGAACAGTGTTTTAAATAACACTTGTTCTTTAACCCGATAATTAATGAATGTGATTTTGGGTTTATCGTGAACCGTGTTTTAAATGACACTGATTCTTTAACCCAGTCGAAGATTAAAACTAAGTGGAGTTTTAATGAATCTTTAATTAGATTGAAAAGATCGAAAATGGAGTACCACCAGCTTTGCTCCAGGCGATAGTTAAATCTTTAATTAGATTTGAACGTGAAATGGTAATTGAATTTACCGATAACACCGTGGTGTTAGATATGAAGTATTACCAGTTTTACTTCATGGGATGAGTAGGTTGGGATTGGGAAATTAAAACAAATGATTACTTCGGTAAGGTTCGCTAATCCCGACTAGTTTGAATTGATATTCAAAAATAGATTAAAGAATAAATTCAAGAATTTATCTTTGATAAAATTAATGGGAACCTTTCCCTATGAATGTGAAATTCAGAAACTAACTGTCGATTAGCTAAGCAGAATGGTTTTCTGGATATTGATCTGATGTTGGTTTCGGCCTTCGGGGTTAATATTTGGGGAATTATTCTCTTGATCAATTTACGGTTAGTGACTGATGAATTGGAATGAGGCGTATGTTGTGTTTGTGTAACACTTATTTAAAATATACGCGAGTTATTCGGGAAGACCGGGTTTATCCCATTCTGAATAACTGATACGACGATAAGTCGAAGATGAAGACGATGGTCGAAGACCGGAGGTCTTCACGTCGTTTGGGTGATAACTGATGATCTTGATTGGGCTGTACACCCAAGAAGATGGAAACAGTTGGTGATCGTCCAGACGTACTTGGAGATCGATGGATATGCGGGGTACTAGGTGCCTCCGGTTTCGTTCAGCCCCAGAACGGACTTGTAAATGGACTGTGTGTCTGACATTGAATTTTAGTCCGTGGGATTGATCTCTATTAAATATATATCTGTTTGGCGGTGGAGAATTTATTCTCTTGCTTAACGCCCTTCTCTGAGACGTACGAGCTCAGGGGTTATATATTGATGGATATCAAACGCATGGAGTGAATTGCCTGTGTGGCATGCCTAAGTGGCAATTGATCGAGGCTTCTGTTGAAAAGCAAAGTCTTGTGGTGATGATCAAAGCACGGCCTTTGTGGCGTAGCTTTGTGTAACGTTTACTTCGCGTGTTTCACACCCGGTATGAACCAAAAACGGGAGAGGACGTCAGGGAGGGCATGCGTTTCTTCCTAGCTAGAAGTGGCGTCAGTGGTTTTACACGCCCTGACGAGTTTGACTTATGTGGTTGTTGCTGTTGCGAGGCGCCTCGGTTTGATCGGACGATCCGGGTCCGATGGAGTCATTTAGTTGGCTCACCTACGCCCCATAGGGCGGGGAAACGCATGTTCAGGCATTTTAATCCACATCGGTGGACCGGCCCTGAGGATCCAAAGGCTTGACAGAGTACTTTCCTGAGGCTCGGGCTAGGCAGTCTCGAAGTCGGTGAGGACTATCTTTTGCCTCGGTTCATAGACGGAAATCCAATTTCCAAATACGTGACATGTGCGGTTTTATTTGTAGAGCCTAGTATGGCGACATAGTGGGATGGGGCGCTCATGCCGCCTATGATTGATACTTATGATTTGAAGTTGTTTTATACACTATGCACTTATTATAGTATCAAATGATTTGTTTCAAACGTATCAAGCATTCTTTGGCTGTTATAAGGGAAAACCCTATCCCCTGGCTTGCGTTGCATTGTGTTATAGGACCTGGGTCTTATAACAGCTTCATTTTTCTTTATTTAGCATTGCGCTGTTTGTTTTATGCACTGGTATTCTTGGGAGGAAACCCGTTCCGTGTTATACGGCGTGGTCCCTTGATTTACCTAATGATTTAAAATAAAGAATAATAACTGTTTTAGTTCTCACACCAGTCACATGACTGACCTGGAGTTTATTGTTTTAACCTAAACTCTGGGTGCCCCTATTTTTGACACGGGCAGCAAGTAGTTTTGGTTTTGCAGATTTATATTCACAGGATCCTGGTTTACAGCTGGAACGATATCCGGAAAGCTTTGTATCCGTATATCCCCTTCAGTTGTGTATTGTATTATTTTTCCGCTGCTATGCATTTAAATGTAATTTAAATCTCTGATATTTCTGTGTAATATTCATTTATACTCTGTATATTCTTGTAATCTGATGCATTGTTGTAATATACAATGAAATGTTCTTTTATATGCATTCTGATTTGTCCTGTTCTCAAACGATAGGGCGTTTCGAACGGCCTGGATCGGTTTAGCGACTGGTTCGGACCGAGCGAAATTCCTTGCCGTCACAGTTGGTATCAGAGCTTTGGTTTACAAAGCTCAGAGAACAAGACACATTAGAACCATAAGAAAGAATTCATCAGATATTGGATTAGTAATATCCAATGGGGATGACTCGTTAGAGACGGGATCAGTAGTATCCTAGAACGAGTGTGAAGAGTATATTTTTAAAATGAAAACAAATTTTTGTTTTGAAAATTTAAATCAATTATTCGTATTTGATTATCTATTTATATTGAGTTGGACAATCCAGTATATATAGATTTTGCGTATACGTCTGATCTGCGTGTATTCGAAATTTTAATATACTGGATAGATATAGAATTACACTCTAATCGCCTGGAGATGATTTTGATGATGGAGCTCCATCATTAGAATTTATGTTCGAGTGACGAAAGTGGGCTTTCTATATATTTACTATTGACTGGTGTGAGAACCAAAATTAGATAGGGCCTATTGTTGTGAATTGGCATCAAAAACAAGATTTTCTGTATGTGTATCAAAATTATGAATTTGAAATTATAATTCACTAATGGATTGATGTTTGTGTTGTTTGTTTATTTGTTTGCTAATTTTTAGCCATTTAGCCTAACAGAACCAAATATGGAATTATATCGAAAATTGGTTGCGTTTGCTTGCATATGCATATACTTATATTGAACAGGTCATAGCAAGGAGGCTAGAGCAGAGAATAAAATTTGTTTGCCCGACAAATAGGTACATGTTTACTACATAATTTCCGGTTTTGTTTGGGTGATGATGATTTTGTGAGCCTATTGGCTAGCCGCTTGGCCTTTTCTTTTTCTTTTTGAGATCTGAAGGACCGGGGAAGCTATTTGAAATTCCCCGATGCTCCCGGTGCAGGGGAGGTTATGGCGAAATTTTTCGAAAATTTAGGGTGTTAGCCAAATTTTTGAAATTTTGAAAATTCTCAGAAACTAAGGAGTTGGAGAATGGAAGCCAGATCGAATGTAGAGCTGAATAATCAAGCCACTTTCGACTTTGTTCCTTTTCGGGGATGAAAAGTTTTAAGTGGGGGAGATTGTAACAACCCGTAAAATGCGAGCCAGTTTGAAATTTTTATTTTGGCAATTTTAGCGAATTTTGATTATTTAAAATGAAATATTTTGAATAATATCGACGAGAAAATTTATTTTGAATATAATTATAACGTATATATTATATACGTCGTCGTTAGAATATATAATAATTATATATAATTATAAAAGGAATTGAAAATGGCGCGGTAGTTCGAAAATTCGATTTCTAATTTCAAATGAATATACAGAATTCAATATAAGTCAAAATTGAACGAAACAAGAAATATTTGAATCTGTATAACTATATCTTTGTAACGAAGTTAACAAACTGAGATTTCATCTTAGAAATGATAAGATATGTCCAGTTTAAAATTAGAAATAGTCGCTGTGGAATTTATATATATTTTTATATATATAAGGCCCTTAAAAATAGCAATTTTGCAAACGACCTCGGATTTCGACGAAACCAGTTTTGTTGGGTCCGTGATGTTAAGTTATTGCTAGATTCCAAATTTCATAATTTTTCGAATCAATATGTGAGCGTAGCAAAGGAAAACGCGTTTGACCAGTTTCAGTTGATTTTAATCGACTGGAAAATGGCCATTTTTCAAACGGTCTCAGAATTCGACGAAACTAGTTTCGTTAGGACCGTATCGTCAATACGAAGCTAGAAAATATTTTTCGAGAATTTTAAGAGTTAGTATGTGACCCCGGTAATTTGAAATGTACGTTTAAAATTCAATATAGTGATTTAAACGTAAATTTAACGAAAACTGACTGTAATAGCCGAATCAGCTTACGATACATATCCCATTGTGTTCGGAATGGGGGTGAAACGTTAGGGACGACAGTCGGCGGGTTCAAATCTGAGTTGAAACGAAAAGTCAACATTAGGGTTTTAAAGGAAAAAAAATATAATTATTATATATATATATTTACATAACCCCCCCCCCTCTCTCAGTTCAGAATCGAAATCAAAAAAAAAAAACGAGAGACGAGAGAAAAGGGGGCGGAGGAGCTCGTCGCTCCTCCGATCGATCCCCCACCGCCGACTGAAACCCCCCCCCCCTCGCGATGGCGTGAAACCCCCCCCCCCCCCCACCTCGCGATGGCGTGAACCCCCCCCCCTCCAGCGAAGACACCCGTGGACGCGAGCCATACCCTCCCAGAGCGCCGCTACTTCCCCTTCCTGTCTCTTCTTGAAAACCAACAGTGAGTATTCTATTTTAATTTATTTTTTTTTTATATATAGCATTTAAGAACTGAATTTTGGAAAAGGATTTAAACAGTTTTTTTAATTTATTTATTTTATTCTTATTTTATATAAACAGTGGATTTTTTTTAAAACTGATTTTTTTTTTTTTTAGGATTTAAAATAGAAAAGGTTTGAATTTTAAAAGGTAAAAAGATAGGATTTTTATTTGGTAAAAGGTATGATCTTTATATTTTTAAAGTGATAAAAATATGATTTTTATATTTTTAAAGTATTAAAAATACAATCTTTATCTATATAGAGCGTGTAAGTAAAAATTCGATTTTTATATATTGAATAGCAAAGTAAAAATTCGATTTTTATATATTGAATAGCAAAGTAAAAATTCGATTTTTATATATTGAATAGCAAAGTAAAAAATTCGATTTTTATATATTGAATAGCAAAGTAAAAATTCGATTTTTGTATATTGAACAGCGAAGTAAAAATTCGATTTTTACATATGTAGTGAAAGCGGACAACGAAAGCGACAAAAGGCGAGTTGGCGAAGATTTCCTGCATTAGAAGTGCCGTAGGCTTAGGATAGCTATCTGTGAGAATTTCTCACCTTTCAATTTCTTTTCTAGTTTTATATATATACTAGGATGTAGACGGTGCTTAGTAGCACCCGACACAACCGTCCACAGACCATGGACTTGTTTGTTTGGTTGCATAGATTAGAGATTGTTTGATTGAAATTGAATTGTGTGGTGAAATGAATTGATTTGATGATGTGTGAATGGCGTGGGCCTTCACTAGACCGGGGATAAGGCTAGGCCTCGTCCCGTTTCTAGTATCGTGCCGTTATGCCGCCGAAATTTTCTAAAATAAGTTAGAAAAATAAAAATATCATTTTATTTAAAGAATGAACTTAATAGAAATTCATATGTTGGAATAAAATGTTTTATCGTTAAAAATATAAGTTTTAACGTGAATGTGAATAAATAAATATTCATTTACAAACCAGACGGTTTGTTTATGTACACCTATTTGAAGGACATTGATTGGGTCGATAAATTTCACACATCGCCCAACTGCACGAATAAAATATTTGTTTGATTGTTTGAAACCCCACACGGGTGTTGGGATGAAATATGAAGTTCACTCATCCTGATTGATTAAATATGTCGATCGATTGATTGACATGTTGTTATAAGCGTTAGATATCTTTATTTGATGCTTATACAGTGTAGTGCACTTTGGTTGATGGTTGATTATTTTGCAATGCTATTATATACGTGTGATGTATGAAAATCCATATAATTAACATTATATGGTGATTGATTGGGCCTCATTCCAATTTAGAAAATAAAGAATATTATAAAATAAAAGTTCATGTGTTGACAGTACTCATCCATTGAGATTGGTCATGTGTTGAACGAAATATTTTGATAATAAAATTTATATCTTTATCAATATAAAATAACAGTTCATGTGTTGACAGTACTCATCCATTGAGATTGGTCATGTGTCGAACGAAATATTTTGATAATAACAACTATTTTGAAAAAGAAATATTTGAAATAAAATATTTGAAATAGAAATTTATGAAGCCGTGTTGATTAGATTGACGCCATTTTGACGTAAACGATTTCGAAATGAATTGAATATATAACGATTTCGAAATGAAATGAATTGAAAACGATTTCGAAATGAAATGAATTGAAAATGATTTCGAAATGAATTGAATATATAACGATTTCGAAATGAATTGAATATATAACGATTTCGAAATGAATTGAATATATAACGATTTCGAAATGAAATGAATTGAAAACGATTTCGAAATGAAATGAATTGAAAATGATTTCGAAATGAATTGAATTTAAAACGATTTCGAAATGAAACGAATTGAAAACGACTTCGAAATCGAATTGAATTTAAAGCAAATAGAAATGAATTCAAATTGAAATTTGAATTGAATAGAAATGAATTTTAAAACGAATTTATAAAGAAGAATTCAATTTTGATTTGAATTGAAATGGAAGTTGAAATTGCTTTTGAAATGAGTTTTAAAACTATTTATATAATTCGTTTTAAATAGAAATCGACGAAATATATATTATATATATTATATATATAATATAATGGCCTGAATAGAACGCGCCGCGCCGCGGCAGTTCGTGAATTTCGACCATTTATTTCAAACGGACATTGCGGGAGATCCGACCGTCGAATTCTCCTAAAACCGGAACCGTTGGGTTCGTATCGAAAAGAGCTTTCTAACGAATATTAGAAATTTGAAATCTAACGGTTGGATTTGGAATTATGTCCAAATCAAATTTGAAAAAGGTCGCTATAAGTGCAGTTCGATGGCCATTGGTGGAAATCGACTGTACGGGCCTTGATAAAATTATTAAAAATAGTAATAATTTGTGTAAAATCATAAGAAATGATTTATAAAGAATTGGGATGAAAAACTCCATATTTGAAAAGATAAAAATAGATTTTTATCGAAATGAACTGGTTTTGAACTAGAATTATAATTCTATTTATTTTTAAATAAATAAATTGAATTTAAAAAGGATTTTAAAAATAACCAGAATATCCAATGATTGCATTGGAGTAGATTTGAATCGAAATTGTCTTCGGAATATTTCGATGTTGGATTTCGTGATTGTACAAATGTTGTTATGGAAATTTGAAAGATATACATATATATCGTTATTTCCAATGCGATATTTGTTAGTCGTAGAATTTGATATTGAATATAAGCCGGTATATTTTTTATTCAGAGCCTTGTATTGAATATCAAATGTGATTTGGGTTTGTCGTGAATGGTGTCTTCACTAACACTGTTCTTGAACCCAGTTGAGAAAAGATTAAATCTTTTTATTTAGATTTAATGAAGTGTACCAATTAAATAACATTTAATTGGAATTGAATCGATATTGATTTTTGGGTTTATCGTGAACAGTGTTTTAAATAACACTTGTTCTTTAACCCGATAATTAATGAATGTGATTTTGGGTTTATCGTGAACCGTGTTTTAAATGACACTGATTCTTTAACCCAGTCGAAGATTAAAACTAAGTGGAGTTTTAATGAATCTTTAATTAGATTGAAAAGATCGAAAATGGAGTACCACCAGCTTTGCTCCAGGCGATAGTTAAATCTTTAATTAGATTTGAACGTGAAATGGTAATTGAATTTACCGATAACACCGTGGTGTTAGATATGAAGTATTACCAGTTTTACTTCATGGGATGAGTAGGTTGGGATTGGGAAATTAAAACAAATGATTACTTCGGTAAGGTTCGCTAATCCCGACTAGTTTGAATTGATATTCAAAAATAGATTAAAGAATAAATTCAAGAATTTATCTTTGATAAAATTAATGGGAACCTTTCCCTATGAATGTGAAATTCAGAAACTAACTGTCGATTAGCTAAGCAGAATGGTTTTCTGGATATTGATCTGATGTTGGTTTCGGCCTTCGGGGTTAATATTTGGGGAATTATTCTCTTGATCAATTTACGGTTAGTGACTGATGAATTGGAATGAGGCGTATGTTGTGTTTGTGTAAAACTTATTTAAAATATACGCGAGTTATTCGGGAAGACCGGGTTTATCCCATTCTGAATAACTGATACGACGATAAGTCGAAGATGAAGACGATGGTCGAAGACCGGAGGTCTTCACGTCGTTTGGGTGATAACTGATGGTCTTGATTGGGCTGTACACCCTAGATGGAAACAGTTGGTGATCGTCCAGACGTACTTGGAGATCGATGGATATGCGGGGTACTAGGTGCCTCCGGTTTCGTTCAGCCCCAGAACGTACTTGTAAATGGACTGTGTGTCTGACATTGGATTTTAGTCCGTGGGATTGATCTCTATTAAATATATATCTGTTTGGCGGCGGAGAATTTATTCTCTTGCTTAACGCCCTTCTCTGAGACGTACGAGCTCAGGGGTTATATATTGATGGATATCAAACGCATGGAGTGAATCACCTGTGTGGCATGCCTAAGTGGCAATTGATCGAGGCTTCTGTTGAAAAGCAAAGTCATGTGGTGATGATCAAAGCACGACCTTTGTGGCGTAGCTTTGTGTAACGTTTACTTCGCGTGTTTCACACCCGGTATGAACCAAAAATGGGAGAGGACGTCAGGGAGGGCATGCGTTTCTTCCTAGCTAGAAGTGGCGTCAGTGGTTTTACACGCCCTGACGAGTTTGAATTATGTGGTTGTTGCTGTTGCGAGGCGCCTCGGTTTGATCAGACGATCCGGGTCCGATGGAGTCATTTAGTTGGCTCACATATGCCCCATAGGGCGGGGAAACGCATGTTCAGGCATTTTAATCCACATCGGTGGACCGGCCCTGAGGATCCAAAGGCTTGACAGAGTACTTGCCTGAGGCTCGGGCTAGGCAGTCTCGAATTCTGTGAGGACTATCTTTTGCCTCGGTTCATAGACGGAAATCCAATTTCCAAATACGTGACATGTGCGGTTTTATTTGTAGAGCCTAGTATGGCGACATAGTGGGATGGGGCGCTCATGCCGCCTATGATTGATACTTATGATTTGAAGTTGTTTTATACACTATGCACTTATTATAGTATCAAACGATTTGTTTCAAACGTATCAAGCATTCTTTGGCTGTTATAAGGGAAAACCCTATCCCCCGGCTTGCGTTGCATTGTGTGATAGGACCTGGGTCTTATAACAGCTTCATTTTTCTTTATTTAGCATTGCGCTGTTTGTTTTATGCACTGGTATTTCTGGGAGGAAACCCGTTCCGTGTTATACGGCGTGGTCCCTTGATTTACCTAATGATTTGAAATAAAAATAATAACTGTTTTAGTTCTCACACCAGTCACATGACTCACCTGGAGTTTATTGTTTTAACCTAAACTCTGGGTGCCCCTATTTTTGACACGGGCAGCTAGTAGTTTTGGTTTTGCAGATTTATATTCCCAGGATCCTGGTTTACAGCTGGAACGATATCCAGAAAGCTTTGTATTCGTATATCCCCTTCAGTTGTGTATTGTATTATTTTTCCGCTGCTATGTATTTAAATGTAATTTAAATCTCTGATATTTCTGTGTAATATTCATTTATACTCTGTATATTCTTGTAATCTGATGCATTGTTGTAATATACAATGAAATGTTCTTTTATATGCGTTCTGATTTGTCCTGTTCTCAAACGATAGGGCGTTTCGAACGGCCTGGATCGGTTTAGCGACTGGTTCGGACCGAGCGAAATTCCTTGCCGTCACAAAATGGGTTTCTATTTTAGTTCTAAACTAGTTCATTTCGATAAAAATATATTTTTATCTTTTCAAATACGGAGTTTTTCATCCCAATTTTCCCCAAATCATTTCTTATGATTTTACTCAAATAATTAATATTTTTAATAATTTTATCAAGGCCCGTACAGTCGATTTCCATCAACGGCCATCGAACTGCACTTACAACGACCTTTTTCAAATTTGATATGGACGTATCTCCAAATCTAACCTTTAGATTTCAAATTTCTAATATTCGTTAGAAAGCTCTTTTCGATATGAACCCAACGGTTCCGGTTTTTGGAGAATCCGACAGTCGGATCTCCCGTAATGTCCGTTCGAAGTCAATGGTCAAAATTTACGAACTGCCGCGGCGCGGCGCGTTCTATTCAGGCCATTATATATATATATATATTTCGTCGATTTCTATTTAAAACGAATTTTATAAATAGTTTTAAATTCGTTTCAAAAACAATTTCAACTTCCATTTCCCATTCAAATCAAAATTGAATTTTTCCTTATAAATTCGTTTTAAAATTCATTTCAGTTCAATTCAAATTTCAATTCGTCTTCTATTCAAATCAAATCAAATTCGTTTTCTATTGAATTCAATTTAAATTCGTTTTCAATTCAAATCAAATTCGTTTTCTATTCAATTCAATTCAAATTCTACTTTCTATTCAATTCAAATCAAATTCGTTTTCTATTCAATTTAATTCAAATTCTACTTTCTATTCAATTCAAATCAAATTCGTTTTCTATTCAATTCAATTTAAATTCGTTTTCTATTCAATTCAAATAAAATTCATTTTCTATTCAATTTAATTCAAATTCTACTTTCTATTCAATTCAAATCAAATTCGTTTTCTATTCAATTTAATTCAAATTCTACTTTCTATTCAATTCAAATCAAATTTGTTTTCTATTCAATTTAATTCGAATTCTTTTTCTATTCAATTTAATTCGAATTCATTTTCTATTCAATTCAATTCGAATTCGTTATATATTCAATTCAATTCGAATTCATTTTCTATTCAATTCAATTCAGATTCGTTTTCTATTCAATTCAATTCAGATTCGTTATATATTCAATTCAATTTTTATCTCTTTTCAATATTCATTGTAAAAACAAATATAATCGATATAAATATCGTTCGCGTCAAAATAGCGCATCTCTAATCAACACCGCTTTATATATTTCAATAATTCTGTTATTCTATTCAACAAATGAATATTTATTCTATTCAATACGTGAATCAATATTTTTGTCAACAAATGACTAATCTCAACGAATGAGTACTGTCCAAGTGTGACTATTTTTGTTATTCAATATATTTTATAAAAATTATGGTATCTATCGTTTGATTTAAATTAGACTCCAACCGTAAATTAGTAAGAGAACGATTCCCTAAATATTAACCCCGAAGGCCGAAACCAACATCAGATCAATATCCAGGAGACCACTCATCTTATCTATTTTCCAATTGGTTTCTAATTTTTTATATGATAAAGATGTAAATTTTATTGTTAAAATATTTCGTTCAACACATGACTAATCTCAACGGATGAGTACTGTCAACACATGAACCTTTATTTTATTATATTCCTTATTTTCCCGATTGGAATGAGGCCCAATCAATTACCATATAAAGTTAATTTTATGGATTCCATACAACACATGTATATAATAACAACGATAAATAATAAACCATCATCCAAAGTGCATTACACTGTATAAGCATCAAATATAGATATCTAACGCTTATAACAGCCTGTCAATCCATCGATCGGCATACAACTAATTATTGGGATTAGTGTATGTTGTATATTATCCCAAGACCCGTGTGAGGTTTCAAATCAACAAACACAGATTTTATTTGTGCAGTTGGGCGATGTGTAAAATTTATCGACCCAATCAATATCAGTCAATATAAACAAATCAGCCGATTCATTTATAGATATTTATTTATTCCCTTTCACGTTAAAAATTATATTTTTAACGATAACTAATTTATTTCAACCATCTACATTTTATTATCGATTTCACATCAACATCACAACAATTTTCACAACACATCAATCAAACAAACAAGCCATCCATGGTCTGTGGATGACGGGTGTTGGGTGCTACTAAACACCGTCTGCATCCTAGTATATATTATTAACTAGAAAACAAAATTAAAAGGTGAGAAGTTCTCACCAAAGCTAATCCAATCATCTCGACTCTTCCTATGTAGAACTTCTTCACCGTGCTCGCCTTTTGTCACTTTTGTTGCCCGTAGCCACTACATATATAAAAATCACATTTTTATATTGCTATTCAATATATAACACTCGAATTTTTACTTCGCTATTCAATATATAAAAATCAAATTTTTACTTCGCTATTCAATATATAAAAATCGAATTTTTAAATATAAAGATTTTGCCTTTCGTAATTATAAATATTTCGCCTTTCCTAATTATAAATATTTCGCCTTATCTATAAAGATGATATTTTCACTATCTATATAATATAAAAATCGTGTTTTTATACTTTCCATACTATAAAAATCATATCTTTACATGGCTAAAAATCGTATCTTTTCTATTTTAAAAATCTAATCTTTTCTATTTTAAAAATCTAATCTTATTTAACCTACTTCATAATCGTCAAAACCATATCTTCCTTGTCGTCAAAATCATATTTTTAACTTCCCTAACCTTCCTATATAATAAAAATTATATTTTTATCCTTTCTATGTAATAAAAATTATATTTTTATCCTTACTATATAACAAAAATTATATTTTTACTCTCATAAAGATCTCGTCTTTTTATAAATAAAAATCTCTCCTTTCATTGGTAAAAAAATCTTATCCTTCCACATTTATATATCTTATATTTTCTAACCTTAAAATTGAAGCTTTTCTTAATTAAAAATCCTAGCATTACCTATGTTAAAAATCAAAGTTTTAACATCATGACTGAAGAAAATAAATATAAATGCTTACAAGGGTTGTTGAGGTGGCGGGGAGGGGCGTCGAGTGTTGCAAATGGCGCAGTCAGCGAAGGAGGGTGGCGGTTGCGGTGGGTATGGGGAGTTTCAGGCGTCGACAGTGATCGGGGAAGGTGGCAGGAGGCTCGTCTAGGCGGTGGAGGGTCAGGGGCGATGGGTATTGGTGGATTCGAGGGTGGTGGTTCGCATAGGGTGAGAGGAGAGAGGCAAGGGAAGGGGAGGGGCTGGAGAGGCGGCGGGATGCGGAGGCGCGGCGTCGGCGGGCCCTGAGAGGCGGTGGTGGCGCTGCGATGAAGGGCGACGACCGATTTAGGGTTACGGGTTTCTGAAGTTTTGACTTCGAGGGATTGGTTTGACCGAGAATAGTGAGGGAGTTAGGTTTATATATTTATTTATTAATTTATTTTTAATTTTGAATTCCATAAAGTACCATTTCCATTCGAACTCGAAAACGAACCCGCCGACTGTCGTCCCTAGCTAACTACCCCCATTCCGAACACAATAGGATATGTCCCGTAGGCTGATTCGATCGTTTCGATCAGTTTCCGTCAAAATCAACATATAACTCTATACATTGAATTTGAACGCGCATTTCAATTACTGGGGTCACATACTAACTTGAAAAATTCCCGAAAAATATTTTCTAGCTTCGTATTGATGATACGGTCCTAACAAAACTAGTTTCGTCAAATTATGAGACCGTTGGAAAAATGGCCATTTTCCAGTCGATTAAAATCCAATAAAACTGGTCAAACGCGTTTTCCTTTGCTATGCTCACATACTGAATCAAAAAATTATGAAATTTGAAACCTAGCAATAACATGACACTGCAGATCCAACAAAAATGGTTTCGTTGAAATCCGAGGTCAGTTGCAAAATTCCCATTTTAAGGGCCCGAATTCCATAGCGACTACTCAGAATTTTCAATTGGACATATCTTTTGATTCCGGCTATGAAATCTCAATTTTCCGGGTTCGTTGGAAAGATATTCCCAATTAGATCCTATTATTTTTGGTTTCACTAAAATCCAGTTTATTTTGCACCCGGTACATTCAATTGAAGTTTGAAATCGAATTATCGAACTACCGCGCCATTTTCAATTCCTTTTATAATTGTATATAATTATTTATATTCTAACGACGGCGTATATAATATATACGTTCTAATTATATTCAAAATAAACTTCTCGTTGCTATTATTTAAAATAATTCATTTTAAATATTCAAAATTAATTAAAATTGCCAAAATAAAAATTTTAAACTGGCTCGCATTTCCGGGTTATTACAGTCATGGCCGGTCCACCGATGTGGATTATTATGCCTGAACAATATGTCTCTCCGCCCTATGGAGCGTAAATGAGCCAATAAATGACTCCATCGGACCCGGATCGTCCGATCAAACCGAGGCGCCTCGCAACAGCAACAACCACAAAAGTCAAACTCGTTAGGGTGTGTAAAACCACTGACGCCACTTCTAGCTAGAAAGAAACGCATGCCCTCCCTGATGTCCTCTCCCGTTTCTGGTTCACAACCGAGTTGTGAGGCTCGCGAATTCACGTTACACAAAGCTATGCCACACAGGCGGTGCTTTGATCATCAACCACAAGACTCTGCTTTTCAATAGAAGCGTTGATCGTTTGCATCTTAGCATGCCACACAGGCAAACCACTGTATGCAACCGATATTAGTCACATAGAATGAAATCCGATGTCAGACACACAGTCCATTTACAAGTCCGTTCTTGGTCTGAACAAAACCGGATGCTCCTAGTACCCCGCATATCCATTGATCTCCGAGTACGTCTTGACGATCACCAACTGATTCCCTCTTGGGTGTACTTCCCAATCAAGATCATCAGTAATTAGCCAAATGACGTGAAGACCTCTGGTCTTCAACCACCGTCTTCATCTTCGACTTATTATCGTATTAGTTATTCAAATGGGATAAACCCGGTCTTCCCGAATAACTCACGTATATAATAAACAAGTGTTACACAAACACAACATACGCCTCATTTCAATTTATCAGTCACTAACCGCAAATTAACAAGAGAATAATCCCCCAAATATTAACCCCGAAGGCCGAAACCAACATCAGATCAATATCCAGAAAACCATTCTGCTTCGCTAACCGATAGTTAGTTTCTAAATTTCACATTCTTAGGGAAAGGTTCCCATTAATTTTATCAAAGATAAATCCTTTAAATTTATTCTTTAATTTACTTTTGAATGTCAATTCAAACTAGTCGGGATTAGCGATCCATACGGAAGTGATCATTTATTTTATTTCCCAATCCCAACCTATTCATCCCATGAAGCAAAACTGGTAATACTTCATATCTAACACCACGGTGTTATCGGTAAATTAAATTACAATTTCCCGTTCAAATCTAATTAAAGATTTAACTATCGCCTCGAGCAAAACTGGTGATACTCCATTCTTGATCATTTCAATCTAATTAAAGATTCATTAAAACTCCACTTAGTTTTAATCTGTAACTAGGTTAAAGAATCCATGTCATTTAAAACACCGTTCACGATAAACCCAAAATCACATCACATTTCAATCAGTCCCTAACCGTAAATTAGCGAGTGAGCGATTCCCTAAGTATTAACCCCGAAGGCCGAAACCAACATCAGATCAATAGCCCAGAAACCATTCAACTTAAATAATCTCCAGTTAGTTTCTGATTTTCTTAATTACTTTGGGTCTAAGAACAGTATTATTGAAGATACCATTCACGACAACCCAAAATCACATTCCGTTAATTATCGGGTTAAAGAACGAGTGTTATTTAAAACACCGTTCACGATAAACCCAAGAATCAATTCGAATTCAATTCCAATTAAATATTATTTAATTTGTACACTTCATTAAATCTAAATGAAAAGATTTAATCTTTTTCTCAACTGGGCTTAAGAGCAGGGTTAATGAAGACACCATTCATGACAAACCCAAATCACATTTGATATTAAATACAAGCCTCTGAATAGAAAATATATCGGCTTATATTCAATATCAAATTCTACAACCAACAAATATCGAATTGGAAATAACGATATTAATATATATCTTTCAAATTTCCATAACAATATCTGTATAATCACGAAATCCAACATCGAAATAATCCAAAGACAATTTCGATTCAAATCCATTCCAATTCAATTATTGGAAATTCTAGTTACTTTTAAAACCCTTTTCAAATTCAATTTATTTATATAAAAATAAATAGAATTTTAATTCTAGTTCAAAACTAGTTCATTTCGATAAAAATCTATTTTTATCTTTTCATATATGGAGTTTTTCATCCCGATTTTTCCCAAATCATTTCTTATGATTTTACACAAATTATTACTATTTTTAATAATTTTATCAAGGCCCGTACAGTCGATTTCCATCAACAGCCATCGAATTGCACTTACAGTGACCTTTTCCAAATTTGATTTGGACATAATTCGAAATCCAACCGTTAGATTTCTAATTTCTAATATTCATTAGAAAGCTCTTTTCGATACAAACCCAACGGTTCCGGTTTTAGGAGAATTCGACGGTCGGATCTCCCATAATATCCATTCGAAGTCAATGGTCGAAATTCACGAACTACCGCAGCGCGGCGCGTTCTATTCAGGCCATTATATTATATATAATATATACTTCGTCGATTTCAATTCTAAAGGTGTTTTATAAATCGTTTTCGAAACGATTTCAACTTCTTTTTCAAATTCAAATCAAAATTGAATTTTCCCTAACAAATTCGTTTTAAATTCATTTCAAATTGATTTCAATTCAAATCGATTTTCAGTTCAATTTCAATACGTTTTAAATTCAATTCAAAACGATTTCAATTCTATTTCAATCTAATTTGAATTTCAATTCTATTCAGTTTAATTCGAATTCATTTTCTATTCAATTCAATTTCAATTTAAGTCGAATTTCTATTCTTTTCAATATAATTCGAATTTAATTTCAAAAATATTCGATTTTGAAAGCACTTTTCAATATTCATTATAAGAACGAATATAATCGATATAAATATCGTTCACGTCAAAATGGCGTCAATCTAATCAACACGGCTTCATATGTTTCTATTTTCAAATATTCTATTTCAAATATTTCTATTTCAAATATTCTTTTTCAAAACCGGAATGAGGCCCAATCAATTACCATATAATGTTAATTATATGGATTTTCTACAACACATGTATACAATAACAACGATGAATAATCAACCATCATCCAAAGTGCATTCTACTCTGTATAAGCATCAAATATAAATATTCAACGCTTATAACAGTCTGTCAATCAATCGATCGACATACAACTAACTATTGGGATTAGTGTATGTCATATATCACCCCAATACCCGTGTGGGGTTTTCAAACAATCAAACACAGATTTTGTTTGTGCAGTTGGGCGGTGTGTAAAATTTATCGTCCCAATCAATATCAATCGAATCAGTGTATATAAACAAATCTCCGATTTGTTTATAAATATTTATTTTATATACACGTTAAAAAAAATCTATTTTCAACTATAAAATATTTTTAACTATATAAATATTTTATTTCATTTCACATCACATCACACAATCAACTACACATCAAAATCAAACAAACAAGCATACAAGCCGTCCATGGTCTGTGGACGACGGGTGTCGGGTGCTACTAAACACCGTCTACATCCTAGTATATATTTTAACTAGAAAAAAATTAAAAGTGTGAAGTTCTCACCGAGGGTTCCACTCCGCCGTGCTTTACTTTTGAACTGCTGAACCGTCAGGATCGATTTGAAATTCCAAAGCAATTCTCTTTACGCTGTTCAAATAAAAATTATATTTTTATTACTTCATTTCAATAAATAAAAATCGTATTTTTATTTCTGCTTCATATATAAAGATCGAATTTTTATTTCTTCGCTATAAAAATCACATTTTTATTTCAACGTAGATATAATAAAAATCAGATTTTTATTTCGCTACATATATAAAGATCAAATTTTTAACTTGCTACAAGTATAAAAATCATATTTTTATTCTCTTCATCATATAAAAATCATATTTTTATATCCCCTTTTTCATGATAAAAAGCCGACCTATTTAGCATTAAAAATCTAACATTTTTATAAATAATTAAAAATCGCTTCTTCTATATTGTAAAAATCTGATTTTTAGCCTACTACTAATATAAAGGAAACAGTTTTTTTTATATATAACCAATAAAAATCAGTTTTGAAATCAAAATAGAAATCAGTTTAATAAACACTTACTGTAGAATCGGAAAAAGGGGGCTCGCTGTTGCAGTCGCTCACGGTGGAGGGGGAAAGGCTACAGCAGGTGGCGCCATTCGATTTCAGGTGATGGGGGAGGGGATACGGGCGTCGTTCGAATTGGGGGTGTGGGTTTTGCGGCTGAGGCTTCGCGAGTTCTTCAGGCAAGGGGAATGGGCGCGGTTTCAGGAGAGAGGAGGAGATAGGGGGAGGCGAGGCGGTGGCCGCGCTTGTGGCGCGGTGGCGCTTTGACGGGAGGAGTGACGGCAGCTCCTCCCCCTTCTTTTTTTGCTTCTGTGTTGAACGAGATAATGAAAGGGAGGGGGTTGACTTCAAAGAGGAGGGTATAGGGGGGTATGAATAATTATATTATTTTTAAATTCTATAAAGTAACTTTTTACAACGAACTCAAAATCAAACCCACTGACTGTCTCCCCAGTGTAATACCCCCATTCTGAACACAATGGGATATGTTTCGTTAGCCAATTCGATCGTTACGATCAATTTTTGTTTAATTTAAAATTTAAATCTATATATATTGAATTTTAAACGTACATTTCAATTTACTGGGGTCACATACTAATTCGAAATATTCCAGAAAAATATTTTATAACTTCGTATTGACGATACGGTCCTAACCAAACTAGTTTCGTCGAATTCTGAGACCGTTTGAAAAATGGCTATTTTCCAGTTGATTAAAATCAACTAAAACCGGTCAAACGCGTTTTCCTTTGCCACGCTCACATATTGATTCGAAAAATTACGAAATTTGGAATCTAGCAACAATTTGTCATCGCGGATCCAACAAAAGTGGTTTCGTCGAAATCCGAGGTCGTTTGCAAAATGGCTATTTTTAAGGGCCAGAATTCCATAGCGACTATTCTGAATTTTCAACTGGACATGTCTTTTGATTCCCGCTATGAAATTTTGATTTTTCGGATTCGTTGGAAAGATATCCTCAATTAGATTCTAATATTTTTGGTTTCACTAAAATCCGGTTTATTTTGCACCCGGTACATTCATTTGAATTTTGAAATTGAATTATCAAACTACCACGCCATTTTTAATTCCTTTTATAATTATAAATAAATATTTATATTCCAATGTCGAGCTATATAAATATATGCGTTTGAATTCTATTCAAAATGAATTTCTCGTCGATATTATTTAAAATAATTCATTTTAAATAATCAAAATTCGCTAAATTCACTAATTTAAAAAATATAAATTGGCTCTCATTTCCGGGTTGTTACAGTAAGTGTAGTTCGATGACCATTTATGGAAATCGACTGTACAAGCCCTGATAAAAATATTTAAAATGTTAATAATTAGTGTAAAATCATAATAAATGATTTGGAAAGAACTGGGATGAAAATTTTCATATTTGAAAAGATTAATATTTTTTTATCTTTTCAAACTTGGAATTCTTCATCCAAAATCTTTCCAAATCATTTATTATGATTTTACACAATTTTTCCATATTTTTAGTCTTTTTATAAGGCCCTTGCAGTCGATTTCCAATAGCGGCCACCGAACTACATCAATAGCGACCTTTTCTCAAATTGATTTGGACATATCTTAAAATTTAACCATTATATTTCAAATCTCATATATTCACTAGAAAGCTCATTTCGATACAAACCCAAAGGTTCCGGTTTTAGGAGAATCCGACGGTCGGATCACCCGTTACATCAATTTGAAGTCAATGGTAGAAATTCGTGAATGGTCTCTGTGCGACGCGTTCTATTCAAACCATTAATATATGTATAATATATATTTCGTCGATTTCAATTCAAAACGTATTTTATAAATCATTTATAAATTCATTTCAAACCAATTTCAAATTCATTTTCAATTTTAAATAAAAATTGAATATTCCATATCAACATAATTTTAAAATGATAATATTTCCAAAATATCAGATTTTGAAATCCATTTCTTTTTCCTATTCATTATCAAATGAATAAAATTTATTGATAAACTCGTTCGAGTTAAAATGGCGTTTCTATAATTAAGCCGACTTCATATATTTTTATATATTTCCGTGTCCATCCAAAATCGGACATCAAAATCATATTAATTCTTCACTGAATATTATTTTAAAGTATTCTTTATTTTAAAATATTCGTAATTTTAAAATATTCTTTATTTCTGAATCGGAATGCGACTCAATCAATTACCATATAATTTCAGTTATATGGATTCCATACATCGCATGTATTCAACAATAATGATAAATAATCATTCAACATTCAAACATCATCCAGAGTGCATTTTACAAATGTGTAAGCATTAAAATAAATAAATAACGCTCATCACAGCTTGTCAACCCATCGATTGACATACAACTAAATATTGGGATTAGTGTATGTCAAATATCTTCCCAATACCCCTGTGTGGTTTTCAAACAACAACAGTCAATTTAAAATAATCACTGGTTAATAAATTTAACCAGTTCTAATTGAATTTGAATTATTTTTCTAATTAACCAATTTTCACTGTTTAAATTATAAATGGATATTTATAATTTATTTTCACTACCACATTAATATTAACATTATTTTTAATATGTTAATCATCATAATCACAACAAAAATCACGAAATCTTCCAAATAAATGAATACTCGACTACCCAATGCCATTTACGGCGCCATAAGTGGCCATTCGCGGAGTATAAAATCTGAGTGTCGGTAATATCCATACATTGCTTCCAATTTATGTGGTTTGTGCAAATTCGAGTGTTGAACTCCATGCCATAGATAAAAATCTATAGTGGCAATTTCTATATATTTACAGTTATAAAATAAAATAAATAACTGTACGAAATTTTAGTGAGAGAATTCTCACATTGGATTCCAATCCATCATTCTTTATTTCTGAATTATTTTTATAAAATTAAACACTCGTTTAATTTTATCAAAAACTGCAACTGCTTCCATTTTGTTCTTACCAGTTCCATTGTGAAGCTCTCTTCGATATGGTTCCAACATATTCAGTTTCGTCAATTTCTGATAATGTTACGGGGTTTGGGGTCGTCACAGTAGGGCTGCGTTTGATTTGAGGAAGGGGGCTCGCGATACGGGAGGAGGAGAGGGATCGGTGGAGGAAGAGGGAGGGAGGGTGCAGCGCTGGAGCACGGCAGTGGCGGGCGACGGTCCCACCTCATCGATATCCCTTTCTCTTTTTTTTTCGATTGAAAATGTAAACGTGGGGGGCCTGAGAGAGTGTATATAGAGAGAGATTTTTTTTATTATTATTAAATTTAATTTCAAAAAGTACCTTTTTATTTCGAACTCGAAATCAAACCCACCGACTGTTGTCCCTAGCTAATTACCCCCATTCCGAACACAACGGGATATGTATCATAAGATAATTCGATCGTTTCGATCAATTTTCATCAAAATCAAAATATAAATCTATATATTGAATTTGAACGCGCATTTCAATTTACCGGGACCACATACGAACTCTAAAAATTCCAAAAAAATATTTTCTAGCTTCGTATTGACGATATGGTTCTAACAAAACTAATTTCATCCAATTCTGAGACCGTTAGAAAAATGGCCATTTTCTAGTCGATCGAAATTGACTGAAACTGTCAAAACACGTTTTCTTTTGCCACGTTCACATATTGATTCAGAAAATTATGAATTTTGAAATCTAGCAATAATTCGACATCCCTCATCCAACAAAAGTGGTTTCGTCGAAAACAAAGGTCGTTTGCAAAATTTCCATTTTTAAGGGCCAGAATTCCATAGCGACTATTCTGAATTTTCAATTGGGCATAACTTTTTATCCCCACTATGAAATTTTGATTTTTCGGATTCGTTGGAAAGATATTCTCAAATAGATTCTGATATTTTTGGTTTCGCTAAAATCCGGTTTATTTTGAATCCTGTACATTCATTTGAATTCTGAAATCGAATTTTTGAACTACCGCGCCATTTTCAATTCCTTTTATAATTAAAAATAATTATTTATATTCTAACGACGATTCAAATAAACATATTCATTCTAATTCTATTCAAAATAAAATTCTCGTCGTTATTATTTAAAATAATTCTTTTTAAATATCTAAAATTCATTAAAATTACCAAAATAAAAATTTTAAATTGGCTCGGATTTTCTGGGTTATTACAGGTGTTGTGAATCTCAAGTGTAGATATAATCAGGACTATGGTAACTTTAATAGAAATGTGTATTATTAGCTTTTACTGACCTCTGAGACCAACTATTTGCAGAAAGTAAAAAGGATAAGTCATCAATAAATAGCATAACAGGTTGTGAATTCAATATACTTTCCAAAATAACAGAAGCAGGCAGGAAAAAAGAATAAAGTACAAACCGTTAAGTAGAACGAAGCAGTCTGACTAAAACATAGAAGATTATGATAACGTGAAGTTGATCTACATGATGATGTTGGATGCGTAGTATAGAATAATAAAACCACAGCTTTTGCCTACGATAGAAGAGAGGGAAAATTGACATGCATAAAAAGGGGGTAAACAGTAGGAAAATAGTAAAACTGAGGTAGGGAGAATTACAATATGCAAAATAAAGCAGTGACAGCGCAACAAAGTCTGCT
Organism: Allium sativum; assembly: GCA_030737875.1. Classification (NCBI taxonomy): domain Eukaryota; kingdom Viridiplantae; phylum Streptophyta; class Magnoliopsida; order Asparagales; family Amaryllidaceae; genus Allium; species Allium sativum. Next base: position 847,510,887 of record CM060918.1, read on the forward strand.
ACTGGTAAATGCATAGGACAGTCCTTGAATTTTTAGCCTAATGATAACAAATCCAACACTAAGCATTGCCATGATCGAATTGCAGCGGTGCTTTACTTTAATGGCCATGGCTGTAAATTTTAAACACAAATCCTGTAAAATGTCAAAATGAATTCAAACGAATATATTTGTGTTGTGCATATATCATATAGAAATGCAGAATAAAGTATAAAATAATATGCATAACTACAATGATGTGAAGAACAGAAGCAGGGTCAGTGTTAGTTTACTGATAGGGAAATATGCTCCTTTTTAGGCTAAATTTCCTGTTTTAACCTACCATTATTTGGAACTGGACGCATGCATACTTGGATTTTGGGAAAGGGTCCGCTATTGAACATGTATGTGAATTGCGCTTTGTGGTTAAAAATACAAAAAAGTTGCAAGTCATTAAGTAACTATTTTTTATAAGTTGTTAAATCCCATAGAACATCAAAATGAATAAAAATGAACATACTAGTATTGTGTATCTACATATATAAATGCGGAATAAAGTATATCCTATTTGATTTCATACTTAAACCATTAACTACAAACTGAGAAATAGAAAAACAATCAATTAAAAAAATACCAATGAAATTAATGATGTTACCAAAAATTGTACATGCATACAGTAATATTGATGAAACCAAAATGATAAGTATAAAAGCTTTCCGGATATACATGATGCCCTTTAAGCATGTAGACAGTAAATTACTTCAACTTCGAATTTGTACTTCTTCTTTTGTTACCTAGAGAGGAAGTTAAAAATATTCCATTCTTATTCTCATACCTTGAAACTTGATTTTGTTGCATTAGTTAATTATGTTAGGACAAAATTAGATATGCATATATGAGGACAATAGTCGATCTGTCAAAGAGAAAAACATAAAGTATATATAAAAGCAGTACAGGTTTATATGAGAGCAATAGTCAGACTATCCAATAGCTTAACCGAAATAGACTAAAAATGTTTAATCATATAAATTATATATACTATTTATATATGATATTGAATTTGAAGTGATTGGATTTTATCATATATACTATTCACATATGAATAATTCAACGTTCCAAACACAAGATATATTATGTTTAAGGACAGAAATGTTAATAAATAGATTTAATTAAATAAGTGAAATTAATATATACTATTCATATATTATATACTTTGTCTATTCAAATAGACAAAAAATGTTTAATCATGTAAATTATATATACTATTCATATATGATATTGAATTGGAAATGATTGGATTTTATCATATATACTATTCACATATGAATAATTCAACGTTCTAAACACAAGATATATTATGTTTAAGGACAGAAATGTTAATAAAAAGATTTAATTAAATAAGTGAAATATATATATACTATTCAAATAGAATATATCACGTGCGAAAGACATATGATATCCTTTGTCTGTTCACGACATATTTCTCACAGCGCAATTGGATTTGAAGTGATTTAATTAACTGATATTATTCATGTTGCTATTTTGATTGCCATTTGTGCACACAACCAGTTTTTTTAATTATATACGCCATATGAAATTCGCTATGATTAATTTTTTGACGATGAAATGAGATGTAGCTCTTGTGCTTATGTTATGTAAATTTACTTTGGGATTTGTTCTTGACCACATAGTCAGGTTTATCATGGTAAATGATGAGTGTTTAATGTTGACAAGTATCAAAAATTGTGTGTCGGAAACATTCGTTGAACTCAGTGGCTTAAGCTTGGTGATAGTAACACAAGTTATTTCCACAAAGTAGCGAACGGTAGACGGCGTACTAACACAATATGTAGCATTTGGAAAGACGGAGTTGAAATTTGTGATCATCAAAGGATAGAGGAGGTTTTTACTGAATTTTATAAGGGAATCTTTGGTGAACGCATTGAGAATCGGGTGAATGTTGATTGGAAGAAGCTGTATCCTTCGTCTGTTGATCTTAGTGGCATTGATTCGGAGTTCTCAGAAGAGGAAATCGTCGCAGCTTTAAACGAAATGCCTGGTGATAAAGCCCCTGGCCCTGATGGTTTTCCAAACTTCTTCTATAAGAAATATTGGGATGTGATTAAAGAGGATGTTATTAACATATTCAAAGAATTTCATTCTGGTTCCTTGAGATTGGACATGTTGGGATACGCTAATGTAGTTTTGATCCCTAAGAAAGGAGGAAATGTCACGGCTGCGGATTTTCGACCTATTAGTCTCTTGAATAGCAGTTTCAAATTGATCACGAAGGTTCTCGCAAACAGACTGAAAGCGAAGATGGACAACCTGATTGATGTTTCGCAGACAGCATTTATTATAGGAAGATTCATTCTTGATGGTGCGGCTCTTGCCCAGGAAGTTATCTCCCATAGTGATAGACATAACGTGCCTTGCGCAATCCTGAAGTTGGACTTTGCTAAGGCCTTTGACACAGTTGACTGGAGGTTTATCATGGATCTTCTAAGCGCGAGAGGCTTTCCGTGTAAATGGCTAAACTGGATTCATTGCATTTTAACTTCAAGTAGATCCAATATTTGTGTGAATGGAGTGGCTGGCAAAACTATTGTATCCAAGCGAGGGCTGCGACAGGGTGACCCACTTTCCCCACTCCTCTTTGATTTGGCTGCCGATGTCTTTTGTCGAATCCTTCAGGTGGCGAGTTCTAATGAGATTATTCAAAGCTTTGGGCGTGATCACACCATTGGGGGTATTAATTCTCTACAATATGCTGATGACACTATTATTTTTTGCAACCCTAATTGCAAGAATATTGCCTCTTTAAAATTTTTGCTTTATGCTTTTGAAAGTTTATCAGGCTTAAAGATTAATTTTCATAAGAGCAGTGTTTACACTTTGGGTTGTAGCGTTGATGTGCACAGGAATTGCGCTGAAATGCTCAACTGCATGGCGGATTCTTTCCCTCTCAAATACCTTGGTGCTTATATCCGTCCAAAGAGATTGATGAAGAGTGATTGGCAATATGTGATTGATAAAGTGGACAGGCGATTAGCGAGGTGGAAAGGAAATTGTCTATCAAAGGCTGGACGTCTGGTGCTGGTGAATTCTGTTCTGGCGGCTATCCCTTTGTACTGGCTCTCTTTTTATTCGTGTCCGGGTTGGGTTGTTCAGAAGATTGATGCTGTTCGTCGGAATTTTTTCTGGACCGGTACGAAGGACACGCGCAAAACCTGCTGTCTAGTGTCGTGGGATCAGGTGTGCAAGTCCAAAGATCAAGGAGGCTTAGGTGTCATCAATTTGAAGAATATGAATCATGCATTACTTTGTAAATGGCTTTGGATTATGCTTAGCGAAAAGAAAGTTCTCTGGAAGGAGTGGATCTTAAACACTTGCTATGGTGGTAGATTTGACTGGAATGCGGACATTTCCCATTGCTCAACATTCTGGCGTGGTGTTATGGCAAACGTTCACTGGATGAAGATTGGGACTGAGATTGTAGTTAAAAACGGCCGAAGCGTCTCTTTCTGGTATGACTGTTGGTTGCTTCCTATCCCCTTGCGTAATGAATTTGTCGATCTGTTTGCTATTGCATGCAACAAAAGTGCTTCAGTCTGTGAAATGTTTAATGCGAATTCTGCCAACTTTAAATGGAACCTGTCCTTTAATCGTATTGTGGCTGGTAATGCTCTGCTTCAACTTTGTGGACTGATTCGTTTGCTAGAAGATGTTCACCTTCATAGCAATGAGGAGGATGACTTTGTGTGGAAGATTGGTGGTAAATTTTGCGTGAGTGCACTTTATAAGTTGATGAACTTCACAGGAAGAAAGTACGATGGATTCACGAGAATGTGGAGTTTTAAGGCTGTACCTGCTAAGGTCAGGATACATATGTGGACGATCATGCACAACAAGCTCAATACAGTGAAAAGATTAAGGCTAAAAGATGTTCATGTTACTGGGGGATGTGTTTTCTGCAATGACGATGACGAGGATTATATGCATCTTTTTCTTGATTGCGATTTCGCCTTTTACGTGTGGACGAAGTGTTTGGTTAGCCTTAATATCTGCTTAGACTGGTCTCACTTCATCTCTGACCAATTTCTCTTCTGGAATAGCACTATTATTACATTACCTGACACTGACATGCGCCATATGTTTGCTCTTTTGAACTTTGCTTATGTTTGGATCCTCTGGCATGAACGCAACACACGAAAGTTTAAATGCAAAATGAAACGGCCCAACTCAGTTATTTATCGCATACTTAATTTTGTTTCTCTTTGGTCAGGCAAGGAAGAAATCAGGTTTGTTGACACAATCGGAGCTAGAGTGATGGACAGGGCCCGTGGTAGCAGAGCTTGATGTTGCCATGCTTCACTTTACTGGGTTTGCATGCTGTTTTTTGCTGTAGTTTCATAAAATTTTTTTGGACTCTATGTAAACATGCCTGTGTGCATGTATTTTGATTGTACATATGTATGTAAATATATGTAACTATTGTAACTAGTAGATAGCTCTATGTATGCTGAACACGATGTACTTGCTCTATGCTTAATGAATGAATGAAGGCGTGAATCTAGCGATTCACTACCTTTTTGCATCAAAAAAAAAACATTCGTTGAACTGGGATTTGTGCACTGGATAAATGATGATACATATGAATTAATATATATATATATATATATATGAATCAATGTTGTTATAGCATCTCTAACATGGATAGTTTGATCATTGGTTAACCAGCATAACTCCACACACACGCGTGTGCACTTCGCGCACACACACAAAACATCAACAGTAACAACAAACTTTTAGCTCAACTGGTGAGTTGGAAAAATCAACCTATTTTTTTGTCAATAATGTCTAGACAATCAATTTCCATAGTTAGTGAAAAATAATAAAAATAATCGAAGTCTTGCAAATTCATGTAAAAGATTTGGAAAGTAAAAATAATAAAAACAAGTAAGAGTTTGGAAAATAATGAGTTTTGAAGCTGAGGAGAAAATTTTGAAATTGAGAAAGGAAGTGAAAAAAATGAAACCAAGACTCAAAGAAAATGAAAAGATAAATACAGAGGTTGAAGTAGAGAGACTCCATACAGTATATGAAGCTGAATATGCATTAGATCAACATACAACTATGGAGAATGAAACTTAAACCCAAAAAACGAAGTTCCACATACAAAATCAATGAAGAGACAAATTTTGAGCTTTATGGTCCGCATTGAAACTAAAATAGACAGTATATTTTTATAGGTAGAAACAACAACTGAAATGGATGAAGACACATATTTAGATATGAGAGCCCAATATGAGGAAAATAACTTGGTAACTGAAAAGAATGAAGATAGAGCTATAGATGTTAAGTAGAAAAAGTGCTTCCAATAAAGCAAGACCAATAAGTAGAATAAAAAGAAAATTCTAAAATGGTGGAGAATAAAGAAACAATTTGTAATGGCCTAGATCTTTACCGTCTAATTTAAACATTTAAAAATGGTTTTAAATGTCAATTTGGAATATAAATAACTTTGAATTCAATTGTTTTGAATGTTATATTAATATAAATAATAATTTAATTCTGAAATAGTCAAAATATGTTAGATTTGAAGTTTTATATGTACTGGCATTATAAAAGGGTTTAATCCAGTTTATATTTGTATCAAATTAATGATTTCGTCTATTAAACGATGTTTGAACATTTAATTTATAATTTAAAATGAGCTGAAACGTCGTGGTAATTCGTAGTTTTATGTTTTGAACTTTAATTGAACATTCCGGATCCAATATAAATCGGAATTCTTTGAAACAAGAATCATCCGAATCTATTTAATCATAATTTTCCAATAAAAGAGAAAAATCAAGTTTTTATATTATAATTTGTTAGTTATGTCAAAATTAATTTTTCAACAGGGTCGCTATGGAATCGTTAACAAACCATAACGATTTATTTTATAATATAAAATGGGTTTTTAAATAAATTTAAAATCGTTTTAACTTAGAATTTGATATATTGAATTTAAAATCCAAACTAGTATATTTAAAGTTATATACCATTATATTTGAATATGTATATGTTAATAATAATTTTTTATTATTAGAATTGTTTATATTATCAATATATATATATATATATTATAGATTCAACATGTAATTTAAGAATAGTTAATTTTAAAATGACCTTGTTTTTCCAATGAAAATAATTTAGTTAAAACCGTAATTATTATTTATTGTAAGATTTCCAGTTTCACGTCAATTGGATTTATTTTATGATCGTGCACGGTATAAATTGCGTATGGTTTAACCGTTTGAAATAAAAATGATATTTTCATAAACGATCTCTGAAGTCAATGAAACTAGTTCCATTGTGTCCGATATATTAAATTAGTATATGAATTCCAATTTCATTTCAACTGGAGCTTATGTGTGTGCCCACAAATTTTAAACACTAAACGTTACGCTAAAATTATCATTAGTCTTTTCAGTAAAATATCGTTGGTTGTTTTCATAAATATTGTCCGTCACCTCATCTAAATATCTCCAGTCAACTCATATTAAAATATGTACAAAAATTCTTTCCTTGCATGTGACATCTTAAACATATGTTCTCCCCACATGCTCTACTTGTTTCTTTTAGATAGATCACAAATTTCATGTGCAAGAGACTCAAAACGAAAAGAAAATCTCAAGAAAAATGACAAGACCATGTGCGGTCGTCTATATAGATATACGTATATATATATATATATATATATATTCTGTATAACCCATCTACACCCCACGCTATCTCTGCATTTCAAGTGCAGAAACTGATCCCCCTTGTTACCCTATATTTTCTTAAAGTTCGGCTGCCAATTATAATATAAAAATAGGGGCCATCTGCTTATATATACTCTGCTTAGTTCTACTTCTTCAAGCCTCGACTCCATTCTAAATAGATTCAGCTGCCTAAACTATTTAAATACCCATTCTTTCCTCTTCATTGTACCCAACTCAAAGCAATGAAACCCTATTGTTCTTCTCCTTCAAAAAGAAATTTTGAGACTTTATTTAAAAAAACACTTTGTAAAACCATTCTTTTTTTATTTACTGAGTCCATGGGTTTGAGATCATCTTCCTGATAAAATCTTATAAGACCCGTTCACTATTCTGGTCTCCTCTTATTCATCCAACAATGAACAAGGTCATGCTACAACAAATTTTGATTGTCTTACTGCAACGAGAAGGATGACGCAGGTTTTAGTGGATCAAAAGCCTCTTCTTTAAATCTATAAGTGTAAACCCGTGCTACGCACAAGGGTTGCAGACAATTCTATGTGCATAATATTTAATAGTTTATTTTAGGCTTAGATATCACTGGTAGATGTAAAAGAATTAAGATTGGAGTGACAAAGGAAAAAGCACGATAGCAAGCTATGGGTGTGTTTGAGTGTAACACAAGCGGGGTATTATAGATGGGTATTTTAGTTAGCGGAAAATGCGTTTGTGGGTTTAAGAGGATGAATTTTATTTTTGTTTTTTTAATTTAAATAATTTATTATTTGTTTTTAATAAATAATCAGTATGATTAATTTACACAAATAAATAAATTAATTAAAAAATAAAAAATTATCAATTATTATGATTTAGGTCAAACCAACTGCAGTTCGTAGAGCATTTCAATACGATCGCAATGCAAAAAAGTGTCTTAAAGAAATCACAGTCGCATAAATTATTAATTTTTGAAATTTATAAAAGTTTAAATTTATTAATTAACATTATTACAAATCTAAACGCGCCATATTCCTGCGTTTAGAAAATGGGAAAAATACGCTGTTTAAGTTTTTGACGCGTCAGACGCATCAAAAACTGTAATGGGGTATTTCTACCCAGCGAATAGCCCCTAAAACAATTAAAGTGGCTTAGAGAACTTTGACTACCATAGTAAAATTTGAATAGGCATGAGTTGATGCATTACTCCAAGGAACTCATGTAGCAAACAACAAATAGTTAAAAGAAAACATGTTAGCGGTAGACGTGCATTGTGGGGGCACCTTTGCATTAAAATATGCATCTATTTTACAAAACAGCAGGCAATATTAACAATTCAACATAAAACTAATATCGTGCACCAAGATATGCTTACCACGGGAAAACACACCGTCGTACCATACAATTGAGCGGTGACACAGAACATTGATTCTATTATTTAAATTTAGTTTTTTGATGCAGAACATTGATTCTATTATTTAGATTTAGTTTTTTGGTTCAAGTTCAAGTAACATACTATAAAATAGCGAGGGTGCATTGACTGGGCAGATAATAATACAACTTATAGTCTTTAAATAGAAAAAAAAAAGAATAACTAAATAATTAAAATGCAAATGCAACATCCTGATCAGCGCGGAGTCCAGAGCATGAAGTTTGTTGAAGCACATATGAACTTTGTTGCACCATGGGCTTCTCACATCACAATGTGTAAAACTTAAATATTCTCAGGTGGCATTGAATCTATTGGAAAAAAGGGATTACAAATGTGTGTAGTGATGTAATTAATGGTAGGAAGATATGTGCAAAGTAAAATGAAATGTTACCAGCTAATAATTTGTGTATTTGGCCAAAGTAGAAGTAACCTTGCTGAGAAAACAGAGAACAGAGTGTTGTAAAACATTCAAGTAGCCATGTAAGGAAATAAAAGGCTTAATGTCTAAAGGTCTAAGATTCAATCAACTTGAACACCACGTATGTATGCTATACCTTTTTGTATGTTCGTTCGTGTATGAAAAAAAGGCATCACAAATCACAATTTTTTAATCTTTAGAATTTGTGAACATTAAACTAAATGTAATGGTGGCTATAACACACTTGTAGTAGCTCCCCTTATTTTTCCCATTATTCCATAAATGATAAACTGAGTACAAATCATTAACACAATATGATCCATCTTGCTCTCAGTTTGTGGAGTACAAAAAAATAAAACCAAAGGCAGCATAACTCCCTCTTTTCAAACAATGATGTATATTAGCATGTATGTAAATATGGCAGAATAATTATTTTTGAACTATTCTTCTATTTGTTACCCTTATCAAAACATGTGAAATAACATTTGCATACTAAATTATATACATGAGTTTAGGGAAAGTCATGCCTTTTAGGGTAGTTACTTGTGCATTGTTAATTATGATGTAAAAATACATTATTTCCTCATGAAGTGAAAGAAATTGTGGCATGGCAAAAATATCAGTACAAAATGTAAGGCAAATAGTAGAAAAGGAAAGCCTATGTATTTTTTTAAAGAGGTTGTCCAGGGTATTTGTAACAACCCTGAAATTCTGAGCCTTTTTTTTTGGCGATTTTAATGAATTTTGAATATTTAAAATGAATTATCTTAAATAATAATGAATAGAAATTTATTTTGAATAGAAATAGAACGTATATATTTATTTGAATCGACGTTAAAATATAAATATTTTATTTTAATCATAAAAGGGATTGAAAATGGCACGGTAGTTTGAAAATTCGATTTCAAAGTTCAAATGAATGTACAGGATTCAAAATAAACCGGATTTTAGCAAACCCAAAAATATTAGAATCTATTTGAGAATATCTTTCCAACGAATCCAAAAAATTGAAATTTCATAGCGGGAATAAAAAGTTATGCCCTGTTGAAAATTCAGAATAGGCGCTATGGAATTCTAGCCCTTAAAAATAGCAATTTTGCAAACGACCTCGATTTTTGACAAAACTACTTTTGTTGGATCCGAGATGTCATGTTATTGCTAGATTCCAAAATTCGTAATTTTTCAAATCAATATGTGAGCTTGGCGAAGTAAAACATGTTTTAACAGTTTCAGTCAATTTCGATCGACTGGAAAATGGCCATTTTTCAAACGGTCTCAGAATTTGACGAAATTAGTTTTGTTAGGACCATATCGTCAATATGAAGCTAGAATTAATTTTTCTGGATTTTTTTGAGTCTGTATGTGGCCCCGGTAAATTGAAATGTGCGTTCAAATTCAATATACATTGATTTATATTTTGATTTGAACAGAAACTGATCGTAACAAGTGAACTAGCTTGCGAAACATATCCCATTGTGTTCAGAATGGGGGTAATTAGCTAAGGGCGACAATCGTTTGGTTTGATTTGAAGTTTGTGGTGTTAAACGAATAAAGTTGGAATTAAATAATAAAATAATAATTATACATAATTCTTTCTTTACCCCCCCCCACCCCCACCTCTCTTCATATCAAATAACTAAATAAAAGGGAAAAAATAAAAAGAAGAACACCCCCCTCCCCCGATCCCCTTTTTCAGCTCGTCGCCCCGTCGACGTCCCCCAGGGTGCGCTGCCGCCGGCATTCCCCACCCTTAATTCCCCCCCTCTCGCTTCCCTTTCTCCTCCTCCACTCTACTGTCAAAAACTGCCAGAACCCATCGATTCCGATGCCTCCACCTCGAGCCACCCTATTAGCCGCCGCGGATCCACGCAACACCGCACCACCTAGCTCTTGACTGCCATTCCCTCCGAGCTTATACCCGCCTTCGACGAAGACTGCGAGTGCGAGAGTGGAGGGCGCGCTCAACTCCAGTACACTGCGCAAAAGGAAATGTTTCCCCTTCTTTTTTACACTTTGAGCTTTATCTTTATCCTGATTATTTATGTATATAAAAAAGGGCGATTTTTAAAAATAAAAATGGAGTTTTTACAAATAAAAATATGATTTTTATTTGTATTCTTAACGTATAAAGGTTGGATCTTTATTTACGTGCACAACAATATAGAAAGGCCGGATTTTTGAATTAGTAGAGATAAGATTTTTGAATTAGAAAAGATATGAATTTTGGTTTGGTAAAAATATGATTTTTAGTTCGATCAAAATGTTATTTTTATCGTATGTATGATATGATTTTTAGAAAGCTAAAAATAGAATTTTTATCGACTTCTGAGGTTATTTTTTTGAAAGATAAAAAATATAATTTTTATAGTATATCTGAAATAATATTTTTAGAAGAATAAAAATTTGATTTTATACATATCTTTTTAGAATAAAAATACGATTTTTATCTAAGTAGTGGCGTTATAAAAATGGGATTTTTATTTATATATGAATAATGAAATGAAAATACGATTTTTTAGGTATATAGATTTGAAATAAAATTATGATTTTTATTATATAAACATCGTTATAAAAATATGATTTTTACATAAGGAGTAGCGATATAAAAATGTGGTTTTTAAGATATACCGCTTGAAATAGATCTCGTTGGAAACACGGCGAAGATTTTCTATATATGAAGAGTCGCAACATTGGGTTTAGCTTCTCGGTGAGAACTTCTCACTTTAATTCATGTTTCCTAGTTAAAAATATATATTAGGATGCAGACGGTGCTTAGCAGCACCCGACACCTGTTGTCCACAGACCATGGATAACTTGTTTGATTTTTGTTGTGTGGTGAAAATTGATTGTGATGTGGAATGGATGAAAATATATATTCATGTATTGAAATAAATAAATTATTGTTAAAAATATAATTTTTAACGTAAATGTGAATAAATAAATATTCATTTACAAATCATACGATTTGTTTATGTACACCCATTTGAAGGATATTTATTGGGACGATAAATTTTACATGTCGCCCAACTGCAAAAATAATATTCAGTGTTTGTTGATTTGAAACCCCACATGGGTGTTGGGAAGAGATTTAGCATACACTAATCCCAATTATTTAGTAGTATGTCGATCGATTGGTCGACAGACTGTGTAAGAGTTAATTATTTATATTTAATGCTTATGCAGTTGTGTAGTGCACTTTGGATGATGGTTGATTATTTATCATTGCTATTATATACTTTTGTTGTATGGAATCCATATAATTAACGTTATATGGTAATTGATTGGGCCTCATTCCAATTGGGAAAATAAGGAATATAATAGAATAAATATTCATGTGTTGAATAAAATATATATTCATGTGTTGAATAGAATAAATATTCATCTATTGAATAAAATATATATTCATGTGTTGAAAATATTCATGTGTTGAGTAAAATATTTTATCAATAAAATTTACATCTTTATCATATATAAAATTATAGTCTGATTAAGAATTAAACGATATAAAACACAATTTTATCAAATATATAAAATAAACAAAATAGTCATGTGTTGACGATACTCATGTGTTGAGAATATTCATGTGTTGAAGAAAATATTCATTTGTTGAATAGAATAACGAAGTTGAAATATATAAAGCCGTGTTGATTAGATAGGCGCCATTTTGACGCGAACGATATTTATATCAATTATATTCGTTTTTATAATGAATATAGAAAAGAAAGTGATTTCAAAATATAATATTTAGAAAATATTATCATTTATATATTAATGATATGAAATATTCAATTTTGATTTAAAATTGAATATGAAGTTGAAATCGTTTTTAAAACGAATTTAAAACGATTTATAAAATACGTTTTGAATTGAAATCGACGATATATATATATATATATATATATATATATATATATATATAAATTAATGTCCTGAATAGAACGCGCTGCGTCGCGGCAGTTCGTGAATTTTGACCATTGACTTCGAGTTGACGTTACGGGAGATCCAACCGTCGGATTCTCCTGAAACCAGAACCATTGGGTTCTTATTGAAAATAGCTTTCCAATGAATATTAGAAATTTGAAATCTAAAGGTTGGATTTGGAATTATGTCCAAATCAAATTTGGAAAAAGTCGTTGTAAGTGCAGTTCGACGACCGTTATTGGAAATCAACTGAACAGGCCTTGATAAAATTATTAAAAATATTAATAATTTGTGTAAAATCATAATATATGATTTGGAAAGAATTGGGGTGAAAAATTCCATATTTGAAAGGATAAAATATATTTTTATCGAAATGAGCTAGTTATGAACTAGAATTATAATCCAATGTTTTTGAATGAATAAGTTGGATTTGAAGTGGTTTTAAAAATGATCAGAATTTCCAATATAAGAATTGGAATGGATTTGAATTGAAATTATCTTCGGAATATTTCGATGTTGGATTTCGTGATTATACAGATATGGTTGTGGAAATTTGAAAGATATATTTATATCGTTATTTCCAATACGATATTTGTTGGTTTCAGAATTTGATATTGAATATAAGCCGATATATTTTCTATTCAGAGCCTTGTATTTAATATCAAATTGGATTTTGGGTTCGTCGTGAATGGTGTCTCAAATAACACTGTTCTTGAACCCAGTTTAGAAAATAATAAATCTTTTAATTAAGATTTAGTGAAATTGACCAGTTAATTGGTATTTAATTGGAATTGAATTTAAATTGGGTTTTAGGGTTTATCGTGAGCGGTATTTTGAATAACACCTGTTCTTTAACCCTATTAACAATGGAAAGTGATTTTGGGTTTATCGTGAACCGTGTTTTAGATGACATTAGTTCTTTATCCCAGTTAAAGACAGGATATTGACTTTTGGGAAGATTAAAACTAAGTGGAGTTTTAATGAATCTTTAATTAGATTGAAATGGTCGAGAATGGAGTATCACCAGTTTTGCTCCAAGCGATAGTTAAATCTTTAAATAAATTTGAACGTGAAATGGTAATTAATATTTATCGATAACACCGTGGTGTTAGAAATGGAGTATTACCAGTTTTTCTCCATGGGATGAATAGGTTGGGATTGGGAAATAAAATGAATAATTACTTCGGTGTAGTTCACTAATCCCGACTAGTTTGGACAACCTTGACATGGTTTGAAATGATATCCAAAGGAAGATTAAAGAATAATTTTAGAAGAATTTATCTTTGATAAAATAAATGGGAACATTTCCCTAAGAATGTGAATATTTGGATAAATAATATTCTGAATTGGAATGAGGTGTATGTTGTGTTTGTGTAACACTTGTTTATTATATACACGGGTTATTCGAAAGGCCGGGTTTATACCCATTCTGAATAACCGATTCGACGATAAGTCGAAGACGAAGACGGTGGTTGAAGACCGGAGGTCTTTACTTCGTTTGGAGGATTATTGATGATCTTTATTGGGCTGTACACCCAAGAGGAGGAAATCAGTTGGTGATCGTCCAGACATGCTTGGAGATCGATGGATATGCGAGGAATAAGGTTCCTTCGGTTTCGTTCAGACCCAGAATGAACATGTAAATGGACTATGTGCGTGACATTGGATTTTATTCTGTGTGATTGATTACTATTATATATATATGTTTGGCGGCGGAGAATTTATTCTCTTGCTTAACGCCCTTTTCTGAGACGTACGAGCTGAGAGGTTATATATTGATGGATATCAATCGCATGGCATGAATTGCCTGTGTGGCATGCCTAAGTGGCAGATGATCAAGGCTTATGTTGAAAAGCAAAGTCTTGTGGTTGATGATCAAAGAACGGCCTATGTGGCATAGCTTTGTATATGGCGTTAATTCGCGAGCCACACACCTCGGTATGAGTCAAATACGGGATGAGGACTCAAGGAGTGCACGACGTTTCTTTCTAGCTATGGGTGATGTCAGTGACCTACCAACCCTGACATTTGTATACTTTTTACCTATGTGGTTGGTGGATGAGAGGCGCCTTGGATATAGGTCCTTTAGGACCAGGAAACGTGTGTTCAGGAATACTAATCCTCAAAAGTAAGAGAGGACCAGCCTTGGAGGATCCCAGGATCGTTGTGTATGGTCCTGAGACATTTGCTAGAGTGTCCCGAACGGAGAGGAGCTTGCCCTTGCCTCGACTCATGACGGAAATCCAATTTCCAATACGTGATAATTCAGTTTTATTTGTAGAACCTAGTAAGGCGACATGGTGGGATGGGGCACTTATGCTGTCTATGATTGATACTTACGATTGAAATTGTTTTAACATTATACACTTATAGTAATATCAAAATTATGTGCTTTTAAACGTATCAAGCATTTTTGGCTATTATAAGGTAAAACCCTATCCTCCGGCTTGCGTTGCATTGTGTGATGGGACCTGGGTCTTATAACAACCTCATTTTTCTTTATTTAGCATTGCGCTGTTTATTTTATGCACTGATATTCTTGGGAGGAAACCTGTTCCGTGTTATACGGCGTGGTCCCTTTATTTACATAACTTTAGAAATAAAGATTAATAACTGTTTTAGTTCTCACACCAGTCACATGACTGACCAGGAGTTTATTGTTTTAACCTAAACTCTGGCTTCCTTTATTTTCGACATGGGCAGCTAGTAGTTTTGGTTTTGCAGATTTATATTTACAGGATCCTGGTTTATAGCTGGAATGATATTCGGAAAGCTCTGTATCCGTATATCTACTGTCAGTTGTGTGTTACATTATTTTTTCGCTGCTATGTATAAAAATGTAATTTAAATCTCTGATATTTGTTAAATTTGTAATATTTATTCATACTCTGTATATTCTGGTATTTTGATGGAATTGTTGTAATAAACGATGAAATGTTCTTCTATTTGCGTTCCGATGTGTGTTGTTCTCAAAGCAATCTGTGCTTTCCTTCACGGGGAAGTTACGTGTAACACCCCGTGAATTCTATAACGTTAAGCTTCAAAAATTAAAGAGTAATTAATTCTAAATGAAAGAATTAAGGGAAATGGGTTACGCCGTTGCGTTCGTCTCGGAATTCTGCTTGAGATAGAGTCCGAGTTTACGCGAATCGGACTCCATATGAAGGAGCTATGGCCTTCGGAAGTTTCAGAATAAAATTTAATTTCAAACAGCTCAGTTTAAATTTCAAAATTCGAATTTCAGGTTCAAACTGGACTGGGCGGGAAAATTCCTACCTAAAGACCAGGTCGACCATAGGGTCGACCATGGTGTCGGTCTGGCCTCCCCAGGTCGACCATAGTGTCGACCTGCCAGTCGACCTGGCTGGTCGACCTGGTTGGCTAGGTCTGGCTCTGGCTCGAATTTCTGTGGCTCTGTGTGTCACTAGGGCTGACGTGTCACCTCTTTATTGGCTCTTTGAACTTTGGATGGCCTAGATTCCTCCTGTCTTCATCTGACGGCTCAAGACAAATTAAAAATCTATAAATACGCCCTATGTCTCAACTGAAAATTCACACAAAAAAATTTGAAAGCAGTCATCATGCTGTTAGGGAGGAATTGAACATAGCCATCAAGAGAGAAAAGCCTAGAGACAAATCAAATTAAGAAGAAGATTAAAGTTTAATCAAATTAATCAACGCAACGTTAGTCTACCCAAAGGAGCGCATCCCAATTTCAGAATACAGAATCTAGATTTCAAGATTCTGCATTCGTTGTAAGTATAATGACCATTCAGAATATGAATAAAAATTGTGATGTGATTCGATGTAAATGAAAATAGAATTGTGTTATTATTGTATAAATTCTGTGTATTGTAATGGTCCTATCATGACTTGTGTATTGATGTTTGTGGCATAAATTGATTGATGCAAGCCTATTGAACAATTGTATATGAAAACAATGGCACTTGCAAGTTTGTGGCAAAAATTAGAAACTGATCCCTTTATGTATATGTCGATGGCATGGACTATGTATATTCCCTTAGTCTAAATTAGAATTTATGTAAACATGTTCTAGATTTGAATCCTTTTTTGCCTAAATGACCCAAAACCTATGATATCATTTTCATGTTTATTTGCAAGTATAATTGGATCTATGTTAAGTATCATTTGGATTTCATAAACTATGCAAGTTCATGTTTATTTGCAAGTATAATTGGTAATATGTTAAGTATCGTTTGGGTTTCATAAACTATGCAAGTTCATGTTTATTTGCAAGTGTAATTGGATCTATGTTAAGTATCGTTTGGGTTTCATAAACTACGCAAATTCATGTTGAAATAGGTTGTGATTAGATGCTATAATTGGACATTTTGGTGAATATACAACATGCTAGTTTTGTGTTTCACATTATGCCAAGTTAAACATGTTTAAACACAAGTTTGTATTAGCCTAAACTATGCCATTTCATATGTCACCAACTTAGTTATACTTTGATTTGAATGCAAGTTCACATGACCCATCATTTATGTTAGTATCGCTAAATTGCAAGTTCATGCGCCACACACCCTTATATGTTGTAAAATATTACATGTTCTTGATTTCCCCTTTTCTTACGCTTATAAAGTTGGGCTGAATTGTGTCGAGCCCAACATTTGTTATAACGTTGCGAACGTATAAATGGGGGTAATAACGTTGGGTGTAAAACATTGAAAATATATGTTGGCATGTTTGGCAAATGCCAACGACAATGACATTTAAAGCGGTATGAATTGTTATACCCAAGAATAAAACATGTGACATTTACATATATAATTCAGAGGTAATAAAATATGTAAATTTAGAAAACACGATATGCTTAACCCGAGGTTGGATTGAGTTGTGATGTAAATCTGTCCGGAACCACCCGGCTATCCAGTAGTCACAACAATACCTATCCAATGTGGGTGGTTAAGCATTGAGCCCAATAATGACCCGAGGTTAGACTGAGCTACGGTGTAAACCTGCCCGGAACCGACCGGCATATCCAGTGACCGTAGCAATACCTATCTAATGTGAGTGGTCGGGTGCTCCTAAGAGGCTAAGGACAGATGGTAGGGTTAAGTCAACTATAACACTTAACCAAATTCAACATTTTAACAAGAATTGATGGGTGGGGTGAGGTAAATACAGACACTTAACCACTTAACATGTTTGACTAGAAAATCCTGGTAACGAGGGACCCGTTTCAGCAGTAACCCAAGTTAGGTATCAACAGTACCCTGAAACTAGGCAGGGTGGGGCACGATTACTGGGATGATTGTAAGCGGTCAAAATGAAGGCGGTGGGTGCACAGTGTAGGTCTAACGGGGTGTAGGCGTGCACACACTCCGGAGCAGACAACCAGGGCACTAGGAACACCAGTAGTATAACCTATGCCTTCTAGATTTGTGTCGGGGCCGCCACCATGGGTCTTGATACACCCCATGGTGGGACCAGCATAGGTATCTACAATTCTTGGGGGCCGTATGACACATGCTAACGTGAGTAGGAGCCGATCTTTAAATAAAGATGGGGATCACCTCACCCTCACCATGGGGTTCCAGTTAGAATAAACTCAAGTAGATGCAGAGATATAATGTTGGTGCGATAGTACATTCGATTCTAAACACCACCTCCTTAGCTTGTGATTCCATCCTATTTACAGTATATATCTATCATGCACTTTTCTTATTCACTTACTGAAGAGTATCTAGATTTACTCAGGCTTTATATCTGACCCTATTTTCTTTTCGTCTTCTTTTCTGTCGTTCCCCCCCCCCCCCCCCCCACGTCCATAGGGAGGAAACAGCTCAGCTCAGTTAGGCTCTTTACAAGCTCTAAGAACGTAGATGTATGATTTGGGTCTCTTTTGCTCGAACTATGGCTTTGGATATCACTATGGGGATTTTTGTCACTTTATTTATGTTTTATGCTTCTTTAATAATCAAGACAGTTATGAGGTTGTAATGATGGAAGTATTTTGAGACAATTATGGAATGTTTTGTTTTGAACACGTATTGATGAAATAAAAGTCTGTTTGGATTCCGTTGTTTAAAATATGTGTATTTATATCTGTCTTGAGTTTAGCTGTGGCCTTTTACTTATAAACCTCCACCAAAGTTAAGGCATTCCCTTTGTGAGTGACCTTAACAGAGGTGGGGTGTTTCACTTGGTATCAGAGCATAGGTTTACCAGATAAGATAAAAGCTTTTTTGAAATTGTTTTCAAAAAGAAAGTTTAAAGAAGCATTTTTCAAGAAAAAAAAGTGTTATATTTATAAACAGACAAAATCCCCCAAAGCCATGTGCGCTATCTATCTCTCTCTATCCTTCGTTATGAATTTTTCATTTCTGTTTCAGCATGTCTGGAGACCTTAACCTCCCGGAAGGAGTGCCGATTCCCGGCTGGTTTAGGAGGTACTTAGAAGCAAGGGCCAATGGCGCGGGCCCAGCAGACATCCCTCCTCCAATGCCCGCGGTTCCTCCTCCTCCACATCCTCGTGGAAATGCCTTCGCGAAAACATGTAGAGACTTTAAGGCTATGTGTGGAAAAGACTTTTATGGAACAGCGTCCTTTGTAGGGGCAAGAAACTGGCTAAAGGAGACTGAGGATCTGTTTGTCATCTTCGGAGCTGATGACAGGCAAAAGATACAACTAGCGGTATGGTTGCTTAAGGATGAAGCTTCCTATTGGTGGGAAGTTACCAATGTTCAGCGGGCGGTGGAAACATGGGAGGATTTCAGGACAAGGTTTGAGATGAAATTCCTCTCCCAAGCAGAAAGAAGACTGCAAATGGAGAAGTTTCTAACTCTGAAACATGGAAGCATGACAATCAGGGAATATGTTAACCAGTTTAATCAACTGGCCAGATTTAGGCTAGACTTAGTAAAAACCCAAGACAAGAAGGCACTTCACTTCGTTAAGGGTTTGAATGAGCCTCTACACAGCCTTGCCATGACCCATGTATCCACGGGAGCGACTTATGAAAGCTTGGTGGACATGGCGTTGCTACACGAGGAAGACCATGGAAAGAAAGCAACTAAGGGGCAAGAGAAGAAAGAGGGTCTACAAGCAAAGAAAATAGACTTCAAGAAAGGAGGGAAGAACAATAAGCCCCGTGAGAAGAGAAGGTGCAATTTCTGTGGTATTGTGGGCCATATACCAAAAGACTGCAAGAAAAGATAGGCGAAGATGGGTGGTTGCTTCCATTGTGGAGAGACTGGGCACCAAGCTAAGGACTACCCAAAGACGAAAGGGCAGGGATAGAAAGTCGGATCCACTTCAGGGGGTCAGGCTCATGCGCTAGTGGCACCTCAGCAGGAACGAGGTAGTAATATTTCTGTAGAAAGTGTAGTCTATCTTTATGATCATCCAGTTCGTACACTTTTTGACTCTGGCGCATCACACTCTTTTATTTCATCTGCCTTAGTAGAATCTCTGCATCTAGACACTAGTATGGTAGAAGATCACTTAGTAGTTTCAAATCCAATTGGGGGCTTCACTTACTTGTCAATGGTTTGTTTGGGTTTGAAAATCCCTATTCTCAGAGTTGAGTTTAGTTGTAATGCCTTTGTCTTGGGTTTCTCGCGATATGGTTTGATCTTAGGCATGGACTGGTTATCCAGTAATAGTGCCATTCTTGATTGTGAGAAAAGAGTAGTTAGACTCTTAACTTGGCTTGGTAACACTCTAGAAATTTCTTGTAATCCCTTGAATGCTATTATGCTTAGTTATCTAGAGTCGCTTGATGCTTCCAATGAGAATTTGCATTCAGTAAGAGTAGTCCGGGAATATCCGGATGTCTTTGAGGAGGTGAAAGGCTTACCTCCGAGGCGGGAAATAGACTTCCGCATATATCTTGTGGATAATGCAAAGCGTGTAGCTTTAGCTGTCAGACACATGGCTCCAAGGGAGAGAAAGGAGCTCAATAAGCAGATTAAAGAACTTCTCGAAAAAGGGTTCATTAGACGGAGCATTTCGGAATAGGGTGCTCCAGTGGTGTTCGCAACTAAAGCGGACGGTTCACTTCACCTTTGCGTTGACTATAGGGAGTTAAACAAATTGACCAAGAAAAATAGGCACCCTCTTCCTCGAATCGACGATTTGTTAGATCAACTTGTTGGTGCGATGGTCTTCTCCCAACTTGATCTGGCAACTGGGTTCCATCCGCTAAGAGTAGCTGAAGATAGTATTGATAAAACGGCATTCAGAACCCCAGACGGTTTCTTCAAGTGGCTAGTCATGCCTTTCGGCTTGACAAACGTACCCGCTTATTTCGTAGACCTAATGAGTAGGGTGTTTAGAGAATTCCTCAACAAATTTGTGGTTGTCTTCGTAGGTGATATCTTAATCTTGTCAAAGAATGAGGAAGAGCTTGCTCAGCATCTGAAAGAAATCATGGAAACTCTTCGAGCTCATCAACTAAAAGCCAAATTCTCCAAGTGTCACTTCTGGAGGAAAGAAGTAAGATTTCTGGGGCATATAGTGTCCAAAGATGGGTTGGCCATGGACCCCGCGAAAGTGGTGGAAGTGCAAGATTGGAAGACATCAAGAAATGCAACCGAAGTTCGAAGCTTTCTTGGGCTAGCCAGTTTTTACCGAAAGTTTATTAGGGATTTCGCGAAAATCTCAGCACCACTCACAAGGATAACAAAGAAGAATCTGGCGTTCACTTGGTATTTGGATTGCAGGTTTTCTTTCCAAAGATTAAAAGGGCTCTCACAACAACCCCAGTTCTGACTTTGCCAGATGGAAGCAAAATGTTCACAGTATACATGGATGCATGTGGAACGGGATTAGGCGCTGTTCTAATGCAAGAAGGAAGGGTAGTAGCTTATGGCGGAAGGCAATTGAAAGTTCATGAAAAGAACTACCCAACCCATTGTGACGGCCTGGAATTTCGCTCGATCTGAATCAGTCGTTAAACCGATCTAGACCGTTCGAAACCCCTGACTGTTGAGAACATGACAAATCAGAACACAAACAGAAGAACATTTCATTGTATATTACAACAATGCATCAGATTACAAGAATATACAGAGTATAAATGAATAAATATTACACAGAAATATCAGAGATTTAAATTACATTTTAATACATAGCAGCGGAAAAATAATATAAAGCACAACTGAAGGTGATATACGGATACAGAGCTTTCCGGATATCATTCCAGCTGTAAACCAGGATCCTGTGAATATAAATCTGCAAAACCAAAACTACTAGCTGCCCGTGCGGAAAATAGGGGCACCCAGAGTTTAGGTTGAAACGATAAACTCCAGGTCAGTCATGTGACTGGTGTGAAAACTAAAACAGTTATTTAAAACTTTATTTTTAAAAGAAAGTAATTCAAGGGACCACGCCGCATAACACGGAACGGGTTTCCTCCCAAGAATACCAGTGCATATCAATAAACAACGCAATGCTTTTTCGAAAAATGAAGCTATTATAAGACCCAGGTCCTATCATACAATGCAACGCAAGCCGGGGGATAGGGTTTTCCCTTATAATAGCCAAACATGCTTGGTACGCTTAAAACAAATCATTTGATACTATAATAAGTGTATAGTGTCAAAACATTTCAATCATAAATATAAATCATAGACGGCATAGTATCCCATGCTACTATGTCGCCATACTAGGCTCTACAAATAAAGCCGAAATACACGTATTGGAAATTGGATTTCCGTCATGAGTCGAGGCAAGGGGCAAGCTCCTCTCCGCGTTCGAGACACTCTAGCAAATGTCCCCGGGATTACGCACACTGGGTAACCCCTGGATGCGGCTGGGCCGGTCCTCACTTACGTTAGAGGATTAATTATGCCTGAACACACGTTTCCCGGTCCTTACAGACCTATAATCGAGGCGCCTCATCCCAACAACCACAAAGGTGAAAAGTATATATATGTCAGGGCTGGTAAGTCACTGACACCACCAAAGCTAGAAAGAAACGTGCGCTCTCCCAGCGGTCCGTATCCCTTTTTAACTCATACCGAGGTGTGAGGCTCGCGAATACACGTTATACACAAAGCTGCCACGTAGGCGTGCTTTGATCATTAACCACAAGACTTTGCTTTTCAACAGAAGCCTTGATCATTGCATCTTAGTATGCCACACAGGCAATTCATGCCATGCGACTGATGTCCATCGATATACAACCTCTGAGCTCGTACGTCTCAGAGAAGGGCGTTAAGCAAGAGAATAAATTCTCCGCCGCCAAATAGATGTATATTTAATAGAAATCAATCAACACAGAATAAAATCCAATGTCAGACACACAATCCATTTACAAGTCCGTTCTGGGTTTGAACGAAACCGGAGGCACTTTCCTCGCATATCCATCCATCTCCAGGTACGTCTGGACGACCACCCACTATTTCCATCCTCTTGGGTGTACAGCCCAATCAGGATCGTCAGTAATAATCCAAACGATGTGAAGACTTCCGGTCTTCGACCACCGTCTTCATCTTCGACTTATCGTCGAATCGGTTATTCAGAATGGGTATAAACCCGGACTTTCCGAACAACCCACGTATATTGAAAACAAATGTTACACAAACACAACATACGCCTCATTCCAATTCATTAGTCACTAACCGCAAATTAGCAAGAGAACAATTTCCCAAACATTAACCCCGAAGGCCGAAACCAACATCAGATCAATACCCAGGAAACCATTCTTCTTAGCCAACCTACAGCTAGTTTCTAAATTTCACATTCTTTGGGAAATGTTCCCATTAATTTTATCCAAGATAAATTCTTTAAAATTTATCCTGTAATCTTCCTTTGGATGTCTTTTAAAACCAAATTATGGTTTTTCCAACTAGTCGAGATTAGCGAACCACAACGAAGTAATTATTTATTTTATTTCCCAATCCCAACCTATTCATCCCATGAAGCAAAACTGGTAATACTCCATATCTAACACGGTGGTGTTATCGGTAAAATTAATTACCATTTCACGTTCAAATCTAATTAAAGATTTAACTATCGCTTTGGAGCAAAACTGGTAATACTCCATTCTCGCTCATTTTCTAAATTTGATAATTTAGATTATCCATTCGCATTTCAATCTTATTGCAGATTTGTTAAACTCCTTTTACTGGGTTAAAGAACTAGGTGTTATTTAAAACACAGTTCACGATAAACCCAAATCACATTCTATTTATTATCGGGTTAAAGAACTAGTGTTATTTAAAACACAGTTCACGATAAACCCATTTCAAATCCAATCAAATATACTAGAAATCCCGATTATTTAAAACCTCTTTTTAATCTAATTTATTTATTTAAAAATAATTAGGTTTTAAATGTAGTTCAAAACCAGTTCGTTTCGATAAAAATCTATTTTTATCTTTTCAAATATGGAGTTTTTCACCCCAATTTTTCTCAAATCATTTCTTATGATTTTACACAAATTATTGATATTTTTAATAATTTTATCGAGGCCCGTACAGTCGATTTCCAACAAGGGCCATCGAACTGCACTTACAGCGACCTTTTTCGAATTTGATTTGGACGTATCTCCAAATCCAACCGTTAGATTTTGAATTTCTAATATTCGTTAGAAAGCTCTTTTCGATACGAACCCAACGGTTCCGGTTTTAGGAGAATCCGACGGTCGGATCTCCCGTAATGTCCGTTTGAAATAAATGGTCGAAATTTACGAACTGCCGCGGCGCGGCGCGTTCTATTCAGGCCATTATATTATATATATAATATATATAATATATATTTCGTCGATTTCTATTTAAAACGAAGTTTATAAATAGTTTTAAATTCGTTTCAAGAACCATTTCAACTTCTATTTCAATCCAAAGCAAAATTGAATTCTTCTTTAAAAATTCGTTTTTAAAAATTCATTTCTATTCAATTCAAATTTCAATTAAATTTGAATTTATTTCAATTCGCTTTCAATTCAATTTGAATTCGTTTTCAATTCAATTTAATTCAAATTGGTTTTATATTCGATTCAAATTCATTTTCTATTCAAATTAAATTCGTTTCGTTTTCTATTTGAATCAAGTTCATTATATATTCAATTTGAAATCAAATTGGTTTTCTATTCCATTCAAATCGAAATCGTTTTATATTCAATTCAAATCGAAATCGTTATATATTCAATTCATTTCGAAATCGTTATATATTCAATTCATTTCGAAATCGTTATATATTCAATTCATTTCGAAATCGTTTTATATCCAATTCATTTCGAAATCGTTATATATTCAATTCATTTTGAAATCGTTATATATTCAATTCATTTCGAAATCGTTATATATTCAATTCATTTCGAAATCGTTATATATTCAATTCATTTCGAAATCGTTATATATTCAATTCATTTCGAAATCGTTATATATTCAATTCATTTCGAAATCGTTATATATTCAATTCATTTCGAAATCGTTATATTCGATATAAATATCGTTCGCGTCAAAATGGCGCATCACTATTCAACACGGCTTTATATATTCTATTTCAAATATTTCTTTTTGTCAACACACGACTAATCTCAACGAATGAGTACCGTCCATGTGTGACTATTTTTGTTAAGTTATTTCGTTCAACACATGACTAATCTCAACGGATGAGTACAGTCAACACATGAACCTTTATTTTATATTGATAAAGATGTAGAATTTTATTATAAAAATAATTCGTTCAACACATGACTAATCCCAACGGATGAGTATAGTCAACACATGAACCTTTATTTTATATTGATAAAGATGTAGAATTTTATTATAAAAATAATTCCTTCAACACATGACTAATCCCAACGGATGAGTATAGTCAACACATGAACCTTTATTTTATATTGATAAAGATGTAAATTTTATTATAAAAATAATTCGTTCAACACATGACTAATCCCAACGGATGAGTATAGTCAACACATGAACCTTTATTTTATATATTATTTATTTTTCAAATTGGAATGAGACCCAATCAATTACCATATAAAGTTAATTATATGGATTTTCATACAACACATGTATATAATAGCATTGAAAATAATCAACCATCAACCAAAGTGCACTACACTGTATAAGCATCAAATATAGATATCTAACGCTTATAACAGCCTGTCAATCAATCGATCGACATATTTAATCAGTCAGGATGAGTGAACTTTAAATTTCATCCCAACACCCGTGTAGGGTTTCAAACAATCAAACACAGATTTTATTCGTGCAGTTGGGCGATGTGTAAAATTTATCGACCCAATCAATATCAGTCAAATAGGTGTACATAAACAAACCGTCTGGTTTGTAAATGAATATTTTATTTTATTCACTTCACGTTAAAAATTATATTTTTAACGATAAAACATTTTATTTCAACATATGAATTTCTATTCAGTTCATTCTTTAAATAAAATGTTATTTTTATTTTTCTAACATATTTTAGAAAATTTCGGCGGCATAACGGCACTATACTAGAAACGGGACAAGGCCTAGCCTTATCCCCGGTCTAGTGAAGGCCCACGCCATTCACACATCAATCAAATTCACTTTCGTTATGCAAACCACAAAATTTGGAGTAAGGGTCTAACCTAGCCTTACTCCTTCGCCTTATAACGGCGCACGTCTAATCCTAACCAATTATCGATTTGATTTTTCACACCACAAACCACATTCAAACCAATATCGCAATCAATCACCAAACAGTCAAACAAACAAGTCCATGGTCTGTGGACGATTGTGTCGGGTGCTACTAAACACCGTCTGCATCCTAGTATATATATATAACTAGAAAATAAATTGAAAGGTGAGAAGTTCTCACATATAGCTATCCTAGCTCCACGGCTCTTCTTTTGCAGAAGTCTTCGTCGTTTCGCCTTTTTGTCACCTTCGTTGTCCGCTTTCACTACATATATAAAAATCGAATTTTTTATTTCAAAGTTCAATATATAAAAATCGAATTTTTTATTTCAAAGTTCAATATATAAAAATCGAATTTTTATTTCAAAGTTCAATATATAAAAATCGAATTTTTATTTCAAAGTTCAATATATAAAAATCGAATTTTTATTTCAAAGTTCAATATATAAAAATCGAATTTTTATTTCAAAGTTCAATATATAAAAATCGAATTTTTATTTCAAAGTTCAATATATAAATTATTTCACTTTAAAACAAAATCAGTTTTAACTTCTTTTAAATCTTTTACTTTTTAAAGTTTAAATCTTTTAAAACCTTTTTAGAAATCAGTTTTAAAATCATTTATAGAATCAGTTCTCTTTTTCCCAAATTCAGTTTTCTTTTTCAAAATAGTTTTAAAATCTTTTCAAAATTCAGTTTCCTTTTTCAAAATGAAATTCAGTTTCAGTTTCTTTTTAAAACAGTTTTTATAATCCTTTTAAAAATTCTGTTTCCTATATTCTTTTTTTTTAAAATTCTGTTTTTAAATCCTAAAACAAAAATCAGTTTTTGCCTTTATAAAAATGCAGTTTTTAAATCCTTTATAAAAATGCAGTTCTGTTTTTATATCATAAAAAAGAAAATCCAGTTTTTAGTTTCCTCTTTTAAAACAGTGTCTATTTTTCTTCTTTTAAAATAGTTTTAAAATTCCTTAACCAAAAATCAGTTTTTAATTCTTTAAAAATGCAGTTCATATATTAAAAAAAAACAGTTTTAAAACCCTAAAAAAAAAACCAGTTTATATATTTACTGTAAAACAAAAACAAAAGCAAAAATAAAATAAAATCAAACGCTCACCGAGATTTCGAAGTGGAGGAGGGAAGAAGAGGGTCGGCGGTGGCTCGTGGTGTCGCGATGAGGCGTTCGATGGTGGAGGCTCCGATTGGGGAGGCTGCTTCGATTCGATGTCGGCGGCGTCTTCGCTGGAGGGAGGAGGTCGCGAGGGTGGTGGGGGCGTCAGCTCGATCTTCGGCGTCGAGGTTTGGAGGGCGGCGGCGATTAGTTTTTAGGTTATCTTCTTTTTTTTCTCTTTTTTTTGCTTTTCTGGTAAATGATCGGGGGGGGGGGGGGGCAATGAAGAGAAAAGGGGGAAAATAGATTTTTTTTTTTTTATATATATATTTTATTTTATTATTTAATTATTTAAATTTGCACAAGGGTTGACTTTTATATCCGACCTCGAAACGAGGCCCACCGCCTGTCGTCCATAGCGTTTTACCCCCATTCCGAACACAATGGGATATGTATCGTAAGCTGGTTTGATCGTTACAATCAGTTTCCGTTGAATTTACAATTAAATCATTATATTGAATTTTAAACGTACATTTCAAATTACCGGGGTCACATACTAACTCTAAAAATTCCAAAAAAAATATTTTCTAGCTTCGTATTGACGATACGGTCCTAACAAAACTAGTTTCGTCGAATTTTGAGACCGTTTGAAAAATGGCCAATTTCCAGTCGATTAAAATCAACTGAAACTGGTCAAACGCGTTTTCCTTTGCCACGCTCACATATTGATTCGAAAAATTATGAAATTTGAAACCTAGCAATAACTTCACATCCCGGACCCAACAAAACTGGTTTCGTCGAAATCCGAGGTCATTTGCAAAATGTCCATTTTTGAGGGCCTGAATTCCATAGCGACTATTCAGAATTTTCAACTGGACATATCTTTCGATTCCCGATATGAAATCTTGATTTTTCGGATTCGTTGGAAAGATACTATCAATTAGACCCCATTATTTTTGGTTTCACTAAAATCCGGATTGTTTTGCACCCGGTACATTCAATTGAAGTTTGAAATCGAATTATCGAACTACCGCGCCATTTTCAATTCTATTATAATTATATATAATTATTTATATTCTAACGACGACGTATATAATATATACGTCGATTCTATATTCAAAATAAATTTTACGTCGATATTATTTAAAATAATCTATTTTAAATATTCAAAATTCGCTAAAATTGCCAAAATAAAAATTTTAAACTGGCCCAGATTTTCCGGGTTATTACACCCATGATCTTGAGTTAGCCGCCATCGTCTTTGTGCTTAAGTCTTGGCGCCGTTATCTCCTAGGTGAGAAGTTTGAATTATACACTGACCATAAATCATTGAAATATCTCTTCTCGCAGAAGGATCTTAACTTGAGGCAACAAAGATGGATGGAGTTTCTTGCCTCGTATGACTTTGAAATTTCCTATACTCCCGGCAAAGGCAACGTAGTAGCAAACGCATTAAGCCGAAAGAAACTGACCTTAAGCCCACTCTTCGTAGAGAGGCAAAGCATGGATTATATAGCCAGTTTTAACTTTAGGCCCTCCTTGGATTTTGTACCGGGTTTGTTAGCATCTCTCGAAGTACGCCCTACTCTCTTAGACTCAATAGGGGCTGCACAACGTGAAGACCCTCAGCTTCTGGATGTGAAAGAAAAATTTATTAGGGGTGAGATTCTAGTCACCTCAGTAAATACGCGATCGATGATAAGGGTTGGCTGAGGCGAGATGGAAGATTATGTGTCCCACAAGCAAAGGAGTTGACAAAGAAGGTTCTCGAGGAAGCGCATCATTCCAAGATGACTATACACCCTGGCAGTGATAAGATGTACAAGGATATAAAAAGGTGTTTCTTTTGGAGTGGCATGAAGCAAGACGTGGAAGATTTCGTCTCTAAGTGCATAACCTGCCAACGGGTCAAGACGAAACAGAAGAAACCTGGAGGACTACTTCACCCTTTAGAGGTCCCACAGTGGAAGTGGGATAGCATTTCAATTGACCTAATTGATGGACTACCTAGGTCGAGAAGAGGCAAAACTAGCATTTGGGTAATAGTGGATAGGCTTACTAAAAGCTCCCACTTTATACTTATCAAGAGTAGAAGGACTACCGCATCTCTAGCTTCTCTTTATCTCAAGGAAATAGTTCGACTTCATGGGATACCCTCCACCATTGTTAGTGACCGAGACCCTATCTTCACAAGTGAGTTTTTGCGGAGTCTGCAAGAAGCTGTAGGCACACAGTTATGTTTGAGCACGGCCTATCACCCCCAAACCGATGGCCAAACGAAAAGGGTGAATAGAGTTTTAGAGGATCTTTTGAGACTTTGCGTTCTTGACTTTGGATGGACTTGGGAGGATCACCTTCCTTTAGTGGAATTTTCCTATAACAATAGCTACCAAGCTACCATAGGCATGACACCCTTCGAAGCCTTGTACGGAAGACCATGCAAATCACCAACTTGTTGGTAGGAGTCTATAGATAAGCTTATACTTGGGCCAGACATGATTCGAGATACTTCAGAGAAAGTGGACTTGATACGTAGTAGAATGAAGACTGCCCAAGACAGACAGAAATCCTACGCCGATAAAAGAAGGACCGACCTTGAGTTTGAGGTTAGGGATAGGGTTTTCCTTAAGGTATCTCCTTTAAGGAACGTTGTTCGTTTTGGATCCGCAGGAAATCTAGCACCAAGATTTGTAGGACCGTTTCCTATCATCGAGAAGGTTGGGACGATGGCTTATAGATTAGAGCTACCCGAGAGACTGGCCGGAGTTCACAACGTCTTTCATGTTTCTCACCTCCGTAAGTGTTTGCATGGGTTTGCGGAAGTGGTGGAACCTAGCATTCTAGAAGAAGCCGAAGTGGAACGTGAAGCAACTGTGAGGAGAGTTCCAACCCGCATCTTAGGAACTGAAGTGAAAAAGCTACGTAAACGCGAAGTCAAATTCGTTAAAGTTCAGTGGAGCGACGCCGAGGAAGACGCGACTTGGGAAACTGAGGACAGAATACGCGCTGCCTACCCACTTATTTTTGAGGGTACATCTTTGATCTCTCTTTTTCCTTAAGTTATGCTTTATCTATCTTTTTAGGTATATCTCCTCGGTCCTTTTCCTAACTCCTTAGGTAGAAAACAAATGGATGCAAACATATATTTGAAAACATGTTATGGATGATGGCTGCAAATGGTTGCTAGTGGTTGCTCGTGGATGCATATACACACACACCATAGGTTATAGATCGACTCAGTCACTTCATATTTCATATGCATATATGTATTCTCATTTGTATATGGTTAAAACTTGATATGCTGTCATATGGTTGTCGCATTTGTATGAATAGTTGTGCACTCATATAGAATTATGAATAGGAAAAATTTGCATACATAATGGATTCATGACACTTATATGATTCACATTAAGGAGGTCAACTGAATCAGTAGACCACCTGATTTCTGCATTAGATAAGGACATATACACACACTATGCATATGATCACGAAGCATTAGAAGTCTTTTAAGGACAATGGATGCCTATGTTTGTTGGTTGAGTAGATGGACTATTGAATGGTAGGATATACATTCTTCCTAACTTGAAGATTTCGAGGACGAAATCCTTTTAAGGAGGGAAGAATGTAACACCCCATGAATTCTATAACGTTAAGCTTCACAAATTAAAGTGTAATTAATTCTAAATGAAAGAATTAAGGGAAATGGGTTACGTCATTGCGTTCGTCTTGGAATTCTGCTTGAGATAGAGTCTGAGTTTGCGCGAATCGGACTCCGTATGAAGGAGTTATGGCCTTCGGTAGTCTCAGAAAAAAAAAATTTAAATTCAAACAGCTCAGTTTAAATTTCAAAATTCGAATTTCAGGTTCAAACTGAGCTGGACGGGAGAATTCCCGCCCAGAGACCAGGTCGACCATCGGGTCGACCATGGTGTCGACCAAAGTGTCGACCTGGCCCCCTCAGGTCGACCATAGTGTCGACCTGGGTGTCGACCTGCCAGTCGACCTGCCTGGTCGACCTGGCAGGCTAGGTCTGGCTCTGGCTCGAATTTCTATGGCTCTGTGTGTCATTAGGGCTGACGTGTCACCTCTTGATTGGCTATTTGAACTTTGGATGGCCTAGATTCCTCCTGTCTTCATCTGAGGGCTCAAAACAAATTAAAAATCTATAAACACAACCTAAGTCTCAACTGAAAATTCACAAAAAAAAGAAAGATATGAGTCGTCATGCCGCTAGGGAGGAATTGAACATAGTCGTCAAGAGAGAAAAGCCTAGAGACGAATCAAATTAAGAAAAAGATTAAAGTTTAATCAAATTAATCAACGCAACGTTAGTCTACCCAAAGGAGCGCATCTCAATTTCAGAATTCAGAATCCAGAATTCAAGATTCTACATTCATTGTAAGTATAGTGACCTTTCAGAATATGAATAAAAATTGTGATGTGATTCGATGTAAATGAAAATAGAATTGTGTTATTATTATATAAATTCTGTGTATTGTAATGGTTCTATCATGACTTGTGTATTGATGTTTGTGGCATACGTTGATTGATGTAAGGCTATTGAACAATTGTATATGAAAATAATGGCACTTGCAAGTTTGTGGCAAAAAATAGAAACTGATCACTTTATGTATATGTCGATGGCATGGAATATATATATATTCCCTTAGTCTAAATTAGAATTTATGTAAACATGTTCTAGATTTGAAACCTTTTATGCCTACATGACCCAAAACCTATGATATAATTTTCATGTTTATTAGCAAGTATAATTAGATCTATGTTAAGTATCGTTTGGATTTCATAAACTATGCAAGTTCATGTTTATTTGCAAGTATAATTGGATCTATGTTAAGTATCGTTTGGGTTACATAAACTATGCAAGTTCATGTTTATTTGAAAATGTAATTGGATCTATGTTAAGTATCGTTTGGGTTTCATAAACTATGCAAGTTATTGTTGAAATAAGCTGTGATTAGATGCTATAATTGGACATTTTGGTGAATATACAACATGCTAGTTTTGTGTTTGACATTATGCCAAGTTAAACCTGTTTAAACACAAGTTTGTATTAGCCTAAACTATGCCATTTCATATGTCACCTACTTAGTTATACTTTGATTTGAATGCAAGTTCACATGACCCATCATTTATGTTAGTATCGCTAAATTGCAAGTTCATGTGCCACACACCCTTATATGTTGTAAAATATTACATATTCTTGATTTCCTCTTTTCTTACGCTTATAAAGTTGGGCTAAATTGTGTCGATCCCAACATTTTTTATAACGTTGCGAACGTATAAATGGGGGTAATAACGTTGGGTGTAAAACATTGAAAATATATGTTGGCATGTTTGGCACATGCCAACGACAACGACATTTAAAGCGGTATGAATTGTTATACCCAAGAATAAAAGATATGACATTTACATATATAATTCAGAGGTAATAAGATATGTAAATTTAGAAAACACGATATGCTTAACCCGAGGTTGGATTGAGTTGTGATGTAAATCTGCCCGGAACCGCCCGGCTGTCCAGTAGTCACAACAATACCTATCCAATGTGGGTGGTTAAGCATTGAGTCCAATAATGACCCGAGGATAGACTGGGCTACGGTGTAAACCAGCCCGGAACCGACCGGCATATCCAGTGACCGTAGCAATACCTATCTAATGCGAGTTCTCAGGTGCTCCTAAGAGGCTAAGGACAGATGGTAGGGTTAAGTCAACTATAACACTTAACCAAATTCAACATGTTAATAAGAATTGATGGGTGGGGTGAGGTAAATACAGACACTTAACCACTTAACATGTTTGACTAGAAAATCCTAATAATGAGGGACCCGTTTCAGCATTAACCCAAGTTAGGTATCAACGGTACCCTGAAACTAGGCAGGGTGGGGGCACTATTAGTGGGCTGATTATAAGCGGTCAAAATGACGGTGGTGGGTGCACAGTGTGAGTCTAACGCGGTGCGGGCGTGCACACACTCCGGAGCAGACAACCAGGGCACTGGGGACACCAGTAGTATAACCTATGCCTTCTAGATTTGTGTCGGGCCACCACCATGGGTCTTAATACACCCCAAGGTGGGACCAGGATAGGTATCTACAATTCTTGGGGGCCGTATGACACATGTTAACGCGAGTAGGAGCCGATCTTTAAATAAAGATGGGGATCACCTCACCCTCACCATGCGGTGCCAGTTAGAATAAGCTTAAGTAGATGCAGAGATATAATGTGGGTGCGATAGTACATTCGATTCTAAACGCCACCTCCTTAGCTTATGATACCATCCTATTTTCAGTATTTATCTATCATGCCCTTTTCTTATTCACATACTGAAGAGTTACTAGATTTACTCAGGCTTTATGTCTGACCCTATTTTCTTTTCGTCTTCTTTTCTTTCGTTCCCCCCAGGTCCACAGGGAGGAAACAGCTCAGCTCAGTCAGGCTCTTTACAAGCTCCAAGAACGTAGATGTATGATTTGGGTCTCTTTTACTCGGACTATGGCTTTGGATATCACTATGGGGATTTTTGTCACTTTATTTATGTTTTATGCTTCTTTAATAATTAAGACAGTTGTGAGGTTGTAATGATGGAAGTATTTTGAGAAAATTATGGAATGTTTTGTTTTGAACACGTATTGATGAAATAAAAGTCTGTTTGGTTTCCGCTGTTTAAAATATGTGTATTTATATCTATCTTGAGTTTATCTGTGGCCTTTTACTTATAAACCTCCACCAAAGTTAAGGCATTCCCTTTGTGAGTGACCTTAACGGAGGTGGGGTGTTTCATTACGGGTTACTACAATATTGATAGTGAAAAAGCTCTGTATCCAAAATCAATAACTGTCCAGGTGGATCTGAGCCTATTGCTACATATGGATGCGGGGAGTAGGAATAGGATGAGTACAGTACTATGCACTTTAAAATTTTATTATGCCATGGTATGGCATAACAAATGAGATTATTGGCATCAATCAACTCAACGCATTGTTCATTGTCCAGCTATTGTCGTAGGGAAAATTTTTTATGGCAATAATTTGTCTCTTTATGTGATGCTAAAATGCTAGATATTTAATTAGTTATAAGTGAAGTTACATAACCTGAAGCAGTAATGTATAATTTTGGAGGATGGCCAAGAAGTAAAAATTCCAAGTGGAACATAGAGGAAAAAGTATTTGAGCTGTATTAATAAGAAGAAAAGCATAAATATTGATCCAACATATATAATAGTATAGAAAATACTAAAAAGTTCAATTTTTTTCCAAAAAAAAAATCATGCTTTTAAAATGTCAGCATTTTAGAATTTCAACAAATCGAAATCAGAGAAAAATGAAAGAAGCATTATGCTCCTTTTCTCCAAGCATAGTTAGCATGAACAGGTAAAAGCATCAATGTGTGGAGAACAATATAAAATATGTAGTATGTAATTTAGACATTCAATTAAGATACTCAGAAATATTGAGGTTACAACATATAATCAATGGTTTTGATTCATAATAACATTTCATGATTTGCATGTGGGAAAAAGTTACATTCAAATGTATGTAACTGATGCAATCATATATAGTTAGATATTTAAATAGTTTTTTACCGAAGAAGATGAGAAACATATCTCATTATCATTTTTAAAATTTTGTAGAAATGACTTACTATTCAAAAATATCACATTTCCATTAATAACCTTATAAAACTAAATATTTAACAATCAAAACACGATTAAAAGAAAGAATTCCTCAATGGAATGCCCATATTAGTATGAATAAAAAGCCTAAAGCAAGACCAATTATAACATCCATTAGAGGTATAACCTATATGGGAAAATTGGTCAATCAAGTAACCTTAATCAAACAAAATCGCAGATAATCATAATATAATCAACTTGCATTTAGGAAATAAAATATATACTGATTTCATGTCAGACTGTAGTAATTAAAATAAAATAACTTGACTATTATTTGTGATTTGATACGGTAAGTTACTAAACAAATCAAATAGCATCTTGAATGTAACGACCCGAACTTCCCCGGTGAGGAAAGCCCGGATTGAGTCGAGAACAAGCCATATCAGGACGCAGACGGAAGAACATTTCATTGTATATTACAACAATTCATCAGAATACAAGAATATACAGAGTATAAACAAATAATATACATTCGATAAATATAAGAGATTACAATACATTACATAGCAGCGAAAAATAATACAAAATACAATTGAAGGAGATATACGGATACAAAGCTTTCCGTATATCTTTCCAGTTGTAAACCAAGATCCTGTGAATATAAATCTGAAAAACCAAAACTACTAGCTGCCCGTGTCAAAATAAGGGCACCCAGAGTTTAGGTTAAAACAATAAACTCCAGGTCAGTCATGGGACAGGTGTGAGAACTAAAGCAGTTATTAATCTTTATTTTAAAGTTAGGTAAATCAAGGGACCACGCCGCTAACGCGGAACGGGTTTCCTCCTAAGAACACCAGTGCAAAAACAACAGCGCAATGCTAAATAAAGGAAAATGAAGCTATTATAAGACCCAGTTCCCATCACACAATGCAACGCAAGCCAGAGGACAGGGGTTTTACCTTATAATAGCCAAGAATGCTTGATACATTTAAAACAAATCATTTGATACTATTTGTAATGACCCGCATTGGCAGAGGTATTAGAAGTAATTTATTTAATTATATCAATGGTGGTTTAGAGAATATAATGGTCGTGGAATTAAATAATGATGAATATTTAATTAAAATAATAAATTTAATAATATATTTAATTCTGAAGTAATCAGAATTGGCTGAAATGACGATATGGTGTGAACCGGATCAACTGTGATATTTAATTGAGCTTGGAATTGAATTTGAATAACGAATATATTCAATCGTCGACAGTTGAACGTATAGTTTATAAAATAATTTTAAACGAGCTTGAAATGGCGCTGCAGTTCGTAATTTGGCGATTCGAACTTCAACTGAATGTACAGGATTCGTTTTAAATCGGATTTCTGTGGAACAAGAAACGTGTGGAGCTGGTGGAGTATATCTATCTAGCGGAAGAGAAAGATCAGGATTTCGTCGTGTAGATTTTGAGATATGTCCAAATCAAATTTCAGAATAGTCGCTATAGAATCGTTTATCGGCCATAACGGTTATTTCGAAATAACTAGTTATCAGATTCGAATTTAGACAAGGTTCTTTTGGGAAGTAGTGATAACCTAATTTTTGGAATTTTACTGTAATTTTTAATAAATTAAATAAGCAACTTTTTAATTGAAGTATTTCGTACCCTGAAATCAACATTTTGAAGTTTCTAAATATGAGTCCATCTATTGGTATTATTATATTTCTGGGATCGTGGCACCTTACTGAATACAACGGTATCTTTATTTTAGTCTGTACGTAAAAGGAATTTTATGTAACGAGAACTTTGGACGTGCATCATTAGTGTGATGTTATTCTACCAACGATGATAGACTAAGTTATATTAGGGATCTAATCACTTCAGTTATTACAAGAAACTGTATAGATTTCAACTTATAGGGATACCTAAATAATGCAATGTTTACTATAAATCATTTGCTGCAACTCTCACAACTGA
Source organism: Allium sativum (assembly GCA_030737875.1). NCBI lineage: Eukaryota > Viridiplantae > Streptophyta > Magnoliopsida > Asparagales > Amaryllidaceae > Allium > Allium sativum. Next base: position 847,547,695 of record CM060918.1, read on the forward strand.
TCAAATCCAAAATTTCTAGTTCTAAACTGATACATTATGGGCTTAGGTACCTCCACATCACAAAACTTAATAAACAAAAATATCCTAAGTTTATGTGTGAACCAAACAAGGCCACCACACCTCTTCACAGAAAACCAAATCCTTATAAATACCCCTGTAGCAAATTCCTTAAAAACCTAAAGACTGTTCTCTACAGCAAACTCAAAGAACATAGCGCCGCCAACATTCTTCTTCAACAAAATGATATCGTGAGTTTTGAAAATGGGAAATAAAATCAAATAAAGAGTTATAAATTGGGAAGTGAGTATATTTGTGATGCTGGTGAGTTTCTCTTCATTCGGATATGCTCAGACTTAGGTGCGACGTTGTTTTGCTGAAGCTCGATATGAGCCAGTAGCTCTTGGCTCGGTTTTTCTCAAATCGAAGAGGGACTAGGGATATTGACGCTTGGTTTTAGTTTCACCGTGTGATGTGGCATCAGACATGCATCGTTGGAAGGGTTCAGTGTAATTTGGGGTCAGTGCCCACTGTAGCAGTGCGATTAAGGAGGTAGCGTCGCGGTTTGTATATGGCGACGAAGTGTGATGCTGTGGTAGTGAATATGAAGCTTAGGGAAGGTGAAGTTAAACGGTGGATTTATTTTGGGTTTCGACTGAGAATCGAAGGGGAGAGGGGTCAGTTAAGCTCGTTGGTTTTGGGATTTATACAGGGAGTGGAGTTCGAAGTTTTCCAGAGAGGAAGGAAGATGAATTGGTGCATGCAGTTATGGGGATTGTCGGCTCTTAAGGAAAGTAATTAAGAAAGAATTTTGGTTATTTAGTTGATTGTTTAAATGGAGATTTAAGGGAACAAGTTGATTTCTGGAGACGTGATTCTCAGATTCAAGAAGAGGAAGGAGATAACGGATGTGCAGGTGGGCTGATTCAAAAGTGAATGGGCCGGGAAGTTAAGCCCAATTTAAATTATAATTTAAGTTTTTATTTAATTTTAAATAGTGTATAAACTTAATGATGCCATATCTTGTACGTATGATATCAGAATCATACGAAACAAGATCCGATAGGATCATATGGATGGTGGCTACACGCTGGAACTGATTGGGAGGGGATTGAAGATCTTTTGAATTTACGGCGAATTAAATTGTTTGATTCAAATCAAACAAACAGTTTATCGTTCTTTAACGATGAACTGCCAATGTGAGTAAATCTCACCAACTCTGAACAGTTTATAATTTCATGTTGTATTTTTTTAGAACTGTTAGATATTGGCTGATTGACTGTATGTTGACTGTTTGATTGAACTGCTAGTCAGTTAGTTCAATTTTCTATATTGATTCTGTTTAACAGAATATATCATATGGAACTGAAAAGTGATGTTATCTATATTGTTTAACATCTGTGATGCAGGGAAACAGGTTGGAGGAATCCGACTGGATTCCTCAACATTTAATTTACTGTTTTCATATATTGTGATATATGATGTGTTATATAATCTGTTATGGATTATGTGGGTTGGAATGATGTTGATCATTGTTATTCGATATTGTAAATATCATAAAAGACCCTGAGATTTAAAAAGAAGTATTTCAATGTATATTGAAATAAAGGAATTTTATAAAATCACAGGATTTTATAAAAGGAATTATTTATAAAACGAACACAGTTTTATAAAAGGGATATATATTTAGAAAATAAATAGAAATAGAAAAGGAATATTTATTTAGAAAATAAATAGAAGTTATAAATAGGAAATATTTGTAACGGTAAATAGAAGTTATAAATAGGAAATATTTGTAACGGTAAATAGAAGTTATAAATAGGAAATATTTGTAACGGTAAATAGAAGTTATAAATAGGAAATATTTGTAATGGTAAATAGAAGTTATAAATAGGAAATATTTGTACGGTAAATAGAAGTTATAAATAGGATATATTTGTAACGGTAAGTAAACGTTATAAAAAGGAAATAGTTGTAACGGAAAACGTAGTTTATCAAAAGAAGTTAATCGGTGTTAGTTAATCGATTAGAGAATAAAGTTAAAAAGGAGTTAATCGATGTTAGTTAATCGATTAGAGAATAAAGTTGAAAGAAGTTAATCGATGTTAGTTTAATCGATTAGAATAGAAGCAAATGAGTTAAATCAATGTTAGTTTAATCGATTAGAATAGAAGCAAATGAGTTAAATCGAATATAGTTATTCGAATAGAAGCAAATGAGTTAATCGAATATAGTTATTCGAATAGAAAGTAAAAGGAATTATCGAATATAGTTTATTCGTAAAGAGTAAGTGAAATGAGTAAATAAATAGCGTTAGTCAAATAGTGTTAGTCCAATAGAGTTAATTGATAGGGGTTAGTCCAATAGAGTTAATTGATAAGAGTCAATCGAATATAGTTATTCGAAGGAGGGTTAAGTAAGGAAGTTTGTTAAGGAAATAAAGTGAACTTTGCCTATTTCAAAGTTAGAAATGTTGTTCAGTTAAGGTCTGAGAGGTAGTTCTACCCCAACTTGATTGGCTTCGTTTTTAACTAAGGAATAGTTAAGGTTCGGCAGTAAAGGAAATGGTTTGAGTTGGCATTGCGATGGTTTGTTTAAACATCTGTCTAAGTCCAATGAAGAAGCTTTGGAAATGTTTTCCAAATAAGAAACCAGAAATGTTTTCTAATAAAGAAAACAAGGAAATGGAAATGTTTTCCATTGTTAATAACATATATTTTCCAAATTAGAAAATAGGTAACATTGAATATAGGGAAACATGAGATAAGTAAATTTATGAAATAAAGAGATCAAAGTTGAATGATGTTTGATCGATATAAATTTCCATTTGGAAACAATATCGTTGTTTGCACACCTGTTTTTATTCGATAGTTAAATCACAGACTATCGAAGTTCTTGACCATTTTAACGTTGTTAATATGGAGAGAACGGTTGGATTATTATCCAAAGAACCACTCTGTATTGGCATAAGCGTTGTGAATCATATATGCCAAAGGAAATTGAAGACAGAGTTATGCAAGGGCTATCCTGTTTACAAGATAGTGCCTTCGGTTCATCCTGTTCCTGGATGACTTGTATGGACGGATGTCTGACAGAGTATGTCCAGACGATCACGTATATTGATTTCTCCAACCTTAAGAAGAGTGGAAGCGGAGAAGGAAACTTCTTTTAGCTAACACAATGTATGGTTGAGGACGTCAATCGGTGATTTGATGGATTTGACGATGTGGCATTCAAAGTGAATCTGGTATGATGATAAAGCGTAGCTTCTAGCCTCATCATCCGGTAAATGACAGAAATCGGGCAGGCAACATGGCTAAGTCGGTCGCACCGAAGTAGGGTGTATAATCACCTGATCTAGAGTTTCATTTACTTCTAAAAATCTATTGTTGATGCTGTCCCATTCGGGAAACGGTTGCTGATCCCAACTGTTGGTGATATACATTCGATACACTCAAGCGAAATGAGTGGTCGTTCATGTGTGGCCGGGTTGCAAGATGTTCTTGTTGAACCCAGTGTATTCCTCTCTAGAGGTACACGAGCGAAAGGTGGATCCATACCTTGTCATAGTTGGAAATCCATTACCCAATACGTGCTTGCGGTTTTGATTGTATACAATATATGTAGAACGTGAGATGAAAGCGTTTCTTCTAGATGATTATTATAGCTGTGGTTGATAGACATTATTATAATATCAAAAGATTTTTGATATAAAGATATTTTGGATTCTCATAAGGGAAAAACCCGTTCTGTTATGCGGCGTGTTCTTATGAGATATCATATACCTATATAACTGCTTTAAACTGTTTTACTCACACCAGTCCCATGACTGACCCGGAGTTTACTTTGTTGTTTTCCCTAAACTCTTGGGTGCCTAAATTTGTACGGGCAGTCAAGTAGTCGGGAATTTATAGATATACTGGAAGAGCTGGAGCAGGAGGCTTCAGGATCATATAGCTATAGTTTATTTCTGCCGTGTTGTAAGTGCTGTACTTTGATAATGATATGTATATGCAAGTACAGATTTGTATTTCAAAGTTATGTTATGAAATATATTTATTCGTTCTGCTGTGAGATTCGTGTTACTCTGATATGGTGTTCTTCTCCTTCTTCTATTCTAAGTTTCTATCTTATCTTTCCTTACCCTCTAATTTCTTTCACTAATTACCAGGATTTTTCGATGTTTTGGTTATCGACATCGTGTTTATGTCGATAACCAAAGTCGCTCGAAATCTGGGTCGTTACAGTTGGTATCAGAGCTTAAGTTAAGAATTACTTGGCTCTGTGGCGTGACTCGGTAGAGATAGGGTTAGTAATACCCTAGATTGAGTTGAGTGTATATATACGAGTGAGCGTATTTGTTATTGATATAAAAATTTGTTTTATATTGTGGAGATTCATTGGTTGAGTTGTTTATAGGTTCTGGTCGATCAGTTTGATCCACTGTATCGGTAGGGATTTTGTAAACACTCGAATACGATGAACCATCATGGTATGTTTTGAAGAGAGGGTAAACAGAATAATTTTACCCAAATTATATTTTTGATATAAAGGATTTATATCGAAATGATTATAATATATTGGATATATTGTTTGTTATTGTAATCGAGTAAGATTATAAGTTAAATGGTTATGTAAATAACCAATCAGAATTCATATAAGTGAAATACGTGAAATCAGATGAGTTAAATCTGAAATTTAAACCAGAAATTGAAGTTAAAACTCTGGAGAATTGGATAACTGTTTGTAAATGGATTTGAATTAAAAATAAGGAAAATTTGAGATCCTGGGAGATTTTAAATTGTTTTACAAGCAGTGTGAATTATATTTTGAAATGAATTTCAAAGTGGAAATGTTTAGAAATGGTTTTATAGTATTGAACTCACTTTGATCGCTGGGAAATAGATTCTGATGATGACAGCTGCATCATCAGTATTCATTTCCGAGTTGTAAGTGACGAATTACTACCAGAGATACTGTTTTGAATTTGTTTCGGGAAAGACAAGTGTGTTGAATTTCAAAATAGAATTAATAGTATAGAATTTGAATTTTGAAATAGATTTGAAATATTAACTTGTTTTAAAAGAAATAAAACGAGAAGTTCCTTTATAAACGAAGTTTATAAATAGTTCTTTTATAAATGAAGTTTATAAAATGAAGTGAAAAGAATTATCATTGGATAATTCAGAAAAAAAAATACAAGTATGAAATTGAAAGGGAAATCTATTTTCCAAAGGTAGAGATATCGATTTCAAAAGGAATTGAAACCGAGACTTATTTAAAGGAATTTGAATAAAGGAAGTTCAAACAAAGGATTTGAATATAGAAAATTCAAAGGGGATTTGAATAAAGAGAATTCAAATAGAAATTGAATATAGAAATTCAAAGGGAGTTTGAATATATGAAATTCAATGGAAGTGATATAGAATTTGAATATAGAAATTCAAATGGCGTTTGGATATAGAAAATATAAAGGGATTCAAATATATGATTTGAATATCGAAAGTGAAATGAAATTTGAATAAAGAAGATTCAAATAGAATTGAAATTGAATTTTGAATAAAGAAGATTCAAATAGAATTGAAATTGAAATTTGAATATAGAAGATTCAAAGAGAATTGAAATGGAATTTGAATAAGAGATTTGAAATGAAATTCAAGTATAGAATTTGAATATGAGATTTGAAATGAAATTCAAGTATAGAATTTGAATAAGAGAATTGAAATGGAATTTGAATATAGGAAATTCAAATAAAATTGAAATGGAATTCAATTAGTTGATAAATAAGTTAAACCTATATTTGAACATGTATATTCAAATAAAAAGGTGAATGGGCAAACCGGTAATTTGAAAATCACTTAACGAACTAAGTTAAAATGATTGGATTAAGTTGAAATGAATTAGAAATGTATGGATATACATGAGACAGGTTTGGAATATAGTATAGAAGTGAAATAGATAGAATGCTCGACGAAAAGGTATGTATTTAATTCATATATGAGATTTTATGCGCCGTATCGGCTAGCCGCTTGGCTTTTATTTTTCTTTTTGATTGGAGAAGGCCTGTGTGGCAGTTTGTGGATTTTCCCGATGCTCCCGGTACAAAGGAGGTTATGGCAAATTTTTTCGGGAATTTAAGGAGTTAGAATATTTTTAAGATAATTTGATAGTTAGAAATCAACGTATCGATAATATATAGAAGTCGATAAGGAAACGAACTTAGAAATAGGATAGTATAATCAAAAAGGAAGTCTAGAATAAAATCTCGAAAGAATAGAAAGAGAAAGTGTATATGTGTTTAAAAGTGAAGAATTAGTTGTATGGTATTGATTATTCGAGTAAGTAGTTATATCTGTTTTGACGTTATAAATGTTATTCAGTCAAGGGCTGAGAGGTAGTTACACCCCAACTTGATTGATTTCATTATTAACCAATAAACAATAAGATTTCAGGATCGAAGATCAATGTTGAATAAGAGTTAGTTGAATATAGTATTTGGGGTGTCGTAACGATGTTTTACACAACATCCGTTTTAACCCAAATAAGTGTAAGCATTGAAATATAATAAAGAATATTTGCTAAGTATAGAAATAAACGAGATGGGAAAAGAGATAAGTAATTGGAATATTTTCCAATTATAAAATAACATATATTTTCTAAAGTTTAGGAAATAAAGGAAGGCGATGTTCGGAAATGTTCTCCAAATAACATAAAAGGCCAATATGGTTATTGAAAATATTTGGTTAACAAATATTGATAAAGAAATAGGGAAGTGATTTAACTAATGGAATATTGATTATGGGCTCAGTTGAATTTCAAAAAGGAAAATTTGATTTTTTTGAAAGAGTAAACTGTTTAAAATTCCCAGGAAGAGACTGTTTGAATTAAGAACAAATTTAAATAGAAGTTTGCGAAAGTAAGTTGAGATTGAATTGAAACAGTTAAGTGAAAACTGAATGGAAATAGAACGATATCAGGAAAAATTTGTTCTTGAATAAAATTGGATTGTCGAGATAAGAATTTGAAATGAAAATTGGATTGGGAAGTTAAGAGTTTGAAATCGAGAATGGAACTCGAATTTGAAATAAAATTCGACTTAAGATATAAGCGAATGGTTGTGTCGTGGATAAAAGCAGATGGGGATTTGGTTGAAATGATCTTTGTATCCGCTGAATTGATAACAGGTGAAAGGGTATAATGATATGCCGACAAAAAGGTACAAGTTTATATTTCTATTGGATATAAGATTTATGAGCCGAATAGGCAAGCCACTTGGCTGTTTGATTTTCTTTTGGGTTGGAGATGGCCCAGAGAGGCAAGTTGGAGTTTGGTCAATTGACCATTACAAAAGGGGTGCTGGCGAAATTTTTCGAAGAGTTAAGGCGTTAGAAAATTTTCAGGATTTTTGAAAATTTTCGTTGATAAGAATTAATTAATAATTTAATTAAAATTGAATTGGTTCAGTTGAAACTGAAGTTAAGAAGTGAACAAATATGTTCTAACCAGTCGATAGGGTCGTCCCCTACTTTTTAGCAATTTCGAGGACGAAATTATTTTAAGTGGGGAAGATTGTAATGACCCGCATTGGCAGAGGTATTAGAAGTAATTTATTTAATTATATCAATGGTGGTTTAGAGAATATAATGGTCGTGGAATTAAATAATGATGAATATTTAATTAAAATAATAAATTTAATAATATATTTATTTCTGAAGTAATCAGAATTGGCTGAAATGACGATATGGTGTGAACCGGATCATCTGTGATATTTAATTGAGCTTGGAATTGAATTTGAATAACGAATATATTCAATCGTCGACAGTTGAACGTATAGTTTATAAAATAATTTTAAACGAGCTTGAAATGGCGCTGCAGTTCGTAATTTGGCGATTGGAACTTCAACTGAATGTACAGGATTCGTTTTAAATCGGATTTCTATGGAACAAGAAACGTGTGGAGCTGGTGGAGTATATCTTTCTAGCGGAAGAGAAAGATCAGGATTTCGTCGTGTAGATTTTGAGATATGTCCAAATCAAATTTCAGAATAGTCGATATAGAATCGTTTATCGGCCATAACGGTTATTTCGAAATAACTAGTTATCAGATTCGAATTTAGACAAGGTTCTTTTGGGAAGTAGTGATAACCTAATTTTTGGAATTTTACTATAATTTTTAATAAATTAAATAAGCAACTTTTTAATTGAAGTATTTCGTACCCTGAAATCAACATTTTGAAGTTTCAAAATATGAGTCCATCTACTGGTATTATTATATTTCTGGGATCGTGGCACCTTACTGAATACAACGGTATCTTTATTTTAGTCTGTACGTGCAAGGAATTTTATGTAACGAGAACTTTGGACGTGCATCATTAGTGTGATGTTATTCTACCAACGATGATAGACTAAGTTATATTAGGGATCTAATCACTTCAGTTATTACAAGAAACTGTATAGATTTCAACTTATAGGGATACCTAAATAATGCAATGTTTACTATAAATCATTTGCTCCAACTCTCACAACTGATCAAATCCAAAATTTCTAGTTCTAAACTGATACATTATGGGCTTAGGAACCTCCACGTCACAAAACTTAATAAACGAAAATATCCTAAGTTTATGTGTGAACCAAACAAGGCCACCACACCTCTTCACAGAAAACCAAATCCTTATAAATACCCTGTAGCAAATTCCTTAAAAACCTAAAGACTGTTCTCTACAGCAAACTCAAAGAACATAGCGCCGCCAACATTCTTCTTCAACAAAATGATATCGTGAGTTTTGAAAATGGGAAATAAAATCAAATAAAGAGTTATAAATTGGGAAGTGAGTATATTTGTGATGCTGGTGAGTTTCTCTTCATTCGGATATGCTCGGACGTAGGTGCGACGTTGTTTTGCTGAAGCTCGATATAAGCCAGTAGCTCTTGGCTCGGTTTTTCTCAAATCGAAGAGGGACTAGGGATATTGAAGCTTGGTTTTAGTTTCACCGTGTGATGTGGCATCAGACATGCATCGTTGGAAGGGTTCAGTGTAATTTGGGGTCAGTGCCCACTGTAGCAGTGCGATTAAGGGGGTAGCGTCGCGATTTGTATATGGCGACGAAGTGTGATGCTGTGGTGGTGAATATGAAGCTTAGGGAAGGAGAAGTTAATCGGTGGATTTATTTTGGACTGAGAATCGAAGAGGAGAGGGGTCAGTTAAGCTCGTTGGTTTTGGGATTTATACAGGGAGTGGAGTTCGAAGTTTTCCAGAGAGGAAGGAAGATGAATTGGTGCATGCAGTTATTTGGATTGTCGACTCTTAAGGAAAGTAATTAAGAAAGAATTTTGGTTATTTAGTTGATTGTTTAAATGGAGATTTAAGGGAACAAGTTGATTTCTGGAGACGTGATTCTCAGATTCAAGAAGAGGAAGGAGATAACGGATGTGCAGGTGGGCTGATTCAAAAGTGAATGGGCCGGGAAGTTAAGCCCAATTTAAATTATAATTTAAGTTTTTATTTAATTTTAAATAGTGTATAAACTTAATGATGCCATATCTTGTACGTATGATATTAGAATCATACGAAACAAGATCCGATAGGATTATATGGATGGTGGCTACACGCTGGAACTGATTGGGAGGGGATTGAAGATCTTTTGAATTTACGGCGAATTAAATTGTTTGATTCAAATCAAACAAACAGTTTATCGTTCTTTAACGATGAACTGCCAATGTGAGTAAATCTCACCAACTCTGAACAGTTTATAATTTCATGTTGTATTTTTTTTAGAACTGTTAGATATTGGTTGATTGACTGTATGTTGACTGTCTGATTGAACTGCTAGTCAGTTAGTTGAATTTTCTATATTGATTCTGTTTAACAGAATATATCATATGGAACTGAAAAGTGATGTTATCTATATTGTTTAACATCTGTGATGCAGGGAAACAGGTTGGAGGAATCCGACTGGATTCCTCAACATTTATTTTACTGTTTTCATATATTGTGATATATGATGTGTTATATAATCTGTTATGGATTATGTGGGTTGGAATGATGTTGATCATTGTTATTCGATATTGTAAATATCATAAAAGACCCTGAGATGTAAAAAGAAGTATTTCAATGTATATTGAAATAAAGGAATTTTATAAAATCACAGGATTTTATAAAAGGAATTATTTATAAAACGAACACGGTTTTATAAAAGGGATATTTATTTAGAAAATAAATAGAAATAGAAAAGGAATAATTATTTAGAAAATAAATAGAAATAGAAAAGGAATAATTATTTAGAAAATAAATAGAAGTTATAAATAGGAAATATTTGTAACGGTAAATAGAAGTTATAAATAGGAAATATTTGTAACGGTAAATAGAAGTTATAAATAAGAAATATTTGTAACGGTAAATAGATGTTATAAATAGGAAATATTTGTAACGGTAAATAGAAGTTATAAATAGGATATATTTGTAATGGTAAGTAAACGTTATAAAAAGGAAATAGTTGTAACGGAAAACATAGTTTATCAAAAGAAGTTAATCGGTGTTAGTTAATCGATTAGAGAATAAAGTTAAAAAGGAGTTAATCGATGTTAGTTAATCGATTAGAGAATAAAGTTGAAAGAAGTTAATCGATGTTAGTTTAATCGATTAGAATAGAAGCAAATGAGTTAAATCGATGTTAGTTTAATCGATTAGAATAGAAGCAAATGAGTTAAATCGAATATAGTTTTTCGAATAGAAGCAAATGAGTTAATCGAATATAGTCATTCGAATAGAAAGTAAAAGGAATTATCGAATATAGTTTATTCGTAAAGAGTAAGTGAAATGAGTAAATAAATAGCGTTAGTCAAATAGTGTTAGTCCAATAGAGTTAATTGATAGGGGTTAGTCCAATAGAGTTAATTGATAAGAGTCAATCGAATATAGTTATTCGAAGGAGGGTTAAGTAAGGAAGTTTGTTAAGGAAATAAAGTGAACTTTGCCTATTTCAAAGTTAGAAATGTTGTTCAGTTAAGGTCTGAGAGGTAGTTCTACCCCAACTTGATTGGCTTCGTTTTTAACTAAGGAATAGTTAAGGTTCGGCAGTAAAGGAAATGGTTTGAGTTGGCATTGCGATGGTTTGTTTAAACATCTGTCTAAGTCCAATGAAGAAGCTTTGGAAATGTTTTCCAAATAAGAAACCAGAAATGTTTTCTAATAAAGAAAAAAAGGAAATGGAAATGTTTTCCATTGTTAATAACATATATTTTCCAAATTAGAAAATAGGTAACATTGAATATAGGGAAACATGAGATAATTAAATTTATGAAATAAAGAGATCAAAGTTGAATGATGTTTGATCGATATAAATTTCCATTTGGAAATAATATTGTTGTTTGCACACCTGTTTTTATTCGATAGTTAAATCACAGACTATCGAAGTTCTTGACCATTTTAACGTTGTTAATATGGAGAGACCGGTTGGATTATTATCCAAAGAACCACTCTGTATTGGCATAAGCGTTGCGAATCATATATGCCAAAGGAAATTGAAGATAGAGTTATGCAAGGGCTATCCTGTTTACAAGATAGTGCCTTCGGTTCATCCTGTTCCTGGATGACTTGTATGGACGGATGTTTGACAGAGTATGTCCAGACGATAACGTATATTGATTTCTCCAACCTTACCAAGAGTGGAAGCGGCGAAGGAAACTTCTTTTAGCTAACACATAATGTATGGTTGAGGACGTCAATCGATGATTTGATGGATTTGACGATGTGGCATTCAAAGTGAATCTGGTATGATGATAAAGCGTAGCTTCTAGCCTCATCATCCGGTAAATGACAGAAATCGGGCAGGCAACATGGCTAAGTCGGTCGCACCGAAGTAGGGTGTATAATCACCTGATCTAGAGTTTCATTTACTTCTAAAAATCTATTGTTGATGCTGTCCCATTCGGGAAACGATTGCTGATCCCAACTGTTGGTGATATACATTCGATACACTCAAGCGAAATGAGTGGTCGGTCATGTGTGGCCGGGTTGCAAGATGTTCTTGTTGAACCCAGTGTATTCCTCTCTAGAGGTACACGAGCGAAAGGTGGATCCATATCTTGTCATAGTTGGAAATCCATTACCCAATACGTGCTTGCGGTTTTGATTGTATACTATATATGTAGAACGTGAGATGAAAGCATTTCGACTAGATGATTATTATAGTTGTTGTTGATGGACATTATTATAATATCAAAAGGTTTTTGATATAAAGATATTTTGGATTCTCATAAGGGAAAAACCCGTTCCGTTATGCGGCGTGTTCTTATGAGATATCATATACCTGTATAACTGCTTTAAACTGTTTTACTCACACCAGTCCCATGACTGACCCGGAGTTTACTTTGTTGTTTTCCCTAAACTCTTGGGTGCCTAAATTTGTATGGGCAGTCAAGTAGTCGGGAATTTACAGATATACTGGAAGAGCTGGAGCAGGAGGCTTCAGGATCATATAGCTATAGTTTATTTCCGCCGTGTTGTAAGTGCTGTACTTTGATAATGATATGTATATGCAAGTACAGATTTGTATTTCAAAGTTATGTTATGAAATATATTTATTCGTTCCGCTGTGAGATTCGTGTTACTCTGATATGGTGTTCTTCTCCTTCTTCTATTCTAAGTTTCTATCTTATCTTTCCTCACCCTCTTATTTCTTTCACTAATTACTAGGATTTTTCGATGTTTTGGTTATCGACATCGTGTTTATGTCGATAACCAAAGTCGCTCAAACTCCGGGTCGTTACACTATTATAAGTGCATAGTGTATAAAACAACTTCAAATCATAAGTATTAATCATAGACGGCATGAGCGTCCCATGCCACTATGTTGCCATATATAGGTATAAAATCAAAACCGCACAGTCACGTATTTGGAAATTGGATTTCCGTCATGAACCAAGGCAAAAGATAGTCCTTACTGAATTCGAGACTCTCTAGCCCGAGCCTCAGGCACAACCGCAACCTTACCTTGGATCGTCAGGGCTGGTCCACACGGAGTGGAATATAATGCATGAACAATGCGTCTCTCCGCCCTTTGGGGCGTAAATGTGTCAACAAATGAATCAATCGGTCCCGGATCGACCGATATAACCGAGGCGCCTCGTAACAGTAACAACCACATAAGTCAAACTCGTCAGGGCGTGTAAAACCACTGACGCCACTTCTAGCTAGAAAGAAAACGCACGTCCCCCCTGAGGTCCTCTCCCGTTTCTGGTTCATTCCAGGGTGTGAGGCTCGCGATTTCACGTTATACACAAAGCTACGCCACACTGGCGGTGCTTTGATCATCACCACAAGACTTTTCTTTTCAATAGAAGCCCTGATCACTGCATCTTAGCATGCCACACAGGAAATTCACACCGTGCAACTGATAGTTATCAATCACACAGAATAAATTCCAATGTCAGACACACTGTCCATTTGCAAGTCCGTTCTGGATCTGAACGAAACCGCAGGCACTATATACCTTGCAAACCCATCGATCTCCACGTACGTCTGGACGATCACCTCTCATTATCCATATTTCGGGATGCCTCCCAATCAGGACATCAGTTACCATCCAAACGAGGTGAAGATCTCCGGTCTTCGACCACCGTCTTCATCTTTGATATCTTATCGTCGATTCAGTTATTCAGAATGGGATAAACCCGGTCCTTTTGAGGAACTCGCGTATATAATAAACAAGTGTTACACAAACACAACATACGCCTCATTCCAGTTCATTAGTCACTAACCGTAATTCAGTAAGAGAACGATTTCCCAAATATTAACCCCGAAGGCCGAAACCAACATCAGATCAAAACCCAGGAAGCCATTCGACTTAGCCAACCTTCAGTTAGTTTCTAAATTTCACATTCTTAGGGAAAGATTCCCATTAATTTTATCAAAGATAATTTCATTTAAATTTGTTCTCTAATCATCCTTTAAAATCAATTCAAACCAAATTTTGGTTTATCCAAACTAGTCGGGATTAATGAACCTTACCGAAGTAATCCTTTGTTTTAATTTCCCAATCCCAACCTATTCATCCCATGAAGTAAAACTGGTAATACTTCATATCTAACACAACGGTGTTATCGGTAAATTAAATTACCATTTCACGTTCAAATCTAATTAAAGATTTAACTATCGCCTGGAGCAAAACTGGTGATACTCCATTCTCGATCTTTTCAATCTAATTAAAGATTCATTAAAACTCCACTTAGTTTTAATCTTTAACTGGGTTAAAGAATCAGTGTCATTTAAAACACGGTTCACGATAAATCCCAAAATCACATCACATTTCAATCAGTCCCTAACCGTAAAATAGTAAGTGAGCAATTCCCTAAGTATTAACCCCGAAGGTCGAAACCAACATCAGATAAATACCCCGAAAACCATTCAACTTAACTAACCTCTAGTTATTTTCTTATTTTCTTAACTCCTTTGGGTCTAAGAATAGTATTATTGAAGATACTGTTCACGACAACCAAAAATCACATTTCACTAATTATCGGGTTAAAGAGCAAGTGTTATATAAAACACTGTTCACAATAAATCCAAAAATCAATACCAATTCAATTTCAATTAAATATTATTTAATCGGTACACTTCATTAAATCTAAATAAAAAGATTTAATCATTTTCTCAATTGGGCTTAAGAACAGTGTTAATGAAGACACCATTCATGACAAACCCAAATCACATTTGATATTAAATACAAGGCTCTGAATAGAAAATATATCGGCTTATATTCCATATCAAATTCTACGACCAACAAATATCGTATTGGAAATAACGATATATATATCTTTCAAATTTCCATAACAATATCTGTATAATCACGAAATCCAACATCGAAATAGTCCAAAGACAATTTTGATTCAAATCCATTCGAATTCAATTATTGGAAATTCTGGTTACTTTTAAAATCCTTTTCAAATTCAATTTATTTATTTAAAAATAAATAGAATTATAATTCTAGTTCAAAACAAGTTCATTTCGATAAAAATCTATTTTTTATCTTTTCAAATATGGAGTTTTTCATCCCAAATGTTCACAAATCATTTCTTATGATTTTACACAAATTATTACTATTTTTAATAATTTTATCAAGGCCCGCACAGTCGATTTCCATCAACGGCCATCGAACTGCACTTACAGCGACCTTTTCCAAATATTATTTGGACATAATTACAAATCCAACTGTTAGATTTCAAATTTCTAATATTCGTTAGAAAGCTCTTTTCGATACAAACCCGACGGTTCCAGTTTCAGGAGAATTCGATGGTCGGATCTCCCGTAATATCCGTTCGAAGTCAATGGTTGAAATTCGCGAACTACCTCGGCGCGGCGCGTTCTATTCTGGCCATTATATTATATATATAATATATATAATATATACTTCGTCGATTTCCTTTTAAAACTTATCTTATAAATCATTTTAAATTCGTTTTCAAAACGATTTCAACTTCCTTTTCAAATTCAAATCAAAATCGAAATTTGTCAACATAAATTCATTTTAAATTCATTTCAAATTGATTTCAATTCAAATCGGTTTTCAGTTCAATTTCAATACGTTTTAAACTCAATTCAAAGCGATTTCAATTCTATTTCAATCTAATTCGAATTTCAATTCTATTCGGTTTAATTCGAATTTCAATTCTTTTCAATTTAATTCGAATTTCTATTCTTTTCGATATAATTCGAATTTCATTTCAAATATTCGATTTTGAAATCAATTTTCAATATTCATTATAAAAACGAATATAATCGATATAAATATCGTTCACGTCAAAATGACGTCAATCTATTCAACACGGCTTCATATATCTTATTTTCAAATATTCTATTTCAAATGCTTCTTTTTCAAATATTTCTATTCAAATATTTCTTTTTCAAAACTGGAATGAGGCCCAATCAATTACCATATAATGTTAATTATATGGATTTTCTACAACACTTGTATACTATAACAACGATGAATAATCAACCATCATCCAAAGTGCATTCTACATTGTATAAGCATCAAATATAAATATTTAACGCTCATAACAGTCTGTCCATCAATCGATCGACATACAGCTAATTATTGGGACTAGTGTATGTCATATATCATCCCAATACCCGTTTGGGGTTTCAAACAATCAAAAACAGATTTTATTTGTGCAGTTGGGCGATGTGTAAAATTTATCGTCCCAATCAATCTCAGTCAAATGTGTGTATATAAACAAATCGTTCGATTTGTTTATATTAATTTATTTCATTTCATATACACGTTAAAAATTCTATTTTCAACTATAAAATATTTTAACTATATAAATATTTTATTTCATTTCACATCACATCACACAATCAACTACACATCAAAATCATACAAACAAGCATACAAGCCGTCCATGGTCTGTGGACGGCGGGTGTCGGGTGCTACTAAACACCGTCTGCATCCTAGTACATTTTTCAACTAGAATAATTAAATTAAAGGTGATAAGTTCTCACAGAGGGTTCCACTCCGCCGTGCTTTGATTTCGAACTGCTGAATCTTCTGGATCGGTTTGAAATCCCAATGCAGTTCTTTTCACGCTGTTCAAATAAAAATTATATTTTTATCACTTTATTTCAATAAATAAAAATCATATTTTTTATTTCTACTTCATATATATTTTTCAACGCTTCATTCTGTATGAAAATTATATTTCTATATTTCCACTTTATATATAAAGATCGAATTTTTATTTCATCGCTATAAAAATCACATTTTTATTTCAACACAGATATAATAAAAATCAGATTTTTGTTTCGCTACATATACAAAGATCAAATTTTTACTATCTATATAATATAAAAATCATATTTTTAATACTTCTACTTTATAAAAATTATATTTTTAACCTTTCTATGATATAAAAATTATATTTTTATATCACGTTCTTCATGATAAAAATCCGACCTCTTCATATCTAAAAATATGAAGCTTTCATATTTAAAAATACCACCTTTTATAATTTCAAAATCATATCTTTGTTCTTTCTAAAATATAAAAATCATATTTTTAATCTAGTTAAAACTCACATCTTTATCTAGTTAAAAGCTATACCTTTGCTAAGTTAAAAATCGTATCTTTGTAGAGTTAAAAATATAATCTTTATGGTTTAAAAATCAGATTTTTATTGCTTAAATTAATAAATAAAAACAAATATAAAAACTTACATCCATTCGAAGGAGGAGGGGGTGTTTACTACGTTCACCGGGGTTGTGGACTAGGGAAGGGCGCGCCTGGGTAGGGGATGGCGGCAGGTGGTGGTGGCGGTCGCAGCCTGGAAGGGGAGGCGCGGTCTTCTTCCATTTTGGGGCTTTGGGGGTTCGCGAGATGGAGCTCGCGCTGAACAGAAAGGGGTGGTTTCCGTCGACGAGGGGACGGTGGCCAAGGTCAGGCGGCGGAGGCTAAGGCGGTGCGGTGACTTGGCGGTAGGGGAGTCCTCGCGATTTGGTTTTTCTCTTTTTTTCTATTTTGATTTGGATGAACGATAAGGGGGGGCTCAGTGGATAAAGGAGAGAGTGAAGGTAAGGTAATAATTTTATATATATTTAATTTATTTTTTATCTCCAAAAAGCAACTTAAAATTTCGGACTCAAAACGGGACCCACCGCCTATCGTCCCTTGCTAATTACCCGATTCCGAACACAATGGGATAGGTATTGTAAGCCAATTCAGCCGTTTCGATCAGTTTTCGTCAAAATCAACATATAACTCTATATATTGAATTTGAACGCGTATTTCAATTTACTGGGGTCACATACTAACTCGAAAAATTCCCGAAAAATATTTTCTAGCTTCGTATTGACGATACGGTCCTAACAAAACTAATTTCATCGAATTCTGAGACCGTTGGAAAAATGGCCATTTTCCAGTCAATTAAAATCAACTTAAACTGGTCAAACGCGTTTTCCTCTGCCATGCTCACATATTGATTCGAAAAATTATGAAATTTGAAACCAAGCAATAACTAGACATCACGGATCCAACAAAAGTGATTTCGTCGAAATCCGAGGTCATTTGCAAAATGGCCATTTTTAATGGGCAGAATTCCATAGCGACTATTTTGAAATTTCAGCTGGACATTTCTTTTGATTCCCGCTATGAAATTTTGATTTCCCGGATTCGTTGGAAAGATATCCTCAATTAGATTCGAATATTTTTGGTTTCGCTAAAATCCGGAATATTTTGCACCCGGTACATTCATTTGAATTTTGAAATCGAATTATCGAACTACCGCGCCATTTTCAATTCCTTATATAATTAAAAATAATTATTTATATTCTAACGACAACGTATATAAATATATACGTCGTATTTCTATTCAAAATAAATTTCTCGTCGATATTATTTAAAATAATTCATTTTAAATAATCAAAATTCATTAAAATTGCCAAATTAAAATTTTTAAATTGGCTCGGATTTCCGGGTCGTTACAGTCTCCCCCACTTAAAACTTTTCGTCCCCGAAAAGGAACGAAGCCGAAAGTTGTTTTACAAACCAACTCAACTTTCATAATTTTCATTACGGCTTAAGTTCTTCAACTTTTCAGTTTCTAAGAACTTTTCAAATTTTTCAAAAATTTGGCTAACACGCTAAATTTTCGAAAATTTTTGCCATAACCTCCACTGCATCGGAAGCACCGGGAAAATCCCGAAATTGCCATACAGGCCCTCTGATCTCAAAAAGAAAAAGAAAAAGCCAAGCGGCTAGCCAAGCGGCTAGCCAATCGGCTCATAAAATCATCATCACCCAAACAAAACAGCAAATTATGGTAAACACGTACCTATTTGTCGGGCAAACAATTTTATTCTTCTGCTCTAGCCTTTTTGCTATGACCTGTTCAATGTAAGTACATGTATATGCAAGAACATGCGAACAATTTTCAATATAACTCACAATTTGATTCAATTTGGCTATATGGTACAAATTTTAATTAATCAACCAATAATCAACAACGCAACCATCAATCAATTAGTTGATTTGCTTTTCAAATTCATAACTTTGATACATAGTCAAAAATCACATTTTTGGTGCCAAATCACAACAAATAAATCTATGTAAGTTTTGGTTCTCACAGCAGTCTAATGGAAATATATAGATATCACACTTTCGAAACTCGAAAATAAATACTGGCGATGGTGCCCCGTCAGCAGAATTATCCCCGGGCACTAGAGTGCGATTCTATAACTATACAATACATTAAAACTTCGAATACACGTTTGCAAGACATATATGCAAAATCTTTATATATTGGATTGTCCAAATCAATTTAAAATAAATAATCTAATACGAATAATTGATTTAAATTTAAAAAAAAATTGGTTTCATTTTAAAAATATACTCTTCACACTTGTTCTAGGATACTACCGATCCCATCTCTAATGAGTCATTCTAATTGGATATTACTAATCCAATATCTGATGATTCTAATGTGTCTTGTTCTCTGAGCTTTGTAAACCAAAGCTCTGATACCAAACTGTAACGACCCGAACTTCCCCGGTAAGGAAAGCCCGGATTGAGTCGAGAACAAGACACATCAGGACGCAGACGGAAGAAAATTTCATTGTATATTACAACAATTCATCAGAATACCAGAATATACAGAGTATAAACAAATAATATACATTCGATAAATATCAGAGATTACAATACACTACATAGCAGCGGAAAATAATACAAAATACAACTGAAGGAGTTATACGGATATAAAGCTTTCCGGATATTGTTCCAGCTGTAAACCAGGATCTTGTGAATATAAATCTGCAAAACCAAAACTACTAGCTGCCCGTGTCAAAATAAGGGCACCCAGAGTGTAGGTTAAAACAATAAACTCCAGGTCAGTCATGGGACAGGTGTGAGAACTAAAACAGTTATTAATCTTTATTTTAAAGTTAGGTAAATTAAGGGACCACGCCGCTAACGCGGAACGGGTTTCCTCCCAAGAACACTAGTGCATAAAACAACAGCGCAATGCTAAATAAAGGAAAATGAAGCTATTATAAGACCCAGTTCCCATCACACAATGCAACGCAAGTCGGAGGATAGGGTTTTTCTCTTATAATGGCCAAGAATGCTTGATACGTTTAAAACAAATCATTTGATACTATTATAAGTGCATAGTGTATAAAACAACTTCAAATCATAAGTATCAATCATAGACGACATGAGCGTCCCATGCCACTATGTCGCCATATATAGGTATACAATCAAAACCGCACAGTCACATATTTGGAAATTGGATTTCCGTCATGAACCAAGGCAAAAGATAGTCCTTACCGAATTCGAGACTCTCTAGCCCGAGCCTTAGGCACAGCCGCAACCGTACCTTGGATCGTCAGGGCCAGTCCACACGGAGTGGATTATAATGCCTGAACAATGCGTCTCTCCGCCCTTTGGGGTGTAAATGAGCCAACAAATGACTCCATCAGTCTCGGACCGACCGATATAACCGAGGCGCCTCGCAATAGTAACAACCACATAAGTCAAACTTGTCAGGGCGTGTAAAATCATTGAAGCCACTTCTAGCTAGAAAGAAAACGCACGTCCCCCTTGAGGTCGTCTCCCGTTTCTGGTTCATACCGGGGTGTGAGGCTCGCGATTTAACGTTATACACAAAGCTACGCCACACAAGTGGTGCTTTGATCATCACCACAAGACTTTGCTTTTCAACAGAAGCCCTGATCACTGCATCTTAGCATGCCATACTAGCAATTCACACCGTGCAACTGATTGCTATCAATCACACAAAATAAATTCCAATGTCAGACACACTATCCATTTGCAAGTCCGTTCTGGGTCTGAACGAAACCGGAGGCACTATATACCTTGCAAACCCATCGATCTCCACGTACGTCTGGACGATCACCACTCATTATCCATATTTCGGGATGCCTCCCAATCAGGACATCAGTTACCATCCAAACGAGGTGAAGATCTCCGGTCTTCGACCACCGTCTTCATCTTTGATATCTTATCGTCGATTCAGTTATTCAGAATGGGATAAACCCGGTCTTTCTGAGCAACTCGCGTATATAATAAACAAGTGTTACACAAATACAACATACGCCTCATTCCAGTTCATTAGTCACTAACCGTAAATCAGTAAGAGAACGATTTCCCAAATATTAACCCCGAAGGCCGAAACCAACATCAGATCAAAACCCAGGAAGCCATTCGACTTAGCCAACCTTCAGTTAGTTTCTAAATTTCACATTCTTAGGGAAAGATTCCCATTAAATTTATCAAAGATAATTTCCTTTAAATTTATTCTTTAATCATCCTTTGAAAATCAATTCAAACCAAATTTTGGTTTATCCAAACTAGTCGGGATTAACGAACCTTACCGAAGTAATCCTTTGTTTTAATTTCCCAATCCCAACCTATTCATCCCATGAAGTAAAACTGGTAATACTTCATATCTAACACAACGGTGTTATCGGTAAATTAAATTACCATTTCACGTTCAAATCTAATTAAAGATTTAACTATCGCCTGGAGCAAAACTGGTGATACTCCATTCTCGATCTTTTCAGTCTAATTAAAGATTCATTAAAACTCCACTTAGTTTTAATCTTTAACTGGGTTAAAGAATCAGTGTCATTTAAAACACGGTTCACGATAAACCCCAAAATCACATCACATTTCAATCGGTCGTTGACCGTAAAATAGTAAGTGAGCAATTCCCTAAGTATTAACCCCGAAGGCCGAAACCAACACCAGATAAATACCCCGAAAACCATTCAACTTAACTAACCTCCAGTTATTTTCTGATTTTCTTAACTCCTTTGGGTCTAAGAACAGTATTATTGAAGATACCGTTCACGACAACCAAAAATTACATTTCATTAATTATCGGGTTAAAGAGCAAGTGTTATTTAAAACACTGTCCACGATAAATCCAAAACTCAATACCAATTCAATTCCAATTAAATATTATTTAATCGGTACACTTCATTAAATCTAAATAAAAAGATTAATCATTTTCTCAATTAGGCGTAAGAACAGTGTTAATGAAGACACCATTCAAGACAAACCCAAATCACATTTGATATTAAATACAAGGCTCTAAATAGAAAATATATCGGCTTATATTCCATATCAAATTCTACGACCAACAAATATCGTATTGGAAATAACGATATATATATCTTTCAAATTTCCATAACAATATCTGTATAATCACGAAATCTAACATCGAAATAATCCAAAGACAATTTCGATTCAAATCCATTCCAATTCAATTATTGGAAATTCTGATTACTTTTAAAACCCTTTTCAAATTCAATTTATTTATTTAAAAATAAATAGAATTATAATTCAAGTTCAAAACTAGTTTGTTTCAATAAAAATCTATTTTTATCTTTTCAAATATGGAGTTTTTCATCCCAAATCTTCACAAATCATTTCTTATGATTTTACACAAATTATTACTATTTTTAATAATTTTATCAAGGCCCGCATAGTCGATTTCCATCAACGGCCATCGAACTGCATTTACAACGACCTTTTCCAAATTTTATTTGGACATAATTACAAATCCAACCGTTAGATTTCAAATTTCTAATATTCGTTAGAAAGCTCTTTTCGATGTGAACCCAACGGTTCTGGTTTCAGGAGAATCCGACAGTCGGATCTCCCGTAATATCCATTAGAAGTCAATGGTCGAAATTCGCGAACTGCCACGGCGCGGCGCGTTCTATTCTGGCCATTATATTATATATATATAATATATATATATATATACTTTGTCGATTTCCTTTTAAAACTTATTTTATAAATCGTTTTAAATTCGTTTCAAAACGATTTCAACTTCCTTTTCAAATTCAAATCAAAATCGAAATTTGTCAACATAAATTCATTTTAAATTCATTTCAAATTGATTTCAATTCAAATCGGTTTTCAGTTCAATTTCAATACGTTTTAAAATCAATTCAAAATGATTTCAATTCTATTTCAATCTAATTTGAATTTCAATTTTATTCAGTTTAATTCGAATTTCAATTCTTTTCAATTTAATTCGAATTTCTATTCTTTTCGATATAATTCGAATTTCATTTCAAAATATTCGATTTTGAAATCACTTTCCAATATTCATTATAAAAACGAATATAATCTATATAAATATCGTTCACGTCAAAATGGCGTCAATCTAATCAACACGGATTCATATATCTTATTTCCAAATATTCTATTTCAAATATTTCTTTTTCAAATATTTCTATTCAAATATTTCTTTTTCAAAACTAGAATGAGGCCCTATCAATTACCATATAATGTTAATTGTATGGATTTTCTACAACACATGTATACTATAACAACGATGAATAATCAACCATCATCCAAAGTGCATTCTACACTGTATAAGCATCAAATATAAATATTTAATGCTCATAACAGTCTGTCCATCAATCGATCGACATACAGCTAATTATTGGGACTAGTGTATGTCATATGTCATCCCAATACCCGTGTGGGGTTTCAAACAATCAAATAAAGATTTTATTTGTGCAGTTGGGCGACGTGTAAAATTTATCGTCCCAATCAATCTCAATCAAATGTGTGTATAAAAACAAATCATTCGATTTGTTTATATTAGTTTATTTCATTTCACATACACGTTAAAAATTCTATTTTCAACTATGAATTATTTTAACTATATAAATATTTTATTTCATTTCACAACACACAATCAACTACACATCAAAATCATACAAACAAGCATACAAGCCGTCCATGGTCTGTGGATGACGGGTGTCGGGTGCTACTAAACACCGTCTGCATCCTAGTACATTTTTCAACTAGAAAAACTAAATTAAGGGTGAGAAGTTCTCACAGAGGATTCCACTCCGCCGTGCTTTGCTTTCGAACTGCTGAATCATTTGGATCGGTTTGAAATCCCAATGCAGTTCTTTTCACGCTATTCAAATAAAAATTATATTTTTATCACTTTATTTCAATAACTAAAAATCATATTTTTTATTTCTACTTAATATATATTTTTCAATGCTTCATTCTATATGAAAATTATATTTCTATATTTCCACTTTATATATAAAGATCGAATTTTTATTTCATCGCTATAAAAATCACATTTTTATTTCAACATAGATATAATAAAAATCAGATTTTTATTTCGCTACATATACAAAGATCAAATTTTTATTATCTATATAATTTAAAAATCATATTTTTAATACTTCTACTTTATAAAAATTATATTTTTAACCTTTCTATGATATAAAAATTATATTTTTATATCACGTTCTTCATGATAAAAATCCGACCTCTTCATATCTAAAAATATGAAGCTTTCATATCTAAAAATACCACCTTTTATAATTTCGAAATCATATCTTTGTTCTTTCTATAATATAAAAATCATATTTTTAATCTAGTTAAAAATCACATCTTTATCTAGTTAAAAGCTATACCATTGCTAAGCTAAAAATCGTATCTTTATAGAGTTAAAAATATAATCTTTATGGTTTAAAAATCAGATTTTTACTGCTTAAATAAATAAATAAAAACAAATATAAAAACTTACATCCATTCGAAGGAGGAGGGGGGGTTTACTACGTTCACCGGGGTTGTGGACTAGGGAAGGGCGCGCCTGGGTAGGGGATTGCGGCAGGTGGTGGTGGCGGTCGCGGCCTGGAAGGGGAGGCGCGGTCTTCTTCCAGTTTGGGGCTTTGGGGTTCGCGAGATGGAGCTCGCGTTGAACAGAAGGGGGGGTTTCCGTCGACGAGGGGAGGGTGGCCAAGGTCAGGCGGCGGAGGCCAAGGCGGCGCGGTGGCTTGGCGGCGGGGGGTCCTCACAATTTGGTTTTTATCTCTCTTTTTTTTATTTGGATGAACGCTAAGGGGGGGGGGGGCTCAGTGGATAAAGGAGAGAGTGAGTGTAAGGTAATAATTTTATATATATTTAATTTAATTTTTATCTCCAAAAAGCAACTTAAAATTTCGGACTCGAAACGTGACCCACCGCCTGTAGTCCCTGGCTAATTACCCCCATTCCTAACACAATGGGATAGGTATTGTAAGCCAATTCAGCCGTTTCGATCAGTATTCATCAAAATCAACATATAACTCTATATATTGAATTTGAACGCGTATTTCAATTTACTGGGGTCACATACTAACATGAAAAATTCCCGAAAAATATTTTCTAGCTTCATATTGACGATACGATCCTAACAAAACTAATTTCATCGAATTCTGAGACCGTTGGAAAAATGGCCATTTTCCAGTCGATTAAAATCAACTAAAACTGGTCAAACGCGTTTTCCTCTGCCACGCTCACATATTGATTCGAAAAACTATGAAATTTGAAACCTAGCAATAACTAGACATCACGGATCCAACAAAAGTGATTTCGTCGAAATCCGAGGTCGTTTGCAAAATGGCCATTTTTAAGGGCCAGAATTCCATAGCGACTATTTTTAAATTTCAGCTGGACATATCTTTTGATTCCCGCTATGAAATTTTGATTTCCTGGATTCGTTGGAAAGATATCCTCAATTAGATTCCAATATTTTTGGTTTCGCTAAAATCCGGATTATTTTGCACCCGGTACATTCATTTGAATTTTGAAATCGAATTATCGAACTACCTCACCATTTTCAATTCCTTATATAATTAAAAATAATTGTTTATATTCTAACGACGACGTATATAAATATATACGTCGAATTTCTATTCAAAATAAATTTCTCGTCGATATTATTTAAAATAATTCATTTTAAATAATTAAAATTCATTAAAATGGCCAAATTAAAAATTTTAAATTGGCTCGGATTTCCTGGTCGTTACATTGAACATTGATCTTTGTATATTATGTTTTCCTGATGTGTTAAAAAGAATCTAAACACATGTAAGAAAGCTAGTTGACAAAATTCTTCTTGCAATAATACACTAAAAATTGATAGTAATAGAATAATCTTAGATTTAGGATAAAAAGGTGATTTATTAATTCCTGCTGTATGACTTGAGAATCCTTTTTTTCCCTGATGTTAATTTTTTAATATTACTTCTAATAGGCAGTTGGGATCATGGATTTAAATATGACATATGGGCTTTGACTTCTCATAGCATAATTGATATGCTAGTCCATATAAATACCAACAAAATATGTTTTGTTTAATATGTTTGAAGTGATTACCTACCACAACATAACCTAATGAGTATAACTCTTCAATATCACTTGATTCAGAGAGTAAAGAGTGTAGAGAGAAGAAGTTTGATCAAAACAGAATTGAATTCGGTAGAGTATAAGTGTAAGAATCATAAAAATGATTAAGAATAATGGTAGAGTGAAAGATGATGAAGTAGGAGAAGAAGAGATGTTAAAAAAATTGGTTTTAACCTCTTTTTATAGAGTATGAAGGGTTGCTATGGTTCTGAAGCGTTTCAAATAGTGAAAAGGCACTTCCCTTAAATTTAGAAAAATAGCTGTAATATGTCGACATACAAATTTTGCTATGTCGACATAGTCATATGTAGTTATCATTTTCAAAGCTTTTTTCAAGTATTTTGATATAAAATTAATTCTGAAAATTCATGAGTAAAACTCTAATGCTGTAAATCAATATTATATGATAGAAAAACATATGAAAACATATTTTTAAACTATATAAATATATTTATAAAATTATAAGGTTTTAAACTATATAAAATATAAATAAAGTATATACAAAAATTTAAGTTTGAAAAATAAATAATAATAGAAACAAATATAAAACCAAAATAGAGAGGATTGAGAATAAAATAGAAAAACAAAACGGAGAGGATTGAGAAAATAATTGAAAAGATCAGAATTTGACTTTGAATTTGAATTTGGATTTGAACCTGTAGTGCTATTTAGAGTCTTACGAAATCTAGACTCTATAATTATATTTAATCTTGAACTCTTGATTACTCATGAGTCTTGAATCTACTCTGAATCCTGAATCTCTAAAAGCTCTTAAACTATACAGTCTTCAGTATTAATTCCTGTACACAAATCATGCATATGTGTATATATATTCTAAATAAAGATATTAGTATATATTTAATAATCAATGATAATTGAAATAATGTTGTTGTCATCAAAACTCCATTCTCCAACATTATCATATATAAAACAATATGATAAAATGAATCAAATCAGAGTATCATATCTAAATCAATATGATACTCATAATAAATCTTACTAGAGTATCACGCATAAATCGATGCGATGCTCTTAACAATTTTATAAATTAATAGGATACTCATTAGGTCAGAGTATCATAAACTAATGAAATCCACATGACATTTATCATAAATAAAAACAATATGATAAAATACCACAAAATAGAGTACCATATTGTTAGCCTGCTTTGTGACCAGGCTACCCAAAGCAAAGATCATGTTGACACAACTCTCGGTAAATGCTGTCTGATATGGAATCTCTGGATAACATCGCTCTCTGGCATTGGAAGCATCGTCAGAAGACACAAGGCAGTTTGGTCAAAATCACAACATCAGTATAAACTGGCCCAAAACCCCTACCAAATGACCTCATTTGGATCTATTCACCTCATATGCTCGTAGCCCTTTGAATTAGCTTCAGTTTGAGCTTTGGTTTGGCTCAATCGGACTTACGGTTTGAAAGTTACGCCCATTTCCGTGAACGAGTGTAAGCTGGCATATGACCGCGATCCGATCCGCCCTTGCCTACGCGATCCGATCCGCCCTTGTCTACGCGATCTGATCCGACCCATGGCCGCGTTCCGATTCGCCCTTGCCTACGCGATCCGATCCGACCCATGACCGCGATCCGACCCATGACCACGATCCGACCTTCGGACCTGTTCAAACGCAGCTTGTTTTGACCTATTCTCAAGGCTACTGGCTCTCCTATTTTTCTGGATCGCCTGCCACGTACCCCATCACGAACCAGTCCTCCCAGGAACTTTCCTACAGCTATAAATACACCTTCAGAGGGCATTTTCAGGGGACTTTTGGCATCTCCTCATCCATGGCTGCCATGGCCAACACTTCTCCATGAATAACCACAATCTTCCTCAATAAATTCAATGGATTCGGAGAGAATTATTCATTGAATTCAAGTGATTGAAAGACAATATTCATTGTAATTGTAATATATGAGTGAAATGAGAAAATATGAAGTGGACGTAGGCTCGTTAATGCCGAACCACTATAAAAATCTCGTTGTCTTGCTTTTTTCTCTATTTTTCAGTTATTTCTTCATATCCTATGCTCAATATACGACGATTTGGGTGTTAGGACCATTTTTTGGTCTAACATTTTGGTGCTTTCACTGAGAAACGAATGAGGATTATAAAGAAAATGTACAGGAGCAGGTTAGAGCAGGTGGCCGGTTCTCGGTTCGCGGTTCGCGGATCGCAGGAGCCATCACGATCCGATTCGCGGTTCGCGGAACGACCTCCACGAACGGAGCCCAAAGAGCCATCACGATCCGATTCGCGGTTCGCGGAACGACCCCCACGAACGGAGCCCAAAGAGCCATCACGATCCGATTCGCGGTTCGCGGAACGACCCCCACGAACGGAGCCCAAAGAGCCATCACGATCCGATTCGTAGTTCGCGGAACGACCTCCACGACCCGGGCCCAGAGTGACCTTCACGACCCGACCTGGTGTAGGATCCGCGATCCGATCCGAAGACGTTGATTAATTGACGATCCGAGCCACGAACCAGACGACAGTAGCGAACCGCGACCCAGAAAAGTGGTGACGAACAAGGGTCGCGATCCGACCCAAAAAAGTGACATTTTTTGGAAAAAATGTAATTTTTAGATCATTTCAGAAAAGGCTCTATCTTCCAAAATCGAAAAAATCGTGCGTGCCCACATTTTCGACCTAACCGGTTAGGTCGATCGCCGCTGGGACTGCGGGGCCCCGGTCCCCCGCCGGCGCTGCGCCCGGACCCGCTGACGGCCTCGCCTTCGGCTCGAAGCACGGCTCGCCTTCGGCTCGGAGTACATTATGACCCACAATTATCATAAATGCTTATCGACCAAGATTCGGTAGGTATTCTGAGGATTCTTTCCAGAAGCCATGACCTCTATCTATCGATGTTATTGAATGTGAGGAGTTGTTGAGAAGATTCGACACGCTGGCTATGGCAGTATACAAAATAATGATGGTCTCATAACAACCTCCTCTTCCAGAGCTCCAATGGTGTGCATATTTCCCAAATGCAACTGATGATGCTCCTGAGCGAATAGTGATCACCTAGTTTACGTGACTTAAACTTGTCCTACAGGCGAAATCCCAGATGACATTGACATAGAGCAATCCGGATACTATTCTGAGGATGACTCAAAAGATCCCAATGACCATGATTCTCAATAATGGGATACCCGACGGCAAGTAAGGACCCTAGCACTACAAATTTACCCTTCGCTTGAATGGCATGGTGAAAAACGTATGTCCTACGGTTCACCTATTTGCCATCAACCGCATCGAGATAGATTGATTTCCACGTGTCCAAGGGTTAGATCGATGTACTTTGGTCCCCAGAGTTAGGAACCAATTGAACCTCCGCAGGCCATGATTGGATATATGAATCAACTATTAGCTCTCCACTTCATACAACAGTTGTGACAGAATGTATGAGCATTACTTGAAGCCTTGCAAGCCATGCTATTGCATTCAAGCTTATCTGATTGTGGTCTCAACCAACCAGGTCTAGCGGAATTCAGAGCTTACATAGCATCTTGGTGTTAACCGTTAAATATCCCTACCAAAGACGGAGTGAGACTGGTCTATGGTGACCAAGTTATTGGAGAAGCCGACTGATTAGGAACGATGGAATATGCTACGCAACAGAGATTGCGTGAAACCCATAGACGCTTCCCCTCCAGATGAAATGGAGTGTGAAGGGGGTGTCAATATTGTGAATAATGGGAGCATCGCAAAAGGAATTGCCAAACGACCTACCCGAAGACATAGATTCCAGAGAGGATGGTGATTCGGGATGAAGAAGGGTGACATCTAATAAATCAACTGCACGTGTTATGACTGGTGACGCCGACCTGACTAAGGTCTTCACATCGGATCTCCTTTAGACCTCTTCCGAACGAGAGAACTTATATGCTTTCTATAGGCGAGCCTGGATGTGTTCGTTTGGACCAGTGCTAATATTTGCGGGATTTTATCCCAAATTATGAGTCATTTCTTGAGTATAAACGTGAAGTGTGCTCCTGTCAAGCAAATAAGACGTATGCAGTAAGTTCACTATCGCGGGATTTTATATGGAGTTGCCATTCGAAATGAAAGATGAAATCAAGCACCTGGAAGTTGTATACAGACGGAGCAAGAAATGATCGGCAATCCAACGCCGAAGTTTTGCGGATAACCCCCGAAGGACGACTCGAAAGGAATTCCAGTCGGAGAAACCACAACTCGCAGCTTACCTAGAATGGGCAGAAGAGTTATTGGATGGATTGGAACGTTACAACATACCTCATATTTCATACACAGAAGATCTAAAGTCGAATCATCTGGTCGAATAAGAAAGTTCTGATAATCCAGAAAAGATAGAGATGATCCCCATCAAGACACTATGAAATACAACCATTGATAAAATGGAAGTTGATCCAACGTTGGAGACCAAACCCGGAAGAGAGTCATGGTTAACTCCATGATAAACTTCCTACAGCACAAAATGCATCTAATAAGGTGAAGTGAAAGGCGTGTAATCGTTCTTTATGCCTCGAGGTATGACATGCAATTCGACATTGCCTATTTCTCTTAGAAGGTTGTCCCAAAACAAACACCAACGAATGCAATTGCCAAATTCACCGCCCTAAATGATTCGACCAAATCACCAGTCAGCCACCCATTAGATGGGAGATGTACATGAATGAAACTTCTGGCCAACGGCGTTCTGAAGTTAGAAAGTGAAGACTCATACTTCCACTCTTTTCATCGCTTATCTGCCAAGTGACTCACTCCCCTAAGGCTGGGGGCAACTACAGATTTGAGCATAAATTGCTCGAGATTACATCATCTAAATCGGAGCTGATACACCAAGAATTTGCCTGGCCAATTGACTTAGTCTTGCCTGAAAGTTAGCGAGTTGAAGATCTAGAATGCTTACGCATGAATGCTGGTTGATTGTCGGCGCACCAACCCTTGTCCCCGATATGGGATCGAGGGTATATCAGCAAATTTATGTGATATGATTATCCCACCAGCAGTAATATCCTATTTCCTAACATGGAAAGTGCAAAAATTTCTATAAGCATGAATCCATTGTTCTCATGCTAATTTACAACCTAACACCAATGCAAAGATGTGCTACCATTAGCATTCCAGTCATAACTTCCTGACACTCTATCCTTACCCTCAGCACGGGGGCAAAAAGGCGATTTGAAGGAGATGCGACCTCATCACTCGCTTATAGTACCTACCTAGCCGCCTTTGCCATCTCAAGACCCCGATCAAGCCCTTTATTGACAGAGATAGGGTGAAGCAAAATGGACCTGCAATGAATATGCAACACCATTTTTCACTCAAAATGATACTCATTCCTTTAACAGGATTATTCTATAACCATGACTCTTATATTTGCATGATTTATGAGTTATTGATGTAATTAACTCAGATGAATTAATATGTGGATGGTGTAGGTATCCAGGATTTGCTACCGATCAAACTTGTAACATCCGCATATAGAGCCATAGAGCAATACTATAACGAGCTCGACTGAACTGCTCGTTTACAAAGCCACGCTCTTCGTCTAAAGAATGTTGTATAGCTCAAGGTGGATCCGGGATGACCATCCAATCCTTGGATCACACGTGGCAGACCACAAGACAATTGAACATAAATCATTGAGTTACAAAGTCATAGTCCGACTCCAGATGGACGCGGTGTGACCGCCTACATGGCTCGATCCTATGCTCGACGCCACCAAATTACATGAATTCAAATAAAGGAGGCAACACTGCCTCTTAATTTGCTTACTTTTCAATCATAAAATTTGCTTTCACATGCTTTCCGAGTTACTGACGTAACTAATTCGTGCGGTGTGAATAATGCAGGTACCCGAAGTCTGGTGCCAACCATTCCTCCCGTAGACTGTTCGGAGGAACTCAAAGCCTTGGCAAATGCTCCAACTGCTTGTCCGACTGGTTTTAATCCTCGGAGCTTGGATTAAAATGTAAACCTAGGACGAGTTTGATGAGCGTGCATGATTGCAGACCGCTTGATCCATGACTCTAACTCTCCAGAGCTGAGAGAAAGTATAAAGGACGCAAAGATGACGTCCACAAGGCATGGCGGTGTACCATGATCGGAGCCGCCTGAGCAAAAGTCTAACCTTGGCGACCGCCAGGAGAACATAAAAGCGTACATGATTTGGCGCTGAGAAAGGACTCTAACCCCGCTGAAGGATCGGGGAGCGATGGAACAGCTGAGTCCCAACTCTAACTCTCCAGAGTCGAGAGAGAGTATAAAAGCGTCTATGATTTAGCGCTGAGAACTTCTGCTCCGCTGAAGGATCGTTGAGCAGATCATGAACCGAGCTCGAACTCTAACCCGCTGAAGGATCGGGAGAGTATAAAAGCGCTAGAGATTCAGCGCCCCAGCAACTCTAACCCGCTGAAGGATCGGGAGAGTATAAAAGCGCTAGAGACTTAGCGCCTCGGGAAAATTCCTCCCCCGTTAAAGGATCGGGGGGGGGGGGGGGGCAGGATAGAAGCTGATCCCAAATCCTCCATGTCCCGACATGGGGGCAACACAGTTATGGTCCTAATCAATCCTCAACAAGACCTGGCCAGGCACTGAGTTAATGATTGATTGGGGGCATGCCTATACATACATACTACTTTACTGCACTTTCACTTATAAGTTGCATTGATAACTTATAATGTTTCATGACTTGTTTGCTTATTTGCGTTTCAAATGTTTAAATGCGTAACTAATTATGGAATGCTCGCAGGTACAGGATAATGCGAAAGGACTCTCACCCCGCTGAAGAATCGGGGAACGACTGAACAGTTGAGTCTGAACTCTAACCTTGGCGAACGCCATGAGAGTATAAAAGCGTCTCCGATTGAGCGCTGAGAAAGAACTCTTACCTCGCTGAAGGATCGGGGAGCGACAGAACAACTGAGTTCGAACTCTAACCTTGGCGACCACCAGGAGAGTATAAAAGCGTCTATGATTAAGCGCTGAGAAAGGTGATGGAGACTCAGCACCCCCCCATAATTTCTGCTCCGCTGAAGGATCAGGAGATTATAAATGCATGACGACATATGTCACTCAAGGGATCCTAACCCGTCACACGACTGGGACCAAGAATGAAAATGGAGCTCGAACCACTCGTTTCCGGGAATGGGGGGCAGCACACGAACACAGCAGTACAAAATGAGATGGAATTTCATTCACTAAGTACAGGCTCACAAAACAAAGCTGGACAAAATGCGAGATCCGAACTCGTACAACAACAGCAGACCAGTAGGGAGTAACTAAAGGGCCGCGTCCAGAAGGATGACGTAGGCGTATAATTCTAAGCTGCCCGTGCGACTCACGGTGACGACAGAAAAAGAAGCCTGGATAGTGAATTGTTCAGCGACATGTTATACAACTTCATACTCGCAACTGGAAGGACCTGGCGAGACCCTGAGATTTTTTGATGTCTACCCTACCTTAGTACGATCTTGAGCGATCATTGATTCCTTGGCCTTAATACGATTCGACGTAATCATGGAATTCTGGATATTTATGAATTATAGGCTTCTTGTACCGTCCCAAACACGTCCTACTCCATGCTTGGATAGTATGATCGCTTGAATTCTGAAAGTGACTTCCTCTTCTCATGTATACATGTCTGAATTCGAAAGGGAAGTGATCCGACCGCATGTCTTTCGCACTTACCCTATAACTGGGGCCATGGCTATTGAAAATATTTACAAATGGCATAACTTAAGTGCCTGTGTTTAACTTGTGTTGTGATCCTAACAGGCCCCCTTGAGGACCAAGAAACAAATGCAAAGAGAATGTCCATCTGCTGATCCCAATCGACTTCTAGAATGGGAAGCTCATATAAGGCTGGATATATCCCATACAGCAATTGGACAAGATGCAGCTATTTCGCCTCCAACCTCTCCCTTCATGCAGAAAGCAAGTGGGAACACCCGAGATGAACACGAACCAATCAGCAGTCACACAACGTGCAGCTTCGATTCAGAACGTCGTAGATGGAAACATGGGCGATGGAATGGCTATCTGCAACTTCCTAGATGAGAATGCAAGAATCACAATGAACTCAGGTCATGCACGACCAACTTCAGCTCCAGCTCAAATGGGTACTCAAGTGCTAGAGTACGCTCAACTCCAAGATGGAACGCAACAATTCGAAAAACAGGAGCCCGGTCAGGTCGAATGACTCGAACCATGACCCGGGAGCAATATCGACGTGGAAACAAGAAATCAGCAAAGACCCCCTTTGTAATCTCAGATTCGATGCTGGGGGCACCAGCCAGGGTCTTGATAATGTGCATCAATTCTTTGATGGCAACCTGCTCGCTAATTTGATTCGCCGCCTCTCGGGAGGCGGCACTTCTCGAGATGATATGGATAACAACAATTACAGTCATCACACGTGGGACGTCAGGATTCCCTGTTATTCCCCCAGACTTTAAATTTTCTCTATAACAAGACTTGCTCGGAGATTTTGATGAATTCAACCCTGAAGTGGATAGACTTTCATGGCAAAAAGGGTGTTAGCGTCGAGACGAATGACCTAGATGCCTTCCTGACAAAAGAATGGAGTATCTTCTAATTCCTAAAACGATAAGGACAAAGGAAAAGCCCTGGAAAACAATGACAAGAATGTGCAATTCCAAAGAGAATCTATACCACTAATCGAGCCCATGATCTTGTTTGTCAAGCACAATTGAACCGAGCATGAGAAAGAGACTCAATAAGACTGTGATAACCATTTCGGACTATGCTGAAGCATAAACGGTGGGGCCCAACTAACTTCATAACGACATTTATTCACTCGCATTCAACAACCTTACTTGACTCTGCAACTGATCTGATGAGAGTAACCGAAGTCGTTGATGCCCGATGAGGCAATCCTCACTATCTGACTAAAGAGAAGAGATGATATCAAAGCAAATGTGGTTCAACCACTTACATATACCATTCCGATTTTTGCTAAATTGAGAAACAGTACAGAATGATCTGGGTTGACTAAGATTGCTGAACCTGCAACTCTTACCGGATGCAACGGCAGGAAGTATAAAATCTTCAAGATTAAATGCCTTATTGACTCAACTCAACCCCCATCGATACTGGGGGCATAAGTACTGACCTCGCTTGTCCTCCGATGGCACTGAGAGCACAAGTGTCAGTTCATAGACTAACTTTGAAGACAATCCTGGCATGAAATGGGATTCAAAACATGTACGTCATGTCTCCGGAGTATAATCTTACTCATCTTTGCCGACCAAGCGAGCTAGCTTGTGGATCGAATGTGAACTTAAAGACTCAAACTACACCCAATGGAAGGTGTGACAAACCTATCTACTACCTTGCGATGGTGACGATCCTATAGGCACTGGTCCACGTAACTTTAACAACATCCCTTACCGACTACTTCATATGTGAATATTGGATTAAGAAACGATCCGTAACAGTTGTGGATTCTCTCGACTACGATCCAGAGTGATCATGGCTTTTGAATTCCTTACTATTACGATTCAATGCGATTTTAAGATCCTGAATCAATATCAAGATATCAGGCTAGTCCAATCTTGAGTACAAATGACAAATTCGTATGTTGATTCTGATGTGCTTTATCCCAACAGTCCAGTTGTTAGCTCAGAGCCCAAAGATTCTTACATCTCCCCATGATTTGGGTGGCTACTCCATTTATTGACTCATATGAAAAAGAAAGTCCAACCCTACCACGCGCTTGGCTTGCATAGAATGATGATGTTGTTTGGCAACGACCTGTGCGTGTAGAATCACGCTCGGGAGCCGACAATTTAGCATGACTTCTGACGGATGAATTAGATCTTTTGATTTGACAAGGTTTAAACAATTTCTTGATCGTCTCGAATACTCCTCTCATAGAACTTAGCCTGATTAGCTCCAATGGAAGCAATGCAACAATTGGATAAAGCCTTCTCAAGAACAAATGATATTCTAGAAAGATTTAGCTCAACATATTCAAAGCACATCTCATCCTCGATAAGATGTACTTTGGGGGGCAAAATGTTAGCCTGCTTTGTGACCAGGCTACCCAAAGCAAAGATCATGTTGACACAACTCTCGGTAAATGCTGTCTGAAATGGAATCTCTGGATAACATCGCTCTCTGGCATTGGAAGCATCGTCAGAAGACACAAGGCAGTTTGGTCAAAATCACAACATCAGTATAAACTGGCCCGAAACCCCTACCAAATGACCTCATTTGGATCTATTCACCTCATATACTCGTAGCCCTTTGAATTAGCTTCAGTTTGAGCTTTGGTTTGGCTCAATCGGACTTACGGTTTGAAAGTTACGCCCATTTCCGTGAACGAGTGTAAGCTGGCATATGACCGCGATCCGATCCGCCCTTGCCTACGCGATCCGATCCGCCCTTGTCTACGCGATCCGATCCGCCCTTGCCTACGCGATCCGATCCGACCCATGGCCGCGATCCGATTCGCCCTTGCCTACGCGATCCGATCCGACCCATGACCGCGATCCGACCCATGACCGCGATCCGACCTTCGGACCTGTTCAAACGCAGCTCGTTTTGACCTATTCTCAAGGCTACTGGTTCTCCTATTTTTCTGGATCGCCTGCCACGTACCCCATCACGAACCAGTCCTCCCAGGAGCTTTCCTACAGCTATAAATACACTTTCAGAGGGCATTTTCAGGGGACTTTTGGTATCTCCTCATCCATGGCTACCATGGCCAACACTTCTCCATGAATAACCACTATCTTCCTCAATAAATTCAATGGATTCGGAGAGAATTATTCATTGAATTCAAGTGATTGAAAGACAATATTCATTGTAATTGTAATATATGAGTGAAATGAGAAAATATGAAGTGGACGTAGGCTCGTTAACGCCGAACCACTATAAAAATCTCGTTGTCTTGCATTTTCTCTATTTTTCAGTTATTTCTTCATATCCTATGCTCAAAATACGACGATTTGGGTGTTAGGACCATTTTTTGGTCTAACACATATATAAATCAATATGATACTCATAACAAATACGTATACAAAACAATAAGACAAATATTTTTTGATAATTAATCAAGTCAATAAAATCTTCATAGATTTTGTCGTTGGTCAATCAAATCATAGTATAAATCATTATAACAATTATCATATACAAATCAATATGATAATATAAACCAAATCAGAGTATCATATATGAATAGATATGATACTCCTAACAATTATCATAAATAAATTAGTATGATAATATAATCAAATCAGAGTATCATATATAAATAAATACGATACTCAGAACAATTATCGTATATAAATCAATATGACAATATAATAAAATCAGAGTATCATATATAAATCAATACGATACTCATAACATTTATCATATAAAAATCAATATAATAATATAATCAAATCAGAGTATCAAATATAAATCAATAGCTACTCATAACAATTATCATATAAAAATCAATATGATAATATAACCAAATCAGAGTATCATATATAAATTAATACGATACTCATAACAATTATCATATATAAATCAATATGATAATATAATCAAATCAGAGTATCATATATAAATCAATATGTTACTCATAACAATTATCATATATAAATCAATATGATAGTTTAATCAAATCAGAGTATCATATATAAATCAATACGATACTCATAAAAATTATCATATATAAATCAACATGATAATATAATCAAATCAGAGTATCATATATAAATCAATACGATACTCATAACAATTATCATATTTAAACCAATATGATAATATAAAGTTAATCGATTATAGTAATGCAATAAAATATTAGGGAATTATGGGATAAACATAGCTCGACTCATAACATACCAAATAAAAAGACGGTTGTATTGCAAATTCACAGTGGTAGAGCACGAGCGTGCATCAAGACATCAACACCGTAATTTACTCATAGCGCCATAACACACTTGGCGATCAATACAGGTACCAAGACGGTCTAAGGAGAAGGCCGTATGCTACCCATTCACAACACGACTCGTCGGACCCCCACGCCACCATCTATTGTAGTCCGTGACCCACCAATCGAGAATCCCGATCGAAACAACAAAATTTCCCAATGTAGCAGACCACTGACCTTTGGTGGTAGATGGGCAAAAATAAAAACCACCGATTCAGGTAGCAATCCTAAATCAGGTCGACCAAGATGGAGTTTTGGTCCATTGGTACAACAGAGTCCAATCTATCCCAATCTCGAAACCAAAAGTATTTTTATAAACATTGTTTTATAATAGATATGCCATGAAGTTCAAAGTGTTTATAACATCAAATCACTTTGTAAACTTAATCATGTCTTTAAAATATACCATCACATGCAAAACAAAATAATAATCACAACCCGAATTAGACAAAACAAAGCTGATATTCAACTTTATCATATATAAAACAATATGATACATAAATCAAGTTAGAGTATCATATATAAGTTAATATGATACTCATAATAAATATCATATATAAAACAATATGACAAAATAATTCAAATCACAATAGTTGTGATAGAGAAAAAGATATCATTATAAGAATGGCATATAAGTATGCCAACTCAATGAAGAACTAGAACCACATCGATTAAAAAAGTGCCATATACTTTCAAATAGCAAGTACTTAAGTAATGCACTTGTGTCCCATACCACATTGCATTACTTTAATATTTACTAAATGGGAGTAAATCCACTTATTGAAAATACACACAAATAACTATTCCACAAAATTATAATGTTATAAATCGTATTTGAAAGACACTTATGTAGATCAACAATTGTCCCAAAATCCTAAATATGAAATTTGGTTCGTAAGTCATGTCTTAAAATTCATTCTATCTTTGTTTATAGACCAACTGCAAAGAATTATGTTTTTGACAATCTAGACATTAAACTTATACAAATCTTAAAACATAAAAGTCGTAACACATTTTCTAAGCTTTCCAAAAATTCAAGGCTTATCAAAATCCTATAAGAAACCACAAATTTGTAACCAAAACAATTTGTGTTTATCAATTTACATGTACCGATCTTGTAAAAATCATATAAAATCAACATTTAATCTTTTAAAGCTAAATTTTTTATAGTAACTTTGAATATCAGTCTAGTTTTTTGCACCAAATTTGAGAACCAAACTCAAAACCATTTGGTACGGATTCCATATTCTTCACAACCCATTTTCTGCTGTGTTCTAAAATTCTCAATTTTCATATACCCAATTTTCAAAAATCACAAAAATTCGAAATTTTGATATTTTTAATTCAAAATTTTTATATTAGATTTGAATATGAATTTAGTTTATGTGTACAAAATTTCAGAGCTAAATTCCTTACTAATTGGTACAGATTTCATGTTCTTTACATTCTATTTTCTATTGTGTTCTAAAGATCTCAATTTTCCTATACCTAACTTGCAAAAATCATAGAAATTCGAAATTTAATATTTTTAATTCAAAATTTTTACAGCATCTTTTAATATGAATATATTCAAAGCTAAATTCCTTACCATTTGGTACAGATTTCATGTTCTTCACATTCCATTTTCTGCTATGCTTTGAAAATTTCATTTTTCATATATCCAACTTGTAAAAATTATAAAAATTCGAAATTTAACCTTTTTAATTTAAAATTTTTATAGTAGCTTTGAATATGAATGTAATTCATGTGATCAAAATTTCAAAGCCTGATACCCTGCCAATTGGTTTAGATTTCATGTTCTTTGACAACTATTTTCAGCTCGTGTATGAAAATCTTAATTTTCATGTATCCACTTTGAGTCAATTCATCATACATGAAACAAGCATTTAAAATGCATTAGCATAATCAAATCACTCTTCCATATTGCCTCATCATAAAATTATTTCAATCTTAATTTAGAATTTCTATTAAATTTTAATTGCCAATATTCCAATAATACAAAATGACATAGGTGAAGGAAGATAACAATCAAACATACCTAAAGATTTCATCATTAGGTCTAAGGAAAGAATCTCAAACTATGAAATTGAATAAAAATTGAATCTTCACTCACCTACAACTCCAAAAAGCTATCTTTCAGCTCTTAAATTGATTAATCTTTTGATTGAAGGCCTTGGATTGGGAATCTTCTTTTATCTTCAATTTGTATGAAACTTTCATTGAATGGAATGATTAGAGATGAGAGAAATTTTTAGGTTTTTATATTTGTTCTCGGTTGTTCCTGGTTTGGGGAAAAAATACATAGTATAAATAATTGGTGAAAGAGGATGGGAAGGATTCTTACTCTTAGCTCCCACTCTAGAACCTTCAACCAAGTCCCCCCTCCTTTTATTTTATTACTTTCCCCATCTTTTTATTTCTTTTTATTTTATTTTCTTTTCTCATGTAACATAATGATTACTCTTTGTCTCTTTATGAGATATTTTCATTTTCCTCCTTATTATATTAGTTTCTAGAGTATTCATCAAAATATATTTTAAAATGAATACATCCTATATTTTTATTTTTATTTTGTTTACATTTTTTTCCTTTTTTTAAATTAATATAAAAGTTCTTTTCT
The DNA here is from genome assembly GCA_030737875.1 of Allium sativum. NCBI lineage: Eukaryota > Viridiplantae > Streptophyta > Magnoliopsida > Asparagales > Amaryllidaceae > Allium > Allium sativum. The sequence goes on from CM060918.1 coordinate 847,588,499, forward strand.
CTTCCTCTTTTTTTTTCCAAATGCATACTTGAAAACTAACACACACAAAAATAGTATGTTATTTAAACTTCGCATACATAAAGGCAAAACTTCTTTATGCAATCATAAAAAAATATATTTTTTCTTTTAAAAATTGTTATTTAATCAAAAGCAATAAACTTCATCATTGGTAAAATAAAACATGCAACCTTTTACATCAATTACATATGCAAAATAATTCATAAAACATGTATTTTCCTCTCACCCAAAATATATGTTTCAGTTTTATTTATTTATTTATTTATTCATTATTAAATATTTTATTTTATCTTAATTACCAAATCAATTAGTTGATTTGCAATTCAATTTCCCTAAGAAAAGTGGGTGTTACAGATGTATCCCTTATGTAAAAATTGCATCCTCGCAATTTCTACATAAGGGATACATATGTAACAAAATTATAGATTTGGGACAGAATTCCCCTTTGCAGAAATTGTGTCCTCGCAATTTCTACGCAAGGGATACATTTATAACAAAATTATAGATTGGGGTTTTGGTCTAGGTATGTACAACTATTATTATATTATGGGAGTGATACTTTGTAATATACAGACGTGTATGTTGTTTCTACTGTCTTGTTCTAATCCATATTCTAAATATATTATGTACTATGTCAAACCTGGGCTCTGAAACCAAAAATGTAACGCCCGACCCCTATATCCATGCTAACCAAGAGCAACACTAAGTATTACTGTCGGAAAGCACGGAGAATGAGACTCGATAGGGCTAAATGTTGTAATCATTCCCTTGAACGAACACTGACTTGATTTTTTTTTTTAATTTCTCAACTTACCATTCGTGCTCAGTATAAGTTCAAAGCAAGGGCACAAGAAAATTTCCCAAGTTACATAGTACAAAATATAATAGAATCAAGCGTAGCAAAATAACAACAACGAAATACATAATACATATCATAATAGAGATGTCCGGGATACATAATCCATAATACATAGCATCACTTCCCAAGTACATAATAGCATACATGCCATAATACTACTAGCTACTGGCAGTCCGAAGCTGCGTAGTCCAAAACCCCAAAACGTGGAAAAGAAAAGAGTGGCGCTGTAGTCCGCGCAAACCTATCCTGTTAACAATCATCAGCCTGACCCGAGGATTGTTTTAACAAAACAAATCACACTGGTCAGACTATGTGTAGTGTGAGTGAAGTATTTACGGACATTAAATAATTTATCAAAGAAGTAAAGATGCCACATGTATATGTCAACATGAGGCATACAATTGTTACAATATTTGAACAATTTAGCATAATCATCGCATTTAAATAAGCCATAATTCCAAACATATGTGTTGTATGTAACTCAATATAATACCAACATCAATTAACATGTGTAAAATAAAATGATGAAATAAATAAAGTTAGAGTATCACATATAAACCAAAAAAATACTTATAACTTTTATCATATATTAAACAGTATGATAAAATGAATCAAATCAGAGTATCATATCTAAATCAATATGATACTCATAATAAATCTAACCAAAGTATCACATATAAATTAATGTGATGCTCATAACAATTTTATAAATTAATAGGATACTCATTAGGTCAGAGTATCATAAACTAATGAAATCCACACGACATTTATCATAGACAAAAACAATATGATAAAATACCCCAAAACAGAGTACCATATATAAATCAATTTGATACTCATAAAAAATACATATACAAAACAATAAGATAAATATTTTATGATAATTAATCAAGTCAATAAAATCTTTATGGCTTTTGTCGTTGGTCACAATACAGATCAATATAACAATTATCATATATAAATCAATATGATAATACAAACCAAATCAGAGTATCATATATAAATCAATATGATGCCAGACGCCATTTCACCCATCCTGCTTGAATTCTAAAACTAACATTGTGACGATCCCAAAATCCGAGGGGCGGTATTAAGGATAATCATTGGAATATAACACATTAATCATCACAGCAGAGAACAGAAAATAGCAGAAACAATAAATAGAATAATTTTACATGGATATGACAGCGGAATCACAACATGTAGGAACATCAGAATAGCACAATGTGGGATATAACTTAGTAAATAAAAAGGAAAGTGATCAGTCATCATCGCCAGAGGCGGAATACATACATGCAGTGAGACATAATAAGGGTATCAGTCTACATCGCCAAAGGCGGTACATATACATAGAATAAGAAATACGGAAAGTAAATCAGTCTGCATCACCCGTGGCGGAATCATAATATAAGTATAGTAATGGCGGAAAAAGTCAAAGTCGTCTCTGTGAAGTCAGCCTCGCCATGAGCCAAAAATGCACCCTATGCAGCAGTGTAGAGCCAAAAACAACCTGTCACCTGTGTACTAGGCTGCCCGTGTGAAAATAAGGGCACCCGCGTTTGCAAAGTGAAACAAACAACGAGTCAGTCATGGGGACTGGTATGAGGAATCTATTTAACAGTTAAACAACAGTAATAAGAAAATCATAGGACCACGCCACTTTCGCGGAACGGGTTTACTCCAGTGATTGCTAGTGCATTTAAAACAAAGTAAATTCTTTTAAAACAACGCAATGCTTTTTGAAAGAATGAAGCCATTATAAGACTCAGGTCCCATCACACAATGCAACGCAAGCCGGTGGATAGAGTTTTACCTTATAATAGCCAAATATGCTTGATACGTATAAAGCGAAATCATTTGATATTATTACTAGTGCATATATTTTTCATAAACGAATAGCATAATAAATATCAATCATAGGCGACATGAGCATCCCATGCCACTATGTCGCCGTATATAAGTTACAATCGAATCCGTTATCTCGTATTGGAAATTGGATTTCCGTCATGAGTCTAGGCAAGGGGCAAGCTCGTCTCCGCTTCGAGACACTCTACCAAATGCCTCAGGACTACACACTCTGGGTAATCCCTGGATCGGCTGGGCCGGTCCTCTCTTACGTTTGAGGATTGGCAATTCCTAAACACACATTTCCCGGTCCTTACAGACCTATAATCGAGGCGCCTCGCATTCCAACAACCACATAGGTGAAAAATAGATATATATGTCAGGGCTGGTAAGTCACTGACACCACCATAGCTAGAAAGAAACGTCGTGCTCTCCCAGCGGCCCGTATCCCGTTTTTAACTCATACCGAGGTGTGAGGCTCGCGAATCTATGAAATACACAATGCCAGGCCACGTAGACCTTGCTTTGATCATCATCCACAAGACTTTGCTTTGCAATAGAAGCCTTGATCACAGCATCTTGGAAAGCCACATAGGCAGTCCACTCCATACGATTGATTTCCATCGATACATAACCCCTGAGCTCGTACGTCTCAGAGAAGGGCGTTAAGCAAAAGAATAAATTCCCCGCCGCCAAACAGATATATTTAACAGAGATCAATCAGTATAGAACAAAATCCAATGTCAGACACACAGTCCATTTACAAGTCCGTTCTGGGTCTGAACGAAACCGGAGGCGTCAATTCCTCGCAAATCCGTACAATCAACACATACGTTCAGACGGCTACTACTTCCGTCCCCTTCCGGTAGCTACTCCGGTCAGGAACCTCAGTAGCGCCCATCCAACCGATACGAAGATCGTCGGTCTTGAATCGTCTTTGCATTTTCCAATTCGAATCGCTCGATAAATTATTTGAAATGAGGGTTAGCTCTGTAACACCCCACCTCCACCAGGGTGTCTCTTGCAAGCACTCTGACTTTGGAGGGGCGTTTGAATCAGGTAAACATGCATAATGATATATCAAGACAGAACAAGAACATATGTATATGAGTAAACAGAGTAAATAACATGGATAAAACAGCGGAAGATTTTTAAACCATTTCAAACCAGTCTAGTACATCATAATGTCAATTTTCCAAATAAATAAGTCTAGTACATAAAAACAACATCATCTGAAACTGAACAGAAAAACATAAGTAGCTATCCCCAAAGCAGAAAAACCATAGCGAGCTCAAGTCCAAAGCATACATGAGCTATCCAAGAAAGCAGGTAGGATCCAAGCTAAGCTCCTGTATTCCCTCCCTGAGAACCTGGGGGGGGGGGAACGGAAGAAAAGAGGCGAAAGAAAACAGGTCAGTCAAAAAGACTGAGTAAGCCCTACTACCATCAATGTAAACTAATAAAGTTAACTGTCATGAGCAGCAGGAATGAACATAAGGATAACTACATACTGGCACGATAGATAAAGGTGTCATCGCATAATCAAGACTAAGGTTTTGCACCACAGATGTACTAGCAAACTAACATGGCTTGAATAAACAAGTATTGATCCCCCTGGCCCATGCTTTGGCCCAATAACCTGAAGTGACCTTCATACGAGGTCCAATAACATGAAGTGACCCTACCGCGAGGTCCAACCCAACGGTCTAGTCGATCGGCTCCCTAAGCCTATCTCGTCACGTGTTGGTGTCAATACGGCCCAAACATGAATGTAGTCGAACTGTGCCGGGTCCACCCGTCGGGTGTATCAAGCCCTAGGGTGTCAACCCCTAGACACCATAAACATGAGTGCACAGTCTCGGTCTACCGGTACCCGTGCTTGTTTTCTCCGACTACGGACTATGTGCACGACCAGAGTCCGCCCAGAACTACACCGGCGTACCACTCGGCCGTCGCTTTTGGTCGCTTACCTCCAGCCCAGTAATCGTGCCCCCTCCCTAGCCTAGTCCCTAGGGCCTTGATGATACAAACTTGGGATTACTGCGGAGTGGACCCCCGTTGCTAGGATTTTTCTAGTGGGTTAAGTACGGTTTCACCCCCTTGCTAATCGTGGATTAACTTGGTTAAGTGTAACGACTAGTTCACGACTTAACCCCGATTAATTTACCAAGCCCAAATTGGTTAAGTATTAAATGGTCCATGACTTAACCCTAATCATGAGGCATTAATTAATTAATGCGCCTTAACCTCTCACATTAGACTTTGTTGTGGTTACTAGTTAAGCCGGGCGGGTCCGGGTAGCTTTACACCACAACTTGGTCTAACCTCGGGTCCAAGGTACAACATGACCAACTTCTCACATTGGGTCCTATTGTTTGTAGCAACTAGTTAGGCCGGTCGGTTCCGGGTAGGTTTACGCTACAAACTCAACCCAACCTCGAGTTGGCCACACTTATCTTTTCTAAGTGTCATGTCCATCACATTACAAGTTTTCAAGCAATTGGGTAGACCTAACTTAATAGGTAAATTCCCAATGGGTAGACCTAACTTAATAGGTAAATTCCCAAGCTCATGTTTTTATGTCTTTTAAGTTTACCCAAACCCCAAACGCAATCCCATCAGTTACATATCGCAATAGCGCATAAAGGATAGAAAGAGGGAACTTGGCATAATCATGACATAAAAGTGTTAAAGCCACAAGTTCAACATGGTGGCATACGAAATGTTCATGTGTTCATACACTTGCATATTACATTTTTAGGCCCAAACAGCATGCATAACATGATAACATGAACCACATGACCATCCCAAACTTGCATAACATACTTGCATACCATATGACAACTTGCATATCAAACTTGCATAATTAAACTTGCATAACATATGACAACTTGCATATCATACTTGCATAAACAAACTTGCATAACTTATGGCAACTTGCATATCATACTTGCATAAACAAACTTGCATAACATATGAAAACTTGCATATCATACTTGCATAAACAAACTTGCATAACTTATGGCAACTTGCATATCATACTTGCATAAACAAACTTGCATAACATATGACAACTTGCATATCATATTTGCATAAATAAACTTGCACAACATATGACAACTTGCATATCATGCATTTAACTTCAAAGTTCAAGTATGAGAGGAATAGGGCTTACAATGCTTATGCGGACTCAAATGAGTATAGCAAATGTAAGAAACCCCTTATGCAACAAATTAAAACCCCAAAAATGCAAGCAAACTTGATCAAGACTCCTCCTTTATGATGCCAATAAAGAAACAAGACTTTGATGCAAGCTAAAGAGGATCATACAAGCCTAAATACACTTGTATGCATGGAAATCTCTTAGAAATTTGTTTAGGAATTGTATGAAGAGAGTGGAGGCCAAGAGAGGTTTGATTTTGCCATAGTTTAGTTATAGGATAGATTAATGATGATTTAGGGTAGGTTAGGGTCTTATTTATAGATTAGGCTAGTGATTTAGACCATAGGATTAAACCCTAGTTCTCATCTCAACCCTCCAAATCGAATCTGGCCCCCAAGCTCAACACAAACCCAAACTGGTGCACCTGGCAGAACTGGGCGTCTGAGCCAAGTCGACAGCCAAGTCGACAGGGCTGTCGACCTGGTCTGACCCAGTCGACTCCCAAGTCGACAGGGCTGTCGACTTGGGTACTGTGGCGGGAATTTTCCCTCCTGGCCCAAACTGGCCCAATTCCCAATTTTGATTTGAATTTGAAATCTGTTTTTACTTAGGAATTTTCTGAAGACTTCGTTGGGCCTTAATTGGGTCATACGGACTCCGATCTTCGAAAACTCGGACTCTATTTCGCGTATTTTTCCGAGTCGAACGCAATGGCATAGCCCGTTTCCCTTGATTCAAATTTTAGAATTAAATTCTGCCTCGATTTATGTTATAACAGGTTATTGAAAATACGGGTTGTTACATTCTCCCCTCCTTAAAGGATTTCGTCCCCGAAATCTTCAAGTTAGGAAGAACGTATCCTACCATCAACATCCATCTACTCAAAACATCATCCACGAGCAATCATTGTCCTTACAAGATTCTAAATGCTAGATGAACATATGCAAAGGTGTGTGTATATGTACTTATCTAATGCAAATATCATCAATGCAGATTATGTTAGTGAAATGAATCCATATGTATGCAATTCCTAACATAATGTATATCATCTATATGTGTGCACATAACATACATCCATATGCAACATCCATGTGATAACACACAATTTTCATCCATGAATAAGCATAAACACTCATGCATATGCAATATTAGGAGTGTGCGAGCCGATCTAGTGCCTAATGTGTATAATGCATCCACGAGCAACAACTTGCAATCACTTGCAACCACTTGCAACCATCAAGTATAACATGTTTCAAACACATGTTTCATCCAAAGGGTTTCTTCCTAAGGTTCTCATGACAAGATTAACATGATAAACTAGATAAATATGGATAGCAAAGAGAAGGATATGCTAACAAAGAAAAGAGATTGAGAGTGTACCCTCAAAAAGGAATGGATAAAGCCTACGCATCTTCGCCTCGGTTTCCCAAGTTGCGTCTTCCTCGGCTTCACCCCATTGAACCTTCACCAACTTGACCTCTCGATTCCTTAGCTTCTTGGTCTCCGTCCCCAAGATACGAATCGGAGCTCTCCTCAAGGTAGCTTCTTTCTCCACTTCCACATCTTCCAGAACACTCGGCTCAACAACCTCTGCTGATTCATGTAAACACTTCCGAAGATGCGAAACATGAAAAACATCGTGCACTCCGCCAAGCTTCTCGGGCAACTTCACTCTATAAGCCATCTGCCCGATCCTCTCTATAATAGGGAAGGGTCCAACAAATCTCGGTGCTAACTTCCCAACGGCTCCAAATCGGACTACATTCCGCAAAGGAGAAACCTTCATGAAAACCATGTCCCCAACATCAAACTCCAAATCAGTTCTCCGCTTATCAACATAGGATTTCTGTCGGTCTTAGGCTGCTTTCATCCGTCTCCGAATCAACTCGATTTTCTCGGATGTATCTCTGATCATATCAGGCCCAAGTATCAGCTTATCTGTAGTCTCCCACCAACATGTAGGGGACTTACACGGCCTTCCATATAAAGCTTCAAATGGTGCCATCCCTATGCTTGCCTGATAACTGTTATTATATGCAAACTCAACAAGAGGAAGATGGTCTTCCCAAGTACCACCAAAATCCAGAATACAAAGCCTCAATAGATCCTCGAGTACTCTATTCACCCTTTCGGTTTGACCGTCCGTCTGTGGGTGATAAGCAGTACTCAGATTCAACCTCGTGCCCATAGCCTCTTGCAAGCTATTCCAAAACTGGCTTGTAAAGATTGGGTCACGGTCACTGACAATACTAGAAGGGACTCTATGAAGTCTCACAATCTCTCGAAGATATACGGACGATAGCCAAGATGCGGTCCTCTTGTTCTTTATCGGGATGAAATGAGCACTCTTCATAAGTCTATCTACAATAACCCAAATGCTCGTATTCCCTTTCCTTGACCTTGGTAGCCCATCAATAAAATCCATGGAAATACTCTCCCACTTCCAAAGTGGAACGTCTAGAGGATGCAATAGCCCACCGGGCTTCTTTGACTCGGCCTTAACTTGCTGGCAAATGATACATTTAGAGACATACTCTACCACATCCTTCTTCATCCCGGGCCAAAAGAAAATACGCTTCATATCTCTATACATCTTATCTCCGCCCGGATGTATAGTCAACTTAGAGCGATGCGCTTCCTCCAGAACTTTTCTTACTAAATCTTCTACCATGGGAACACATAACCTTCCATCTCTCCTCAGCCAACCCTTGTCATCAACAGAATATCGAGCGAGGTGACTAGATGTCTCTCCTCGAGTCAGCTTATCCATAATCTCAACTATGTGAGGGTCTTCTCTCTGCGAAGCCCCGACTTGATCAAGAATGGTAGGCCTGAGTTCTAGAGATGCTAAAGAACCGGTCATCGACTCAACCGCCAAAGAGAAATCAAAGGTTGCCACATACTCTAAATTCTTCATCTCAATGAATAGAGGACTTAGGGTCAACCTTCTTCTACTCGATGCATCAGCTACCACATTCCCCTTGCAAGGGGTATAAGCTATCTCGAAATCATAGGATGCCAAGAATTCCATCCATCTTTGCTGCCTCAGATTTAGATCCTTCTGAGAAAAGAGATACTTCAATGACTTGTGATCGGTATAAAGCTCAAATCATTCTCCCAGAAGATAATGGCGCCAAGCCTTGAGTGCATATACTATTGCTACCAACTCTAAGTCATGAGTGGGATAATTCTTCTCATGCACCTTGAGTTGTCTACCGCCAAAGCATATCACCCTTCCTTCTTGCATCAAAACAGCTCCCAACCCCGTGCCACACGCATCGGTGTATACTGTAAGTAATTTCCCTCCATCGGGCAAAGCTAGAACGGGTGCTGATGTGAGAGCTCTCTTGAGCTTCTGAAAAGCAAGCTCGCATTCTATGCTCCAAGCAAAAACTAAATTCTTCTTCGTCAATTTAGTGAGAGGAGCAGAAGTCTTCGCAAAGTCCTTGATGAACTTCCAATAAAAACCCGCAAGACCTAGAAAACTTCTCACTTCGGTTGCATTCCATGGAGTCTTCCAATCTTGAACTGCAACCACCTTAGCGGGATCCACCGCTAAGCTTTGCTTAGACACTATATGCCCAAGAAATCTAACTTCCCTTCTCCAAAAGTGACACTTGGAGAACTTGGCCTTCAACTGATGCGCTCTAAGCGTATCCATCACCTCCATGAGATGCCTTGCGTGCTCTTCCTCATCCTTAGAGAAGATCAGAATATCATCTACGAAGACCACGACAAACTTATTCAAGAACTCCCTGAACACCCTACTCATCAAGTCCACGAAATATGCGGGTGCATTAGTCAAGCCGAACGGCATGACAAGCCATTCGAAGAATCCATCTGGAGTTCTGAACGCAGTCTTGTCTATACTATCCTCAGCTACCCTGAGCTGATGGAATCCAGTAGCAAGATCAAGCTGAGAGAAGACAGAAGCACCGACAAGCTGGTCAAAGAGATCATCGATCCTCGGTAACGGGTGTCTGTTCTTCTTAGTCAGCTTATTCAACTCTCGATAGTCAACACATAGTCGGAGAGAACCATCCGCCTTGGTAGCAAATACCACAGGCGCTCCCCACTCAGATATACTTCGTCTAATGAAGTTCTTCTCAAGCAACTCTTTCACTTGCTTGCTTAGCTCCCGCCTTTCACGCGGAGCCATGTGCCGAACGGGCAAAGAAACCGGCTTTGCATTATCCACCAGATAAATGCAGAAATCAATCTCTCGCTTAGGGGGCAACCCCCTAACTTCATCAAAAACATCCGGATACTCTCGGACAACTCTCACAGACTGAAGAGTTTCCACTGACGAATCAAGCGATTCCAGATAGCACAACATGACGGGACCTCTCGGTTCACAAGAAATCTCTAGGGTGTTCCCGAGGCTAGTCACGAGCCTCACAACCCTATGCTCACAATCAAGAATGGCTCCATATCTGGACAGCCAATCCATGCCCAATATCAATCCGTATCCCCTGAAACCAAGAACATAAGCACTGCACAAGAACTCTACACTCAGTATAGAGATCCTCAAATCCCCACATATCATAGACAAATGGGCGGAACCCCCAATAGGATTTGAGACACAAACGGGATCATCTACCAAGCTAGTACTAAGTTGCAAACTATCAACAAGATCAGATGAGATAAAACTATGCGATGCACCAGAATCAAACAAAGTACGAACTGGAAAATCAGAAATATATACAAGGCTCTCAACAGAAATACTACCTCGATCGGGAACTGGAGTGGTAGTGAGAGCATGAACTTGCCCTCCTGCGGGTCCAGCACCCTGAGTCTGACCCTGGCCTTGCCCCTGTTTCTTCGGCCAATCCTTGCTGAGATGTCCAGCCTTATCGCATAAAAAGCATTCACCATTCTTTCTTTTTCTCTTCCTACAATCCTTAATAAGATGCCCAACTGTACCGCAATAATGGCACTTCTCCTTGTTGTTCTTGCCCTTGTTGTTGTTCCCCTTGTTGCCTTGACCCTTGTTCTTGTTCTGATTGCCTTGACTGCTTTGACCACTAGTATTGCCCTGATTTCCCTTTCCCTGGGAATCGGTCTTCTTGACTTGAGTATCATTCTTCTTGACATCTCCCTGAAGTAACGCCATATCAACCAAACTCTCAAACGTGGCCCCATGAGGAATATGTGACATGGCCAATCCCTGTAACGGCTCATTTAACCCTCTAGCAAAACGAAGAGCGTTCTTCTGAGGAGTATTCACCATATCCAAGCCAAAACGAGCTAACTGATTGAACTGGTTCACATATTCTTTGATAGACATATCTCCTTGCTTCAAAGTTATGAATCTCTCCATCTGCAGATTCTGCTCAGCGGAAGATAGAAAGTTAAGCACGAACCTTGCCCTGAGATCGGCCCAAGTCTCAACAGGCCTAGAACCATTGGTGACTTCTCACCAATAAGCGGCTTCATCCTTCATAAGCCAAACCGCCAATAAGACCTTCCTCTGATCGTCTATACCAAAGATAGCAAACAAATCCTCGGTCTCTTTCAACCAATTTCTGGCCTCTACAAAAGTCTCAGTGCCTTGAAAATTCTTGCCACCCATTGCTTTGAAATCCTTGGAAATCTTTGCGAAGTCAACTTGAGGATGCTGAGGGGGAGGAGGAAGAGGAACCTCAGCAACAGGAGGAGGAGGAACATTAGCAACGGGAGGAGGAATATTAACTACTGGAGGAGGAGGAGGGACATCTGCGGGGCCGGCTTCGGTCGCCCTAGCCTCCAAAAGTCTCCTATACCAAATGGGTACATGCACTCCCTCCGGAATAACAAAGTTATCAACCATACTGAAAAAAAAGAAAAAGACAGATTCAGAATGGAGAATAACGAAGGGATTCTGCTAATGGCTTTTTGGGGAATAGCCTTTTAAAATAAACTAGACTTTTCTTTGGAAAATACTTTATACTTGGTTTTGAAAATAGTTTTCCAACAGTTTTTTTATAAAACCTTTTTGTTCCTTCTCGTAAACCATATGCTCTGATACCAAATTTGTAACACCCCACCTCCACCAGGGTGTCTCTTGCAAGCACTCTGACTTTGGAGGGGCGTTTGAATCAGGTAAACATGCATAATGATATATCAAGACAGAACAAGAACATATGTATATGAGTAAACAGAGTAAATAACATGGATAAAACAGCGGAAGATTTTTAAACCATTTCAAACCAGTCTAGTACATCATAATGTCAATTTTCCAAATAAATAAGTCTAGTACATAAAAACAACATCATCTGAAACTGAACAGAAAAACATAAGTAGTTATCCCCAAAGCAGAAAAACCATAGCGAGCTCAAGTCCAAAGCATACATGAGCTATCCAAGAAAGCAGGTAGGATCCAAGCTAAGCTCCTGTATTCCCTCCCTGAGAACCTGGGTGGGGGGGGGAACGGAAGAAAAGAGGTGAAAGAAAACAGGTCAGTCAAAAAGACTGAGTAAGCCCTACTACCATCAATGTAAACTAATAAAGTTAACTGTCATGAGCAGCAGGAATGAACATAAGGATAACTACATACTGGCACGATAGATAAAGGTGTCATCGCATAATCAAGACTAAGGTTTTGCACTACAGATGTACTAGCAAACTAACATGGCTTGAATAAACAAGTATTGATCCCCCTGGCCCATGCTTTGGCCCAATAACCTGAAGTGACCTTCATACGAGGTCCAATAACATGAAGTGACCCTACCGCGAGGTCCAACCCAAAGGTCTAGTCGATCGGCTCCCTAAGCCTATCTCGTCACGTGTTGGTGTCAATACGGCCCAAACATGAATGTAGTCGAACTGTGCCGGGTCCACCCGTCGGGTGTATCAAGCCCTAGGGTGTCAACCCCTGGACACCATAAACATGAGTGCACAGTCTCGGTCTACCGGTACCCGTGCTTGTTTTCTCCGGCTACGGACTATGTGCACGACCAGAGTCCGCCCAGAACTACACCGGCATACCACTCGGCCGTCGCTTTTGGTCGCTTACCTCCAGCCCAGTAATCGTGCCCCCTCCCTAGCTTAGTCCCTAGGGCCTTGATGATACAAACTTGGGATTACTGCGGAGTGGACCCCCGTTGCTAGGATTTTTCTAGTGGGTTAAGTACGGTTTCACCCCCTTGCTAATCGTGGATTAACTTGGTTAAGTGTAACGACTAGCTCACGACTTAACCCCGATTAATTTACCAAGCCCAAATTGGTTAAGTATTAAATGGTCCATGACTTAACCCTAATCATGAGGCATTAATTAATTAATGCGCCTTAACCTCTCACATTAGACTTTGTTGTGGTTACTAGTTAAGTCGGGCGGGTCCGGGTAGCTTTACACCACAACTTGGTCTACCCTCGGGTCCAAGGTACAACATGACCAACTTCTCACATTGGGTCCTATTGTTTGTAGCAACTAGTTAGGCCGGTCGGTTCCGGGTAGGTTTACGCTACAAACTCAACCCAACCTCGAGTTGGCCACACTTATCTTTTCTAAGTGTCATGTCCATCACATTACAAGTTTTCAAGCAATTGGGTAGACCTAACTTAATAGGTAAATTCCCATTGGGTAGACCTAACTTAATAGGTAAATTCCCAAGCTCATGTTTTTATGTCTTTTAAGTTTACCCAAACCCCAAACGCAATCCCATCGCTTACATATCGCAATAGCGCATAAAGGATAGAAAGAGGGAACTTGGCATAATCATGACATAAAAGTGTTAAAGCCACAAGTTCAACATGGTGGCATACGAAATGTTCATGTGTTCATACACTTGCATATTACATTTTTAGGCCCAAAAAGCATGCATAACATGATAACATGAACCACATGACCATCCCAAACATGCATAACATACTTGCATACCATATGACAACTTGCATATCAAACTTGCATAATAAAACTTGCATAACATATGACAAATTGCATATCATACTTGCATAAACAAACTTGCATAACTTATGGCAACTTGCATATCATACTTGCATAAACAAACTTGCATAACATATGACAACTTGCATATCATATTTGCATAAATAAATTGCATAACATATGACAACTTGCATATCATGCATTTAACTTCAAAGTTCAAGTATGAGAGGAATAGGGCTTACAACGCTTATGCGGACTCAAATGAGTATAGCAAATGTAAGAAACCCCTTATGCAACAAATTAAAACCCCAAAAATGCAAGCAAACATGATCAAGACTCCTCCTTTATGATGCCAATAAAGAAACAAGACATTAATGCAAGCTAAAGAGGATCATACAAGCCTAAATACACTTGTATGCATGGAAATCTCTTAGAAATTTGTTTAGGAATTGTATGAAGAGAGTGGAGGCCATGAGAGGTTTGATTTTGCTATAGTTTAGTTATAGGATAGATTAATGATGATTTAGGGTAGGTTAGGGTCTTATTTATAGATTAGGCTAGTGATTTAGACCATAGGATTAAACCCTAGTTCTCATCTCAACCCTCCAAATCGAATCTGGCCCCCAAGCTCAACACAAACCCAAACTGGTGCACCTGGCAGAACTGGGCGTCTGAACCAAGTCGACAGCCAAGTCGACAGGGCTGTCGACCTGGTCTGACCCAGTCGACTCCCAAGTCGACAGGGCTGTCGACTTGGGTACTGTGGCGGGAATTTTCCCACCTGGCCCAAACTGGCCCAATTCCCAATTTTGATTTGAATTTGAAATCTGTTTTTACTTAGGAATTTTCTGAAAACTTCGTTGGGCCTTAATTGGGTCATACGGACTCCGATCTTCGAAAACTCGGACTCTATTTCGCGTATTTTTCCGAGACGAACGCAATGGCATTGCCCGTTTCCCTTGATTCAAATTTTAGAATTAAATTCTGCCTCGATTTATGTTATAACAGGTTATTGAAAATACGGGTTGTTACAAGCTCAGCCTTTTCAAATAATTCACGTCATTAAAATTTAAATCGATTTTTATATGGTTATATTATTCGACATCCATCTTTCAGTTATTTAGTGTTATTTTTGTGCCAAACATATACAACCACGAAATATCAAACAATTCAAGCCCAAATGGTTTATTTTCAATCAATGTCGCTTATAATATTTTATAACGATTTTTCGCCATTTTTATTTATTTAAAAATGGCCATATTTAATTAAACGACGTTTCAGGTCGTGCCGTGGCATTGGCGCTGTTTTTCCCTTAATTTTTTTTACACATATCGGAAAATCTAACCATTGGATTTCTCAAAGTCTATATCAGTGGGAAGATATTCCCAAAGCGAACCCAAGGTTCCAGTTTCGTGAAAATCCGACGGTCGGATCTCCCACACTAGTCGTTTGAAGTTACGGTTTCAAAATTCGAACTGCAGCATCGTTATTCGATTTAATTTAATTATATTTATATTTATATATAAATATAAATGATTCTGGCGCTGTTTTTCTTTAGATTTGAATTAAATATTCCGAACAATCCAACCGTTGGATTTTTACAAGGTTGGTGCCGTTGGGAAGATATTTCCAAGGCGAACCCAGCGGTTGCGGTTTCGGGAAAATCCGATGGTCGGATTTCTCGCACTAATCGTTTCAAATTACGATTCCGAAACATGAATTGCACGGCCTCTATTCCTTTTTATTTATATTTATATATATAAATATAGTTCATTCTATTATTTCAACTATAGTTCATTCTATATTTTCAACTTCGTTTTCACTTCAAATATTTCACTAACGCCTTAATATTTCGAAAAATTTCGCCATAACCTCCTTTGTATGGGGAGGGGTTTGGAAATTTATTTGGCCGTATTAGGTACCCAATAAATCTTAAAAAGCATTCACATATTTATAGTGATATATTCTGGTGTTTACGGGGGAGCACGTATTGATAATCACTCCAGAGAATAAATTCCCGTCACCCCATTTCCGTGTGGAAATAAATAGTCCATGTGTCGTATCTAATAACTAGAGCGACGTGATTATTGTCAACTCCAGACCCGTGTGGGGTTTTTATTAATCTGGCAATTTATCGTTATAATTTATATAGTCCATATCAGTCATCAGTTCAACCTGTAGTACATAGTCATCGCCATACAAGCCTCTTGCTTGTATGGTAAATCTTCCACCTCGTCACACAAGCTCCATTTGCTTATGTGGAATATGATGAACTATGCCTATCGTCAAGAAGTATGCCATGTAGTGTAGTTCAAAATTAATTGTTACTATCCTATGGCGTTATTTATCATTTCACACAGAATAACCAACACTCCGCATCCAATGGCATTCACAGGAGTGGATATATAAATAAAATTGCGCAGCCAACTCATCAAGGTTTACCTATTTGTCGGGTATGCAAATAATTTCTTTACTCTACAGCTAATCCATTTTTCCTGTTCAACACACGTATGTATATGCAGAACAAAGCTAATAATAATATTTCTAGCAAACTATTATTTATTTCAGCACGTGTGCATTTTATCTAAGCGTATACATGAAAAAAGAAATATTTTTATCATCAAACATATTTATTCGACACGTGTGTATTTTTAACTAAGCGTATACATGATAAAAGAAATATTTTTATCATCAAAAATATTTATTCGACACGTGTGTATTTTTAACTAAGCGTATACATGATAAAAGAAATATTTTTATCATCAAAAATATTTATTCGACACGTGTGTATTTTTATCTCTTCATGTTCACAATAAAGGTGTAGTTTTTATTGTCGATTCATTTTATTTTTAAAAGACGATAACATTCAACACATGAATTTCTACTCGACGAACAAAGTGCAATTCAACACATGAATATTCGATATAGTTTGTATATATATAAAAATGTGATTTTTATCGCTAAAGCCATTTGTTCAAATTCAAATAATATTCAACACATGAATTTCTACTCAACGAACAAATTGCAACTCAACACATGAATATTCGATATAGTTTGTATATATATAAAAAAATGTGATTTTTATCGCTAAAGCCATTTGTTTAAATTCAAATAATATTCAACACATGAATTTCAACTCAAAGAATGAATTGCAACTCAACACATGAATATTCAATATAGTTTGTATATATATAAAAATGTGATTTTTATCGCTAAAGCCATTTGTTTAAATTCAAATAATATTCAACACATGAATTTCAACTCAATGAATGAATTGCAACTCAACACATGAATATTCGCTATAGCATATGTAATTAATTTCAATGAATGAAAATTATTCTAACACATAAATATTTCAGAAAATTTCGGCAGCATAACGGCAGGGTAGTTAAAACCAGGACCGTCCCTAGTACGGCTCCTCGCTCTACCTTAAAACCTCGCGGTTTTTGACAATGGGGATCATGCATCTAGTTCGCACGTAGGCGACATGTTTTATTTTCAATTCCACAATTCTATTCTAGTTTGTTTCAACCACAAGAGGGTATTTTTCAACCACAAAGGAATTTTTCAACCATAAAGGTATTTTTCAACCATAAAATCAATCACAAACAATTATTTCCAACCATTCGTCATACTATATAATATCACGTCAATCACAAGCAATAAATATCGTCCATGGTCTGTGGACGAGGGGAGTGTATATATATATATATATATATATATATATATATATATATATATAATAATTCACTTGCATTTTATCACAACTCAAAGCATATATGTTTCATTCAACGCTTGTATAATTTGTACATCGCTAATATAACTTATACAACACATGTACATGAGGTATACAATGCGTATATAATTTACACTTCGCTTATATAATTTATACAACACGATTTCATTCACACAAATAGTTTAGATTCCTCACATTGGTTATTGCAGTGCTAAAAATCGTAGTAAGGTCAGAAAAATCTGCGGCTTCTTCTAAAATATAGAGAGCCTCCTTGCGGTCACGGTGTCTCCTGTTTCATCAAATTTCGTTAAAGAACGAAAAAGATATTATTTTTCAAAGTTTTGCAACACTTAAAAGTGTTATTTTCATTTCAGAATTTTACATCAGAAAAGTTTTTAAAACTTCGAAACTAGGTCTCGATTTTTAAGCCAAACCGTACCTCGATGCTTCGATCAGACCACGGTGCGTCAGAGAGCTACGAAAGACCTCCAGATTGGCGGTGGTGGCGATGGGTTCGGTTGCTCCTGTGGGTCGCGGCGGCGCTCTGAAAGGCTCGACTTTCTGGTCGAATTCCGTCGTCTACGGTTGATGGATGGATGCGTGGCTTGGTCGGATGGGTAGAGGAGGCGAAGGCGGTCAGAAGCTTCAACAGGCGGCGGCGGCGAAATCGCCTGAGGCGGCGGCTAAATGGACGAGAAGTTTCGAGCACCCTACGTCGTCCAGATCGCTGGCGTCTAGGGTTTCTTCGTATTTTTTTTATAAAAGAAAAATTCCTATTAGCCAGAGCTTTATAGGAATTTTTAAATAGTGTTTTCGCAAACGGACTCCTTTTTAAACCCAACGACTGTCGCCCTAGCTAAATACCCCCATTCCGGAAACAATGGGATATGTTTCGTTGGCCAATTCGACTGTTACAGTCAGTTATTTTTCAATTTAAAACATAAAACATTCGATATTTAATTTAAACGTACATTTTAATTTGCCAGGGCCACAAACTGAATCTAAAAATTCCAGAAAAATAAATCTAGCTTTGTTTTGACGATACGGTCCTAACAAAACTAGTTTCGTCGAATTCTGAGCTCGTTTGAAAAACGGCCATTTTTAGGTCGACCCATTTTAACAGAATTTGACCAATCACATTTTCTTCTGCCCCGCTCACATAATAGCTTCAAAAATTATGAAATTTGAAACTTAGCAATAATTTGACATCCCGGACCCAACAAAAGTGGTTTCGTCGAATTCCGAGGTCGTATGCAAAATATCAATTTTCAAGGGCTATATCTGCTATATAGCGACCTTTCTGAAAATTCATTTGGCCATAACTTTTGATTTCCATTATGAAACTTTGATTTTTCAGATTCGTTAGAAAGGTATTGATAAACAAATTTAAATATTTTCAGTTTCATCAAAATCCGTTATATTTTCCACCCGGTATAGTCGAACAAAGTTTGTATTCAAAATTTCGAACTGCAATACTATACCCAATTCTATATTTTATTGAAATAGGCTATTTCAACCATTCAAATTCTTTGGTAATAACCTAATTTAAAAATTTTAAATTGGTTCACATTTTCTGGGTTATTACAAACATCCTTAACAATCTCCCCATCAAACTGCAACATAGATCATAAGTATCGAAACAATTCCTTCTTGGGTACTACTCTACCGGTCGAGGTGATCACTCTGTCATCTGAACTGACACTGCTAAACTCACACTTCAAATACTCTGTTTTAGTTCTGCTAATCCTGAAACCCTTTGATTCCAAGGTCTCCCTCCATAACTTTAGTTGTCGATTAACCCTTATTCTAAGGTCTCCCTCCTCTTTTTCCCTGGCTTGGGATAGGCTGCATAGAAAACTATACAGGCAGAGTTTGATACTTATAACAATTATCATATATAAATCAGTATGATAATATAATCAAATCAGAGTATCATATACAAATAAATACGATACTCAGAACAATTATCATATATAAATCAATATGATAATATAATCAAATCAGAGTATCATATATAAATCAATACAATACTCATAACAATTATCATATATAAATCAATATGATAATTTAATCAAATTAGAGTATCATATATAAATCAATATGATACTCATAACAATTATCATATATAAATCAATATGATAATATAATCAAATCAGAGTATCATATATAAATCAATACGATATACATAACAATTACCATATATAAATCAATATGATAATTAAAGTTAATCGATTATAGTAATGTAATAAAATATTAGGGAATTATGGGATAAATATAACTCGACTCATAACATACCAAATAAACAGACGCTAATATTGTAAATTCATAGTGGTAGAGCATGAGCACGCATCGAGACATCTGCACTGTAATCTACTCATAGAGCCAATAACACACCTGGCGATCAACCTAGGATAACCAAGACGGTCTAAGGTGAAGGCCGTATGCTACTCGTTCATGGCACTACACGTGGGACCCCCACACCTCCATTTATTGTAGTTCGTGACCCACCGATTGTGAATCCCGATCGAAACAACAAAATTGCCCAATGTAGCAGACCGTTGACCTTTGGTGGTAGATGAGCGAATTTAAAACCAGCGATTCACGTAGCGATCCTGAATCAGATCGACCAAGATGGAGTTTTGGTCCGTTGGTACAACAGAGTCCAGTCTATCCCAATCTCGAAACCAAAAGTATTTTTATAAACATTATTTTATAATAGATATGCCGTGAAGTTCAAAGTGTTTATAACGTCAAAACACTTTGTAAACTTAATCATGTTTTGAAAATATACCATCACATGCAAAACAAAATAATAATCACAACCCGAATTAGACAAAACAAAGATGATATTCAACTTTATCATATATAAAACAATATGATAAAATAAATCAAGTCAGAGTACCATATATAAGTCAACATAAAATGTAAATTCTATTTATCAACCCTATATAATTTTATTTAATTTGCCAAAATAATTATGAATTTGAAGTCAAAATAAAAATTGAGAAATTTATTTTGAATAGAATTAGAATGTATATATTTATTTAAATCAAAGTTAGAATATAAATATTTATTTAATTATAAAAGGAATTGAAAATGGCGCGGTAGTTTGAAAATTCGATTTCAAACTTCAAATGAATGTACATGATTCAAAATAAACCAAATTTTAGTGAATCCAGAAATATTTGAATCTGTTTGAAAATATCATTCCAACGAATCTGAAAAACCCATATTTCATTGCGGGAATAAAAAGTTATGTCCAGTTGAAAATTCAGAATAGTCGCTATTGGAATATAGCCCACAAAAATAGTGATTTTGCAAAAGACCTCCGTTTTCGATGAGACCACTTTTGTTGGATCCAGGATGTCAAATTATAGCTAGATTCCAATTTTCATAGTTTTTGGAATCAGTATGTGAGCTTGGTGAATTTAAACGAGTTTGGTAATTTCAATTTGAATTTAATCGACTGGAAAATGACCGTTTTTCAAACGATCTCCAAATTTGATGAAATTAGTTTTGTTAGGACCATGTCGTCAAAACATAGCCAGATTTATATTTCTGGAATTTTTGGAGTCCGTATGTGGCCCCAATAATTTGAAATGTACGTTTAAATTAAATATATATTGATTTATATTGTAATTTAAATGAAAACTGTTCGTAACCGCCGAATTGGCTTGCGAAACATATCACATTGTGTTCAGAATGGGGGTAATTAACTAGCGGCGATAGTCGTTGGCTTTGGTTTGGAGTTCCAATGGAAGAGACACTTTTTGGAAATAAATAAATAAATTATATATAAAGGGTTTAAAAACCCTAATTCTCTCAGAACGAAAAAACCGAGCCCCCAAATAAAAAAAACCATCGTTTTGAAGCCCCCCCTGTCGCTCAACTTTCTTCGTCGCCACCCCACTTCTTGGCGCCGCCGCATCTCAGCGCCAACCATCCACTACCGTGAACCCTACCACCTGCGCCTCCTCCAGCGAACCCCCCTCCGACGGTGAACCCCCTCCTCAATAAACCAAAAGAAAAGTGACTTTTTTCCCTTTATTAATATATTATGATGTAAATTGTTTTTGTGTTGATTTTTATAATATAAAATTTTGATTTTTTGAAATATAAAGATGCGATTTTTCTAAAAAAAAATATACATACAAAGGTTGGGTTTTTAATGTAAGAAAGCAATGATTTTTATTATACGATTAACATGATAAAAATTCAATCTTTATATGTATTAAAAACAAAAAGATATGATTTTTAAAAATAAATAGATATGATTTTTAAAAACAAAAAGATATGATTTTTAATATAAAAAATTTGATTTTTGTATGTGAAACTGAATTATAAAAATATGATTTTTATAATGTAAAGAGAGATAAAAAAATACGATTTTTATTATCTAGAAAGCGAAATAAAAATATGATTTTATTATATATATAGCGAAGTAAAAATATTATTTTTAATATATAAACATCATATTAAAAATGTGATTTTTATTATGAACAGTGTGAAAACTCGTAAATTCTCCGGTAAGGAAAGAGCGGATACTTTGAGAACAAGACAGATCAGGACGCAAACAGAAGAACATTTCATTGTTTATTACAACAATTCCATCAGAATACAAGAATATATAGAGTATGAATAAATATTACACAGAAAATATCAGAGATTACAATACATTACATAGCAGCGGAAAATAATACAATACACAACTTGAAGTAATACACGGATACAGAGCTTTCTGGGTATCGTTCCTGCTATAAATCAGGATCACATGAATATAAATCTGCAAAACCAAAAATACTAAACAATAAACTCAAGGTCAGTCATGTGACTGGTGTGAGAACTAAAACAGTTATTAATCTTTATTTTAAAGTTTGGTAAATCAAGGGACCACGCCGTATAACACGGAACGGGTTTCCTCCCAAGAATACCAGTGCATAAAACAACAACACAATGCTAAATAAAGAACAATGAAGCAATTACAAGACCCAGGTCCCATCATACAATGTAACGCAAGCCGGAGGATAGGGTTTTTACCTTATAATAGCCAAAGAATGCTTGCTATGCTAAAAACAAATCATTTGATACTATTATAAGTGCATAGTGTATAAAACAATTTCAATAATAAGTATAAATCATAAACGGCATAAGTGCCCCATACCACTATATCGCCATACTAGGCTCTACAAATAAAACCGCAAAGTCACGTATTGGAAGTTGGATTTCCATCTGTGAACCAAGGCAAAAGATAGTCCTTACCGATTCGAGACACTCTAGCCCGAGCCTCAGGACAAGTACTCAGGCAAGCCCTTAGATCGTCAGGGGTCCACCGATGTGGATTAAAATGCCTGAACACTGCGTTTCCCTACCCTTTGGGGCATAAATGAGCCAATTGACTCCATCGGCTCCACACAGTCACCGATATATCTGAGGCGCCTCGCAACAGCAACAACCACACAGGTGATAATAATATAAATGTCAGGGATGGTAGGTCACTGACACCACCCTAGCTAGAAGGAAACGCATGCCCTACCTGATGTCCTCTCCCATTTCTGGTTCACAACCGGGGTGTGAGGCTCGCGAATCAACGTTACACAAAGCTATGCCACACAGGCCGTGCTTTGATCATCAACCACAAGACTCTGTTTTTCAACAAAAGCCTTGATCATTTGCCATTTAGGCAAGCCACACAGGCAATTCACTACATGCGATTGATATCCATCACTATATAACCCCTGAGCTCGTACGTCTCAGAGAAGGGCGTTAAGCAAGAGAATAAATTCTCAGCCGCCGAATAGATATATATTTAATAGAAATCCATCACACAGAATAAAATCCAATGTCAGACACACAGTCCATTTACATGTTCGTTCGGGTTCTGAACGAAACCGGAGGCACCTTGTACCTCGCTTATCCATCGATCTCCAAGTACGCTTGGACGATCACCAACTGATTCCCTTCTCTTGGGTGTACAACCCAATCAAGATCATCAGTAATCACCCAAACGATGTGAAGACCTCTGGTCTTCGACCACTGTCTTCATCCACGACACCATGTCGAATCAGTTATTCATAATGGGATAAACCCGGTCTTTCTGAGTAACACGCGTATATAATAAACAAGTGTTACACAAACACAACATACGCCTCATTCCAATTCAGAATATTCTTTTATTCAAATATTCTTATACTTTGGGAAAGGTTCCCATTAATTTTATTAAAGATAAATTCTTTAAATTTATTCTTTTACCTTCTTTAGAATATCAATTCAAACTAGTTGAGATTAGCGAACCACACTGAAGTAATCATTTATTTTATTTCCCAATCCCAACCTATTCATCCCATGAAGTAAAACTGGTAATACTTCATATCTAACACTACGGTGTTATTGGTAAATTCAATTACCATTTCACGTTCAAATCTAATTAAAGATTTAACTATCGCCTGGAGCAAAACTGGTGATACTCCATTCTCGATTATTTCAATCTAATTAAAGATTCATTAAAACTCCACTTAGTTTTAATCTTCCCAAAAATCAATATCAATAATTGTTTAACTTGGGAAATCATATCCTGTCTTTAACTGGGTTAAAGAACCAATGTCATCTAAAACACGGCTCACGATAAACCCAAAATCAATTCCAATTCAATTCCAATTAAATACCATTTAATTGGTACACTTCATTAAATCTAAATAAAAATATTTAATCTTTTTCTCAACTGGGTTTAAGGACAGTGTTAATGAGGACACCATTCACGACAAACCCAAATCACATTCGATATTAAATACAAGGCTCTGAATAGAAAACATATGAGCTTATATTCAATATCAAATTCTACGACCAACAAATATCGTATTGGAAATAACGATATTAATATATCTTTCAAATTCCCATAACAATAGCTGTTTCATCACGAAATCCAACATCGAAATATTCCAAAGTCAATTTCGATTCAAATCCATTCCAATTCAATTATTGGAAATTCTGGTTACTTTTGAAACCATTTCTAATCCACTTTATTTATTTTAAAAATAAACAAAATTATAATTCTAGTTCAAAACTAGTTCATTTGGATAAAAATATATTTTTATCTTTTCAAATATGGAGTTTTTCATCCCAATTCTTCACAAATCATTTCTTATGATTTTACACAAATTATTACTATTTTCAATAATTTTATCAAGGCCCGCACAGTCAATTTCCATCAACGTCCATCGAACTGCACTTACAACGACCTTTTCCAAATTTGATTTGGGCATAATTCCAAATCCATCCATTAGATTTCAAATCTCTAATATCCGTTAGAAAGCTCTTTTCGATACGAACCAAAGGTTTCGGTTTTAGGAATATCCGACGGTCGGATCTCCCGTAATATTCATTCGAAGTCAATGGTCGAAATTCGCGAACTACCGCAGCGCAGTGTGTTCTATTCAGGCCATTATGTATATACAATATATATGTTATATATATTTCTTCGATTTTCTTTTGAAACGTATTTTATAAACCGTTTTAAATTCGTTTTCAAAACGATTTCAACTTCCTATTCAATTTCTATCAAAATTGAATATTCCACCTCATCGATATACAAATGGTAATATTTTCAAAACGTTATATTTTGAAATCACTTCCTTTTCTATAATCATTGTAAAAACGAATATAATCGATATAAATATTGTCCACGTCAAAATGGTGCATATCTAACCAGCACGGCTGTAACGACCCGGAAAATATGAACCAATTAAAAAATTTTAAATTGGCTATTTTAGTGGATTTTAAATATTTTAAATAATAACGATGAAAAGTAAGTTTGAATCGACATTTGAAAACGAATATAATTAATTCTAATTATAAACAGGGCCTGAAATAGCGCGGTAGTTTCAAAATTTGAATTCAAACTTTGACTGACTGTACCGGGTGCGAAACAAAATGGATTTTAGTGAAACCAAATATATTTAAATCTGTTAGTGAATATCTTTCTAACGAATATAAAAAATCGAAGTTTCATAGCCGGTAGTAAAAGTTATGGCCAAATGAATTTTCAGGAAGGTCGCTATGGAGTTTATATAGCCCGTGAAAATGGCCATTTTGCAAATGACCTCGGAATTCGATGAAACCAATTTTGTTGGATCCAGGATGTGAAGTTATTACTAAGTTTCAAATTTCATAATTTTTGAAGCTAGTATGTGAGCATGGCGAAGGAAAATGTGTTTTGGTCAATTAAAGTTAAATTAGATCGACCAGAAAAGGGACACTTACAAACGGTCTCAGAATTTGACGAAACTAGTTTTGTTGGGACCGTATGGTCAAAACATAGCTAGATTTATTTTTCGGGAATTTTTAGAATTAATATGTGGCCCCGGCAAATTGAAATGCACATTCAAATCAAATATTGAATGTTTTATATTTTAATTTGAAGAAAAACTGACTCAAACAGTCAAATGTGCCTACCAAACATATCCCATTGTGTTCGGAATAGGGGTATTTAACTAAGGACGATAGTCGTTGGGTTTGGGTTGGGGTTCGTATGGATAAAGGGGTATTTTTGGGATTTTAAAAATACATAAATAAAAGAAAATATGGCACAATCATATTCATTCTCTCTCCCAGCGTTATCTGCTCCGAAACCCATTCACGAACGATGGAAATCGTTCCATCCTTCTCTCCTCTTTTTCTCCTTCATCTTTCGACGATATCGAGCGCGCCATAGTGGGTTTTGAACCCCTCTTCTTCTTCTACAAATCCATACAAGAATCGGCCCTCCTCGTTGCATGTGCCTTGGGAATGGTGCGCCTGAAGTTGGCCACTTTCGAGCTCCGCCGCCGCCTCCCTGGTGTTTCGAACTGGACCCCATCACCATCGCCGGAAAGCCCTCTCCAAGCCCTTCGAAGCTGCGCCACTCGATCCTCCTATCATGCTACGAATTTCACGAAACTTCAGAACCGAGTTTTGAACATCAAAACGAGGTATACATCTTTGTTTATTTTCAACTGTTTTAACACCTTTAAACCATTGCAAAATTTGAAAAATCGTATCTTTCTCATGTGTTGATGAAATTCGAAGAAACATGAGACACCGGGATCGTGAGGACGTCTTCTACATTTTAGGAGAGACAGCTTATTTTTATGAGCCTTCTCCTATTTTTGGTGGAGTGGAACCCAATGTGAGATTTCTAATTTATAAACAATATGGAAAACGACGATGTATAAATTATGTAGTCGATGTATGGGTTATATAGGCGTTGTACACCTCTTGAATAAGCGTTGTATAAGTTGTACGTTTAATATATAAGTTATATATGCGTTGTAAAAAATATATATGTGTTGAAATGGAAGTGAAATGCTTATATATAAATATATATATATATATATATATATATATATACACACACGCCGCTCGTCCACAAACCATGGACGATATTTATTGGTTGTGATTGGTGTGAAAATTGGTTGATTACGAATGGTTGATTAGAATTGTTTGTGGTTGAAATTGATTGATTGTGGTTGAAAAATACCCATTTCCGGTTGAGAAATATTTGGTTGAAACCACATAGGATTAGTTTGTGGAAATGAAAAAAATATACCTGCCATCTGCATGCGAACTAGATGCATGATTCCCCATTGTCAAAAGCTGCGAGGCTTTAAGGTAGAGCGAGGAGCCGTACTAGGGACGGTCCCGGTTTTAACCACCCTACCGTTATGCCGCCGAAATTTTGAATAATATTCATGTGTTAGAATTATTTTCCTGTGTTGAAACTATATTCGTGTGTTGAATAGGAAAACTTCATGTGTTGAATCGATATTCATTCGTTGAATAGAAATTCATGTGTTGAATGGTATTCGTGTTTTAAATAAATTGTTTTAACAATAAAAATCACATTTTTACTCTATATATACAAACTATAGAAAACCTTCATGTGTTGAATCGATATTCATTCGTTGAATAGAAATTCATGTGTAGAATGGTATTCTTGTTTTAAATAAATTGTTTTAACAATTAAAATTACATTTTTACTCTATATATACAAACTATAGAAAACCTTCATGTGTTGAATCGAAATACATTCGTTGAATTAAAATTCATGTGTTGAATGGTATTCGTGTTTTGAATAAATTGTTTTAACAATAAAAATCACATTTTTTCTCTATATACACAAACTATAGAAAACCTTCATGTGTTGAATCGAAATTCATTCGTTGAATTGAAATTCACGTGTCGAATGGTATACGTATTTTGAAAGAAATTGTTTTATAATAAAAATCCTATTTTTATCATCAATATGAACTATATAAAATAATCTTGTTTTGAAATAAATTGTTTTATAATAAAAATCATATTTTTATTACCTATATGAACTATATAAAATAATCTTGTTTTGAAATAAATTGTTTTATAATAAAAATCATATTTTTATTACCTATATGAACTTTATAAAATAATCTTGTTTTGAAATAAATTGTTTTATAATAAAAATCATATTTTTATTACCTATATGAACTATATAAAATAATCGTGTTTTGAAATGAAATGTTTTACAATAAAAATCACATTTTTACTATATACACGAATAGTTGAAAATAGCGAAGTGTTGAAATAATTATCAGTTAGATAAAAAAATCATTTTTATAAAATGTATGAAAAGAATATAGTTTTGAAATCGAAGGATCGATATATATATATATATATATATATATATATATATATATGGAATTGAAATATATCGAATAACGAAGCTGCAGTTCGTCTTTTGAAACCGTGATTTCAAACGATTAGTGCGGGAGATCCGACCATCGGATTTCACCGAAACCGAAACAGTTGGGTTCGCTTTGGAAATATCTTTCCAATGACACCAATTTTGTAAAGATCCAATGGTTGGATTGTCTGGAATGTTTAATTCAAATCTGAAGAAAAACAGCGCCAGAATCGATTATATATATATATACAACTATATTTAATCGAATAACGACGCTGTAATTAGTATTTTGAAATCGAAACTTCAAATGATTATATCGGGAGATCCGATCGTCGGATTTTCCCGAAACTGAAACCATTGGATTCGTTTTAAAAAACCTTTCTAATGATGTAAATTTTGTGAAGATCCAACGGTTAGATTTTCAGATATGTGTAAGTCAAATCTGAAGGAAAACAGCGCCACGGCTGCGTTATGGCCCGAAGCGTCGTTTGAATAAATTGGCAATTTTAAAATAAATAAAAATAGCGATAAATCATTATAAAATATTATAAACGATATGGATGTGAAATTTAGAAACTAACTGAAGGTTGGTTAAGTCGAATGGTTTCCTGGATTTTGATCTGATGTTGGTTTTGGCCTTGGGGGTTAATATTTGGGAAATCGTTATCTTACTGATTTACGGTTAGCAACTAATGAATTGAAATGATGCGTATGCTGTGTTTGTGTAGCACTTGTTTATCATATATGCGAGTTGCTCAGAAAGACCCGGTTTATCCCATTCTGAATAACTAAATTGATGATAAGAAATCGGAGATGAAGACGGTGGTCGAAGACCAGAGATCTTCACCTCGTTTAAATGGTAACTGATGTCCTGATTGGAAGGCATCCCGAAATATGGATAATGAGTGGTAATCGTCCAGGCGTACGTGGAGATCGATGGGTTTGCGAGGTATATAGTGCCTCCGGTTCATTCAGACCCAGGACGGACTTGTAAATGGACTGTGTGTCTGACATTGGAATTTATTCTGCGTGATTGATAGCCATCGGTTACATGGCGTGAATTGCCTGTGTGGCATGCAAAGATGCAGTGATCAGGGCTTCTGTTGAAATACAAAGTCTTGTGGTTGATGATCAAAGCACCGCCTGTGTGGCGTAGCTTGTGTATAACTTTAATTCGCGAGCCTCACACCCCGGTATGAACCAGAAACGGGAGAGGACCTCAGGGGGGACGTGCGTTTTCTTTCTAGCTAGAAGTGGCCTCAGTGGTTTTACATGCCCTGACGAGTTTGACTTATGTGGTTGTTACAGTTGCGAGGCGCCTCAGTTATATCGGTCGATCTGGAACCGATAGAGTCATTCGTTGGCTCATTTACGCCCCAAAGGCTGGAGAAACGCATTGTTCAGGCATTATAATCCACTCCGTGTGGACCGACCCTGACGATCCAAGGTACGGTTGCGGCTGTACCTAAGACTCGGGCTAGACAGTCTCGAATTCGGTAAGGACTATCTTTTGCCTTGGTTCATGACGGAAATCTAATTTCCAAATACGTGACTGTGCGGTTTTGATTATATATACATATGGCGACATGATATATGGTACCCATGCCGTCTATGATTGAAATTGTTTTTGAAACTTATAAACACTAGTAATAATATCAAATGCTTTTGTTTTATCCGTATCAAATATATTTTGGCCATTATAAGGTAAAACTCTATCCTCCGGTTTGCGTTGCATTGTGTGATGGGAACTGAGTCTTATAATGGCTTCATTTTTATAAAAAGCATTGCGATGTTTAAGAGAATGATTTATTTTAAAGCACTGGCAACCCAATGGAGTAAACCCGTTCCACGAAAGTGGTGTGGTCCTATGATTAGCCATATTATAAAGGTGTTAAATAGGTTTCTCATACCAGTCCCATGACTGACTCGTAGTTTGTATCACTTTCAAACTCGGGTGCCCCTTTTTCTACAAGGGCAGCCGTGCGTTTAGGTTTAGCAGGCTTTTCTGGATAGCTGGAGCTGAAGATGGGTTCTATCATTTATCTCTTTTTATGCTGTTGAGCTCCTATTGTACATATTATGTTTATTTCCGCTGTAGACATTTATGTATAACTGAACTGTATTTGTACTAGGTAAGATCCTGTATACTGTGTAACTCTGATGATTACGTTTGTCCAGTGTATTATTTGTTCATTATCTGGTGTATTTATTTAGTTCTGTTCTGCTGTTATCTGTTTATGTGTTATATTCCAAAGATTACCCTTGCCACCGTCAGTACGGGGTTTGGGGTCGTCACAACGTGGTATCAGAACTTTGGATAAGCTTAGTGCTGGAATATAGCATGTTAACGAACACGTCAGAAATAGAACTAGTAGTGTTCTAGGACGGGTAACTCAATACAGATAGGATCTGCAGTATCCTAGTATGAGTAAAGCAAAATGAAATTACACCCCGATAGACACATTTACATTTTAAGTATATGTTTCTATGTTTTAAAACACCTTTTCTGTGACTTGACACTTGATCTTCCATTTGCAGAAGTACTAGAAAAATGAGTTCAGAAACAGAAGAAATGCAGAACCTGATCTAGAGGCTCTATTAAAGAGATATCGAAATCTGGGTGGAGCCCAATTCTCGGGCAATGAATCTATAATTCAGACTCAAGCTTGGATGAGTTCCGTCGAAAGAATTTTTAAACGTATCCAGTTGAGAGATGATCAGAAAAGGTTAGTGGCATCTTGGGCGCTCAAAGAAGAAGCTTTAATCTGGTGGGAAACAATCATCAAAGATAATCCAGAAGGTGATATCACCTGGATGGATTCAAAGAGATTTTCCTAGAAAGATTTACTCCTCCTGAAGTCACTGAGCTATTATGTGATGAATTCTCCTATCTAATACAAGGAGATATGACCATTCCAGAATGTCATAAGAAATTCAACGAACTTTCTCACTTTGCTCCTCATCTGATTCAAGATCCAAAGAGGAAGAATCTGAGATTTATTCATGGCCTGCAAAGGAGATATCAGAATAGTGTGATGAGGAATGTGAAGCTCCCTTTTTCAGAAATGATTTATATGGCTTATCAATATGAAGATCTCTATAAGAAAGGTATGTTGTGGGATGAAGAAGAAGTCAGTTCTAGTAACAAAGTGGAGTCTGTGATTGATAGTCCTGAGGTAAGTAAGAAACTCGGAGCCAAAAGAAAAAGGGCTAAATCTTAGAAGGAACCAGTAACAACTGCCACATGCTCTAATTGCAATAAACAGGGGCATCTGACCAGGAATTGTAAATCCTCGAAGAAACAAAAGAATGATGGGTTTAAATGCGGCAAAAAGCTCCAAGAAAGTAAAAGATGCAATCAATGCCATCGATTTGGTCATGTAAAACAAGAGTGTCGGCTATTAAAAACAACCAGAGAAGCTCAGGTAAATGAAGTAGCCGAAGTGTCTGCATCTTCGTCTGCTCAGGAAAGGCCGGATGATTTGGAAGGCACGCTTACTGTCAAAGATATTCCAGTTAGAGTACTATTTGACACAGGCGCGTCATGAAGCTTCATTGCCAAGAATGCAGTTAAGAAACTAAATTTGAATTTGAAGAAGCTCAAAGAACCAATGACTGTCCAAAATCCGGTTGGGGGTTCCCTCGATCTCAGCTGGGTATGTGGAGTGCCGGTTTCTTTTTCTCGTTATCGGTTCCCTACTATCGCGGTCGTCATCAATTTTATAGAGTTTGATCTTATCTTGGGGTTAGACTGGTTGACTAAATATGAAGCTGAGATTAAATGCGCCAACAGAGTCATTAAGGCAAAGATTAAATCAGGTGATTATATAACCATTCCCTGTGAAGGTCAGAATTCTAATAGAAAAGACTTCTGGGAAGCTTTGGATGTTTCTCCTGCTCAAATAAAAAATATCCCTGAAGTCACAGAGAATATTCCCGACCTCGTAAAAGATATTCCCGTCGTCAAGAATTATGTGGATGTGTTTGAGGAAGTTGTTCGCTTACCTCCGCAGAGAGAAATAGATTTCAAGATCGCTTTGATTCTGAATGCAAGGCCGGTAGTTCACGCTATTCGAAGAATGTCCTTGAAAGAGAAAGAGGAATTAGACAATCAAACTCGACCGCAGTATGGAAGGATCTGATCAGGCCTAGTTTCTCTGATAGGGGTGCAGCAGTGGTGTTTGTCCCAAAATATGACGGTACTCTACGCCTATGTGTGGATTATCGTGATTTAAACAAGCAGACAATAAAGAATAAATATCCATTACCGCGAATGGATGATATATTAGATCATCTGAATGGAGCACAAGTATTTTCAAGGATGGACCTAGCTACAGGCTTCTATCAACTTCGAATTGCCGAAGAATGTGTTCCTATGACAGCATTCAGAGGTCCAGACATATTCTATGAGTGGTTAGTAATGTCGTTTGGCTTATGTAACGCTCCAGCATACTTCGTCGATTTGATGAATAGAGTGCTCAGAGGAGTCCTGAATAAATTTGTTCTGGTTTTTATTGACGATATTCTAATCTTCTCTAAATCAAAGGCCGAACATGAAAAACATTTGGAACAAGTTCTGGAAATCCTCAGAAAGAATGTATTGAAAGCTAAACTTTCCAAATGTATATTCTGGCAAGATGAAGTGAAATTTCTAGGCCATGTCATATTGAAAGAAGGAATTATTGTGAATCCAAGTAAAATCACAGCTATTCAAAACTGGAAGCAGCCTAGTACTCCTACAGAGGTTCGCAGTTTTCTTGGATTGGCTAGTTATTACCGGAAGTTCATTAAAAACTTTTCGAAGAGATCTGGTGACTTAACGAAGCTTATAAAGAAGCACTCAAAATTCAAGTGGACTCCAGAATGTGAGGA
Source organism: Allium sativum (assembly GCA_030737875.1). Taxonomy (NCBI): domain Eukaryota; kingdom Viridiplantae; phylum Streptophyta; class Magnoliopsida; order Asparagales; family Amaryllidaceae; genus Allium; species Allium sativum. Next base: position 847,621,546 of record CM060918.1, read on the forward strand.
GGCTTTTGAAGAGCTAAAGTTAAGATTAACGACTGCTCCAGTGTTAACCATTATCGACGGCAATCAGGATTTAAAAGTCTGAACAGATGCCTCTAGAGAGGGCCTTGGTGCAGTATTAATGCAAAGAGGTCAGGTTATTACTTATGCTAGCCGTCTGCTGAAGCCACACGAGAAAAATTACGTAACTCATAATCTTGAGTTGTTGGCTTTAGTACTCGCTTTGAAAATCTGGAGACATTATCTTCTGGGTGAGAGATTTGAATAGTTTATAGATCACCAGTCGCTAAAGTATCTGTTCACCCAGAAAAACTTGAATCTGAGGCAGCAACATTGGCTGGAGTTTCTTGCAGCATATGACTTTGAGATTCTATACACTCCATGGAAAGCCAATGTTGTTGCCGATGCATTAAGCCAAAAGAATGTGATGATCGCCAGTTTTATTATCACGACTTCATTGATAGATACAATATCTGCTCTTCAGAAGGATGATCACTTCATTCAGAAGATCAGAGATATAATTCAAAAAGGCGAGCCCTCGAGTTTTCAAGTTGATAATGATGGGATTCTAAGGTTAAAGGGTCGAATCTGTGTTCCTAACATTTCTGAGCTCCGAAAGGAAGTGCTGGATGAATGCCACAAGTCAAAACTTAGTATCCATCCGGGAGTAAGAAAAATGTATAACGACATCAAATGCACTTTCTGCTGGAAGTCGATGAAGAGGGACAGTTCTTTATATGTTAGTCGATGCCCTACTTGCTAGCTAGTCAAAAGCGACCAACAGAAACTTGCTGGATTGTTGCAACCGCTGGATATTCCAGGCTGGAAGTGGGAACATATTTCCATGGACTTCATTGATGGTTTGCCCAGAACCAGAAAAGGGAATGACAGTATTTGGGTGATCGTAGATCGCTTCACGAAGACCGGCCATTTCATACCTGTCAGATCAAACAGAACTGCTCAGTGTCTGGCGTAGATATATTTCATGGAAATTGTTAGACTACACGTAGTACCGATCAGTATAGTTAGTGATAGAGATCCAATATTCACTAGCAAATTCTGGGACGCATTTCAAGAAGAGTTGGGAACGAAGCTGAACTTGAGCACCGCTTATCATCCTCAGACAGATGGTCAGACTGAGAGGGTGAATCGTATACTAGAAGATCTATTACGGGCTTGTGTTCTAGATTTCGGTGGATCATGGGAAGACCATCTGCATTTGGCTGAATTCTCATATAACAACAGCTACCAAGCGAGCCTGACAATGTCACCACTCGAAGTGTTGTATGGTAGACCGTGCCGATCTCCTGCTTGTTGGGTCGAACCCGGTAATAGACTTGTATTGGGACCGGATATGATCCGTGAGGATGCTGACAAAGTCGATTCCGTTAAGAAACGATTACTCGCTGCTCAAAGCCGACAGAAGAGCTATGCTGATTCGAGAAGAAGGGATTTGGCTTTTTCTGTTGGTGATTATGTGTATATAAAGGTTTCTTCGATGAGGTGAGTGATTCGATTTGGCAAAACTAGAAAGTTGGCGCCCAGATTTATTGGTCCATTCCCTATTCTTGAACGGATTGGAACCCTCGCTTATAGAATTCAATTGCCTGATTGGTTGCCTGGAGTGCATGATGTATTTCATATATCTCAACTTCGAAAGCACGTTCATGATCCAGACTTGATCGTAGAAGAAGCAGCTCAACAGGATATTGAAATTACTCCAGAATTGGTTGTGAGAAGAGAGCCGCTAAAGATTATCGGCAAAGAAACCAAAGAGCTGAGGAACAGGAAGGTTCACTTAGTCAAAGTGCAATGGAGTGGTGATCCATGAGATTGTACTTGGGAAACTGAGGAGAGCATTCAAAAAGCCTATCCTAAGTGTCGAGTAGATATCTCTGATTGACTCCGGTGCAAGGTACATTTACCATACTTTGCATTACCATTTAGTTCTCTACTTTGTTGTTATTTTCCTTTCATGGATGTAAACTTTTAATTCTATATTCTGAATGATTTTAAAAGAGTATATGAATTGATTAGGACATTTTTTGAAAAGTTAAAAACAAATTGCTTGTTGTTTGTGTTGTGTGATAGTAAATTGGATTAATTAAATTATTTGAACGATAGTTAATTTAATTAATAAGAGAATGAATGGAAGAATTTATTCGATTAAATCACACATTGAACTGATTTAAAAATAGATAGAACATATATACATATGCATCATATATGTTTGAACAGGTAAATGGATAGCTGTTGAGTAAAGAAATTATTTGCGTGCCCGACAAATAGGTAAACCTTAATAAGTTGGATACGAAATATTATTATATCAACTCCTGTGAATGCCATTGGATGTGGAGTGCTGGTTGTTCTGTGTGTAATAATAAATATCACCATAGGATAGTAACAATTAATTGTGAACTACATTACATAGCATACTTCGGGAAGATAGGAATACTTCATCATATACCACATAAGCATTTGGAGCTTGTGTGACGAGGTGGAAGATTAACCATACGAGCGAGAGGCTTGTATGGCGATGACTATATTTTACAGGTTGCACTGATGACTGATATGGACAATATAAAATTGTAATGATAAATTGCCAGATTAATAAAAACCCCACACGGGTCTAGAGTTGAGAATAATCACGTCTCTCTAGTTATTAGATATGACACATGGATTATTTGTTTCCCACACGGGACGAGGTGACGAGGATTTATCCTCTGGAGCAATTAAAAATACACACTCCCTCAGGCTTTGACAGGGTGACGAGAATTTATTCTCTGGAGTTATTATCTATACACGCTCCCCTGTAAGCACCAGAATATATCATTATAAATATGTGTATGCTTTATAGGATTTATTGGGTACCTAATACGGTCCAATAAATTTCCAAACCCCTCCCCGTACAAAGGAGGTTATGGCGAAATTTTTCGAAAATTCTGGGTGTTAGCCAAATTTTTGAAGAATTTGAGAATTCTCATAAACTGAAAAGTTAGAGAATGGAATCCAGATTGAATGTAGAGTTGATTAATCAAACCACTTTCGACTTTGTTCCTTTTTGGGGACGAAAAGTTTCAAGTGGGGGAGATTGTAACGACCCGGAAAATCTGAACCAATTTAAAATTTTTAAATTGGCTATTTTGTTGGATTTTAAAATATTTAAAATAAATATTTTTAATAATAATGATGAAAAGTAAGTTTGAATTGACATTTGAAAACGAATATAATTAATTCTAATTATAAACAGGGCATGAAATGGCGTGGTAGTTTCAAAATTTGAATTCAAACTTTGACTGACTGTACCGGGTGCAAAACAAAATGGATTTTAGTGAAACCAAAAATATTTAAATCTTTTAATGAATATCTTTCTAATGAATCTGAAAAATCGAAGTTTCATAGCCGGCAGCAAAAGTTATGGCCAAATGAATTTTCAGAAAGGTCACTATGGAGTTTATATAGCCCGTGAAAATGGCCATTTTGCAAACGACCTCGGAATTCGACGAAACCACTTTTGTCGGATCCGGGATGTGAAGTTATTGCTAAATTTCAAATTTCATAATTTTTGAAGCTAGTATGTGAGCGTGGCAAAGGAAAATGTGTTTTGGTCAATTCTAGTTAAATTGGATCGACCAGAAAAGGGCCATTTTACAAACGGTCTCAGAATTCGACGAAACTAGTTTTGTTGGGACTGTATAGTCAAAAAATATCTAGAATTATTTTTCGGGAATTTTTAGAATTAATATGTGGTCCCGCAAATTGAAATGTACATTCAAATCAAATATTGAATGTTTTATATTTTAATTTGAAGAAAAACTAACTCAAACAGTCAAATGGGCCTACAAAACATATCCCATTGTGTTCGGAATGGGGGTATTCAGCTAGGGACGATAGTCGTTGGGTTTGGATTGGGATTTGTATGGATAAAGGGGTATTTTTGGGATTTTAAAAATATTTAAATAAAAGAAAATATGGCCCAATCAAATTCATTCTCTCTCCCCGCGTTATCTACTCCGAAACCCTTTCACGAACGACGGAAATCGTTCCATCCTTCTCTCCTCTTTTTCTCCTTCATCTCTCGACGATATCGAGCGCACCATAGTGGGTTTTGAAGCCCTCTTCTTCTTCTACAAATCCATACAAGAATCAGCCCTCCTCGTTGCGTGTGCCTTGAGAATCGTGCGCCTGAAGTTGGCCACTTTCGAGCTCCGCCGCCGCCTCCCTGGTGGTTTGAACTGGACCCCATCACCATCGCCAGAAAGCCCTCTCCAAGAGCTTCGACGCTGCGCCACTTGATCCTCCTATAGTGCTAGGGATTTCACGAAACTTCAAAACCTAGTTTTGAACATCAAAACAAGGTATACGGCTTTGTTTATTTTCAACTGTTTTAACACCTTTAAACCGTCACAAACTTTGAAAAATCGTATCTTTCTCATGTTTTGATGAAATTCAATGAAACAGGGGACAGCGGGATCGTGAGGACGTCTTCTACATTTTAGGAGAGACCGCATATTTTTCTGAGCCTTCTGCTATTTTTGGTGGAGTGGAACCCAATGTGAGATTTCTAATTTATAAACGATAAGGAAAACGACGATGTATAAACTATATAGTCGATGTATGGGTTATATAAGCATTGTACACCTCTTGTATAAGCATTGTATAAGTTGTACGTTCGATATATAAGTTATATATGCGTTGTAAAAATTATATATGTGTTGAAATGGAAGTGAAATGCTTATATATATATACACGCCCCTTGTCCACATACCATGGACGATATTTATTGGTTGTGATTGGTGTGAAAATTGGTTGATTACGAATGGTTGATTAGAATTGTTTGTGGTTGAAATTGATTGATTGTAGTAGAAAAATACCCGTTTGTGGTTGAGAAATATTTGGTTGAAACCACATAGGATTAGTTTGTGGAAATGAAAAAAATATACATGCCGCCTGCGTGCGAACCAGATGCATGATTCCCCATTGTCAAAAGCTGCGAGGCTTTAAGGTAGAGCGAGGAGCCGTACTAGGGACGGTCCCGGTTTTAACTACCCTACCGTTATGCTGCCGAAATTTTGAATAATATTCATGTGTTAGAATTATTTTCCCGTGTTGAAACTATATTCGTGTGTTGAATAGAAAACCTTCATGTGTTGAATCGATATTCATTCGTTGAATAGAAATTCATGTGTTGAATGGTATTCGTGTTTTAAATAAATTGTTTTAACAATAAAAATCACATTTTTACTCTATATATACAAACCATAGAAAACCTTCATGTGTTGAATCGATATTCTTACGTTGAATAGAAATTCATGTGTTGAATGGTATTCGTATTTTAAATAAATTCTTTTAACAATAAAAATCACATTTGTACTCTATATATACAAACTATAGAAAACCTTCATGTGTTGAATTGAAATTCATTCGTTGAATTGAAATTCATGTGTTGAATGGTATTCGTGTTTTGAATAAATCGTTTTAACAATAAAAATCACATTTTTACTCTATATATACAAACTATAGAAAACCTTCATGTGTTGAATCGAAATTCATTCGTTGAATTGAAATTCATGTGTTGAATGGTATTCGTATTTTGAAAGAAATTGTTTTATAATAAAAATCCTATTTTTATCATCAATATGAACTATACAAAATAATCTTGTTTTGAAATAAACTGTTTTATAATAAATATCATATTTTTATTACCTATATGAACTATATAAAATAATCTTGTTTTGAAATAAATTGTTTTATAATAAAAATCATATTTTTATTACCTATATGAAATATATAAAATAATCTTGTTTTAAAATAAATTGTTTTATAATAAAAATCATATTTTTATTACCTATATGAACTATATAAAATAATCGTGTTTTGAAATGAATTGTTTTACAAAAAAAATCACATTTTTACTATATATACGAATAGTTGAAAATAGCGAAGTGTTGAAATAATTGTCAGTTAGATAAAAATATCATTTTTATCAAATGTATGAAAAGAATTTAGTATTGAAATCGAAGGATCGATATATATATATATATGTGTATATGGAATTGAAATATATCGAATAGCGATGCTGCAGTTCGTGTTCTGAAACCGTGATTTCAAACGATTAGTGCAGGAGATCCGACCATCGGATTTTCCCGAAACCGAAACCGTTGGGTTCGCTTTGGAAATATCTTTCCAACGACACCAATTTTGTAAAGATCCAACGGTTGGATTGTCTGGAATGTTTAATTCAAATCTAAAGAAAAACAGCGCTAGAATCGATTATATATATATATATAATTATATTTAATCGAATAACGATGCTGTAGTTCGTATTTTGAAATCGAAACTTCAAACGATTATACCGGGAGATCCGACCGTCGGATTTTCCCGAAACTGGAACCGTTGGATTTGTTTTGAAAAGATCTTTCTAATGACATAAATTTTATGAAGATCCAACGGTTAGATTTTCAGATATGTGTGAATCAAACCTGAAGGAAAACAGCGCCATGGCCGCGTTATGGCCCGAAGCGTCGTTTGAATAAATTGGCTATTTTAAAATAAATAAAATAGCGATAATTCGTTATAAAATATTATAAACGATATGGATGTGAAATTTAGAAACTAACTGAAGGTTGGCTTAGTCGAATGGTTTCCTGGATTTTGATCCGATATTGGTTTCGGCCTTCGGGGTTAATATTTGGGAAATCGTTGTCTTACTGATTTACGGTTAGCAACTAATGAATTGAAATGATGCGTATGTTGTGTTTGTGTAGCACTTGTTTATCATATACGCGAGTTGCTTAGAAAGATCAGGTTTATCCCATTCTGGATAACTAAATCGACGATAAGAAATCGAAGATGAAGACGGTGGTCAAAGACCAGAGATCTTCACCTCGTTTGGATGGTAACTGATGTCCTGATTGGGAGGCATCCCGAAATATGGATAATGAGTGGTAATCGTCCAGACGTACGTGGAGATCGATGGGTTTGCGAGGTATATAGTGCCTCCGGTTTCGTTCAAACCTAAGACGGACTTGTAAATGGACTGTGTGTCTGACATTGGAATATATTCTGTGTGATTGATAGCCATCGGTTACATGGCGTGAATTGCCTGTGTGGCATGCTAAGATGCAGTGATCAGGGCTTCTATTGAAAAGCAAAGTCTTGTGGTTGATGATCAAAGCACCGCCTGTGTGGCATAACTTTGTGTATAACGTTAATTCGCGAGCCTCACAACCCAGTATGAACCAGAAACGGGAGAGGACCTCAGGGGGGACGTGCATTTTCTTTCTAGCTAGAAGCGGCGTCAGTGGTTTTACACGCCTTGACGAGTTTGACTTATGTGCTTCTTACTGTTGCGAGGCGCCTCGGTTATATCGGTCGATCCGGGACCGATGGAGTCATTCGTTGGCTCATTTACACCCTAAAGGGCGGAGAAACGCATTGTTCAGGCATTATAATCCACTCCGTGTGGACCGGCCCTGACGATCCAAGGTACGGTTGCGGCTGTGCCTGAGACTCGGGCAAGACAGTCTCGAATTCGGTAAGGACTATCTTTTGCCTTGGTTCATGACGGAAATCCAATTTCCAAATACGTGACTGTGCGGTTTTGATTGTATATACATATGGCGACATGATATATGGTACCCATGCCGTCTATGATTGATAGTTATGATTGAAATTGTTTTTGAAACTTATAAACACTAGTAATAATATCAAATGCTTTTGTTTTATCAGTATCAAACATATTTTGGCCATTATAAGGTAAAACTCTATCCTCCGGTTTGCGTTGCATTGTGTGATGGGAACTGAGTCTTATAATGGCTTCATTTTTATAAAAAGCATTGCGATGTTTAAAAGAATGATTTGTTTTAAAGCACTGGCAATCCAATGGAGTAAACTCGTTCCACGAAAGTGGCGTTGTCCTGTGATTAGCCATATTATAAAGGTGTTAAGTAGATTTCTCATACCAGTCCCATGACTGATTCGTAGTTTGTATCACTTTCAAACTCGGGTGCCCCTTTTTCTATCCGGGAAGCCGTGTGTTCAGGTTTAGCAGGCTTTTCTGGATAGCTGGAGCTGAAGATGGGTTCTATCATTTATCTCTTTTTATGTTGTTCAGCTCCTATTGTACATATTATGTTTATTTCCGCTGTAGACATTTATGTATAGATGAACTGTATTTGTACTAAGTAAGATCCTGTATATTGTGTAACTCTGATGATTATGTTTATCCAGTGTATTATTTTTTCATTATCTGGTGTATTTATTTAATTCTGTTCTGTTGTTATCTGTTTATGTGTTATATTCCAAAGATTACCCTTGCCACCGTCAGTACGGGGTTTGGGGTCGTCACAACGGCTTTATATATTTCAATAACTTCGTTATTCTATTCAACAAATGAATATTTTCTTCAACACATGAAATTTGCTTTTATTCAACACATGAATATATATTTCTATTCAACACACGAATTTATCTTTCTATTCAACACATGAATTTATATTTCTATTCAACACATGAATTGATCTTTCTATTCAACACATGAATTTATCTTTCTTATTTTCCAAACTGGAATGAGGCCCAATCAATTACTATATAACGTTAATTATATGGGTTCCCTACAACACATGTATATAACAACAACGATAAATCATCAACCATCATCCAGAGTGCACCACACAACTGCATAAGCATTAAATATCTGTAATTAATGCTTACACAGTCTGTCAACCCATCGATTGACATACAACTAAAAAATCGGGATTAGTGTACATCAAATATCATCCCAATACCCGTGTGAGGTTTTAAATCAACAAACACAGATTTTATTTGTGCAGTTGGGCGATGTGTAAAATTTATCGTCCCAATCAATATCAGTCAAATCAGTGTATATAAACAAATCGTCTGATTTGTTTATAAATATTTATTTTACTTCAACACACGAATATATATTTTATTCAACATATGAATATATATTTTATTTCAATACATATCAAAAATCATATTTTTAACTATAAAATATTTTCCACTATAAAATATTTTATTTCATTCCACATCACATAATCAAATTTCACAACACAGCAATCAAACAAACAAGTTATCCATAGGCTGTGGACGACGGGTGTCAGGTGCTACTAAGCACCGTCTGCATCCTAGTATATATTTCTACTAGAAATTCAAATAAAAGTGAGGAGTTCTCACCGACTAGCTAACCCAATACCCCGCGACTCTTCATATGTAGAAATCTCCGTCGTGCTCGCCTTTCATCAATTTCATTGTCCGGAGCCACTACATATATAAAAATCACATTTTTATATTGTTGCTATGTATATAAAAAATCACATTTTTATAATTGCTCTATATGGATAAAAATCACATTTTCATACCGCCACTATATGGATAAAAATTCTACTTTTACATCGCTACTATATAGATAAAAATTCTATTTTTACATCGCTACTATAAAATTCTATTTTTACATCGCTACTATATAGATAAAAATTCTATTTTTATTCTTCTCACTATATAAAAATTATATTTTTATTCTCTATGTCTTCATATATATAAATATCATTTTTACTTCACCATTTCAACTATATATAGATTCAAACTTTTCTAATATAAAAATTCGACCTTTTCTATTCGATTAACTATATAAAAATACGACCTTTTCTATTCGAATAACTATCTAAAAATCTGACCTTTTCTAAAAATCTGACCTTTTCTATTTGATTAACTATATAAAAATCCAACCTTTTCTATTCGATTAACTATATAAAAATTCGACCTTTTCTATTCGATTAACTATATAAAAATCTGACCTTTTCAATTCGATTAACTTTATTTTATACTAAAAAAAACCAAAACTTTTGTTCATAAAAATCAAAACTGAAAAGAAAAATCAAAACTGAAAACAAAACATACCATTTATATTAAAAAACTGAAAATAAAAATAGAAATCGATTTAAATTTACTCACATTGATTATTAGGTGGAGGTGGGTTTCGACTTGACTGGGAGGGTCTTTGGGAGGTTGGCGCAGGCGTCGGATGGGTTAGGTGGCGGTGGTTTGCGATGGGAGGGGTGTTGCGGCGGGTTTCAGAGGATTAGGGTTGTTAGGGATTCGAGAGGAGGAAGGGGAGGTGCGGCTGACATTGGGGGAAGGAGGCACGCCCTTGGGCGGCAGCGCTGGGTCTCCGGCGAGGTGGCGCGGCGTAGGGTGGAGCGGCTCCGTCGATCCATCTTTTTTTTTCTTCTGAATACGAATTTTGACGGGAGAGAAAAGGGGGTTGGGCGTTGACCTTGAATAGGAGGGTGTAGGGTTTTTTTAATTAATTTATTTATATTATATTTAATTTCCCCAAAAAGCAACTTTTTATTTCGACCTCCAAACGAGACCCACCGACTGCCGTTCATAACTAATCACCCCCATTATGAACACAATGGGTTATGTTTCGTAGGCTAGATCGACTGTTACGATCAGTTTTCGTCAAAATCAAAATATAAATCTATATATTCAATTTTGAACGTACATTTCAATTTACCGGTGCCACATACGGACCCCAAAAATTCCATAAAAATTATTTCTAGCTTTGTATTGACGGTACGGTCCTAACGAAACTAATTTCGTCAAATTTGAAGACCGTTTGAAAAATGGCCAATTTTCAGTCGATTAAAATCAACTAAAACTGGTCAAACACGTTTTTCCTTTGCCACACTCACATATTGATTCAAAAAATTACGAATTTTGAAACCTAGTAATAACTTGACATCACAGATCCAACAAAAGTGGTTTCGTCGAAAACCGAGGTCGTTTGCAAAATTTCCATTTTTAAGGGCCAAAATTCCACAACGACTATTCTGAATTTTCAACTGGGCGTAACTTTTGATTCCTGCTATGGAACTTCGATTTTTCGGATTCGTTGGAAAGAGATTCTCAAATAGATTCAAATATTTTTGGTTTCACTAAAATTCGGTTTATTTTGAATCATGTATATTCATTTGAAGTTTAAATCGAATTTTCAAACTACCGCGCCATTTTAAATTCCTTTTATATATATAAATAAATATTTATATTCTAATGACGATTCAAATAAATATATACGTTCTATTCTATTTAAAATAAATTTCTCTTCATTATTATTTAAAATAATCTGTTTTAAATATTCAAAATTCGTCAAAATTTCCAAAATAAAAATTTTTAATTGGCTCAGAATTTTCGGGTTATTACAATCTCCCCAACTTAAAACTTTTCGTCCCTGAAAAGGAATGAAGCCGAAAGTTGTTTTACAAATCAACTCTCAAATTCCTTTATTTTCATTACGGCTTAAGTTCTTCAACTTTTCAGTTTCTAAGAACTTTTCAATTTTTTCAAAAATTTGGCTAACACCCTAATTTTTCGAAAAATTTCGCCATAACCTCCCCTGCACCGGGGACTTCAGGATATTTCAGATAGCCCCCCATGGCCCTCATCAATCCAAAAAGAAAAAGAAACAGTCAAGCGGCTAGCCAATCGGCTCATAAAATCATCCAAACCTAATAAATTTGTAAACACATACCTATTTGTCAAGCAAACAATTTTATTCTTCTTCTCTAGCCTCTTTGCTATGACCTGTTCAATGTAAGTACATGTATATATTTGCAAATGTAATCATTTTTCAATACAGTTGTAACGGCCCAGATTTTTTGACCATTTAGTTTAATATTTAAAAATGTTTTTATTGTTTTGGAATTTTAAATGGTTTAATTTCAATAATTTTGAATATTTTATTTTATTCCGAAATGGTAGAAATGTAGTGGATCTGCAATATAATGTGAACTGGCAGTATAAAAGGATAAATTTTTAATTTAAAATAGTACGTTTACAAAGGATGTAGTAGCTAACGAACTCGGATTTCGATGAAATCAGTTTCATTAAATCCGAAGTGATGAAATTAGGTAACCAACCATATTACGTCAAAAATGGCATCCGTATGTGGAAAAGAAAAAATAAAACACCAAAATTTGAACTAAATTTTGACGGTAATTGGAATTTGCTAATGCTAACGGCAAAACTGGAACCTGAGTCCTATAGAGGAAAATTCTAACATAGGATATTAGCTATATATGAAATCTGGGAAAATCCTATAACGGATATAGAAAGTTATTAAGGAAACAAAATTTAAATAAATTATTTGAAAATCTAAACGAACTCCAATTTTTGATTTGAATACATAGGATTGAAGTACGTTAAAAACCGGACCAGATGGTGGAAGAATTTTTGAAAACCGTTATCGTTTGATACTCCAACATGAGACCGGAAGGTGTTGAAACTAACACAAAACACTATTTTGAATTTGAATTTAAATTATTTGAAAGTTCAAACAAATTCAAAATTGATATATTTTTATATAGTATTGAAGAGCAAGAAAAATTGAACAACATGGTTGAAAAAGATTTTGGATAAGGTATCAATAAGTAAGTCAAATTAACGTCCGAATAGGGTTGAGAAAACACACTTTACTATTCATAAATTATTAAATTTATTTATAATTTAATTAATTTAAGGATTAATCCTAGCCATCCATTTTCGACCGTTGGATTCGCGCCACCTCAGCAATCCATGTGACTCCTTCGGCTATAAATAGCCTCCCCCCCCCCCTTCATTTTAAACTCACTCCTCCTCCTCCTCTTTCAAGCTTTGGCAACGACAGAAATAATAATAAAATATTAGGAAATAGGGAAAAGGGAAGGAAGGGAGAAAGGAGGGCAAGACGGGGAGCTAGGGACTCTTAGGCAGAGGCTTAGGCTTAACGGGGTAAGTTTTAAAATAATATTTATTTATTTATTTATTTGTGTAATATATATATATATATATTATAATTAAAATAGAATTTGTAAAAATAAATATTAGAACATTCTAAGGGTGACAGAGAGGATAGTGTCTAAGGCTTGAGTTTGGAAAATATAGTTTCCTGCTCTCCCTGCCTATCCCTAACTGATCCGACGGATGGGATGATTAATTTAAATTTAAATTTAAAATTTAATTTGAATTTAAAACAGACCAGGGGCATTTTCGCAATTTTTAACCATAAACTTTAAAAGCTTATAACTTTTTCAAAACAAGTCGGATTTCCACGAAACAAGAACCGTTGGATTCTTATCGAAATATACTTTAAAATGAGTGGAAGCAGATTTTTGATCCGGGTTAAAAAATTTAAGTTATAATTAAATGAATATTTTTAAATATTTTATTTGAAAATTAAATTAAATTAATATTAAAATGGTTTTTCAATTTCAAAAAAATTGGATATGGCTAGAGATGGGAAAGTAGGATTTATTAGAAGGGTAGGGAAGTAAATTTGGCTAATAATGCAATTAGAAATAAATTAAGATAAAAATAATTTAATTAATTTAATTAAATATATATATTCATTTAAATTAGGTAAAATTGTAAATAGCATAACTTTTGCGTACATTAACGAAATTTAACGAAACAGGATCCGTTGGGATAGTATGGACGAGCACTACGCAATGGAACTGACCGCAAGTGGATTGGAGCTCGTTTGGATTTATGGTGAAATTTAACGTCTGAACCAAATCAATGATCGATTATCTTTATTCAACGATAAACCGTCCAAGGTGAGTAAATCTCACTAACTCTAAACACTTTATATTTTTATAAAGTATTTTTAGAATTGATAAATATTGATTGAATTGCTGAGTGTTGATTGTTTGGTTAAACTGCTAGTCATGTGGTTGAAAATACCGATATAGTTATATATATCGTTAACCGATGTTGATTTTGTTTATCAGAATACCTCATATTGAAATGAAATTAATGCGAATTATATTGTGTAACATCTGTGAATGCAGGGAAACAGGTCCGAGGGATCCAACTGGATTCCTCAACATTTATTTACCGTTTTTCATATATTCTATTATATGATGTGTTATATCGTCTGTCGTTGAACCCGTGTGTTTGGATGATGATCAAACCTTTTGATTTGGTATTTTTATACCATAAATGATAACGGGAAGTGAAAAGAGATTTTCAAAGTATATTTTGAAAATAAATTATTTATATAAAATCAATAGATTTTATATATAAAAGGAAAAGAGTTTCATAGAGGAAAATAATTATAGAATCAAAGAAATTGAGTAAAGGAAAATATTTGTGAAATCAAATATAAAGGAGAAGATTTGAAAAGAAAAACAAACATAGAGGAAATACATTTGTAAAACAAATGTAAAGGAAAATATTTGCAAATCAAATAGAATAGGGAAAAAGTAGCTATTTGTGAAACCTTTACAAATAGAAATCAAAAGGGAATCATTTGTAAAACGATTACAAATGGAATTGAAAAGCGAATATTCATTTAGGGGATAAAGGAAAGTTAAAAGAGATATTCATGTAGAGAATAAATGGAAAAGCTAAAAGTAATAATTATTTGTTAAATAAATAGAAGTAAAAAGGGAATAGTTATTTGTTAAGTAAACAAATAGAAAAAGTATTATTCAAAAGAGTTATTCAAAAAGTGTTATTCAAAAGAGTTATTCAAAAGAGTTATTCAAAAGGAGTTATTCAAATGGAATTATTCAAAAGGGAAAATTCAAAGGGGTTAATTCAAAAGAGTTAATTAACCAAAGTTAAACTGTCAGAGTTAAACAGTTAGAGTTAAACCATCAGAAAAGTTAGTCAGTTAGAGTTAAACCGTTAAAGTTAAACTGTTAGTGTTAAACCATTAGAGTTAAACTGTTAGAGCTAAACTATTAGAGTCTAACAGTTGGAGTTAATCTATTAGAATTAAACAGTTGGAGTTAAGCTGTTAGAGTCAAACAGTTAGAGTTAGTTAGTTAGAATTAACCAGTAGAGTAAATCAGTTAGAGTTAAGCGGTTTGAATCAAATCGGACTAGAGTTATTTGAATATAGTAACCGAATAAGGGTTAAACTGAATATTTGTTATTCAATTAGAGTTGATCGAACTTAGTTATTCGAGATAGAGTTAAACAGAAGTAGTTATTAATTATAAATTACCATTTAGCACGACTGCTAGCGAAATTCGCAGCGCTGCAGATAGCCTAAGGTGGTCGGATGTTTCCTGAGGGAATCAGGCGTAACCATTGTGATCGCTGCGATCTAGAGTCAAGCGAATGAAGTTAAATCAAATATTAGCTATTCAAAATGAAGTTAAAAACAGACATAGTTAGTCGAATATAAGTTAATCGAATATTAGTTATTCGATAATAGTTAGTCAAATTAAGTTAAATAAGTTGAGTTAAATAAGTCGAGTTAATTAAGTTAAGTTAGTCAAGTTGAGCTGATCAAGTAAGTTGGTCGAGTTGAGTTAATCAAGATGAGTTAATCAAACCGAGTTATCCAAATAAGAGTTAATCCAGTAAAAGTTAATAGAATAAGGGTTATAGATTATAGTTAACCGAATAGGAGTTGATAAATTAGTTGTTCGTGTATTTATTTGAGCTAGAAAGAAAAAGTCATATTAAAGTTATTATATTTCGGACGCAGGGGATTATAACACCATTATTATAATCAAATGACTTCCGTAAAGGAAGTGGATTCGTAAATAGAATCCGAGAGTTACGTAAGTAAGTGGTTGAAAGTGTAAAAAGGTGAACTTTGTCTGTTTCAAAGTTAGAAATGTTGTTCAGTTAAGGTCTGAGAGGTAATTATACCCCAACTTGATTGACTTCAGTTTTAACTAAGAAGTGGGTAAGTTCGATAGTGAAAAGTGGTTAAGTGGATTTAGTTAATGAGCATAATGGTCTGTGTTGACATAGCGATGTTTATTCAAACATCTGTTTAAACCCAATGAAGGAATTTTGGAAATGTTTTCCAAATAAGATCAGGATATTTTCTAATATAGAAAACAAGAAGTGGAAATGTTTTCCATTGTTAATAACGTATATTTTCTAAATATAGTAAATAAGAAATATAGGGAAAAAGGAATAAGGAAAAGAATAAATTTATGATAATTTAATTTAAGAATTAATGATGATTGATGATTGATCGATAGAATTTCCATCTGGAAATAATATCGTTGTTTGCACACAGACATGTTTTCATTTGATAGTTAAATCACCGACTATCAAAGTTTTTGAACATTTTACGTTGTTAATATGGAGAGACCGGTTGGATTATTATCAACAGAACCACTCCGTATTGGCATAAGCGTTGCGAATCAAGTATGCTGAATATATTGAAGACGGAGTAAAGTGCAAGGGCTATCCTGTTTACAGAATAGTCCCTTCGGTTTGTCCAGTCGCAGGACAAACGTGTATGGAAGAATGCCTGACAGAGTATATTCAATAGATCGCGTAAGTTGATCTCTTCAAACATACTTACGTTTGGTGGCGGAGGAATTCGTTTCTCTTAGCTTTATACCCGTGGTGTTTTTGGGGAAATCAATTTGTGATTCGGCGAGTATGACGATGTGGCATTCAAAGTGAATGATCTGTCAGAGATAAGCGTGGCCTCTAGCCTCATCAACCGGGAAATGACAAAAATCGGGCAGGCAGCATGGCTATCTGGGTCGCACCCATTAGGATGTACAATCACCTATCTAGAGAAATTCCAATTGCTTCTTAAATCTATCGATGCTGCCCCATTCGGGAGACGGTTGCTGATCCCAACCGTTGGTGATATATATTCGATACACTCAAGCGAATTGAGTGGTCGGTCATGTGAGGGCCGGGTTGCAAGATGTTCTTGTTGAACCCAGTGTATTCGCCTCTAGAGATACACTATCGGCAGGTGGTCCCATACCTTGTCAAAGTCGGAATCCAATCTCCAATAAGTGCCCGCGAGTTTGATTTGTATACTATATATGTAGAGCGTGAGATGCAAGCGTTCTACAAGATTTTAATTACTTGTGATTAGACATTATTATAATATCAGATCATATATGATTTCCAAAGTGTTTTGGGTTATCGTAAGGTAAAAGCCATCCGTATTTATGTGTGGATTGGTCTAACGATTATCTTTTCGTTTGAAAAGGATTTTGAAAAGTTAAACCAAATGATTTGAGTTTACTCACACCAGTCCCATGACTGACCCAGAGTGTTATTTTGTTTTGTTTTTCCTAAACTCTTGGGTGTCCAAATTTGTACGGACAGTCAAGTAGTCAGGATTTTACAGATAGACTTGGAGAGCTTGGAGCAGGAGGCTTCAGGACTTATATAGCTATTGTTTATTTCCGCTGTGATGCAAGGGTTGTACTCTGATAATGGTATTGTATGCATATACTGCTTTTGATTTCAAGTTATGTGATATATTATATTTTATTCGTTCTGCTGTGAGATTCGTGTTACTCTGATGTTGTGTTCTTCTTTTTCTTCTTCTATTCTAATTTTCTATCTTATCTATCCTCGCCCTCTAAATTCTTTCATTAACTATTCGGTAATTGTCGACCCTTGATGTTCGATATGTGTTGTATATCGGATAATCAAGGTCGTCTTTTCCCGGGTCGTTACAGTTGGTATCAGAGCTGAAGGTCAGGTGATTTACCTTGGTTTTGTGGCGTGACTCAGTAGAGATGGGGTCAGTAATGACCTAGACTGAGTTTGAGTGTATATATAAGAGTGAACATATTTGTTATTTTATATAAAATGATTTTATACCGTGGAGATTTATTGGTTGAGTCGTTTATGAGTTCTAGTCGATCAGTTTGATCCACTGTATCGATAGGAGTTTATAAACACTTGAATATGATGGGTCGACACGATATGTTTTGAAAAAAGGGTAAATGAAATAATTTTACCCAAATTATATTTTGATATAAGCAAAGTATAGATATTTGAAATTATTATAGTATATTGAATGTGTTGCTTGTGATTATAAACGAATAAGATTATAAAATGTGAAATGGTTATGTAAATAACAAATCAAAATTCATATAAATGAAATATATGAAATCAGATGAATTAAATCTGAATTTAAGTTCAGAATTGGAATTAAAATTGCTAAAATTTGAATAAGCATTGTAAATGGAATTAAATTGAATATATGTGAATTTTAAAATCCTGGGAGATTTTAAATTTGTTACAAGCATTGAAAAGGGATATTTTGAAATGAATTTCAAAATGAAAATGTTTAAAAATGGGTTTTGAAAGTGCTATATTATTGAACTCACTTAGATAGCTGGAAAATAAATTCCGATGTTGATCCGGACATCATCGGTGCTCATTTTCGAGTTTGTAAGTGACGGATTACTACCAAAGATTTTGTTTTTGAATTGTTTTGAGAAACCGAGTTGTTTTGATATTCCAAAGGGATATCTGATTTTTGGAAAAGGCAAATCTATTTGAAACTCCCAGGTACAGATTATTGAAATAAACACAAATTAAATAGAAATTTGTGAAAGCAAATTTGAAATTGAATTGAAGGCTGTTCAGTGGAAATTGAGTTGAATTGAAATAGAATGGTATCAAGTAGAATTGGACTAGATTAGAGGTAATCTGGGATAGAAATGGATGGTCGAGCAAGAAATTTGAATTGAGATTGGAATTGCAGTTTTATTGAAATTTGGCTTGGTTATAAGCGGATGGTCGTGTTGAAGATAAAAGTGATTGGGAGTTTGATTGGGATGATAGTGGTATATGCAAAATTGATAGCAGAATTGAATGTCGACAAAAAGGTACACGTATATATTCATATGAGTTTGATGAGATTTATGAACCTGTTGGGCAAGCCACTTGGCTGTTTGATTTTCTTTTGGGTTGAAGAAGGCCTAGGGAGGCGAGTTGGAGTTTGAGCTATTGACCAGTACAAAGGAGGTGCTGGCAAAAAATTTCAGAAATTTCGAGTGTAAGAAAATTTTCAGAATTTTTGAAAATTTTCTTTTATAGAAATAAATTAATAAATTAATTAGAATTGATTGGTTTAGTGAAATCAGAGTAACCAAATAATTTTAACCTAGTTATAAAGTTCATTTTTCTACCTTTGTAATTTCGAGGACGAAATTATTTTAAGGGGGAAAGAATGTAATGGCGCATATTTTTTGACCATTTAGTTTAATATTTAAAAATGTTTTTATTGTTTTGGAATTTTAAATGGTTTAATTTCAATAATTTTGAATATTTTATTTTTTTCCGAAATGGTAGAAATATAGCTGATCTGCAATATAATGTGAACTGGCAGTATAAAAGGATAAATTTTTAATTTAAAATAGTACGTTTACAAAGGATGTAGTAGCTAACGAACTCGGATTTTGATGAAATCAGTTTCATTAAATCCGAAGTGATGAAATTAGGTAACCAACCAAGTTACGTCAAAAATGGCATCCGTATGTGGAAAAGAAAAAAATAGAAGACCAAAGTTTGAACTAAATTTTGACGGTAATTGGAATTTGTTAATGTTAACGGCAAAACTGGAACCTAAGACCTATCCAGGAAAATTCTAAACATAGGATATTAGCTATATATGAAATCTGGGAAAATCCTATAACGGATATAGAAAGTTATTAAGGAAACAAAATTTAAATAAATTATTTGGAAATCTAAACGAACTCCAATTTTTGATTTGAATACATAGGATTGAAGTACATTAAAAACCGGACCAGATGGTAGAATAATTTCTGAAAACCGTTATCGTTTGATACTCCAACATGAGACCGGAAGGTGTTGAAACTAACACAAAACAATATTTTGAATTTGAATTTAAATTATTTGAAAGTTCAAACAAATTCAAAATTGATATATTTTTATATAGTATTGAAGAGCAAGAAAAATTGAACAACATGATTGAAAAAGATTTTGGATAAGGTATCAATAAGTAAGTCAAGTTAACGTCCGAATAGGGTTGAGAAAACACACTTTACTATTCATAAATTATTAAATTTATTTATAATTTAATTAATTTAAGGATTAATCCTAGCCATCCATTTTCGAACGTTGGATTCGCGCCACCTCAGCAATCCATGTGACTCCTTCGGCTATAAATAGCCCCCCCCCCTTCATTTTAAACTCACTCTTCCTCCTCCTCTTTCAAGCTTTGGCAATGGCAGAAATAATAATAAAATATTAGGAAATAGGGAAAAGGGAAGGAAGGGAGAAAGGAGGGCAAGACGGGGAGCTAGGGACTCTTAGGCAGAGGCTTAGGCTTCACGGGGTAAGTTTTTAAATAATATTTACTTATTTATTTATTTGTGTAATATATATATATATATATATATTATAATTAAAATAGAATTTGTAAAAATAAATATCAGAACATTCTAAGGGTGACAGAGAGGATAGTGTCTAAGGCTTGAGTTTGGAAAATATAGTTTCCTGCTCTCCCTGCTTATCTCTAACTGATCCGACGGATGGGATGATTAATTTAAATTTAAATTTAAAATTTAATTTAAATTTAAAACAGACCAGGGGCATTTTCGTAATTTTTAACCATAAACTTTAAAAGCTTATAACTTTTTTAAAATAAGTAGGATTTCCACGAAACAAGAACCGTTGGATTCTTATCGAAAAATACATTAAAATGAGTGGAAGCAGATTTTTGATCCGGGTTAAAATTTTTAAGTTATAATTAAATGAATATTTTTAAATATTTTATTTGAAAATTAAATTAAATTAATATTAAAATGGTTTTTCAATTTTAAAAAAAATTGGATATGGCTAGAGATGGAAAGTAGGATTTTTTAGAAGGGCAGGGAAGGTAATTTGGCTAATAACGCAATTAGAAATTAATTAAGATAAAAATAATTTAATTAATTTAATTAAATATATATTCATTTAAATTAGGTAAATATTATAAATAGCATAACTTTTGCATACATTAACGAAATTTAACGAAACAGGATCCGTTGGGATCGTATGGACGAGCACTACGCAATGGAACTGACCGCAAGTGGATTGGAGCTCGTTTGGATTTATGGTGAAATTTAACGTCTGAACCAAATCAATGACCGATTATCGTTATTCAACGATAAACCGTCCAAGGTGAGTAAATCTCACTAACTCTGAACACTTTATATTTTTATAAAGTATTTTTAGAATTGATAAATATTGATTGAATTGTTGAGTGTTGATTGTTTGGTTAAACTGCTAGTCAGCTGGTTGAAAATACCGATATAGTTATATATATCGTTAACCGATGTTGATTTTTTTATCAGAATACCTCATATTGAAATGAAATTGATGCGAATTATATTGCGTAACATCTGTGGATGCAGGGAAATAGGTCGGAGGGATCCAACTGGATTCCTCAACATTTATTTACCGTTTTTCATACATTCTATTATATGATGTGTTATATCATCTGTCGTTGAACCCGTGTGTTTGGATGATGATCAAACCTTTTGATTTGATATTTTTATACCATAAATGATAACGGGAAGTGAAAAGAGATTTTCAAAGTATATTTTGAAAATAAATTATTTATATAAAATCAATAGATTTTATATATAAAAGGAAAAGAGTTTCATAGAGGAAAATAATTATAGAATCAAAGAAATTGAGTAAAGGAAAATATTTGTGAAATCAAATATAAAGGAGAAGATTTGAAAAGAAAAACAAACATAGAGGAAATACATTTGTAAAACAGATGCAAAGGAAAATATTTGCAAATCAAATAGAATAGGGAAAAAGTAGCTATTTGTGAAACCTTTACAAAATAGAAATCAAAAGGGAATCATTTGTAAAACGATTACAAATGGAATTGAAAAGCGAATATTCATTTAGGGAATAAAGGAAAGTTAAAAGAGATATTTATGTTGAGAATAAATGGAAAAGCTAAAAGTAATAATTATTTGTTAAATAAATAGAAGTAAAAAGGGAATAGTTATTTGTTAAGTAAACAAATAGAAAAAGTATTATTCAAAAGAGTTATTCAAAAAGTGTTATTCAAAAGAGTTATTCAAAAGAGTTATTCAAAAGGAGTTATTCAAATGAAATTATTCAAAAGAGAAAATTCAAAGGGGTTAATTCAAAAGAGTTAATCAACCAAAGTTAAATTGTCAGAGTTAAACAGTTAGAGTTAAACCATTAGAGTTAATCAGAAAAGTTAGTCAGTTAGAGTTAAACCGTTAAAGTTAAACAGTTAGAGTTAAACCATTAGAGTTAAACTGTTAGAGTTAAACTATTAGAGTCTAACAATTGGAGTTAATCTATTAGAATTAAACCGTTGGAGTTAAGCTGTTAGAGTCAA
Source organism: Allium sativum (assembly GCA_030737875.1). Lineage (NCBI taxonomy): Eukaryota > Viridiplantae > Streptophyta > Magnoliopsida > Asparagales > Amaryllidaceae > Allium > Allium sativum. The sequence goes on from CM060918.1 coordinate 847,643,678, forward strand.
ACAGTTAGAGTTAGTTAGTTAGAATTAACCAGTAGAGTAAATCAGTTAGAGTTAAGCGGTTTGAATCAAATCGGACTAGAGTTATTCGAATATAGTAACCGAATAAGGGTTAAATTGAATATTAGTTATTCAATTAGAGTTGATCGAACTTAGTTATTCGAGATAGAGTTAAACAGAAGTAGTTATTAAGTATAAATTACCATTTAGCACGACTGCTAGCGAAATTCGTAGGGCTGCAGATAGCCTAAGGTGGTCGGATGTTTCCTGAGGGAATCAGGCGTAACCATTGTGATCGCTGCGATCTAGAGTCAAGCGAATGAAGTTAAATCAAATATTAGCTATTCAAAATGAAGTTAAAAACAAACATAATTAGTCGAATATAAGTTAATCGAATATTAGTTATTCGATAATAGTTAGTCAAATTAAGTTAAATAAGTTGAGTTAAATAAGTCGAGTTAATTAAGTTAAGTTAGTCAAGTTGAGCTGATCAAGTAAGTTGGTCGAGTTGAGTTAATCAAGATGAGTTAATCAAACAGAGTTATCCAAATAAGATTTAATCCAGTAAAAGTTAATAGAATAAGGGTTATAGATTATAGTTAACCGAATAGGAGTTGATAAATTAGTTGTTCGTGTATTTATTTGAGCTAGAAAGAAAAAGTCATATTAAAGTTATTATATTTCGGACGCAGGGAATTATAACACCATTATTATAATCAAATGACTTCCGTAAAGGAAGTGGATTCGTAAATAGAATCCGAGAGTTACGTAAGTAAGTGGTTGAAAGTGTAAAAAGGTGAACTTTGTCTGTTTCGAAGTTAGAAATGTTGTTCAGTTAAGGTCTGAGAGGTAATTATACCCCAACTTGATTGACTTCAGTTTTAACTAAGAAGTGGATAAGTTCGATAGTGAAAAGTGGTTAAGTGAATTTAGTTAATGAGCAAAATGTTCTGTGTTGACATAGCGATGTTTATTCAAACATCTGTTTAAACCCAATGAAGGAATTTTGGAAATGTTTTCCAAATAAGATCAGGATATTTTCTAATATAGAAAACAAGAAGTGGAAATGTTTTCCATTGTTAATAACGTATATTTTCTAAATATAGTAAATAAGAAATATAGGGAAAAAGGAATAAGGAAAAGAATAAATTTATGATAATTTAATTTAAGAATTAATGATGATTGATGATTGATCGATAGAATTTCCATCTGGAAATAGTATCGTTGTTTGCACACAGACATGTTTTCATTTGATAGTTAAATCACCGACTATCAAAGTTTTTGACCATTTTACGTTGTTAATATGGAGAGACCGGTTGGATTATTATCCACAGAACCACTCCGTATTGGCATAAGCGTTGCGAATCAAGTATGTTTAATATATTGAAGACGGAGTAAAGTGCAAGGGCTATCCTGTTTACAGAATAGTGCCTTCGGTTTGTCCAGTCCCAGGACAAACGTGTAACACCCCACCTCCGCTAGGGTCACTCACAAAGGGAATGCACTAGGTTTGGAGGAGTATTATTGGTAAATATGCACAGAAATATTACAAGACAGAACATATATAAAATAGCGGAAGTAAAATCAAACTTTCATATCATGAATAAATAAGGTCTAAAGCCTTTTACGTCAGAGTACATCAAAACCTGTCTTGCAATAATAAAGAAGCGTAAAGACTTTTTCATAAATTATTCCCCAAGAAAAAGCAGTAAAGTAGCCATAGCCAGGAAAAGTCCAAGCCATCCATGATGACCTTCAAGCAGAAGAAGTCCGAACTAAACAGCAGTGTTTCCTCCCTATAACCTGGGGGGGAAACGGAAGAAAAGAGGCGAAACAAAACGGGTCAGTCAAAAAGACTGAGTAAGCCCTATCTACTATTAGTATAAAAACTAGTAAAGTTAACTGACATGAGAAACTGAGATGAACATAAGCATGATAACAAGATAGATAAGCTAAATCAAAATAACAGGATGAACTACTGAACTCAGATACACTAGGGTGTCGTGATAAACTACGATGTCAAGATAAAACAAGGTATCACATTGTCAGGTTTCTATCAAGTATAATATCCCAAGATATCTATCGCGTATAACGTCCCATGGCATCTATCCTTTATATCCGCTATGCACCTACCGTACTAGTACCCCAACTGTATTACGTGTTATCCGTGAATGACCCTTACTCAAAAGTCGTGTAATGGTCCATGTCAACCTAATATGCCGCATATATAGGTTACTCAACTCATATGTTTCTTTCCATGTATAAGTTCAGCCCTTTGCCGTAGGCTGTACGGGCTTTCCCATGTAAACGGTTTATCCTTGAAGTTGTTTTGGACTGCAACCCTTGATCTAGTTGTGTTTCCTTACCATGAACTATCACGCGTCCACTTAGGATTTCTGCCACCTAGGACCGCTAGCGATTATGCTACCTAATGAACGTTTCTGTGTCTCGGTTTGGGTTTTGGCCACCTAGGACCACTAGGGATTACGCCACCCGTCAACCGCGCCCTTGATCCCACGTATGTATCGTGAATCGTTTTCCATGTCTAGATGCACATGTTCCCCAATGTGCCATCCGAGTTCCTTGCCAGGGTAAATCAAGAAATACGGAACTCGGTCGGGAGCTTTAAATCGTCTGCCGATGCAGATATCAAGGTCTGTTTTTGTACCCGTGGCTATGGTCCCACGTGACCCCTCCCTCAACTACTGAAAGGCAATCCAAGAAAAATCATGTATAAGAACCACTCCCCGGCCCCACTATAGCCCACTTTCCTACGGGCCAACCTCACCCATGACTCGATAGCAAGCACATGGTATGTTGGGGGTTCCCTGCCTTTCCGCACGTACACGATTGACTAAAGATGGTAGGTAGTCGGCGATGTGCTATCCAGGGCAAAAACAAGAATCGTCGACTCCACGCTAATCCATCCCAGTCTTTAGGTTGCTCTCATAGCAACCAAGGCATACTCTTGGTCCTTCTAACGCAGACCTTAACCTCTCATGGGCCTAGTATAATTACCTGGCAGCCCACAGAGGGATCCCAAGAATATCCTCACGTCCCCCGAAGCTTCCACTTCAGCACCCAGTGCGCTGGAGCTTTTATCCAAGTCAGATAACTTGCTCCCCCTCGTATACTAAGCGATGACCTACCGTATCAGGTTACACATCGTTTTGAGAATTAGTCCTATGTCCTTAGCTAAGAATTATTACTTAGTTACCCTTAACTAAGGTTTACCACTTAGCTTCCTTTCCCGTTATCCTTGATTAACCACGATTTTCTACCTAGTTCTTCTAGCTAGGGTTTGTCTGTTGGGTTAAGTGTTATCATTCAAGTCCATGAATTAACCCGCCCACGAATCACGTCAAAGATTGGCTAAGTATTTAAGTTCAAGACTTAGTCCCACAAGTTGGTTAAGTGTACCCGGAGGCTCATGACTTAACCCTATCAAGTCAAATTGGTCAAGTACTAGCTTACCTTAATCCTATCGGATTATCTTGCTAGATCGATTAAGCATAGATTATCTTAATCCCATCAAATTATCGATTCGGATTGGTTAAGTATAGGTTGGCTTAACCCCATCCTCTAATCGTACTACAATGGTTAAGTATATTCTAAAAAGGTCTTGTGACTTAACCTTATCAGGTCCGCGTATTAGATTGGTTAAGTGTAAGTTACTTAACCCCATCAAATCATCATGTATAATTCGTTAAGTATAAGTTGCTTAACCCCATTAAATTATCACGTTAAGTTGGTTAAGTACTGGTTACTTAACCTCATTGAATTACCGAGTTTAAATTGGTTAAGTGTTTAACTTAACCCCATCGAATTACCGTGTTTAGATTAGTTAAGTGTGGATTACTTAACCCCATCTAATTACCGTGTCGGATTAGTTAGGTGCAAATTACATAACCCCATCCCCTAATCATCTTGTATGGTTAAGTGTCATTAAGAAAACTTACTTAACCTTGCCAAATTATCATGTTGGATTGATTAAGTGTTGGTTAACTTAATCCCCGTCCACTAGTCGTATAAAAATGGTTAAGCGTCATTAGGCAAATCAAATCACTTAACCTACCCAACCTTGTCATGTTTTGTTAAGTATCATTAGCCTAACCAATTTACTTGACCCATTTACCCATGTCATATTTGGTTAAGAGTCATTAATCAAATTAACTTAACCCTGTCATGTGGCATTAATTACTTATTGCACCCCAACCTCTCACATTAGACTTTGTTGTGGTTACTAGTTAAGCCGGTCGGTTCCGGGTAGCTTTACACCACAACTTGGTCTAACCTCGGGTTCAAGCACAACATGACCAACTTCTCACATTGGGTCCTATTGTTTGCAACTACTAGTTAGGCCGGTCGGTTCCGGGTAGTTTTATGTTGCAAACTCAACCCAACCTCGAGTTGGCCACTTTCATGTTTAGTCTTGTGTCATGTTCATAGTCAAGTTTTCAAGCAATTGGGTAGACCTAACTTAATAGGTAAATTCCCAATGGGTAGACCTAACTTAATAGGTAAATTCCCAAGCTTATGTTTTTATGCATACTTACATGTCAATTTCCATGTTATACTTCAAGTCATGTTTTCAAGTATAAACACATGTCATATTTAACGTTACATGTTGTCATGTTTATACCCATTTACCCAAGTCATATTCATGTCATTATGTTTCCCCATAATGTGACCCCAACGCTTTTTAAACTAGCATATACGTTCGCAACAACGTGATGGATTAAAAGAAGAGACTTGGCAAAGGAATGACAAAAATGGGTATTAAGCCACAAGTTAATCATGGTGGCAAATGAGGCACAAATGTGTTCATTAGCTTGCATGTTAAATTCTTAAGCCTCAAAAACATGCATCAACCCAAACTTGGTACATAAGCGAATCATGGTGACAAAAGACATGGAATGATGGCTAGAAACTCGCATATATCATCATATAAGCATTATGACTTCATATGCAAGTTGACATAATGATTATGAAGATTCTCATGTTGCATAATGCAACATTTCAACATAAAGGTTGTGGCTTTTAGCTCATAAGATCAAGATAATGACTTCATAAACTTGCATAACATGATAGCATGCATCATTCTAATTAATCAAACCCAAACTTTCAACATGAACATTTAACTTCATAGTTAATATCTAAGAGTAGGGAAGGGCTTACAATGCTTATGTGGACTCAAATGAGTATAGCAAATGTAAGAAACCCCTTATGCAACAAATTAAAACCCCAAAATGCAAGCAAACTTGATCAAGACTCCTCCTTTATGATGCCAATAGAGAAACAAGACTTTAATGCAAGCTAAATAGGATCATACAAGCCTAAGTACACTTGTATGCATGGAAATCTCTTAGAAATTTGATTTAGGAATTTACAAAGAGAGTGGAGGCCATGAGAGGATTGATTTTGCCATAGTTTAGTTGTAGGATAGATTAATGATGATTTAGGGTAGGTTAGGGTCTTATTTATAGATTAGGCAAGTGTTTTAGGCCATAGGATTAACCCTAGGATAGATCCCAGCCCTCAAAAATCGTCACAAGCCTCCAAAACAAGACCAAGGGCCAAAACAGGTGCACCAGGCCAGCCATGGTCAAGCCAGAAGGCTGTGCAGGTTTCTGGCTCGACACGGGCGCACTTCCCAAGTGCGCCAGTGTATTTTTGTGCTGGCGCACTTCACAAGTGCGCCAGTGCATTCTGGCTTGTTTTCGGTTTTTCTGCCTAACTTCATTCGTCCATATCTTCTTCATACGGACTCCGATTTACGAAATTTCGGACTCTATTTCGCGTATTTTTCCGAGACGAACGCAATGGCGCAACCCATTTATCCTGATTCAGATTTTATAATTTAATTCTGCCTTGATTCTTGTCTTAACACATTGCTAAAAATTCGGGTTGTTACATCCTCCCCAACTTAAAGGATTTCGTCCCCGAAATCTCCAAGTTAGGAAGAACGTATCCTACCATCCATCATTCATCTACTCACAACATCATCCACAAGCAACCATTGTCCTTAGATGATTTCTAATGCTGTATGAATATATGCAAAACGTGTGTGTACGTGTTCCTTTGCTAATGCTAATGATCAGGCCTGAATAATCTTTCTAATGCAAAATATGTATAGTGCCATGAATCCAACATGTATGCAAATAGTCCTAGCCATATAGGTACTATATGCGTGCACAATCATTCATTCATATGCAAGAACCGCATGATAATACATTCGATTTCATCCATAAACAAGTATAAATACTCATGCATATGCAATATGAAATGTGACCGAGTCGAGCTAGTATCCAATGTGTATTCGCGCATCCACGAGCAACCACTTGCAAACATATCAATCATAACATGTTTCAAATACATGTTTACATCCATAGGGTTCTACCTAGGATTCCCTGGAACAGGGTCGAGAAGAAAAACAAGACAAACTCCTTACGGGGTTTGTAACAGAAAATAGGACCGAGAGGATGTCCACAAAAGATAGCCTACAAGTAAGCTCTACAGAAAACAGGGATCAAGGATATACCCCCAAAAGAGATATCATGCGCGTATATAGTCTTTGACCATCAGAGTCGTATTTCCTCGAGCTTAATTCCATTGTGCCTTGACCGTCTTTTAACTTCGCGATTTCGTAGCTTCCTATTTCCTGTTTCCATAACATGAGCTGGAACTCATTTCTTCGTCGCCTCTCGTTCCACTTGCACACTTGGCGCAAACATGACTGCGTACTCATGATCTCATGCAAGCTTTCCAAAATTCACTAGTGAATCTCAGACCTCGTACCACAAGGTATTCCACGTAGAAGAACTTTCTCTTGAAAGTAAACAGATGCCAACCAGGTTATCAAGCGCACTTACTAGGGTGATTTCTATAACCCATGCATAAGTGAAGTAAACCATCCGTCTTATCGGCGAACACCACTCGATCGGGCTTCAAATTTCCAATAAAGGCATCAAAGGATTCTAAGTAACTAGTCATGACAGAACCTCAAAAAGGTTACACAATACTTCGAGGGTATTACCAAGGCTAGTCAAAAGGTCTAACTACCCTCCTATCAAAACCGAGAGTGGCATCCCCTACTGTATAACCACTTCATCCCTAGAATCCATCCATGGCTTATAAACATAAGCATTATTTCCAAACTCAACACTTGGCATAGACATTCTCAAATCCAAACAAGTCATGTATAAATGGACTGATTCTCCAATAGGACTTTGAGACAAAAATGGGATTCTCTATTACGCTAGTACTAAAGGTGCAGAGACTCAACTATCGAAGCAGACTTAAATGATACGAACAACGAAGTCCTAACGGGATGGTAGAGAAGAAAAGCTAAACCTTTAACGAGATCGTTACCCTCCTTCCGAGGTACTCTAGAAATGAGAGCATACTACTGCCCCCCCCGATGATCTTGTCCTTGTCCCATGATACTTAACTATCCGTCCCGTTCCACCATGCCAAAGGTACTCTCTCCTCATGGGTTTCATTGTTCATCTTTCTCTCTCATTCTGGGTTGAGCCATACCAACAAGTTGTTCATCCTTAAACTCGCATCCTTCATCCTCTTTCTCACTATCCTTTCTTATAACGCGGCCATTGGTCTCTCGAGAACCACCTCCATCGCATGGAAAGTACTTTCGTAGATAGAAAAGACTAGTCGCAGTTAAAACCACTGTGACTACAGATAGAGGAAAGAAAGGAAAAGAGATTTAATTAAGGAAACAAGGATAATGCTAATGGCCTTTGGGGAATAGCCTTTTCTTTTTAAAAGAAAACTTTCTTGAAAAATGCTTCTTTATAAACGATTTTCAAATAGTTTTCAGAAGGTCTTTAAAAACTTTTACCCAATCTGGTAACCTTCTGCTCTGATACCAAATGTAACACCCCACCTCCGCTAGGGTCACTCACAAAGGGAATGCACTAGGTTTGGAGGAGTATTATTGGTAAATATGCACAGAAATATTACAAGACAGAACATATATAAAATAGCGGAAGTAAAATCAAACTTTCATAACATGAATAAATAAGGTCTAAAGCCTTTTACATCAGAGTACATCAAAACCTGTCTTGCAATAATAAAGAAGCATAAAGACTTTTTCATAAATTATTCCCCAAGAAAAAGCAGTAAAGTAGCCATAGCCAGGAAAAGTCCAAGCCATCCATAATGACCTTCAAGCAGAAGAAGTCCGAACTAAACAGCAGTGTTTCCTCCCTGTAACCTGGGGGGGAAACGGAAGAAAAGAGGCGAAACAAAACGGGTCAGTCAAAAAGACTGAGTAAGCCCTATCTACTATTAGTATAAAAACTAGTAAAGTTAACTGACATGAGAAACTGAGATGAACATAAGCATGATAACAAGATAGATAAGCTAAATCAAAATAACAGGATGAACTACTGAACTCAGATACACTAGGGTGTCTTGATAAACTGCGATGTCAAGATAAAACAAGGTATCACATTGTCAGGTTTCTATCAAGTATATTATCCCAAGATATCTATCGCGTATAACGTCCCATGGCATCTATCCTGTATATCCGCTCTGCACCTACCGTACTAGTACCCCAACTGTATTACGTGTTATCCGTGAATGACCCTTACTCAAAAGTCGTGTAATGGTCCATGTCAACCTAATATGCTGCATATATAGGTTACTCAACTCATATGTTTCTTTCCATGTATAAGTTCAGTCCTTTGCCGTAGGCTGTACGGGCTTTCCCATGTAAACGGTTTATCCTTGAAGTTGTTTTGGACTGCAACCCTTGATCTAGTTGTGTTTCCTTACCATGAACTATCGCGCGTCCACTTAGGATTTATGCCACCTAGGACCGCTAGGGATTATGCTACCTAATGAACGTTTCCGTGTCTCGGTTTGGGTTTTGGCCACCTAGGACCACTAGGGATTACGCCACCCGTCAACCGCGTCCTTGATCCCACGTATGTATCGTGAATCGTTTTCCATGTCTAGATGCACATGTTCCCCAATGTGCCATCTGAGTTCCGTGCCAGGGCAAATCAAGAAATACGGAACTCGGTCGGGAGCTTTAAATCGTCTGCCGATGCAGATATCAAGGTCTGTTTTTGTACCCGTGGCTATGGTCCCACGTGACCCCTCCCTCAACTACTGAAAGGCAATCCAAGAAAAATCATGTATAAGAACCACTCCCCGGCCCCACTATAGCCCACTTTCCTACGGGCCAACCTCACCCATGACTCGATAGCAAGCACATGGTCTGTTGGGGGTTCCCTGCCTTTCCGCACGTACACGATTGACTAAAGATGGTAGGTAGTCGGCGATGTGCTATCCAGGGCAAAAACAAGAATCGTCGACTCCACGCTAATCCATCCCAGTCTTTAGGTTGCTCGCATAGCAACCAAGGCATACTCTTGGTCCTTCTAACGCAGACCTTAACCTCTCATGGGCCTAGTATAATTACCTGGCAGCCCACAGAGGGATCCCAAGAATATCCTCACGTCCCCCGAAGCTTCCACTTCGGCACCCAGTGCGCTGGAGCTTTTATCCAAGTCAGATAACTTGCTCCCCCTCGTATACTAAGCGATGACCTACCGTATCAGGTTACTCATCGTTTTGAGAATTAGTCCTATGTCCTTAGCTAAGAATTATTACTTAGTTACCCTTAACTAAGGTTTACCACTTAGCTTCCTTTCCCGTTATCCTTGATTAACCACGGTTTTCTACCTAGTTCTTCTAGCTAGGGTTTGTCTGTTGGGTTAAGTGTTATCATTCAAGTCCATGACTTAACCCGCCCACGAATCACGTCAAAGATTGGCTAAGTATTTAAGTTCAAGACTTAGTCCCACAAGTTGGTTAAGTGTACCCAGAGGCTCATGACTTAACCCTATCAAGTCAAATTGGTCAAGTACTAGTTTACCTTAATCCTATCGGAATATCTTGCTAGATCGATTAAGCATAGATTATCTTAATCCCATCAAATTATCGAGTCGGATTGGTTAAGTATAGGTTGGCTTAACCCCATCCTCTAATCGTACTACAATGGTTAAGTATATTCTAAAAAGGTCTTGTGACTTAACCTTATTAGGTCCGCGTATTAGATTGGTTAAGTGTAAGTTACTTAACCCCATCAAATCATCATGTATAATTGGTTAAGTATAAGTTGCTTAACCCCATTAAATTATCACGTTAAGTTGGTTAAGTATTGGTTACTTAACCTCATTGAATTACCGAGTTTAAATTGGTTAAGTGTTTAACTTAACCCCATCGAATTACCGTGTTTAGATTAGTTAAGTGTGGATTACTTAACCCCATCTAATTACCGTGTCAGATTAGTTAGGTGCAAATTACTTAACCCCATCCCCTAATCATCTTGTATGGTTAAGTGTCATTAAGAAAACTTACTTAACCTTGCCAAATTATCATGTTGGATTGATTTAGTGTTGGTTAACTTAATCCCCGTCCACTAGTCGTATAAAAATGGTTAAGCGTCATTAGGCAAATCAAATCACTTAACCTACCCAACCTTGTCATCTTTTGTTAAGTATCATTAGCCTAACCAATTTAGTTAACCCATTTACCCATGTCATATTTGGTTAAGAGTCATTAATCAAATTAACTTAACCCTATCATGTGGCATTAATTACTTAATGCACCCCAACCTCTCACATTAGACTTTGTTGTGGTTACTAGTTAAGCCGGTCGGTTCCGGGTAGCTTTACACCACAACTTGGTCTAACCTCGGGTTCAAGCACAACATGACCAACTTCTCACATTGGGTCCTATTGTTTGCAACTACTAGTTAGGCCGGTCGGTTCCGGGTAGTTTTACGTTGCAAACTCAACCCAACCTCGAGTTGGCCACTTTCATGTTTAGTCTAGTGTCATTTTCATAGTCAAGTTTTCAAGCAACTGGGTAGACCTAACTTAATAGGTAAATTCCCAATGGGTAGTCCTAACTTAATAGGTAAATTCCCAAGCTTATGTTTTTATGCATACTTACATGTCAACTTCCATGTTATACTTCAAGTCATGTTTTCAAGTATAAACACATGTCATATTTAACGTTACATGTTGTCATGTTTATACCCATTTACCCAAGTCATATTCATGTCATTATGTTTCCCCATAATGTGACCCCAACGCTTTTTAAACTAGCATATACGTTCGCAACAACGTGATGGATTAAAAGAAGAGACTTGGCAAAGGAATGACAAAAATGGGTATTAAGCCACAAGTTAATCATGGTGGCAAATGAGGCACAAATGTGTTCATTAGCTTGCATGTTACATTCTTAAGCCTCAAAAACATGCATCAACCCAGACTTGGTACATAAGCGAATCATGGTGACAAAAGACATGGAATGATGGCTAGAAACTCGCATATATCATCATATAAGCATTATGACTTCATATGCAAGTTGACATAATGATTATGAAGATTCTCATGTTGCATAATGCAACATTTCAACATAAAGGTTGTGGCTTTTAGCTCATAAGATCAAGATAATGACTTCATAAACTTGCATAACATGATAGCATGCATCATTCTAATTAATCAAACCCAAACTTTCAACATGAACATTTAACTTCATAGTTAATATCTAAGAGTAGTGAAGGGCTTACAATGCTTATGTGGACTCAAATGAGTATAGAAAATGTAAGAAACCCCTTATGCAACAAATTAAAACCCCAAAATGCAAGCAAACTTGATCAAGACTCCTCCTTTATGATGCTAATAGAGAAACAAGACTTTAATGCAAGCTAAAGAGGATCATACAAGCCTAAATACACTTGTATGCATGGAAATCTCTTAGAAATTTGATTTAGGAATTTCTGAAGAGAGTGGAGGCCATGAGAGGATTGATTTTGCCATAGTTTAGTTGTAGGATAGATTAATGATGATTTAGGGTAGGTTAGGGTCTTATTTATAGATTAGGCAAGTGTTTTAGGCCATAGGATTAACCCTAGGATAGATCCCAGCCCTCAAAAATCGTCACAAGCCTCCAAAACAAGACCAAGGGCCAAAACAGGTGCACCAGGCCAGCCAGGGTCAAGCCAAAAGGCTGTGCAGGTTTCTGGCTCGACACTGGCGCACTTCCCAAGTGCGCCAGTGTATTTTTGTGCTGGCGCACTTCACAAGTGTGCCAGTGCATTCTGGCTTGTTTTCGGTTTTTCTGCCTAACTTCGTTCGTCCATATCTTCTTCATACGGACTCCGATTTACGAAATTTCGGACTCTATTTCGCGTATTTTTCCGAGACGAACGCAATGGCGCAACCCGTTTATCCTGATTCAGATTTTATAATTTAATTCTGCCTTGATTCTTGTCTTAACACGTTGCTAAAAATTCGGGTCGTTACAAAACGTGTATGGAAGAATGCCTGACAGAGTATATTCAATAGATCGCGTAAGTTGATCTCTTCAAACATACTTACGTTTGGTGGCGGAGGAATTCGTTTCTCTTAGCTTTATACCCGTGGTTTTTTTGGTGAAATCAATTTGTGATTTGGCGAGTATGACGATGTGGCATTCAAAGTGAACGATCTGTCAGAGATAAGCGTGGCCTCTAGCCTAATCAACCGGGAAATGACAAAAATCGGGCAGGCAGCATGGCTATGTGGGTCGCACCCATTAGGATGTATAATCACCTATCTAGAGAAATTCCAATTGCTTCTTAAATCTATCGATGTTGCCCCATTCGGGAGACGGTTGCTGATCCCAACCGTTGGTGATATATATTCGATACACTCAAGCGAAATGAGTGGTCGGTCATGTGAGGGCCGGGTTGCAAGATGTTCTTGTTGAACCCATTGTATTCGCCTCTAGAGATACAATATCGGCAGGTGGTCCCATACCTTGTCAAAGTCGGAATCCAATCTCCAATAAGTGCCCACGAGTTTGATTTGTATACTATATATGTAGAGCGTGAGATGCGAGCGTTCTACTAGATTTTAATTACTTGTGATTAGACATTATTATAATATCAGATCATATATGATTTCCAAAGTGTTTTGGGTTATCGTAAGGTAAAAGCCATCCGTATTTATGTGTGGATTGGTCTTACGATTATCTTTTCATTTGAAAAGAATTTTGAAAAGTTAAACCAAATGATTTGAGTTTACTCACACCAGGCCCATGACTGACCCAGAGTTTTATTTTGTTTTGTTTTTCCTAAACTCTTGGGTTCCCAAATTTGTACGGGCAGTCAAGTAGTCAGGATTTTATAGATAGACTTGGAGAGCTTGGAGCAGGAGGCTTCAGGACTTATATAGCTATTGTTTATTTCCACTGTGATGCAAGGGTTGTACTCTGATAATGGTATTGTATGCATATACTACTTTTGATTTCAAGTTATGTGATATATTATATTTTATTCGTTCCGCTGTGAGATTCGTGTTACTCTGATGTTGTGTTCTTTTTTTCTTCTTCTATTCTAATTTTCTATCTTATCTATCCTCACCCTCTAAATTCTTTCATTAACTATTCGGTAATTGTCGACCCTTGATGTTCGATATGTGTTGTATATCGGATAATCAAGGTCGTCTTTTCCCGGGTCGTTACAACAGTTCAATATTCGGTTCAATTGGGCTAAAGGTTCAACATTTAATTAATCAAACAACACAATCAGCAACCAATTAGCTGATTATCTTTTAAATCACATAACTTGGATACATAGTCAAAAAATCATATTTTTGATGCCAAATCATAACAATAAGCCCTACCTAGTTTTGGTTCTCACACCAGTCAATTGGAAATATATAAATATCACACCTTCGAAACTCGAACACAAATAACGATGATGGGTACCCATCATCAGAATCATTCCCGGGCGACTAGAATGTGGTTCTATATTTATCCAGTATATTAAAACTTTAAATACACGTAGATCAGACGTATATGCAAAATCTTTATATACTGGACTGTCCAAATCAGAACAAAAAAATATTCAAATACGTTGAATAAAGTTTAAATTTTAAAAACAAATATTGTTTTCACTTTTATTTTAAAAGCATCACTCTTCACACTCGTTCTAGGATACTACTTATCCCATCTCTAACGAGTCATTCCCATTGGATATTACTAATCCAATCTCTGATGAATTCTTTCGTATGGTTCTAATGTGTCTTGCTCTCCGATCTCTGTAACCAAAGCTCTGATACCAACTGTGAAAACCCGTAACTTCCCCGGTAAGGAAAGAGCGGATACTTTGAGGACAAGACAGATCGGGACGTAAACAGAAGAACATTTCATTGTTAATTACAACAATTCCATCAGAATACAAGAATATACAGAGTATGAATAAATATTACATAGAAAATATCAGAGATTACAATACATTACATAGTAGCGGAAAATAATACAATACACAACTAGAAGTAATACACGGATACAGAGCTTTCCGGGTATCGTTCCAGTTGTAAATCAGGATCCTGTGAATATAAATCTGCAAAACCAAAACTACTAGCTGCCCGTGTCAAAATAAGGGCACCCAAAGTTTAGGTTAAAACAATAAACTCTAGGTCAGTCATGTGACTGGTGTGAGAACAAAAATAGTTATTAATCTTTAGTTTAAAGTTCGGTAAATCAAGGGACCATGCCGTATAATACGGAACGGATATCCTCCCAAGAATACCAGTGCATAAAACAATAGCGCAATGCTAAATAAAAAACAATGAAGCTATTATAAGACCCAGGTCCCATCACACAATGCAACGCAAGCCGGAGGATTGGGTTTTTACCTGATAATAGCCAAAAAATGCTTGATACGCTAAAATCAAATCATTTGATACTATTATAAGTGCATAGTGTATAAAATAAATTCAATCATAAGTATCAATCATAGACGGCATAAGTGCCTCATACCAATATGTCGCCATACTAGGCTCTACAAATAAAACCGCAAAGTCACGTATTGGAAGTTGGATTTCCATCTTTGAACCGAGGCAAAAGATAGTCCTCACCGATTCGAGACTCTCTAGCCAGAGCCTCAGGACAAGTACTTAGTCAAGCCCTTGGATCATCAGGGCCGATCCACCGATGTGGATTAAAATGCCTGAACATTGCGTTTCCCCATCCTTTGGGGCGTAAATGAGCCAAATGACTCCATCGTCTCCACACAGTCACCGATATATCCGAGGCGCCTCGCAACAGCAACAACCACACAGGTAAAATAATTATAAATGTCAGGGCTCGTAGGTCACTGATACCACCCTAGCTAGAAGGAAACGCATGCCCTCTCTGATGTCCTCTCCCGTTTCTGGTTCACAACCGGGGTGTGAGGCTCACGAATCAATGTTACACAAAGCTATGCCACACATGCCGCGATTTGATAATCAACCACAAGATTCTATTTTTCAACAAAAGCCTTGATCATTTGCTACATAGGCAATTCACTCCATGCGATTGATATACATCACTATATAACCCTTGAGCTCGTACATCTCAGAGAAGGGCGTTAAGCAAGAGAATAAATTCTCCACCGCCAAAAAGATATATATTTTACATAAATCAATCACACAGAATAAAATCCAATGTTAGACACATGGTCCAGTTACAAGTTCGTTCTGGGTCTGAACGAAACCGGAGGCACCTTGTACCTCCCATATCCATCGATCTCCAAGTACGTCTCGACGATCACTAACTGATTCCCTCCTCTTGGGTGTACAGCCCAATCAAGATCATCAGTAATCACCCAAACGATGTGAAGACCTCCGGTCTTCGACCACCGTATTCATCCTCGACACCACGTCGAATCAATTATTCAGAATGGGATAAACTGGTCTTTCTGAATAACTCGCGTATATAATGAACAAGTGTTACACAAACACAACATACGCCTCATTCCAATTCAGAATATTCTTTTATTCAAATATTCTTATACTTTGGGAAAGGTTCCCATTAATTTTATCAAAGATAAATTCTTCAAATTTATTCTTTAACATTCTTTTGAATATCAATTCAAACTAGTCAGGATTAGCGAACCACACCGAAGTAATCATTTATTTTATTTCCCAATCCCAACCTATTCATCCCATGAAGTAAAACTGCTAATACTTCATATCTAACACCACGGTGTTATCGGTAAATTCAATTACCATTTCACGTTCAAATCTAATTAAAAAATTAACTATCGCCTGGAGCAAAACTGTTGATACTCCATTCTCGATTATTTCAATCTAATTAAAGATTCATTAAAACTTCGCTTAGTTTTAATCTTCCCAAAAATCAAAATCAATGATTGTTTAACTTGGGAAATCATATCCTGTATTTAACTGGGTTAAAAACCAATGTCATCTAAAACACGGTTCACGATAAACCCAAAATCAATTCCAATTCAATTCCAAATAATACCATTTAATTAGTACACTTCATTAAATCTGAATAAAAAGATTTAATCTTTTTCTCAACTGGGTTTAAGGACAGTGTTAATGAAGACACCATTCACGACAAACCAAAATCACATTCGATATTAAATACAAGGCTCTGAATAGAAAATATATCAGCTTATATTCAATATCAAATTCTACGACCAACAAATATCATATCGGAAATAACGTTATTAATATATCTTTCAAACCCATAACAATATATGTATCATCACGAAATCCAACATCAAAATATTCCACAGACAATTTCGATTCAAATCCATTCCAATTCAATTATTGGAAATTCTGGTTACTTTTGAAACTATTTCAAATCCACTTTATTTGTTTTAAAAATAAATAGAATTATAATTATAGTTCAAAACTAGTTCATTTCGATAAAAATCTATTTTTATCTTTTCAAATATGGAGTTTTTCATCCCAATTCTTCACAAATCATTTCTTATGATTTTACACAAATTATTACTATTTTTAGTAATTTTATCAAGGCCCGTACAGTCGATTTCAATCAACGGCCATCGAACTGCACTTACAACGACCTTTTCCAAATTTGATTTGGATATAATTCCAAATCCAACCGTTAGGTTCAAAATCTCTAATATCCGTTAGAAAGCTCTTTTCGATATGAACCAAACGGTTCCAGTTTTAGGAGAATCCGACGGTCGGATCTCCCGTAACATCCATTCGAAGTCAATGGTCGAAATTCGTGAACTACCGCGGCGCGGCGCGTTCTATTCAGGCCATTCTATATATAATATATATATATTATATATATTTCGTCGATTTCCTTTCAAAACGTTTTATAAACCATTTAAAATTCGTTTTCAAAACGATTTCAACTTCCTATTCAATTTCTAATCAAAATTGAATATTCCACATCATCGATATACAAATGATAATAATTTCAAAACGTTATATTTTGAAATCACTTCCTTTTCTATAATCATTATAAAAACAAATATAATCGATATAAATATCGTCCACGTCGAAATGGCGCATATCTAACCAACATGGCTTTATATATTTCAATAACTTCGTTATTCTATTCGACAAATGAATATTTTCTTCAACACATGAAATTTGCTTTTATTCAACACATGAATATATATTTCTATTCAATACATGAATTTATCTTTCTATTCAACACATGAATTTATATTTCTATTCAACACATGAATTTATCTTTCTATTCAACACATGAATTTATCTTTCTTATTTTCCGAACTAGAATGAGGCCCAATCAATTACCATATAACGTTAATTATATGGGTTCCTTACAATACATGTATATAACAGCAACGATAAATCATCAACCATCATCCCGAGTGCACCACACAACTGCATAAGCATTAAATATCTGTAATTAACGCTTACACAATCTGTCAACCCATCGATTGACATACAACTAAACAATTGGGATTAGTGTACGTCAAATATCATCCCAATACCCGTGTGGGTTTCAAATCAACAAACACAGATTTTATTTGTGTAGTCGAGCGATGTGTAAAATTTATCGTCCCAATCAATATCAGTCAAATCAGTGCATATAAACAAATCGTCTGATTTGTTTATAAATATTTATTTTACTTCAACACACGAATATATATTTTATTCAACATATGAATATATATATTTTATTTCAACACACATTAAAAATCATACTTTTAACTATAAAATATTTTCCACTATAAAATATTTTATTTCATTCCACATCACATAATCAAATTTCACAACATAGCAATCAAACAAACAAGTCATCCATGGTCTGTGGACAGTGTCGGGTGCTACTAAGCACCGTCTGCATCCTAGTATATATTTCAACTAGAAATTCAAATAAAAGTGAGGAGTTCTCACTGACTAGCTAACCCAATACCCCACAACTCTTCATATGTAGAAATCTCCTTCGTGCTCGCCTTTCATTAATTTCGTTGTCCGTAGCCACTACATATATAAAAATCACATTTTTATATTGTTGCTATGTATATAAAAATCACATTTTTATAATCGCTCTATATGGATAAAAATCACATTTTATACCGCCACTATATAGATAAAAATTCTATTTTTACATCGCTGCTATATAGATAAAAATTCTATTTTTATTCTTCTCACTATATAAAAATTATATGTTTATTCTCTATGTCTTCATATATAAAAATCTCATTTTTACTTCAACATGTCAACTATATAAAGATTCAAACTTTTCTAATATAAAAATTCGACTTTTTCTATTCGATTAACTATATAAAAATCCGACCTTTTCTTTTCGATTAACTATATAAAAATCCGATCTTTTCTATTTGATTAACTACATAAAAATCCGACCTTTTCTATTCGATTAACTATATATAAATCCGACCTTTTCTATTCGATTAACTATATAAAAATCCGACCTTTTCTATTCGATTAACAATGTTTTCTACTTAGAAGAACCAAAACTTTTGTTCATAAAAATCAAAACAGAAAAGAAAAACTGAAAACAAAACATACCATTCACATTTAAAAACTGAAAATAAAAATAGAAATCGATTTAAACTTACTTACATTGATTATTAGGTGGAGGTGGGTTTCGCCGTTGATTGGGAGGGTCGTTGGGAGGTCGGCGCAGGCGTCGGATGGGTTGGGTGGCGGTGGTTTGCAATGGGAGGGGTGTTGCGGCGGGTTTCAGAGGATTGGGGGTGTTAGGGATTCGAGAGGAGGAAGGGGGAGGTGCGGCTGACGTTGGGGGGAGGAGGCGCGCCTTTGGGCGGCGGCGCTAGGTCTCCGGCGAGGTGGAGCGCCGTGGGGTGGAGCGGCTCCGTCGATCCATCGTTTTTTTCTTCTGAATACGATTTTTGACGGGAGAGAAAAGGGGGTTGGGCGTTGACCTTGAATAGGAGGGTATATGGTTTTTTTTATTAATTTATTTATATTATATTTAATTTCCCCAAAAAGAAACTTTTTATTTCGACCTCCAAACGAGACCCACCGACTGCCGTTCATAACTAATCATCCCCATTCCGAACACAATGGGATATATTTTGTAGGCTATATCGACTTTTACGATCAGTTTTCATCAGAATCAAAATATAAATCTATATATTCAATTTTGAACGTACATCTCAATTTACCGGGGCCACATACGGACCCTAAATATTCCAGAAAAATTATTTATAGCTTTGTATTGATGGTACGGTCCTAACAAAACTAATTTCATCAAATTTGAAGACCGTTTGAAAAAAGGCCAATTTTCAGTCGATTAAAATCAACTAAAACTGGTCAAACGCGTTTTTCCTTTGCCCTGCTCAGATATTGATTCAAAAAATTACAAATTTTCAAACCTAGCAATAACTTTACATCACGGATCCAACAAAAGTGATTTCGTCGAAAATCGAGGTCGTTTGCAAAATTTCCATTTTTAAAGGCCAGAATTCCACAGCGACTATTCTGAATTTTCAACTGGATGTAACTTTTGATTCCCGCTATGAAACATCGACTTTTCAGATTCGTTGGAAAGATATTCTCAAATAGATTCAAATATTTTTGGTTTCACTATAATCCGGTTTATTTTGAATCCTGTATATTCATTTGAAATTTGAAATTGAATTTTCAAACTACCGCGCCATTTTCAATTCCTTTTATATATATATAAATAAATATTTATATTCTAACGACGATTCAAATAAATATATATGTTCTATTCTATTTAAAATAAATTTCTCGTTGTTATTATTTAAAATAATCTATTTTAAATATTCAAAATTCGTCAAAATTGACAAAATAAAAATTTTAAATTGGCTTAGAATTTCCGGGTTATTACAAACAGCGTGGAAAGGACTGCGTTGGAATTTTGGACAAATCCAAAAGATTCAGAAATTTATAAATAAAACTGGAGGTGTGGATCCCAAAGGTGAGAACTTCTCACTTTAAAATTTATTTTCTAGTTAAAATATATACTAGGATGCAGACGGTGCTTAGCAGCACCCGATACCGTCGTCCACAGACAATGGACAACTTGTTTGATTGGATTGTATTGTGTTGTGGAAGTTGATTGTTGATTGTGATGGGAAGTAAAATATTCACGTGTTGAATAAAATATATAATCATTAAAAATATCATTTTTAAGGTGTAATGGAAATTAAAAATATTCAGGTGTTGAAATAAATATTTTATAGTTAAAAATATATTTTTAAACCTGTATATGAATAAAATAAATATTCATTTACAAATCAGACGATTTGTTTATGTACACACATTTGACTGATATTGATTGGGACGATATGTTTTACATATCGCCCAACTGCACAAATAACAATCAGTGTTTGTTGTTTGAAAACCCTACGCGGGTATTAGGACGATATTGGACATACAATAATCCCAATATTTAGTTGTATGTCAATTGATGGGTTGGCAGACTGTTATAAGCGTTAACTATATATATTTAATGCTTATGCAGTTGTGTAATGCACTCTGGATGATGGTTGACTATGTTTGATTGTTGTTGTGTACATGTGTGTATGAAATCCATATAAATAAAATTATATGGTAATTGACTGTGTCTGATTCAAATTCGGAAAGAATGGATATTTTAAAATAACGAATATTTTAAAATGACGAATAATGAATATTATAAGATAAATAATATTTTAAAATAATATTCAGAAATAAATGAAAATATGATTTTGATGTCCGATTTGGGATGAACATGAAAATATTTAAATATATAAAGCCGCGTTGATTAGACTAACGCCATTTTGACGTGAACGATATTTATATCGATTTTATTCATTTTTATAATGAATATTTAAAAGGAAGTGATTTCTAATGTTTTGAAAATATTATCTTTTATATATTAAGGATATGGAATATTCAATTTTGATTTGAAATTGAATATGAAGTTGAAATCATTTTGAAAACGAATATAAAACGATTTAAAGAAAATATGTTTTATATGGAAATCGACGAAATATATACAATATATTTAATGGCCTGAATAGAACGCGCCGCGCTACGGTAGTTCGCGAATTTCGACCATTGACTTCGAATGGACATTACGAGAGATCCGACCGTCAGATTTTCTTAAAACCAGAACCATTGGGTTTGTATCGAAAAGAGCTTTTAAACGAATACGATAGATTTGAAATCTAATGGTTGAATTTGGAATTATGTCCAAATCAAATTTGGAAAAGGTCGTTGTAAGTGCAGTTCGATGAACGTTTATGGAAATCGACTGTGCAAGCCTTGATAAAATTATTAATAATATCAATAATTAGTGTAAAATCATAATAAATGATTTGGAAAGAACTAGGATGAAAAATTTCATATTTGAAAAGATAAAAATATATTTTTGTCTTTTCAAACTTGGAATTCTTCATCCAAAATCTTTCCAAATCATTTATTATGATTTTACACAATTTTCCCATATTTTTAATTTTTTTATAAGGCCCTTGCAGTCGGTTTCCAATAGCGGCCAACGAACTGCATCCATAGCGACCTTTTATCAAATTGATTTGGACATATCTCAAAATTTATCCATTGAATTTCAAATCTCTTATATTCATTGGAAAGCTCATTTCGATATGAACCCAAAGGTTCTGGTTTTAGGAGAATCCGATGGTCGGATCACCCGTTACGTCAATTTGAAGTCAATGGTAGAAATTTGCGAATGGTCGTTGCGCGACGCATTATATTCAGGCCATTAATATATGTATAATATATATTTCGTTGATTTCAGTTCAAAATGTATTTTATAAATCATTTATAAATTCATTTCAAAACGATTTCAACTTCATTTTCAATTTTAAATAAAATTTGAATATTCCATATCATTATAATTTTAAAATGATAATATTTTCAAAATATCAAATTTTGAAATCCATTTCTTTTTCCTATTCATTATTAAATGAATAAAATTTATTGATAAACCCACTCGGGTTAAAATGGCGTTTCTATATTTAACCCGACTTGATATATTATTATATATTTCCGTATCCATCCAAAATCGGATATCAAAATCATATCTGAATTCTTTGCTGAATATTTTTTTAAAATATTCATTATTTTAAAATATTCGTAATTTTAAAATATTCTTTATTTATGAATTGGAATGCGACTCAACTAATTACCATATAATTTCAGTTTTATGGATTTCATACATCGCATGTATTCAACAATAATGATAAATAATCATTCAACATTCAAACATCATCCAGGGTGCATTTTACAACTGTGTAAGCATTAAAATAAATAAACAACGCTCATCACAGCTTGTCAACCCATCGATTGACATACAAATAAATATTGGGATTAGTGTATGTCAAATATCATCTCCATACCCATGTGGGGTTTTCAAACAACAACAGTCAATTTAAAATAATCACTAGTTAATAAATTTAACCAGTTCTAATTCAATTTGAATTATTTTTCTAATTAACCAATTTTCATTGTTTAAATTATAAATGGATATTTATAATTTAATTTCACTACCACATTAATATTAACATTATTTTTAATATCACAATCACAACACAAATCATGAAATCGTCCAAATAAATGAATACTCAATTACCCAATGCCATTTACGGCGCCATAAGTGGCTATTCGCAGAGTATGAAATCTGATTGTCGGTAATATCCATACATTGCTTCCAATTTATGTGATTTGTACAAATTCGAGTGTTGAACTCCATACAACAGATAAAAGTCTATACTGGCAATTTCTATATATTTAAAGTTATAAAATAAATTAAATAACTATACGAAATTTTAGTGAGAGAATTATCACATTGGATTCCACTCCGTCATTCTTTATTTCTGAATTATTTTTATAAAATTAAACGCTCGTTTAATTTTATCAAAAACTGCAATTGCTTCCGTTTCTGTTCTTACCAGTTCCATTGTGAAGCTCTCTTCGATACGGCTCCAACATATTCAGTTTCGTCAATTTCTGATAAAGTATGGAAGAGATATTGTTTTTGTAAGATTGTATACATTTTAATTGTCATTAACATTTAAATAATTAATAAATTATAAACTTAACTTAAACCACCTATTAAACTCTGCTTCCCCGACGTTGCTTGCTCAAGGTTCAATGCAAAAAAATGCACCATTGCTGGATGGTTTCAATGCTGAAACTCAATCCATGATTCAAAAATCAAAAACCTAGACTACCGTTCCTCTTCTCTTCGCGATCTCCACCAACCTAGCATCAATTTCCTCATCCCGTCACCCTCCTTATTGCCGCCACAGTCACCCTCCCCATGTACAATATCGAACTGTACCATGATCGTGTTGGAGAATGGAGCTTTGATGACAACAACCTTATTTCAATTATCATTGATTATAAAATATATATTAACATCTTCATTTTGAATATATACATATATATATATATATATATATATTTGCAGAATTTGTATATAGGAATTAATAATGAAGACTGTATAGTTTAAGAGCTTTTAGAGATTCAGAATTCAAAGTAGATTCAAGATTCATGAGTAATCAAGATTTCAAGAGTTCAAGAATAATATATTTATAGAGTCTAGATTTTGTAAGACTCCAAATAGCACTCCAGGTTCAAATTCAAATTCAAACTCAAGTTCAAATTCTGATTTTCAAATTCTATCTTCAATCCTCTCTAATTTTGGTTTTCTTTTTATCCTCAATCTTATCTATTTTGTTTTCTATTTAATTCTGTTTTCATTCTTTTTTGATTTTCAAACTTAAGTTTTATATATATACTTAATTTATATTTTATATAGTTTAAAACCTTATGATTTTATAAACATATTTATATAGTCTAAAAATATATTTTCACATGTTTTTCTATCATATAATATTGATTTACAACTTTAGAATTTTATTCAAGAATTCCAAAAATTAATTTTATATCAAATTACTTGAAAAATGCTTTGAAAATAAAATTTACACATGGCTATGTCGACATAGCAAAATATGTATGTCGACATATAACAACTATTTTTCTAAATTTGAAGGGAAGTGGCTTTTTATTATTTGAAACGCTTCAGAGCCATTGCAACCCTTCATACCCTCTAAAAAGAGGTTAAAACCGAATTTTCTAACATCTCTTCTTCTGTATCTTCATCCTCTTTCATCCTACCATTATTGTTAATCATTTTTATGGTTTTTATACTTATACTCTGCCGAATTCACTTCTAAATTGATAAAACTTCGTCTCTCTACACTCTCTACTCTCTGAATCAAGTGCTATCGAAGAGTTATAGGGTTGTTTATTAGTTGGTTAGGTTGAATAAACCTTGATGTGAGTCAAAGAGGAATCGGTGTAGAAATCGTACTATTACATCAATTGATACATTTGAAATATACAATTAAATAGAAACAAAGAGGTGTGTCTGCAGAAATAAAATATAGGTAAATATACTTACCGTTGTAGTTACGTCAAATATGTAGACATTACCCATGGTTGTCTAGCTTTATGATGGAAGCAGTGATAATAAAAGATTAACAAAATATATATGTTCGTAGTTCTTCCAAATTTGTAGTCGAAACAGCCAAATATATTTTGCAATATATTACTTATTCATGAAGATGCAGTTGTAAAACTACATGTTGTATAATTATCCACACCGAGAATTTGCAAAATATATGCATGGACTGTTGTCTACTCTAAATATTCTTTAGTTTTATTTTTGTTCTTAGCTCCTTGTATTTATTATATTGAATAAAGAGTTTTGTTCAATAATTATTTATGTTTAAAGCCCCTATCTTTTACTTGTTGTCTACTCCAAGTATTCTTTAGTTTTATTTTTGTTCTTAGCTCCTCGTATTTATTATATTGACTAAAGAGTTTGATTCAACAATTATTTATGTTTAAAGCCCTTATCTTTTACTTCACTCTATTCACCTGCTATTCTAATGCTAATATTAATACTCCACACCTTATTTTTTTTGATTATTTGAAATGTAATAACTTTTCTTAGAAACTTAAACCTGATAATCTATTCTCACCATCAATTCACAAAGTTTACGGCGCTTCTAAAGATACCATTTTGCACCGGTAAAAATGAACGTCCTGAAAACTCAACAATATTAGTTCATTTGTTCTATTTATGATCCATTTTTTTTATATAATTAACTAACCTAATACTATCATAACCTCCTTAAAATTTGTGCTTTAAAGCTACATGAAATTTCAGTTTTCAAATGGAGTAAAAAAAATAACTGCCTTTATTGAAGAAATTTAGAAACAAAATGTTTCAAAACCATATATAAACCTTCAAGTAATGACTCAATATGCATTTATTGTAAAAAAAATAGAAAAAACTATGAAAAACTGAATTAGAAGTCAAAAATTCAAATTTGGTATGTAAACTATGTCAAATACATTTAGAAATAACAGAAATGTTGTTTCAACCGGTGTATTATCAATCGGGATACAGCGGGAGCTACGTGAACCGCACAATTTTAAATTATCCAAGTATAATTATTGTTATGCCCCCCTGAATTCCTTGTTTCCCCACTGCACCGCGTATTTTCACCGGCTTTCACCCCGATCGATCTAGCAATGTCCTAGAAATAAAGACTTAAACTAATTTATCAAAAGTCATCTAACATGGCTTAAAAGGAAAAAATGATTCAATTGAAAATCCACTATACATCTGCACTTGCAACCAAGTGCATTTAATTATTGTAAGGACCCGTAACTTTCCCGGTAAGGAAAGAGCGGATACTTTGAGAACAACACACAAAAGAACGCAGACAGAAGAACATTTCATTGTATATTACAACAATTCCATCAGAATACAAGAATATACAGAGTATAAATCAATATTACACATTTACCAAATATCAGAGATTTCAATAAATTACATAGCAGCGGAAAATAATACAATACACAACTAGAAGTAATACGCGGATACAAAGCTTTCCGAGTATCGTTCCAGATGTAAATCAGGATCCTGTGAATATAAATCTGCAAAACCAAAACTACTAGCTGCCCGAGTCAAAATAAGGGCACCCAGAGTTTAGGTTAAAACAACAAACTCCATGTCAGTCATGTGACTGGTGTGAGAACTAAAACAGTTATTTAAAACTTTACTTTAAATCAGGTATATCAAGGGACCACGCCGTATAACATGGAACGGGTTTCCTCCCAAGAATACCAGTGCATATAACAAAAACAGCGCAATGCTTTTTGGAAAAATGAAGCTATTATAAGACCCAAGTCCTATCACACAATGCAACGCAAGCCGGGGGATAGGGTTTTCCCTTATAATAGCCAAACATGCTTAGTACGTTTAAAACAAATCATTTGATACTACTATAAGTGCATAGTTTATAAAATAACTTCAAATCATAAGTATCAATCATAGACGGCATGGGTACCATATATCATGTCGCCATACTAGTTCTACAACTAAAACTGCAAAATCACGTATTTGGAAGTTGGATTTCCATCTATTAACCAAGGCAAAAGATAGTCCTCAACCGATTCGAGACGCTCTAGCCCATGTCTCAGGAACAGAACGCATCGTCCCTTGGATCGTCAGGGCCGGTCCACCGATGTGGATTAAAATGCCTGAACACTGCGTTTCCCCACCCTATGGGGTGTCAATGAGCCAACGAATGACTCCATCGGCTTCACATAGTCAGCGATATATCCGAGGCGCCTCGCAAACCAACAACCACATAAGTCAAACTCGTCAAGGCATGCAAAACCACTGACGCCATTTCTAACAAGAAGGAAATGCATGCCTTGCCTGATGTCCTCTCCCGTTTCTGGTTCACAACCGGGGTGTGAGGCTCGCGAATCTATGCTACACAAAGCTACGCTACACAGGCCGTGCTATGATCATCAAACACAAGATTTGATTTTCAACAGAAGCCCAGATCATTTGCATCTTAGCATGCCACATAGGCAAACCACTCTATGCAACTGATATCAGTCACACAGAATGATACCCAATGTCAGACACACGGTCCATTTACAAATTCGTTCTGGGTCTGAACGAAACCGGAGGCACCTAGTACCCCGCATATCCATCGATCTCCAAGTACGTCTGGACGACCACTAACTGATTCCCTCCTCTTGGGTCTACGACCCAATCAAGATCATCAGTAAACACCTAAACGACGTGAAGACCTCTGGTCTCCAACCACCGTCTTCATCTTCGACTTATCGTCGAATCAGTTATTCAGAATGGAATAACCCCGGCCTTTCTAAATAACTCGCGTATATAATAAACAAGTGTTACACAAACACAACATACGCCTCATTCCAATTCATCAGTCACTGACCGTAAATTAGTAAGAGAACAATTCCCCAACTATTAACCCCGAAGGCCGAAACCAACATCAGATCAATACCCAGAAAACCGTTCTGCTTAGCTAACCTACAGCTAGTTTCTAAATTTCACATTCTTAGGGAAAGGTTCCCATTAATTTTATCAAAGATAAATTCCTTTAAATTTATTCTTTAATATTCCTTTGAATATCACTTCAAACTAGCCGGGATTAACGAACCTTACCGAAGTAATCAGTTGTTTTAATTTCCCAATCCCAACCTATTCATCCCATGAAGTAAAACTGGTAATACTTCATATCTAACACCACGGTGTTATCGGTAAATTCATTTACCATTTCACGTTCAAATCTAATTAAAGATTTAACTATCACCAGGAGCAAAACTGGTGATACTCCATTCTCGATCTTTTCAATCTAATTAAAGATTCATTAAAACTACACTTAGTTTTAATCTTTGACTGGGTTAAAGAACCAATGTCTTTTAAAACACGGTTCACGATAAACCCAAAATTACATCACATTTCAATCAGTCCCTAAACGTAAATTAGCAAGTGAGCAATTCCCTAAGTATTAACCCCGAAGGCCGAAACCAACATCAGATCAATACCCTAGAAACCATTCAACTTAACTAATCTCCCGTTAGTTTCTGATCTTCTTAACTCCTTTGGGTCTGAGAATAGTATTATAGAAGATACCGTTCATGACAACCAAAATCACATTCCATCAATTATCGGGTTAAATAACAAGTGTTATTCAAAACACTGTTCACGATAAACCCAAAAATCAATACCCATTCAATTCCAATTAAATATCATTTAATTGGTACACTTCATTAAATCAAAATAAAAAGATTTAATCTTTATCTCAACTGGGCTTAAGAACAGTGTTAATGAAGACACCATTCACGGCAAACCCAAATCACATTTGACATTAAATACAAGGCTCTGAAGAGAAAATATATCGGCTTATATTCAACATCAAATTCTACGACCAACAAATATCGTGTTGGAAATAACGATATAAATATATATCTTTCAAATTTCCATAACGCTATCCGTATAATCACGAAATCCAACATTGAAATATTCCAAAGACAATTTTGATTCAAATCCATTCCAATTCAATTATTGGAAATTCTGGTTATTTTCATAACCATTTCAAATCCAGTTTATTTATTTAATAAATAAATAAATTATTATTCCAGTTCAAAACTTGTTCATTTCGATAAAAATCTATTTTTATCTTTTCAAATATGGAGTTTTTCATCCCAATCCTTCCCAAATCATTTCTTATGATTTTACACAAATTATTACTATTTTTAATAATTTTATCAAGGCCCGTACAACCGATTTCAATCAACGGCCATCGAACTACACTTACAACGACCTTTTCCAAATTTGATTTGGACATAATTCCAAATCCAAATGTTAGATTTCCAATTTCTAATATTGATTAGAAAGCTCTTTTCGATACGAACCCAATGGTTCCAGTTTTAGGAAAATCCGACGGTCGGATCTCCTGTAATGTCCGTTCGAAGTCTATGGTCGAAATTCACGAACTACCTCGGTGCAACACGTTCAATTCAGGCCATTATATTATATATGTAATATATATATATATATACTTCATTGATTTCCTTTTAAAACGTATTTTATAAATCGTTTTAAATTCGTTTTCAAAGCGATTTCAACTTCTTTTCAAATTCAAATCAAAATTGAATTTTTCCTTATAAATTCGATTTAAATTCATTTCAAATTGATTTCAATTCAAATCGATTTTTAATTCAATTTCAGTTCGTTTTCAATTCAATTCAATTTCAATTCGAGTTCATTTCTATTCAATTTCAATTCGAGTCCATTTCTATTCAATTTCAATTCGAATTCATTTCTATTCCGTTTAATTCGAATTTCATTTCAATTCAATTTAATTCGAATTTCAATTCCTTTCAACATATCAGATTTTGAAATCACTTTCGATATTTATTGTAAAATGAATAAAATCGATATAAATATCGTTTACGTCAAAATGGCGTACATCTAATCAACACGGCCTCATATATTTTTATTTTCAAATATTCTATTTCAAATATTTCTTTTTCAAATATTTCTATTTCAAAACTGGAATGTGGCCCAATCAACTTCCCTAGATTTTATCTCTATGGATTTCCATACCACGCATATATATATTAACCATGACAAATAATCAACTATCATCCAAAGTGAATTCTACACTGTATAAGCATCAAATATAAATATTCAATGCTTATAACGGCCTGTCACCCAATCAAACGACATACAACTAATTATTGGGATTAGTGTATGTCATACATCACCCCAATACCCGTGTGGGGTTTCAAACAATCAAACACAGATTTTATTTGTGCAGTTGGCCGATGTGTAACGAGTCGGATTTTGCCCGGCCTTAATCGATCGCAAAATCGACCAAAACCGTTCAAATCCTGCCTACGTTAACTTTGGGAATACAACACATCAGAACAACAGCAGACTTTTATAACATTAATAACAAATGTTACATCAGAGTACAGAATATCAGAGTACATTGAATAAAATTTACAGCGGAAGGTAATTACAATATTATAATACATTGCAGCAGAAACAAAATAACTAAGGCAGCGGAAGACTTCCAATGTTCTGGACATAGCTTTAAGCTTCAATCCAGGATCCTACTAAAGAGATAAACCTGTAGATGACTGCTCGACTGCCCCATGTGGAAAGAGGGCACCCGAGTTTGCAAAAAGGTGGAAACAAACAACGGGTCAGTCGTGGGACTGGTGTGAGAATTCTTAACTAATTAATCACTATTAATAGGACAAATCCAAAGACCACACCGCTAATGCGGAACGGGTTTACTCTAATGGATTGCCGTGCATAAAAGTGTCAAAAACAACTAACAAGTAAATCGTACAACAACGTTATGCTTTTTAGAAAAATGGAATCACCATAAGACCTAGGTCCCATCACACAATGCAACACACACCAGAGGATAGGGTTTTATCTTATAGTGATTAAACATGCTAAATACGGCAAATACGATTTTAATATTATTATTAGTAAATATCAAAACATTTCAAAGTAAATGTATCAATCCTACGAAGCATAACTACCATATACTATGCCTCCATACTAGTAATACAATCAAATCCGAATGGGGTCGTATTGGAAATTGGTTTCCATCATGAATCGAGGCTAGGGAGGAGCTCCTACCGATTCGAGACACTCTAGCTAATGTCTCAGGATCCCTCATAGTGAACCCTTGGAAAGCTGCAGGGCCGGTCCGCCGTACGAGTTGCGGATTAGTTATTCCTGAACACACGTTTCCCAGTCCTGTAGGACCTATCATCCGAGGCGCCTCATTCCATCATCCACATAAGTAAAATGTCAGGGCTGGTAGGTCACTGACACCACTCTAGCTAGAAAGAAACGTGCTGCTCTCCCTGCGTTCCCTTCTCCCGTTTTAGACTCCGCCGGTGTGTGAGGCTCGCGAAGTCACACTATACACAAAGCTATGCCTAAACAGACTATGCTTTGATCGTCCCACAAGGCCTGCTTTTCAACAAAGCCTTGATCATATGCATCTTAGCATGCCACATCATCACTCCATATCACACTACCAATCCTTTGCCGAAATATATGCACGGGTGTTAAGCAAGAGAATAAATTCTCCGCCACCAAACATCCATATACATTCGACAGAAGATTAATAACATGATATATAATGGAGTACGATGTCAGATACACAATCCATTTATAAGCTTATGCTCTGGGTCTGAGCGAAAGCCAAATCCGTACAAATCAACACTATGTCTGGGCAACTCCTACTATTACCTTATCATGGTAGCGAGCCATTCTAAGGCAACAGTCATCATCGTCCATTCGATGTGGAGATTTGACGGTCTTCAATCGCCGTCTTCCAATCTTGGATTTTTAAACGTTGTTTAATTATTTGGAATGAGATAAACTCGGACTTTCCGAATAATCCTCGTATATATATAAATATATATATATATATATATATATTGAAAATCCATCTTACACATTAACAATTATTTTTATTAACGATTCATTTCTATTTTAATTATTTAGAATAATTAAATTTTTATATAACGACGCCTTAAGTCCATGGGCGACTATGGCGCTGCATTTCAACAATTTTGATTTTCACATTTCTCAGAATCTAACCGTTGGATCCTAACGTAATATATATCATTGGAAAGATTTTTCAAAGACGGTCCTAACGGTTTTAGTTTCAAGAAAATCTGACGGTCGGATCTTCTTGTATAGTCGTTTAAAAGTACGATTTCAAAACGCGAACTACCACGCCCTATTCGTTTAATTTTAATTATATATATATATATATATATATATATAATCATTGAATCGTAATAACGTCGTTTGATTAAAACAACGCTCTACACAATTACCCATACTTACTAAATTTTAATTCATTTGAAAACGAAGATAATATTACCGCATCCTAAATTCATTCTTCCCTTACATTGAAAATGTAAATTCCATCCTTTTTATTTACATAAAAATGTAAGTTTAATTCCTATGTAAATTCCTATATTCTTTATTTACATATTAAACAAATATAAATTTTGATACATTCAAAATCCTACTTTTAAATTACATATAAAGACGTAGATTTCAACTTCAATGTACATTCTCATCTTAGTTACATTATAAAAATGTAACTTATATTTGCTGTGAATCCTATTTTAAATTTACATATCAAAATGTAAGTTTTATTTACAATGCAAACTCTACTTCTAATTTACATTGTAAAAATATGATTTTTAATTACAATGCAAACTCTACTCCCTATTTACATTGTAAAAATATGATTTTTAATTACAATGCAAACATTACTTCTAATTCACATTGTAAAAATATGATTTTTAATTACAATGCAAACTCTTCTTCTAATTCACATTATAAAAAATATGATTTTTAATTATAATGCAAACTCTTCTTCTAATTCACATTATAAAAATATGATTTTTAATTATAATGCAAACTCTTCTTCTAATTCACATTATAAAAATATGATTTTTTAAATACAATGCAAACTCTTCTTCTAATTCACATTATAAAAATATGATTTTTAAATACAATGTAAACACTACATATAATTTACATTGTAAAAGTAAGATTTTTAATTACAATGCAAACACTACTTCTAATTTACAGTGTAAAAATATGATTTTTAATTACAATGCAAACTCTACTCCCTATTTACATTGTAAAAATATGATTTTTAATTACAATGCAAACATTACTTCTAATTCACATTGTAAAAATATGATTTTTAATTACAATGCTAACTCTTCTTCTAATTCACATTATAAAAATATGATTTTTAATTATAATGCAAACTCTTCTTCTAATTCACATTATAAAAATATGATTTTTAAATACAATGCAAACACTACATCTAATTTACATTGTTAAAGTATGATTTTTAATTACAATGCAAACACTACTTCTAATTTACAGTGTAAAAATATGATTTTTAATTACAATGCCACATTTCTACATCTAAATTACATATGAAATAAATCAATTTTATTTCTAATGTTCATTCTCTTTTATGTTACACATATACATAAGAAAAATGCAATTTCGATCATACAATTAAATTGCATCCTTTAATTGCATAGAAAAATATAGTTTTTTCATACGGTATACTTTCCTATAGACATTACATATAAAAATGTAATATTTAACACACAATGTAAATTCATGTTCTAATTACATATAAAAATGTAAATTTTATCCTACGGTGTAATTCCCTATATAATTTACATATAAAAATGTAAATTTTAACATACGATGAAATTTCCATATTAATTACAAACGAACATGTAATTTTTAACATACGGCATAAATTCACTTTATAATTTACATATAAAAATGTAAATTTTAACATACAATGGAATTCTCATATTAATTACAAAGAAAAATGTAATTTTTAACATACGACATAAATTCACTTTATAATTTACATATAAAAATGTAAATTTTAACATACGATGGAATTCTCATATTAATTACAAAGAAAAATGTAATTTTTAACATACGACATAAATTCACTTTATAATTTACATATAAAAATGTAAATTTTAACATACGATGGAATTCTCATATTAATTACAAAGAAAAATGTAATTTTCAACATACGGTATAAATTCACTTTATAATTTACATATAAAAATGTAAATTTTAACAAACGATGAATTTCATCTTTTAATTACAAAGGAAAATGTAATTTTTAACATACAGTGAAATTCTATATATTTACATTAATAAAAGTGTAAATTCCTCATTCGGTGAAATTCTTATTAACAAAAATGTAAATTTACATTCCATGTCACATTCTATTTTATTTACATTAAATAAAATGTAAACTTTCATTCTTGTCGTATTCTTATTTTATTTACATTAAATAAAATGTAAACTTTCCATACGGTGAATATTTCTTTTATCTACATTAACAAAAATATAAACTTTGTCCTACGGTGAATATTCTAATAGTTTGCATTAAGAAAAATGTAGATTTTGTCTACTGCGAACTGTAACAACCCGTAAAATGCGAGCCAGTTTGAAATTTTTATTTTGGCAATTTTAGCGAATTTTGAATATTTAAAATAGATTATTTTAAATAATATCGACGAGAAATTTATTTTGAATGGAATTCGAACGTATATATTTATATACGTTGTCGTTAGAATATAAATAATTATATATAATTATAAATAGAATTGAAAATGGCGCGGTAGTTCGATAATTCGATTTCAAACTTCAATTGAATGTACCGGGTGCAAAACAATCCGGATTTTAGTGAAACCAAAAATGATAGGATCTAAATGATGATATCTTTCCAACGAATCTGAAAGATCAAGATTTCATAGCGAGAATCAAAAGATATGTCCAGTTGAAAATTCTGAATAGTCGCTATGGAATTCAGGCCCTTAAAAATGGGAATTTTGCAAATGACCTCGGATTTCGACGAAACCACTTTTGTTGGGTCCGTGATGTCGAATTATTGCTAGGTTTCAAATTTCATAATTTTTCGAATCAATATGTGAGCGTGGCAAAGGAAAACGCGTTTGACCAGTTTCAGTTGATTTTAATCGACTGGAAAATGGCCATTTTTCCAACGGTCTCAGAATTCGACGAAACTAGTTTTGTTAGGACCGTATCGTCAATACGAAGCTAGAAAATATTTTTCTGCAATTTTTAGATTTAGTATGTGACCCCGGTAATTTGAAATGTACGTTTAAAATTTAATATAGTGATTTAAACGTAAATTCAACGGAAACTGATCAAAGCGATCGAATAAGCTTGCGATACATATCCCATTGTGTTCGGAATGGGGGTGAAACGCTATGGACGACAGGCGGTGGGCCTCGTTTCGAGGTCGCAAGTAAAAGTCAACTTTTTTAAAATTAAATTAAATAAAATTTAAAATATATAAACCCCCCCCTTCTCGTTTTCATTCAACAGAAGAAAAAAAATATGGAAAGAAGAGGGCGACGGGGGGGAGAGCCGCCGCCACCACATCGCCCCCCCCCCCCCCCCAGCGACGCTGCCGCCGCCGATGCTTCCTCTTCTTCCTCCTTCCTTCTTCCCTTCCTCCGTTTCCATCTCCTCCATCGAACCCCCCCCCCCCCATCGCGCCAGCAACCGCCGCCTCCCCCTTCGAAACCCCTGCTCCGCCCGCCTCCTTCTTCTTCCTGCTCTCCTCCTCCCTGACCCCACCCAGACCCGAACCCGCAAACCCCCCCCTTCTTCGGCGAATTGACTGTAAGTTTTTCATGTTAATTTTGTTTTTATTTATATACTTTATTTACTTTATTATTTATTTTTCAGATTAGGATTTTTAAAAGAAAGTATAGAAAAGTTTGATTTTAAGGCAAGATTTGATTTTTATTTGGTAAAAGGTATGATCTTTATATTTTTAAAGTAATAAAAATTTGATTTTTATATTTTTAAAGTTTTAAAAATATAGTCTTTACTATATAGCGATTATAAAAATATGATTTATATATTTTTAAAGTAGTAAAAATATAATCTTTTATATTGTAGAAAGATAAAAATATGATCTTTGCATAGTAGGAACTATAAAAATATCATCTTTATATATGTAGCATAATAAAAATGTGATTTCCATAGGGATGAAATAGTAAAGGCGAAAACTTTATTTTTATAAAGGCGAAAACTTTATTTTTATAAAGGCGAAATCAATATTTTTGAAATGGAATTTTTATCTATATGACACCAAAGTAAAAATTCGATTTTTATATATTGAATAGCATAGTAAAAATTCGATTTTTAAATATATGAAGTGATTATAAAAATATGATTTTTAAATTGAAAGTGAATAAAAATGTGATTTTTATTTTAAAGACATCAAAATATAAAAATGTGTGATTTCTATATGTAGTGGCTACGGGCAACGAAGGTGATAAAAAGGCGAGAATGAAGAAGATTTCTATAAAAGAAGAGTCAAGATGAGTGGATAGCTTTCGGTGAGAACTTCTCACTCAAATTCTCTTTTTCTAGTTATATATATATACTAGGATGCAGACGGTGCTTAGTAGCACCCGACACCCGTCATCCACAGACCATGGATGACTTGTTTGTTAAATTGATTGGTTGTGTAGTTAGTTAGTCTAATTGGTTTGAATTGAATTGTTTGGTGATACGGAATGGATTTGATTGATGTGTGAATAGTGTGGGCCTTCACTAGACCGGGGATAAGGCTAGGCCTTGTTCCGTTTCTAGTATCGTGCCGTTATGCCGCCGAAATTTTCTAAAATATGTTAGAAAAATAAAAATATCATTTTATTGAATAAATGAACTAATAGAAATTCATGTGTTAAAATAAAAATAGTCAAGTGTTGACGATGATCATGTGTTGAAACTATTCATGTATTGAGTAAAATATTTTAAATAAAATAAATTACATCTTTATCATATTTACAATTAGAATCTACTTCTCAGTAGGAGTCTTATTGAAACTCAAACGATAGATACCATAGATTTATAAAATATTTTACATAACAACAATAGTGATGTGCTGACAGCACTCATGTGTTGAGATTAGTCGTGTGTTGAAAGAAATATAGATTCATGTGTTGAATGGGATAAATATTCATTTGTTGAATAGAATAAAGAAGTTGTGAAAAATATAAAGCCGTGTTGATTAGATTTGCGCCATTTTGACGTGAACGATATTTATATCGATTTTATTCAAATTGAAATGAATATTATAGCAAATTCGAATTGAAAAGAAAACGAATTTGAATTGAATATAAAAGGACTTCGAATGGAATTGAATATAAAACTGTAACAACCCGGAAAATCTGGGCCAGTTTAAAATTTTTATTTTGGCAATTTTAGCGAATTTAGATTATTTAAAATGGATTATTTTAAATAATATCGACGAGAAAATTTATTTTGAAAATAATTCGAACGTATATATTTATACGCGTCGTCGTTAGAATATAAATATTTATATATAATTATAAATAGAATTGAAAATGGCGCGGTAGTTCGATAATTCGATTTCAAACTTCAATTGAATGTACCGAGTGCAAAACAATCCGGATTTTAGTGAAACCAAAAATCATAGGATCTAATTGATGATATCTTTCCAACGAATCCGACGAATCGAAATTTCGTAGCGGGAATCAAGAGATACGTCCAGTTGAAATTTCTGAATAGTCGCTATGGAATTCAGGCCCTTAAAAATGGACATTTTGCAAATGACCTCGGATTTCGACGAAACCAGTTTTGTTGGATCCGCAGTGTCAAGTTATTGCTAGGTTTCAAATTTCATAATTTTTCGAATCAATATGTGAGCGTGGCAAAGGAAAACGCGTTTGACCAGTTTCAGTTGATTTTAATCGACTGGAAATTGGCCATTTTTCTAACGGTCTCAGAATTCGACGAAACTAGTTTTGTAAGGACCGTATCGTCAATACGAAGCTAGAAAATATTTTTCTGTAATTTTTCGAGTTCATATGCGACCCCGGTAATTTGAAATGTACGTTTAAAATGCAATATAGTGATTTAAATGTAAATTGAACGGAAACTGATTCAAACGATCAAATCAGCTTACGATACATATCCCATTGTGTTCGGAATGGGGGTGAAACGCTATGGACGTCAGGCGGTGGGCCTCGTTTAGAGGTCGAAAATAAAAGTTGCTTTATAAAGTAAAATTTAAAATAATTAAATAAATAATTAATAAAAAAAAAATATCCCTTCCCTTAAAACCTAGGCCCCCCCCCGTTCGTTTATCTCAGAAGAAAAAAAAAAGAAAAAAAAAAACAAAAATCGCGGAGACCTCCCGTCGGCGATCAGCATCGCCTTCCCCCCCCCCCCCCCCCCAATCGACGAGCGCACCCCACCGCCGGCTGACCCCCCCTACCCCCTCCTCTCCACCGCTACTTCCCTCTCTCCACTCGAGAACCGCAGACCCCCAAAGCAATGAAGACCCGACATACCGCCACCCCATTGGCCTCCCGCGCCACCTGCACCCCTCCCCTGGACTGACGCCGCGCCAGAGCTCTTCCTTCCCCTCCTCCTCGGCCACGTGAACCCCGCCCTGTAAGTCCTTTTTTTTTTTCTTTCTATTGATTATTTTATTTTTGTTTTAAAAACTGTTTATTTTTGTTTTAAAAACTGTTTATTTTTGTTTTAAAAACTGAAATGTTTAAAGTTTAAAAACTGAAATGTTTAAAAGTATAAAACTGAAATGTTTTAAGTATAAAAACTGATTTTAAAATAAAAGTAAAAACTGATTTTATAAGATTTCAAAAACTGATTTTTTTTTTAGAAAAAGGTTTGAACTTTAAAATTGAAAAGATCGGGTTTTTTGAATAGGAAAGATCATATTTTTAAAATAGAAAAGGCGAAATTTTTATTGGGTAGAAGTAATAAAAATTCGATTTTTATATATTGAACTTTGAAATAAAAATTTGATTTTTATATATTGAACTTTGAAATAAAAATTCGATTTTTATATATTGAACTTTGAAATAAAAATTCGATTTTTATATATTGAACTTTGAAATAAAAATTCGATTTTTATATATTGAACTTTGAAATAAAAATTCGATTTTTATATATTGAACTTTGAAATAAAAATTCGATTTTTATATATATAGTGGCCTTGGGCAACGAAGGTGACAAAAAGGCGAAACGACGAAGACTTCTGCAAAAGAAGAGCCGTGGAGCTAGGATAGCTATAGGTGAGAATTTCTCACCTTTCAATTTACTTTTCTAGTTATATATATACTAGGATGCAGACGGTGCTTAGTAGCACCCGACACAATCGTCCACAGACCATGGACTTGTTTGTTTGACTGTTTGGTGATTGATTGCGATATTGGTTTGAATGTGGTTTGTGGTGTGAAAAATCGAATCGATAAATTGGTTAGGATTAGACGTGCGCCGTTATAAGGCGAAGGAGTAAGGCTAGGTTAGACCCTTACTCCAAAGTTTGTGGTTTGCATAACGAATTGATTTGATTGATGTGTGAATGGCGTGGGCCTTCACTAGACCGGGGATAAGGCTAGGCCTTGTCCCGTTTCTAGTATCGTGCCGTTATGCCGCCGAAATTTTCTAAAATAAGTTAGAAAAATAAAAATAGCATTTTATTTAACGAATGAACTGAATAGAAATTCATATGTTAAAATAAAATGTGTTATCGTTAAAAATATAATTTTTAACCTGAATGTGAATAAATAAATATTCATTTACAAACCAGACGGTTTGTTTATGTACACCTATTTGAATGACGTTGATTGGGTCGATAAATTTTACACATCGCCCAACTGCACGAATAAAAATCTGTGTTTGATTGTTTGAAACCCCACACGGGTGTTAGGATGAAATTTGAAGTTCACTCATCCTGATTGATTAAATATGTCGATCGATTGATTGACAGGCTGTTATAAGCGTTGAATATCTATATTTGATGCTTATAAAGTGTAGTGCACTTTGGTTGATGGTTGATTATTTTTCAATGCTATTATATACATGTGTTGTATGAAAATCCATATAATTAATTTTATATGGTAATTGATTGGGCCTCATTCCAGTTTTAAAAAGAAATATTTGAAATAGAATATTTGAAAATAAAGGAATATATGAAGCCGTGTTGATTAGATTGACGCCATTTTGACGTGAACGATATTTATATCGATTTTATTCATTTTGAAATGAATTGAAAACGAATTCGAAATGAATTGAATTGAAAACGATTTCGAAATGAATTGAATTGAAAACGAATTCGAAATGAATTGAATTGAAAACGAATTCGAAATGAATTGAATTGAAAACGATTTCGAAATGAATTGAATTGAAAACGAATTCGAAATGAATTGAATTGAAAACGATTTCGAAATGAATTGAATTGAAAACGAATTCGAAATGAATTGAATTGAAAACGATTTCGAAATGAATTGAATTGAAACCGAATTCGAAATGAATTGAATTGAAAATGAATTCGAAATGAATTGAATTGAAAACGATTTCGAAATGAATTGAATTGAAAACGAATTCGAAATGAATTGAATTGAAAACGATTTCGAAATGAATTGAATTGACAACGAATTCGAAATGAATTGAATTGAAAAGCGATTTCGAAATGAATTGAATTGAAAACGATTTCGAAATGAATTGAATTGAAAACGATTTCGAAATGAATTGAATTGAATATGAATTCAAATTGAATTGAAATTTGAATTGAACAGAAATGAATTTTGAAACGAATTTATAAAGAAGAATTCAATTTTGCTTTGAATTGAAATGGAAGTTGAAATAGATTTTGAAATGAATTTAAAACTGTTTATACAATTCATTTTTAAATAGAAATCGACGAAATATATTATATATATATTATATATAATATAATGGCCTGAATAGAACGCGCCGCGCCGCGGCAGTTCGCGAATTTCGACCATTTATTTCAAACGGACATTACGGGAGATCCGACCGTCGGATTCTCCTAAAACCGGAACCGTTGGGTTCGTATCGAAAAGAGCTTTCTAACGAAGATTAGAAATTTGAAATATAACGGTTGGATTTGGAATTATGTCCAAATCAAATTCGAAAAAGGTCGCTGTAAGTGCAGTTCGATGGCCATTGATGGAAATCGACTGTACGGGCCTTGATAAAATTATTAAAAATAGTAATAATTTGTGTGAAATCATAAGAAATGATTTGTGAAGAATTGGGATGAAAAACTCCATATTTGAAAAGATAAAAATGGATTTTTATCGAAATGAACTAGTTTTGAACTAGAATTATAATTCTATTTATTTTTAAATAAATAAATTGAATTCGAAAAGGGTTTTAAAAGTAACCAAAATTCCAATGATTGCATTGGAGTGGATTTGAATCGAAATTGTCTTCGGAATATTTCGATGTTGGAATTCGTGATTATACAGGTGTTGTTATGGAAATTTGAAAGATATATATGTATATCGTTATTTCCAATACGACATTTGTTAGTCGTAGAATTCGATATTGAATATAAGCCGATATATTTTCTATTCAGAGCCTTGTATTGAATATCGAATGTGAGTTGGGTTTGTCGTGAATGGTGTCTTCACTAACACTGTTCTTGAACCCAGTTGAGAAAAGATTAAATCTTTTTATTTAGATTTAATGAAGTGTACCAATTAAATGATATTTAATTGGAATTGAATTGATATTGATTTTTGGGTTTATCGTGAACAGTGTTTTAAATAACACTCGTTCTTTAACCCGATAATTAATGGAATGATTTTTGGGTTTATCGTGAACAGTGTTTTAAATAACACTCGTTCTTTAACCCGATAATTAATGGAATGATTTTTGGGTTTATCGTGAACAGTGTTTTAAATAACACTCGTTCTTTAACCCGATAATTAATGGAATGATTTTTGGGTTTATTGTGAACAGTGTTTTAAATAACACTCGTTCTTTAACCCGATAATTAATGGAATGATTTTTGGGTTTATCGTGAACAGTGTTTTTAAATAACACTCGTTCTTTAACCCGATAATTAATGGAATGTGATTTTGGGTTTATCGCGAACCGTGTTTTTAGATGACACTGATTCTTTAACCCAGTCACAGATTAAAACTAAGTGGAGTTTTAATGAATCTTTAATTAGATTGAAAAGATCGAGAATGGAGTATCACCAGTTTTGCTCCAGGCGATAGTTAAATCTTTAATTAGATTTGAACGTGAAATTTAGAAACTAACTGTCGGTTAGCCAAGCAGAATGGTTTTCTGGATATTGATCTGATGTTGGTTTCGGCCTTCGGGGTTAATATTTGGGGAATTATTCTCTTGATTAATTTACGGTTAGTGACTAATGAATTGGAATGAGGCGTATGTTGTGTTTGTGTAACACTTATTTAAATATACGCGAGTTATTCGGAAAGACCGGGTTTATCCCATTCTGGATAACTGATACGACGATAAGTCGAAGATGAAGACGATGGTCGAAGACCGGAGGTCTTCACGTCGTTTGGGTGATAACTGATGATCTTGATTGGGCTGAACACCCAAGAAGATGGAAACAGTTAGTGATCGTCCAGACGTACTTGGAGATCGATGGATATGCGGGGTACTAGGTGCCTCCGGTTTCGTTCAGGCCCAGAACGGACTTGTAAATGGACTGTGTGTCTGACATTGGATTTCATTCTGTGTGACTGATATCGGTTGCATAGAGTGGTTTGCCTGTGTGGCATGCTAAGATGCAAATGATCAAGGCTTCTGTTGAAAAGCAAAGTCTTGTGGTGATGATCAAAGCACGGCCTTTTTGGCATAGCTTTGTGTAACGTTTACCTCGCGTGTTTCACACCCGGTATGAACCAAAAACGGGAGAGGACATCAGGGAGGACTTGCGTTTCTTTCTAGCTAGAAGTGGCGTCAGTGGTTTTACACGCCCTGACGAGTTTGACTTATGTGGTTGTTGCTGTTGCGAGGCGCCTCGGTTATATCGGTTTCGGCCGATGCATTCTGGTCGGCTGACGGACCAGACTTACACCCCATAGGGTGGGGATACGTAGTGTTCAGGCATAATAATCCACATCGGTGGACCGGCCCTGACGATCTAAAGGGTTGATGCGTTCTGATCCTGAGGGGCGGGCTAGAGCGTCTCGAATCGGTTGAGGACTATCTTTTG
This sequence comes from Allium sativum, assembly GCA_030737875.1. Classification (NCBI taxonomy): domain Eukaryota; kingdom Viridiplantae; phylum Streptophyta; class Magnoliopsida; order Asparagales; family Amaryllidaceae; genus Allium; species Allium sativum. The sequence goes on from CM060918.1 coordinate 847,686,516, forward strand.
CCTCGGTTCATAGACGGAAATCCAATTTCCAAATACGTGACATTTGCGGTTTTAATTGTAATCCTATATATGGCGACATAGTGGGATGGGGCGCTTATGCCGCCTATGATTGATACTTATGATTTGAAGTTGTTTTATACACTTATAATAGTATCAAATGATTTGTTTTAAAACGTATCAAGCATTCTTTGGCTGTTATAAGGGAAAACCCTATCCTCGACTGCGTTGCATTGTGTGATGGGACCTGGGTCTTATAACAGCTTCATTTTTCTTTATTTAGCATTGCGCTGTTTGTTTTATGCACTGGTATTCTTGGGAGGAAACCCGTTCCGTGTTATACGGCGTGGTCCCTTGATTTACCTAACTTTGAAAATAAAGATAAATAACTGTTTTAGTTCTCACACCAGTCACATGACTGACCTGGAGTTTATTGTTTTAACCTAAACTCTGGGTGCCCCTATTTTCGACACGGGCAGCTAGTAGTTTTGGTTTTGCAGATTTATATTCACAGGAACCTGGTTTACAGCTGGAATGATATCCGGAAAGCTTTGTATCTGTATATCTCTTCTAGTTGTGTGTTGTATTATTTTCCGCTGCTATGTATTTAAATGTAATTTAAATCTCTGATATTTCTGTGTAATATTCATTTTTACTCCGTATATTCTTGTAATCTGATGCATTGTTGTAATATACAGTGAAATGTTCTTCTGTATGCGTTCTGTTCTGTCGTGTTCTCAAAAGATAGGGCGTTTCGAACGGCCTGGATCGGTTTAGCGACTGGTTCGGATCGAGCGAAATTCCTTGTCGTCACATTTGGTATCAGAGCTTTGGTTTACAAAGCCTAGAGAACAAGGCACGTTAGAACCATACGAAAGAATTCATCAGATAATTGGATTAGTAATATCCAATGGGATGACTCGTTAGAGATAGGATCAGTAGTATCCTAGAACGAGTGTGAAGAGTATATTTTTGAAAATGAAAACAAATTTTTGTTTTGAAAATTTAAATCAATTATTCGTAGTCGATTATTTATTTATATTGATTTGGACAATCCAGTATATATAGATTTTGCGTATACGTCTGATCCGCGTATATTCGAAGTTTTAATATACCGGGTAGATATAGAACCGCACTCTAGTAGCCCGACAATGTTCTGATGGTGGTTCGAAACATCATCAGCATTTATTTTCGAGTGACGAAGGTGTGATTTCTATATATTTCCATTAGACTGGTGTGAGAACCAAAACTTATATAGTTAGGAACACATTGTTGTGAATTGGCATCAAAAACATGATTTTAGCTTATATATCAAAATTATGAATTTGAAAACTCTAATTCACTAATTGATTGATGTTTGTGTTGTTTGTTAAATTGTTTGATAATTTTTAACCAATTAGCCTAATTGAATCACATATTGACTTATATTGAAAATGGGTCGCATCTGCTTGCATATACATGTATATCATTGAACAGGTCATAGCAAGGAGGCTAGAGCCAGAGAATAAAATTTGTTTGCCCGACAAATAGGTACATGTTTATTATATAATTTCCTGTTTTGTTTGGGTGATGATGATTTTGTGAGCCTATTGGCTAGCCGCTTGGCTTTTTCTTTTTCTTTTTGAGATCTGAAGGACCGGGGAAGCTATTTGAAATTCCCCGATGCTCCCATTGCAGGGGAGGTTATGGCGAAATTTTTCAAAAATTTAGGGTGTTAGCCAAATTTTTGAGATTTTGAAAATTCTCAGAAACTGAAAAGTTGGAGAATGGAAGCCAGATCGAATGTAGAGCTGAATAATCAAACCACTTTCGACTTTGTTCCTTTTCGGGGACGAAAAGTTTTAAGTGGGGGAGATTGTAACAACCCGGAAAATCTGGGCCAGTTTAAAATTTTTATTTTGGCAATTTTAGCGAATTTAGATTATTTAAAATGGATTATTTTAAATAATATCGACGAGAAAATTTATTTTGAATATAACTCGAACGTATATATTTATACGCGTCGTCGTTAGAATATAAATATTTATATATAATTATAAATAGAATTGAAAATGGCGCGGTAGTTCGATAATTCGATTTCAAACTTCAATTGAATGTACCGAGTGCAAAACAATCCGGATTTTAGTGAAACCAAAAATCATAGGATCTAATTGATGATATCTTTCCAACGAATCCGACGAATCGAAATTTCGTAGCGGGAATCAAGAGATACGTCCAGTTGAAATTTCTGAATAGTCGCTATGGAATTCAGGCCCTTAAAAATGGACATTTTGCAAATGACCTCGGATTTCGACGAAACCAGTTTTGTTGGATCCACAGTGTCAAGTTATTGCTAGGTTTCAAATTTCATAATTTTTCGAATCAATATGTGAGCGTGGCAAAGGAAAACGCGTTTGACCAGTTTCAGTTGATTTTAATCGACTGGAAATTGGCCATTTTTCTAACGGTCTCAGAATTCGACGAAACTAGTTTTGTTAGGACCGTATCGTCAATACGAAGCTAGAAAATATTTTTCTGTAATTTTTCGAGTTCATATGCGACCCCGGTAATTTGAAATGTACGTTTAAAATGCAATATAGTGATTTAAATGTAAATTGAACGGAAACTGATTCAAACGATCAAATCAGCTTACGATACATATCCCATTGTGTTCGGAATGGGGGTGAAACGCTATGGACGTCAGGCGGTGGGCCTCGTTTAGAGGTCGAAAATAAAAGTTGCTTTATAAAGTAAAATTTAAAATAATTAAATAAATAATTAATAAAAAAAAAAATATCCCTTCCCTTAAAACCTAGGCCCCCCCCCCCCCCCGTTCGTTTATCTCAGAAGAAAAAAAAAAAGAAAAAAAAACAAAAACAAAAATCGCGGAGACCTCCCGTCGGCGATCAGCATCGCCTCTCCCCCCCCCCCCCAATCGACGAGCGCACCCCACCGCCGGCTGACCCCCCCCCTACCCCCTCCTCTCCACCGCTACTTCCCTCTCTCCACTCGAGAACCGCAGACCCCCAAAGCAATGAAGACCCGACATACCGCCACCCCATTGGCCTCCAGCGCCACCTGCACCCCTCCCCTGGACTGACGCCGCGCCAGAGCTCTTCCTTCCCCTCCTCCTCGGCCACGTGAACCCCGCCCTGTAAGTCCTTTTTTTTTTCTTTCTATTGATTATTTTATTTTTGTTTTAAAAACTGTTTATTTTTGTTTTAAAAACTGTTTATTTTTGTTTTAAAAACTGAAATGTTTAAAGTTTAAAAACTGAAATGTTTAAAAGTATAAAACTGAAATGTTTTAAGTATAAAAACTGATTTTAAAATAAAAGTAAAAACTGATTTTATAAGATTTCAAAAACTGATTTTTTTTTTAGAAAAAGGTTTGAGCTTTAAAATTGAAAAGATCGGGTTTTTTGAATAGGAAAGATCATATTTTTAAAATAGAAAAGGCGAAATTTTTATTGGGTAGAAGTAATAAAAATTCGATTTTTATATATTGAACTTTGAAATAAAAATTCGATTTTTATATATTGAACTTTGAAATAAAAATTCGATTTTTATATATTGAACTTTGAAATAAAAATTCGATTTTTATATATTGAACTTTGAAATAAAAATTCGATTTTTATATATTGAACTTTGAAATAAAAATTCGATTTTTATATATTGAACTTTGAAATAAAAATTCGATTTTTATATATATAGTGGCCTTGGGCAACGAAGGTGACAAAAAGGCGAAACGACGAAGACTTCTGCAAAAGAAGAGCCGTGGAGCTAGGATAGCTATAGGTGAGAATTTCTCACCTTTCAATTTACTTTTCTAGTTATATATATATACTAGGATGCAGACGGTGCTTAGTAGCACCCGACACAATCGTCCACAGACCATGGACTTGTTTGTTTGACTGTTTGGTGATTGATTGCGATATTGGTTTGAATGTGGTTTGTGGTGTGAAAAATCGAATCGATAAATTGGTTAGGATTAGACGTGCGCCGTTATAAGGCGAAGGAGTAAGGCTAGGTTAGACCCTTACTCCAAAGTTTGTGGTTTGCATAACGAATTGATTTGATTGATGTGTGAATGGCGTGGGCCTTCACTAGACCGGGGATAAGGCTAGGCCTTGTCCCGTTTCTAGTATCGTGCCGTTATGCCGCCGAAATTTTCTAAAATAAGTTAGAAAAATAAAAATAGCATTTTATTTAACGAATGAACTGAATAGAAATTCATATGTTAAAATAAAATGTGTTATCGTTAAAAATATAATTTTTAACGTGAATGTGAATAAATAAATATTCATTTACAAACCAGACGGTTTGTTTATGTACACCTATTTGAATGACGTTGATTGGGTCGATAAATTTTACACATCGCCCAACTGCACGAATAAAAATCTGTGTTTGATTGTTTGAAACCCCACACGGGTATTAGGATGAAATTTGAAGTTCACTCATCCTGATTGATTAAATATGTCGATCGATTGATTGACAGGCTGTTATAAGCGTTGAATATCTATATTTGATGCTTATACAGTGTAGTGCACTTTGGTTGATGGTTGATTATTTTTCAATGCTATTATATACATGTGTTGTATGAAAATCCATATAATTAATTTTATATGGTAATTGATTGGGCCTCATTCCAGTTTTAAAAAGAAATATTTGAAATAGAATATTTGAAAATAAAGGAATATATGAAGCCGTGTTGATTAGATTGACGCCATTTTGACGTGAACGATATTTATATCGATTTTATTCATTTTGAAATGAATTGAATTGAAAACGAATTCGAAATGAATTGAATTGAAAACGATTTCGAAATGAATTGAATTGAAAACGAATTCGAAATGAATTGAATTGAAAACGAATTCGAAATGAATTGAATTGAAAACGATTTCGAAATGAATTGAATTGAAAACGAATTCGAAATGGATTGAATTGAAAACGATTTCGAAATGAATTGAATTGAAAACGAATTCGAAATGAATTGAATTGAAAACGATTTCGAAATGAATTGAATTGAAAACGAATTCGAAATGAATTGAATTGAAAACGAATTCGAAATGAATTGAATTGAAAACGATTTCGAAATGAATTGAATTGAAAACGAATTCGAAATGAATTGAATTGAAAACGATTTCGAAATGAATTGAATTGACAACGAATTCGAAATGAATTGAATTGAAAAGCGATTTCGAAATGAATTGAATTGAAAATGATTTCGAAATGAATTGAATTGAAAACGATTTCGAAATGAATTGAATTGAATATGAATTCAAATTGAATTGAAATTTGAATTGAACAGAAATGAATTTTGAAACGAATTTATAAAGAAGAATTCAATTTTGCTTTGAATTGAAATGGAAGTTGAAATAGATTTTGAAATGAATTTAAAACTGTTTATACAATTCATTTTTAAATAGAAATCGACGAAATATATTATATATATTATATATAATATAATGGCCTGAATAGAACGCGCCGCGCCGCGGCAGTTCGCGAATTTCGACCATTTATTTCAAACGGACATTACGGGAGATCCGACCGTCGGATTCTCCTAAAACCGGAACCGTTGGGTTCGTATCGAAAAGAGCTTTCTAACGAAGATTAGAAATTTGAAATATAACGGTTGGATTTGGAATTATGTCCAAATCAAATTCGAAAAAGGTCGCTGTAAGTGCAGTTCGATGGCCATTGATGGAAATCGACTGTACGGGCCTTGATAAAATTATTAAAAATAGTAATAATTTGTGTAAAATCATAAGAAATGATTTGTGAAGAATTGGGATGAAAAACTCCATATTTGAAAAGATAAAAATGGATTTTTATCGAAATGAACTAGTTTTGAACTAGAATTATAATTCTATTTATTTTTAAATAAATAAATTGAATTCGAAAAGGGTTTTAAAAGTAACCAAAATTCCAATGATTGCATTGGAGTGGATTTGAATCGAAATTGTCTTCGGAATATTTCGATGTTGGAATTCGTGATTATACAGGTGTTGTTATGGAAATTTGAAAGATATATATGTATATCGTTATTTCCAATACGACATTTGTTAGTCGTAGAATTCGATATTGAATATAAGCCGATATATTTTCTATTCAGAGCCTTGTATTGAATATCGAATGTGAGTTGGGTTTGTCGTGAATGGTGTCTTCACTAACACTGTTCTTGAACCCAGTTGAGAAAAGATTAAATCTTTTTATTTAGATTTAATGAAGTGTACCAATTAAATGATATTTAATTGGAATTGAATTGATATTGATTTTTGGGTTTATCGTGAACAGTGTTTTAAATAACACTCGTTCTTTAACCCGATAATTAATGGAATGATTTTTGGGTTTATCGTGAACAGTGTTTTAAATAACACTCGTTCTTTAACCCGATAATTAATGGAATGATTTTTGGGTTTATCGTGAACAGTGTTTTAAATAACACTCGTTCTTTAACCCGATAATTAATGGAATGATTTTTGGGTTTATTGTGAACAGTGTTTTAAATAACACTCGTTCTTTAACCCGATAATTAATGGAATGATTTTTGGGTTTATCGTGAACAGTGTTTTTAAATAACACTCGTTCTTTAACCCGATAATTAATGGAATGTGATTTTGGGTTTATCGCGAACCGTGTTTTTAGATGACACTGATTCTTTAACCCAGTCACAGATTAAAACTAAGTGGAGTTTTAATGAATCTTTAATTAGATTGAAAAGATCGAGAATGGAGTATCACCAGTTTTGCTCCAGGCGATAGTTAAATCTTTAATTAGATTTGAACGTGAAATTTAGAAACTAACTGTCGGTTAGCCAAGCAGAATGGTTTTCTGGATATTGATCTGATGTTGGTTTCGGCCTTCGGGGTTAATATTTGGGGAATTATTCTCTTGATTAATTTACGGTTAGTGACTAATGAATTGGAATGAGGCGTATGTTGTGTTTGTGTAACACTTATTTAAATATACGCGAGTTATTCGGAAAGACCGGGTTTATCCCATTCTGGATAACTGATACGACGATAAGTCGAAGATGAAGACGATGGTCGAAGACCGGAGGTCTTCACGTCGTTTGGGTGATAACTGATGATCTTGATTGGGCTGAACACCCAAGAAGATGGAAACAGTTAGTGATCGTCCAGACGTACTTGGAGATCGATGGATATGCGGGGTACTAGGTGCCTCCGGTTTCGTTCAGGCCCAGAACGGACTTGTAAATGGACTGTGTGTCTGACATTGGATTTCATTCTGTGTGACTGATATCGGTTGCATAGAGTGGTTTGCCTGTGTGGCATGCTAAGATGCAAATGATCAAGGCTTCTGTTGAAAAGCAAAGTCTTGTGGTGATGATCAAAGCACGGCCTTTGTGGCGTAGCTTTGTGTAACGTTTACCTCGCGTGTTTCACACCCGGTATGAACCAAAAACGGGAGAGGACATCAGGGAGGACTTGCGTTTCTTTCTAGCTAGAAGTGGCGTCAGTGGTTTTACACGCCCTGACGAGTTTGACTTATGTGGTTGTTGCTGTTGCGAGGCGCCTCGGTTATATCGGTTTCGGCCGATGCATTCTGGTCGGCTGACGGACCAGACTTACACCCCATAGGGTGGGGAGACGTAGTGTTCAGGCATAATAATCCACATCGGTGGACCGGCCCTGACGATCTAAAGGGTTGATGCGTTCTGATCCTGAGGGGCGGGCTAGAGCGTCTCGAATCGGTTGAGGACTATCTTTTGCCTCGGCTCATAGACGGAAATCCAATTTCCAAATACGTGACATTTGCGGTTTTAATTTAATCCTATATATGGCGACATAGTGGGATGGGGCGCTTATGCCGCCTATGATTGATACTTATGATTTGAAGTTGTTTTATACACTTATAATAGTATCAAATGATTTGTTTTAAAACGTATCAAGCATTCTTTGGCTGTTATAAGGGAAAACCCTATCCTCGACTGCGTTGCATTGTGTGATGGGACCTGGGTCTTATAACAGCTTCATTTTTCTTTATTTAGCATTGCGCTGTTTGTTTTATGCACTGGTATTCTTGGGAGGAAACCCGTTCCGTGTTATACGGCGTGGTCCCTTGATTTACCTAACTTTGAAAATAAAGATAAATAACTGTTTTAGTTCTCACACCAGTCACATGACTGACCTGGAGTTTATTGTTTTAACCTAAACTCTGGGTGCCCCTATTTTCGACACGGGCAGCTAGTAGTTTTGGTTTTGCAGATTTATATTCACAGGAACCTGGTTTACAGCTGGAATGATATCCGGAAAGCTTTGTATCTGTATATCTCTTCTAGTTGTGTGTTGTATTATTTTCCGCTGCTATGTATTTAAATGAAATTTAAATCTCTGATATTTCTGTGTAATATTCATTTTTACTCCGTATATTCTTGTAATCTGATGCATTGTTGTAATATACAGTGAAATGTTCTTCTGTATGCGTTCTGTTCTGTCGTGTTCTCAAACGATAGGGCGTTTCGAATGGCCTGGATCGGTTTAGCGACTGGTTCGGATCGAGCGAAATTCCTTGTCGTCACAAAAACAAATTCAAGTTGAATTGAAAACGAACTGAAATTTAATTGAATTCGAATCGAAATTAAATTGAAATCAATTTGAATTGAAACGAATTTGAATTTGAATTGAATTGAAACGAATTTGAATTCGAATTAAATAAAATGGAAATAAATTCGAGTTGAATTGAAATCCAATCGATTTGAAATTGAATGTAGAAGTTGAATTGTTTTAGAAACGAATTTAAAACGATTTATAAAATTCGTTTTAAATAGAAATCGACGAAATATATATTATATATATTATATATATAATATAATGGCCTGAATAGAACGCGCCGCGCCGCGACAGTTCGTGAATTTCGACCATTTATTTCAAACGGACATTACGGGAGATCCGACCGTCGGATTCTCCTAAAACCGGAACCGTTGGGTTCGTATCGAAAAGAGCTTTCCAATGAATATTAGAAATTTGAAATCTAACGGTTGGATTTGGAATTATGTCCAAATCAAATTCGAAAAAGGTCGCTGTTAGTGTAGTTCGATGGCCGTTGTGGGAAATCGACTGTACGGGCCTTGATAAAATTATTAAAAATATTAATAATTTGTGTAAAATCATAAGAAATGATTTGGGAAGAATTGAGCTGGAGAATTCCACATTTGAATAGATAAAAATAGATTTTTATCGAAATGAACTAGTTTTGAACTAGAATTAAAATCAATTTATTTGTGAAATAAATAAATTAAATTTGAAAGTGATTGTAAAAATAATCAATATTCCCAATATGTGAATTGGACTGGAGCTGAATCGAAATTATCTTCGGAATATTTCGATGTTGGATTTCGTGACTATACAGATATTGTTAGGGGAATTTGAAAGATATATTCATATCGTTATTTCCTATACGATATATGTGGGTTTCAGAATTTGATATTGAATGTAAGTCGATATATTTTCTATTCAGGGCCTTGTATTTAATATCAAATGTGATTTGGGTTTATCGTGGATCGTGTTTTAGATGACATTGGTTCTTTACCCCAGTTAAAGGCAAGATGTCGATTTTTAAAAAGATTAAAACTAAATGGAGTTTTAATGAATCTTTAATTAGATTAAAAAGTGAATTGATAATTTAAATTATCAAATCTGAAAAGTGATCGAGAGTGGAGTGTCACCAGTTTTGCTCCAAAGCGATAGTTAAATCTTTAATTAGATTTGAACGTGAAATGGTAATTAATTTTACCGATAACACCGTGGTGTTAGATATGGAGTATCACCAGTATTGCTCCATGGGATATATAGGTTGGGGTTGGGAAATAAAACAAATAATTACTTCGGTGTGGTTCGCTAATCCCGACTAGTTTGAAATGATATCCAAAGGAAGATTATAGGATAAATTTAGAAGAATTTATCTTGGATAAAATTAATGGGAACATTTCCACAAGAATGTGATTTTGTGAATAAAAGAATATTCTGAATTGGAATGAGGCGTTCGTTGTGTTTGTGTAACATTTGTTTATCATATACGTGGGTTATTCAGGAAGGCCGGGTTATACCCATTCTGAATAACCGATTCGACGAGATGTCGAAGATGAAGACGGTGGTTGAAGACCGGAAGTCTTCACATCGTTTGGGTGATTACTGATGATCTTGATTGGGCTGTACACCCAGGATGAGGGAAACAGTTGGTGATCGTCCAGACGTACTTGGAGATGGATGAATATGCGAGGAAAGTGCCTCCGGTTTCGTTCAGACCCAGAACGAACTTATAAATGGATTGTGTGTCTGACATTGGATTTTATTCTGTGTTGATTGATCTCTATTAAATATACATCTGTTTGGCGGCGGAGAATTTATTCTCTTGCTTAACGCCCTTCTCTGAGACGTACGAGCTCAGAGGTTGTATATCGATGGACATCAGTCGCATGGAGTGAATTGCCAATGTGGCATGCGTAAGTGGCAATTGATCAAGGCTTCTGTTGAAAAGCAAAGTCTTGTGGTTGATGATCAAAGCACGGCCTGTGTGGCGTAGCTTTGTGTATAGCGTGAATTCGCGAGCCTCACACCTCGGTATGAGTCAAAAACGGGAGATGGGCCGCTGGGAGAGCACGACGTTTCTTTCTAGCTAGGGTGGTGTCAGTGACCTACCAGCCCTGACATTTATATACTTTTCACCTGTGTGGTTGTTGGATATGAGGCACCTCGGATATAGGTCTGTAAGGACCGGGAAACGTGTGTTCAGGAATTGCCAATCCTCAAAAGTAAGAGAGGACCGGCCCAGCCGATTCCAAGGATCAAAGTGGGGTCCTGGGACATTTGCTAGAGTGTCTCGAACGCGGAGAGGAGCTTGCCCCTTGCCTCAACTCATGACGGAAATCCAATTTCCAATACGTGTATTGCGGTTTTAATTGTAGAACTAGTATGGCGACATGATATATGGTACCCATGCCGTCTATGATTGATATTTATGATTGAAATTGTTTTGACACTATACACTTATTATAGTATCAAATGATTTGTTTTAAACGTATCAAGCATGTTTGGCTATTATAAGGGAAAACCCTATCCTCTGGCTTGCGTTGCATTGTGTGATGGGACCTGGGTCTTATAATAGCTTCATTTTTCCAAAAAGCATTGCGTTGTTTTGTTATATGCACCAGTATTCTTGGGAGGAAACCCGTTCCGTGTTATACGGCGTGGTCCCTTGAATTACTCTCTTTTAAAGTAAAGTTTTAAATAACTGTTTTAGTTCTCACACCAGTCACATGACTGACCTGGAGTTTATTGTTTTAACCTAAACTCTGGGTGCCCCTATTTTCCACATGGGCAGCTAGTAGTTTTGGTTTTGCAGATTTATATTCACAGGGTCCTGATTAACAGCTGGAGCGATGCTCGGAAAGCTCTGTATCCGTGTATCACTTTCAGTTGTGTTTTGTATGTTTTTCCGCTGCTATGTAACTTATTGTAATCTCTGATATTTGTCGAATGTAATTTATTTATTTATACTCTGTATATTCTTGTATCTGATGGAATTGTTGTAATAACAATGAAATGTTCTTCCGTATGTGTCCTTTTGTGTGTTGTTCTCAAAGTATCCGCTCTTTCCTTCACGGGGAAGTAACGGGTTCTTACAGTGGTATCAGAGCTTTGGTTTACAGAGCTCGAGAACAAGGTACATTAGAACCATACGAAAGAATTCATCAGATATTGGATTAGCAATATCCAATTAGAATGACTCGTTAGAGATAGGATTAGTAGTATCCTAGAACGAGTGTGAAGAATATATTTTTCAAATGAAAACAATTTTGTTTTGAAAATTTAAATCGCTTTATACGTATTTGATTATTTATTTATTTTCAATATGGACAATCGAGTGTATATAGATTTCGCATATACGCGTCATGAACGTATATTCGAAGTTTTAATATACTGGATAGATATAGAGTCACATTCTAGACACCCGAAGATGATTCTGATGATTGTAGCTACATCATCAGTATTTATGTTTGTGTTTCGAAGGTGTGATTTCTATATATTTCCATTAGACTGGTGTGAGAACCAAACTTATATAGCTAGAACACATTGTTGTGAATTGGCATCAAAAATGTGATTTTCTGTATATGTATCAAAATTATGAATTTGAAACTCTAATTCACTAATTGATTGATGTTTGTGTTGTTTGTTTATTTGTTTGCTAATTTTTGAACCATTAGGCCTAATATTGAATTGTATTGAAATTGGTTGCATTTGCTTGCATATACATATACTTACATTGAACAGGTCATAGCAAGGAGACTAGAGCCGAAGAATAAAATTTGTTTGCCCAACAAATAGGTACATGTTTATTACATAATTTACTGTTTTGTTTGGGTGATGATGATTTTATGAGCCTATTGGTGTAAAAACCCGTAACTTCCCCGTAAAGGAAAGTGTCGGATAGTTCGAGAACAAGCCACAACAGAATGCATATAAAAGAACATTTCATTGTATATTACAACAATGCATCAGATTACAAGAATATACAGAGTACAAATGAATATTACACAGAAATATCAGAGATTTAAATTACATTTAAATACATAGCAGCGGAAAATAATACAATACACAACTAGAAAGAGATATACGGATACAAAGCTTTCCGGATATCATTCCAGCTGTAAACCTGGATCCTGTGAATATAAATCTGCAAAACCAAAACTACTAGCTGCCCGTGTCGAAATAAGGGCACCCAGAGTTTAGGTTAAAACAATAAACTCCAGGTCAGTCATGGGACTGGTGTGAGAACAAAAACAGTTAATCTTTATTTTTAAAGTTAGGTAAATCAAGGGACCACGCCGTATAACACGGAACGGGTTTCCTCCCAAGAATACCAGTGCATAAAACAAACAGCGCAATGCTAAATAAAGAAAAATGAAGCTGTTATAAGACCCAGGTCCTATCACACAATGCAACGCAAGCCGGGGGATAGGGTTTTTACCTTATAACAGCCAAAGAATGCTTGATACGTTTAAAACAAATCATTTGATACTATAATAAGTGCATAGTGTATAAAACAACTTCAAATCATAAGTATCAATCATAGGCGGCATGAGTGTCCCATCCCACTATGTCGCCATACTAGGCTCTACAAATAAAACCGCAAATGTTACGTATTTGGAAATTGGATTTCCATCTATGAACCGAGGCAAAAGATAGTCCTCAACCGATTCGTGACTCTCTAGCCCGAGCCACAGGACCCAGACTCAGGTGGGCCCTTGGAGCGACAGGGCCGATCCACCGTTGTGGATTAAAATGCCTGAACACTACGTTTCCCCACCCTATGGGGTGTAAGTCTGGTCCGTCTGCCAACCAGAATGCATCGGTCGAAACCGATATAACCGAGGCGCCTCGCAACAGCAACAACCACATAAGTCAAACTCGTCAGGGCGTGTAAAACCACTGACGCCACTTCTAACTAGAAAGAAACGCAAGTCCTCCCTGAGGTCCGTCTCCCGTTTTTGGTTCATACCGGGCGTGAAACTCGCGAATTCACGTTACACAAAGCTGTGCCACACAGGCTGTGCTTTGAACATCACCACAAGACTTTGCTTTTCAACAGAAGCCTCGATCTATTGCCACTTAGGCATGCCACACAGGCAATTCACTCTATGTGTTTGATATCCATCAGTATATAACCCCTGAGCTCGTACGTCTCAGAGAAGGGCGTTAAGCAAGAGAATAAATTCTCCGCCACCAAACAGATATATATTTAATAGAAATCAATCACACAGACTAAAATCCAATGTCAGACACACAGTCCATTTACAAGTCCGTTCTGGGTCTGAACGAAACCGGAGGCACCTAGTACCCCGCATATCCATCGATCTCCAAGCACGTCTGGACGATCACTAACTGTTTCCATCTTCTTGGGTGTACAGCCCAATCAAGATCATTAGTAATTACCCAAACGACGTGAAGACTTCCTGTCTTCGACCACCGTCTTCATCTTCGACACCACGTCGAATCAGTTATTCAGAATGGGATAAACCCGGTCTTTCTGAATAACTCGCGTATATATTATAAAAGTGTTACACAAACACAACATACACCTCATTCCAATTCAGAATATTCTTTTATTCAAATATTCCTATACTTTGGGAAAAGTTCCCATTAATTTTATCCAAGATAAATTCTTTAAATTTATTCTGTAATCTCCTTTGAATATCAATTCAAACTAGTCGGGATTAGCGAACCACACCGATGTAATCATTTATTTTATTTCCCAATCCCAACCTATTCATCCCATGAAGTAAAACTGGTAATACTTCATATCTAACACCACAGTGTTATCGGTAAATTCAATTACCATTTCACGTTCAAATCTAATTAAAGATTTAACCATCGCCTGGAGCAAAACTGGTGATACTCCATTTTCGATCATCTCAATCTATTTAAAGATTCATTAAAACTCCACTTAGTTTTAATCTTTAACTGGGTTAAAGAATCAGTGTCATTTAAAACACGGTTCACGATAAACCCAAAATCACATTCCATTAATTATCGGGTTAAAGAACAAGTGTTATTTAAAACACTGTTCACGATAAACCCAAAAATCAATACCAATTCAATTCCAATTAAATATCGTTTAATTGGTACACTTCATTAAATCTAAATAAAAAGATTTAATCTTTTCACAACTAGGTTCAAGAACAGTGTTAGTGAAGACACCATTCGCGACGAACCCAAATCACATTTGATATTCAACACAAGGCTCTGAATAGAAAATATATCGGCTTATATTCAATATCAAATTCTACGACTAACAAATGTCGTATTGGAAATAACGATATAAATATATATCTTTCAAATTTCCATAACAACATCTGTATAATCACGAATTCCAACATCGAAATATTCCGAAGACAATTTCGATTCAAATCCACTCCAATGCAATCATTGGAAATTTTGGTTATTTTCAAAACCCTTTTCAAATTCAATTTATTTATTTAAAAATAAATAGAATTATAATTCTAGTTCAAAACTAGTTCATTTCGATAAAAATCTATTTTTATCTTTTCAAATATGGAGTTTTTCATCCCAAATCTTCACAAATCATTTCTTATGATTTTACACAAATTATTACTATTTTTAATAATTTTATCAAGGCCCGTACAGTCGATTTCCATCAATGGCCATCGAACTGCACTTATAGCGACCTTTTTTAAATTTGATTTGGACATAATTCCAAATCCAACCGTTAGATTTCTAATATCTAATATTCGTTAGAAAGCTCTTTTCGATACGAACCCAACGGTTCCGGTTTTAGAGAATCCGACGGTCGGATCTCCCGTAATGTCCGTTTGAAATAAATGGTCGAAATTCACGAACTGCCGCGGCGCGGCGCGTTCTATTCAGGCCATTATATTATATATATAATATATATAATATATACTTCGTCGATTTCTATTTAAAACGAATTATATAAATAGTTTTGAATTCGTTTCAAAAACATTTTCAACTTCCTTTTCAATTCAAATCACAATTGAATTCTTCTTTATAGATTCGTTTTAAAATTCATTTCTATTCAATTCAAATTTCAATTCAATTTGAATTCGTTTTCAATTCAATTCATTTCGAAATCGTTTTCAATTCAATTCATTTCGAAATCGTTTTCAATTCACTTCATTTCGAAATCGTTTTCAATTCACTTCATTTCGAAATTGTTTTCAATTCACTTCATTTCGAAATCGTTTTCAATTCACTTTGAATTTGTTTTCAATTCAATTCATTTCGAAATCGTTTTCAATTCACTTCATTTCGAAATCGTTTTCAATTCACTTCATTTCGAAATCGTTTTCAATTCACTTCATTTTGAAATCATTTTCAATTCACTTTGAATTCGTTTTCAATTCAATTCATTTCGAAATCGTTTTCAATTCACTTTGAATTCGTCTTCAATTCAATTCATTTCGAAATCGTTTTCAATTCACTTTGAATTCGTTTTCAATTCAATTCATTTCGAAATCGTTTTCAATTCACTTTGAATTCGTTTTCAATTCAATTCATTTCGAAATCGTTTTCAATTCACTTTGAATTCGTTTTCAATTCAATTCATTTCGAAATCGTTTTCAATTCACTTTGAATTCGTTTTCAATTTAATTCATTTCAAAATCGTTTTCAATTCACTTCATTTCGTTTTCAATTCAATTCATTTCGAAATCGTTTTCAATTCAATTCATTTCGAAATCGTTTTCAATTCAATTCATTTCGAAATCGTTTTCAATTCAATTCATTTCATTTTCAATTCAATTCATTTCAAAATCGTTTTCAATTCAATTCATTTCGAAATAATTTTCAATTCAATTCATTTCGAAATTGTTTTCAATTCAATTCATTTCGAAATCGTTTAAAATCGATATAAATATCGTTCACGTCAAAATGGCGTCAAACTAATCAACACGACTTCATAAATTTCTATTTTCAAATATTCTATTTCAAATATTTCTATTTCAAATATTTCCATTTCTAAACTGGAATGAGGCCCAATCAATTACCATATAAAATTAATTATATGGATTTTCACACAACACATGTATATAATAACATTGAAAAATGATCAACCATCAACCAAAGTGCACTACACTGTATAAGCATCAAATAAAGATATCTAACGCTTATAACAGCCTGTCAATCAATCGATCGACATATTTAATCAATCAGGATGAGTGAACTTCAAATTTCATCCCAACACCCGTGTGGGGTTTCAAACAATCAAACGCATATTTTATTTGTGCAGTTGGGCGATGTGTAAAATTTATCGACCCAATCAATGTCCTTCAAATAGGTGTACATAAACAAACCGTCTGGTTTGTAAATGAATATTTATTTATTTACATTCACGTTAAAAATTATATTTTTAACGATAAAAAAACATTTTATTCCAACATATGAATTTCTATTCAGTTCATTCTTTAAATAAAATGATATTTTTATTTTTCTAACATATTTTAGAAAATTTCGACGGCATAACGGCACTATACTAGAAACGGGACAAGGCCTAGCCTTATCCCCGGTCTAGTGAAGGCCCACGCCATTCACACATCAATCATATCCATTCTATTTCACCAAACAAGTCAATTCAAACCAAATAATCTAACCAACTACACAACCAATCAAACAAGTCCATGGTCTGTGGACGGTTGTGTCGGGTGCTACTAAGCACCGTCTGCATCCTAGTATATACAAATATAAACTAGAAAAAGAGAATTTAGAGTGAGAAGTTCTCACCTAAAGCTATCCAAACATCTTGACTCTTCTTGGATATAAATCTTCTCCGTTCTCGCCTTTTTGCCGCTTTCGCCCGCATTCACTACATATGTAAAAATCGAATTTTTACTTTGCTATTCAATATATAAAAATCGAATTTTTATTTCGAAGTTCAATATATAAAAATCACATTTTTAATTCGAAGTTCAACATATAAAAATCACATTTTTAATTCGAAGTTCAACATATAAAAATCACATTTTTAATTCGAAGTTCAACATATAAAAATCACATTTTTAATTCGAAGTTCAACATATAAAAATCACATTTTTAATTCGAAGTTCAACATATAAAAATCACATTCAAAATCAAATCTTTTTCTTTATTTTCCTAAAACATTAATTTCAGTTTTAAAATGAAAATAAGTTTTCAGTTTTTAAAAATAAAATAAAATCAGTTTTAAACCTTTTTTAAAAAATCAGTTTTCAAGTAAAATAAAAAAACAGTTTAAAGTAAATAAAAAAAAACAGTTTAAAGTAAAATTAAAAAAAACAGTTTAAAGTAAAATAAAAAAAAAAACAGTAGGGAACTTACAGGGAGGGGTCTCTCTCTGAGTTCGCCGGAGGTGGCTAAAGGGGGGGGGGGGGAAAGGTCGATGTCGGCGGCAGGAGGAGGAGCACGGTGGGGGTCTCGATTTCACGGCGGCACAGGGGAAAATGGGCGCGGGGCTCGGTGTCACAGGCGAGGGGGGGCGTCGTCTTCGTCGCAAGCGAGGGGGAAGAGGGGGGGGGTCTCTGATGAGGCGCGGTGGTCCTCCGATGGTGGCGGCGGATTTTCGCAGTCGCCTCTTTTTTTTTTTCCTTATTTTCTGTTCTGAAATGAAAATTAGGGGGGGGGGCAGAGATAAAGGAAAGGGGATTTTCCTTTTTTTTATTATTATTATTTAATTCAACCTAAAGTTGACTTTTACATACGACCTCGAAACGAGGCCCACCGCCTGTCGTCCATAGCGTTTTACCCCCATTCCGAACACAATGGGATGTGTACCGCAAGCTGATTCAATCGTTTCAATCAGTTTCCGTTTAATTTACATTTAAATCACTATATTGAATTTTAAACGTACATTTCAAATTACCGGGATCACATACTAACTAGAAAAATTCCTGAAAAATATTTTCTAGCTTCGTATTGACGATACGGTCCTAACAAAACTAGTTTCGTCGAATTCTGAGACCGTTGGAAAAATGGCCAATTTCCAGTCGATTAAAATCAACTGAAACTGGTCAAACGCGTTTTCCTTCGCCACGCTCACATATTGATTCGAAAAATTATGAAATTTAAAACCTAGCAATAACTTTACATCACGGACCCAACAAAAGTCGTTTCGTCGAAATCCGAGGTCATTTGCAAAATGTCCATTTTTAAGGGCCTGAATTCCATAGCGACTATTCAGAATTTTCAGCTGGACATATCTTTTGATTCCCGCTACGAAATTTTGATTTTTCGGATTCGATAGAAAGATATTATCAATTAGATCCTATCATTTTTGGTTTCACTAAAATCCGGATTGTTTTGCACCCGGTATAATCAATTGAAGTTTGAAATCGAATTATCGAACTACCGCGCCATTTTCAATTCTATTTATAGTTATATATAAATATTTATATTCTAACGACGACGTATATAATATATACGTCGAATTATATTCAAAACATTTTTCTCGTCGATATTATTTAAAATAATCTATTTTAAATATAGAAAATTCGCTATAATTGCCAAAATAAAAATTTCAAACTGGCTCGCATTTTACGGGTTGTTACAATCTCCCCCACTTAAAACTTTTCGTCCCCGAAAAGGAACAAAGTCGAAAGTGGTTTGATTTATCAACTCAACATTCGATCTGGCTTTCATTCTCCAACTCTTTAGTTTCTGAGAATTTCCAAAATTTCAAAATTTTGGCTAACACCCTAAATTTTTGAAAAATTTCGCCATAACCTCCCCTGCAATGGGAGCATCGGGGAATTTCAAATAACTTCCCCGGTCCTTCAGATCTCAAAAAGAAAAAGAAAAAGCCAAGCGGCTAGCCAATAGGCTCACAAAATCATCATCACCCAAACAAAACAGGAAATTATGTAGTAAACATGTACCTATTTGTCGGGCAAACAAATTTTATTCTCTGGCTCTAGCCTCCTTGCTATGACCTGTTCAATGATATACATGTATATGCAAGCAGATGCGACCAATTTTCAATACAGTTCAATATTCGATTCAATTAGGCTAAATGGCTAAAAATTAGCAAACAAATAAACAAACAACACAAACATCAATCAATTAGTGAATTTAACGTTTCAAATTCATACTTTTGATATATAGTCAAAAATCAGATTTTTGATGCCAAATCACAACAATAAGCCCTATCTAATTTTGGTTCTCACACCAGTCTAATGGAAATATATAGATATCACACCTTCGTCACACGAATAAAAATTCTGACGATGAGTACTCAACCATCAGAATCATCTTCGGGCCACTAGAGTATGATTCTATATCTATCCAATATATTAAAACTTCGAATACACGCGGATTAGACGTATACGCAAAATCTATATATACTGGATTGTCCACACCAATATAAATAAATAACCAAATACGAATAATTGATTTAAATTTTCAAAACAAAACTTGTTTTCACTTTTATTTTAAAAATTTACTCTTCACACTCGTTCTAGGATACTACTGATCCTATCTCTAACGAGTCATTCTAATTGGATATTACTATTCCAATATCTGATGAATTCTTTCGTATGGTTCTAATGTGCCTTGTTCTCTGCTTTGTAAACCAAAGCTCCGATACCACGTGTAAAAACCCGTAACTTCCCCGTAAAGGAAAGTGTCGGATAGTTCGAGAACAAGCCACAACAGAACGCATATAAAAGAACATTTCATTGTATATTACAACAATGCATCAGATTACAAGAATATACAGAGTACAAATGAATATTACACAGAAATATCAGAGATTTAAATTACATTTAAATACATAGCAGCGGAAAATAATACAATACACAACTAGAAAGAGATATACGGATACAAAGCTTTCCGGATATCATTCCAGCTGTAAACCAGGATCCTGTGAATATAAATCTGCAAAACCAAAACTACTAGCTGCCCGTGTCGAAATAAGGGCACCCAGAGTTTAGGTTAAAACAATAAACTCCAGGTCAGTCATGGGACTGGTGTGAGAACTAAAACAGTTAATCTTTATTTTTAAAGTTAGGTAAATCAAGGGACCACGCCGTATAACACGGAACGGGTTTCCTCCCAAGAATACCAGTGCATAAAACAAACAGCGCAATGCTAAATAAAGAAAAATAAAGCTGTTATAAGACCCAGGTCCTATCACACAATGCAACGCAAGCCGGGGGATAGGGTTTTTACCTTATAACAGCAAAAGAATGCTTGATACGTTTAAAACAAATCATTTGATACTATAATAAGTGCATAGTGTATAAAACAGCTTCAAATCATAAGTATCAATCATAGGCGGCATGAGTGCCCCATCCCACTATGTCGCCATACTAGGCTCTACAAATAAAACCGCAAATGTCACGTATTTGGAAATTGGATTTCCGTCTATGAACCGAGGCAAAAGATAGTCCTCAACCGATTCGTGACTCTCTAGCCTGAGCCACAGGACCCAGACTCAGGTGGGCCCTTGGAGCGACAGGGCCGGTCCACCGATGTGGATTAAAATGCCTGAACACTACGTTTCCCCACCCTATGGGGTGTAAGTCTGGTCCGTCTGCCAACCAGAATGCATCGGCCGAAACCAATATAACCGAGGCGCCTCGCAACAGCAACAACCACATAAGTCAAACTCGTCAGGGCGTGTAAAACCACTAACGCCACTTCTAACTAGAAAGAAACGCAAGTCCTCCCTGAGGTCCTTCTCCCGTTTTTGGTTCATACCGGGCGTAAAACTCGCGAATTCACGTTACACAAAGCTGTGCCACACAGGCTGTGCTTTGACCATCACCACAAGACTTTGCTTTTCAACAGAAGCCTCGATCTATTGCCACTTAGGCATGCCACACAGGCAATTCACTCTATGTGTTTGATATCCATCAGTATATAACCCCTGAGCTCGTACGTCTCAGAGAAGGGCGTTAAGCAAGAGAATAAATTCTCCGCCGCCAAACAGATATATATTTAATAGAAATCAATCACACAGACTAAAATCCAATGTCAGACACACAGTCCACTTACAAGTCCATTCTGGGTCTGAACGAAACCGAAGGCACCTAGTACCCCGCATATCCATCGATCTCCAAGCACGTCTGGACGATCACTAACTGTTTCCATCTTCTTGGGTGTACAGCCCAATCAAGATCATCAGTAATTACCCAAACGACGTGAAGACTTCCGGTCTTCGACCACCGTCTTCATCTTCGACACCACGTCGAATCAGTTATTCAGAATGGGATAAACCCGGTCTTTCTGAATAACTCGCGTATATATTATAAAAGTGTTACACAAACACAACATACGCCTCATTCCAATTCAGAATATTCTTTTATTCAAATATTCCTATACTTTGGGAAAAGTTCCCATTAATTTTATCCAAGATAAATTCTTTAAATTTATTCTTTAATCTCCTTTGAATATCAATTCAAACTAGTCGGGATTAGCGAACCACACCGAAGTAATCATTTATTTTATTTCCCAATCCCAACCTATTCATCCCATGAAGTAAAACTGGTAATACTTCATATCTAACACCACAGTGTTATCGGTAAATTCAATTACCATTTCACGTTCAAATCTAATTAAAGATTTAACCATCGTCTGGAGCAAAACTGGTGATACTCCATTTTCGATCATCTCAATCTATTTAAAGATTCATTAAAACTCCACTTAGTTTTAATCTTTAACTGGGTTAAAGAATCAGTGTCATTTAAAACACGGTTCACGATAAACCCAAAATCACATTCCATTAATTATCGGGTTAAAGGACAAGTGTTATTTAAAACACTGTTCACGATAAACCCAAAAATCAATACCAATTCAATTCCAATTAAATATCGTTTAATTGGTACACTTCATTAAATATAAATAAAAAGATTTAATCTTTTCACAACTAGGTTCAAGAACAGTGTTAGTGAAGACACCATTCGCGACGAACCCAAATCACATTTGATATTCAACACAAGGCTCTGAATAGAAAATATATCGGCTTATATTCAATATCAAATTCTACGACTAACAAATGTCGTATTGGAAATAACGATATAAATATATATCTTTCAAATTTCCATAACAACATCTGTATAATCACGAATTCCAACATCGAAATATTCCGAAGACAATTTCGATTCAAATCCACTCCAATGCAATCATTGGAAATTTTGGTTATTTTCAAAACCCTTTTCAAATTCAATTTATTTATTTAAAAATAAATAGAATTATAATTCTAGTTCAAAACTAGTTCATTTCGATAAAAATCTATTTTTATCTTTTCAAATATGGAGTTTTTCATCCCAAATCTTCACAAATCATTTCTTATGATTTTACACAAATTATTACTATTTTTAATAATTTTATCAAGGCCCGTACAGTCGATTTCCATCAATGGCCATCGAACTGCACTTATAGCGACCTTTTTCAAATTTGATTTGGACATAATTCCAAATCCAACCGTTAGATTTCTAATATCTAATATTCGTTAGAAAGCTCTTTTCGATACGAACCCAACGGTTCCGGTTTTAGGAGAATCCGACGGTCGGATCTCCCGTAATGTCCGTTTGAAATAAATGGTCGAAATTCACGAACTGCCGCGGCGCGGCGCGTTCTATTCAGGCCATTATATTATATATATAATATATATAATATATACTTCGTCGATTTCTATTTAAAACAAATTATATAAATAGTTTTGAATTCGTTTCAAAAACATTTTCAACTTCCTTTTCAATTCAAATCACAATTGAATTCTTCTTTATAGATTCGTTTTAAAATTCATTTCTATTCAATTCAAATTTCAATTCAATTTGAATTCGTTTTCAATTCAATTCATTTCGAAATCGTTTTCAATTCAATTCATTTCGAACTCGTTTTCAATTCACTTCATTTCGAAATCGTTTTCAATTCACTTCATTTCGAAATCGTTTTCAATTCACTTCATTTCGAAATCGTTTTCAATTCACTTTGAATTCGTTTTCAATTCAATTCATTTCGAAATCGTTTTCAATTCACTTCATTTCGAAATCGTTTTCAATTCACTTCATTTCGAAATCGTTTTCAATTCACTTCATTTCGAAATCGTTTTCAATTCACTTTGAATTCGTTTTCAACTCAATTCATTTCGAAATCGTTTTCAATTCACTTTGAATTCGTTTTCAATTCAATTCATTTCGAAATCGTTTTCAATTCACTTTGAATTCGTTTTCAATTCAATTCATTTCGAAATCGTTTTCAATTCACTTTGAATTCGTTTTCAATTCAATTCATTTCGAAATCGTTTTCAATTCACTTTGAATTAGTTTTCAATTCAATTCATTTCGAAATCGTTTTCAATTCACTTTGAATTCGTTTTTAATTTAATTCATTTCGAAATCGTTTTCAATTCACTTCATTTCGTTTTCAATTCAATTCATTTCGAAATCGTTTTCAATTAAATTCATTTCGAAATCGTTTTCAATTCAATTCATTTCGAAATCGTTTTCAATTCAATTCATTTCGAAATCGTTTTCAATTCAATTCATTTCGTTTTCAATTCAATTCATTTCGAAATCGTTTTCAATTCAATTCATTTCGAAATCGTTTTCAATTCAATTCATTTCGAAATCGTTTTCAATTCAATTCATTTCGAAATCGTTTAAAATCGATATAAATATCGTTCACGTCAAAATGGCGTCAAACTAATCAACACGACTTCATAAATTTCTATTTTCAAATATTCTATTTCAAATATTTCTATTTCAAATATTTCCATTTCTAAACTGGAATGAGGCCCAATCAATTACCATATAAAATTAATTATATGGATTTTCACACAACACATGTATATAATAACATTGAAAAATGATCAACCATCAACCAAAGTGCACTACACTGTATAAGCATCAAATAAAGATATCTAACGCTTATAACAGCCTGTCAATCAATCGATCGACATATTTAATCAATCAAGATGAGTGAACTTCAAATTTCATCCCAACACCCGTGTGGGGTTTCAAACAATCAAACGCATATTTTATTTGTGCAGTTGGGCGATGTGTAAAATTTATCGACCCAATCAATGTCCTTCAAATAGGTGTACATAAACAAACCGTCTGGTTTGTAAATGAATATTTATTTATTTACATTCACGTTAAAAATTATATTTTTAACGATAAAAAACATTTTATTCCAACATATGAATTTCTATTCAGTTCATTCTTTAAATAAAATGATATTTTTATTTTTCTAACATATTTTAGAAAATTTCGACGGCATAACGGCACTATACTAGAAACGGGACAAGGCCTAGCCTTATCCCCGGTCTAGTGAAGGCCCACGCCATTCACACATCAATCATATCCATTCCATTTCACCAAACAAGTCAATTCAAACCAAATAATCTAACCAACTACACAACCAATCAAACAAGTCCATGGTCTGTGGACGGTTGTGTCGGGTGCTACTAAGCACCGCCTGCATCCTAGTATATACAAATATAAACTAGAAAAAGATAATTTAGAGTGAGAAGTTCTCACCTAAAGCTATCCAAACATCTTGACTCTTCTTGGATATAAATCTTCTCCGTTCTCGCCTTTTTGCCGCTTTCGCCCGCATTCACTACATATGTAAAAATCGAATTTTTACTTTGCTATTCAATATATAAAAATCGAATTTTTATTTCGAAGTTCAATATAAAAATCACATTTTTAATTCGAAGTTCAACATATAAAAATCACATTTTTAATTCGAAGTTCAACATATAAAAATCACATTTTTAATTCGAAGTTCAACATATAAAAATAACATTTTTAATTCGAAGTTCAACATATAAAAATCACATTTTTAATTCGAAGTTCAACATATAAAAATCACATTCAAAATCAAATCTTTTTCTTTATTTTCCTAAAACATTAATTTCAGTTTTAAAATGAAAATAAGTTTTCAGTTTTTAAAAATAAAATAAAATCAGTTTTAAACCTTTTTTAAAAAATCAGTTTTCAAGTAAAATAAAAAAACAGTTTAAAGTAAATAAAAAAAATACAGTTTAAAGTAAAATAAAAAAACAGTTTAAAGTAAAATAAAATAAAAAACAGTAGGGAACTTACAGGGGGGGTCTCTCTCTGAGTTCGCCGGAGGTGGCTAAAGGGGGGGGAAAGGTCGATGTCGGCGGCAGGAGGAGGAGCAGGGTGGGGGTCTCGATTTCACGGCGGCGCAGAGGAAAAGGGGCGCGGGGCTCGGTGTCACAGGCGAGGGGGGGCGTCGTCTTCGTCGCAGGCGAGGGGGAAGAGGGGGGGGGGTCTCTGATGAGGCGCGGTGGTCCTCCGATGGTGGCGGCGGTTTTTCGCAGTCGCCTCTTTTTTTTTCCTTATTTTCTGTTCTGAAATGAAAATTAGGGGGGGGGGGGGGGGTAGAGATAAAGGAAAG
Source organism: Allium sativum (assembly GCA_030737875.1). Lineage (NCBI taxonomy): Eukaryota > Viridiplantae > Streptophyta > Magnoliopsida > Asparagales > Amaryllidaceae > Allium > Allium sativum. The sequence continues at coordinate 847,712,395 of CM060918.1, forward strand.
GGGATTTTCCTTTTTTTTTATTATTTAATTCAACCTAAAGTTGACTTTTACATACGACCTCGAAACGAGGCCCACCGCCTGTCGTCTATAGCGTTTTACCCCCATTCCGAACACAATGGGATGTGTACCGCAAGCTGATTCAATCGTTTCAATCAGTTTCCGTTTAATTTACATTTAACTCACTATATTGAATTTTAAACGTACATTTCAAATTACCGGGGTCACATACTAACTAGAAAAATTCCTGAAAAATATTTTCTAGCTTCGTATTGACGATACGATCCTAACAAAACTAGTTTCGTCGAATTCTGAGACCGTTGGAAAAATGGCCAATTTCCAGTCGATTAAAATCAACTGAAACTGGTCAAACGCGTTTTCCTTCGCCACGCTCACATATTGATTCGAAAAATTATGAAATTTAAAACCTAGCAATAACTTTACATCATGGACCCAACAAAAGTGGTTTCGTCGAAATCCGAGGTCATTTGCAAAATGTCCATTTTTAAGGGCCTGAATTCCATAGCGACTATTCAGAATTTTCAACTGGACATATCTTTTGATTCCCGCTACGAAATTTTGATTTTTCGGATTCGATAGAAAGATATTATCAATTAGATCCTATCATTTTTGGTTTCACTAAAATCCGGATTGTTTTGCACCCGGTATAATCAATTGAAGTTTGAAATCGAATTATCGAACTACCGCGCCATTTTCAATTCTATTTATAGTTATATATAAATATTTATATTCTAACGACGACGTATATAATATATACGTCGAATTATATTCAAAACATTTTTCTCGTCGATAATATTTAAAATAATCTATTTTAAATATAGAAAATTCGCTATAATTGCCAAAATAAAAATTTCAAACTGGCTCGCATTTTACGGGTTGTTACAATTGGCTAGCCGCTTGGCTTTTTCTTTTTCTTTTTGAGATTAGAAGGACCGGGAAGCTATTTGAAATTCCCCGATGCTCCCGGTGCAGGGGAGGTTATGGCGAAATTTTTCGAAAATTTAGGGTGTTAGCCAAATTTTTGAAGAATTTGAAAATTTTCAGAAACTGAAAAGTTGGAAAATGGATGCCAGATCGAATGTAGAGCTTAATAATCAAACCACTTTCGACTTTGTTCCTTTTCGGGGATGAAAAGTTTTAAGTGGGGGAGATTGTAACAACCCGTAAAATGCGAGCCAGTTTGAAATTTTTATTTTGGCAATTTTAGCGAATTTTGAATATTTAAAATAGATTATTTTAAATAATATCGACGAGAAATTTATTTTGAATGGAATTCGAACGTATATATTTATATACGTTGTCGTTAGAATATAAATAATTATATATAATTATAAATAGAATTGAAAATGGCGCGGTAGTTCGATAATTCGATTTCAAACTTCAATTGAATGTACCGGGTGCAAAACAATCCGGATTTTAGTGAAACCAAAAATGATAGGATCTAAATGATGATATCTTTCCAACGAATCCAAAAGATCAAGATTTCATAGCGGGAATCAAAAGATATGTCCAGTTGAAAATTCTGAATAGTCACTAAGGAATTCAGGCCCTTAAAAATGGGAATTTTGCAAATGACCTCGGATTTCGACGAAACCACTTTTGTTGGGTCCATGATGTCGAATTATTGCTAGGTTTCAAATTTCATAATTTTTCGAATCAATATGTGAGCATGGCAAAGGAAAACGCGTTTGACCAGTTTCAGTTGATTTTAATCGACTGGAAAATGGCCATTTTTCCAACGGTCTCAGAATTCGACGAAACTAGTTTTGTTAGGACCGTATCGTCAATATGAAGCTAGAAAATATTTTTCTGCAATTTTTAGAATTAGTATGTGACCCCGGTAATTTGAAATGTACGTTTAAAATTTAATATAGTGATTTAAACGTAAATTCAACGGAAACTGATCAAAGCGATTGAATCAGCTTGCGATACATATCCCATTGTGTTCGGAATGGGGGTGAAACGCTATGGACGACAGGCGGTGGGCCTCGTTTCGAGGTCGCAAGTAAAAGTCAACTTTTTGAAAATTAAATTAAATAAAATTTAAAATATATAAACCCCCCCCTTCTCGTTTTCATTCAACAGAAAAAAAAAATGGAAAGAAGAGGGCGACGGGGGGGAGAGCCGCCGCCACCACATCCCCCCCGCCCAGCGACGTTGCCGCCGCCGCTGCTTCCTCTTCTTCCTCCTTCCTTCTTCCCTTCCTCCGTTTCCATCTCCTCCATCGAAACCCCCCCCCCATCGCGCCAGCAACCTCCCCCTTCGAAACCCCTGCTCCGCCCGCCTCCTTCTTCTTCCTGCTCTCCTCCTCCCTGACCCCACCCAGACCCGAACCCGCAAAACCCCCCCTTCTTCGGCGAATTGACTGTAAGTTTTTCATGTTAATTTTGTTTTTATTTATATACTTAATTTACTTTATTATTTATTTTTCTGATTAGGATTTTTAAAAGAAAGTATAGAAAAGTTTGATTTTAAGGCAAGATTTGATTTTTATTTGGTAAAAGGTATGATCTTTATATTTTTAAAGTAATAAAAATATGATTTTTATATTTTTAAAGTTTTAAAAATATAGTCTTTACTATATAACGATTATAAAAATATGATTTATATATTTTTAAAGTAGTAAAAATATAATCTTTTATATTGTAGAAAGATAAAAATATGATCTTTGCATAGTAGGAACTATAAAAATATCATCTTTATATAGGTAGCATAATAAAAATGTGATTTCTATAGGGATGAAATAGTAAAGGCGAAAACTTTATTTTTATAAAGGCGAAAACTTTATTTTTATAAAGGCGAAATCAATATTTTTGAAATGGAATTTTCATCTATATGACACTAAAGTAAAAATTCGATTTTTATATATTGAATAGCATAGTAAAAATTCGATTTTTAAATATATGAAGTGATTATAAAAATATGATTTTTAAATTGAAAGTGAATAAAAATGTGATTTTTATTTTAAAGACATCAAAATATAAAAATGTGTGATTTCTATATGTAGTGGCTACGGGCAACGAAGGTGATAAAAAGGCGAGAATGAAGAAGATTTCTATAAAAGAAGAGTCAAGATGAGTGGATAGCTTTCGGTGAGAACTTCTCACTCAAATTCTCTTTTTCTAGTTATATATATATACTAGGATGCAGACGGTGCTTAGTAGCACCCGACACCCGTCATCCACAGACCATGGATGACTTGTTTATTAAATTGATTGGTTGTGTAGTTAGTTAGTCTAATTGGTTTGAATTGAATTGTTTGGTGATACGGAATGGATTTGATTGATGTGTGAATGGCGTGGGCCTTCACTAGACCGGGGATAAGGCTAGGCCTTGTTCCGTTTCTAGTATCGTGCCGTTATGCCGCCGAAATTTTCTAAAATATGTTAGAAAAATAAAAATATCATTTTATTGAATAAATGAACTAATAGAAATTCATGTGTTAAAATAAACTGTTTTATCGTTAAAAATATAATTTTAACGTGAAAGTGAATAAATGAATATTTATAAACAAATCGGCCGATTTGTTTATATACACTGATTTGACTGATATCGATTAGGTCGATAAATTTTACACGTCGCCCAACTGCACAACTAAAATCTGTGTTTGATTGTTTGAAACCCCACACGGGTGTTGGGATGAAATTTGAAGTTCACTCATCCTGCTGGATTAAATATGTCGATCGGTCGATTGACAGGCTGTTATAAGCGTTAGGTATCTATATTTGATGCTTATACAGTGTAGTGCACTTTGGTTGATGGTTGATTATTTTTCAATGCTATTATATACATGTGTTGTATGGAATCCATATAATTAACATTATATGGTGATTGATTAGGCCTCATTCCAATCGGGAAAATAATGAATATTATAAAAGAAAATTCATGTGTTGAATATAAAAATAGTTATGTGTTGACGATGATCATGCGTTGAAACTATTCATGTGTTGAGTAAAATATTTTAAATAAAATAAATTACATCTTTATCACAAATATTTATTTCAACGTCAGCATATCTTTAACACTTCACACATATGATAAAAATGATATTTTTACCGTTCAAATATTTATTCAACCAATGTGTGGTTTCAACACTTCATAGTTTCAATAAAAATGTAATTTTTATTGTTCGATCTTTTTATTCAACACATGAACTTTTCCACTACACACACTTCTCAACAAATAAGTATTTCCACACATGGACATTTTATTTATGTTGTTCATAGAAAGATGGGATTTTTATGGTTGAAATTATTTATATAAGGCAAATATTTTTGATACTTCATATATATATATATATATAAATGTGATTTTTATTGTTAAACACTTCACTCATTCACAAATGAATTTAATTTTCATACAACACTTTTCAGCACATGAATAATTCCACACATGGTCATAGTTTCAATATATGACTTTAATTTCAATGCGTGTAAAATAATTTCAACATATGAAAATAATTCTAACACCCAAAGATTATTCAAAATTTCGGCAGCATAACGGCAGGGTAGTTAAAACCGGCACCGTCCCTAGTACGGCTCCTCGCTCTACCTTAAAACCTCGCGGTTTTTGACAATGGGGATTCATGCATCTAATTCGCACGCAGGCGGCATGTTTATTTTGCGAACATTCATATATATTTACATTAAGAAAAATGTAAATTTTGTATACAGTGAACATCCATATATATTTACATTAAGAAAAATGTAAATTTCATCTACGGTGGACATTCATATATATTTACATTAAGAATTTGTGTAATTTCATTTATAGTGTAATTCCATGTTTCATCACTAAATCAAAATATACTTTTTCCCAATTACAATGAAAATTCCATTCTTAACATACTGGAAATTCCATTTTTAACATATTGGAAATTTTATTTTTAAAATTTTGAAAATTCCATTCTTAACATATTGGAAATTTCATTTTTAATTCATTAAAAAATCCCATGCTTTAATTCCATACAAAATTGCATACTTTAATTCCATACAAAATTGCATACTTGAATTCCACGCTTTAATTTCATAATAAATTTCATACTTTAATTTCATCCAAAATTTCAATGTAAATGCCATACCTCATTTCAATGTTCTATTATATTCTTATCGTATTTCATGTCAAATACCATAACAACAACATCCAAAACAAACCAACATGATCAAATCCAATAATTAACCTCCAGGCAATTTACAAGGTGAGGTTTAACTTGGCATATGGCAAATCAACAAGGTAGGATTAAATAAATTAACACATAATTAACTCTAATCAATCAATCAATTCATATTTAATGATAAAATTTCAGATTTAATATCATGTCATTGTAGACAATTCAGATTCAATATTATACGGTATGAACATTTCAGATCCATGTTTTAGATATCATGTCAAATTAGATCTACTATTAATAAGCATGGAAATAATAATTAAATAAATTAAATTAAATTAAAAATAAAGTCACACAGTGGTCTGGTCTGAGAAGATGATACAGGTTCGATCCGATTCAGTGTTTGTATTCAAATAGATTTCAGATCTGGAACGATTCAAATACAAAATCATATGAAAAATCAAAATTCAGCTTTTAACAACTGACACAGTGACATTTAAAAGTGTTGCAAAATCTGAAATAAATTTTACCTAAAGTGTTCAAAACTTTGAATCGAGATAACTCGAGCTACGATCGACGGTTTGCGGGAGATAGGAGAGCTACGAGAGGGCTATCTTCACTGGGAGTTGGAGGAGGTGCGGCGGCTTGTGGGTGGCGCGGTGGGGCTGCGTTCGGCCGAACTTTGCGGAGGTGGTGCGATGGCTACGGTCGATGAGAGGTGGTGATTCTTGTCGGAGATTGAAGAGCACGAAAATCTCTTCGAAACGTGTATTTACACGAAGGATTTCGTTGAGAATTGAGGGATAAATCGGAGAATGAAAATTTGAGAAATAATGGGTTCATGCGGCTGAAGTAACGATGGGAGGAGGAAGAAAACCCGACGACAATTTATAATATAATATTTAGGGTTATTTAATTATTATTTAACTAGCCCGTTTAAGCCCGTTTTGGTCCGAACTCAGAATTAGGCTTGTTTACTGTCGTTCTTAGGGTTTTGATGTCTTCTGAGCGCAATGGGCTATGTCTCGGGCCCCAATTCTGATGTCTGTAGCGTTTTTTTTAAATCCTATTAAAAATTAATTAATAAAATATTGACCGTACATGAAAATTCACCGGGGCCACAAATTAACTACAAAAATTCCCGAAAAATATATTTGGCTATGTTTTGATGCTTCGGAGCTAGAAAAATTAATTTCGTTCAATTCTGAGCTCATATGATTTTTTGATGAATTTTTAATGTCAAAAATTGTCCGTTTACACTAAAAAAATCAATTATAATTATATATTAATTCTAAAAATTACTGAAAAATCATATTTAGCTTTGTTTTGACGATACGAACCCAACAAAATTATTTTTGTTGAATTCTGAGACTGTTTGAAAAATGGCTATTTTTAAGGCGTTTAAATTTAACTAAAATAGTCAAAACACATTTTCTTTACCCACGCTCACATATTAATTCGAAAAATTCTTAAAATTGAAACCTAGCAATAATTTGACATTCTGGTTCCAACAAAAGTAGTTTCGTCGAAAACAGAGGTCGTTTGAAAAATGACTATTTTTAAGGCCACTATATTTTATATTAAAAATACATTTTTAAACAAATAATTTTCGAAACTCGAAATATATAAGTGTTTACTATTTTTTAATGTAGAAACATCATTCTGAACTCAATGGAAGTGGTTTCGAGTCGAAATTCCTACATATGTGAAAAGTAGCCTTTCGGGCCATATATAATATATATAAATACTACAACCTTTCTAAAAATTGAATTGGCCATAACTTTTGAATCCCGCTATGAAATTTAAATTTTTCGGATTCATTGGAAAGATATTTTTAAATAGATTCTAATATTTTTGGTTTCACTAAAATCCGTTAAATTTTGCATCTTGTACGGTCAGTCAAAGTTCAAGTTTGACTTTTCAAACTACCACGCAATTTCTAACTCTTTTTATAATTAAAATTAAATTATTCATTCTAACTTCGATTTGAATCAAATTTGTGGTCATTATTATTTAAAGTAGATTATTTTAAATATCAAAATTCATTAAAATCACTTAAAATAAATTTTAAATTGGCCCCAAAATTCAGGGTTGTTACATTCTCCCCCACTTTAAAACTTTTCGTCCTCGAAAAGGGACGAAGCTAAAAGTTGATTAATTAACTAACTAATATATATATATATATATATATATATTTTCTCCATTGGTTTAAATAATTTCATTAGTTGATTAACTTTCAAATATATAACTTTTTATATATTCAGAATCATATTTTCCAAAATAGAGTATAATTAATTACAAATATGTATATTATAGGCTTGCTACTCTCAACTCATTCTAGGGAATTACTAACCCTATCTCTAATGAGTGTTCTCATTCTAGGATACTGCTGATCCTATCTCTAATGAGTATTCTTATTGGATATTACTAATCCAATCTCTGATGAGCCTTTTGTTTAGTTCTAATGAGTTGTACCCCAAAGATTTGAGATAACCAAAGCTCTGATACCAAATGTAATGAGTCGGATTTTGCCCGGCCTTAATCGATCGCAAAATCGACCAAAACCGTTCAAATCCCGCCTACGTTAACTTTGGGAATACAACACATCAGAACAACAGCAGACTTTTATAACATTAATAACAAATGTTAATCAGAGTACAGAATATCAGAGTACATTGAATAAAATTTACAGTGGAAGGTAAATTACAATATTATAATACATTGCAGCAGAAACATAATAACTAAGGCAGCGGAAGACTTCCAATGTTCTGGACATAGCTTTAAGCTTCAATCCAGGATCCTGCTAAAGAGATAAACATGTAGACAACTACTCGACTGCCCCGTGTGGAAAGAGGGCACCCGAGTTTGCAAAAAGGTGGAAACAAACAACAGGTCAGTCGTGGGACTGGTGTGAGAATTCTTAACTAATTAATCACTATTAATAGGACAAATCCAAAGACCACGCCGCTAATGCGGAACGGGTTTACTCTAATGGATTGCCGTGCATAACAGTGTCAAAAACAACTAATAAGTAAATCGTACAACAACGTTATGCTTTTTAGAAAAATGGAATCACCATAAGACCCAGGTCCCATCACACAATGCAACACACACCAGAGGATAGGGTTTTACCTTATAGTGATTAAACATGCTAAATACGGCAAATACGAGTTTAATATTATTATTAGTAAATATCAAAACATTTCAAAGTAAATGTATCAATCCTAGGAAGCATAGCTACCATATACTATGCCTCCATACTAGTAATACAATCAAATCCGAATGGGGTCGTATTGGAAATTGGTTTCCATCATGAGTCGAGGCAAGGGAGGAGATCCTACCGATTCGAGACACTCCAGCTAATGTCTCAGGATCCCCCGCAGTGAACCCTTGGAAAGCTGCAGGGCCGGTCCGCCGTACGAGTTGCGGATTAGTTATTCCTGAACACACGTTTCCCAGTCCTATAGAACCTATCATCCAAGGCGCCTCATTCCATCATCCACATAAGTAAAATGTCTGGGCTGGTAGGTCACTGACACCACTCTAGCTAGAAAGAAACGTGCTGCTCTCCATGTGTTCCCTTCTCCCATTTTAGACTCCGCCGGTGTGTGAGGCTCGCGAAGTCACGCTATACACAAAGCTATGCCTAAACAGACTATGCTTTGATCATCCCACAAGGACTGCTTTTCAACAAAGCCTTGATCATATGCGTCTTAGCATGCAACATCATCACTCCATATCACACTACCAATCCTTTGCCGAAATATATGAACGGGTGTTAAGCAAGAGAATAAATTCTCCACCACCAAACATCCATACATTCGACAGAAGATTAATAACATGATATATAATGGAGTACGATGTCAGACACACAATCCATTTATAACTTATGCTCTGGGTCTGAGCGAAAGCCAAATCCGTACAAATCAACACTACGTCTGGGCAACTCCTACTATTACCTTATCATGGTAGCGAGCCATTCTAAGGCAACAGTCATCATCGTCCATTCGATATGGAGATTTGACGGTCTTCAATCGCCGTCTTCCAATCTTGGATTTTTAAACGTCGTTTAATTATTTGGAATGAGATAAACTCGGACTTTCCAAATAATCCTCGTATATATAAATATATTGAAAATCCTTCTTACACATTAATAATTATTTTTATTAACGATTCATTCCTATTTTAATTATTTAAAATAATTAAATTTTTATATAACGACGCTTTAAGTCCATGGGCGACTATGGCGCTGCATTTCAACAATTTTGATTTTCACATTTCTCAGAATCTAACCGTTGGATCTTAACGTATTATATATTATTGGAAAGATTTTTCCAAGATGGTCCTAACGGTTTCAGTTTCAAGAAAATCCGACGGTCGGATCTTCTTGTATAGTCGTTTAAAAGTACGATTTCAAAACGCGAACTACCACGCCCTATTCGTTTAATTTTAATTATATATATATATATAATCATTGAATCGTAATAACGTCGTTTGATTAAAACAACGCTCTACACAATTACCGATACTTACTAAATTTTAATTCATTTGAAAATGAAGATAATATTACCACATCCTAAATTCATTCTTTCCTTACATTGAAAATGTAAATTCCATCCTTTTTATTTACATAAAAACTTAAGTTTAATTCCAATGCAAATTCCTATATTCTTTATTTACATGTAAAACAAATGTAAATTTTGATACATTCAAAATCCTACTTTTAAATTACATATAAAGACGTAGATTTCAACTTCAATGTACATTCTCATCTTAGTTACATTATAAAAATGTAACTTACATTTGCTGTGAATCCTATTTTAAATTTACATATCAAAATGTAAGTTTTATTTACAATGCAAACTCTACTTCTAATTTACATTGTAAAAATATGATTTTTAATTACAATGCAAACTCTACTCCCTATTTACATTGTAAAAATATGATTTTTAATTACAATGCAAACATTACTTCTAATTCACATTGTAAAAATATGATTTTTAATTACAATGCAAACTCTTCTTCTAATTCACATTATAAAAATATGATTTTTAATGATAATGCAAACTCTTCTTCTAATTCACATTATAAAAATATGATTTTTTAATTATAATGCAAACTCTTCTTCTAATTCACATTATAGAAATATGATTTTTAAATACAATGCAAACTCTTCTTCTAATTCACATTATAAAAATATGATTTTTAAATACAATGCAAACACTACATCTAATTTACATTGTAAATGTATGATTTTGAATTACAATGCAAACACTACTTCTAATTTACAGTGTAAAAATATGATTTTTAATTACAATGCAAACTCTACTCCCTATTTACATTGTAAAAATATGATTTTTAATTACAATGCAAAGATTACTTCTAATTCACACTGTAAAAATATGATTTTTAATTACAATGCAAACTCTTCTTCTAATTCACATTATAAAAATATGATTTTTAATTATAATGCAAACTCTTCTTCTAATTCACATTATAAAAATATGATTTTTAAATACAATGCAAACACTACATCTAATTTACATTGTAAAAGTATGATTTTTAATTACAATGCAAACACTACTTCTAATTTACAGTGTAAAAATATGATTTTTAATTACAATGCCACATTTCTACATCTAAATTACATATGAAATAAATCAATTTTATTTCTAATGTTCATTCTCATTTTATGTTACATATATACATAAGAAAAATGCAATTTCGATCATATAATGAAATTTCATCCTTTAATTGCATAGAAAAATGTAGTTTTGTCATACGGTATACTTTCCTATAGACATTACATATAAAAATGTAATATTTAACACACAATGTAAATTCATGTTCTAATTACATATAAAAATGTAAATTTTATCCTACGGTGTAATTCCCTATATAATTTACATATAAAAATGTAAATTTTAACATATGATGAAATTTCCATGTTAATTACAAAGGAACATGTAATTTTTAACATACGGCATAAATTCACTCTATAATTTACATATAAAAATGTAAATTTTAACATACGATGGAATTGTCATATTAATTACAAAGAAAAATGTAATTTTTAACATACGACATAAATTCACCTTATAATTTACATATAAAAATGTAAATTTTAACATACGATGTAATTCTTATATTAATTACAAAGAAAAATGTAATTTTTAACATATGACATAAATTCACTTTATAATTTACATATAAAAATGTAAATTTTAACATACGATGGAATTCTCATATTAATTACAAAGAAAAATGTAATTTTCAACATACGGTATAAATTCACTTTATAATTTACATATAAAAATGTAAATTTTAACAAACGATGAATTTCACCTTTTAATTACAAAGGAAAATGTAATTTTTAACATACAGTGATATTCTATATATTTACATTAATAAAAGTGTAAATTACTCATTCGGTGAAATTCTTATTAACAAAAATGTAAATTTACATTCCATGTCACATTCTTATTTTATTTACATTAAATAAAATGTAAACTTTCATTCTTGTCGCATTCTTATTATATTTACATTAAATAAAATGTAAACTTTCCATACGGTGAATATTTCTTTTATCTACATTAACAAAATATAAACTTTGTCCTACGGTGAATATTCTAATAGTTTGCATTAAGAAAAATGTAGCTTTTGTCTACGGTGAACATTCATATATATTTACATTAAGAAAAATGTAAATTTTGTATATAGTGAACATCCATATATATTTACATTAAGAAAATTGTAAATTTCATCTACGGTGAACATTCATATATATTTACATTAAGAATTTGTGTAATTTCATTTATAGTGTAATTCCACGTTTCATCACTAAATCAAAATATACTTTTTCCCAATTACAATGAAAATTCCATTCTTAACATATTGGAAATTCCATTTTTAACATATTGGAAATTTTATTTTTAACATTTTGAAAATTCCGTTCTTAACATATTGGAAATTTCATTTTTAATTCAATACAAAATCCCATGCTTTAATTCCATACAAAATTGCATACTTTAATTCCATACAAAATTGCATACTTGAATTCCATGCTTTAATTTCATACTATATTTCATACTTTAATTTCATCCAAAATTTCAATGTAAATGCCTGATCGCTGCTTTTCTATGAATCAGAAAAGCGCGACATTTAAATTAAATTCTGCAAGCATACAGGTGTGTAGCATACAGGTCGAACACAGGGAGGTGTTATTAAAAATTATTATCTATTTATTCTTGGGCGAGTTAGACGAAGTTTGGAGTTGTTTTTTTTTTATGTTGTTGAAATTACTCTGAATCTAATCAGTATCAAATTCAACAATTGAAAAGAAAAGTAACAATTACTAGAAAAAGAGAATAACAACTAGAACAATAACAGAAATTAAAAGTAGGATTCCTGTTGAAACTAATCAACAGTGAATCGCTAACAAGAAGTAATAAAAGACAATAACAATATGCATTCTACCCAAACCTAATTAGGTAGATAACACAAATTGTTATGAAATTAAAATAACAATAAAACTAGAAAAAAGAAAAGACTTTTATTAGAACAAAAGAGAATACAGAATAGAAAAATGAATGGCATTTACAATGGGACATCATGTATATTTATAGAGATGTAGATCAAATCCTAATCAAATCAATGACTAAATGGCCCTCTTTTCTCAAGAAGTAATATCATATCTCTTGCCTTCCTTGACCAAGCTTGATTGGAAAGCAAATCACGGTGAATATCTTCCAAATCTTCCCTATCTTCCATGTGGCAAATTGATTGATTGATGAGCAGATTGTATGTGATTAATTCTTCCAAACAAGGATACTCATTAGACTCCAAAGGCAACAAGGGATAAAATCTTCAAAATTGATCTTTTCTTGGCAATATTTCTATCAGAAATTCTTTTAATTGGAAATTGAAAAATGAATGTTCTGAATTGATTTCCATGACTACTCTTGAAATGTCTATTAGTGAATATCATACATACACATGAATATGTATATATATATAATATAACACTAATTAATATATTCTTCATAGCAAAGGGCCAGTGTGAATGCGTTCTGTTCTTTTGCAAAAAGTGAGCTCGACGGGGATCGAACTCAGGTCTCTCAGTACAAATTTCCATGCAATTACCAGTGAGCTACAACGTCTTTTGTAATTGAGGTGGCTTTAATATGGGGAAGTAGCCTTTTATCTGTAGTTGGCCTTTAATTTGAAACGAAGGAGGCATTTCTTGACATCCTGTAAAAACATACAAAAGTAACCAAAGTATCATTTATTTATTTACAAAAGATAAAATATACGAGCATAAAATAAACACATTTCTATGTTAATCAAATACCCCCACACTTATCTTTTACTCGTCCTCGAGTAAAAAGAAAATGAAAAACTAACTAGATAGGTCACACTTTCATAGGAAACACGATTGCATTGAGCGCATGCAACAAGCCGTTAAACCTATAGGTGTCCCTAGTAGGACGAGTGGTGTCTCGTGAGGGTTTTTAGCGGATACTACCCACAAAATCCAAATGCAGTGTGCTATGATTCTAATGAAACTACATGAATGCAATGGACATATGCAAATGAAAATGAAAACACGACTTATTTCAGGAAAGTGGTACAACAAATTAATTTAATAATTTCTAATCAGTTGATTTTATTTTAGATACCTCGACTTATCACAAATTTTCAATATAAATCAAGTTTTCAAATGTTAAATTCCAGTTTGGCCAGTTAGTTCGGTCGATAACATATTGCAGCCATGAAATAAATTCCTAATTTGCTTGGCACAGTTTGTAAAGTGGTATTCTAATTTTCTCATGTATGGCTAGTCAAATCAATAAGGTCAAGAAGTGTTTGGGCATCATCGCTTATTCTTTATTCTATAAAATTTTAAGATTTATGATTAAGTACATACCCCTAACTTAGAAGACCAAGGTTTACCACCCATGCACTGCCTCGCGGACTAACGGAGAGTGGGTAAAGAGCTTGGCGGATTGTGCAGGCCGACTTTGACTTTGTCAACAACGTGTCGGTAATCCTTAGGTGTCCAATCTCATAAAATGAGACCAAGATATTCCAACGCTGACTTTGTCAACAACGTGTCGGATAGAGCTTGGCGGGTTTGCACACCAACGCTCGATATACAAGCAATGTTGGATACCCTTGGATTACTATTATTATTATTGAATTTATAAGCACAAAAAGAGAGTTAAGCGAATTCAACTTAACACAACTTAGTTTTAAAGATTTGACAAGCCATTATAAGTATTTTAAGTCCTCCACTTATTTAAACAAAGTCTACAATATAGAATAGATTTCATGGCCATCACCTAAGAATCTCCCTATGTACTAGTTACACTATTATCCCTCAAAATTAATCTTTTCATTATATTTCTTATTCGATCTATGTTGAGAGAAAAAAATACTATCAACTGGCTAAAAATTGTAAACTTATTTTGTTGTATCAATTGAAAATGAGTCGTATTTAAAAAAAATAAAAAATTTACGGTATGTTACTACGATATAAAATGTATGATGGTCCTACATGAAAAGAAAGAAAAATTAAAGAAAAATCAAAAGAATGCGATGCAGACTCCCCCCCACACTTGATTAAGACAGTGCCCCAACTGTCTAAGGCAGAAAAACAAAAATAATTAAAAAAAATTGAAAAAGAAAAATAAAAGTAAAAGAACGTGTACCACCTGATTTCATGGTGGATGATCAGGCTCATGCAGATCGATAGGGTCATCTTCGTCATATTGCTCGAATTCCAAAAATGGTTTCAGTCGTTGACCGTTTACTTTGAAGACTTTTCCATCCCTAGGATTTTCAATTTCAACCGCTCCATGAGGATATACTGTTTTCACAACATAAGGTCCAGTCCATCGAGATCTGAGTTTTCCTGGAAACAAGTGAAGTCTAGAGTCGTATAAAAGAACTTTTTGACCGACGTTGAATTCCTTACGAAGTATGTTTTTCTCGTGTTGGGCTTTGGTTCTTTCTTTGTAGATTTTCGCATTTTCATACGCCTCATTTCTTAATTCCTCTAATTCCGAAATTTGTAACTTCCTATGTGAGCCGGCCTTTTCTAAGTCAAAATTCAAAAATTTTATGGCCCAAAGGGCACGATGCTCTAGTTCAAGAGGCAAGTGACAGGCCTTTCCGAAGACTAATCGATATGGTGACATCACTAGATTGGTTTTATAAGCAGTGCGAAAAGTGCAAAGTGCATCAATCAGTTTTACGGACCAATCTTTTCTATTGGAATTCACGGTTTTCTCAAGAATTTGTTTGATTTGTCTATTGGAAACTTCTGCTTGTCCACTAGTTTGTGGATGGTAAGGTGTTGACAGCTTGTGTGTGATTGAGTATTTCTTGAGCAAGGACTCAAAAGCACGATTACAGAAATGAGTGCCATTATCGCTAATGATAGCTCGAGGTGTGCCAAAGCGTGAAAAGATGTTTTCTTTGAGGAATTTGACAACAACCTTGTTGTCGTTGGTTTTGGTCGGAATGGCTTCAACCCATTTTGAGACATAATCTACCGCAAGTAAGATGTAAAGATTCCCAAATGAATTAGGGAATGGTCCCATGAAATCGATGCCCCAAACATCGAATAATTCAATCACTAAAATGGGGTTGAGAGGCATCATTTTTCGCTTAGTGATTCGACCTGTTCTTTGACATCGCTCACATTTAGAGCAAAATTCGAAAGCATCACGAAAGAGTGGGCCAATAAAAACCGCTTTGCTAAACGTTTGCAGCAGTTTTTCTTGCTCCAAAGTGACCGCCACAAGCATGGTCATGTGAGAAAGAGAGAATACTTTGGTGTTCATGATCGGGCACACACCTTCGAATGATTTGGTCTGGACAGTATTTGAAAAGATATGGGTCGTCCCAATAGAAGTTTCGAACTTTCGAGAGAAATTTTTGTTTATCTTGTTTCGACCATTCAGCGGGAATTTGTTGTGTGACAAGATAACTCACAATGTCAGCGTACCAAGGGGTGTTAGAGATGGAAAGAATTTGTTCGTCAGGAAAATAGTCATCGATTTGGGTGTCGTTAACATTTTCGTGCACAATTCGAGAGAGATGATCAGCTATGACATTTTCAGAACCCTTTTTATCTCATATTTCCATATCGAATTCTTGAAGAAGAAGGATCCAACGAATCATGCGGGCCTTAGCGTCCTTCTTAGAAAGGAAATATCGTAGGGCAGCATGATCAGTGTAAACTATGACTTTGGATCCTATGAGATATGGTCTGAATTTCTCAAGAGCGAAGACCACTGCCAAAAATTCCTTTTCAGTAGTTGAGTAATTCAATTGGGCCTCGTTTAAGGTTTTGCTAGCGTAATAAATGACTCGAGGGAGTTTATCGATATGCTGACCTAAGATGGCTCCAATTGCAAAGTCAGAAGCGTCGCACATAAGTTCGAAGGGCTGAGTCCAATCAGGAGGTTGAATGATGGGAGCTATGGTCAAGATTGACTTAAGAGTTTCAAAAGACGTTTTGAAGCCATTGGAGAATTCGAACTTAACATCTTTGGCAAGTAAATTTGAGAGAGGTTTTGAAATTTTCGAGAAGTCCTTAATGAATCTTCTATAAAATCCCGCATGGCCAAGAAATGAACGAACATCTTTAACAGACTTAGGAGGAGGTAGATTAGCAATCAAATCGATTTTAGATTTGTCGACTTCAAGGCCATCTTTGGAGACGACGTGGCCTAGAACTATCCCCTTTTTAATCATGAAATGACACTTTTCCAAATTAAGCACGAGAGATTTTTCCTTACAACGTTTTAGGATGAGTTCTAAATGAGTGAGGCATTGGGAAAAAGAAGATCCATAGATTGAAAAACCATCCATGAATATTTCTAAGAATTCGTCCACCATATCAGAGAAAATACTCATCATACACCTTTGGAAAGTCGCGGGGGCATTACAAAGACCAAAAGTCATGCGATGATAAGCAAAGGTTCCAAAGGGACAAGTAAAGGTGGTCTTGTGTTGATCCTCTAAAGCAACAGGGATTTGGTTGTAGCCAGAGTATCCATCGAGAAAACAATAGTACTCATGACCCGCTAAGTGTTCGAGCATTTGTTCAATAAAAGGTAAGGGAAAATGGTCTTTTCGTGTGGCTGCGTTGTGCTTTCGATAGTCGATACACACATGTGACGACCCAAACTTCCCCGTAGAGGAAAGACTGGATCGCTTTGAGAACAACACAAATCAGAACACAAACTGAAGAACATTTTATTGCTGATTACAACAATTACATCAGAGTACAAGAATATAACAGAGTACGAAAAAAAAAATATACATTGGAAATACAATATTAGAGATTTAAATTACATTTAAATTGCAGCGGAAAAATAATACAATATACAACCGAAAGGAATACACAAAAATATAAATGCATTGATTAATTGATTAAATGGAGAAAGAATCTTTTTATTTGTTTCTCTTTAATTTGCATTCATAAATGCTATTTAATCAAAATTATTCATGGCATAAATTGATAATATATTAGCATGTAGGTAAGTGTAATAAGAAGGCATATCACATAAGTAAACGAAATAAATAAAGACAGCATGTAGATTGATTTAATTGAAAACTTGAATGAAACTTAATTTATGGTATTATAATGGTGAATCAAATACATCCATTTGTGTGAATATATAAACAGTGCCGAGATATGGATCTTTTTATTTATTTATTTAATTTAAATATATATAGCAAATATGTTTATTCTTTGATTGTGTCACGTAATATGACAAATGGGGAAACTACTACTAGTAAATACAAAAGGTAAAATAATCAAATCTTATAATATATATGTCACAATATATAATTCATTAGCCTCAATATATTCAAATTATTCTCATTAGTTTTCTCAAAACACAATCAATGAAAAGAAACATAATGTGATTGCTATTACGTAGCATACAAATAAATATGGATTCTAAATTTACACGCTAAAAATCGTTTGTTTCCTTAGTTCATGGTTCCAAACTTAAATCAATTAACTTTATTAGAACATTCTTAAGATAAATGTATGCTTTCTATAAACAATGCATTGTTTTTTAATTAACACATAATTATCCTTAGATAGAAATATTTCAATCAAGTTAATACAATTAATGGCAACATTATAATTAATATCAATACTAAATTTAAAATAGACATAAATTTATTTTTTTATATCATACATACATTTAATAGGTTCAATGTCAAATCAAATTAATATATATAACGTGTATATATGAACTATCCAGTCTAGTGTTACTTTTAATTATGAAAAATATAACATGGCCTACCAACCTAACACTTAACTAATTGAGCATAAAGTTCAAATAAATCTTTAAGATAAAATTTAATTTATTAAAATGAACATAGAATCTTGGAACTAAAAATTAGACTCCAAATTAAACTTATAAAACCAATGATAAAAATAAATCATTGTAATAAAAATTAAACAGATTTAGTTTTAATTTAACAAAAATGAAGAAAACGATATGTTACTTGCAAAAGAAATTCTGGCGCAAAACTTCCAAATAAAATCTTTTAATTCATACGTCGCAGCGTCGTCAAAACTAAATATTTTGCCGTTATCTTTTAAAGTAAACTATTTTAAATATTAGAAGCCCATTAAAATAGTTAAAAAAAAATTTAATTGGCCCCAAAATCCCGGTTTGTTACAACACACGACATTTTGTTTTGATTTTTGTTGGGACAAGCTCGTTACTTTCATTTTTGATCACTGTGACTCCCGATTTCTTTGGTACGACTTGTACCGGACTCACCCAGGTACTATCAGAGATGAGATAGATGATGTTATTGTCTAGACATTTGATTATCTCCTCCTTGACCACTTCTCTCATGTTTGGGTTTAATCGCCTTTGAGCCTCACGGATGGGTTTAGCCTCATCAACTAAGTGTATGCGATGTTCCACAATTGATGGGCTAATTCCTTTTATATCACTCAGTTCCCATCCCAAGGCGTCTTTATTTTCCCGCAATACTTCTAAGAGTTTTTCTTCTTGGTCTTCGGTAAGATCAGAGGCCAAGATTACGGGAAGAGTTTCTGAGGAGTCTAAGTATGCGTACTTAAGGTCTTGTGGCAAGGGTTTGAGATCTAACTTAGGATGTTCTTGAGTGTTAACGTTGGTTAACATTCCTTGGTTAGATTCAGAAGATGAAGGATTTAACTCAAGAAATTCATTCAGTTCAGAAATGTATTTCAGTTCGTCGAAATCGGAATCGAAATGTTCCAGACACATTTTCAAGGCTTCAGAAGTGTCATTAGAGGTTTCGTCAACTATGGTTTGAATCATGTCGATTTCATCGGTCTCAAAATCCCTAGGTTGTTTGTTGAGATTGAAGATGTTTAGCTCAATGGTTAGGTGCCCGAAGGAAAGTCGAAGTTGACCGTTCCTACAATTAATGACAGCATTTGAGGTTGCTAAGAAGGGCCGTCCTAAAATCAATGGTATTTGAACTTTGGAATTTGAGACAGGCTATGTTTCTAAAACTATGAAATCGACAGGGAAGTAAAATTGTTCGATCTATATCAAGACGTCTTCGATAATTCCTAATGGCTTTTTGACAGACCGATCTGCTAACTGAAGGGTGATGTTTGTTGGTTTAATTTACCCTAACCCAAGTTGACAATAAACAGTATAAGGAAGAAGATTGACACTGGCACCAAGGTCGAGTAGGGCACGAGAGATATGGGTGTTTCCTATTTTGCAATCAATCGTAGGGCAGCCAGGGTCTTTGTACTTGACTGGGGTAAGATTCGAAAGAGTAGAGCTTGTATTCGCAGTTAGAAAGGCGGTTTTTGGAACATTAGTTGCACATTTTTGTGTGCACAATTCCTTAAGACATTTGGCATATTGTGGAATTTGTTCGATTGTGTCTAAAAGGGGAATGTTCACACGGACTTGTTTGAAAATTTCCAAGATTTTATCGAAATTTGCCGCTTTCTTCTTATTGTTGAACCTATGGGGAAATGGAGCTACTCGTTTTTCAACTCTGTGATGAGTTTCATCATTCGAAGAAGAAGGTTTATCCAAGGAAATAGAAGGTGGTAAGGTCGTAGAAGATGGTATGTTGGTATTGCCAACATTAATTTTCAAAGGTGGGTCGGGTTTGCCGACACTGGGAGAAGAATTGTTGGGATTGCCAACATTTAAGGAAACTTGAGGTTTAGAGGAATTGACATTTGAAGCCAACGGGTGATCATCAAGATTTGGCATTGGGGTCGAGTTAGAAGGTTCGCCAGGGTTGCTCACGTTATTATCAATCCTCTTTCCGAATCGAAGGGTTGTAACAACATTGACTGGATTATGGTTTTCGTCCTCACAAGAATTTACAGCACGAGAGTTATATTTTGGATTCACCTCAGGTTGACTCGGCAACTTTCCTTTCTCGTTGCTTTTCGCTAGTTCCTTTATCATATTCATCATTTGTTCCATTTGTTTTTCTAAATGCACAATTTCTGGTGACAATTGAGAAGATTGAGAGGATTGGTTCGATGCTTGAAAATTGGGGTGCCTATAAGGTTGCTTGGATTGAGATGCTGTTTGAGAGGTTTGAGAAATTGGAGGTGGAGCTTGATAATTTGGGTTGGGAATAAAGGGTTGCACGTGAGATGGGTTAGCCGAATTGTTGGGGTTTGACCAAGAAAAATTTGGGTGGTTCCTCCAACCAGGATTGTATGTGGATGACTAAGGATTATTTTGAGCTATGGCATTAGCTTGGTCTTGAGAGTAATAGTGGGGTAACCCTTCTCCGGCTTGAGGAGTTTGATTTTCTAAGGGAATTTGACTTGGGTCCACGACATGCACTCCTCTAGTAGAAGTACGAATGGGAACACGAATTGATTCCAGTAACAACCCGTATTCTACGCATCATAGGATCGTGGAATATTTATTTCTTTCACATACGAAGTCGTATGGTCATGTAACTTTGGGAGACGATTATAGGGGTCATTTCCCAGGTTCATGATTTTTGTCGATTTTTAAATGACCGTTTTGCCCCTAGTTGGTACTGTTTTGGCCATAAATTTTGATTGGAAAGGAGTTTTGACCTGAAACCACTTCCAATGGATTCGAATGATGGTTTCTCTTTCCGTAGAGTGGTCATAATAGCCAAACGGACTTACCGTTTGGGAGATATGGCTGAATTAAGGTTTAGAGGGTTAAAAACAGCCAATTGGGCTTAACCGGGTGATTAGCAACTAGGGCCAATGGGGGATTTCGGGATTTGGGTTATTTAAGGGCTGCTAGGGTTAGGATTTCTGTTTTAGACTCATTTTTCCAGCCGCCACTTACCTCTTTCAAGCTCTAGCAATGGCCTCCAACACCCAAATCACCTTCTAATCACTTTCTAATCAAGTTTTGGCTTAATCTACATCAAATCAAAGAAGATATTCACCAAATTAGCGAGAGAGCTGCTGGAACACACAGGGATTGGATCCAAATCATAGATTATTTTAGATCTAAAGTTTTTTTGTGGCTAAGGTCAGTGATTTGCATTGTTTTTCACTAATTACGGCAAATTATGGTAATTAGCGAAGATTAGCGAAATTATGGCTCAGAAAAATCTAGAAAAATTCCCAAAATTCTAAAACGTCATTTTATGCCTCTGGTATGAATTTGGGTTAATTTCGACTAATTTTGCTAATCCTGGAATTTTGGGGATTAAGGGGTAATTAGTGATAATTAGCGAATTTGTGCATGTTAAAAATCTGGAAAAATATTCATAAATTCTGAAATATTGTTTTAGACCTCTGATGTGAATTTGAGATAATTTGGTTAAGTTTTGCTAATCATATCATAAGTTTCACCCAAACATGCTTAAGGGAAAATATGGGGTTTTGGCTATGTTTAATCCATTTTAACCTATCATATTGTTGTTTTGGTGTTTGTGGTTGATTATACATGTTGCTATGACTGTATGGTATGCTTTGTGATTGTTTAGAAGTGTTAGATTGGTCTAAAACGCTGTCAAATGGCGTAGAAACAGTCGCAGGAAAACATGCAGGAAATGACCCAAAATCCGGATCGGATCGGTGGAGGGGAGCGCGACCCGACCCATTCCAGCATGGGCGCCACGATCCGTCTGAAGGAGCAAGTCACGACTTAGCTAGGTGGCACGATCTGGTAGTAGAAGCACGACCCGAACCAATGGGTATTCACGATCCGAACCAGAGGAGGATGGGGGAGCTCATGAGTCGATGGGTACCAGGGCGCGACGACCGACCCGATCAGAAGGCGCGACCCGACCCGGATGAAGCAACCCGACCCGACCCGAAGTGGTGACGCCGATCCGAACCGTGGCAAGCTGAAGACCCCGACCCGATCCGCCAGGGGTGATGACGGCCAGATCCGTATGGCGCGATGCGATAAGATGGAGGGAGCACGACCGAACCGATCCGAGATGCTTGGACTTGAAGTGATGACCACGATCCGAAGCCTAGTGAAGTGAAGACCGATCCGGAGGAGATGCTGACCAAAACCCGAGATGCAAAGGTAGTCCAAATAGAAGTTAGAGCTCAGGATCCAGATGGGAACCAATGAGTTCACTTCATGATTGGGCTTTGCTGCGGGACGTGTGCAAAGGAGTTGTCGGTATTCATAACTTTGGTTCACCACTGAGAGATGGATAGTGGGCTTGTAGTGATAGTTACACGGGATTGGATTCCGTCATGGCCCAAAGGATTAGGTGACCAAGGTAGTGGGTATCGTATGCTTTACGCACTGAGTGAGAGATGTGAGGATGCTTGCTATGTTTGATTGTTTGACATCACTATAACATGAACACTCCACCCCCGTTATCTTTACACCACTTGAAATGGCACCTTAGAGTGTTGTACAGTATGTAGTGCTAACTCTTTGGTTGCAGGTCCAGGTTCAGGTATGATTGGATTATACCTGTTATTGTTTTGTTTAGATGCTTATCGCTAATACCAGGCTTTATGTCTGACCCAGAGTTTTATGTCTCCTCTTATTACTCTGGGTGCTCACACGAGCAGACTAGAGACAGATTAGCTGGTGATGTGCGAGTAGCTGATTCGGAGGCGAGCAGGAGGCTTCCACGTATGATATATAGATATTCTCCCTGTGTCGTTGGTGGTCGCTACTTGGGCATTAGTAGTGTACCTCCTTTATCTTGCTTTTGCTTTGAGACAGTTTGAAAAGTTGTAATAATGTTTAACTTTGGATCATAAGCTGTACTTATATTTTCCGCTGCTATGTTAGTTCTTTCAGCTTATGCACTGTCTCACCTGTTTTATGTCATGTATGTTATTATTATATTTTATTTTATGCGCTGTGAGACATTCTACAGGTTCCTTGTTAGTTCATTTCCTTCTTCCTTTTTCCTTCTGACGACCCGTTCCGTGCTAGCTGGACATGTGTACAGCGCACCTTTGGAGATAATGTCGATTGGTGCGGGGCGGGCCGTCACACTTGGTATCAGAGCTTTAGGTTGCGTAGTTAACCTAGGGAAAGACACTAGGGAGAGATAGTACGTATATGAGAACGCATATTTGTAATTACTTTTGTTTTCAAAAGCTATGTATATATATACTATTAGTAGTATAAGAATGAAGTCGCACTGCACTAGCACCACTATGGGGTCGTTAATTGTTTCCTTTTTTCAGATTGACGATGAGCCGGGACACGAGGGGTGCTGGTAGAGGGACCAATCATGGGAATGCTCCTAATATGAGGACAATGTTCACTAACTTCATGAGAGACATGCTTAGAGATATTTAGGGAGCAGTTCCCAATCCCGGAAATGGTGGTGGTCCAGTAGTGTAGGCGCCTAGGGTCGATTTCGCCAAGTTGTGCAAGGATTACACTAACCTTGGTGGGAAGCCGTTCCACGGAACGGAGTCGGCCACAGATGTTCAGGATTGGTTGGATAGCTGTGATCGTATCTTCGACGACTTGGGTCTTGAGGATGCGATGAAGAGAAGGCTAGCGTCTCGTCAGCTGCAAGGGCGAGCGATGAATTGGTGGAATGCCATTAGAACAGCTACTCCAGAAGATCAAGTTACTTGGAATCAGTTTAAGACTCGCTTTTGTGATAAGTTTATTCCAGCTGCTCATAAATCAGAACTGTTCAAGAAGTTCTTGGAGCTTAAGCAGAACGGTAGAGCGGTCTCGAAATATATCGCTGAATTCGACACTTTATCAAAATATGGATTGTCCCTTATCGATACAGTCGAAAAGAAGAACGAGAAGTTCATAACTGGCTTGGATGGGTACTTGGGGGAAAGACTTATAAACCATATCGATGAGACGTTCGAGTCTATTGTAGGAAAGGCATTAAGGTCAGAGAGCCTTTTCCCTAAGTCGAAGGTCGAAGTTGCTACGGCATCCTCAGAGGAGCCAAAGCCGCAAGCAGGCGGTGAAGGCCAGAAGAATTCTCAGAACAAGAGGAAGCAGATCCCGACCAAGGATGGTCAGAGTAAGAAAAATAAGAAAGATGGCGAATGCTTTAGTTGTGGCAAGAAGGGCCATTACGCCAGAGATTGTCGAGAAAAGCCTGGGGAAAGGAAGTGCTTTAACTGCGGCTAGGCGGGACATCACAAGGATGATTGCCCACAACCTCCTAGGGAGAAGCAAATTATGAAAGCGTATGCTATCAACGCTGTTCCTTCTTCGTCAAATGCCCCAACTGCGGCGTAGAAGGAAAAAGGTGTCGTTATTCGAGGTATGCTTTCTATTTAAGTTGTTTTGATCGGGTTTTGTTTGACAAACATGAGTTAGTCAATAGACCTTTAGTACTGACGAACCCGATTGGTGGTTCGACTAGTTTTGGCATGATTTGTTAATGTGGTCTTATCGAGTCATGGATGTATGTTTCCTTGTGATTGATTTGCTTTGGGCTTTACTGGGTTTAGCATTATTTTGGGGAGTCGATTTACTCCAAAGAAATAGGGTGGTATTAGGTACCTACCTAGTGATGGCGATAGTAACTGGAGTTAAGGAAGCTAAGAGGTTATCATTGTAATAAGTTCTAGTTGTCTCTGGGAGGCAAATGAGTACTCTAGTGCTAGATTGTTTTGCTAGTATCACCTCATGTGGATTGTCCGAATTCGGAGGAGATGTTCCTTGGGCGCTTGTCTGATATTGGTTTAGGCCTTTGGGGCTTGTGCTTGGGGAATGTCGAGTTTGACTAGGATGGTTTGCGTGAGGGATAAGTAGACGTTGCGATTTTAATTGGATGATATCTTGGTTCACTCGAGGAGTGACGGGCAGATGGAACATGATAAGACTGTTCAATGGTATAGACTGCCCAGGGTTGGACTCGATAGGGTTATGAGATTGCTCGAGTGAGACTCGAGAAAGATGTAAAGTAATGGATTGTTTAGGACCCTATATTGATGTTCTCTATTGGATAGTAGAATTTTGAAGGAATGGGATGTGTTCATTGATCGTGGGAGATACAACGAAATTAGGGCGATTCAATTTGGACTTGAATTCGTAAAGGAAAATGGGTGTTCGTTGATCTTGGAGATGCAACGAATAGGGAGACGACTCACGTTGGACTAGAGTTTGTCGGTACTCAAGACTGGGTCTGAGTTATAGAGTGACTCGAGTTGGACTCGAGAAGGCTGCAAGGAATTGGATTCAGCTCGAGTTGGACTCGAGAGGGCAGCAAGATAATGGATAGACTTGGGTTGGACTCAAGTATTTTAGGAGGACTAAAAGCAGGGGTATCTGGGGATGCCCGTTACCTTGGATCCGTTGGACGTGATCTATTTATCCTTGGAGGATAAATGTACGTTGGACGTACGGTAGTCCGATTGGAGGCTGGGCTTCCATTAGTTTAATTATCCTTGGAGGATAAACGTACGTTGGACGTACGGCAGTCCGTATGGAGGTGGGACTTCCATTGGCCTGGGATTGGTCGGACCAGTCAAGTAGGCATCGGTGTATGTATGGAGGTCGGGCTTCCATTAGTTATTGATGTTGGTTGGACCAACATACTAGAATCGACATATTGGGATTGGTTAGACCAGTCATGTAGGTGTCGATGTGTTTATGAATTTAGCAGGTGATAGGTAGGACTTGTTTGATGGATGTTATGGTTGCTATGTTGTTCCTATTTTTCTTCTCTTGAGTAGACTATCACCTTTAGGGTTCCAGCGATGGGGAACAAAGTGATTGTAGTAGGACTATGAGCCAGTGCAGTAGAGTCGTCATGACTCGAGGGGCAAAGTGGACATAGTAAAGGATTAGTAAGGCTATGATCCAGTGCAGTGGAGTTGTTATGACTTCATGGGGCAGAGTGGACATAGCAAAGGACTAGTGGCTATGGATCAGTGCAGTGAAGTCGCCATGACTCCATGGGGCAGAGTGATCATAGTAAATGATTTGAGTGCGGTAATAGTTGCATTGAGTAGGAAACATGCCAGTTTAGGGGTTTTGTTTCTAGGATGGAAGCAACTAGAGTATATCACATGATATGATTTCAGGCCCAAGAGTGAATTGGTTTTAGAAACACTAGTAGGCTTGACAATTAGATCGATTTTAATTGAGTGGATTGGTTCCAGTTAGAAGGACGATCCTAATCTATTGGAAACCATCTATAGGGTAGAGATGGGTATCGATGGAAAGAGAATGATCAAATAAGGATTTGATCGAGAAGGGTGGCTTCGAAAGAATAAGGGACTAGTTGTACCCAACGTAGATGGACTGAGAGGTGAAGTGCTTAGAGCATATCATCACTCGAAATTGACTATACATCCCAGTGGTAACAAGATGTATTGAGACATAGAGCAGATCTACTACTGGGAAGGGATAAAGATAGGCAGAAGGCTTATCTCGGTAAGAAACGAAGAGATTTGGAATTCTTCGTTAACGACTTGGTGTTCGTCGGGATCTCCCCATAGAGAATGTGATTCAGATTGGTTGGAGAGGTAAGTTAGCACCAAGATTTGTTGGCCCATTCCCAGTCCTCGAGCAAGTTGGGAATTTGGCGTATGAAGTAGAGCTACCTGACAAGATGGCGAGAGTTCACAACGTATTTCATGTTTCCCAGTTAAGGAAGTTGTGTAAGACCCTAATGTGGCTATTTCACCAGATCAGTTGTATGATAGCGAGGTTGAACCCGTGGCGGTTGAGAACCGCAAGTCTATGCGTATCGTTGGGACCGATACGAAGCAGCTTCGAAGGAAGGCGGTGAAACTAGTCAAAGTCCAGTGGAGTGAGAATGAAAAAGACTGTACTTAGGAAACAAAGGAAGATATAAGGAAGAAGTATCCAGAACTCTTTGCCTGGTAAGGTTTTGGTAGTGATAGTTTCTTCTCTTGTTAGTAAACCGCATGCTAAGATAGACTTGTTTTGCATGTTGATTGTTGTTTTATGATTGATAGGCATGCAGAACCCTTTGTGTGTTTTGGTTAGGAAATTTCGGGGGAGAAATTTCTTAAGGGGGGAAGAGTGTAACAACCCGTATTCTACGCATCATAGGATCGTGGAATATTTATTTCTTTCACATACGAAGTCGTATCGTCATGTAACTTTGGAAGACGATTATAGGGGTCATTTCCCATGTTCATGATTTTTGTCGATTTTTAAATGACCGTTTTGCCCCTAGTTGGTACTGTTTTGGCTATAAATTTTGACTGGAAAGGAGTTTTGACCTGAAACCACTTCCAGTGGATTTGAATGATGGTTTCTCTTTCCGTAGAGTGGTCATAATAGCCAAACGGACTTACCGTTTGGGAGATATGGCTGAATTAAGGTTTAGAGGGTTAAAAACAGCTAATTGGGCTTAACCGGGTGATTAGCAACTAGGCCCAATGGGGGATTTCGGGATTTGGGGTATTTAAGGGCTGCTAGGGTTAGGATTTCGGTTTTAGACTCATTTTTCTAGCCGCCACTTACCTCTTTCAAGCTCTAGCAATGGCCTCCAACACCCAAATCACTTTCTAATCACTTTCTAATCAAGTTTTGGCCTAATCTACATCAAATCAAAGAAGATATTCACCAAATTAGCGAGAGAGCTGCTGGAACACATAGGGATTGGATCCAAATCAGAGATTATTTCAGATCTAAAGTTTGTTTGTGGCTAAGGTGAGTGATTTGCATTGTTTTTCACAAATTACGGCTAATTATGGTAATTAGCGAAGATTAGCGAAATTATGGCTCAGAAAAATCTAGAAAAATTCCCAAAATTCTAAAACATCATTTTATGCCTCTGATATGAATTTGGGTTAATTTCGACTAATTTTGCTAAACCCGGATTTTGGGGGATTAAGGGGTAATTAGTGATAATTAGCGAATTTGTGCATGTTAAAAATCTGGAAAAATATTCATAAATTCTGAAATATTGTTTTAGACCTGTGATGTGAATTTGGGATAATTTGGTTAAGTTTTGCTAATCATATCATAAGTTTCACCCAAACATGCTTAAGGGAAAATATGGGGTATTGGCTATGTTTAATCCATTTTAACCTATCATATTGTTGTTTTGGTGTTTGTGGTTGATTATACATGTTGCTATGACTGTATGGTATGCTTTGTGATTGTTTAGAAGTGTTAGATTGGTCGAAAACGCCGTCGAATGGCGTAGAAACAGTCACAGGAAAACATGCAGGAAATGACCCAGAATCCGGATCGGATCGGTGGAGGGGAGCGCGACCCGACCCGTTCCAGCATGGGCGCCACGATCCGTCTGAAGGAGCAAGTCACGACTTAGCTAGGTGGCACGATCGGGTAGTAGAAGCACGACCCGAACCAATGGGTATTCACGATCCGAACCAGAGGAGGATGGGGGAGCTCACGAGTCGATGGGTACCAGGGCGCGACGACCCGACCAGATCAGAAGGCGTGACCCGACCCGGATGAAGCAACCCGACCCGACCCGAAGTGGTGACGCCGATCCGAACTGTGGCAAGCTGAAGACCCCGACCCGATCCGCCAGGGGTGATGACGGCCCGATCCGTATGGCGCGATGCGATCAGATGGAGGGAGCACGACCGACCCGATCCGAGATGCTTGGACTTGAAGTGATGACCACGATCCGAAGCCAGGTGAAGTGAAGACCGATCCGGAGGAGATGCTAACCAAAACCCGAGATGCAAAGGTAGTCCAAATAGAAGTTAGAGCTCAGGATCCAGATGGGAACCAATGAGTTCACTTCATGATTGGGCTTTGCTGCGGGACGTGTGCAAAGGGGTTGTCGGTATTCATAACTTTGGTTCACCACTGAGAGATGGATAGTGGGCTTGTAGTGATAGTTACACGGGATTGGATTTCATCATGGCCCAAAGGAATAGGTGACCAAGGTAGTGGGTATCGCATGCTTTATGCACTGAGTGAGAGATGTGAGGATGCTTGCTATGTTTGATTGTTTGACATCACTATGACATGCACACCCCACCCCCGTTTTCTTTACACCACTTGAAATGGCACCTTAGAGTGTTGTACAGTATGTAGTGCTAACTCTTTGGTTGCAGGTCCAGGTTCAGGTATGATTGGATTATACCTGTTATTGTTTTGTTTAGATGCTTTTCGCTCATACCAGGCTTTATGTCTGACCCAGAGTTTTATGTCTCCTCTTATTACTCTGGGTGCTCACACGAGCAGACTAGAGACAGGTTAGCTGGTGATGCGCGAGTAGCTGATTCGGAGGCGAGCAGGAGGCTTCCACGTATGATATATAGATATTCTCCCTGTGTCGTTGGTGGTCGCTACTTGAGCATTAGTAGTGTACCTCCTTTATCTTGCTTTTTCTTTGAGACAGTTTGAAAAGTTGTAATAATGTTTAACTTTGGATCATAAGCTGTACTTATATTTTCCGCTGCTATGTTAGTTGTTTCAGCTTATCCACTGTCTCACCTGTTTTATGTCAAGTATGTTATTATTATATTTTATTCTATGCGCTGTGAGACATTCTACAGGTTCCTTGTTAGTTCATTTCCTTCTTCCTTTTTCCTTCTGACGACCCGTTCCGTGCTAGCTGGACATGTGTACAACGCACCTTTGGAGATAATGTCGGTTGGTGCGGGGCGGGCCATCACAATTCCCATTGCATGTCCTTTTCAGAATAATCTTCTAAGAATTGCCAAGCTTCATCAGTTGTCTTAGACATAAAATCTCCTCCACACATTGATTCTAGTTGAGTTCTAGTCTGATAGTTTAGCCCTTCATATGCAATTTGACATAAGTGATCTTTTAGAATTCCATGATGAGGGCAACTATATAATAGCTGGTTGAATCTCTCAAAGTATTTTGAAAAAGTTTCCCCCTCATTTTGACAAAATTGATTTATCTCGGTTCGGATTTTTAGAGTTTTATGAAAAGGGAAAAACTTTTTCAAGAATGCAGTGACAAAATCATCCCAACTTCTTATGGAATGTCTTGGAAGAGAATTTAGCCATCTTTTAGCGCTTTCAAGTAGTGCAAATGGAATTAGCCTTAGCTTGATTGATTCGTTAGATAGTTGTTGCATTTTTGTTGTGGAAGCATACAATTCAAATTCACTCAGAAATTCATAAGCATTTTCAGATCCAGTAAACTTTGGTACCCCTTGGATAAAAGAATGTTTTAGCTCAAAATTGTTTCCTTCAGCTGGTAGGAACACAATGACAGATGGTTGAACGGTCCTAGTCGGATAACATCGATCACGTAGAGATAAGGGTCTATCTATTTGGATATTGAGGTTTTGAAAATTTTGATTTGTTTGGTTTTGATCCCCAAAGTTTGGAAAGTTGTGATTCACTCGATTTTGATCCAATTCGGTTGGAAAATTTTGGTTGATTCGAGAACCCCTAGGAGAATTTTGTTGGCTAACACTTTTTTCACTCATTGTTGTTAAATGCAAGCACAGAATTTAGCTACAATGAAATTTTCTGTCCTTAATGGCTCCTAACCCAAAATTATATAGTGGCACGTTTGATTACTTAGATCAAAAGATTTCTTAGCCAGTTAACGGACAGGAGTTATCGGTGCACCAGGAATCACCCTAGCAATGCAGCCGAAGGTTTAAGTACCTTCAGAGTGACAACCGATATAATATTTACGAATCACCGTAATATTTATAAACGGTTATTTCTCTGCCGTAGTCTAGACACCAAGAAATAATTCGTTCCAAATGAATCAACTATCACAATACAATTAAGCCCTAGATGAGCCCGTGACTCCCTTAAGTCCAACGTCTAACCGTTATTATTAGCTAGATTCTACAATGAAATGCAATTTGTGGGCTAAGGAAAGGGTGATGAAATCCCTCACCTTATGTGAATTGGGGTATTGCCCTTAACAGAATGAATAAAAAGCGCAGAAATAACAATAATCACACAATTTAATTGCACAAATTAAAAATTTACATTCAAGCCGCTGCCCCTGCAGAAATTATTTACAACAATTGTTTATATTTTTTTTTCTTTTGCAGCAGAGCACCTGTAGAGTTTTAAAAATTTCTCACCTTGATCGGCAGTCCTCCAGTGAAATTGGGTAGCGCTAGCGCGTTCACACCCCACTTGGTGTGCAACCGCTCCAACAATTCGACTTCAACTATTTGCAATTGTTTGACTTTTGAATTTCTCCACTTCGGTCTTGCTTGTTTTCCTTCCTTCGCTTGATCTTGATTTTGATTTTTTTTAAGAAATTGTTAAAACAAGGAAAGAGATTAAGAAAAAAAAGGAATAGAAGACAAAACTAGCAAGATATTTTTTTCTTGTTTTTGGAGATTGCAATGTCAATAAATAACATCAAATCTGCCAATCAAGAGTTTTTTCAGATAAAATGGAAAGGAATAGTATTAGAAGAAAATAAATCTAAAGTAAAAGGAAACAAAATAAATGAAAAGAGAAAGAGGGAAGGAGATTCTATTGAAAACAGGGAACGAAAAAGCAAAAGGGAAGAGTTGTTGTTTTTTTTTTTTTTTATTAATATGTTGAAAAGAAGAAAGAATTTGTAAAAGAAGAGAATGGGAATGAGAAATAAAAAGGAAAGAAAGAGGTGAAAATTGGTAACTTTTTTTTTTCTTTTTAAAATTTGTAAAATGAGGAAAAGGGGTGTATAGAAAATAGGAAAGGAAATGAAGAAAAGAAACTGAAAAATTGGTAAGAAATTAAAAGAAAAAGTGGCATTTTTTTTATAAAAGGAAAGCAATGAGAGAAAATAGCAAGCAAATTAAAGATGTGAAAACTAAAAGATGATTGCAAAATGGAAAGAAATTTGGGTAATGGAATTATTCAGCAACAACGATAAAATTTAGAAAGAATTTTTTTTTTAAAGGGTAAGAGATTTGCAACAGAAGGAGATTTGTGAGAAGAAATTATAAGAAAATGGCAAGAATTTGTACAATGGGAAGAATTTAATGACAAAAATTTTCTTTTTTTTCTGATTTGTAAAAGAAGAAAGAGAACGTAGAAGATTGGGAAAAGAAATGGAAAGATGGAAAGAAATAAAGCAAAAATTGAAAGGTTTTTTTTCCTTTAGAATTGAAAAGAAGGAAGAATTTATAAAAGAAAAGAAGGAGATTGAGAAATAAAAAGGAAATAAATAAATGAAAGAAAAAAAGGAAATAAGGTCAAGAAAATTTGGCAAGTTCTTTATTTATTTTTATTTGCCTAAAGTAGGAATAAATTCGCAAGAGGGAACAAACAAATGTAAAAATTGGGAAGGAAGGAATATATGAGATTAAAGAAAAGAAACTAAGAGACAAAAGTGGCAAGAAATTTTTTTCTCTTCTCTTGTTTAGATTATTCTAGCACCAATGTTTGATACAAAATCAACTAATAAAGAGATTTTTTTTAGCAAAACAAAAACAAAAATAAAAACTAACATGAATTAGATATTAAATAGACAATAAAATTTAATCGTTACCTCCCCGGCAACGGCGCCAAAAACTTGATCGCTGCTTTTCTTTGAATCAGAAAAGCGCGACATTTAAATTAAATTCTGCAAGCATTCATGTGTGTAGCATACAGGTCGAACATAGGGAGGTGTTATTAAAAATTATTATCT
This sequence comes from Allium sativum, assembly GCA_030737875.1. Lineage (NCBI taxonomy): Eukaryota > Viridiplantae > Streptophyta > Magnoliopsida > Asparagales > Amaryllidaceae > Allium > Allium sativum. The sequence goes on from CM060918.1 coordinate 847,745,533, forward strand.
ATTTATTCTTGGGCGAGTTAGACGAAGTTTGGAGTTGTTTTTTTTTTATGTTGTTGAAATTACTCTGAATCTAATCAGTATCAAATTCAACAATTGAAAAGCAAAGGAACAATTACTAGAAAAAGAGAATAACAACTAGAACAATAACAGAAATTAAAAGTAGGATTCCTGGTGAAACTAATCAGCAGTGAATCGCTAACAAGCAGTAATAAAAGACAATAACAATATGCATTCTACCTAAACCTAATTAAGTAGATAACACAAATTGTTATGAAATTAAAATAACAATAAAACTAGAAAAAAGAAAAGACTTTTATTAGAACAAAAGAGAATACAGAATAGAAAAATGAATGGCATTTACAATGGGACATCATGTATATTTATAGAGATGTAGACCAAATCCTAATCAAATCAATGACTAAATGACCCTCTTTTCCCAAGAAGTAATATCATATCTCTTGCCTTCCTTGACCAAGCTTGATTGGAAAGCAAATCACGGTGAATATCTTCCAAATCTTCCCTATCTTCCATGTGGCAAATTGATTGATTGATTGATGAGCAGATTGTATGTGATTAATTCTTCCAAACAAGGATACTCATTAGACTCCAAAGGCAACAAGGGATAAAATCTTCAAAATTGATCTTTTCTTGGCAATATTTCTATCAGAAATTCTTTTAATTGGAAATTGAAAAATAAATGTTCTGAATTGATTTCCATGACTACTCCTGAAATTTCTATTAGTGAATATCATACATACACATGAATATGTATATAAATATATAATATAACACTAATTAATATATTCTTCATAGAAAAGGGCCAGTGTGAATGCGTTCTGTTCTTTGGCAAAATGTGAGCTCGACGGGGATCGAACTTAGGTCTCTCAGTACAAATTTCCATGCAATTACCAGTGAGCTACAACATCTTTTGTAATTGAGGTGGCCTTAATATGGGGAAGTAGCTTTTTATCTGTAGTTGGTCTTTAATTTGAAACGAAGGAGGCATTTCTTGACATCCTGTAAAAACATACAAAAGTAACCAAAGTATTATTTATTTATTTACAAAGGATAAAATATACGAGCATAAAATAAACACATTTCTATGTTAATCAATGCCATACCTCATTTCAATGTTCAATAATATTCTTATCGTATTTCATATCAAATCCCATAACAACAACATCCAAAACAAGCCAACATGATCAAATCCAATAATTAACCTCCAGGCAATTTACAAGGTGAGGTTTAACTTGGCATATGGCAAATCAACAAGGTAGGATTAAATAAATTAACACATAATTAACTCTAATCAATCAATCAATTCATATTTAACGATAAAATTTCAAATTTAATATCATGTCATTGTAGACAATTCAGATTCAATATTATACGGTATGAACATTTCAGATCCATGTTTTAGATATCATGTCCAATTAGATCTACTATTAATAATCATGGATATAATAATTAAATAAATTAAATTAAATTAAAAATAAATTCTCACAGTGGTCTGGTCTGAGAAGATGATACAGGTTCGATCTGATTCAGTGTTTGTATTCAAATAGATTTCAGATCTGGAACGATTCAAATACAAATACATATGAAAAATCAAAATTCAGCTTTTAACAACTGACACAACGACATTTAAAAGCGTCGCAAAATCTGAAATAAATTTTACCTAAAGTGTTCCAAACTTTGAATCGAGATAACTCGAGCTACGATCGACGGTTTTACGAACGGTTTGCGGGAGATTGGAGAGCTACGAGAGGGCTATCTTCACCGGGAGTTGGAGGAGGTGCGGAGGCTTGTAGGTGGCGCGGTGGCGCTGCGTTCGGCCGAACTTTGCGGAGGTGGTGCGGTGGCTACAGTCGATGAGAGTTGGTGATTCTTGTCGGAGATTGAAGAGCACGAAAATCTCTTCGAAACGTGTATTTAAACGAAGGATTTCGTTGAGAATTGAGGGATAAATCGGAGAATGAAAATTTGAGCAATAATAGGTTCATGCGGCTGAAGTAACGATGGGAGGAGGAAGAAAACCCGACGGCAATTTATAATATAATATTTAGGGTTATTTAATTATTGTTTAATTAGCCCGTTTAAGCCCGTTTTGGTCCGAACTCAGAATTAAGCTTGCTTACTGTCGTTCTTGGGGTTTTGACGTCTTCTGAGCGCAATGGGCTATGTCTCGGGCCCCAATTCTGATGTCTGTAGCGTTTTTTTAATCCTATTAAAAATTAATTAATTAAATATTGACCGTACATGAAAATTCACCGGGGCCACAAATTAAATTCAAAAATTCCCTAAAAATATATTTAGCTATGTTTTGATGATGCGGACCTAGAAAAATTAATTTCGTTCAATTCTGAGCTCGTATGAATTTTTAATGAATTTTTAAAGTTAAAAATTGTCCGTTTACACTAAAAAATCAATTATAATTATATATTAATTCTAAATATTATTGAAAAATCATTTTAAGCTTTGATTTGACAATACAAACCCAACAAAATTATTTTCGTCGAATTTTGAGACTGTTTGAAAAATGGCTATTTTTAAGGCGTTTAAATTTAACTAAAATAGTCAAAACACATTTTCTTTTCCCACGCTCACATATTAATTCGAAAAATTCTGAAAATTGAAACCTAGCAATAATTTGACATTCCGATTCCAACAAAAGTGGTTTTCGTCGAAAACAAAGGTCGTTTGAAAAATGACTATTTTTAAGGCCAGTATATTTAATATTAAAAATACATTTTTAAACAAGTAATTTTCGAAACTCGAAATTTATAAGTGTTTACTGTTTTTCAATGTAGAAACATCATTCTGAACTCAATGGAAGTGGTTTCGAGTCGAAATTCCTACATATGTGAAAAGTTGCCTTTCGGGCCATATATAATATATATAAATACTACAACAACCTTTCTAAAAATTGAATTGGCCATAACTTTTGATTCCCGCAATGAAATTTAAATTTTTCGGATTCGTTGGAAATATATTTTTAAATAGATTCTAATATTTTTGGTTTCACTAAAATCCGTTAAATTTTGCATCCTGTACGGTCAGTCAAAGTTCAAGTTTGACTTTTCAAACTACCGCGCAATTTCTAACTCATTTTATAATTAAAATTAAATTATTCATTCTAACTTCGATTTGAATCAAATTTGTGGTCATTATTATTTAAAATAGATTATTTTAAATATCAAAACTCATTAAAACCACTTAAAATAAATTTTAAATTGGCCCCAAAATTCAGGGTTGTTACACGATGTGTAAAATTTATCGTCCCAATCAATATCAGTCAAATGTGTGTATATAAACAAATCGTCCGATTTGTTTATTTTTATTTTTATTTCATTTCATATACACGTTAAAAATTCTATTTTCAACTTAACTACATAAATATTTTATTTTCACATCACATCACACAATCAACTACACATCAAAATCAAACAAACAAACAAGCCGTCCATGGTCTGTGGACGACGGGTGTCCGGTGCTACTAAACACCGTCTGCATCCTAGTATTTATTTTAACTAGAAATAAGGGTTCCACTCCGCCATGCTTTTCTTTTGAACTACTGAATCGTCTGGATCTGTTTGAAATTCCAATGCAGTCATTTTCACGTTGTTCAAATAAAAATTATATATTTAAATTTCTACTTTGATAAAAACCATATTTTTAACTCGCCATTCCTACTATAAAATCCAATCTTTACTATGATAAAAATTATATTTTCGACCTTTCTATAATATAAAAATTAAAATTTTAACCTTTCTAAAGTATAAAAATTATATTTTTAACCCGCCTATCTTTTCTAAAATAAAGATCATATATTTTTCTTCCTATCATACATAAATAAAAATCCATTCTTTTTCATCTCCGCTCTACGTATATAGTAATTTAATATTTTTTTCGTTCTTTCTTAAACAAGAACATATGTTTTTACATATAAAAATCGTATTTTTATTAACCTAACTAAATAAAAACAAGAACTAAACTAACATTCAGCACTGACTGTCGGAGTGGGGCACACGGCGGCTGAGCATCGGATTTTGGGTGTTTTTTGGTCGACTTCGGTTTTAGGGCGTGGTGCACGGTGTTTGCTTGCGTCGGTCATCAGAGGAGGAGGGAGGAAGGAGGAACGACGAAGGGGGCTTGTGGTCTTCGATGTGGGGTTGGCTAGGGTTTGAAGTGGCAGCTGTTTCGGGTGGAAAAGGGAAGAGGGGAGGCACGTGAGGAGGAGAGAAGGGGGCGGCGGTCGTTCGCTGTTGGTGGGATGAACGGAGGCAGCGATGAACGGTGGAGGGCCTGGGGCGACGCGATTTCGACGAGAGTTTTCCCATTTTTCTTAATTTTTTTTGGGTGCGTTTTTTAGAGGTCCCTATTAAGTTTCAAAATATAAAAAAAACCCGGTCATAAACTTATTGTAAATTAGGTCCCTATTTTTTGAAAAGTCATAAAAAAAATATAAAAAAATATAAAAAATCACGTAAATTCGTATTTAAATAAAACATGTAGACACTAAAAAATTCAGAACAAAAAACCATCAAATAAGGCGTCAAAAATCAAAAAAACAGGAAAAAAACGAAATTTCCAGTTAAATGCATAATAGTGTGCACATATATCATTTTCCTGCATACATCCGTGCATATTTTTCACTACATACATCTTCGTTGATTTTTATTTGTACAAAAATATGCTTACATGTGTGCAAATATACCCAATATTTGCACACATTTGTGCAGGTTTAGTTTCAAATTTTCAAACCGAACACAGCTTACGGAAAAGTTGCATACATATATGCAATTATCAGTAATAATTGCATAAATGTATGCAACTATTTTTTTTCCGTAGAATCCTGAAATTATTTCCATATTTTAGGAATTTTTTTTATGAAGGAACGTACTTTTTTAAAATAAAAATAAAAAAAGGCGGAAGTAATAAAACAAGGGGCGGGTTTAAATTTTTCAATATTTTTTTTATATATATAAATTAGGTCCCTACTTTTATCCTATAAAAATGTTGCGCACATGTGTGCATTTTTTTGAGAAATTTGCACATTTGGATGCAAATAAAAATGAACTGAAATATTAAGTTAAATCTATCCGCTGGAAGAACTGCAGTTAATTGCATATATGCATGCAAAAAAGTCAAAAAGGTGCATAATATTATGCATTTAACTGCAGTTTTTTCTGTTTTTTTTGCTGTTTTCTTCTTTCTGACATTATTTTTGTTGTTTTTTGAACTGAATTTTTTGTATAATGCATAATTTATTTTATTACTAATTTATGAATTTTTTTAATTTTTATTTTATAAGTTTTGAAAACAGGGACCTAATTTATATTAAGTTTATGACCGGATGTGAGCCTAATTAAGTTTCAAAATAGGGACGTGAGCCTAATATTCACTTTTTTTTTCGATCTGGTGAAGAAGAGAGAGAATAGAGGTGGGTTGGGATATAATAGTTTTTATATATATTTATTTAAAAATTCAAAAAGTTGGCCTTTTAATTCGATCTCGAAACGAGACCCAACGACTGTCGTCCATAGCTAATTACCCTCATTCCGAACACAATGGGATATGTATCGTAAGCTGATTCGATCGTTTCGATCAGTTTTCGTCAAAATCAACATATAACTCTATATATTGAATTTGAACGCGCATTTCAATTTACGGGGTCACATACTGACTCGAAAAATTCCAGAAAAATATTTTCTAGCTTCGTATTGACGATACGGTCCTAACAAAACTAATTTCGTCAAATTCCGAGACCATTTGAAAAATGACCATTTTCCAGTCGATTAAAATCAACTAAAACTGGTCAAATGCGTTTTCCTTTGCCATGCTCACATATTGATTCGAAAAATTATGAAAATTGGAATCTAGTAATAATTTGACATCACGGATCCAACATGTTGGCTCGCTTTTTGACCAAGCCATCCAGGATCATTCATAAAAGGAAATCAGGAAACCAAGTCCCCCAAGAAAGTGGAAGAATGGATCGCACGCCTTCGTCTCGCCCAGGAATGGATCGCGCTCTATCGACTCGCCCCAGAATGGATCGCGTTCTATCGATTCGCCCCAGAATGGACCGCGTTCTGTCGACTCGCCCAGGAACGGATCGCTCCCATCTCGTCGACGAGCGTCACCTCCAGGCGATCCGATCCCTTGTAACGAACCGAATCCCCTGACCCGTTCAACAACGAGCTGGTCTTCAGCGATCCGAATCGCACGGATCTGACGACACCTGTTCACAACGGCTAGTTTGACTGTTTCTTCAATGGCTGCGATGCGATCCGAAAATCTCGGGATTCGTGCCACGTGTCCGCGATCCGTCCGACAAAATCAGCTATAAATAGCCCAGAGCTTGGCATTTTTCGGGAGCTTTTTGGCAATAGTGAATACTGAATCCGCCATTATTGTCAAACCATTGAAATATTGAGAGAAATAACTGTTGTACTAGCTTTTAAAGCATAACCAATAAGATATAAAGTGGACGTAGGCTCGTTAACGCCGAACCACTATAAATTCTGAGTGTTATTTTCTTTTTCCTTGTTCTTCACTTAGAATTCTCTACAGTTCATAACAGTTTGGGTGTTAGGTCCAAATTTCGATCTAACATTTTTGGTGCTTTCACTGAGAAACTCAGTCTTAAAGTTTCGTCATTCGTTTTCTTGAAGATATCAGCGATTCGAATTCCATGGCTGGAAAAAGATCTAAAGTTTCGCAGACCAACGAAACGATCGAGGAGAGTGTGCACGAACAGGGCAACGAAGAGGTTCTGGATCTCGGAGCGCAGGGGGCGATCCGATCCGATGAAAACACCTCGTTCCGAGTCGATGAGAACGAGACGATCCGCGCTACAGAAGGGGTTGTTACTCGATCCCGAGGCAACACCTCGCAGCCTCCGCGCACCATGACCACGAGTCGATCCCAGGGGGGCGCAGCGAACCGCCCTCCACGAACCGCAGCTACCCGAACTGATGGTCAGAACACAACTCGACCTGGAAAAGAACCCATGACCCACTCCTATCGTCCTGGAACCTCTGCTCGACCCGGTCCGAGCACTATGCCCATAAGAGAGGGTGATGATGACCATTATGATCCTGCTGCTCCTGTTACTGAGGGGGATCTTTCCCGTTTTGTCGAAATGTGGGATAGGTTATTTGATGAGTTAGCCGCCCAAAGGCAGGAAAGTTCTATCCTACGGCAAAACCTGACGGCTATGGATAGAAGACTTGATGAGTTAACAAGGCAAAGAACATCGCCAGTTCGTCCACTCACTCCAGCATATTCCTCTTCATCTGAAGAATCGCCGAGACCTCCGCGGCGACCGTATGAAAGAGCTGAAAACATAGAACAGCTTCGGTTCGGGACCCTGCCCTCACAAGAAGAAGAAGAACTAGGGGCAAGACCCACAAACCGTAATATGGATGGTCAAGCAACGACACTCAGGACTCGAGGCGTGAACAGTCCTGTACATGATAGGCCACCTCAGCCTCGTCGCCGTACACATACTCATCATAACAGGGGGCAGCGACGCCCCGTCCAAGCCCCGGATTTTGTGGCTACTCCCCGAAGAGAGATCAGAGAGCCTCGTCGGGCCAGAGGCACTGATCCTGAACCTCCTTTGACTAGTGCAAACGTTGCAGCCATGGTTCACCAGATTTTGGCCGACAGCCGTGGACAGCGGAACGAGGATTGGGGGATTGACCGTAGTCATACTCCTTTTACTGACGATATTTTGGATGCAACTTTTCCAAGGCATTTCAACATGCCGCAGATGAACCGATACGCAGGAAGATCTGATCCTGTTCAACACCTGATGAGATACTCTTGGTCGATGACTGCTGCCGCCGCTTCTGATGCAGTTAAGTGTAAAGCGTTTCCCATATTTCTGGAAGACGTGGCTTTGCTATGGTTTACTCGCCTGCCGGCAAGATCGATCTCCAGCTTCAGGGAACTAAGCGAGAAGTTCGTAGAGCAATTCCGTATCTACGCACAGAAGACGAAAAGCGTGATCGATCTATTTCTTGTCAAACAGCGACCAGGCGAAAGTCTAAAGATGTACCTGGATCGTTTCAATTTGGCCGCCGCTGAGGTCAAAGATCCTCATGAGACGACCATTGACGCAGCACTAATTGATGGTGTGGATAAGGATACTGAATTCGGGAGGTACTTGGCAGGCAAACCACCCCACACCAGAGAATTATTCTATGAGAAAGCCAATGTACATCTACGCCGGGAAGAGGTGTACGCGAACCGAAAGCTTAAAACAACTGATAAGGAAGAAGTTCAGAGCAATGTCGCCATCAAACAGACTGGAGACAACTCAGAGAAAGTTGAGGTTAACGTTGGAAATCAGAACCAGGGTGGTCGCCGACCGGGTAACAACAGTAACAATGCTAATGGCAACAGCCGGAAGAGGGGCCGAGGGAACGACTCCCAGAGAAGGACTCGTCCCAGGGCGTTTGAAAGTTATACACCCATAAATGATACTCTGGAAAATATCTTCATGGATGCGTATGAAGTCCTCCAGAATAAGAGGCCGCCTAATAGAGAGTCGACGGAAAAAGAGCGTGAGACAGGGAAGTTTTGCCTCTTTCATCAAATTCACGGCCATTCGACGAATGAATGCCGTCACCTGAGGGACGTAGTCGAAAGGTTGCTTCGAGAAGGGAAGCTAGACGAATACAGAGTAGCGCCCAGGGACAGGGGGCAAGCAGTACAGGCCCCGAATCAGAATCAAAATCAACTTGCTGCTAGGCCAACTGCTCAGCAAAAGGGAAAGAATATTGTAATCAACACCGTGATCGGTGGACTCTACCTTGCTGGGCACAGTTCCAAAGCTTTAGATCAATATGTCAACGCAGCCAAACAACACCTCGAAGTGGGCGAATGTAGCAACCCCGAGGACAGTGTTCCGGTGAAGCAGCAAAAGATGATGACTGATGATGTTGTTTTCCGAGAGCGAGAAAGCATTGGGGTCCATGCTCCAACTGAAGATCCACTTGTAATCACAATACCCATTGGGCCAGCCACTGTTCATAAGGTACTAGTGGACAACGGGAGTTCCGTTAATATCCTTTTCAAAAAAGCCTTCGACCAGATGAATCTTGAGATAAAAGACTTGAAGCCCTGCCAAGGATGGATTCGTGGATTCAACGGAGCATCCACCGCACCTATGGGTTACGTAGAATTGCCAGTTACACTTGGGGAAGGAGAACGCCAGAGAGTGAGAATCCTTCCCTTTGTGGTTTTGGATGTCGAATCGCCATACAATGCCTTCTTGGGCCGACCGGCCCTCGCAAAATTCAGAGCCTGTATAGCCCCCTGGTGCTTGCTATTGAAGTTCCCCACAGAAGCTGGCGTTGGTATCGTCAGAGGGGATCAAGTTGCTGCGCGAGCCTGTTATGTTGCCGAATAAAAGTTGCTTCGCAACGGCGGGGATATCGAAACTAAAGGCACTCCTCCCCCTTTGGGGGCGGAAACCTTATAGCAATCAAAGAGGATAATTGTTGGGGAGTTGCCTAGAGTGATGCCCGAGGATATAGATCCAAGAGAGGATCAAGAACCCGGTGGAAGAACGGCAACTCCCAACGAAGCAACTGTGGATGTGCCAATCGATGACAGTGATCCGGAGAAGGTCCTTAAGATTGGATCCCAGTTAAGTCCGACTCTTGCCGAAGAATTGACGGCTTTCTTAAAGAACAACTTGGATGTATTCGCTTGGACCCATGCGGACATGTGCGGGATATCCCCATCAATCATGAGCCATTCTTTGAGCATTAACCCCAAACATCCTCCAGTGAAGCAAAAAAGGCGAGTGCTGGGCCCAGAGAGGTCCGCTGCCTTGAAAGAAGAGGTTGGGAAGCTGAAGAGTAATGGATTTATCAGAGATTCAACTTACCCAGATTGGATTTCGAACCCAGTCCTGGTAAAGAAGGCCAACGGGAAGTGGCGAACGTGTATCGACTTCTCGGATTTAAACAAAGCTTGTCCCATAGATAGTTTTCCATTACCTCGAATTGACCAGTTGGTAGATTCGACGGCAGGTCACGAGCTTCTCTCATTCATGGATGCTTATTCAGGATACAATCAGATTCCGATGCATGTTCCGGACCAAGAGCATACTAGCTTTATTACTGATCTGGGATTATATTGCTACGTAGTGATGCCCTTTGGTTTGAAGAATGCAGGCGCTACGTACCAACGTTTGGTCAACAGAATGTTTTATAACCAAATCGGGAAAACGATGGAAGTATACGTCGACGATATGTTGGTTAAATCCAAGCAATCCTTTCAACACACTACTGACTTGGCAGAGATGTTCGGCATTCTTCGAAAGTATGGGATGAAACTCAACCCCACCAAATGTTCATTCGGTGTTGCTTCTGGAAAATTCTTAGGATTCATTGTCAGTTCGCGCGGTATCGAGATTAATCCGGACCAGATCACGGCAATCAGGAACATTCAGGAACCTAGGCAAATTAAGGACGTGCAAAGCCTTGCTGGAAAAGTGGCCGCACTAAGCAGATTTATCTCCAGGGCTACGGATAAGTGCATCCCATTCTTCGAATTAATAAAGCGGGGAAAACGCCACTTTAAATGGACACCTGACTGCGTGGAAGCGTTTTAGAACTTGCTCAAACACTTGGAGAAACCTCCAATTCTATCTAAACCAATAGACCACGAGGATTTATTCGTGTATTTGGCAGTATCATCTCATGCAGTCAGCTCAGCATTGGTAAGGGAAGAGGAGAAGGTCCAAAGACCTGTGTATTACGTGAGTAAAAAATTAACAGCGGCAGAGCGTAATTATCCACGGATAGAAAAACTGGCGTATAGTTTACTGATTGCCTCCAAAAAACTTCGGCACTACTTTCAAGCACATCCTATTACCATATATACTGATCACCCACTCAAGCAAGTTCTACAGAGACAAGAGGCGTCTGGAAGATTACTCAAATGGAATATTGAGTTAAGTCAATTTGACTTGAACTTTCAGCCCAGACGATCAATTCGGGGGCAAGCGATAGCTGACTTCATAGCAGAATTCACTGTTCCTGAAGAAGACATAGCAAACGAAGAAGTGGAACCCTCAAAGTTACTTTTTGACCCTAATGTCTGGAGATTATATACTGATGGTGCTAAAAATAACGAAAGATCCGGCGCTGGAATAGTGCTTGAAACCCCCGAGAAACGATTGATAACTTATGCCATCCGAATGGAGTTTCAGGCCACTAACAACGATTCTGAATATGAAGCTCTGATAGCCGGATTAAAGATTGCAAAGGTGCTAGAAGTCACAAAACTGAACATCTTCTGCGATTCCAAGTTAGTTGTGAACCAAGTTACTGGGAAATTCAAAGCTAAAAGTGCAAGATTGATTCTATACTTAAAGAAAGTGAGAGAACTGCTGAATGAGTTTGATCACTACAGCATATCTCATATTCCGCGGTCAGAAAATCAGCAGGCAGACAAGTTGGCAAAGATGGCTAGTTCTAACGATCCTGAAGTGATAGGGCTAGCCCCCGTTGAAGTACTTCGGTCTCCCAGCATTGATCAGATGGAAATCGACCTAGTACTAGAGACGGAACCAGAAAAGGAGTCGTGGATGACCCCTATAAAGAATTTCCTAATGGATGGAGCGCTTCCGACCAGGAAAAGCGAGAGGCGAAAAGTGATTCGTAAAGCCGCCCGATACGTACTGCAAGGCGGAGTCCTTTATAGACAAGGGTATCAATGCCCCTCCTTCGGTGTATAGCCCACGATGACGTCAAACGTGTGCTGCAAGAAGTCCACGAAGGCGAATGTGGCGACCACACCGGGGGGCAAACTTTGGCAAAAAAGATATTACGGCATGGTTACTTCTGGCCTACCATAAACAAGGATGCAGTAAGATATGCACGACGATGTGATGCATGCCAGAGATTTTCAAAGATACCCAGAGCGCCTCCAAGCCAGTTAAAAACAATGATGAGCCCGTGGCCATTTACTATGTGGGGAATTGATATTATTGGAAGTCTCCCCATAGCAAGGGGTGGAGCAAAGTTCGCCATTGTGGCTGTAGATTATTTCGCTAAGTGGGTCGAGGCAGAACCACTAACTACGATCACAACTAAACGGGTGACCAACTTCATCGTGAGAAACATCATCTGTCGATTCGGGATTCCAAAGATTGTGATAACAGACAACGGAACTCAATTTGATAGTGCTGAATTCAGAAACTTCTGCCAAAAATACCACATCGAGAATCGATACACATCTGTGGCACACCCACAATCGAACGGGCAAGTTGAAGCTGTAAATAAAGTGATTAAGTCCATTCTGAAAAGAAGAATGAAGCGGGCTAGAGCCATGTGGGCTGACGAATTGCCCTTGGCACTATGGGCCTACAGGACGACATATAAATCAGCAACAGGACATACCCCGTTCTCCCTTGCTTTTGGAACGGAAGCAGTCATCCCGATTGAGATAAAGGTACCTTCTCATCAGGTGACCTATTATGATCCAATGTCCAATAACGAATTGCTCCTTGAGTCCCTGAATATGATCGAAGAAAAGAGGGATGAAGCCGACCTACGTGCTCTGAGATGCAAACAACAGGTCGCCCGATACTACAACAAAAAGGTCTGAGCTCGAACCTTGGAACCCGGAGACTTGGTTCTGAAACGTGTCTTTCCACCCCCGACTCATATGGGAGCGAAGTGGGAAGGACCGTATTCTATTCTCAGCAAGCTTGATAACGGAACCTTCAAGCTGGCAACCGTAGATGGAAAGGAGATCCCCAGAGTGTGGAATGCCCAACATCTACGGCCATATCTAACATGAGAAGTTTCAAATCTATGCTTTTGTTTTGTAAAAAAAAAAAAAAAAACTATGTACAGGGCATGACTTGCCTAGAACAGTCTGATTTCTTAAAGCAAGGGATTATAAAGTGGACGTAGGTCATGATTCGACCGAACCACTATAAAAATACTGTGTGTCATTTACCTTTACTGCGTCTTTATTTATTTGCCTATGAAAAATCAGTGTGAATATTGCAGGTACCCGAAGTCCAGTGCCGACAGTTCCTATCGTAAACTAATCAGAGGAACCCAAAGCCTTGGTAAATGCTCTAGCTGCTTGTCCGACTGGTTTTAATCCTCGGAGCTTGGATTACAATGTAAACCTGAGACTAGTTTGAGGAGCATGCATGGTCGCAGACGGCTGAATTCGAACTCTAACTCTCCAGAGAGAGAGAGAGTATAAAAGCGTCTCCGATTGAGCGCTGAGAAAGAGCTCCTTTCCCGCTGAAGGATCGGGGAGCGAATGAATCGTTGAGCTCGGACTCTAACTCTCCAGAGAGAGAGAGAGTATAAAAGCGTCTCCGATTGAGCGCTGAGAAAGAGCTCCTTTCCCGCTGAAGGATCGGGGAGCGAATGAATCGCTGAGCTCGGACTCTAACTCTCCAGAGGGAGAGAGGGAGAGTATAAAAGCGTCTCCGATTGAGCGCTGAGAAAGAGCTCCTTTCCCGCTGAAGGATCGGGGAGCGAATGAATCGTTGAGCTCGAACTCTAACTCTCCAGAGAGAGAGAGAGTATAAAGGCGTCTCTGATTGAGCGCTGAGAAATAGCTCCTTCCCCGCTGAAGGATCGGGGAACGAACGAATCGCCAAGCATAAAACTCTAACAATTGATTAGGGGGCATCACGCACTCCTATGCGAACACTAAACTTTGATATAACAAGTGTAACATAGCATGAACATTCTTCTTCTTGTTGATTGACTGACTTATAATTATTAATAGCTGGCTAACGACTAAATGTGGAAAGTTTCTATAAATACAGGTACACAATGATGTAAGAAGAGACAAATCCTTGTTTATGTACTGCAAATCAGCAAAGTGAAAATAAGTTAGAAACAAAAGTGAGGGCCAGTCTCACAATTACACTCCCTGGCCAGTGGGAAGCTTAAAAGGCAAAATATCAGTAAACATCCTATTTATGCTTTGATATCTTCTCTCGCTTCTGTCTCTCCAGCCTCTCCTTGTCGGCTTCAGATGGATCCCCCTTCTTCCTTTTCCGCTTGTCAACGAGGGGAGCATCTGAATCTTCTGAGGTTTCCTCTCCCCCATCTTTTCCCTTGCTTCTGCCGGAGAGGGAAGCCGGGAAGTCATCAGGGTTTGCGAAGTGAAGTTGCCGGCTGATGGACTTGGACTGGATTTTCATAATCATCCCAGTTTTGGGATCGAACTCTGCAAGAGGGACCACATCCAAAGCCTCATCCCCCACCTTCTTCAAAGCCGACTCTTTCTCTTGTCTGGCTTTTCGGCTGGCCAGGGGTTCCTCATCATCATCATCATCATCGTCGGCCTTCTTGGTGCCGGTGATATCCTCTTCATCATCCACATGCCGACCATCCAAGTCTTTTAAAGCCTCGATAGTCTCAGCATCTTTGGGTACATCTGCGCTAGGCACCGAGATGCTTCCTTCAGCTGTTGCGGCCTCGACTTGCTCTGAAACATCGATTTCAGCACCCGGCAGGACGATCCCCTCCTCCACCTCTCTCTCTTTTCCAACACCCTTGTCGGCGGGCTCGCCACCTGCATTATGAAAGACACACATTACTAATTCAATGGGTTGTTCTGTTAGACGATGACAATTCGCAATTGCTTTAGCAAATTGTTGGGAATAGAGAAAGGTACCTTCAGCAGATACTCCCTCTTGAGTAGATCCGGATGCTCCAACAACCACGGGAGTTAAGCCTAAGGGGATCAGCGGATCGTCAGGGTGATACTCCTCGACTTCGGAAGTTTTAGACTTGGCGGCGGAGCTGGAACCTTCGTCAATTTTGCTTTTGCCTTTAGCCATGGTTCTTTCCTTCTCCATTTCCGCCAGGATTAAGCGACGGCCCTCTGCCAGATCCTCAGGCTCGTTGTCCCTTAGGATGCTTTTCATCAATTCATCTTCATCGATCTCTTCGACCCCTAGTCTATGTTTTTCGCCTTCCACGATGGCATCCCATAAGTTGGCCAAAGTAACATGATAGTCTGGGATCCATGAGATATTGCGAGTTTTGAGAACCTGACCGAGGAAGTCAAAGATCATCTCCTCAAATCACTCGATTTCTTTCTCTCTGTCAAGGAGTTTGTGGTTGGAGGCAGTGGCCATTTCAATGGCGCTATCAATGTTCTTTTCGTCAAGAGATGCCCATCTCTCCGCATCGGCCACCTGATCATTCAAAATCACTTTTTCCGCCTCTGCCAGAGCCAACTTTTCTTTTAAGCTTGCTCTTTCCGCCTCCCAAGCAGCCTTCTCCATCAAAAAATGGCCTTGTGCCGTTACCAGTTCGATGTTGGCCATCCTGAGGTCTTCAACTTCCTTTCTTAAGGCCATTTTTTCCTGGCTATTGGAATCCAGTTCTAAATGAAAGCGCTGCTTGGCATTTTCTAATTCAGTTTTATAGTTTGCGGCATCTCTCTGTGCCAGAGCGAGCTGGGCTTGAGCGTCTTCCAGATCCTTCTCTAATTTTGTCCTGGCCCTTTCGTTATTTTCGAGTTTCGCTTTAGACCTGTGAGCTTCTATTTCGAGTGTCCGGATGACCTCCGAAAGATTAAGTGCGTGCTTTTTCATCGCCTCGTACTGCTTGGCCACGTGACGGATATGCCCAATAACTTCTTTATCCCAGTTCTTAGGAACTGGTTCCAAGGCAGGAACAAAGACCATCCTATCGAAGAACATTCCAGGAAATTGTTCCCGTAGCTTTTCCAGCCTACCTTGGATTTCAGGACCGTGAACGTAGTCCCGTGAACCGGAGGCAGCTAATTCTGGTTGGCTGGTGGGGACTATGTTGCTTCTCTCTTGCTCAGTATCTTTGGATGAATCCCTGTCCCCATCTTTGGATTCGTGACGCCTTTTGGACGACCGACTGTGGGAAGGCGCACTCTTTGGAGGAGTCAACTCTTTTGGAAGTGTCTTCCCCCCGGTCGGAATTATTGGATGACTCAAAGGCCTGGTAGAGGTTGATTTGGGTGGAGATCGAGGTTGCGAAGAGCTCGGCTTGTGAGAAGGACCGCGAGGGCGCTCAGTACCCGAACGAAGGCTGGGGGTGCCTTCGCGAAGAGAACGGTACGAATAAGATTTCCTACGTGACATCGCTCCTGCAAAAAAGAAAAGAAGAGCATATTATCACATTGAATATCCACGACATAATAGTGCACGGTCAGACAGTGTGTGTAAGGTGTGCATCCCATATAATTCCCCCTAACAGACCCGGGCCTGGAGACAAGCTCGTCTGGCCCGTTTCACGTCCCCTTGTTGAGTCAGCCGCCTCTTCGGGAGCAGAAAAGAAAGGCTCCTCGCCGAAGTCTTTTTCCGTGTATTCAATGTCGGGCAAAGGGATTTTATTCAGCTCATCGAATAACTGTTCTTCTGTCAATTCGTCATCACCGACAGTTTCCATTGGAGCAGAAGTAGGGATTTCTTTCGACGCATCGCCCCGGGACTCATCCCCCCTGTATACATTCAAGTCTTCGTCGTCCTGGATGACTATCGGAGAAGGACTTTTGTGAAATTTGGTTGTCTCCACCGCTTGTGAAGTTCCCTCTCCTTCCGTCGGGGGCACATATTTATAAGGTTTGCCGCCGGTTCCAAGTCCAAATTTCCTATCCAAGAGGCGATGCTTGTGAAGGTTGTCATCCGTAATGCATTTTTTAATCCTTAAAAAGTCGGATCTGCTTTGCAAAAGAATGGATAACCGGTTGTTGTATAATGCACCCTCTGTTTTCGGGAAGACATGATCTGCGTAAGACAAAGGAAAAAGCGGAAGAATGTTATTACTTAGACTCCCCCAAGCAAGATATTCAACTAGGCGATCAAAATTTACTTGATTTGAGCCATCTCCGTGAGCATCCAGCCTGTCTTCTTATGTAAAACCAGTCAGACTTAGGATCCCCGATGTTGCTGTATCCGTCATACAGAACTTTCCTGTTCGCCACTGATTCAAAAAAGGAAAAGTTGGGAGTTGCAGAAGAACGGTGCTTGAAGAGAAAGAAGAACACCAGGTCTCTGAATTTGAGTTCGGCGTGCAAGATTTCCGCGTAAGCAACATATAAAGAGTACAGAGACGCGTAGGCATTTGGATGAAGCTGCATCGGGGCAATGCCTAATCGTCTCAGAGTTTCAATGACAATTGGAGCGAACGGAGGAATAGCTCCTACTAGGCACATTGTCCGACTGATCGACATATACCCTTCCGGTGCTAGATGGGGTCTGTCTTCGCTTCTAGGTGTTAAGACATCGTCCCAAGGAATGCCGTGTCTTAAGCAGATTCTCTTGAGTTTTATCTCGTCGAGCTTGGACGCTAAAGAGTCAGAGAATTTATCTATCCCGACTGCGCCTGGAATTTCGTCCGGAGCTCGCTCGTCAGATTCGGAGTTGTTGCTGGATGACGTGCTTTCTGTCGGATCTGATTCTGTGGCTTCGTACTCAGACCCAGAGTCTTCACCTTGTGGATTGATTGGAGAAATTCGAGGATTACGCTGTTCAGGAGTCTCGGATTCCGTTTCGGCTACAGATCTTGAGGAAGAGTGGTCGTTCGACATTGCTGCTACGACGAGAAAATATGAACGATAAGATCAACACTACCCGTCCCCCGTGTGTGCAAGTGCTGCTGTGTGTGCTTGTGTGTGTGCGCATTATTAAAAACGATAATAAAACGTGAAAGCAGTCGAGGTTATTAAAGGTCGTTAGTCGTCATATGCAGCCAAATCATGAAGTCATTTAGTCCAGAGAGATCAACGTCAAGGCTCTATCCTAACTGTCCAGAGTTTTGTAGCGACAAGGCGCTGATTAAAGACTGAAATTTCTTCGTATCACCAGCCCTGAGACGGATCGCATAGCAGAGGGATCGCCCCCTTTCGACTCGCACGGCAGGGGGATCGCCCACCCTTCGACTCGCATGGCAGAGGGATCGCCCCTTTCCGGATCGTAGAGCAGAGAGTTTGCCCCTCATCGAATCGCCGGGCGAAGGGAAGGCTCCCTCACGAACCGTTGCGACTACCGTGGTACGACCCTTGGTTGCCCTCTCAATCTTTCGTCTCGCCACTTGCTTCCGTCCTCGATCATTGACCACGATCCGAGTCGGCCTTCCTTCTCCTTCTGCATCCTTCTTCTTCCTCATCTCCTTCCCATCCTCAAGTTCTGAGCTCCACGTTCAATGGCCATGGCGACTTGGTGATTATTTCGGAAAGTAGCGGATTTATATTGTTTCTCTCTGGAATCAGCCGTAGAAATTCAGGAAAGTAGTATGAGAGTGCTTTCTATAAAGTTACCTTTCTAAAAACTGAGAGAATTCTTGGATTTTCGAAAGTTTTAAAGGGTTGGATTCGTTGTTCGATAGCTCGCGCGAGACGATTCGGTAGAGAGGAGAAAGAAGGAAAATGAAGAGGGGAGCGTCGGCTTATATAGGCAAAGAAGGTGACCGTTTGTCTCCCCTCCTTTGTCTTATTCGGACCACGAAGCGCCCCACAGGCCACGATCCAGAGATGAAATCGCAAAGAAGCCCACGGACCGCTTTGAAATGATGGCCCACAAAACTCAGAGCCCGGTACGACTCGAAGGAAGATGCGCCCCGTATCGCACAAGACCCTGGGAACTCAGCACGAGACGAGCAGATGACCGAATCGGACCGTGTTGTCCTATGACGATCCGATTCATCAATGTGTCAATTTGAACCAATATGACTGTAAACTTGCGTCCCGTCAGGAGATAGTCAATAAGCATCTTCGAAGCATGTTTCATCATCAATAAAACATACTTCGAGGGGGCAAAATGTTGGCTCGCTTTTTGACCAAGCCATCCAGGATCATTCATAAAAGGAAATCAGGAAACCAAGTCCCCTAAGAAAGTGGAAGAATGGATCGCACGCCTTCATCTCGCCCAGGAATGGATCGCGCTCTATCGACTCGCCCCAGAATGGATCGCGTTCTATCGATTCGCCCCAGAATGGACCGCGTTCTGTCGACTCGCCCAGGAACAGATCGCTCCCATCTCGTCGACGAGCGTCACCTCCAGGCGATCCGATCCCTTGTAACGAACCGAATCCCCTGACCCGTTCAACCACGAGCTGGTCTTCAGCGATCCGAATCGCACGGATCTGACGACACCTGTTCACAACGGCTAGTTTGACTGTTTCTTCAATGGCTGCGATGCGATCCGAAAATCTCGGGATTCGTGCCACGTGTCCGCGATCCGTCCGACAAAATCAGCTATAAATAGCGCAGAGCTTGGCATTTTTCGGGAGCTTTTTGGCAATAGTGAATACTGAATCCGCCATTATTGTCAAACCATTGAAATATTGAGAGAAATAACTGTTGTACTAGCTTTTAAAGCATAATCAATAAGATATAAAGTGGACGTAGGCTCGTTAACGCCGAACCACTATAAATTCTGAGTGTTATTTTCTTTTTCCTTGTTCTTCACTTAGAATTCTCTACAGTTCATAACAGTTTGGGTGTTAGGTCCAAATTTCGATCTAACATAACAAAATTGGTTTCGTCGAAATACGAGGTCGTTTGCAAAATGGCTATTTTTAAGGGCCAGAATTCCATAGCGACTATTCTGAATTTTCAACTGGACTTATCTTTTGATTCTCGTTATGAAATTTTGTTTTTTCGGATTCGTTGGGAAGATATTCTCAAATATATTCTATTATTTTCTATTTCGCTAAAATCCGGTTTATTTTGAATTTGGTACATTCATTTGAAATTTGAAATCGAATTATCGAACTACCACGCCATTTTCAATTCCTTTTATAATTTAAAATAAATATTTATATTCTAACGACGATCTATATAATATATACGTTCGAATTCTATTCAAAATAAATTTCTCATCGTTATTATTTAAAATCATTCATTTTAAATATTCAAAATTCATTAAAATTGCCAAAATAAAAATTTCAAACTGGCCCAGATTTCCGGGTTATTACAATCTCCCCCACTTAAAACTTTTCGTCCCCGAAAAGGAACGAAGGCGAAAGTTGTTTCCCAAATCAACTCACTTTCTGTATTTTGGCTACGACTTAAGTTCTTCAACTTTTCAGTTTCTAAGAACTTCTCAAATTTTTCAAAAATTTGGCTAACACCCTAAATTTTCGAAAAATTTCGCCATAACCTCCCCTGCACCGGGAGCACTGGGAAAATCCCGAAATTGCCATACAGGCCCTCTAAACTCAAAAAGACAAAGAAAAAGCCAAGCGGCTAGCCAATAGGCTCATAAAATCATCATCACCCAAACAAAACAGTAAATTATGGTAAACATGTACCTATTTGTCGGGCATACAATTTTATTCTTCTGCTCTAGCCTCCTTGCTATGACTGTTCAGTGTAAGTACATGTATATGCATGCAAGTGCGACAAATTTTTAATATAATTCACTATTTGATACAATTTGGTCAAATGGTTCAAATTTTCAATTAAACAAACAATAATCAAACAACACAACCAGCAATCAATTAGTTGATTAGCTTTTCAAATTCATAACTTTAATATATAGTCAAAAAATCAGATTTTTGATGTCAAATCACAACAATAAGTCCTATCTAGTTTCGGTTCTCACACCAGTCAGTTGGAAATATATAGAAATCTCACTTTCATCACTCGAAAATAAATACTGGCGATCGTGCCCCGTCACCAGAATTATCCCCGGGCGACTAGAGTGTGATTCTATAACTATCCAGTACATTAAAACTTTGAATACACTTTTGTAAGACATATATGCAAATATTTTATATATTGGATTGTCCCAATTCAATATAAAATAAATAATCAAATACGAATAATTGATTTAAATTTTCAAAACAAAAATTCGTTTTCATTTCAAAAATACTCATCACACTCGTTCTAGGATGCTACTGATCCCATCTCTAACGAATCATTCTCATTGGATGTTACTAATCCAATTTCTGATGAATTCTTTCGTTTGGTTCTAACGTGTCTTGTTCTCTGAGCTTTGTAAACCAAAGCTCTGATACCAACTGTAAGGACCCGTAACTTCCCCGGTAAGGAAAGATCGGATACTTTGAGAACAACACACAAAAGAACGCAGACAGAAGAACATTTCATTGTATATTACAACAATTCCATCAGAATACAAGAATATACATAGTATAAATCAATATTACACATTTACCAAATATCAGAGATTATAATAAATTACATAGCAGCGGAAAATAATACAATACACAACTAGAAGTAATTTGCGGATACAAAGCTTTCCGAGTATCGTTCCAGCTGTAAATCAGGATCCTGTGAATATTAATCTGGAAAACCAAAACTACTAGTTGCCCGTGTCAAAATAAGGGCACCCAGAGTTTAGGTTAAAACAATAAACTCCAGATCAGTCATGTGACTGGTGTGAGAACTAAAACAGTTATTTAAAACTATACTTTAAATCATATATATCAAGGGACCACGCCGTATAACACGGAACGGGTTTCCTCCCAAGAATACCAGTGCATATAACAAAAACAATGCAATGCTTTTTGGAAAAATGAAGCTATTATAAGACCCGGGTCCTATCACACAATGCAATGCAAGTCGGGGGATAGGGTTTTCCCTTATAATAGCCAAACATGCTTAGTACGTTTAAAACAAATCATTTGATACTACTATAAGTGCATAGTGTATAAAACAACTTCAAATCATAAGTATCAATCATAGACGACATGGGTACCATATATCATGTCGCCATACTAGTTCTACAATTAAAACCGCAAAATCACGTATTTGGAAGTTGGATTTCCATCTGTGAACCAAGGCAAAAGATAGTCCTTAGCCGATTCAGACGCTCTAGCCCGTGTCTCAAGAACAGAACGCATCGTCCCTTGGATCGTCAGGGTCGGTCCACCGATTTGGAATAAAATGCCTGAACACTGCGTTTCCCTACCCTATGGGGTGTCAATGAGCCAACGATTGACTCCATCAGCTTCACATAGTCACCGATATATCTGAGGCGCCTCGCAAACCAACAACCACACAAGTCAAACTCGTCAGGGCGTGTAAAACCACTGATGCCACTACTAACTAGAAGGAAACACATGCCCTCCCTGATGTCCTCTCCCGTTTCTGGTTCACAACCGGGGTGTGAGGCTCACGAATCTACGCTACACAAAGTTACGCCACACAGGCCGTGCTTTGATCATCAAACATAAGACTTTGCTTTTCAACAGAAGCCCTGATCATTTGCATCTTAGCACGCCACACAGGAAAACCACTCTATGCAACTGATATCAGTCACACAGAATGATACCCAATGTCAGACACACAGTCCATTTACAAGTTCGTTCTGGGACTGAACGAAACCGAAGACACCTAGTACCCCACATATCCATCGATCTCTAAGTACGTTTGGACGACCACTAACTGATTCCCTCCTCTTGGGCGTATGGCCCAATCAAGATCATCAGTATCACCCAAATGATGTGAAGACCTCCGGTCTTCAACCACCATCTTCATCTTCGACGTATCGTCGTATCAATTATTCAGAATGGGATAAACCCGGCCTTTCTGAATAACTCGCGTATATAATAAACAAGTGTTACACAAACACAACATACGCCTCATTCCAATTCATCAATCACTGACCGTAAATTAGTAAGAGAACAATTCCCCAAATATTATCCCCGAAGGCCGAAACCAACATCAGATCAATACCCAGAAAACCGTTCTGCTTAGCTAACCTACAACTAGTTTCTAAATTTCGCATTCTTAGGGAAAGGTTCCCATTAATTTTATCAAAGATAAATTCCTTTAAATTTATTCTTCAATATTCCTTTGAATATCACTTCAAACTAGTCGGGATTAATGAACCTTACCGAAGTAATCATTAGTTTTAATTTACCAATCCCAACCTATTCATCCCATGAAGTAAAACGGGTAGTACTTCATATCTAACACCACGGTGTTATCGGTAAATTCAATTACCATTTCACGTTCAAATCTAATCAAAGATTTAACTATCGCCTAGAGAAAAACTGGTGATACTCCGTTCTCGATCTTTTCAATCTAATTAAAGATTCATTAAAAATCCACTTAGTTTTAATCTTTGACTGGGTTAAAGAACCAATGTCTTTTAAAACACGGTTCACGATAAACCCAAAATCACATCACATTTCAATCAGTCCCTAACCGTAAATTAGCAAGTGAGCAATTCCCTAAGTATTAACCCCGAAGGCCGAAACCAACATCTGATCAATACCCCAGAAACCATTCAACTTAACTAATATCCAGTTAGTTTCTGATTTTCTTAACTCCTTTGGGTCTAAGAACAATATTATTTAAGATACCGTTCATGACAACCCAAAATCGCATTCCATCAATTATCGGGTTAAAGAACAAGTGTTATTTAAAACACTGTTCACGATAAACCCAAAAATCAATACCCATTCAATTCGAATTAAATATCATTTAATTGGTACACTTCATTAAATCTAAATAAAAAGATTTAATCTTTATCTCAACTGGGCTTAAGAACAGTGTTAATGAAGACACCATTCACGACAAACCCAAATCACATTTGATATTAAATACAAGGCTCTGAATAGAAAATATATCGGCTTATATTCAACATCAAATTTTACAACCAACAAATATCGTGTTGGAAATAACGATATAAATATATATCTTTCAAATTTCCATAACGCTATCCGTATAATCACAAAATCCAACATTGAAATATTCCAAAGACAATTTCGATTCAAATCCATTCCAATTCAAATATTGGAAATTCTTGTTATTTTCAAAACCATTTCAAATTGAATTTATTTATTTAAAAAATAAGTAAATTATTATTCCAGTTCAAAACTAGTTCATTTTTATAAAAATCTATTTTTATCTTTTCAAATATGGAGTTTTCCATCTCAATCCTTCCCAAATCATTTCTTATGATTTTACACAAATTATTACTATTTTTTATAATTTTATCAAGGTCTGTACAGTCGATTTCCATCAACGGCCATCGAACTGCATTTACAGCTACCTTTTCCAAATTTGATTTTGACATAATTCCAAATGCAACTGTTAGATTTCCAATTTCTAATATTCGTTAGAAATCTCTTTTCGATACAAACCCAACGGTTCCAGTTTTAGGAGAATCCGACGGTCGGATCTCCCGTAATGTCCGTTCGAAGTCTATGGTCGAAATTCACGAACTACCGCGGCGCGGCGCATTCTATTCAGGCCATTATATTATATATATAATATATACTTCGTCGATTTACTTTTAAAACGTATTTTATAAATCGTTTTAAATTCGTTTTCAAAGCGATTTCAACTTCTTTTCAAATTAAAATCAAAATTGAATTTTTCCTTATAAATTTGATTTAAATTTATTTCAATTCAAATCGATTTTTAATTCAATTTTAGTTCGTTTATAATTCAATTCAATTTCAATTCGAGTTCATTTCCATTCAATTTCAATTCGAGTCCATTTCTATTCAATTTCAATTCGAATTCATTTCTATTTCGTTTAATTCGAATTTCATTTCAATTCAATTTAATTCGAATTTCAATTCCTTTCAAAATATCAGATTTTGAAATCACTTTCGATATTCATTGTAAAATAAATAAAACCGATATAAATATCGTTCACGTCAAAATGACGTCAATCTAATCAACACAGCTTCATATATTTTTATTTTCAAATATTCTATTTCAAATATTTCTTTTTCAAATATTTCTATTTCAAAACTGGAATGAGGCCCAATCAATTTCCTTAGATTTTATCTCTATGGATTTCCATACCACGCATGTATATATCAACCATGACAAATAATCAACCATCATCCAAAGTGAATTCTACACTATATAAGCATCAAATATAAATATTCAACGCTTATAACAGCCTATCAATCAATCGATCGACATACAACTAATTATTGGGATTATTGTATGTCATATGTCACCCCAATACCCATGTGGGGTTTCAAACAATCAAACACAAATTTTATTTTTGCAGTTGGGTGATGTGTAAAATTTATCGTCCCAATCAATATCAGTCAAATGTGTGTATATAAACAAATCGTCCGATTTGTTTATTTTTATTTTTATTTCATTTCATATACACGTTAAAAATTCTATTTTCAACTATAAAATATTTTAACTATATAAATATTTTATTTTCATTTCACATCACATCACACAATCAACTACACATCAAAATCAAACAAACAAACAAACAAGCCGTCCATGGTCTGTGGACGACGGGTGTCGGGTGCTACTAAACACCGTCTGCATCCTAGTATTTATTTTAACTAGAAATAAATTTAAAAGTGAGGAGTTTTCACAGAGGGTTCCACTCCTCCGTGATTTTCTTTTAAACTGCTGAATGTCTGGATCTGTTTGAAATTCCAATGCAGTCATTTTCACGCTGTTCAAATAAAAATTATATATTTAAATTTATACTGTGATAAAAACCATATTTTTAACTCGCCTTTCCTACTATAAAATCCAATCTTTACTATGATAAGAATTATATTTTCGACTTTTCTATAATATAAAAATTATATTTTTGACCTTTCTATAGTATAAAAATTATATTTTTAACCCGCCTATCTTTTCTAAAATAAAGATCATATATTTTTCTTCCTATCATACATAAATAAAAATACATTCTTTTTCATCTCCGCTCTACGTATATAGCAATCTAATATTTTTTTTCGTTCTTTCTTAAACAAGAACATATGTTTTTACGTATAAAAATCGTATTTTTATTAACTTAAGTAAATAAAAACAATAACTAAACTCACATTCAGCGTTGAGTGTCGGAGTGGGGCACAGGGCGGCTGAGCATCGGATTTTGGGGGTTTTCTGGTTGGCTTCGGTTTTAGGGCATGGGGCACGGTGTTTGCTTGCGTCAGTCATCAGAGGAGGAGGGAGGAAAGAGGAACGGGTGAGGGGGCTTGCGGTCTTCGATGTGGGGTTGGCTAGGGTTTGAAGTGGCAGCTGTTTCGGGTGGAAAAGGGAAGAGGGGAGGTGCAAGAGGAGGAGAGAAGGGTGGTGGCGGCCGTTCGCTGATGGTGGGATGAACGGAGGCGGCGACGAACGGTGGAGGGCCTGGGGTGACGTGAATTCGACGAGAGTTTCCCCTTTTTCTTAATTTTTTTTTCCGATCTGGTGAAGAAGAGAGAGAATAGAGGTGGGGTTGGGATATAATAGTTTTTATATATTTTTATTTAAAAATTCAAAAAGTTGACCTTTTAATTCGATCTCGAAACGAGACCCAACGACTGTCATCCATAGCTAATTACCCACATTCCGAACACAATGGGATATGTATCGTAAGCTGATTCGATCGTTTCAATCAGTTTTTGTCAAAATCAACATATAACTCTATATATTGAATTTGAACGGGCATTTCAATTTACTGGGGTCACATACTGACTCGAAAAATTCCAGAAAAATAGTTTCTAGCTTCGTTTTGATGATACACTCCTAACAAAACTAATTTCATCAAATTCCGAGACCGTTTGAAAAATGACCATTTTCCAGTCGATTAAAATCAACTGAAACTAGTAAAACGCGTTTTCCTTTGCCACGCTCACATATTGATTCGAAAAATTATGAAAATTGGAATCTAGCAATAATTTGACAGCACGGACCCAACAAAAGTGCTTTCGTCAAAATCCGAGGTCGTTTGCAAAATGGCTATTTTTAAGGGCTAGAATTCCATAACGACTATTCTGAATTTTCAACTGGACGTATCTTTTGATTCTCGCTATGAAATTTTGATTTTTGGGATTCGTTGGGAAGATATTCTCAAATAGATTCTACTATTTTTAGTTTCACTAAAATCCGGTTTATTTTGAATTTGGTACATTCATTTGAAATTTGAAATCGAATTATCTAACTACCGCGCAATTTTCAATTCCTTTTATAATTTAAAATAAATATCTATATTGTAACGACGTTCTACATAATATATACGTTCAAATTCTATTCAAAATACATTTCTCGTCGTTATTATTTAAAATCATTCATTTCAAATATTCAAAATTCATTAAAATTGCCAAAATAAAAATTTCAAACTAGCCCAGATTTCCGGGTTATTACAATTATGCAATCAACGATGATACATCTTTATCAGTTAAACACATACACTATAATTCTTCAATATATGTAGGCAAAAACTCATAATTGGGTTTTCTTGACAGTTAATTCTAGTTTTTGATTCGATCACAGCCTGTTGGTTGATTGGAAGAAAACAATAATATAACATGACTGAAGCGCTATTTATAACTAAATACATGAAATCTTATTATGCTGGCTTTAGTGTTATTATCCATCTTTGAATGGTAGTCGGTTTAATTATGGGCCTGGAACCAAGTAAATAATATGTTCTAGCGAAGACAACATAAACAAAGTTTAAGGTAAAGGTTTAGTGTTGTTATTCATATTTGAATTGTATAGTTTGTAATATGTTTAATGATGGGCCTGTTACCAAGTAAAAAAATCCAAAGAAATATTGTTTATCATAGACAACATAAATGAGTTTAAATATTAACCGTAACCGTCTTTGGAGTATCATCTTGAAATTTTAATCAAACTTCATGGTAGGGGTGACATTTATTAGAGTTAACTTATCGAACCAATTCAACCGACATTTATTAGAGTCAACTGACCTTAACTCAATTGAATTAACCGACAAATTCGATTATCTGATCATTCGGTGAACCGGTCGTGCCTACACCTGGTTCATAGAAAAGTTTCATTGCTTTAAGGAATACAACTTAAATTTTGACAGTGGTCCACGTCAATGATGTAGTTCATTGATAAGTGGAAACATGTGTCCTTTGACAAATATTTAACTCGTTGAAAACTATCTATCATGTCATGTATGTTGATTTTGTATATTTAATAGTCAATCTCATTGAAAAAAATTATGTCAAACCAAAATTTCAATTTATATTTTTTGAATTGTAGACCGTTAGCGAATATGACAATTATCAGTGTTACCTTTAATTCGGATTGTTTGTTCCACTCTATAGATCAACATTAAATTGACATTAATGTAGTTTTTCCAAAGACCCTTGTTTGGTCATCTTCTTTAGCGAATTCTAGATCTACTGGCTAAAATCATATGTAGATGAAGCAATAATGGAAGGCTGAAGTGTATCGAGCCTACGGAATTTCATAGAACATCCCATGATAAGTTTATTATATATAGAGTAAGAATCAAAGGTCAAACATTCTAATTTAAACATAATCACCAATAATACAAACTTGCATTACCATTGAATGCGTTAGTTTCTCATCTTGCACAAATCACATATTCACATAGACTTGCAATCAAAAAATTTAGATGGTATTAATCAATTTTGTATAATTAGTTTGGAAAGCAGTGTTGGGTAATAACTGAACACCGGTTCATGATACAATTCGGTCAAGGCTTTTTTGAAATAATGATGAGAAATAGCCAAAGTGAAAGCAATGTAAGTAACATATCTGTTGAAAAAGATATGCAAATTGCAAGAAGAATTAGTTTGATTGCACACATAGTTTGAGATACCATGTAAATGACATGCAAGCTATGCAGCGTTGCATATAGTTACAAATTACACTGTAAAGCTTGACTAAATCATAACTCAAATCATTTGAACAATTGGGCATGAAGAACTTGCAAAATATAAGAGAGCGAGAATTTTACAATAGTACAACAGCTAATTGTTGAATCATTGAAATTATACGAATTGCATCAGTACACCAGCTTAAATTAACTACGAGTATATATTTCAATCTGAATAATATGTTATTTTTAAATATTTAAAAAACATAGCATACAATGATCAATATATCATTACCGTGACTTAAGTAAAATTGTATTATGAACTTCAATTAACATCAAACTTGGCAATCCTGCTTGAAATGTTGGTACGTTCAAGGGCTCCTTCTCATTTCATATTGGAGTCGGTGCTTCAGCATAAAACATATAAAACATTAGTAGCATAACACATAAATTTTTGATGCGCTTTGTAAATAATAGTCTGTAGTATGTACTTGAATAAATAGCAAAGACCAACCCGTAGTTAGTGGCTTAGTGCATACATAAATACAAAATAATAAGGGAGGAAGTGGAAGTATTTGAATTGAAGTTATAACACATAGCCAAATATCCTTGAGAACATTGAAGCTTTATGTCGTAACATTTTGTTAAGGAACTAAACCCAAAATTACATGGACAACTCATTAGTCAGAAAGCTGTAAAGTTTGCTAAGTAACAATAACAAAAGTTGATTTTATGTTCTGTAAGTTATATGCAGCCGTACTCATACGCAATAAAAAAAAACTGAAACAACTTGTGTAAATGAAATTAATCAACAGTACAAATCAGGACACCTTATGATATTGTTTGGATAACTAACTCATATATGTTTTTCTTTTTACCTTTTTCTTACATGCCCATTACAAAAAGGACATAATACAGTGGATAATGCAAATAAATCATTGGATCTTAATTAATGAGAATGTTACTGATAAATAAATTTGTCACATAAATAACTTCAAACATTAGCCAAATGAAACCTATGGTAAGAAAATATAAAACTGATACCTAAAAAAAATATAAAACTGATACCTAAAAACAACTATTATGTAAATTCAACTAGAAAATATAAAACTGATACCTAAAAACAGCTATGATTTAAATTCAACTAGAAAATATAAAACTGATACCTAAAAAAATATAGAACTGATACCTAAAAACTGCTTTGATATTTTAAAGGAAAAGTAATACAAATAATGTATACATCCCACTTTGATTGATCAAAATGACATAATTTCGATTGAGTTGCAAATCTAATGCAAAAATACAAGTACAAAACTGATAGAGCATAAAAATTATAAACACAAAAGCATTACACTGTTAAACCCGAAACTGATACCTAAAATATAGCAAACTGATACCTAAAAACTGCTGCTAACTTCACCATAAAAAAAAGTATTTTCCAGCGACTTTTTTCTTGTTCATCTCTCTCGTTTGATTTTCCACGACGAATTCACGAAATCAAAAAAATCATGAAATCAGATTTACTGCCAAACGAATCAAAATCCACAGCACGTTCATGAATCGACAAAGACGATTGGAACGATAAAATTAGGGCAAATAAAAAAAATTGAGGAGCTCGATCGATATGGATTTTGAAGAGGATTGCTGAAGATTAAAATATGAAAAGAAAAAAATCGCGTTGGAAATTATAGAGGAGATTGAGAAATTTGTGTGAGTCGGATTGTTGAGGAAGAAGAAATCCGCGTACGTAAAGAAGAGAAGAATTAGTTTATTGTCCTTTTGAGTAAAATTTTAGTGGGCTGTCCTTATGGTTAAAAAAGCCTTCAATTTTGTCCTTGTGAATATCTTCCTGTGTTTAAAATACAATTTTTTTGTCATTGCTTTCCAACAACATTTCAAATGCTAACTTGGAGCACTTTTTCTATATTGTTAACCTAGATATACATTAGTTTTGACAATTTAAACATATAAGAATATTTTTTTTTTGAAAAAGAGCATATAAGAATATATATATATATTATATTATATATATCTTAATTTTACAAAATAATATCACCTACGATATTAATTAAGAAACAATATTGTCACTATCAAAGAAAATTCAATTAATACATGACATTCATAGTAATTGGCAAAACAGCCTAAACTAGATTCGCGATGCAACTTAAACGAATATCGTTATTGACTGCTAAAATTGTCGTCACATTTAAAGATTCTTGATTACTCGACATCAATAGTGTTTCGCGTGCTAAAAATAAAAGTGCAGCAAGCAAAGAACACAAAAAATTATAGTGGTTCGGTTCGGATTGAACCCACATCCACTTTGAATGTGTTTGCGTGTTTTTATTAATTATTGAAGGTTACAAGTAGTAGGCATTATAATACAAATTTTGGCAAAGTTTTCAGGAGTTAAATTTTGCATATGCAAAGTCTAGGGAGAAAAATATATTTCTTTTTCTTTCTTTAGCCCTATGCAGCCATTAATGATATCCTAAGTCCTTGTAGAGCTCTCAAATCATGCAAATGTCAACTTTTTGAAGAATGAGGAAGGAGGTATTTGTATGTAGTGGATAAGGTGGGGGTATTTGAGATTTGGAGACGACAGCATGAGATTTCGCATCCTTAGAAGGCGAAATCTTGAAATTCAGCATCCCCATGAAATACATTAGAAGATTTCGTATCCCCGTAGGGATACAAAGCACGTATCATCGGAATACGAAATTTCGTATAATGAGGGATACAAAAATGAAGTGAAATGCATGCTTTTTAGGGGATGCGAAGCACGTGAGGATAGGTGGCGAGGGATGCGAAATGACATGGCTGGTGGCCTTTTGGATACGAGAAGTGGAAGGCGAAGTAGAGGGAAGTGAAATATCTTGGTGTGAGAGCAGGGAAGTCAAAATCACGAGAAGCGAAATTGAAGGAGTCGAAATGTGGTGTAGAGCCCCGTAAATCCGTACCAACTTGAGTTGACTAATATTATACACAGTACACCCAAAGCGCACGAAAATACAGATCTTTAAGAGAAAGAAATTAGAGGATGAGGTAGGAAAGATAAAACTAATAGAATAAAAGAAGAAGAAGAAGAAGAAGAAGAAGAAGAACATAATGAATAGAATCAGAGTAAACACGAATCTCACAACAGAACGAATAAAATTTATTATACAACATAACTTTAAAATACGAAACTGAATTTGTATATGCATACCATATTAGAGTATAATTCATATACATCACAGCGGAAATGATATCGAAATAACTAAAGGTGAGGCCTCCTGCTTCGAGCTCCTCCAAGTGAATCTATAAAATCCTGAAACACTTGACTGCCCGTACAAATTTGGGCATCCAAACGTTTACGAAAACACAAACCAAATAAACTCTGGGTTTGTCTTGGGAATGGTGTGAGTAAACTCCAACCATTTGTTTAACTTTAAAAATCCTTTTGAAACAAAAGGATAATAGTAAGACCATCCCACACATAAACATGGACGGGTTTTACCTTACTATAACCCAAAACATCTTTGATATCAAATCCAGTGATATTATGATAATGTCTAAACAAATAAATATCCAAGTAGCAGGACGCTTGCATCTCACGCTCCACATATATAGTATAAAGTCAAAAACTGCAGGGTGCTTATTGGAGATTGGATTCCAACAGACAAGGTATGGGAGTACCTACCGATCAGTGTACTCTAGAGGGTATACACCTGCAGGGTTCAACAAGAACGTCTTGCAACCCAGCCATACATGACCGACCACTCATTTAGCTTGAGTGTGTCGAATATATTGCCACCCACGGTTGTTGGCCATCCATCCGTAATCCGAAGATACAGAATTGAAAAAGAACAAATATGAATTTTCCCTAGATCGGTGATAATACACCCTGCTTGGGGATGACCCAACTAGCCATGCTGCCTAGCCCAACTTTTGATACTTCCTGGTTGTGAGGCTAGAGGCTACGTCTATCTTCAGAACATCTGATCACCATTCACTTTGTATGCCACATTGTCAAACTCATAAATTCAATAATCGATTTCCAAAAATATCGCGGGTATAAAAAGCTAAGAGGAACGAATTCCTCCATCACCAGACGTAATACCTTTAAAAGGTCAACCATACGTGATTTGTTAGGTATATTCTGTCAGACACTCGTCTATACAAGTTGTCCTGGGACTGGACAAATAGAAATCACTATTTTGGAACATAGCGACCCTTGCATTTCACTCTGTCTTCAATTATCTTCGGCATAATCTAAGTCGCAGCGCTTATGCATATACATAGTGGTTTTCGGATAATAAATCCAATCGGTCTCTCCGTATTGACAACGATGGTCAAAACACTTCGATAGTCGGTTATCAAACTAAAGAAGTAAAAACAAACATTCATTCAAATGTACAACTAAACATCACACAACCACGTGCACTTTTTATTTAACATTCGTTTTTATTATTCGAATTCCCATATCTTACTAGATATTTCTCAAATCCCGTTTTAGCCTTTTTCAAACTTCTTGGAAAAACGTTTCCAGTATTACAAACTCTTATTCTCAAATTCCGTTTTAGCCTAACTCCACTCCTTTAAATGCTCAAAATGCACTATGCGTGTCCCGATACTTCCCCTCACGTCCATTGTACCTTTTTCTTCTCCCATGAACTCATGCTCTAGAATCCACTTCCCTATGCAACGCAATACATCTAGTCCACTAAAATGTAACCAAATGATCCGAAGCTCCTCCACATTAAAACTCTTTTTCTTTGACAGTTCCAAGCATTCAACGTTAACACACATCTCCTTTTCTCCGACCCGTCAACAACCCCATCACCATCTCGCAAGACTAGTAGTACTTATTCACTTTATATTGTCAAAAACCCAAGCCTGTACTTCCTGTCTGGCCCCTCTTCACATCCTCCTCCTGAAAACCTCTTCCAGGAAAACTCCAGTGGCACGAAAACATATGGGTTTTACCCCCTACCCTACTGTTCAAATCTGTGATACTGTATTTTGCCATCGCACCCAGCACAACAGCTATGAGAATGAGGTACGAGTGATATGGCTTCGTATATGAGAGGTTTGAGATTTTTGCCGAGGAGTATTAGATTTGATTTCTATTAAAACTTTTGTTCGAAACTTTCTGTATACAAAGCGCTCGTTTATATATATAACTAAGGACGCTTATGCCTTAAGGAATAGGGCGATGGGTTTTAATAGGTAATTTTAATGTGTAAGGTGATTTTTCAATTTAGCTGAAGTTTAGGGAAATGGCTTTCTTAACTAGGCTATGGGGGGAGAGTAAATACGAAAAGAAAGAATAGGGGAATAGGATAGCAACTAGACCTTTAGGCACTGCTTCTCGTGAAGGCAAATATAGTAGACGCAGACAAGTAGCACTACTAGTTAAGAAACCATTTATATTAGAGCATTTTTCTATTTTCGCCCGATTTAATTTTTTTATTCCACGTATAGCCCTTTTTGAAAATTTGCAAATTTAGCCTACTTTTGGCCAACTCAGTGCTTAGTTGGCCAGGAAATGAGTTTTTCTACGGGCATAATCAATGATTGAGCCCTGTAAAAACCGGTGGCCTCCTCGTAAAGTTTCTTTAAAAAAAAACCGGTGGCCTCCTCGTGACTGTTAAAAGTTAAAACATCCATCAAAATCCAAAAAACCATAAAACCCAAAACCTAAATTAAAACACCAAATCCGAAAAGTTGATGCAAGAATATATATATATATATATATATATATATATATATATATATATATGTGTGTGTGTATATGTATATATATGTATATATATCAAAAGTTGATGCAAGAAAATATGCAGCACAAAAATGCGTAATTGTAGTAGAGTTGGTTTTACCTGTTTGAGGCATTACCATTAATTTTATATTCATTTTCTCTAATATGAATACGTCCATAAATGTAAGCATCAATAATATAGTAATTCAATCCAAATTTTTTTGAAGCTTCAGAGTATGATGAGAAAAAAATGTTATTTTCTTCATTGTATTATGTGTTTAAACAACCAACCTTTGTAGTATTCATAAAATAAAAACAGAAGTTGAAAAAATGTCTGCATACGAAATATATTTGAATTTCATTTCGCATTGTATTTTGGAAATAAAGTGTCAGCTGTTGATGCAAAATAAATTTTGGGTTTTTGAATTTGCATTTATTAAACACAATTTTCATCATTTCCTTCATTGAATGCTCACTTACTCTAAAGGCCAGATGTATGTGTACCTCTATATATTTGTGTGGTGTGTGTGAAATTATTATAATGGTTCACATATAGAAACATCAATGGTGACATGTTGAATGTGTCAATGAGAGTCAATAACCCATCACAAAACTAACTTGCACTCCTTATCAAGTGTGCTGCAAATAACTTGGAAGTTGCACGTTGCTTCTACAATATAAAACAACTGTGCACATAGTAAGAATAAAAAATTATATGCCAAAAAATAAGCATGATTTGTATGTTTGTTAAGTAGAGTTCTAGAATAAGGCTTATTGGTTTAAAATTGAACTGATATCGTATCATACAATAAGTTATTGGACTCGTCCCCATTACCATTAATAACTTATTTTCATAAAATACGCTACACAGAGGTCATATGACGATAAAGTGCACTGATAGCAATTTAATGACAATTATCCATCAAGGGAAATTGTTAAGGTACTTTTTCTCTAAAAATTTCAGTCTCTAGCTTTATAGATCATGATTGAGATTTTGTATTTACCAAAATCCTTCATGTCTCAAGTTCAAGCCGAGTACGTATCACCATTTGCATGTGGATATGAAATTCATAGATCAGTCAACTCTTCAATATGTCTTTTCGGGTCTTGGTTTTAATTGTCATCCCTTTGAAAAACGAACTTGATTATAAGTAGTCACTTGGCATACTGTTATGTTCCAGCAATTGAGTTTTTGGTTTTGGCCTACATAGCATCAATTAATAAAAAATGGTTTTCGAATGAAAATAACAACAATAAAATTTAGATCTAAAAATAAATTATTGATTGAAAGAATTGCTTTTGTTTAATGAGACAGATCTAATCTCCTTTGAGAACATCATTTGGATTTTCATTATTCAAAATAGAAAATCATCACTATTACTTTAATGGCATTAC
The DNA here is from genome assembly GCA_030737875.1 of Allium sativum. Taxonomy (NCBI): domain Eukaryota; kingdom Viridiplantae; phylum Streptophyta; class Magnoliopsida; order Asparagales; family Amaryllidaceae; genus Allium; species Allium sativum. Next base: position 847,781,211 of record CM060918.1, read on the forward strand.
AAAATAGAAGATTTATGTAATCTAAAAGGGGTTCTAATTCTTCAGCCTAGCTTAGGAAAAAAAATTAGACACTCTGAAGTACGAGTTTTTTTTTTTCAAAATGAAAATGAGGACTAATGCATACTACACTGCTTACAGTAATAAACATGTTTTGTTAAGAAAAAAACTATTGCTTTCATTACAAATATAAGTTTACAGGCTTGTATTTTTAGCTAACATAAATTTATGTGATGGTCTGCAAACACTTTCACCCGGATTGTGGAATTCTAGTTTGTAAATGAAAATGCCATTAGATTTGTATAAAGCTATTTTATATAAAACACAATACCACGTCATGTTGAGATATTCAATGAACCAAAAAAAAATACACTTAAAAGAGAAAATGCTTAACATTCATTGTGTAGAGTATCCAAATGATGTCAATTAGCATATTGCCTAGTTAAGATACAAATGAAGTTGCACTAAAATTTCATAACTATTAAACATTATATTATAGAAAGGACTGATTGGTTTTCTTTAAAAGAGCCTAAAGAAATTAGGCAAAGAAGTCTTATGTGTGAGACATATGTGTGTGAGCACGAAAATATTTCCACAATTAGCAATAATAGCATGAAATATAACGTCAAAGTTCGTTTAACCTTCCAATACGGCAACCATATTAGCTGTAGATATGGAAGCATGACTAAAGAGAAAGCATAATAATGTTCAAATGGTACAAAATCTAGTGCATAAAACAATTAAGAAAGTAGCCACTAGATGAATGCATTGGTAAAGCTAATGTGCTTTACATTTTGTATATAAGAATTGAATTCTTTTCTTGAGAAGGTAAATTAATTGAATTCATGTTAAAATCCACCCGTAAATGAATACAGTCAAGAATGAGACAATCGAACAGAAACAATATTCGTAAATTACAATACCTACATCTTGCAATGACCCGAACTAGAATCCTCCATCCAAAATGTAGGGACAATAAAAGCATATGTAAAATACTTATGGAATGTGCAAATCAAGTGGAAGAAGTTAAGAAATTCTAAAAATTTAGATCGTGCAAAGGATAATTTATTTAATCAAGCATTATTTGTAAAGAAAAAAAAAATTCAATCATCATGCTTTGAGACCATGAGTACAATTTAGACTACAATAAAGACATGATAAAACTTATTTAGATTTGTTTGATTCATTTTGAATTTCATGGCTCAAAAAATTATAGTATGCAGGTATGGTAGATCATCTATAAACAGGTACTTTTGGATACAGATATTGTCACATCCACAACTTATTCGGAAACCATTTTCAGTATCAAATATTTGCTCCCACAGATACGAATGAATATGAAAAAAAAGTATCTTATCCGCTAGCGTAAATCATAAAATGTAGATAAAGTTGTTTGTTTAGTATTTTTTTCTCAATGCGATTGACTATAAAAGGATGAAAAATAAACCAATATGATGATGAAAAAATAGTTTTAAGCAATTAGCATTTAGCAAACCCATATAATACAAACTATTAACTTATTTAAAAAGCATATATTTGTTATTGTATTAAAAAACACAAAATGATAATAAGAACCCTAAATAAAACCGGATAGATTATTCACAGATGCGAATACCATTGTATATGGTGGATACCATTGTATATGCATTAGCAATATTTTTTTCAAATATCTAATATTTATCCTTTTATAGGGTACATGTTTAAGATTTTTCGGGTATCTATTAATATACCTAAGGCCTGGTGAAAATAAATTAATTTGTCATGTATGTATACTATATTTAAACATTACAGAAAAGATAACTATTTAAATTCTCACTTGAAATATGTGAAATTATGATAGACAACAGCTTTGTATTATGTATTTACGCCTTGAAAACAAAAGATTGCTAACTCCATTATAGTATAAACCATAAACAAACATTATAATGTAAGATAGAACCATCTCAAAGGTTAAGTTGATCGACTATCATAATTGTTCTTTATTATATTTGCAAAATTCCTATCAACTATTACTGCAAAAAAGATTAGTAGCAGAGTGCAAAGGGCATAAATATGGTGCCCTATCAAATATTCATATAGTGACTTTGCGGTTAGCAGGCTACTTAAAATTAGTTAGAATATCTAACATTTTCAGTACCATCATTAAATCATAAAATCAATCGTCTCTACAGTTTCATAAAATAGATTAGACCAGAGTCAAATGGGCAGTAATCTACATCCGCGCTAAGCATAAACTGAATTCTAAGTCTAATTGGTTCGATGAACGAAAAGGGTTTCATGAATTATAGAATAGAAAACATGCATTTTGTAATTAAAAATCGACCAAAGGTTGCAAACATGACAACGGAAAACACACACCTGGCATTGTAGTTGATGCTTATAAATTGAAATATCTATAAACAGAGAACTATGCCAATTTTGCCAAAAAAAAAGCCAACAGTGTGTAAAAATCAAGCCAAGAAATCATTAAATCCTATAATGTCCGATGGTAATGCATTTCAGCAGGACATTTTTGTAATGCGGCTAAAAATCTAAGCGACAATGGAGAAAATATGTTAATTTCCACAAATGCCTGACCAAGAATTACAAGGAACAATATAAAGCACATAAAGAGAAATCAACCAAAATAAAGTGAATCCATTCACAGAAGAAAGCTAAGAATGAAATAACAATAGATACGACAAAGAAAAAAGATTAGCAAAAAGCACAATGTTAAGATAATCGGAGCCGAAGAGACAAACATCGCGTTTACAAGGAAAAGTAAAAATGCCTATAATGGTGGAAGAAGTGGGATGATAGATGCCATACATTCGATGTTGGATTGCACATAACAATCTCAGACCATCAGAGAAAAAGGAAGACTTTGTGACGATATGAGGAGAAACAAAATGGCGCACTAACAAAGGACGGCACCGGATCTACCAAAAGGTTGGATTATTAGAGTTAACAATGATACCAAGTAGGAAGAATGGCATGAACGGTGACAGTGTACAAAGGACAAAAGTGGGGGATCGTGAATGTCTAGGGTTTGGATGCGAAAGGATGGAGGAATTGTCCGTGCATCGAAAGAAAGGCGAATGCTCCGATGCTACAGTGTAATTTACGTGCAAAGGCTGCGACGCTTTAGCTTAATATACACGTGGTGCAATTTCCTTGAGAGACGGGAGAATGCTTCTGAGGTGTGGAAACTAAACTGAGCTTGAATAGTATAGTATAGATGATTCAAATGTTTGAAGTTATTTAAGTATTGATAATATATCTTGGAAGCATTATAAGCTTACGTGTAAATATATAACTCTTGCATGATTTGGATATATTGATATTATTGCATATGCAAATAAGACTATTTTCTGTCCTATAATACAATAGTCGAAAACAACATAGGATGTTTATAGGACAATACAAGACACAACAGTACATCAATACATTAGTTTCTTAATATTCCACTAGATCCTTCTTTGTGCAAAGTTTGCAACTTAAAATATATGTTGTATAAGAAGATCACAACCTTGAAAAGTATGTATTTTCGATCGTTGTATTAACCAATATCATTAATATGCAATCATTTTTATTTAAATTATCATGACACAACATCTTATATTATATAAATTTTGGATTGTAGGATTTTGTCATTCTTGAGTTTAAAACTAAGGGATAAAAAGCATTAAGCCATTTCAAGCCAGTTTAGTAAGCATGGCGTGTCAGCTGTCGGATCAAGGTTTAATGATGTTTATGTATATGTAGTTGTAGATGATTACTCTTAGTTTACATGAAAATTTTGATAATCATGTATGTTTTCATGTATTGGCAACTTGACAATAATATTTTATGTTTGTGCATCCAAATGTGCCAGTTCTGTAATGTATTCAGTGGACATTTTATATTACGCATAAAGTTTTTACAGATTGATTGTGTCCGTTCAAATGTGATCCCTGTCCCTTTTGTTATTATGTACCATGTATTGTTACTATTTACCAATTCTGTTATAAGCATCTTCCTTCTTACAATGTTGCCTTTATTTCACATGATCAAAAATGATTATTCAGCCGTATAGTGCTTTGGTTCATCAAACCAATCAATAATAGAATTATCAAACGATGATTGCTTTTCAATGGAGGACTAAAATTTGACTTTTGACATAATCTTGGCTTCCTAATATTTCTCTATAAGTACTCATAATATTGTTTCAAGAAAATGGCAGTAGATTACCTTGTGCGTTTTAAGTTTTTCTTCATTTCAAGCAGAAATTTTTACTATTTAAGGATATTTTCACCGTGAACTTTAGCTGACCATAGTGCCTTGCATTGGTTTAAATATAAATTTGATTCTTCAAGTGAACAGATAACATTAGAGTTCCATTACTAATTACAAAAAGTGTAGTTTTATCCAGTGTGCGCAGAACGGGTTCATCAAGGTATCAGTGGATAATTTAACTATTATATAATCAACATAACATAGGTAATAGTAAATAAAATTTTTAATATATTTAAGGACAACTAATTCTCAATTAGGCTTACGACTGGTTCTTATGTATAAGGTCGGTTCGGTCTCTTACTACAAGGTGCAACCATCTACTCTACTCTTAATTTCTACAACTTATTTTGTCCACCCAAAATAATTTATCAAAAAGGATTATCATAAAAATAGAGACTTCAAAACATACTTTATTAAAAAAAATTGTTATGAAATATAACAAGAAAACTAGCGAGCTATACATGCACTATAATATTCACCTTTTACTGAGAGAATTTTATTTTAGACAAAATTTTCACAAGAAATCACTACTTACAAAATATACCCCATTTTATTTTAAAACTCAATACGTATACTTTACATATTTATAACTTTTAAGATTAAACCTTGAATGAACCATAAACCATTTTCCCAAAACTCACAATTTCAAGTTCTTAAAAGTTAACAATCGGGTTAGACTCAAAGCCAGTTTCCAATTTTTGTAGGCTCTCCTAGGCACTCCCATAAAGTCAATTCTCCTAAATATATATATTTTTAATCTATTTTTCTCTTTCTTTCTTTTTAACCTTTTCCAATTTATAAGGTTTTATCACCAAACCCACTAACCCAAAATACTAATCATATGAGATCCATCTTCCTTTCGTACAAATTATATTGTATACTTTCCACCCTAATTTTCTAACGGTCTCAAATTTCCATATTCATTATTTTAGTGTACAAAACAAATATTCCATTTCTTATCATATTATGCTCTTTCTATTTAGTGGGTTCCTCTATGAATCCAGGTATATATATATGTAAGTATATTATTTAAAACAAAACATATTAGAGTATATGAATTGTATACGATGCATAGAGGAGATTAGCATTTACAACACAACAGTCAATGGAATGTTGAATTGACTGCAAACTGAAATCAATTTGGTTCTAGAAGTATTATTATGTCTCGAACAACAATTTACACATGAAACACTAATGGTGATGGAAACATTGAATACATAGGAAGTCAGTGAGGGGAATGCTAGCCATGCCACGGTGGTCTTAAGATGAGCAAAAACAAACCACAGACTGCAAGCCGTTAAAAATAAGGATTGGCAACAATATTAGAGTTAAAGACACTTTCACAAAGGCAAAAGGTAATATGTTCCAAAGCAACTTATGCAATGTAATGGTTTTACAGTTAATCGATTCTGAACACTAAATTAACAACAATTTTAATAATTATCAGTAATGTGGTTATATACAACAACAAGTTGGCTAGTTACAATACAATTTTGAAGGTGTATATGCGTCTTATCTTGATCAAACGAGGAAAAAAATGGCAAAGTAGCAGAAAAGCAAAAGAAGCGGAAATCACTAAATGAAACTAGAAGACAGAACAAGCTAAGGAAAGGACACATATAATGCGGTCAAAATGGTACCAAATGAAAGCTTCATTGCTAATATCAATGCTACATCCACTCACCCAATACCAATGAACGCACCTAGAAACGACAATGGGGCGGGTTGGAGTCTGTTTCTCATGCCCCAGACCCGACCCGGACTTTTTAAATCCTGTCCCATACCCGCTCCGTAGACCCGGTGCGGGTTTGGAGTTTCACCCCATACTCGAAACCCGTATGAGTCAGGGAAGACCCGACCCGCCTCACGACCTGGTGTTATTCTGTTGTATTGTACACAAATTTATATATTTAGCATCCTCCTACTTGATATGATAAATTTCAAACATTTGAATCATCTATACTATACTATTAAAGCTCAGTTTAGTTAAATCATATAAATTTCACTTGTTTAATTAAATCTATTTAATAACATTTCTGTCCTTAAATATTTTTTGTTGGATAAATCATATGTGATAAATTTTTTGTTGGATGCTCAGGATAGAATAACAAAACCACAACTTTTGCCTACGATGGAAGAGAGGGAAAATTGACATGCATAAAAAGGGGGAAAATGTTAGGAAAATAGTAAAACTGAGGTAGGGAGAATTACAACATGCAAAATAAAGCAGTGACAGCGCAACAAAGTATCCTACTAGTAGATGCATAGGACAGTCCTTGAATTTTGAGCCTCATGATAACAAATCCAACATTAAGCATCGCCATGATTGAATTGCAGCGGTGCTCTACTTTAATGGCCATAGTTGTAAATTTTCAACACAAATCCTGTAAAATGTCAAAATGAATACAAACGAATATATTCGTGTTGCGCATATATCATATAGAAATGCAGAATAAAGTATAAAATAATATGCATAACTACAATGATGTGAAGAACAGAAACTGGGTCAGTGTTAGTTTACTGATAGGATCAGTATTTAATTTTGTGAATATTTTAGAAATATTTTTAATATAGTTATGTGTATAATATAAAATGATCACAGAATCAGACAAGTAAATAAAAATGCAAGAAAATTAAACGAAGTAAAAGAAAGAACACAGCGGGATTTTACAATGGTTCAAATTTATCATACATTTAGGTCCACATTGCCTACGGTCTTTAATCAAAATGATTTATTACACTCCTTGATTACAAGGTCACAAAGAGGCACCTTACAGAACTTGAACCTCTGGGTAAGCCAATTTGGCTTGCGAGCTATAGATCCTCACCATACTTGATTTTCGGGAAAACAAGTCACTCCTAATTGCTTTTTACTAGGCATAATCAAATCCAACTATATTTAGGCCTACCTAGTCACACCCATATTTATTTTTGAGTTGATTTTATAATGGATGCAGACTTGGACCTTTTGATCTTGATTTCAATTACCCCGATAACTCTGTTTTGCACTTTGATCTTTGTATAAATGGAGAGAGTTTGATAAAAAAACCAAATAGGAGAAGAAATGATGGGATTGGGTTTGAAAAATCTATAGAATATGCTTATAGAATTTATAATTTTCAAGAGGGTAAAAGATGGAGTGAAGAAATATGACGAAATTTAGTTATTTTCGTTTCTGGAAGAAAGGTATGAACTGAAATAAAGGGATATTGCTGTTACAAAAGAGTTATCGCGAATAGCCACTTCCATTCAAATTTGAATTTTGAAATTTTTCTGTCATATGTTGACATACATGGTGACCCCATGTCGACATATGTAAGACAAATTTTAAAAATGGTTTGTTTTGTAAATATAAACTTATATATTATAATTTAAAACTTTGTAAGGCTATTTTAAAATAGTAAGTGTATATTTTAATACAAGTACACTAATGAAAAATTAAAAAAGCATTTATGTAGAATTTAGGTAAAAACATAATATTTATATAATAAAACTATGTATAATAAAATATAATCAATGTTAAAATATAAATATTAAAATGATAATAGTATCAAATTAAAAATATTATTTTAAAATCAAAATCTATAGTATAATTTAAAATCAAAGTCAAAATGTAAGCATAGTCAAAATAATTAAAACCAAAATAAATATTTGAATTCAAAGTATTGATAAAAATAAAATTATAAGTTTATAAAAAATTAAAGTATAAAAATAAAAGTATAATATTGAAATCTAAAGTTAGTATTTTGAAAAGTATAAGCACTAAAATAAAAGTATAAATAATAAAATCTAAAAATAATTCAAAGTAAAGATATTTTAAAAATTATAAAAAAATTGAAAATTCTTTGAAAGGAATATTTTTAAAAAGGATATATTAATTTTTATTTGTTAAGAATTTGAAATGCATAACTTGTTTTGAAATCATTTTATAAACAGATTTTGAAAATAGGAATAGATTTGAAAAATCATTATGTAAAAATAGAAGAAGATTAGATAAGTGCAACCTGATTTTTAATAAAACTTATAAGAATTTATAATATCTTGAACCCTTGAATTCTTGTAACTTATGAGTCTTCATATTCCAGAATCAATAATCTGAATCTTCAATCTTGATACCGCTCGATCTTGATTATCAATTTTATACATAGTATATGTTAATATATCATGCACGATACTAAATTATATATGTATAAATAAATATATATCTAGAAAATAATTACATATTAAATATAAAATATTCATTACCTGAGGTGGTTATCAACAAAATTACCATCTATGGTACTAACATTATATCTGTCCAAAATAACAAGTATATATATCCCAAAACATCGACATCATGACTATAAATGCTCTAACTGCGAAGTCCAATAGCATATCTCCAGAAGCACCTGACTCCCGAACAACTCAATCGAATACCCGTAAGTGGTCATGACATAAGTAGACAACGACAAAACATAGTCAGAAACAAAGCTTGTTTTGAGGGGAACTATCTTAATATACTATATATTAAACTATACATAAATAAAAAGGAATCATCAAGTCACAACCAACCCTCTCCACAAGTGTGGCTCAGGGAAATCCAAACTGCCTATTAATAAATATAGTAAATCCATCTCAAAGGTAGATTATCATGCCATAATCTTCTCTTCTCCCACAACAATCGTTAGCACAATATATCCCATTGCGCTACGCTAGCCTAAACTACTAATAGCACAGTACTAGCATATACTGATCATCCCGTGATCCCAAAACAATGATAACTACTGCTAAGATCGATAATATATGGCCCGATGCATATAGTGACAACGGTATGACCAAAATAGTACACCATAATGTGTATGGTCACTACTACAAGAGCAAATCGTTGATGAATTGCTACTAGAGAACACCATGTACAATACAAAATCATCAAAGTTGGGGGTAACTCGCTACTGATCAAGTCCATATCTCAGCACGCTATCATTAAAATCGTATACTACTCGCTACTGAGTAACTTCATATCTGAGCTTGTTATCATAAACTCATATACGGCTCGATATTAAGGAACTCTGTATCTCAGCCAGCTAAAAAAAACTCATATATGGTTTACAAATACTAAATTACAAAGTAAAATGCAACAGGTATAAACAGTAATATAAGCAGAACTCTAACTCTTCTCCAGATGCCCAAAGCAACCACGCATAAATCCTGAAACATGCTGTAATGTCCCGGATTCTCAGCCGTTGAATTCTGAATATTTAAATATTTTATTTGAATTATATATAGAAATTCATAGGAATTTATTTAATAATAAATGGATTTTTAAAATATATTGAATATCCTCTTAACTTAAAAATAGAAAAGTCGAGATAGAATTCAAATTAGATTACTTTGAAGTTATATGTATATATTCGGATTAGATGGGTATTTTTATTTGCTTATTTTGAAATTGATTTGATTTAATTTCCGAAAAAAATATGATCATAACGAGATTCATTTTTATAAAATTTAATAATCATATATTTTAGAATGGCACATTACGCTCCAAAAAAAGTCTCATAGAAACAATACATCACCTGCAGTCCATGTTACAAACTCTTTATGCAGTTTGATAACAAAATGTTGGTACTTTCAAAGACCAAAACAAAAGGTACTATATAACGACCCAGATTTTTCTGGTCGGTTTATTTTGAATATTTAATATTATTTTAAATATAGAGCTGATAATATAATTCGATTTTTATATTGAATTATCGATATAATTATCGTAATACGAAATATAACTGAAATCGTAGTTAAAACCCAAATCAAAACAGTTCAGATGATCAGTGTCAGTTTTGTTTGAATATAAAAGCAATAATAATAACTTATTATCGAGGAATGAATTGTTTTAAATTAAATTTTTATCAGTTTAAATTAATATCTCCTCCATACGATTTAATGGAGCTTCGAAAACTGCTCCAGTGTGTTCAAAACAGTGTTATAACGCTAGGAACGTCGGTGGTTGTGCTCAAATAGGGGTTCGTAACCCCGAAATATTTTTTTATAATTAATCTGTGGATAGGCTTGAAATCAAATCAGTATCTATTTGAAAAGAAAACAAAATCTCTTTATCTCTAATCACATTTAATACAGTGTACTTTGCGCACTGTAAACTCCTTGACATTCAAGTATCCTTCGTTATAAAAATCGCGACATTCTCTGCTATTTCTTCAGGAAAAAATCGAACCCACCCCTTAAGTAAGAGAAAATGGCCGATCTCTTTCCCTTTGATTCATTAAAATGGGATTTGAACAACAATTAAAATCCATCATTCGAAACAAAGATAAAACTGTTCCCTTTCCTTTCCAGTCTCTTTCTTAAACAACAGGATTCAGAAATCGATGAAACCTCGCACCAAATAAATAGATGCCTTTGAATCTCAATTCGAATTCGAGAAAAAAAGGGATCATTCGAGTTCGATTTCGAATTTGAATCTGAACTCGATTTCGAATTTTCTGAGTTCAGTGACCAATGCGAAGACGACTTGGAAGCCGAGGTTTTCACGATTTTCAGGGCTTCAGGGTATCGACGTCAAATTGGTGCGATGATGATGATGAACGGAACTGGAGAATTGGCGTTCGAATGGAGTACTGGTGGAATGCGATTCATTGGGTAAAACTGAGGTGCACAGTCGGTTTTGCAGTGGAGTGTAAGGAGAGTTTGTGAGCTGTGCGTGGAAATTCCTGTTTGGGTTTTTCCCTTTCTGGTGTTAACTGAAGTCACAATTCAGTGCTGAGACCCCTACGTGAGTTTCAGGTGGATTTTTGCAAGCCAGTAAATGGGAAGATCGAAGTTCATGTCAGTGGGTGATGAACTGGAAGCAAGTTCGAATGTAGTGAAACAGAAGATGGTTAATGTTACAGCAGGATTTAGGTAATTTAATTCTTAATTTAATTTACTATAACCCTATTTATTTTATAATGGGGCGTTTAAATTTATTTAAACATTTAACTAGATCATTAAACCACTAGTAACAGTAATTAGTGTATTAAAAGTAATTTGATTTAAATATCGTAACATCCGCCTATATTTCATACAATAACAGAAACAAACGAAACAAAAGTATGTTGGGATCAGGGAGATAATATATGCGCAATGAAATTAGCTGGAACTGGATTGAAATCAGTATGGACTGCAACGAAAAATCATCGGTGAGTAAATCTCACTCACCTTATATTTATAATTATTTTTATTCGTTAAAAATAATTGTTTGATGCTTGTTTGAATGCTTTCTGGTTGATTTAAAAATATTAGTTATTTAGGATATATATATATATTGGGTTAATGATTGGTTGGATTCCCGCAGTCTCATTAGCGGATGCCCGCGATTTCTTTAGCGGTTGATTACCCTATACGCCCCACGCTATGATAGTGGATGACCTTCATACCGTGATATCCTGCCTCGAAGCAGGATGGGTATTATTTCTGTTGATTAACGTTTGTGGATGCAGGAAAACAGGTTGGAGGAATCCAACTCGATTCCTCAAAAATATATTATCTATTTGATTGTTTGCTTGATTTCATATATTCATATATGACATGTTAAAAATAAAATGATAGAAAATTGGGTGATTTGATTGTTTTAAATATCAATGGGCCAAGTGTTAATTTATTTAAAATATCGTGAAAAGGATATTTAAGATTAAAAAGGGAAAATTCTATTTTTTAAATAGAATTTTGAAATTTGAATGGAATAAAAATATAAACTTGTTTTGAAAAATAGAACAAGTAGTTCCTTTATAAACAAAGTTTATATATAGTTCTTTTATAACGAAGTTATAAATGAAGTAAAAAGAATTATCACTTGATAATTCAGAAATAAAAATACAAGTGTGAAATTGAAAAGAGAAATTTATTTTCAAAAAAAATAGAAATATCGATTTCAAAAGGAATTGAAATCTAGACTTGTTTAAAGAAGTTGAATATAAAAATTCAAATGGAAATTTGAAATAGAAAATTTAAGTAGAATTTGAAATAGCATTTCAAAAATAGAATTTGAATGGAGTTTGAAAATAGTTTTGAATATAGAAATCCAAACGAAGTTTGGAAATAGATTGGAATTCAAATAGGAATTAAAATAAAATTTGAATTCAAAGGAATTCAAACAGAATTTGAATTCAAAGGAATTCGAATGGATTTGAATAAAAATAGTTCAAATGAAACTCAAATATAGAGATTTGAAAATAATGGAATTTAACTTTAAGATTTGAAAATAGAAATTAAAGATAGAAATTTAAGCGAAATGTGAGTATATAATTTGAATAAGAGAAATTCAAATAGAAATTTAAATAAGAGATTTGAAATAGAATTTGAATATAGAAATTCAAATGAAATCTGAATATAGGATTCAAATAGAAAATTCAAAGGGGATTTGAATATAGATATTCAAATGGAGTTTGAATATATGAAATTCAAAGGAAAATCAAATATAGAATTTGAACGAAGAAATTCAAATGGGATTTGAATAAAGGAAATTCGAATATGGAAATTCAAATAGAATTTGAAAAAAATAGAAGTAAATTGAAATTTGAATATATAATTTCTAATAGAAGTGAAATAGATCGGAAATGCTATGTCAAATTGGGACAAATTGATTTGACATACATTTAAAATATATCAGAATGAAGTGGAATTTATTATAAACGAAGTTTAAACATTTATATTTATAAATATAATTAAAACGAACTCGCCGCAGCGCTGCAGTTCGTAAATTGTCGTTTCGAACTTCAATTGAGTATACAGAATTCAATTGAAGTGGGAATTCTTTGAAACTAGAAACATCGGACCGATTTGATAATAGTTTTCTAATGAAGGAGAAAAATCTGGATTTCGTCGAATAGATTTTGAGTTATATCAAAATCAAATTTTCAGAAAAGCAGCGCCAGAATCGTTTTGGAAACCATAATGGTTTATTTAATGTTATAAAAGGATTTCAAGCGAATAAAATCCGAATTTCTATTTAGAAAATTTCAGAGTTGAGTTGTAAAATATATGCGAATTCAAGTTGTGTAAATGAATATGATTTTTGAAACAGAAACCAGATTTTTAATTTATTTAACTAATTTGAATAGAAATTAGTTAATGAGATTTTGAATAGATACTGGACTTCGAATAAGTGAATTCGATTTGAAAATTTATATTCGAAATCAAAAATGAAACTGGAATTGAAATTGAAATTGAAATTCAATTTGGTTATGAGCAAGTTAAATATTTTGTTTGAACATGTTATCTTCAAACAAAGAAGCGAAATAGACAAAAATAGCTAATTAAAGAATAAATGAGCGAAACTGAATTCAAACGATTGGATTGAGTTGTATTGAATTGAAAACAGGTGAGCATGTGTTAGACATGTATGGGATGAGATATATGAAGATTTTAATTTATGTGCCCGACAAAAAGGTACATGTTTAAATTCATATATGAGATTTTATGCGCCTTATCGGCAAGCTGCTTGGCTTTTTCTTTTTCTTTTGAATTGGTGAGGGCCATGGGAGGTTATTTGAAATATCCTGATGCTCCCGGTACAAAGGAGGTTATGGCGAAATTTTCCGGAAATTTAAGGATTTAGAATATTTTTAAGATAATTTGATAGTTAGAAACCAACATATCGATATATAGAGAATTCGATAAGGCAGCGAAATCAAAATAGAATATTGTAAAACAAAAGGGAAATCTATAAATTAAAAATAAAAAGCGAACATATATACATATTTTAAAAATGAATAATTGCGTTTTATAGTGTGTTTATTTGAGGTAAGTGGTTTTGCCGTTTTGAAGTTGAGGATGTTTTCAGTTAAGGTCAGAGAGGTAATTTTACCCAAACTTGATTGATTTCGTTTTTAATGGATAAATAGCAAGATCCAGTCTCGAAGAGAAGTGTTTGAATAATAGTTTGGTTGAATAAAATATTTTGGGTTGTTTGTAAAAATGTTGTATACAACATTCGTTTTAACTCAAGTGATGAAAGTTTGGAAATATAAAAGTAAAAATTTCCTGAGTATAATTAAAATAATCGGGATAGAGATAAGTGATTGAAATTGTTTTCAATTGAAAATAGAGACATTTTTTAATATATAGAAAATAAAAGAAGTTGATATTTGGAAACGTTTTCCAAATGGCATTAGAGGCAAGATGATTATTGAGAATATTTGGTTAACAAATATTGATAGAGAAATGGAGAAGATATTTAATTAATGAAATATTAATTAAAGAGCCCAGTGATTTGATTGATATGTTGAGTGAACACTTGTTTTTATTCGATAGTTAAATCACAGACTATCGAAGTTTTTACCATCGTTGTCAATATGGAGAGACCGGTTGGATTATTATCCATGAACCACTCTGTATTGGAAGTAGCGTTGCGAATCAGATTATATAAAGATAATCAAAGACAGAGTAAAGTGCAAGGGCTTTTTCTATTAATAGAAATCGTGCGTTCTGTTTCGTCCAATCCCAGGACGAATGTATATGGACGAATGTCTGACAAAGTATTTCCAATGATCAAATGGGTTGGTCTGTATAAATATATATGGTTGCAACGGATTTATTCCCTTAGCATAACATCTAGAATATTTGTGCAAATCAATTAGTGATTAACGGATCTGATGATGTGGCATTCAAAGTGATTGTGCTAACAGAAAATGATAAGTAATCATAGCCTCAGGCCTCAACAACCGGGAAATGACAAAAATCGGGCAGGCAGCATGGCAATGTGGGTCGCTCCCATTAGGATGTATAATCACCTATCTAGAGATTCATTTAATCCCTTATTCTATTCGATGCTGTCCCAATTGGGAGACAGTTGCTGATCCCAACCGTTGGTGATATACATTCGATACACTCAAGCGAAATGAGTGGTCGGTCATGTGTGGGCCGGGTTGCAAGAAGTTCTTGTTGAACCCTAGTGTATCGCCTCTAGAGTACATTGATCGGAAGGTGGTTCCATACCTTGTCATGTTGGAAATCCAATCTCCAATAAGCGCCATGCGGTTTTTTTTATTTCATACTTTTTACGTAGAGCGTGAGATGTAAGCGTTCTGCTATTTGGTTATTTACTTGATGTAGACATTATTATAATATCACTGGATTTTCGTATCAAAGTGTTTTGGGTTATAGTAAGGTAAAAACCGTCCATGTTTATGTGTGGGCTGGTCTTACTATTATCTTTTCTTTTGAAAGGATTTTAAAAGTTAAACAAATGATTGGAGTTTACTCACAC
Source organism: Allium sativum (assembly GCA_030737875.1). Classification (NCBI taxonomy): domain Eukaryota; kingdom Viridiplantae; phylum Streptophyta; class Magnoliopsida; order Asparagales; family Amaryllidaceae; genus Allium; species Allium sativum. The sequence continues at coordinate 847,796,701 of CM060918.1, forward strand.
CAGTCCCATGATTGACCCAGAGTTTATTTTGTTTTGTTTTCCCTAAACTCTTGGGTGCCCAAATTTGTACGGGCAGTCAAGTAGTTGGGATTTCATAGATTCAATTGGAGGAGCTGGAAGCAGGAGGCTTCACCAATTAGCTGTAGATTATCGTATTTCCGCTGTGTACTATGTTGTATCTGGAAACAGGTGTTTATAACTGTTCCAGAAATGACTGTTGTGCTCTGATGATGGTATGTATATAAAGTTACTGATTCGTATTTCAAAAGTTATGTTATATAATATATTTTATTCGTTCCGCTGTGAGTTTGTGATCTTCGTTTTTCTTCTATTCTAATATTTCTTTCTTCTATTTCTCATCCTCTAATTTCTTTCTAATAATGATTCGTATTTCTGAGCAATTTGGGTTGGACGTATGGTATTATTAGTCAACTCAGATAGTACGGATTTACGGGCCATTACAGTTGGTATCAGAGCTTGGGTTGAGCGAATACCTAGGCGTTGGTGGGATGTGCTCATTAGAGATAGGGTTTGTAATACCCTAGAATGAGTTAAGTGTATATATATGAGAGAGCGTATTTGTAAGTTGATATAAAAAATTGTTTTATATTGTGTTGGCTTGTCTGTTGAGTGGTTTATAAATTCTGGTCGAATTGTGGGACGCCACGAAGTCGATAGGAATTTCTAAATGCTTGAATAGAAGTTTGAACACAATATTGTTTTAAAGTGGGTGAACAAAATTATTTTACCCAAAATTCTATTTTGATATGGAAAGAATAATTTTTGAAATTATTATATTATATGGATGAGTTGGATGTTAATAATCAAATTTGATTATATAAATTGGAATGGTTAAATATAACCACATAGAACTTGTACATGAATAAGATATACAATTGAGGTGAATTATAATTGAATTTAAAAACAGAATTCAGAATTTAAATCCTGGGAGTTTTGTAAAATATTTTCGAAGTATATTAGAATAATATAGCTTTGTTTTAAAAGGATTTTTAAAAGAAGCCATTTCAAATGGATTTTGAAAATGATAAAGCACTAAACTCACGTCAGTAGCTGGGAAATAATTCTGATGATGACTGTAGCTTCATCAGTGTTCATTTTCGAGTTTCTAAGTGATGGATTGCTACCTTAGAAAAGTTTTGGTGGAAATTTATTTGAAAGAAAACAAGTTTAGTTGAAAAATTCAAATATTTTGAATTTGAAAAGATTATAAATATATGTACATGTTGAAGTGATTTCAAAAGGATTTGAAATGATAACCCTGGGATTTGGATTCTGGAAGTGGAATTTAACTTAAGCTAGTTAAATGGATTGAAGTGAATCAATTAACTAGAATCAATTTGAATAGGTTTAATGGAATATAGATTCGATATAAATGGATTGATCATAGATCATTCGAATTAAAATAAGGAAAACCAAAAGTTTTGGTGGAATTAAATTTGTTGGAATAAGAGGAGTTGGGTTTCAATATAGGTGAGATTTTTAAAAGTAATGGATTTGTACCATTTTCCTTTCTTAGCAATTTCGAGGACGAAATTATTTTAAGGGGGGAAGAATATAACAACCCAGATTTTTCTGGTCGGTTTATTTTGAATATTTAATATTATTTTAAATATAGAGCTGATAATATAAATCGATTTTTATATTGAATTATCGATATAATTATCGTAATACGAAATATAACTGAAATCGTAGTTAAAAACCAAATCAAAACAGTTCAGATGATCAGTGTCAGTTTTGTTTGAATATAAAAGCAATAATAATAATTTATTATCGAGGAATGAATTGTTTTAAATTAAATTTTTATCAGTTTAAATTAATATCTCCTCCATAAGATTTAATGGAGCTTCGAAAACTGCTCCAGTGTGTTCAAAACAGTGTTATAACGCTAGGAACGTCGGTGGTTATGCTCAAATAGGGGTTCGTAACCCAAAAATATATTTTTTATAATTATTTTGTGGATAAGCTCGAAATAAAATCAGTATCTATTTAAAAAGAAAACAAAATCTCTTTATCTCTAATCACATTTAATACAGTGTACTTTGCGCACTATAAACTCCTTGACATTCAAGTATCCTTCGTTATAAAAATCGCGACATTCTCTGCTATTTCTTCAGAAAAAAATCGAACCCACCCATTAAGTAAGGGAAAATGGCCGATCTCTTTCCGTTTGATTCATTAAAATGGGATTTGAACCACAATTAAAATCCATCATTCGAAACAATGATAAAACTGTTCCCTTTCCTTTCCAATCTTCTTCCTAAACAGCCGGATTCAGAAATCGATGAAGCCTCGCACCAAATAAATGGATGCCTTTGAATCTCAGTTCGAATTCGAGAAAAAAAGGGATCATTCGAGTTCGATTTCTAATTTGAATCTGAACTCGATTTCGAATTTTCTGAGTTTAGTGACCAATGCGAAGATGACTTTGAAGCCGAGGTTATCACGATTTTCAAGGCTTTAGGGTATCGATGTCAAATTGGTGCGATGATGATGATAAACGAAACTGGAGAATTGGCGTTCGAGTGGAGTACTGGTGGAATGTGATTCATTGGGTTAAACTGGGGTGCACAGTCGGTTTTGCAGTGGAGTGTAAGGAGAGCTTGTGAGATGTGCGTGGAAATTCCTGTTTGGGTTTTTCCCTTTCTGGTGTTAACTGAAGTCACGATTCAGTGCTGAGACCCCTACGTGAGTTACAGGTGGATTTTTGCAAGCCAGTAAACGGGAAGATCGAAGTTCATGTCAGTGGGTGATGAACTGGAAGCAAGTTCGAATGCAATGAAACAGAAGATGGTTAATGTTACAGCAGGATTTAGGTAATTAAATTCTTAATATAATTTACTATACCCCTTTTTATTTTATAATGGGGAGTTTAAATTTATTTAAACATTAAACTAGATCATTAAGCCACTAGTAACAGTAATTAGTGTATTAAAAGTAATTTGATTTAAATATTGTAACATCCGCCTATATTTCATACAATAACAGAAACAAACGAAACAAAAGTATGTTAGGATCAGGGAGATAATATATGCGCAATGAAATTAGCTGGAACTGGATTGAAATCAGTATGGATTGCAACGAAAAATCATCGGTGAGTAAATCTCACTCACCTTTTATTTATAATTATTTTTATTCGTTAAAAATAATTGTTTGATGCTTGTTTGAATGCTTTCTGGTAGATTTAAAAATATTAGTTATTTAGGATATATATATATATATATATTGGGTTAATATCGGTTGGATTCCCGTAGTCTCTTTAGCGGATGCCCGCGGTTTCATTAGCGGATGATTACCCTATACGCCCCATGCTATGATATTGGATGACCTTCATACCGCGATATCCTGCCTCGAAGCAGGATGGGTATTATTTCTGTTGATTAACATTTGTGGATGCAGGAAAACAGGTTGGAGGAAACCAACTGGATTCCTCAAAAATATATTATCTATTTGTTTGTTTGCTTGATTTCATATATTCATATATGACGTGTTAAAAATAAAATGATTGAAAATTGGGTGATTTGATTGTTTTAAATATCAATGGGCCAAGTGTTAATTTATTTAAAATATCATGAAAAGGATATTTAAGATTAAAAAGGTAAAATTTTATTTTTTAAATAGAATTTTGAAATTTGAATGGAATAAAAATATAAACTTGTTTTGAAAAATAAAACAAGTAGTTCCTTTATAAACAAAGTTTATATATAGTTCTTTTATAACGAAGTTATAAATGAAGTAAAAAGAATTATCACTTGATAATTCAGAAATAAAAATACAAGTGTGAAATTGAAAAGGGAAATTTATTTTCAAAAAAAATAGAAATATCGATTTCAAAAGGAATTGAAATCGAGACTTGTTTAAAGAAGTTGAATATAAAAATTCAAATGGAATTTTGATATAGAAAATTTAAGTAGAATTTGAAATAGAATTTCAAAAATAGAATTTGAATGGAGTTTGAAAATAGTTTTGAATATAGAAATCCAAACGAAGTTTGGAAATAGATTGGAATTCAAATAGGAATTAAAATAAAATTTGAATTCAAAGGAATTCAAACAGAATTTGAATTCAAAGGAATTCGAATGGATTTGAATAAAGAAATTTCAAATGAAACTCAAATATAGAGATTTGAAAATAATGGAATTTAACTATAGGATTTGAAAATAGAAATTGAAGATAGAAATTTAAGCGAAATGTGAGTATATAATTTGAATAAGAGAAATTCAAATAGAAATTTAAATAAGAGATTTGAAATAGAATTTGAATATAGAAATTCAAATGAAATTTGAATATAGGATTCAAATAGAAAATTCAAAGGGGATTTGAATATAGATATTCAAATGGAGTTTGAATATATGAAATTCAAAGGAAAATCAAACATAGAATTTGAACGAAGAAATTCAAATGCGATTTGAATAAAGGAAATTCGAATATGGAAATTCAAATAGAATTTGAAAAAAAATAGAAGTAAATTGAAATTTGAGTATGTAATTTCTAATAGAAGTGAAATAGATCAGAAATGCTATGTCAAATTGGGACAAATTGATTTGATATACATTTAAAATATATCAAAATGAAGTGGAATTTATTATAAATGAAGTTTAAAAGTTTATATTTATAAATATAATTAAAACGAACTCGCCGCAGCGCTGCAGTTCGTAAATTGTCGTTTCGAACTTCAATTGAGTATAGAAAATTCAATTGAAGTGGGAATTCTTTGAACAAGAAACATCGGACCGATTTGATAATAGTTTTCTAATGAAGGAGAAAAATTTGGATTTCATCGAATAGATTTTGAGTTATATCAAAATCAAATTTTCAGAAAAGTAGCGCCAGAATCGTTTTGGAAACCATAATGGTTTATTTAATGTTATAAAAGGATTTCAAGCGAATAAAATCCGAATTTCTATTTAGAAAATTTCAGAGTTGAGTTGTAAAATATATGTGAATTCAAGTTGTGTAAATGAATATGATTTTTGAAACAGAAGATTTTTAATTTATTTAATTAATTTGAATAGAAATTAGTTAATGAGATTTTGAATAGATACTGGACTTCGAATAAGTGAATTCGATTTGAAAATTTATATTCGAAATCAAAAAGGAAACTGGAATTGAAATTGAAATTGAAATTCAATTTGGTTATGAGCAAGTTAAATATTTTGTTTGAACATGTTACCTTCAAACAAAGAAGCGAAATAGACAAAAATAGCTAATTAAAGAATAAATGAGCGAAACTGAATTCAAACGATTGGATTGAGTTGTATTGAATTGAAAACAGGTGAGCATGTGTTAGACATGTATGGGATGAGATATATGAAGATTTTAATTTATGTGCCCGACAAAAAGGTACATGTTTAAATTCATATATGAGATTTTATGCGCCGTATCGGTAAGCTGCTTGGCTTTTTCTTTTTCTTTTGAATTGGTGAGGGCCATGGGAGGCTATTTGAAATATCCCGATGCTCCCGGTACAAAGGAGGTTATGGCGAAATTTTCCGGAAATTTAAGGAGTTAGAATATTTTTAAGATAATTTGATAGTTAGAAACCAACATATCGATATATAGAGAATTCGATAAGGCAGCAAAATCAAAAATAGAATGTAATAACCCGGAAAATCTGGGCCAGTTTAAAATTTTTATTTTGGCCATTTTAGCGAATTTTGACTATTTAAAATGAATTATTTTAAATAATATCGACAGAAATTTATTTTGAATAGAATTCGATGTATATATTATATACGTCGTCGTTAGAATATATAATATTTATATATAATTATAAATAGAATTGAAAATGGCGCGGTAGTTCGATAATTCGATTTCAAACTTCAATTGAATGTACCGGGTGCAAAACAATCCGGATTTTAGTGAAACCAAAAACATTAGGATCTGATTGATAATATCTTTCCAACGAATCCGATAAATCAAGATATTTGTTAATGAAATGAATTGAAAACGAATTCGAAATGAATTGAATTGAAAACGAATTCGAAATGAATTGAATTGAAAACGAATTCGAAATGAATTGAATTGAAAACGAATTCGAAATGAGTTAAATTGAAAACGATTTCGAAATGAATTGATAACGATAATGAATTGAATTGAATTGAAAACGATTTCGAAATGAATTGAATTGAAAACGAATTCGAAATGAATTGAATTGAAAACGAATTCGAAATGAATTGAATTGAAAACGATTTCGAAATGAATTGAATTGAAAACGATTTTGAAATGAATTGAATTGAAAACGATTTCGAAATGAATTGAATTGAAAACGATTTCGAAATGAATTGAATTGAAAACGATTTCGAAATGAATTGAATTGAAAACGATTTCGAAATGAATTGAATTGAAAACGATTTCGAAATGAATTGAATTGAAAACGATTTCGAAATGAATTGAATTGAAAACGATTTCGAAATGAATTGAATTGAAAACGATTTCGAAATGAATTGAATTGAAAACGATTTCGAAATGAATTGAATTGAAAATGATTTCAAAATGGATTGAATTGAAAACGATTTCGAAATGAATTGAATTGAAAGCGAATTCAAATGAATTCAAATTGAATTGAATAGAAATGAATTTATAAAGAAGAATTCAATTTTGATGTGAATTGAAATGGAAGTTGAAATTGTTTTGAAACGAATGTAGAACTATTTATAAAATTCATTTTAAAAGGAAATCGAAGAAATATATATAATATATATATATTATATATATAATGGCCTGAATAGAACGCGCCGCGCCGCGGCAGTTCGTGAATTTCGACCATTTATTTCAAACGGAAATTGCGGGAGATCCAACCGTCGGATTCTCCTAAAACCGGAACCGTTGGGTTCGTATCGAAAAGAGCTTTCCAATGAATATTAGAAATTTGAAATCTAACGGTTGGATTTGGAGTTATGTCCAAATCAAATTCGAAAAAGGTCGTTGTAAGTGCAGTTCGATGGCCGTTGTTGGAAATCGACTGTACGGGCCTTGGTAAAATTATTAAAAATATCTATAATTTGTGTAAAATCATAATATATGGATTGGAAAGAGTTGAGCTGGAAAATTCCACATTTGAAAAGATAAAAATAGATTTTTATCGAAATAAACTAGTTTTGTACTAGAATTAAAATCAATTTATTTTTGAAATAAATAAATTGAATTTGAAAGTGATTTTAAAAATAATCAATACTCCCAATACGTGGATTGGACTGGAGATGAATCGAAATTATCTTCGGGATATTTCGATGTTGGATTTCGTGACTATACAAATATTGTTATGGGGATTTGAAAGATATATTTTATATCGCTATTTCCAATACGATATATGTTGGTTTCAGAATTTGATATTGAATGTAAGCCGATATATTTTCTATTCAGAGCCTTGTATTTAATATCAAATGTGATTTGGGTTTATCGTGAATCGTGTTTTAGAAGACATTGGTTCTTTAACCCAGTTAAAGGCAAGATATCGATTTTTGAGAAGATTAAAACTAAGTGGAGTTTTAGTGAATCTTTAATTAGATTGAAAAATGAATTGATTATTTAAATTATCAAATCTGAAAGGTGATCGAGAATGGAGTACCACCAGCTTTGCTCCAAAGCGATAGTTAAATCTTTAATTAGATTTGAACGTGAAATGGTAATTAATTTTACCGATAACACAGTGGTGTTAGATGTGGAGTATTACCAGTTTTCTCCATGGGATATATAGGTTAGGATTGGGAAATAAAATAATAATTACTTCGTTGTGGTTCTCTAATCCCGACTAGTTTGGAAAACCATAATATGGTTTGAAATGATATCCAAAGGAAGATTAAAGAATAAATTTAGAAGAATTTATCTTGAATAAAATTAATGGGAACCTTTCCCTAAAAATGTGATTTTGTGAATAGAAGAATATTCTGAATTGGAATGAGGCGTTTGATGTGTTTGTGTAACATTTGTTTATCATATACGTGGGTTATTCAGAAAGGCCGGGTTTACACCCATTCTGAATAACCGATTCGACGAGATGTCGAAGAGGAAGACGGTGGTTGAAGACCGGAAGTCTTCACATCGTTTGGATAATTACTGACGATCCTGATTGGGCTGTACACCCAAGAGGATGGAAATAGTTGGCGGTCGTCCAGACGTACTTGGAGTAGATGGATATGCGAGGAAAGTGCCTCCGGTTTTGTTCAGACCTAGAACGGACTTGTAAATGGATGGTGTGTCTGACATTGTATTCCTTTATATTGTATTTGTTGATCTCTGCTAAATATATATCTGTTTGGTGGCGGAGAATTTATTCTCTTGCTTAACGCCCTTCTCTGAGACATATGAGCTCAGAGGTTATATATTGGCAGAAATCAGTGGTACGATATGGATTGATAGTGTGGCATACTGAGATGCAGTGATCCAGACTTTTGTTGAAAAGCAAAGTTTGGTGGTTGATGATCAAAGCGCAGCTGATATAGCATGGCTTTTTGTATAGCGTTGATCCGCGAGCCTCACAGCCCGGGATGGTGGTAAACTGATGGTTTGATCAGTATACATTTTTAGTGTAGTGGATTCGGTCGACCGATATTGAGCTTCGTGCTCGGAGGGATAGAGTAAGCGGTGTTTTCTCTTGCTGGGACGTAAGCCGTGGTGATACTAGAGTCCCAAAAGTGCGGATGTGCATAGCGGTGTTTTCTCTCGCTGAGACGTAAGCCGCGGTGATTTGTACTACGCGATCGATCTTTCGAATCAGGAGCCACCATGATGGAAATCCAATTTCCAATACGTGTATTTCGGCTTTATTTGTAGAGCCTAGTATGGCGACATAGTGGGATGGGGCACTCATGCCGTCTATGATTTATATTTATGATTGAAACTGTTTTGACCCTATACACTTATTATAGTATCAAATGATTTGTTTTAAACGTATCAAGCATGTTTGGCTGTTATAAGGTAAAACCCTATCCTCCGGCTTGCGTTGCATTGTGTGATGGGACCTGGGTCTTATAATAGCTTCATTTTTCGAAAAAGCATTGCGCTGTTTATTCTATGCACTAGTATTCTTGGGAGGAAACCCGTTCCGTGTTATACGGCGTGGTCCCTTGAATTACTCTCTTTTAAAGTAAAGTTTTAAATAACTGTTTTAGTTCTCACACCAGTCACATGACTGACCTGGAGTTTATTGTTTTAACCTAAACTCCGGGTGCCCTAATTTTCGACACGGGCAGCTAGTAGTTTTGGTTTTGCAGATTTATATTCACAGGATCCTGGTTTACAGCTGGAATGATATCCGGAAAGCTTTGTATCCGTATATCTCTTCTAGTTGTGTATTGTATTATTTTCCGCTGCTAGGTATTTAAATGTAATTTAAATCTCTGATATTTCTATGTAATATTCATTTATACTCTGTATATTCTTGTAATCTGATGCATTGTTGTAATAACAGTGAAATGTTCTTCTGTTTGTGTTCTGATTTGTCTTGTCCTCACAGTAATTCGTTCTTTCTCATCTCTTCGGAGACCGGGGAAGTTTCGGGTCGCTTCATAGAATATTGTAAAACAAAAGGGAAATCTATAAATTAAAAATAAAAAGCGAACATATATACATATTTTAAAAATGAATAATTGGGTTTTATAGTGTGTTTATTCGAGGTAAGTGGTTTTGCCGTTTTGAAGTTGGGGATGTTTTCAGTTAAGGGTTTAGAGGTAATTTTACCCCAACTTGATTGATTTCATTTTTAATGGATATATAGCAAGATCCAGTCGAAGAGAGGTGTCTGAATAATAGTTTGGTTCAATAAAATTGTGACGGCCGGGAATTTCGCTCGATCCGAATCAGTCGTTAAACCGATCTAGACCGTTTGAAACCCCTAATCGTTTGAGAACAGGACAAAATAGAATGCAGACGGAAGAACATTTCATTGTTATTACAACAATTCCATCAGATACAAGAATATACAGAGTATAATTGAATAAATTACATTCGATAAATATCAGAGATTACAATAAATTACATAGCAGCGGAAAATAATACAAAGCACAACTGAAGGTGATATACGGATACAGAGCTTTCCGGATATCATTCCAGCTGTAAACCAGGATCCTGTGAATGTAAATCTGCAAAACCAAAACTACTAGCTGCCCATGCGGAAAATAGGGGCACCCAGAGTTTAGGTTAAAACAATAAACTCCAGGTCAGTCATGTGACTGGTGTGAGAACTAAAACAGTTATTTAAAGCTTTACTTTAAAAGAGAGTAATTCAAGGGACCCCGCCGTATAACACAGAACGGGTTTCCTCCCAAGAATACCAGTGCATAGGATAAACAATGCAATGCTTTTTCGAAAAATGAAGCTGTTATAAGACCCAGGTCCCATCACACAATGCAACGCAAGCCGGAGGATAGGGTTTTACCTTATAACAGCCAAACATGCTTGGTACGTTTAAAACAAATCATTTGATACTATAATAAGTGTATAGTGTCAAAACAGTTTCAATCATAAATATAAATCATAGACGGCATAACATCCCATGCTACTATGTCGCCATACTAGGCTCTACAAATAAAGCAGAAATACTCGTATTGGAAATTGGATTTCCGTCATGAGTCGAGGCAAGGGGCAAGCTCCTCTCCGCGCTCGAGACACTCTAGCAAATGCCTCAGGACTACACACTCTGGGCAATCCTGGATCGGTTGGGCCGGTCCTCACTTACGTTAGAGGATTATTTATTCCTGAACACACGTTTCCCGGTCCTTACAAACCTATAATCGAGGTGCCTCATTCCAAAAACCACAAAGGTGAAAAGTATATAAATGTCAGGGCTGGTAAGTCACTGACACCACCAAAGCTAGAAAGAAACGTCGTGTTCTCCCAACGGCCCGTATCCCGTTTTTAACTCATACCGAGGTGTGAGGCTCGCGAACTCACGTTATACACAAAGCTGCCACGTAGGATGTGCTTTGATCATCAACCACAAGACTCTGCTTTTCAACAAAAGCCTTGATCATTGCATCTTAGCGTGCCACACAGGCAATTCATGCCATGCGACTGATGTCCATCGATATACAACCTCTGAGCTCGTATGTCTTAGAGAAGGGCGTTAAGCAAAAGAATAAATTCTTCGCTGACAAACATATGTATATTTAATAGAAATCAATCAACACAGAATAAAATCCAATGTCAGACACACAATCCATTTACAAGTCCGTTCTGGGTCTGAACGAAACCGGAGGCACTTTCCTCGCATATCCATCCATCTCCAAATACGTCTGGACGACCACCAACTATTTCCATCCTCTTGGGTGTATAGCCCAATCAGGATCGTCAGTAATAATCCAAACGATGTGAAGACTTCCGGTCTTCAACCACCGTCTTCATCTTCGACATATCGTCGAATCGGTTATTCAGAATGGGTGTAAACCCGGACTTTCCGAACAACCCGCGTATATTAAAAACAAATGTTACACAAACACAACATACGCCTCGTTCCAATTCACTAGTCACTAACCGCAAATTAGCAAGAGAAAATTTCCCAAACATTAACCCTGAAGGCCGAAACCAACATCAGATCAATACCCAGGAAACCATTCTTCTTAGCCAACCTACAGCTAGTTTCTAAATTCCACATTCTTAGGGAAAGGTTCCCATTAATTTTATCCAAGATAAATTCTTTAAAATTTATCCTGTAATCTTCCTTTGGATGCCGTTTCAAACCAAATTATGGTTTTTATAAACTAGTCGAGATTAGCGAACCACACCGAAGTAATTATTTATTTTATTTCCCAATCCCAACCTATTCATCCCATGAAGCAAAACTGGTAATACTCCATATCTAACACCACGGTGTTATCGGTAAAATTAATTACCATTTCACGTTCAAATCTAATTAAAGATTAAACTATCACTTTGGAGCAAAACTGGTAATACTCCATTCTCGTTCATTTTCTAAATTTGGAAATTTAGATTACAAATTCACATTTCAATCTAATTGCAGATTCGTTAAAACTCCTTTTACTGGGTTAAAGAACTAGGTGTTATTTAAAACATAGTTCACGATAAACCCATTTCAAATCCAATCAAATATATTAGGAATTCCGATTATTTAAAACCCCTTTTTAAATCTAATTTATTTATTTAAAAATAAAAACCCGGGTTTTAAATTGAGTTCAAACTAGTTCATTTCGATAAAAATCTATTTTTATCTTTTCAAATATGGAGTTTTTCACCCCAATTTTTCTCAAATCATTTCTTATGATTTCACACTAATTATTACCATTTTTAATAATTTTATCAAGGCCCGTACAGTCGATTTCCATCAACGGCCATCGAACTGCACTTACAGCGACCTTTTCTAAATTTGATTTGGACGTATCTCCAAATTCAACCGTTAGATTTTGAATTTCCAATATTCGTTAGAAAGCTCTTTTCGATACGAACCCAACGGTTCCGGTTTTAGGAGAATTCGACGGTCGGATCTCCCGTAATGTCCGTTTGAAATAAATGGTCGAAATTCACGAACTGCCGCGGCGCGGCGCGTTCTATTCAGGCCATTATATTATATATATAATATATATTTCGTCGATTTCTATTTAAAATGAATTTTATAAATCGTTTTAAATTCGTTTCAAAAACAATTTCAACTTCCATCTCAATTGAAATCAAAATTGAATCTTTCCTTATAAATTCGTTTTAAAATTCATTTCTATTGAATTCAAATTTCAATTCAATTTGAATTCATTTCAATTTGCTTTCAATTCAATTTGAATTCGTTTTCAATTCAATTCAATTCCAAAGTCGTCTTCTATTCGATTCAATTCAAATTGGTTTTCTATTCGATTCAATTCAAATTGGTTTTCTATTCGATTCAATTCAAATTGGTTTTCTATTCGATTCAGTTCAAATTGGTTTTCTATTCGATTCAATTCAAATTGGTTTTCTATTCGATTCAATTCAAATTTGGTTTTCTATTCGAATCAAATTCGTTATATATTCCATTGAAATCAAATTCGTTATATATTCAATTGAAATCAAATTCGTTTTATATTCAAATCAAATCAAATTCGTTATATATTCAATTGAAATCAAATTCGTCATATATTCCATTGAAATCAAATTCGTTATATATTCCATTGAAATCAAATTCGTTATATATTCAATTGAAATCAAATTCATTTTCTATTTAATTCATTTCGAAATCGTTTTCAATTCAATTCATTTCGAAATGAATAAAATCGATATAAATATCGTTCACGTCAAAATGGCGTCAATCTAATCAACACGGCTTAATGTATTTCTATTTTCAAATATTCTATTTCAAATATTTCCTATTATCAAAATATTTCGTTCAACACATAACTAATCTCAATGAATGAGTACAGTCAACACATGAACCTTTGTTTTAAATTGATAAAGATGTAAATTTTATTATTAAAATATTTCGTTCAACACATGACTAATCTCAACGGATGAGTACAGTCAACACATGAACCTTTATTTTATATTGATAAAGATGTAAATTTTATTATTAAAATATTTCGTTCAACACATGACTAATCTCAACGGATGAGTACAGTCAACACATGAACCTTTATTTTATATTGATAAAGATGTAAATTTGATTATTAAAATATTTCGTTCAACACATGACTAATCTCAACGGATGAGTACAATCAACACATGAACCTTTATTTTATATATTCTTTATTTTCTAAATTGGAATGAGGCCCAATCAATTACCATATAATCTTAATTATATGGATTTTCATACATCACACTTATATAATAGCATTGAAAAATAATCAACCATCAACCAAAGTGCACTACACTGTATAAGCATCAAATAAATATATCTAACGCTTATAACAGCCTGTCAATCAATCGATCGACATATTCAATCAATCAGGATGAGTGAACTTCAAATTTCATCCCAACACCCGTGTGGGGTTTCAAACAATAAAACATAGATTTTATTTGTGCAGTTGGGCGATGTGTAAAATTTATCGTCCCAATCAATGTCAGTCAAATCAGTGTACATAAACAAACCGTCCGGTTTGTAAATGAATATTTATTTATTCACATTCACTATATTCATATTCACGTTAAAAATTATATTTTTAAAGATAAAACATTTTATTTTAACATATGAATTTCTATTCAGTTCATTTCTTTAAATAAAATGATATTTTTATTTTCTAACTTATTTTTAGAAAATTTCGGCGGCATAACGGCACGATACTAGAAACGGGACGAGGCCTAGCCTTATCCCCGGTCTAGTGAAGGCCCACGCCATTCACACATTAATCATATCAATTTCATTTCACCAAACAATCCAATTCAACCCAAATAATTTAACCAACTACACAACCAAACAATTTAACAAACAAGCCATCCATGGTCTGGGGATGACAGGTGTCGGGTGCTACTAAACACCGTATGCATCCTAGTATATATATAACTAGAAAAAGAAATTGAAAGGCGAGAAATTCTCACCGATAGCTATCCTAACTCCACGGCTCTTCTTTTGCAGAAACCTTCGTTGTTCTCGCCTTTTTGTCTTCTTCGTTGCCCGTAGCCACTACATTGTAAAAATCGAATTTTTACTTCGCTATTCAATATATAAAAATCGAATTTTTAATGCTACTATATACATAAAAGTTATATTTTTATCACGCTATTTTTCATATAAAGATTTTGCCTTTTTACATATAAAGATCTCGCCTTTTTAAACTTAACATTATAAAAATCACATTTTTATTTTGCTACACATATAAAGATGATATTTTTAATATTCCTATCATGTAAAAATTATATTTTCAATTCTCTACCTAAACAAAAATCATATTTTTACATCTTCTACTTAATAAAGATTATATTTTTTACACTTTAAAAATATAAAAATCATATTTTTAATACTTTAAAAATATAAAAATCATATTTTGCACCTCCCCATAATGTAAAAATTATATTTTTACTATTCCTAATAGAATAAAAATCGTATTTTCTTTAATCCCATATCATCTACTTACAATCAGATTTTAAAACATCGATTTATAATAGGATTAAATTAATAAAACTTACTGATTTTCGGAGAAGGGGGGGATTGGTGATCTTCAGGGCTTGCAGGTGGCGGGGTAGGTCGACTGGTTGGCGGCTTTCAGTAGGAGGGAGAAGGCGCAGGGGGTTTGGGTGCGTAGGTGGCTGCGGTGGCCCATTTCCGGCGGTTAGGGTTTTCGCTGCGGAGGGTGGTGGGTTTCAGGGGTCGCGGGTCTTCTGTGGTGGAGTGGTGAGGTTCGTCGGCGGCGTCGAAGGGAGGGCTGGCCAGCCTGGGTGGCGGCGCGGCGGTCGTGCCAGAGAGGGGCGACGGAGATCGATCGTTGGCTCCCTTTTTTTTATTTCTTCTTTTCTGAAATGAATTCGAAGGGGGGCCAGAAAATAGAGAGGGTGAAGAGAGAGGGTTTATTTTATTTTATATTTTTATTATTATTTAATTTTCCACATAAAGCAACTTTTATTTTCGACCTCAAAACGAAGCCCACCGCCTGTCGTCCATAGCTAATTGCCTGCATTTCGAACACAATGGGATATGTATCGTAAGCTAATTTGATTGTCTTGATCAGTTTCCGTTTAATCTACATCTAAATCGCTATATTGAATTTTAAACGTACATTTCAAATTACCGAGGTCACATACTAGCTAGAAAAATTCCAGAAAAATATTTTCTAGCTTCGTATTGACGATACGGTCCTAACAAAACTAGTTTCGTCGAATTTTGAGACCGTTTGAAAAATGGCCAATTTCCAGTCGATTAAAATCAAGTGAAACAGGTCAAACGCATTTTCCTTTGCCACGCTCACATATCGATTTGAAAAATTGTGAAATTTGAAACCTAGCAATAATTTGACATCACGGACCCAACAAAACTGGTTTCGTCGAAATCCGAGATCGTTTGCAAAATTCCCATTTTTAAGGGCCTGAATTCCATAGCGACTATTCAGAATTTTCAACTGGACATATCTTTTAATCCCCGCTATGAAATTTCAATTTTTCGGATTCTTTGGAAAGATATCATCAAATAGATCCTATTATTTTTGGTTTCACTAAAATCCGGATTGTTTTGCACCCGGTACATTCAATTGAAGTTTGAAATTGAATTATCGAACTACCGCGCCATTTTCAATTCTATTTATAATTATATATAAATATTTATATTCTAACGACGATGCATATAAATATATACTTCGAATTATATTCAAAATAAATTTATCGTCGATATTATTTAAAATAATCTATTTTAAATAATCAAAATTCGCTAAAATTGCCAAAATAAAAATTTTAAACTGGCCCAGAATTTCCGGGTTATTACAATCTCCCCCACTTAAAAACTTTTCGTCCCCGAAAAGGAACAAGGTCGAAAGTGGTTTGATTAATCAACTCTACGTTTGATCTGGCTTCCATTCTCCAACTTTTCAGTTTCTGAGAATTTTCAAATTTTCAAAAATTTGGCTAACACCCTAAATTTTCGAAAAATTTCGCCATAACCTCCCCTGCACCGGGTGCCACGGGAAAATCCCGAAATTGCCATATAAGCCTTCTGATCTCAAAAAGAAAAAGAAAAAGCCAAGCGGCTAGCCAATCGGCTCATAAAATCATCATCACCCAAACAAAACAGTAAATTGTAATAAACATGTACCTATTTGTCGGGCAAACAAATTTTATTCTCTGCTCTAGCCTCCTTGTTATGACCTGTTCAATGTAAGTATATGTATATGCAAGCAAATGCAGCTATTTTCCAATATAATTCAATATTTGGTTCAATTAGGCTAAATGGTTCAAAATTATTAAACAAATAAACAAACAACACAAACATCAATCAATTAGTGAATTAAAGTTTCAAATTCATATTTTTGATACATATACAAAAAAAACATGTTTTTGATGCCAATTCACAACAATGTGTTCTAACTATATAAGTTTTGGTTCTCACACCAGTCTAATGGAAATATATAGATATCACACCTTCGTCACTCGAAAATAAATACTGGTGATGGTATACTTCATCATCAGGACCATGTCCGGGTGACTAGAGCGTGACTCTATATCTATCTAATATATTAAAACTTCGAATATACGTTCATGACGCGTATATGCAAAACCTTTATATACTAGATTGTCCAAATTCAAAATAAATAAAATATTCAAATACGTAGAATCGGTTTAAATTTTCAAAACAAAATTGTTTTCATTTGAAAAATATACTCTTCACACTCGTTCTAGGACGCTACTGATCCTATCTCTAACGAGTCATTCTAATTGGATATTACTAATCCAATATCTGATGAATTCTTTCGTATGGTTCTAACGTGTCTTGTTCTCAAGCTCTGTAAACCAAAGCTCTGATACCAAATGTGACGGCCGGGAATTTCGCTCGATCCGAATCAGTCGTTAAACCGATCTAGACCGTTCGAAACCCCTGATCGTTTGAGAACAGGACAAAATAGAACGCAGACGGAAGAACATTTCATTGTTATTACAACAATTCCATCAGATACAAGAATATACAGAGTATAATTGAATAAATTACATTCGATAAATATCAGAGATTACAATAAATTACATAGCAGCGGAAAATAATACAAAGCACAACTGAAGGTGATATACGGATACAGAGCTTTCCGGATATCATTCCAGCTGTAAACCAGGATCCTATTAATATAAATCTGCAAAACCAAAACTACTAGCTGCCCGTTCAGAAAATAGGATTACCCAGAGTTTAGGTTAAAACAATAAACGCCAGGTCAGTCATGTGACTAGTGTGAGAACTAAAACAGTTATTTAAAGCTTTACTTTAAAAGATAGTAATTCAACGGACCACGCCGTATAACACGGAACGGGTTTCCTCCCAAGAATACCAGTGCATAGGATAAACAACGCAATGCTTTTTCGAAAAATGAAGCTGTTATAAGACCCAGGTCCCATCACACAATGCAACGCAAGCCGGAGGATAGGGTTTTACCTTATAACAGCCAAACATGCTTGGTACGTTTAAAACAAATCATTTGATACTATAATAAGTGTATAGTGTCAAAACAGTTTCAATCATAAATATAAATCATAGACGGCATAGCATCCCATGCTACTATATCGCCATACTAGGCTCTACAAATAAAGCCGAAATACTCGTATTGGAAATTGGATTTCCGTCATGAGTCGAGGCAAGGGGCAAGCTTCTCTCCGCGCTCAAGACACTCTAGAAAATGCCTCAGGACTACACACTCTGGGCAATCCTGGATCGATTGGGCCAGTCCTCACTTACATTAGAGGATTATTTATTCCCGAACACACGTTTCCCGGTCCTTACAGACCTATAATCGAGGCGCCTCATTCCAACAACCACAAAGGTGAAAAGTATATAAATGTCATGGCTGGTAAGTCACTGACACCACCAAAGCTAGAAAGAAACGTCGTGTTCTCCCAACGGCCCGTATCCCGTTTTTAACTCATACCGAGGTGTGAGGCTCGCGGATTCACGTTATACACAAAGCTGCCACGTAGGCTGTGCTTTGATCATCAACCACAAGACTCTGCTTTTCAACAAAAGCCTTGATCATTGCATCTTAGCGTGCCACACAGGTAATTCAAGCCATGCGACTGATGTCCATCGATATACAACCTCTGAGCTCGTATGTCTCAGAGAAGGGCGTTAAGCAAAAGAATAAATTCTTCGCCGCCAAACAGTTGTATATTTAATAGAAATCAATCAACACAGAATAAAATCCAATGTCAGACACACAATCCATTTACAAGTCCGTTCTGGGTCTGAACGAAACCGGAGGCACTTTCCTCGCATATCCATCCATCTCCAAGTACGTCTGGACGACCACCAACTATTTCCATCCTCTTGGGTGTACAGCCCAATCAGGATCGTCAGTAATAATCCAAACGATGAGAGGACTTCTGGTCTTCAACCACCGTCTTCTTCTTCGACATATCGTCGAATCGGTTATTCAGAATGGGTGTAAACCCGGACTTTCCGAACAACCCGCGTATATTAAAAACAAATGCTACACAAACACAACATACGCCTCGTTCCAATTCACTAGTCACTAACCGCAAATTAGCAAGAGAACAATTTCCCAAACATTAACCCCGAAGGCCAAAACCAACATGAGATCAATACCCAGGAAACCATTCTTCTTAGCCAACCTACAGCTAGTTTCTAAATTCCACATTCTTAGGGAAAGGTTCCCATTAATTTTATCCAAGATAAATTCTTTAAAATTTATCCTGTAATCTTCCTTTGGATGCCGTTTCAAACCAAATTATGGTTTTTCTAAACTAGTCGAGATTAGCGAACCACACCGAAGTAATTATTTATTTTATTTCCCAATCCCAACCTATTCATCCCATGAAGCAAAACTGGTAATACTACATATCTAACACCACGGTGTTATCGGTAAAATTAATTACCATTTCACGTTCAAATCTAATTAAAGATTTAACTATCGCTTTGGAGAAAAACTGGTAATACTCCATTCTCGTTCATTTTCTAAATTTGGAAATTTAGATTACAAATTCACATTTCAATCTAATTGCAGATTCGTTAAAACTCCTATTACTGGGTTAATGAACTAGGTGTTATTTAAAACACAGTTCACGATAAACCCATTTCAAATCCAATCAAATATATTAGGAATTCCGATTATTTAAAACCCCTTTTTAAATCTAATTTATTTATTTAAATATAAAAACCCGGGTTTTAAATTGAGTTCAAACTAGTTCATTTCGATAAAAATCTATTTTTATCTTTTCAAATATGGAGTTTTTCACCCCAATTTTTCTCAAATCATTTCTTATGATTTCACACTAATTATTACCATTTTTAATAATTTTATCAAGGCTCGTACAGTCGATTTCCATCAACGACCATCGAACTGCACTTACACCGACCTTTTCTAAATTTGATTTGGACGTATCTCCAAATCCAACCATTAGATTTTGAATTTCCAATATTCGTTGGAAATCTCTTTTCGATACGAACCCAACGGTTCCGGTTTTAGGAGAATCCGACGGTCGGATCTCCCGTAATGTCCGTTTGAAATAAATGGTCGAAATTCACGAACTGCCGCGGCGCGGCGCGTTCTATTCAGGCCATTATATTATATATAATATATATAATATATATTTCATCGATTTCTATTTAAAACAAATTTTATAAATCGTTTTAAATTTGTTTCAAAAACAATTTCAACTTCCATCTCAATTCAAATCAAAATTGAATCTTTCCTTATAAATTCGTTTTAAAATTCATTTCTATTGAATTCAAATTTCAATTCAATTTGAATTCATTTCAATTCGCTTTCAATTCAATTTGAATTCGTTTTCAATTCAATTCAATTCCAAAGTCGTTTTCTATTCGATTCAATTCAAATTGGTTTTCTATTTGATTCAATTCAAATTGGTTTTCTATTCGATTCAATTCAAATTGGTTTTCTATTCGATTCAATTCAAATTGGTTTTCTATTCGATTCAATTCAAATTTGGTTTTCTACTCGAATCAAATTCGTTATATATTCCATTGAAATCAAATTCGTTATATATTCAATTGAAATCAAATTCGTTTTATATTCAAATCAAATTCGTTATATATTCAATTGAAATCAAATTCGTTATATATTCCATTGAAATCAAATTCGTTATATATTCAATTGAAATCAAATTCATTTTCTATTTAATTCATTTCGAAATCGTTTTCAATTCAATTCATTTCGAAATTAATAAAATCGATATAAATATCGTTCACGTCAAAATGGCGTCAATCTAATCAACACGGCTTAATGTATTTCTATTTTCAAATATTCTATTTCAAATATTTCCTATTATCAAAATATTTGTTATTATCAAAATATTTCGTTCAACACATGACTAATCTCAACGGACGAGTACAGTCAACACATGAACCTTTATTTTATATTGATAAAGATGTAAATTTTATTATTAAAATATTTCGTTCAACACATGACTAATCTCAACGGATGAGTACAGTCAACACATGAACCTTTATTTTATATTGATAAAGATGTAAATTTTATTATTAAAATATTTCGTTCAACACATGACTAATCTCAACGGATGAGTACAGTCAACACATGAACCTTTATTTTATATTGATAAAGATGTAAATTTTATTATTAAAATATTTCGTTCAACACATGACTAATCTCAACGGATGAGTACAGTCAACACATGAACCTTTATTTTATATATTCTTTATTTTCTAAATTGGAATGAGGCCCAATCAATTACCATATAATCTTAATTATATGGATTTTCATAAATCACACTTATATAATAGCATTGAAAAATAATCAACCATCAACCAAAGTGCACTACACTGTATAAGCATCAAATATAGATATCTAACGCTTATAACAGCCTGTCAATCAATCGATCGACATATTCAATCAATCAGGATGAGTGAACTTCAAATTTCATCCCAACACCTGTGTGGGGTTTCAAACAATCAAACACAGATTTTATTTGTGCAGTTGGGCGATGTGTAAAATTTATCGTCCCAATCAATGTCAGTCAGATCAGTGTACATAAACAAACCGTCCGGTTTGTAAATGAATATTTATTTATTCACATTCACTATATTCATATTCACGTTAAAAAATATATTTTTAAAGATAAAACATTTTATTTTAACATATGAATTTCTATTCAGTTCATTTCTTTAAATAAAATGATATTTTTATTTTCTAACTTATTTTTAGAAAATTTCGGCGGCATAACGGCACGATACTAGAAACGGGACGAGGCCTAGCCTTATCCCCGGTCTAGTGAAGGCCCACGCCATTCACACATTAATCATATCAATTTCATTTCACCAAACAATCCAATTCAACCCAAATAATTTAACCAACTACACAACCAAACAATTTAACAAACAAGCCATCCATGGTCTGGGGATGACAGGTGTCGGGTGCTACTAAACACCGTATGCATCCTAGTATATATATAACTAGAAAAAGAAATTGAAAGGTGAGAAATTCTCACCGATAGCTATCCTAACTCCACGGCTCTTCTTTTGCAGAAACCTTCGTTGTTCTCGCCTTTTTGTCTTCTTCGTTGCCCGTAGCCACTACATTGTAAAAATCGAATTTTTACTTCGCTGTTCAATATATAAAAATCGAATTTTTTATGCTACTATATACATAAAAATTATATTTTTATCACGCTATTTTTCATATAAAGATTTTGCCTTTTTACATACAAAGATCTCGCCTTTTTAAACTTAACATTATAAAAATCACATTTTTATTTTGCTACATATATAAAGATGATATTTTTAATATTCCTATCACGAAAAAATTATATTTTCAATTCTCTACCTAAACAAAAATCATATTTTTACATCTTCTACTTAATAAAGATTATATTTTTAACACATTAAAAATATAAAAATCATATTTTTAATACTTTAAAAATATAAAAATCATATTTTGCACCTCCCCATAATGTAAAAATTATATTTTTACTATTCCTAATAGAATAAAAATCGTATTTTCTTCAATCCCATATCATCTACTTACAATAAGATTTTAAAACATCGATTTATAATAGGATTAAATTAATAAAACTTACTGATTTTCGGAGGAGGGGGGGATTGGTAATCTTCCGGGCTTGCAGGTGGCGGGGTAGGTCGACTGGTGGGCGGCTTTCACTAGGAGGGAGAAGGCGCAAGGGGTTTGGGTGCGTAGGTGGCTGCGGTGGCCCATTTCCGGCGGTTAGGGTTTTCACTGCGGAGGGTGGTGGGTTTCAGGCATCACGGGGCTTCGGTGGTGGAGTGGTGAGGTTCGTCGGCGGCGTCGAGGGGAGGGCTGGCCAGCCTAGGTGGCGGCGCAGCGGTCGTGCCAGAGAGGGGCGACGGAGATCGATCGTTGGCTCCCTTTTTTTTTATTTCTTCTTTTCTGAAATGAATTTGAAGGGGGGGGGGCAAGAAAATAGAGAGGGTGAAGAGATAGGGTTTATTTTATTTTATATTTTTATTATTATTTAATTTTGCACATAAAGCAACTTTTATTTTCGACCTCAATACGAGGCCCAGCGCCTGTCGTTCATAGCTAATTGCCCCCATTTCGAACACAATGGGATATGTATCGTAAGCTGATTTGATTGTCTTGATCAGTTTCCGTTGAATTTACATCTAAATCGCTATATTGAATTTTAAACGTACATTTCAAATTACTGGGGTCGCATACTAACTAGAAAAATTCCAGAAAAATATTTTCTAGCTTCGTATTGACGATACGGTCCTAACAAAACTAGTTTCGTTGAATTTTAAGACCGTTTGAAAAATGGCCAATTTCCAGTCGAATTTTAAGACCGTTTGACCGTTTGAAACAGGTCAAACGCGTTTTCCTTTGCCACGATTACATATTGATTTGAAAAATTGTGAAATTTGAAATCTAGCAATAATTTGACATCACGGACCCAACAAAACTGGTTTCGTCGAAATCCGAGATCGTTTGCAAAATTCCCATTTTTAAGGGCCTGAATTCCATAGCGACTATTCAGAATTTTCAACTGGACATATCTTTTAATCCCCGCTATGAAATTTCAATTTTTCGGATTCGTTGGAAAGATATCATCAAATAGATCCTATTATTTTTGGTTTCACTAAAATCCAGATTGTTTTGCACCCGGTACATTCAATTGAAGTTTGAAATTGAATTATCGAACTACCGCGCCATTTTCAATTCTATTTATAATTATATATAAATATTTATATTCTAACGACGTATAAATATATACTTCGAATTATATTCAAAATAAATTTATCGGTGATATTATTTAAAATAATCTATTTTAAATAATCAAAATTCGCTAAAATTGCCCAAATAAAAATTTTAAACTGGCCCAGAATTTCCGGGTTATTACAAAAATATTTTGGGTTGTTTGTAACGATGTTGTATACAACATTCGTTTTAACTCAAGTGATGAAAGTTTGGAAATATAAAAGTAAATATTTCCTGAGTATAATTAAAATAATCGGGATAGAGATAAGTGATAGAAATTGTTTTCAATTGCAAATAGAGACATTTTCTAATATATAGAAAATAAAAGAAGTTGATATTTGGAAACGTTTTCCAAATGGCATAAGAGGCAAGATGATTATTGAGAATATTTGGTTAACAAATATTGATAGAGAAATGGAGAAGATATTTAATTAGTGAAATATTAATTAAAGAGCCCAGTGATTTGATTGATATGTTGAATGAACACTTGTTTTTATTCGATAGTTAAATCACATACTATCGAAGTTTTTACCATCGTTGTCAA
The DNA here is from genome assembly GCA_030737875.1 of Allium sativum. Taxonomy (NCBI): domain Eukaryota; kingdom Viridiplantae; phylum Streptophyta; class Magnoliopsida; order Asparagales; family Amaryllidaceae; genus Allium; species Allium sativum. The sequence continues at coordinate 847,821,025 of CM060918.1, forward strand.
TATGGAGAGACCGGTTGGATTTTTATCCGTGAACCACTATGTATTGGCAGTAGCGTTGCGAATCAGATTATATGAAGATAATCGAAGACGGAGTAAAGTGCAAGGGCTTTTTCTATTAATAGAAATCGTGCCTTCGGTTTCGTTCAATCCCAGGACGAACGTATATGGACGAATGTCTGACAAAGTATTTCCAATGATCAAATGGGTTGGTCTGTATAAATATATATGGTTGCAACAGATTTATTCCCTTAGCATAACATCCAGAATATTTGTGCAAATCAATTAGTGATTAACGGATCTGATGATGTGTCATTCAAAGTGATTGTGCTATCAGAAAATGATAAGTAATCGTAGCCTCAGGCCTCAACAACCGGGAAATGACAAAAATCGGGCAGGCAGCATGGCCATGTGGGTCGCTCCTATTAGGTTGTATAATCACCTATCTAGAGATTCATTTAATCCCTTATTCTATTCGATGTTGTCCCAATCGGGAGACGGTTGCTGATCCCAACCGTTGGTGATATACATTCGATACACTCAAGCAAAATGAGTGGTCGGTCATGTGTGGGCCGGGTTGCAAGACGTTCTTGTTGAACCCCAGCGTATCGCCTCTAGAGTACATTGATTGGAAGGTGGTTCCATACCTTGTCATGTTGGAAATCCAATCTCCAATAAGCACCATGCGGTTTTTTTGATTTTATACTTTGTACGTAGAGCGTGATATGTAAGCGTTCCGCTATTTGGTTATTTATTTGATGTAGACATTATTATAATATCACTGGATTTTCGTATCAAAGTGTTTTGGGTTATAGTAAGGTAAAAACCGTCCATGTTTATGTGTGGGCTGGTCTTACTATTATCTTTTCTTTTGAAAGGATTTTAAAAGTTAAACAAATGATTGGAGTTTACTCACACCAGTCCCATGACTGACCCAGAGTTTATTTTGTTTTGTTTTCCCTAAACTCTTAGGTGCCCAAATTTGTATGGGCAGCCAAGTAGTCGGGATTTCACAGATTCAATTGGAGGAGCTGGAAGCAGGAGGCTTTACCAGTTAGCTGTAGATTATCGTATTTCCGCTATGTACTATGTTGTATCTGGAAAAGGTGTTTATAACTGTTCCAGAAATGACTGTTGTGCTCTGATGATGGTATGTATAAAAATTTACTGATTCGTATTTCAAAAGTTATGTTATATAATATATTTTATTTGTTCCGCTGTGAGTTTGTGATCTTCGTTTTTCTTCTATTATATTATTTCTTTCTTCTATTTCTCATCCTCTAACTTCTTTCTAATAATGATTCGTTTTTCTGTGCAATTTGGGTTGGACGTGTGGTATTATTAGTCAACTCAGATAGTACGGATTTACGGGCCATTACATACTATATACCAAAAAAATAAAAATAAAAAAGAAGAAAATCCTTGCATTTAAAACATACATTCACGGAGTATCGCCATTGAAATCAAAATGATGATTGGGTATAATAGTGAAATCTGAAATATGGATTGGTAATTTTGTATTGAATGATTGGATCTAATGATCTTGATCAAAATGGAACCTGTTCTTTTGGTCTAAACTAGTGGATGCCGAAATCAAAGAATATATATTGTTGCAAACTATGCCATTCTTTGAAATTCAAAGATTTCGGCTACTCTGTCCTTTTCACAAATCAGCAGCGTACACCCCAAACCATTATATCCCTTGCGTGCCAAGCCAATTAAATACTGTGCTCCTCAAACAATTCATTTCCGTGCCCCCCAAGCTGCTGTACGCCGTGTACCGCAAGCAGTTCTTCTTATAAATGCTGGGCATCTAAATAACTCAATTGCTTTCTTAGACAAATGAAAACCGAAACAAAATCGGAAATTGTTTTACCCATTCTCATCGAAATTTAGAGAGCGTCAGACCCATGAGAGTCTTTCTGAGTTCGACAATAATCAAGTTCGCACTCTTTTCTGGAGTTGCGTGGAAATTTATGGGAGGCAGGATTGTTGTTTTATGGATCAGAGGACGGCATTGGATCACCGGCAGGAAGGCACGTTGTTGGCGGAGCGATTAGGTCAACTCCAGTCATCTCTTGTTGCACTGGTAAGGAGCTGAAGGAGGGTTGTCAACGCGGTGAGTAGATCTGGTGCGAGTAATTCCCCTTTGGCGTGGCATGGTGTAGTCTGTGGTGAGGCTAGCTTTGATCCTTGTTTGTGAAATGGGGGATTTTAGTTTCGAAAGGGTCGGACCCTGTAGCTCACGCTACAGGGATTTTTCAAGATCGGATTTTGATTGAGGCCGGTGAGTTGATAGGAATGGGTTCGAAGTGATGGACGATGTGAAGGTGGAGTTGTTGGAGGTCACAGCATTATCTGTCATGATGAAATGGTAAAAGAAAAGGAAGAGCGAAGGTCCGGTAATGGGTACAGGAGATGGGTTCATGGTTATGTCGTGGAAAGAAGGTTTTAAGGAGGTGTGATTAACATTAAGTACAAAATTAAGGGGTTTTTGAGGAGTAATGAAAGAAGAGGAACAATTGCCTTCTATTTGTTTCAGTAGGAATATATTTTCCCGCGAGGAATGAATTGTTGGTGAAGAAGAAGGCATATCCAAAAGAAGTTTTCTTAATGCAAGTAGAAACACCCGAAGAAACTAATATGCTTGAGGTACAGCACTGATTCTATTTTTGGGGGAATAGAACATTAGTAATATTTTCTTTTGCGTTAAATTTGGATTAAACATATACTAAGGAAATATTAGAGACATCAATATCTTGAGTTCTCATTAGACCGGACTCTGATTAAATTAGTTGGAGAAGAAGAAAAAGAATAATAATAATTGAAAGGGAAAGGAGGAAGCTTTATATGCCTTACCGTGTGATAACTAAGATTAATTATATGGTTTAAATAATTAAACAAATTTTATTATATATAGGTATATATACACATTATATAATCGATAACTTATAAAGTGTACAACTAACTGAGATGAAAACAGAACCAAACGGAATCAGTCACATTGGAATTATAGAGACAAAGTTCATTGTGCAACTGACAGGGCCGAGAATTGAGCTATTGGAATTTCAAAAGAAAAAGAAAAATCAAACGTTGTTTGATTTTAAATGAAACCAAAAGCAGAATCGTTCGCTGCAGACAGGGTGAGTAAACTCACTAACTCTAACTTGTTTATATTTTTATATAAATGAGTTTTCTTTAAATTTATTTTATACTGTGTGATGGTTGCTTGGTTGAATAGTTGGTAAAATTGGTTGATATGAATTAATGGTTGATCGGTTATTAGTGCTGTTATTTCATATTGATGTGAAATAATATTATTGATGTTAATTAACATCTATGGATGTAGGGAAACAGGTTGGAGGGACCCAACTAGGTTCCTCAATATTTATATTACTGTTTTTCCTTGATTTTGATGTGTGGTGTGATTTATATAGTCAGTGATTGACTTTGTGTGTTGGTTTACCCTGGCCCTTGAAATATGGTATTTTAGATACCGAAAATATTTTCAAATGTCGAAAATAAATTGGAGATTTAAAAAGCAATTTTATTTCCAAAATAAAAGTTATATTTTGAAGGGAGTTGGAAATAGTAAACTTGTTTAATGAATAAAACAAGAGGTTGTTTATAAAGGACACGTAACATATCATTTGATAACTTGGAATATAAATTCAAGTTGGGATTTACATAAAAAACCAGAATCGATTTTGAAACCGATTTTTTGTAATTGGATTTGATCTTAGTGATTTTAAAGGGGATTATAAATGAGATTATAAATATTTGAAGTTAAAAGTGAGATTTTTATAAACATTTGTAAACAGAAGTATAAATAGAATTTGGTTTAAAAGAATATTTATAAAAACGAAACCAAATGATTGTACATGAAAGAAATATATCTAGGATTAAAGTGAATAATGGTTTAAAGGACATATTTTGCAAATGAAATCCAAATTGGAAATTGAGTGGAAAGGGAAAATGGTAATCGTTTTAAAAGAAACAATGAGTTTTAGTTCAAAGTTCAGAATATTAATCGAAAATAGAGTATTCGAATGAGGGTTGTTTATTGGAACTCGATTAGATCGAAATTAGGGAAGTAGTTATTTTACTTCCCGTTTGAATCAAATTTAATAATTTATTTATTTACTTATTAATTTATTTATTGAAATAAATAAATACAAGTTGCATTTTGATAAACCAAATATTTTTAAATAGCAATTTTAAACGCTGCCGTTATAATAAATGTTTTGGTAAATCTAAATAGAAATTTTAACGCTGCCATTATAATAACTGTTTTAACAGCGATCTTAATGTTATTGTTATAATATGTGTTCTATAATTCTAGACAGCGATTGTACCGCTGTTGTTAAAAGTAATGTTTTATAAATTAAATATTTGGAAACAGCGATTGTAACGCTGTTGTTAAAATGAAATGAATTGGTCAACGAGGAATTAAAAAAGGGAATTCGGAAACATTCTCTGATATTAATAATGTATATTTTCTGAATATAGAAAATAAGGATTCATGAATATTTAGAAATGTTTTCTAACTGGAATAAGAGATATTTTCTCGAATAAAGGAATTATAGTATTGAAAATGTTTTTCAAAGAATCGAGAGGGGAAATCGAGCTTCAAAAGAATACGGAAGATAGGAAATGAGAATTGTAAATGATAATATAATAAGAAATTGATTTAAATGGGCTAATGTTGATTGATGATTGATCGATTGAATTCCTACCTGGAAATAAGATCGTTGGTTGCACGCTTATTTTTCTTTGATAGTTAAATCACCGACTATCGAAGTTTTTGACCATTTTTCCGTCGTTAATACAGAGAGACTAGGATCAAATTTATTATCTGGAAACCACTCTGTATAGGCGTTAGCGTTGCGATCAAATATGATGAAAATAATTGAAGGCGGAGTTATGAAAGGGCTATCCTGTTTACGGGATAGTGCCTTCGGTTTGTCCAGCCCTAGGACAACGTGAATGGATGAATGTTTGACATAGTATATCTAACGGATCATGTAAGTTGATCTCTTCAAACATACTTATGTTTGGTGGCAGAGGAATTAGTTTCTCTTAGCTTTATACCCGTGGTATTTTTGGGAAAATCAATTTGTGATTTGGCGGGTATGACGTTGTGGCATTCAAAGTTAATGGTGGTCAGGTGTTCTAAAAGATACGTAATGACCTCAAGCCTCACAACCCAGAATTGACAAACATCGGGCAGGAAACATGGCTAAGTGGGTCGCTCTCATTAGGATGTATAATCAACTATCTATAGAAAGTCAATTTACTTCTTTAATCTATCGATGTTGTCCCTTTCGGGAAACGGTTGCTGATCCCAACCGTTGGTGATATACATTCGATACACTCAAGCGAAATGAGTGGTCGGTCATGTGAGGGCCAGATTGCAAGATGTTCTTGTTTAACCCAAAGTATTCGCCTCTAGAGATACACTATCGGCAGATGGTCCCATACCTTGTCATGTTGGAAATTCAATCTCCAATAAACGCCCTGCGGTTTTTGATTTAATATTATATATGTAGCGTGAGATGTAAGCATTCCGCTAGATTCTATTTATTTGATGTAGACATTATTATAATATCACTGGATTTAATATCAAAAAAATATTTCGGTTATCGTAAGGTAAAAACCATCCGTGTTTATGTGTGGATCGGTCTTACGATTATCATTTCTTTCGAAAGGATTTTGAAAGTTAAACAAATGGTTGGAGTTTACTCACACCAGTCCCATGACTGACCCATAGTTTATTTTATTTGTTTTCCCTAAACTCTTGGGTGCCCAAATTTGTACGGGCAGTAAAGTAGTCGGGATTTTACAGATTCGCTTGGAGGAGTTCGAAGCAGGAGGCTTCATCAGTTGGCTATAGACTATCAAATTTTCCGATGTGTATTATGTTGTATCTGGAAACAGGAGTTTATAACTGTTCTAGGGATAACTGTTGTGCTCTGATGATGGTATGCACATACAGTTACTGATTTGTATTTCAAACGTTATGTTATATAATATATTTTATTCGTTCCGCTGTGAGTTGTGATCTTCGTTTTTCTTCTATTCTAATATTTTTTTTCTTTCTATTTCTTATCCTCTAACTTCTTTCTAATAATGATTCGTGTTTCTTGCAATTTGGGTTGGATGTGTGGTGTTATTAGTCGACTCAAAGAGTACGAAAATTCGGGCCATTACGCATGCAGAGGCCTGACCCGACCATTATAAGAAAATAACACCCGCATCAGGCTAGTTAACCAATGTGAGAAACTCAAAATATATGTAAGATATTTCAATAACTTATAAGGCTATAAAGACATATGCAAAGGTTTTCACCTCTGAAGCATTTAACCACTCATTAAGCTTAATATAGTGATATAATAGATTATTTTTAGGGTATAAAATATAAATTATACGGCATAGCTAGAATGGTTATATTTGACAATATATTAGGGCACATTCAAAACCGCTATGGTTCGTTTGCATATTTAATTTCCACGGCGATCTCTCTGGTTAAGCTTATATTGAATTCCATGCAGAAGGATCAGAAGTTACCTGCTAAGCATCATATATCTTTAGATAAAATATTCCATAAGGAAAATAGATAGGCCCACACAAGAAAACACTGATATGCATCTCGTGGAACCAAAGTACCATCAAGTACCGTGCATAACATCTACAAACTTACTCTTGATATAGAGTTGACGTACCATGTTATAGGTTAGTTAAACCCCAAGTCATGCATCCTACTTTGTCTTTAGCCATTTCCAATGTCAAGGTTATGACTCTCATCTTTTACATGTGTCTTCCTCGCATGAGCAAAATATGAATCTGTGACGACCCCATTCCCGATAAGACGGTGGCAAGGGTAATCTTTGGAATATAACACATAAATAGATAACGGAAGAACATAAATAAATAAATACACCAGATAACGTACAATAGAATACACTGGATAAATATAATCATCAGAGTTACACAGTATACAGGATCATACTTAGTACAAAATACAGTTCAGCTATACATAAATGTCTATTGTGGAAAAGAAAACATAATATGTACAACAGGAGCTGAACAACATAAAAGGAGATAAATGATAGAATCCATCTTCAGCTCCAGCTATTCAGAAAGAGCCTACTAAAACCTAAATACAAGGCTGCCCATGTAGAAAAAGGGGCACCCGAGTTTGCAAGTGAAACAAACTACGAGTCCGTCATGGGACTGGTATGAGAAATATACTTAACACATTTTCAAATATGGCTAATCACAGGACCACGCCACTTTCGCGGAATGGGTTTACTCCATTGGATTGCCAGTGCTTTAAAACAAATTAATCTTTTAAACATCGCAATGCTTTTTATAAAAATGAAGCCATTATAAGACTCAGTTCCCATCACATAATGCAACACAAATCGGAGGATAGAGTTTTACCTTGTAACGGCCAAATATACTTGATACGAGGAAAACAAATCATTTGAAATGCAAATTTTATCATTTAATTCTTAATCAGACTCCAACCGTAAACTAGTAGGAGAACGATTCCCTAGGTATCAACCCCGAAGGCCAAAACCAACATCAGACCAATACCCAGGAAACCATCCGTCCTAGCTCGTTTCCAGTTAGTTTCTAATTTTAGATAAAATCATAAATATCAATCATAGACGGCTCGGGTACCATGTATAATGTCGCAATATATATATATATATATATATATATATATATATATATATACACAATCAAAACCGCACAGTGTCGTATTTGGAAATTGGATTTCCGTCATGAACCAAGGCAAAGATAGTCCTTACCAAATTCGAGACTGTCTAGCCCGAGTCTCAGGGTCAAAACACATCGACCCTTGGATCTTCAGGGCCGGTCCACCGATGTGGATTAGACGAAATCCTGAACACTATGTCTCCCCGCCCTATGGGGCGTAAATGAGCCAACGAATGGCTCCATCAGTTCGAGAACGATCGATATATCCGAGGCACCTCACTATCCATCATCCACATAAGTAAAATGTCAGGCCGTGTAAAAACACTGACACAACTCCTAGCTAGAAGGAAACGCATGTTCTCTCTGTAGTCCTCTCCCATTTCTAGTTCATACCGGGGTGTGAGGCTCGCGAATTCAGGTTATACACAAAGCTATGCCACATAGGCGTTGCTTTGATCATCCACCACAAAGCTCTGCTTTTCAACAAAAGCTTTGATCATTGCACCTCAGCATGCCACACAGGCAATTCACGCCATGTAACTGACGTTTATCAATCACACGGAATGAAATCCAATGTCAGGCACATAGTCCATTTGCAAGTCCGTTCTGGGTTTGAACAAAACCGTAGGACCTTTATTCCCTGCATATCCGTACAATCAACATGTACGTCCGGACGGCTACTACTTCAACCCCTTCTAGGTAGCTACTCCGATCATAAGCATCAGTAGCACCCCTCCATTCGACGTGAAGATCATCGGTCTTGCATCGTCTTCATATCTTCGACTTTCGAAGGTCGGTCAATTATTTGAAATGAGAATTAATTCGGCCTTTTCAAATAATCCACGTATATTTAAAATTTCAAATCAATTCATTTCAATGGTTAAATTATTCGATATCACTAATTTTGTCCTTTAGTGTAATTTTCACACCAAACACATTCAACCATCAAATATCACGTAAACCAAGCAAATTCAGTTTATTTCCATTCCATATCATTTAAAATATTTTATCACTATTTATCGTTATTTTTATTTATTTAAAAATAGCAAATATATTCAAAACAACGCTTCAGGCCATAACGCGGCCGTGGCGCTGTTTTTCTCCAGATTTGATTTACACATATCTGAAAATTTAATTGTTGGATCTTCACAAATTTTATATCATTAGAAGATCTTTTCAAAACGAATCCAACGGTTTCAGTTTTGGGAAAATCCGACGGTCGGATCTCCCGCACTAATCGTTTGAAGTCACGGTTTCAAAATACGAACTACAGCTTCGTTATTCGATTTAATTTAACTATATTTATGTATATATATAATCGATTCTGGCGCTGTTTTTCTTCAGATTTGAATTAAACATTCTACACAATCCGACTGTTGGATCTTTACAAAGTTGGTGCCGTTAGAAAGATTTTTCCAAGGCGAACCCAACGGTGGTGGTTTCGGGAAAATCCGATGGTCAGATCTCCCGCACTAATTGTTTGAAATCACGGTTTCAAAATACGAACTGCAGCGTCGTTATTCGATTTATTTTAATTATATTTATATATATATAAAAATATAATCGATTCTTCGATTTCAAAACCATATTCATTTTATACATTTGAAAAAATGATATTTTTATCCAATAGACATTTATTTCAACACTTCACTATTTTTAATAATTTATGAATATCATAAAAATGTAATTTTTTATTGTAAAACGATTTATTTCAAAAACGCGACTATTTTATATAGTTCATATACATAATAAAAATATGATTTTTATTATAAAACCATTTATTTAAAAATACGAGCACCATTCAACACATGAATTTCTATTCAACGGATGAATTTCTATTCAACACATGAATATTCTCTATAGTTTGTATATATAATAAAAATGTGATTTTTATTGTAAAACAATTTATTTAAAATACGAGTACCATTCAACACGTGAATTTCTATTCAACAAATGAATTTCTATTCAACACATGAATGTTCTCTATAGTTTGTATATATAATAAAAACGTGATTTTTATTGTAAAACAATTTATTTCAAAACACGATTATTTTATATAGTTCAAACAGGTGATAAAAATGTGATTTTTAATATAAAACAATTTATTTCAAAACACGATTATTTTTCAATACATGGATTTTTGTTCAACAAATGAATATAGTCTCAACCAATGAAAATAAATCAAACACAGAAAGATTTTGGGAAATTTCGGCAGCATAACGGCAGGGTAGTTAAAATCGGGACCGTATCGAAGTACGGCTCCTCGCTCTACCTTAAAACCTTGCGGTTTTGACAATGGGGATTCATGCATCTAGTTCGCACGCAGGCGGCATGTTTTATTTTCATTTCCACAATCCTATTCTAATTTGTTTCAACCACAAGAGGGTATTTTTCAACCACAAAGGTATTTTACAACCACAATCAATCATTCATTCTCAACCACAAACAATTTTATCAACCAATTTCACATCAACCAAATAATCCCAAACAATATCACAACCAATAAATATCGTCCATGGTCTGTGGAGGAGGGGCGTATATATATATATATATTCATATATAAATATATTTCAATTTACTTCAATTCATTTCAATGTCATTTCATCATATATATAATTTTTACAATGCATATATAACTTTTACATCGAAAATACAACTTATACAACGCTTATACACGAGGTGTACAACGCTTATATAACTCATACATCGACTATATAATTCATACATCATTGTTTTCCATATCGTTTATAAATTAGAAATCTCATATTGGGTTCCAATCCACCAAAAATAGCAGAAGGCTCAGAAAAATATGCGGTCTCTTCTAGAATGTAGAAGACGTCGACACGGTCACGATGTTTCCTGTTTCATCGAATTTCATCAATACACTAGAAAGGTATGATTTTTCAAAGTTTGCAACACTTAAAAGCATTATTTTCAGTTTGAATTGGCCAAAGCCGTTACCTCTATTCCTCGTTCAAAACTAGGTTTGCCGATATCTTTTGATTCGCTACACGGGAGAAGGATCGGGTTGTACCACTTGAAAGAGGGTCGAGGGAGCTTCAGGCGTGTGGTGGTGGCTGGAGATTCGGTGGGGCCAGGTGGTCACAGCGGTGCTTCAAAGATCTGAACTTTGGAGAGGTGGTTCGCGTGAAATACGAGGCGAGGGGAGACGGGTATCGATTTGGAGCTGGAGAGGAGAGTTTCAAAAAGCTTAACTAGAGGGGGGCCTAACTCGGGCTGTGGCGATCAGAAATCGCCAGGGAAGCGGCGACAGGTCTTCCGCCGTCGAGATCGTTTACACGGGGGGGGGGGGGGGGGTAGAGGTTTTGCGATTTTTTTATTTTATTTTTTTATGAATATAAAATTCTGATTGGCCGATGATTTTATAATTTCAAAAATTAGGTTTTTTACAAACGAACTTCAATTCAAACCCAACGACTGTCGTCCCTAGCGTTTTACCCCCATTCTGAACACAATGGGATATGTTTCGTAGGCCCATTTGACTGTTTGAGTCTGTTTTCTTTCAAATTAAAATATAACACATTCAATATTTAATTTGAACGTACATTTCAATTTGTCGAGGCCACATACTAATTCGAAAAATTCCAGAAAAATAAATCTAGCTATGTTTTGATGATACGGTCCCAACAAAACTAGTTTCATCGAATTCTGAGACAGTTTGAAAAATGGCCATTTTCTGGCCGATCCAATTTAAATGTAATTGACCAAAACACATTTTCCTTTGCCACGCTCACATACTAGCTTCAAAAATTATGAATTTTGAAACCTATCCATAACTTCACATCCCGGATCCAACAAAAGCGGTTTCATCAAATTCCGAGGTCGTTTGCAAAATGTCTATTTTCACGGGCTACATAAATTCTATAGCGACCTTTCTAAAAATTCATTTGGCCATAACTTTTGACTCCCGCTATGAAACTTCGATTTTTCAGATTCGTTACAAAGATATTCACTAAAAGATTTAAATATTTTTGGTTTCACTCAAATCCGTTTTGTTTTGCATCCGGTACAGTCGGTCAAAATTTGAATTCAATTTTTGAAACTACCACGCCATTTCAAGCCTTGTTTATAATTTGAATTAATTATATTCATTTTCAACATCGATTCAAACTACCTTTCCGTCGTTATTATTTAAAAAATTTATTTTAAATATTTAAAATCCACTAAAATAGCCAATTTAAAAATTTTAAATTGGTTCAGATTTTACGGGTTGTTACAATCTCCCCCACTTAAAACTTTTCGTCCTTGAAAAGGAACAAAGTCGAAAGTGGTGTTATTAATCAACTCTGCTTTCATTCTGGCTTCCATTCTCCCACTTTTCAGTTTCTGAGAATTTTCAAATTCTTCAAAAATTTGGCTAACACCCGGAATTTTCAAAAAAATTCGCCATAACCTCCTTTGTACGGGGAGAGGTTTGGAAATTTATTGGGCCGTATTAGGTACCCAATAAATCCTATAAAGCATACACATATTTATAGTGATATATTCTGCTGTTTACAGGGGAGCGTGTATAGATAATAACTCCAGAGAATAAATTCTCGTCACCCTGTCAAAGCCTGAGGGAGTGTCTATTTTTAATTGCTCCAGAGGATAAATCCTCATCACCTCGTCCCGTGTGGGAAATAAATAATCCATGTGCCGTATTTAATGACTAGAGAGACGTGTTTATTGTCAACTCCAGACACGTGTGGGATTTTTATTAATCTGGCCATTTATCATTATATTTTATATGGTCCATATCAGTCATCAGTTCAACCTGTAAAATATAGTCATCGCCATATGAGCCTCTCGCTCGTACGGTAAATCTTCAATCTCGTCACACAAGCTCCAAATGCTTATGTGGTATATGATGAAATATGCCTATCTTCAAAAAGTATGCCATGTGGTGTAGTTCAAAATTAATTGTTACTATCCTATGGAAACATTTATTAATTACACACAGAATAACCAGCACTCCGCATCCAATGGCATTCACAGGAGTTGATATAATAATAAAATTGCGCATCCTACTCATTAAGGTTTACCTATTTGTCGGGCACGCAAATAAAATCTTTACTCAACAGCTAATCCATTTTCTTGTTCAAACATATATAATGCACATGTATATATTTCTATCTATTTTTAAATCAGTTCAATGTGTGATTTAATCAAATAAATCCTACCATTCGTCCTCTTATTAATTAAATTAACTATTGTTTTAATAATTTAATAAATCAAATTCAAAATCATGCAACACAAAATACAATCCAATTTATTTTTAACTTTTCAAAAATGTACTAATCAATTCATATACTCTTTTAAAATCATGCAGACTATAGAACTAAAGGCGTACATTCATGGAAAGAAAATAACAACAGAGTAGAGAATTATATGGTAATGCAAAGTATGGTAAATGTACCTTGCACCGGAGTCAATCAGAGATATCCACTCGACACCTAGGATAGGCTTTTTGAATGCTCTCCTCAGTTTCCCAAGTACAATCTTGCGGATCTCCACTCCATTGCACTTTGACTAAGTGAACCTTCTTGTTCCTCAGTTTTTTGGTTTCTTTGCCAATGATTTTTAGCGGCTTTCTTCTCGTAGCAAACTCTGGAGTAATTTTAATATCCTGTTGGGCGGCTTCTTCCACGATCAAGTCTGGATCGTGAACGTGCTTTCGAAGTTGAGATATATGAAATACATCACGCACTCCAGGCAACCAATCAGGCAATTGAACCTTGTATGCGAGAGTTCCAATCCGATCAAGAATAGGAAACGGACCAATGAATTTGGGCCCCAATTTCCCTATTTTACCAAACCGGATAACTCCTCTAATCGGAGATACTTTCAAATATACATAGTCGCCAACAACAAATGATATATCTCTTCTTCTCTTATCTGCATAGCTTTTCTGTCGACTTTGGGCGGCTAATAATCGTTTCTTAACGAAATTGACTTTGTCTGCAACATCGCGAATCATATCTGGCCCCAATACAAGTCTATTACCAGTTTCAACCCAACAAGCAGGGGATCGGCACAGTCTACCATACAATGCTTCGAATGGTGACATTGTCAGGCTCGCTTGGTAACTGTTGTTGTATGAGAATTCAACCAAACGCAAATGGTCTTCCCATGATCCGCCAAAATCTATAATACAAGCCCGCAATAAATCTTCAAGAATACAATTCACCCCCTCGGTCTGACCGTCCGTCTGAGGATGATATGCGGTGCTCAAGTTCAGTTTCATTCCCAACTCTGCTTGGAATGCTTCCCAGAATTTACTAGCAAAAATCGGGTCACGATCACTAACGATGCTCATGGGAACTCCGTGCAGTCTAACAATTTCCTTGAAATATACCTATGCCAGACTCTGGGCAGTTCTATTCGATTTGACAGGTATGAAATGGGCGGTCTTCGTGATACGATCTACGATCACCCAAATACTGTCATTTCCCTTCCTAGTTCTGGTCAAACCATCTATGAAATCCATAGAAATCTGTTCCCATTTTCCACTTGGCACTTCTAAAGGTTGCAACAATCCAGCGAGTTTCTGCTGATCGCTTTTGACTTGCTGACAGGTGGGACACCGGCTAACATATATGGAGATATCTCTTTTCATTGCCTTCCACCAGAAAGTTCGCTTGAGGTCATTATACTTTTTGCTAACCCCTAGGTGGATACTCAGCTTGGACTTGTGGCATTCATCAAGAACTTCTCTTTTAAGCTCGGAGACGTCGGGAACACAAATTCTTCCTTTTAATCTAAGAATTCCCTCGTTTTCCACTTGGAAACTGGATGCATCGCCTTTTTGAATTCTTTTGATCATCTCCTTGACAAAATTATCATCTTTCTGTAGAATGGAGATCTTGTCAATCAAGGAAGTCATAACGATAAAGATGGTGATTATTACATTCTTTCTACTCAGCGCATCAGCTACAACATTGGCTTTCCCTGGAGTGTACAAAATCTCAAAATCGTACGCCGCAAGAAATTCTAGCCAACGCTGCTGCCTTAGATTCAAATCCTTCTGGGTGAACAAATATTTCAATGACTGAAGGTCCATATACAGTTCGAATTTCTCACCCAAAAGGTAGTACCTCCAAATTTTCAAAGAAAATACAATGGCTAACATCTCAAGAACATGAGTCACATAATTCTTCTCATGTGGTTTCAGCTGACGGCTAGCATAAGTAATCACTTGACCTCTTTGCATTAACACTACGCCAAGGCCTTCTCAAGAAGCGTCAGTCCAGACTTTCAAGTTCTCATTGCCATCTATTATTGTTAACACTGAAGTAGTCATCAGTTTTAATTTCAGCTCCTAGAAAGCTTCCTCACATACCCGAGTCCAATTGAATCTCGAATGTTTCTTAGTCAGTTTCGTTAAGGAACTGGATGTCTTCGCAAAATCCTTAATGAATTTCTGGTAATAACTGGCTAACCAGAGAAAACTTCTGACTTCTTTGGGCGTACGAGGCTGTTTCCAATTCTGAATAGCAGTGATTTTACTGGGATCCACTGAAATTCCTTGCTTTGACACTACGTGGCCAAGAAATTTGACTTCTTCTTGCCAGAATGTACATTTGGAAAACTTTGCTTTCCACACATTCTTTCTGAGAATTTCTAACACTTGTTCCAAATGTTTTTCATGCTCGCTTTCTAACTTAGAGAAGATAAGGATATCATCAATGAAAACCAGAACAAATTTATTCAATACTTCTCTGAATACGCTGTTCATTAGATCGACGAAATAGGTTGGAGCGTTACATAAGCCGAACGACATTACTAACCACTCGTAGAATAAGTCTGGACCTCTGAATGTTGTCAAAGGAACACACTCCTCGGCGATACGAAGCTGATGGAAACCTATAGCTAGGTCCATTCATGAAAATACTTGTGCGCCATTCAATCGATCCAACAAATCATCAATCCGCGGCAATGGATATTTGTTTTTCAACGTCTGCTTATTCAAGTCACGGTAGTCTACACATAATCTGAGAGTACCGTCTGACTTCGGGACAAATACCCCTGCTGCTCCCCAATCAGAGAAACTAGGTCTGATCAGACCCTTCCATACCAGCTGTCGAATCTGATTATCTAGCTCATCTTTTTTCCTTTAAGGTCATTCTTCGAATAGCGTGAACTACTGGCCTTACATTTGGAACTAAGGAGATTCTGAAATCAATTTCTCTTGCGGAGGTAAGCTAACGACTTCTTCGAACACATCCTCATAGTTCTTGACAACAGGGATATTTTCAATGTCGACTGGAATATTCTCCATAACGATAGGAACAGGTTCTATCTGAGCTGGAGATACATCTAAAGCTGCCTAAAAATCCTTTCTATTAGAATTCGGTCCTTCACATGGAATGGTTATATAGCCAAGCTTTGTTCTAACTCTAACAATTCTTTCTGCATAGTTAAGCTCCGCTTCATACTTAGTTAACCAATCCAATCCTAAAATAAGATCAAACCCTGCGAAGTTCATGACTATAGAGATAGTAGGGAATCGATAACAGGAAAAGGAAACCGACACCCCACAAACCCAACTAAGATCAAGGGAACCCCCAACTGGATTCTGAACCGTCATTGGTTCTTTAAGCTTTTTCAATTTCAAACCCAATTTCTTTACCACGTTAGTCAAAATAAAACTTCTTGATGCGCCTATATCAAATAGTAGAATTCATCATATAATCTCTTAGTTGCTTCGGGAGGAGTAAATTTTGCACTGAAAAGCTCTTTGAATCTATCCTAGGTGATATCACCTTCTGGATTATCTTTAACAATTGAATCCCACCAGAACAAAGCTTCGTCTTTGAGTGCCCAAGATGCCAGTAATCTTTTCTGGTCATCCCGCAGTTTTAAACCTTTAAAGATTTTCTCAGCGGAACGAATCCAAGCTTGAGTTTTAGCAATAGATTCTTCGCCCAAGAATAGTGCTCCACCCAGATTTCTATATTTTATAAATAGAGCTTCTATATCTGGGTCAGCATTCCTTCTATTTCTGGCAATCATTTTATAGTACTTCTGCAAATAGCAGACCAAGTGTCAGGTCAACAGAAAAGATATTGTAAAGCATAGAGACAAATACTTGAATGTAAATGTGTCTATCGAGGTGCATTTTGTTCTGCTATACTCATACTAGGATATTACTGATCCTATCTGTAATGAGTTACTCATCCTAGAGCACTCTTGGTTCTATTTCTAACGAGCTCGTTCATATGTTATATTCCAGGCTTAACCAAAGATCTGATGCCACGTTTATGACGACCCCATTCCCGATAAGACGGTGGCAAGGGTAATCTTTGGAATATAACACATAAACAGATAATGGCAGAACAAAAATAAATAAATACACCAGATAATGTACAATAAAATACACTGGATAAATATAATCATCAGAGTTACACAGTATATAGGATCATACTTAGTACAAAATACAGTTCAGCTATACACAATTGTCTATTGCGGAAAAGAAAACATAATATGTACAACAGGACCTGAATAGCATAAAAAGAGATAAATGATAGAATCCATCTTCAGCTCCAGCTATTCAGAAAGAGCCTGCTAAAACCTGAATACAAGGCTGCCCGTGTAGAAAAAGGGGCACCCGAGTTTGCAAGTGAAACAAACTACGAGTCAGTCATGGGACTGGTATGAGAAATCTACTTAACACATTTTCAAATATGGCTAATCACAGGACCACGCCACTTTTGCGGAACGGGTTTACTCCATTGGATTGCCAGTGCTTTAAAACAAATAAATCTTTTAAACATCGCAATGCTTTTTATAAAAATTAAGCCATTATAAGACTCATTTCCCATCACACAATGCAACACAAACCGGAGGATAGAGTTTTACCTTATAATGGCCAAATATGCTTGATACGAGGAAAACAAATCATTTGAAATGCAAATTTTATCGTTTAATTCTTAATCAGACTCCAACCGTCAACTAGTAGGAGAACGATTCCCTAGGTATCAACCCCGAAGGCCGAAACCAACATCGGACCAATACCCAGGAAACCATCCGTCCTAGCTCGTTTCTAGTTAGTTTCTAATTTTAGATAAAATCATAAATATCAATCAGAGACGGCATGGGTACCATATGTCATGTCGCCATATATATATACAATCAAAACCGCACAGTGTCGTATTTGGAAATTGGATTTCCGTCATGAACCAAGGCAAAGGATAGTCCTTACCGAATTCGAGACTGTCTAGCCCGAGTCTCAGGATCAGAACGCATCGACCCTTGGAACTTCAGGGCCGGTCCACCGATGTGGATTAGACGAAATTCTGAACACTACGTCTCCCCGCTCTGTGGGGCATAAATGAGATAACGAATGGCTCCATCGGTTCGAGAACGACCGATATATCCGAGGCGCCTCACTATCCATCATCCACATAAGTAAAATGTCAGGCCGTGTAAAAACACTGACACAACTCCTTGCTAGAAGGAAACGCATGTTCTCCCTGCAGCCCTCTCCCGTTTCTGGTTCATTGAGGGGTGCGAGTTGCACCATTCATCGGATGTCGGAGAGAGGGAGGTTGTGGCGTTCGAGTGGTGTTGGTGGATCGTTGGCAGGCGGCAAGAATTGAGGGGCAATGGCATTCTTTTTTTCTTGCAAACATCGGTTCGGCAGTTCTATATGGCTCCAGGAAGAACGACGATGGGAGTGGCCTTATTTTAATTGGGGAAAATATGGTTAAGTTAAGTATCACTTAGCTAATTTAATTATAAGTTTAAATTGTTTAATATATAAATGACCATAACTTGATCATACACCAACAGAATTCGATGAAACTGGTTCCGATGGAACCGTGGCAACGAGGGCTTCGTAGTGGAACAAACGCGGACAAGATTTGGAGCTACTACGGATTTTGATTAAATTAAACACGTTGTTTAATTTAATTGAAAACAATCGTTATTCAAAACGATTTCAGAAACCAACCAAAGTGAGAATTCTCTCACTTTAAATTTTCTGTACAGTTATTTATTTTGTAACAGCATATATGAACTGCTCCCCGTCGTCCACAGACCAAGGACGACCTGTTTGATTGTATTCTATGTGAAAATTGATCGTGATGTAAAAGTGAAAATATCGTATATATTGAAAAGTGAAAATATCGTATATATTGAAAAGTGAAAATATCGTATATATTGAAAGTGAAAATATCATATATATTGAAAAGTGAAAATATCGTATATATTGAAAAGTGAAAATATCGTATATATTGAAAGTGAAAATATTATATATATGAAATGTGAAAACGATATATATATGAAATGAAAACGATATATATATATATATATATATATATGAAATGAGAACGATATATATATGAGATGTGAAAATGATTTGACTGTTAAAAATATAATTTTTAACATATATATACATTGTATAAAATTGTCATGTACATGGAATATTCAATTTTGATTAGAAATTGAATATGAAGTTGAAATCATTTTGAAAACGAATTTAATACGATTTATAAAATATGTTTTAAAAGGAAATCGACGAAATATATATTATATATATAATATAATGGCCTGAATAGAACGCGCCGCGCTGCTGTAGTTCGCGAATTTCGACCATTGACTTCGAATGGACATTACGGGAGATCCGACCGTCGGATTCTCCTGAAACCAGAACCGTTGGGTTCATATCGAAAAGATCTTTCCAAAGAATATGAGAAATTTGAAATCTAATGTTGGATTTGGAATTATGTCCAAATCAAATTTGGAAAAGGTCGCTGTAAGTGCAGTTCGATTACCGTTGATGGAAATCGACTGTACGGGCCTTGATAAAATTATTAAAAATATCGATAATTTGTGTAAAATCATAAGAAATGATTTGTGAAGAATTGGGATGAAAAACTCCATATTTTAAAAGATAAAAATAGATTTTTATCGAAACGAACTAGTTATTAACTAGAAAAATAATCCAATGGTTATAAATAAATAAATTGGATTGGATTTGAATTGAAATTATCTTTGGATATTTTCGATATTGGATTCCGTGATTATACAGATATTGCGACGGGAATTTGGAAGATATCGATATCGTTATTCCCGATATGATATCTGTTGGTTTCAGGATTTGATGTTGAATATAAGTCGATACTATCTCTATTCAAAACCTTACATTTAATGTCAAATTGGATTGATTGATTGTTTGGATGGTGCTCGACCAGTTTATGAGCAGAATATGCTTTTACATTTAGTAATGGGTTGGGTAGAAATATCTGTGTGCTAACACCTTGTGAAACGCTTCACGATTTGACGATAAGGTGTTTAGCGATGTTGTGTTTATTTCAAATTTAATGAATGATTGTGAAATGATATTTTTCTTAAGTGAAAATAAATGTATTCCCGATTTTGGATAGGGAATGTTTTATAAAAATGTTTTATAAAACATAACGGATTTCGAGGCCCAAAACCCGATGATTTCTAAAATGATTTAGAAATGTATTATATGTTACATTGTGGTTCATCACATATTCGATTAGTTGCTATTGATGATGTATCTGTTTGGTGGCGGAGAATTTATTCTCTTGCTTAACACCCTTCTTTGAGACGTACGAGCTCAAAGGTTATGCGATTAATAGTGACTGATCATATGTGTGAATTACTGATGTGAAGTACTATATTTTGAAAGTACTTGTGATTATTATGTTGTGAAATGATTTTCCCTACTTCGGGATATGAAATGATTTAGTATGTGGCTAAAGTGTCGGGTGACCATGAGACTAAAAGTATGGGTGAGAGGACGGTGTAACCTGCTCCTGTGTGGGGTAGGTGCATCGTCGGTGTAGCCTGCTCCTATGTGGGCCAGGTGCACATTTATATATCGAGTTACGAGGTGCGTACCCTTTGCCTTGTCGATGGGGAGCACGATATTTGGTTGCATACTTGTTTGTATGCATTGTTATGTTTTGGAATTCATATTTCCAAAAGATTTGACTTGAGATCCCGAAGTGAAATCTACTTTGATATAGAAAGTTAGATAGGTATTTCATATGATTTGAAATAAGAAACCGGGAATATAATCCAAAGGAATAATTTCTGTAAATTGAACTGGATTTGGAAAATCTAAGTGTAGTGATTAATCTAAGTGGGTAGATTGGGATATTGCATGTTGATTGATGCATAGTAGATCCATATATCTATATTGATTGTTGTTTATACACCAGCATTCATGGGGGTAAACACGTTCCGCGTTAGCGTCGTGGTCCCGTGGTATGCCATATGATTTATATAAGGTTATAACTGTTTAGAGTTTCTCACACCAGTCCCATGACTGACCTGTAGTTTGCTTTTCCCTTGCGAACTTGGGTGCCCCTATTTCCCACACAGGTAGTCGAGTAGTTTTATTTTGCAGATTTATGAGCAGGATTCTGGATTGAAGCTTTAAGCTGTGTCCAGGCATTTACAGTCTTCCACTGTGTAGTTTATATTTCCGCTGTGCATTGTTTTACATTTATGTAAATTTATCTTCCGCTGTGTATTATTTTCGATATACTCTGATATTCTTTACTCTGATGTAACATTATTATGATGTTTATAGAAGTCTTCTATTATTTGTTCTGATGTGTTGTATACCCAGAGTTAGCGTATGCAGGATTCGAACAGTCTTGGTCGGTTTAGCGATCGATTAGGACCGAGCGAAATCTGTGTCGTTACAGCATCCCTAGTTGAATTCCCGTATCAAAATAGACCTTGGAACACTATTTGGGTTCCGACTTTTTAGTACATCTCAGAACCATATATGTATTCCTCAACAGATCATGGAATTGCACATAGATTCCTATACCTCAAAAGTTCTTAGAATCGCATAAGGATTCCTACATTCTGAATAAATCACAAATAACGACATGTGTTCGAGCATCTCAAACAGATCTCGAGTCCCCACATAGAGTACACTTCACCACTACTTTAAAAATATGAAACTCGTATACTAGTTTTGAAGTGGTTTTCGATAAGTAGAACACTTATCAAAACTAATTCGATAGATTTTTGACTAAGTTCTATAGTCAATTAATCAAATAACAAGTCGAAAATAGATGATTTTATGTGGAAAACAATCCTTACATATTTTCCATAACAAACGAATGAACTTCGAAAGCACTATCAAGTCACATAACATGATTTACGCACAAAGCACGATTTGATCATATAAACGACTTCCTATCCCTTTCACATTTAATTAAACCTTCATTAATTTAAACTTTTTTATCAGTAGAACTTCTTTTATCTGACTTCATTCATCAATCAAAACTTATACTTGATTATTATTCCTTTATATAATTATGTATATGTTCACATATAAAAAGTATATGCTTATATTATACTATTTCTCGATTCCTTTATGGTCTTCAATAATTGAAGAAGTATTCATATACTTATCTCTATGGTATAAGTATATTCAGAAATCATATGCAAGATTTACTTTCTATAAAATATAATCAAAGAGGTTGAAACAATTTCTTAATAAGAACCTTTTCACTTTTATAAGTTAAAATATCTTCTTTATTATCTTTATCTTGAAAGATATAATACTTAATACCATCTTTAAAATCTTATTATTGAAGATCTAATTATACTCTAAGTTGTCAAACAATATGTTTCTTGTTTAACTATTATTCATGGGTTTAAAAACAAATCCTACTAGAGGATCGTTTACTACAACCCCAAAACCATTGCTTTTAAAATTTATCTTTTAAACATTTATTCAAATACCCAATTATAATTTCTTCATGCTAATAATTTACTTAGATACAAAGAATTATCTTCCTAAAGACAATTATTTTACATGTTGTTACATATATGTCTTGATAAGACTTAAGTAGTTTCATAGCACTTTATTTACCAACAAGCATTATAATTCATAGATTACTACTTTTTTAAATAACTTCTCTTATTTAATGGCTGAAACTATTCATTAGCTTTTTGCAACACTAATTAATTAAGTAAAAAAGTAGAGGTAACCACTTGAAGACAGTGCATCATAAAAATAAATTTGAATTTAATGAGTACCATTTCCTAGCAAGAGATATTTTCTAATACTGGTTGATACCATTCTCTATCTTAAGTAAATTGTATAAGGATATAATTACTTTTGCTACAAACTCTATAAATATCCATAAGCTTCTCTGTCACAGTTATACATCTCAATGGGCAATATATTCTTTCGGAATATTGCATTATTTTGCTTCCTTTTGACATTTCTATTTAGCTCTATAAAGTGTAATGAGCAAACTGAGATTCCATATTACCTTGTAAATTCTAAGAATTTGATACAATTATCTCATGGAAGTCCAACACAAGAATTCATATCATCGCCCCATACACTTTTCGAAGTTGATTCCTCATATGCAAATACATTGTTAAGAGAAGATGACCATGAATTATCATTTGATAATCATCTTTTGATGAAGAGGAAAAGACCCTATCCTAAGCCCCCAAAGATACCAAAGCCTCCTCCTCCATCTACTCCAAATAGTATGTTTAGTTCAGTGGATAGAAGTGATTCATTTGAAAAAGATAGCATATCTTTCAACGATCATAAGTTGATGAAACGTAAAAGGCCTTATCCTAAACCACCAAAAATACCAAGGCCTCCACCTCCATCTCCTCCGCAATCTACGCAAGAAGCATCATCAATTAGGGAGGATGCAACTTTGGTTAAAGATCACACTCTAATGAAGAGAAAACGACCGTATCCAAAGCCACCAAAGATACCAAAGCCACCACCTCCATCTCCACCTCCGTCTCCACGTAATACTCGTTTTAGTTCATTAGAAAGAGATGGTTTACTAGGAAATAATGGTAATACACAAATATTCATGGACCACCAATTCATGAAAAGAAAAAGACCATATCCTAAGCCACCAAAGATTCCAAAGCCTCCACCTCCTGCTGGTCCGAGAACAGAAATTACTTCATTATATAGTGAGAGTTCATCAGATTATATTTTGCATAAACCAATACATATAAACCATCAACTGATGAAGAGGAAACGACCATATCCTAAGCCACCCAAGATACCAAAGCCTCCACCTCCGTCTAATCCACCGTCTGGTGGTAGGACAAAATTTAGAGGCCCTCAGTTACAGTGATCCAAACTAATGACATATAGCTTAGTGTTGGACCATTTGATATGCCAATGGATGCAACTTATGTTTGGCCTGTTACATTATTGCATGAAGTGGAACATGTATGGGAAGTTGTTCAATAAAATACCATTTATGTAATAAGTGTTATTAATTGTGTGGTTGGAAATAAAAGCTTGATATTTGAACCTTAAAATTTCATGTTTGCCATTGATTATTTATTTTGCGCTTCAAGTACCCATTTTTTCTTTTATTCAATGGCTTGCTAATAGAGTACAAGAAAAATAAATTTTGCTGATAGTATTAAATACTTATAACCACCTTAATAAGTTTACTTTTGATCAGACTTTATCTTTTCGATTTCAAAATCAAAGATAAGTTCGATGGTTTTTGGTAAAATTTATACTTTTATATTGATTTTGGTTTTAATATGGTATAATTCTAAAATGTGAATTCAATATGATATTTGTATTTTTCGAATAGAGAGGCCTAAGAAATTTAACAGGAAACAACCCAACAATAGATAAAAACAAGAAGCAACACAATCAACAGGCAAAAGAATTTCTTGCCCCTATTTGCATTGTATGCTTCGACCAATGGATCGACCCTAGGGTGGACAATACTATGGGACGGGTCGACTTATGGGTCGACCCAACCTGGGAGAATTGCACAAGGTTTGAAACACAACCCATATGCAACTTCGGCAATAGTTTTCAGATAGCAATGACGATCAGAACGAGCTAAAATTTTGCAAACAAATAAACCAGAGACACTAATTTGCGTTACAACAAAACTAGCACGATTCCGTCAAGAACTGATCAAGTTATAACAACCCAAATTTGGACTTCAAGTTGTTTCACATAGCTGAATTATAGATGAATAGGAATTTACTATAACTACATATTCTTGATAAACTCAACGCAGATAAACTAAAAAATATAATTAACTAGAAAGCATAAGTTGCAAGAATCACATGAGATTAGACCATCAAGGCTAATTTACAAGGAATGATTCTGAGACACCTGGGGATGAAGATACAGTGACAAGCAAAGCACCTGAAAGCTTCACTGTACTTTTCTCATATTCCTGAAACAACTTGATGAAGAGTATACTAAACTAAACTTTGATAAGAACAAGATTGAGATGATTGAATTCTCTTTTCTTTCTCAATTTGAATAAGAGATTAATTTGAAAATTTATGAGAAAGGACGAAGATGTTGCTTTAATTTCCTTTGTCATGTTCAACTTCAGGAAGGAGGAAGAATTTCCAAAGAGTATAAAATGAAGTGCGTATATATCTTTTTCCCATTTACAGAAGTATCTTTGGGCTTTGAATTTAGGATCCATACCCAATAAGCCATAGCATTGCAAGTTAGAATGTGTGGCAAATTTTCCTTTCTTAACACCAAGTAACACTATTAGCACAATTTACAACTCATATCTCATTTCAAACTTAAATATTTTAAACATTGATTTGAGCTTGAAATATAAATTAAATATATTTTCCCACTTAAATATTGATTACAAATCAATATTTAATATTTTCAATATTCACTTTTATTATCAAAATATAATCTACAAACATAGATTTGAATAAAATTCTAATTATGTCAAAGATATTTAATTTATTCCAATACACACAATTTTGAAAATCATTAATTATTTATCGTCTAAAAATCGTTGTACAAGTTACCGCTTTTTAAATTAGCAAGGAAACTTGCTTTTACAACATGCAATAGTTAAATATGTTCTAAAGATTAAAAAAACATACAAAGTACAATTTTTTTGAATATAAAGTTGAAATATGTTGTGACTGAATACGGGAAAATGAAAGATATCCAAACTATAACATCCATGGACAACAAATTAAATCGTTTTAAGTAACCTAAGGTTGGAAGCCGACCATAAGTGACTATAGAATATCACTAATTTGAAAAACATAGGTGTAGTCAAACACGTGGAAAGGAGAAAATTGAATTTCTAGAAAAACATTCATAAAAATAATAGAATTTTCTTACTAGTAGTAGGCAGAAAAATGGAATGATATTTCATAGAAAAGAAAATCAACCAATGTATTACCTTGTGCTAAAAAAGTAAAAGACGAAGAAGAAATTGAAGTCCATTTTTCTAAAGGATGTCGAATTCATTTGTTGCACAGTATAGATCAATAGTTAAAGAAAATTAAGCATGAGATAAATTTAATCAATTTATTCTCATCCTGAAAGTATTTTGAGTGGTATTCTATATAACGGTAACTTTTAAACTCACCAAAAGCAGAAATGTGATTATTAACTTGACATAAATATTATTTGTAAATGGAATTATATAGCGAGCAAACTTTGCAAACAAAACACTACTTAATCACTTCAAAGATGAAACATAATTGTCAAAACATGTGAATGTTTTGCATAGAGGAATAGGTTCAAATGAGTAGAAAATTTATAGATATGAGTGTGAACCCGTGCTTCGCACACGGATATGAGAAAATAATATTTGTTGCAGTTCGAAAATTAAATTATTTTGATAAATAATCAAAATTTACAATTCAGAGGAAGGAACTAAAAACATTACTGCAACATCAAATATATGTATTAAAATAAGCATCGAACCCTTTTGTACCTGCGAAAAAAACACAATAATATTATAAATTGTGTTGCTAATGTGCGAAGTAGGAAGTTATGTGTAGTGCACAATTCAACAGTAAATGGTAACTATATTAAGTATTAAGTTAATATATAATATTCATATATGTGTATGTACATAGAAAAATTATAGTACTAAACAATAAAAAACTCAATATCACGGTCAGTGAATTTTTTTTATAGAGGAGACTATAATGGCTTCTCAATAGTTAAAAAGGCAAATTGAATAAAATGAATGTGTCGTACAAACAATTGACATAAAGAAAAAAAACCAACAGAATTAGTAGAAAAATTAAAATTTTAAAGAACCAAAAAATAACACCAAAGGTGGAATTTAGCAATGAAAATAATGGTGTATTACCGCTAAAAAAGAAATTGGATACTAATAACGCAGTTAGTAACATGTTTACACTTGAAAGCAAGCAAGTATTAATGGACTCTTTTTAAACTCAGCAAAATCAAATATACAATGATAGTTGCATCTTCTTTAACTAAAGAACATAAGCAACATGCATACGCATGAGTTAAGGTTTATTTTCAGTATAGATGTAACTAAGAAAGCACAAAAAATTGTAGCCCCTTAGTGGACGATCATGTCTTTTAAATTTTTACAGTTGTAGGATGCAATTAATGAAAAAAATATAAAATGTTTTTCTTTCCTTTTATTGGTAAGAATAAAACTTGCCGCGTTGCTTCAGGCAGAAGATTTAAGAAGGTTAAATAAGTGCAAATTCCAAAGCAAAATATAAGCATGTAGGACAAACACCAAAAATATTTATTCTTTAATACTCTTTTTTTAGCAACGCATGAAAACGGTGGCCCATTCAGTAACGTTAACTAGTTTACAAGATAATCATAACAGCCATCATTTTCTGCAACATATACTACAAATAAACCAACAACATAAACTGGCAATAGCCTTAAAAATAAAGTTCATTTTCAACTTACACAGTACCAGAAGCATGAAAAATCAAAATGTAGTTAATCTAGCTTGATATCATCACGGAATCGCACCCATGTAGTGCTTGGTTTGCAAAATACCAAACTTCTACATCCGGATCCTCGCTTAGCACTACCAGGCAATGTCTAATAGTTTGGTCCACCACCGACTGATCAACCATGGGCACTAGAGACTGCAATACCTTTTGACATTAAATTTTATTTTGGGAACCCTGTCTTTCGCCGAATTGATGACCACAGGCGGTAATTTATGGCATGTGATATTTTCACCCATGACAGGGGCAAGAAGAGAAATTGAACAAAGAATTTTCATTTGGTATAGATAGTGCGGATTGTTAATCTTTTCAAATACCTATTGAGCAATATGATGCATAGACCAATCAGGGTCAAATTCCTCTGCGAGCCTCTTTAGATTATTAACAACTGTCTCTCGAAATGCAAAAACTTATCCCTAAGCCATTGCATGTAAAGAGCACCAAGTTCATCATCAAAGAAATCAACACCAAGCCGACTTGCAAGCAATGGAATATAATAAATGGTAGCCAACCGAACTCGCCGATGTTTTTCTTTTTCCAGCTCGACTATGGCAGGTAATAACGACTGAGAAAGAAGAATAATGCCAATGACCTGATTAACCTGATCAAGCTTGCTGACGATACGGATTCAAACATCAGGAATATATACTATTCATATATGATATACTATTCAGAGATTCGGAGAAAGATATATTATGTTTAATTCAAATATGAATAATTCACGGCAAAAATGACCCGTTGAATTATTCATTATGTTCAAGTTGACAGGTATATATATACTATTCATATATGATATATAAATTTCACATATGCAGCAAAATGTTTAATCAAATAAATTTCACTTATTTAATTAAATCTATTTATTTAATTAAACCAACATAATTTAACTTTGTCACATTAGCCAAATGAAGTTTTAGTTTGGATAAGGTATGAGCTGTTTACACCATACGACGGCTTTTTCGACCAATCTAACTTTGCTAAGAAATCGAAAAACATTCCAAACAGTCATAGCAACATGTATAATCAACCATAAACACCAAAGAATCAATTTAACATATTTATATGGATCAAATATACCTAAAACCCATGTTTTTCCCTTAATCCCTTTAATCATGATTTAACCGTACGATTAGCAAAACATGTCCAAATTAACCCAAATTTCTAATAGAGGCATAAAATAATATTTCAGAATTTTACAAATTTTACCAGATTTTTTTTGAGCCATAATTTCGCTAATTATCACTAATTATGCCTAATTACCCGCAATTAGTGAAAAACAACGCAAATTACTCACCTTAGCGACAAATGAATTATAGATCTGAACTTCTCTACTGTTTTGGGTCGAATTCCTATGCAACACAGCAGGTCCAACCCGGGTTTGGTGTTGATTTGCCTTGATTTGATGTTGATTAGGCTAATATATGCTTAAACGGTGATTTGGGGGTGATTAAGAAGGTGGAGGCCATTGTTAGGGTTGAAGAGAGGTATGTGGCGGCTGAGAAAATGAAAAATAAATCGTATCCTAACTGATTTCAACCTCCCCATAACCCTAATCCTGAAATGGGTTATGGGCCTAGCTCCAAATCACACTAATTAGGCCCGATTAAGCTATTTCTCACCTTTCAAACCTTATTTCAGCCATATCTCCTAAACCTCAAGTCCGTTTAGCTAATGTGACCACTCTACAGAAAGCTAAACCATCATCCAAATCCAATGAAAGTGATTTTAGGTCAAAAATCCTTATCAACAAAAAGTTATAGGCGAAACAAGGTTCGCTAGGGATGTTACTCGAATACTTGAATTTAAATTTAAACTCAAAAAATGGCTTTCAATCCTATACAAGTTGATTCGCCTCCTATAAAACAAACTGTGATAACCCCAAACTCCTATGCCACGGAAGTAAGGATAATCATAGGAATATAAAATATAAACAATAACAGCAGAACATAAATATAGAACTACAGCAATAAAGTACATCAAAGTTACATTGGAAATAATATTAACATCAGAGTTACACAGCATAGCAAGATCATACTTTGAACAGAATACATTTTCGGCTTAATATAAAATGTCGGCAGCCGAATTTAACATAATATACTAAATGAAGTCTGAACAGCATAATAGAAATGATAGGATCCATCTTCAGCTCCATAGCTATCCAGAATAAGTCTTCTAAAACCTGAATACAAGGATATCTGTGCGGAAAAGAGGGCACCTAAGTTTGCAAAGTGAAACAAACTACGAGTCAGTCATGGGACTGGTATGAGAAATATTACTTAACCAATTTAATAATAAGGTTAATCACAGGACCACGCCGCTAACGCAGAAATGGTCTACTCCATTGGATTGCCAACGCATGAAATAATGTAAATCATTAAACAACGCAATGCTTTTATGAAAAATTAAGCCATTATAAGACTCAAGTCCCATCACACAATGCAACGCAAACCGAAGGATAAAGTTTTACCTTATAATGGCCAAAATATGCTTGATACGTATAAAAAAAATTGATATTATTATTAGTGTGTATTTGTTTCAAAAACATTTTCAATCATAATGTATCAATCATAAATGGCATAGCTACCATATACTATGTCGCCACACTAGCATTAAAATCAAAACTGCGCGGTGTTGTATTGGAAGTTGAATTTCCATCATGAACCAATGCAAGGGATCGTCCTTACCGAATTCGAGACAATCTATCCCACGTCTCAGGATCAGTCGCAACTGCACCTTGGATCTTCAGGGAAGGTCCACAAATACTTTAGTGGATTGGTAATTCCGGAACAATACGTTTCTCTGCCCTGTATGGGCATAAATTTAGAGCCACTAGGGACTCAAATCCGAGGCACCTCATTCCATCATCCAAATAAGTAAAAATGTCTGAGCTCCATACCATGACACCACTCCTAGTTAGAAAGAAATGTATGTCCTCCCTCCAGTCCTCTCCCATTTTTGGTTCATACCGAGGTGTAAGGCTCGCGAAGTAACGCTATACAAAAAGATATGCTAATTAAAGTTGTGCTTTGATCATGAACCACAAGGCTCTACTTTTCAACAATAAGCCTTCATCATTTGCATCTTGGCATGCCACACTGACACTTCACGTCATGCGACTGATGTCTACCAATATATAACCTCTGAGTTCGTACGTCTCAGAGAAGAGTGTTAAGGAAGAGAATAAATTCTCTTCCACCAAACAGATATATATTTAATAAAAATCAATCAGCACAGAATAAAATCCAATGTCAGACACACATCCATTTACAAGTCCGTTCTGTGTCTGAATGAAACCGGTGACACCTTATTCCTCGTTCCATATATCCAATGCGGAGGAGAGGCTCTCGCATATCTGGACAATCAACAAGTACGTTCGGACAACTACCACTGTAACCCATTCCTAGGAGCTAACCAATCTAGGGCATCAATAGTCATTCATTCGATATGAAGATAGCCGGTGTTCAACCACCTCCTTCATATCTTCAACTACTAACCGTTGTATAATTATTTGAAATGGGAATTAACTTGGCCTTTCCAAATAATTCGCGAATACATATAATTCAAATCATTTCTTTTCATTCCATATCGTTTATAATATTTTATAATGATTTATTGCTATTTTTATTTATATAATAATAGCCCATTTTAATTAAATGACTCTTCAGGTCATTTGTAAAATTCCGTAAATTTCGAGAATTTAAGTCATTGAATAAATTTAATTATTTAATTTAAATTCGTTTTAAGATAAATTTTTCGATGTTATTCATGAACTATTTCAAATTAATTTCTTATAAACAACAATTTCTAATTAGATAAATAGTGATTTGTAACAATTGGGATTATTATCAAATTGTACATATATTTGTAATAATTAACTTCAAAACTATTGATAATAAATTAATTAATGTTCCCAATTTAAATTGTATAAGAGAAACTGTAATGTAATGAGGTGGCAACGATATATATTGCATGTTTTAACTAGCATCGTTAACGAAAATTAATGCTAAGATTTATAATCAAATAAATAATACACATAATTTCTCTGCGCATTCACATTTCATGCATGTTTATCTTCTTTCCCCTTCTTTTTCTACTTTCTTCAAATTCGCTACCTCCTTTCTCTCCACTTTATTTCTTCCTTAATAACGCATTTATTTCTTTCCTACGTTTTACTAATTTACTTCCCTTCATTTTATTAATTTCATTCTTTTCATTCTATTTTCATGCATCTTATTTCATTTATGTATTCTCGTTCTTTACATTTCCATCCCCTTATTTTTCCTTCCCCTTTTGTTTTAATATTTATGTTCTCAGCCTCTTTATTTTGTCTGTCTAAATTTAGCTCACTCATTCAGTTTCCTTTTAAACCTAAGCAATTATTGAATAAATAAACGTAGGATACATACGCACATAATAAAAAAAAATTGTTGCATGCACATTAATTGTTCCCACTCATATTATTTTCTTTTTCTTTTTTTATGCATGCATCAGCTGAAATGTTATACACTTTAAATGCATGGCATTAATTTCCTTTCCCTTTTTTCAATATTACGTATGTTTAAAAAAAGAGGATTGTTAAAGGGACTCCACATTTTGTTAAGGGGGGCATAATTTTAAGGAGACTCCAAAAAAGAAAAAGAGACATAACTACTTATGGCTTGTCACTTATGTTAAACTCTAACTTACTAAATTCAACGCAAATGACAAACTTGAGAATTACTAAACATCTCAGTTACGCAAATTAGATACAACATATTAGATTAAAAAATTTGTTTCTGCATTTATTTTAAATTAACAATAACAATTCTAATATGAAATTACAATTAATTACCTAATCCAATGCCTTTTGATCACCCATGATACTTTCTTGTGTCTCCATTAAATTAAATATTTTTTTTTTGTTTTTATGTGCATCATCAAATTATTAACACTAGCGTGTAACCCGTGCATTGCACACGACAATACTATCAAAAATAATATTTATTTTTTTAATGTTAAAATGAGGATTTTGTTATGCAATATATGATAAATTTTAACGTGAAATATATACGCTATTAATTAAAATTATTATTATTATTATTATTTATATTTAATAGTTTACATAAACAACTTGCATGTGTGTTTTTGAGAATTTTTAATCATTTTTGTTGATATAGATATACATGTTGAAATTAATATGTGTTAATAATTTATTTGATGAATCAACAAATATTATTTAACAGAATTTGTTTTAATAGGTTAAATGTAAAAATACGAAGTTAGTTTAACTGTATAACATAGTAGAAAGAATTAAAAAGAAATTTGCAAAAAAAATTTATAAATTTGTTGTGGAGTTACCGATGTCGAAAATATATATTATAATATATAGTAAATTATTGATATAAATGAATCACAATTAATTTACAAATTAAAATTTTTATTATTGTTGATATACATAGTTCATGTTATGTGATTTATACATACTTACAGTTGCATGAAAAAAATACCTTTATTTTTTTTGCATGCACATTAATACATAATTACAGTTGCATGAAAAAAATACCTTTATTTTTGTTATGTGATTTATACATACTTACAGTTGCATGAAAAAGAATGTTATAATAAAAAAAAAATTGCATGCACATTAATTATTCCCACTCATATTATTTTCTTTTTCTTTTTTTGTTTATGCATGCATTAGCTAAAATATTATATACCTTAAATGCATGGCATTAATTTCCTTTCCCTTTTTCAATTTGATGTACGTTTTAAAAAAGAAAATTACATAGGAAGAATTCAAACTTTTGAAATATTGCCATGAATGACCGGAATGAGTTGAAATGTCCTTCATTCATTTGAAATTAAGTTTAAATATACAGATGGTATGTCTATTAGTACACAAAAATCTATCATGTTATGATCTTCGACATTCACGGGCTGCGGAACTCAAGAAATGCAATCGGTTCATTTCTAGGAAGGTAGATCTATAACAGCAACAAAATTTATCAAATACATAATTTTTGGAATAGTTTAAATATGTTACGGTTTATGCACAGAATAAAATCAGAAAAATTCGGGCAGAGCGAAGAAATCTAATGCAATAATGCACCCTTTGGAAGGAAAACCGATTATAGAGTCTTACTAACCACTACTGATTTACAAACAAAATCAATACAGAAGATTTTGGTTAGAAGGAAGTTTAATGATGCATAAAATATTGAATTGCTTAAAGCAACAAATCAGGTTTTTTACCTCAAGTAGAACAGATTGAGTCGACAAAGGTAGAGTATAATTAGGTTGACCAACAAACTACCGAGCTGCCTCAAAGGTGCAACCGAAGCAAGGGCACTACAATCGTCTGATATAGCAATGGAAAATGAGGCATAATGGTTGAACCAGATGTGAGTAGTAAAGGGAAGAGCATCCAACCGGTGATGATGAGTTGGAGACATCTTTGCCTCTTTAAAAACGCAGCTGACTGAAGTTTCCCTAAATGATGAAAATATGCATCTCATCAATTCCAAGGTTAACAGCCAAAGAGTTAAAAGAAAAACAACCTTTTGATTCAGTTACAAAATGGCACTTGGTTTTAGATATTAAAGAAGGGAAAGGCATCATAGAAGGAAGGAAACAAATTAAAATCATGATCTTTCAATTTTACAATTCAACGGATACCCATGGAGGCTGGTGCGTTGAATATAACTCAGTAATAGTAATACTATAATAGTATAGATTAGGTATTCATTGCAAAAGCAACTAATAAACAAACAACAAAGTGAAGTTGAAAAAAAAAATCTGCTTATATGATGTTGTATACCATAGAAATTCAAATTAGTTAGCAAAGGAGAAACAAATGCAAAATAGCCATAAATGGATTTTCTATGGGCGATAGCATTACCATGTAATTAGGAAATTTCAACGCCGATTAAAATTTAATGAAGAAGCCCATAATAGTAGCACTGGGCATGAGAAAACAAACATAATTGCGGATTCACCAATTACGGCTATCAAAATATGTAACGATCCAAGAATTTTTGACCCCGAAAATCGACATAAAATCACCGTGTCGACTATTCAAGCATCGAAAACACTGGATTGTTATTAGAAAGAAATTAGAGGGTGAGGAAGAGAGAAAGAAATGTTAGAATAGAAGAAATAAGAATAAGACACATCAAAATCTCACAGCGGAATGATTAAATATAATACATCAAATAACTTTATAAAGGAAACTACATATATACATACCAATCATCAGAGTACATCATACATCAGACACAGCGGAAAATAACTTTGAATAACTATCGGTGAAGACTCCTACTTCTAGCTCCTGAATTCCAAGCGGAACCTGACCTGTAAATATACTCGGTCTGACCCGAGCACATTTGGTTTAAAACAAAGTTCACCGGGTCAGTCTAGAATACTTTCAGTGATAAATTCATAACACAAACAACTTGTTTAACTTTGGAAATCCTTTTGAAATAAAAGGATAATAGTAAGACCAGTCCATACATAAACAAGGACGGCTTTTACCTTACTATAACCCAAAATATCTTTAAAATCAACATCTTTTCTGATGTTATCATAGTGTCTATCAAACTACAAATAAATAACAAATTAGCAGAACGCTTGCATCTCACGCTCTACAAATATAGTATACAAATCAAACACCGCGGGCGCTTATTGGAATTTGGATTCCGACTATGACAAGGTATGGGACCATTTGCCGATAGTGTATCTCTAGAGGCGAATACACCGGGTTCTACAAGAACGTCTTGCAACCCGGCCCTCACATGACCGACCACTCATTTCGCTTGAGTGTATCGAATGTATATCACCGATGGTGGTAGCTAGTCACCGCCTCCCGACATGGGACAGCATCGATAGATTTAAGAAGCAAAAGGAATTTCTCTAGATAGGTGATCATACACCCTAATGGGAGCGACCCACATAGCCATGCTGCCTGCCCAATTTCTTTCATCTCCCGGTTGATGAGGCTTGAGGCTACGCTTGACCTTCACATCAGATTTACTTTGAATGCCACATTGTCAGATCCATCGAAATCATGAATCGACGTCTTCAACAATACATTACGTGTTAGCTAAAGAAGTTTCCTTCTTCGCTTCCACTCTTGGTATAGTTGAAGAAATCAATATACTTGACCTCTTTTGAAATACTTTGTCAGACATCCATCCATACAAGTCATCCAGGAACAGGATGAACCGAAGGTACTCTCCTACTGCATCTAATATAGAAATCACCCCAAGGATCAGTAGCGAGAAGTCCTTCCCATCCACAGATTCCAACCATGACAGAACCCCAGTATATCTCTGCGTCGAATCAGAGATTGTTAGTGGTTCTTCCATTTATGAAGATCTATGGTCTTCAATGCTCCGTCTTTACTACCGGCACGTTAATCGTGATCGCATAGTTGATTCGAAGTGGTTTTGGGTCTAGGTCCTATCCCGGTCTCTTCGAAAACAACTCGTCAAAAGGTAAACAAAATATTCTATTAGATAGTCAGTTGTTTAACTATCAAATCATGACAAAATGTTAAGTCCGTTGGCCGCTCGATGATTTATATTTAAACACTTCATTGATCGATTTCATAAATCTATTCTCGACAAACTCTTTTGGATCATTTACTTTGGAAATATAATCAATATTCGCTTTCGAGTATCTTCTTTATCAAACTTGGTTTTTATTTCCTTTGTTCGTAAATATCCTTATATATTACATAAACCAACTTTATTTTCCCTTTATCTTGGAAAAACATCGTTTCTAATTTCAAACCATCATTCTATATTTTCTTATTTTTGCAAACATTGTTAAAGTTCCATAATCCCCTTTTACCTTTCTATTTCCATTTGAAATAGAGTTATACTTTTAATTACATTATATGAGTCCAATCATATTTTATAAACCTGACCCAAATAATACATTGCTTATTCCAAGTCAAATGGTTTTACTTATATTCCAAAACCCTTACACATTTCGATTTGCGATATTTTTCAAATAAATCATTCGAAACATCCTCTATCATTTGCAAACCAATACCATACTTTGACAATAGTGAAGTCGCCCAAGTTGGGGTATTTTAATTACCTCTCAGACCTTGATCGACCCCATTGTGAATCACCTCTCAGACCTTGATCGACCGCATTGGCAGAGTTATTATAATTAATTTATTTAATTATATAAATAGTGATACAGTGAATTTAATAGCCGTAGAATTAAATAATGGTGAATATTTAATTAAAATAAAAATTAAATAATATATTTAATTCTGAAATAATCAGAATTGGCTGAAATGGCGGTATGGTGTGAACTGGATCACCGGTGATATTTAATTCAGTTTAGAATTGAATCAGAATAACGAATATATTATTTGAATGATAGTTTGAACGTATAATTATATATAATTAAAATCGAGCTCGAAATGGCACGGCAGTTCGTAAATTAGCGATTCAAACTTCAACTGAATGAACAGGATCCGTTTTAAATCGGATTTCTGTGAAACAAGAAACATGTGGAGCTGGTGGAGTATATCTTTCTAGTGGAAGAGAAAAATCGGGATTTCGTCGGTAGATTTTGATTTATGTCCAAATCAAATTTTAGAAAAGTCGTTGTGGAATTCCTTTATAATTTATAAAGGAATTATTTATATTTTAAAAAGGAATTTCTATATAAATTGAATATCGGGTTGACCCAGAAGTGAATATCAAGTTAGATATTCATATAATATTTATTCTGAGCTGTATGGTATCCCACTATGAATATAGACGATAATATTTATTTTAATAAATATTTAATTTAATTATATTTAAATATATTTATATATTTAAATGGGTCATCCAGAGCTTTAAAAAAACAGCCGGTTTTGCAAACGGAGTCGGAATTCGATGAAACCAGTTTTGTTGGAACCGTAATGTCGAACTCTAGCTACCCGTCCAGTTTCATTATTTTTTGGGTATCATTAGTGGCCATAGGAATTTTTAAAGGGAAATCAAAAGCAACACTTCATTATATATGAATCAAATAATAAATAAACAAAATATCCTAACATTTTCTTAGTCAAATTTGAAGGCCACACCTTCCTCTTTCTCAATCGTTTGTTTCTCTGCTCAAACTAGCACCCACGATTTCACTTTTCAACCAAAACGTGGACCTTAGAAAACCAAACAAAAATCAACACACACTCTTATAAATCAGTCCACAAATGCATTTGAAATCCTCTGGTGTTGCTCTTCAATCCCGTATAACTTTTGAGGGGCTCGATTTCATCTGGGTTCGCTGTATATTCTACAGTGTCGATTTCAATGGCCTAGGGTTCAGGTCGGTGCGAGATACTGTGGTCTATCGACGAAGCGGGGCGTGGCGTTGAATTCATGATAGGAAATGAGGTTGATTGGTGCTGGTTTTGGGATGCTCGGTTTTGGATTTTGTGATCTGGTGTTTTCCTGTAGCCGACGATGGTGGAGGACGGAAATCCATCTGGTAGCGCAAGTTGAAATCGAAGGGTAATAGGACGGAGAGGAGGTGAAGGCGAGGACCACGGTGGTGTTCATTCGAGAACCGGTGGAGAGTTTGAGGGGCGGTGGAATTTTGAACGAGTGGAAATGGCACCGTTGTTTACTGGAGAATACATCGGGGAAGAAGGGAGTAAAGTGAGGGCGGGTTGGGCTTTACTTAAGTGGGCCCGTGATTTATAAGAGGAGTGAGGCCCGATATTTATTTTACTTAAGTTTTATTTAAATTTAATGAATGTATTTACTTATAAAAGCAATATCTCGGTCATACGATATCAGAATCACGAACCGCAAGTTGCGTTGGGATCGTGTGGACGGTGGCTACATCATGGAGTTGACTGGGGGTGAATCCGAGCTACTTACAATTTATGGCGAAATAAATTGTCCGTATGAATCAACGACAATTATCGTTATTTAACGATGATAGTCCAATGTGAGTAAATCTCACTAACTGTGAACAATTTATAATTTCATGTTGTATTTTTAAAACTGTTAGATATTGGCTGATTGACTGTGTGTTGATTGTTTGATTGAACTGCTAGTCAGTTAGTTGAATTTCTATATTGATTCTGTTTAACAGAATATATTATATGGAACTGAAAGTGATGTCGATTTTATATTGTATAACATTTGTGGATGCAGGGAGACCGGTTGGAGGAATCCACCTGGATTTCTCAACATTTGTTTACTGTTTTCATATATATTGTGATATATGATTTGAGGTATATCTGTTATGGATTATGTGTGTTAGAATGATGTTGATCATTGTTATTCGATATTTTAAATATCATAAAAGGCCGTGAGATGTAAAAAGAATTACTTCAATGTATATTGATATAAAAGTGATTTTATAAAGTCAATAGATTTTATAAAAAGGAAATATTTCGAAATTAAATAAAATGGGAAATGTTTATAAAACGAATAGAGTTTTATAAAAGGGAAAAATGTTGATAAAACGAATAGAATATAAAAAGGAAATAACTAGAGTAGAATAAATAAAGATATACAAGGAAATATTTGTAAACCATTTACAAATAGGATTGAAAAGGAAATAGTGTAAAACCATTAGCAAATAGATTAGAACGAGGAAGGTTTGTAAACCATTTACAAATCAATCCGAAATAGAAATGTTTGTAAACCATTTACAAATGAGATTAAATAGGGGATATTTGTAAAACAATTTATGAATAGAATTAAAAAAGGGAAATCATTTGTAAAGTGAAGAACTGTTACTAAAAGTAAATCTTTATAAATGAATAGTTTATTCGATTTAAAAGGGGTTAATCGATGTTAGTTTAATCGAGAGCAAAGGAGTTAATCGAATATAGTTTATTCAAATAGAATAAATGAGTTAATCGAATATAGTTTATTCTAATAGAAAGTAAAAGGAGTAAATCGAATATAGTTTACTCGAATAGTAAAAGGAGTTAATCGAATATAGTTTATTCAAAAAGAATAAAGGAGTTAATCGAATATATAGTTTATTCAAATAGAATTAAAAAAGTTGTCGAATATAGTTTATTCGATAGGAGTTAAGTGAATAGAGTTAAAGTTAAATCAAAAGAGTAAAGTGAATAGAATAAATTGAATAGAGTTATCGAATATACCTTATCGAAGGAAAGAATTATCGAATAGAAAAGATTTGAAAGAGAGTTACGTAAGGAAGTTTGTTAAAGAATTAGAAGGGTGAACTTTGTCTGTTTCAAGGTTAGAAACATTGTTCAGTTAAGGTCTAAGAGGTAGTATTACCCAAACATGATTGACTTCATATTTACTAAGGAGTGGATAAGGTTCGATAGTAAAGGATGGTTAAGTGAATTTAGTAATTAAAGGAAATGGTTTGAGTTGGCATCGCGACGGTTTTTTTAAACATCTGTCTAAGTCCAATGAAGAAGCTTTGGAAATGTTTTCCAAATAAGAAACCAGAAATGTTTTCTATAAAGAAAACAAGAAATGGAAATGTTTTCCATTGTTAACAACGTATATTTTCCAAATTTAGAAAATAAGAAATATTGAATATAGGGAAACAGGAGATAAGTAAATTAATGGAATAAAGAGATAAATGTTGAATGATGTTTGATCGATATAAATTTCCATTTGGAAATAATATCATTGTTTGCACACCTGTTTTTCTTCGATAGTTAAATCACAGACTATCGAAGTTTTGACCATTTTAACGTTGTTAATATAGAGAGACCAGTTGGATTATTATCCAAAGAACCACTATGTATTAGCATAAGCGTTGCGAATCATATATACCAAAGGAAATTGAAGACGGAGTTATGCAAGGGCTATCCTGTTTACAGAATGGTGCCTTCGGTTCATCCTGTTCCTGGATGGCTTGTATGGATGGATGTATGACAGAGTATTTCCAGGCGATCACGTATATTGATTTCTCCAACCGTACCAAGAGTGGAAGCGGAAAGGAAACTTCTTTTAGCTAACACATAATGTATGGTTGGGGGCTTCAATCGGTGATTTGATGGATATGACGATGTGGCATTCAAAGTGAATCTGGTGTGATGATAAAGCATAGCTTCTAGCCTCACATCCGGTAAATGACAGAAATCAGGCAGGCAGCATGGCTAAGTCGGTCGCACCGAAGTAGGGTGTATAGTCACCTGATCTAGAGTTTCATTTATTTCTAAAAATCTATTGTTGATGCTGTCCCATTCGGGAAACGGTTGCTGATCACAACCGTTGGTGATATACATTCGATACACTCAAGCGAAATGAGTGGTCGGTCCTGTGTGGCCGGGTTGCAAGATGTTCTTGTTGAACCCAATGTATTCCACTCTAGAGGTACACTAGCGAAAGGTGGTTCCATACCTTGTCATAGTTGGAAATCCATTACCCAATACGTTCTTGCGGTTTTGATTGTATATATATATATATATATATATATATGTAGAACGTGAGATGAAAGTGTTTCTGCTAGATGATTATTATATTATGGTTGATAGACATTATTATAATATCAAAAGGTTTTTGATATAAAGATAATTTGGATTCTCATAAGGGAAAAACCCGTTCCGTTATACGGTGTGTTCTTATGAGATATCATTTACTTATTCGAACTGTTTTAAAACTGTTTTACTCACACCAGTCCCATGACTGACTCGGAGTTTATTTTGTTTTGTTTTCCCTAAACTCTTGCGTGCCCAATTTTGTACGGGCAGTCACGTAGTCAGGATTTACAGATATACTAGAAGAGCTTAGAGCAGGAGGCTTCAGGATTATATACCTATAGTTATTTCCGCTGTGTTGTAAGTGTTGTACTTTGATAATGATGTATATTCAAGTACAGATGTATATTTCAAGTTATGTTATAAATATTATATGTTATTCGTTCCGCTGTGACGCCTGTGTTACTCTGATGTTGTGTTCTTCTTCTTCTATTCTAAGTTTCTATCTTATCTATTCTCACCCTCTACTTTCTTTCATTAATCATCCGGTATTTTCGACGTTTGGTTAGTCTTCATTGAGTTTATGGTAATAACCAAAGTCGAAAAATTCCCGGGTCGTTACAGTTGGTATTAGAGCTTAAGATAAGTGAATTACCTTGGCTCTATGGCGTGACTCAGTAGAGATGGGATTAGTAATACCCTCGATTGAGTTGAGTGTATATATACGAGTGAGCGTATTTGTTATTGATATAAAAAATGTTTTATATTGTAGAGATTCATTGGTTGAGTTGTTTATGGGTTCTGGTTGATTAGTTTGATCCACTGTATCGGTAGGAATTTATAAACACTCGAATACGATGGGTCGACACGATATGTCTTGAAAAGAGGGTAAATAAAAATAATTTTACCCAAAGTATATTTTGAAATATAATGGATATATTGGTTGTTATTATAATCGAGTAAGATTATAAATTAATTAGTTATGAAAATAACCAATCAGAATTCATATAAGTGAAATACGTGAAATCAGATGAGTTAAATCTAAAATTTTAGCCAGAAATTATATTAAAATTCTGGAAAATTGGATAAGTGTTTGTAAATGGATTTGGATTAAAAAAATAAGGAAAATTTAAGATTCTGGGAGATTTTAAATTATTTTACAAGTAGTGTGAATTATATTTTGAAATGAATTTCAAAGTGCAAATGTTTAGAAATGGTTTTATAGTATTGAACTCACTTCGGTCGCTGGAAAATAGATTCCGATGATGACAGCTGCATCATCAGTATTCATTTTCGAGTTGTAAGTGACGAATTACTACCAGAGATACTGTTTTGAATTTGTTTTGGGAAAGACAAGTTGTGTTGAATTTCAAAATGGGATTTATAATAAAGAATGAATAAAGGAAGTTTGAAACAGAAATTGAATGTAGAAATTCAAATGGAGTTTGAATGTATGAAATTCAATGGAATTGAAATAGAAATTGAATATAGAAATTCAAAGGGAGTTTGAATATATGAAATTCAATGGAAGTGATATAGAATTTGAATATAGAAATTCAAATGGAATTTGAATATAGAAATTCAAATGGAATTTGAATATAGAAATTCAAATGGAATTTGAATATAGAAATTCAAATGAATTCAAATATAGAATTTGAATATAGAAAATATAAAGGAATTCAAATATAGGATTTGAATATATAGAATTTGAATATATAGAATTTGAATATAGAATTCAAATGGAATTTAAACAATAGAATTTGAATATATAGAATTCAAATTGAATTTAAAATATAGAATTTGAATATATAGAATTTGAATATAGAATTTAAAAGGAATTCAAATATAGATTTAGAATAGTAATTGATATATAAAATTTGAATAATAGAAGTGATATAAAATTTAAATAGAAATTAAATAGAATTAACTAAGTCGAACAGGAATTAGTTAATCAAGTTTTGAATTTGAAGTTGAACTTTGAAAGGTGAATTGGATTTGTAAATGGATATTCGAAATCGAATATAGAACTTAAATTTGAAATTTGGATTCAAATTAGTTAATAAGAAAGTTAAAATATATTCGAACATGTCATGTTCAAATGTAAAAGTGAAATAGACTAAAGAGTTAATTAACAAATTAATTAACGAACTGAGTTAAAAAGACCAGGAATAGTTAAAATAGATTGGGCAGGTATAAATGTACATGAGATAGGTAGGGATAAGGTACGAAGGTATATAAATAGAATGCTCGACGAAAAGGTATGTATTTAATTCATATATGAGATTTTATGCGCCGTATCGGCTAGCCGCTTGGCCTTTTCTTTTTCTTTTGGATTGGTGAGGGCCATGGGAGGCTATTTGAAATATCTCGATGCTCCTAGTACAAAGGAGGTAATGGCGAATTTTTCCGGGAATTTGAGGAGTTAGAATATTTTTAAGATAATTTGATAGTTAGAAATCAACGTATCGATATATATATATATATATATATATATATATATATATATATAAGTCGATAAGGAAACGAACTTAGAAATAGAATAGTAAAAATCAAAAAGGATGAGAATAAAATCTAGAAAGAATAGAAAGAGGAAGCGTATACGTGTTTAAAAGTGAATAAGTAGTTGTATGGTATTGATTATTCGAGTAAGTAGTCATATCTGTTTTGACGTTATAAATGTTATTCATTCAAGGTCTGAGAGGTAGTTATACCCAACTTGATTGATTTCATTATTAAAAAATAAATAGTAAGATTTCAGGCTCGAAGATCAATGTTGAATAAGAGTTAGTTGAATATCGTATTTGGGCTGTCGTAACGATGTTTTACAAAACATCCGTTTTAACCCAAATAAGTGTAAGCTTGGAAATATAATAAAGAATATTTCCTAAGTATAGAAATAAACGAGATCGGAAAAGAGATAAGTAATTGGAATATCTTCCAATTATAAATAGCATATATTTTCTAAAGTTTAGAAAATAAAGGAAGGCGATATTCGAAAATGTTTTCCAAATAACATAAAAGGCCAATATGGTTATTGAAAATATTGGGTTAACAAATATTGATAAAGAAATAGAGAAGTGATTTAACTAATGGAATATTAATGAAGGGCTCAGTGTCATGTTCAAAAAGGAAAATTTGATTTTTGAAAAGAGTAAACTGTTCAAAAACTCCCAGGGAAAGACTGTTTGAATTAAAAACAAATTTAACAGAAATTTGTGAAAAGAAATTGGAATTATAAATAAAAGCCAGTTAAGTGGTAACTGAAATTGGATTAGAATGATAGATACAAATTGGATTTGTGAGATTCGAATTTGAAGTGTAATGTGATAATCAAGTTAAGAGTTGGGAATCGAGAAGAAACTCGAGTTAAAATGATATTTGGCTCAGATATAAGCCAATGGTTGTGTCGTGGATAAAAGAAGATTGGGATTTGATTGGGATGACCCTTGTATCCGCTGAATTGATAAAAGGTGGAAGGGATATAATGATTTGCCGACAAAAGCTACAAGTTTATATTTCTATTGGATATAAGATTTATGAGCCGAATTGGCAAGCCGCTTGGCTGTTTGATTTTCTTTTGGGTTGGAGATGGCCCAGAGAGGCGAGTTGGAGTTTGACGTATTGGCCAGTACAAAGGAGGTGCTTGCGCAATTTTTCGAAAAGTTAAGGCGTTAGAAAATTTTCAGGATTTTTGGAAATTTTCGTTGATAAGAATTAAATAAGTTTTTAATTGAAATTAAATTGGTTCAGTTGAAAC
This sequence comes from Allium sativum, assembly GCA_030737875.1. Classification (NCBI taxonomy): domain Eukaryota; kingdom Viridiplantae; phylum Streptophyta; class Magnoliopsida; order Asparagales; family Amaryllidaceae; genus Allium; species Allium sativum. The sequence continues at coordinate 847,865,667 of CM060918.1, forward strand.
TGAATTTAAGAAGTGAACAAATATGTTCTAACCAGTCGATAGGGTCGTCCTCTACCTTTTAGCAATTTCGAGGATGAAATTATTTTAAGTGGGAAAGATTGTAATGACCCGCATTGGCAGAGGTATTATAATTAATATATTTAATTATATAATTAGTGATATATTGAATATAATAGTAAAAGAATTAAATAATGGTGAATATTTAATTAAAATAAAAATTGAATAATATATTTAATTCTGAAATAATCAGAATTGGCTGAAATGGCGATATGGTGTGAACTGGATCATCGGTGATATTTAATTCAGTTTAGAATTGAATCAAAATAACAAATATATTATTTGAATGACAGTTCGAACGTATAATTATATATAATTAAAATCGAGCTCGAAATGGCGTGGAAGTTCGTAAATTGGCAATTTGAACTTCAACTGAATGTACAAGATCCGTTTTCAATTGGATTTCTGTGAAACAAGAAACGTGTGGAGCTGATGAAGTATATCTTTCTAGTGGAAGAGAAAAATCAGGATTTCGTCTTGTAGATTTTGATTTATGTCCAAATAAAATTTTAGAAAATTCGTTGTGGAATTCCTTTATAATTTATAAAGGAATTATTTATATTTTAAAAAGGAATTTCAATATAAATCGAATATCGGGTTGACCCAGAAGTGAATATCAAGTTAGAAATTCATATAGGATTTATTCTGAGCTATATGGTATCCCATAGTGAATATAGCGATAATATTTATTTTAAAAAATATTTAATTTAATTATATTTAAAAGGGTCATTCAGAGCTTTAAAAAAATAGCTGGTTTTTGCAAACGGAGTCGGAATTCGACGAAACCAGTTTCGTTGGAACCGTAATGTCAAACTCTAGCTAACCGTCCTGTTTCATGATTTTTTGGGTAAGACTGGTGGCCGTAGGAATTTTTAAAGGGAAATCAAAAGCAACACTTCATTATATATGAATTAAATAATAAATAAAAAAATATCCTAACATTTTCTTGGTCAAATTTGAAGGCCACACCTTCCTCTTTCTCAACCGTTTGTTTCTCTGCTCAAACTAGCACCCACGATTTCACTTTTCAACCAAAACGTGGACCTTAGAAAACCAAACAAAAAACAACACACACTCCTATAAATTAGTCCATAAATGTATTTGAAATCCTCGGGTTTTGCTCTTCAATCCCGTATAACTTTTGAGGGGTTCGGTTTCATCTGGGTTCACTGTATATTCTATAGCGTCGGTTTCAATGGCCTAAGGTTCAGGTCGGAGTGAGATACTGTGCTCTATCGACGAAGCAGGGCATGGCGTTGAATTCGCGACAGGAAATGAGGTTGATTGGCGCTGGTTTTGGGATGCTCGGTTTTGGATTTTGGGATAAGGTGTTTTCCTGTAGCCGGCGATGGTGGAGGACGGAAATCCATCTGGTAGCGCGAGTTGAAATCGAAGGGTACTAGGATGGAGAGGAGGTGAAGGCGAGGACCACGATGGTGTTCATTCGAGAACCGGTGGAGAGTTTGAGGGGCGGTAGAGTTTTGAACGAGTGGAAATGGCACCGTTGGTTACTGGAGAATACATCAGGGAAGAAGGGTGTAATAACCCGGAAAATACGAGCCAATTTAAAAATTTTAAATTGATCATTTCAAAGGAAATTGAACAATTGAAATAGAATATTTCAATAAAATAGTAAGTTAAGAATAGTGAGTCAGTTTGAAAATTTGAATTCAAACTTTGACTGACTGTGCAGGGTGGAAAATATAACGGATTTTAGTGTAACCAAAAATATTTAAATCTGTTAGTCAATACCTTTCTAACGAATCTGAAAAATCAAAGTTTCATAACGAGAATCAAAAGTTATGGCAGAATGATTTTTTAGAGGGGTCGGTATATAGAATATAGCCCTGGAAAATTGATATTTTGCATACGACCTCGGAATTCGACGAAACCACTTTTGTTGGGTCCGGGATGTCAAACTATTGCTAGGTTTCAAATTTCATAATTTTTGAAACTAGTATGTGAGCGTGGCAAAAGAAAATGTGTTTGGTCGATTTCTGTTAAATTGGATCGACCAGAAAATGGACATTTTTCAAACGACCTCAGAATTCGACGAAACTAGTTTTGTTGGGACCGTAGCGTCAAAACATAGCTAGATTTATTTTTCTGGAATTTTTCGAATCAGTTTGTGGCCCTGGCAAATTGAAATGTGCGTTCAGAGTTAAAAATTAAATGTTTTATACTTTAATTTGAAAAATAACTGACTGTAACAGTCGAATTGGCCTACGAAACATATCCCATTGTGTCCGGAATGGGGGTATTTAGCTAGGGACGACAGTCGTTGGGTTTAAAAAGGAGTTAGTTTAAGAAAACACTATTTAAAAATTTAATATAGTCTCGGCCAATCATATTTTTCCATTCATAAAAAAAAAAAAAAACAGAAACCCCCACCCCCCGACCCCGACATCGACGGCGAAAAGCCTTCGTCACCTTCCCTGGCGATTTCCGATCGCCACGGCCAGAATTAGCCCCTCCTCCAGTTCAACTTTTTGTAGTTCTCCCTCCCCTCTTCAAATCCATATAAGGAGCTCCCCTATCGTCGCGTCTACGCCGAGATATCCACCTCCAAACTTCCGACCTTCAAGCCGCCGCCGCCGCCGTTCTGCGCCACCGAGTCCCACCAAACCATCGCGCGCCTGTAGCTCTCTCGAAGCTCTTCCACCTCCAACTTCCTGATCGTCCCCTCGCGTCCCGGTTCTCGCGAAAACCGCAAACCTAGTTTTGAAGCTTTCTGAAAGTGCGTTTTTCTTTGATCTTTACACTTTGAAAAATCATATCTTTTTGGTGTGTTGACGAAGTTCGATGAAACAGGAAACATCGAGACCGCAAGGAAGTTCTCTACCTAATAGAAGAAGCTGCGGATTTTTCTGACATCGTATCGATTTTTAGCGCTCAGAAAACCAAGGTGAGAAATCTAAATTAACGTGAAATTGAATGGAAAATGTCGTGTATAATTTATATAAGCGAAGTATAAATTACATACGTGCTGTATACCTCATGTACATGCGTAGTGTAAGCTATACGAGCGAAGTATGAATTTTTACATGCATAGAATAATTGATATATGTGTTGAAATGCAAGTGAGATATAGCAAATATATTATATATATATATATATATATATATACTCCCCTCGTCCACAAACCATGGACGATATTTATTGTGGTGAATCGGTGTGAAATATTGGATGAAAAATACGAATGGTTGAATAATTGTTTGTGGTTGATATGGTTTGGTTGTGGTTGAAAAATACCCATTGGTGATTGAAATGAATTGGAAATATTTGTGGAAATAAAAATAAACATGTCGCCTGCGTGCGAATTAGATGCATGAATCCCCATTGTCAAAAACCGCGAGGTTTTAAGGTAGAGCGAGGAGCCGTACTAGGGACGGTGCCGGTTTTAACTACCCTGCCGTTATGCTGCCGAAATTTTGAATAATCTTTGTGTGTTAGAATTAATTTCATATGTTGAAATTATTTTCATGCATTGAAATTAAAGTCATATATTGAAACTATATCCATGTGTGGAAATATTCATGTGTTGAAAATTGTTGTGTGAAAATAAAATTCATTCGTGGATGAGTGAAGTGTTTAAACAATAAAAATCATATTTTTATATATATATGAAGTATGAAAAATATTCCCCTTATATAAATAATTTTAGTCATAAAAATCCCATCTTTCTAATATAAACAACATAAATAAAATGTCCATGTGTGGAAATGCTCATTTGTTGAGAAATGTGCGTAGTGGAAAAGTTCATGTGTTGAATAAAAAGATCGAACAATAAAAATTACATTTTTATTGAAACTATGAAGTGTTGAAACCATACATTGGTTGAATAAATATTTTAAATGATAAAAATATCATTTTTATCATATGTGTGATATGCTAAAGATATGCGGACGTTGAAATAAATATTTGTGATAGAAATATTATTTTTAACATGCATAGGAACTAAATAAAATAGTCATGTGTTGAAATCTATTTTAGTTCGCCAAAATTATCATCTTTGAAATGTGAAGTGTTAAAAATAGCCACTTGTTCAAATAAACGTGCATGAGTTGGAATATACATTAACTAGCTAATGATATGATTTTAGCCTATGCATGCAACATTCGAATGAATGGTGTTTTTAAACCAAAGCAAATCAAATATGAAATTGAATGGAAAATGATAAGTGATAGGAATTGTTTATATGTATATGCATATCTATTGAACAGGTTAAAGCAAAAAGGGGCTAGAGAAGAGAAATAGAATTTTGTGCCCGACAAATAGGTACACATTTACCGCTTTGTTTGGGTGATGATTTTATGAGCCTGTTGGCTAGCCGCTTGGCTTTTTCTTTTTCTTTTTGATATGAGACGCCCATGTGGCTATTTGGGAATTTTCCCAGACCCTCCCGTACAAAGGAGGTTATGGCGAAATTTTCCAAAAATTTAAGGCGTTAGTGAAATAATTGAAGTGGAAACGATATAGGAATTTTTGAATGAGCTATATTTATATAAATATATAAATATAAATAGAATTAAAACGAAACATGGCCGTGCAGTTCATATTTTGAAACCGTGATTTCAAACGACTAGTGCGGAAGATCCGACCATTGGATTTTCCCGAAACCTCAACCGTTGAGTTCGCCTTGAATCGAATAGAAAACTAATTTGAATTGAATCAATTAGAAAACCAATTTGAATTGAACCGAATAGAAAACGACTTTGGAATTGAATTGAAAACGAATTCAAATTGAATCAAAAGCAAATTGAAACGAATTCAAATTGAATTGAAATTTGAATTGAATAGAAAAGAATTTTAAAACGAATCTATAAGGGGAAAATTCAATTTAGATTCGAATTGAATTGGAAGTTGAAATGAATTTAAAAACTATTTATAAAATTCATTTTAAATAGAAATCGATGAAATATATATTATATATATTATATATATAATATAATGGCCTGAATAGAACACGCCGCGCCGCGACAGTTCATAAATTTCGACCATTTATTTCAAACGGACATTACAGGAGATCCGACCGTCGGATTCTCCTAAAACCGGAACCGTTGGGTTCGTATCAAAAAGAGCTTTCTAGCGAATATTAGAAATTCAAAATCTAACAGTTGAATTTGGAGTTACGTCCAAATCAAATTTGGAAAAGGTCGCTATAGGTGCAGTTCGATGGCCGTTGATGGAAATCGACTGTACGGGCCTTGATAAAATTATTAAAAATAGTTATAATTTGAGTAAAGTCATAAGAAATGATTTGGAAAGAATTGGGGTGAAAAAAACTCCATATTTGATAAGGTAAAAATAGATTTTTATCAAAATGAACTAGTTTGAACTAAATTTAAAACCCGATTTGTTTTTAAATAAATAAAATAGATTTAAAAAAGGGTTTTAAATAATCGAAATTCCTAATATATTTGATTTGAAATAAATAAAATGTGATTTGGGTTTGTCGTGAACTGTGTTTTAAATAACACCTAGTTCTTTAACCCAATAAAAGGAGTTTTAACGAATCTGCAATTAGATTGAAATGTAAATCTATAATCTAAATTATCAAATTTAGAAATGAGCGAGAATGGAGTATCGCCAGTTTTGCTCCAAAGCGATAGTTAAATCTTTAATTAGATTTGAACGTGAAATGGTAATTAATCTTACCGATAACACCATAGTATTAGATATGGAGTATTACCAGTTTTGCTTCATGGGATGAATAAGTTGGGATTGGGAAATAAAATAAATAAATAATTACTTCGTTACGATTTGCTAATCTCGACTAGTTTAGAAAACCATAATTTGGTTTGATAGATCATCCAAAGGAAGATTAAAGGATAAATTTTAAAGAATTTATCTTGGATAAAATTAATGGGAACCTTTCCCTAAGAATGTGATTTTGCGAATAAAAGAATATTCTGAATTGGAATGAGGCGTATGTTGTGTTCTTATAACATTTGTTTTTAATATACGCGGGTTGTTCAAAAAGTCCGGGTTTATACCCATTCTGAATAACCGATTCGACGATAAATCGAAGATGAAGACGGTGGTTGAAGACCGGAAGTTGTGACGGTCCACCCCGCACCAGCCTGCATTTCCTCCGGAAGTGCGCTGTACACATGCCCAACTAGCACGGGACGGTCGTCATGAGAAAAGAAAGAAGAGAATGAACTAATCAAGGAACCTGTAGAATGTCTCACAGCGCATGGAATAAAATATAATAATAACATACTTGACATAAAACAGGTGAGACAGTGCATAAGCTGATAACTAATAATCAATGTCAACATCAGAGCAGCGGAAATCCAAATACAGCTTATTACAACTTTCCAAAATTTTCTGTCTCTAACAAAGGAAAACTAAATCAGAAGATGCACCACCAATGCCCAAGCAGTGATCTTCAACAACACAGGGAGAATACTATATATATTACGTGGAAGCCTCCTGCTCGTCTCCGGATCATCTACCCGTGCATCACCAGCTAACCTGTCTCTAGTCTGCTCGTGTGAGCACCCAGAGTAATAAGAAGAGACATAAAACTCTGGGTCAGACATAAAGCCTGGTATGAGCGATAAGCATCTAAACAGAGTAATAACAGGTATACTAAACCATACCTGAACCTGGACCTGCAACCAAAGAGTTAGTACCACATACCGTACAATACTCCAAGGTGCCATAATAAATAGTGTAAGAATACGGGGGTGGGGTGTGCATGTCACAATGATAGCAAACAAATCATCCATAGCAACCATCCTCACATCTCTCACTCAGTGCGTAAAGCGTCCGACATCTACCACTTCGGAACACTAGACAAACTGAGGCAACGACGAATCCCGACTTGTAGAAACCCTGCTGTGACCAAGCCAAACACTTGGAGTCATGACCAAACATTTCAATGACCCACTTCATTGGTCGTAGCCCTTGGTTCTACCGATGCCATAATGGCCCTGAATCCGCCTTCGTACCTCCTACCATAGTGGTCCTAAGCTATAGACATCGATAACCCCTTAACACGCGTCCCGCAGCAAAGCCCACTCATTGGTTCCCAGCTGGATCCTGAGTCAAAGCTCCTCATTTGGACTTCCTTTGCATCTCGGGTTTTGATCGAATTGGAGTGGGTCTTCAAAAGAGTTGTCGTGCAGTAGCAGCCCTAGAATACGGTTCGGTTCGGTGGTCATCATCCTCGTCGGTTCGGTTCGGTAGTCATCTTTCCATTCGGTTCGGGTCGGGTACTCCACTTCGGGTCGGGTCGGTGTCCTCCTCCGGGTCGGGTCGGTGTCCTCCTCCGGGTCGGGTCGGGTGTCCTTCCTTCCAGCGCTCCGATCCGCTCCCTTATTTTCTTCACTTATTCCGATCCGATCCCTCCTTGCCATCTGATCCGCGTGGCCTTCCCTCTTGCTAGTTCTCCCAAATGTTTACTTCCGATCCGAGCCCTGCATCTCCAAGTTGATCCGATCTGACCTCCAATTATCCTTCCGATCCGATCCCCTTATCCACTCCAACTCTAAGCAAACGGCCTTCCTTCTTGCCAAGCCTCCTATGTGCCAAACTCCGGTTCGGGTCGGGTTTCTTGCCCGGTTCACATATCCGATCCGAGCCCCCATCCGATCCGATCCGTAGCCCTGCACAACTTTCTGCAACTTTTCCAGCAACTTGTTTACGCCGTTCGACGACGTTTTTGACAAATCTAACTATTCTAATCAATCACAATTCATGTCAAGTAGTCATAACAACATGTAAGAACAACCACAAACACCTAACAACAATTCAAATGAACCAAAATGGATCAAAAGTGGCTAAAACCTCACATTTTCCTATAATCCCTCTTAATCATGTTTAAGCATACGATTAGCAAAACACATCGAAATTAACCCAAATTTCTAACAGAGCCTTAAAACATTATTTTAGAATTTTAAGAATTTTTCCAGAATTTATTTACGTATAAATTCGCTAATCTTCAATAATTACCCTTAATCACCGTAATTAGTGCAAAAACTATGCAAATCACTCACCTTGGCCACAAGTGAAACACCAAATCTGAAATACTCTCTGTTTGGGTCGAATTCCTATGTATAGCAGCAGCTCCAACCTTGCTTTGTTGCTATTTGGCCTTGCTTTGATGTAGTTTAGGCTTAATCTTCACTAAAAATGTGTTTTAGAGAGGTTTTAGAGGATGGAAGCCATTACTAAGGTCTCAAGAAGTTTTATGGCGGCTCAAAACTGAAATGAAAGTGATAACCTAACCCTAATCAGTCCTCCTATACCTCTAAACCCGAAATTCCCCTCTGGGCCTAGCTGCTAATCACCCTGTTAAGCCAAATTAAGCTGTTTTCACCATCTGAAACTTGTTTCAGCCATATATCCCAAACGGTGAGTCCGTTTGGCTAATGTGACCACTCTACGGAAAGAGAAACCATCATCCGGAGCCAATGGAAGTGGTTTGAGGTCAAAATTCCTTTCCAGTCAAAAGTTATGGCCAAAACAGTGCCAACTAGGGGTAAAATGGTCAGTTAAAAATCGGGAAAAATCGTGAACATGGGAAATGACCCCAATAGTCGTCTCCCAAAGTTACATGACCATACGACTTCGTATGTGACAGAAATAAATATTCTACGATCCTATGATGCGTAGAATGCGGGTCGTTACACTCCCCCCCCCCCCCCCCCCAAAAAATTTTCGCCCCCGAAATTCCTTAACCCAAAACATACAAAGGATCCCGCTTGCCTAACAACCACATACAACAATCAAACATGCAAAACAAGCAAACAAGCCTATCCTAGCATGCGGAAAACTAAATCGAAGTCAGAATCTTACCAGGCAAAGAGTTCTGGGTGTGTCTTCCTAATGTCCTCCTCTGTCTCCCAAGTACAATCACTCTCGTCCTCGCTCCACTGTACCTTGACTAGCTTCACCGCCTTCCTTCGAAGTTGCTTCATGTTGTGCTCGACAATACGGGCCGGCTTGCGGTTCCCAACCGCCTCGGGTTCTACTTCGAAGTCCTCTAACTGATCAGGTGAAATAGTCATATCTGAGTCGTGAACGAACTTCCTTAGTTGGGAAACATGAAATACGTTGTGAACTCCCACCATCTTCTCCGGTAAGTCAATTCTATATGCCAAATTCCCGACTAGCTCAAGAACAGGGAATGGGCCAACAAATCTTGGTGCCAACTTGCCTCTCCTGCCAAATCTTATTACGCTCTTCAACGGAGAAATCTTGACAAATACCAAGTCGCCAATGGAGAATTTTAAGTCTCTTCTCCTTTTATCGGCATAACTCTTCTGCCTATCTTGGGCAGCCTTCATTCGTTGTTGAATGGTCTTGATTTTATCTGAAGTTTCCCTCACCACATCTGGTCCAAGCATAAACTTCTCGCCAGTCTCTATCCAACATGATGGTGAGTTGCATGGTCTTCCGTACAAAGCTTCAAACGGAGCCATACCGATACTGGATTGGTAGCTATTATTATATGCAAACTCTACTAGATGCAAATGGTCATCCCATGATCCACCAAAATCCAATATACATGCTCTCAAGAGATCTTCCAAGATACGGTTCACCCTCTCCGTCTGACCGTCGGTCTGAGGATGATATGCGGTACTGAGATGTAACTCTGACCCTAGAGCCTCTTATAAGCTCCTCCAAAACCCACTAGTGAACAACGGGTCTCGGTCGCTCACAATGCTTTTAGGTACTCCATGAAGTCTCACTACCCACTTCATATAGAATTCTGCTAACTTAGCTGCCGTTCTGGTCGATTTGACTGGTATAAACCTTGCACTTTTAGTCAGTCGATCTACAATTACCCAAATGCTGTCATATCCCGATCTAGTCCTTGGTAAACCATCGATGAAATCCATCGAGACTTGCTCTCATTTCCATTCGGGAATTTCTAAGGGCTGTAACAAACCACTAGGCTTCTTTTGCTCGGCTTTAACTAGCTGGCAATTCATGCATTTAGATATAAACTTCCCAACGTCTCTTTTCATTCCTTCCCAGTAGTAAGTCTGTTTCATGTCTCTATACATTTTATTACCACTGGGATGTATAGTCAACTTTGAGTGATGACATTCTTTAAGCACTTCATCTCTCAATCCATTGACATTGGGTACAACAAGCTTTCCCTTCTTTCTAAGCCATCCATCTCGATCAAGCCCATACTTGTTCATCTCCTCATCGATACCCATCTCTAACTTGGAGATGATTTCCAATAGGTTAGGATCGTCCCTCTGACTAGAGCCGATCCGCTCAATCAAAGTGGGTCTGATCGTCAAACTTGCTAACATTTCTGGATCCAATTCGCACTTTGGTCTGAAATCAAACCCCGCGATAAACTCCAGTTGCTTCCATTCATGGAACATAGCCCCTAAGCTGGCATGTCTTCTACTCAATGCATCAGCCACCGCATTGCCCTTTCCTGGTGTGTATGCGATGTCAAAATCATAGGAAGCTAAGAACTCTAACCATCTCTGCTGACGGAGATTCAGATCTTTCTGAGAGAAGAGATACTTTAACGATTTATGATCTGTAAACAACTCAAATCTTTCTCCCAAGAGATAGTGGCTCCACATCTTTAACGCGAACACGATTGCTGCCAATTCTAAATCATGGGTAGGGTATCTTCTCTCGTGCGGTTTCAATTGCCGACTTGCGTAAGCTACAACCCTACCGCCTTGCATCAACACAGAACCCAGTCCGGTACCACAGGCATCCGTGTATACCGTCATCTCTTCATCCCCCTTAGGAATGACTAACACTGGTGCGCTTGTCAACTTGTCCTTTAGACTTTTGAATGCATTCTCGCACCTTTCATCCCAGACAAAAGCTTGATTTTTCTTGGTCAACTGGGTCAATGGTGCTGCTATCTTGGAGAAACCTTGGATAAACTTACGATAATATCCCGCTAACCCCAAGAAACTTCTTACATCTGTTGCATTCTTGGGCGTAGGCTAATCCTGTACCGTAGCCACCTTCGCCGGGTCCACGGCAATCCCATTTTCTGATACAACATGGCCCAAGAATCTCACTTCCCTCTTCCAGAAGTGACACTTAGAAAACTTTGCTTTCAATTGGTGTTTTCTCAACACCTCCATCACTATTCTTAAATGTCCCTTGTGTTCTTCCTCTGTCCTCGAGTAGACCAAAATATCATCAATGAACACAAGGACAAACTTATTCAACTGATCTCTGAATACCCTATTCATAAGATCCACAAAATATGCTGGGGCAGTGGTCAGCCCGAATGGCATGACCAACCACTCATAAATTCCAGACGGCGTCCGAAATGCCGTTCTAGCTATACTCTCAGCTTCCACTCTAAGCTGATGAAAACCGGTCACGAGATCCAACTGAGAAAATATCCTCACGCCACTCAACTGATCGAACAAATCATCTATCCGCGGTAGAGGATACTTGTTCTTCCTCGTCACTTTATTCAACTCGCGGTAGTCTACACACAAACGAAGGGAACCATCCGCCTTGGTAGCAAACACAACTGGTGCTCCCCATTCAGAAACACTCCTTCTGATAAATCCCTTCTTCAAAAGATTGCTGACTTGCACCTCGAGCTCTCGCTGCTCTCTTGGTGCCATACAACGAAGTGGCATCACTATAGGTCTGGCATCTTTTACCAAATCAATACAGAACTCAATCTCTCGGTGTGGTGGAAGTCCGGTCACTTCTTCGAAAACCTCCGGATACTGGCCAACCACGGGCAAACCTGACAACTCACTATGCGGAATGTCGAGGGAGTTTAGAAAACTAGCCAATACCCCCTTATTGGGTAGACCACCAAACACTATCCTCCGCCCATCATCCGCTCTAGCTGTCACCAACAAGCCCTCACAGTCTACCACCACCCCGTATCTTTGGAGCCAATCTACTCCCAAAATAATGCCAAACCCAGTAAAGCCCAAAACAAAGCAATCACAAACAAACATGCATCCATGACTCGATAAGACCACATTACGACAAATCATGCTAAGGCTAGTCGAACCACCAATCAGGTTCGTCACTACTAAAGGTCTATCGACAATCTCGGGCTCCAATCCCAATCTATCTACCAGGTCACTAGATATGAAAGAACTGGAAGCTCCGGTATCAAACAAAACTCTAACAGGAACATCATAAACAGAAAGCATACCTTGAATGACGACATTCTTTCCCTTCTCCGCCGCTGTTGGGGCATTCGACGAAGAAGGAATAGCATTAAGAGCGTAGGCTTTCACCATTTGCTTTTCCTTAGGGGGCTGTGGACACTTGTCCTTGTGATGTCCCATTTGGGCACAGTTGAAGCACTTCCTATCCGCTGGCTTGGCCCGACAATTACTAGCATAATGGACCTTCTTACCACAGCTGAAGCACTCCACATCTTGCTTATTCCTTTTCTTCTGGCCATCTTTAGTCTGATTCTGCTTTCTCTTATTCTGGGAACCACCCTTGCCTCCACCACTTGCTTGTGGCTTTGGCTCATCTGCAGATGCAACCTCAGTCTTCGACTTAGGGTAGAGACTTTCTGATCTTAATGCTTTCCCCACAATCGACTCAAACGTCTCATCGATGTGGTTAATAAGCTTTTCTCCTAAGTACTGATCCAAACCAGTTATGAATTTCTCATTTCTCTTCTCGACAGTATCAATAAGAGATAACCCATACATCGACAAAGTGTCGAATTCAGCAACGTACTCCGAGACAGCTCTGCCATTCTGCTTGAGCTCCAAGAATTTCTTAAACAGCACTGACTTCTGAGCAGCTGGAATGAACTTCTCGCTAAAGCGAGTTTTAAACCGCTCCCAAGTAATCTGATCTTCGGGAGTAGCTGCCTTTATAGCATTCCACCAATTCATTGCCCGCCCTTGCAGCTGACGGGACGCTAGCTTTCTCTTCATCGCATCTTCGATACCCAAATCCTCGAAGATACGTTCGCAACTATCCAACCAATCTTGAACATCCGTGGCCGACTCCGTTCCGTGAAACGACTTCCCACCAAGGCTAGTATAATCCTTATTCAACTTGGCGAAGTCGACCCTCGGCGCCTGCACTATTGGACCACCACCATTTCCACCATTGGGAGCTGCCCTCTATACATCTCTAAGCATCTCTCTCATGAGGTCAGTAAACATCGTCCTCATGTCAGCAGCATTCCCATTATTGGCTCCCCTACCGGTACCTCTAACATATCGGCTCATCGTCAATCTGAAAAAGGAAATCATTAACGACTCCATAGTGGTGTTAGTGCAGTACGACTTCATCCTTACACTACTAATAGTATATATATATATAGCTTTTAAAAAAGAAAGTAATCACAAATACGCTCTCTCGTATACGTATCTTATCTCTCCCTGATAACTTCCCTAGGTTAACTACGCAACCTAGAGCTCTGATACCAAGTGTGACGGTCCGCCCCGTACCAGCCTGCATTTCCTCCGGAAGTGCGCTGTACACATGCCCAACTAGCACGGGACGGTCGTCATGAGAAAAGAAAGAAGAGAATGAACTAATCAAGGAACCTGTAGAATGTCTCACAGCACATGGAATAAAATATAATAATAACATACTTGACATAAAACAGGTGAGACAGTGCATAAGCTGATAACTAATAATCAATGTCAACATCAGAGCAGCGGAAATCCAAATACAGCTTATTACAACTTTCCAAATTTACTGTCTCTAACAAAGGAAAACTAAAGCAGAAGATGCACCACCAATGCCCAAGCAGTGATCTTCAACAACACAGGGAGAATACTATATATATTACGTGGAAGCATCCTGCTCGTCTCCGGATCATCTACCCGTGCATCACCAGCTAACCTGTCTCTAGTCTGCTCGTGTGAGCACCCAGAGTAATAAGAAGAGACATAAAACTCTGGGTCAGACATAAAGCCTGGTATGAGCGATAAGCATCTAAACAGAGTAATAACAGGTATACTAAACCATACCTGAACCTGGACCTGCAACCAAAGAGTTAGTACCACATACCGTACAATACTCCAAGGTGCCATAATAAATAGTGTAAGAATACGGGGGTGGGGTGTGCATGTCACAATGATAGCAAACAAATCATCCATAGCAACCATCCTCACATCTCTCACTCAATGCGTAAAGCGTACGACATCTACCACTTCGGAACACTAGAAAACTGAGGCAACGACGAATCCCGACTTGTAGAAACCCTGCTGTGACCAAGCCAAACACTTGGAGTCATGACCAAACATTTCAATGACCCACTTCATTGGTCGTAGCCCTTGGTTCTACCGATGCCATAATGGCCCTGAATCCGCCTTCGTACCTCCTACCATAGTGGTCCTAAGCTATAGACATCGATAACCCCTTAACACGCGTCCCGCAGCAAAGCCCAATCATGAAGCCCACTCATTGGTTCCCAGCTGGATCCTGAGTCAAAGCTCCTCATTTGGACTTCCTTTGCATCTCGGGTTTTGATCGAATTGGAGTGGGTCTTCAAAAAGTTGTCGTGCAGTAGCAGCCCTAGAATACGGTTCGGTTCGGTGGTCATCATCCTCGTCGGTTCGGTTCGGTAGTCATCTTTCCATTCGGTTCGGGTCGGGTACTCCACTTCGGGTCGGGTCGGTGTCCTCCTCCGGGTCGGGTCGGGTGTCCTTCCTTCCAGCGCTCCGATCCGCTCCCTTATTTTCTTCACGTATTCCGATCCGATCCCTCCTTGCCATCTGATCCGCGTGGCCTTCCCTCTTGCTAGTTCTCCAAAATGTTTACTTCCGATCCGAGCCCTGCATCTCCAAGTTGATCCGATCTGACCTCCAATCATCCTTCCGATCCGATCCCCTTATCCACTCCAACCCTAAGCAAACGGCCTTCCTTCTTGCCAAGCCTCCTATGTGCCAAACTCCGGTTCGGGTCGGGTTTCTTGCCCGGTTCACATATCCGATCCGAGCCCCCATCCGATCCGATCCGAAGCCCTGCACAACTTTCTGCAACTTTTCCAGCAACTTGTTTACGCCGTTCGATGACGTTTTTGACAAATCTAACTATTCTAATCAATCACAATTCATGTCAAATAGTCATAACAACATGTAAGAACAACCACAAACACCTAACAACAATTCAAATGAACCAAAATGGATCAAAAGTGGCTAAAACCTCACATTTTCCTATAATCCCTCTTAATCATGTTTAAGCATACGATTAGCAAAACACATCGAAATTAACCCAAATTTCTAACAGAGCCTTAAAACATTATTTTAGAATTTTAAGAATTTTTCCAGAATTTATTTACGTATAAATTCGCTAATCTTCACTAATTACCCTTAATCACCGTAATTAGTGCAAAAACTATGCAAATCACTCACCTTGGCCACAAGTGAAACACCAAATCTGAAATACTCTCTGTTTGGGTCGAATTCCTATGTATAGCAGCAGCTCCAACCTTGCTTTGTTGCTATTTGGCCTTGCTTTGATGTAGTTTAGGCTTAATCTTCACTAAAAATGTGTTTTAGAGAGGTTTTAGAGGATGGAAGCCATTACTAAGGTCTCAAGAAGTTTTGTGGCGGCTCAAAACTGAAATGAAAGTGATAACCTAACCCTAATCAGTCCTCCTATACCTCTAAACCCGAAATTCCCCTCTGGGCCTAGCTGCTAATCACCTGGTTAAGCCCAATTAAGCTGTTTTCACCATCTGAAACTTGTTTCAGCCATATCTCCCAAACGGTTAGTCCGTTTGGCTAATGTGACCACTCTACGGAAAGAGAAACCATCATCCGGAGCCCATGGAAGTGGTTTGAGGTCAAAATTCCTTTCTAGTCAAAAGTTATGGCCAAAACAGTGCCAACTAGGGGTAAAATGGTCATTTAAAAATCGGGAAAAATCGTGAACATGGGAAATGACCCCAATAGTCGTCTCCCAAAGTTACATGACCATACGACTTCGTATGTGACAGAAGTAAATATTCTACGATCCTATGATGCGTAGAATGCGGGTCGTTACAGAAGTCTTCACATCGTTTGGATTATTACTGACGATCCTGATTGGGCTGTACACCCAAGAGGATGGAAATAGTTGGTGGTCATCCGGACGTACTTGGAGATGGTTGGATATGCGAGGAAAGTGCCTCCGGTTTCGTTTAGACCCAGGACGAATTTGTAAATGGATGGTGTGTCTGGCATTGGATTTTATTCTATGTTGATTGATTTCTATTAAATATACATCTGTTTGGCGGCGTAGAATTTATTCTTTTGCTTAACTCCCTTCTCTGAGACGTACGAGCTCAGAGGTTGTATATCGATGGACATCAGTCGCATGACATGAATTGCCTATGTGGCACGCTAAGATGCAATGATCAAGGCTTTTGTTGAAAAGCAAAGTCTTGTGGTTGATGATCAAAGCAAGGCCTTTGTGGCGTAGCTTTGTGTATAACGTGAATTCGCGAGCCTCACACCTCAGTATGAGTCAAAAACGGGATAAGGACCCAAGGAGTGCATGACGTTTCTTTCTAGCTTTGGTGGTGTCGGTGACTTACCAGCCCTGACATTTATATACTTTTCACCTATGTGGTTGTTGGAATGCGAGGCGCCTCGATTAAAGGTCTATAAGGACCGGGAAACGTGTGTTCAGGAATAACTAATCCTCTAACGTAAGTGAGGACCGACCTTGGAGGATCCGGGGTTGCCCAGAGTGCGTAACCCTGAGGCATTTGCTAGAGTGTCTCGAACGCGGAGAGGAGCTTGCCCCTTGCCTCGACTCATGATGGAAATCCAATTTCCAATACGTGTAATTCGGTTTTATTTGTAGAGCCTAGTATGGCGACATGATAGATGGTACCCATGCCGCCTAGGATTGATATTTATGATTGAAATGTTTTGACACTACACACTTATTATAGTATCAAATGATTTGTTTTAAACGTACCAAGCATGTTTGGCTATTATAAGGGAAAACCCTATCCTACGGCATGCGTTTCATTGTGTGATGGGACCTGGGTCTTATAATAGCTTCATTTTTCGAAAAAGCATTGCGCTGTTTATTCTATGCACTAGTATTCTAGGGAGGAAACCCGTTCCGTGTTATACGGCGTGGTCCCTTGAATTACTCTCTTTTAAAGTAAAGTTATAAATAACTGTTTTAGTTCTCACACAAGTCACATGACTGACCTGGAGTTTATTGTTTTAACCTAAACTCTGGGTGCCCCTATTTTCCGCACGGGCAGCTAGTAGTTTTGGTTTTGCAGATTTATATTCACAGGATCCTGGTTTACAGCTGGAATGATATCCGGAAAGCTCTGTATCCGTATATCACCTTCAGTTGTGCTTTGTATTATTTTCCGCTGCTATGTAATTTATTGACATCTCTGATATTTATCAAATGTAATTTATTCATTTATACTCTGTATATTTGTAACAACCCGTAAAATGCGAGCCAGTTTGAAATTTTTATTTTTGGCAATTTTAGCGAATTTTGATTATTTAAAATGAATTATTTTAAATAAAATCGACGAGAAATTTGTTTTGAATATAATTCGATGTATATATTATATACGCCGTCGTTAGAATATAAATATTTATATATAATTATAAATAGAATTGAAAATGGCGTGGTAGTTCGATAATTCGATTTCAAACTTCAATTGAACATACCGGGTGCAAAACAATCCGGATTTTAGTGAAACCAAAAACATTAGGATCTAATTGATGATATCTTTCCAACGAATCCGAATAATCGAAATTTCAAAGCGGGAATCGAAAGATATGTCCAGTTGAAAATTCTGAATAGTCGCTATGAAATTCAGGCCCTTAAAAATGGACATTTTGCAAACGACCTCGGATTTCGACGAAACTAGTTTTGTTGGGTCCGGGATGTAAAGTTATTGCTAGGTTTCAAATTTCATAATTTTTCGAATTAATATGTGAGCGTGGCAAAAGAAAACGCGTTTGACCAGTTTCAGTTGATTTTAATCGACTGGAAATTGGTCATTTTTCAAACGGTCTCAGAATTCGACGAAACTAGTTTTGTTAGGACCGTATCGTCGATACGAAGCTAGAAAATATTTTTCTGGGATTTTTCTGGTTGGTATGTGACCCTGGTAATTGGAAATGTACGTTTAAAATTCAATATAGTGATTTAAATGTAAATTTAACGGAAACTGATTGTAACGATCAAAACGGCTTGCGATACATATCCCATTGTGTTCGGAATGGGGGTAAAACGCTATGGACGATAGGCGTTGGGCCTCATTTTGAGGTCAAAAATGAAAGTTGCTTTTTGGTGGAAATTTAAATAATTAAATAATAATATTTAATAAATAAACCCCCTCCCCCCTTTTTCTCTTTACACCGGTCAAAGGTCCCCCCTATTTCCCCAAAACCCGATTCATTCAACAGAGAACAAAAAACGAAAACGAACGTCGATCAACCCTTGAGCGCCACCACCGGATCGATCCCTTCCACTCCGACCCCCTCTCCGATCTGCTACCCTCCCTCTCCGATTCGAACGAGAACACCCAGCGCGTCGAAGGCCCTCAGCTCACCGAAGCTCTGAAGACCGTCGCCGCCTGCTGCAAGGACCCCTGGCCCCACCGCACAACGCCAGTGACCTGCTCCGACGCCCTCTGACCTCCGGCGGTTGCCACAGCACCCCCCTCTCTCGATCCAGAATCTTTTTTTTTCCTGTAAGTTTAGTTTTCATTTGCTTTTAATTTAATTATGAACATTGTTCTATTTGCTGATTTTAGTATGAAATAAACAATTGTTAAAGATTAGATTTTTATATAAGCAAAGATTCGATTTTTAACACGATAAAAGATATGATTTTTATAATTATAAAGGCGAGATTGTTATTAGAAAAATGAGATTTTTATAGTTAAAAAGGATATGATTTGTCATAACGATAAAGATTTGGTTTTTATATAGAAGTTAGCAAGATAAAAATTCGATTTTTATATGATAGAGAAAATAAAAATACGATTTTTATTAATGTAGAGTATTAAAAATATAATCTTTATTAAGTAGAAGAGGTAAAAATACGATTTTTATTAATGTAGAGTATTAAAAATATAATCTTTATTATGTAGAAGAGGTAAAAATATGATTTTTGGTTAGGTAGAGAATTAAAAATATAATTTTTACATGATAGGAATATTAAAAATACCATCTTTATATGTGTAGAAAAATAAAAATGAGATTTTTATAAAGGTGAAATCTTTAAATTTGAAGAGGCGAAGTCTATGTTTTATAAAGGCGAAATCTATATTTTTTTAAAAATAGGATTTTTATATATTGAACTTCGATAGAAAAATGGAATTTTTATATATTGAACTTCGATAGAAAAATAGAATTTTTATATATTGAACTTCGATAGAAAAATGGAATTTTTATATATTGAACTTCGATAGAAAAATGGAATTTTTTATATATTGAACTTCGAAATAAAAATAGGATTTTTATATATTGAACTTCGAAATAAAAATATGATTTTTATATATTGAACTTCGAAATAAAAATAAGATTTTTATATGTAGTGGCTATGGGCAACGAAGATGACGAAAGGGCAAGAACGTTGAAGATTTCCTGCATTGGAAGTGCCGTGGAGCTGGATAGCTATCTGTGAGAACTTCTCACTCTTCAATTTATTTTCTAGCTATATATATATATACTAGGATGCAGACGGTGTTTAGTAGCACCCGACACAATCGTCCACAGACCATGGACTTGTTTGCTTGGCTGCTTGGTGATTGATTGCGATATTGGTTTGAATGTGGTTTGTGGTGTGAAAAATCGAATCGATAAATTGGTTAGGATTAGACGTGCGCCGTTATAAGGCGAAGGAGTAAGGCTAGGTTAGATCCTTACTCCAAATTTTGTGGTTTGCATAATGAAATGAATTGAATTGTTTGGTGAAATGAATGGATTGATTGATGTGTGAATGGCGTGGGCCTTCACTAGACCGGGGATAAGGCTAGGCCTTGTCCCGTTTCTAGTATCGTGCCGTTATGCCGCCGAAATTTTCTAAAATATGTTAGAAAAATAAAAATATCATTTTATTTAAAGAATGAACTGAATAGAAATTCATATGTTGGAATAAAATGTTTTATCGTTAAAAATATAATTTTTAACGCGAATGTGAATAAATAAATATTCATTTACAAACCAGACGGTTTGTTTATGTACACCTATTTGAAGGACATTGATTGGGTCGATAAATTTTACACATCGCCCAACAGCACAAATAAAATATGTGTTTGATTGTTTGAAACCCCACACGGGTGTTGGGATGAAATTTGAAGTTCACTCATCCTGATTGATTAAATATGTCGATCGATTGATTGACAGGTTGTTATAAGCGTTGAATATCTATATTTGATGCTTTTACAGTGTAGTGCACTTTGGTTGATGGTTGATTATTTTCAATGTTATTATATACATGTGTTGTATGAAAATCCATATAATTAACTTTATATGGTAATTGATTGGGCCCCATTCCAATCATGAAAATAAAGAATATTTTGATAATAGGAAATATTTGAAATAGAATATTTGAAAATAGAAATATGTGAAGCCGTGATGATTAGATTGACGCCATTTTGACATGAACGATATTTATATCGATTTTATAACGATTTCGAAATGAATTGAATTGAAAACGATTTCGAAATGAAATGAATTGAAAATGATTTCAAAATGAAATGAATTGAAAACGATTTCGAAATGAAATGAATTGAAAACGATTTCGAAATGAATTGAATTGAAAACGATTTCGAAATGAATTGAATTGAAAACGATTTCGAAATGAAATGAATTGAAAACGATTTCGAAAGGAATTGAAAACGAATTCAAATTGAATTGAAAGCGAATTGAAATGAATTCAAATTGAATTGAAATTTGAATTGAATAGAAACAAATTTATAAAGAAGAATTCAATTTTGATTTGAATTGAAATGGAAGTTGAAATTGCTTTTGAAACGAATTTAAACTATTTATATAATTCGTTTTAAATAGAAATCGACGAAATATATATTATATATATCATATATATAATATAATGGCCTGAATAGAACGCGCCGCGGCAGTTCGCGAATTTCGACCATTTATTTCAAACGGACATTACGGGAGATCCGACCGTCGGATTCTCCTAAAACCGGAACCGTTGGGTTCGTATCGAAAAGAGATTTCTAACGAATGTTAGAAATTTGAAATCTAACGGTTGGATTTGGGGACACGTCCAAATCAAATTCGAAAAAGGTCGCTGTAAGTGCAGTTCGATGGCCATTGATGGAAATCGACTGTACGGGCCTTGATAAAATTATTAAAAATAGCAATAATTTGTGTAAAATCATAGGAAATGATTTGTGAAGATTTGGGATGAAAAACTCCATATTTGAAAAGATAAAAATAGATTTTTATCGAAATGAACTAGTTTTGAACGAGAATTATAATTCTATTTATTTTTAAATAAATAAATTGAATTTGAAAAGGGTTTTAAAAATAACCAGAATTTCCAATGATTTCATTGGAGTGGATTTGAATCGAAATTGTCTTCGGAATATTTCGATGTTGGAATTCGTGATTATACGGATGTTGTTACGGAAATTTGAAAGATATATATTGATATCGTTATTTCCAATACGACATTTGTTAATCGTAGAATTCGATATTGAATATATGCCAATATATTTTCTATTCAGAGCCTTGTATTGAATATCGAATGTGATTTGGGTTTGTCGTGAATGGTGTCTTCACTAACACTGTTCTTGAACCCAGTTGAGAAAAGATTAAATCTTTTATTTAGATTTAATGAAGTGTACCAATTAAATAATATTTAATTGAAATTGATATTGATTTTTTTGGTTTATCGTGAACAGTGTTTTAAATAACACTTGTTCTTTAACCCGATAATTAATGAATGAGATTTTGGGTTTATCGTGAACCGTGTTTTAAATGACACTGATTCTTTAACCCAGTTAACGATTAAAACTAAGTTGAGTTTTAATGAATCTTTAATTAGATTGAAATGGTCGAGAATGGAGTATCACCAGTTTTGCTCCAGGCGATAGTCAAATCTTTAATTAGATTTGAACGTGAAATGGTAATTGAATTTACCGATAACACCGTGGTGTTAGGTATGAAGTATTACCAGTTTTACTTCATGGGATGAATAGGTTGGGATTGGGAAATTAAAACAAATGATTACTTCAGTAAGTTTCGTAAATCCCGACTAGTTGAATCGAAATTCAAAAGTAGATTAAAGAATAAATTCGAGGAATTTATCTTTGATAAAATTAATGGGAATCTTTCCCTATGAATGTGAAATTTAGAAACTAACTGTCGGTTAGCCAAGCAGAATGGTTTTCTGGATATTGATCTGATGTTGGTTTCGGCCTTCGGGGTTAATATTTGGGGAACTATTCTCTTGATTAATTTGCGGTTAGTGACTGATGAATTGGAATGAGGCGTATGTTGTGTTTGTGTAGCACTTTTATAAAATATACGCGAGTTATTCGGAAAGACCGGGTTTATCCCATTCTGAATAACTGATACGACGATAAGTCGAAGATGAAGACGGTGGTCGAAGACCGGAGGTCTTCACGTCGTTTGGGTGATAACTGATGATCTTGATTGGGCTGTACAACCAAGAAGATGGAAACAGTTAGTGATCGTCTAGACGTACTTGGAGATCGATGGATATGCGGGGTACTAGGTGCCTCCGGTTTCGTTCAGACCCAGAACGGACTTGTAAATGGACTGTGTGTCTGACATTGGATTTTAGTCTGTGTGTTTGATTTCTATTAAATATATATCTGTTTGGCGGCGGAGAATTTATTCTCTTGCTTAACGCCCTTCTCTGAGACGTACGAGCTCAGGGGTTATATATTGATGGATATCAAACGCATGGAGTGAATTGCCTGTGTGGCATGCCTAAGTGGCAATTGATCGAGGCTTCTGTTGAAAAGCAAAGTCTTGTGGGGATGATCAAAGCAAGGCCTTTGTGGCGTAGCTTTGTGTAACGTTTACTTCGCGTGTTTCACAACCGGTATGAACCAAAAACGGGAGAGGACGTCAGGGAGGGCATGCGTTTCTTTCTAGTTAGAAGTTGCGTCAGTGGTTTTACACGCCCTGACGAGTTTGACTTATGTGGTTGTTGCTGTTGTGAGGCGCCTCGGTTATATCGGTTTCGGCCGATGCTTCTGGTCGGCTGACGGGCCAGACTTACACCCCATAGGGTGGGGAAACGTAGTGTGCAGGCATTTTAATCCACATCGGTGGACCGGCCCTGAGGATCCAAGGGCCCACCTGTGTCTGGGTCCTGAGACACGGACTAGAGCGTCTCGAATCGGTTGAGGACTATCTTTTGCCTCGGTTCATAGACGGAAATCCAATTTCCAAATACGTGACATTTGCGGTTTTAATTGTAATCCTATATATGGCGACATAGTGGGATGGGGCGCTTATGCCGCCTATGATTGATACTTATGATTTGAAATTGTTTTGACACTATGCACTTATAATAGTATCAATGATTTGTTTTAAACGTATCAAGCATTCTTTGGCTGTTATAAGGGAAAACCCTATCCTCGGTTGCGTTGCATTGTGTGATGGGACCTGGGTCTTATAACAGCTTCATTTTTCTTTATTTAGCATTGCGCTGTTTGTTTCATGCACTGGTATTCTTGGGAGGAAACCCGTTCCGTGTTATACGGCGTGGTCCCTTGATTTACCTAACTTTAAAAACAAAGAATAATAACTGTTTTAGTTCTCACACCAGTCCCATGACTGACCTGGAGTTTATTGTTTTAACCTAAACTCTGGGTGCCCTTATTTTGACACGGGCAGCTAGTAGTTTTGGTTTTGCAGATTTATATTCACAGGATCCTGGTTTACAGCTGGAACGATATCCGGAAAGCTTTGTATCCGTATATCTCTTTCTAGTTGTGTATTGTATTATTTTCCGCTGCTATGTATTTAAATGTAAT
Organism: Allium sativum; assembly: GCA_030737875.1. Lineage (NCBI taxonomy): Eukaryota > Viridiplantae > Streptophyta > Magnoliopsida > Asparagales > Amaryllidaceae > Allium > Allium sativum. Next base: position 847,889,650 of record CM060918.1, read on the forward strand.
TTAAATCTCTGATATTTCTGGGTAATATTCATTTATACTCTGTATATTCTTGTAATCTGATGCACTGTTGTAATATGCATTGAAATGTTCTTCTGTATGCGTTCTGTTGTGGCTTGTTCTCGGACTATCCGTCACTTTCCTTAACGGGGAAGTTACGGGTTTTCACAGTTGGTATCAGAGCTTTGGTTTACAAAGCAGAGAACAAGACACATTAGAAACATACGAAAGAATTCAACAGATATTGGATTAGTAATATCCAATTAGAATGACTCGTTAGAGATGGGATCAGTAGTATCCTAGAACGAGTGTGAAGAGTATATTTTTAAAGTGAAATCAAATTTTGTTTTGAAAATTTAAATCGATTATTCGTAGTTGATTATTTATTTATATTGATTTGGACAGTCCAGTATATAAAGAATTTGCATGTACGCCTTGCAAACGTATATTCGAAGTTTTAATATACCGGGTAGATATAGAACCGCACTCTAGTAGCCCGACAATGTTCTGATGGTGGTTCGAAACATCATCAGCATTTATTTTCGAGTGACGAAGGTGTGATTTCTATATATTTCCATCAGACTGGTGTGAGAACCAAAAAATAGTTAGGGCTTATTGTTGTGATTTGGCATCAAAAATTTGATTTTTGTATATGTATCAAAGTTATGAATTTGAAACTCTAATTCACTAATTGATTGATGTTTGTGTTGTTTGTTTACTTGTTTTCTAATTTTGAACCATTATGCCTAATTTGATCGAATATTGGATTGTATTGGAAATTGGTTGCATTCGCTTGCATATACATATACATCATTGAACAGGTCATAGCAAGGAGGCTAGAGCAGAGAATAAAATTTGTTTGCCCGACAAATAGGTACATGTTTACTACATAATTTAAAGTTTTGTTTGGGTGATGATGATTTTATGAGCCTATTGGCTAGCCGCTTGGCTTTTTCTTTTTCTTTTTGAGATCGGAAGGACCGGGGAAGCTATTTGAAATTCCCCGATGCTCCCGGTGCAGGGGAGGTTATGGCGAAATTTTTCGAAAATTTAGTGTAACGACCCAGAAAATCTGAACCAATTTAAAATTTTTAAATTGGCTAAAATAATGGATTTTAAATATTTAAAATAAATATTTTAAATAATGGAGATGAAAACTGAGTTGAATCGACATTTGAAAACGAATATAATTAATTATAATTATATATAGAATTGAAAATAGTGCGGTAGTTCGATAATTCGATTTCAAACTTCAATTGAATATACCGGGTGCAAAACAATCCAGATTTTAGTGAAACCAAAAATATCTATATCTGTTAGTGAATATCTTTCTAACGAATCTGACCAATCGAAATTTGATTGCGGGAATCAAAAGATATGTCCAGTTGAAAATTCTGAATAGTCGCTATGGAATTCAGGCCCTTAAAAAGGGACATTTTGCAAATGACCTCGGATTTCGACGAAACCACTTTTGTTGGATCCGCAGTGTCAAGTTATCGCTAGGTTTCAAATTTCATAATTTTTCGAATCAATATGTGAGCGTGGCATAGGAAAACGCGTTTGACCAGTTTCTGTTGATTTTAATCGACTGGAAATTGGCCATTTTTCAAACGGTCTCAGAATTCGATGAAACTAGTTTTGTTAGGACCGTATCGTCAATACGAAGCTAGAAAATATTTTTCTGGAATTTTTCTAGTTAGTATGTGACCCCGGTAATTTGAAATGTGCGTTTAAAATTCAATATAGTGATTTAAATGAAAATTCAAAAGGAAACTGATTGTAACGATCAAATCAGCTTGCGATACATATCCCATTGTGTTCGGAATGGGGGTGAAACGCTATGGACGACAGGCGGTGGGCCTCGTTTCGAGGTCGTATGTAAAAGTCAACCCTTTTGCAAATTAAATAATAAAATAATAATAAAAAAAGTAATTTTTAATTTCCCTCCCCTTTTCTCTTCTGCTTGCCCCCCCCCCCCCGATTCCATATTCATTCCCCAGATAAAAAAAAAGAAGAAGCAAAACCTAATTCAAAATCGAGCCGCCGCCTTACCCACCACCGAACAACCCCTCGACGACCGCCTCCTTCCAGTGTCGAAGCCGCCTTCACCTCGAGACCCCTCGAGACACCCAGTCGCGATGCAATCGAAGAAGACCCCACCTCCACCTCGAACACCTCATCGCGACACCACTGAGCCACCACCGACACTCCTTTTTCCCTCCTCCACTTCGAAATCTCGGTGAGCGTTTAATTTTATTTTATTTTTGCTTTTGTTTTTGTTTTACAGTAAATATATAAACTGTTTTTTTAAGGTTTTAAAACTGTTTTTTTTAATATATAAACTGCATTTTTTAAAGAATTAAAAACTATTTGTTTTAAAAATTAAAAACTGAGATTTTTTAAAGTTAAAACTGAAATTTTTAAAAGTTTAAAACTGAGATTTTTAAAAGATAAAAACTGAATTTTTTTTTAAGTTAAAACTGAATTTTTAAAAGTAGTTTAAAACTGAAATTTTTAAAAGCATAAAACTATTTTTTTTTAAGAAAGTAAAAACAGATTTTTATAAAAGTATTTTAAACTGATTTTCTTTAAAAGATTAAAACTGTTTTGAAAGAAAGGTTAAAACTGATTTTTCGAAAAAGGATTTGAACTTTAAAAAGGAAAAATCATATTTTTATATATCGAAAGTCAAAAGGAAAAATCATATTTTTATATATCGAAAGTCGAAGTAAAAATTCGATTTTTATATATTGAATAGCATCATAAAAGTTCGATTTTTACATGTGTAGAGAATACGGGTGAAAGCGACAAATAGGCGAAGATTTCTATAAAGGAAGAGTCTTGAAGTTGGATAGCTATTGGTGAGATTTCTGATTTAAAATTTATATTTTATATGTGTGAAATGAAAGTGAATTGCTATCTATAAATATATATCTATATATATATATACGCCCCCTCGTCCACAAACCATGGACGATATTTATTGGTTGAAATTGTTGTGAAAATTTGATTGATAGCGAATGGTTGTTTGGGATTGTTTGTGATTGATATTGGTTGAAAGTGGTTGAAAAATACCCATTTGTGGTTGTGAAATATTTGGTTGAAACCACATAGGATTAGTTTGTGGAAATGAAATAAATATATACATGCCGCCTGCGTGCGAACTAGATGCATGAACCCCATTGTCAAAAACCGCGAGGTTTTAAGGTAGAGCGAGGAGCCGTACTAGGGACGGTGCCGGTGTAACTACCCTGCCGTTATGCTGCCGAAATTTTGAATAATATTTGTGTGTTTGAATTATTTTCATATGCTTAAACTATATTTATTCATTGTATAGAAAACATTCATGTGTTGAATTGATATTCATTCGTTGTTTAGAAATTCACGTGTTGAATGGTATTCATATTTTGAAATAAATTGTTCGATAATAAAAATCACATTTTTATCTATATATAAAAACTATTGAAAACATTCATGTGTTGAATTGATATTCATTCGTTGTTTAGCAATTCATGGGTTGAATGGTATTCATATTTTGAAATAAATTGTTCGATAACAAAAATCACATTTTTATCTATATATAGAAACTATAGAAAACATTCATGTGTTGAATTGATATTCATTCGTTGTTTAGAAATTCATGTGTTGAATGGTATTCATAATTTGAAATAAATTGTTCGATAACAAAAATCACATTTTTATCTATATATAGAAACTATAGAAAACGTTCATTTGTTGAATTGATATTCATTCGTTGTTTAGAAATTCATGTGTTGAATGGTATTCATATTTTGAAATAAATTGTTTGATAATAAAAATCACCTTTTATCGACTATATGAACTATATAGAAAATTAGTGTTTTGAAATGAATTGTTTTACAATAAAAATCACCTTTTTATTGTATGCATAAATCGTTGAAATGTGAAGTGTTAAAAATAGCCACTTGTTCAAAATAAACATATAAGAGTTGAAATATTCATTAATTAGCTAATGAAATGATTTGCACCTATTTATGTAACATTAGAATGAATGGTGTTTTTAAACCAAATATAAATCAAATATGAAGTTGAATAGAAAATGAAAAATGATATGGACTGTATATATATGTACATGCATATTCATTGAACAGGTTATAGCAAAGGGGCTAGAGAAGAGGAATAAAATTTGTGCCCGACAAATAGGTACACATTTACTGATTTGTTTGGGTGATGATTTTGAGCCTGTTGGCTAGCCGCTTGGCTTTTTCTTTTTCTTTTTGAGATTAGAAGGACCGGGACGCTATTTGCGATTTCCCGACGCTCCCGGTGCAGGGGAGGTTATGGCGAAATTTTTCCAAAATTTAAGGAGTTAGAAAAATATTTGAAGTGAAAACGATATTGAAATGGTTGAATGAACTATATTTATATAAATATGTAAATATAAATAAAATTAAAAAGAAACGAGGCCGTGCAGTTCGTATTTTGAAACCGTGATTTCAAACGACTAGTGCGGGAAATCCGACCATTGGATTTTCCCGAAATCTCAACCGTCGGGTTCGCCTTGGAATAATCTTTCCAACGGCAGCAACCTTGTAAAAATCCAACGGTTGAATTGTCTGGAATGTTTAATTCAAATCTGAAGAAAAACAGCGCCAGAAGCGATTATATTTATATATATATAAATATAAATATATATTTAATCGAATAACGACGCTGCAGTTCGTATTTTGAAATCGAAAATTCAAACGATTGTACCGGGAGATCCGACCGTCGAATTTTCCTGAAACTGGAACCGTTGGATTCGTTTTGAAAAGACCTTTCTAATGATGTAAATTTTGTGAAGATCCAACGGTTAGATTTTCAGATATGTGTAAATCAAATCTTAAGAAAAACAGCGCCACGGCCGCCTTATGGCCCGAAGCGTCGTTTTGAATAAAATGGCTATTTTAAAATAAATAAAAATAGTGATAAATAGTTATAAAATATCGTAAGCGATATGGAATCGAAATAAACTGAATTTGCTTGATTTATGTGATGTTTGATGGTTGAATGTGTTTGGTGTGAAAACTATATAAAGAACACAATTGGTGTTGTCGAATAATTTAACCATTGAAATAAATCGATTTGAAATTCTAAATATACGTGAATTATTTGAAAAGGCCGAGTTAATTCTCATTTCGAATAATCGACCGACGATTGAAATTCGAAGATGAAGACGATGGTCGAAGACCGGAGATCTTCACCTCGTTTGGATGGTAACTGAGGTCCTGATTGGGAGGCATCCCGAAATATGGATAATGAGTGGTGATCGTTCAGACGTACGTGTTGATTGAAGGGTTTGCGAGGTATTTAGTGCCTCCGGTTTCGTTCAGACCCAGAACGGACTTGTAAATGGACTGTGTGTCTGACATAGGATTTATTCTGTGTGGCATGCTAAGATACAGTGATCAGGGCTTCTGTTGAAAAGCAAAGTCTTGTGGTGATGATCAAAGCACCGCCTGTGTGGCATAGCTTTGTGTATAACGTGAATTCGCGAGCCTCACACCCCGGTATGAACCTAAAACAGGAGAACGGACCTCAGGGAGGGCCTACGTTTCCTCCTAGCTAAAAGTGGCGTCAGTGGTTTTACACACCCTGACGAGTTTGACTTATGTGGTTGTTGCTGTTGCGAGGCGCCTCGGTTAGATCGGACGATCCGGGTCCGATGGAGTCACTTGTTGGCTCGCTTACGCCCCAAAGGGCGGCGAAACGTAGTGCTCAGGCACTTTTAATCCACTCCGTGTGGACCGGCCCTGTCGCTCCAAGGATCGATGCGTTCTGATCCTGAGACTCGGGCTAGGCAGTCTCGAATTCGGTAAGGACTATCTTTTGCCTTGGTTCATGACGGAAATCCAATTTCCAAATACGTGATCGTGCGGTTTTGATTGTATACCTATATATGGCGACATAGTGGTATGGGGCATTAATGCCGTCTATGATTGATAGTTATGATTTGAAATTGTTTTCAAAACATATAAACACTAGCAATAATATCAAATGCCTTTGTTTTATTCGTATCAAGCATATCTTGGCTGTTATAAGGTAAAAACTCTATCCTCCGGTTTGCGTTGCATTGTGTGATGGGAACTGAGTCTTATAACGGCTTCATTTTTTATAAAAAGCATAGCGATGTTTAAAAGAAAGATTTGTTTTAAAGCACTGGCAATCCAATGGAGTAAACCCGTTCCACGAAAGTGGCGTGGTCCTGTGATTAGCCAATTATATATGTGTTGAGTAGATTTCTCATACCAGTCCCATGACTGACTCGTAGTTTGTTTCACTCTCAAACTCGGGTGCCCCTTTTTCTACACGGGCAGCCTTGTATTCAGGTTTAGCTGGTTCTTTCTGGATAGCTGGAGCTGAAGATGGATTCTATCATTTATTTCTTTTTATGCTGTTCAGCTCCTATTGTACATATTTTGTTTATTTCCGCTGTAGACATTTATGTATAGCTGAACTGTATTTGTACTAAGTAAGATCCTGTATACTGTGTAACTCTGATGATTACTTTTATCCAGTATATTTTGTTGTTCATTCTGGTGTATTTATTTAATTCTGTTCTGCTATTATCTGTTTCTGTGTTATATTCCAAAAGATAACCTTGTTTCCGTGAGAACGGGAAATCGGGTCGTCTCATTTAGGGTGTTAGCCAAATTTTTGAAATTTTGAAAATTCTCAGCAACTAAAGAGTTGGAGAATGGAAGTCAAATCGAGCGTAGAGCTGATTAATCAATCCACTTTCGACTTTGTTCCTTTTCGGGGACGAAAAGTTTTAAGCGGGGGAGATTGTAACAACCCGTAAAATGCGAGCCAGTTTGAAATTTTTATTTTTGGCAATTTTAGCGAATTTTGATTATTTAAAATGAATTATTTTAAATAAAATCGACGAGAAATTTGTTTTGAATATAATTCGACGTATATATTATATACGCCGTCGTTAGAATATAAATATTTATATATAATTATAAATAGAATTGAAAATGGCGCGGTAGTTCGATAATTCGATTTCAAACTTCAATTGAACATACCGGGTGCAAAACAATCCGGATTTTAGTGAAACCAAAAACATTAGGATCTAATTGATGATATCTTTCCAACGAATCCGAATAATCGAAATTTCATAGCGGGAATCGAAAGATATGTCCAGTTGAAAATTCTGAATAGTCGCTATGGAATTCAGGCCCTTAAAAATGGACATTTTGCAAACGACCTCGGATTTCGACGAAACTAGTTTTGTTGGGTCCGGGATGTAAAGTTATTGCTAGGTTTCAAATTTCATAATTTTTCGAATTAATATGTGAGCGTGGCAAAAGAAAACGCGTTTGACCAGTTTCAGTTGATTTTAATCGACTGGAAATTGGTCATTTTTCAAACGGTCTCAGAATTCGACGAAACTAGTTTTGTTAGGACCGTATCGTCGATACGAAGCTAGAAAATATTTTTTTGGGATTTTTCTGGTTGGTATGTGACACCGGTAATTGGAAATGTACGTTTAAAATTCAATATAGTGATTTAAATGTAAATTTAACGGAAACTGATTGTAACGATCAAAACGGCTTGCGATACATTTCCCATTGTGTTCGGAATGGGGGTAAAACGCTATGGACGATAGGCGGTGGGCCTCATTTTGAGGTCAAAAATGAAAGTTGCTTTTTGGTGGAAATTTAAATAATTAAATAATAATATTTAATAAATAAACCCCCTCCCCCCTTTTTCTCTTTACACCGGTCAAAGGCCCCCCCTATTTCCCCAAAACCCGATTCATTCAACAGAGAAAAAAAAACGAAAATGAACGTCGATCAACCCTTGAGCGCCACCACCGGATCGATCCCTTCCACTCCGACCCCCTCTCCGATCTGCTACCCTCCCTCTCCGATTCGAACGAGAACACCCAGCGCGTCGAAGGCCCTCAGCCCACCGAAGCTCTGAAGACCGTCGCCGCCTGCTCCAAGGACCCCTGGCCCCACCGCACAACGCCAGTGACCTGCTCCGACGCCCTCTGACCTCCGGCGGTTGCCACAGCACCCCCCTCTCTCGATCCAGAATCTTTTTTTTTCCTGTAAGTTTAGTTTTCATTTGCTTTTAATTTAATTATGAACATTGTTCTATTTGCTGATTTTAGTATGAAATAAACAATTGTTAAAGATTAGATTTTTATATAAGCAAAGATTCGATTTTTAACACGATAAAAGATATGATTTTTATAATTATAAAGGCGAGATTGTTATTAGAAAAATAAGATTTTTATAGTTAAAAAGGATATGATTTGTCAAAACGATAAAGATTTGGTTTTTATATAGAAGTTAGCAAGATAAAAATTCGATTCTTATATGATAGAGAAAATAAAAATACGATTTTTATTAATGTAGTGTATTAAAAATATAATCTTTATTAAGTAGAAGAGGTAAAAATACGATTTTTATTAATGTAGAGTATTAAAAATATAATCTTTATTATGTAGAAGAGGTAAAAATATGATTTTTGGTTAGGTAGAGAATTAGAAATATAATTTTTACATGATAGGAATATTAAAAATACCATCTTTATATGTGTAGAAAAATAAAAATGGGATTTTTATAAAGATGAAATCTTTAAATTTGAAGAGGCGAAGTCTATGTTTTATAAAGGCGAAATCTATATTTTTTTTAAAATAGGATTTTTATATATTGAACTTCGATAGAAAAATGGAATTTTTATATATTGAACTTCGATAGAAAAATAGAATTTTTATATATTGAACTTCGATAGAAAAATGGAATTTTTATATATTGAACTTCGATAGAAAAATGGAATTTTTTATATATTGAACTTCGAAATAAAAATAGGATTTTTATATATTGAACTTCGAAATAAAAATATGATTTTTATATATTGAACTTCGAAATAAAAATATGATTTTTATATGTAGTGGCTACGGGCAACGAAGATGACGAAAGGGCAAGAACGTTGAAGATTTCCTGCATTGGAAGTGCCGTGGAGCTGGATAGCTATCTGTGAGAACTTCTCACTCTTCAATTTATTTTCTAGTTATATATATATATACTAGGATGCAGACGGTGTTTAGTAGCACCCTACACAATCGTCCACAGACCATGGACTTGTTTGTTTGGCTGTTTGGTGATTGATTGCGATATTGGTTTGAATGTGGTTTGTGGTGTGAAAAATCGAATCGATAAATTGGTTAGGATTAGACGTGCGCCGTTATAAGGCGAAGGAGTAAGGCTAGGTTATATCCTTACTCCAAATTTTGTGGTTTGCATAATGAAATGAATTGAATTGTTTGGTGAAATGAATGGATTGATTGATGTGTGAATGGCATAGGCCTTCACTAGACCGGGGATAAGGCTAGGCCTTGTCCCGTTTCTATTATCGTGCCGTTATGCCGCCGAAATTTTCTAAAATATGTTAGAAAAATAAAAATATCATTTTATTTAAAGAATGAACTGAATAGAAATTCATATGTTGGAATAAAATGTTTTATCGTTAAAAATATAATTTTTAACGCGAATGTGAATAAATAAATATTCATTTACAAACCAGACGGTTTGTTTATGTACACCTATTTGAAGGACATTGATTGGGTCGATAAATTTTACACATCGCCCAACAGCACAAATAAAATATGTGTTTGATTGTTTGAAACCCCACACGGGTGTTGGGATGAAATTTGAAGTTCACCCATCCTGATTGATTAAATATGTCGATCGATTGATTGACAGGCTGTTATAAGCGTTGAATATCTATATTTGATGCTTTTACAGTGTAGTGTGTTGGATCTAGAATAACCCTAGAGGGGGGGTGAATAGGGTTTTTGACAGTTTTAACTGAATTAAAAATCAAACGAGATAAATAAAAATAAACAGATTACAGAATATAGCAGAAACAAAAATGCAGAAAATAAATCACACACAGATATACCCAGCTTCGGCAAAACACTGCCTACTGCTGCATTTCTAAGGTTTCTACTAGGTGATAGAACAGATCCCGCATACAATACCATGTACACTTGCAAACTCTGCTCCTATTCTAACCCTACGCTCAAAATCCTAGACTGATTCAAACCCCTGAATCAGATTTTCCCCAGATTACAAACCCGTAACCTGTATTCCTAGATTTTACAGATTCTAGTACTGTCAGTTACCTCCTAACTGAAACTCCCCTAGAGTTTTACAGACCCTATAAACTGTTCAGAATTGTTTACAAAAAAAAATTGAAGAACAAAACAAAACAAAATAAAAAAAACAAAACAAGAAAAACCCTTTTAGAATTAAATTAAAAGGGGTCATCCCCTTTTAATATTAAAACATGGCTAGGCCAAAAGTAAATGGTCGGCCCATTTGTATTTCACTTTTGTCCGATCCTTTGCTTTAGCTCTGGGAAATAGAAATGGCGGCGACGATTCTAGGGTTTTTCTTCTAACCCAAATCACGACTTCATGAGCTCTGGAAAATCGTACTCTGGTGCTTGAATTCGTTAGCCTCTATGCTTGGTGATTGGGTCTACTTCCGATCGAAAAGCTTTGTGAGTTTTCTGAATTGATTTGCTATGTTTTCTCTTTGAATTGTTGAATGGTTTTTCGATTCAATTGTTTGTGGTTTCGATCTGTTGATAGCCGATGATGATGAGGGTGTTTAAATAGGGATAAACAAACCCTACATAAACTCTGATTTCACCAAAGAATGGCTCGATCTGATTAGGGTTTCCCCTTTATTTGCGTGTTTGATGGTTTTGAATCCAGACTTGATTTTACTGGAATAAATTGGCTTGACCTGATTTTACGATGCTTTCCCTCTTTTCAATCTCTTGATATGAATTTATTGCCTTGATTAAAAACTGATTTGCTGTGATTTCTGCGACTTGCTTTGCTTGCCAAAAATTGATGCCATGTCCAAAACTGGAATTACTTGCATTTCTGGAAACATATTAAACTCTGGCCCTTGCTTGATTTTTGCTCTGCCTTGAATTTGAAATGCATTGGCTTTGATTTAAAAATGGCTTGAATGATTGAATTAGAGAAATTTTTGCTTTCCCTTTTGACATTAAAACCCTTGGCACGATTTATTTGCTGCTGCCTTGTTCGAATAAAATTTATTCCTTGCCTTTGAATGTGCTATGTAATTCCTTGCCATTGATGATACTATCAAAACAAGAAATATTTTCTTGCCAAAATTAAACATGTAATTCAAAACCGATTTGCCAAACACTTATTTCTTTCCTGTAAAAAAAACTTTGATTTTTCTGGAAACAGTGACACAATTTCTGAAATTATTTGTTGCTCAAAATTGATGAGTAAAATCTGCAATTCAATTTGACTTGCCTCACTTTATTTTTCTTGACCATTCCCAATTATTTCTGCATTGTGTTCTTTCTCCATAATATTATTCCTGCATGTGTATGAAACTGTTACATCATTTGCTCGACCATTTGTGTGAAGTGTCTTGTCTCCTTGCTGCACCACTATGTTAGTTCTTTGAACTGCTTTGAGAAAATATCGCCATGCTTGTGTATGAACCAGTTTTGACCATCTTTTGCTGTGTACACCAAAGTCCAAGAGTTACACCCTGTTCGCATTTGCACTTGCTTCACTAATGTTATGGTCTTTGCCCCTGGATTTTATCACCATGCTTGACTTATCTTGTTGCATCATGCTGAACTGGCCCGACCATTTGCACCATGTAAATCTGGCTTGACACTTGGGCTATGTTTATTTGTGCTTGACTATGTTTTGCATATGCTGCTTGTACACTTCCATATAGATTTGGCTATCCTGATTTGATCCATGAACTTGAGTCATGCACCATTTTTATGTTGGCTTGAAAACATGAATTTCTGAAACTTTTTCTTGGCCATATGAACTTGAACCTGATCATTTCTTTTGTTGCTTGGCCATACCATGTATAACATTGATCTGGACTTGTTGACCTACACCAATTCTGACATGTCACTTGAGGCTGTATCCATTTGTATCATGTTCTGGTTGAAACTTGTAGCACCATGCCGAACTTGAATTTGCATTCAAAAATGATTTACCATGAACATGTTGAACATGCTTCACACAATATCCATCTGCCTGCATGTAGAATGACATCACTTCTGCTTCATGTTGTATTCATGTCATCACTACTGTGCATACATGTATGCTTTGTCCCCTTAGCTGTTTTTGCTGCTGCTCTACCATGTTATGTTCATGCCTTTGAAACTAGGCTGTCTTGTTGCTTTATCATGTACCACTTCTTTGCTGTGTAATTTCACTTTGGCTTGTTTTGCTTAGCATGGCTCGACCAATTGTGTTGAGCTGTCTCGACTTTGGTTGACTTGAATTTGTTGATAGCATCACTGTCTTGAAATGTGTTGAGTTGTGCACTGTGTCGAGCTTGGTCCATGTGACTGCTCCACAGCTGTATACACTGATTGGCGAGGCAGTGCACACGTGTATTTATACACGTGTGTATATGCAGCCATCAGACAAAATTTTCCTGTTCCTGCATTGAAATATATATGTTGTTTGCCTTGTGGTATTTTCAGTGTTTCACTGTGAATATCACAAGCTGTCTAGACACAGTCGGTTGGTTATGAAAATCAGGTCGAGTCAGAAAAATGATGAGAAACACACCGAAATTCTGAGGCAAATAATTTTTCAAAATGAACAATATATTTGCTAGAATTTAGAAAATTATTCTTGTTGCAGTGTACTGTGTGTTTCTGTTTTATGTGACAGGTAAGGAGGTGATGACTGGACTGACTGTGAACAGTGAAGATTGACAGAAGACTGAAGATACAAGACAGAAGATGAAGCAGCGTGTGTAAAAAGAATGTATAAAAGTCTGTATACTGAAATGTAAACTGAATGAATGTATGAGTGTTGCAGTGAGGAGCTGTGTATATATGAAATGTACTGATGTCTGTAATAAACAAGTTTGATTGAAATAAAATATCATTTTATTGTTGTCAAACGAACTTGTCTATTTTATTCTATTTATATACAAGTACAAATATTCTGTGAATGTATGAATAGTGGAGTTACAAGAGTTGTACTGTTTGAATGCATGAAATATAATATTTGAATTTAAACAAAATACTGTTGAGTATTTGAATTCGTTGTGAAGTCGTATTTTATTTAAATTTAAATATTATATTCCTGTCTGAATGTGTATATATAGAACAGTACAGTAACAAACACATTTAAAATAATATTTATTTGGTTGTTATCATCAAACAAAAATCATATAATTGTGTATACAACACCGTTATATACAACAATCTCCCCCTTTTGATGATGACAAACAAATAAAAGATTTTGAATCCAACAAATGTGTTTTACAGTGAAAATTGAACTCCCCCTATTTATTTGCTCCCCCTACAACAGAAAACTCCCCCTATAACTGTGCATGAGATATATGAACTAAATAATGAATTTTCAAAATTAAAATTATTTATAAAATATTCACTCATAAATCAAAATCTAATCCATTCTCCACCTTTTGTTATCATCAAAAGGATATAGAATTTAAAATACAGATGAAACACGACTAAAAATATAATTTCAGCTTAAGAGGAAGAATAATCATCATATATCTCAATCAATCAAACAAAAATCATAATAAACTGAGAACTAGTGGCATATTTCATATTGCAGAAAATGACTGATTTACGATGAAATATATATAAACGAAGAGAGTTTTGTAAAACAAATCATTTCCAATTATTTTCATAAGAATTTTATAAAAAATGAGTTCAAAAACAGTGATGGATTCGGACTTATAATTATAAATTCAATTTAAATGACAAAATCGAATAATCTCAAATTCCAATATCTATCAATCAAGAAATCATAATACGTCATAAAATTTCAACACATTTCACAGATTAGAATGTGGATTGATAGGCTAGTTATTATACACCAAGGAGAATTTCACATAAAAATTTATTTATTGCAAATTATTTTCTTTTCTTTTTCTTTTGATTTAAGAGCACCCTGACCACACATAACCAGAGCTTGGATTTTTAAATGAGGTCAGTCGCAGCTTAAATTATAAGTTGTCTCATAACCATGCATGACCAGAGCTTGGATTTTTAAATGAGGTTAGAGACACACTTATGTATTAATTAAATATTTATCGTTTTCAGCTTTAAATAGAAAAACTCCCCAGTATATACAACCAATATGAATGATAGAAATGTGATAGGTACAGAAATGGACTGTGAAATAAATTTCTAAATTAATTATATTATGAAATATGACCAACTGTACCGGGATTATTGAAAATCTTCAATTGTCACTAATTCTGAAAAATAACGTAACCACAATTCCATCACAAATATTTTCACTGTTTATTCAAGATGATTTTTTTTTTTTTAAAAAAAAACTCTCCATATTAATATAAAATCATGATGGATGGCAGACGGGTGATAGATAAAGGGGATGGTCGTGAAATAATTGCCAGTTCAAAGATATTATAATAAATATTCAACCATCATGAAAATCTGAATAAGAACTCCTCTTGTTGTGAAATATATTGCAGTCACAGTTCATCATAATTTCGAAATCTAATAATAATTTTGATGAAATATAAATGCAGCTCAAGTTGGATATTGATTTCAATTTCTGAATGAATAATCAACAAATAATTTTAAAGTTGAAAATTAATTACAAGAGGAAATGTGAAAAGCTATACAGGACAAGAGGGAAAAAAAATCCGCACTTCTGATACCAATTGTTCTCTCTTCTCGAGGATTTAAAATTGACACTTGAGACGAACAAGGATATCAAAGAGTTTCAAACACAGAGCCCACGCAGACAAGATTTGCAAATTTGGCAAGCAACAGACAAATCAAAACAGGCAGTTTATTTGAAAACAGTATCAGAGCAGCACAAACAAGAACTGTTCAAAATCAGACTTGTCAAGATGTTGGTCATATAAGGTGGTTCATGATCCAAGATTTGCAAATATACTCTATTTTAAATCATTTGAAGAAATGTGAAAGTATTGAGAATTTAATGAATCAATCACACCAAATTATTATTTTCACAATCAGAATATGTGTGTGATTCAATAACTCAATAATTTCAAATGATTTTAAACAAACAATCATTCAAATCAAATAACCATGAAATAGTAGAGAGATTTAACACCAATTTTTCAAAGAATGTTTCACAAGAATTTCAGACAAGCCCAAAGAAAATCAGATCATTTACATCAGATTTGATAGATATTCATGATCCAAAATAATTTATTTGAAATCACTTGAATCAATGTCAAGTTTTGAAATATAATTAATCAGTCACACAAGGTTGATAATTTCAAATTTAGGAGGTGTGTGATTATTCAAAATATTAATAGTTTCAGATGATTTCAAACAAACAAATTCTAACCATAATGATCATGAATAACAATGATTTTTAAGATGTATCACTGAGATTCTAGACAATTTAAAAGAATTCAAGCCAAACTGAATATTTCTGAAATTATCACAACTAATGAATGACAAAGTGCTGTAATGAGTATAATATATTGAGCTTTTCTAAAATAGATTAGAAGAGACTCAAAAACAGCAGAGGTGTGTGAAATTTCACTAAATTTTCAGATTTTCAAAAATTTTTGAATTTATACTAACAGTGTTCAAGATATGATATGAATGCTTCAGCACTATTAGAATTTCAAAAAAACTAAACTCCAAAACAATTGCAGATATATACAAGTTTAAATTCAGATTCTGGAAGAATTAAAACATGACAGTTTTATACAGATTAAACGAATTTCCATAAAATCATAAGTACTGCAATCGGAAGTTAATGAAGCGTAGAATAAGAAGAATATGGCAGTGTCAAAACAACTCAGGACAAACAAAAAGAAAGAGAGAAAAAAAATAAAAAGGAAAGGGGTAGAAGAAGAAATAAAAAATATTTACAAAGACAAGTTCAGAGATCATACCTGAAATCAGTGTAAACCAGAATCTCTGACTCAGTAAATCTTGGCCAAGGAACTGTAAAGAATACAGAAATATAGAACAGCTTGAAATCAATCTCTTTTCAGCATAGCAGTTCCTCAACCTTCACTGGTACCTAGCAGTTAAGTGGATCAAGTGGTCTAACAAAATTTGTAAAACCACTCTGAAATTTGTTTACCACTTTTGGTACCCAAACCTGTTTGTATAACATCCCATTAGAATCTATCTTTGTGCCTTTAGGAACCCAAACTTGTTTAGTTTTTCCAAAAATCATTTTATTTCCTTTTGGGGTCCACATCTGTTCAACTGGATTGTTATCAAACCAATTCTTGTCTCGTTTGTGATTTAAAAACCTTTTGGAATTGTCAAAATTCAAATTTTTAGAAAGACCCTTTTTAAAGCAATTTAAAGGTTTTTTAAAATCACAAGAATTCAATTTTTCAAAAGCACTTGTTTTTCCAAAACCAATACCTTGTTTATGACCAACCGAAAATTGGTTTTGTAACAGCATATTCAACGATTTTTCTCCATTCGAAAATTTATTCAAAGTTGATTCTAATCATTGAATTTTGGATTTAAGATCAGAGTTTTCTTTTATCAGATTTGAACAACGATTAATGTTGATCTTTCTCCTTTCAGTATCATTTTGTTTCAAAGACAAATTTTCGTTTTCAAGAAGTTTGATTTTGGTCTTGGACTCAAATATTTCAGATTCAAAATTAACTTGTTTTTCAAATTCAAGTTTCTTGAAATTCTCAATCTCTTTTTCAAGCTCGTTTAAAATTAAATCACTTTTCAACAAGCTTTCTTTCTCAGCAATTTCATGTTTGGAACTTTTGATGGCCTTAAAATTATTAAATTCTTTTTGCAAAGAATTGTTTGAATCTTTTAGCTTAGCCTCGTTATCTTTTAAAATCACAATTTCCTCTTTAAGTCTTTGAATATTTTTATTGAGATGAACGAGGTCAGTTTTCAATTTCAAACAACTTTCACAGTCAGAATTTTCTAATTTCATGACATTTGTAGATTCTGATTCCAAACAGTTAATTTTGCTATTTAACTCGTGATTTTTAGATTTCAAGTATTTGTTTTTACGATGGAGTTTATCAACGATTTTTGTTAAATCAGTACACATATAAACCAACTCTTCATAAGAGAAGCTTTCAGTCTCATTGTCTGTTGAGTCTCCATCGTCTGATCTACTTGAATTTTCATTTGTTTCTTCTCCTGAGCATAGATCTGAATCTGAGTTGACCATTTTGGGTTTCGAGCTGCTGTTGTCGATCTTTCCATACTTTGTATTGAGAAAATCCCATATTTCCTGCGCAGTCAAGCAATGAGAAATGAGGTTATATTGGACATCATCAATATAAGAATACAAAGTGTGAATAGCACGAGAATTAAATCCAATATCGTTCCTATTGACCATATCATAACCATTAATAACAGTATCCCAACATTTAATATCAATAGATTTTAAATATAATTCCATTTCTAATTTCCAATTTGAAAAATCTGTACCATTAAAAATTAATGGAGTATGACTGGACTGATTCTCAGAAGACTGACAACTAGAATTCACCATTTCTCTAGAGTTAAAAAATACCTGCTCTGATACCACTTGTTGGATCTAGAATAACCCTAGAGGGCGGGTAAATAGGGTTTTTGACAGTTTTTAACTGAATTAAAAATCAAACGAGATAAATAAAAATAAACAGATTACAGAATATAGCAGAAACAAAAATGCAGAAAATAAATCACACACAGATATACCCAGCTTCGGCAAAACCCTGCCTACTGCTGCATTTCTAAGGTTTCTACTAGGTGATAGAACAGATCCCGCATACAATACCATGTACACTTGCAAACTCTGCTCCTATTCTAACCCTACGCTCAAAATCCTAGACTGATTCAAACCCCTGAATCAGATTTTCCCCAGATTACAAACCTGTAACCTGTATTCCTAGATTTTACAGATTCTAGTACTGTCAGTTACCTCCTAACTGAAACTCCCCTAGAGTTTTACAGACCCTATAAACTATTCAGAATTGTTTACAAAAAAAAATTGAAGAACAAAACAAAACAAAATAAAAAAAAACAAAACAAGAAAAACCCTTTTAGAATTAAATTAAAAGGGGTCATCCCCTTTTAATATTAAAACATGGCTAGGCCAAAAGTAAATGGTCGGCCCATTTGTATTTCACTTTTGTCCGATCCTTTGCTTTAGCTCTGGGAAACAGAAATGGCGGCGGCGATTCTAGGGTTTTTCTTCTGACCCAAATCACGACTTCATGAGCTCTGGAAAATCGTACTCTGGTGCTTGAATTCGTTAGCCTCTATGCTTGGTGATTGGGTCTACTTCCGATCGAAAAGCTTTGTGAGTTTTCTGAATTGATTTGCTATGTTTTCTCTTTGAATTGTTGAATGGTTTTTCGATTCAATTGTTTGTGGTTTCGATCTGTTGATAGCCGATGATGATGAGGGTGTTTAAATAGGGATAAACAAACCCTACATAAACTCTGATTTCACCAAAGAATGGCTCGATCTGATTAGGGTTTCCCCTTTATTTGCGTGTTTGATGGTTTTGAATCCAGACTTGATTTTACTGGAATAAATTGGCTTGACCTGATTTTACGATGCTTTCCCTCTTTTGAATCTCTTGATATGAATTTATTGCCTTGATTAAAAACTGATTTGCTGTGATTTCTGCGACTTGCTTTGCTTGCCAAATATTGATGCCATGTCCAAAACTGGAATTACTTGCATTTATGGAAACATATTAAACTCTGGCCCTTGCTTGATTTTTGCTCTGCCTTGAATTTGAAATGCATTGGCTTTGATTTAAAAATGGCTTGAATGATTGAATTAGAGAAATTTTTGCTTTCCCTTTTGACATTAAAACCCTTGGCACGATTTATTTGCTGTTGCCATGTTCGAATGAAATTTATTCCTTGCCTTTGAATGTGCTATGTAATTCCTTGCCATTGATGATACTATCAAAACAAGAAATATTTTCTTGCCAAAATTAAACATGTAATTCAAAACCGATTTGCCAAACACTTATTTCTTTCCTGTAAAAAAAACTTTGATTTTTCTGGAAACAGTGACACAATTTCTGAAATTATTTGTTGCTCAAAATTGATGAGTAAAATCTGCAATTCAATTTGACTTGCCTCACTTTATTTTGCTTGACCATTCCCAATTATTTCTGCATTGTGTTCTTTCTCCATAATATTATTCCTGCATGTGTATGAAACTGTTACATCATTTGCTCGACCATTTGTGTGAAGTGTCTTGTCTCCTTGCTGCACCACTATGTTAGTTCTTTGAACTGCTTTGAGAAAATATCGCCATGCTTGTGTATGAACCAGTTTTGACCATCTTTTGCTGTGTACACCAAAGTCCAAGAGTTACACCCTGTTCGCATTTGCACTTGCTTCACTAATGTTATGGTGTTTGCCCCTGGATTTTATCACCATGCTTGACTTATCTTGTTGCATCATGCTGAACTGGCCCGACCATTTGCACCATGTAAATCTCGCTTGACACTTGGGCTATGTTTATTTGTGCTTGACTATGTTTTGCATATGCTGCTTGTACACTTCCATATAGATTTGGCTATCCTGATTTGATCCATGAACTTGAGTCGTGCACCATTTTTATGTTGGCTTGAAAACATGAATTTCTGAAACTTTTTCTTGGCCATATGAACTTGAACCTGATCATTTCTTTTGTTGCTTGGCCATACCATGTATAACATTGATCTGGACTTGTTGACCTACACCAATTCTGACATGTCACTTGAGGCTGTATCCATTTGTATCATGTTCTGGTTGAAACTTGTAGCACCATGCCGAACTTGAATTTGCATTCAAAAATGATTTACCATGAACATTTTGAACATGCTTCACACAATATCCATCTGCCTGCATGTAGAATGACATCACTTCTGCTTCATGTTGTATTCATGTCATCACTACTGTGCATACATGTATGCTTTGTCCCTTTAGCTGTTTTTGCTGCTGCTCTACCATGTTATGTTCATGCCTTTGAAACTAGGCTGTCTTGTTGCTTTATCATGTACCACTTCTTTGCTGTGTAATTTCACTTTGGCTTGTTTTGCTTAGCATGGCTCGACCAATTGTGTTGAGCTGTCTCGACTTTGGTTGACTTGAATTTGTTAATAGCATCACTGTCTTGAAATGTGTTGAGTTGTGCACTGTGTCGAGCTTGGTCCATGTGACTGCTCCACAGCTGTATACACTGATTGGCGAGGCAGTGCACACGTGTATTTATACACGTGTGTATATGCAGCCATCAGACAAAATTTTCCTGTCCCTGCATTGAAATATATATGTTGTCTGCCTTGTGGTATTTACAGTGTTTCACTGTGAATATCACAAGCTGTCTAGACACAGTCGGTTGGTTTTGAAAATCAGGTCGAGTCAGAAAAATGATGAGAAACACACGGAAATTCTGAGGCAAATAATTTTTCAAAATAAACAATATATTTGCTAGAATTTAGAAAATTATTCTTGTTGCAGTGTACTGTGTGTTTCTGTTTTATGTGACAGGTAAGGAGGTGATGACTGGACTGACTGTGAACAGTGAAGATTGACAGAAGACTGAAGATACAAGACAGAAGATGAAGCAGCGTGTGTAAAAAGAATGTATAAAAGTCTGTATACTGAAATGTAAACTGAATGAATGTATGAGTGTTGCAGTGAGGAGCTGTGTATATATGAAATGTACTGATGTCTGTAATAAACAAGTTTGATTGAAATAAAATATCATTTTATTGTTGTCAAACGAACTTGTCTATTTTATTCTGTTTATATACAAGTACAAATATTCTGTGAATGTATAAATAGTGGAGTTACAAGAGTTGTACTGTTTGAATGCATGAAATATAATATTTGAATTTAAACAAAATACTGTTGAGTATTTGAATTCGTTATGAAGTCGTATTTTATTTAAATTTAAATATTATATTCCTGTCTGAATGTGTATATATAGAACAGTACAGTAACAAACACATTTAAAATAATATTTATTTGGTTGTTATCATCAAACAAAAATCATATAATTGTGTATACGACACCGTTATATACAACATAGTGCACTTTGGTTGATGGTTGATTATTTTCAATGTTATTATATACATGTGTTGTATGAAAATCCATATAATTAACTTTATATGGTAATTGATTGGGCCTCATTCCAATCGTGAAAATAAAGAATATTTTGATAATAGGAAATATTTGAAATAGAATATTTGAAAATAGAAATATGTGAAGCCGTGATGATTAGATTGACACCATTTTGACGTGAACGATATTTATATCGATTTTATAACGATTTCGAAGTGAATTGAATTGAAAACGATTTCGAAATGAAATGAATTGAAAACGATTTCGAAATGAAATGAATTGAAAACGATTTCGAAATGAAATGAATTGAAAACGATTTCGAAATGAATTGAATTGAAAACGATTTCGAAATGAATTGAATTGAAAACGATTTCGAAATGAAATGAATTGAAAACGATTTCGAAAGGAATTGAAAACGAATTCAAATTGAATTGAAAGCGAATTGAAATAATTCAAATTGAATTGAAATTTGAATTGAATAGAAACGAATTTATAAAGAAGAATTCAATTTTGATTTGAATTGAAATGGAAGTTGAAATTACTTTTGAAACGAATTTAAACTATTTATATAATTCATTTTAAATAGAAATCGACGAAATATATATTATATATATTATATATATAATATAATGGCCCGAATAGAACGCGCCGCGCCACGGCAGTTCGCGAATTTCGACCATTTATTTCAAACAGACATTACGGGAGATCCGACCGTCGGATTCTCCTAAAACCGGAACCGTTGGGTTCGTATCGAAAAGAGCTTTCTAACGAATGTTAGAAATTTGAAATCTAACGGTTGGATTTGGGGACACGTCCAAATCAAATTCGAAAAAGGTCACTGTAAGTGCAGTTCGATGGCCATTGATGGAAATCGACTGTACGGGCCTTGATAAAATTATTAAAAATAGCAATAATTTGTGTAAAATCATAGGAAATGATTTGTGAAGATTTGGGATGAAAAACTCCATATTTGAAAAGATAAAAATAGATTTTTATCGAAATGAACTAGTTTTGAACTAGAATTATAATTCTATTTATTTTTAAATAAATAAATTGAATTTGAAAAGGGTTTTAAAAATAACCAGAATTTCCAATGATTGCATTGGAGTGGATTTGAATCGAAATTGTCTTCGGAATATTTCGATGTTGGAATTCGTGATTATACGGATGTTGTTACGGAAATTTGAAAGATATATATTTATATCGTTATTTCCAATATGACATTTGTTAATCGTAGAATTCGATATTGAATATAAGCCGATATATTTTCTATTCAGAGCCTTGTATTGAATATCGAATGTGATTTGGGTTTGTCGTGAATGGTGTCTTCACTAACACTGTTCTTGAACCCAGTTGAGAAAAGATTAAATATTTTATTTAGATTTAATGAAGTGTACCAATTAAATAATATTTAATTGAAATTGATATTGATTTTTTTGGTTTATCGTGAACAGTGTTTTAAATAACACTTGTTCTTTAACCCGATAATTAATGAATGGGATTTTGGGTTTATCGTGAACCGTGTTTTAAATGACACTGATTCTTTAACCCAGTTAACGATTAAAACTAAGTTGAGTTTTATTGAATCTTTAATTAGATTGAAATGGTCGAGAATGGAGTATCACCAGTTTTGCTCCAGGCGATAGTCAAATCTTTAATTAGATTTGAACGTGAAATGGTAATTGAATTTACCGATAACACCGTGGTGTTAGGTATGAAGTATTACCAGTTTTACTTCATGGGATGAATAGGTTGGGATTGGGAAATTAAAACAAATGATTACTTCAGTAAGTTTCGTAAATCCCGACTAGTTGAATCGAAATTCAAAAGTAGATTAAAGAATAAATTCGAGGAATTTATCTTTGATAAAATTAATGGGAATCTTTCCCTATGAATGTGAAATTTAGAAACTAACTGTCGGTTAGCCAAGCAGAATGGTTTTCTGGATATTGATCTGATGTTGGTTTCGGCCTTCGGGGTTAATATTTGGGGAACTATTCTCTTGATTAATTTGCGGTTAGTGACTGATGAATTGGAATGAGGCGTATGTTGTGTTTGTGTAGCACTTTTATAAAATATACGCGAGTTATTCAGAAAGACCGGGTTTATCCCATTCTGAATAACTGATACGACGATAAGTCGAAGATGAAGACGGTGGTCGAAGACCGGAGGTCTTCACGTCATTTGGGTGATAACTGATGATATTGATTGGGCTGTACACCCAAGAAGATGGAAACAGTTAGTGATCGTCCAGACGTACTTGGAGATCGATGGATATGCGGGGTACTAGGTGCCTCCGGTTTCGTTCAGACCCAGAACGGACTTGTAAATGGACTGTGTGTCTGACATTGGATTTTAGTCTGTGTGTTTGATTTCTATTAAATATATATCTGTTTGGCGGCGGAGAATTTATTCTCTTGCTTAACGCCCTTCTCTGAGACGTACGAGCTCAGGGGTTATATATTGATGGATATCAAACGCATGGAGTGAATTGCCTGTGTGGCATGCCTAAGTGGCAATTGATCGAGGCTTCTGTTGAAAAGCAAAGTCTTGTGGGGATGATCAAAGCAAGGCCTTTGTGGCGTAGCTTTGTGTAACGTTTACTTCGCGTGTTTCACACCCGGTATGAACCAAAAACGGGAGAGGACGTCAGGGAGGGCATGCGTTTCTTTCTAGTTAGAAGTGGCGTCAGTGGTTTTACACGCCCTGACGAGTTTGACTTATGTGGTTGTTGCTGTTGCGAGGCGCCTCGGTTATATCGGTTTCGGCCGATGCTTCTGGTCGGCTGACGGGCCAGACTTACACCCCATAGGGTGGGGAAACGTAGTGTGCAGGCATTTTAATCCACATCGGTGGACCGGCCCTGAGGATCCAAGGGCCCACCTGTGTCTGGGTCCTGAGACACGGACTAGAGCGTCTCGAATCGGTTGAGGACTATCTTTTGTCTCGGTTCATAGACGGAAATCCAATTTCCAAATACGTGACATTTGCGGTTTTAATTGTAATCCTATATATGGCGACATAGTGGGATGGGGCGCTTATGCCGCCTATGATTGATACTTATGATTTGAAATTGTTTTGACACTATGCACTTATAATAGTATCAATGATTTGTTTTAAACGTATCAAGCATTCTTTGGCTGTTATAAGGGAAAACCCTATCGTCGGCTGCTTTGCATTGTGTGATGGGACCTGGGTCTTATAACAGCTTCATTTTTCTTTATTTAGCATTGCGCTGTTTGTTTCATGCACTGGTATTCTTGGGAGGAAACCCGTTCCGTGTTATACGGCGTGGTCCCTTGATTTACCTAACTTTAAAAACAAAGAATAATAACTGTTTTAGTTCTCACACCATTCCCATGACTGACCTGGAGTTTATTGTTTTAACCTAAACTCTAGGTGCCCTTATTTTGACACGGGCAGCTAGTAGTTTTGGTTTTGCAGATTTATATTCACAGGATCCTGGTTTACAGCTGGAACGATATCCGGAAAGCTTTGTATCCGTATATCTCTTTCTAGTTGTGTATTGTATAATTTTCCGCTGCTATGTATTTAAATGTAATTTAAATCTCTGATATTTCTGGGTAATATTCATTTATACTCTGTATATTCTTGTAATCTGGTGCACTGTTGTAATATGCATTGAAATGTTCTTCTGTATGCGTTCTATTGTGGCTTGTTCTCGGACTATCCGTCACTTTCCTTAACGGGGAAGTTACGGGTTTTCACAATATTCTTGTATTCTGATGGAATTGTTGTAATAACAATGAAATGTTCTTCCGTCTGCGTTCTATTTTGTCCTGTTCTCAAAATGATCAGGGGTTTCGAACGGCCTAAATCGGTTTAACGACTGATTCGGATCGAGCGAAATTCTAGCCCGTCACATTTGGTATCAGAGCTTTGGTTTACAGAGCTCGAGAACAAGACACATTAGAACCATACGAAAGAATTCATCAGATATTGGATTAGAAATATCCAATTAGAATGACTCGTTAGAGATAGGATCAGTAGTATCCTAGCACGGGTGTGAAGAGTATATTTTTTAAATGAAAACAATTTTGTTTTGAGATTTAAATCGTTTTACACGTATTTGAATATTTATTTTGAATATGGACAATCTAATATATATATAAAGGTTTTGCATATACGCGTCATGAACGTATATTCGAAGTTTTAATATATTAGATAGATATAGAGTCACACTCTAGTTGCCCGGACATGGTCCTGATGATGAAGTATACCATCACCAGTATTTATTTTCGTGTTTCGAAGGTGTGCTTTTTATATGTTTCCATTAGACTGGTGTGAGAACCAAAACCAATATAGCTAGAACACATTGTTGTGAATTGGCACCAAAAACAAGATTTTCTGTATATATATCAAAATTTATGAATTTGAAATTCTAATTCACTAATTGATTGATGTTTGTGTTGTTTGTTTAGTTGTTTGATAATTTTGAACCATTTAGCATAATTGAATCAAATATTGAATTGTATTGAAAATTGGTCGCATTTGCTTGCATATACATATACTTACATTGAACAGGTCATAGCAAGGAGGTTAGAACAGAGAATAAAATTTGTTTGCCCGACAAATAGGTACATGTTTACTATAATTTCCTATTTTGTTTGGGTGATGATGATTTTATGAGCCTATTGGCTAGCCGCTTGGCTTTTTCTTTTTCTTTTTGAGATCAGAAGGCCTATATGGCAATTTCGGGATTTTCCCGTGGCTCCCGGTGCAGGGGAGGTTATGGCGAAATTTTTCGAAAATTTAGGGTGTTAGCCAAATTTTTGAAGATTTCAAAATTCTCAGAAACTGAAAAGTTGGAGAATGGAAGCCGGATCGAACGTGGAGCTGATTAATCAAACCACTTTCGACTTTGTTCCTTTTCGGGGACGAAATGTTTTAAGTGGGGGAGATTGTAATAACCCGGAAAATCTGGGCCAGTTTAAAAATTTTATTTTGGCAATTTTAGCGAATTTTGATTATTTAAAATGAATCATTTTAAATAATATCGACGAGAAATTTTTTTTGAATATAATTTGAACGTATATATTATATACGTCGCCGTTAGAATATAAATAATTATATATAATTATAAAAGGAATTGAAAATGGCGCGGTAGTTCGATAATTCGATTTCAAACTTCAATTGAATGTACCGGGTGCAAAACAATCCTGATTTTAGTGAAACCAAAAACAATAGGATCTAATTGATGATATCTTTCCAACGAATCCGAAAAATCGAAATTTCATAGCGGGGATCAAAAGATATGTCCAGTTGAAAATTCTGAATAGTCGTTATGGAATTCAGGCCCTTAAAAATAGACATTTAGCAAACGGTCTCAGAATTCGACGAAACTAGTTTTGTTAGGACCGTATCGTCAATACGAAGCCAGAAAATATTTTTCTGGAATTTTTAAAGTTCGTATGCGACCCCGGTAATTTGAAATGTACGTTTAAAATTCAATATAGTGATTTAAATGTAAATTTAACGGAAACCGATTGTAACTGCCGAATCAGCTTACGATGCATATCCCATTGTGTTCGGAATGGGGGTGAAACGCTATGGACGACAGGCGGTGGGCCTCGTTTAGAGGTCGTATGTAAAAGTCAACTTTTAGAAATTAAATAATATATAAAAAAAAATAAAAAAACCCCCTCCTCCTTAAAATCGTTCTGGCCCCCCCTCTTACTTTTCAAAACAGAAAAACGATTAAACAAAAAAAAAAAAAAGAGGGCGAACGACGGTCAGGGAAGACCGCCGCCGCGGCCACCAGGGGCGGCGCACCTCCGGCGCCGCCACCCAAGATGCCCCCGCTCCAGCCTTCCGCCGTTCGATCCCCTCCCCTCCTTCGATCGACGCAAGCACCCAGACCCCCATCCTTTTAATCGTGCCGCCGCCCAGACCCGAAACCCCCCCACTCCATCGCCTACCCCTCCGAGCTCCGACACCTCCAACCTCCAAATCCGAAAAGCAGTGAAAGGATCGAGAGGAGCTCGGGGATTTCGGTCCAGGAATTGAAGATGACGGCTTAGAGGCCTTAATGACGTGACTAGTGTGTTGAATAGGTAATTAATTAGTTTAATTTCTTTTAAATGTTTTATTTATGTAATTTAAAAGTTTGAAAGGCTATAACTTTTTGTTTGTAAATGCGGATCCACATTTGTTTAAAAATATAATTTTTAAATGGGTAAACATTGAAAAGGTCGTATTTTTAAACATTGAAAAGGTCATATTTTTAAACATTGAAAAGGTCGTATTTTTAACATTGAAAAGGTCGTATTTTTAACATTGAAAAGGTCGTCTTTTTAACATTGAAAAGGTCGTATTTTTAACATTGAAAAGGTCGTATTTTTAACATTGAAAAGGTCGTATTTTTAACATTGAAAAGATCGTATTTCTAACACTGAAAAGTTCGTATTTTTTTTGGGAAAAGCTATGATAGCGAAGTAAAAATACGATTTTTATATATTGAATAGTATAATAAAAATTTGATTTTTATATATTGAATAGTATAATAAAAATTCGATTTTTATATATTGAATAGCGAAGTAAAAATTTGATTTTTACATATGTAGTGGCTACAGCAACGAAGATGACAAAAATGCGATAACGATGAAGATTTCTATCAAAGAAGAGTCAAGATGATTGGATAGCTATCGGTGAGAATTTCTCACCTTTCAATTTCTTTTTCTAGTTATATATATATATATATATATATATATATACTAGGATGCAGACTGTGCTTAGTAACTCCCGACACAATCGTCCACAGACCATGGACTTGTTTGTTTGATTGCAAAAATTAGTTAGAGTATTTGATTGAAATTTGTTTGTTTGATGAAATGGAATTGGATTGATTGATGTGTGAATGGCGTGGCCTTCACTAGACCGGGGATAAGGCTAGGCCTCGTCCCGTTTCTAGTATCGTGCCGTTATGCCGCCGAAATTTTCTAAAATAATTTAGAAAAATAAAGAAATCATTTTATTTAATAAATATTTGAAATAGAACATTTTCATAGGTTGAATAAAATGTTTTATCGTTAAAAATATAATTTTTAACGTGAAGTGAATAAAATAAAATATTCATTTACAAACCGGACGGTTTGTTTATGTACACCTATTTGAATGACATTGATTGGGACGATAAATTTTACACATCGCCCAACTGCACAAATAAAATCTGTGTTTGATTGTTTGAAACCCCACACGGGTGTTGGGATGAAATTTGAAGTTCACTCATCCTGATTGATTAAATATGTCGATCGATTGATTGACATGCTGTTATAAGCGTTAGATATCTATATTTGATGCTTATACAGTGTTGTGCACTTTGGTTGATGGTCGACTATTTATCGTTGCTATTATATACATGAGTTGTATGGAATCCATATAATTAACTTTATATGGTGATTGATTGGGCCTCATTCCAATTTAGAAAATAAAGAATATTATAAAATAAATGTTCATGTGTTGACTGTACTCATCCGTTGAGATTAGTCATGTGTTGAACGAAATATTTTAATAATAAAATTTACATCTTTATCAATATAAAATAAATATTCATGTGTTGACTGTACTCATCCGTTGAGATTAGTCATGTGTTGAACAAAATATTTTAACAATAAAATTTATATCTTTATCTTTATAAAATAAAGATTTATGTGTAGACTATACTCATCCGTTGAGGTTAGTCATGTGTTGAACGAAATAATTTAACTAAATTGTTTCACGTGGACAGTACTCCTTCGTTGAGATTAGTCGTGTGTTGACAAAAATAAATATTCGTTTGTTGATTAGAATAAAGGAATATATGAAGCCGTGTTGATTAGATTGACGCCATTTTGACGTGAACGATATTTATATCGATTTTACTCATTTTAAAATGAATATTGAAAAGTAATTTTGAAATCGAATATTTTGAAACGAAATGAATTGAATATATAACGATTTCGAAATGAATTGAATATATAACGATTACGAAATGAATTGAATATATAACGATTTCGAAATGAATTGAATATATAACGATTATGAAATGAATTGAATATATAACGATTTCGAAATGAATTGAATATATAACGATTTCGAAATGAATTGAATATATAACGATTTCGAAATGAATTGAATATATAACGATTTCGAAATGAATTGAATATATAACGATTTCGAAATGAATTGAATATATAATGATTTCGAAATGAATCGAATCGAAAACTAATTTGAATTGAATCGAATAGAAAACTAATTTGAATTGAATCGAATAGAAAACTAATTTGAATTGAATCGATTAGAAAACCAATTTGAATTGAACCAAATAGAAAACGACTTTGGAATTGAATTGAATTGAAAACGAATTCAAATTGAATCAAAAGCAAATTGAAATGAATTCAAATTGAATTGAAATTTGAATTGAATAGAAAAGAATTTTAAAACGAATCTATAAGGGGAAAATTCAATTTAGATTCGAATTGAATTGGAAGTTGAAATGAATTTAAAAACTATTTATAAAATTTGTTTTAAATAGAAATCGATGAAATATATATTATATATATTATATATATAATATAATGGCCTGAATAGAATGCGCCGCGCCGCGACAGTTCATAAATTTCGACCATTTATTTCAAACGGACATTACGGGAGATCCGACCGTCGGATTCTCCTAAAACCGGATCCGTTGGGTTCGTATCGAAAAGAGCTTTCTAGCGAATATTAGAAATTCAAAATCTAACGGTTGGATTTGGAGTTACGTCCAAATCAAATTTGGAAAAGGTCGCTATAGGTGCAGTTCGATGGCCGTTGAAGGAAATCGACTGTACGGGCCTTGATAAAATTATTAAAAATAGTAATAATTTGAGTAAAGTCATAATAAATGATTTGGAAAGAATTGGGGTAAAAAAATTCCATATTTGAAAAGGTAAAAATAGATTTTTATCAAAATGAACTAGTTTGAACTAAATTTAAAACCCGATTTGTTTTTAAATAAATAAAATAGATTTAAAAAGGGGTTTTAAATAATCGGAATTCCTAATATATTTGATTTGAATTAAATAAAATGTGATTTGGGTTTGTCGTGAACTGTGTTTTAAATAACACCTAGTTCTTTAACCCAATAAAAGGAGTTTTAACGAATCTGCAATTAGATTGAAATGTAAATCTATAATCTAAATTATCAAATTTAGAAATGAGCGAGAATGGAGTATCGCCAGTTTTGCTCCAAAGCGATAGTTAAATCTTTAATTAGATTTGAACGTGAAATGGTAATTAATCTTACCGATAACACCATAGTATTAGTTATGGAGTATTACCAGTTTTGCTTCATGGAATGAATAAGTTGGGATTGGGAAATAAAATAAATAAATAATTACGATTCGCTAATCTCGACTAGCTTAGAAAACCATAATTTGGTTTGATAGATCATCCAAAGGAAGATTAAAGGATAAATTTTAAAGAATTTATCTTGGATAAAATTAATGGGAACCTTTCCCTAAGAATGTGATTTTGCGAATAAAAGAATATTCTGAATTGGAATGAGGCGTATGTTGTGTTCTTATAACATTTTTTTTTAATATACGCGGGTTGTTCGGAAAGTCCGGGTTTATACCCATTCTGAATAACCGATTCGACGATAAGTCGAAGATGAAGACGGTGGTTGAAGACCAGAAGTCTTCACATCGTTTGGATTATTACTGACGATCCTGATTGGGCTGTACACCAAAGAGGATGGAAATAGTTGGTGGTCATCCGGACGTACTTGGAGATGGATGGATATGCGAGGAAAGTGCCTCCGGTTTCGTTCAGACCCAGAACAAACTTGAAAATGGATTGTGTGTCTGACATTGGATTTCATTCTGTGTTGATTGATTTCTATTAAATATACATCTGTTTGGCGGCGGAGAATTTATTCTTTTGCTTAACGCCCTTCTCTGAGACGTACGAGCTCAGAGGTTGTATATCGATGGACATCAGTCGCATGGCATGAATTTCCTATGTGGCACGTTAAGATGCAATGATCAAGGCTTTTGTTGAAAAGCAAAGTCTTGTGGTTGATGATCAAAGCACGGCCTTTGTGGCGTAGCTTTGTGTATAACGTGAATTCGCAAGCCTCACACCTCGGTATGAGTCAAAAACGGGATAAGGACCCAAGGAGTGCATGACGTTTCTTTCTAGCTTTGGTGGTGTCAGTGACTTACCAGCCCTGATATTTATATACTTTTCACCTATGTGGTTGTTGGAATGCGAGGCGCCTCGATTATAGGTTTGTAAGGACCGGGAAACGTGTGTTCAGGAATAACTAATCCTCTAACGTAAGTGAGGACCGGCCTTGGAGGATCCGGGGTTGCCCAGAGTGCGTAACCCTGAGGCATTTGCTAGAGTGTTCGAACGCGGAGAGGAGCTTGCCCCTTGCCTCGACTCATGACGGAAATCCAATTTCCAATACGTGTAATTCGGTTTTATTTGTAGAGCCTAGTATGGCGACATGATAGATGGTACCCATGCCGCCTAGGATTGATATTTATGATTGAAATGTTTTGACACTATACACTTATTATAGTATCAAATGATTTGTTTTAAACGTACCAAGCATGTTTGGCTATTATAAGGGAAAACCCTATTCTACGGCTTGCGTTGCATTGTGTGATGGGACCTGGGTCTTATAATAGCTTCATTTTTCGAAAAAGCATTGCGCTGTTTATTCTATGCACTAGTATTCTTGGGAGGAAACCCGTTCCGTGTTATACGGCGTGGTCCCTTGAATTACTCTCTTTTAAAGTAAAGTTATAAATAACTGTTTTAGTTCTCACACCAGTCACATGACTGACCTGGAGTTTATTGTTTTAACCTAAACTCTGGGTGCCCCTATTTTCCGCACGGGCAACTAGTAGTTTTGGGTTTGCAGATTTAAATTCACAGGATCCTGGTTTATAGCTGGAATGATATCCGGAAAGCTCTGTATCCGTATATCACCTTCAGTTGTGCTTTGTATTATTTTCCGCTGCTATGTAATTTATTGACATCTCTGATATTTATCGAATGTAATTTATTCATTTATACTCTGTATATTCTTGTATTCTGATGGAATTGTTGTAATAACAATGAAATGTTCTTCCGTCTGCGTTCTATTTTGTCCTGTTCTCAAAACGATCAGGGGTTTCGAACGGTCTAAATCGGTTTAACGACTGATTCGGATCGAGCGAAATTCTAGGCCGTCACAATGATAATAGTATCAAATTAAAAATATTATTTTAAAATCAAAATCTATAGTATAATTTAAAATCAAAGTCAAAATGTAAGCATAGTCAAAATAATTAAAACCAAAATAAATATTTGAATTCAAAGTATTGATAAAAATAAAATTATAAGTTTATAAAAAATTAAAGTATAAAAATAAAAGTATAATATTGAAATCGAAAGTTAGTATTTTGAAAAGTATAAGCACTAAAATAAAAGTATAAATAATAAAATCTAAAAATAATTCAAAGTAAAGATATTTTAAAAATTATAAAAAAATTGAAAATTCTTTGAAAGGAATATTTTTAAAAAGGATATATTAATTTTTATTTGTTAAGAATTTGAAATGCATAACTTGTTTTGAAATCATTTTATAAATAGATTTTGAAAATAGGAATAGATTTGAAAAATCATTATGTAAAAATAGAAGAAGATTAGATAAGTGCAACCTGATTTTTAATAAAACTTATAAGAATTTATAATATCTTGACCCTTGAATTCTTTTAACTTATGCGTCTTCATATTCCTGAATCAATAATTTGAATCTTCAATCTTGATACCGCTCGATCTTGATTATCAATTTTATACATAGTATATGTTAATATATCATGCACGATACTAAATTGTATATGTATAAATAAATATATATCTAGAAAATAATTACATATTAAATATAAAATATTCATTACCTGAGGTGGTTATCAACAAAATTACCATATATGGTACTAACATTATATCTGTCCAAAATAACAAGTATATATATCCCAAAACATCGACATCATGACTATAAGTGCTCCAACTGCGAAGTCCAATAGCATATCTCCAGAAGCACCTGACTCCCGAATAACTCAATCGAATACCCGAAAGTGGTCATGACATAAGTAGACAACGACAAAACATAGTCAGAAACAAAGCTTGTTTTGAGAGGAACTATGAAACGACCCGCAAATCCGTGCTATCTGAATTGACTAATAACACCACACGTCCAACCCAAATAACACAGAAATACGAATCATTATTAGAAAGAAGATAGAGGATGAGAAATAGAAAGAAAGAAATATTAGAATAGAAGAAAAACGAAGATCACAACTCACAGCGGAACGAATAAAATATATTATATAACATAACCTTTGAAATACAAAACTGTTTGGTACATATATACATACCATCATCAGAGTACACATAACATTTGATTTAGCGGAAGTAACTCTAAATATCTAACATTGAAGCCTCCTGCTTCAAGCTCCTCCAAGTGTATCTGTAAAAGCCTGAAACACTTGACTGCCCGTACAAATTTGGGCACCCAAGAGTTTAGGAAAAACAAAACAAAACAAACTCTGGGTCAGTCATGGGACTGGTGTGAGTAAACTCCAACCACTTGTTTAACTTTTAAAATCCTTTCAAAAGAAAAGATAATAGTAAGACCAGCCCACACATAAACACGGACGGTTTTTATCTTACTATAACCCAAAACACTTTGATATCAAATCCAGGGATATTATAGTAATGTCTACATCAAGTAAATAACCAAATAGTAGAACGCTTGCATCTCACGCTCCACATAAATAGTATAAAATCACAAACCGCATGGCGCTTATTGGAGATTGGATTTCCAACATGACAAGGTATGGGACCACCTTTCGATGATGTATCTCTAGAGGTGAAAACACCTGGGTTCAACAAGAACATCTTGCAACCCGGCCCACACATGACCGACCACTCATTTCGCTTGAGTGTATCGAATGTATATCACCAACGGTTGGACTCAAACCACCGTTTCCCGAATGGGCAGAATCGATAGATTTAGAAACAAAAGGAATTTCTCTAGATAGGTGATTATACACCCTAATGGGTGCGACCCACATAGCCATGCTGCCTGCCCGATTTTTGTCATTTCCCGGTTGATGAGGCCTGAGGCTACGAATACTTACCATTCATTGATAGCACAATCACTTTGAATGCCACATTGTCAGATCCGTTAATCACTAGTTGAGTTTGCACAAATATTCTGGATATTATGCTAAGGGATAAATCCGTTGCAACCATATATATCCATACAGACCAACCCATTTGATCATTGGAAATACTTTGTCAGACATTCGTCCATTTACGTTCGTTCTGGGATTGAACGAAACCGAAGGCACTATTTCTATTTCTAGAAAAGCCCTTGCACTTTACTCCGTCTTCAATATATTCAGCATACTTGGTTCGCAAACGCTTATGCCGATACAGAGTGGTTCTTCGGATAATAATGCAACCGGTCTCTCCATATTGACAACGATGGTCAAAAACTTCGATAGTCTGTGATTTAACTATCGAATACAAACAAGTGTTCATCCAAACATATCAAACTAATGACTGGGCTCTTTAATTAATATTTCATTAATTAAATCTCTTCTCCATTTTCTCTATCAATATTTGTTAACCAATATTTTTAATAATCATCTCGGCCTCTTATGCCATTTGGAAAAACGTTTCCAAATATTAACTTCTCTTATTTTCTATATATTAGAAAATGTCTCTAGTTGCAATTGAAAACAATTTCAATCACTTATCTCTATCCCTTTTTGTTTACAACATTCGATTTTTATATTCACTTTACTATCGAATTCGATACGTCGATACAATGATTTCACATTATCAAAATATCTTAAAAATATTCTAACTCCTTAAATTTCCGGAAAATTTCGCCATAACCTCCCCTGTATCGGAAGCATCGGGAAATTTCAAATAGCTTCCCGGTATCTTCCTCAATCAAAAAGAAAAAAGAAAAGCCAAGCGGCTTGCCGATACGGCGCATAAAACTCATATATGAATTAAACATGTACCTTTTTGTCGAGCACACTAATTATATATCTTCATCACTTTATCCCATACCTGTCTCCTGTGTTTATACCTATCCAATTTATTTCAACCCCATACACTCGTTTTGACTTCACTCGTTAAATTAACTCGTTATCTATCTCTTTGCCTATTTCGCTTGTATATTTGAATATAACACGTTTCAAATATATTTCCACTTACTTATCAATCAATTGAATTCAAATTTCAATTCAAGTTCTATATTCGATTTCGAATATATATTTACAATCCCAAATTTTCACTTTCCAAAGTTCGACTTTAGTTCAAACTCAATTAACTAATTCTCCTTTGATTTAGTTAATTCTATTCAAAAATCAAAAATAGGATTATTGTTTCAAAAATCATCTTCTTTACTTCACTTGAGTTCACATTTATTTTCTAACTCAAGTCTAGATTTTTAAATGGTAATCCGGATTTTTATTTGCTTAAAAATCCCAATTTTTATATATTAAATCCATTATGGTTTATAATGGTTTATGGCGCTGCTTTTCTAAAATTTTGATTTTGACATAACTCAAAATCTATACGACGAAATTCAGATTTTTCTCCTTCATTAGAAAACTATTATCAAATCGGTCCTGACGTTTCTTGTTTCAAAGAATTCCGACTTCAATTGCGTTCCGTATACTCAATTGAAGTTCGAATTGTCAATTTACGAACTGCAGCGCTGCGGCGAGTTCGTTTTAATTATATTTATAAATATAAACTTTTTAAACTTCTAAACTTCTTTCAAATGAATTCAACTCCATTTAACTCTATTTGAATTCCTTGATTCAAATTCAAATCTCACTTTTATTTGAATTCTAAATTCAAATTCCAATTCCTTTTCTATTTGATATTCAAATTCAATATTTGAATTTCTATTTGAATTCCCTATTCAAATTCAATACTTGAATACATTTGAATTCTCTTATTTAAACTTTATATTTAAATTCCATTTGAACTGTTATATTCCCATTTCTATATTTGAATTCCTATTGGAATTCAAATATTCAAACTCCTTTTTAAATTCTGTATTTGAAATTCCATAGTTTAAAACTCATTTGAATTTCATATTCAAATCCCATAGATCAAATCCGATTTGAATTCAATTTGAATCTCTTATATTCAAATTTCATTTTCCATTTCCGACCCCATTTGAATTTCTAATATTCAAACTTATTTTTTTCACCATTTGAATTTCTTTACTCAAATCCATTTGAATTCCCTTGAATTCAAATTCCCTTTCAAAATCATTTGGATTTCCTATTTTGAAATCCTATTTGAAATTCTATTTCCAATTCGACTTTGAAATCCTATTTTCAACGTTTATTTCAAATTCTGTTTTGAAATCTCATATTCAAATTTCTACTTGAATTTCTGTATTCAATTCCATGTTCAAATTCAACACTTGAATTTCTATTTCAAATCTCAATTCAAATTTCATATTTAAATTCCATTCAAATCTCTATTCAAATTTCACATTTGAATTCTTCCTTGAAATACTATATTTCAAATTCTATTCAAATCCTTCTTTGAAATTCTATATTTCAAATTCTATTTTGAAATTCCACATTCAAACCTCTATTTGAATTTCTTTATTCGAATTCTTTTGAATTCAAATTTTATTTTAATTCCTTGAATTCAAATTCTAATTTCGCATATTCAAATGCTATGTGAACTTCTATTTGAATTTCTAACATTCAAACCCCTTTTCTTTTCTATTTAAAATTCAAATAGTTAAACTCCTTCTAATTCTACTATTCAAATCCCATTTGACCTCTATTATTCCATTTCTATTTTGAAATTCCTTTATTCAAATTCTATATTCAAATGTTATACTCAAATTTTATTTACATATTTAAAAATCCCATTTCAAATCTTATTTAAATTTTCTTCTAAATTTCAAATATTCCAACTCCTTTCTAATATTTAAATTCTATTTAAATTTCCACTTAAAAATTCTATTTCAAGTTCTATTTTGAAATTTCATTTCAAAATTCTATATTGAAATTTTTATTTCAATATTCCATTTGAAATTCTATATTTTCAAATTCTACTTGAATTTCAAATTCTATTTGGGAAAAATAGAATTTTCCTTTTAACCCTCAAATATCTTTCTCATGATATTTTAATAAATTAACACTTGGCCCAGTGATATTTAAAGCAATCAAATCACCCCATTTTTCAATCATTTGATTTTTAACACGTCATATATTAATATATGAAATCAAGCAAACAACAAACAACACAACAGATAATATATTTTTGAGGAATCCAGTCGGATTCCTCCAACCTGTTTTCCTACATCCACAGATGTTAGCACATAAATAATACCCATTCTGCTTCGTGGCAGAATATCGCGGTATAGAAGGTCATCCACTAATCATAGCGTGGGGCGTATAGGGTAATCATCCGCTATGAAACTGCGGGCATCCGCTAATGAGACTGCGGGAATCCAACCAATCAATCAACCCAATATATATATATATAGCCTAAATAACTAATATATATAAAACAACCATAAAACATTCACACAAGCAAAAGACAATTATTTTTAATGAAATAAAAATAATTCTAAAGGTGAGTGAGATTTACTCACCTCGCATTATTATTTGTTGAACACTCGATTAGATGCCGCATCCTTGCCACTACGAATCAACTCAAATCTTCTCGAATTTATTTCGCATCTACGATTATTTAATTATCGATTACCATTTATTTATTTAAATTAACTACACAAACAAATAAATAAATCATAAGTATTCTAAATATTGAAATAACGTATACCTTACTTTCCTGCAGATCCGATCACTACGAAACATGCTCAACAATTTATCGATCAACTCCTACTGAAATCAGCCCAATAAGCTACTTCATCCCTTTTTGGCATTCTATCAAACATCTGCTGCTCATTCCCTACAAACAGTGATCCTCCAGTATCAAAAATCGCATCCTCCAAACTACATCGCGAACTTCCAAATACCACCGATTTGAACTCGAGAACCCCAAATTCCAGTCGAACTGTTTTGAGTTCGAACCATCGTACCTTCCTAACTTCGACAACCATCTTCCTTGATGAATCGCGACGAACCATATGGTTGGGAAGAAAGAAGCTGAACCCCGAAAACCCACTGCAAGCTGTCAAATATCGAGATCCCCATTCGAACACCATCACGCATCACTTAGCTTGAATCGAGCTTCACGAACTCCTCAAATCTCAAATCCCGATATGCGATTTCGTTTCCTTTCTCTTTTCTAATTCGGTGGTTCGATTTTTGGTAAATAAAAAGAAGAGTACAGGCTTGCGAAATAAATCGAAATGAAATAGGAAAAAGGGTATTTGAAATCTTCTGCGTTGGGTTTTGACAATTTGGGGAACAGCCATTTTGTTAGAATCGAACAGAAGAAATGAACTAGCTGGAATCGAAAGAACGAGGACCAAGGTTCAACTTATAGGGAAAACGGAAGGAACAGACGTACCAAACCATTAACTTCTCCGATTCCTTTGGAGGGAAAAAATGAGACAGAAAATTCAGCTCGAGGTAATTAAGGTCTGCGCTATTTTCAGTATATAGATCGGCTTTTGACAAAAATCTTAGGGTGGCTGAAACGATGTGTTTGTATTTTGATTTGATTTTATTTAACTAAATAACTTAAATATCTCGTGGTACCGTTACTCGAAAACCAGAACTGCTATCCTAACGTAACGACCGACGTTGTCAGATTATAGTGTTATTCTGAACTTCACGGAATTAGTTCTGGAATTTAATTCGACTGTGTAGAGGAAATAACAATTTAAATTAATGATTTAAAACATAAATCGATTTCGAAATAATTTAATTTACCAAAAATAAATTATTATCATCGCTCTATTTCAATATACAATTTATATAAATCGACACTGTTTCGATTCAGTTTTAACTTCGAATTGAATTATTTCAAACTTCTCGTATTTCGATAATTATCAAAATAAATCGTATTTCGATTATTTAATCGATAATCCAATATAAAAATTCTTTTATATTATCAACACAATATTTAAAACGATATTAAATATTTAAAACTAATCGTTTAAAAACCTGGGTCGTTACAAACTATCTCAATATACTATATATTAAACTATACATAAATAAAAAGAATCATCAAGTCACAACCAACCCTCTCCACAAGTGTGGCTCAGGGAAATACAAACTGCCTATTAATAAATATAGTAAATCCATCTCAAAGGTAGATTATCATGCCATAATCTTCTTTTCTCCCACAACAATCGTTAGCACAAAATATCCCATTGCGCTACGCTAGCCTAAACTACTAATAGCACAGTACTAGCATATACTGATCATCCCGTGATCCCAAAACAATGATAACTACGGCTAGGATCGATAATATATGGCCCGATGCATATGGTGACAACGTTATGACCAAAATTGTACACCATAATGTGTATGGTCACTACTACAAGAGCAAATCGTTGATAAATTGCTACTAGAGAACACCATGTCCAATACAAAATCATCAAAGTTGGGGGTAACTCGCTACTGATCAAGTCCATATCTCAGCACGCTATCATTAAAATCTTATACTACTCGGTAATGAGTAACTTCATATCTGAGCTTGTTATCATAAACTCATATATGGCTCGATATTAAGGAACTCTTTATCTCAGCCAGCTAAAAGAAACTCATATATGGTTTACAAATACTAAATTACAAAGTAAAATGCAACAGGTATAAACAGTAATATAAGTAGAACTCTAACTCTTCTCCAGATGCCCAAAACAACCACGCATAAATCCTGAAACATGCTGTAATGACCCGGATTTTCAGCCGTTGAATTCTGAATATTTAAATATTTTATTTGAATTATATATAGAAATTCATAGGAATTTATTTAATAATAAATGGATTTTTAAAATATATTGAATATCCTCTTAACTTAAAAATAGAAAAGTCGAGATAGAATTCAAATTAGATTACTTTGAAGTTATATGTATATATTCAGATTAGATGGGTATTTTTATTTGCTTATTTTGAAATTGATTTGATTTAATTTCCGAACAAAATATGATCATAACGAGATTCATTTTTATAAAATTTAATAATCATATATTTTAGAATGGCACATTACGCTCCTAAAAAAGTCTCATAGAACCAATACATCACCTGCAGTCCATGTTACAAACTCTTTATGCAGTTTGATAACAAAATGTAGGTACTTTCAAAGACCAAAACAATAGGTACTATATAACGACCCAGATTTTTCTGGTCGGTTTATTTTGAATATTTAACATTATTTTAAATATAGAGCTGATAATATAAATCGATTTTTATATTGAATTATCGATATAATTATCGTAATACGAAATATAACTTAAATCATAGTTAAAAACCAAATCAAAACAATTCAGATGATCAGTGTCAGTTTTGTTTGAATATAAAATCAATAATAATAATTTATAATCGAGGAATGAATTGTTTTAAATTAAATTTTTATCAGTTAAAATTAATATCTCCTCCATACGATTTAATGGAGCTTCGAAAACTACTCCAGTGTGTTCGAAACAGTGTTATAACGCT
Organism: Allium sativum; assembly: GCA_030737875.1. Classification (NCBI taxonomy): domain Eukaryota; kingdom Viridiplantae; phylum Streptophyta; class Magnoliopsida; order Asparagales; family Amaryllidaceae; genus Allium; species Allium sativum. Next base: position 847,930,424 of record CM060918.1, read on the forward strand.
TGGAACGTCGGTGGTTGTGCTCAAATAGGGGTTCGTAACCCCGAAATATTTTTTTATAATTAATTTGTGGACAGGCTCGAAATCAAATCAGTATCTATTTAAAAAGAAAACAGAATCTCTTTATCTCTAATCACATTTAATACAGTGTACTTTGCGCACTGTAAACTCCTTGACATTCAAGTATCCTTCGTTATAAAAATCGCGACATTCTCTGCTATTTCTTCAGAAAAAAAATCGAACCCACCCCTTAAGTAAGGGAAAATGGCCGATCTCTTTCCCTTTGATTCATTAAAATGGGATTTGAACCAAAATTAAAATCCATCATTCGAAACAAAGATAAAACTGTTCCCTTTCCTTTCCAATCTCTTTCCTAAACAACAGGATTCAAAAATAGATGAAGCCTCGCACTAAATAAATGGATGCCTTTGAATCACAGTTCAAATTCGAGAAAAAAAGGGATCATTCGAGTTCAATTTCGAATTTGAATATGAACTCGATTTATAATTTTCTGAGTTCAGTGACCAATGCGAAGACGACTTAGAAGCCGAGGTTATCACGATTTTCAGGGCTTCAGGGTATCGATGTCAAATTGGTGCGATGATGATGATGAACGGAACTGGAGAATTGGCGTTCAAATGGAGTACTGGTGGAATGCGATTCATTGGGTAAAACTGGGGTGCACAGTCGGTTTTGCAGTGGAGTGTAAGGAGAGTTTGTGAGCTGTGCGTGGAAATTCCTGTTTGGGTTTTTCCCTTTCTGGTGTTAACTGAAGTCACGATTCAGTGCTGAGACCCCTACGTGAGTTTCAGGTGGATTTTTGCAAGCCAGTAAATGGGAAGATCGAAGTTCATGTCAGTGGGTGATGAACTGGAAGCATGTTCGAATGCAGTGAAACAGAAGATGGTTAATGTTACAGCAGGATTTAGGTAATTAAATTCTTAATTTAATTTACTATAACCCTTTTTTTTTATAATGGGGCGTTTAAATTTATTTAAACATTTAACTAGATCATTAAACCACTAGTAACAGTAATTAGTGTATTAAAAGTAATTTGATTTAAATATTGTAACATCCGCCTATATTTCATATAATAACAGAAACAAACGAAACAAAAGTATGTTGGGATCAAGGAGATAATATATGCGCAATGAAATTAGCTGGAACTGGATTGAAATCAGTATGGATTGCAACGAAAAATCATCGGTGAGTAAATCTCACTCACCTTTTATTTATAGTTATTTTTATTCGTTAAAAATAATTGTTTGATGCTTGTTTGAATGCTTTCTGGTTGATTTAAAAATATTAGTTATTTAGGATATATATATATATTGGGTTAATGATTGGTTGGATTCCCGCAGTCTCATTAGCGGATGCCCGCGATTTCATTAGCGGTTGATTACCCTATATGCCCCACGCTATGATAGTGGATGACCTTCATACCGCGATATCCTGCCTCGAAGCAGGATGGGTATTATTTCTATTGATTAACGTTTTTGGATGCAGGAAAACAAGTTGGAGGAATCCAACTCGATTCCTCAAAAATATATTATCTATTTGTTTGTTTGCTTGATTTCATATATTCATATATGATGTGTTAAAAATAAAATGATTGAAAATTGGGTGATTTGATTGTTTTAAATATCAATGGGCCAAGTGTTAATTTATTTAAAATATCGTGAAAAGGATATTTATGATTAAAAAGGGGAAATTCTATTTTTTAAATAGAATTTTGAAATTTGAATGGAATAAAAATATAAACTTGTTTTGAAAAATAAAACAAGTAGTTCCTTTATAAACAAAGTTTATATATAGTTCTTTTATAACGAAGTTATAAATGAAGTAAAAAGAATTATCACTTGATAATTCAGAAATAAAAATACAAGTGTGAAATTGAAAAGAGAAATTTATTTTCAAAAAAAATAGAAATATCGATTTCAAAAGGAATTGAAATCTAGACTTGTTTAAAGAAGTTGAATATAAAAATTCAAATGGAAATTTGATATAGAAAATTTAAGTAGAATTTGAAATAGAATTTCAAAAATAGAATTTGAATGGAGTTTGAAAATAGTTTTGAATATAGAAATCCAAACGAAGTTTGGAAATAGATTGGAATTCAAATAGGAATTAAAATAAAATTTGAATTCAAAGGAATTCAAACAGAATTTGAATTCAAAGGAATTCGAATGGGTTTGAATAAAGAAAGTTCAAATGAAACTCAAATATAGAGATTTGAAAATAATGGAATTTAACTATAAGATTTGAAAATAGAAATTGAAGATAGAAATTTAAGCGAAATGTGAGTATATAATTTGAATAAGAGAAATTCAAATAGAAATTTAAATAAGAGATTTGAAATAGAATTTGAATATAGAAATTCAAATGAAATTTGAATATAGGATTCAAATAGAAAATTCAAAGGGGATTTGAATATAGATATTCAAATGGAGTTTGAATATATGAAATTCAAAGGAAAATCAAGTATAGAATTTGAACGAAGAAATTCAAATGGGATTTGAATAAAGGAAATTCGAATATGGAAACTCAAATAGAATTTGAAAAAAAATAGAAGTAAATTGAAATTTGAATATATAATTTCTAATAGAAGTGAAATAGATCGGAAATGCTATGTCAAATTGGGACAAATTGATTTGATATACATTTAAAATATATCAGAATTAAGTGGAATTTATTATAAACGAAGTTTAAACATTTATATTTATAAATATAATTAAAACGAACTCGCCGCAGCGCTGCAGTTCGTAAATTGTCGTTTCGAACTTCAATTGAGTATACAGAATTCAATTGAAGTGGGAATTCTTTGAAACAAGAAACATCGGACCGATTTGATAATAGTTTTCTAATGAAGGAGAAAAATCTGGATTTCGTCGAATAGATTTTGAGTTATATCAAAATCAAATTTTTAGAAAAGCAGCGCCAGAATCGTTTTGGAAACCATAATGGTTTATTTAATGTTATAAAAGGATTTCAAGCGAGTAAAATCCGAATTTCTATTTAGAAAATTTCAGAGTTGAGTTGTAAAATATATGCGAATTCAAGTTGTGTAAATGAATATGATTTTTGAAACAGAAACCAGATTTTTAATTTATTTAACTAATTTGAATAGAAACTAGTTAATGAGATTTTGAATAGATACTGGACTTCGAATAAGTGAATTCGATTTGAAAATTTATATTCGAAATCAAAAAGGAAACTGGAACTGAAATTGAAATTGAAATTGAAATTCAATTTGGTTATGAGCAAGTTAAATATTTTGTTTGAACATGTTATCTTCAAAAAAAGAAGCGAAATAGACAAAAATAGCTAATTAAAGAATAAATGAGCGAAACTGAATTCAAACGATGGGATTGAGTTGTATTGAATTGAAAACAGGTGAGCATGTGTTAGACATGTATGGGATGAGATATACAAATATTTTAATTATGTGCCCGACAAAAAGGTACATGTTTAAATTCATAAATGAGATTTTATGCGCCTTATCGGCAAGCTGCTTGGCTTTTTCTTTTTCTTTTGAATTGGTGAGGGCCATGGGAGGCTATTTGAAATATCCCGATGCTCCCGGTACAAAGGAGGTTATGGTGAAATTTTCCGGAAATTTAAGGAGTTAGAATATTTTTAAGATAATTTGATAGTTAGAAACCAAAATATCGATATATAGAGAATTCGATAAGGCAGCGAAATCAAAAATAGAATATTGTAAAACAAAAGGGAAATCTATAAATTAAAAATAAAAAGCGAACATATATACATATTTTAAAAATGAATAATTGGGTTTTATAGTGTGTTTATTCGAGGTAAGTGGTTTTGCCGTTTTGAAGTTGAGGATGTTTTCAGTTAAGGGCTGAGAGGTAATTTTACCCCAACTTGATTGGTTTCATTTTTAATGGATATATAGCAAGATCCAGTCTCGAAGAGAGGTGTTTGAATAATAGTTTGGTTGAATAAAATATTTTGGGTTGTTTGTAAGGATGTTGTATACAACATTCGTTTTAACTCAGGTGATGAAAGTTTGGAAATATAAAAGTAAATATTTCCTGAGTATAATTAAAATAATCGGGATAGAGATAAGTGATAGAAATTGTTTTCAATTGCAAATAGAGACATTTTCTAATATATAGAAAATAAAAGAAGTTGATATTTGGAAACGTTTTCCAAATGGCATAAGAGGCAAGATGATTATTGAGAATATTTGGTTAACAAATATTGATAGAGAAATGGAGAAGATATTTAATTAATTAAATATTAATTAAAGAGCCCAGTGATTTGATTGATATGTTGAGTGAACACTTGTTTTTATTCGATAGTTAAATCACAGACTATCGAAGTTTTTACCATCGTTGTCAATATGGAGAGACCGGTTGGATTATTATCCGTGAACCACTCTATATTGGAAGTAGCATTGTGAATCAGATTATTTGAAGATAATCGAAGATGGAGTAAAGTGCAAGGGCATTTCCTATTAATAGAAATCGTTCCTTCGGTTTCGTTCAATCCTTGGACGAACGTATATGGACGAATGTCTGACAAAGTATTTCCAATGATCAAATGGGTTGGTCTGTATAAATATATATGGTTGCAACGGATTTATTCCCTTAGCATAACATCCAGAATATTTGTTCAAATCAATTAGTGATTAACGGATTTGATGATGTGGCTTTCAAAGTGATTGTGCTATCAGAAAATGATAAGTAATCGTAGCCTCAGGCCTCAACAACCGGGAAATGACAAAAATTGGGCAGGCAGCATGGCAATGTGGGTCGCTCCCATTAGGATGTATAATCACCTATCTCGAGATTCATTTAATCCCTTATTCTATTCGATGCTGTCCCAATCGGGAGACGGTTGCTGATCCCAACCGTTGGTGATATACATTCAATACACTCAAGCGAAATGAGTGGTCGGTCATGTGTGGGCCGGGTTGCAAGACGTTCTTGGTGCACCCTAGCGAATCGCCTCTAGAGTACATTGATCAGAAGGTGGTTCCATACCTTGTCATGTTGGAAATCCAATCTCCAATAAGCGCCATGCGGTTTTTTTGATTTTATACTTTGTACGTAGAGCGTGAGATGTAAGCGTTCTGCTATTTGGTTATTTACTTGATGTGGACATTATTATAATATCACTGGATTTTCGTATCAAAGTGTTTTGGGTTATAGTAAGGTAAAAACGGTCCATGTTTATGTGTGGGATGGTCTTACTATTATCTTTTCTTTTGAAAGGATTTTAAAAGTTAAACAAATGATTGGAGTTTACTCACACCAGTCCCATGATTGACCCAGAGTTTATTTTGTTTTGTTTTCCCTAAACTCTTGGGTGCCCAAATTTGTACGGGCAGTCAAGTAGTCGGGATTTCATAGATTCAATTGGAGGAGCTGGAAGCAGGAGGCTTCACCAGTTAGCTGTAGATTATCGTATTTCCGCTGTGTACTATGTTGTATTTGGAAACAGGTGTTTATAACTGTTCCAGAAACGACTGTTGTGCTCTGATGATGGTACGTATATAAAGTTACTGATTCGTATTTCAAAAGTTATGTTATATAATATATTTTATTCGTTCCGCTGTGTGTTTGTGATCTTCATTTTTCTTCTATTCTAATATTTCTTTCTTGTATTTCTCATCCTCTAACTTCTTTCTAATAATGATTCGTATTTCTGTGCAATTTGGGTTGGACGTATGGTATTATTAGTCAACTCAGATAGTACGGATTTACGGGCCATTACAGTTGGTATCAGAGCTTAGGTTGAGCGAATACCTAGGCTTTGGCGGGATGTGCTCATTAGAGATAGGGTCAGTAGTACCCTAGAATGAGTTAAGTGTATATATATGAGAGAGCGTATTTGTAAGTTGATATAAAAAATTGTTTTATATTGTGTTGGCTTGTCTGTTGAGTGGTTTATAAATTCTGGTCGAATTGTGGGACGCCACGAAGTCGATAGGAATTTCTAAATGCTTGAATAGAAGATTGAACACAATATTGTTTTAAAGTGGGTGAACGAAATTATTTTACCCAAAATTCTATTTTGATATGGAAAGAATAATTTTTGAAATTATTATATTATATGGATGAGTTGGATGTTAATAATCATATTTGATTATATAAATTTGAATGGTTAAATATAACCAAATAGAACTTGTACATGAATAAGATATACAATTGAGGTGAATTAAAATTGGATTTAAAAACAGAATTCAGAATTTAAATCCTGGGAGTTTTGTAAAATATTTTCGAAATATATTAGAATAATATAGCTTTGTTTTAAAAGGATTTTTAAAAGATGCCATTTCAAATGGATCTTGAAAATGATAAAGCACTAAACTCACGTCAGTAGCTGGGAAATAATTCTGATGATGACTGTAGCTTCATCAGTGTTCATTTTCGTGTTTCTAAGTGATGGATTGCTACCTTAAAAAAGTTTTGGTGGAAATTTATTTGAAAGAAAACATGTTTAGTTGAAAAATTCAAATATTTTGAATATGAAAAGATTATAAATATATGTACATGTTTAAGTGATTTCAAAAGGATTTGAAAAGATAACCCAGGGATTGGGATTCTGGAAGTGGAATTTAACTTAAGCTAGTTAAATGGATTGAAGTGAATCAATTAACTAGAATCAATTTGAATAGGTTTAATGGAATATAAATTCGATATAAATGGATTGATCATAGATCATTCGAATTAAAATGAGGAAAACCAAAAGTTTTGGTGGAATTACATTTGTTGGAATAAGAGGAGTTGGATTTCAACATAGGTGAGATTTTGAAAAGTAATGGATTTGTACCATTTTCCTTTCTTAGCAATTTCGAGGACGAAATTATTTTAAGGGGGGAAGAATATAACAACCCAGATTTTTCTGGTCGGTTTATTTTGAATATTTAATATTATTTTAAATATAGAGCTGATAATATAAATTGATTTTTATATTGAATTATCGATATAATTATCGTAATACGAAATATAACTGAAATCGTAGTTTAAAATCAAATCAAAACAGATCAGATGATCAGTGTCAGTTTTGTTTGAATATAAAAGCAATAATAATAATTTATTATCGAGGAATGAATTGTTTAAAATTAAATTTTTATCAGTTTAAATTAATATCTCCTCCATACGATTTAATAGAGCTTCGAAAACTGCTCCAGTGTGTTCAAAACAGTGTTATAACGCTAGGAACGTCGGTGGTTGTGCTCAAATAGGGGTTCGTAACCCAAAAATATATTTTTTATAATTAATTTGTGGATAGGCTCTAAATACAATCAGTATATATTTAAAAAGAAAACAAAATCTCTTTATCTCTAATCACATTTAATACAGTGTACTTTGCGCACTGTAAACTCCTTGACATTCAAGTATCCTTCGTTATAAAAATCGCGACATTCTCTGCTATTTCTTCGGAAAAAAATCGAACCCACCCCTTAAGTAAGGGAAAATGGCTGATCTCTTCCCCTTTGATTCATTAAAATGGGATTTGAACCACAATTAAAATCCATCATTCGAAACAAAGATATAACTGTTCCCTTTCCTTTCCAATCTCTTTCCTAAACAGTAGGATTCAGAAATCGATGAAGCCTCGCACTAAATAAATGGATGCCTTTGATTCTCAGTTCGAATTCGAGAAAAAAAGGGATCATTCGAGTTCGATTTCGAATTTGAATCTGAACTCGATTTCAAATTTTCTGAGTTCAGTGACCAATGCGAAGTTGACTTGGAAGCCGAGGTTATCACGATTTTCAGGGCTTCAGGGTATCGATGTCAAATTGGTGCGATGATGATGATGAACGGAACTGGAGAATTGCCGTTCGAGTGGAGTACTTGTGGAATGTGATTCATTGGGTAAAACTGGGGTGCACAGTCGGTTTTGCAGTGGAGTGTAAGGAGAGTTTGTGAGCTGTGCGTGGAAATTCCTGTTTGGGTTTTCCCCTTTCTGGTGTTAACTGAAGTCACGATTCAGTGCTGAGACCCCTACGTGAGTTTCAACTGGATTTTTGCAAGCTAGTAAATGGGAAGATCGAAGTTCATGTCAGTGGGTGATGAACTGGAAGCAAGTTCGAATGCAGTGAAACAGAAGATGGTTAATGTTACAGCAGGATTTAGGTAATTAAATTCTTAATTTAATTTACTATAACCCTTTTTATTTTATAATGGGGCATTTAAATTTATTTAAACATTCAACTAGATCATTAAACCACTAGTAACAGTAATTAGTGTATTAAAAGTAATTTGATTTAAATATTGTAACATCCGCCTATATTTCATACAATAACAGAAACAAACGAAACAAAAGTATGTTAGGATCAGGGAGATAATATATGCGCAAAGAAATTAGCTGGAACTGGATTGAAATCAGTATGGATTGCAACGAAAAATCATCGGTGAGTAAATCTCACTCACCTTTTATTTATAATTATTTTTATTCGTTAAAAATAATTGTTTGATGCTTGTTTGAATGCTTTCTGGTAGATTTAAAAATATTAGTTATTTAGGATATATATATATATATATATATATATATATATATATATTGGGTTAATATTGGTTGGATTCCCACAGTCTCATTAGCGGATGCCCGCGGTTTCATTAGCGGATGATTACCCTATACGCCCCATGTTATGATAGTGGATGACCTTCATACCGCGATATCCTGCCTCGAAGCAGGATGGGTATTATTTCTGTTGATTAACGTTTGTGGATGCAGGAAAACAGGTTGGAGGAATCCAACTGGATTCCTCAAAAATATATTATCTATTTGTTTGTTTGCTTGATTTCATATATTCATATATGACGTGTTAAAAATAAAATGATTGAAAATTGGGTGATTTGATTGTTTTAAATATCAATGGGCCAAGTGTTTATTTATTTAAAATATCATGAAAAGGATATTTAAGATTAAAAAGGGAAAATTCTATTTTTTAAATAGAATTTTGAAATTTGAATGGAATAAAAATATAAACTTGTTTTGAAAAATAAAACAAGTAGTTCCTTAATAAGCAAAGTTTATATATAGTTCTTTTATAACGAAGTTATAAATGAAGTAAAAAGAATTATCACTTGATAATTCAAAAATAAAAATACAAGTGTGAAATTGAGAAGGGAAATTTATTTTCAAAAAAATTAGAAATATCGTTTTCAAAAGGAATTGAAATCGAGACTTGTTTAAAGAATTTGAATATAAAAATTCAAATGGAAATTTGATATAGAAAATTTAAGTACAATTTGAAATAGAATTTCAAAAATAGAGTTTGAATGGAGTTTGAAAATAGTTTTGAATATAGAAATCCAAACGAAGTTTGGAAATAGATTGGAATTCAAATAGGAATTAAAATAAAATTTGAATTCAAAGGAATTCAAACAAAATTTGAATTCAAAGGAATTCGAATGGATTTGAATAAAGAAAGTTCAAATGAAACTCAAATATAGAGATTTGAAAATATTGGAATTTAACTATAAGTTTTGAAAATAGAAATTGAAGATAGAAATTTAAGCGAAATGTGAGTATATAATTTGAATAAGAGAAATTCAAATAGAAATTTAAATAAGAGATTTGAAATAGAATTTGAATATAGAAATTCAAATGAAATTTGAATATAGGATTCAAATAGAAAATTCAAAGGGGATTTGAATATAGATATTCAAATGGAGTTTGAATATATGAAATTCAAAGGAAAATCAAACATAGAATTTGAACGAAGAAATTCAAATGGGATTTGAATAAAGGATATTCGAATATGGAAATTCAAATAGAATTTGAAAAAAAATAGAAGTAAATTGAAATTTGAATATAAAATTTCTTATAGAAGTGAAATAGATCAGAAATGCTATGTCGAATTGGGACAAATTGATTTGATATACATTTAAAATATATCAGAATGAAGTGGAATTTATTATAAACGAAGTTTAAACGTTTATATTTATAAATATAATTAAAACGAACTCGCCGCAGCGCTGCAGTTCGTAAATTGTCGTTTCGAACTTCAATTGAGTATACAGAATTCAATTGAAGTGGGAATTCTTTGAAACAAGAAACATCGGACCGATTTGATAATAGTTTTCTAATGAAGGAGAAAATTCTGGATTTCGTCCAATAGATTTTGAGTTATATCAAAATAAAATTTTCAGAAAAGCAGCGCCAGAATCGTTTTGGAAACCATAATGGTTTATTTAATGTTATAAAAGGATTTCAAGCGAATAAAATCTGAATTTCTATTTAGAAAATTTCAGAGTTGAGTTGTAAAATATATGCGAATTCAAGTTGTGTAAATGAATATGATTTTTGAAAAAGAAACCAGATTTTTAATTTATTTAACTAATTTGAATAGAAATTAGTTAATGAGATTTTGAATAGATACTGGACTTCGAATAAGTGAATTCGATTTGAAAATTTATATTTGAAATCAAAAAGGAAACTGGAATTGAAATTGAAATTCAATTTGGTTATGAGTAAGTTAAAAATTTGGTTTGAACATGTTATCTTCAAACAAAGAAGCGAAATAGACAAAAATAGCTAATTAAAGAATAAATGAGCGAAACTGAATTCAAACGATTGGATTGAGTTGTATTGAATTGAAAACAGGTGAGCATGTGTTAGACATGTATGGGATGAGATATATGAAGATTTTAATTTATGTGCCCGACAAAAAGGTACATGTTTAAATTCATATATGAGATTTTATGCGCCGTATCGGCAAGCTGCTTGGCTTTTTCTTTTTCTTTTGAATTGGTGAGGGCCATGGGAGGCTATTTGAAATATCCCGATGCTCCCGGTACAAAGGAGGTTATGGCGAAATTTTCCGGAAATTTAAGGGGTTAGAATATTTTTAAGATAATTTGATAGTTAGAAACCAACATATCGATATATAGAGAATTCGATAAGGCAGCGAAATCAAAAATAGAATATTGTAAAACAAAAGGGAAATCTATAAATTAAAAATAAAAAGCGAACATATACACATATTTTAAAAATGAATAATTGGGTTTTATAGTGTGTTTATTCGAGGTAAGTGGTTTTTTCGTTTTAAAGTTGAGGATGTTTTCAGTTAAGGGCTGAGAGGTAATTTTACCCCAACTTGATTGATTTCATTTTTAATGGATATATAGCAAGATCCAGTCTCGAAGAGAGGTGTTTGAATAATAGTTTGGTTGAATAAAATATTTTGGGTTGTTTGTAAGGATGTTGTATACAACATTCGTTTTAACTCAAGTGATGAAAGTTTGGTAATATAAAAGTAAATATTTCCTGAGTATAATTAAAATAATTGGGATAGAGATAAGTTATAGAAATTGTTTTCAATTGCAAATAGAGACATTTTCTAATATATAGAAAATAAAAGAAGTTGATATTTGGAAACGTTTTCCAAATGGCATAAGAGGCAAGATGATTATTGAGAATATTTGGTTAACAAATATTGATAGAGAAATGGAGAAGATATTTAATTAATTAAATATTAATTAAAGAGCCCGGTGATTTGATTGATATGTTGAGTGAACACTTGTTTTTATTCGATAGTTAAATCACAGACTATCGAAGTTTTTACCATCGTTGTCAATATGGAGAGACCGGTTGGATTATTATCCGTGAACCACTCTATATTGGAAGTAGCGTTGCGAATCAGATTATATGAAGATAATCGAAGACGAAGTAAAGTGCAAGGGCTTTTTCTATTAATAGAAATCGTGCCTTCGGTTTCGTTCAATCCCAGGACGAACGTATATGGACGAATGTCTGACAAAGTATTTCCAATGATCAAATGGGTTGGTCTGTATAAATATATATGGTTGCAACGGATTTATTCCCTTAGCATAACATCCAGAATATTTGGGCAAATCAATTAGTGATTAACGGATCTGATGATGTGGCATTCAAAGTGATTGTGCTATCAGAAAATGATAAGTAATCGTAGCCTCAGGCCTCAACAACCGGGAAATGTCAAAAATCGGGCAGGCAGCATGGCTATGCGGGTCGCTCCCATTAGGATGTATAATCACCTATCTAGATATTCATTTAATCCCTTATTCTATTCGATGTTGTCCCAATCGGGAGACGGTTGCTGATCCCAACCGTTGGTGATATACATTCGATACACTCAAGCGAAATGAGTGGTCGGTCATGTGTGGGCCGGGTTGCAAGACATTCTTATTGAACCCCTGTGTATCGCCTCTAGAGTACATTGATTGGAAGGTGGTTCCATACCTTGTCATGTTGGAAATCCAATCTCCAATAAGCACCATGCGGTTTTTTTGATTTTATACTTTGTACGTAGAGCGTGAGATGTAAGTGTTCTGCTATTTGGTTATTTACTTGATGTAGACATTATTATAATATCACTGGATTTTCGTATCAAAGTGTTTTGGGTTATAGTAAGGTAAAAACCGTCCATGTTTATGTGTGGGCTGGTCTTACTATTATCTTTTCTTTTGAAAGGATTTTAAAAGTTAAATAAATGATTGGAGTTTACTCACACCAGTCCCATGACTGACCCAGAGTTTATTTTGTTTTGTTTTCCCTAAACTCTTGGGTGCCCAAATTTGTATGGGCAGCCAAGTAGTTAGGATTTCACAGATTCAACTGGAGGAGCTGGAAGCAGGAGGCTTTACCAGTTAGCTGTAGATTATCGTATTTCCGCTATGTACTATGTTGTATCTGGAAAAGGTGTTTATAACTGTTCCAGAAATGACTGTTGTGCTCTGATGATGGTATGTATATAAAGTTACTGATTCGTATTTCAAAAGTTATGTTATATAATATATTTTATTCGTTCCGCTGTGAGTTTGTGATCTTCGTTTTTCTTCTATTATAATATTTCTTTCTTCTATTTCTCATCCTCTAACTTCTTTCTAATAATGATTCGTATTTCTGTGCAATTTGGGTTGGACGTGTGGTATTATTAGTCAACTCAGATAGTACGGATTTACGGGCCATTACATACTATATACTAAAAAAATAAAAATAAAAAAAGAAGAAAATCCTTGCATCTAAAACATACATTCACGGAGTATCGCCATTGAAATCAAAATGATGATTGGGTATAATAGTGAAATATGAAATATGGATAGGTAATTTTGTATTGAATGATTGGATCTAATGATCTTGATCAAAATGGAACCTGTTCTTTTGGTCTAAACTAGTGGATGCCGAACTCAAAGAATATATATTGTTGCAAACTATGCCATTCTTTGAAATTCAAAGATTTTGGCTACTCTGTCCTTTTCACAAATCAGCAGCGTACACCCCAAACCATTAGATCCCTTGCGTGCCAAGCCAATTAAATACTATGCTCCTCAAACAATTCATTTCCGTGCCCCCCAAGCTGCTGTACGCCGTGTACCGCAAGCAGTTCTTCTTTTAAATGCTGGGCATCTAAATAACTCAACTGCTTTCTTAGACAAATGAAAACCGAAACAAAATCGGAAATTGTTTTACCCATTCTCATCGAAATTTAGAGAGCGTCAGACCCATTAGAGTCTTTCTGAGTTCGACAATAATCAAGTTCGCACTCTTTTCTGGAGTTGCGTGGAAATTTATGGGAGGCAGGATTGTCGTTTTATGGATCAGAGGACGGCGTTGGATCACCGGCAGGAAGGCATGTTATTGGCGGAGCGATTAGGTCAACTCCGGTCATCTCTTGTTGCACTGGTAAGGAGCTGAAGGAGGGTTGTCAACGCGGTGAGTAGATCTGGTGCGACCCTATAGCTCACGCTACAGGGATTTGTCAAGATCGGATTTTGATTGAGGCCGGTGAGTTGATAGGAATTGGTTCGAAGTGATGGACGATGTGAAGGTGGAGTTGTTGGAGGTCACAACATTGTCTGTCATGAGGAAATGGTAAAAGAAAAGGAAGAGCGAAGGTCCGGTAATGGGTACAGGAGATGGGTTCATGGTTATGTCATGGAAAGAAGGTATTAAGGAGGTGTGATTAACATTAAGTACAAAATTAAGGGGGTTTTGGGGAGTAATGAAAGAAGAGGAACAATTGCCTTCTATTTGTTTCAGTAGGAATATATTTTCCCACGAGGAATGAATTGTTGGTGAAGAAGAAGGCCTATCCAAAAGAAGTTTTCTTAATGCAAGTAGAAACACCCGAAGAAACTAATATGCTTGAGGTACAGCACTGATTCTATTTTTGGGGTAATAGAACATTAGTAATATTTTCTTTTGCGTTAAATTTGGATTAAACATATACTAAGGAAATATTAGAGACATCAATATCTTGAGTTCTCATTAGACCGGACTCTGATTAAATTAGTTGGAGAAGAAGAAAAAGAATAATAATAATTGAAAGGGAAAGGAGGAAGCTTTATATGCCTTACCGTGTGATAACTAAGATTAATTATATGGTTTAAATAATTAAACAAATTTTATTATATATAGGTATATATACACATTATATACTTGATAGCTTATAAAGTGTATAACTATCTGAGATGAAAACAGAACCAAACGTAATCAGTCACATTGGAATTATAGAGACAAAGTTCATTGTGCAACTGACAGGGCCGAGAATTGAGCTATTGGAATTTCAAAAGAAAAAGAAAAATCAAACGTTGTTTGATTTTAAATGAAACCAAAAGCAGAATCGTTCGCTGTAGACAGGGTGAGTAAACTCACTAACTCTAACTTGTTTATATTTTTATATAAATGAGTTTTCTTTAAATTTATTTTATACTGTGTGATGGTTGCTTGGTTGAATAGTTGATAAAATTGGTTGACATGAATTAATGGTTGATCGGTTATTAGTGCTGTTCTTTCATATTGATGGGAAATAATATTATTGACGTTAATTAACATCTATGGATGTAGGGAAACAGGTTGGAGGGACCCAACTAGGTTCCTCAATATTTATATTACTGTTTTTCCTTGATTTTGATGTGTGGTGTGATTTATATAGTCAGTGATTGACTTTGTGTGTTGGTTTACCCTGGCCCTTGAAACATGGTATTTTAGATACCGAAAATATTTTCAAATGTCGAAAATAAATTGGAGATTTAAAAAGAAAATTTATTTCCAAAATAAAAGTTATATTTTGAAGGGAGTTGGAAATAGTAAACTTGTTTAATGAATAAAACAAGAGGTTGTTTATAAAGGACACGTATAAATTTAGTATAAGACTTATCATTTGATAACTTGGAATATAAATTCAAGTTGGGATTTACATAGAAAACCAGAATCGGTTTTGAAACCGATTTTTTGTAATTGGATTTGATCTTAGTTATTTTAAAGGGGATTATAAATGAGATTATAAATATTTGAAGTTAAAAGTGAGATTTTTATAAACATTTGCAAATAGAAGTATAAATAGAATTTGGTTTAAAAGAATATTTATAAAAACGAAACCAAATGATTGTACATGAAATAAATATATCTAGGATTAAAGTGAATAATGGTTTAAAGGACATATTTTGCAAATGAAATCCAAATTGGAAATTGAGTGGAAAGGGAAAATGGTAATCATTTTAAAAGAAACGATGAGTTTTAGTTCAAAGTTCAGAATATTAATCGAAAATGGAGTATTCGAATGAGGGTTGTTTATTGGAATTCGATTAGATCAAAATTAGGGAAGTAGTTATTTTACTTCCCGTTTGAATCAAATTTAATAATTTATTTATTTAATTATTAATTTATTTATTGAAATAAATAAACACAAGTTGCATTTTGATAAACCAAATATTTTTAAATAGCAATTTTAAACGCTGCCGTTATAATAAATGTTTTGGTAAATCTAAATAGAAATTTTAACGCTGCCATTATAATAACTGTTTTAACAGCGATCTTAATGTTATTGTTATAATATGTGTTCTATAATTCTAGACAGCGATTGTACCGCTGTTGTTAAAAGTAATGTTTGATAAATCAAATATTTGGAAACAGCGATTGTAATGCTGTTGTTAAAATGAAATGAATTGGTCAACGAGGAATTAAAAAAGGGAATTCGAAAATATTCTCCGATATTAATAATGTATATTTTCTGAATATAGAAAATAAGGATTCGTGAATATTTAGAAATTTTTTCTAACTGGAATAAGAGATATTTTCTCGAATAAAGGAATTATAGTATTGAAAATGTTTTTCAAAGAATCGAGAGGGGAAATCGAGCTTCAAAAGAATACGGAAGATAGGAAATGAGAATTGTAAATGATAATATAATAAGAAATTGATTTAAAGGGGCCAATGTTGATTGATGATTGATCGATTGAATTCCTACCTGGAATAAAGATTGATGGTTGCACACTTATTTTTCTTTGATAGTTAAATCACCGACTATCGAAGTTTTTAACCATTTTTCCGTCGTTAATACAGAGAGACCAGGATCAAATTTATTATCTGGAAACCACTCTGTATAGGCGTTAGCGTTGCGATCAAATATGATGAAAATAATTGAAGGCGGAGTTATGTAAGGGCTATCGTATTTACGGGATAGTACCTTCGGTTTGTCCAGCCCTAGGACAATGTGAATGGATGAATGTCTGACAGAGTATATCTAACGGATCATGTAAGTTGATCTCTTCAAACATACTTATGTTTGGTGGCAGAGGAATTAGTTTCTCTTAGCTTTATACCCGTGGTATTTTTGGGAAAATCAATTTGTGATTTGGCGGGTATGACGATGTGGCATTCAAAGTTAATGGTGGTCAGGTGTTCTAAAAGATACGTAATGACCTCAAGTCTCACAACCCAGAATTGACAAAAATCGGGTAGGCAACATGACTAAGTGGGTCGCTCCCATTAGGATGTATAATCAACTATCTAGAGAAAGTCAATTTACTTTTTTGATCTATCGATGTTGTCCCTTTCGGGAAACGGTTGCTGATCCCAACCGTTGGTGATATACATTCGATACACTCAAGCGAAATGAGTGGTCAGTCATGTGAGGGCCAGATTGCAAGATGTTCTTGTTGAACCCAGAGTATTCGCCACTAGAGATACACTATCGACAGGTGGTCCCATACCTTGTCATGTTGGAAATTCAATCTCCAATAAATGCCCTACGGTTTTTGATTTAATATTATATATGTAGCGTGAGATGTAAGCGTTCCGCTAGATTCTATTTATTTGATGTAGACATTATTATAATATCACTGGATTTAATATCAAAAAAATATTTCGGTTATCGTAAGGTAAAAACCATCCGTGTTTATGTGTGGATCGGTCTTACGATTATCATTTCTTTCGAATGGATTTTGAAAGTTAAACAAATGGTTGGAGTTTACTCACACCAGTCCCATGACTGACCCATAGTTTATTTTATTTGTTTTCCCTAAACTCTTGGGTGCCCAAATTTGTACGGGCAGTAAAGTAGTCGGGATTTTACAGATTCGCTTGGAGGAGTTCGAAGCAGGAGGCTTCATCAGTTGGCTATAGACTATCAAATTTTCCGATGTGTATTATGTTGTATCTGGAAACAGGAGTTTATAACTGTTCTAGGGATAACTGTTGTGCTCTGATGATGGTATGCACATACAGTTACTGATTTGTATTTCAAACGTTATGTTATATTATATATTTTATTCGTTCCGCTGTGAGTTGTGATCTTCGTTTTTCTTCTATTCTAATATTTCTTTCTTTCTATTTCTTATCCTCTAACTTCTTTCTAATAATGATTCGTGTTTCTTGCAATTTGGGTTGGATGTGTGGTGTTATTAGTCGACTCAAAGAGTACGAAAATTTGGGCCATTATACATGCAGAGGCCTGACCCGACCATTATAAGAAAATAACACCCGCATCAGTCTACTTAACCAATGTGAGAAACTCAAAATATATGTAACATATTTCAATAACTTATAAGGCTATAAGGACATATGCAAAGGTTTTCACCTCTGAAGCATTTAACCACTCATTAAGCTTAATATAGTGATATAATAGATAATTTTAGGGTATAGAATATAAATTATATGGCATAGCTAGAATGGTTATATTTGACAATATATTAGGGCACATTCAAAACTGCTATGGTTCGTTTGCATATTTAATTTCCACAGTGATCTCTCTGGTTAAGCTTATGTTGAATTCCATGCAGAAGGATCAGAAGTTACCAGCCGAGCATCGTATATCTTTAGATAAAATATTCCATAAGGAAAACAGATAGGCCCACACAAGCAAACACTGATATGCATCTCGTGGAACCAAAGTACCATCAAGTACCGTGCATAACATCTACAAACTTACTCTTGATATAGAGTTGACGTACCATGTTATAGGTTAGTTAAACCCCAAGTCATGCATCCTACTTTGTCTTTAGCCATTTCCAGTGTCAAGGTTATGACTCTCATCTTTCACATGTGTCTTCCTCACATGAGCAAAATATGAATCTGTGACGACCCCATTCCCGATAAGACGGTGGCAAGGGTAATCTTTGGAATATAACACATAAACAGATAACGACAGAACGGAAATAAATAAATACACCAGATAATGTACAATAGAATACACTGGATAAATATAATCATCAGAGTTACACAGTATATGGGATCATACTTAGTACAAAATACAGTTCAGCTATACATAAATGTCTATTGCGGAAAAGAAAACATAATATGTACAACAGGAGCTGAACAACATAAAAAGAGATAAATGATAGAATCCATCTTCAGCTCCAGCTATTCAGAAAGAGCCTGCTAAAACCTGAATACAAGGCTGCCCGTGTAGAAAAAGGGGCACCTGAGTTTGCAAGTGAAACAAACTACGAGTCAGTCATGGGATTGGTATGAGAAATATACTTAACACATTTTCAAATATGGCTAATCATAGGACCACGCCACTTTCGTGGAATGGGTTTACTCCATTGGATTTCCAGTGCTTTAAAACAAATAAATCTTTTAAACATCGCAATCCTTTTTATAAAAATGAAGTCATTATAAGACTCAGTTCCCATCACATAATGCAACACAAATCGGAGGATAGGGTTTTACCTTATAACGGCCAAATATACTTGATACGAGGAAAACAAATCATTTGAAATGCAAATTTTATCATTTAATTCTTAATCAGACTCCAACAGTAAACTAGTAGGAGAACGATTCCCTAGGTATCAACCCCGAAGGCCAAAACCAACATCAGACCAATACCCAGGTGTAACAACCCGAAAATCTGGGCTAGTTTAAAAATTTTATTTTTGCAATTTTTGCGAAGTTTGAACGTTTAAAATGAATTATTTTAAATAATATCGTCGAGAAAAATGTTTAGAATTGAATTCGACATATATATTTATATACGTCGTCGTTAGAATATAAATAATTATACATATAATTATAAATAAAATTGAAAATGGCGCGGTAGTTCGATAATTCGATTTCAAACTTCAATTGAATGTACCGGGTGCAAAACAATTCTGATTTTAGTGAAACCAAAAACATTAGGATCTAACTGAGAATATCTTTCCAACGAATCCGAAAAATCAAGATTTCATAGCGGGAATCAAAAGATATGTCCAGTTGAAAATTCTGAATAGTCGCTATGGAATTCAGGCCCTTAAAAATGGGAATTTTGCAAACGACCTCGGATTTCGACGAAACCACTTTTGTTGGAACCGTGATGTCAAGTTATTGCTAGGTTTCAAATTTCATAATTTTTCGAATTAATATGTGAGCGTGGCAAAGGAAAATGCGTTTGACCAGTTTCAGTTGATTTTAATCGACTGGAAAATGGCCATTTTTCAAACGGTCTGAGAATTCGACGAAATTAGTTTTGTTAGGAACGTATCGTCAATACGAAGCTAGAAAATATTTTTCGGGAATTTTTAGAGACTGTATGTGTCCCCGGTAAATTGAAACGCGTGTTCAAATTCAATATATAAAGGTTTATATTTTAATTTGAACGGAAGCTAATCGTAACAGCCAAATTGGGGTACGAAACATATCCCATTGTGTTCGGAATGGGGGTAATTAGCTGTGGACGACAGGCGGTGGGTTCGATTTTGAGTTCGTTGTAAAAAGTTACTTTATTGATTTTTAAAAGTAAATTAAATATTTAATTAAACCAAGTCAACCCTTCATCCCCCTTAACCCGCTCAGCCCCCCCTTACCTTCCTCGTCGATCAGAAATAATAAAAAAAAAATCGCTCCAGATTGCTGCCCCCCCCCTCGCGCGCCGCATCACCTTAGGCCGCCTCCTCCTCCACCTCGGAGACGACCAACCGCCTCCCCTCGCGCCCCTGCCTTTCCCCGCTCCTCCCCGATGTCCCCAAACCCTAAACCGAGCCCCAATCCCACGACAGCCGACGTCGAGCCATCCTCCTCCACCAGCACCCAGCGTCGACGCCGTCTACACCCTCCGACGAACGAAGACCCCCCCATTCGAACGATGTAAGTTATTTTGTTTTACTGTATTATGATTTGTTTATATGAAGTTATTACCACATAAGGATATCGTTTTTTTTTCTTATGAAATAGATTGAAATAAAAGAATATGATTTCAAATAAAAAAAATAGGATTTTTTGTAAAATAGGAAAAATAAAAATATAATTTTATCGTATATAGAAGAATATTAATGTATGATCTTTATGGTGAAGTGAACGATATAAAAATATGATTTTCAATATAGTAAAAATTCGATTTTTATATATTGAACATCGATAGTAAAAATTCGATTTTTATATATTGAACATCGAGGTAAAAATGTGATTTTTATATATTGAACATCAAAGTAAAAATGTGATTTTTTATATATTGAACATCGAAGTAAAAATGTGATTTTTATATATTGAACATCGAAGTAAAAATGTGATTTTTATATATTGAACATCGAAGTAAAAATGTGATTTTTATATATTGAACATCGAAGTAAAAATGTGATTTTTATATATTGAATAACATAGTAAAAATTGGACTTTTATATATTGAATAGCATAGTAAAAATTCGATTTTTATATATTGAATAGCGAAGTAAAAATGTGATTTTTACATATGTAGTGGCTACGGGCGAAGAAAGTGATAAGAGACGAGAACAGTGGAGATTTCCTGCATTAGAAGTGTCGTGGAGTTAGGATAGCTATCTGTGAGAACTTCTCACTCTAAATTCTCTTTTTCTAGTTATATATATACTAGGATGCAGACGGTGCTTAGTAGCACCCTACACAATCGTCCACAGACCATGGACTTGTTTGTTTTGTTGCATAAATTAGTTAGATGCTTTGGTTTGAATTGAATTTTTTGGTGAAATGAAATTGATTTGATTGATGTGTGAATGGCGTGGGCCTTCACTAGACCGGGGATAAGGCTAGGCCTCGTCCCGTTTCTAGTATCGTGCCGTTATGCCGCCGAAATTTTCTAAAATATGTTAGAAAAATAAAAATATCATTTTATTGAATAAATGAACTGAATAGAAATTCATATGTTAAAATAAAATGTTTTATCGTTAAAAATATAATTTTTAACGTGGAAGTGAATAAATAAATATTCATTTACAAACCGGACGGTTTGTTTATGTACACCTATTTGAAGGACATTGATTGGGATGATAAATTTTACACATCGCCCAACTGCACAAATAAAAATCTATGTTTGATTGCATGAAACCCCACACGGGTATTGGGATGATATTAGACGCACACTAATCCCGATTGTTTAGTTGTGTGTCGATCGATTGATTGAGAGGCTGTTATAAGCGTTGAATATTTATATTTGATGCTTATACAGTATAGAATGCACTTTGGATGATGGTTGATTATTCATCGTTGTTGATATATACATGTGTTGTACAAAATCCATATAATTAACATTATATGGTAATTGATTGGGCCTCATTCCAGTTTTAAAATAGAA
Source organism: Allium sativum (assembly GCA_030737875.1). NCBI lineage: Eukaryota > Viridiplantae > Streptophyta > Magnoliopsida > Asparagales > Amaryllidaceae > Allium > Allium sativum. The sequence continues at coordinate 847,952,193 of CM060918.1, forward strand.
ATATTTGAAATAGAAATATTTGAAAAAGAAATATTTGAAAATAGGAATATATGAAGCCGTATTGATTAGATTGACGCCATTTTGATGTGAACGATATTTATATCGATTTTATTCATTTTATAATGAATATCGAAAGTGATTTCAAAATATGATATTTTGAAAAGAATTGAATATAAACGAATTCAAATTGAAGTTGAATAGAAACGAATTCAAATTGAAGTTGAATAGAAACGAATTCGAATTGAAATTGAATATAAATGAATTTGAATTGAAATTGAAGATAAAGGAATTCGAATTAAAATTGAGTTGAATTGAAAATGAACTGAAATTGAATTAGAAATCAATTTGAATTGAAATCAATCTGAAATGAATTTAAATTGGAATATTCAATTTTGATTTGAAATTGAATATGAAGTTGAAACCGTTTTGAAAATGAATTTAAAACGATTTATAAAGCACATTTTGAATTGAAATCGACGAAGTATATATTATATATATTATATATATAATATAATGGCCTGAATAGAACGCGCCGCGCCGCGGCAGTTCGCGAATTTCGACCATTGACTTCGAACGGATATTGCGGGAGATCTGACCGTCGGATTCTCCTGAAACCGGAACCGTTGGGTTCGTATCGAAAAGAGCTTTCTAACGAATGTGAGAAATTAGAAATCTAACGGTTGGATTTGGAATTATGTCCAAATCAAATTTGAAAAAGGTCGTTGTAAGTGCAGTTCGATGGCCATTGATGGAAATCGACTATACGGGCCTTGATAAAATTATTAAAAATATTAATAATTTATGTAAAATCATAAGAAATGATTTGTGGAGAATTGGGATGAAAAACTCCGTATTTGAAAAGATAAAAATAGATTTTTATCGAAATGAACTAGTTTTGAACTAGAATTATAATTCTATTTATTTTTAAATAAATAAATTGGATTAGAAATGGTTTTGAAAATAACCAGAATTTCCAATAATTATATTGGAATTGATTTGAATCGAAATTGTATTTGGATTATTTCGATGTTGGATTTCGTGATGATACAGATATTGTTATGGGAATTTGAAAGATATATATATCGTTATTTCCAATACGATATTTGTTAGTCGTAGAATTTGATATTGAATATAAGCCGATATATTTTCTATTCAAAGCCTTGTGTTTAATATCAAATGTGATTTGGGTTTGTCGTGAATGGTGTCTTCATTAACACTGTTCTTGAACCCAGTTGAGAAAAGATTAAATCTTTTTATTTAGATTTAATGAAGTGTACCAATTAAATAATATTTAATTGGAATTGAATTGATATTGATTTTTGGGTTTATCGTGAATAGTGTTTTAAATAACACTCGTTCTTTAACCCGATAACTAAGGGAATGTGATTTTGGGTTTATCGTGAACCGTGTTTTAAATGACACCGATTCTTTAACCCAGTTAGCGATTAAAACTAAGTGGAGTTTTAATGAATCTTTAATTAGATTGGAATAATCGGGAATGGAGTGTCACCAGTTTTTCTCCAGGCTTTAGTTAAATCTTTAATTAGATTTGAGCATGAAATGGTAATTGAATTCACCGTAACACTGTGGTGTTAGAAGTGAAGTAAGACCCGTTTTACTTCATGGGATGAATAGGTTGGGATTGGGAAATAAAAAAAATGATTACTTCGGTAAGGTTCGCTAATCCCGACTAGTTTGAATTGATATTCAAAAATAGATTAAAGAATAAATTTTAATGATTTATCTTTGATAAAATTAATGGGAACCTTTCCCTATGAATGTGAAATTTAGAAACTAACTGTCGGTTAGCTAAGCAGAATGGTTTTCTGGATATTGATCTGATGTTGGTTTCGGCCTTCGGGGTTAATATTTGGGGAATTATTCTGTTGATTTATTTACGGTTAGTGACTGATGAATTGGAATGAGGCGTATGTTGTGTTTGTGTAACACTTATTTAACATATACGCGAGTTATTCGGAAAGACCGGGTTTATCCCATTCTGAATAACTGATATGACGATAAGTCGAAGATGAAGACGATGGTCGAAGACCGGAGGTCTTCACGTCGTTTGGATAATTACTGATGATCTTGATTGGGATGTACACCCAAGAAGATGGAAACAGTTGGTGATCGTCCAAACGTACTTGGAGATCGATGGATATGCGGGGTACTAGGTGGCTCCGGTTTCGTTCAGACCCAGAACGGACTTGTAAATGGACTGTGTGTCCGACATTGGATTTTAGTCTGTGTGGTTGATTTCTATTAAATATATATCTGTTTGGCGGCGGAGAATTTATTCTCTTGCTTAACGCCCTTCTCTGAGACGTACGAGCTCAGGGGTTATATACTGATGGATATCAAACGCATAGAGTGAATTGCCTGTGTGGCACGCCTAAGTGGCAAATGATCAAGGCTTCTGTTGAAAAGCAAAGTCTTGTGGCTGATGATCGAAGCACGGCCTTCGTGGCGTAGCTTTGTGTAACGTTTACTTCGCGAGTTTCACACCCGGTATGAACCAAAAACGGGAGACGGACCTCAGGGAGGGCATGCGTTTCTTTCTAGTTAGAAGTGGCGTCAGTGGTTTTACACGCCCTAACGAGTTTGACTTATGTGGTTGTTGCTGTTGCGAGGCGCCTCGGTTTGATCGGACGATCCGAGTCCGATGGAGTCATTTGTTTGCTCAATTACGCCCCAAAGGGCGGAGAGACGTATTGTTCAGGCATAACAATCCACATCGGTGGACCGGCCCTAACGATCCAAGGCTTGTCTGCGCGCTTGCCTGAGACTCGGACTAGACAGTCTCGAATCGGTTGAGGACTATCTTTTGCCTCGGTTCATAGATGGAAATCCAATTTCCAAATACGTGACATTTGCGGTTTTATTTGTAAACCTATATATGGCGACATAGTGGCATGGGACGCTCATGTCGCCTATGATCGATACTTATGATTTGAAGTTGTTTTATACACTATGCACTTATAATAGTATCAAATGATTTCTTTTAAACGTATCAAGCATTCTTGGCTGTTATAAGGTAAAAACCCTATCCCCCGGCTTGCGTTGCATTGTGTGATAGGACCTGGGTCTTGTAACAGCTTCATTTTTCTTTATTTAGCATTGCGCTGTTTGTTTTATGCACTGGTATTCTTGGGAGGAAACCCGTTCCGTGTTATACGGCGTGGTCCCTTGATTTGCCTAACTTTAAAAATAAAGATTAATAACTGTTTTAGTTCTCACACTAGTCACATGACTGACCTGGAGTTAATTTTTGTTAACCTAAACTCTGGGTGCCCTTATTTTGACACGGGCAGCTAGTAGTTTTGGTTTTGTAGATTTATATTCACAGGATCCTGGTTTACAGCTGGAACGATATCCGGAAAGCTTTGTATCCGTATATCTCCTTCTAGTTGTGTATTGTATTATTTTCCGCTGCAATGTAATTCATTGTAATCTCTGATAATTTGTGTTGTATAATATTCATTTATACTCTGTATATTCTTGTATTCTGGTGCATTGTTGTATAATAACAATGAAATGTTCTTTTGTATGTATTCTGTTGTGACTTGTTCTCGAACTATCCGCCGCTTTCCTTTACGGGGAAGTTACGGGTTTTTACAGTTGGTATCAGAGCTTTGGTTTACAAAGCTCAGAGAACAAGACACATTAGAACCATACGAAAGAATTTATCAGAATTGGATTAGTAATATCCAACGGGAATGACTCGTTAGAGATGGGATCAGTAGCATCCTAGAACGAGTATGAAGAGTATATTTTTAAGATGAAAACAATTTTTGTTTTGAAAATTTAAATCAACTATTCGTATTTGATTATTTATTTATATTGATTTTGGACAATTCGGTATATAAAGAATTTGCATATACGCCTTGCAAACGTATATTCAAAGTTTTAATATATTGGATAAATATAGGATCACACTCTAGTTGCCCGGGGATGGTTCTGATAATGCTGCAGCGTTACTAGCACTTATATTCGAGTGACGAAGGTGTGATATCTATATATTTCCATTAGACTGGTGTGAGAACCAAAACTTATATAGATAGATTTATTTGTTGTGATTTGGCATCAAAAACATGATTTTTGTATATGTATCAAAATTATGAATTTGAAAACTCTAATTCACTAATTGATTGATGTTTGTGTTGTTTGTTTATTTGTTTGCTAATTTATAGCCATTTAGCCTAATTGAATCACATATTGAATTATACTGAAAATTTGTCGCATTTGCTTGCATATACATGTACTTACATTGAACAGGTCATAGCAAAGAGGCTAGAGCAGAGAATAAAATTTGTTTGCCCGACAAATAGGTACATGTTTACTACATAATTTACTGTTTTGTTTGGGTGATGATGATTTTATGAGCCTATCGGCTAGCCGCTTGGCTTTTTCTTTTTCTTTTTGAGATTAGAAAGACCGGGGAAGCTATTTGAAATTCCCCGATGCTCCCGGTGCAGGGGAGGTTATGGCGAATTTTTTCGAAAATTTAGGGTGTTAGCCAAATTTTTGAAAATTTGATAATTCTTAGAAACTGAAAAGTTGGAGAATGGAAGCCAGATCGAACATAGAGTTGATTAATCAAACCACTTACGACTTTTTTCCTTTCCGGGGACGAAAAGTTTTAAGTGGAGGAGATTGTAACAACCCGAAAATCTAGGCCAGTTTAAAATTTTTATTTTTGCAATTTTAGCGAAGTTTGAACGTTTAAAATGAATTATTTTAAATAATATCGTCGAGAAAAATGTTTTGAATTGAATTCGACGTATATATTTATATACGTCGTCGTTAGAATATAAATAATTATATATATAATTATAAATAAAATTGAAAATGGCGCGGTAGTTCGATAATTCGATTTCAAACTTCAATTGAATGTACCGGGTGAAAAACAATTCTGATTTTAGTGAACCAAAAAAATAAGGATCTAATTGAGAATATCTTTCCAACGAATCCGAAAAATCAAGATTTCATAGCGGGAATCAAAAGATATGTCCAGTTGAAAATTCTGAATAGTCGCTATGGAATTCAGGCCCTTAAAAATGGGAATTTTGCAAATGACCTCGGATTTCGACGAAACCACTTTTGTTGGAACCGTGATGTCAAGTTATTTCTAGGTTTCAAATTTCATAATTTTTTGAATTAATATGTGAGCGTGGCAAAGGAAAATGCGTTTGACCAGTTTCAGTTGATTTTAATCGACTGGAAAATGGCCATTTTTCAAACGGTCTCAGAATTCGACAAAATTACTTTTGTTAGGAACGTATCGTCAATACGAAGCTAGAAAATATTTTTCGGGAATTTTTAGAGACTGTATGTGTCCCCGGTAAATTGAAACGCGTGTTCAAATTCAATACATAAAGGTTTATATTTTAATTTGAACGGAAGCTAATCGTAACAGCCGAATTGGGGTACGAAACATATCCCATTGTGTTCGGAATGGGGGTAATTAGCTGTGGACGACAGGCGGTGGGTTCGATTTTGAGTTCGTTGTAAAAAGTTACTTTATTGATTTTTAAAAGTAAATTAAATATTTAATTAAACCAAGTCAACCCTTCATCCCCCTTAACCCGCTCAGCCCCCCCTTACCTTCCTCGTCGATCAGAAATAATAAAAAAAAATCGCTCCAGATTGCTGCCCCCCCCCCCCCTCGCGCGCCGCATCACCTTAGGCCGCCTCCTCCTCCACCTCGGAGATGACCAACCGCCTCCCCTCGCGCCCCTGCCTTTCCCCGCTCCTCCCCGATGTCCCCAAACCCTAAACCGAGCCCCAATCCCACGACAGCCGACGTCGAGCCATCCTCCTCCACCAGCACCCAGCGCCGACGCCGTCTACACCCTCCGACGAACGAAGACCCCCCCATTCGAACGATGTAAGTTATTTTGTTTTACTGTATTATGATTTGTTTATATGAAGTTATTACCATATAAGGATATCGTTTTTTTTTTTCTTATGAAATAGATTGAAATAAAAGAATATGATTTCAAATAAAAAAAATAGGATTTTTTGTAAAATAGGAAAAATAAAAATATAATTTTATCGTATATAGAAGAATATTAATGTATGATCTTTATGGTGAAGTGAACGATATAAAAATATGATTTTCAATATAGTAAAAATTCGATTTATATATATTGAACATCGATAGTAAAAATTCGATTTTTATATATTGAACATCGAGGTAAAAATGTGATTTTTATATATTGAACATCGAAGTAAAAATGTGATTTTTTATATATTGAACATCGAAGTAAAAATGTGATTTTTATATATTGAACATCAAAGTAAAAATGTGATTTTTATATATTGAACATCGAAGTAAAAATGTGATTTTTATATATTGAACATCGAAGTAAAAATGTGATTTTTATATATTGAACATCGAAGTAAAAATGTGATTTTTATATATTGAACATCGAAGTAAAAATGTGATTTTTATATATTGAATAACATAGTAAAAATTCGATTTTTATATATTGAATAGCATAGTAAAAATTCGATTTTTATATATTGAATAGCGAAGTAAAAATATGATTTTTACATATGTAGTGGCTACGGGCGAAGAATGTGATAAGAGACGAGAACAGTGGAGATTTCCTGCATTAGAAGTGCCGTGGAGTTAGGATAGCTATCTGTGAGAACTTCTCACTCTAAATTCTCTTTTTCTAGTTATATATATATATATACTAGGATGCAGACGGTGCTTAGTAGCACCCTACACAATCGTCCACAGACCATGGACTTGTTTGTTTTGTTGCGTAAATTAGTTAGATGCTTTGGTTTGAATTGAATTTTTTGGTGAAATGAAATTGATTTGATTGATGTGTGAATGGCGTGGGCCTTCACTAGACCGGGGATAAGGCTAGGCCTCGTCCCGTTTCTAGTATCGTGCCGTTATGCCGCCGAAATTTTCTAAAATATGTTAGAAAAATAAAAATATCATTTTATTGAATAAATGAACTGAATAGAAATTCATATGTTAAAATAAAATGTTTTATCGTTAAAAATATAATTTTTAACGTGGAAGTGAATAAATAAATATTCATTTACAAACCGGACGGTTTGTTTATGTACACCTATTTGAAGGACATTGATTGGGATGATAAATTTTACACATCGCCCAACTGCACAAATAAAAATCTATGTTTGATTGCATGAAACCCCACACGGGTATTGGGATGATATTAGACGCACACTAATCCCGATTGTTTAGTTGTGTGTCGATCGATTGATTGAGAGGCTGTTATAAGCGTTGAATATTTATATTTGATGCTTATATAGTATAGAATGCACTTTGGATGATGGTTGATTATTCATCGTTGTTGATATATACATGTGTTGTACAAAATCCATATAATTAACATTATATGGTAATTGATTGGGCCTCATTCCAGTTTTAAAATAGAAATATTTGAAATAGAAATATTTGAAAAAGAAATATTTGAAAATAGGAATATATGAAGCCGTATTGATTAGATTGACGCCATTTTGACGTGAACGATACTTATATCGATTTTATTCATTTTATAATGAATATCGAAAGTGATTTCAAAATCTGATATTTTGAAAAGAATTGAATATAAACGAATTCAAATTGAAGTTGAATAGAAACGAATTCAAATTGAAGTTGAATAGAAATGAATTCGAATTGAAATTGAATATAAATGATTTCGAATTGAAATTGAAGATAAAGGAATTCGAATTGAAATTGAGTTGAATTGAAAACGAACTGAAATTGAATTAGAAATCAATTTGAATTGAAATCAATCTGAAATGAATTTAAATTGGAATGTTCATTTTTGATTTGAAATTGAATATGAAGTTGAAACCGTTTTGAAAATGAATTTAAAACGATTTATAAAGCTCGTTTTGAATTGAAATCGATGGAGTATATATTATATATATTATATATATAATATAATGGCCTGAATAGAACGCGCCGCGCCGCGGCAGTTCGCGAATTTCGACCATTGACTTCGAACGGATATTGCGGGAGATCCGACCGTCGGATTCTCCTGAAACCAGAACCGTTTGGTTTGTATCGAAAAGAGCTTTCTAGCGAATGTGAGAAATTAGAAATCTAACGGTTGGATTTGGAATTATGTCCAAATCAAATTTGAAAAAGGTCGCTGTAAGTGCAGTTCGATGGCCATTGATGGAAATCGACTGTACGGGCCTTGATAAAATTATTAAAAATATTAATAATTCATGTAAAATCATAAGAAATGATTTGTGGAGAATTGGGATGAAAAACTCCGTATTTGAAAAGATAAAAATAGATTTTTATCGAAATGAACTAGTTTTGAACTAGAATTATAATTCTATTTATTTTTAAATAAATAAATTGGATTAGAAATGGTTTTGAAAATAACCAGAATTTCCAATAATTATATTGGAATGGATTTGAATCAAAATTGTCTTTGGATTATTTCGATGTTGGGTTTCGTGATGATACAGATATTGTTATGGGAATTTGAAAGATATATATATGTATATATATTGTTATTTCCAATACGATATTTGTTAGTCGTAGAATTTGATATTGAATATAAGCCGATATATTTTCTATTCAAAGCCTTGTGTTTAATATGAAATGTGATTTGGGTTTGTCGTGAATGGTGTCTTCATTTACACTGTTCTTGAACCCAGTTGAGAAAAGATTAAATCTTTTTATTTAGACTTAATGAAGTGTACCAATTAAATAATATTTAATTGGAATTGAATTGATATTGATTTTTGGGTTTATCGTGAACAGTGTTTTAAATAACACTCATTCTTTAACTCGATAATTAAGGGAATGTGATTTTGGGTTTATCGTGAACCGTGTTTTAAATGACACTGATTCTCTAACCCAGTTAGCAATTAAAACTAAGTGGAGTTTTAATGAATCTTTAATTAGATTGGAATAATCGGGAATGGAGTGTCACCAGTTTTGCTCCAGGCGTTAGTTAAATCTTTAATTAGATTTGAGCGTGAAATGGTAATTGAATTTATCAATAACACGGTGGTGTTAGATGTGAAGTAAGACCCGTTTTACTTCATGGGATGAATAGGTTGGGATTGGGAAATAAAAAAAATAATTACTTCGGTAAGGTTCGCTAATCCTGACTAGTTTGAATTGATATTCAAAAATAGATTAAAGAATAAATTTTAATGATTTATCTTTGATAAAATTAATGGGAACCTTTCCCTATGAATGTGAAATTTAGAAACTAACTGTCGGTTAGCTAAGCAGAATCGTTTTCTGGATATTGATCTAATGTTTGTTTTGGCCTTCGGAGTTAATATTTGGGGAATTATTCTCTTGATTTATTTACGGTTAGTGACTGATGAATTGGAATGAGGCGTATGTTGTGTTTGTGTAACACTTATTTAACATATACGCGAGTTATTCGGAAAGACCGGGTTTATCCCATTCTGAATAACTGATACGACGATAAGTCGAAGATGAAGACGATGGTCGAAGACTGGAGGTCTTCACGTCGTTTGGATAATTACTGATGATCTTGATTGGGATGTACACCCAAGAAGATGGAAACAGTTGGTAATCGTCCAGACGTACTTGGAGATCGATGGATATGCAGGGTACTAGGTGCCTCCGGTTTCGTTGAGACCCAGAACGGACTTGTAAATGGACTGTGTGTCCGACATTGGATTTTAGTCTGTGTGGTTGATTACTATTAAATATATATCTGTTTGGCGGAGGAGAATTTATTCTCTTGCTTAACGCCCTTCTCTGAGACGTACGAGCTCAGGGGTTATATACTGATGGATATCAAACGCATAGAGTGAATTGCCTGTGTGGCACGCCTAAGTGGCAAATGATCAAGGCTTCTGTTGAAAAGCAAAGTCTTGTGGCTGATGATCGAAGCACGGCCTTCGTGGCGTAGCTTTGTGTAACGTTTACTTCGCGAGTTTCACACCCGGTATGAACCAAAAACGGGAGACGGACCTCAGGGAGGGCATGCGTTTCTTTCTAGTTAGAAGTGGCGTCAGTGGTTTTACACGCCCTGACGAGTTTGACTTATGTGGTTGTTGCTGTTGCGAGGCGCCTCGGTTTGATCGGACGATCCGGGTCCGATGGAGTCATTCGTTGGCTCATTTACGCCTTAAAGGGCGGAGAAAGGCGGAGAGACGTATTGTTCAGGCATAATAATCCACATCGGTGGACCGGCCCTGACGATCCAAGGCTTGTCTGCGCGCTTGCCTGAGACTCGGACTAGACAGTCTCGAATCGGTTGAGGACTATCTTTTGCCTCGGTTCATAGATGGAAATCCAATTTCCAAATACGTGACATTTGCGGTTTTATTTGTAAACCTATATATGGCGACATAGTGGCACGGGACGCTCATGTCGCCTATGATCGATACTTATGATTTGAAGTTGTTTTATACACTATGCACTTATAATAGTATCAAATGATTTCTTTTAAACGTATCAAGCATTCTTGGCTGTTATAAGGTAAAAACCCTATCCCCCGGCTTGTGTTGCATTGTGTGATAGGACCTGGGTCTTATAACAGCTTCATTTTTCTTTATTTAGCATTGCGCTGTTTGTTTTATGCACTGGTATTCTTGGGAGGAAACCCGTTCCGTGTTATACGGCGTGGTCCCTTGATTTGCCTAACTTTAAAAATAAAGATTAATAACTGTTTTAGTTCTCACACCAGTCACATGACTGACCTGGAGTTTATTGTTTTAACCTAAACTCTGGGTGCCTTATTTTGACACGGGCAGCTAGTAGTTTTGGTTTTGCAGATTTATATTCATAGGATCCTGGTTTACAGCTGGAACGATATCCGGAAAGCTTTGTATCCGTATATCTCCTTCTAGTTGTGTATTGTATTATTTTCCGCTGCAATGTAATTCATTGTAATCTCTGATAATTTGTGTTGTATAATATTCATTTATACTCTGTATATTCTTGTATTCTGGTGCATTGTTGTATAATAACAATGAAATGTTCTTTTGTATGTATTCTGTTGTGACTTGTTCTCGAACTATCCGTCGCTTTCCTTTACGGGGAAGTTACGGGTTTTTACACCAGGAAACCATCCGTCCTAGCTCATTTCCAGTTAGTTTCTAATTTTAGGTAAAATCATAAATGTCAATCATAGACGGCTCGGGTACCATATATAATGTAGCCATATATATATATATATATATACAATCAAAACCGCACAGTGTCGTATTTGGAAATTGGATTTCCGTCATGAACCAAGGCAAAGATAGTCCTTACCAAATTCGAGACTGTCTAGCCCGAGTCTCAGGATCAGAACGCATCGACCCTTGGATCTTCAGGGCCGGTCCACCGATGTGGATTAGACAAAATCCTGAGCACTATGTCTCCCCGCCCTATGGGGCGTAAATGAGCCAACGAATGGCTCCATCAGTTCGAGAACGATCGATATATCCGAGGCGCCTCACTATCCATCATCCACATAAGTAAAATGTCAGGCCGTTTAAAAACACTGACACAACTCCTAGCTAGAAGGAAACGCATGTTCTCTCTGTAGTCCTCTCCCATTTCTGGTTCATACCGGGGTGTGAGGCTCGCAAATTCACGTTATACACAAAGCTATGCCACATAGGCGTTGCTTTGATCATCCACCACAAAGCTCTGCTTTTCAACAAAAGCTTTGATCATTGCACCTCAGCATGCCACACAGGCAATTCACGCCATGTAACTGACGTTTATCAATCACACGGAATGAAATCCAATGTCAGGCACATAGTCCATTTGCAAGTCCATTCTGGGTTTGAACGAAACCGTAGGACCTTTATTCCTTGCATATCCATACAATCAACATGTACGTTTGGACGGCTACTACTTCAACCCCTTCTCGGTAGCTACTCCTATCATGAGCATCAGTAGCACCCCTCCATTCGACGTGAAGATCATCGGTCTTGCATCGTCTTCATATCTTCGACTTTCAAACGTCGATCAATTATTTGAAATGAGAATTAACTCGGCCTTTTCAAATAATCCACGTATATTTAAAATTTCAAATCAATTCATTTCAATGGTTAAATTATTCGATATCACTTATTTTGTCCTTCAGTGTAATTTTCACACCAAACACATTCAACCATCAAATATCACGTAAACCGAGCAAATTCAGTTTATTTCCATTCCATCTCATTTAAAATATTTTATCACTATTTATCGCTATTTTTATTTATTTAAAAATAGCAAATATATTCAAAACAACGCTTCAGGCCATAACGCGGCCGTGGCGCTATTTTTCTCCAGATTTGATTTACACATATCTGAAAATTTAACCATTGGATCTTCACAAATTTTATATCATTAGAAAGATCTTTTCAAAACGAATCCAACGGTTTCAGTTTTGGAAAAATCCGACGGTCGGATCTCCCACACTAATCGTTTGAAGTCACGGTTTCAAAATACGAACTGCAGCTTCGTTATTCGATTTAATTTAATTATATTATATATATATATAATCGATTCTGGCGCTGTTTTTCTTCAGATTTGAATTAAACATTATACACAATCCAACTGTTGGATCTTTACAAAGTTGGTGCCGTTGGAAAGATTTTTCCAAGGTGAACCCAACGGTGGTGGTTTCGGGAAAATCCGATGGTCGGATCTCCCGCACTAATCGTTTGAAATCACGGTTTCAAAATACGAACTGCAGCGTCGTTATTCGATTTATTTTAATTATATTTATATATATATATATAAATATAATCGATTCTTCGATTTCAAAACCATATTCATTTTATACATTTGATAAAAATGATATTTTTATCCAACAGACATTTATTTCAACACTTCACTATTTTTAATAATTTATGATTATCATAAAAATGTAATTTTTTATTGTAAAACGATTTATTTCAAAAACGCGACTATTTTATATAGTTCATATACATAATAAAAATATGATTTTTATTATAAAACCATTTATTTAAAAATATGAGCACCATTCAACACATGAATTTCTATTCAACGGATGAATTTCTATTCAACACATGAATATTCTCTATAGTTTGTATATATAATAAAAATGTGATTTTTATTGTAAAACAATGTATTTAAAATACGAGTACCATTCAACACATGAATTTCTATTCAACAAATGAATTTCTATTCAACACATGAAAGTTCTCTATAGTTTGTATATATAATAAAAACGTGATTTTTATTGTAAAACAATTTATTTCAAAACACGATTATTTTATATAGTTCAAACAGGTGATAAAAATGTGATTTTTATTATAAAACAATTTATTTCAAAACACGATTATTTTTCAACACATGGATTTCTATTCAACAAATGAATATAGTCTCAACCAATGAAAATAAATCAAACACAGAAAGATTTCGGGAAATTTCGGCAGCATAACGGCAGGGTAGTTAAAACTGGGACCGTATCGAAGTACGGCTCCTCGCTTTACCTTAAAACATTGTGGTTTTTGACAATGGGGATTCATGCATCTAGTTCGCACGTAGGCGGCATGTTTTATTTTCATTTCCACGATCCTATTCTAATTTGTTTCAACCACAAGAGGGTATTTTTCAACCACAAAGGTATTTTTCAACCACAATCAATCATTCATTCTCAACCACAAACAATTTTATCAACCAATTTCACATCAACCAAATAATTCCAAACAATATCACAACCAATAAATATCGTCCATGGTCTGTGGACGAGGAGAGTATATATATATATATATATATATATATATATATATATATATATATATATTCGTATATAAATATATTTCAATTTACTTCAATTCATTTCAATGTCATTTCATCATATATATAATTTTTACAATGCATATATAACTTTTACATCGAACATACAACTTATACAACGCTTATACATGAGGTGTACAACGCTTATATAACTCATACATCGACTACATAATTCATACATCATTGTTTTCCATATCGTTTATAAATTAGAAATCTCACATTGGGCTCCACTCCACCAAAAATAGCAGAAGGCTCAGAAAAATATCCGGTTTCTTCTAGAATGTAGAAGACGTCGACACGGTCACGATGTTTCCTGTTTCATCGAATTTCATCAATACACTAGAAAGATATGATTTTTCAAAGTTTGCAACACTTAAAAGCGTTATTTTCAGTATGAATTGGCCAAAGCCGTTACCTCTATTCCTCGTTCAAAATTAGGTTTGCCGATATCTTTTGATTCGCTACACGGGAGGAGGATCAGGTTGTACCACTTGAAAGAGGGTCGAGGGAGCTTCAGGCGCGTGGTGGTGGCTGGCGATTCGGTGGGGCCAGGTGGTCACGGCGGCGCTTCAAAGATCCGAACTTTGGAGAGGTGGTTCGCGTGAAATACGAGGCAAGGAGGGGGAGATGGGTATCGATTTGGAGCTGGAGAGGAGAGTTTCAAAAAGCTTAAATAGAGGGGGGCCTAACTCGGGCTGTGGCGATCGGAAATCGCTAGGGAAGCGGCGATAGGTCTTCCGCTGTCGAGATCGTTTACGTGGGGGGGGGTAGGGGTTTTGAGATTTTTTTATTTTATTTTTTTATGAATATAAAATTCTGATTGGCCGATGATTTTATAATTTCAAAAATTAGGGTTTTTACAAACGAACTTCAATTCATACCAAACGACTATCGTCCCTAGCGTTTTACCCCCATTCTGAACACAATGGGATATATTTCGTAGGTCCTTTTGACTGTTTGAGTCAGTTTTCTTTCAAATCAAAATATAACACATTTAATATTTAATTTGAGCGTACATTTCAATTTGCCGGGGCCACATACTAATTCAAAAAATTCCAGAAAAATAAATCTAGCTATGTTTTGATGATATGGTCCCAACAAAACTAGTTTCGTCAAATTCTGAGACCGTTTGAAAAATGGCCATTTTCTGGCCGATCCAATTTAAATGTAATTGACCAAAACACATTTTCCTTTGCCACGCTCACATACTAGCTTAAAAAATTATGAAATTTGAAACCTATCCATAACTTCACATCCCAGATCCAACAAAAGTGGTTTCGTCGAATTCCGAGGTCGTTTGCAAAATGTCTATTTTCACGGGCTACATAAATTCTATAGCGACCTTTATGAAAATTCATTTGGCCATAACTTTTGACTCCCGCTATCAAACATCGATTTTTCAGATTCGTTAGAAAGATATTCACTAACAGATTTAAATATTTTTGGTTTCACTCAAATCCGTTTTGTTTTGCATCCGGTACAGTCAGTCAAAATTTGAATTCAATTTTTGAAACTACCACGCCATTTCAAGCCTAGTTTATAATTTGAATTAATTATATTCATTTTCAACACCGATTCAAACTACCTTTCCGTCGTTATTATTTAAAATATTTATTTTAAATATTTAAAATCCACTAAAATAGCCAATTTAATAATTTTAAATTGGTTCAGATTTTACGGGTTGTTACAATCTCCCCCACTTAAAACTTTTCGTACTTGAAAAGGAACAAAGTCGAAAGTGGTGTGATTAATCAACTCTGCTTTCATTCTGGCTTCCATTCTCCCACTTTTCAGTTTCTGAGAATTTTCAAATTCTTCAAAAATTTGGCTAATACCCGGAATTTTCAAAAAATTTCGCCATAACCTCCTTTGTACGGGGAGAGGTTTAGAAATTTATTGGGCCGTATTAGGTACCCAATAAATCCTATAAAGCATACACATATTTATAGTGATATATTCTGCTGTTTACAAGGGAGCGTGTATAGATAATAACTCCAGAGAATAAATTCTCGTCACCCTGTCAAAGCCTGAGGGAGTGTGTATTTTTAATTGCTCCAGAGGATAAATCCTCGTCACCTCGTCCCATGTGGGAAATAAATAATCCATGTGCCGTATTTAATGACTAGAGAGACGTGATTATTGTCAACTCCAGACACGTGTGGGGTTTTTATTAATCTGGCCATTTATCATTATATTTTATATGGTCCATATCAGTCATCAGTTCAACCTGTAAAATATAGTCATCGCCATACGAACCTCTCGCTCATACGGTAAATCTTCAATCTCGTCACACAAGCTCCAAATGCTTATGTGGTTTATGATGAAGTATGCCTATCTTCAAGAAGTATGCCATGTGGTGTAGTTCAAAATTAATTGTTACTATCCTATGGCAACATTTATTAATTACACACAGAATAACCAGCACTCCGCATCCAATGGCATTCACATGAGTTGATATAATAATAAAATTGCGCATCCAACTCATTAAGGTTTACCTATTTGTTGGGCACGCAAATAAAATCTTTACTCAACAGCTAATCCATTTTCTTGTTCAAACATATATAATGCACATGTATATATTTCTATCTATTTTTAAATCAGTTCAATGTGTGATTTAATCAAATAAATCCTACCATTTGTCCTCTTATTAATTAAATTACCTATCGTTTTAATAATTTAATAAATCAAATTCACAATCATGCAACACAAACTACAATCCAATTTATTTTTAACTTTTCAAAAATGTACTAATCAATTCATATACTCTTTTAAAATCATGCAGACTATAGAACTAAAGGCGTACATTCATGGAAAGAAAATAACAACAGAGTAGAGAATTAAATGGTAATGCAAAGTAAGGTAAATGTACCTTGCACCGGAGTCAATCAGAGATATCCACTCGACACCTAGGATAGGCTTTTTGAATGCTCTCCTCAGTTTCCCAAGTACAATCTTGCGGATCTCCACTCCATTGCACTTTGACTAAGTGAACCTTCTTGTTCCTCGGTTCTTTGGTTTCTTTGCCAATGATTTTTAGTGGCTTTCTTCTCACAGCCAACTCTGGAGTAATTTTAATATCCTGTTGGGCGGCTTCTTCCACGATCAAGTCTGGATCGTGAACGTTCTTTCGAAGTTGAGATACATGAAATACATCATGCACTCCAGGCAACCAATCAGGCAATTGAACCTTATATGCGAGAGTTCCAATCCGATCAAGAATAGGAAACGGACCAATGAATTTGGGCCCCAATTTCCCTATTTTACCAAACCGGATAACTCCTCTAATCGGAGATACTTTCAAATATACATAGTCACCAACAACAAATGATATATCTCTTCTTCTCTTATCTGCATAGCTTTTCTGTTGGCTTTGGGCGGCTAGTAATCGTTTCTTAACGAAATTGACTTTGTCTGCAGCATCGCGAATCATATCTGGCCCCAATACAAGTCTATTACCAGGTTCAACCCAACAAGCAGGGGATCAGCACAGTCTACCATACAATGCTTCGAATGGTGACATTGTCAGGCTCGCTTGGTAACTGTTGTTGTATGAGAATTCGGCCAAATGCAAATGGTCTTCCCACGATCCGCCAAAATCTATAATACAAGCACGCAATAAATCTTCAAGAATACGATTCACCCTCTCGATCTGACCGTCCGTCTGAGGACGATATGCAGTGCTCAAGTTCAGTTTCTTTCCCAACTCTACTTGGAATGCTTCCCAGAATTTACTAGCAAAAATCGAGTCACGATCACTAACGATGCTCATGGGAACTCCGTGCAGTCTAACAGTTTCCTTGAAATATACCTATGCCAGACTCTGGGCAGTTCTATTCGATTTGACAGGTATGAAATGGGCGGTCTTCGTGATACGATCTACGATCACCCAAATACTGTCATTTCCCTTCCTGGTTCTGGTCAAACCATCTATGAAATCCATAGAAATCTGTTCCCATTTTCCACTTGGCACTTCTAAAGGTTGCAACAATCCAGCAAGTTTCTACTGATCGCTTTTGACTTGCTGACAGGTGAGACACCGGCTAACATATATGGAGATATCTCTTTTCATTGCCTTCCACCAGAAAGTTCGCTTGAGGTCATTATACTTTTTGCTAACCCCTGGGTGGATACTCAGCTTGGACTTGTGGCATTCATCAAGAACTTCTCTTTTAAGCTCGGAGACATCGGGAACACAAATTCTTCCTTTTAATCTAAGAATTCCCTCGTTTTCCACTTGGAAACTGGATGCATCACCTTTTTGAATTCTTTTGATCATCTTTTTAACAAAATTATCATCTTTCTGTAGAATGGAGATCTTGTCAATCAAGGAAGTCGTAACGATAAAGATGGTGATTATTACATTCTTTCTACTCAGCGCATCAGCCACAACATTGGCTTTCCCTGGAGTGTACAAAATCTCAAAATCGTACGCCGCAAGAAATTCTAGCCAACGCTGCTGCCTTAGATTCAAATCCTTCTGGGTGAACAAATATTTCAATGACTGATGGTCCATATACAGTTCGAATTTCTCACCCAAAAGGTAGTGCCTCCAAATTTTCAAAGCAAATACAATGGCTAACATCTCAAGATCATGAGTCAAATAATTCTTCTCATGTGGTTTCAGCTGACGGCTAGCATAAGTAACCACTTGACCTCTTTGCATTAACACTACGCCAAGGCCTTCTCAAGAAGCGTCAGTCCAGACTTTCAAGTTCTCATTGCCATCTATTATTGTTAACACTGAAGCAGTCATCAGTTTTAATTTCAGCTCCTGGAAAGCTTCCTCACATACCGGAGTCCAATTGAATCTCGAATGTTTCTTAGTCAGTTTTGTTAAGGAACTGGATGTCTTCGCAAAATTCTTAATGAATTTCTGGTAATAACTGGCTATCCAGAGAAAACTTATGACTTCATTAGGCATACGAGGCTGTTTCCAATTCTGAATAGCAGTGATTTTACTGGGATCCACTGAAATTCCTTGCTTTGGCACTACGTGGCCAAGAAATTTGACTTCTTCTTGCCAGAATGTACATTTGGAAAACTTTGCTTTCAACACATTCTTTCTGAGAATTTCTAACACTTGTTCCAAATGTATTTCATGCTCGCTTTCTGACTTAGAGAAGATAAGGATATCATCAATGAAAACCAGAACAAATTTATTCAATACTTCTCTGAATACTCTGTTCATTAGATCGACGAAATAGGATGGAGCGTTACATAAGCCGAACGACATTACTAACCACTCGTAGAATAAGTCTGGACCTCTGAATGCTGTCAAAGGAACACACTCCTCGGCGATACAAAGCTGATAGAAACCTGTAGCTAGGTCCATTCATGAAAATACTTGTGCGCCATTCAATCGATCCAACAAATCATCAATCCGCGGCAATGGATATTTGTTTTTTAGTATCTGCTTATTCAAGTCACGATAGTCTACACATAATCTGAGAGTACCGTCTGCTTCGGGACAAATACCCCTACTGCTCCCCAATCAGAGAAACTAGGTCTGATCAGACCCTTCCATACCAGCTGTCGAATCTGATTATCTAACTCATCTTTTTCCTTCAAGGTCATTCTTCGAATAGCGTGAACTACTGGCCTTGCATTTGGAACTAAGGAGATTCTGAAATCAATTTCTCTTTGCGGAGGTAAGCTAACGACTTCTTCGAACACATCCGCATAGTTCTTGACAAAAGGGATATTTTCATTGTCGACTGGAATATTCTCCATAACGACAGGAACAGGTTCTATCTGAGCAGGAGATACATCTAAAGCTGCCCAAAAATCCTTTCTATTAGAATTCGGTTCTTCACATGGAATGGTTATATAGCCAAGCTTTGTTCTAACTCTAACAATTCTTTTTGCATAGTTAAGCTCCGCTTCATACTTAGTTAACCAATCCAATCCCAAAATAAGATCAAACCCTGTGAAGTTCATGACTATAGAGATAGTAGGGAATCGATAACAGGAAAAGGAAACCGGCACCCCACAAACCCAACTAAAATCAAGGGAACCCCCAACTGGATTCTGAACCGTCATTGGTTCTTTAAGCTTTTTCAATTTCAAACCCAATTTCTTTACCACTTTAGTCGAAATAAAACTTCTTGATGCGCCTATATCAAATAGTAGAATTCATCATATAATCTCTTAGTTGCTTCGGGAGGAGTAAATTTTGCACTGAAAAGCTCTTTGAATCTATCCTAGGTGATATCACCTTCTGGATTATCTTTAACAATTGAATCCAACCAGAACAAAGCTTCGTCTTTGAGTGCCCAAGATGCCAGTAATCTTTTCTGGTCATCCCGCAGTTTTAAACCTTTAAAGATTTTCTCAGCGGAACGAATCCAAGCTTGAGTTTTAGCAATAGATTCTTTTCCCAAGAATAGTGCTCCACCCAGATTTCTATATTTCATAAATAGAGCTTCTATATCTGGGTCAGCATTCTTCTGTTTATGGCAATGATTTTATAGTACTTCTGCAAATAGCAGACCAAGTGTCAGGTCAACAGAAAAGATATTGTAAAGCATAGAGACAAATACTTGAATGTAAATGTGTTTATCGAGGTGCATTTTGTTCTGCTATACTCATACTAGGATATTACTGATCCTATCTGTAATGAGTTACTCATCCTAGAGTACTCTTGGTTCTATTTCTAACGAGCTCGTTCATATGTTATAATCCAGGCTTAACCAAAGCTCTGATACCACGTTTGTGACGACCCCATTCCCGATAAGACGGTGGCAAGGGTAATCTATGGAATATAACACATAAACAGATAACGGCAGTACAGAAATAAATAAATACACCAGATAATGTACAATAAAATACACTGGATAAATATAATCATCAGAGTTACACAGTATATAGGATCATACTTAGTACAAAATACAGTTCAGCTATACATAAACAGTTCTATTTACCCAAGGCCTTCTCAAGAAGCGTCAGTCCAGACAAATACAGTTCAGGCGTTCTTTTTTTCTAGCGAACATCGGTTCGGCAGTTCTATATGGCTCCAGGAAGAACGACGATGGGAGCGGCCTTATTTTAATTGGGGAAAATATGGTTAAGTTAAGTATCACTTAGCTAATTTAATTATAAGTTTAAATTGTTTAATATATAAATGACCATAACTTGATCATACACCAACAGAATTCGATGAAACTGGTTCCGATGGAACTGTGGCAACGAGGGCTTCGTAGTGGAACAAACGCGGACAAGATTTGGAGCTAATGCGGATTTTGATTAAATTAAACACGTTTAATTTAATTGAAAACAATCGTTATTCAAAACGATTTCAGAAACCAACCAAATTGAGAATTCTCTCACTTTAAATTTTCTGTACAGTTATTTATTTTGTAACTGCATATATGAACTGCTCCTCGTCGTCCACAGACAATGGACGACCTGTTTGATTGTATTCTATGTGAAAATCGATCGTGATGTAAAAGTGAAAATATCGTATATATTGAAAAGTGAAAATATCGTATATATTGAAAGTGAAAATATAGTATATATTGAAAAGTGAAAATATCGTATATATTGAAAAGTGAAAATATCGTATATATTGAAAGTGAAAATATTATATATATGAAACGTGAAAACAATATATATATGAAATGAAAACGATATATATATATATATATATATGAAATGAGAACGATATATATATGAGATGTGAAAATGATTTGAGTGTTAAAAATATAATTTTTAACATATATATACACTATATAAAATTGTCATGTACATGGAATATTAAATTTTGATTAGAAATTGAATATGAAGTTGAAATCGTTTTGAAAACGAATTTAATACGATTTATAAAATATGTTTTAAAAGGAAATCGACAAAATATATATTATATATATAATATAATGGCCAGAATAGAACGCGCCGCGCTGCGGCAGTTCGCGAATTTCGACCATTGACTTCGAATGGACATTACGGGAGATTCGACCGTCGGATTCTCCTGAAACCAGAACCGTTGGGTTCATATCGAAAAGATCTTTCCAAAGAATATGAGAAATTTGAAATCTAACGGTTGGATTTGGAATTATGTCCAAATAAAATCTGGAAAAGGTCGCTGTAAGTGCAGTTCGATTACCGTTGATGGAAATCGACTGTACGGGCCTTGATAAAATTATTAAAAATATCGATAATTTGTGTAAAATCATAAGAAATGATTTGTGAAGAATTGGGATGAAAAACTCCATATTTGAAAAGGTAAAAATAGATTTTTATCGAAACGAACTAGTTATTAACTAGAAAAATAATCCAATGGTTATTAATAAATAAATTGGATAGGATTTGAATTGAAATTATCTTTGGATATTTTCAATATTGGATTCCGTGATTATATAGATATTGCGATGGGAATTTGGAAGATATCGATATCGTTATTCCCGATATGATATCTATTGGTTTCAGGATTTGATGTTGAATATAAGTCGATACTATCTCTATTCAAAACCTTATATTTAATGTCAAATTGGATTGATTGATTGTTTGGATGGTGCTCGAATAGTTTATGAGCAGAATATGCTTTTACATTTGGCAATGGGTTGGGTAGAAATATATGTGTGCTAACACCTTGTGAAACGCTTCACGATTTGACGATTAGGTGTTTAGCGATGTTGTGCTTATTTCAAATTTAATGAATGATTGTGAAATGATATTTTTCTTAAGTGAAAATAAATGTATTCCCGATTTTGGATAGGGAATGTTTTATAAAAATGTTTTATAAAACAGAAAGGATTTCAAGGCCCAAAACCCGATGATTTCTAAAATGATTTAGAAATGTATTATATGCTACATTGTGGTTCATCACATATTCGATTAGTTGCTATTGATGATGTATCTGTTTGGTGGCGGAGAATTTATTCTCTTGCTTAACACCCTTCATTGAGACGTACGAGCTCAAAGGTTATGCGATTAATAGTGACTGATCATATGTGTGAATTACTGATGTGAAGTACTATATTTTGAAAGTACTTGTGATTATTATGTTATGAAATGATTTTCCCTACTTCGGGATATGAAATGATTTAGTATGTGGCTAAAGTGTCGGGTGACCCTGAGACTAAAAGTAAGGGTGAGAGGAGGGTGTAGCCTGCTCATGTGTGGGGTAGGTGCATCGTCGGTGTAGCCTGCTCCTATGTGGGGCAGGTGCACATTTATATATCGAGTTGCGAGGTGCGTACCCTTTGCCTTGTCGATGGGGAGCACGATATTTGGTTGCATACTTGTTTGTATGCATTGTTATGTTTTGGAATTCATATTTCCAAAAGATTTGACTTGAGATTCCAAAGTGAAATCTACTTTGATATAGAAAGTTAGATAGGTATTTCATATGATTTGAAATAAGAAATCGGGAATATAATCCAAAGGAATAATTTCTGTAAATTGAACTGGATTTGGAAAATCTAAGTGTAATGATTAATCTAAGTGGGTAGATTGGGATATTGCATGTTGATTGATGCATAGTAGATCCATATATCTATATTGATTGTTGTTTATACACCAGCGTTCATGGGGGTAAACACGTTCCGCGTTAGCGGCGTGGTCCCGTGATATGCCATATGATTTATATAAGGTTATAACTGTTTAGAGTTTCTCACACCAGTCCCATGACTGACCTGTAGTTTGCTTTTCCCTTGCAAACTTGGGTGCCCCTATTTCCCACACGGGCAGTCGAGTAGTTTTATTTTGCAGATTTATGAGCAGGATTCTGGATTGAAGCTTTAAGCCATGTCCAGGCATTTACAGTCTTCCGCTGTGTAGTTTATATTTCCGCTGTGCATTGTTTTACATTTATGTAAATTTATCTTCCGCTGTGTATTATTTTCGATATACTCTGATATTCTGTACTCTGATGTAACATTATTATGATGTTTATAGATGTCTTCTATTTGTTCTGATGTGTTGTATACCCAGAGTTAGCGTATGCAGTATTCGAACAGTCTTGGTCGGTTTAGCGATCGATTAGGACCGAGCGAAATCCGTGTCGTTACAGCATCCCTAGTTGAATTCCCGTAGCACAATAGACCTTGGAACACTATTTGGGTTCCCACTTTTTAGTACATCTCAGAACCATATATGTATTCCTCAACAGATCATGGAATTGCACATAGATTCCTATACCTCAAAAGTTCTTAGAATCGCATAAGGATTCCTACATCCTGAATAAATCACAAATAAATACATGTGTTCGAGCATCTCAAACAGATCTCGAGTCCCCACATAGAGTCCACTTCACCACTACTTTAAAAATATGGAACTCGTATACTAGGTTTGAAGTGGTTTTCGATAAGTAGAACACTTATCAAAACTAATTTGATAGATTTCTGACTAAGTTCTATAGTCAATTAATCAAATAACAAGTCGAAAATAGATGATTTTATGTGGAAAACAATCCTTACATATTTTCCATAACAAACGAATGAACATCGAAAGCACTATCAAGTCACATAACATGATTTACGCACAAAGCACGATTTGATCATATAAATGACTTCCTATCCCTTTCACATTTAATTAAACCTTCATTAATTTAAACTTTTTTATTTGTAGAACTTCTTTTATCTGACTTCATTCATCAATCAAAACTTATACTTGATTATTATTCCTTTATATAATTATGTATATGTTCACATATAAAAAGTATATGCTTATATTCTACTATTTCTCGATTCCTTTATGGTCTTCAATAATTCAAGAAGTATTCATATACTTATCTCTATGGTATAAGTATATTCAAAAATCATATGCAAGATTTACTTTCTATAAAATATAATCAAAGAGGTTGAAACAATTTCTTAATAAGAACCTTTTCACTTTTATAAGTTAAAATATCTTCTTTATTGTCTTTATCTTGAAAGATATAATACTTAATACCATCTTTAAAATCTTATTATTGAAGATCTAATTATACTCTAAGTTGTCAAACAATATGTTTCTTGTTTAACTATTATTCATGGGTTTAAAAACAAATCCTACTAGAGCATCGTTTACTACAACCCCAAAACCATTACTTTTAAAATTTATCTTTTAAACATTTATTCAAATACCCAATTATAATTTCTTCATGCTAATAATTTACTTAGATACAAAGAATTATCTTCCTAAAGACAATTATTTTACATGTTGTTACATATATGTCTTGATAAGACTTAAGTAGTTTCATAGCACTTTATTTACCAACAAGCATTATAATTCATAGATTACTACTTTTTTAAATAACTTCTCTTATTTAATGGCTGAAACTATTCATTAGCTTTTTGCAACACTAATTAATTAAGTAAAAAAGTAGTGGTAACCACTTGAAGACAGTGCATCATAAAAATAAATTTGAATTTAATGAGTACCATTTCCTAGCAAGAGATATTTTCTAATACTGGTTGATACCATTCTTTATCTTAAGTAAATTGTATAAGGATATAATTACTTTTGCTACAAACTCTATAAATATCCATAAGCTTCTCTATCACAGTTATACATATCAATGGGCAATATATTCTTTCGGAATATTGCATTATTTTGCTTCCTTTTGACATTTCTATTTAGCTCTACAAAGTGTAATGAGCAAACTGAGATTCCATATTACCTTGTAAACTCTAAGAATTTGATACAATTATCTCATGGAAGTCCAATACAAGAATTCATATCATCGCCACATACACTTTTCGAAGTTGATTCCTCATATGCAAATACATTGTTAAGAGAAGATGACCATGAATTATCATTTGATAATCATCTTTTGATGAAGAGGAAAAGACCCTATCCTAAGCCCCCAAAGATACCAAAGCCTCCTCCTCCATCTACTCCAAATAGTATGTTTAGTTCAGTGGATAGAAGTGATTCGTTTGAAAAAGATAGCATATCTTTCGACGATCATAAGTTGATGAAACGTAAAAGGCCTTATCCTAAACCACCAAAAATACCAAAGCCTCCACCTCCATCTCCTCCGAAATCTACGCAAGAAGCGTCATCAATTAGGGAGGATGCAACTTTGGTTAAAGATCACACTCTAATGAAGAGAAATCGACCGTATCCAAAGCCACCAAAGATACCAAAGCCACCACCTCCATCTCCACCTCCGTCTCCACCTAATACTCGTTTTGGTTCATTAGAAAGAGATGGTTTTCTAGGAAATAATGGTAATACACAAATATTCATGGACCACCAATTCATGAAAAGAAAAAGACCATATCCTAAGCCACCAAAGATTCCAAAGCCTCCACCTCCTGCTGGTCCGAGAACAGAAATTACTTCATTATATGGTGAGAGTTCATCAGATTATATTTTGCATAAACCAATACATATAAACCATCAAATGATGAAGAGGAAACGACCATATCCTAAGCCACCCAAGATACCAAAGCCTCCACCTCCGTCTAATCCACCGTCTGGTGGTAGGACAAAATTTAGAGGTCCTCAATTACAGTGATCCAAACTAATGACATATATCTTAGTGTTGGACCATTTGATATGCCAATGGATGCAACTTATGTTTGGCCTGTTACATTATTGCATGAAGTGGAACATGTATGGGAAGTTGTTCAATAAAATACCATTTATGTAATAAGTGTTATTAATTGTATGGTTGGAAATAAAAGCTTGATATTTGAACCTTAAAATTTTATGTTTGCCATTGATTATTTATTTTGCGCTTCAAGTACCCATTTTTTCTTTTATTCAATGGCTTGCTAATAGAGTAGAAGAAAAATAAATTTTGCTGATAGTATTAAATACTTATAACCACCTTAATAAGTTTACTTTTGATCAGACTTTATCTTTTCGATTTTAAAATCAAAGATAAGTTCGATGGTTTTTGGTAAAATTTATACTTTTATATTGATTTTGGTTTTAATATGGTATAATTCTAAAATGTGAATTCAATACGATATTTGTATTTTTCGAATAGAGAGGCCTAAGAAATTCAACAGGAAACAACCCAAAAATAGATAAAAACAAGAAGCAACACATGCAACAGGCAAAAGAATTTCTTGCCCCTATTTGCATTGTATGCTTCGACCAATGGATCGACCCTAGGGTGGACAATACTATGGGTCGGGTCGACTTATGGGTCGACCCAACCCAGGAGAATTGCACAAGGTTTGAAACACAACCCATATGCAACTTCGGCAATAGTTTTCAGATAACAATGACGATCAGAACGAGCTAAAATTTTGCAAACAAATAAACCAGAGACACTACTTTGCGTTACAACAAAACTAGCACGATTCCGTCAAGAACTGATCAAGTTATAACAGCCCAAATTTGGACTTCAAGTTGTTTCACATAGCAGAATTATAGATGAATAGGAATTTACTGTAACTACATATTCTTGATAAACTCAACGCAGATAAACTAAAAAATATAATTAACTAGAAAGCATAAGTTGCAAGACTCACTTGAAATTAAACCATCAAGGCTAATTTACAAGGAATGATTCTGAGACACCTGGGGATGAAGATATAGTGACAAGCAAAGCACCTGAAAGCTTCACTGTACTTTTCTCCTATTCCTGAAACAACTTGATGAAGATTATACTAAACTAAACTTTGATAAGAACAAGATTGAGATGATTGAATTCTCTTTTCTTTCTTAATTTGAATAAGAGATTAATTTAAAATTTATGAGAAAGGACGTAGACGTTGCTTTAATTTCCTTTGTCATGTTCAACTTCAGGAAGGAGGAAGAATTTCCAAAGAGTATAAAATAAAGTGCGTATATATCTTTTTCCCATTTACAGAAGTATCTTTGGGCTTTGAATTTAGGATCCATACCCAATAAGCCATAGCATTGCAAGTTAGAATGTGTGGCAAATTTTCCTTTCTTAACACCAAGTAACACTATTGCACAATTTACAACTCATATCTCGTTTCAAACTTAAATATTTTAAACATTGATTTGAGCTTGAAATATAAATTAAATATATTTTCCCACTTAAATATTGATTACAAATCAATATTTAATATTTTCAATATTCACTTTTATTATCAAAATATAATCTACAAACATAGATTTGAATAAAATTCTAATTATGTTTAAGATATTTAATTTATTCCAATACACACAATTTTGAAAGTCATTAATTATTTATCTTCTAAAAATCATTGTACAAGTTACCGCTTTTTAAATTAGCAAGGAAACTTGCTTTTACAACATGCAATAGTTAAATATGTTCTAAAGATTAAAAAAACATACAAAGTACAATTTTTCTGAATATAAAGTTGAAATATGTTGTGACTGAATATGGGAAAATGAAAGGTATCCAAACTATAACATCCATGGACAACAAATAAATCATTTTAAGTAACCTAAAGAATATAAAAAGGTTGGAAGCCGACCATAAGTGACTATAGAATATCACTAATTTGAAAAACATAGGTGTAGTCAAACACGTGGAAAGGAGAAAATTGAATTTCTAGAAACATTCATAAAAATAATAGAATTTTCTTACTAGTAGTAGGCAGAAAAATGGAATGATATTTCGTAGAAAAGAAAATCAACCAATGTATTGCCTTGTGCTAAAAAAGTAAAAGACGAAGAAGAAATTGAAGTCCATTTTTCTAAAGGATGTCGAATTCATTTGTTGCACAGTATAGATCAATAGTTAAAGAAAATTAAGCATGAGATAAATTTAATCAATTTATTCTCGTCCTGAAACTATTTTGAGTGGTATTCTATACAACGGTAACTTTTAAACTCACCAAAAGCAGAAATGTGATTATTAACTTGACATAAATATTATTTGTAAATGGAATTATAAAGCGAGCAAACTTTGCAAACAAAACACTACTTAATCACTTCAAAGATGAAACATAATTGTCAAAACATGTGAATGTTTTGGATAGAGGAATATGTTCAAATGAGTAGAAAATTTATAGATATGAGTGTGAACCCGTGCTTTGAACACGGATATGAGAAAATAATATTTGTTGCAGTTCGAAAATTAAATTTTTTTTGATAAATAATCAAAATTTACAATTCAGAGGAAGGAACTAAAAACGTTACTGCAACATCAAATATATGTATTAAAATAAGCATCGAACACTTTTGTACCTGCGAAAAAAACTCAATAATATTATAAATTTTGTTGCTAATGTGCGAAGTAGGAAGTTATGTGTAGTGCACAATTCAACAGTAAATGGTAACTATATTAAGTATTAAGTTAATATATAATATTCATATATGTGTATGTACATAGAAAAATTATAGTACTAAACAATAAAAAAACTCAATATCACGGTCAGTGATTTTTTTTTATAGAGGAGACTATAATGGCTTCTCAATAGTTAAAAAGGCAAATTGAATAAAATGAACGTGTCGTACAAACAATTGACATAAAGAAAAAAAAAACCAACAGAATTATTGGAAAAATTAAAATTTTAAAGAACAAAAAAATAACACCAAAGGTGGAATTTAGCAACGAAAATAATGGTGTATTACCGCTAAAAAAGAAATTGGATACTAATAACGCAGTTAGTAACATGTTTACGCTTGAAAGCAAGCAAGTATTAATGGTCTCTTTTTAAACTCAGCAAAATCAAATATACAATGATAGTTGCATCTTCTTTAACTAAAGAACATAATCAACATGCATACGCATGAGTTAAGGTTTATTTTCAGTACAGATGTAACTAAGAAAGCACAAAAAGTTGCTTAGTGGACGATCATGTCTTTTAAATTTTTACAGTTGTAGGATGCAATTAATGAAAAAAAGATAAAATGTTTTTCTTTCCTTTTATTGGTAAGAATAAAACTTGCCGCGTTGCATCAGGCAGAAGATTTAAGAAGGTTAAATAAGTGCAAATTCCAAAGCAAAATATAAGCATGTAGAACAAACACCAAAAATATTTATTCTTTAATACTCTTTTTTTAGCAACACATGAAAACGGTGGCCCATTCAGTAACGTTAACTGGTTTACAAGATAATCATAACAACCATCAATTTCTGCAACATATACTACAAATAAACCAACAACATAAACTGGCAACAGCCTTAAGAATAAAATTCATTTTCAACTTACACAGTACCAGAAGCATGAAAAATCAAAATGTAGTTAATCTAGCTTGATATCATCACGGAATCGCACCCACGTAGTGCTTGGTTTGCAAAATACCAAACTTCTACATCCGGATCCTCGCTTAGCACTACCAGGCAATGTCTAATAGTTTGGTCCACCACCGACTGATCAACCATGGGAACTAGAGACTGCAATACCTTTTGACATTAAATTTTCTTTTGGGAACCCTGTCATTCGCCGAATTGATGACCACAGGCGGTAATTTATGGCATCTTATATTTTCACCCATGACAGGGGCAAGAAGAGAAATTGAACGAAGAATTTTCATTTGGTATAGATAGTGCGGATTGTTAATATTTTCAAATACCTATTGAGCAATATGATGCATAGACCAATTAGGGTCAAATTCCTCTGCGAGCCTCTTTAGATTATTAACAACTGTCTCTCGAAATGCAAAAACTTATCTCTAAGCCATTGCATGTAAAGAGCACCAAGTTCATCATCAAAGAAATCAACACCAAGCTGACTTGCAAGCAATGGAATATAATAAATGGTAGCCAACCGAACTCGCCAATGTTTATCTTTTTCCAGCTCGACTATTGCAGGTAATAACGACTGAGAAAGAAGAACAATGCCAATGACCTGATTAACCTGATCAAGCTTGCTGACGATACGGATTCAAACATCAGGAATATATACTATTCATATATGATATACTATTCAGAGATTCGGAGAAAGATATATTATGTTTAATTCAAATATGAATAATTCACGGCAAAAATGAGCCGTTTAATTATTCTTTATGTTCAAGTTGACAGGTATATATATACTATTCATATATGATATATAAATTTCACATATGCAGCAAAATGTTTAATCATATAGATCTCACTTATTTAATTAAATCTATTTATTTAATTAAATCAGCATAATTTAACTTTGTCACATTAGCCAAATGAAGTTTTAGTTTGGATAAGGTATGAGCTGTTTACACCATACGAAGGTTTTTTCGACCAATCTAACTTTGCTAAGAAATCGAAAAACATTCCAAACAGTCATAGCAACATGTATAATCAACCATAAACACCAAAGAAACAATTTAACATATTTATATGGATCAAATATACCTAAAACCCATGTTTTTCCCTTAATCCCTTTAATCATGATTTAACCGTACGATTAGCAAAACATGTCCAAATTAACCCAAATTTCTAATAGAGACATAAAATAATATTTCAGAATTTTACCAGATTTTTTTGAGCCATAATTTCGCTAATTATCACTAATTACGCCTAATTACCCGCAATTAGTGAAAAACAACGCAAATTACTCACCTTAGCGACAAACGAATTATAGATACGAACTTCTCTACTGTTTTGGGTCGAATTCCTATGCAACACAGCAGGTCCAACCCGGGTTCGGTGTTGATTTGCCTTGATTTGATGTTAATTAGGCTAATATATGCTTAAACGGTGATTTGGGGGTGATTAAGAAGGTGGAGGCCATTGTTAGGGTTGAAGAGAGGTATGTGGCGGCTGAGAAAATGAAAAATAAATCGTATCCTAACTGATTTCAGCCTCCCCATAACCCTAATCCTGAAATGAGTTATGGGCCTAGCTCCAAATCACCCTAATTAGGCCCGGTTAAGCTATTTCTCATCATTCAAACCTTATTTCAGCCATATCTCCCAAACGGCAAGTCCGTTTAGCTAATGTGACCACTCTACAGAAAGCTAAACCATCATCCAAATCCAATGAAAGTGATTTTAGGTCAAAAATCCTTATCAACAAAAAGTTATAGGCGAAACAAGGTTCGCTAGGGATGTTACTCGAATACTTAAATTTAAATTTAAACTCAAAAAATGGCTTTCAATCCTATACAAGTTGATTCGCCTCCTATAAAACAAACTGTGATAACCCCAAACTCCCATGCCACGGAAGTAAGGATAATCATTGGAATATAAAACATAAACAATAACAATAGAACAGAAATATAGAAATACAGCAGATAAAGTACATCAAAGTTACACTAGAAATAATATTAACATCAGAGTTACACAGCATAGCAAGATCATACTTTGAACAGAATACATTTTCGGCTTAATATAAAATGTCGGCAGCGGAATTTAACATAATATACTAAATGAAGTCTGAACAGCATAACAGAAATGATAGGATCCATCTTCAGCTCCATAGCTATCCAGAATAAGTCTTCTAAAACATGAATACAAGGATATCTGTGCGGAAAAGAGGGCACCTAAGTTTGCAAAGTGAAACAAACTACGAGTCAGTCATGGGACTGGTATGAGAAATATTACTTAACCAATTTAATAATAAGGTTAATCACAGGACCACGTCGCTAACGCGGAACTGGTCTACTCCATTGGATTTCCAGTGCATGAAATAAAGTAAATCATTAAACAACGCAATGCTTTTATGAAAAATTAAGCCACTATAAGACTCAAGTCCCATCACACAATGCAACGCAAACCGAAGGATAAAGTTTTACCTTATAATGGCCAAAATATGCTTGATACGTATAAAAAAAATTGATATTATTATTAGTGTCTATATGTTTCAAAAACATTTTCAATCATAATGTATCAATCATAGATGGCATAGCTACCATATACTATGTCGCCACACTAGCATTAAAATCAAAACTGCGCGGTGTTGTATTGGAAGTTGAATTTCCATCATGAACCAAGGCAAGGGATCGTCCTTACCGAATTCGAGACAATCTATCCCATGTCTCAGGATCAGTCGCAACTGCACCTTGGATCTTCAGGGCATGTCCACAAATACTTTAGTGGATTGGTAATTCCGGAAGAATACGTTTCTCTGCCCTATATGGGGCATAAATTTAGAGCCACTAGGGACTCAAATCCGAGGCACCTCATTCCATCATCCACATAAGTAAAAATGTCTGAGCTCCATACCATGACACCACACCTAGTTAGAAAGAAATGTATGTCCTCCCTGCAGTCCTCTCCCATTTTTGGTTCATATCGAGGTGTGAGGCTCGCGAAGTAACGCTATACAAAAAGATATGCTAATTAAAGTTGTTCTTTGATCATGAACCACAAGGCTCTACTTTTCAACAATAAGCCTTCATCATTTGCATCTTGGCATGCCACACTGACACTTCACGTCATGCGACTGATGTCTACCAATATATAACCTTTGAGTTCGTAAGTCTCAGAGAAGGGTGTTAAGCAAGAGAATAAATTCTCTTCCACCAAACAGATATATATTTAATAAAAATCAATCAGCACATAATAAAATCCAATGTCAGACACACATCCATTTACAAGTCCGTTCTGTGTCTGAATGAAACCGGTGACACCTTATTCCTCGTTCCATATATCCAATGCGGAAGAGAGGCTCTCGCATATCTGGACAATCAACAAGTATGTCGGACAACTACCACTGTAACCCATTCCTAGGAGCTAACCAATCTAGGGCATCAATAGTCATTTATTCGATATGAAGATAGCCGGTGTTCAACCACCTCCTTCATATCTTAAACTTCTAATCATTGTATAATTATTTGAAATGGGAATTAACTTGGCCTTTTCAAATAATTCGCGAATACATATAATTCAAGTCATTTCTTTTCATTCCATATCGTTTATAATATTTTATAATGATTTATTGCTATTTTTATTTATATAATAACAGCTCATTTTAATTATTCGACTCTTCAGGTCGTTTGTAAAATTCCGTAAATTTCGAGCATTTAAGTCATTGAATAAATTTAATTATTTAATTTAAATTGGTTTTAAGATAAATTTTTCGATGTTATTCATGAACTATTTCAAATTAATTTCTAATAAACAACAATTTCTAATTAGATAAATAGTGATTTGTAATAATTGGGATTATTATCAAATTGTACATATATTTGTAATAATTAACTTTAAAACTATTGATAATAAATTAATTAATGTTCCCAATTTAAATTGTATAAGAGAAATTGTAATATAATGAGGTGGCAACGATATATAATGCATGTTTTAACTAGCATCGTTAACGAAAATTAATGCTAAGATTTATAATCAAATAAATAATACACATAATTTCTCTGCACATTCACATTTCATGCATGTTTATCTTCTTTCCCCTTCTTTTTCTACTTTCTTCAAATTCGCTACCTCCTTTCTCTCCACTTTATTTCTTCCTTAATAACGCATTTATTTCTTTCCTACGTTTTACTAATTTACTTCCCTTCATTTTATTAATTTCATTCTTTTCATTCTATTTTCATGCATCTTATTTCATTTACGTATTCTCGTTCTTTACATTTCCATCACCTTATTTTTCCTTCCCCTTTTGTTTTAATATTTATGTTCGCAGCCTCTTTATTTTGTCTGTCTAAATTTAGCTCACTCATTCAGTTTCCTTTTAAACCCAAGCAATTATTGAATAAATAAATGTTGGATACATACGTACATAATAATCAAAAAAATTGTTGCATGCACATTAATTGTTCCCACTCATATTATTTTCTTTTTCTTTTTTTATGCATGCATCAGCTGAAATGTTATACACTTTAAATGCACGGCATTAATTTCCTTTCCCTTTTTTCAATATTACGTATGTTTAAAAAAAAAGAGGATTGTTAAAGGGACTACACATTTTGTTAAGGGGGGCATAATTTTAAGGAGACTCCAAAAAAGAAAAAGAGACATAACTACTTATGGCTTGTTACTTATGTTAAACTCTAACTTACTAAATTCAACGCAAATGACAAACATGGGAATTACTAAACATCTCAGTTACGCAAATTAGATACAACATATTAGATTAAAAATTTTGTTTCTGCATTTATTTTAAATTAACCATAACAATTCTAATATGAAATTACAATTAATTACCTAATCCAATGCCTTTTGATCACCCATGATACTTTCTTGTGTCTCCATTAAATTAAATATATAAATTTTTTGTTTTTATGTGCATCATCAAATTATTAACACTAGTGTGTAACCCGTGCATTGCAAACGACAATACTATCAAAAATAATATTTATTTTTTTAATGTTAAAATGTGGATTTTGTTATGCAATATATGATAAATTTTAACGTGAAATATATACGCTATTAATTAAAATTAAAATTATTATTTATATTTAATAGTTTACATAAACAACTTGCATGTGTGTATTTGAGAATTTTTTAATCATTTTTGTTGATATAGATATACATGTTGAAATTAATATGTGTTAATAATTTATTTGATGAATCAACAAATATTATTTAACAGAATTTGTTTTAATAGGTTAAATGTAAAAATACGAAGTTAGTTTAACTGTATAACATAGTAGAAAGAATTAAAAAGAAATTTGCAAAAAAATTTTATAAATTTGTTGTGGAGTTACCAATGTCGAAATTATATATTATAATATAATATATAGTAAATTATTGATATAAATGAATCACAATTAATTTACAAATTAAAATTTTCATTATTGTTGATATACATAGTTCATGTTATGTGATTTATACATACTTACAATTGCATGAAAAAAATACCTTTATTTTTTTTGGCATGCACATTAATACATACTTACAGTTGCATGAAAAAAATACCTTTATTTTTGTTATGTGATTTATACATACTTACAGTTGCATGAAAAAGAATGTTATAATCAAAATTTTTTTTGCATGCACATTAATTATTCCCACTCATATTATTTTCTTTTTCTTTTTTTGTTTATGCATGCATTAGCTAAAATATTATATACCTTAAATGCATGGTATTAATTTCCTTTCCCTTTTTCAATTTGATGTACGTTTTAAAAAAGAAAATTACATAGGAAGAATTCAAGCTTTTGAAATATTGCCATGAATGACCGGAATGAGTTGAAATGTCCTTCATTCATTTGAAATTAAGTTTAAATATAAAGATGGTATGTCTATTAGTACACAAAAATCTATCATGTTATGATCTTCGACATTCACGGGCTGCGGAACTCAAGAAATGCAATCGGTTCATTTCTAGGAAGACAGATCCATAACAGCAACAAAATTTATCAAATACATAATTTTTGGAATAGTTTAAATATGTTATGGTTTATGCACAGAATAAAATCAGAAAAATTCGGGCAGAGCGAAGAAATCTAATGCTATATTTTTATCGAGTAACAGAGTAAACATCAACCCGAATGCACCCTTTGGAAGGAAAACCGATTATAGATTCTTACTAACCACTACTGATTTACAAACAAAATCAATACATAAGATTTTGGTTAGAATGAAGTTTAATGATGCATAAAATATTGAATTGCTTAAAGCAACAAATCAGGTTTTTTAACTCAAGTAGAACAGATTGAGTCGACAAAGGTTGAGTATAATTAGGTTGACCAACAAACTACCAGGCTGCCTCACAGGTGCAACCGAAGCAAGGGCACTACAATCGTCTGATATAGCAATGGAAAATGAGGCATAATGGTTGAACCAGATGTGATTAGTAAAGGGAAGAGCATCCAACCGGTGATGATGAGTTGGAGACATCTTTGCCTCTTTAAAAACGCAGCTGACTGAAGTTTCCCTAAATGATGAAAATATGCATCTCATCAATTCCAAGGTTATTGGCAACCAAAGAGTCAAAAGAAAAACAACCTTTTGATTCAGTTACAAAATGGCACTTGGTTTCAGATATTAAAGAAGGGGAAAGGCATCATAAAAGGAAGGAAATAAATTAAAATCATGATCTTTCAATTTTACAATTCAACGGATACCCATGGAGGCTGGTGTGTTGAATATAACTCAGTAATTGTAATAATATAATAGTATAGATTAGGTATTCATTACAAAAGCAACTAATAAACAAACAACAAAGTGAAGTTGAAAAAAAAAATTGCTTATATGATGTTGTATACCATAGAAAGTCAAATTAGTTAGCAAAGGAGAAACAAATGCAAAATAGCCATAAATGGATTTTCTATGGGCGATAGCATTATCATTTAATTAGGAAATTTCAACGCCGATTAAAATTTAATGAAGAAGCCCATAATAGTAGCACTGGGCATGAGAAAACAAACATAATTGCGGATTCACCAATTACGGCTATCAAAATATGTAACGATCCAAGAATTTTTGACCCCGAAAATCGACATAAAATCACCGTGTCGCCTATTCAAGCATCGAAAACACTGGATTGTTATTAGAAAGAAATTAGAGGGTGAGGAAGAGAGAAAGAAATGTTAGAATAGAAGAAATAAGAATAAGACACATCAAAATCTCACAGCGGAACGATTAAATATAATACATCAAATAACTTTATAAAGGAAACTACATATATACATACCAATCATCAGAGTACATCATACATCAGACATAGTGGTAAATAACTTTGAATAACTATCGGTGAAGCCTCCTGCTTCTAGCTCCTGAATTCCAAGCGGAACCTGACCTGTAAATATACTCGGTCTGACCCGAGAAATCGGGAATATAATCCAAAGGAATAATTTCTGTAAATTGAACTGGATTTGGAAAATCTAAGTGTAGTGATTAATCTAAGTGGGTAGATTGGGATATTTCATGTTGATTGATGCATAGTAGATCCATATATCTATATTGATTGTTGTTTATACACCAGCATTCATGGGGGTAAACACGTTCCGCGTTAGCGGCGTGGTCCCGTGATATGCCATATGATTTATATAAGGTTATAACTGTTTAGAGTTTCTCACACCAGTCCCATGACTGACCTGTAGTTTGCTTTTCCCTTGCGAACTTGGGTGCCCCTATTTCCCATACGGGCAGTCGAGTAGTTTTATTTTGCAGATTTATGAGCAGGATTCTGGATTGAAGCTTTAAGCCATGTCCAGGCATTTACAGTCTTCCGCTGTGTAGTTTATATTTCCGCTGTGCATTGTTTTACATTTATGTAAATTTATCTTCCGCTGTGTATTATTTTCGATATACTCTGATATTCTGTACTCTGATTATTATGATGTTTATAGATGTCTTCTATTTGTTCTGATGTGTTGTATACCCAGAGTTAGCGTATGCAGGATTCGAACAGTCTTGGTCGGTTTAGCGATCGATTAGGACCGAGCGAAATCCGTGTCGTTACAGCATCCCTAGTTGAATTCCCGTAGCACAATAGA
Source organism: Allium sativum (assembly GCA_030737875.1). Taxonomy (NCBI): domain Eukaryota; kingdom Viridiplantae; phylum Streptophyta; class Magnoliopsida; order Asparagales; family Amaryllidaceae; genus Allium; species Allium sativum. The sequence continues at coordinate 847,990,080 of CM060918.1, forward strand.
CCTTGGAACACTATTTGGGTTCCCACTTTTTAGTACATCTCAGAACCATATATGTATTCCTCAACAGATCATGGAATTGCACATAGATTCCTATACCTCAAAAGTTCTTAGAATCGCATAAGGATTCCTACATCCTGAATAAATCACAAATAACTACATGTGTTCGAGCATCTCAAACAGATCTCGAGTCCCCACATAGAGTCCACTTCACCACTACTTTAAAAATATGGAACTCGTATACTAGGTTTGAAGTGGTTTTCGATAAGTAGAACACTTATCAAAACTAATTTGATAGATTTCTGACTAAGTTCTATAGTCAATTAATCAAATAACAAGTCGAAAATAGATGATTTTATGTGGAAAACAATCCTTACATATTTTCCATAACAAACGAATGAACATCGAAAGCACTATCAAGTCACATAACATGATTTACGCACAAAGCACGATTTGATCATATAAATGACTTCCTATCCCTTTCACATTTAATTAAACCTTCATTAATTTAAACTTTTTTATTTGTAGAACTTCTTTTATCTGACTTCATTCATCAATCAAAACTTATACTTGATTATTATTCCTTTATATAATTATGTATATGTTCACATATAAAAAGTATATGCTTATATTCTACTATTTCTCGATTCCTTTATGGTCTTCAATAATTCAAGAAGTATTCATATACTTATCTCTATGGTATAAGTATATTCAAAAATCATATGCAAGATTTACTTTCTATAAAATATAATCAAAGAGGTTGAAACAATTTCTTAATAAGAACCTTTTCACTTTTATAAGTTAAAATATCTTCTTTATTGTCTTTATCTTGAAAGATATAATACTTAATACCATCTTTAAAATCTTATTATTGAAGATCTAATTATACTCTAAGTTGTCAAACAATATGTTTCTTGTTTAACTATTATTCATGGGTTTAAAAACAAATCCTACTAGAGCATCGTTTACTACAACCCCAAAACCATTACTTTTAAAATTTATCTTTTAAACATTTATTCAAATACCCAATTATAATTTCTTCATGCTAATAATTTACTTAGATACAAAGAATTATCTTCCTAAAGACAATTATTTTACATGTTGTTACATATATGTCTTGATAAGACTTAAGTAGTTTCATAGCACTTTATTTACCAACAAGCATTATAATTCATAGATTACCACTTTTTTAAATAACTTCTCTTATTTAATGGCTGAAACTATTCATTAGCTTTTTGCAACACTAATTAATTAAGTAAAAAAGTAGTGGTAACCACTTGAAGACAGTGCATCATAAAAATAAATTTGAATTTAATGAGTACCATTTCCTAGCAAGAGATATTTTCTAATACTGGTTGATACCATTCTTTATCTTAAGTAAATTGTATAAGGATATAATTACTTTTGCTACAAACTCTATAAATATCCATAAGCTTCTCTATCACAGTTATACATCTCAATGGGCAATATATTCTTTCGGAATATTGCATTATTTTGCTTCCTTTTGACATTTCTATTTAGCTCTATAAAGTGTAATGAGCAAACTGAGATTCCATATTACCTTGTAAACTCTAAGAATTTGATACAATTATCTCATGGAAGTCCAACACAAGAATTCATATCATCGCCCCATACACTTTTCGAAGTTGATTCCTCATATGCAAATACATTGTTAAGAGAAGATGACCATGAATTATCATTTGATAATCATCTTTTGATGAAGAGGAAAAGACCCTATCCTAAGCCCCCAAAGATACCAAAGCCTCCTCCTCCATCTACTCCAAATAGTATGTTTAGTTCAGTGGATAGAAGTGATTCGTTTGAAAAAGATAGCATATCTTTCGACGATCATAAGTTGATGAAACGTAAAAGGCCTTATCCTAAACCACCAAAAATACCAAAGCCTCCACCTCCATCTCCTCCGAAATCTATGCAAGAAGCGTCATCAATTAGGGAGGATGCAACTTTGGTTAAAGATCACACTCTAATGAAGAGAAATCGACCGTATCCAAAGCCACCAAAGATACCAAAGCCACCACCTCCATCTCCACCTCCGTCTCCACCTAATACTCGTTTTGGTTCATTAGAAAGAGATGGTTTTCTAGGAAATAATGGTAATACACAAATATTCATGGACCACCAATTCATGAAAAGAAAAAGACCATATCCTAAGCCACCAAAGATTCCAAAGCCTCCACCTCCTGCTGGTCCGAGAACAGAAATTACTTCATTATATGGTGAGAGTTCATCAGATTATATTTTGCATAAACCAATACATATAAACCATCAAATGATGAAGAGGAAACGACCATATCCTAAGCCACCCAAGATACCAAAGCCTCCACCTCCGTCTAATCCACCGTCTGGTGGTAGGACAAAATTTAGAGGTCCTCGGTTACAGTGATCCAAACTAATGACATATATCTTAGTGTTGGACCATTTGATATGCCAATGGATGCAACTTATGTTTGGCCTGTTACATTATTGCATGAAGTGGAACATGTATGGGAAGTTGTTCAATAAAATACCATTTATGTAATAAGTGTTATTAATTGTATGGTTGGAAATAAAAGCTTGATATTTGAACCTTAAAATTTTATGTTTGCCATTGATTATTTATTTTGCGCTTCAAGTACCCATTTTTTCTTTTATTCAATGGCTTGCTAATAGAGTAGAAGAAAAATAAATTTTGCTGATAGTATTAAATACTTATAACCACCTTAATAAGTTTACTTTTGATCAGACTTTATCTTTTCGATTTTAAAATCAAAGATAAGTTCGATGGTTTTTGGTAAAATTTATACTTTTATATTGATTTCGATTTTAATATGGTATAATTCTAAAATGTGAATTCAATATGATATTTGTATTTTTCGAATAGAGAGGCCTAAAAAATTCAACAGGAAACAACCCAAAAATAGATAAAAACAAGAAGCAACACATGCAACAGGCAAAAGAATTTCTTGCCCCTATTTGCATTGTATGCTTCGACCAATGGATCGACCCTAGGGTGGAAATACTATGGGTCGGGTCGACTTATGGGTCGACCCAACCCAGGAGAATTGCACAAGGTTTGAAACACAACCCATATGCAACTTCGGCAATAGTTTTCAGATAACAATGACGATCAGAACGAGCTAAAATTTTGCAAACAAATAAACCAGAGACACTACTTTGCGTTACAACAAAACTAGCACGATTCCGTCAAGAACTGATCAAGTTATAACAGCCCAAATTTGGACTTCAAGTTGTTTCACATAGCAGAATTATAGATGAATAGGAATTTACTGTAACTACATATTCTTGATAAACTCAACGCAGATAAACTAAAAAATATAATTAACTAGAAAGCATAAGTTGCAAGACTCACTTGAAATTAAACCATCAAGGCTAATTTACAAGGAATGATTCTGAGACACCTGGGGATGAAGATATAGTGACAAGCAAAGCACCTGAAAGCTTCACTGTACTTTTCTCCTATTCCTGAAACAACTTGATGAAGATTATACTAAACTAAACTTTGATAAGAACAAGATTGAGATGATTGAATTCTCTTTTCTTTCTTAATTTGAATAAGAGATTAATTTAAAATTTATGAGAAAGGACGTAGACGTTGCTTTAATTTCCTTTGTCATGTTCAACTTCAGGAAGGAGGAAGAATTTCCAAAGAGTATAAAATAAAGTGCGTATATATCTTTTTCCCATTTACAGAAGTATCTTTGGGCTTTGAATTTAGGATCCATACCCAATAAGCCATAGCATTGCAAGTTAGAATGTGTGGCAAATTTTCCTTTCTTAACACCAAGTAACACTATTGCACAATTTACAACTCATATCTCGTTTCAAACTTAAATATTTTAAACATTGATTTGAGCTTGAAATATAAATTAAATATATTTTCCCACTTAAATATTGATTACAAATCAATATTTAATATTTTCAATATTCACTTTTATTATCAAAATATAATCTACAAACATAGATTTGAATAAAATTCTAATTATGTTTAAGATATTTAATTTATTCCAATACACACAATTTTGAAAATCATTAATTATTTATCTTCTAAAAATCATTGTACAAGTTACCGCTTTTTAAATTAGCAAGGAAACTTGCTTTTACAACATGCAATAGTTAAATATGTTCTAAAGATTAAAAAAACATACAAAGTACAATTTTTCTGAATATAAAGTTGAAATATGTTGTGACTGAATATGGGAAAATGAAAGGTATCCAAACTATAACATCCATGGACAACAAATTAAATCATTTTAAGTAACCTAAAGAATATAAAAAGGTTGGAAGCCGACCATAAGTGACTATAGAATATCACTAATTTGAAAAACATAGGTGTAGTCAAACACGTGGAAAGGAGAAAATTGAATTTCTAGAAACATTCATAAAAATAATAGAATTTTCTTACTAGTAGTAGGCAGAAAAATGGAATGATATTTCGTAGAAAAGAAAATCAACCAATGTATTGCCTTGTGCTAAAAAAGTAAAAGACGAAGAAGAAATTGAAGTCCATTTTTCTAAAGGATGTCGAATTCATTTGTTGCACAGTATAGATCAATAGTTAAAGAAAATTAAGCATAAGATAAATTTAATCAATTTATTCTCGTCCTGAAACTATTTTGAGTGGTATTCTATACAACGGTAACTTTTAAACTCACCAAAAGCAGAAATGTGATTATTAACTTGACATAAATATTATTTGTAAATGGAATTATAAAGCGAGCAAACTTTGCAAACAAAACACTACTTAATCACTTCAAAGATGAAACATAATTGTCAAAACATGTGAATGTTTTGGATAGAGGAATATGTTCAAATGAGTAGAAAATTTATAGATATGAGTGTGAACCCGTGCTTCGAACACGGATATGAGAAAATAATATTTGTTGCAGTTCGAAAATTAAATTTTTTTTGATAAATAATCAAAATTTACAATTCAGAGGAAGGAACTAAAAACGTTACTGCAACATCAAATATATGTATTAAAATAAGCATCGAACACTTTTGTACCTGCGAAAAAAACTCGATAATATTATAAATTTTGTTGCTAATGTGCGAAGTAGGAAGTTATGTGTAGTGCACAATTCAACAGTAAATGGTAACTATATTAAGTATTAAGTTAATATATAATATTCATATATGTGTATGTACATAGAAAAATTATAGTACTAAACAATAAAAAAACTCAATATCACGGTCAGTGATTTTTTTTTATAGAGGAGACTATAATGGCTTCTCAATAGTTAAAAAGGCAAATTGAATAAAATGAACGTGTCGTACAAACAATTGACATAAAGAAAAAAAAACCAACAGAATTATTAGAAAAATTAAAATTTTAAAGAACAAAAAAATAACACCAAAGGTGGAATTTAGCAACGAAAATAATGGTGTATTACCGCTAAAAAAGAAATTGGATACTAATAACGCAGTTAGTAACATGTTTACGCTTGAAAGCAAGCAAGTATTAATGGTCTCTTTTTAAACTCAGCAAAATCAAATATACAATGATAGTTGCATCTTCTTTAACTAAAGAACATAATCAACATGCATACGCATGAGTTAAGGTTTATTTTCAGTACAGATGTAACTAAGAAAGCACAAAAAATTGTAGCCCCTTAGTGGACGATCATGTCTTTTAAATTTTTACAGTTGTAGGATGCAATTAATGAAAAAAAGATAAAATGTTTTTCTTTCCTTTTATTGGTAAGAATAAAACTTGCCGCGTTGCATCAGGCAGAAGATTTAAGAAGGTTAAATAAGTGCAAATTCCGAAGCAAAATATAAGCATGTAGAACAAACACCAAAAATATTTATTCTTTAATACTCTTTTTTTAGCAACGCATGAAAACGGTGGCCCATTCAGTAACGTTAACTGGTTTACAAGATAATCATAACAACCATCATTTTCTGCAACATATACTACAAATAAACCAACAACATAAACTGGCAACAGCCTTAAAAATAAAGTTCATTTTCAACTTACACAGTACCAGAAGCATGAAAAATCAAAATGTAGTTAATCTAGCTTGATATCATCACGGAATCGCACCCACGTAGTGCTTGGTTTGCAAAATACCAAACTTCTACATCCGGATCCTCGCTTAGCACTACCAGGCAATGTCTAATAGTTTGGTCCACCACCGACTGATCAACCATGGGAACTAGAGACTGCAATACCTTTTGACATTAAATTTTCTTTTGGGAACCCTGTCATTCGCCGAATTGATGACCACAGGCGGTAATTTATGGCCTCTTATATTTTCACCCATGACAGGGGCAAGAAGAGAAATTGAACGAAGAATTTTCATTTGGTATAGATAGTGCGGATTGTTAATATTTTCAAATACCTATTGAGCAATATGATGCATAGACCAATTAGGGTCAAATTCCTCTGCGAGCCTCTTTAGATTATTAACAACTGTCTCTCGAAATGCAAAAACTTATCTCTAAGCCATTGCATGTAAAGAGCACCAAGTTCATCATCAAAGAAATCAACACCAAGCTGACTTGCAAGCAATGGAATATAATAAATGGTAGCCAACCGAACTCGCCAATGTTTATCTTTTTCCAGCTCGACTATGGCAGGTAATAACGACTGAGAAAGAAGAACAATGCCGATGACCTGATTAACCTGATCAAGCTTGCTGACGATACGGATTCAAACATCAGGAATATATACTATTCATATATGATATACTATTCAGAGATTCGGAGAAAGATATATTATGTTTAATTCAAATATGAATAATTCACGGCAAAAATGAGCCGTTTAATTATTCTTTATGTTCAAGTTGACAGGTATATATATACTATTCATATATGATATATAAATTTCACATATGCAGCAAAATGTTTAATCATATAAATTTCACTTATTTAATTAAATCTATTTATTTAATTAAATCAGCATAATTTAACTTTGTCACATTAGCCAAATGAAGTTTTAGTTTGGATAAGGTATGAGCTGTTTACACCATACGAAGGTTTTTTCGACCAATCTAACTTTGCTAAGAAATCGAAAAACATTCCAAACAGTCATAGCAACATGTATAATCAACCATAAACACCAAAGAAACAATTTAACATATTTATATGGATCAAATATACCTAAAACCCATGTTTTTCCCTTAATCCCTTTAATCATGATTTAACCGTACGATTAGCAAAACATGTCCAAATTAACCCAAATTTCTAATAGAGGCATAAAATAATATTTCAGAATTTTACCAGATTTTTTTGAGCCATAATTTCGCTAATTATCACTAATTACGCCTAATTACCCGCAATTAGTGAAAAACAACGCAAATTACTCACCTTAGCGACAAACGAATTATAGATACGAACTTCTCTACTGTTTTGGGTCGAATTCCTATGCAACACAGCAGGTCCAACCCGGGTTCGGTGTTGATTTGCCTTGATTTGATGTTAATTAGGCTAATATATGCTTAAACGGTGATTTGGGGGTGATTAAGAAGGTGGAGGCCATTGTTAGGGTTGAAGAGAGGTATGTGGCGGCTGAGAAAATGAAAAATAAATCGTATCCTAACTGATTTCAGCCTCCCCATAACCCTAATCCTGAAATGGGTTATGGGCCTAGCTCCAAATCACCCTAATTAGGCCCGGTTAAGCTATTTCTCACCTTTCAAACCTTATTTCAGCCATATCTCCCAAACGGCAAGTCCGTTTAGCTAATGTGACCACTCTACAGAAAGCTAAACCATCATCCAAATCCAATGAAAGTGATTTTAGGTCAAAAATCCTTATCAACAAAAAGTTATAGGCGAAACAAGGTTCGCTAGGGATGTTACTCGAATACTTGAATTTAAATTTAAACTCAAAAAATGGCTTTCAATCCTATACAAGTTGATTCGCCTCCTATAAAACAAACTGTGATAACCCCAAACTCCCATGCCACGGAAGTAAGGATAATCATTGGAATATAAAACATAAACAATAACAATAGAACAGAAATATAGAAATACAGCAGATAAAGTACATCAAAGTTACACTGGAAATAATATTAACATCAGAGTTACACAGCATAGCAAGATCATACTTTGAACAGAATACATTTTCGGCTTAATATAAAATGTCGGCAGCGGAATTTAACATAATATACTAAATGAAGTCTGAACAGCATAACAGAAATGATAGGATCCATCTTCAGCTCCATAGCTATCCAGAATAAGTCTTCTAAAACATGAATACAAGGATATCTGTGCGGAAAAGAGGGCACCTAAGTTTGCAAAGTGAAACAAACTACGAGTCAGTCATGGGACTGGTATGAGAAATATTACTTAACCAATTTAATAATAAGGTTAATCACAGGACCACGTCGCTAACGCGGAACTGGTCTACTCCATTGGATTGCCAGTGCATGAAATAAAGTAAATCATTAAACAACGCAATGCTTTTATGAAAAATTAAGCCACTATAAGACTCAAGTCCCATCACACAATGCAACGCAAACCGAAGGATAAAGTTTTACCTTATAATGGCCAAAATATGCTTGATACGTATAAAAAAAATTGATATTATTATTAGTGTCTATATGTTTCAAAAACATTTTCAATCATAATGTATCAATCATAGATGGCATAGCTACCATATACTATGTCGCCACACTAGCATTAAAATCAAAACTGCGCGGTGTTGTATTGGAAGTTGAATTTCCATCATGAACCAAGGCAAGGGATCGTCCTTACCGAATTCGAGACAATCTATCCCATGTCTCAGGATCAGTCGCAACTGCACCTTGGATCTTCAGGGCAGGTCCACAAATACTTTAGTGGATTGGTAATTCCGGAAGAATACGTTTCTCTGCCCTATACGGGGCATAAATTTAGAGCCACTAGGGACTCAAATCCGAGGCACCTCATTCCATCATTCACATAAGTAAAAATGTCTGAGCTCCATACCATGACACCACTCCTAGTTAGAAAGAAATGTATGTCCTCCCTGCAGTCCTCTCCCATTTTTGGTTCATACCGAGGTGTGAGGCTCGCGAAGTAACGCTATACAAAAAGATATGCTAATTAAAGTTGTTCTTTGATCATGAACCACAAGGCTCTACTTTTCAACAATAAGCCTTCATCATTTGCATCTTGGCATGCCACACTGACACTTCACGTCATGCGACTGATGTCTACCAATATATAACCTTTGAGTTCGTAAGTCTCAGAGAAGGGTGTTAAGCAAGAGAATAAATTCTCTTCCACCAAACAGATATATATTTAATAAAAATCAATCAGCACATAATAAAATCCAATGTCAGACACACATCCATTTACAAGTCCGTTCTGTGTCTGAATGAAACCGGTGACACCTTATTCCTCGTTCCATATATCCAATGCGGAAGAGAGGCTCTCGCATATCTGGACAATCAACAAGTACGTCGGACAACTACCACTGTAACCCATTCCTAGGAGCTAACCAATCTAGGGCATCAATAGTCATTTATTCGATATGAAGATAGCCGGTGTTCAACCACCTCCTTCATATCTTAAACTTCTAATCATTGTATAATTATTTGAAATGGGAATTAACTTGGCCTTTTCAAATAATTCGCGAATACATATAATTCAAATCATTTCTTTTCATTCCATATCGTTTATAATATTTTATAATGATTTATTGCTATTTTTATTTATATAATAACAGCTCATTTTAATTATTCGACTCTTCAGGTCGTTTGTAAAATTCCGTAAATTTCGAGCATTTAAGTCATTGAATAAATTTAATTATTTAATTTAAATTGGTTTTAAGATAAATTTTTCGATGTTATTCATGAACTATTTCAAATTAATTTCTAATAAACAACAATTTCTAATTAGATAAATAGTGATTTGTAATAATTGGGATTATTATCAAATTGTACATATATTTGTAATAATTAACTTTAAAACTATTGATAATAAATTAATTAATGTTCCCAATTTAAATTGTATAAGAGAAATTGTAATATAATGAGGTGGCAACGATATATAATGCATGTTTTAACTAGCATCGTTAACGAAAATTAATGCTAAGATTTATAATCAAATAAATAATACACATAATTTCTCTGCACATTCACATTTCATGCATGTTTATCTTCTTTCCCCTTCTTTTTCTACTTTCTTCAAATTCGCTACCTCCTTTCTCTCCACTTTATTTCTTCCTTAATAACGCATTTATTTCTTTCCTACGTTTTACTAATTTACTTCCCTTCATTTTATTAATTTCATTCTTTTCATTCTATTTTCATGCATCTTATTTCATTTACGTATTCTCGTTCTTTACATTTCCATCACCTTATTTTTCCTTCCCCTTTTGTTTTAATATTTATGTTCGCAGCCTCTTTATTTTGTCTGTCTAAATTTAGCTCACTCATTCAGTTTCCTTTTAAACCCAAGCAATTATTGAATAAATAAATGTAGGATACATACGTACATAATAATCAAAAAAATTGTTGCATGCACATTAATTGTTCCCACTCATATTATTTTCTTTTTCTTTTTTTATGCATGCATCAGCTGAAATATTATACACTTTAAATGCACGGCATTAATTTCCTTTCCCTTTTTTCAATATTACGTATGTTTAAAAAAAAGAGGATTGTTAAAGGGACTACACATTTTGTTAAGGGGGGCATAATTTTAAGGAGACTCCAAAAAAGAAAAAGAGACATAACTACTTATGGCTCGTTACTTATGTTAAACTCTAACTTACTAAATTCAACGCAAATGACAAACTTGGGAATTACTAAACATCTCAGTTACGCAAATTAGATACAACATATTAGATTAAAATTTTTGTTTCTGCATTTATTTTAAATTAACAATAACAATTCTAATATGAAATTACAATTAATTACCTAATCCAATGCCTTTTGATCACCCATGATACTTTCTTGTGTCTCCATTAAATTAAATATATATATTTTTTGTTTTTATGTGCATCATCAAATTATTAACACTAGTGTGTAACCCGTGCATTGCACACGACAATACTATCAAAAATAATATTTATTTTTTTAATGTTAAAATGTGGATTTTGTTATGAAATATATGATAAATTTTAACGTGAAATATATACGCTATTAATTAAAATTAAAATTATTATTTATATTTAATAGTTTACATAAACAACTTGCATGTGTGTATTTGAGAATTTTTTAATCATTTTTGTTGATATAGATATACATGTTGAAATTAATATGTGTTAATAATTTATTTGATGAATCAACAAATATTATTTAACAGAATTTGTTTTAATAGGTTAAATGTAAAAATACGAAGTTAGTTTAACTGTATAACATAGTAGAAAGAATTAAAAAGAAATTTGCAAAAAAAAAATTCTAAATTTGTTGTGGAGTTACCAATGTCGAAAATATATATTGTAATATAATATATAGTAAATTATTGATATAAATGAATCACAATTAATTTACAAATTAAAATTTTCATTATTGTTGATATACATAGTTCATGTTATGTGATTTATACATACTTACAGTTGCATGAAAAAAATACCTTTATTTTTTTTGGCATGCACATTAATACATACTTACAGTTGCATGAAAAAAATACCTTTATTTTTGTTATGTGATTTATACATACTTACAGTTGCATGAAAAAGAATGTTATAATCAAAATTTTTTTTGCATGCACATTAATTATTCCCACTCATATTATTTTCTTTTTCTTTTTTTGTTTATGCATGCATTAGCTAAAATATTATATACCTTAAATGCATGGTATTAATTTCCTTTCCCTTTTTCAATTTGATGTACGTTTTAAAAAAGAAAATTACATAGGAAGAATTCAAGCTTTTGAAATATTGCCATGAATGACCGGAATGAGTTGAAATGTCCTTCATTCATTTGAAATTAAGTTTAAATATAAAGATGGTATGTCTATTAGTACACAAAAATCTATCATGTTATGATCTTCGACATTCACGGGCTGCGGAACTCAACAAATGCAATCGGTTCATTTCTAGGAAGACAGATCTATAACAGCAACAAAATTTATCAAATGCATAATTTTTGGAATAGTTTAAATATGTTATGGTTTATGCACAGAATAAAATCAGAAAAATTCGGGCAGAGCGAAGAAATCTAATGCTATATTTTTATCGAGTAACAGAGTAAACATCAACCCGAATGCACCCTTTGGAAGGAAAACCGATTATAGATTCTTACTAACCACTACTGATTTACAAACAAAATCAATACATAAGATTTTGGTTAGATGGAAGTTTAATGATGCATAAAATATTGAATTGCTTAAAGCAACAAATCAGGTTTTTTACCTCAAGTAGAACAGATTGAGTCGACAAAGGTAGAGTATAATTAGGTTGACCAACAAACTACCAGGCTGCCTCACAGGTGCAACCGAAGCAAGGGCACTACAATCGTCTGATATAGCAATGGAAAATGAGGCATAATGGTTGAACCAGATGTGATTAGTAAAGGGAAGAGCATCCAACCGGTGATGATGAGTTGGAGACATCTTTGCCTCTTTAAAAACGCAGCTGACTGAAGTTTCCCTAAATGATGAAAATATGCATCTCATCAATTCCAAGGTTAGCAGCCAAAGAGTCAAAAGAAAAACAACCTTTTGATTCAGTTACAAAATGGCACTTGGTTTCAGATATTAAAGAAGGGGAAAGGCATCATAGAAGGAAGGAAATAAATTAAAATCATGATCTTTCAATTTTACAATTCAACGGATACCCATGGAGGCTGGTGTGTTGAATATAACTCAGTAATTGTAATAATATAATAGTATAGATTAGGTATTCATTACAAAAGCAACTAATAAACAAACAACAAAGTGAAGTTGAAAAAAATTTTTGCTTATATGATGTTGTATACCATAGAAAGTCAAATTAGTTAGCAAAGGAGAAACAAATGCAAAATAGCCATAAATGGATTTTCTATAGGCGATAGCATTACCATTTAATTAGGAAATTTCAACGCCGATTAAAATTTAATGAAGAAGCCCATAATAGTAGCACTGGGCATGAGAAAACAAACATAATTGCGGATTCACCAATTACGGCTATCAAAATATGTAACGATCCAAGAATTTTTGACCCCGAAAATCGACATAAAATCACCGTGTCGCCTATTCAAGCATCGAAAACACTGGATTGTTATTAGAAAGAAATTAGAGGGTGAGGAAGAGAGAAAGAAATGTTAGAATAGAAGAAATAAGAATAAGACACATCAAAATCTCACAGCGGAACGATTAAATATAATACATCAAATAACTTTATAAAGGAAACTACATATATACATACCAATCATCAGAGTACATCATACATCAGACATAGTGGAAAATAACTTTGAATAACTATCGGTGAAGCCTCCTGCTTCTAGCTCCTGAATTCCAAGCGGAACCTGACCTGTAAATATACTCGGTCTGACCCGAGAAATCGGGAATATAATCCAAAGGAATAATTTCTGTAAATTGAACTGGATTTGGAAAATCTAAGTGTAGTGATTAATCTAAGTGGGTAGATTGGGATATTTCATGTTGATTGATGCATAGTAGATCCATATATCTATATTGATTGTTGTTTATACACCAGCATTCATGGGGGTAAACACGTTCCGCGTTAGCGGCGTGGTCCCGTGATATGCCATATGATTTATATAAGGTTATAACTGTTTAGAGTTTCTCACACCAGTCCCATGACTGACCTGTAATTTGCTTTTCCCTTGCGAACTTGGGTGCCCCTATTTCCCACACGGGCAGTCGAGTAGTTTTATTTTGCAGATTTATGAGCAGGATTCTGGATTGAAGCTTTAAGCCATGTCCAGGCATTTACAGTCTTCCGCTGTGTAGTTTATATTTCCGCTGTGCATTGTTTTACATTTATGTAAATTTATCTTCCGCTGTGTATTATTTTCGATATACTCTGATATTCTGTACTCTGATGTAACATTATTATGATGTTTATAGATGTCTTCTATTTGTTCTGATGTGTTGTATACCCAGAGTTAGCGTATGCAGGATTCGAACAGTCTTGGTCGGTTTAGCGATCGATTAGGACCGAGCGAAATCCGTGTCGTTACAGCATCCCTAGTTGAATTCCCGTAGCACAATAGACCTTGGAACACTATTTGGGTTCCCACTTTTTAGTACATCTCAGAACCATATATGTATTCCTCAACAGATCATGGAATTGCACATAGATTCCTATACCTCAAAAGTTCTTAGAATCGCATAAGGATTCCTACATCCTGAATAAATCACAAATAACTACATGTGTTCGAGCATCTCAAACAGATCTCGAGTCCCCACATAGAGTCCACTTCACCACTACTTTAAAAATATGGAACTCGTATACTAGGTTTGAAGTGGTTTTCGATAAGTAGAACACTTATCAAAACTAATTTAATAGATTTCTGACTAAGTTCTATAGTCAATTAATCAAATAACAAGTCGAAAATAGATGATTTTATGTGGAAAACAATCCTTACATATTTTCCATAACAAACGAATGAACATCGAAAGCACTATCAAGTCACATAACATGATTTACGCACAAAGCACAATTTGATCATATAAATGACTTCCTATCCCTTTCACATTTAATTAAACCTTCATTAATTTAAACTTTTTTATTTGTAGAACTTCTTTTATCTGACTTCATTCATCAATCAAAACTTATACTTGATTATTATTCCTTTATATAATTATGTATATGTTCACATATAAAAAGTATATGCTTATATTCTACTATTTCTCGATTCCTTTATGGTCTTCAATAATTCAAGAAGTATTCATATACTTATCTCTATGGTATAAGTATATTCAGAAATCATATGCAAGATTTACTTTCTATAAAATATAATCAAAGAGGTTGAAACAATTTCTTAATAAGAACCTTTTCACTTTTATAAGTTAAAATATCTTCTTTATTGTCTTTATCTTGAAAGATATAATACTTAATACCATCTTTAAAATCTTATTATTGAAGATCTAATTATACTCTAAGTTGTCAAACAATATGTTTCTTGTTTAACTATTATTCATGGGTTTAAAAACAAATCCTACTAGAGCATCGTTTACTACAACCCCAAAACCATTACTTTTAAAATTTATCTTTTAAACATTTATTCAAATACCCAATTATAATTTCTTCATGCTAATAATTTACTTAGATACAAAGAATTATCTTCCTAAAGACAATTATTTTACATGTTGTTACATATATGTCTTGATAAGACTTAAGTAGTTTCATAGCACTTTATTTACCAACAAGCATTATAATTCATAGATTACTACTTTTTTAAATAACTTCTCTTGTTTAATGGCTGAAACTATTCATTAGCTTTTTGCAACACTAATTAATTAAGTAAAAAAGTAGTGGTAACCACTTGAAGACAGTGCATCATAAAAATAAATTTGAGTTTAATGAGTACCATTTCCTAGCAAGAGATATTTTCTAATACTGGTTGATACCATTCTTTATCTTAAGTAAATTGTATAAGGATATAATTACTTTTGCTACAAACTCTATAAATATCCATAAGCTTCTCTATCACAGTTATACATCTCAATGGGCAATATATTCTTTCGGAATATTGCATTATTTTGCTTCCTTTTGACATTTCTATTTAGCTCTATAAAGTGTAATGAGCAAACTGAGATTCCATATTACCTTGTAAACTCTAAGAATTTGATACAATTATCTCATGGAAGTCCAACACAAGAATTCATATCATCGCCCCATACACTTTTCGAAGTTGATTCCTCATATGAAAATACATTGTTAAGAGAAGATGACCATGAATTATCATTTGATAATCATCTTTTGATGAAGAGGAAAAGACCCTATCCTAAGCCCCCAAAGATACCAAAGCCTCCTCCTCCATCTACTCCAAATAGTATGTTTAGTTCAGTGGATAGAAGTGATTCGTTTGAAAAAGATAGCATATCTTTCGACGATCATAAGTTGATGAAACGTAAAAGGCCTTATCCTAAACCACCAAAAATACCAAAGCCTCCACCTCCATCTCCTCCGAAATCTACGCAAGAAGCGTCATCAATTAGGGAGGATGCAACTTTGGTTAAAGATCACACTCTAATGAAGAGAAATCGACCGTATCCAAAGCCACCAAAGATACCAAAGCCACCACCTCCATCTCCACCTCCGTCTCCACCTAATACTCGTTTTGGTTCATTAGAAAGAGATGGTTTTCTAGGAAATAATGGTAATACACAAATATTCATGGACCACCAATTCATGAAAAGAAAAAGACCATATCCTAAGCCACCAAAGATTCCAAAGCCTCCACCTCCTGCTGGTCCGAGAACAGAAATTACTTCATTATATGGTTAGAGTTCATCAGATTATATTTTGCATAAACCAATACATATAAACCATCAAATGATGAAGAGGAAACGACCATATCCTAAGCCACCCAAGATACCAAAGCCTCCACCTCCGTCTAATCCACCGTCTGGTGGTAGGACAAAATTTAGAGGTCCTCAGTTACAGTGATCCAAACTAATGACATATATCTTAGTGTTGGACCATTTGATATGCCAATGGATGCAACTTATGTTTGGCCTGTTACATTATTGCATGAAGTGGAACATGTATGGGAAGTTGTTCAATAAAATACCATTTATGTAATAAGTGTTATTAATTGTATGGTTGGAAATAAAAGCTTGATATTTGAACCTTAAAATTTTATGTTTGCCATTGATTATTTATTTTGCGCTTCAAGTACCCATTTTTTCTTTTATTCAATGGCTTGCTAATAGAGTAGAAGAAAAATAAATTTTGCTGATAGTATTAAATACTTATAACCACCTTAATAAGTTTACTTTTGATCAGACTTTATCTTTTCGATTTTAAAATCAAAGATAAGTTCGATGGTTTTTGGTAAAATTTATACTTTTATATTGATTTTGGTTTTAATATGGTATAATTCTAAAATGTGAATTCAATATGATATTTGTATTTTTCGAATAGAGAGGCCTAAGAAATTCAACAGGAAACAACCCAAAAATAGATAAAAACAAGAAGCAACACATGCAACAGGCAAAAGAATTTCTTGCCCCTATTTGCATTGTATGCTTCGACCAATGGATCGACCCTAGGGTGGACAATACTATGGGTCGGGTCGACTTATGGGTCGACCCAACCCAGGAGAATTGCACAAGGTTTGAAACACAACCCATATGCAACTTCGGCAATAGTTTTCAGATAACAATGACGATCAGAACGAGCTAAAATTTTGCAAACAAATAAACCAGAGACACTACTTTGCGTTACAACAAAACTAGCACGATTCCGTCAAGAACTGATCAAGTTATAACAGCCCAAATTTGGACTTCAAGTTGTTTCACATAGCAGAATTATAGATGAATAGGAATTTACTGTAACTACATATTCTTGATAAACTCAACGCAGATAAAATAAAAAATATAATTAACTAGAAAGCATAAGTTGCAAGACTCACTTGAAATTAAACCATCAAGGCTAATTTACAAGGAATGATTCTGAGACACCTGGGGATGAAGATATAGTGACAAGCAAAGCACCTGAAAGCTTCACTGTACTTTTCTCCTATTCCTGAAACAACTTGATGAAGATTATACTAAACTAAACTTTGATAAGAACAAGATTGAGATGATTGAATTCTCTTTTCTTTCTCAATTTGAATAAGAGATTAATTTAAAATTTATGAGAAAGGACGTAGACGTTGCTTTAATTTCCTTTGTCATGTTCAACTTCAGGAAGGAGGAAGAATTTCCAAAGAGTATAAAATAAAGTGCGTATATATCTTTTTCCCATTTACAGAAGTATCTTTGGGCTTTGAATTTAGGATCCATACCCAATAAGCCATAGCATTGCAAGTTAGAATGTGTGGCAAATTTTCCTTTCTTAACACCAAGTAACACTATTGCACAATTTACAACTCATATCTCGTTTCAAACTTAAATATTTTAAACATTGATTTGAGCTTGAAATATAAATTAAATATATTTTCCCACTTAAATATTGATTACAAATCAATATTTAATATTTTCAATATTCACTTTTATTATCAAAATATAATCTACAAACATAGATTTGAATAAAATTCTAATTATGTTTAAGATATTTAATTTATTCCAATACACACAATTTTGAAAATCATTAATTATTTATCTTCTAAAAATCATTGTACAAGTTACCGCTTTTTAAATTAGCAAGGAAACTTGCTTTTACAACATGCAATAGTTAAATATGTTCTAAAGATTAAAAAAACATACAAAGTACAATTTTTCTGAATATAAAGTTGAAATATGTTTTGACTGAATATGGGAAAATGAAAGGTATCCAAACTATAACATCCATGGACAACAAATAAAATCATTTTAAGTAACCTAAAGAATATAAAAAGGTTGGAAGCCGACCATAAGTGACTATAGAATATCACTAATTTGAAAAACATAGGTGTAGTCAAACACGTGGAAAGGAGAAAATTGAATTTCTAGAAACATTCATAAAAATAATAGAATTTTCTTACTAGTAATAGGCAGAAAAATGGAATGATATTTCGTAGAAAAGAAAATCAACCAATGTATTGCCTTGTGCTAAAAAAGTAAAAGACGAAGAAGAAATTGAAGTCCATTTTTCTAAAGGATGTCGAATTCATTTGTTGCACAGTATAGATCAATAGTTAAAGAAAATTAAGCATGAGATAAATTTAATCAATTTATTCTCGTCCTGAAACTATTTTGAGTGGTATTCTATACAACAGTAACTTTTAAACTCACCAAAAGCAGAAATGTGATTATTAACTTGACATAAATATTATTTGTAAATGGAATTATAAAGCGAGCAAACTTTGCAAACAAAACACTACTTAATCACTTCAAAGATGAAACATAATTGTCAAAACATGTGAATGTTTTGGATAGAGGAATATGTTCAAATGAGTAGAAAATTTATAGATATGAGTGTGAACCCGTGCTTCGAACACGGATATGAGAAAATAATATTTGTTGCAGTTCGAAAATTAAATTTTTTTTGATAAATAATCAAAATTTACAATTCAGAGGAAGGAACTAAAAACGTTACTGCAACATCAAATATATGTATTAAAATAAGCATCGAACACTTTTGTACCTGCGAAAAAAACTCAATAATATTATAAATTTTGTTGCTAATGTGCGAAGTAGGAAGTTATGTGTAGTGCACAATTCAACAGTAAATGGTAACTATATTAAGTATTAAGTTAATATATAATATTCATATATGTGTATGTACATAGAAAAATTATAGTACTAAACAATAAAAAAACTCAATATCACGGTCAGTGATTTTTTTTTATAGAGGAGACTATAATGGCTTCTCAATAGTTAAAAAGGCAAATTGAATAAAATGAACGTGTCGTACAAACAATTGACATAAAGAAAAAAAACCAACAGAATTATTAGAAAAATTAAAATTTTAAAGAACAAAAAAATAACACCAAAGGTGGAATTTAGCAACGAAAATAATGGTGTATTACCGCTAAAAAAGAAATTGGATACTAATAACGCAGTTAGTAACATGTTTACGCTTGAAAGCAAGCAAGTATTAATGGTCTCTTTTTAAACTCAGCAAAATCAAATATACAATGATAGTTGCATCTTCTTTAACTAAAGAACATAATCAACATGCATACGCATGAGTTAAGGTTTATTTTTAGTACAGATGTAACTAAGAAAGCACAAAAAATTGTAGCCCCTTAGTGGACGATCATGTCTTTTAAATTTTTACAGTTGTAGGATGCAATTAATGAAAAAAAGATAAAATGTTTTTCTTTCCTTTTATTGGTAAGAATAAAACTTGCCGCGTTGCATCAGGAAGAAGATTTAAGAAGGTTAAATAAGTGCAAATTCCAAAGCAAAATATAAGCATGTAGAACAAACACCAAAAATATTTATTCTTTAATACTCTTTTTTAGCAATGCATGAAAACGGTGGCCCATTCAGTAACGTTAACTGGTTTATAAGATAATCATAACAACCATCATTTTCTGCAACATATACTACAAATAAACCAACAACATAAACTGGCAACAGCCTTAAAAATAAAGTTCATTTTCAACTTACACAGTACCAGAAGCATGAAAAATCAAAATGTAGTTAATCTAGCTTGATATCATCACGGAATCGCACCCACGTAGTGCTTGGTTTGCAAAATACCAAACTTCTACATCCGGATCCTCGCTTAGCACTACCAGGCAATGTCTAATAGATTGGTCCACCACCGACTGATCAACCATGGGAACTAGAGACTGCAATACCTTTTGACATTAAATTTTCTTTTGGGAACTCTGTCATTCGCCGAATTGATGACCACAGGCGGTAATTTATGGCCTCTTATATTTTCACCCATGACAGGGGCAAGAAGAGAAATTGATCGAAGAATTTTCATTTGGTATAGATAGTGCGGATTGTTAATATTTTCAAATACCTATTGAGCAATATGATGCATAGACCAATTAGGGTCAAATTCCTCTGCGAGCCTCTTTAGATTATTAACAACTGTATCTCGAAATGCAAAAACTTATCTCTAAGCCATTGCATGTAAAGAGCACCAAGTTCATCATCAAAGAAATCAACACCAAGCTGACTTGCAAGCAATGGAATATAATAAATGGTAGCCAACCGAACTCGCCAATGTTTATCTTTTTCCAGCTCGACTATGGCAGGTAATAACGACTGAGAAAGAAGAACAATGCCAATGACCTGATTAACCTGATCAAGCTTGCTGACGATACAGATTCAAACATCAGGAATATATACTATTCATATATGATATACTATTCAGAGATTCGGAGAAAGATATATTATGTTTAATTCAAATATGAATAATTCACGGCAAAAATGAGCCGTTTAATTATTCTTTATGTTCAAGTTGACAGGTATATATATACTATTCATATATGATATATAAATTTCACATATGCAGCAAAATGTTTAATCATATAAATTTCACTTATTTAATTAAATCTATTTATTTAATTAAATCAGCATAATTTAACTTTGTCACATTAGCCAAATGAAGTTTTAGTTTGGATAAGGTATGAGCTGTTTACACCATACGAAGGTTTTTTCGACCAATCTAACTTTGCTAAGAAATCGAAAAACATTCCAAACAGTCATAGCAACATGTATAATCAACCATAAACACCAAAGAAACAATTTAACATATTTATATGGATCAAATATACCTAAAACCCATGTTTTTCCCTTAATCCCTTTAATCATGATTTAACCGTACGATTAGCAAAACATGTCCAAATTAACCCAAATTTCTAATAGAGGCATAAAATAATATTTCAGAATTTTACCAGATTTTTTTGAGCCATAATTTCGCTAATTATCACTAATTACGCCTAATTACCCGCAATTAGTGAAAAACAACGCAAATTACTCACCTTAGCGACAAACGAATTATAGATACGAACTTCTCTACTGTTTTGGGTCGAATTCCTATGCAACACAGCAGGTCCAACCCGGGTTCGGTGTTGATTTGCCTTGATTTGATGTTAATTAGGCTAATATATGCTTAAACGGTGATTTGGGGGTGATTAAGAAGGTGGAGGCCATTGTTAGGGTTGAAGAGAGGTATGTGGCGGCTGAGAAAATGAAAAATAAATCGTATCCTAACTGATTTCAGCCTCCCCATAACCCTAATCCTGAAATGGGTTATGGGCCTAGCTCCAAATCACCCTAATTAGGCCCGGTTAAGCTATTTCTCACCTTTCAAACCTTATTTCAGCCATATCTCCCAAACGGCAAGTCCGTTTAGCTAATGTGACCACTCTACAGAAAGCTAAACCATCATCCAAATCCAATGAAAGTGATTTTAGGTCAAAAATCCTTATCAACAAAAAGTTATAGGCGAAACAAGGTTCGCTAGGGATGTTACTCGAATACTTGAATTTAAATTTAAACTCAAAAAATGGCTTTCAATCCTATACAAGTTGATTCGCCTCCTATAAAACAAACTGTGATAACCCCAAACTCCCATGCCACGGAAGTAAGGATAATCATTGGAATATAAAACATAAACAATAACAATAGAACAGAAATATAGAAATACAGCAGATAAAGTACATCAAAGTTACACTAGAAATAGTATTAACATCAGAGTTACACAGCATAGCAAGATCATACTTTGAACAGAATACATTTTCGGCTTAATATAAAATGTCGGCAGCGGAATTTAACATAATATACTAAATGAAGTCTGAACAGCATAACAGAAATGATAGGATCCATCTTCAGCTCCATAGCTATCCAGAATAAGTCTTCTAAAACATGAATACAAGGATATCTGTGCGGAAAAGAGGGCACCTAAGTTTGCAAAGTGAAACAAACTACGAGTCAGTCATGGGACTGGTATGAGAAATATTACTTAACCAATTTAATAATAAGGTTAATCACAGGACCACGTCGCTAACGCGGAACTGGTCTACTCCATTCGATTGCCAGTGCATGAAATAAAGTAAATCATTAAACAACGCAATGCTTTTATGAAAAATTAAGCCACTATAAGACTCAAGTCCCATCACACAATGCAACGCAAACCGAAGGATAAAGTTTTACCTTATAATGGCCAAAATATGCTTGATACGTATAAAAAAAATTGATATTATTATTAGTGTCTATATGTTTCAAAAACATTTTCAATCATAATGTATCAATCATAGATGGCATAGCTACCATATACTATGTCGCCACACTAGCATTAAAATCAAAACTGCGCGGTGTTGTATTGGAAGTTGAATTTCCATCATGAACCAAGGCAAGGGATCGTCCTTACCGAATTCGAGACAATCTATCCCATGTCTCAGGATCAGTCGCAACTGCACCTTGGATCTTCAGGGCAGGTCCACAAATACTTTAGTGGATTGGTAATTCCGGAAGAATACGTTTCTCTGCCCTATATGGGGCATAAATTTAGAGCCACTAGGGACTCAAATCCGAGGCACCTCATTCCATCATCCACATAAGTAAAAATGTCTGAGCTCCATACCATGACACCACTCCTAGTTAGAAAGAAATGTATGTCCTCCCTGCAGTCCTCTCCCATTTTTGGTTCATACCGAGGTGTGAGGCTCGCGAAGTAACGCTATACAAAAAGATATGCTAATTAAAGTTGTTCTTTGATCATGAACCACAAGGCTCTACTTTTCAACAATAAGCCTTCATCATTTGCATCTTGGCATGCCACACTGACACTTCACGTCATGCGACTGATGTCTACCAATATATAACCTTTGAGTTCGTAAGTCTCAGAGAAGGGTGTTAAGCAAGAGAATAAATTCTCTTCCACCAAACAGATATATATTTAATAAAAATCAATCAGCACATAATAAAATCCAATGTCAGACACACATCCATTTACAAGTCCGTTCTGTGTCTGAATGAAACCGGTGACACCTTATTCCTCGTTCCATATATCCAATGCGGAAGAGAGGCTCTCGCATATCTGGACAATCAACAAGTACGTCGGACAACTACCACTGTAACCCATTCCTAGGAGCTAACCAATCTAGGGCATCAATAGTCATTTATTCGATATGAAGATAGCCGGTGTTCAACCACCTCCTTCATATCTTAAACTTCTAATCATTGTATAATTATTTGAAATGGGAATTAACTTGGCCTTTTCAAATAATTCGCGAATACATATAATTCAAATCATTTCTTTTCATTCCATATCGTTTATAATATTTTATAATGATTTATTGCTATTTTTATTTATATAATAACAGCTCATTTTAATTATTCGACTCTTCAGGTCATTTGTAAAATTCCGTAAATTTCGAGCATTTAAGTCATTGAATAAATTTAATTATTTAATTTAAATTGGTTTTAAGATAAATTTTTCGATGTTATTCATGAACTATTTCAAATTAATTTCTAATAAACAACAATTTCTAATTAGATAAATAGTGATTTGTAATAATTGGGATTATTATCAAATTGTACATATATTTGTAATAATTAACTTTAAAACTATTGATAATAAATTAATTAATGTTCCCAATTTAAATTGTATAAGAGAAATTGTAATATAATGAGGTGGCAACGATATATAATGCATGTTTTAACTAGCATCGTTAACGAAAATTAATGCTAAGATTTATAATCAAATAAATAATACACATAATTTCTCTGCACATTCACATTTCATGCATGTTTATCTTCTTTCCCCTTCTTTTTCTACTTTCTTCAAATTCGCTACCTCCTTTCTCTCCACTTTATTTCTTCCTTAATAACGCATTTATTTCTTTCCTACGTTTTACTAATTTACTTCCCTTCATTTTATTAATTTCATTCTTTTCATTCTATTTTCATGCATCTTATTTCATTTACGTATTCTCGTTCTTTACATTTCCATCCCCTTATTTTTCCTTCCCCTTTTGTTTTAATATTTATGTTCGCAGCCTCTTTATTTTGTCTGTCTAAATTTAGCTCACTCATTCAGTTTCCTTTTAAACCCAAGCAATTATTGAATAAATAAATGTAGGATACATACGTACATAATAATAAAAAAAATTGTTGCATGCACATTAATTGTTCCCACTCATATTATTTTCTTTTTCTTTTTTTATGCATGCATCAGCTAAAATGTTATACACTTTAAATGCATGGCATTAATTTCCTTTCCCTTTTTTCAATATTACGTATGTTTAAAAAAAAGAGGATTGTTAAAGGGACTACACATTTTGTTAAGGGGGGCATAATTTTAAGGAGACTCCAAAAAAGAAAAAGAGACATAACTACTTATGGCTTGTTACTTATGTTAAACTCTAACTTACTAAATTCAACGCAAATGACAAACTTGGGAATTACTAAACATCTCAGTTACGCAAATTAGATACAACATATTAGATTGAAAATTTTGTTTCTGCATTTATTTTAAATTAACCATAACAATTCTAATATGAAATTACAATTAATTACCTAATCCAATGCCTTTTGATCACCCATGATACTTTCTTGTGTCTCCATTAAATTAAATATATATATTTTTTGTTTTTATGTGCATCATCAAATTATTAACACTAGTGTGTAACCCGTGCATTGCACACGACAATACTATCAAAAATAATTTTTTTTTTTAATGTTAAAATGTGGATTTTGTTATGCAATATATGATAAATTTTAACGTGAAATATATACGCTATTAATTAAAATTAAAATTATTATTTATATTTAATAGTTTACATAAACAACTTGCATGTGTGTATTTGAGAATTTTTTAATCATTTTTGTTGATATAGATATACATGTTGAAATTAATATGTGTTAATAATTTATTTGATGAATCAACAAATATTATTTAACAGAATTTGTTTTAATAGGTTAAATGTAAAAATACGAAGTTAGTTTAACTGTATAACATAGTAGAAAGAATTAAAAAGAAATTTGCAAAAAAAATTTATAAATTTGTTGTGGAGTTACCGATGTCGAAAATATATATTATAATATAATATATAGTAAATTATTGATATAAATGAATCACAATTAATTTACAAATTAAAATTTTCATTATTGTTGACATACATAGTTCATGTTATGTGATTTATACATACTTACAGTTGCATGAATAAAATACCTTTATTTTTTTTTGGCATGCACATTAATACATACTTACAGTTGCATGAAAAAAATACCTTTATTTTTGTTATGTGATTTATACATACTTACAGTTGCATGAAAAAGAATGTTATAATCAAAATTTTTTTTGCATGCACATTAATTATTCCCACTCATATTATTTTCTTTTTCTTTTTTTGTTTATGCATGCATTAGCTAAAATATTATATACCTTAAATGCATGGTATTAATTTCCTTTCCCTTTTTCAATTTGATGTACGTTTTAAAAAAGAAAATTAAATAGGAAGAATTCAAGCTTTTGAAATATTGCCATGAATGACCGGAATGAGTTGAAATGTCCTTCATTCATTTGAAATTAAGTTTAAATATAAAGATGGTATGTCTATTAGTACACAAAAATCTATCATGTTATGATCTTCGACATTCACGGGCTGCGGAACTCAAGAAATGCAATCGGTTCATTTCTAGGAAGACAGATCTATAACAGCAACAAAATTTATCAAATACATAATTTTTGGAATAGTTTAAATATGTTATGGTTTATGCACAGAATAAAATCAGAAAAATTCGGGCAGAGCGAAGAAATCTAATGCTATATTTTTATCGAGTAACAGAGTAAACATCAACCCGAATGCACCCTTTGGAAGGAAAACCGATTATAGATTCTTACTAACCACTACTGATTTACAAACAAAATCAATACATAAGATTTTGGTTAGAAGGAAGTTTAATGATGCATAAAATATTGAATTGCTTAAAGCAACAAATCAGGTTTTTTACCTCAAGTAGAACAGATTGAGTCGACAAAGGTAGAGTATAATTAGGTTGACCAACAAACTACCAGGCTGCCTCACAGGTGCAACCGAAGCAAAGGCACTACAATCGTCTGATATAGCAATGGAAAATGAGGCATAATGGTTGAACCAGATGTGATTAGTAAAGGGAAGAGCATCCAACCGGTGATGATGAGTTGGAGACATCTTTGCCTCTTTAAAAACGCAGCTGACTGAAGTTTCCCTAAATGATGAAAATATGCATCTCATTAATTCCAAGGTTAGCAGCCAAAGAGTCAAAAGAAAAACAACCTTTTGATTCAGTTACAAAATGGCACTTGGTTTCAGATATTAAAGAAGGGGAAAGGCATCATAGAAGGAAGGAAATAATTTAAAATCATGATCTTTCAATTTTACAATTCAACGGATACCCATGGAGGCTGGTGTGTTGAATATAACTCAGTAATTGTAATAATATAATAGTATAGATTAGGTATTCATTACAAAAGCAACTAATAAACAAACAACAAAGTGAAGTTGAAAAAAAAAATTGCTTATATGATGTTGTATACCATAGAAAGTCAAATTAGTTAGCAAAGGAGAAACAAATACAAAATAGCCATAAATGGATTTTCTATGGGCGATAGCATTACCATTTAATTAGGAAATTTCAACGCCGATTAAAATTTAATGAAGAAGCCCATAATAGTAGCACTGGGCATGAGAAAACAAACATAATTGCGGATTCACCAATTACGGCTATCAAAATATGTAACGATCCAAGAATTTTTGACCCCGAAAATCGACATAAAATCACCGTGTCGACTATTCAAGCATCGAAAACACTGGATTGTTATTAGAAAGAAATTAGAGGGTGAGGAAGAGAGAAAGAAATGTTAGAATAGAAGAAATAAGAATAAGACACATCAAAATCTCACAGCGGAACGATTAAATATAATACATCAAATAACTTTATAAAGGAAACTACATATATACATACCAATCATCAGAGTACATCATACATCAGACATAGTGGAAAATAACTTTGAATAACTATCGGTGAAGCCTCCTGCTTCTAGCTCCTGAATTCCAAGCGGAACCTGACCTGTAAATATACTTGGTCTGACCCGAGCACATTTGGTTTAAAACAAAGTTCACCGGGTCAGTCTGGAATACTTTCAGTGATAAATTCATAACACAAACAAATTGTTTAACTTTGGAAATCCTTTTGAAATAAAAGGATAATAGTAAGACCAGTCCATACATAAACACGGACGGCTTTTACCTTACTATAACCCAAAATATCTTTAAAATCAATATCTTTATCATAGTGTCTATCAAACCACAAATAAATAACAAATTAGCAGAACGCTTGCATCTCACGCTCTACAAATATAGTATACAAATCAAACACCGCGGGCGCTTATTGGAAATTGGATTCCGACTATGACAAGGTATGGGACCACCTGCCGATAGTGTATCTCTAGAGGCGAATACACTGGGTTCTACAAGAACGTCTTGCAACCCGACCCTCACATGACCGACCACTCATTTCGCTTGAATGTATCGAATGTATATCACCGATGGTGGTAGCTAGTCACCGCCTCCCGACATGGGACAACATCGATAGATTTAAGAAGCAAAAGGAATTTCTCTAGATAGGTGATCATACACCCTAATGGGAGCGACCCACAAAGCCATGCTGCCTGCCCGATTTCTGTCATCTCCCGGTTGATGAGGCTTGAGGCTACGCTTGACCATCACATCAGATTTACTTTGAATGCCACATTGTCAGATCCATCGAAATCACGAATTGACGTCTTCAACAATACATTACGTGTTAGCTAAAGAAGTTACCTTCTTCGCTTCCACTCTTGGTATAGTTGAAGAAATCAATATACTTGACCTCTTTTGAAATACTTTGTCAGACATCCATCCATACAAGTCATCCAGGAACAGGATGAACCGAAGGTACTCTCCTACTGCATCTAATATAGGAATCAACCCAAGGATCAGTAGCGAGAAGTCCTTGCCATCCACAGATTCCAACCATGACAGAACCCCAGTATATCTCTGCGTCGAATTAGAGATTGTTAGTGGTTCTTCCATTTATGAAGATCTATGGTCTTCAATGCTCCGTCTTTACTACTGGCATGTTAGTCATGATCGCATAGTTGATTTGAAGTGGTTTTGGGTCTAGTTCCTATCCCGGTCTCTTCGAAAACAACTCGTCAAAAGGTAAACAAAATATTCTATTAGATAGTCAGTTGTTTAACTATCAAATCATGAAAAAATGTTAAGTCCAATTGCCGCTCAATGGTTTATATTTAAACACTTCATTGATCGATTTCATAAATCTATTCTCGACAAACTCTTTTGGATCATTTACTTTGAAAATATAATCAATATTCGCTTTCGAGTATCTTCTTTATCAAACTTGGTTTTTATTTCCTTTATTCGTAAATATCCTTATATATTACATTAACCAACTTTATTTTCCCTTTATCTTGGAAAAACATCGTTTCTAATTTCAAACCATCATTCTATATTTTCTTATTTTTGCAAACATTGTTAAAGTTCTATAATCCCCTTTTACCTTTCTATTTCCATTTGAAATAGAGTTATACTTTTAATTACATTATATGAGTCCAATCATATTTTATAAACCTGACCCAAATAATACATTGCTTATTCCAAGTCAAATGGTTTTACTTATATTCCAAAACCCTTACACATTTCGTTTTGCAATATTTTTCAAATAAATCATTCGAAACATCCTCTATCATTTGCAAACCAATACCATCCTTTGACAATAGTGAAGTCGCCCAAGTTGGGGTATTTTAATTACCTCTCAGACCTTGATCGACCCCATTGTGAATCACCTCTCAGACCTTGATCGACCGCATTGGCAGAGTTATTATAATTAATTTATTTAATTATATAAATAGTGATATAGTGAATTTAATAGCCTTAGAATTAAATAATGGTGAATATTTAATTAAAATAAAAATTAAATAATATATTTAATTCTAAAATAATCAGAATTGGCTGAAATGGCGATATGGTGTGAATTGGATCATCGGTGATATTTAATTCAGTTTAGAATTGAATCAGTATAACGAATATATTATATGAATGACAGTTTGAATGTATAATTATATATAATTAAAATCGAGCTCGAAATGGCGCGACAGTTCGTAAATTAGCGATTCAAACTTCAACTGAATGAACAGGATCCGTTTTAAATCGGATTTCTGTGAAACAAGAAACATGTGGAGCTGGTGGAGTATATCTTTCTAGTGGAAGAGAAAAATCGGGATTTCATCGGTAGATTTTGATTTATGTCCAAATCAAATTTTAGAAAAGTCGTTGTGGAATTCAACTGTGACGGCAAGGAATTTCGCTCAGTCCGAACCAGTCGCTAAACCGATCCAGGCCGTTCGAAACGCCCTATCGTTTGAGAACAGGACAAATCAGAACGCATATAAAAGAACATTTCATTGTATATTACAACAATGCATCAGATTACAAGAATATAAAGAGTATAAATGAATATTACACAGAAATATCAGAGATTTAAATTACATTTAAATACATAGCAGCGGAAAATAATACAATACACAACTAGAAGGAGATATACGGATACAAAGCTTTCCGGATATCATTCCAGCTGTAAACCAGGATCCTGTGAATATAAATCTGCAAAACCAAAACTACTAGCTGCCCGTGTCAAAATAGGGGCACCCAGAGTTTAGGTTAAAACAATAAACTCCAGGTCAGTCATGTGACTGGTGTGAGAACTAAAACAGTTAATCTTTATTTCAAAGTTAGGTAAATCAAGGGACCACGCCGTATAACACGGAACGGGTTTCCTCCCAAGAATACCAGTGCATAAAACAAGCAGCGCAATGCTAAATAAAGAAAAATGAAGCTGTTATAAGACCCAGGTCCTATCACACAATGCAACGCAAGCCGGGGGATAGGGTTTTCCCTTATAACAGCCAAAGAATGCTTGATACGTTTAAAACAAATCATTTGATACTATTA
Organism: Allium sativum; assembly: GCA_030737875.1. NCBI lineage: Eukaryota > Viridiplantae > Streptophyta > Magnoliopsida > Asparagales > Amaryllidaceae > Allium > Allium sativum. The sequence goes on from CM060918.1 coordinate 848,020,534, forward strand.
TAAGTGCATAGTGTATAAAACAACTTCAAATCATAAGTATCAATCATAGGCGGCATGGGTACCATATATCATGTCGCCATATATAGGTTTACAAATAAAACCGCAAATGTCACGTATTTGGAAATTGGATTTCCATCTATGAACCGAGGCAAAAGATAGTCCTCAACCGATTCGAGACTGCCTAGCCCGAGTCTCAGGATCAGAACGCATCGACCCTTGGATCGTCAGGGCCGGTCCACCGATGTGGATTAAACTTAAACCCTGGACACTGCGTTTCGCCGCCCTTTGGGGCGTAAGCGAGCCAACGAATGACTCCATCGGACCCGGATCGTCCGATCTAACCGAGGCGCCTCGCAACAGCAACAACCACATAAGTCAAACTCGTCAGGGCGTGTAAAACCACTGACGCCACTTCTAGCTAGAAGGAAACGCAGGCCCTCCCTGAGGTCCGTCTCCCGTTTTTGGTTCATACCTGGTGTGAAACACGCGAGGTAAACGTTACACAAAGCTACGCCACAAAGGCCGTGCTTTGATCATCAACCACAAGACTTTGCTTTTCAACAGAAGCCTTGATCATTTGCATCTTAGCATGCCACACAGGCAAACCATCATATGCAACCGATATCAGTCACACAGAATGAAATCCAATGTCAGACACACAGTCCATTTACAAGTCCGTTCTGGGTCTGAACGAAACCGGAGGCACCTAGTACCCCGCATATCCATCGATCTCCAAGTACGTCTGGACGATCACCAACTGTTTCCATCTTCTTGGGTGTACAGCCCAATCAAGATCATCAGCTATCCCCCAAACGACGTGAAGACCTCCGGTCTTCGACCATCGTCTTCATCTTCGACTTATCGTCGTATCAGTTATTCAGAATGGGATAAACCCGGTCTTTCCGAATAACTCGCGTATATTTTAAATAAGTGTTACACAAACACAACATACGCCTCATTCCAATTCATTAGTCACTAACCGTAAATTAATCAAGAGAATAATTCCCCAAATATTAACCCCGAAGGCCGAAACCAACATCAGATCAATATTCAGAAAACCATTCTGCTTGGCCAACCGACAGTTAGTTTCTAAATTTCACATTCATAGGGAAAGGTCCCCATTAATTTTATCCAAGATAAATTCCTTGAATTTATTCTTTATTCTATTTTTGAATATCAATTCAAACTAGTCGGGATTAGCGAACCTTACCGAAGTAATCATTTGTTTTAATTTCCCAATCCCAACCTATTCATCCCATGAAGTAAAACTGGTAATACTTCATATCTAACACCACCGTGTTATCGGTAAATTCAATTACCATTTCACGTTCAAATCTAATTAAAGATTTAACTATCGCCTGGAGCAAAACTGGTGATACTCCATTTTCGATCATTTCAATCTAATTAAAGATTCATTAAAACTCCACTTAGTTTTAATCTTTGACTGGGTTAAAGAATCAGTGTCATTTAAAACACGGTTCACGATAAACCCAAATCCACATTCCATTAATTATCGGGTTAAAGAACGAGCGTTATTTAAAACACTGTCCACGATAAACCCAAAAATCAATATCAATTCAATTTCCAATTAAATATTATTTAATTGGTACACTTCATTAAATCTAAATAAAAAGATTTAATCTTTTCTCAACTGGATTCAAGAACAGTGTTAGTGAAGACACCGTTCACGACAAACCCAAATCACATTCGATATTCAATACAAGGCTCTGAATAGAAAATATCCCGGCTTATATTCAATATCAAATTCTACGATTAACAAATGTCGTATTGGAAATAACGATATAAATATCTATATCTTTCAAATTTCCATAACAACACCTGTATAACCACGAATTTCAACATCGAAATATTCCGAAGACAATTTCGATTCAAATCCATTCCAATGCAATCATTGGAAATTTTGGTTATTTTTAAAACCCTTTTCGAATTCAATTTATTTATTTAAAAATAAATAGAATTATAATTCTAGTTCAAAACTAGTTCAATTCGATAAAAATCTACTTTTATCTTTTCAAATATGGAGTTTTTCATCCCAATTCTTCCCAAATCATTTCTTATGATTTTACACAAATTATTACTATTTTTAATAATTTTATCAAGGCCCGTACAGTCGATTTCCAACAATGGCCATCGAACTGCACTTACAGCGACCTTTTTCGAATTTGATTTGGACGTATCTCCAAATCCAACCGTTAGATTTCAAATTTCTAATATTCGTTAGAAAGCTCTTTTCGATACGAACCCAACGGTTCCGGTTTTAGGAGAATCCGACGGTCGGATCTCCCGTAATGTCCGTTTGAAATAAATGGTCGAAATTCGCGAACTGCCGCGGCGCGGCGCGTTCTATTCAGGCCATTATATTATATATATAATATATATTTCGTCGATTTCTATTCAAAACGAATTATATAAATAGTTTTAAAATCGTTTCAAAACCTATTTCAAATTCCATTTCAATTCAAAGCAAAATTGAATTCTTCTTTATAAATTCATTTCAAAATTCATTTCTATTCAATTTTAATTTCAATTCAATTTGAATTCATTTCAATTCGCTTTCAATTCAACTTGAATTCGTTTCAATTCAATTCGTTTCGAAATCGTTTTCAATTCAATTCATTTCGAAATCGTTTTCAATTCAATTCATTTCGAAATCGTTTTCAATTCAATTCATTTCGAAATCGTTTTCAATTCAATTCATTTCGAAATCGTTTTCAATTCAATTCATTTCGAAATCGTTTTCGATTCAATTCATTTCGAAATCGTTTCCAATTCAATTCATTTCGAAATGGTTTTCGATTCAATTCATTTCGAAATCGTTCGAAATCGTTTTCAATTCAATTCATTTCGAAATCGTTTTCAATTCAATTCATTTCGAAATCGTTTTCAATTCAATTCATTTCGAAATCGTTTTCAATTCAATTCATTTCGAAATCGTTTTCAATTCAATTCATTTCGAAATCGTTTCCAATTCAATTCATTTCGAAATCGTTTTCAATTCAATTCATTTCGAAATCGTTTTCAATTCAATTCATTTCGAAATCGTTTTCAATTCAATTCATTTCGAAATCGTCGATTTCGAGATTACTTTTCAATATTCATTTTAAAATGAATAAAATCGATATAAATATCGTTTACGTCAAAATGGCATCAATCTAATCAACACGGCTTCATAAATTTCTATTTTCAAATATTCTATTTCAAATATTTCCTATTATCAAAATATTTGTTATTATCAAAATATTCTTTATTTTCACGATTGGAATGAGGCCCAATCAATTACCATATAAAATTAATTATATGGATTTTCATACAACACATGTGTATAATAACATTGAAAATAATCAACCATCAACCAAAGTGCACTACACTGTATAAGCATCAAAAATAGATATTCAATGCTTATAACAGCCTGTCAATCAATCGATCGACATATTTAATCAATCAGGATGAGTGAAATTCATATTTCATCCCAACACCCGTGTGGGGTTTCAAACAAACAAACACAGATTTTATTTGTGCAGTTGGGCGATGTGTAAAATTTATCGTCCCAATCAATGTCATTCAAATAAGTGTACATAAACAAACCATCTGGTTTGTAAATGAATATTTATTTATTCACTTCACTATTTTCATATTCTCGTTAAAAATTATATTTTTAACGATAAAACATTTTATTTCAACCTATGAATTTCTATTTAATTCATTTATTCAATAAAATGATATTTTTATTTTTCTAACATATTTTAGAAAATTTCGGCGGCATAACGGCACGATACTAGAAACGGGACAAGGCCTAGCCTTATCCCCGGTCTAGTGAAGGCCCACGCCATTCACACATCAATCAAATCAATTTCATCTCACCAAACAATTCAATTCAAACAAATAATTCAACTAATCTATGCAACCAAACAAACAAGTCCATGGTCTGTGGACGATTGTGTCGGGTGCTACTAAGCACCGTCTGCATCCTAGTATATATATATAATTAGAAAAGAAATTGAAAGGTGAGAAATTCTCACCAGTAGCTATCCAATAACACAACTCTTCCTATATGGAAATCTTCGCCTATTTCGTCTTCTTGTCGCTTTCGTTTCCCGTATTCTCTACATAGATAAAAATTGAATTTTTTACTATGTTATTCAATATATAAAGATCATATTTTAAAAACAAAGATTATATTTTTAATATTCTTATGATGTAAAAATTATATTTTTATTACTTTAAAAATATAAGAATCATATCCTACTCCTTCTACTTAACAAAATTCTGTCTTTTCTATTTTTTTTTTTAATATGATCTTTATTTTTGCAAGTTCAAATCTTTTTCTTTTAAAAGATTCACCCTTTTTAATTTCAAAGTTTAAACCCTTTTTCTATTTTAAAGTTTAAAATCAAATCAGTTTTTATTTTCTTTAAAATCTGTTTTCAAAATTCTTAACAAAAATTTCTGTTTTACTTCTTAAAAAAAAATTCTGTTTATGCTTCCTTTAAAAATTTCTGTTTTAAAATCTTTTTTTTTTTTTAAAAAAAAATTCTGTTTTACTTTCTTTTATAAAATTTATGTTTTTAAAATCTTAAAACAAAAATCAGTTTTCACCTTTTACAATTTCAGTTTATAAAACTAAAAAAAACAGTTTATAAAACTAGAAGAAATCAGTTTTTAAATTTATTAAAAATACAGTTTTATAACTCAGAAATAAAAATAAAAATAAATTAACTTAAAAAAAAGCTCACCGTTTCGAAGTGGAGGAGGCGTCGGCAGCAGGGTGGGTGGTCGGTGGTTCGAGGGGGGGGGGGGGTGTCGCGTCGAGGTTCGGAGGTTGCTTCCGCTCGATGGCTCGTGCGGTGCCTGGAGGGAGGAGGGAAGACGAGGCGGGCTTCGGCGATCTGGCGGTGGGCTTCGTCGAAGGGTTCGGCGGCGCGATTTAGTTTCTAGGGTTTTTTTTTTTTTTTTCACTTTCTGATAAATGATCGGGGGGGGGGGGCCAAGGCAGAAGAAAAGGAGGGAAGGTAGATCCTTTTTTTTTATTTCATTATTTAATTATTAAATTTTGCACAAGGTTTGACTTTTACATATGACCTCGAAACGAGGCTCACCGCCTATCGTCCATAGCGTTTTACCCCCATTCCGAACACAATGGGATATGTATCGTAAGCTGGTTTGATCGTTACAATCAGTTTCCGTTGAATTTACAATTAAATCCTTATGTTGAATTTTAAACGTACATTTCAAATTACCGGGGTCACATACTAACTAGAAAAATTCCAGAAAAATATTTTCTAGCTTCGTATTGACGATACGGTCCTAACAAAACTAGTTTCGTCGAATTCTGAGACCGTTTGAAAAATGGCCAATTTCCTGTCGATTAAATTCAACAGAAACTGGTCAAACGCATTTTCTTTTGCCACGCTCACATATTGATTCGAAAAATTATGAAATTTGAAACCTAGCAATAGTTTGACATCCCGGACCCAACAAAACTGGTTTCGTCGAAATCCGAGGTCATTTGCAAAATGTCCATTTTTAAGGGCCTGGATTCCATAGCGACTATTCAGAATTTTCAACTGGACATATCTCTCAATTTTTAAAGTGAAATCTCAGTTTCTTACATCCGTTAGAAAGATATTATCAATTATATCCTATCATTTTTGGTTTCACTAAAATCCGGATTATTTTGCACCCGGTACATTCAATTGAAGTTTGAAATCGAATTATCAAACTACCGCGCCATTTTCAATTCTATTTATAATTATATATAAATATTTATATTCTAACGACGACGCGTATAATATATACGTTCGAATTATATTCAAAATAAATTTCTCGTCGATATTATTTAAAATAATTCATTTTAAATAATCAAAATTCGCTAAAATGGCCAAAATAAAAATTTCAAACTGGCTCGCATTTTACGGGTTGTTACAATCTCCCCCACTTAAAACTTTTCGTCCCCGAAAAGGAACAAAGTCGAAAGTGGTTTGATTAATCAGCCCTACGCTCGATCTGGCTTCCATTCTCCAACTCTTTAGTTTCTGAGAATTTTCAAAATCTCAAAAATTTGGCTAACACCCTAAATTTTTGAAAAATTTCGCCATAACCTCCCCTGCAATGGGAGCATCGGGGAATTTCAAATAGCTTCCCCGGTCCTTCAGATCTCAAAAAGAAAAAAGAAAAAGCCAAGCGGCTAGCCAATAGGCTCACAAAATCATCATCACCCAAACAAAACAGGAAATTATGTAGTAAACACGTACCTATTTGTCGGGCAAACAAATTTTATTCTCTGGCTCTAGCCTCCTTGCTATGACCTGTTCAATGATATACATGTATATGCAAGCAGATGCGACCAAATTCCAATACAATTCAATATTTGGTTAAATTAGGCAAAATGGTTAAAATTTAGCAAACAAATAAACAAACCACACAAACATCAATCAATTAGTGAATTAGAGTTTCAAATTCATAATTTTGATACATATACAGAAAATCATGTTTTGGTGCCAATTCACAACAAAGTGTTCTAACTATATTAGTATTGGTTCTCACACCAGTCTAATGGAAATATATAGAAAATCACACCTTCGAAACTCGAATACCAATTCTGATGATGTCTAGACTATCATCAGAATCGTCTCCGGGCGACTAGAGTGTGACTCTATATCTATCCAGTATATTAAAACTTCGAATACACGCGGATCAGACGTATACGCAAAATCTATATATACTGGACTGTCCAACTCAATATAAATAGATAATCAAATACGAATAATTGATTTAAATTTTCAAAACAAAAATTGTTTTCATTTGAAAAATATACTCTTCACACTCGTTCTAGGATACTACTGATCCTATCTCTAACGAGTCATTCCCATTGGATATTACTAATCCAATATCTGATGAATTCTTTCGTATGGTTCTAATGTGTCTTGTTCTCTGAGCTTTGTAAACCAAAGCTCTGATACCAACTGTGACGGCAAGGAATTTCGCTCAGTCCGAACCAGTCGCTAAACCGATCCAGGCCGTTCGAAACGCCCTATCGTTTGAGAACAGGACAAATCAGAACGCATATAAAAGAACATTTCATTGTATATTACAACAATGCATCAGATTACAAGAATATACAGAGTATAAATGAATATTACACAGAAATATCAGAGATTTAAATTACATTTAAATACATAGCAGCGGAAAATAATACAATACACAACTAGAAGGAGATATACGGATACAAAGCTTTCCGGATATCATTCCAGCTGTAAACCAGGATCCTGTGAATATAAATCTGCAAAACCAAAACTACTAGCTGCCCGTGTCAAAATAGGGGCACCCAGAGTTTAGGTTAAAACAATAAACTCCAGGTCAGTCATGTGACTGGTGTGAGAACTAAAACAGTTAATCTTTATTTCAAAGTTAGGTAAATCAAGGGACCACGCCGTATAACACGGAACGGGTTTCCTCCCAAGAATACCAGTGCATAAAACAAGCAGCGCAATGCTAAATAAAGAAAAATGAAGCTGTTATAAGACCCAGGTCCTATCACACAATGCAACGCAAGCCGGGGGATAGGGTTTTCCCTTATAACAGCCAAAGAATGCTTGATACGTTTAAAACAAATCATTTGATACTATTATAAGTGCATAGTGTATAAAACAACTTCAAATCATAAGTATCAATCATAGGCGGCATGGGTACCATATATCATGTCGCCATATATAGGTTTACAAATAAAACCGCAAATGTCACGTATTTGGAAATTGGATTTCCATCTATGAACCGAGGCAAAAGATAGTCCTCAACCGATTTGAGACTGCCTAGCCCGAGTCTCAGGATCAGAACGCATCGACCCTTGGATCGTCAGGGCCGGTCCACCGATGTGGATTAAACTTAAACCCTGGACACTGCGTTTCGCCGCCATTTGGGGCGTAAGCGAGCCAACGAATGACTCCATCGGACCCGGATCGTCCGATCTAACCGAGGCGCCTCGCAACAGCAACAACCACATAAGTCAAACTCGTCAGGGCGTGTAAAACCACTGACGCCACTTCTAGCTAGGAGGAAACGCAGGCCCTCCCTGAGGTCCGTCTCCCGTTTTTGGTTCATACCTGGTGTGAAACACGCGAGGTAAACGTTACACAAAGCTACGCCACAAAGGTCGTGCTTTGATCATCAACCACAAGACTTTGCTTTTCAACAGAAGCCTTGATCATTTGCATCTTAGCATGCCACACAGGCAAACCATCATATGCAACCGATATCAGTCACACAGAATGAAATCCAATGTCAGACACACAGTCCATTTACAAGTCCGTTCTGGGTCTGAACGAAACCGGAGGCACCTAGTACCCCGCATATCCATCGATCTCCAAGTACGTCTGGACGATCACCAACTGTTTCCATCTTCTTGGGTGTACAGCCCAATCAAGATCATCAGCTATCACCCAAACGACGTGAAGACCTCCGGTCTTCGACCATCGTCTTCATCTTCGACTTATCGTCGTATCAGTTATTCAGAATGGGATAAACCCGGTCTTTCCGAATAACTCGCGTATATTTTAAATAAGTGTTACACAAACACAACATACGCCTCATTCCAATTCATTAGTCACTAACCGTAAATTAATCAAGAGAATAATTCCCCAAATATTAACCCCGAAGGCCGAAACCAACATCAGATCAATATTCAGAAAACCATTCTGCTTGGCCAACCGACAGTTAGTTTCTAAATTTCACATTCATAGGGAAAGGTCCCCATTAATTTTATCCAAGATAAATTCCTTGAATTTATTCTTTATTCTATTTTTGAATATCAATTCAAACTAGTCGGGATTAGCGAACCTTACCGAAGTAATCATTTGTTTTAATTTCCCAATCCCAACCTATTCATCCCATGAAGTAAAACTGGTAATACTTCATATCTAACACCACCGTGTTATCGGTAAATTCAATTACCATTTCACGTTCAAATCTAATTAAAGATTTAACTATCGCCTGGAGCAAAACTGGTGATACTCCATTTTCGATCATTTCAATCTAATTAAAGATTCATTAAAACTCCACTTAGTTTTAATCTTTGACTGGGTTAAAGAATCAGTGTCATTTAAAACACGGTTCACGATAAACCCAAATCCACATTCCATTAATTATCGGGTTAAAGAACGAGCGTTATTTAAAACACTGTCCACGATAAACCCAAAAATCAATATCAATTCAATTTCCAATTAAATATTATTTAATTGGTACACTTCATTAAATCTAAATAAAAAGATTTAATCTTTTCTCAACTGGATTCAAGAACAGTGTTAGTGAAGACACCGTTCACGACAAACCCAAATCACATTCGATATTCAATACAAGGCTCTGAATAGAAAATATCCCGGCTTATATTCAATATCAAATTCTACGATTAACAAATGTCGTATTGGAAATAACGATATAAATATCTATATCTTTCAAATTTCCATAACAACACCTGTATAACCACGAATTTCAACATCGAAATATTCCGAAGACAATTTCGATTCAAATCCATTCCAATGCAATCATTGGAAATTTTGGTTATTTTTAAAACCCTTTTCGAATTCAATTTATTTATTTAAAAATAAATAGAATTATAATTCTAGTTCAAAACTAGTTCAATTCGATAAAAATCTACTTTTATCTTTTCAAATATGGAGTTTTTCATCCCAATTCTTCCCAAGTCATTTCTTATGATTTTACACAAATTATTACTATTTTTAATAATTTTATCAAGGCCCGTACAGTCGATTTCCAACAATGGCCATCGAACTGCACTTACAGCGACCTTTTTCGAATTTGATTTGGACGTATCTCCAAATCCAACCGTTAGATTTCAAATTTCTAATATTCGTTAGAAAGCTCTTTTCGATACGAACCCAACGGTTCCGGTTTTAGGAGAATCCGACGGTCGGATCTCCCGTAATGTCCGTTTGAAATAAATGGTCGAAATTCGCGAACTGCCGCGGCGCGGCGCGTTCTATTCAGGCCATTATATTATATATATAATATATATAATATATATTTCGTCGATTTCTATTCAAAACGAATTATATAAATAGTTTTAAAATCGTTTCAAAACCTATTTCAAATTCCATTTCAATTCAAAGCAAAATTGAATTCTTCTTTATAAATTCGTTTCAAAATTCATTTCTATTCAATTCAAATTTCAATTCAATTTGAATTCATTTCAATTCGCTTTCAATTCAACTTGAATTCATTTCAATTCAATTCGTTTCGAAATCGTTTTCAATTCAATTCATTTCGAAATCGTTTTCAATTCAATTCATTTCGAAATCGTTTTCAATTCAATTCATTTCGAAATCGTTTTCAATTCAATTCATTTCGAAATCGTTTTCAATTCAATTCATTTCGAAATCGTTTCCAATTCAATTCATTTCGAAATCGTTTTCGATTCAATTCATTCCGAAATCGTTTTCAATTCAATTCATTTCGAAATCGTTTTCAATTCAATTCATTTCGAAATCGTTTTCAATTCAATTCATTTCGAAATCGTTTTCAATTCATTTCGAAATCGTTTTCAATTCAATTCATTTCGAAATCGTTTTCAATTCAATTCATTTCGAAATCGTTTTCAATTCAATTCATTTCGAAATCGTTTTCAATTCAATTCATTTCGAAATCGTTTTCAATTCAATTCATTTCGAAATCGTTTCCAATTCAATTCATTTCGAAATCGTTTTCAATTCAATTCATTTCGAAATCGTTTTCAATTCAATTCATTTCGAAATCGTTTTCAATTCAATTCATTTCGAAATCGTTTTCAATTCAATTCATTTCGAAATCGTTTTCAATTCAATTCATTTCGAAATCGTTTTCAATTCAATTCATTTCGAAATCGTCGATTTCGAGATTACTTTTCAATATTCATTTTAAAATGAATAAAATCGATATAAATATCGTTTACGTCAAAATGGCGTCAATCTAATCAACACGGCTTCATAAATTTCTATTTTCAAATATTCTATTTCAAATATTTCCTATTATCAAAATATTTGTTATTATCAAAATATTCTTTATTTTCACGATTGGAATGAGGCCCAATCAATTACCATATAAAATTAATTATATGGATTTTCATACAACACATGTGTATAATAACATTGAAAATAATCAACCATCAACCAAAGTGCACTACACTGTATAAGCATCAAAAATAGATATTCAATGCTTATAACAGCCTGTCAATCAATCGATCGACATATTTAATCAATCAGGATGAGTGAAATTCATATTTCATCCCAACACCCGTGTGGGGTTTCAAACAAACAAACACAGATTTTATTTGTGCAGTTGGGCGATGTGTAAAATTTATCGTCCCAATCAATGTCATTCAAATAAGTGTACATAAACAAACCATCTGGTTTGTAAATGAATATTTATTTATTCACTTCACTATTTTCATATTCTCGTTAAAAATTATATTTTTAACGATAAAACATTTTATTTCAACCTATGAATTTCTATTTAATTCATTTATTCAATAAAATGATATTTTTATTTTTCTAACATATTTTAGAAAATTTCGGCGGCATAACGGCACGATACTAGAAACGGGACAAGGCCTAGCCTTATCCCCGGTCTAGTGAAGGCCCACGCCATTCACACATCAATCAAATCAATTTCATCTCACCAAACAATTCAATTCAAACAAATAATTCAACTAATCTATGCAACCAAACAAACAAGTCCATGGTCTGTGGACGATTGTGTCGGGTGCTACTAAGCACCGTCTGCATCCTAGTATATATATATAATTAGAAAAGAAATTGAAAGGTGAGAAATTCTCACCAGTAGCTATCCAATAACACAACTCTTCCTATATGGAATTCTTCGCCTATTTCGTCTTCTTGTCGCTTTCGTTTCCCGTATTCTCTACATAGATAAAAATTGAATTTTTTACTATGTTATTCAATATATAAAGATCATATTTTAAAAACAAAGATTATATTTTTAATATTCTTATGATGTAAAAATTATATTTTTATTACTTTAAAAATATAAGAATCATATCCTACTCCTTCTACTTAACAAAATTCTGTCTTTTCTATTTTTTTTTTTTAATATGATCTTTATTTTTGCAAGTTCAAATCTTTTTCTTTTAAAAGATTCACCCTTTTTAATTTCAAAGTTTAAACCCTTTTTCTATTTTAAAGTTTAAAATCAAATCAGTTTTTATTTTCTTTAAAATCTGTTTTCAAAATTCTTAACAAAAATTTCTGTTTTACTTCTTAAAAAAAAATTCTGTTTATGCTTCCTTTAAAAATTTCTGTTTTAAAATCTTTTTTTTTTTAAAAAAAAAATTCTGTTTTACTTTCTTTTATAAAATTTCTGTTTTTAAAATCTTAAAACAAAAATCAGTTTTCACCTTTTACAATTTCAGTTTATAAAACTAAAAAAAACAGTTTATAAAACTAGAAGAAATCAGTTTTTAAATTTATTAAAAATACAGTTTTATAACTCAGAAATAAAAATAAAAATAAATTAACTTAAAAAAAAAGCTCACCGTTTCGAAGTGGAGGAGGCGTCGGCAGCAGGGTGGGTGGTCGGTGGTTCAGGGGGGGGGGGTGTCGCGTCGAGGTTCGGAGGTTGCTTCCGCTCGATGGCTCGTGCGGTGCCTGGAGGGAGGAGGGAAGACGAGGCGGGCTTCGGCGATCTGGCGGTGGGCTTCGTCGAAGGGTTCGGCGGCGCGATTTAGTTTCTAGGGTTTTTTTTTTTCACTTTCTGATAAATGATCGGGGGGGGGGGGCCAAGGCAGAAGAAAAGGAGGGAAGGTAGATCCTTTTTTTTATTTCATTATTTAATTATTAAATTTTGCACAAGGTTTGACTTTTACATATGACCTCGAAACGAGGCCCACCGCCTGTCGTCCATAGCGTTTTACCCCCATTCCGAACACAATGGGATATGTATCGTAAGCTGGTTTGATCGTTACAATCAGTTTCCGTTGAATTTACAATTAAATCCTTATATTGAATTTTAAACATACATTTCAAATTACCGGGGTCACATACTAACTAGAAAAATTCCAGAAAAATATTTTCTAGCTTCGTATTGACGATACGGTCCTAACAAAACTAGTTTCGTCGAATTCTGAGACCGTTTGAAAAATGGCCAATTTCCTGTCGATTAAATTCAACAGAAACTGGTCAAACGCATTTTCTTTTGCCACGCTCACATATTGATTCGAAAAATTATGAAATTTGAAACCTAGCAATAGTTTGACATCCCGGACCCAACAAAACTGGTTTCGTCGAAATCCGAGGTCATTTGCAAAATGTCCATTTTTAAGGGCCTGAATTCCATAGCGACTATTCAGAATTTTCAACTGGACATATCTCTCAATTTTTAAAGTGAAATCTCAGTTTCTTACATCCGTTAGAAAGATGTTATCAATTAGATCCTATCATTTTTGGTTTCACTAAAATCCGGATTATTTTGCACCCGGTACATTCAATTGAAGTTTGAAATCGAATTATCGAACTACCGCGCCATTTTCAATTCTATTTATAATTATATATAAATATTTATATTCTAACGACGACGCGTATAATATATACGTTCGAATTATATTCAAAATAAATTTCTCGTCGATATTATTTAAAATAATTCATTTTAAATAATCAAAATTCGCTAAAATGGCCAAAATAAAAATTTCAAACTGGCTCGCATTTTACGGGTTGTTACATCCTTTATAATTTATAAAGGAATTATTTATATTTTAAAAATGAATTTCTATATAAATCGAATATCGGGTTGACCCAGAAGTGAATATCAAGTTAGATATTCATATAATATTTATTCTGAGCTGTATGGTATCCCACTATGAATATAGACGATAATATTTATTTTAATAAATATTTAATTTAATTATATTTAAATATATTTATATATTTAAATGGGTCATTCAGAGCTTTAAAAAAACAGTCGGTTTTGCAAACGGAGTCGGAATTCGATGAAATCAGTTTCGTTGGAACCGTAATGTCGAACTCTAGCTACCCGTCCAGTTTCATTATTTTTTGGGTATCATTGGTGGCCGTAGGAATTTTTAAAGGAAAATCAAAAGCAACACTTCATAATATATGAATCAAATAATAAATAAATAAAAATATCCTAACATTTTCTTGGTCAAATTTGAAGGCCACACCTTCCTCTTTCTCAATTGTTTGTTTCTTTGCTAAAACTAGCACCCACGATTTCACTTTTCAACCAAAACGTGGACCTTGGAAAACCAAACAAAAATCAACACACACTCTTATAAATCAGTCCACAAATGCATTTGAAATCCTCTGGTGTTGCTCTTCAATCCCGTATAACTTTTGATGGGTTCTGTAATAACCCGGAAAATACGAGCCAATTTAAATTTTTTAAAATGGTGATTTCAAAGGGATTTGAACAATTGAAATAGAATATTTCAATAAAATAGTGAATTAGAAATAGTGAGTCGGTTTGAAAATTTGAATTCAAACTTTGACTGACTGTGCAGGGTGGAAAATGTAACATATTTTAGCGAAACCAAAAATATTTGAATCTGTTAGTCAATACCTTTCTAACGAATCTGAAAAATCGAAGTTTCATAACGGGAATCAAAAGTTATGGCCGAATGAATTCTCAGAAGGGTCGGTATATAGAATATATAGCCCTGGAAAATTGATATTTTGCATACGACCTCGGAATTCGACGAAACCACTTTTGTTGGGTCCAGGATGTCAAACTATTGCTAGGTTTCAAATTTCATAATTTTTGAAGCTAGTATGTGAGCGAGGCAAAAGAAAATGTGTTCGGTCAATTTCTGTTAAATTGGATCGACCAGAAAATGGCCATTTTTCAAACGACCTCAGAATTCGACGAAACTAGTTTTGTTGGGACCGTAGCATCAAAACATAGCTAGATTTATTTTTCTGGAATTTTTCGAATCAGTTTGTGGCCCTGGCAAATTGAAATGTACGTTGAAAGTTAAAAATTAAATGTTTTATACTTTAATTTGAAAAATAACTGACTGTAACAGTCGAATTGGCCTACGAAACATATCCCATTGTGTCCAGAATGGGGGTATTTATCTAGGGGCGACAGTCGTTGGGTTTAAAAAGGAGTTCGTTTGTGAAAACACTATTTTAAAATTTAATATAGTCCTTGGCCAATCAAAATTTTCCTTTCATAAATTTAAAAAAAAAGAAAAAAAAAGAAACCCCCCCGATCAACGGCGAAACCCGCTCCTGACCTTCTCTCCTCCGCCGCCGCCACCAAAGTCGCTTCCAGACTTCGCCACCGCCACCATTCGACGCGCCTCAGCCCCCTCTTCAAATCCGACCCTAGCATCGCCACCCTCGTCGCCTCCTCCGCCTGAATCGAGGCCAGAAAGTTGGCCACTTTCCATCGCCGCCGCCGCCGATCTATACCACCAAACACCACCAAACCACCACCGACTGGAAGCCCTCTCTTCCCTCTTCCACGTCCAACTCGCCGATCATCCCCTCGTGCCACTGATTTCGCGAAAACTGTAAACCTAGTTTTGAAGCTTCGTGAAAGTGAGTTTTTCTTTGATCTTTACACTTTGAAAAATCATATCTTTTTGGTGTGTTGACGAAATTCGATGAAACAGGAAACATCGGGACCGCAAGGAAGCTCTCTACCCAATAGAAGAAGCCGCGGATTTTTCTGACATCGTATCGATTTTTAGCGCTCCGAAAACCAATGTGAGAAATCTAAATTAATATGAAATTGAATGGAAAATGTCGTGTATAATTTATATTAGCGAAATATAAATTACATACGTGTGGTATACCACATGTACATACGCAGTGTAAGCTATATAAGCGAAGTATGAATTTTACAAGCATAGAATAATTGATATATGTGTTGAAATGCAAGTGAAATATAGCAATTATATATATATATATATATATATATATATATATATATATATTTATATACTCCCCTCGTCCACAAACCATGGACGATATTTATTGTGGTGAATTGGTGTGAAATATTGGATGAAAAATACGAATGGTTGAAAAATTGTTTGTGGTTGATATTGTTTGATTATGGTTGAAAAATACCCATTGGTGATTGAAATGAATTGGAAATATTTGTGGAAATAAAAATAAACATGCCGCCTACGTGCGAATTAGATGCATGAATCCCCATTGTCAAAAACCGCGTGGTTTTAAGGTAGAGTGAGGAGCCGTACTAGGGACGGTGCCGGTTTTAACTACCCTGCCGTTATGCTGCCGAAATTTTGAATAATCTTTGTGTGTTAGAATTATTTTCATATGTTGAAATTATTTTCATGCGTTGAAATTAAAGTCATATATTGTAAAAATATCCATATGTGGAAATATTTGTGTGTTGAAAAGTGTTGTGTGAAAATTAGATTCATTTGTGAATGAATGAAGTGTAATAACAATAAAAATCACATTTTTATATATATGTGAAGTATGAAAAATATTCGCCTTATATAAATAGTTTCAACAATAAGAATCCCATCTTTCCAATATGAACAACATAAATAAAATGTCCATGTGTGGAAATGCTCATTTGTTGAGAAGTGTATGTAATGGAAAAGTTCATGTGTTGAATAAAAAGATCGAACAATAAAAATTACATTTTTATTGAAACTATGAAGTGTTGAAAACATCCATTTGTTGAATAAATAATTTGAACGATAAAATATCATTTTTATCATATTTGTGATATGCTAAAGATATGCGGACGTTGAAATAAATATTTGTGAAAGAAATATTATATTTTTAACATGCATAGGAACTAAATAAAATAGTCATGTGTTGAAATATATTTTAGTTCGCCAAAATTATCATCTTTGAAATGTGAAGTGTTAAAAATAGCCACTTGTTCAAATAAATGTGCATGAGTTGAAATATACATTAATTGGCTAATGATATGATTTTAGCCTATGCATGCAACATTAGAATGAATGGTGTTTTTAAACCAAAGCAAATCAAATATGAAATTGAATGGAAAATGATAAGTGTTAGAAATTGTATACATGTACATGCATATCTATTGATCAGGTTAAAGCAAAGGGGCTAGAGAAGAGAAATAAAATTTTGTGCCCAACAAATAGGTACACATTTACTGCTTTGTTTGGGTGATGATTTTATGAGCCTGTTGGATAGCCGCTTGGCTTTTTCTTTTTGATATGAGACGCCCGTGTGGCTATTTGGGAATTTTTCCCAGACCCTCCCGTACAAAGGAGGTTATGGCGAAATTTTCCGAAATTTAAAGGCGTTAGTGAAATAATTGAAGTGGAAACGATATAGGAATTTTTGAAAGAACTATATTTATATAACTATATAAATATAAATAGAATTAAAACGAAGTGTGGCCGTGCAGTTCGTGTTTTGAAACCGTGATTTCAAACGACTAGTGCGGGAAATCCGACCATTGGACTTTCCCGAAACCGCAACCGTCGGGTTCGCCTTGGAAATATCTTTCCAACGGCACCAACTTTGTGAAGATCCGACGGTTGGATTGTCTGGAATGTTTAATTCAAAACTGGAGAAAAACAGCGCCAGAAACGATTATATTTATTTATATATATATATAATTAAATTAAATCGAATAACGACGCTGCAGTTCGTAAATTGAAATCGTAACTTCAAATGGCTAGTGTGGAAGATCCGACCGTCGGATTTTCCTAAAACTGAAACCGTTGGATTCGTTTTGAAATGACCTTCCTAATGATGTAAAATTTGTGAAGATCCAACGGTTAAATTTTCAGATATGTGTAAAACAAAATTAGTGAAAAGCAGCGCCAGTGCATCGACATGACCCGAAACGTCGTTTAATTAAATATGGCCGTTTTAAATTAAATAAAAATGGCGATATATCGTTATAAAATACTATAGACGATATAGAGTGGAAATAAACCAGTTTTGTTGTGTTTGCTTGATATGTGATGGTTGAATGTATCTGACATGAAAATTATAACTAAATAAATGAAATGTGAATGTTGAATATTCCAACCATGTGATTAATTGATTTGAAAATCTAAATATACGTGGGTTATTTGAAAAGGCCGAGTTTATCTCATTTCAAATAATCGATCGACGTTGAGAGTCGAAGAGTCGAAGACGGCTGAAGACCGAAGATCTCCACAATTGGATGGATGGGAGCTACTGATGCTCGTGATTGGAGTAGCTACCATGAAGGAATTGAAGTAGTAGCCGTCCAAACATACTGTTGATTGTACGGATATGCGAGGAATTGGTGCCTCCGGTTTCGTTCAGACCCAAAACGGACTTGTAAATGGACTGTGTGTCTGACATTGGATTTTGTTCTGTGTTGATTGATCTCTGTTAAATATATATCTGTTTGGCGGCGGAGAATTTATTCTCTTGCTTAACGCCCTTCTCGGAGACGTACGAGCTCAGAGGTTATACATTGACAGAAATCAGTCGCATGGAGTGGATTGCCTGTGTGGCACGCCTAAGTGGCATAAGATCAAGGCTTCTGTTGCAAAGCAAAGACTTGTGGTTGATGATCAAAGCATGGTCTGTGTGACGCAGCTTTGTGTATAACGTGAATTCGCGAGCCTCACAACCCGGTATGAGTCAAAAACGGGAGAAGCACCCAAGGAGTGCATGACGTTTCTTTCTAGCTATGGTGGTGTCAGTGACCTCCCAGCCCTGACATTTATATCTACTTTTCACCTGTGTGGTTGTTGGAATACGAGGCGCCTCGATTATAGGTCTGTAAGGACCGGGAAACGTGTGTTCAGGAATAATTAATCCTCAAAAGTAAGAGAGGACCGGCCTTGGAGGATCCAGGGGATTGCTGTGTGCGGTCCCGAGGCATTTGCTAGAGTGTCTCGAATCGGAGAGGAGCTTGCCCCTTGCCTCGACTCATGAAGGAATCCAATTTCCAATACGAAATATGCGGACGTGATTGTATTACTAGTATGGCGACATAGTAGATGGTAACTATGCCACCTAGGATTGATATTTATGATTGAATTTGCTTTTGAAACATATATGCACTAGTAATAATATCAACACTTTTGTTTTATACGTATGAAGCATTTTTGGCCATTATAAGGGAAAACTCTATCCTCCGGCTTGCGTTACATTGTGTGACGGGACCTGAGTCTTATAATGGCTTCATTTTATAAAAAGCATTGCGTTGATTTAATTATTTATTTTATTTCATGCACTAGCACTCATTGGAGTAAACCCGTTCCACGAAAGTGGCGTGGTCCTTTGATTTGCCTTATTATTGTTGTTAATAAGTTGAGTAGATTTCTCATACCAGTCCCATGACTGACTCGTAGTTTGTTTCACCTTGCAAACTCGGGTGCCCTCATTTTCACACGGGCAGCCTAGTTACAGGTTTCTGATGCACCTTTTGGCTCATGGCGAGGCTTGACTACACCGTGCTGACTTGGATTTTCTACGCCATTATTGTATCTATATTATGATTCCGCCATTGGTGATGTAGACTGATATTTCTTTTGTGTACTCTTTATGTATGATTCCGCCTCAGGCGATGGTGACTGATTATGTATCATTATGCACTAAGTTGTGTCCTATACTGTGCTTCTATGATGTGATGATATCTATATGATTCCGCTGTCATATGTGTGTAAATTATTCTATTTTCCGTTTATGCTATTATCTGTGATCTGCTAATAATGATTAATGTGTTATATTCCAATGATTATCCTTAACAACGTGTCACTGGGTTTTGGGATCGTCACAGCTGGTATCAGAGCTTTGGTTAACCTTAGTTCTGGAGTCTAACACAATAAACACTTCGTCAAAATAGAATCAGTAGTATTCTAAGGCGAGTCGCTCATTAGAGATAGGACTAGTAAAATCCTAGAATGAGCCTAGCAGAATAGCAAAAACAATTTGATCAATCCATCGTTATCTTTCCGTAAATTTTCTGCTTAATTATGCAATAGACTATCATTTCTGTTAGCTGACTTTTTCGTTGCTTATACAGAATTTGAAAAATGGCTACCAGAGCAGCTGCCGCTAGAGGAGGCCGTGCCGGCCGAGGCCAAGGAAGGGGAGAAGTCCCAGCTCAAGAAGGACCTTTGATACAACCTCCGGCAGCTCAATACTTCGAGCTTGACCGTGTAGCTAAGAGATATAAGAACTTAGGAGGCAAGACCTTCTCGGGAACTGGCACCGTAATAGAGGCCCTTGCATGGCTCAAAACATGTGAGAAAATTCTTGAAGGCCTAAGGCTTGGAGACGAAGACAAAGCTATTATGGGCGCCTGGCTTATGCAGGAACAAGCTGAATTATGGTTGGAATCTCTTACCGCCGGGAATAGGGAAGCTGGAAGAACATGGGATGGATTTAAAGCACTCTTCAAAGAAAAATATGTCCCCGAACAAGCTCTAGAAAGAATGCACGATGACTTCGCCAATCTCCAGCAAGGGGATCTTTCCGTGCAAGATTATCTGAATAAATTTACAATGTTGTCACCCTATGCTCCAGAGCTCGTCGCCACTGCGAAATCCAAAAATAAGAGGTTTATCCTTGGGCTAAGACGACAATATCATGATAGAGCCATGGCCCATGTCAAGCTGGAATTCAACGAGCTGGTGGAAATGACATGCAACTATGAAGACCTTGATCAAAGGCATTTGGATCAGGATCGCGCTAGAAGCCAAGCTGGAAACAAGCGCAAGCCTGTTGTAAATCAAGGCGAGTCAAGCCAAGTAGCATCTTCAAAACCTCAGACTGGCAAGCCGCCAAGAGGAAATTACTTTAACTGTGGTAAGCCGGGGCACTACTCAAACGTCTGCATAGCTCCGAAGAGACAGAAGACGAATTCTCAAGGCTCGAGCCAAGGCTCTCAGAACCCTCGCTCGTGCTTCAACTGTCACTAGACCGATCATCTAGTCAAAGACTGTCCTTTGCTGAAGAAAGCTACAGTAGCTCACGTCTATGACGGGTCGAGCCCGCCAGCTGCTTCCGACGGAGCAGGTAAACCTGATGTTTTGGGAGGTACCCTTACCATTAAAAATATTCCTGTTTCTGTATTGTTTGACACAGGTGCATCGCGTAGTTTTATTGCTAGAAACTCAGTGCACAAATTAAAGTTAAAACAGCGAAAGCTTAAAGAATCGGTTGAAGTTCATAACCCGATAGGGGGTCCTATTACTCTCAGTACATGTTGTAGAGTGCCAATCTCTTATTCTTTCTACAAATTTCCAATTAATTTAATTGTTATGGATTTTCCCGAATTCGACGTTATCCTTGGGTTAGAATGGTTAACGAAATACGAAGAGGAGGTAAAGTGTGTGGAAAGAATTGTTAAAATCCGAACGGAGCTTGGACATATATATATACCCTGTCATGGTTCGAATCTGAGTAGAGAAGAATTTTGGTCAGCATTAGAACTTATCCCCACTTCCATGGAAAAGATTCCGATTGTTAGAAACTATGCGGATGTGTTTGAAGAAGTTGACAACTTACCTCCGCAAAGAGAAATAGAATTCCGAATCGATCTAATTCCCAATGCCAGACCAGTGGTACATCCAATTCGCAGAATGACTCCGAAAGAAAAAGAAAAATTAGGCGATCAAACTCGTCAACTGTTGTGGAAGGGTCTAATCAGACCAAGTTTTTCTAATTGGGGTGCAGCTGTTGTGTTTGTCCCAAAGTCAGACGGTACTCTTAGATTATGCGTTGATTACCGCGACCTCAACAAACAGACGCTTAAAAAACAAATATCCATTACCCCGCATTGATGACTTGCTAGACCAATTGAATGGGGCGAAAGTATTTTCCCGAATGGACCTAGCTACAGGTTTTCATCAATTGAGAATAGCAGAAGAGTGTGTTCCTTTGACCGCTTTCAGAGGTCCAGACATATTTTATGAATGGTTAGTAATGCCGTTTGGCCTATGCAACGCTCCAGCATACTTGGTCGATCTAATGAATAGAGTGTTCAGGGGAGTTCTGAATAAATTTGTCCTCGTATTCATCGATGATATTTTAATCTACTCCAAATCAAAACCCGAGCATGAAAAACACTTAGAACAAGTATTGGAGATTCTAAGGAAGAATGTCTTCAAAGCCAAATTCTCTAAATGTGTCTTCTGGCAAGAAGAAGTCAAATTTCTTGGCCATGTCGTGTCAGAGAAAGGAATTTCTGTTGACCCAAGCAAAATAACAGCGATTCAAGACTGGAAACAACCCACGACCCCCACAGAAGTTAGAAGTTTTATGGGGTTGGCTAGTTATTATCGAATGTTCGTTAAGGATTTTTCGAAGATATCCGGTCCGTTAACGAAGCTCACAAAGAAACATGAGAAGTTTAAGTGGACTTCCGACTGTGAAGAAGCTTTCCAGGAATTGAAATCGAAGCTGACCACCGCTCCAGTGTTAACTATTATTGATGGCAATTAGGATTTAACGGTTTGGACAGATGCTTCTATTAGAGGTCTTGGTGCAGTGTTAATGCAGAGAGGCCAAGCAGTCGCTTATGCAAGCCGCCAACTGAAACCGCATGAGAAGAGTTATGTGACTCATGATCTTGAGTTGCTAGCCATCGTTTTTGCATTGAAAATATGGAGGCATTATTTATTGGGTGAGAAATTTATAATTTACACAGATCATCAATCGTTGAAGTATTTATATACCCAGAAAGATCTGAATCTGAGACAGCAGCGTTGGCTAGAATTCCTTGCAGCGTATGATCTCAATATCCTGTATACGCCGGGGAAAGCTAATGTAGTAGCGGATGCGCTTAGTAGGAAAACCGCAATCATTGCCAATCTTATAATTACACCTGGATTGATTGATAGGATTTCAGCCCTTCAAAAAGACGATGAATTCATTAAGAGAATCAGTCAGAGGGTCAAGGAAGGTGAAACCATGAGTTTTCGTATTGACAATAGGGGGGTTCTCAGGTTAAATAATAGGATTTGCATTCCAAATATTCCAGGCCTCCGAAGAGAAGTGCTGGACAAATGCCATAAATCCAAATTTTGCATCCATCCTGGGGTGAGTAAAATGTACAACAATATCAAATGCACTTTTTGGTGGAAGGCAATGAAAAGAGATATTTCTTTGTATGTTAGCAAATGCCCTACTTGTCAATTGGTCAGGAGTGACCAACAGAAGCTAGCTGGACTGTTGCAACCGTTAGAAGTCCCAGGCTGGAAATGGGAATAGATTTCCATGGATTTCATAGATGGTTTGCCGCGAACCAAGAAAGTTAACGACAGCATTTGGGTAATCGTAGATCGCTTCACGAAGACTGCCCATTTTATACCTGTCCGATCCAATAGAACCGCTCAAAGTCTAGCACAGATATATTTCAGAGAAATTGTTAAGCTGCACGGAATTCCCATCAACATAGTCAGTGATAGAGATCCCCTATTTACTAGCAAATTCTGGGAGGCTTTCCAGACAGAATTGGGAACAAAACTGAATATGAGCACCGCTTATCACCCACAAACAGATGGCCAAACTGAGCGGGTGAATAGAATTCTAGAAAATTTATTGCAGGCTTGTATAATTGATTTTGGTGGGTCATGGGAAGATCATTTGCATTTGGCAGAATTCTCATATAACAATAGCTATCAAGCAAGTTTGAGAATGTCGCCATTCGAAGCATTATATGGCAGACCCTGCAGATCTCCAGCATGTTGGGTAGAACCTGGCAACAGACTTGTACTAGGACCCGATATGATTAGAGAAGCATCTGATAAAGTGGACTTCATCAAGAAGCGTTTGAAAACTGCACAAAGCCGACAGAAAAGTTATGCAGACTCTAGAAGGAGAGATTTGACATTTGTTGTTGGTGATCATGTTTATTTGAAGGTTTCTCCGATGAGAGGAGTAATCAGATTTGGCAAGACTGGGAAGTTGGCACCGAGATTTATTGGTCCCTTTCCTATACTTGAGCGAATTGGAACTCTTGCTTATAGGGTTCAATTGCCTGATTGGTTGCCTGGAGTGCACAATGTATTTCACGTATCTCAACTTAGAAGACATGTGCATGATCCGGATCTTGTTGTAGAAGAAGCAGCGCAACGGGATATGGAGATAACTCCAGAATTAGCACTCAGAAGAGAGACATTAAAGATTGTTGGCAAAGAAACTAGAGAACTCAGAAGCAAAAAGGTTCATTTAGTTAAAGTGCAGTGGAGCAGTGATCCTAGAGACTGTACTTGGGAAACTGAGGAAAGCATTAAGCAAGCTTACCCCAAATGCAGAGGGGATATCTCTGACTAACTCCGGTGCAAGGTACCTTTACAATACTTTGCATTTACATTTTGTTTCCTACTTTACTGTTGTTTCCTTTTTGAGGACGAAAAGTTTTAAGTGGGGGAGATTGTAATAACCCGGAAAATACGAGCTAATTTAAAATTTTTAAAATGGTGATTTCCAAGGGATTTGAACAATTGAAATAGAATATTTCAATAAAATAGTGAATTAGAAATAGTGAGTTGGTTTGAAAATTTGAATTCAAACTTTAACTGACTGTGCAGGGTGGAAAATGTAACGGATTTTAGCGAAACCAAAAATATTTGAATATGTTAGTCAATACCTTTCTAACGAATCTGAAAAATCGAAGTTTCATAACGGGAATCAAAAGTTATGGCCGAATGAATTTTCAGAAGGGTCGGTATATATATTATATAGTCCTGGAAAATTGATATTTTGCATACGACCTCGGAATTAGACGAAACCACTTTTTTTGGGTCCGGGATGTCAAACTATTGCTAGGTTTCAAATTTCATAATTTTTGAAGCTAGTATGTGAGCGAGGCAAAAGAAAATGTGTTCAGTCAATTTCTGTTAAATTGGATCGACCAGAAAATGGCCATTTTTCAAACGACCTCAGAATTCGACGAAACTAGTTTTGTTGGGACCGTAGCGTCAAAACATAGCTAGATTTATTTTTCTGGAATTTTTCGAATCAGTTTGTGGCCTTGGCAAATTGAAATGTACGTTGAAAGTTAAAAATTAAATGTTTTATACTTTAATTTGAAAAATAACTGACTGTAACAGTCGAATTGGCCTACGAAACATATCCCATTGTGTCCGGAATGGGGGTATTTAGCTGGGGGCGACAGTCGTTGGGTTTAAAAAGGAGTTCGTTTGAGAAAACACTATTTAAAAATTTAATATAGTCCTCGGCCAATCAGAATTTTCCTTTCATAAATTTTAAAAACAAAAAAAATAAAAAAAAAACCCCGATCAACGGCGAAACCCGCTCCTGACCTTCTCTCCTCCTCCGCCGCCGCCACAGTCGCTTCCAGACTTCGCCACCGCCACCATTCGACGCGCCTCAGCCCCCTCTTCAAATCCGACCCCAGCATCGCCACCCTCGTCGCCTCCTCCGCCTGAACTGAGGCCAGAAAGTCGGCCACTTTCCATCGCCGCCGCCGCCGATCTAGACCACCGAACGCCACCAAACCACCACCGACTGGAAGCCCTATCTTCCCTCTTCCACGTCCAACTCGCCGATCATCCCCTCGTGCCACTGATTTCGCGAAAACTGTAAACCTAGTTTTGAAGCTTCGTGAAAGTGAGTTTTTCTTTGATCTTTACACTTTGAAAAATCATATCTTTTTGGTGTGTTTTCGATGAAACAGGAAACATCGGGACCGCAAGGAAGCTCTCTACCCAATAGAAGAAGCCGCGGATTTTTCTGACATCGTATCGATTTTTAGCGCTCCGAAAACCAATGTGAGAAATCTAAATTAATATGAAATTGAATGCAAAATGTCGTGTATAATTTATATTAGCGAAATATAAATTACATACGTGTGGTATACCTCATGTACATACGTAGTGTAAGCTATATAAGCGAAGTATGAATTTTACATGCATAGAATAATTGATATATGTGTTGAAATGCAAGTGAAATATAGCAATTATATATATATATATATATATATATATATATATATATATATATATATACACTCCCCTCGTCCACAAACCATGGACGATATTTATTGTGGTGAATTGGTGCGAAATATTAGATGAAAAATACGAATGGTTGAATAATTGTTTGTGGTTGATATTATTTGATTATGGTTGAAAAATACCCATTGGTAATTGAAATGAATTGGAAATATTTGTGGAAATAAAAATAAAATGCCGCCTGCATGCGAATTAGATGCATGAATCCCCATTGTCAAAAACCGCGAGGTTTTAAGGTAGAGCGAGGAGCCGTACTAGGGACGGTGCCGGTTTTAACTACCCTGCCGTTATGCTGCCGAAATTTTGAATAATCTTTGTGTGTTAGAATTATTTTCATATGTTGAAATTATTTTCATGCGTTGAAATTAAAGTCATATATTGTAAAAATATCCATGTGTGGAAATATTTGTGTGTTGAAAAGTGTTGTGTGAAAATTAGATTCATTTGTGAATGAATGAAGTGTTATAACAATAAAAGTCACATTTTTATATATATGTGAAGTATGAAAAATATTCGCATTATATAAATAGTTTCAACAATAAAAATCTCATCTTTCCAATATGAACAACATAAATAAAATGTCCATGTATGGAAATGCTCATTTGTTGAGAAGTGTGTGTAGTGGAAAAGTTCATGTGTTGAATAAAAAGATCGAACAATAAAAATTACATTTTTATTGAAACTATGAAGTGTTGAAAACATCCATTTGTTGAATAAATAATTTGAACGATAAAAATATCATTTTTATCATATTTGTGATATGCTAAAGATATGCGGATGTTGAAATAAATATTTGTGAAAGAAATATTATATTTTTAACATGCATAGGAACTAAATAAAATAGTCATGTGTTGAAATCTATTTTAGTTCGCCAAAATTATCACCTTTGAAATGTGAAGTGTTAAAAATAGCCACTTGTTCAAATAAACGTGCATGAGTTGAAATATACATTAATTGGCTAATGATATGATTTTAGCATATGCATGCAACATTAGAATGAATGGTGTTTTTAAACCAAAGCAAATCAAATATGAAATTGAATGGAAAATGATAAGTGTTAGAAATTGTATACATGTACATGCATATCTATTGAATAGGTTAAAGCAAAGGAGCTAGAGAAGAGAAATAAAATTTTGTGCCCGACAAATAGGTACACATTTACTGCTTTGTTTGGGTGATGATTTTATGAGCCTGTTGGCTAGCCGCTTGGCTTTTTCTTTTTGATATGAGACGCCCGTTTGGCTATTTGGGAATTTTTCCCAGACCCTCCCGTACAAAGGAGGTTATGGCGAAATTTTCCGAAATTTAAAGGCGTTAGTGAAATAATTGAAGTGGAAA
Source organism: Allium sativum (assembly GCA_030737875.1). NCBI lineage: Eukaryota > Viridiplantae > Streptophyta > Magnoliopsida > Asparagales > Amaryllidaceae > Allium > Allium sativum. The sequence goes on from CM060918.1 coordinate 848,047,844, forward strand.
CGATATAGGAATTTTTGAAAGAACTATATTTATATAACTATATAAATATAAATAGAATTAAAACGAAGCGTGGCCGTGCAGTTCGTGTTTTGAAACCGTGATTTCAAACAACTAGTGCGGGAAATCCGACCATTGGATTTTCCCTAAACCGCAACCGTTGGGTTCGTCTTGGAAATATCTTTCCAACGGCACCAACTTTCTGAAGATCCGACGGTTAGATTGTCTGGAATGTTTAATTCAAAACTGGAGAAAAACAGCGCCAGAAACGATTATATATATAAATATATATATATATATAATTAAATTAAATCGAATAACGACGCTGAAGTTCGTAAATTGAAATTGTAACTTCAAATGGCTAGTGTGGAAGATCCGACCGTCAGATTTTCCCAAAACTGAAACCGTTGGATTCGTTTTGAAATGACCTTCCTAATGATGTAAAATTTGTGAAGATCCAACGTTTAGATTTTCAGATATGTGTAAAACAAAATTAGTGAAAAGCAGCGCCAGTGCATCGACACGACCCGAAACGTCGTTTAATTAAATATGGTCGTTTTAAATTAAGTAAAAATGGCGATATATCGTTATAAAATACTTGTAATAACCCGAAAATCTGGGCCAGTTTAAAATTTTTAGTTTGGCAATTTTAGCGAATTTTGATTATTTAAAATGGATTATTTTAAATAATAACGACGAGAAATTTATTTTGGAATATAATTCGAATGTATATATTATATACGCGTCGTCGTTAGAATATAAATATTTATATATAATTATAAATAGAATGGAAAATGGCGCGGTAGTTTGATAATTCGATTTCAAACTTCAATCGAACGTACCGGGTGCAAAACAATCCGGATTTTAGTGAAACCAAAAATGATAGGATCTAATTGATGATATCTTTCCAACGAATCCGAAAAATCGAGATTTCATAGCGGGAATCAAAAGATATGTCCAGTTGAAAATTCTGAATAGTCGCTATGGAATTCAGGCCCTTAAAAATAGTCATTTTGCAAACGACCTCGGATTTCGACGTAACCAGTTTTGTTGGGTCTGTGATGTAAAGTTATTGCAAGGTTTCAAATTTCATAATTTTTCGAATCAATATGTGAGCGTGGCAAAGGAAAACGCTTTTGACCCGTTTCAGTTGATTTTAATCGACTGGAAATTGGCCATTTTTCCAACTGTCTCAGAATTCGATGAAACTAGTTCTTTTAGGGCCGTATAGTCAATACGAAGCTAGAAAATATTTTTCGAGAATTTTTAGAGTTAGTATGTGACCCCGGCAATTTGAAATGTATGTTTAAAATTCAATATAGTGATTTGAATGTAAATTTAACGGAAACTGATTGTAACAGCCGAATCAGCTTGCGTGGCATATCCCATTATGTACGGAATGGGGGTAAAACGCTATGGACGACAGGCGGTGGGCCTCGTTTCGAGGTCGTATGTAAAAGTCAGCTTTTTGAAAATTAATTAATTAAATAAAAAAAAAGAATACCTCTCCCCGTTAACCCGCTCTGGCCCCCCCACGTTTGCTCAAAGCAAATCGGCAGGAAAAAAAAGAGAGCTCCCTCTGAAGATCGATCGACGCCGTCCTGGCCACCACACCACCGCCGCCTGCGTTTCCGCCTTCCCCCTTCTCCATCGTGTGCCGCTTCCTCTCAGCCGATCCCTCCTGTCGCGAATCCCCGACCCGAGGCCCCCCCAAATCGAAGGATCCACCCCTGAGACCGCCGCCGCCCCTGTTTGGGGACCACTGCCACCATTCGCCGATGCTGCGACCCCCGCCACCATCTCCAACTCCAGCGACCTCTCCTCCAACCTCCACATCCTGAGAATCGTGAGTTTTCTTTCTTATACTGATTTTAAACTTTCAGTTTTTAACCTGTAGGAAGAGCGTATGAAAATCTGAAATGTATACATGTATGAATGTGATGGAAGGTTAGATTTACATAAATAAAAATATGATTTTTATATGTTGAACTTTGAAAGAAAAATATGATTTTTATATGTTGAACTTCGAAAGAAAAATATGATTTTTATATGTTGAACTTCGAAAGAAAAATATGATTTTTATATGTTGAACTTCGAAAGAAAAATATGATTTTTATATGTTGAACTTCGAAAGAAAAATATGATTTTTATATGTTGAACTTCGAAAGGAAAATATGATTTTTATATGTTGAACTTCGAAAGAAAAATATGATTTTTATATGTTGAACTTCGAAAGAAAAATATGATTTTTATATGTTGAACTTCGAAAGAAAAATATGATTTTTATATGTTGAACTTCGAAATAAAAATATGATTTTTATATATTGAACTTCGAAATAAAAATATGACTTTTATATATTGAACTTCGAAATAAAAATATGATTTTTATATATTGAATAGCATAGTAAAAATTCGATTTTCACATATGTAGTGGCTACGGGCAACGAAGATGACGAAGATGCGATAGCGATGAAGATTTCTATCAATGAAGTGCCGTGGAGCTTGGATAGCTATCGGTGAGAATTTCTCATCTTTCAATTTCTTTTCTAGTTATATATATATATATATATATATATATACTAGGATGCAGACGGTGCTTAGTAGCACCCGACACAATCGTCCACAGACCATGGACTTGTTTGTTTGATTGCAAAAATTAGTTAGATTATTTGATTGAAATTGAATTGTGTGGAGAAATGAATTGATTTGATTGATGTGTGAATGGCGTGGGCCTTCACTAGACCGGGGATAAGGCTAGGCCTTGTCCCGTTTCCAGTATCGTGCCGTTATGCCGGCGAAATTTTCTAAAATATGTTAGAAAAATAAAAATATCATTTTATTTAAAGAATGAACTTAATAGAAATTCATATGTTGGAATAAAATGTTTTATCGTTAAAAATATAATTGTTAACGTGAATGTGAATAAATAAATATTCATTTACAAACCAGACGGTTTGTTTATGTACACCTATTTGAAGGACATTGATTGAGACGATAAATTTTACACATCGCCCAACTGCACGAATAAAATATTTGTTTGATTGTTTGAAACCCCATACGGGTGTTGGGATGAAACTTGAAGTTCACTCATCCTGATTGATTAAATATGTCGATCGATTGATTGACAAGCTGCTATAAGCGTTAAATATCTGTATTTGATTCTTAAACAGTGTAGTGCACTTTGGTTGATGGTTGATTATTTTTCAATGCTATTATATACATGTGTTGTATGAAAATCCATATAATTAACATTATATGGTGATTGATTGGGCCTCATTCCAATTTAGAAAATAAAGAATATTATAAAATAAAAGTTCATGTGTTGACAGTACTCATCCATTGAGATTGGTCATGTGTTGAACGAAATATTTTGATAATAAAATTTACATCTTTATCAATATAAAATAACGGTTCATGTGTTGACAGTACTCATCCTTTGAGATTGGTCATGTGTTGAACGAAATATTTTGATAATAACAACTATTTTGAAAAAGAAATATTTGAAATAAAATATTTGAAATAGAAATTTATGAAGCCGTGTTGATTAGATTGACGCCATTTTGACGTGAACGATATTTATATCGATTTTATTCATTTCGAAATGAAATGAATTGAATTGAAAACGATTTCGAAATGAATTGAATTGAAAACGATTTCGAAATGAATTGAATTGAAAACGATTTCGAAATGAATTGAATATATAACGATTTCGAAATGAATTGAACTGAAAACGATTTCGAAATGAATTGAACTGAAAACGATTTCGAAATGAATTGAATGTATAACGATTTCAAAATGAATTGAATATATAACGATTTCGAAATGAATTGAATTGAAAACGATTTCGAAATGAATTGAATATATAACGATTTCGAAATGAATTGAATTGAAAACGATTTCGAAATGAATTGAATTGAAAACGATTTCGAAATGAATTGAAAACGAATTCAAATTGAATTGAAAGCAAATTGAAAACGAATTCAAATTGAATTGAAATTTGAATTGAATAGAAGTGAATTTTAAAACGAATTTATAAAGAAGAATTCAATTTTGATTTGAATTGAAATGGAATTTGAAATTGCTTTTGAAGACGAATTTAAAACTATTTATATAATTCGTTTTAAATAGAAATCGACGAAATATATATTATATAATGGCCTGAATAGAACGCGCCGCGCCGCGGCAGTTCGCGAATTTCGACCATTTATTTCAAACGGACATTACGGGAGATCCGACCGTCGGATTCTCCTAAAACCGGAACCGTTGGGTTCGTATCGAAAAGAGCTTTCTAACGAATATTAGAAATTTGAAATCTAACGGTTGGATTTGGAATTATGACCAAATGAATTTTGAAAAAGGTCGCTGTAAGTGCAGTTCGATGGCCGTTGATGGAAATCGACTGTACGGGCCTTGATAAAATTATTAAAAATATCAATAATTTGTGCAAAATCATAAGAAATGATTTAGAAAGAATTGGGATGAAAAAATCCATATTTGAAAAGATAAAAATAGATTTTTATCGAATTGAACTAATTTGAACTAGAAATATATTTCTATTTATTTTTAAATAAATAAATTGAATTTGAAAAGGGTTTTAAAAATAACCAGAATTTCCAATGATTGCTATGGAGTGGATTTGAATCGAAATTGTCTTCGGAATATTTCGATGTTGGAATTCGTGATTATACAGATGTTGTTATGGAAATTTGAAAGATATATATTTATATTGTTATTTCCAATATGACATTTGTTAATCGTAGAATTTGATATTGAATATAAGCCGATATATTTTCTATTCAGAGCCTTATATTGAATATCAAATGTGATTTGGGTTTGTCGTGAATGGTGTCTTCACCAACACTGTTCTTGAACCCAGTTGAGAAAAGATTAAATCTTTTTATTTAGATTTAATGAAGTGTACCAATTCAATAATATTTAATTGAATTGAATTGATATTGATGTTTGGGTTTATCGTGGACAGTGCTTTAAATAACACTCGTTCTTTAACCCGATAATCAATGGAATGTGATTTTGGGTTTATCGTGAACCCTGTTTTTAAATGACACTGATTATTTAACCCAGTCGAAGATTAAAACTAAGTGGAGTTTTAATGAATCTTTAATTAGATTGAAATGATCGAAAATGGAGTATCACCAGTTTTGCTCCAGGCGATAGTTAAATCTTTAATTAGCTTTGAACGTGAAATGGTAATTGAATTTACCGATAACACTGTGGTGTTAGATATGAAGTATTACCAGTTTTACTTCATGAGATGAATAGGTTGGGATGGGGAAATTAAAATAAATGATTACTTCGGTAAGGTTCGCTAATCCCGACTAGTTTGAATTGAGATTCAAAAATAGAATAAAGAATAAATTCAAAGAATTTATCTTGGATAAAATTAATGGGAACCTTTCCCTATGAATGTGAAATTTAGAAACTAACTGTCGGTTAGCCAAGCAGAATGGTTTTCTGGTTATTGATCTGATGTTAATTTCGGCCTTCGGGGTTAATATTTGGGAAATTATTCTCTTGATTAATTTGCGGTTAGTGACTGATGAATTGGAATGAGGCGTATGTTGTGTTTGTGTAACACTTATTTAAAATATACGTGAGTTATTCGGAAAGACCGGGTTTATCCCATTCTAAATAACTGATACGACGATAAGTTGAAGATGAAGACGGTGGTCGAAGACCGGAAGTCTTCACGTCGTTTGGGTGATTACTGATGATCTTGATTGGGCTGTACACCCAAGAAGATGGAAACAGTTGGTGATCGTCCAGACGTACTTGGAGATCGATGGATATGCGGGGTACTAGGTGCCTCCGGTTTCGTTCAGACCTAGAACGGACTTGTAAATGGACCGTGTGTCTGACATTGGATTTTAGTCCGTGTGATTGATCTCTATTAAATATATATCTGTTTGGCGGCAGAGAATTTATTCTCTTGCTTAACGCCCTTCTCTGAGACGTACGAGCTCAGGGGTTATATATTGATGGATATCAAACGCATAGAGTGAATTGCCTGTGTGGCATGCCTAAGTGGCAATTGATCAAGGCTTCTGTTGAAAAGCAAAGTCTTGTGGTGATGATCAAAGCACGGCCTTGTGGCGTAGCTTTGTGTAACGTTTACTTCGCGAGTTTCGCACCCCAGTTGTGAACCAAAAACGGGAGAGGACATCAGGGAGGACTTGCGTTTCTTTCTAGCTAGAAGTGGTGTCAGTGTTTTTACACGCCCTGACGAGTTTGACTTATGTGGTTGTTGCTGTTGCGAGGCGCCTCGGTTAGATCGGACGATCCGGGTCCGATGGAGCCATTCGTTGGCTCATTTACGCCCCAAAGGGCGGAGAGACGTGGTGTTCCGGCATAATAATCCACATCGGTGGACCGGCCCTGACGATCCAAGGCCCACCTGAGTCTGGGTCCTGAGACATGGGCTAGATTGTCTCGAATCGGTTGAGGACTATCTTTTGCCTCGGTTCATAGAGGGAAATCCAATTTCCAAATACGTGACATTTGCGGTTTTATTTGTAAACCTATATATGGCGACATGATATATGGTACCCATGCCGCCTATGATTGATACTTATGATTTAAAGTTGTTTTATACACTATGCACTTATAATAGTATCAAATGATTTGTTTCAAACGTACCAAGCATGTTTGGCTGTTATAAGGGAAAACCCTATCCTCGGCTGCGATGCATTGTGTGATGGGACCTGGGTCTTATAACAGCTTCATTTTTAGAAAAGCATTGCGTTGTTTGCTTATATGCACTGGTATTCTTGGGAGGAAACCCGTTCCGTGTTATACGGCGTGGTCCCTTGATTTACCTAACTTTAAAATAAAGATTAATAATTGTTTTAGTTCTCACACCAGTCACATGACTGACCTGGGGTTTATTGTTTTAACCTAAACTCTGGGTGCCCTTATTTTGACATGGGCAGCTAGTAGTTTTGGTTTTGCAGATTTATATTCACAGGATCCTAGTTTACAGCTGGAACGATATCCGGAAAGCTTTGTATCCGTATATCTCCTTCTAGTTGTGTATTGTATTATTTTCCACTGCGATGTATTTAAATGTAATTTAAATCTCTGATATTTCTGTGTAATATTCATTTATACTCTGTATATTCTTGTAATCTGATGCATTGTTGTAATATACGATGAAATGTTCTTCTGTATGTGTTCTGTTGTGGCTTGTTCTCGAACTATCCGACGCTTTCCTTTACGGGGAAGTTACGGGTTTTCACAGTTGGTATCAGAGCTTTTGTTAGCTCAGAGAACAGGACACATTAGAACCATACGAAAGAATTCATCAGATATTGGGTTAGTAATATCCAATGGGAATGACTCGTTAGAGATGGGATCAGTAGTATCCTAGAACGAGTGTGAAGAGTATATTTGAAAAATGAAAACCAAATTTGTTTTGAAAATTTAAAATCAATTATTCATATTTGCTTATTTAGTTTATATTAATTTGGACAGTCCAGTATGTAAAGGTTTTGCATATACACCTTGCAAACGTGTATTTGAAATTTTAATATACTGGATAGATATAGAATCACATTCTAGACACCCGGAGATGGTTCTGATGATTGATCGATCATTATCAGAATTTATGTTCGTGTTTTGAAGATGTAATATCTATATATCTCCTATTGACTGGTGTGAGAACCAAAATTAGATAGGACCTATTGTTGTGATTTGGCATCAAAAACATGATTTTTGTATATGTATCAAAATTATGAATTTGAAACGTTAAATTCACTAATTGATTGATGTTTGTGTTGTTTGTTCATTTGTTTGCTAATTTTGAACCATTATGCCTAATCGAACCAAATATTGAACTGTATTGAAAATTGGTCGCATTTGCTTGCATATACATATACTTACATTGAACAGGTCATAGCAAGGAGGCTAGAGCAGAGAATAAATTTTGTTTGCCCGACAAATAGGTACATGTTTACTACATAATTTACTGTTTTGTTTGGGTGATGATGATTTTATGAGCCTATTGGCTAGCCGCTTGGCTTTTTCTTTTTCTTTTTGAGATCTGAAGGACCGGGGAAGCTATTTGAAATTCCCCGATGCTCCCGGTGCAGGGGAGGTTATGGCGAAATTTTTCGAAAATTTAGGGTGTTAGCCAAATTTTTGAAATTTTAGAAATTTCTCAGAAACTGAAAAGTTGGAGAATGGAAGCCAGATCGAAGGTAGAGCTGAATAATCAAACCACTTTCGACTTTGTTCCTTTTCGGGGACGAAAAGTTTTAAGTGGGGGAGATTGTAACAACCCGAAAATCTGGGCCAGTTTAAAATTTTTATTTTGGCAATTTTAGCGAATTGTGATTAATTAAAATGGATTATTTTAAATAATAACGACGAGAAATTTATTTTGGAATATAATTCGAACGTATATATTATATACGCGTCGTCGTTACAATATAAATATTTATATATAATTATAAATAGAATGGAAAATGGCGCGGTAGTTCGATAATTCGATTTCAAACTTCAATTGAACGTACCGGGTGCAAAACAATCCGGATTTTAGTGAAACCAAAAATGATAGGATCTAATTGATGATATCTTTCCAACGAATCCGAAAAATCGAGATTTCATAGCGAGAATCAAAAGATATGTCCAATTGAAAATTCTGAATAGTCGCTATGGAATTCAGGCCCTTAAAAATAGTCATTTTGCAAACGACCTCGGATTTCGACGAAACCAGTTTTGTTGGGTCCGTGATGTAAAGTTATTGCTAGGTTTCAAATTTCATAATTTTTCGAATCAATATGTGAGCGTGGCAAAGGAAAACGCTTTTGACCCGTTTCAGTTGATTTTAATCGACTGGAAATTGGCCATTTTTCCAACTGTCTAAGAATTCGATGAAACTAGTTTTGTTAGGGCCGTATAGTCAATACGAAGCTAGAAAATATTTTTCGAGAATTTTTAGAGTTAGTATGTGACCCCGGCAATTTGAAATGTATGTTTAAAATTCAATATAGTGATTTGAATGTAAATTTAACGGAAACTGATTGTAACAGCCGAATCAGCTTGCGTGGCATATCCCATTGTGTACGGAATGGGGGTAAAACGCTATGGACGACAGGCGGTGGGCCTCGTTTCGAGGTCATATGTAAAAGTCAGCTTTTGAAAATTAATTAATTAAATAAAAAAAATATCTCTCTCCGTTAACCCGCTCTGCCCGCCCCCCCCCCCCCCCCCCCACGTTTGCTCAAAGCAAATCGGCAGAAAAAAAAAGAGCTCCCTCTGAAGATCGACCGACGCCGTCCTGGCCAACACACCACCGCCGCCTGCGTTTCCTCCTTCCCCCTTCTCCGTCGTGTGCCGCTTCCTCTCAGCCGATCCCTCCTGTCGCAAATCCCCGACCCAAGGCCCCCCCAAATCGAAGGATCCAGCCCTGAGACCGCCGCCGCCACTGTTTGGGGACCACCGCCACCATTCGCCGATGCTGCGACCCCCGCCACCATCTCCAACTCCAGTGACCTCTCCTCCAACCTCCACATCCCGAGAATCGTGAGTTTTCTTTCTTATACTGATTTTAAAATTTCAGTTTTTAACCTGTATGAAGAGCGTATGAAAATCTGAAATGTATACATGTATGAATGTGATGGAAGGTTAGATTTACATAAAGAAAAATATGATTTTTATATGTTGAACTTCGAAAGAAAAATATGATTTTTATATGTTGAACTTCGAAAGAAAAATATGATTTTTATATGTTGAACTTCGAAAGAAAAATATGATTTTTATATGTTGAACTTCGAAAGAAAAATATGATTTTTATATGTTGAACTTCGAAAGAAAAATATGATTTTTATATGTTGAACTTCGAAAGAAAAATATGATTTTTATATGTTGAACTTCGAAAGGAAAATATGATTTTTATATGTTGAACTTCGAAAGGAAAATATGATTTTTATATGTTGAACTTCGAAAGAAAAATATGATTTTTATATGTTGAACTTCGAAAGAAAAATATGATTTTTATATGTTGAACTTCGAAAGAAAAATATGATTTTTATATGTTGAACTTCGAAATAAAAATATGATTTTTATATATTGAACTTCGAAATAAAAATATGATTTTTATATATTGAACTTCGAAATAAAAATATGATTTTTATATATTGAATAGCATAGTAAAAATTCGATTTTTACATATGTAGTGGCTACGGGCAACGAAGATGACGAAGATGCGATAGCGATGAAGATTTCTATCAATGAAGTGCCGTGGAGCTTGGATAGCTATCGGTGATAATTTCTCACCTTTCAATTTCTTTTCTAGTTATATATATATATATATACTAGGATGCAGACGGTGCTTAGTAGCACCCGACACAATCGTCCACAGACCATGGACTTGTTTGTTTGATTGCAAAAATTAGTTAGATTATTTGATTGAAATTGAATTGTGTGGTGAAATGAATTGATTTGATTGATGTGTGAATGGCGTGGGCCTTCACTAGACCGGGGATAAGGCTAGGCCTTGTCCCGTTTCTAGTATCATGCCGTTATGCCGCCGAAATTTTCTAAAATATGTTAGAAAAATAAAAATATCATTTTATTTAAAGAATGAACTTAATAGAAATTCATATGTTGGAATAAAATGTTTTATCGTTAAAAATATAATTTTTAACGTGAATCTGAATAAATAAATATTCATTTACAAACCAAACGGTTTGTTTATGTACACCTATTTGAAGGACATTGATTGGGACGATAAATTTTACACATCGCCCAACTGCACGAATAAAATATTTGTTTGATTGTTTGAAACCCCACACGGGTGTTGGGATGAAACTTGAAGTTCACTCATCCTGATTGATTAAATATGTCGATCGATTGATTGACAAGCTGCCATAAGCGTTAAATGTCTATATTTGATGCTTATACAGTGTAGTGCACTTTGGTTGATGGTTGATTATTTTTCAATGCTATTATATACATGTGTTGTATGAAAATCCATATAATTAACATTATATGGTGATTGATTGGGCCTCATTCCAATTTAGAAAATAAAGAATATTATAAAATAAAAGTTCATGTGTTGACAGTACTCATCCATTGAGATTGGTCATGTGTTGAACGAAATATTTTGATAATAAAATTTACATCTTTATCAATATAAAATAACGGTTCATGTGTTGACAGTACTCATCCTTTGAGATTGGTCATGTGTTGAACGAAATATTTTGATAATAACAACTATTTTGAAAAAGAAATATTTAAAATAAAATATTTGAAATAGAAATTTATGAAGCCGTGTTGATTAGATTGACGCCATTTTGACGTTAACGATATTTATATCGATTTTATTCATTTTGAAATGAAATGAATTGAATTGAAAACGATTTCGAAATGAATTGAATTGAAAACGATTTCGAAATGAATTGAATTGAAAACGATTTCGAAATGAATTGAATATATAACGATTTCAAAATGAATTGAATTGAAAACGATTTCGAAATGAATTGAATATATAACGATTTCGAAATGAATTGAATATATAACGATTTCGAAATGAATTGAATTGAAAACGATTTCGAAATGAATTTAATATATAACGATTTCGAAATGAATTGAATTGAAAACGATTTCGAAATGAATTGAAAACGAATTCAAATTGAATTGAAAGCAAATTGAAAACGAATTCAAATTGAATTGAAATTTGAATTGAATAGAAGTGAATTTTAAAACGAATTTATAAAGAAGAATTCAATTTTGATTTGAATTGAAATGGAAGTTGAAATTGCTTTTGAAAACGAATTTAAAACTATTTATATAATTCGTTTTAAATAGAAATCGACGAAATATATATTATATATATTATATATATTATATAATGGCCTGAATAGAACGCGCCGCGCCGCGGCAGTTCGCGAATTTCGACCATTTATTTCAAACGGACATTACGGGAGATCCGACCGTCGGATTCTCCTAAAACCGGAACCGTTGGGTTCGTATCGAAAAGAGCTTTCTAACGAATATTAGAAATTTGAAATCTAACGGTTGGATTTGGAATTATGTCCAAATCAAATTTGAAAAAGATCGTTGTAAGTGCAGTTCGATGGCCGTTGATGGAAATCGACTGTACGGGCCTTGATAAAATTATTAAAAATAGCAATAATTTGTGCAAAATCATAAGAAATGATTTAGAAAGAATTGGGATGAAAAACTCCATATTTGAAAAGATAAAAATAGATTTTTATCGAATTGAACTAATTTGAACTAGAAATATAATTCTATTTATTTTTAAATAAATAAATTGAATTTGAAAAGGGTTTCAAAAATAACCAGAATTTTCAATGATTGCATTGGAGTGGATTTGAATCGAAATTGTCTTCGGAATATTTTGATGTTGGAATTCGTGATTATACAGATGTTGTTATGGAAATTTGAAAGATATATATTTATATCGTTATTTCCAATATGACATTTGTTAATCGTAGAATTTGATATTGAATATAAGCCGATATATTTTCTATTCAGAGCCTTATATTGAATATCAAATGTGATTTGGGTTTGTCGTGAATGGTGTCTTCACCAACACTGTTCTTGAACCCAGTTGAGAAAAGATTAAATCTTTTTTTTTAGATTTAATGAAGTGTACCAATTCAATAATATTTAATTGAATTGAATTGATATTGATGTTTGGGTTTATCGTGGACAGTGTTTTAAATAACACTCGTTCTTTAACCCGATAATCAATGGAATGTGATTTTGGGTTTATCGTGAACCGTGTTTTTAAATGACACTGATTCTTTAACCCAGTCGAAGATTAAAACTAAGTGAAGTTTTAATGAATCTTTAATTAGATTGAAATGATCGAAAATGGAGTATCACCAGTTTTGCTCCAGGCGATAGTTAAATCTTTAATTAGATTTGAACGTGAATTGGTAATTGAATTTACCGATAACACTATGGTGTTAGATATGAAGTATTACCAGTTTTACTTCATGAGATGAATAGGTTGGGATGGGGAAATTAAAATAAATGATTACTTCGGTAAGGTTTGCTAATCCCGACTAGTTTGAATTGAGATTCAAAAATAGAATAAAGAATAAATTCAAAGAATTTATCTTGGATAAAATTAATGGGAACCTTTCCCTATGAAAGTAAAATTTAGAAACTAACTGTCGGTTAGCCAAGCAGAATGGTTTTCTGGTTATTGATCTGGTGTTGGTTTCGGCCTTCGGGGTTAATATTTGGGAAATTATTCTCTTGATTAATTTGCGGTTAGTGACTGATGAATTGGAATGAGGCTTATGTTGTGTTTGTGTAACACTTATTTAAAATATACGTGAGTTATTCGGAAAGATCGGGTTTATCCCATTCTGAATAACTTATACGACGATAAATCGAAGATGAAGACGGTGGTCGAAGACCGAAAGTCTTCACGTCGTTTGGGTGATTACTGATGATCTTGATTGGGCTGTACACCCAAGAAGATGGAAACAGTCGGTGATCATCCAGACGTACTTGGAGATCGATGGATATGCGGGGTACTAGGTGCCTCCGGTTTCGTTCAGACCCAGAGCGGACTTGTAAATGGACTGTGTGTCTGACATTGGATTTTAGTCCGTGTGATTGATCTCTATTAAATATATATCTTTTTGGCGGCAGAGAATTTATTCTCTTGCTTAACGCCCTTCTCTGAGACGTACGAGCTCAGGGGTTATATATTGATGGATATCAAACGCATGGAGTGAATTGCCTGTGTGGCATGCCTAAGTGGCAATTGATCAAGGCTTCTGTTGAAAAGAAAAGTCTTGTGGTGATGATCAAAGCACGGCCTTGTTGCGTAGCTTTGTGTAACGTTTACTTCGCGAGTTTCGCACCCCGGTTGTGAACCAAAAACGGGAGAGGACATCAGGGAGGACTTGCGTTTCTTTCTAGCTAGAAGTGGCGTCAGTGGTTTTACACGCCCTGACGAGTTTGACTTATGTGGTTGTTGCTGTTGCGAGGCGGCTTGGTTAGATCGGACGATTCGGGTCCGATGGAGCCATTCGTTGGCTCATTTACGCCCCAAAGGGCGGAGAGACGTAGTGTTCAGGCATAATAACCCACATCGGTGGACCGGCCCTGACGATCCAAGGCCCACCTGAGTCTGGGTCCTGAGACATGGGCTAGATTGTCTCGAATCGGTTGAGGACTATCTTTTGCCTCGGTTCATAGAGGGAAATCCAATTTCCAAATACGTGACATTTGCGGTTTTATTTGTAAACCTATATATGGCGACATGATATATGGTACCCATGCCGCCTATGATTGATACTTATGATTTGAAGTTGTTTTATACACTATGCACTTATAATAGTATCAAATGATTTGTTTTAAACGTACCAAGCATGTTTGGCTGTTATAAGGGAAAACCCTATCCACGGCTGCGATACATTGTGTGATGGGACCTGGGTCTTATAACAGCTTCATTTTTAGAAAAGCATTGCGTTGTTTGCTTATATGCACTGGTATTCTTGGGAGGAAACCCGTTCCGTGTTATACGGCGTGGTCCCTTGATTTACCTAACTTTAAAATAAAGATTAATAATTGTTTTAGTTCTCACACCAGTCACATGACTGACCTGGGGTTTATTGTTTTAACCTAAACTCTGGGTGCCCTTATTTTGACACGGGCAGCTAGTAGTTTTGGTTTTGCAGATTTATATTCACAGGATCCTGGTTTACAGCTGGAACGATATCCGGAAAGCTTTGTATCCGTATATCTCCTTCTAGTTGTGTATTGTATTATTTTCCGCTGCGATGTATTTAAATGTAATTTAAATCTTTGATATTTCTGTGTAATATTCATTTATACTCTGTATATTCTTGTAATCTGATGCATTGTTGTAATATACGATGAAATGTTCTTCTGTATGTGTTCTGTTGTGGCTTGTTCTCGAACTATCCGACGCTTTCCTTTATGGGGAAGTTACGGGTTTTCACAGTACTACAGACGATATAGAGTGGAAATAAACCAATTTTGTTGTGTTTGCTTGATATGTGATGGTTGAATGTATCTGACATGAAAATTATAACTAAATAACTGAAATGTGAATGTTGAATAGTCCAACCATGTGATTAATTGATTTGAAAATCTAAATATACGTGGGCTATTTGAAAAGGCCGAGTTTATCTCATTTCAAATAATCGATCGACGTTGAGAAGTCGAAGAGTCGAAGACGGCTAAAGACCGACGATCTCCACATTGGATGGATGCGTACTACTGATGCTCGTGATTGGAGTAGCTACCATGAAGGAATTAAAGTAGTAGCCGTCCAAACATACTGTTGATTGTACGGATATGCGAGGAATTGGTGCCTCCGGTTTCGTTCAGACCCAGAATGGACTTGTAAATGGACTGTGTGTCTGACATTGCATTTTGTTCTGTGTTGATTGATCTCTGTTAAATATATATCTGTTTGGCGGTGGAGAATTTATTCTCTTGCTTAACGCCCTTCT
This sequence comes from Allium sativum, assembly GCA_030737875.1. Taxonomy (NCBI): domain Eukaryota; kingdom Viridiplantae; phylum Streptophyta; class Magnoliopsida; order Asparagales; family Amaryllidaceae; genus Allium; species Allium sativum. The sequence continues at coordinate 848,063,326 of CM060918.1, forward strand.
CGGAGACGTACGAGCTCAGAGGTTATACATTGACAGAAATCAGTCGCATAGAGTGGATTGCCTATGTGGCACGCCTAAGTGGCATAAGATCAAGGCTTATGTTGCAAAGCAAAGACTTGTGGTTGATGATCAAAGCATGGTCTGTGTGACGCAGCTTTGTGTATAACGTGAATTCGCGAGCCTCACAACCCGGTATGAGTCAAAAACAGGAGAAGGACCCAAGGAGTGCATGACGTTTCTTTCTAGCTATGGTGGTGTCAGTGACCTCCCAGCCCTGACATTAATATCTACTTTTCACCTGTGTGGTTGTTGGAATACGAGGCGCCTCGATTATAGGTCTGTAAGGACCGGGAAACGTGTGTTCAGGAATAATTAATCCTCAAAAGTAAGAGAGGACCGGCCTTGGAGGATCCAGGGGATTGTTGTGTGCGGTCCCGAGGCATTTGCTAGAGTGTCTCGAATCGGAGAGGAGCTTGCCCCTTGCCTCGACTCATGAAGGAATACAATTTCCAATACGAAATATGCGGACACGATTGTATTACTAGTATGGCGACATAGTAGATGGTAGCTATGCCGCCTAGGATTGATATTTATGATTGAATTTGCTTTTGAAACATATATGCACTAGTAATAATATCAAAACTTTTGTTTTATACGTATGAAGCATTTTTGGCCATTATAAGGGAAAACTCTATCCTCCGGCTTGCGTTACATTGTGTGATGCGACCTGAGTCTTATAATGGCTTCATTTTATAAAAAGCATTGCGTTTATTTAATTATTTGTTTTATTTCATGCACTAGCACTCATTGGAGTAAACCCGTTCCACGAAAGTGGCGTGGACCTTTGATTTGCCTTATTATTGTTGTTAATAAGTTGAGTAGATTTCTCATACCAGTCCCATGACTGACTCGTAGTTTGTTTCACCTTGCAAACTTGGGTGCCCTCATTTTCACACGGGCAGCCTAGTTACAGGTTTCTGACGCACCTTTTGGCTCATGGCGAGGCTTGACTACACCGTGCTGACTTGGATTTTCTCCGCAATTATTGTATCTATATTACGATTCCGCCATTGGCGATGTAGACTGATATTTCTTTTGTGTACTCTTTATGTACGATTCCGCCTCAGGCGATGGTGACTGATTATGTATCATTATGCACTAAGTTGTATCCTGTACTGTGCTTCTCTGATGTGATGATATCTATATGATTCCGCTGTCATATGTGTGTAAATTATTCTATTTTCCGTTTATGCTATTATCTGTGGTCTGCTAATGATGATTAATGTGTTATATTCCAATGATTATCCTTAACACCGTGTCACGGGGTTTTGGGATCATCACAGGTTCGATTTCATCTGGGTTCGCTGTATATTCTACAGCGTCGATTTCAATGACCTAGGATTCAGGTCGGAGCGAGATACTGTGGTATATCGACGAAGCGGGGCGTGGCGTTGAATTCGTGATAGGAAATGAGGTTGATTGGCGCTGGTTTTGGGATGCTCGGTTTTGGATTTTGGGATCTGGTGTTTTCCTGTAGCCGACGATGGTGGAGGACGGAAATCCATCTGGTAGCGCAAGTTGAAATCGAAGGGTAATAGGACAGAGAGGAGGTGAAGGCGAGGACCACGGTGGTGTTCATTCGAGAACCGGTGGAGAGTTTGAGGGGCGGTGGAGTTTTTGAACGAGTGGAAATGGCACCGTTGTTTACTGGAGAATACATCGGGGGAGAAGGGAGTAAAGTGAGGGCGGGTTGGGCTTTACTTAAGTGGGCCCGTAATTTATAAGAGGAGTGAGGCCCGATATTTATTTTACTTAAGTTTTATTTAAATTTTATGAATGTATTAACTTATAAAAGCAATATCTCGGTCATACGATATCAGAATCACGAACCGTAAGTTGTGTTGGGATCGTGTGGACGGTGGATTTAGCAAATTCACAATTATATTCATCAATATATTTTAAATCACATAATGCAAGGTTTGCTAGTTTTATTCTTGCATTTGCACCAGATGAAGGTACAATGGAAAATGTTTTGTCTTTATATTTCTTAAAATTACCTTTACCTTGGGCAAATATATTATCAAATGATTATGAAAGTTATCTTAAAGATAATCCAGATGTATTTCCATCCTTAGGAATACAAATGAAATTTACTAAGGATAGAATTGGTTATTATTGTATGCAACAATCCCTTATGGGAAGTGCTAGACAATATAATAAACATAAAGGATTGTCCTGTGAAACATCTGATATACCAACCCAATGGGGATGTAAACCAATAGGTAAAAGGTATAGAAAGAAATTTAAAAAATACTTTAAGCCAGCCAAATTAAAGAAAAATAAGCCACTTAATTTTAGAAAGAAAAGATATTTTAAAAAGAAAAATTTTAAAAACAAAAAAGACACAACCAAAAAGACATGTAGATGTTGGGCATGTAATAAAGAAGGACATTATGCAAATGAATGTCCAGAAAAAGGAAAATACAAGAAAACAGCAGTAAAAGCATTTAGCTTATTTTCCGAACAGGTAATGCCTGTAGAATCAGAAGCTGAGTGTGATTCTGATGAAGAAATATATGAATTAGTTTCAGACTCTGAATCAGACACTGATACAGAATCTGAGGAAGAATACAATCATAAACCGCACAGACTAAGCGTGGTGAATGTAAAAATGCTAAGAACAAGTTCCCAGAACTTTGTACAACAATACAATGAAAAATTTGAAAAACTAATTAAAACACCTGCACCGTATGATATTCTAGAATTTAAAGAACCACTAGAGAAGAAAAGTGCAAAGCAAAAACCTAAACATAAGAAAGTTATTCCATGTGAACACATTTTTGATCACAAATTATACAGTGTAGTAAAAACAAGAAAAAATGCAGTAGTAAGTAAGAAAAGTAATGGAAAAATACAAATTTTTGACAGAGAAAAATATAGTATTCAAACATATATAGATGCACTAAACAAGATAACAATAGTAAAAGAAAGAGAACCAAAAGAAGTTATTTCTGAGATTTCATCTACAGACAGTGGAAGCACCATGTCTGATGACTCAGAAGGAATGGAAAAAGAGTTTCAAGAAATAATGAATGAAGTAAACAATGTAGAGCAACAACCACCTTATATGGAATCAAATCTAATTTCAACATCAGAAACTTCAGAAATTACTGAAACCAAAGATGATGAAACTGGATATGAACAAATAATACAAATGTTAGAAGAAAAATATAATCAGATAGAAAAAATAAAGCATACACTTTCAAACGATGAATGTTATGAAATTCCATTAATAAGATATATGTCTAAAGAAAAATATGTTATTAAAACTTTTGAACAACCCATTGATGTCTTTACTATGGAAGGGGAAATTCCTTTAAAACTACTTACTCAAAAAGCTATAAAAGTTGATAGAAAACATTTTTCAAAAGAATTTAATAAACAGGTGAAATGGTTACACCTAGGTGGAATAGAACTTATTATAAAATGTGCATGCAGAAGAGGAATGAACGTACCCTGTACATTTTGGATATCTGATGACAGAATACTGCATGATGCTAAAGATGCTTTATTAGGAGTGATTAGAGGTAATTTTGCATATCAAACAATAAAAATGAGAATATTTCCAGACTTTGCAATTTCATTATCAGACCAGAATATAGAGCTTGGACTTACAATGTACCATAAAATTGAAAGACTTAAAATGCCTCCAGGGAGTAAAGTCTGTAGTATAACAGCTTGTATGGTATATGCTTATTCAACTAAACATCATATTACTACAAAGAAATTTAAAGAAGAAAATATCAATATTGCTAAACCATTTTCTGACATATGTGAAGTTATACCCCCTAGAGAACTAAAGCATGAAGAATTAGATTTTCCACAAGAATTAATTCTTCAAAGGAAAAATAGATATAAAACTCAACCAACTGTAAAACCACACAGTAGAAACTCTTTCAGAATAAGTTATGATAATGAAGCTTCTACTTCTGAACAATTAAGAGATATAAATATATCCTCACAAAGAAGAGATTTAGAATTAAAAACATTAGATAAACTAAATCTAATAGAGTCAAACAGACAACTGTATATACAAGGATTTTTAGATAACAAAGAGGTGAATGTGCTTTTAGATACAGGAGCAGCATCCTCTCATATTAATACATACCTAGTACAAACATACCCATATAGTAATTTACAAAATCCTTATAAATACATAGACTATTTTGGACAAATCCGTATATTAAATAAAAGTGTAGAAGTCAGACTATCCCTTATAGACAGAAGTGGAAAGGTCCTGCAAATACAAATGGAAATGTTAGTAGATGACAAACTAGCAAAAAATGAAATATTATTAGGAATGAATTTTATTACAAAATATACATTTACATTAAAAGATTCATTTATACAATTAGATCAATATGAATTTCCAAGAATTGATAAACAACATATGAAAAAAGCTGTAGTTACTTCACCTTATTCAACATACATTGAAGGAACTATAGAAATACCTTATTATCAACCTATAAAACTAAATGCTTATGTTGATACAGGTTCAGGAATATCTTTATGTAAAAAAATATATTTTACCACAGAAATGGTGAATTCAAGATGGATCTTCCATAATAGCCTTAGATATACAAGAAAAAGAAATTTGTTATAAGGATTATGCTGTTAATGTCCCCTTTACAGTAGGAAATATTAAAATTAAAATACCAAAATTATGGGCCAGTAATGTTCAAGGTCCAGATATTTTATTAGGAAATGATTTTTGTTTACAATATCAGCCCATGACCCAATTAACAGAACATGTTATATTTACTACGCCATGCGGAACGCCCATTTTAGCACCAAGACTTAAACAAGCTTATGCTGTTGATCCAAGTTATCAACCTGTACCAGCACAGCGTGGTGATATTCCTAAGTTAGAAAAAATACCATTATTAAAACATGAAAGTATTGATACTCTTGAAAATATCAAAGAAAGATTTAAATAAACATATAATGAAAATCCTTTTGCAGCTTGGGATAAAGATAAAACATTAGCAACGATAAAATTAAAAGACCCTAATAAAATAATTAGAGTAAGACCTATGAAATATTCATTAGAAGATTTAGAAGAATTTAAAGTACAAATTAGAGAACTTTTAGATTTAAAAGTAATTAGACCTTCTAACAGTCCACATAGTTCTCCTGCATTTATAGTCAGGAAACATAGTGAAATTGTTAGAGGAAAAGCCAGAATAGTTTTTAATTACAAAGCTTTAAATGATGCTACAATATTTGATGGATATTATTTACCAAATAAAGAAGTATTGATTAACAAAATACAAAATAAAAAATGGTTTACAAAAATGGATTGTAAAAGTGGATTTTGGCAAATAAAATTAACAAAAGAATCTATACCATATACTGCATTCAGTTGTCCACAAGGACAATATGAATGGTTAGTTATGCCTTTCGGATTAAAAAATGCACCACAAATATTTCAAAGAAGGATGGATGAAGTTTTAAAAAGACATGATGATTATTGTATTGTATATGTTGATGATATTTTAATATTTTCTGATAATTTAGAAGACCATATTAAACATTGTAATCTAGTTATAGATACATGTATAGAAAGAGGAATAACTCTTTCTGCTAAAAAAGCAATAATTGGTGTACAAAAAATAGATTTTTTAGGTATAACTATAGATAATGGAGACATAGAATTACAGCCACATATACTTACAAAAATTAAAGAATTCCCTGATCAAATTGAAGATATGAAACAGTTACAAAGATTTCTTGGATGCCTTAATTATGCTGATATATTTATCAATAAGTTAGCAAAATTAAGAACTCCTTTACAGCAAAAACTTAAAAAGAATTATAAGTGGCAATGGACAGAAGAAGATACAAAATATATTCAACATATTAAAAAAGTTTGTGAATATATGCCTAAATTATCCTTGCCATTAGAAACTGATGAATTAATCATATATACTGATGCTTCTGATTCATATTGGGGAGCAGCCCTAGTAGCTATAAGAAATAATCAAGAAAAATTGTGTAGATATAAATCTGGAACATGTAAACAAAGTGAATTGAATTATCACTCTAATGATAAAGAACTTCTAGCCATTAAAAATAGTATTAAAGCCTTTTATTTATATCTAAATAAACCCTTTAAAATACGCACTGATTCTGTTACTGCAAAATCCAGAATTAAAAATAAAATCCCTGATATTGGACCTAATAAAAGATTAATTAGATGGCAGTCATGGTTTTCTGAGTTTAATTTTGATATTGAACATATTTCGGGAAAAACTAACTTTCTTGCAGATACTTTAAGCAGAGAATTGCATGATGGCACAAAACAATGAAGATACAATTGATTATTTAAGCATCTTCGATGAACTATATGGAGAAGTACTTATTGCACAAGATGCTTTTGAGCAGTATTTAATCAAAGCAGATGATGATAAAAAGGAGGAAATAAGATCCTTCTTTAAACACATGGTATCTTATTCAGAGCAAATGTTCAGAAAAGTACAAAATAAGATGATTAGAAATGAAGAAATGCAAACTATTGAAGAATCAGTTAATAAGCCCTCTGAGGTAAAGCAAGATAAAGAATTTATCAATTGGTTCAGTAGAATGATAAAACCTATATTACTAGAAATGTACCCTGCTAAAGGAATATATTCAGGATATGGTTATGATCTAAACAAAGTATATATTCACCCAGAAGCTGATCCAATGTTGGTGAAAGACTTATACAAAGCAGGATTAATTTACTGCATTTATACCGATAGTACTCTTCATAATTTGAAAGGACTACCAAAGTTAAGGAATGCAGTATATACTTTTTCCAAAGCAATTAAACACAACAATATATATTTGGTATGTAATCAAGTTATCCCGGAAGAAGGCAAAGACTGTCTGTCTATGGTAGAGCTGAAGATGGGGTCAAAAAAGTTGACTCCAAAATTCTTTCAAAATATGTTCTTAGTTGAAGAAGATGTTATAGCAGTGACAAGGGCTAAGCAATTAACAAGTCTAGTATCAAGGACTTTGGAAGCTTTGGCAAACAATATATGGACATATGAGTCTGAATCAAATGAGCTGATTTTAACAATTAGTAAAGTCCCTAAAGCTGGAGCAAAAGAAGAAGTAATTCAATTTATTGAAAGAATTTTAAGTTGGACCACACATAAATATGCATACAAACACTTTCTTAAGAATATATCAGAAGATATGATCAAGAAGCTCCTGGTGCACGGTATAAAGTGGGAGACTCTACAATATTCACAAGACATGGTGGGACCCTCGAACAAAAGAGATTCTCATGAAGTTGACAACTTAGAAGAGAGTTCGGGAAGAGACTCATTTGCTGAAGAATAAAGCCACGTGAAGGGACAAGATATAAAGAGCATCCTAAAAAGTAGAGCATCCTAAAAAGTAGAACCTATTAATTAAAAGCATACAAGCTTCGAGTATGGTGCTGATAATGACAAAGGCGGTTTATAGCAAATATAAAACCCCCTGAAGACATTCGGAGGAGGCATCCGCAGTTAGTCTAAAGCAATAATATTTGTACTTTGTAAATTAGAGTGTGTGAGCTTGTTCTGTATTAAATTTGTACTTTCCACTATCAGCAATAAAAAGTTTGTTTCTGAGTGAAATTATTGTTCAAAAATTTCTGAGTTCTGAGAATCATAAACAAAAGCTTCTGGAAAAGCTTCTAAGTTGTACACTGCTTGGAATTTCTCAGCCATTTCCTGGAGTCCTGATTAGTATCCAGTGTTCGTTTGGCGTTGGCAGAGGAGAGCCGTGAAGCCGTAGAAGAACAAGGAGAATCGTAAGGATTGGAAGCGTGCTGGGCCCAGACAGGTAACAACTAGAGATTGCCTGTCTGGGCCCAGCACGCTTCCAATCCTTACGATTCTCCTTGTTCTTCTACGGCTTCACGGCTCTCCTCTGCCAACGCCAAACGAACACTGGATACTAATCAGGACTCCAGGAAATGGCTGAGAAATTCCAAGCAGTGTACAACTTAGAAGCTTTTCCAGAAGCTTTTGTTTATGATTCTCAGAACTCAGAAATTTTTGAACAATAATTTCACTCAGAAACAAACTTTTTATTGCTGATAGTGGAAAGTACAAATTTAATACAGAACAAGCTCACACACTCTAATTTACAAAGTACAAATATTATTGCTTTAGACTAACTGCGGATGCCTCCTCCGAATGTCTTCAGGGGGTTTTATATTTGCTATAAACCGCCTTTGTCATTATCAGCACCATACTCGAAGCTTGTATGCTTTTAATTAATAGGTTCTACTTTTTAGGATGCTCTACTTTTTAGGATGCTCTTTATATCTTGTCCCTTCACGTGGCTTTATTCTTCAGCAAATGAGTCTCTTCCCGAACTCTCTTCTAAGTTGTCAACTTCATGAGAATCTCTTTTGTTCGAGGGTCCCACCATGTCTTGTGAATATTGTAGAGTCTCCCACTTTATACCGTGCACCAGGAGCTTCTTGATCATATCTTCTGATATATTCTTAAGAAAGTGTTTGTATGCATATTTATGTGTGGTCCAACTTAAAATTCTTTCAATAAATTGAATTACGTCTTCTTTTGCTCCAGCTTTAGGGACTTTACTAATTGTTAAAATCAGCTCATTTGATTCAGACTCATATGTCCATATATTGTTTGCCAAAGCTTCCAAAGTCCTTGATACTAGACTTGTTAATTGCTTAGCCCTTGTCACTGCTATAACATCTTCTTCAACTAAGAACATATTTTGAAAGAATTTTGGAGTTAACTTTTTTGACCCCATCTTCAGCTCTACCATAGACAGACAGTCTTTGCCTTCTTCCGGGATAACTTGATTACATACCAAATATATATTGCTGTGTTTAATTGTTTTGGAAAAAGTATATACTGCATTCCTTAACTTTGGTAGTCCTTTCAAATTATGAAGAGTACTATCGGTATAAATGCAGTAAATTAATCCTGCTTTGTATAAGTCTTTCACCAACATTGGATCAGCTTCTGGGTGAATATATACTTTGTTTAGATCATAACCATATCCTGAATATATTCCTTTAGCAGGGTACATTTCTAGTAATATAGGTTTTATCATTCTACTGAACCAATTGATAAATTCTTTATCTTGCTTTACCTCAGAGGGCTTATTAACTGATTCTTCAATAGTTTGCATTTCTTCATTTCTAATCATCTTATTTTGTACTTTTCTTAACATTTGCTCTGAATAAGATACCATGTGTTTAAAGAAGGATCTTATTTCCTCCTTTCTATCATCATCTGCTTTGATTAAATACTGCTCAAAAGCATCTTGTGCAATAAGTACTTCTCCATATAGTTCATCGAAGATGCTTAAATAATCAATTGTATCTTCATTGTTTTGTGCCATCATGCAATTCTCTGCTTAAAGTATCTGCAAGAAAGTTAGTTTTTCCCGAAATATGTTCAATATCAAAATTAAACTCAGAAAACCATGACTGCCATCTAATTAATCTTTTATTAGGTCCAATATCAGGTATTTTATTTTTAATTCTGGATTTTGCAGTAACAGAATCAGTGCGTATTTTAAAGGGTTTATTTAGGTATAAATAAAAGGCTTTAATACTATTTTTAATGGCTAGAAGTTCTTTATCATTAGAGTGATAATTCAATTCACTTTGTTTAAATGTTCCAGATTTATATCTACACAATTTTTCTTGATTATTTCTTATAGCTACTAGGGCTGCTCCCCAATATGAACCAGAAGCATCAGTATATATGATTAATTCATCAGTTTCTAATGGCAAGGATAATTTAGGCATATATTCACAAACTTTTTTAATATGTTGAATATATTTTGTATCTTCTTCTGTCCATTGCCACTTATAATTCTTTTTAAGTTTTTGCTGTAAAGGAGTTCTTAATTTTGCTAACTTATTGATAAATATATCAGCATAATTAAGGCATCCAAGAAATCTTTGTAACTGTTTCATATCTTCAATTTGATCAGGGAATTCTTTAATTTTTGTAAGTATATGTGGCTGTAATTCTATGTCTCCATTATCTATAGTTATACCTAAAAAATCTATTTTTTGTACACCAATTATTGCTTTTTTAGCAGAAAGAGTTATTCCTCTTTCTATACATGTATCTATAACTAGATTACAATGTTTAATATGGTCTTCTAAATTATCAGAAAATATTAAAATATCATCAACATATACAATACAATAATCATCATGTCTTTTTAAAACTTCATCCATCCTTCTTTTAAATATTTGTGGTGCATTTTTTAATCCGAAAGGCATAACTAACCATTCATATTGTCCTTGTGGACAACTGAATGCAGTATATGGTATAGATTCTTTTGTTAATTTTATTTGCCAAAATCCACTTTTACAATCCATTTTTGTAAACCATTTTTTATTTTGTATTTTGTTAATCAATACTTCTTTATTTGGTAAATAATATCCATCAAATATTGTAGCATCATTTAAAGCTTTGTAATTAAAAACTATTCTGGCTTTTCCTCTAACAATTTCACTATGTTTCCTGACTATAAATGCAGGAGAACTATGTGGACTGTTAGAAGGTCTAATTACTTTTAAATCTAAAAGTTCTCTAATTTGTACTTTAAATTCTTCCAAATCTTCTAATGAATATTTCATAGGTCTTACTCTAATTATTTTATTAGGGTCTTTTAATTTTATCGTTGCTAATGTTTTATCTTTATCCCAAGCTGCTAAAGGATTTTCATTATATGTTTCTTTAAATCTTTCTTTGATATTTTCAACAGTATCAATACTTTCATGTTTTAATAATGGTATTTTTTCTAACTTAGGAATATCACCACGCTGTGCTGGTACAGGTTGATAACTTGGATCAACAGCATAAGCTTGTTTAAGTCTTGGTGCTAAAATGGGCATTCCGCATGGCGTAGTAAATATAACATGTTCTGTTAATTGGGTCATGGGCTGATATTGTAAACAAAAATCATTTCCTAATAAAATATCTGGACCTTGAACATTACTGGACCATAATTTTGGTATTTTAATTTTAATATTTCCTACTGTAAAGGGGACATTAACAGCATAATCCTTATAACAAATTTCTTTTTCTTGTATATCTAAGGCTATTATGGAAGATCCATCTTGAATCCACCATTTCTGTGGTAAAATATATTTTTTACATAAAGATATTCCTGAACCTGTATCAACATAAGCATTTAGTTTTATAGGTTGATAATAAGGTATTTCTATAGTTCCTTCAATGTATGTTGAATAAGGTGAAGTAACTACAGCTTTTTTCATATGTTGTTTATCAATTCTTGGAAATTCATATTGATCTAATTGTATAAATGAATCTTTTAATGTAAATGTATATTTTGTAATAAAATTCATTCCTAATAATATTTCATTTTTTGCTAGTTTGTCATCTACTAACATTTCCATTTGTATTTGCAGGACCTTTCCACTTCTGTCTATAAGGGATAGTCTGACTTCTACAATTTTATTTAATATATGGATTTGTCCAAAATAGTCTATGTATTTATAAGGATTTTGTAAATTACTATATGGGTATGTTTGTACTAGGTATGTATTAATATGAGAGGATGCTGCTCCTGTATCTAAAAGCACATTCACCTCTTTGTTATCTAAAAATCCTTGTATATACAGTTGTCTGTTTGACTCTATTAGATTTAGTTTATCTAATGTTTTTAATTCTAAATCTCTTCTTTGTGAGGATATATTTATATCTCTTAATTGTTCAGAAGTAGAAGCTTCATTATCATAACTTATTCTGAAAGAGTTTCTACTGTGTGGTTTTATAGTTGGTTGAGTTTTATATCTATTTTTCCTTTGAAGAATTAATTCTTGTGGAAAATCTAATTCTTCATGCTTTAGTTCTCTAGGGGGTATAACTTCACATATGTCAGAAAATGGTTTAGCAATATTGATATTTTCTTCTTTAAATTTCTTTGTAGTAATATGATGTTTAGTTGAATAAGCATATACCATACAAGCTGTTATACTACAGACTTTACTCCCTGGAGGCATTTTAAGTCTTTCAATTTTATGGTACATTGTAAGTCCAAGCTCTATATTTTGGTCTGATAATGAAATTGCAAAGTCTGGAAATATTCTCATTTTTATTGTTTGATATGCAAAATTACCTCTAATCACTCCTAATAAAGCATCTTTAGCATCATGCAGTATTCTGTCATCAGATATCCAAAATGTACAGGGTACGTTCATTCCTCTTCTGCATGCACATTTTATAATAAGTTCTATTCCACCTAGGTGTAACCATTTCACCTGTTTATTAAATTCTTTTGAAAAATGTTTTCTATCATCTTTTATAGCTTTTTGAGTAAGTAGTTTTAAAGGAATTTCCCCTTCCATAGTAAAGACATCAATGGGTTGTTCAAAAGTTTTAATAACATATTTTTCTTTAGACATATATCTTATTAATGGAATTTCATAACATTCATCTTTTGAAAGTGTATGCTTTATTTTTTCTATCTGATTATATTTTTCTTCTGATATTTGTATTATTTGTTCATATCCAGTTTCATCATCTTTGGTTTTAGTAATTTCTGAAGTTTCTGATGTTGAAATTAGATTTGATTCCATATAAGGTGGTTGTTGCTCTACATTGTTTACTTCATTCATTATTTCTTGAAACTCTTTTTCCATTCCTTCTGAGTCATCAGACATGGTGCTTCCACTGTCTGTAGATGAAATCTCAGAAATAACTTCTTTTGGTTCTCTTTCTTTTACTATTGTTATCTTGTTTAGTGCATCTATATATGTTTGAATACTATATTTTTCTCTGTCAAAAATTTGTATTTTTCCATTACTTTTCTTTCTTACTACTGCGTTTTGTCTTGTTTTTACTACACTGTATAATTTGTGATCAAAAATGTGTTCACATGGAATAACTTTCTTATGTTTAGGTTTTTGCTTTGCACTTTTCTTCTCTAGTGGTTCTTTAAATTCTAGAATATCATACGGTGCAGGTGTTTTAATTAGTTTTTCAAATTTTTCATTGTATTGTTGTACAAAGTTCTGGGAACTTGTTCTTAGCATTTTTACATTCACCACGCTTAGTCTGTGCGGTTTATGATTGTATTCTTCCTCAGATTCTGTATCAGTGTCTGATTCAGAGTCTGAAACTAATTCATATATTTCTTCATCAGAATCACACTCAGCTTCTGATTCTATAGGCATTACCTGTTCGGAAAATAAGCGAAATGCTTTTACTGCTGTTTTCTTGTATTTTCCTTTTTCTGGACATTCATTAGCATAATGTCCTTCTTTATTACATGCCCAACATCTACATGTCTTTTTGGTTGTGTCTTTTTTGTTTTTAAAATTTTTCTTTTTAAAATATCTTTTCTTTCTAAAATTAAGTGGCTTATTTTTCTTTAATTTGGCTGGCTTAAAGTATTTTTTAAATTTCTTTCTATACCTTTTACCTATTGGTTTACATCCCCATTGGGTTGGTATATCAGATGTTTCACAGGACAATCCTTTATGTTTATTATATTGTCTAGCACTTCCCATAAGGGATTGTTGCATACAATAATAACCAATTCTATCCTTAGTAAATTTCATTTGTATTCCTAAGGATGGAAACACATCTGGATTATCTTTAAGATAACTTTCATAATCATTTGATAATATATTTGCCCAAGGTAAAGGTAATTTTAAGAAATATAAAGACAAAACATTTTCCATTGTACCTTCATCTGGTGCAGATGCATAATAATATTTAGCAAATTCACAATTATATTCATCAATATATTTTAAATCACATATTGCAAGGTTTGCTAGTTTTATTCTTGCATTTTTCTTCTGTTCTTCTTCCAATTTTTTATCATCAAAAGGTAATCCTCCAAATTCTGTTTTTAATACTTTTCTGAATGATTCAATTAAATTTAAAGGATCCAATAAATTGACAGAATCTCTTGATCCTGTGCTAATTAATTGTTTAGCCCCTTTAGTTAAATTTTTATACCAATTTTTTACATTGCCTACAAATGTATTTTCTATTATGCCTAACATATCTATAGATGTTTGTATGTTTTTTGTAATTCTTAAGGTTTGTAAATCTCCAGCCCATGCGTCTACTAATTCAGTAACATTCTTTGCGCAATCAAGATCTAAGACTGCTCTCGAATGTTCTTGTAATTTTTTAAATTTTGGTTTATACAATTCAGAATATGTTTTATATGGTTTTTCTTTTTTAGGAAACACATATTCATGATATATCTCTTCTCCTTCATTTTGATCTATTATTTCTAAATTTCTAGTAGTATTATCTGTGCGTGAAGTATTTGGCACAGTCACTATACTACTACTGGTGGCTTCCATTTTTATATGTTCCACGGACTTATTAGCATGTTGTTGCAATACTGATAATCTAGACATTGCTATGGCTATGTCACCTAATTGGGTGCCATCAGCCTTATCCCAAAGTGCTTCTAATTCTTCCATTGTCTTGTCATCATACTGAGTATGAGACTCAACAATACTATTCATTTTAGTGTTTTCTATTGTAGATCTGGTGTTAATAGTAAAACCTCCTGCAACTGGAGATTTCAAAGTTACTGGTAGCATTTCTTCTGAAATACCTATTCTTTTCATCATTTTATCTATCTTATTATTTATTTCTACTATTGTGGTGTAATCACTAGGAGCTTGCAAAAAAGCAAGTCTTAGTTGATTATATGTAAGAATATTAGCAAACAAATTATATTCTGGTGTTCCGGTTTTAATAATAAACATTTTTTCTTCAGTTTCTATGATGGATTTAGCCATCAAGAATACTGAAAGTTTACTTTTAAGTTCTTCATATATCTTATCTACTTCCATGACTCTATGGCTCTGATACCAAAAAGGATGTTAACGTTTAAAAGAGCTTAACTTCGGCTGAATATTAAGTTAACTGTTTTAAAACTAAATGTAACTACTGTAAAAAATTCCTAAATTAAGAGAGTTCAAAAACTGGCAATCTCTAGAGGCAATCTCTAGTTGTTACCTGTCTGGGCCCAGCACGCTTCCCATCCTTACGATTCTCCTTGTTCTTCTACGGCTTCATGGCTCTCCTCTGCCAACGCCAAACGAACACTGGATACTAATCAGGACTCCAGGAAATGGCTGAGAAATTCCAAGCAGTGTACAACTTAGAAGCTTTTCCAGAAGCTTTTGTTTATGATTCTCAGAACTCAGAAATTTTTGAACAATAATTTCACTCAGAAACAAACTTTTTATTGCTGATAGTGGAAAGTACAAATTTAATACAGAACAAGCTCACACACTCTAATTTACAAAGTACAAATATTATTGCTTTAGACTAACTGCGGATGCCTCCTCCGAATGTCTTCAGGGGGTTTTATATTTGCTATAAACCGCCTTTGTCATTATCAGCACCATACTCGAAGCTTGTATGCTTTTAATTAATAGGTTCTACTTTTTAGGATGCTCTACTTTTTAGGATGCTCTTTATATCTTGTCCCTTCACGTGGCTTTATTCTTCAGCAAATGAGTCTCTTCCCGAACTCTCTTCTAAGTTGTCAACTTCATGAGAATCTCTTTTGTTCGAGGGTCCCACCATGTCTTGTGAATATTGTAGAGTCTCCCACTTTATACCGTGCACCAGGAGCTTCTTGATCATATCTTCTGATATATTCTTAAGAAAGTGTTTGTATGCATATTTATGTGTGGTCCAACTTAAAATTCTTTCAATAAATTGAATTACGTCTTCTTTTGCTCTAGCTTTAGGGACTTTACTAATTGTTAAAATCAGCTCATTTGATTCAGACTCATATGTCCATATATTGTTTGCCAAAGCTTCCAAAGTCCTTGATACTAGACTTGTTAATTGCTTAGCCCTTGTCACTGCTATAACATCTTCTTCAACTAAGAACATATTTTGAAAGAATTTTGGAGTTAACTTTTTTGACCCCATCTTCAGCTCTACCATAGACAGACAGTCTTTGCCTTCTTCCGGGATAACTTGATTACATACCAAATATATATTGCTGTGTTTAATTGCTTTGGAAAAAGTATATACTGCATTCCTTAACTTTGGTAGTCCTTTCAAATTATGAAGAGTACTATCGGTATAAATGCAGTAAATTAATCCTGCTTTGTATAAGTCTTTCACCAACATTGGATCAGCTTCTGGGTGAATATATACTTTGTTTAGATCATAACCATATCCTGAATATATTCCTTTAGCAGGGTACATTTCTAGTAATATAGGTTTTATCATTCTACTGAACCAATTGATAAATTCTTTATCTTGCTTTACCTCAGAGGGCTTATTAACTGATTCTTCAATAGTTTGCATTTCTTCATTTCTAATCATCTTATTTTGTACTTTTCTGAACATTTGCTCTGAATAAGATACCATGTGTTTAAAGAAGGATCTTTTTTCCTCCTTTTTATCATCATCTGCTTTGATTAAATACTGCTCAAAAGCATCTTGTGCAATAAGTACTTCTCCATATAGTTCATCGAAGATGCTTAAATAATCAATTGTATCTTCATTGTTTTGTGCCATCATGCAATTCTCTGCTTAAAGTATCTGCAAGAAAGTTAGTTTTTCCCGAAATATGTTCAATATCAAAATTAAACTCAGAAAACCATGACTGCCATCTAATTAATCTTTTATTAGGTCCAATATCAGGGATTTTATTTTTAATTCTGGATTTTGCAGTAACAGAATCAGTGCGTATTTTAAAGGGTTTATTTAGATATAAATAAAAGGCTTTAATACTATTTTTAATGGCTAGAAGTTCTTTATCATTAGAGTGATAATTCAATTCACTTTGTTTAAATGTTCCAGATTTATATCTACACAATTTTTCTTGATTATTTCTTATAGCTACTAGGGCTGCTCCCCAATATGAATCAGAAGCATCAGTATATATGATTAATTCATCAGTTTCTAATGGCAAGGATAATTTAGGCATATATTCACAAACTTTTTTAATATGTTGAATATATTTTGTATCTTCTTCTGTCCATTGCCACTTATAATTCTTTTTAAGTTTTTGCTGTAAAGGAGTTCTTAATTTTGCTAACTTATTGATAAATATATCAGCATAATTAAGGCATCCAAGAAATCTTTGTAACTGTTTCATATCTTCAATTTGATCAGGGAATTCTTTAATTTTTGTAAGTATATGTGGCTGTAATTCTATGTCTCCATTATCTATAGTTATACCTAAAAAATCTATTTTTTGTACACCAATTATTGCTTTTTTAGCAGAAAGAGTTATTCCTCTTTCTATACATGTATCTATAACTAGATTACAATGTTTAATATGGTCTTCTAAATTATCAGAAAATATTAAAATATCATCAACATATACAATACAATAATCATCATGTCTTTTTAAAACTTCATCCATCCTTCTTTGAAATATTTGTGGTGCATTTTTTAATCCGAAAGGCATAACTAACCATTCATATTGTCCTTGTGGACAACTGAATGCAGTATATGGTATAGATTCTTTTGTTAATTTTATTTGCCAAAATCCACTTTTACAATCCATTTTTGTAAACCATTTTTTATTTTGTATTTTGTTAATCAATACTTCTTTATTTGGTAAATAATATCCATCAAATATTGTAGCACCATTTAAAGCTTTGTAATTAAAAACTATTCTGGCTTTTCCTCTAACAATTTCACTATGTTTCCTGACTATAAATGCAGGAGAACTATGTGGACTGTTAGAAGGTCTAATTACTTTTAAATCTAAAAGTTCTCTAATTTGTACTTTAAATTCTTCTAAATCTTCTAATGAATATTTCATAGGTCTTACTCTAATTATTTTGTTAGGGTCTTTTAATTTTATCGTTGCTAATGTTTTATCTTTATCCCAAGCTGCTAAAGGATTTTCATTATATGTTTCTTTAAATCTTTCTTTGATATTTTCAAGAGTATCAATACTTTCATGTTTTAATAATGGTATTTTTCTAACTTAGGAATATCACCACGCTGTGCTGGTACAGGTTGATAACTTGGATCAACAGCATAAGCTTGTTTAAGTCTTGGTGCTAAAATGGGCGTTCCGCATGGCGTAGTAAATATAACATGTTCTGTTAATTGGGTCATGGGCTGATATTGTAAACAAAAATCATTTCCTAATAAAATATCTGGACCTTGAACATTACTGGCCCATAATTTTGGTATTTTAATTTTAATATTTCCTACTGTAAAGGGGACATTAACAGCATAATCCTTATAACAAATTTCTTTTTCTTGTATATCTAAGGCTATTATGGAAGATCCATCTTGAATCCACCATTTCTGTGGTAAAATATATTTTTTACATAAAGATATTCCTGAACCTGTATCAACATAAGCATTTAGTTTTATAGGTTGATAATAAGGTATTTCTATAGTTCCTTCAATGTATGTTGAATAAGGTGAAGTAACTACAGCTTTTTTCATATGTTGTTTATCAATTCTTGGAAATTCATATTGATCTAATTGTATAAATGAATCTTTTAATGTAAATGTATATTTTGTAATAAAATTCATTCCTAATAATATTTCATTTTTTGCTAGTTTGTCATCTACTAACATTTCCATTTGTATTTGCAGGACCTTTCCACTTCTGTCTATAAGGGATAGTCTGACTTCTACACTTTTATTTAATATATGGATTTGTCCAAAATAGTCTATGTATTTATAAGGATTTTGTAAATTACTATATGGGTATGTTTGTACTAGGTATGTATTAATATGAGAGGATGCTGCTCCTGTATCTAAAAGCACATTCACCTCTTTGTTATCTAAAAATCCTTGTATATACAGTTGTCTGTTTGACTCTATTAGATTTAGTTTATCTAATGTTTTTAATTCTAAATCTCTTCTTTGTGAGGATATATTTATATCTCTTAATTGTTCAGAAGTAGAAGCTTCATTATCATAACTTATTCTGAAAGAGTTTCTACTGTGTGGTTTTACAGTTGGTTGAGTTTTATATCTATTTTTCCTTTGAAGAATTAATTCTTGTGGAAAATCTAATTCTTCATGCTTTAGTTCTCTAGGGGGTATAACTTCACATATGTTAGAAAATGGTTTAGCAATATTGATATTTTCTTCTTTAAATTTCTTTGTAGTAATATGATGTTTAGTTGAATAAGCATATACCATACAAGCTGTTATACTACAGACTTTACTCCCTGGAGGCATTTTAAGTCTTTCAATTTTATGGTACATTGTAAGTCCAAGCTATATATTTTGGTCTGATAATGAAATTGCAAAGTCTGGAAATATTCTCATTTTTATTGTTTGATATGCAAAATTACCTCTAATCACTCCTAATAAAGCATCTTTAGCATCATGCAGTATTCTGTCATCAGATATCCAAAATGTACAGGGTACGTTCATTCCTCTTCTGCATGCACATTTTATAATAAGTTCTATTCCACCTAGGTGTAACCATTTCACCTGTTTATTAAATTCTTTTGAAAAAAGTTTTCTATCATCTTTTATAGCTTTTTGAGTAAGTAGTTTTAAAGGAATTTCCCCTTCCATAGTAAAGACATCAATGGGTTGTTCAAAAGTTTTAATAACATATTTTTCTTTAGACATATATCTTATTAATGGAATTTCATAACATTCATCTTTTGAAAGTGTATGCTTTATTTTTTCTATCTGATTATATTTTTCTTCTGACATTTGTATTATTTGTTCATATCCAGTTTCATCATCTTTGGTTTCAGTAATTTCTGAAGTTTCTGTGGATGCAGGGAGACAGGTTGGAGGAATCCGCCTGGATTTCTCAACATTTCTTTACTGTTTTCATATATATTGTGATATATGATGTGATGTATATCTGTTATGGATTTTAGAATGATGTTGATCATTTTTATTCGATATTTTAAATATCATTAAAGACCCTCAGATGTAAAAAGAATTATTTCAATGTATATTGAAATAAAAGGGATTTTATAAAGTCGATAGATTTTATAAAAAGGAAATATTTCGAAAGTAAATAAAAGGGGAAATGTTTATAAAACGAATAGAGTTTTATAAAAGGGAAAAATGTTGATAAAACGAATAGAATAGAAAAAATGAAATAACTAGAGTAGAATAAATAAAGATATACAAGGAAATATTTGTAACCCATTTACAAATAGGATTGAAAAGGAAATAGTGTAAAACCATTAGCAAATAGATTAGAACGAGGAAGGTTTGTAAACCATTTACATATCAATCAGAAAGAGAAATGTTTGTAAACCATTTACAAATGAGATTGAATAGGGGATATTTGTAAAACCATTTACGAATAGAATTAAAAAAGGGAAATCATTTGTAAAGTGAAGAACCGTTACTAAAAGTAAATCTTTATAAATGAATAGTATAATCGAGTTAAAAGGGGTTAATCGATGTTAGTTTAATCGAGAGCAAAGGAGTTAATCGAATATAGTTTATTCAAATAGAATAAATGAGTTAATCGAATATAGTTTATTCGAATAGAAAGTAAAAGGAGTAAATCGAATATAGTTTACTCGAATAGTAAAAGGAGTTAATCGAATATAGTTTATTCAAATAGAATAAAGGAGTTAATCGAATATATAGTTTATTCAAATAGAATTAAAAAAGTTGTCGAATATAGTTTATTCGATAGGAGTTAAGTGAATAGAGTTAAAGTTAAATCAAAAGAGTAAAGTGAATAGAATAAATTGAATAGAGTTATCGAATATACCTTATCGAAGGAAAGAATTATCGAATAGAAAAGATTTGAAAGAGAGTTACGTAAGGAAGTTTGTTAAAGAATTAGAAGGGTGAACTTTGTCTATTTCAAGGTTATAAACGTTGTTCAGTTAAGGTCTGAGAGGTAGTATTACCCCAACATGATTGACTTCATTTTTAACTAAGGAGTTGTAACGACCCGCATTTTCAGCAATAGAATAATTAATTAATTTAATTATTTGAATAGTGATTTAGATAATTAAATGGTCGCTTAATTGAATTATAGTGAATATTTAATTAAGTTAAATAATAGAATCATATATTTATTTCTGAAATAGTCAGAAATAGTTGAATTCACAATATTGTGGGAATGGGCAGTATAAATTATATATAATTCAGTTTATATTGGATTATATTGACGAATATATTTATAAACGCCATTTGAACGTATAATTTAAATTATAATTATAATAGAGCTCGAAATGGCGCTGCAGTTCGCTATTTGGCGATTCGAACTTCAACTGGTTATACAGGATTCGTTTTAACTTGGATTTCTGTGAAACAAGAAACGTGTGGAGCTGGTGGAGTATATCTTCCTAGTGGAAGAGAGAAATCAGGATTTCGTCGTGCAGATTTTGTTTTATGTCCAAATCAAATTTTAAAATAGTCGCTATGGAATTCCTTTATATTTTTCAACGCTTTATTTACGTTATAAATGGATTTTCAATATAAATTGAATATCGATTTAACACTGGAATTTGAATATCGAGCTATAAACTCTAATATAATTATTTTAAAGCTGTGGTATATCGTATGTGAATATATACGATAATATTTATTTTTAAATATTAAATTTAATTGTTTTTAAATATATTTATATATTTAAAAGGGCTATTTAGGACTTTAAAAATAGCCACTTTTGCAAACGAAGTCGGATTTCAACGAAACTAATTTTGTTGGATCCGCAATATCAAATTATTGTTAGTTTTCAAGTTTGGTGATTTTTAGAAGCAGTGTGTGGCCGTACGGATTTTTAGAGTGAGAAACAGTCAGTATTTGGATCGTTAAAAATACGCTGTGTGAGCATATGAAGTCGAAATTCGACGAAACAAGTTTCGTTGGGTCCGTAATGTCGAGCTGGAGGTGCATGTCCAGTTTCGTGATTTTTGGGTATTGTATGTGATCACAGGAATTTTAGAGGACACAGGAAAACAGCGATTGTTTAAAAATAAATATAAAAATCAAATAAAAAAATAATAAAACCACCCTATAAAATACCCTTAACCTTCTCAACCCTAACCCTCATTTTTCTACAGGCAAAAACATGCGCCGCCACCTCCATACAGAAAACAACGTAGAGGTTCCTCTTTTGGAAATCAAAAGGAAATTCAAAACAAATGCTATAAATCCCAATACTATTATAGATGTGTTCTATGTGAGATTTTCTTCAATTTGGTGTCTCTTTGAAGTGTCGCGATCCATTTCTGTCGAGGGTCGAAGTCGAACGTGAAACTAGGGCTGGGAATTTTCGGAGTTTGAAGGCGTTTTAAGGAATTCGAAGATGATATTGGTATTCGTGATATGAAGGAGCAGCTTTGGTGAAATTTGGGCAAGATTTCGTTCAAATTTTGGTCGGTGTCTTCGTGGTACTGTCGTACTTGGCTGGGACGACGCAAAACGAAAGGGGAGGTCGAGTAGTAGGAAAAGGGGTTGAGCGGATAGAGATTGTGTTGAGAAATTCGATGATAATATTAGTTTGTGATTTTATCAAGTAATGGACGAGTGGTTGGAGATTGAATAAGCGGGAATGGTGAAACGAGGAGCTGAAGCTCACGGTCGAGCTGTTGAGGAAGATAGTGGATAGAGCGGGCTTAGAACTGATGGGTGTTGGGCCGGTTAAAAGGTGTAAGGCCCATTAAAGCTTTTAATCCAATGTTTATTTTTATTTAAAACTGTGTACTAACTTATAATATTGATAACTTGGTCATACGATATCGGTTTTCAGGGAAACAAGATCCATCGGAATCGTATGGACGGGCACTACCCAGTGGAACTGGCCGGGAGTGAATTGAGGCTTGTTTGGATTTACGGTGAAAATAAACGCATGAATCGAATCAGAGAACGATAATCGTTATTTAATGATCTCCGACCAATGTGAGTAAATCTCACTAACTCTGAACAATTTATATTTTTACAATGCATTTTTAGAATTGATAAATATTGGATGATTTGCTGTGTATTGGTTGTTTGGTTGAACTGCTAGTCAGTTGATTGAATATTTCGATAACGATATATATAAATCATATCGAAATATTGATTCTGTTACCAGTATATTTTATACTCATGTTATTTATGTTGACTGACATCTGTGGATGCAGGGAAACAGGTCGGAGGGACCCAACTGGGTTCCTCAACATTTATTTTACAATTTTCGTATATTCTGATATATGAAGTGTTATATCATCCGTTATTGATTCTGTGTGTTTGGATGATGACCGATCATTTTGATTTGATATTTTTACACCATAAGTGATACAAGAAAGTAAAAAGGGAGATTTTCAAAGTATATTTTGAAAATAGATTATTTATATAAAATCAGCATATTTTATATATGAAAGGGAAAAAGGGTTTTATAAAAAGAAATCATTTTATAAAATCAAAGCAATAAAGGAAAAATATTTGTAAAACAAATAGAGAAGGGGAATTGTTTGTAAAACATTTACAAATAAAATAGAAAAGAAAATATTTGTAAACATTTACAAATAGATTAAAAGGAAATATTTATCTAGAGAAATAAACTGAGTTATAAAAGGAATTATTTATTTAGAAAATAAATAGAACATTGGAATATTTGAAAATGAATAAGAAGGGTGTAAAAGGGGAATTTTACACTAGGAAGAATTTAGGCCCGTGCTTCGCACACGGGTAAACAGAATATGAATTCAAAGTGAATTTTTAAGAAAGATCTGTTTTAACAGATAAAGTGAGAAGGTTAATTTATAAATAAAGTTTTATAAATTAATTTAGTTATTTATCTTTGGGTAAATAGAGTATATAAGTCAAGACTTATATAGAGAAGTAAAAATCGATTTCCACATCGATATTTGAAACTGAATATGTATGAAAGAGAATTTATCGAATAAGAGTTATTCGAAGTAAAGCTATCGAATATCAGTTTATTCGAAAGGGAGTTTATTGAATATTTGTTATTTGAAATGGGTTGATCCAAGAGAGTTAATCCAAGAGAGTTAATTCAATAGAACAAATGGTTTGAGATCAACCGTTAGAGTTAAACTGTTAGAGTTGAACTGTTAGTGTTAAACCGTTAGGGTTAAACCGTAGAGTTAAACCGTTGGAGTAAACATTTAGAGTTATTTAGTTAGAGTTAACCAATTAGAGTTAATCAGTTAGAGTTAATCGATTAGAGTCTAATCGAACTAGAGTTATCCAAATATAGTAATCGAATGAGGGATGATGGAATATTAGTTGATCAATTAGATTTGCTTGAATTTAGTTATTCGAGATAGAGTTAAACAGAAGTAGTCATTTAAGATAAGCTACCAGTGAGCACGACTGCTAGTGTAATTCGCAGGGCTGCAGATAGCCTACGGCGATCGGATGTTTCCTGAGGGAATCAGGCGTAACCATTGTGATCGCTGCGATCTAGAGTCGAGCGAATGGTGTCAAGACAAATATTAGTTAATTGATAAAAGTGATTTAGTCGAGTTAATTAAGTTAAGTTAGTCAAATCGAACTAATAAAGTAAGTTGGTCAAAATGAGTTAATCAACCTGAGTTATCCGAATAAGAGTTAATCCAGTAAGAGTTAATAGAATAAAAGTTATAGATTAGAGTTAACCAAATAGGTGTCGATAATTAGTAGTTCGTTATATATTCGGGTTAGGAAGTAAAAGTAAAATTTAAGTTATTATATTTCGGATGCAGGGAGTTATAACACTATTGTTATAATCAAGTGTTTTTTTTCCGTACGAGAAGCGGATTTGTAAATAAAATCCGAGGATGTCGTAAAGAAGTGTTAAAGATTTAGAAAGATGAACTTTGCCTATTTCGAAGTTAGAAATGTTGTTCAGTTAAGGTCTGAGAGGTAACTATACCCCAACTTGATTGACTTCGTTTTAACTAAGAAATGGTTAAGATTCGATGGTGAAAAGTGGTGAAGTGGAAACCAAATCAAGGAGATTTGGCATAGTGATGTTTATTCAAACATCTGTTTAATCAAATGAAAGAGATTTGGAAATGTTTTCCAAATGAGAAGCAGAATTGTTTTCTGAATATAGAAACAAGAGATGGAAATGTTTTCCAAGGATAATGATATATATTTTCTAAATATAGTGAATAAGGAACATTAAACAACAGGAATAGGGAAATGAACGAATGGATGAAGTGATGATTGTTCGATAGAATTTCCTTCGGGAAATAATATCGTTGTTTGCACACCGACATGTTTTCATTTGATAGTTAAATCACCGACTATGAAAGTTTTGACCATTTTACGTTGTTAATATGGAGAGACCGGTTGGATTATTATCCAGAGAACCACTCCGTATTGGCATAAGCATTTCGAATCAAGTATGCTGAATATATTGAAGACGGAGTTATGCAAGGGCTATCCTGTTTACAGAATAGTGCCTTCGGTTTGTCCAGTCCCAGGACAAGCGTGAATGGACGAATGTCTGACAGAGTATATTCAAAGGATCGCGTAAGTTGATCTCTTCAAACGTACTTACGTTTGGTGGCGGAGGAATTCGTTTCTCTTAGCTTTATACCCGTGGTATTTTTGGTGAAATCAATTTGTGATTTGGCGGGTATGACGATGTGGCATTCAAAGTAAAGGGAGGTGTGATCTGTCAAAAGATACGTTATGACCTCAAGCCTCATCAACCAGGAAAGGACAAAAATCGGGCAGGCAGCATGGCTAAGTCGGTCGCTCCGAAGTAGGGTGTACGATCACCTATCTAGAGAAATTCCTTTTGTTCTTAAATCTATCGATGCTGTCCCATTTCGGGAGGCGGTTGCTGATCCCAACCGTCGGTGATATACATTCGATACACTCAAGCGAAATGAGTGGTCGGTCATGTGTGGGCCGGGTTGCAAGATGTTCTTGTTGAACCCAGTGTATTTGCCTCTAGAGATACATGTTCGGAAGGTGGTCCCATACCTTGTCAAGTTGGAATCCAATCTCCAATAAGCGCCCGCGGTTTTTGATTGTATACTATATATGTGGAGCGTGAGATGCAAGCGTTCTGCTAGATTGCTAATTACTTGTGATTAGACATTATTATAATATCAGATAATATATGATTTCCAAAGTGTTTTGGGTTATCGTAAGGTAAAAGCCATCCGTATTTATGAGTGGATTGGTCTTACGATTATCTTTTCTTTTGAAAAGGATTTTGAAAAGTTAAACTAAATGATTTGAGTTTACTCACACCAGTCTCATGACTGACCCAGAGTTTATTTTGTTTTGCTTTTCCCTAAACTCTTGGGTGCCCAAATTTGTACGGGCAGTCAAGTAGTCAGGATTTTACAGATATACTTGGAGAGCTTGGAGCAGGAGGTTTCAGGACTTATGTAGCTATTGTTTATTCCGCTGTATTGTAAGTGTTGTACTCTGATAATGGTATTATATACATATACTGCTTTGATTTCAAGTTATGTTGTATATTATATTTTATTCGTTCCGCTGTGAGATTCGTGTTACTCTGATGTTGTTGTCTTCTTCTTCTTCCTCTATTCTATTAGTTCTATCTTATCTATCCTCACCCTCTAATTTCTTTCTTGGACTATCCGGTAATTTCGACTTTTGATTGTTCGATAGGTGTTATATATCGGATAACCAAGGTCGCTTTTTTCCCGGGTCGTTACAGTGGTATCAGAGCTGAAGGTTAAGTATTACCTTGGCTCTGTGGCGTGATTCAGTAGAGATGGAGTTAGTAATACCCTAGACTGAGTTTGAGTGTATATATACGAGTGAACGTATTTGTTATTTTATATAAAATGATTTTATACCGTGGAGATTTATTGGTTGAGTTGTTTATGAATTCTGGTCGATCAGTTTGATCCACTGTATCGATAGGGTTTCTAAACGCTTGAATACGATGAACCAACACAGTATGTTTTGAAAAAGGGTAAATGAAATAATTTTACCCAAATTATATTTTGATATAAACAAAGTATAGTTATTTGAAATATTATCATATATTGGATGTGTTGGTTGTTATTATAATCGAATAAGATTATAAAATGTGGAATGGTTATATAAATAACCAAATAGAATTCATATAAGTGAAATATATGAAATCAGATGAATTAAATTTGAATTTAAATCAAAATGAAATTAAAACTCTGAAAATGTGAAGTGTGCAGAATGAATCTGGTTAAATATAAGAGAATTTTAAAATCCTGGGAGATTTTAAATTTGTTACAGGCTTTGAAAGGGATATTTTGAAATAATTTCAAAATGAAAGCGTTTAGAAATGGGTTTTGAAAGTGCTATAGTATTGAACTCACTTCGATAACTGGAAAATAAATTCCGATGTTGATCCGGACATCATCGGTGTTCATTTTCGGGTTTGTAAGTGACGGATTGCTACCCAAGGTTTTGTTTTTGAACTGTTTTGAGAAAACGAATTATTTTGATTTTCCAAATGAATGATTTGATTTTGGAAAAGGCTAAGCTGTTTAAGAACTCCCAGGAACAGATTATTTGAAATAAAAACAAATTAAATAGAAATTTGTGAAAGCAAATTCGAAATTGAACTGAAATTGAATTAGAATGGTATCAAGTAGAATTGGGCTGGATTAGAGATAATCTGGAATAGAAATGAATTATTGAGTAAGATATTTGAATTGAGATTGGAATTGCAGTTTGGTTGGAATTTTGCTTGGATAAGCAAATGGGTGTGTTGAAGATAAAAGTGATTTGAGTTTGACTGGGATGACAGTTGCATATGTTGGATTGGCAGCAGATGGAGGTGATATAATGATATGCCCGACAAAAAGGTGCACATTTATATTCATATGAGTTGATGAGATTTATGAGCCTGTTTGGCAAGCCGCTTGGCTGTTTGATTTTCTTTTGGATTGGAGAGGCCTGTGTGGCGGTTTGGGGATTTTCCCGATGCTCCCGGTACAAAGGAGGTGCTGGCGAAATTTTTAGAAATTTCGGGTATTAGAAAATTTTCAGGAGTTTTGAAAAAATTTCGTTTATAGAAATGAAGTAATAATTTAATAGAAATAAATAAATTCAGTTGAAACTGAAATTAAAGCAGTAAACGAATAATTCGAAACGAGTTAATAGGGGTGTTCTCTACCTTAACAATTTCGAGGACGAAATTATTTTAAGGGGGGAAGAATGTAACGACCCGCATTTTCAGCAACAGAATAATTAATTAATTTAATTATTTGAATAGTGATTTAGATAATTAAATGGTCGCTTAATTGAATTATAGTGAATATTTAATTAAGTTAAATAATAGGATCATATATTTATTTCTGAAATAGTCAGAAATAGTTGAATTCACAATATTGTGGGAATGGGCAGTATAAATTATATATAATTCAGTTTATATTGGATTATATTGACGAATATATTTATAAACGCCATTTGAACGTATAATTTAAATTATAATTATAATAGAGCTCGAAATGGCGCTGCAGTTCGCTATTTGGCGATTCGAACTTCAACTGGTTATACAGGATTCGTTTTAACTTGGATTTCTGTGAAACAAGAAACGTGTGGAGCTGGTGGAGTATATCTTCCTAGTGGAAGAGAGAAATCAGGATTTCGTCGTGCAGATTTTTTTTTATGTCCAAATCAAATTTTAAAATAGTCGCTATGGAATTCCTTTATATTTTGCAACGCTTTATTTACGTTATAAATGGATTTTCAATATAAATTGAATATCGATTTAACACTGGAATTTGAATATCGAGCTATAAACTCTAATATAATTATTTTAAAGC
The DNA here is from genome assembly GCA_030737875.1 of Allium sativum. Lineage (NCBI taxonomy): Eukaryota > Viridiplantae > Streptophyta > Magnoliopsida > Asparagales > Amaryllidaceae > Allium > Allium sativum. The sequence continues at coordinate 848,092,046 of CM060918.1, forward strand.
TGTGGTATATCGTATGTGAATATATACGATAATATTTATTTTTAAATATTAAATTTAATTGTTTTTAAATATATTTATATATTTAAAAGGGCTATTTAGGACTTTAAAAATAGCCACTTTTGCAAACGAAGTCGGATTTCAACGAAACTAATTTTGTTGGATCCGCAATATCAAATTAATGTTAGTTTTCAAGTTTGGTGATTTTTAGAAGCAGTGTGTGGCCGTACGGATTTTTAGAGTGAGAAACAGTCAGTATTTGGATCGTTAAAAATACGCTGTGTGAGCATATGAAGTCGAAATTCGACGAAACAAGTTTCGTTGGGTCCGTAATGTCGAGCTGGAGGTGCATGTCCAGTTTCGTGATTTTTGGGTATTGTATGTTATCACAGGAATTTTAGAGGACACAGGAAAACAGCGATTGTTTAAAAATAAATATAAAAATCAAATAAAAAAATAATAAAACCACCCTATAAAATACCCTTAACCTTCTCAACCCTAACCCTCATTTTTCTACAGGCAAAAACATGCGCCGCCACCTCCATACAGAAAACAACGTAGAGGTTCCTCTTTTGGAAATCAAAAGGAAATTCAAAACAAATGCTATAAATCCCAATACTATTATAGATGTGTTCTATGTGAGATTTTCTTCAATTTGGTGTCTCTTTGAAGTGTCGCGATCCATTTCTGTCGAGGGTTGAAGTCGAACGTGAAACTAGGGCTGGGAATTTTCGGAGTTTGAAGGCGTTTTAAGGAATTCGAAGATGATATTGGTATTCGTGATATGAAGGAGCAGCTTTGGTGAAATTTGGGCAAGATTTCGTTCAAATGTTGGTCGGTGTCTTCGTGGTACTGTCGTACTTGGCTGGGACGACGCAAAACGAAAGGGGAGGTCGAGTAGTAGGAAAAGGGGTTGAGCGGATAGAGATTGTGTTGAGAAATTCGATGATAATATTAGTTTGTGATTTTATCAAGTAATGGACGAGTGGTTGGAGATTGAATAAGCGGGAATGGTGAAACGAGGAGCTGAAGCTCACGGTCGAGCTGTTGAGGAAGATAGGGGATAGAGCGGGCTTAGAACTGATGGGTGTTGGGCCGGTTAAAAGGTGTAAGGCCCATTAAAGCTTTTAATCCAATGTTTATTTTTATTTAAAACTGTGTACTAACTTATAATATTGATAACTTGGTCATACGATATCGGTTTTCAGGGAAACAAGATCCATCGGAATCGTATGGACGGGCACTACCCAGTGGAACTGGCCGGGAGTGAATTGAGGCTTGTTTGGATTTACGGTGAAAATAAACGCATGAATCGAATCAGAGAACGATAATCGTTATTTAGTGATCTCCGACCAATGTGAGTAAATCTCACTAACTCTGAACAATTTATATTTTTACAATGCATTTTAGAATTGATAAATATTGGATGATTTGCTGTGTATTGGTTGTTTGGTTGAACTGCTAGTCAGTTGATTGAATATTTCGATAACGATATATATAAATCGTATCGAAATATTGATTCTGTTACCAGTATATTTTATACTCATGTTATTTATGTTGACTGACATCTGTGGATGCAGGGAAACAGGTCGGAGGGACCCAACTGGGTTCCTCAACATTTATTTTACAATTTTCGTATATTCTGATATATGAAGTGTTATATCATCCGTTATTGATTCTGTGTGTTTGGATGATGACCGATCATTTTGATTTGATATTTTTACACCATAAGTGATACGAGAAAGTAAAAAGGGAGATTTTCAAAGTATATTTTGAAAATAGATTATTTATATAAAATCAGCATATTTTATATATGAAAGGGAAAAAGGGTTTTATAAAAAGAAATCATTTTATAAAATCAAAGCAATAAAGGAAAAATATTTGTAAAACAAACAGAGAAGGGGAATTGTTTGTAAAACATTTACAAATAAAATAGAAAAGAAAATATTTGTAAACATTTACAAATAGATTAAAAGGAAATATTTATCTAGAGAAATAAACTGAGTTATAAAAGGAATTATTTATTTAGAAAATAAATAGAACATTGGAATATTTGAAAATGAATAAGAAGGGTGTAAAAGGGGAATTTTACACTAGGAAGAATTTAGGCCCGTGCTTCGCACACGGGTAAACAGAATATGAATTCAAAGTGAATTTTTAAGAAAGATCTGTTTTAACAGATAAAGTGAGAAGGTTAATTTATAAATAAAGTTTTATAAATTAATTTAGTTATTTATCTTTGGGTAAATAGAGTATATAAGTCAAGACTTATATAGAGAAGTAAAAATCGATTTCCACATCGATATTTGAAACTGAATATGTATGAAAGAGAATTTATCGAATAAGAGTTATTCGAAGTAAAGCTATCGAATATCAGTTTATTCGAAAGGGAGTTTATTGAATATTTGTTATTTGAAATGGGTTGATCCAAGAGAGTTAATCCAAGAGAGTTAATTCAATAGAACAAATGGTTTGAGATCAACCGTTAGAGTTAAACTGTTAGAGTTGAACTGTTAGTGTTAAACCGTTAGGGTTAAACCGTAGAGTTAAACCGTTGGAGTAAACATTTAGAGTTATTTAGTTAGAGTTAACCAATTAGAGTTAATCAGTTAGAGTTAATCGATTAGAGTCTAATCGAACTAGAGTTATCCAAATATAGTAATCGAATGAGGGATGATGGAATATTAGTTGATCAATTAGATTTGCTTGAATTTAGTTATTCGAGATAGAGTTAAACAGAAGTAGTCATTTAAGATAAGCTACCAGTGAGCACGACTGCTAGTGTAATTCGCAGGGCTGCAGATAGCCTACGGCGATCGGATGTTTCCTGAGGGAATCAGGCGTAACCATTGTGATCGCTGCGATCTAGAGTCGAGCGAATGGTGTCAAGACAAATATTAGTTAATTGATAAAAGTGATTTAGTCGAGTTAATTAAGTTAAGTTAGTCAAATCGAACTAATCAAGTAAGTTGGTCAAAATGAGTTAATCAACCTGAGTTATCCGAATAAGAGTTAATCCAGTAAGAGTTAATAGAATAAAAGTTATAGATTAGAGTTAACCAAATAGGTGTCGATAATTAGTAGTTCGTTATATATTCGGGTTAGGAAGTAAAAGTAAAATTTAAGTTATTATATTTCGGATGCAGGGAGTTATAACACTATTGTTATAATCAAGTGTTTTTTTTTCGTACGAGAAGCGGATTTGTAAATAAAATCCGAGGATGTCGTAAAGAAGTGTTAAAGATTTAGAAAGATGAACTTTGCCTATTTCGAAGTTAGAAATGTTGTTCAGTTAAGGTCTGAGAGGTAACTATACCCCAACTTGATTGACTTCGTTTTAACTAAGAAATGGTTAAGATTCGATGGTGAAAAGTGGTGAAGTGGAAACCAAATCAAGGAGATTTGGCATAGTGATGTTTATTCAAACATCTGTTTAATCAAATGAAAGAGATTTGGAAATGTTTTCCAAATGAGAAGCAGAATTGTTTTCTGAATATAGAAACAAGAGATGGAAATGTTTTCCAAGGATAATGATATATATTTTCTAAATATAGTGAATAAGGAACATTAAACAACAGGAATAGGGAAATGAACGAATGGATGAAGTGATGATTGTTCGATAGAATTTCCTTCGGGAAATAATATCATTGTTTGCACACCGACATGTTTTCATTTGATAGTTAAATCACCGACTATCAAAGTTTTGACCATTTTACGTTGTTAATATGGAGAGACCGGTTGGATTATTATCCAGAGAACCACTCCGTATTGGCATAAGCATTTCGAATCAAGTATGCTGAATATATTGAAGACGGAGTTATGCAAGGGCTATCCTGTTTACAGAATAGTGCCTTCGGTTTGTCCAGTCCCAGGACAAGCGTGAATGGACGAATGTCTGACAGAGTATACAAAGGATCGCGTAAGTTGATCTCTTCAAACGTACTTACGTTTGGTGGCGGAGGAATTCGTTTCTCTTAGCTTTATACCCGTGGTATTTTTGGTGAAATCAATTTGTGATTTGGCGGGTATGACGATGTGGCATTCAAAGTAAAGGGAGGTGTGATCTGTCAAAAGATATGTTATGACCTCAAGCCTCATCAACCAGGAAAGGACAAAAATCGGGCAGGCAGCATGGCTAAGTCGGTCGCTCCGAAGTAGGGTGTACGATCACCTATCTAGAGAAATTCCTTTTGTTCTTAAATCTATCGATGCTGTCCCATTTCGGGAGGCGGTTGCTGATCCCAACCGTCGGTGATATACATTCGATACACTCAAGCGAAATGAGTGGTCGGTCATGTGTGGGCCGGGTTGCAAGATGTTCTTGTTGAACCCAGTGTATTTGCCTCTAGAGATACATGTTCGGAAGGTGGTCCCATACCTTGTCAAGTTGGAATCCAATCTCCAATAAGCGCCCGCGGTTTTTGATTGTATACTATATATGTGGAGCTTGAGATGCAAGCGTTCTGCTAGATTGCTAATTACTTGTGATTAGACATTATTATAATATCAGATAATATATGATTTCCAAAGTGTTTTGGGTTATCGTAAGGTAAAAGCCATCCGTATTTATGAGTGGATTGGTCTTACGATTATCTTTTCTTTTGAAAAGGATTTTGAAAAGTTAAACTAAATGATTTGAGTTTACTCACACCAGTCTCATGACTGACCCAGAGTTTATTTTGTTTTGCTTTTCCCTAAACTCTTGGGTGCCCAAATTTGTACGGGCAGTCAAGTAGTCAGGATTTTACAGATATACTTGGAGAGCTTGGAGCAGGAGGCTTCAGGACTTATGTAGCTATTGTTTATTCCGCTGTATTGTAAGTGTTGTACTCTGATAATGGTATTATATACATATACTGCTTTGATTTCAAGTTATGTTGTATATTATATTTTATTCGTTCCGCTGTGAGATTCGTGTTACTCTGATGTTGTTGTCTTCTTCTTCTTCCTCTATTCTATTAGTTCTATCTTATCTATCCTCACCCTCTAATTTCTTTCTTGGACTATCCGGTAATTTCGACTTTTGATTGTTCGATAGGTGTTATATATCGGATAACCAAGGTCGCTTTTTTCCCGGGTCGTTACAGGAGTGGATAAGGTTCGATAGTAAAGGATGGTTAGGTGAATTTAGTAATTAAAGGAAATGGTTTGAGTTGGCATCGCGACGGTTTGTTTAAACATCTGTCTAAGTCCAATGAAGAAGCTTTTGAAATGTTTTCCAAATAAGAAACCAGAAATGTTTTCAATAAAGAAAACAAGAAATGGAAATGTTTTCCATTGTTAACAACGTATATTTTCCAAATTTAGAAAATAAGAAATATTGAATATAGGGAAATAGGAGATAAGTAAATTAATCGAATAAAGAGATAAATGTTGAATGATGTTTGATCGATATAAATTTCCATTTGGAAATAATATCGTTGTTTGCACACCTGTTTTTCTTCGATAGTTAAATCACAGACTATCGAAGTTTTGACCATTTTAACGTTGTTAATATAGAGAGACCGGTTGGATTATTATCCAAAGAACCACTCTGTATTGGCATAAGCGTTGCGAATCATATATGCCAAAGGAAATTGAAGACGGAGTTATGCAAGGGCTATCCTGTTTACAGAATGGTGCCTTCGGTTCATCCAGTTCCTGGATGGCTTGTATGGACGGATGTCTGACAGAGTATTTCCAGGCGATCACGTATATTGATTTCTCCAACCGTACCAAGAGTGGAAGTGGAAAGGAAACTTCTTTTAGCTAACACATAATGTATGGTTGGGGGCTTCAATCGGTGATTTGATGGATTTGACGATGTGGCATTTAAAGTGAATCTGTTGTGATGTTAAAGCGTAGCTTCTAGCCTCACAACCGGTAAATGACAGAAATCGGGCAGGCAGCATGGCTTAGTCGGTCGAACCGAAGTAGGGTGTATAATCATCTGATCTAGAGTTTCATTTATTTCTAAAAATCTATTGTTGATGCTGTCCCATTCGGGAAACGGTTGCTGATCCCAACCGTTGATGATATACATTCGATACACTCAAGCGAAATGAGTGGTCGGTCATGTGTGGCCGGGTTGCAAGATGTTCTTGTTGTACCCAGTGTATTCCTCTCTAGATGTACACTAGCGAAAGGTGGTTCCATACCTTGTCATAGTTGGAAATCCATTACCCAATACTTGCTTGCGGTTTCGATTGTATATATATATATATATATATATATATATATATATATGTAGAACGTGAGATGAAAGCGTTTCTGCTAGATGATTATTATATTGTGGTTGATAGACATTATTATAATATCAAAAGGTTTTTGATATAAAGATAATTTGGATTCTAATAAGGGAAAAACCCGTTCCGTTATACGGCGTGGTATTATGAGATATCGTTTACTTGTTCGAACTGTTTTAAAACTGTTTTACTCACACCAGTCCCATGACTGACCCGGAGTTTATTTTGTTTTGTTTTCCCTAAACTCTTAGGTGCCCAATTTTGTATGAGCAGTCAAGTAGTCAGGATTTACAGATATACTGGAAGAGATTGGAGTAGGAGGCTTCAGGATTATATAGCTATAGTTATTTCCGCTGTGTTGTAAGTGTTGTACTTTGATAATGATGTATATTCAAGTACAGATTAGTTATTTCTGCTATGTTGTAAGTGTTGTACATTAATAATGATGTATATTCAAGTACAGATGTATATTTCCAGTTATGTTATATATATTATATGTTATTCGTTCAGCTGTGAGGTTCGTGTTACTCTGATGTTGGGTTCTTCTTCTTCTATTCTAAGTTTCTATCTTATCTATTCTCACCCTCTAATTTCTTTCATTAATCATCCGGTATTTTCGACGTTTGGTTAGTCATCATTGAGTTTATGGTGATAACCAAAGTCGACAAATTCCCGGGTCATTACATAGATGATAATAAAATATGGAAATTTGTATATGGGTGCGTGATGATCCATAGGGGATAGGAAAAATATCCTCAAATTTTTCACTAATGTGTATAAATTGAGTTTGAATGGATCAAATGCTTTTTTCTTCTATTTTGGGTTACTCGAGAATCACGGTCGAACTGCGCCAACTTGGTGGCGATTGGAGGTTGCGCGCCTGGTGGGAAGGATATTGTGGGTCGTCGCCAGTAGGTGGCCGGAGTGGGGTAGGTTCTGGTGGCCTGAGGAGGGAGTTGGAGCAACTTTCTCGGATCAAGTTAGCGGTGAAGTATGACATAGCAATTTGGCAAGGTGATCGGGCATGTAGAATTAGCGGTGATCCAGGGGTTTGGCACGATGACTGAGAAGGTTGGTACTTTGGCAAGTTCTGGCACTTTGGCAAGTTATCGGGCAAGTGTTGGCATGATGAGTGGAGTGATCGGGCAAGGGAAACCATAGTGTTTCTGGACCTGGTACTTTGAAAACCGGTAGTACCACCTGGTACTTGGGCTAAGAAGAAATCGTGGGTCGAGCAAAGGATTTTGGCACTGGAGCACGCTGTTTTGAAAGTGGTACTTGGTACTTTGGTCAAAACATTAATAAAAGAGATTTTTGAACCAAGTTTTTAAATTAAAACAGTTTAATTTAAAAATGAGAATAAATAAAATAAAAAAGAGAAATAATTAAATAAAAAGAGAAGTTTTATTTGAAAGTATCGTAGACAAGTGAAAGGAACACTACGAGAAAAACTGAGATTAGCGACAGATTTTTAGCAGCAGAAAATTCCATCGCTAATTAGAGGTGGATTTCCATGGGCTTTGTAAGAGAAAATATTTTGGAAGGTTTGTTGGGATCGGGTTTGCCGACACTGGGAGAAGAATTGTTGGGATTGCCAACATTTAAGGAAACTTGAGGTTTAGAGGAATTGGCATTCGAAGCCAACGGGCGATCATCAAGATTTGGCATTGGGGTCGAGTTAGAAGGTTCGCCAGGGTTGCTCACGTTATTATCAATCCTCTTTCCGAATCGAAGGGTTGTAACAGCATTGACTGGATTATGGTTTTCGTCCTCACAAGAATTTACAGCACGAGGGTTATATTTTGGATTCACCTCAGGTTGACTCGACAACTTTCCTTTCTCGTTGTTTTTCGCTAGTTCCTTTATCATATTCATCATTTGTTCCATTTGTTTTTCTAAACGCACAATTTCTGGTGACGATTGAGAAGATTGAGAGGATTGGTTCGATGCTTGAAAATTGGGGTGCCTATAAGGTTGCTTGGATTGAGATGCTGTTTGAGAGGTTTGAGAAATTGGAGGTGGAGCTTGATAATTTGGGTTAGGAATAAAGGGTTGCACGTGAGATGGGTTAGCCGAATTGTTGGGGTTTGACCAAGAAAAATTTGGGTGGTTCCTCCAACCAGGATTGTATGTGGATGAGTAAGAATTATTTTGAGCTATGGCATTAGCTTGGTATTGAGAGTAATAATGGGGTAACCCTTCTCCGGCTTGAGGAGTTTGATTTTCAAAGGGAATTTGACTTGGGTCCACGATATGCACTCCTCTAGTAGAAGTACGAATTAGAACACGAATTGATTCCTGTAACAACCCGTATTCTACGCATCATAGGATCGTGGAATATTTATTTCTTTCACATACGAAGTCGTATGGTCATGTAACTTTGGGATACGATTATAGGGGTCATTTCCCATGTTCATGATTTTTGTCGATATTTAAATGACCGTTTTGCCCCTAGTTGGTACTTTTTTGGCTATAACTTTTGATTGGAAAGGAGTTTTGACCTGAAACCACTAATAATGGATTTGAATGATGGTTTCTCTTTCCGTAGAGTGGTCATAATAGCCAAACGGACTTACCGTTTGGGAGATATGGCTGAATTAAGGTTTAGAGGGTTAAAAACAGCTAATTGGGCTTAACCGGGTGATTAGCAACTAGGCCCAATGGGGGATTTCGGGATTTGGGGTATTTAACGGCTGCTAGGGTTAGGATTTCGGTTTTAGACTCATTTTTCCAGCCGCCACTTACCTCTTTCAAGATCTAGCCATGGCCTCCAACACCCAAATCACCTTCTAATCACTTTCTAATCAAGTTTTGGCCTAATCTACATCAAATCAAAGAAGATCTTCACCAAATTAGCGAGAGAGCTGCTGGAACACATAGGGATTGGATCCAAATCAGAGATTATTTCAGATCTAAAGTTTGTTTGTGGCTAAGGTGAGTGATTTGCATTGTTTTTCACTAATTACGGCTAATTATGGTAATTAGCGAAGATTAGCGAAATTATGGCTCATAAAAATCTAGAAAAATCCCCAAAATTCTAAAACATCATTTTATGCCTCTGATATGAATTTGGGTTAATTTCGACTAATTTTGCTAATCCCGGAATTTGGGGGATTAAGGGGTAATTAGTGATAATTAGCGAATTTGTGCATGTTAAAAATCTGGAAAAATATTCATAAATTCTGAAATATTGTTTTAGACCTCTGATGTGAATTTGGGATAATTTGGTTAAGTTTTGCTAATCATATCATAAGTTTCACCCAAACATGCTTAAGGGAAAATATGGGGTTTTGGCTATGTTTAATCCATTTTAACCTATCATATTGTTGTTTTGGTGTTTGTGGTTGATTATACATGTTGCTATGACTATATGGTATGCTTTGTGATTGTTTAGAAGTGTTAGATTGGTCGAAAACGCCGTCGAATAGCATAGAAACAGTCGCAGGAAAACATGCAGGAAATGACCCAGAATCCGGATCGGATCGGTGGAGGGGAGCGCGACCCGACCCGTTCCAGCATGGGCGCCACGATCCGTCTGAAGGAGCAAGTCACGACTTAGCTAGGTGGCACGATCCGGTAGTAGAAGCACGACCCGAACCAATGGGTATTCACAATCCGAACCAGAGGAGGATGGGGGAGCTCACGAGTCGATGGGTACCAGGGCGCGACGACCCGACCCGATCAGAAGGCACGACCCGACTCGGATGGAGCAACCCGACCCGACCCGAAGTGGTGACGCCGATCCGACACGTGGCAAGCTGAAGACCCCGACCCGATCCGCCAGGGGTGATGACGGCCCGATCTGTATGGCGCGATGCAATCAGATGGAGGGAGCACGACCGACCCGATCCGAGATGCTTGGACTTGAAGTGATGACCACGATCCGAAGCCTGGTGAAGTGAAGACCGATCCGGAGGAGATGCTGACCAAAACCCGAGATGCAAAGGTAGTCCAAATAGAAGTTAGAGCTCAGGATCCAGATGGAAACCAATGAGTTCACTTCATGATTGGGCTTTGCTGCGGGACGTGTGCAAAGGGGTTGTCGGTATTCATAACTTTGGTTCACCCCTGAGAGATGGATAGTGGGCTTGTAGTGATAGTTACACGGGATTGGATTCCGTCATGGCCCAAAGGATTAGGTGACCAAGGTAGTGGGTATCGTATGCTTTACGCACTGAGTGAGAGATGTGAGGATGCTTGCTATGTTTGATTGTTTGACATCACTATGACATGCACACCCCAGCCCCGTTATCTTTACACCACTTGAAATGGCACCTTAGAGTGTGGTACAGTATGTAGTGCTAACTCTTTGGTTGCAGGTCCAGGTTCAGGTATGATTGGATTATACCTGTTATTGTTTTGTTTAGATGCTTATCGCTCATACCAGGCTTTATGTCTGACCCAGAGTTTTATGTCTCCTCTTATTATTCTGGGTGCTCACACGAGCAGACTAGAGACAGGTTAGCTGGTGATGCGCGAGTAGCTGATTCGGAGGCGAGCAGGAGGCTTCCACGTATGATATATAGATATTCTCCCTGTGTCGTTGGTGGTCGCTACTTGGGCATTAGTAGTGAACCTCCTTTATCTTGCTTTTGCTTTGAGACAGTTTGAAAAGTTGTAATAATGTTTAACTTTGGATCATAAGCTGTACTTATATTTTCCGCTGCTATGTTAGTTGTTTCAGCTTATGCACTGTCTCACCTGTTTTATGTCAAGTATGTTATTATTAGATTTTATTCTATGCGCTGTGAGACATTCTACAGGTTCCTTGTTAGTTCATTTCCTTCTTCCTTTTTCCTTCTGACGACCCGTTCCGTGCTAGCTGGACATGTGTACAGCGCACCTTTGGAGATAATGTCGGTTGGTGCGGGGCGGGCCATCACAATTCCCATTGCATGTCCTTTTCAGAATAATCTTCTAAGAATTTCCAAGCTTCATCGGCTGTCTTAGACATAAAATCTCCTCCACACATTGATTCTAGTTGAGTTCTAGTATGATAGTTTAGCCCTTCATATGCAATTTGACATAAGTGATCTTTTAGAATTCCATGATGAGGGCAACTATATAATAGCTGGTTGAATCTCTCAAAGTATTTTGAAAAATTTTGCCCCTCATTTTGAAAAATTGATTTATCTCGGTTCAGATTTTTAGAGTTTTATGAAAAGGGAAAAACTTTTTCAAGAATGCAGTGACAAATTCGTCCCAACTTCTTATGGAATGTCTTGGAAGAGAATTTAGCCATCTTTTAGCGCTTTCAAATAGTGCAAATGGAATTAGCCTTAGCTTGATTGATTCGTTAGATAGTTGTTGCATTTTTGTTGTGGAAGCATACAATTCAAATTCATTCAGAAATTCATAAGCATTTTCAGATCCAGTAAACTTTGGTACCCCTTGGATAAAAGAATGTTTTAGCTCAAAATTGTTTCCTTCAGCTGGTGGGAACACAATGAGAGATGGTTGAACGGTCCTAGTCGGATAACATCGATCACGAAGAGATAAGGGTCTATCTATTTGGATATTGAGGTTTTGAAAATTTTGATTTGTTTGGTTTTGATCCCCAAAGTTTGGAAAGTTGTGATTCACTCGATTTTGATCCAATTCGGTTGGAAAATTTTGGTTGATTCGAGAACCCCTAGGAGAATTTTGTTGGCTAACACTTTTTTCACTCATTGTTGTTAAATGCAAGCACAGAATTTAGCTACAATGAAATTTTCTGTCCTTAATGGCTCCTAACCCAAAATTATATAGTGACACGTTTGATTACTTAGATCAAAAGATTTCTTAGCCAATTAACGGACAGGAGTTATCGGTGCACCAGGAATCACCCTAGCAATGCAGCCGAAGGTTTAAGTACCTTCAGAGTAACAACCGATATAATATTTACGAATCACCGTAATATTTATAAATGGTTATTTCTCTGCCGTAGTCTAGACACCAAGAAATAATTCGTTCCAAATGAATCAACTATCACAATACAATTAAGCCCTAGATGAGCCCGTGACTCCCTTAAGTCCAACGTCTAACCGTTATTATTAGTTAGATTCTACGATGAAATGCAATTTGTGGGCTAAGGAAAGGGTGATGAAATCCCTCACCTTATGTGAATTGGGGTATTGCCCTTAACAGAATGAATAAAAAGTGCAGAAATAACAATAATCACACAATTTAATTGCACAAATTAAAAATTTACATTCAAGCCGCTGCCCCTGCAGAAATTTTTTACAATAATTGTTTATATTTTTTTCTTTTGCAGCAGAGCACCTATAGAGTTTTAAAAATTTCTCACCTTGATCGGCAGTCCTCCAGTGAAATTGGGTAGCGCTAGGGCGTTCACACCCCACTTGGTGTGCAACCGCTCCAACAATTCGACTTCAACTATTTGCAATTGTTTGACTTTTGAATTTCTCCACTTCGGTCTTGCTTGTTTTCCTTCCTTCGCTTGATCTTGATTTTGATTTCTTTTTTTTTTTTAAGAAATTGTTAAAACAAGGAAAGAGATTAAGAAAAAAAAGGAATAGAAGACAAAACTAGCAATATTTTTTTTCTTGTTTTTGGAGATTGCAATGTCAATAAATAACATCAAATCTGCCAATCAAGAGTTTTTTCAGAAAAAATGGAAAGGAATAGTATTAGAAGAAAATAAATCTAAAGTAAAAGGAAACAAAATAAATGAAAAGAGTAAGAGGGAAGGAGATTCTATTGAAAACAGGGAACGAAAAAGCAAAAGGAAAGAGTTGTTTTTTTTATTAATATGTTGAAAAGAAGAAAGAATTTGTAAAAGAAGAGAATGGGAATGAGAAATAAAAAGGAAAGAAATAGGTGAAAATTGGTAACTTTTTTTTTCATTTTAAAATTTGTAAAATGAAGAAAAGGCGTGTATAGAAAATAGGAAAGGAAATGAAGAAAAGAAACTGAAAAAATTGGTAAGAAATTAAAAGAAAAAGTGGCATTTTTTTTATAAAAGGAAAGAAATGAGAGAAAATAGCAAGCAAATTAAAGATGTGAAAACTAAAAGATGATTGCAAAATGGAGAGAAATTTGGGTAATGGAATTATTCAGCAACAACGAGAAAATTTAGAAAGAATTTTTTTTTTAAAGGGTAAGAGATTTGCAACAGAAGGAGATTTGTGAGAAGAAATTATAAGAAAATGGCATGAATTTGTACAATGGGAAGAATTTAATGACAAAAATTTTCTTTTTTTTCTGATTTGTAAAAGAAGAAAGATAACGTAGAAGATTGGGAAAAGAAATGGAAAGATGGAAAGAAATAAAGCAAAAATTGAAAGGTTTTTTTTTCCTTTAGAATTGAAAAGAAGGAAGAATTTATAAAAGAAAAGAAGGAGATTGAGAAATAAAAAGAAAATAAATAAATGAAAGAAAAAAAGGAAATAAGGTCAAGAAAATTTGGCAAGTTCTTTATTTTTTTTATTTGCCTAAAGTAGGAATAAATTCGTAAGAGGGAACAAACAAATGTAAAAATTGAAAAGGAAGGAATAGATGAGATTAAAGAAAAGAAACTAAGAGACAAAAGTGGCAAGAAATTTTTTCTCTTCTCTTGTTTAGATGATTCTAGCACCAATGTTTGATACAAAATCAACTAATAAAGAGATTTTTTTTAGCAAAACAAAAACAAAAATAAAAACTAACATGAATTAAATATTAAATAGACAATAAAATTTAATCGTTACCTCCCCGACAATGGCGCCAAAAACTTGATCGCTGCTTTTCTATGAATCAGAAAAGCGCGACATTTAAATTAAATTCTGCAAGCATACAGGTGTGTAGCATACAGGTCGAACATAGGGAGGTGTTATTAAAAATTATTATCTATTTATTCTTGGGCGAGTTAGACGAAGTTTGGAGTTGCTTTTTTTTTATGTTGTTGAAATTACTCTGAATCTAATCAGTATCAAATTCAACAATTGAAAAGAAAAGGAACAATTACTAGAAAAAGAGAATAACAACTAGAACAATAACAGAAATTAAAAGTAGGATTCCTGTTGAAACTAATCAACAGTGAATCGCTAACAAGCAGTAATAAAAGACAATAACAATATGCATTCTACCTAAACCTAATTAGGTAGATAACACAAATTGTTATGAAATTAAAATAACAATAAAACTAGAAAAAAGAAAAGACTTTTATTAGAACAAAAGAGAATACAGAATAGAAAAATGAATGGCATTTACAATGGGACATCATGTATATTTATAGAGATGTAGACCAAATCCTAATCAAATCAATGACTAAATGACCCTCTTTTCCCAAGAAGTAATATCATATCTCTTGCCTTCCTTGACCAAGCTTGATTGGAAAGCAAATCACGGTGAATATCTTCCAAATCTTCCCTATCTTCCATGTGGCAAATTGATTGATTGATTGATGAGCATATTGTATGTGATTAATTCTTCCAAACAAGGATACTCATTAGACACCAAAGGCAACAAGGGATAAAATCTTCAAAATTGATCTTTTCTTGGCAATATTTCTATCAGAAATTCTTTAAATTGGAAATTGAAAAATGAATGCTCTGAATTGATTTCCATGACTACTCCTGAAATGTCTATTAGTGAATATCATACATACACATGAATATGTATGTATGTATGTATATATATATATATATATATATATATATATATATATAATATAACACTAATTAATATATTCTTCATAGCAAAGGGCCAGTGTGAATGCGTTCTGTTCTTTGGCAAAAAGTGAGCTCGACGGGGATCGAACTTAGGTCTCTCAGTACAAATTTCCATGCAATTACCAGTGAGTTACAACATCTTTTGTAATTGAGGTGGCTTTAATACGGGGAAGTAGCTTTTTATCTGTAGTTGGCCTTTAATTTGAAACGAAGGAGGCATTTCTTGACATCCTGTAAAAACATACAAAAGTAACCAAAGTATTATTTATTTATTTACAAAAGATAAAATATACGAGCATAAAATAAACACATTTCTATGTTAATCAATGCCATACCTCATTTCAATGTTCAATAATATTCTTATCGTATTTCATGTCAAATCCCATAACAACAACATCCAAAACAAACCAACATTATCAAATCCAATAATTAACCTCCAGGCAATTTACAAGGTGAGGTTTAACTTGGCATATGGCAAATCAACAAGGTAGGATTAAATAAATTAAAACATAATTAACTCTAATCAATCAATCAATTCATATTTAACGATAAAATTTCAGATTTAATATCATGTCATTGTAGACAATTCAAATTCAATATTATACGGTATGAACATTTCAGATCCATGTTTTAGATATCATGTCAAATTAGATCTACTATTAATAATCATGGAAATAATAATTAATTAAATTAAATTAAAAATAAATTCTCACAGTGGTCTGGTCTGAGAAGATGATACAGGTTCGATCCGATTCATTGTTCGTATTCAAATAGATTTCAGATCTGGAACGATTCAAATACAAATACATATGAAAAATCAAAATTCAGCTTTTAACAACTGACACAGCGACATTTAAAAGCGTCGCAAAATCCGAAATAAGTTTTACCTAAAGTGTTCAAAACTTTGAATCGAGATAACTCGAGCTACGATCGACGGTTTTACGAACGGTTTGCGGGAGATTGGAGAGCTACGAGAGGGCTATATTCTCCGGGAGTTAGAGGAGGTACGGCGGCTTGTGGGTGGCGCGGTGGGGCTGCGTTCGGCCGAACTTTGCGGAGGTGGTGCGGTGGCTATGGTCGATGAGAGGTGGTGATTCTTGTCGGAGAGTGAAGAGCACGAAAATCTCTTCGAAACGTGTATTTACACGAAGGATTTCGTTGAGAATTGAGGGATAAATCGGAGAATGAAAATTTGAGCAATAATAGGTTCATGCGGCTGAAGTAACGATGGGAGGAGGAAGAAAACCCGACGGCAATTTATAATATAATATTTAGGGTTATTTAATTATTATTTAATTAGCCCGTTTAAGCCCGTTTTGGTCCGAACTCAGAATTAAGCTTGCTTACTGTCATTCTTAGGGTTTTGACGTCTTCTGAGCGCAATGGTGTATGTCTCGGGCCCCAATTCTGATGACTGTAGCGTTTTTTTAATCCTATTAAAAATTAATTAATTAAATATTGACCGTACATGAAAATTCACCGGGGCCACAAATTAACATCAAAAATTCCCGAAAAATATATTTAGCTATGTTTTGACGCTGCGGGCCTAGAAAAATTAATTTCGTTTAATTCTGAGCTCGTATGAATTTTTAATGAATTTTTAAAGTTAAAAATTGTCCGTTTACACTAAAAAAATTAATTATAATTATATATTAATTCTAAAAATTATCGAAAAATCATTTTTAGCTTTGTTTTGACGATACAAACCCAACAAAATTATTTTCGTCGAATTCTGAGACTGTTTGAAAAATGGTTATTTTTAAGGCGTTTAAATTAGACTAAAATAGTCAAAACACATTTTCTTTTCCCACGCTCAAATATTAATTCGAAAAATTCTGAAAATTGAAACCTAGCAATAATTTGACATTCCGATTCCAACAAAAGTGGTTTCGTCGAAAACAGAGATCGTTTGAAAAATGACTATTTTTAAGGCCAGTATATTTAATATTAAAAATACATTTTTAAACAAGTAATTTTCGAAACTCGAAATATAAAAGTGTTTACTGTTTTTCAATTTAGAAACATCATTCTGAACTCAATGGAAGTGGTTTCGGGTCGAAATTCCTACATATGTGAAAAGTAGCCTTTCGGGCCATATATAATATATATAAATACTACAGCAACCTTTCTAAAAATTGAATTGGCCATAACTTTTGATTCCCGCTATGAAATTTCAATTTTTCGGATTCGTTGGAAAGATATTTTTAAATAGATTCTAATATTTTTGGTTTCACTAAAATCCATTAAATTTTGCATCCTGTACGGTCAGTCAAAGTTCAAGTTTGACTTTTCAAACTACCGCGCAATTTCTAAATCAGTTTTCGTCAAAATCAACATATAACTCTATATATTGAATTTGAACGCGCATTTCAATTTATGGGGTCACATACTGACTCGAAAAATTCCAGAAAAATATTTTCTAGCTTCGTATTGACGATACGGTCCTAACAAAACTAATTTCGTCAAATTCCGAGACCATTTGAAAAATGACCATTTTCCAGTCGATTAAAATCAACTAAAACTGGTCAAATGCATTTTCCTATGCCACGCTCACATATTGACTCGAAAAATTATGAAAATTGGAATCTATCAATAATTTGACATTACGGATCCAACAAAAGTGGTTTCATCGAAATACGAGGTCGTTTGCAAAATGGCTATTTTTAAGGGCCAGAATTCCATAGCGACTATTCTGAATTTACAACTGGACGTATCTTTTGATTCTCGCTATGAAATTTTGAATTTTTGGATTCATTGGGAAGATATTCTCAAATATATTCTATTATTTTCAGTTTCACTAAAATCCGGTTTATTTTGAATCTGGTACATTCAATTGAAATTTGAAATCGAATTATCGAGCTACCACGCCATTTTCAATTCCTTTTATAATTTAAAATAAATATTTATATTCTAATGACGATCTATATAATATATACATTCGAATTTTATTCAAAATAAATTTCTCATCGTTATTATTTAAAATCATCCATTTTAAATATTCAAAATTCATTAAAATTGCCAAAATAAAATTTTCAAACTGGCCCAGATTTCCGGGTTATTACAATCTCCCCCACTTAAAACTTTTCGTCCCCGAAAAGGAACGAAGCCGAAAGTTGTTTCCCAAATCAACTCACTTTCTGTATTTTGACTACGACTTAAGTTCTTCAACTTTTCAGTTTCTAAGAACTTCTCAAATTTTTCAAAAATTTGGCTAACACCCTAAATTTTCGAAAATTTTCGCCATAACCTCCCCTGCACCGGGAGCACAGGGGAAATCCCGAAATTGCCATACAGGCCCTTTAAACTCAAAAAGACAAAGAAAAAGCCAAGCGGATAGCCAATGGGCTCATAAAATCATCATCACCCAAACAAAACAGTAAATTATGGTAAACGTGTACCTATTTGTCGGGCATACAATTTTAGTCTTCTGCTCTAGCATCTTTGCTATGACTGTTCAGTGTAAGTACATGTATATGCATGCAAATGCGACAAATTTTCAATATAATTCACTATTTGATACAATTTGGTCAAATGGTTCAAATTTTCAATTAAACAAACAATAATCAAACAACACAACCAGCAATCAATTAGTTGATTAGCTTTTCAAATTCATAACTTTGATATATAGTCAAAAAATCAGATTTTTGATGCCAAATCACAACAATAAGCCCTATCTAGTTTCGGTTGTCACACCAGTCAGTTGGAAATATATAGAAATCTCACTTTCATCACTCGAAAATAAATACTGGCGATGGTGCCCCATCACCAGAATTATCCCCGGGCGACTAGAGTGTGATTCTATAACAATCCAGTACATTAAAACTTTGAATACACTTTTGTAAGACATATATGCAAATATTTTATATATTGGATTGTCCCAATTCAATGTAAAATAAATAATCAAATAAGAATAATTGATTTAAATTTTCAAAACAAAAATTCGTTTTCGTTTCAAAAATACTCTTCACACTCGTTCTAGGATGCTACTGATCCCATCTCTAACGAATCATTCTCATTGGATGTTACTAATCCAATTTCTGATGAATTCTTTCGTTTGGTTCTAACGTGTCTTGTTCTCTGAGCTTTGTAAACCAAAGCTCTGATACCAACTATAAGGACCCGTAACTTCCCCGGTAAGGAAAGATCGGATACTTTGAGAACAACACACAAAAGAACGCAGACAGAAGAACATTTCATTGTATATTACAACAATTCCATCAGAATACAAGAATATACATAGTATAAATCAATATTACACATTTACCAAATATCAGAGATTACAATAAATTACATAGCAGCGGAAAATAATACAATACACAACTAGAAGTAATATGCGGATACAAAGCTTTCCGAGTATCGTTCCAGCTGTAAATCAGGATCCTGTGAATATAAATCTGCAAAACCAAAACTACTAGCTGCCCGTGTCAAAATAAGGGCACCCAGAGTTTAGGTTAAAACAATAAACTCTTGGTCACTCATGTGACTGGTGTGATAACTAAAACAGTTATTTAAAACTTTACTTTAAATCAGATATATCAAGGGACCACGCCGTATAACACGGAACGGGTTTACTCCCAAGAATACCAGTGCATATAACAAAAATAGCGCAATGCTTTTTGGAAAAATGAAGCTATTATAAGACCCGGGTCCTATCACACAATGCAACGCAAGCCGAGGGGTAGGGTTTTCCCTTATAATAGCCAAACATGCTTAGTACGTTTAAAACAAATCATTTGATACTACTATAAGTGCATAGTGTATAAAACAACTTCAAATCATAAGTATCAATCATAGACGACATGGGTACCATATATCATGTCGCCATACTAGTTCTACAGTTAAAACC
The DNA here is from genome assembly GCA_030737875.1 of Allium sativum. Taxonomy (NCBI): domain Eukaryota; kingdom Viridiplantae; phylum Streptophyta; class Magnoliopsida; order Asparagales; family Amaryllidaceae; genus Allium; species Allium sativum. The sequence continues at coordinate 848,111,764 of CM060918.1, forward strand.
GCAAAATCACGTATTTGGAAGTTGGATTTCCATCTGTGAACCAAGGCAAAAGATAGTCCTTAACAGATTCAGACGCTCTAGCCCGTGTCTCAAGAACAGAACGCATCGTCCCTTGGATTGTCAGGGTCGGTCCACCGATTTGGATTAAAATGCCTGAACACTGCGTTTCCCTACCCTATGGGGTGTCAATGAGCCAACGAATGACTCCATCGGCTTCACATAGTCACCGATATATCTGAGACGCCTCACAAACCAACAACCACATAAGTCAAACTCGTCAGGGCGTGTAAAACCACTGATGCCACTTCTAACTAGAAGGAAACACATGCCCTCCCTGATGTCCTCTCCCGTTTCTGGTTCACAACCGGGGTGTGAGGCTCGCGAATCTATGCTACACAAAGCTACGCCACACAGGCCGTGCTTTGATCATCAAACACAAGACTTTGCTTTTCAACAGAAGCCCTGATCATTTGCATCTTAGCACGCCACACAGGCAAACCACTCTATGCAACTGATATCAGTCACACAGAATGATAACCAATGTCAGACACACAGTCCATTTACAAGTTCGTTCTGGGTCTGAACGAAACCGGAGGAACCTAGTAGCCCACATATCCATCAATCTCCAAGTACGTCTGGACGACCACTAACTGATTCCCTCCTCTTGGGCATACAACCCAATCAAGATCACCAGTAATCACCCAAACGATGTGAAGACCTCCGGTCTTCAACCACCATCTTCATCTTTGACGTATCGTCGTATCAGTTATTCAGAATGGGATAAACCCGGCCTTTCTGAATAACTCGCGTATATAATAAACAAGTGTTACACAAACACAACATACGCCTCATTCCAATTCATCAATCACTGACCGTAAATTAGTAAGAGAAAAATTCCCCAAATATTATCCCCGAAGGCCGAAACCAACATCAGATCAATACCCAGAAAACCGTTCTGCTTAGCTAACCTACAACTAGTTTCTAAATTTCACATTCTTAGGGAAAGGTTCCCATTAATTTTATCAAAGATAAATTCCTTTAAATTTATTCTTCAATATTCCTTTGAATATCACTTCAAACTAGTCGGGATTAATGAACCTTATCGAAGTAATCATTAGTTTTAATTTCCCAATCCCAACCTATTCATCCCATGAAGTAAAACGGGTAGTACTTCATATCTAACACCACGGTGTTATCGGTAAATTCAATTACCTTTTCACATTCAAATCTAATTAAAGATTTAACTATCGCCTAGAGCAAAACTGGTGATACTCCATTCTCGATCTTTTCAATCTAATTAAAGATTCATTAAAACTCCACTTAATTTTAATCTTTGACTGGGTTAAAGAACCAATGTCTTTTAAAACACGGTTCACGATAAACCCAAAATCACATCACATTTCAATCAGTCCCTAACCGTAAATTAGCAAGTGAGCAATTCCCTAAGTATTAACCCCGAAGGCCGAAACCAACATCAGATCAATACCCCAGAAACCATTCAACTTAACTAATCTCCAGTTAGTTTCTGATTTTCTTAACTCCTTTGGGTCTAAGAACAGTATTATTGAAGATACTGTTCATGACAACCCAAAATCACATTCCATCAATTATCGGGTTAAAGAACAAGTGTTATTTAAAACACTGTTCACGATAAACCCAAAAATCAATACCCATTCAATTCGAATTAAATATCATTTAATTGGTACACTTCATTAAATCTAAATAAAAAGATTTAATCGTTTTCTCAACTGGGCTTAAGAACAGTGTTAATGAAGACACCATTCACGACAAAACCAAATCACATTTGATATTAAATACAAGGCTCTGATTAGAAAATATATCGGCTTATATTCAACATCAAATTTTACAACCAACAAATATCGTGTCGGAAATAACGATATAAATATATATCTTTCAAATTTCCATAACGCTATCCGTATAATCACAAAATCCAACATCGAAATATTCCAAAGACAATTTCGATTCAAATCCATTCTAATTCAATTATTGGAAATTCTCGTTATTTTCAAAACCATTTCAAATCGAATTTATTTTTTTAAAAAATAAATAAATTATTATTCCAGTTCAAAACTAGTTCATTTCGATAAAAATCTATTTTTATCTTTTCAAATATAGAGTTTTTCATCTCAATCCTTTCCAAATCATTTCTTATGTTTTTAAACAAATTATTACTATTTTTTATAATTTTATCAAGGTCCGTACAGCCGATTTCCATCAACGGCCATCGAACTGCATTTACAGCTACCTTTTCCAAATTTGATTTTGACATAATTCCAAATCCAACTGTTAGATTTCCAATTTCTAATATTCGTTAGAAATCTCTTTTCGATACAAACCCAATGGTTCCAGTTTTAGGAGAATCCGACGGTCGGATCTCCCGTAATGTCCGTTCGAAGTCTATGGTCGAAATTCACGAACTACCGCGGCGCGACGCGTTCTATTGAGGCCATTATATTATATATATAATATATACTTCGTCGATTTTCTTTTAAAATGTATTTTATAAATCGTTTTAAATTCGTTTTCAAAGCGATTTCAACTTCTTTTCAAATTCAAATCAAAACTGAATTTTTCCTTATAAATTCGATTTAAATTTATTTCAATTCAAATCGATTTTTAATTCAATTTTAGTTCGTTTTCAATTCAATTCAATTTCAATTCGAGTTCATTTCCATTCAATTTCAATCCGAGTCCATTTCTATTCAATTTCAATTCGAATTCATTTCTATTCCGTTTAATTCGAATTTCATTTCAATTCAATTTAATTCGAATTTCAATTCCTTTCAAAATATCAGATTTTGAAATCACTTTCGATATTCATTGTAAAATGAATAAATTCGATATAAATATCGTTCACGTCAAAATGGGGTCAATCTAATCAACACAACTTCATATATTTTTATTTTCAAATATTCTATTTCAAATATTTCTTTTTCAAATATTTCTATTTCAAAACTGGAATGAGGCCCAATCAATTTCCCTAGATTTTATCTCTATGGATTTCCATACCACGCATGTATATATCAACCATGACAAATAATCAACCATCATCCAAAGTGAATTCTACACTGTATAAGCATCAAATATAAATATTCAACGCTTATAACAGCCTATCAATTAATCGATCGACATACAACTAATTATTGGGATTATTATATGTCATATGTCACCCTAATACCCGTGTGGGGTTTCAAACAATCAAACACAGATTTTATTTTTGCAGTACGGCGATGTGTAAAATTTATCGTCCCAATCAATATCAGTCAAATGTGTGTATATAAACAAATCGTCCATTTTGTTTATTTTTAGTTTTATTTCATTTCATATACACGTTAAAAATTCTATTTTCAACTATAAAATATTTTAACTATATAAATATTTTATTTTCATTTCACATCACATCACACAATCAACTACACATCCAAAGCAAACAAACAAACAAACAAACAAGCCGTCCATGGTCTGTGGAGGACGGGTGTCGGGTGCTACTAAACACCGTCTGCATCTTAGTATTTATTTTAACTAGAAATAAATTTAAAAGTGAGGAGTTTCACAGAGGGTTCCACTCCGCCGTGCTTTTCTTTTAAACTGCCGAACGTCTGGATCTGTTTGAAATTCCAATGCAGTCATTTTCACGCTGTTCAAATAAAAATTATATATTTAAATTTATACTGTGATAAAAACCATATTTTTAACACGCCTTTCCTACTATAAAATCCAATCTTTACTATGATAAGAATTATATTTTCGACTTTTCTATAATATAAAAATTATATTTTTAACCATTCTATAGTATAAAAATTATATTTTTAACCCGCCTATCTTTTCTAAAATAACGATCATATATTTTTCTTCCTATCATACATAAATAAAAATACATTCTTTTTCATCTCCGCTCTACGTATATAGCAATCTAATATTTTTTTTCGTTCTTTCTTAAACAAGAACATATGTTTTTACGTATAAAAATCGTATTTTTATTAACCTAAGTAAATAAAAACAATAAATAAACTCACATTCAGTGATGAGTGTCGGAGTGGGGCACACGGCGGTTGAGCATCGGAATTTGGGGCTTTTCTGGTTGGCTTTGGTTTTAGGGCATGGGGCATGGTGTTTGCTTGCGTCGGTCATCAGAGGAGGAGGGAGGAAGGAGGAACGGCGGAGGGGGCTTGCTGTTTTCGATGTGGGGTTGGCTAGGGTTTGAAGTGGCAGCTGTTTCGGGTGGAAAAGGGAAGAGGGGAGGCGCAAGAGGAGGAGAGAAAGGGGGTGGCGGTCGTTCGTTGGTGGTGGGATGAACGGAGGCGGCGACGAACGGTGGAGGGCCTAGGGCGACGTGACTTCGACGAGAGTTTTCACCTTTTTCTTAATTTTTTTTCCGATCTGGTGAAGAAGAGAGAGAATAGAGGTGGGGTTGGGATATAATAGTTTATATATATTTATTTAAAAATTCAAAAAGTTGACCTTTTAATTCGATCTCGAAACGAGACCCAACGACTGTCATCCATAGCTAACTACCCACATTCCGAACACAATGGGATAAGCATCGTAAGCTAATTCGATCGTTTCGATCAGTTTTCGTCAAAATCAACATATAACTCTATATATTGAATTTGAACGCGCATTTCAATTTACTGGGGTCACATACTGACTCGAAAAATTCCAAAAAAATAGTTTCTAGGTTCGTTTTGATGATACGCTCCTAACAAAACTAATTTCGTCAAATTCCGAAACCGTTTGAAAAATGACCATTTTCCAGTCGATTAAAATCAACTGAAACTAGTCAAACGCGTTTTCCTTTGCCACGCTCACATATTGATTCGAAAAATTATGAAAATTGGAATTCAGCAATAATTTGACAGCACGGACCCAACAAAAGTGGTTTCGTCGAAATCCGAGGTCGTTTGCAAAATGGCTAATTTTAAGGGCCAGAGTTCCATAGCGACTATTCTGAATTTTCAACTGGACGTATCTTTTGATTCTCGCTATGAAATTTTGATTTTTCGGATTCGTTGGGAAGATATTCTCAAATAGATTCTATTATTTTCAGTTTCGCTAAAATCCGGTTTATTTTGAATTTGGTACATTCATTTGAAATTTGAAATCGAATTATCGAACTACCGCGCAATTTTCAATTTCTTTTATAATTTAAAATAAATATCTATATTGTAACGACGTTCTATATAATATATACGTTCAAATTCTATTCAAAATATATTTCTCGTCATTATTATTTAAAATCATTCATTTCAAATATTCAAAATTCATTAAAATTGCCAAAATAAAAATTTCAAACTGGCCCAGATTTCCGGGTTATTACAATTATGCAATCAACGATGATACATCTTTATCAGTTAAACACATACACTATAATTCATCAATATATGTAGGCGAAAACTCATAATTGGGTTTTCTTAATAGTTAATTCTAGTTTTTGATTCGATCACAGCCTGTTGGTTGATTGGAAGAAAACAATAATATAACATGACTGAAGCGCTATTTATCACTAAATACATGAAATCTTATTATGTTGGCTTTAGTGTTATTATCCATCTTTGAATTGTAGTCGGTTTAATTATGGGCCTGGAACCAAGTAAATAATATGTTCTAGCGAAGACAACATAAACAAAGTTTAATGTAAAGGTTTAGTGTTGTTATTCATATTTTAATTGTATAGTTTGTAATATGTTTAATGATGGGCCTGTTACCAAGTAAAAAAATCCAAAGAAATATTGTTTATCATAGACAACATAAATGAGTTTAAATATTAACCGTAACCGTCTTTGGAGTATCATCTTGAAATTTTAATCAAACTTCATGGTAGGGGTGACATTTATTAGAGTTAACCTATCGAACCAATTCAACCGACATTTATTAGAGTCAACTGACCTTAACTCAATTGTATTAACCGACAAATTCGATTACTGATCATTCGGTGAACCGGTCATGCCTACACCTGGTTCACAGAAAAGTTTCATTGCTTTAAGGAATACAACTTAAATTTTGACAGTGGTCCACGTCAATGATGTAGTTCATTGATAAGTGGAAACATGTGTCCTTTGACAAATATTTAACTCGTTGAAAACTATCTATCATGTCATGTATGTTGATTTTGTATATTTAATAGTCAATCTCATTGAAAAAAATTATGTCAAACCAAAATTTCAATTTATATTTTTTGAATTGTAGACCGTTAGCGAATATGACAATTATCAGTGTTACCTTTAATTCGGATTGTTTGTTCCATTCTATAGATCAACATTAAATTGACATTAATGTAGTTTTTCCAAAGACCCTTGTTTGATCATCTTCTTTAGCGAATTCTAGATCTACTGGCTAAAATCATATGTAGATGAAGCCATAATGGAAGGCTGAAGTGTATCGAGCCTACGAAATTTCATAGAACATCCCATGACAAGTTTATTATATACAGAGTAAGAATCAAAGGTCAAACATTCTAATTTAAACATAAACACCAATAATACAAACTTGCATTACCAATGAACGCGTTAGTTTCTCATCTTGCACAAATCACATATTCACATAGACTTGCAATCAAAAAATTTAGATGGTATTAATCAATTTTCATAATTAGTTTGGAAAGCAGTGCTGGGTAATAACTGAACCACGGTTCATGATACAATTCGGTCAAGGCTTTTTTGAAATAATGATGAGAAATAGCCAAAGTGAAAGCAATGTATGTAACATATCTGTTGAAAAAGATATGCAAATTGCAAGAAGAATTAGTTTGATTGCACACATAGTTTGAGATACCATGTAAATGACATGCAAGCTATGCAGCATTGCATATAGTTACAACTTACACTGTAAAGCTTGACTAAATCATAACTCAAATCATTTGAACAATTGGGCCTGAAGAACTTGCAAAATATAAGAGAGCAAGAATTTTACAATAGTACAACAGCTAATTGTTGAATCATTGAAATTATACGAAGTGAATCAGTACACCAGCTTAAATAAACTACGAGTATATATTTCAATCTGAATAATATGTTATTATTAAATATTTAAACAACATAGCATACAATGATCAATATATCATTACCGTGACTTAAGTAAAATTGTGTTATGAACTTCAATTAACATCAAACTTGGCAATCCTGCTTGAAATGTTGGTACGTTCAAGGGCTCCTTCTCATTTCATATAGGAGTCGGTGCTTCAGCATAAAACATATAAAACATTAGTAGCATAACACATAAATTTTTGATGCGCTTTGTAAGGAATAGTCTGTAGTATGTACTTGAATAAATAGCAATGACCAACCCGTAGTTAGTGGCTTAGTGCATACATAAATAAAAAATAATAAGGGAGGAAGTGGAAGTATTTGAATTGAAGTTAGAACACATAGCCAAATATCCTTGAGAACATTGAAGCTTTATGTCGTAACATTTTGTTAAGGAACTAAACCCAAAATTACATGGACAACTCATTAGTCAGAAAGCTGTAAAGTTTGCTAAGTAACAATAACAAAAGTTGATTTTATGTTCTGTAAGTTATAAGCAGCCATACTCATACGCAATAAAAAAAAACTGAAACAACTTGTGTAAATGAAATTAATCAACAGTACAAATCAGGACACCTTATGATATTGTTTGGATAACCAACTCATATATGTTTTTGTTTTTACCTTTTTCTTACATGCCCATTGCAAAAAGGATATAATACAGTGGATAATGCACATAAATCATTGGATCTTAATTAATGAGAATGTTACTGATAAATAACTTTGTCACATAAATAACTTCAAACATTAGCCAAATGAAACCTATGGTAAGAAAATATAAAACTGATACCTAAAAAAATATAAAAATGATACCTAAAAACAGCTATTATGTAAATTCAATTAGAAAATATAAAACTGATACCTAAAAACAGCTATGATTTAAATTCAACTAGAAAATATAAAACTGATACCTAAAAAAATATAGAACTGATACCTAAAAACTACTTTGATATTTTAAAGGAAAAGTAATACAAAAAATGTATACATCCCACTTTGATTGATCAAAATGACATATGTAACAACCCGAAAATCTGGGTCAGTTTAAAAATTTTATTTTTGCAATTTTAGCGAATTTTGAATATTTAAAATAGATTATTTTAAATAATATCGACGAGAAAATTTATTTAGAATATAATTCGAATGTATATATTTATACGCGTCATTGTTAGAATATAATAATTATATATACAATTATAAAAGGAATTGAAATTGGCGCGGTAGTTCGATAATTCGATTTCAAACTTCAATTGAATGTATCGGGTGCAAAACAATCCAGATTTTAGTGAAACCAAAATCATTAGGATCTAATTGATAATATCTTTCCAACGAATCCGACAAATCAAAATTTCATAGCGGGAATCAAAAGATATGTCCAGTTGAAAATTCTGAATAGTCGCTATGGAATTCAGGTCCTTAAAAATAGACATTTTGCAAACGACCTCGGATTTCAACGAAACCACTTTTGTTGGGTCCGTGATGTCAAGTTATTGCTAGATTCAAAATTTCATAATTTTTCGAATCAATATGTGAGCGTGGCAAAGGTAAACGCGTTTGACCAGTTCAAGTTGATTTTAATCGACTGGAAAATTGGCCATTTTTCAAATGGTCTCAGAATTCGACGAAACTAGGTTTGTTAGGACCGTATCGTCAATACGAAGCTAGAAAATATTTTTTGGGAATTTTTAGAGTTAGTATGTGACCCCGGTAATTTGAAATGTACGTTTAAAATTCAATATAGTGATTTAAATGTAAATTTAGCGGAAACTGATTGTAACAGCCGAATCAGCCTACGATACATATCTCATTGTGTTCGGAATGGGGGTGAAACATTATGGACAACAGGCAGTGGGCCTCGTTTCGAGGTCGAAATAAAAAGTCAACTTAAAGGAGAAATAAAAATAATTAAATAATTAAATATAATAACACCTCACCCCTCTTTCTCTCTCTCTCCTCTTCATACCAAACAGAAAAAAAGAAAAAAAAAAGAAAAAAGGGGCGAACGACGGGGGGGCCAAGGCCGCCGCCGCCGCTGCCACTAGGGCCGCCGCGCCCTAGCACAGACCCCCCTAGGGGTCCTCCGCCCTCTTCCCCCTTCTCCTCCACCTCGCTACCTCCTCCCCTCGTTCTCCTCTTCCTCCCTGGCCTCGCCAGCACCTCCGACCGCCTACACCGACGCCGCGACCCCCCTGGCCCCACCTTCGCCTGCTGCGCCCCCTTGACGCCGGCCACCACCTCCTCCAACCACGTGAACCCTCTTTCTTGGCCAAAGACACAGTTTTTATCGAGTTCCAAGCTTGCTCTTTAGTCCCCGTGCCTCTACGACGCTTTAGCAAGCCCCTTTCAACCAATGTGAGTTTTTTTTTCAGTTTTTAATTTATTTTATAGGAGTAAAAATATGTTTTTTATATTTTTAAAGTATTAAAAATATAATCTTTACTATATAAAAGATGTAAAAATATGATTTTTGTTTATGTAGAGAAGTAAAAATATAATTTTTACATGATAGGAATATTACAAATAGCATCTTTATATGTGTAGCAAAATAAAGATTGATTTTTATAAGACGATATTTTTAAATATGAAAAGACGATATTTTTAAATATGAAAAGACGATATTTTTAGATATGAAAATACGATATTTTGAGATGAGTAGTGAAGTCAAAATATGATTTTTACTTCGAGAAAAATATAATTTTTATATTATAGAAAGGCAAACGTTTATTTGAAAAGACGAGATTTTTATAAATGAAAAGATTAGATTTTTAAATTAGAAAAGGCGAAATCTTTATATAGAAAATAGCATTGTAAAAATGGAATTTTTATCTATATGACATCATTGTAAAAATGGATTTTTTTATCTATATGACATCATTGTAAAAATGGAATTTTTATCTATATAACATCGTTGTAAAAATGGAAATTTTATCCATATAGCGTGATTATAAAAATTCGATTTTTATATATTGAATAGCATAGTAAAAATTCGATTTTTAAATATATGAAGTGATTATAAAAATATGATTTTTTTAAATTGAAAGTGAACAAATAAAAATGTGATTTTTATATATGTAGTGGCTACGGGCAACGAAGATGACATAGATGCGATAACGATGAAGATTTCTATAAAAGAAGTGTCGTGAAGTTGGATAGCTATTGGTGAGAACTTCTCACCTTTCAATTTCGTTTTCTAGTTATATATATATTATAGGATGCAGACGGTGTTTAGTAGCACCCGACACCCGTCATCCACAGACCATGGATGGCTTGTTTGTTAAATTGTTTGGTTGTGTAGTTGGTTAGTCTATTTGGTTTGAATTGAATTGTTTGGTGAAATGGAATGGATTTGATTGATGTGTGAATGGCGTGGGCCTTCATTAGACCGGGGATAAGGCTAGGCCTCGTCCCGTTTCTATTATCGTGCCGTTATGTCGCCGAAATTTCCAAAAATATGTTAGAATAATAAAAAAAATCATTTTTATTGTGTAAATTAACTGAATAGAAATTCACGTGATGAAATAAAATGTTTTATCGTTAAAAATATAATTTTTAACGTGAAAGTGAATAAATAAATATTTATAAACAAATCGGCCGATTTGTTTATATACACTGATTTGACTGATATTGATTGGGTCGATAAATTTTACACATCACCCAACTGCACAAATAATATTCAGTGTTTGTTGATTTGAAACCCCACACGGATGTTGGGATGAAATTTGAAGTTCACTCATCCTGATTGATTAAATATGTCGATCGATCGATTGACAGGCTGTTATAAGCGTCAGATATTTATATTTGATGCTTATACAGTGTAGTGCACTTTGGTTGATGGTTGATTATTTTTCAATGCTATTATATACATGTGTTGTATGGAATCCATGTAATTAACATTATATGGTAATTGATCGGGCCTCATTCCAATCGGGAAAATAATGAATGTTATAAAAGAAAATTCATGTGTTGAATATAAAAATAGTCATGTGTTGACGATGTTCATGTGTTGAAATTATTTTTGTGTTGAGTAAAATATTTTAAATAATAAAAATTACATCTTCATCATATTTACAATTAGAATCTACTTCACGGTGGAGTTTAATTAAAATCAAACGATAGATACCATAGTTTTTTAAAATATTTTACATAACAAAAATAGTCGTGTGCTGAAAGAAATATAGATTCATGTGTTGAATGAGATAAATATTCATTTGTTGAATAGAATAAAGAAGTTTTTGAAAAATATAAAGCTGTGTTGATTAGAGATGCGTTATTTTGACGCGAACGATATTTATATCGATTTTACTCGTTTTATAATGAATATGGAAAAGTGATTTCAAAATTTAATATTTGAAATGAATTCAAATAGAATTGAATAGAAGGTAATTTGAAAGCTGAATTGAATTGAAGCGAATTTGAATTTGAATTGAATAGAAATGAATTCAAATTCAAATTGAATTAAATTGAAATTGAATTAAAAATGAATTGAAATCGTTTTGAATGAAATTTAAGACAAACTGAAATTGAATTGAAATCAATTTGAAATGAATTCGAATTGAATTAAATAGATGGTAAATTCAAATTGAATCGAATTAAAACGAATTAGAATTTGAATTGAATTGAAACGAATTTGAATTTGAAGATGAAGTTGAAATTGTTTTGAAACGAATTTAGAACTATTTATAAAATTCGTTTTAAAAGGAAATAGAAGAAATATATATAATATATATATATATATATATATATATATATATATATTATGGCCTGAATAGAACGCGCCGCGCCGCGGCAGTTCGTGAATTTCAACCATTAACTTTGAATTGACGTTACGGGAGATCCGACCGTCGGATTCTCCTAAAACCGGAACCGTTGGGTTCGTATCGAAAAGACCTTTCCAATGAATATTTGAAATTTGAAATCTAATGGTTGGATTTGGAGTTATGCCCAAATCAAATTTGAAAATGGTCGCCGTAAGTGCAGTTCGATGGCCGTTGATGGAAATCGACTGTACGAGCCGTGATAAAATTATTAAAAATATCTATAATTTGTGTAAAATCATAAGAAATGATTTGAGGAAAAATTGGGCTGAAGAATTACACATTTGAAAGATAAAAATAGATTTTTATCGAAATGAACTAGTTTTGAACTGGAATTAAAATCAATTTATTTTTGAGATAAATAAATTGAATTTGAAAGTGATTTTAAAAATAATCAATATTCCCAATATGTTAATTGGACTGAAGCTGAATCGAAATTATCTTCGGAATATTTCGATGTTGGATTTCGTGATTATACAGATATTGTTATGGGAATTTGAAAGATATATTTTATATTGTTATTTCCAATACGATATTTGTTGGTTTCAGAATTTGATATTGAATATAAGCCGGTATATTTTCTATTCAAAGCCTTGTATATAATATCAAATGTGATTTGGGTTTATCGTGAATCATGTTTTAGATGACATTGGTTCTTTAACCCAGTTAAAGGAAGGATGTTGATTTTTGAAAAGATTAAAACTAAGTGGAGTTTTAATGAATCTTTAATTAGATTAAAAATGTGAATTTATAATTTAAATTATCAAATTTGAAAGGTGATCGAGGATGGAGTATCACCAGTTTTGCTCCAAAGCGGTAGTTAAATCTGTAATTAGATTTGAACGTGAAATGGTAATTAATTTTACCGATAACACCGTGGTGTTAGATGTGGAGTATTACCAGTTTTCTCCATGGGATATATAGGTTGGGATTGGGAAAATAATTACTTCGGTGTGGTTCGTTAATCCCGACTAGCTTGAAATGATATCCAAAGTAAGATTAAAGAATAAATTTAGAAGAATTTATCTTGGATAAAATTAATGGGAACCTTTCCCTAAGAATTTGATTTCGTGAATAAATGGATATTCTGAATTGGAATGAGGCGTTTGTTGTGTTTGAGTAACATTTGTTTATTATATACGTGGGTTATTCAGAAAGGCCGGGTTATACCTATTTTGAATAACCGATTCGACGAGAAGTCGAAGATGAAGACGGTGGATAAAGACCGGAAGTCTTCACATTGTTTGGGTGATTACTGATGATCTTGATTGGGCTGTACACCCAAGATGAGTGAAACAGTTGGTGATCGTCCAGATGTACTTGGAGATGGATGGATATGCGAGGAAAGTGCCTCCGGTTTCGTTCAGACCCAGAACGAACTTGTAAATGGATTGTGTGTCTGACATTGGATTTTATTCTGTGTTGATTGATCTCTATTAAATATACATCTGTTTGGCGGCGGAGAATTTATTCTCTTGCTTAACGCCCTTCTCTGAGACGTACGAGCTCAGAGGTTGTATATCGATGGACATCAGTCGCATGGATTGAATTGCCAGTGTGGCACGCGTAAGTGGAAATTGATCAGGGCTTCTGTTGAAAAGCAAAGTCTTGTGGTTGATGATCAAAGCACGACCTTTGTGGCGTAGCTTTGTGTATAACGTGAATTCGCGGGCCTCACACCTCAGTATGAGTCAAAAACGGGATAGTGACTGCAGGGAGAGCACGACGTTTCTTTCTAGCTAGGGTGGTGTCAGTGACCTACCAGCCCTGACATTTATATACTTTTCACCTGTGTGCTTGTTGGATACGAGGCGCCTCGGATATAGGTCTGTAAGGACCGGGAAATGTGTGTTCAGGAATTTCCAACCCTCAAAAGTAAGAGAGGACCGGCCCTGAAGATCAAAGGATCATAGTGGGGTCCTGGGACATTTGCTAGAGTGTCTCGAATCGGAGAGGAGCTTGCCCCTTGCCTCGGCTCATGACGGAATCCAATTTCCAATACGAGATATTGCGGTTTTAATTGTAGAACTAGTATCGCGACATAGTGGTATGGGACATTCATGCCGCTTATGATTTATATTTATGATTGAAATTGTTTTGACACTATACACATATAATAGTATCAAATAATGTGTTTTAAACGTATCAAGCATGCTTTGGCTGTTATAAGGTAAAACCCTATCCTCCGGCTTGCGTTGCATTGTGTGATGGGGCCTGGGTCTTATAACAGCTTCATTTTTCTTTATTTAGCATCGCGCTGTTTGTTATATGCACTAGTATTCTTGGGAGGAAACCCGTTCCGTGTTATACGGCGTGGTCCCTTGATTTACCTAACTTTAAAATCAATATTAGTAACTGTTTTAGTTCTCACACCAGTCACATGATTGACCTGGAGTTTATTGTTTTAACCTAAACTCTGGGTACCCCTATTTTCCACACGGGCAGCTAGTAGTTTTGGTTTTGCAGATTTATATTCACAGGGTCCTGATTTACAGCTGGAACGATGCTCGGAAAGCTCTGTATCTGTGTATCACTTTCAGTTGTGTTTTGTATATTTTTCCGCTGCTATGTAATTTATTGTAATCTCTGATATTTATCGAATGTAATTTATTCATTTATACTCTGTATATTCTTGTATCTGATGGAATTGTTGTAATAACAATGAAATGTTCTTCCGTCTGCGTCCTTTTGTGTGTTGTTCTCAAAGTATCCGTGATTTCCTTCACGGGGAAGTTACGGGTTCTTACAGTGGTATTAGAGCTTTGGTTTACAGAGCTCGAGAACAAGACACATTAGAACCATACGAAAGAATTCATTAGATATTGGATTAGTAATATCCAATTAGAATGACTCGTTAGAGATGAGATCAGTAGTATCCTAGAACGAGTGTGAAGAGTATATTTTCAAATGAAAACAGTATTGTTTTGAAAATTTAAATCATTTTATATGTATTTGATAATTATTTATATTGATATGGGCAATCCAGTATATAAAAGTTTTATATATACGCTTCATGAACGTATATTCGAAGTTTTAATATGCTGGATGGATATAGAATCACATTCTAGATATCCGGGGATGATTTTGATGATGGTGCATCATCATCAGTATTCATAATCGAGTTTCAAAGGTGTGATTTCTATATATTTCCATTAGACTGGTGTGAGAACCAAAACTAATATAGATAGATTCATTATTGTGATTTGGCATCAAAAACATGATTTTTTGTATATATATCAAATTTATGAATTTGAAACTCTAATTCACTAATTGACTGATGTTTGTGTTGTTTGTTTATTTGTTTGCTAATTTTGAACAATTTAGCCTAATTGTATCAAATATTGAATTGTATTGAAAATTGGTCGCATTTGCTTGCATATACATGTACTTACATTGAACAGGTCATAGCAAGGAGGCTAGAGCAGAGAATAAAATTTGTTTGCCCGACAAATAGGTACATGTTTACTACATAATTTACTGTTTTGTTTGGGTGATGATGATTTTATGAGCCTATTGGCTAGCCGCTTGGCTTTTTCTTTTTCTTTTTGAGATCAGAAGGCCTATATGGCAATTTCGGGATTTTCCCGTTGCTTCTGGTGCAGGGAAGGTTATGGCGAAATTTTTCGAAAATTTAGGGTGTTAGCCAAATTTTTGAAGAATTTTGAAAATTCTCAGAAACTGAAGAGTTGGAGAATGGAAGCCAGATCGAACGTAGAGTTGATTAATCAAACCACTTCCGACTTTGTTCCTTTTCGGGGACGAAAAATTTTAAGTGGGGGAGATTGTAACAACCCGAAAATTTGGGCCAGTTTAAAATTTTTATTTTTGCAATTTTAGCGAATTTTGAATATTTAAAATAGATTATTTTAAATAATATCGACGAGAAAATTTATTTAGAATATAATTCGAACGTATATATTTATACGCGTCGTTGTTAGAATATAATAATTATATATACAATTATAAAAGGAATTGCAATTGGCGCGGTAGTTCGATAATTCGATTTCAAACTTCAATTGAATGTACCGGGTGCAAAACAATCCAGATTTTAGTGAAACCAAAATCATTAGGATCTAATTGATAATATCTTTCCAACGAATCCGACAAATCAAAATTTCATAGCGGGAATCAAAAGATATGTCCAGTTGAAAATTCTGGATAGTCGCTATGGAATTCAGGCCCTTAAAATAGACATTTTGCAAACGACCTCGGATTTCGACGAAACCACTTTTGTTGGGTCCGTGATGTTAAGTTATTGCTAGATTCCAAATTTCATAATTTTTCGAATCAATATGTGAGCGTGGCAAAGGAAAACGCATTTGACCAGTTCAAGTTGATTTTAATCGACTGGAAAATTGGCCATTTTCATATGGTCTCAGAATTCGACGAAACTAGTTTTGTTAGGACCGTATCGTCAATACGAAGCTAGAAAATATTTTTCGGGAATTTTTAGAGTTAGTATGTGACCCCGTTAATTTGAAATGTACGTTTAAAATTCAATATAGTGATTTAAATGTAAATTTAACGGAAATTGATTGTAACAGCCGAATCAGCCTACGATACATATCTCATTGTGTTCGGAATGGGGGTGAAACATTATGGACGACAGGCAGTGGGCCTCGTTTCGAGGTCGAAATAAAAAGTCAACTTAAAGGAGAATTAAAAATAATTAAATAATTAAATATAATAACACCTCACCCCTCTTTCTCTCTCTCTCTCCTCTTCATACCGAACAGAAAAAAAGAAAAAAAAAGAAAAAAAAGGGGCGAATGACGGGGGGGCCAAGGCCGTCGCCGCCGCTGCCACCAGGGCCGCCGCGCCCTGGCGCCGACCCCCCCCCCCCCAGGGGTCCTCCGCCCTCTTCCCCCTTCTCCTCCACCTCGCTACCTCCTCCCCTCGTTCTCCTCTTCCTCCCTGGCCTCGCCAGCACCTTCGACCGCCTACACTGACGCCGCGACCCCCCTGGCCCCACCTTCGCCTGTTGCGCCCCCTTGACGTCGGCCACCACCTCCTCCAACCACGTGAACCCCCTTTCTTGGCCAACGACACAATTTTTATCGAGTTCCAAGCTTGCTATTTAGTCCTCGTGCCTCTCCGACGCTTTAGCGAGCCCCTTTCAACCAATGTGAGTTTTTTTTTCAGTTTTTAATTTATTTTATAGAAGTAAAAATATGATTTTTATATTTTTAAAGTATTAAAAATATAATCTTTACTATATAAAAGATGTAAAAATATGATTTTTGTTTATGTAGAGAAGTAAAAGTATAATTTTTACATGATAGGAATATTAAAAATAGCATCTTTATATGTGTAGCAAAATAAAGATTGATTTTTATAAGACGATATTTTTAAATATGAAAAGACGATATTTTTAAATATGAAAAGACGATATTTTTAGATATGAAAATACGATATTTTGAGATGAGTAATGAAGTAAAAATATGATTTTTACTTCGAGAAAAATATAATTTTTATATTATAGAAAGGCAAACCTTTATTTGAAAAGACGAGATTTTTATAAATGAAAAGATTAGATTTTTAAATTAGAAAAGGCGAAATCTTTATATTGTCTATATGACATCATTGTAAAAATGGAATTTTTTATCTATCTGACATCATTGTAAAAATGGAATTTTTATCTATATAACATCGTTGTAAAAATGGAAATTTTATCCATATAGCGTGATTATAAAAATTCGATTTTTATATATTGAATAGCATAGTAAAAATTCGATTTTTAAATATATGAAGTGATTATAAAAATATGGTTTTTTTAAATTGAAAGTAAACAAATAAAAATGTGATTTTTATATATGTAGTGGCTACGGGCAACGAAGATGACAAAGATGCGATAACGATGAAGATTTCTATAAAAGAAGTGTCGTGAAGTTGGATAGCTATTGGTGAGAACTTCTCACCTTTCAATTTCTTTTTCTAGTTATATATATACTAGGATGCAGACGGTGTTTAGTAGCACCCGACACCCGTCATCCACAGACCACGGATGGCTTGTTTGTTAAATTGTTTGGTTGTGTAGTTGGTTAGTCTATTTGGTTTGAATTGAATTGTTTGGGGAAATGGAATGTATTTGATTGATGTGTGAATGGCGTGGGCCTTCACTAGACCGGGGATAAGGCTAGTCCTCGTCCCGTTTCTAGTATCATGCCGTTATGCCGCCGAAATTTCCTAAAATATGTTAGAAAAATAAAAATATCATTTTCATTGTGTAAATGAACTGAATAGAAATTCACGTGATGAAATAAAATGTTTTATCGTTAAAAATATAATTTTTAATGTGAAAGTGAATAAATAAATATTTATAAACAAATCGGCCGATTTGTTTATATACACTGATTTGGCTGATATTGATTGGGTCGATAAATTTTACACATCACCCAACTGCACTAATTATATTCAGTGTTTGTTGATTTGAAACCCCACACGGGTGTTGGGATGAAATTTGAAGTTCACACATCCTGATTGATTAAATATGTCGATCGATCGATTGACAGGCTGTTATAAGCGTCAGATATCTATTTGATGCTTATACAGTGTAGTGCACTTTGGTTGATGGTTGATTATTTTTCAATGCTATTATATACATGTATTGTATGGAATCCATGTAATTAACATTATATGGTAATTGATCGGGCCTCATTCCAATCGGGAAAATAATGAATGTTATAAAAGAAAATTCATGTGTTGAATATAAAAATAGTCATATGTTGACGATGTTCATGTGTTGAAAATATTTTTGTGTTGAGTAAAATATTTTAAATAATAAAAATTACATCTTCATCATATTTACAATTAGAATCTACTTCACGGTGGAGTCTAATTAAAATCAAACGATAGATACCATAGTTTTATAAAATATTTTACATAGCAAAAATAGTCGTGTGCTGAAAGAAATATAGATTCATGTGTTGAATGGGATAAATATTCATTTGTTGAATAGAATAAAGAAGTTTTTGAAAAATATAAAGCCGTGTTGATTAGAGATGCGTTATTTTGACACGAACGATATTTATATCGATTTTATTCGTTTTATAATGAATATGGAAAAGTGATTTCAAAATTTAATATTTGAAATGAATTCAAATTGAATTGAATAGAAAGTGAATTTGAAAGCTGAATTGAATTGAAACGAATTTGAATTTGAATTGAATAGAAATGAATTCAAATTCAAATTGAATTAAATTGAAGTTGAATTAAAAACGAATTGAAATCGTTTTGAATGAAATTTAAGACAAACTGAAATTGAATTGAAATCAATTTGAAATGAATTAGAATTGAATTAAATAGATGGTAAATTCAAATTGAATCGAATTAAAATGAATTAGAATTTGAATTGAATTGAAACAAATTTGAATTTGAAGATGAAGTTGAAATTGTTTTGAAATGAATTTAGAACTATTTATAAAATTCGTTTTAAAAGGAAATCGAAGAAATATATATAATATATATATTATATATATATAATGGCCTGAATAGAACACGCCGCGGCAGTTCGTGAATTTCAACCATTAACTTCGAATTGACGTTACGGGAGATCCGACCGTCAGATTCTCCTAAAACCGGAACCGTTGGGTTCGTATCAAAAAGACCTTTCCAATGAATATTTGAAATTTGAAATCTAACGGTTGGATTTGGAGTTATGCCCAAATCAAATTTGAAAAAGGTCGGTGTAAGTGCAGTTCGATGGCCGTTGATGGAAATCGACTGTACGAGCCGTGATAAAATTATTAAAAATATCTATAATTTGTGTAAAATCATAAGAAATGATTTGAGGAAAAATTGGGCTGAAGAATTCCACATTTGAAAGATAAAAATAGATTTTTATCGAAATGAACTAATTTTGAACTGGAATTAAAATCAATTTATTTTTGAGATAAATAAATTGAATTTGAAAGTGATTTTAAAAATAATCAATATTCCCAATATGTTAATTGGACTGAAGCTGAATCGAAATTATCTTCGGAATATTTCGATGTTGGATTTCGTGATTATACAAATATTGTTATGGGAATTTGAAAGATATATTTTATATTGTTATTTCCCATACGATATTTGTTGGTTTCAGAATTTGATATTAAATATAAGCCAGTAAATTTTCTATTCAGAGCCTTGTATATAATATCAAATGTGATTTGGGTTTATCGTGAATCGTGTTTTAGATGACATTGGTTCTTTAACCCAGTTAAAGGCAGGATGTTGATTTTTGAAAAGATTAAAACTAAGTGGAGTTTTAATGAATCTTTAATTAGACTAAAAATGTGAATTGATAATTTAAATTATCAAATTTGAAAGGTGATCGAGAATGGAGTATCACCAGTTTTACTCCAAAGCGGTAGTTAAATCTGTAATTAGATTTGAACGTGAAATGTTAATTAATTTTACTGATAACACCGTGGTGTTAGATGTGGAGTATTACCGGTTTTCTCCATGGGATATATAGGTTGGGATTGGGAAATAAAATAAATAATTACTTCGGTGTGGTTCGTTAATCCCGACTAGCTTCAAATGATATCCAAAGGAAGATTAAAGAATAAATATAGAAGAATTTATCTTGGATAAAATTAATGGGAACCTTTCCCTAAGAATGTGATTTCGTGAATAAAAGGATATTCTGAATTGGAATGAGGCATTTGTTGTGTTTGAGTAACATTTGTTTATTATATACATGGGTTATTCAGAAAGGCCGGGTTATACCCATTTTGAATAACCGATTCGACGAGAAGTCGAAGATGAAGACGGTAAATGAAGACCGGAAGTCTTCGCATCGTTTGGGTGATTACTGATGATCTTGATTGGGCTGTACACCCAAGATGAGGGAAACAGTTGGTGATCGTCCAGATGTACTTGGAGATGGATGGATATGCGAGGAAAGTGCCTCCGGTTTCGTTCAGACCCAGAACGAACTTGTAAATGGATTGTGTGTCTGACATTGGATTTTATTCTGTGTTGATTGATCTCTATTAAATGTACATCTGTTTGGTGGCGGAGAATTTATTCTCTTGCTTAACGCCCTTCTCTGAGACGTACGAGCTCAGAGGTTGTATATCGATGGACATCAGTCGCATGGATTGAATTGCCAGTGTGGCACGCGTAAGTGGCAATTGATCAGGGCTTCTGCTGAAAAGCAAAGTCTTGTGGTTAATGGTCAAAGCATGGCCTGTGTGGCGTAGCTTTGTGTATAACGTGAATTCGCGAGCCTCACACCTCGGTATGAGACAAAAACGGGATTGTGACTACAGGGAGAGCACGGCGTTTCTTTCTAGCTAGGTTGGTGTCAGTGACCTACCAGCCCTGATATTTATATACTTTTCACCTGTGTGGTTGTTGGATACGAGGCGCCTCGGATATAGGTCTGTAAGGACCCGGAAACGTGTGTTCAGGAATTGCCAATCCTCAAAAGTAAGAGAGGACCGACCCTGAAGATCCAAGGATCATAGTGGGGTCCTGGGACATTTGCTAGAGTGTCTCGAATCGGAGAGGAGCTTGCCCCTTGCCTCGGCTCATAACGGAATCCAATTTCCAATACGAGATATTGCGGTTTTAATTGTAGAACTAGTATGGCGACATAGTGGTATGGGACATTCATGCCGCCTATGATTTATATTTATGATTGAAATTGTTTTGACACTATACACCTATAATAGTATCAAATAATGTGTTTTAAACGTATCAAGCATGCTTTGGCTGTTATAAGGTAAAAAGCTTATCCTCCAGCTTGCGTTGCATTGTGTGATGGGACCTGGGTCTTATAACAGCTTCATTTTTCTTTATTTAGCATCGCACTATTTGTTATATGCACTAGTATTCTTGGGTGGAAACCCGTTCCGTGTTATACGACGTGGTCCCTTGATTTACCTAACTTTAAAATCAATATTAATAACAGTTTTAGTTCTCACACCAGTCACATGACTGATCTGAAGTTTATTGTTTTAACCTAAACTTTGGGTGCCCCTGTTTTCCACACGGGCAGCTAGTAGTTTTGGTTTTGCAGATTTATATTCACAGGGTCCTGATTTACAGCTGGAATGATGCTCCTAAAGCTCTGTATCCGTGTATCACTTTCAGTTGTGTTTTGTATATTTTTCCGCTGCTATGTAATTTATTGTAATCTCTGATATTTATCGAATGTAATTTATTCATTTATACTCTGTATATTCTTGTATCTAATGGAATTGTTGTAATAACAATGAAATGTTCTTCCGTCTGCTTCCTTTTGTGTGTTGTTCTCAAAGTATCCGTGCTTTCCTTCACGGGGAAGTTACGGGTTCTTACAACATAATTTAGATTGAGTTGCAAATCTAATGCAAAAATACAAGTACAAAACTGATAGAGCATGAAAATTATAAACACAAAAGCATTACACTGTTAAACCCGAAACTGATACCTAAAATATAACAAACTGATACCTAAAAACTGCTGCTAACTTCACCATAAAAAAAAGTATTTTCCGGCGATTTTTTTCTTATTCATCTCTCTAGTTTGATTTTCCACGACGAATTCACGAAATCAAAAAAATCATGAAATCAGATTTACTGCCAAACGAATCAAAATCCACTGCACGTTCATGAATCGACAAAGACGATTGGAACGATAAAATTAGGGCAAATAAAAAATAATTGAGGAGCTCGATCGATATGGATTTTGAAGAGGATTGCTGAAGATTAAAATATGAAAAGAAAAAAACTGCGTTGGAAATTATAGAGGAGATTGAGTAATTTGTGCAAGTCGGATTGTTGAGGAAGAAGAATCCGCATGCGTAAAGAAGAAAAGAATTAGTTTATTGTCCTTTTGAGTAAAATTTTAGTGGGCTATTCTTATGGTTAAAAAAGCATTCAATTTTGTCCTTGTGAATATCTTCCTGTGTTTAAAATACAATTTTTTTTCATTACTATCCAACAACATTTCAAATGCTAACTTGGAGCACTTTTTCTATATTGTTAACCTAGATATACATTAGTTTTGACAATTTACACATATAAGAATAATTTTTTTTTGAAAAAGAGCACATAAGAATATATATATATATATATATTATATTATATATATCTTAATTTTACAAAATAATATCACCTACGATATTAATTAAGAAACAATATTGTCACTATCAAAGAAAATTCAATTAATACATGACATTCATAGTAATTGGCAAAACAGCCTAAACTAGATTCGCGATGCAACTTAAACGAATATTGTTATTGACTGCTAAAATTGTCGTCACATTCAAAGATTCTTGATTACTCGACATCAATAGTGTTTCGCGTGCTAAAAATAAAAGTGCAGCAAGCAAAGAACACAAAAAATTATAGTGGTTCGGTTCGGATTGAACCCACGTCCACTTTGAATGTGTTTGCGTGTTTTTATTAATTATTGAAGGTTACAAGTAGTAGGCATTATAATACAAATTTTGCCAAAGTTTTCAGGAGTTAAATTTTGCATATGCAAAGTCTAGGGAGAAAAATATATGTTCTTTTTCTTTCTTTAGCCCTATGCAGCCATTAATGATATCCTAAGTCCTTGTAGAGCTCTCAAATCATGCAAATGTCAACATTTTTGAAGAATGAGGAAGGAGGTATTTGTATGTAGTGGATTAGGTGGGGGTATTTGAGATTTGGAGACCACAGCAAAAGATTTCACATCCTTAGAAGGCGACATCTTGAAATTCAGCATCCCCATGAAATACATTAGAAGATTTCGTATCCCCGTAGGGATACAAAGCACGTATCATCGGAATACGAAATTTCGTATAATGAGGGATAGAAAAATGAAATGGAATGCATGCTTTTTAGGGGATGCGAAGCACGTGAGGATAAGTGGCGAGGGATGCGAAATGACATGGCTGGTGGCCTTCTGGATACGAGAAGTGGAAGGCGAAGTAGTGGGAAGTGAAATATCTTGGTGTGAGAGCAGGGAAGTCAAAATCATGGGAAGCGAAATGGAAGGAGTCGAAATGTGGTGTAGAGGCCCGTAAATCCGTACCAATTTGAGTTGACTAATATTATACACATTACACCCAAAGCGCACAAAAATACAGATCTTTAAGAGAAAGAAATTAGAGGATGAGGTAGGAAAGATAAAACTAATAGAATAAAAGAAGAAGAAGAAGAAGAACATAATGAATAGAATCAGAGTAAACACGAATCTCACAACGGAACGAATAAAATTTATTATACAACATAACTTTAAAATACGAAACTGAATTTGTATATGCATACCATATTAGAGTATAATTCATATACATCACAGCGGAAATGATATCGAAATAACTAAAGGTGAGGCCTCCTGCTTCGAGCTCCTCCAAGTGAATCTATAAAATCCTGAAACACTTGACTGCCCGTACAAATTTGGGAACCCAAACGTTTACGAAAACACAAACAAAATAAACTCTGGGTTAGTCTTGGGAATGGTGTGAGTAAACTCCAACCATTTGTTTAACTTTAAAAATCCTTTTGAAACAAAAGGATAATAGTAAGACCATCCCACACATAAACATGGACGGTTTTTACCTTACTATAACCCAAAATATCTTTGATATCAAATCCAGTGATATTATGATAATGTCTAAACAAATAAATATCCAAGTAGCAGGACGCTTGCATCTCACGCTCCACATATATAGTATAAAGTCAAAAACTGCAGGGTGCTTATTGGAGATTGGATTCCAACAGACAAGGTATGGGAGTACCTACCGATCAGTGTACTCTAGAGGGTATACACCTGCAGGGTTCAACAAGAACGTCTTGCAACCCAGCCATACATGACCGACCACTCATTTAGCTTGAGTGTGTCGAATATATCGCCACCCACGGTTGTTGGCCATCCATCCGTAATCCGAAGATACGTAATCGAAAAAGAACAAATATGAATTTTCCCTAGATCGGTGATAATACACTCTGCTTGGGGATGACCCAACTAGCCATGCTGCCTAGCCCAACTTTTGATACTTCCTGGTTGTGAGGCTAGAGGCTACGTCTATCTTCCGAACATCTGATCACCATTCACTTTGAATGCCACATTGTCAAACTCATAAATTCAATAATCGATTTCCAAAAATATCGCAGGTATAAAAAGCTAAGAGGAACGAATTCCTCTATCACCAGACGTAATACCTTTAAAAGGTCAACCATACATGATTTGTTAGGTATATTCTGTCAGACACTCGTCCATACAAGTTGTCCTGGGACTGGACAAATAGATAGCAACATTTTGGAACAGAGCGACCCTTGCATTTCACTCCGTCTTCAATTATCTTCGGCATAATCTAAGTCGCAGTGCTTATGCATATACGTAGTGGTTTTCGGATAATCAATCCAATCGGTCTCTCCGTATTGACAACAATGGTAAAAACACTTCGATGGTCGGTTATTAAACTAAAGAAGTAAAAACAAACATTCATTCAAATGAACAACTAAACATCACACAACCACGTGCACTTTTTATTTAACATTTGTTTTTATTATTCGAATTCCCATATCTTACTAGATATTTCTCAAATCCCGTTTTAGCCTTTTTCACACTTCTTGGAAAAACATTTCCAGTATTACAAACTCTTATTCTCAAATTCCGTTTTAGCCTAACTCCACTCCTTTAAATGCTCAAAATGCACTGTGCGTGTCCCGATACTTCCCCTCACGTCCATTGTACCTTTTTCTTCTCCCATGAACTCATGCTCTAGAATCCACTTCTCTATGCAATGCAATACATCTCCAGTCCACTAAAATGTAACCTAATGATCCGAAGCTCCTCCACATTAAAACTCTTTTTCTTTGACAGTTCCATGCATTCAACGTTAACACACATCTCCTTTTCTCTGACCGGTCAACAACCCCATCACCATCTCGCAAGACTTGTAGTACTTATTCACTTTATCTTGTCAAAAATCCAAGCCTGTACTTCCCGTCTGGCCCCTCTTCACATCCTCCTCCTGAAAACCTCTTCCAGGAAAACTCCAGTGGCACGAAAACATATGGGTTTTACCCCCTACCCTACTGTTCAAATCTGTGATACTGTATTTTGCCATCGCACCCATCACAACAACTATGAGAATGAGGTACGAGTTATATGGCTTCGTATATGAGAGGTTTGAGATTTTTGCCGAGGAGTATTAGATTTGATTTCTATTAAAACTTTTGTTCGAAACTTTCTGTATACAAAGCGCTCGTTTATATATATAACTAAGGACGCTTATGCCTTAAGGAATATGGCGATGGGTTTTAATAGGTAATTTTAATGTGTAAGGTGATTTTTCAATTTAGCTGAAGTTTAGGGAAATGGCTTTCTTAACTAGGCTATGGGGGGAGAGTAAATACGAAAAGAAAGAATAGGGGAATAGGATAGCAGCTAGACCTTTAGGCACTGCTTCGTGTGAAAGCAAATATAGTAGACGCATACAAGTAGCACTACTAGTTAAGAAACCATTTATATTAGAGCATTTTTCTATTTTGGGCCGATTTAATTTTTTTATTCCACGTATAGCCCTTTTTGAAAATTTGCAAATTTAGCCTACTTTTGGCCAACTCTGTGACGATCCCAAAATCCGTGGGGCGGTATTAAGGATAATCATTAGGAAATAACACATTAATCATCATAGCAGAGTACAGATAATAGCAGAAACAATAAATAAAATACTTTCACATGGATATGGCAGCGGAATCACAACATGTAGGAATATCAGAATAGCATAACGTGGGGTATACTTAGTAAAAAGAAAGGGAAGTGATCAGTCATCATCGCCAGAGGCGGAATACATACATGCAGTGACATAATAAGGGTATCAGTCTACATCGCCGAAGGCGGAATACATATACATATAGTGAGAAATACGGAAAGTAAATAAGTCTGCATCGCCAGTGGCGGAATCATAATATGAATACAGTAATGGCGGAAAATATCGAAGTCATCTTTATGAAGTCAGCCTCGCCATGAGCCAAAAGTGCATGCTATGCAGCAGTGCAGAACCAAAAACCATCTGTCACCTGTGTACTAGGCTGCCCGTATGAAAATAAGGGCGCCCGCGTTTGCAAAGTGAAACAAACAACGAGTCAGTCATGGGGACTGGTATGAGGAATCTATTTAATAGTTAAACAACAGTAAATAGCAAATCATAGGACCACGCCACTTTCGCGGAATGGGTTTACTCCAGTGATAGCTAGTGCATTTAAAACAAAGTAAATTCTTTTAAAACAATGCAATGCTTTTAGAAAGAATGAAGCCATTATAAGACTCAGGTCCCATCACACAATGCAACGCAAGCCAGAGGATAGAGTTTTACCTTATAATAGCCAAATATGCTTAATACGTATAAAGCAAAATCATTTGATATTATTACTAGTGCATATATGTTTCAAAACGACTAGCATCATAAATATCAATCATAGGCGGCATAGCTACCATCTACTATGTCTCCATACTAGTTCTACAATCAAATCCGTTATCTCGTATTGGAAATTGGATTTCCGTCATGAGTTGAGGCAAGGGGCAAGCTCCTCTCCGCTTCGAGACACTCTAGCAAATGCCTCAGACTACGCACACTGGGTATCCTGGATCTTCAGGGCCGGTCCTCACTTACGTTAGAGGATAAATTATGCCTGAACACACGTTTCCCGGTCCTTACAGACCTATAATCGAGGCGCCTCGCATTCCAACAACCACAAAGGTGAAAAGTAGATATATATGTCAGGGCTGGTAAGTCACTGACACCACCATAGCTAGAAAGAAACGTCGTGCTCTCCCTGCAGTCCGTATCCCGTTTTTAACTCATACCGGGGTGTGAGGTTCGCGAATCTACGAAATACACAAAGCTAGGCCACGTAGACCTTGCTTTGATCATCATCCACAAGACTTTGCTTTGCAACAGAAGCCTTGATCACAGCATCTTGGCATGCCACATAGGCAGTCCACTCCATACGATTGATTTCTATCGATATATAACCCCTGAGCTCATACGTCTCAGAGAAGGGCGTTAAGCAAAAGAATAAATTCTCCACCGCCAAACAGATATATATTTAACAGATATCAATCAATATAGAACAAAATCCAATGTCAGACACACAGTCCATTTACAAGTCCGTCCTGGGTCTGAACGAAACCGGAGGCGTCAATTCCTCGTATATCCGTCCAATCAACACATACGTTCAGACGGCTACTACTTCCGTCCCCTTCCGGTAGCTACTCCGGTTAGGAACCTCAGTAGTGCCCATCCAACCGATACGAAGATCGTCGGTCTTGAATCGTCTTTGCATTTTCCAATTCGAATCGCTCGCTGAATTATTTGAAATGAGGGTTAGCTCGGCCTTTTCAAATAATTCACGTCATTAGAATTTAAATCGATTCTGTATGTGGTTATATCGTTCGACATCCATCTTCAAGTTATTTAGTGTTATTTTCATGTCATACACATAAAACCATCAAATATCAAACAATTCAAGCACAATTGGTTTATTTGCAACCTATGTTGCTTATAATATTTTATAACGATTTTTCGCCATTTTTATTTATTTAAAAATGGCCATATTTAATTAAACGACGTTTCAGGTCGTGCCGTGGCACTGGCGCTGTTTTTCCCTAAGTTTGGTTTACACATATCGGAAAATTTAACCGTTGGATTTCTACAAAGTCTTTATCAGTGGGAAGATATTCCCGAAGCGAACCCAACGGTTCCAGTTTCGTGAGAATCCGACGGTCGGATCTTCCACACTAGTTGTTTGAAGTTACGGTTTCAATATTCGAACTACAGCGTCGTTATTCGATTAAATTTAATTATATTTATATTTATATATAAATATAAACGATTCTGGCGCTGTTTTTCTTCAGATTTGAATTAAACATTCCGGACAATCCAACCGTTGGATTTTTACAAGGTTGGTGCCGTTGGAAAGTTATTTCCAAGGCGAACCCAACGGTTGCGGTTTCGGGAAAGTCCGATGGTCGGATTTCTCGTACTAATCGTTTCAAATTACGATTCCGAAACGCGAACTGCACGGCCTCTATTCCTTTTAATTATATTTATATTTATATATATAAATATAGCTCATTCAATAGTTTTCAACTATAGTTCATTTTATATTTTCAACTTCGTTTTCACTTCAAATACTTCACTAACGCCTTAATATTTCGAAAAATTTCGCCATAACCACCTTTGTACGGGGAGGGGTTTGGAAATTTATTGGGCCGTATTAGGTACCCAATAAATCCTAAAAAGCATTCACGTATTTTTAGTGATATATTTTGTGTTTATGGGGGAGCATGTACTGATAATCACTCCAGAGAATAAATTCCCGTCACCCCGTTTCCGTGTGGAAATAAATAGTCCATGTGCTGTATCTAATAACTAGAGCGACGTGATTATTGTCAACTCTAGACCCGTGTGGGTTTTTTATTAATCTGGCAATTTATCGTTATAATTTATATAGTCCATATCAGTCATCAGTTCAACCTGTAGTATATAGTCATCGCCATACAAGCCTCTTGCTTATATGGTAAATCTTCCACCTAGTCACACAAGCTCCAACTGCTTATGTGGAATATGATGAAGTATGCCTATCGTCAAGAAGTATGCCATGTAGTGTAGTTCAAAATTAATTGTTACTATCCTATGGCGTTGTTTATTATTTCACACAGAAAAACCAGCACTCCGCATCCAATGGCATTCACAGGAGTTGATATATAAATAAAATTGCGCAGCCAACTCATCAAGGTTTACCTATTTGTCGGGCACGCAAATAATTTCTTTACTCAACAGCTAATCCATTTTTCCTGTTCAACACATGTATATATATGCAGAACAAGCTAATAATAATATTTCTAGCAACCTATTATTTATTTCAACACGTGTGTATTTTTAACTAAGCGTATACATGATAAAAGGAATATTTTTATCATCAAAAATATTTATTCGACACTAGTGCATTTTTAACTAAGCGTATACATGATAAAAGGAATATTTTTATCATCAAAAATAATTATTCGACACTAGTGCATTTTTAACTAAGCGTATACATGATAAAAGGAATATTTTTATCATCAAAAATATTTATTCGACACTAGTGTATTTTTAACACTTCTTATTCACTTATAAAAATATAGTTCTCATTGTCGATTCATTTTACTTTTAGACGACGATAACATTCAACACATGAATTTCAACTCGACGAACAAATTGCAATTCAACACATGAATATTCGATATAGTTTGTATATATATAAAAATGTGATTTTTATCGCTAAAGCCATTTGTTTAAATTCAAATAATATTCAATACATGAATTTCAACTCAACGAATGAATTGCAACTCAACACATGAATATTCGATATAGTTTGGATATATATAAAAACGTGATTTTTATCGCTAAAGCCATTTGTTTAAATTCAAATAATATTCAACACATGAATTTCAACTCAACGAATGAATTGCAACTCAACACATGAATATTCGATATAATTTGTATATATATAAAAATGTGATTTTTATCGCTAAAGCCATTTGTTTAAATTCAAATAATATTCAACACATGAATTTCAACTCAACGAATGAATTGCAACTCAACAAATGAATATTCGATATAGTTTGTATATATATAAAAATGTGATTTTTATCGCTAAGGCCATTTGTTTAAATTCAAATAATATTCAACACATGAATATTCGATATAGTATATGTAAATGGTTTCAATGAATGAAAATTATTCTAACACATAAATATTTCAGAAAATTTTGGCAGCATAACGGGAGGGTAGTTAAAACCGGGACCGTCCCTAGTACGGCTCCTCGCTCTACCTTAAAACCTCGCGGTTTTTGACAATGGGGATCATGCATCTAATTCGCACGCAGGCGGCATGTTTTATTTTCAATTCCACAATCCTATTCTATTTTGTTTCAACCACAAAAGGGTATTTTTCAACCACAAAGGTATTTTTCAACCATAATATCAACCACACACAATTATTTCCAACCATTCGTCAAACAATATGACATCACGTCAATCACAAGCAATAAATATCGTCCATGTTCTGTGGACGAGGGGAGTATATATATATATATAATATAATAATTCACTTGCATTTCATCACAATTTAAAGCATATATGTTTCAAACAACGCTTGTATAATTTATACATCGCTAATATAACTTATACAACACATGTACATGAGGTATACAATGCGTATATAATTTACACTTCGCTTATATAATTTATACAACGCGATTACATTCACACAAATAGTTTAGATTCCTCACATTGGTTATTGCGGTGCTAAAAATCGTAGGAAGGTCAGAAAAATCCGCGGCTTCTTCTAGAATGTAGAGAGCCTCCTTGCGGTCACGGTGTCTCCTGTTTCATCGAATTTCGTTAAAGAATGAAAAAGATATTATTTTTCAAAGCTTTGCAACGCTTTATAGTGTTAAAACATATAAAGGAATTACCTTTATTATTTGTTCAAAAGGGGATTCGCTGTTTTCGCGAAATCTGTGCGTCGTGGGTCTGATCGGAGGTGGTGGCGTCGTAGAGGAGGTCGAGGGCGTCAGGTCGATGGTGGTGGGGTCGGAGATGGTGGCAGATCGGAGTGGATCTGGCGATGGGAAGTTCGGAGCTTCGTGGCGGCGATTCCGACGATGGCGGAGGTGATGGAGGTCGGCGATGGGTCGGATTTGTAGAGGGGGAAGAGGCGGAGCGAACGGCGGTGGTGGCAAGGTCTGGAATGGCCTGTAGCGGCGGCAGCGTGGGCGGGAAGAAGTGAGCGACGTGGATCGTCGATTTTCCTGAACGACGGAGGGTTTTTAGGGTTTTTTTTTTAAAGAAAATTTCTCATTGGCTGGAATTTATAGAAAAATTTTAAATAGTGTTTTTGCAAACAGACTCCTTTTTAAACCCAACGACTGTCGCCCCTAGCTAAATACCCCCATTCCGAACACAATGGGATATGTTTCGTTGGCCATTTCGACTGTTACAGTCAGTTATTTTTCAAATTAAAATATAAAACATTCGATATTTAATTTGAACGTACATTTCAATTTGCCAGGGCCACAAACTGAACCTAAAAATTCCAGAAAAATAAATCTAGCTTTGTTCTGACGTTACGGTCCTAACAAAACCTGTTTCGTCGAATTCTGAGCTCGTTTGAAAAACGGTCATTTTTAGGTCGACCCACTTTAACAGAACTTGACCAAACACGTTATCTTTTGCCCCTCTCACATACTAGCTTCAAAAATTATGAAATTTAAAACTTAGCAATAATTTGACATCCCGGACCCAACAAAAGTGGTTTCGTCGAATTCCGAGGTCGTATGCAAAATCTCAATTTTCAAGGGCTATATATACTATATAGCGACCTTTCTGAAAATTCATTTGGCCATAACTTTTGATTTCCGCTATGAAATTTCAATTTTTCAGATTCGTTAGAATGGTATTGATAAACAGATTTAAATATTTTCAGTTTCGTTAAAATCTGTTATATTTTCCACACGGTACAGTCAGACATAGTTTGTATTCAAAATTTCAAACTGCCATATTATACACAATTCTATATTTTATGGAAATATATTATTTCAACTATTCAAATTTCTTGTTAATAACCAAATTTAAAAATTTTAAACTGGTTCACATTTTCCGGGTTATTACAATCTCCCCCACTTAAAACTTTTCGTCCTCGAAAAGGAAATAACAGTTAAGCAGGAAGTAAAATGTAAATGCAAAGTATTGTAAAGGCACCTTGCACCGGAGTTAGTCAGAGATGTCCACTCTGCATTTGGGATAGGCTTGTTTAATGCTTTCCTCAGTCTCCCAAGTACAGTCTCTAGGATCACACTCCACTGCACTTTGACTAAATGAATCTTTTTCCTCCTTAGCTCTCTAGTTTCTTTGCCAACTATCTTTAATGGATCTCTCTTGAGTGCTAGTTCTGGAATTATGTCAATATCCTGTTGTGCTGCTTCTTCTACAACAAGATCTGGATCATGAACATGTTTTCTGAGCTGAGATACGTGGAACACATCATGTACACCAGGCAACCAATCAGGTAATGAAACCCTATATGCAAGAGTTCCAATCCGTTCCAGTATAGGAAAGGGACCAATAAATCTCGGTGCCAACTTCCCCGTCTTGCCAAATCTGATTACTCCTCGCATTGGAGAAACTCTTAAATATACATAATCGCCAACGGAAAACGATATATCCCTTCTTCTCGCATCTGCATAACTTTTCTGTCGGCTCTGTGCGGTTTTCAATCGCTTCTTAATGAAATCGACTTTATCCGATGCTTCTTGAATCATATCGGGCCCTAACACAAGTCTGTTGCCAGGTTCTACCCAACATGCGGGGGATCTGCACGGTCTACCGTACAATGCTTCGAATGGAGACATTCCCAAACTTGCTTGATAGCTATTGTTGTAAGAGAATTCTGCTAAATGTAAATGATCTTCCCATGAGCCTCCAAAATCGATAACGCAAGCCCGCAATAGATCTTCTAAAATTCTATTCACCCGCTCAGTTTGGCCGTCTGTCTGAGGGTGATAAGCGGTGCTTAGATTTAATTTGGTTCCCAATTCTGTCTGGAAGGCTTCCCAGAATTTGCTGGTAAATAGGGGATCTCTATCGCTGAATATATTGAGCGGCACTCCATGTAGTTTAACAATTTCTTTGAAGTAAATTTGTGCCAGACTTTGAGCCGTTCTGTTGGATCGGACAGATATGAAATGGGCAGTCTTCGTGAAGCGATCTACGATTACCCATATACTGTCATTTCCTTTTCTAGTTCGAGGCAGGCCATCGATGAAATCCATCGAGATTTGTTCCCACTTCCAACCTGGAATTTCTAATGGTTGTAATAATCCAGCCAATTTCTGCTGATCGCTCTTAACTAGCTGACAAGTGGGGCATCTGCTAACATATAATGAGATATCTCTTTTCATAGCTCTCCACCAGAACGTGCGCTTGATATCGTTATACATTTTGCTCATACCGGGATGGATACTTAATTTGGATTTGTGGCACTCATCAAGTATTTCTCTTCTGAGCTCGGGAAGGTTTGGGATGCAAATCCGACCCTTTAATCTTAGAACTCCCTTGTCATCGAGTCGAAAGCTTGTGGATTCACCTCCTTTGATTCTTTGACCGATTCTTTGAATAAATTCATCGTCTTTCTGAAGTGTCGAGATCCTGTCTATTAATGAAGACGCGATGACAAAACTGGCGATGATTTCATTCTTTCTGCTGAGCGCATCTGCTACAACATTGGCTTTCCCTGGAGTGTATATAATTTCAAAATCGTATGCTGCAAGGAATTCTAACCAACGCTGTTGTCTCAAGTTTAGATCTTTCTGTGTGAACAGGTATTTCAAGGATTGATGATCGGTGTATAGTTCGAATTTCTCGCCTAATAAATAATGCCTCCATATTCTTAAAGCGAACACGATAGCTAATAACTCAAGATCATGGGTAGCATAGTTTCTTTCATGCGGCTTTAGTTAACGGCTGGCATAAGCGATCACTTGGCCCTTTTGCATTAACACTGCGCCTAGCCCTCTAATAGAAGCATCTGTCCATACTGTCAAGTCTTGGTTGCCTTCTATTATGGTCAATACTGGAGCAGTTGTCAACTTCAGTTTTAGCTCTTGGAAAGCTTCTTCACATTCGGGAGTCCATTTGAATTTCTCATGCTTCTTTGTAAGCTTTGTCAATACTCCTGATATCTTTGAAAAATCCTGAACGAATTTCTGATAGTAACTAGCTAATCCAAGGAAACTTCGAACTTCAGTGGGTGTAGTAGGTTGTTTCCAGTTCTGAATCGCTGTAATTTTGCTTGGATCAACAGCAATTCCTTCTTTTGATACGACATGGCCTAGGAATTTGACTTCATTCTGCCAGAAGACACACTTAGAAAATTTAGCTTTCAAGACATTTCTTCTTAGAATTTTCAACACTTGTTCTAAATGTTTTGCATGCTCTTCTTCCGACTTAGAGTAGATTAAAATGTCATCGATGAAGACTAGAACAAATTTATTCAACACACCACGGAACACTCTGTTCATAAGATCAACGAAGTATGCCGGAGCATTGCACAAGCCGAACGGCATTACTAACCATTCGTAGAATAAATCAGGACCCCTGAAGGCTGTCAAAGGAACACAGTCTTCGGCTATACACAATTGGTGGAAACCTGTAGCTAGGTCCATCCTAGAAAATACTGTTGCTCCATTTAATTGATCTAACATATCGTCTATTCGGGGCAATGGATATTTGTTCTTCAGTGTTTGTTTATTGAGATCTCGGTAATCAACGCAAAGTCTTAGAGTACCGTCTGATTTCGGGACAAATACTACTGCGGCTCCCCACGCTGAAAAGCTTGGTCTGATCAGACCTTTCCAAAGTAATTCTCGGGTTTGACTACTTAGCTCTTCTTTTTCCTTCGGGGCCATTCTTCTTATTGGATGAACTACTGGTCGAGCATTCGGAATTAGATCAATTCTAAACTCAATTTCTCTTTGCGGCGGTAAGTTTTCTACTTCTTCAAACACATCCGCATAATTTTTAACGACCGGTATCTTTTCTATTGAAGGGGGAGTAATTTCTAAAGAAGCCCAGAATTCTATTCTATTAATTTCTGCACCGAGGCATGGTATAGTGATATGCCCCGATTTTGTTTCAACTTTCACGATTCTTTCGGCACATCTAACTTCGGCCTTATATTTTGTTAACCATTCCAGACCGAGAATAACATCGAATTCTGATAAATCCATGACAATTAAGTGGATGGGAAACTTGTAACATGAATAAGAGATAGGCACTCTGCAATATAGACTGAGACTAACAGAACCTCCTATCGGGTTTTGAACTTTAATCGGTTCCTTTAGAATTCTTTGTTTCAATTTTAACTTGTGAACAATTTTACCAGATATGAAGCTACGTGATGCACCAGTATCAAAAAGTACAGAAACATGAATATTTTTAATGGTAAGGGTACCTCCCAAGACATCGGGTTTACCTGATCCATCGGTGGTGGCTGGCGGGGTCTTCCCGTCATAGACATGGGCCACTTGTGCGCTCTTCTTCAAAGGACAATTCTTGCTATAGTGCCCCTTCTTGTGGCAGTTGTAGCATTCGACTGAGTCATTGGCCCTTGGCTTCTTTGGGGCTTTGCATACATTAGAGAAATGACCGGGCTTCCCACAATTGTAGCAGTTTCCTTTCGGGATCTTTGCGGGTTTTTGAGTAGCGGCCGCGGTGATGCTAGATTCGGGTTGGTCTGTTGAAGCCTTGCGCTTATTCCCTGCTTGGCTTTTAGCGCGGTCTTGGCTAGCATGCCTCTCATCCATGTCTTCGTAGTTGCAAGCCATCTCTACTAGTTCTGTAAAAGAGAGTTTGATGTTGCTCATAGCCCTATCGTGATACTTTCGCTTCAGCCCAAATATGAATCTCTTATTCTTCGCTTTGTCGGTCAAAAGCAGCTCTGGAGCATAGCGCGATAGCTGAGTGAACTTATTCAGATAGTCTTGAATAGAGAGGTCTCCCTGCTGGAGATTAGCAAATTGCTCCCGCATCCTCTCTAGAGCTTGTTCCGGTACAAACTTCTCATTGAATAAAGTCCTGAACTGCTCCCAAGTCCGGATAGTACCAGCTGCATCCCCAGAGGTAATGGCATCCCAACACAGCTCTGCCTCTTCCTGAAGGAGCCAAATGCCAAGTCGGGCTTTGTTGTTAGTTCCCATGCCCATTCCCTCGAAGATTTTTTCACAGGTTTTTAGCCAAGCGATAGCTTCGGTCACTGTGCCAGTGCCAGTAAAAGGTTTCCCTCCAAGATTTCTGTACCTCTTAGCAACTTTGTCGAGCTCAAAGTCTTCTGGTGCTGGTGGCGGAATAATAGGACCTTCCACTACTACGGGGATATTCCCCCGTCCTCCTGCTGCATCTCCTCGGCCTCCACGGCCTCCTCTAGCTGCTGCTCCACGCGTAGCCATCTAATAGTAATGTATAAGCAAGAAAAAGAGTCAAGCTCACAGATTTGATAATTTTCATAAATGATAAAGCACGGGAATACAAGGAAGGATAATGATGATGTACTGAACAAATTGTTTTGCTAATCTGCTTAGCTCATTCTAGGACATTACTAATCCTATCTCTAATGAGCTACTCGTATTAGAACACTACTGATTCTATTCTAACGAGGTGTTTAACGTGTTAGATCCCGGAACTAAGGTTAACCAAAGCTCTGATACCAACTGTGACGATCCCAAAATCCGCGGGGCGGTATTAAGGATAATCATTAGGAAATAACACATTAATCATCATAGCAGAGTACAGATAATAGCAGAAACAATAAATAAAATACTTTCACATGGATATGGCAGCGGAATCACAACATGTAGGAATATCAGAATAGCATAACGTGGGGTATACTTAGTAAAAAGAAAGGGAAGTGACCAGTCATCATCGCCAGTGGCGGAATACATACATGCAGTGACATAATAAGAGTATCAGTCTACATCGCCGAAGGCGGAATACATATACATATAGTGAGAAATACGGAAAGTAAATCAGTCTGCATCGCCAGTGGCGGAATCATAATATGAATACAGTAATGGCGGAAAATATCTAAGTCATCTCTATGAAGTCAGCCTCGCCATGAGCCAAAAGTGCACGCTATGCAGCAGTGCAGAACCAAAAACCATCTGTCACCTGTGTACTAGGCTGCCCGTATGAAAATAAGGGCACCCGCGTTTGCAAAGTGAAACAAACAACGAGTCAGTCATGGGGACTGGTATGAGGAATCTATTTAACAGTTAAACAACAATAAATAGCAAATCATAGGACCACGCCACTTTCGCGGAACGGGTTTACTCCAGTGATAGCTAGTGCATTTAAAACAAAGTAAATTCTTTTAAAACAACGCAATGCTTTTAGAAAGAATGAAGCCATTATAAGACTCAGGTCCCATCATACAATGCAACGCAAGCCGGAGGATAGAGTTTTACCTTATAATAGCCAAATATGCTTAATACGTATAAAGCAAAATCATTTGATATTATTACTAGTGCATATATGTTTCAAAACGACTAGCATCATAAATATCAATCATAGGCGGCATAGCTACCATCTCCTATGTCTCCATACTAGTTCTACAATCAAATCCGTTATCTCGTATTGGAAATTGGATTTCCGTCATGAGTCGAGGCAAGGGGCAAGCTCCTCTCCGCTTCGAGACACTCTAGCAAATGCCTCAGGACTACGCACACTGGGTATCCTGGATCTTCAGGGGCGGTCCTCACTTACGTTAGAGGATTAATTATGCCTGAACACACGTTTCCCGGTCCTTACAGACCTATAATCGAGGCGCCTCGCATTCCAACAACCACAAAGGTGAAAAGTAGATATATATGTCAGGGCTGGTAAGTCACTGACACCACCATAGCTAGAAAGAAACGTCGTGCTCTCCCTACAGTCTGTATCCCGTTTTTAACTCATACCGGGGTGTGAGGTTCGCGAATCTACGAAATACACAAAGCTAGGCCACGTAGACCTTGCTTTGATCATCATCCACAAGACTTTGCTTTGCAACAGAAGCCTTAATCACAGCATCTTGGCATGCCACATAGGCAGTCCACTCCATACGATTGATTTCTATCGATATATAACCCCTGAGCTCATACGTCTCAGAGAAGGGCGTTAAGCAAAAGAATAAATTCTCCGCCGCCAAACAGATATATATTTAACAGAGATCAATCAATATAGAACAAAATCCAATGTCAGACACACAGTCCATTTACAAGTCCGTCCTAGGTCTGAACGAAACCGGAGGCGTCAATTCCTCGTATATCCGTCCAATCAACACATACGTTCAGACGGCTACTACTTCCGTCCCCTTCCGGTAGCTACTCCGGTTAGGAACCTCAGTAGCGCCCATCCAACCGATACGAAGATCGTCGGTCTTGAATCGTCTTTGCATTTTCCAATTCGAATCGTTTGCTGAATTATTTGAAATGATGGTTAGCTCGGCCTTTTCAAATAATTCACATCATTAGAATTTAAATCGATTCTGTATGTGGTTATATCATTCGACATCCATCTTCAAGTTATTTAGTGTTATTTTCATGTCATACACATACAACCATCAAATATCAAACAATTCAAGCACAATTGGTTTATTTGCAACCTATGTTGCTTATAATATTTTATAACGATTTTTCGCCAATTTTATTTATTTAAAAATGGCCATATTTAATTAAACGACGTTTCAGGTCGTGCCATGGCACTGGTGCTGTTTTTCCCTAAGTTTGGTTTACACATATCGGAAAATTTAACCGTTGGATTTCTACAAAGTCGATATCAGTGGGAAGATATTCCCGAAGCGAACCCAACGGTTCCAGTTTCGTGAGAATCCGACGGTCTGATCTTCCACACTAATTGTTTGAAGTTACGGTTTCAAAATTCGAACTGCAGCGTCGT
Organism: Allium sativum; assembly: GCA_030737875.1. Classification (NCBI taxonomy): domain Eukaryota; kingdom Viridiplantae; phylum Streptophyta; class Magnoliopsida; order Asparagales; family Amaryllidaceae; genus Allium; species Allium sativum. Next base: position 848,151,065 of record CM060918.1, read on the forward strand.
TATTCGATTAAATTTAATTATATTTATATTTATATATAAATATAAACGATTCTGGCGCTGTTTTTCTTTAGATTTGGATTAAACATTCCGGACAATCCAACCGTTGGATTTTTACAAGGTTGGTGCCATTGGAAAGAAATTTCCAAGGCGAACCCAACGGTTGCGGTTTCGGGAAAGTCCGATGGTCGGATTTCTCGTACTAATCGTTTCAAATTACGATTCCGAAACGCGAACTGCACAGCCTCTATTCCTTTTAATTATATTTATATTTATATATATAAATATAGCTCATTCCATAGTTTTCAACTATAGTTCATTTTATATTTTCAACTTCGTTTTCACTTCAAATATTTCACTAACGCCTTAATATTTCGAAAAATTTCGCCATAACCTCCTTTGTACGGGGAGGGGTTTGGAAATTTATTGGGCCGTATTAGGTACCCAATAAATCCTAAAAAGCATTCACGTATTTTTAGTGATATATTTTGGTGTTTACGGGGGAGCATGTACTGATAATCACTCCAGAGAATAAATTCCCGTCACCCCGTTTCCGTGTGGAAATAAATAGTCCATGTGCCGTATCTAATAACTAGAGCGACGTGATTATTGTCAACTCTAGACCCGTGTGGGGTTTTTATTAATCTGGCAATTTATCGTTATAATTTATATAGTCCATATCAGTCATCAGTTCAACCTGTAGTATATAGTCATCGCCATACAAGCCTCTTGCTTATATGGTAAATCTTCCACCTCGTCACACAAGCTCCAACTACTTATGTGGAATATGACGAAGTATGCCTATCGTCAAGAAGTATGCCATGTAGTGTAGTTCAAAATTAATTGTTACTATCCTATGGCGTTGTTTATTATTTCGCACAGAAAAACCAGCACTCCGCATCCAATGGCATTCACAGGAGTTGATATATAAATAAAATTGCGCAGCCAACTCATCAAGGTTTACCTATTTGTCGGGCACGCAAATAATTTCTTTACTCAACAGCTAATCCATTTTTCCTGTTCAACACATGTATATATATGCAGAACAAGCTAATAATAATATTTCTAGCAACCTATTATTTATTTCAACACGTGTGTATTTTTAACTAAGCGTATACATGATAAAAGGAATATTTTTATCATCAAAAATATTTATTCGACACTAGTGCATTTTTAACTAAGCGTATACATGATAAAAGGAATATTTTTATCATCAAAAATATTTATTCGACACTAGTGCATTTTTAACTAAGCGTATACATGATAAAAGGAATATTTTTATCATCAAAAATATTTATTCGACACTAGTGTATTTTTAACACTTCTTATTCACTTATAAAAATATAGTTCTCATTGTCGATTCATTTTACTTTTAGACGACGATAACATTCAACACATGAATTTCAACTCGACGAACAAATTGCAATTCAAAACATGAATATTCGATATAGTTTGTATATATATAAAAATGTGATTTTTATCGCTAAAGCCATTTGTTTAAATTCAAATAATATTCAACACATGAATTTCAACTCAACGAATGAATTGCAACTCAACACATGAATATTCAATATAGTTTGTATATATATAAAAATGTGACTTTTATCGCTAAAGCCATTTGTTTAAATTCAAATAATATTCAACACATGAATTTCAAATCAACGAATGAATTGCAACTCAACACATGAATATTCGATATAGTTTGTATATATATAAAAATGTGATTTTTATCGCTAAAGCCATTTGTCTAAATTCAAATAATATTCAACACATGAATTTCAACTCAACGAATGAATTGCAACTCAACACATGAATATTCGATATAGTTTGTATATATATATAAATGTGATTTTTATCGCTAAAGCCATTTGTTTAAATTCAAATAATATTCAACACATGAATATTCGATATAGTATATGTAAATGGTTTCAATGAATGAAAATTATTCTAACACATAAATATTTCAGAAAATTTCGGCAGCATAACGGCAGGGTAGTTAAAACCGGGACCGTCCCTAGTACGGCTCCTCGCTCTACCTTAAAACCTCGCGGTTTTTGACAATGGGGATCATGCATCTAATTCGCACGCAGGCGACATGTTTTATTTTCAATTCCACAATCCTATTCTATTTTGTTTCAACCACAAAAGGGTATTTTTCAACCACAAAGGTATTTTTCAACCATAATATCAACCACACACAATTATTTCCAACCATTCGTCAAAAAATATGACATCACGTCAATCACAAGCAATAAATATCGTCCATGGTCTGTGGACGAGGGGAGTATATATATATATATATATATATATATATATATAATATAATATAATAATTCACTTGCATTTCATCACAATTTAAAGCATATATGTTTCAAACAACGTTTGTATAATTTATACATCGCTAATATAACTTATACAACACATGTACATGAGGTATACAATGCGTATATAATTTACACTTCGCTTATATAATTTATACAACGCGATTACATTCACACAAATAGTTTAGATTCCTCACATTGGTTATTGCGGTGCTAAAAATCGTAGGAAGGTCAGAAAAATCCGCGGCTTCTTCTAGAATGTAGAGAGCCTCCTTGCGGTCACGGTGTCTCCTGTTTCATCGAATTTCGTTAAAGAACGAAAAAGATATTATTTTTCAAAGCTTTGCAACGCTTTATAGTGTTAAAACATATAAAGGAATTACCTTTATTATTTATTCAAAAGGGGATTCGCTGTTTTCGCGAAATCTGTGCGTCGTGCGTCTGATCGGAGGTGGTGGCGTCGTAGAGGAGGTCGAGGGCGTCAGGTCAATGGTGGTGGGGTCGGAGATGGTGGCAGATCAGAGCGGATCTGGCGATGGGAAGTTCGGAGCTTCGTGGCGGCGATTCCGACGATGGCGGAGGTGATGCAGGTCGGCGATGGTTCAGATTTGTAGAGGGGGAAGAGGCGGAGCGAACGGCGGTGGTGGCAAGGTCTGGAATGGCCTGTAGCGGCGGCGGCGTGGGCGGGAAGAAGTGAGCGACGTGGATCGTCGATTTTCCTGAACGGCGGAGGGTTTTTAGGGTTTTTTTTATTTTTTATTTTTTAAAGAAAATTTCTCATTGGCTGGAATTTATAGAAAAATTTTAAATAGTGTTTTTGCAAACAGACTCCTTTTTAAACCCAACGACTATCGCCCCTAGCTAAATACCCCCATTCCGAACACAATGGGATATGTTTCGTTGGCCATTTCGACTGTTACAGTCAGTTATTTTTCAAATTAAAATATAAAACATTCGATATTTAATTTGAACGTACATTTCAATTTGCCAGGGCCACAAACTGAACCTAAAAATTCCAGAAAAATAAATCTAGCTTTGTTCTGACGTTACGGTCCTAACAAAACAAGTTTCGTCGAATTCTGAGCTCGTTTGAAAAACGGTCATTTTTAGGTCGACCCATTTTAACAAAACTTGACCAAACACGTTATCTTTTGCCCCGCTCACATACTAGCTTTAAAAATTATGAAATTTAAAACTTAGCAATAATTTGATATCCCGGACCCAACAAAAGTGGTTTCGTCGAATTCCGAGGTCGTATGCAAAATCTCAATTTTCAAGGGCTATATATACTATATAGCGACCTTTCTGAAAATTCATTTGGCCATAACTATTGATTTCCACTATGAAATTTCAATTTTTCAGATTCGTTAGAAAGGTATTGATAAACAGATTTAAATATTTTCAGTTTCGTTAAAATCTGTTATATTTTCCACCCGGTACAGTCAGACAAAGTTTGTATTCAAAATTTCAAACTACCATATTATACACAATTCTATATTTTATGGAAATATATTATTTCAACTATTCAAATTTCTTGTTAATAACCAAATTTAAAAAATTTAAACTGGTTCACATTTTCCGGGTTATTACAAACTCAGTGCTTAGTTGGCCAGGAAATGAGTTTTTCTACGGGCGTAATCAATGATTGAGCCCTGTAATTTGAAAATTTAGCCTTCCTTTGGCTAACTCAGCGCTGAGTTGGCGAGGAAGGATTGCGCCCCGTAAAGTTTCTTTAAAAAAAAAACCAATGGCCTCCTCGTGACTGTTAAAAGTTAAAACATCCATCACAATCCAAAAAACCATAAAACCCAAAACCAAAATTAAAACTCCAAATCCGAAAAGTTGATGCAAGAATATATATATATATATATATATATATATATATATGTATATATGTGTGTATATGTATATATACGTACATATATCAAAAGTTGATGCAAGAAAATATGCAGCACAAAAATGCGTAATTGTAGTAGACTTGGTTTTACCTGTTTGAGGCATCACCATTAATTTTATATTCATTTTCTCTAATATGAATATGTCCATATATGTAACCATCAATAATATAGTAATTCAATCCAAATTTTTTTGAAGCTTCAGAGTATGATGAGAAAAAAATGTTATTTTCTTCATAGTATTATGTGTTTAAACAGCCAACCTTTGTAGTATTCATAAAATAAAAACAGAAGTTGAGAAAATGTCTGCATACGAAATATATTTGAATTTCATTTCGTAATGTATTTTGGAAATAAATTGTCAGTTGTTGATGCAAAATAAATTTTGGGTTTTTGAATTTGCATTTATTAAACACAATTTTCATCATTTCCTTCATTGAATGCTCACTTGCTCTAAAGGCCAGATGTATGTGTACCTCTATATATTTGTGTGGTGTGTGTGAAATTATTACAATTGTTCACATATAGAAATATCAATGATGACATGTTGAATGTGTCAATGAGAGTCAATAACCCATCACAAAACTAACTTGCACTCCTTATCAAGTGTGCTGCAAATAACTTGGAAGTTGCACGTTGCTTCTACAATATAAACAACTGTGCACATAGTAAGAATAAAAAATTATATGCCAAAAAATAAGCATGATTTGTATGTTTGTTAAGTAGAGTTCTAGAATAAGGCTTATTGGTTTAAAATTGAACTGATATCGTATCATACAATAAGTTATTGGACTCGTCCCCATTACCATTAATAACTTATTTTCATAAAATACGCTACATAGAGGTCATATGACGATAAAGTGCACTGATAGCAATTTAATGACAATTATCCATCAAGGGAAATTGTTGATGTACTTTTTCTCTAAAAATTTCAGTCTCGGGCTTTATAGATCATGATTGAGATTTTGTATTTACCAAAATCCTTCATGTCTCAAGTTCAAGCCGAGTACGTATCACCATTTGCATGTGGATATGAAATTCATAGATCAGTCAACTCTTCAATATGTCTTTTCGGGTCTTGGTTTTAATTGTCATCCCTTTGAAAAACGAACTTGATTATAAGTAGTCACTTGGCATACTGTTATGTTCCAGCAATTGAGTATTTGGTTTTGGCCTACATAGCATCAATTAATAAAAAATGGTTTTCAAATGAAAATAACAACAATAAAATTTAGATCTAAAAATAAATTATTGATTGTAAGAATTGCTTTTGTTTAATGAGACAGAACTATTCTCCTTTGAGAACATCGTTTGGATTTTCATTGTTCAAAATAGAAAATCATCACTATTACTTTAATGGCATTCAAAATAGAAGATTTATATAATCTAAAAGGGGTTCTAATTCTTCAGCCTAGCTTAGGAAAAAAAATTAGACACTCTGAAGTACGATTTTTTTTTTCAAAATGAAAATGAGGACTAATGCATACTACACTGCTTACCATAATAAACATGTTTTGTTAAGAAAAAAACTATTGCTTTCATTACAAATATAAGTTTACAGGCTTGTATTTTTAGCTAACATAAATTTATGTGATGGTCTGCAAACACTTTCACCCGGATTGTGGAATTCTAATTTGTAAATGAAAATGCCATTAGATTTGTATAAAGCTATTTTATATAAAACACAATACCACGTCATGTTGAGATATTCAATGAACCAAAAAAAATTACACTTAAAAGAGAAAATGCTTAACATTCATTGTGTATAGTATCCAAATGATGTCAATTAGCCTATCGCCTAGTTAAGATACAAATGAAGTTGCACTAAAATTTCATAACTATGAAACATTATATTATAGAAAGGACTGAATGGTTTTCTTTAAAAGAGCCTAAAGAAATTAGGCAAAGAAGTCTTATGTGTGAGACATATGTGTGTGAGCACGAAAATATTTCCACAATTAGCAATAATAGCATGAAATATAATGTCAAAGTTCGTTTAACCTTCCAATACGGCAACTATATTAGCTGTAGATATGGAAGCATGACTAAAGAGAAAGCATAATAATGTTCAAATGGTACAAAATCTAGTGCATAAAACAATTAAGAAAGTAGCCCCTAGATGAATGCATTGGTAAAGCTAATGTGCTTTACATTTTGTATATAAGAATTGAATTCTTTTCCTGAGAAGGTAAATTAATTGAATTCATATTAAAATCCACCCGTAAATGAATACAGTCAAGAATGAGACAATCGAACAGAAACAATATTCGTAAATTACAATACCTACATCTTGCAATGACCCGAACTAGAATCCTCCATCCAAAATGTAGGGACAATAAAAGCATATGTGAAATACTTATGGAAAGTGCAAATGAAGTGGAAAAAGTTAAGAAATTCTTAAAATTTAGATCGTGCAAAGGATAATTTATTTAATCAAGCATTATTTGTAATGAAAAAAAAATTCAATCATCATGCTTTGAGACCATGAGTACAATTTAGACTACAATAAGGACATGATAAAACTTATTTAGATTTGTTTGATTCATTTTGAATTTCATGGCTCAAAAATTTATAGTATGCAGGTATGGTAGATCATCTATAAACATGTACTTTTGGATACAGATATTGTCACATCCACAACTTATTCGAAAACCATTTTTAGTATCAAATATTTGCTCCCACAGATATGAATGAATATGAAAAAAAAATTGTCTTATCCGCTAGCGTAAATCGTAAAATGTAGATAAAGTTGTTTGTTTAGTATTTTTTTCTCAATCCGATTGACTATAAAAGGATGAAAAATAAACCAATATGATGATGACAAAATAGTTTTAAGCAATTAGCATTTAGCAAACCCATATAATACAAACTATTAACTTATTTAAAAAGCATATATTTGTTATTGTATTAAAAAACACAAAATGATAATAAGAACCCTAAATAAAACCGGATAGATTATTCACAGATGCGAATACCATTGTATATGGTGGATACCATTGTATATGCATTTGCAATATTTTTTTCAAATATCTAATATTTATCCTTTTATAGGGTACATGTTTAAGATTTTTCGGGTATCTATTAATATACCTAAGGCCTGGTGAAAATAAATTAATTTGTCATGTATGTATACTATATTTAAACATTACAGAAAAGATAACTATTTAAATTCTCACTTGAAATATATGAAATTATGATAGACAATAGCTTTGTATTATGTATTTACGCCTTGAAAACAAAAGATTGCTAACTCCATTGTAGTATAAACCATAAACAAACATTATAATATAAGATAGAACCATCTCAAAGGTTAAGTTGATCGACTATCATAATTGTTCTTTATTATATTTGAAAAATTCCTATCAACTGTTGCTGCAAAAAAGATTAGCAGTAGAGTGCAAAGGGCATAAAAATGGTGCCCTATCAAATATTCATATAGTGACTTTGCGGTTAGCAGGCTACTTAAAATTAATTAGAAAATCTAACATTTTCAGTACCATCATTAAATCATAAAATCAATCGTCTCTACAGTTGCATAAAATAGATTAGACCAGAGTCAAATGGGCAGTAATCTACATCCGCGCTAAGCATAAACTGAATTCTAAGTCTAATTGGTTCGATGAACGAAAAGGGTTTCATGAATTATAGAATAGAAAACATGCATTTTGTAATTAAAAATCGACCAAAGGTTGCAAACATGACAACATAAAACACACACCTGGCATTGTAGTTGATGCTTATAAATTGAAATATCTATAAACAGAGAACTATGCCAATTTTGCCATAAAAAAAGCCAACAGTGTGTAAAAATCAAGCCAAGAAATCATTAAATCCTATAATGTCCGATGGTAATGCATTTCAGCAGGCCATTTTTGTAATGCGGCTAAAAATCTAAGCGGCAATGGAGAAAATATGTTAATTTCCACAAATGCCTGACCAAGAATTACAGGGAACAATATCAAACACATAAAGAGAAATCAACCAAAATAAAGTGAATCCATTCACAAAAGAAAGCTGAGAAAGAAATAACAATAGATACGACAAAGAAAAAAGATTAGCAAAAAGCACAATGTCAAGATAATCGGAGCCGAAGAGACAAACATCGCGTTTACAAAGAAAAGTAAAAATTCCTATAATGGTGGAAGAAGTGGGATGATGGACGCCATACATTCGATGTTGGATTGCACATAACAATCTCTGACCATCAGAGAAAAAGGAAGACTTTGTGACGATAGGAGGAGAAACAAAATGGCGCACTAAGAAAGGACGGCACCGGATCTGCCAAAAGGTTGGATTATTAGAGTTAACAATGATACCAAGTAGGAAGAATGGAATGAACGGTGACAGTGTACAAAATAAAAATGTCTAGGGTTTGGATGCAAAAGGATGGTGGAATTGTCCGTGCATCGAAAGAAAGGCGAATGGTCCGACGCTAAAGTTTAATTTACATGCAAAGGCTGCGACGCTTTAGCTTAATATACACGTGGTGCAATTTCCTTGAGAGACGGGAGAATGCTTCTGAGGTGTGGAAACTAAACTGAGCTTTAATAGTATAGTATAGATGATTCAAATGTTTGAAGTTATTTAAGTAATGATAATATATCTTGGAAGCATTATAAGCTTACGTGTAAATATATAACTCTTGCATGATTTGGATATATCGATATTATTGCATATGCAAATAAGACTATTTTCTGTCCTATAATACAATAGTCGAAAACAACATAGGATGTTTGTAGGACAATACAAGACACAACAGTACATCAATACATTAGTTTCTTAATATTCCACGAGATCCTTCTTTGTGCAAAGTTTGCAACTTAAAATGTATGTTGTATAAGAAGATCACAACCTTGAAAAGTATGTATTTTCCATCGTTGTATTAACCAATATCATTAATATGCAAACATTTTTATTTAAATTATCATGACACAACATCTTATATTTTATAAATTTTGGATTGTAGGATTTTGTCATTCTGGAGTTTAAAACTAAGGGATAAAAAGCATTAAGCCATTTCAAGCCAGTTTAGCAAGCATGGCGTGTCAGCTGTCGGATCAAGGTTTAATAATGTTTATGTATATGTAGTTGTAGATGATTACTCTTAGTTTACATGAAAATTTTGATAATCATGTCTATTCTATAATGTTTGTGCATCCAAATGTGCCAGTTCTGTAATGTATTCAGTGGACATTTTATATTATGCATAAAGTTTTTACAGATTGATTGTGTCCGTTCAAATTTGATCCCTGTCCTTTTTGTTATTATGTACCATGTATTATTACTATTTACCAATTCTGTTATAAGCATCTTCCTTCTTACAATGTTGCCTTTATTTCACATGATCAAAAATGATTATTCAGCCGTATAGTGCTTTGGTTCATCAAACCAATCAATAATAGAATTATCAAACGATGATTGCTTTTCAATGGAGGACTAAAATTTGACTTTTGACGTGATCGTGGCTTCCTAATATTTCTCTATAAGTACTCATAATATTGTTTCAAGAACAAGGCAGTAGATTACCTTGTGCATTTTAAGTTTTTCTTCATTTCAAGCAGAAATTTTTACTATTTAAGGATATTTTCACCATGAACTTTAGCTGACCATAGTGCCTTGCATTGGTTTAAATATAAATTTGATTCTTCAAGTGAACAGATAACATTAGAGTTCCATTATTAATTATAAAAAGTGTAGTTTTATCCAGTGTGCGTAGCACGGGTTCATCAAGGTATCAGTGGATAATTTAACTATTATATAAGTCAACATAACATAGGTAATAGTAAATAAAAAATTTAATATATTTAAGGAGAACTAATTCTCAATTAGGCTTACGACTGGTTCTTACGTATAAGGTCGGTTCAGTCTCTTACTACGAGGTGCAACCATCTACTCTACTCTTAATTTCTACAACTTATTTTGTCCACCCAAAATAATTTATCAAAAAGGATTATCATAAAAATAGAGACTTCAAAACATACTTTATTAAAAAAAATTGTTATGAAATATAACAAGAAAACTAGCGAGCTATACATGCACTATAATATGCACCTTTTACTGACAGAATTTTATTTTAGACAAAATTTTCACAAGAAATCACTACTTACAAAATATACCCCATTTTATTTTAAAACTCAATACATATTCTTTACATATTTATAACTTTTAAGATTAAACCTTGAATGAACCATAAACCATTTTCCCAAAACTCACAATTTCAAGTTCTTAAAAGTTAACAATGGGGTTAGACTCAAAGCTGGTTTCCAATTTTTGTAGGCTCTCCTAGGCACTCCCATAAAGTCAATTCTCCTAAATATATATATTTTTAATCTATTTTTCTCTTTCTTTCTTTTTAACCTTTTCCAATTTATAAGGTTTTATCACCAAACCCACTAACCCAAAATACGAATCATATGAGATTCATCTTCCTTTCATACAAATTATATTGTATACTTTCCACCCAAATTTTCTAACGGTCTCAAATTTCCATATTCATTCCATTAGTGTACAAAACAAATATTCCGTTTCTTATCATATTATGCTCTTTCTATTTAGTGGGTTCCTCTATGAATCCTGGTATATATATATATATGTAAGTATATTATTTAAAAATAAACATATTAGAGTATATGAATTGTATACGATGCATAGCGGAGATTAGCATTTACAACACAGCAATCAATGGAATGTTGAATTGACTGCAAACTGAAATCAATTTGGTTCTAGAAGTATTACTATGTCTCGAACAACAATTTACACATGAAACACTAATGGTGATGGCAACGTTGAATACATAGGAAGTCAGTGAGGGGAATGCTAGCCATGCCACGGTGGTCTTAAGATGAGCAAAAACAAACCACAGACTGCAAGCCGTTAAAAATAAGGATTGGCAACAATATTAGAGTTAAAGACACTTTCACAAAGGCAAAAGGTAATAGTTCCAAAGCAACTTATGCAATGTAATGGTTTTACAGTTAATCGATTCTGAACACTAAATTAACAACAATTTTAATAATTATCAGTAATGCGGTTATATACAACAACAAGTTGGCTAGTTACAATACAATTTTGAAGGTGTATATGCGTCTTATCTTGATCAAACGAGGAAAAAATGGCAAAGTAGCAGAAAAGCAAAAGAAGCGGAAATCACTAAATGAAACTAGAAGACAGAACAAGCTAAGGAGAGGACACATATAATGCGGTCAAAATGGTACCAAATGAAAGCTTCATTGCTAATATCAATGCTACATCCACTCACCCAATACCAATGAACGCACCTAGAAACGACAATGGGGCGAGTTGGAGTCTGTTTCTCATGCCCCAGACTCGACCTGGACTTTTTAAATCATGTCCCATACCCGCTTCGTAGACCCGGTGCGGGTTTGGAGTTTCACCCCATACTCGAAACCCGTACGAGTCAGGGAAGACCCGACCCGCCTCACGATCTGGTGTTATTCTGTTGTATTGTACACAAATTTATATATTTAGCATCCTCTTACTTGATATGATAAATTTCAAACATTTGAATCATCTATACTATACTACTAAAGCTCAGTTTAGTTAAATCATATAAATTTCACTTGTTTAATTAAATCTATTTAATAACATTTCTGTCCTTAAATATTTTTTGTTGGATAAATCATATGTGATTAATTTTTTGTTGGATGCTCAGGATAGAATAACAAAACCACATCTTTTTCCTACGATGGAAGAGAGGGAAAATTGACATGCATAAAAAGGGGGAAAATAGTAGGAAAATAGTAAAACTGAGGTAGGGAGAATTACAACATGCAAAATAAAGCAGTGACAGCGCAACAAAGTATCCTACTAGTAGATGCATAGGACAGTCCTTGAATTTTGAGCCTCATGATAACAAATCCAACATTAAGCATCGCCATGATTGAATTGCAGCGGTGCTCTACTTTAATGGCCATAGTTGTAAATTTTCAACACAGATCCTGTAAAATGTCAAAATGAATACAAACGAATATATTCGTGTTGCGCATATATCATATAGAAATGCAGAATAAAGTATAAAATAATATGCATAACTACAATGATGTGAAGAACAGAAACTGGGTCAGTGTTAGTTTACTGATAGGGTCAGTATTTAATTTTGTGAATATTTTAGAAATATTTTTAATATAGTTATGTGTATAATATAAAATGATCACAGAATCAGACAAGTAAATAAAAATGCAAGAAAATTAAACGAAGTAAATGAAAGAACACAGCGGGATTTTACAATGGTTCAAAGTTATCATACATTTAGGTCCACATTGCCTACGGTCTTTAATCAAAATGATTTATTACACTCCCTGATTACTAGGTCACAAAGAGGCACCTTACAGAACTTGAACCTCTGGGTAAGCCAATTTGGCTTGCGAGCTATAGATCCTCACCATACTTGATTTTCGGGAAAACAAGTCACTCCTAATTGCTTTTTACTAGGCATAATCAAATCCAACTATATTTAGGCCCACCTAGTCACACCCATATTTATTTTTGAGTTGATTTTATAATGGATGCAGACTTGGACCTTTTGATCTTGATTTCAATTACCCCTATAACTCGGTTTTGCACTTTGATCTTTGTATAAATGGAGAGAGTTTGATGAAAAACCAAATAGGAGAAGAAATGATGGGATTCGGTTTGAAAAATGTGTAGAATATGCTTATAGAATTTATAATTTTCAAGAGGGTAAAAGATGGAGTGAAGAAATATGACGAGATTTAGTTATTTTCGTTTCTGGAAGAAAGGTATGAATAGAAATAAAGGGATATTGCTGTTACAAAAGAGTTATCGCGAATAGCCACTTCCAATCAAATTTGAATTTTGAAATTTTTCTGTCATATGTTGGCATACATGGTGACCCCATGTCGACATATGTAAGAAAAATTTTAAAAATGGTTTGTTTTGTAAATATAAACTTATATATTATAATTTAAAATTTTGTAAGGCTATTTTAAAATAGTAAGTGTATATTTTAATCATAGTACACTAATGAAAAATTAAAAAAGCATTTATGTATAATTTAGGTAAAAACATAATATTTATATAATAAAACTATGTATAATAAAATATAATCAATTTTAAAATATAAATATTAAAATGATAATAGTATCAAATTAAAAATATTATTTTAAAATCAAAATCTATAGTATAATTTAAAATCAAAGTAAAAATGTAAGCATAGTCAAAATAATTAAAACCAAAATAAATATTTGAATTCAAAGTATTGATAAAAATAAAATTATAAGTTTATAAAAAATTAAAGTATAAAAATAAAGGTATGATATTGAAATCTAAAGTTAGTATTTTGAAAAGTATAAGCACTTAAATAAAAGTATAAATAATAAAATCTAAAAATAATTCAAAGTAAAGATATTTTAAAAATTATAAAAAAATTGAAAATTCTTTGAAAGGAATATTTTTAAAAAGGATATATTAATTTTTATTTGTTAAGAATTTGAAATGCATAACTTGTTTTGAAATCATTTTATAAATAGATTTTGAAAATAGGAATAGATTTGAAAAATCATTATGTAAAAATAAAAGAAGATTAGATAAGTGCAACCTGATTTTTAATAAAACTTATAAGAATTTATAATATCTTGAACCCTTGAATTCTTGTAACTTATGAGTCTTCATATTCCTAAATCAATAATCTGAATCTTCAATCTTGATACCGCTCGATCTTGATTATCAACTTTATACATAGTATATGTTAATATATCATGCACGATACTAAATTATATATGTATAAATAAATATATATCTAGAAAATAATTACATATTAAATATAAAATATTCATTACCTGAGGTGGTTATCAACAAAATTACCATCTATGGTACTAACATTATATCTGTCCAAAATAACAAGTATATATATCCCAAAACATCGACATCATGACTATAAATGCTCCAACTGCGAAGTCCAATAGCATATCTCAAGAAGCACCTGACTCCCGAACAACTCAATCGAATACCCGAAAGTGGTCATGACATAAGTAGACAACGACAAAACATAGTCAGAAACAAAGCTTGTTTTGAGGGGAACTATCTCAATATACTATATATTAAACTATACATAAATAAAAAGGAATCATCAAGTCACAACCAACCCTCTCCACAAGTGTGGCTCAGGGAAATCCAAACTGCCTATTAATAAATATAGTAAATCCGTCTCAAAGGTAGATTATCATGCCATAATCTTCTCTTCTCCCACAACAATCGTTAGCACAATATATCCCATTGCGCTACGCTAGCCTAAACTACTAATAGCACAGTACTAGCATATACTGATCATCCTGTGATCCCAAAACAATGATAACTACTGCTAAGATCGATAATATATGGCCCGATGCATATGGTGACAACGGTATGACCAAAATAGTACACCATAATGTGTATGGTCACTACTACAAGAGCAAATCGTTGATGAATTGCTACTAGATAACACCATGTCCAATACAAAATCATCAAAGTTGGGGGTAACTCGCTACTGATCAAGTCCATATCTCAGCACGCTATCATTAAAATCGTATACTACTCGCTACTGAGTAACTTCATATCTGAGCTTGTTATCATAAACTCATATATGGCTCGATATTAAGGAACTCTGTATCTCAGCCAGCTAAAAAAAAACTCATATATGGTTTACAAATACTAAGTTACAAAGTAAAATGCAATAGGTATAAATAGTAATATAAGTAGAACTCTAACTCTTCTCCAGATGCCCAAAGCAACCACGCATAAATCCTAAAACATGCTGTAATGACCCGGATTTTCAGCCGTTGAATTCTGAATATTTAAATATTTTATTTGAATTATATATAGAAATTCATAGGAATTTATTTAATAATAAATGGATTTTTAAAATATATTGAATATCCTCTTAACTTAAAAATAGAAAAGTCGAGATAGAATTCAAATTAGATTACTTTGAAGTTATATGTATATATTCGGATTAGATGGGTATTTTTATTTGCTTATTTTGAAATTGATTTGATTTAATTTCCGAACAAAATATGATCATAACGAGATTCATTTTTATAAAATTTAATAATCATATATTTTAGAATGGCACATTACGCTCCTAAAAAAGTCTCATAGAACCAATACATCACCTGCAGTCCATGTTACAAACTCTTTATGCAGTTTGATAACAAAATGTAGGTACTTTCAAAGACCAAAACAATAGGTACTATATAACGACCCAGATTTTTCTGGTCGGTTTATTTTGAATATTTAATATTATTTTAAATATAGAGCTGATAATATAAATCGATTTTTATATTGAAGTATCGATATAATTATCGTAATACGAAATATAACTGAAATCGTAGTTAAAAACCAAATCAAAACAGTTCAGATGATCAGTGTCAGTTTTGTTTGAATATAAAAGCAATAATAATAATTTATTATCGAGGAATGAATTGTTTTAAATTAAATTTTTATCAGTTTAAATTAATATCTCCTCCATACGATTTAATGGAGCTTCGAAAACTGCTCTAGTGTGTTCAAAACAATGTTATTACGCTAGGAACGTCGGTGGTTGTGCTCAAATAGAGGTTCGTAACCCAAAAATATATTTTTTATAATTAATTTGTGGATAGGCTCAAAATAAAATCAGTATCTATTTAAAAAAGAAAACAAAATCTCTTTATCTCTAATCACATTTAATACAGTGTACTTTGCACACTGTAAACTCCTTGACATTCAAGTATCCTTCATTATAAAAATCGCGACATTCTCTGCTATTTCTTCAGAAAAAAATCGAACCCACCCCTTATGTAAGGGAAAATGGCCGATCTCTTTCCCTTTGATTCATTAAAATGGGATTTGAACCACAATTAAAATCCATCATTCGAAACAAAGATAAAACTGTTCCCTTTCCTTTCCAATCTCTTTCCTAAACAGCAGGATTCATAAATCGATGAAGCCTCGCACCAAATAAATGGATGCCTTTGAATATCAGTTCGAATTCGAGAAAAAAAGGGATCATTTGAGTACGATTTCAAATTTGAATCTGAACTCGATTTCGAATTTTCTGAGTTCAGTGACCAATGCGAAGACGACTTGGAAGCCGAGGTTATTACGATTTTCAGGGCTTCAGAGTATCGATGTCAAATTGGTGCGATGATGATGATGAACGGAACTAGAGAATTGGCATTCGAATGGAGTACTGGTGGAATGTGATTCGTTGGGTAAAACTGGGGTGCACAGTCGGTTTTGCAGTGGAGTGTAAGTAGAGTTTTTGAGCTGTGCGTGGAAATTCCTGTTTGGATTTTTCCCTTTCTGGTGTTAACTGAAGTCACGATTCAGTGCTGAGACCCTTCGTGAGTTTCAGGTGGATTTTCGCAAGCCAGTAAATGGGAAGATCGAAGTTCATGTCAGTGGGTGATGAACTGGAAGCAAGTTCGAATGCAGTGAAACAGAAGATGGTTAATGTTACAGCAGGATTTAGGTAATTAAATTCTTAATTTAATTTACTATAACCCTTTTAATTTTATAATGGGGCGTTTAAATTTATTTAAACATTTAACTAGATCATTAAACCACTAGTAACACTAATTAGTGTATTAAAAGTAATTTGATTTAAATATTGTAACATCCGCCTATATTTCATACGATAACAGAAACAAACGAAACAAAAGTATGCTGGGATCAGGGAGATAATATATGCGCAATGAAATTAGCTGGAACTGGATTGAAATCAGTATGGATTGCAACGAAAAATCATCGGTGAGTAAATCTCACTCACCTTTTATTTATAATTATTTTTATTCGTTAAAAATAATTGTTTGATGCTTGTTTGAATGCTTTCTGGTTGATATAAAAATATTAGTTATTTAGGATATATATATATTGGGTTAATGATTGGTTGGATTCCCGTAGTCTAATTAGCGGATGCCCGCGATTTCATTAGCGGTTGATTACCCTATACGCCCCACGCTATGATAGTGGATGACCTTCATACCGCGATATCCTGCCTCGAAGCAGGATGGGTATTATTTTTGTTGATTAACGTATGTGGATGCAGGAAAACAGGTTGGAGGAATCCAACTGGATTCCTCAAAAATATATTATCTATTTGTTTGTTTGCTTGATTTCATATCTTCATATATGACGTGTTAAAAATAAAATTATTGATAATTGGGTGATTTGATTGTTTTAAATATCAATGGGCCAAGTGTTAATTTATTTAAAATATCGTGAAAAGGATATTTAAGATTAAAAAGGGAAAATTCTATTTTTTAAATAGAATTTTGAAATTTGAATGGAATAAAAATATAAACTTGTTTTGAAAAATAAAATAAGTAGTTCCTTTATAAACAAAGTTTATATATAGTTCTTTTATAACGAAGTTATAAATGAAGTAAAAAGAATTATCACTTGATAATTCAGAAATAAAAATACAAGTGTGAAATTGAAAAGAGAAATTTATTTTCAAAAAAAATAGAAATATCGATTTCAAAAGGAATTGAAATCTAGACTTGTTTAAAGAAGTTGAATATAAAAATTCAAATGGAAATTTGATATAGAAAATTTAAGTAGAATTTAAAATAGAATTTGAATGGAGTTTGAAAATAGTTTTGAATATAGAAATCCAAACGAAGTTTGGAAATAGATTGGAATTCAAATAGGAATTAAAATAAAATTTGAATTCAAAGGAATTCAAACAGAATTTGAATTCAAAGGACTTCGAATGGATTTGAATAAAGAAAGTTCAAATGAAACTCAAATATAGATATTTGAAAATAATGGAATTTAACTATAAGATTTGAAAATAGAAATTGAAGATAGAAATTTAAGCGAAATGTGAGTATATAATTTGAATAAGAGAAATTCAAATAGAAATTTAAATAAGAGATTTGAAATAGAATTTGAATATAGAAATGCAAATGAAATTTGAATATAGGATTCAAATAGAAAATTCAAAGGGGATTTGAATATAGATATTCAAATGGAGTTTAAATATATGAAATTCAAAGGAAAATCAAATGTAGAATTTGAACGAAGAAATTCAAATGGGATTTGAATAAAGGAAATTCGAATATGGAAATTCAAATAGAATTTGAAAAAAAAAGAAGTAAATTGAAATTTGAATATATAATTTCTAATAGAAGTGAAATAGATCGGAAATGCTATGTCAAATTGGGACAAATTGATTTGATATACATTTAAAATATATCAGAATGAAGTGGAATTTATTATAAACGAAGTTTAAACATTTATATTTATAAATATAATTAAAACGAACTCGCCGCAGCGCTGTAGTTCGTAAATTGTCGTTTCGAACTTCAATTGAGTATACAGAATTCAATTGAAGTGGGAATTCTTTGAAACAAGAAACGTCAGACCGATTTGATAATAGTTTTCTAATGAAGGAGAAAAATCTGGATTTCGTCGAATAGATTTTGAGTTATATCAAAATCAAATTTTCAGAAAAGTAGCGCCAGAATCGTTTTGGAAACCATAATGGTTTATTTAATGTTATAAAAGGATTTCAAGTGAATAAAATCCGAATTTCTATTTAGAAAATTTCAGAGTTGAGTTGTAAAATATATGCGAATTCAAGTTGTGTAAATGAATATGATTTTTGAAACAGAAACCAGATTTTTAATTTATTTAACTAATTTGAATAGAAATTAGTTAATGAGATTTTGAATAGATACTGGACTTCGAATAAGTGAATTCGATTTGAAAATTTATATTCGAAATCAAAAAGGAAACTGGAATTGAAATTGAAATTCAATTTGGTTATGAGCAAGTTAAATATTTTGTTTGAACATGTTATCTTCAGACAAAGAAGCGAAATAGACTAAAATAGCTAATTAAAGAATAAATGAGAGAAACTGAATTCAAACGATTGGATTGAGTTGTATTGAATTAAAAACAGGTGAGCATGTGTTAGACATGTATGGGATGAGATATATGAAGATTTTAATTTATGTGCCCGACAAAAAGGTACATGTTTAAATTCATGTATGAGATTTTAGGCGCCTCATCGGCAAGCTGCTTGGCTTTTTCTTTTTCTTTTGAATTGGTGAGGGCCATGGGAGGCTATTTGAAATAACCTGATGCTCCCGGTACTAAGGAGGTTATGGCAAAATTTTCCAGAAATTTAAGGAGTTAGAATATTTTTAAGATAATTTGATAGTTAGAAACCAACATATCGATAAATAGAGAATTCGATAAGGCAGCGAAATCAAAATAGAATATTGTAAAACAAAAGGGAAATCTATAAATTAAAAATAAAAAGAGAACATATATACATATTTTAAAAATGAATAATTGCGTTTTATAGTGTGTTTATTCGAGTTAAGTGGTTTTGCCGTTTTGAAGTTGAGGATGTTTTCAGTTAAGGTCTGAGAGGTAATTTTACCCAAACTTGATTGATTTCATTTTTAATGGATAAATAGCAAGATCCAGTCTCGAAGAGAAGTGTTTGAATAATAGTTTGGTTGAATAAAATATTTTTGGGTTGTTTCTAAAAATGTTGTATACAACATTCGTTTAAACTCAAGTGATGAAAGTTTGGAAATAGAAAAGTAAATATTTCCTGAGTATAATTAAAATAATCAGGATAGAGATAAGTGATTGAAATTATTTTCAATTGCAAATAGAGACATTTTCTAATATATAGAAAATAAAAGAAGTTGATATTTGGAAACATTTTCCAAATGGCATAAGAGGAAAGATGATTATTGAGAATATTTGGTTAACAAATATTGACAGAGAAATGGAGAAGATATTTAATTAATGAAATATTAATTAAAGAGCCTAGTGATTTGATTGATATGTTGAGTGAACACTTATTTTTATTCGATAGTTAAATCACAGACTATCGAAGTTTTTACCATCGTTGTCAATATGGAGAGACCGGTTGGATTATTATCCGTGAACCACTCTGTATTGGAAGTAGCGTTGCGAATCAGATTATATGAAGATAATCGAAGACGGAGTAAAGTGCAAGGGCTTTTTCTATTAATAGAAATCGTGCCTTCGGTTTGGTTCAATCCCAGGATGAACGTATATGGACGAATGTATGACAAAGTATTTCCAATGATCAAATGGGTTAGTCTGTATAAATATATATGGTTGCAACGGATTTATTCCCTTTGCATAACATCCAGAATATTTGTGCAAATCAATTAGTGATTAACGGATCTGATGATGTGGCATTCAAAGTGATTGTGCTATCAGAAAATGATAAGTAATCGTAGCCTCAGGCCTCAACAACCGGGAAATGACAAAAATCGGGCATGCAGCATGGCAATGTGGGTCGCTCCCATTAGGACATATAATCACCTATCTAGAGATTCATTTAATCCCTTATTCTATTCGATGCTATCCCAATCGGGAGACGGTTGTTGATCCCAACCGTTGGTGATATACATTCGATACACTCAAGCGAAATGAGTGGTCGGTCATGTGTGGGCCAGGTTGCAAGACGTTCTTATTGGACCCTAGTGTAACGCCTCTAGACTACATTGATCGGAAGGTGGTTCCATACCTTGTCATGTTGGAAATCCAATCTCCAATAAGCGCCATGCGGTTTTTTTGATTTTATACTTTGTACGTAGAGCGTGAGATGTAAGCGTTCTGCTATTTGGTTATTTACTTGATGTAGACATTATTATAATATCACTAGATTTTCGTATCAAAGTGTTTTGGGTTATAGTAAGGTAAAAACCGTCCATGTTTATGTGTGGGCTGGTCTTACTATTATCTTTTCTTTTGAAAGGATTTTAAAAGTTAAACAAATGATTGGAGTTTACTCACACCAGTCCCATGATTGACCCAGAGTTTATTTTTTTTTGTTTTCCCTAAACTCTTGGGTGCCTAAATTTGTACGAGCAGTCAAGTAGTTGAGATTTCATAGATTCAATTGGAGGAGCTGGAAGCAGGAGGCTTCACCAGTTAGCTGTAGATTATCGTATTTCCGCTGTGTACTATGTTGTAACTGGAAACATGTGTTTATAACTGTTCCAGAAATGACTGTTGTGCTCTGATGATGGTATGTATATAAAGTTACTGATTCGTATTTCAAAAGTTATGTTATATAATATATTTTATTCGTTCCGCTGTGAGTTTGTGATCTTCGTTTTTCTTCTATTCTAATATTTCTTTCTTCTATTTCTCATCCTCTAACTTCTTTCTAATAATGATTCGTATTTCTGTGCAATTTGGGTTGGACGTATGGTATTATTAGTCAACTCAGATAGTACGGATTTACGGGCCATTACAGTTGGTATCAGAGCTTAGGTTGAGCGAATACCTAGGCTTTGGTGGGATGTGCTCATTAGAGATAGGGTCAGTAGTACCCTAGAATGAGTTAAGTGTATATATATGAGAGAGCATATTTGTAAGTTGATATAAAAAATTGTTTTATATTGTGTTGGCTTCTCTGTTGAGTTGTTTATAAATTCTGGTCGAATTGTGGGATGCCACGAAGTCGATAGGAATTTCTAAATTCTTGAATAGAAGATTGAACAAAATATTGTTTTAAAGTGGGTGAACGAAATTATTTTACCCAAAATTCTATTTTGATACGGAAAGAATAATTTTTGAAATTATTATATTATATGGATGAGTTGGATGTTAATAATCAAATTTTATTATATAAATTGGAATGGTTAAATATAACCAAATAGAACTTTATACATGAATAAGATATACAATTGAGGTGAATTAAAATTGGATTTAAAAACAGAATTCAGAATTTAAATCCTGGGAGTTTTGTAAAATATTTTCGAAGTATATTAGAATAATATATCTTTGTTTTAAAAGGATTTTTAAAGGAAGCCATTTCAAATGGATTTTGAAAATGATAAAGCACTAAACTCACGTCAGTAGCTGGGAAATAATTCTGATGATGACTGTAGCTTCATCAGTGTTCATTTTCGAGTTTCTAAGTGATGGATTGCTACCTTAGAAAAGTTTTGGTGGAAATTTATTTGAAAGAAAACGAGTTTAGTTGAAAAATTCAAATATTTTGAATTTGAAAAGATTATAAATATATGTACATGTTTAAGTGATTTCAAAAGGATTTGAAATGATAACCCTGGGATTTGGATTCTGGAAGTGGAATTTAACTTAAGCTAGTTAAATGGATTGAAGTGAATCAATTAACTAGAATCAATTTGAATAGGTTTAATGGAATATAGATTCGATATAAATGGATTGATCATAGATCATTCGAATTAAAATAAGGAAAACCAAAAGTTTTGGTGGAATTAAATTTGTCGGAATAAGAGGAGTTGGGTTTCAACATAGGTGAGATTTTGAAAAGTAATGGATTTGTACCATTTTCCTTTCTTAGCAATTTCGAGGACGAAATTATTTTAAGGGGGGAAGAATATAACAACCCAGATTTTTCTGGTCGGTTTATTTTGAATATTTAATATTATTTTAAATATAGAGCTGATAATATAAATCGATTTTTATATTGAATTATCGTTATAATTATCGTAATACGAAATATAACTGAAATCGTAGTTAAAAACAAAATCAAAACAGTTCAGATGATCAGTGTCAGTTTTGTTTGAATATAAAAGCAATAATAATAATTTATTATCGAGGAATGAATTGTTTTAAATTAAATTTTTATCAGTTTAAATTAATATCTCCTCCATACGATTTAATGGAGCTTCGAAAACTGCTCCAGTGTGTTCAAAACAGTGTTATTACGCTAGGAACGTTGGTGGTTGTGCTTAAATAGGGGTTCGTAACCCAAAAATATATTTTTTATAATTAATTTGTGGATAGGCTTGAAAGAAAATCAGTATCTATTTAAAAAGAAAACAAAATCTCTTTATCTCTAATCACATTTAATACAGTGTACTTTGCGCACTGTAAACTCCTTGACATTCAAGTATCCTTCATTATAAAAATCGCGACATTCTCTGCTATTTCTTCAGAAAAAAATCGAACCCACCCCTTATGTAAGGGAAAATGGCCGATCTCTTTCCCTTTGATTCATTAAAATGGGATTTGAACCACAATTAAAATCCATCATTCGAAACAAAGATAAAACTGTTCCCTTTCCTTTCCAATCTCTTTCCTAAACAGCAGGATTCAGAAATCGATGAAGCCTCGCACCAAATAAATGGATGCCTTTGAATATCAGTTCGAATTCGAGAAAAAAGGGATCATTTGAGTTCGATTTCGAATTTGAATCTGAACTCGATTTCGAATTTTCTGAGTTCAGTGACCAATGCGAAGACGACTTGGAAGCCGAGGTTATCACGATTTTCAGGGCTTCAGGGTATCGATGTCAAATTGGTGCGATGATGATGATGAACGGAACTGGAGAATTGGCATTCGAATGGAGTACTGGTGGAATGTGATTCATTGGGTAAAACTGGGGTGCACAGTCGGTTTTGCAGTGGAGTGTAAGTAGAGTTTTTGAGCTATGCGTGGAAATTCCTGTTTGGATTTTTCCCTTTCTGGTGTTAACTGAAGTCACGATTCAGTGCTGAGACCCCTACATGAGTTTCAGGTGGATTTTTGCAAGCCAGTAAATGGGAAGATCGAAGTTCATGTCAGTGGGTGATGAACTGGAAGCAAGTTAGAATGCAGTGAAACAGAAGATGGTTAATGTTACAGCAGGATTTAGGTAATTAAATTCTTAATTTAATTTACTATAACCCTTTTTATTTTATAATGGGGCGTTTAAATTTATTTAAACATTTAACTAGATCATTAAACCACTAGTAACACTAATTAGTGTATTAAAAGTAATTTGATTTAAATATTGTAACATCCGCTTATATTTCATACAATAACAGAAACAAACGTAACAAAAGTATGCTGGGATCAGGGAGATAATATATGCGCAATGAAATTAGCTGGAACTGGATTGAAATCAGTATGGATTGCAACGAAAAATCATCGGTGAGTAAATCTCACTCACCTTTTATTTATAATTATTTTTATTCGTTAAAAATAATTGTTTGATGCTTGTTTGAATGCTTTCTGGTTGATTTAAAAATATTAGTTATTTAGGATATATATATATATATATATATATATATATATTGGGTTAATATTGGTTGGATTCCTGCAGTCTCATTAGCGGATGCCCGCGGTTTCATTAGCGGGTGATTACCCTATACGCCCCATGCTATGATAGTGGATGACCTTCATACCGCGATATCCTGCCTCGAAGCAGGATGGGTATTATTTCTGTTGATTAACGTTTGTGGATGCAGGAAAACAGGTTGGAGGAATCCAACTGGATTCCTCAAAAATATATTATCTATTTGTTTGTTTGCTTGATTTCATATATTCATATATGATGTGTTAAAAATAAAATTATTGAAAATTGGGTGATTTGATTGTTTTAAATATCAATGGGCCAAGTGTTAATTTATTTAAAATATCATGAAAAGGATATTTAAGATTAAAAAGGGAAAATTCTATTTTTCAAATAGAATTTTGAAATTTGAATGGTATAAAAATATAAACATGTTTTGAAAAATAAAACAAGTAGTTCCTTTATAAACAAAGTTTATATATAGTTCTTTTATAACGAAGTTATAAATGAAGTAAAAAGAATTATCACTTGATAATTCAGAAATAAAAATACAAGTGTGAAATTGAAAAGGGAAATTTATTTTCAAAAAAAATAGAAATATCGATTTCAAAAGGAATTGAAATCGAGACTTGTTTAAAGAAGTTGAATATAAAAATTCAAATGGAAATTTGATATAGAAAATTTAAGTAGAATTTAAAATAGAATTTCAAAAATAGAATTTGAATGGAGTTTGAAAATAGTTTTGAATATAGAAATCCAAACGAAGTTTTGAAATAGATTGGAATTCAAATAGGAATTAAAATAAAATTTGAATTCAAAGGAATTCAAACAGAATTTGAATTCAAAGGAATTCGAATGGATTTTAATAAAGAAAGTTCAAATGAAACTCAAATATACAGATTTGAAAATAATGGAATTTAACTATAAGATTTGAAAATAGAAATTGAAGATAGAAATTTAAGCGAAATGTGAGTATATAATTTGAATAAGAGAAATTCAAATAGAAATTTAAATAAGAGATTTGAAATAGAATTTGAATATAGAAATTGAAATGAAATTTGAATATAGGATTCAAATAGAAAATTCAAAGGGGATTTGAATATAGATATTCAAATGGAGTTTGAATATATGAAATTCAAAGGAAAATCAAACATAGAATTTGAACGAAGAAATTCAAATGGGATTTGAATAAAGGAAATTCGAATAAAGGAAATTCGAATATGGAAACTCAAATAGAATTTGAAAAAAAATAGAAGTAAATTGAAATTTGAATATATAATTTCTAATAGAAGTGAAATAGATCGGAAATGCTATGTCAAATTGGGAAAAATTGATTTGATATACATTTAAAATATATCAGAATGAAGTGGAATTTATTATAAACGAAGTTTAAACGTTTATATTTATAAATATAATTAAAACGAACTCGCCGTAGCGCTGTAGTTCGTAAATTGTCGTTTCGAACTTCAATTGAGTATACAGAATTCAATTGAAGTGGGAATTCTTTGAAACATGAAACGTCGGACCGATTTGATAATAGTTTCCTAATGAAGGAGAAAATTCTGGATTTCGTCGAATAGATTTTGAGTTATATCCAAATCAAATTTTCAGAAAAGAAGCGCCAGAATCCTTTTGGAAACCATAATGGTTTATTTAATGTTATAAAAGGATTTCAAGCGAATAAATTCCGAATTTCTATTTAGAAAATTTCAGAGTTGAGTTGTAAAATATATGCGAATTCAAGTTGTGTAAATGAATATGATTTTTGAAACAGAAACCAGATTTTTAATTTATTTAACTAATTTGAATAGAAATTAGTTAATGAGATTTTGAATAGATATTGGACTTCGAATAAGTGAATTCGATTTGAAAATTTATATTCGAAATCAAAAAGGAAACTGGAATTGAAATTGAAATTGAAATTCAATTTGGTTATGAGCAAGTTAAATATTTTGTTTGAACATGTTATCTTCAAACAAAGAAGCGAAATAGACAAAAATAGCTAAATAAAGAATAAATGAGCGAAACTGAATTCAAACGATTGGATTGAGTTCTATTGAATTGAAAACAGGTGAGCATGTGTTAGACATGTATGGGATGAGATATATGAAGATTTTAATTTATGTGCCCGACAAAAAGGTACATGTTTAAATTCATATATGAGATTTTATGCACGGTATCGGCAAGCTGCTTGGCCTTTTCTTTTTCTTTTGAATTGGTGAGGGCCATGGGAGGCTATTTGAAATATCCCGATGCTCCCGGTACAAAGGAGGTTATGGCGAAATTTTCCGGAAATTTAAGGAGTTAGAATATTTTTAAGATAATTTGATAGTTAGAAACCAACATATCGATATATAGAGAATTCGATAAGGCAGCGAAATTAAAAATAGAATATTGTAAAACAAAAGGGAAATCTATAAGTTAAAAATAAAAAGCGAACATATATACATATTTTAAAAATGAATAATTGGGTTTTATAGTGTGTTTATTCGAGGTAAGTGGTTTTGCCGTTTTGAAGTTGAGTATGTTTTCAGTTAAGGGCTGAGAGGTAATTTTACCCCAACTTGATTGATTTCATTTTTAATGGATATATAGCAAGATCTAGTCTCGAAGAGAGGTGTTTGAATAATAGTTTGGTTGAATAAAATATTTTGGGTTGTTTGTAACGATGTTGTATACAACATTCGTTTTAACTCAAGTGATGAAAGTTTGGAAATATAAAAGTAAATATTTCCTGAGTATAATTAAAATAATCGGGATAGAGATAAGTGATAGAAATTGTTTTCAATTGCAAATAGAGACATTTTCTAATATATAGAAATAAAAGAAGTTGATATTTGGAAACGTTTTCCAAATGGCATAAGAGGCAAGATGATTATTGAGAATATTTGGTTAACAAATATTGATAGAGAAATGGAGAAGATATTTAATTAATGAAATATTAATTAAAGAGCCCAATGATTTGATTGATATGTTGAATGAACACTTGTTTTTATTCGATAGTTAAATCACAGACTATCGAAGTTTTTACCATCGTTGTCAATATGGAGAGACCGGTTGGATTATTATCCGTGAACCACTCTGTATTGGAAGTAGCATTGCGAATCAGATTATATAAAGATAATCGAAGATAGAGTAAAGTGCAAGGGCTTTTTCTATTAATAGAAATCGTGCCTTCGGTTTTGTTCAATCCCAGGACGAACGTATATGGACGAATGTCTGACAAAGTATTTCCAATGATCAAATGGGTTGGTCTGTATAAATATATATGGTTGCAATGGATTTATTCCCTTAGCATAACATCCAGAATATTTGCGCAAATCAATTAGTGATTAACGAATCTGATGATGTGGCATTCAAAGTGATTGTGCTATCAGAAAATGATAAGAAATATTAGCCTCAGGCCTCAACAACCGGGAAATGACAAAAATTGGGCAGGCAGCATGGCTATGTGGGTCGCTCCCATTAGGATGTATAATCACCAATCTAGAGATTCATTTAATCACTTATTCTATTCGATGTTGTCCCAATCGGGAGACGGTTGCTGATCCCAACCATTGGTGATATACATTCGATACACTCAAGCGAAATGAGTGGTCGGTCATGTGTGGGCCGGGTTGCAAGACGTTCTTGTTGAACCCTAGTGTATCGCCTCTAGAGTACATTGATTGGAAGGTTGTTCCATACCTTGTCATGTTGGAAATCCAATCTCCAATAAGCACCATGCGGTTTTTTGATTTTATACTTTGTATGTAGAGCGTGAGATGTAAGCGTTCTGCTATTTGGTTATTTACTTGATGTAGACAATATTATAATATCACTGGATTTTCGTATCAAAGTGTTTTGGGTTATAGTAAGGTAAAAACCGTCCATGTTTATGTGTGGGCTGGTCTTACTATTATCTTTTCTTTTGAAAGGATTTTAAAAGTTAAACATATGATTGGAGTTTACTCACACCAGTCCCATGACTGACCCAGAGTTTATTTTGTTTTGTTTTCCCTAAACTCTTGGGTGCCCAAATTTGTACGGGCAACCAAGTAGTCGGGATTTCACAGATTCAATTGGAGGAGCTGGAAGCAGGAGGCTTTACCAGTTAGCTGTAGATTATCGTATTTCCGCTATGTACTATGTTGTATCTGGAAAAGGTGTTTATAGCTGTTCCAGAAATGACTGTTGTGCTCTCATGATGGTATGTATATAAAGTTACTGATTCGTATTTCAAAAGTTATGTTAGATAATATATTTTATTCGTTCCGCTGTGAGTTTGTGATCTTCGTTTTTCTTCTATTATAATATTTCTTTCTTCTATTTCTCATCCTCTAACTTCTTTCTAATAATGATTCGTATTTCTGTGCAATTTGGGTTGGACGTGTGGTATTATTAGTCAACTCAGATAGTACGGATTTATGGGCCATTACATACTATATACTAAAAAAATAAAAATAAAAAAAGAAGAAAATCCTTGCATTTAAAACATACATTCACGGAGTATCGCCATTGAAATCAAAATGATGATTGGGTATAATAGTGAAATCTAAAATATGGATAGGTAATTTTGTATTGAATGATTGGATCTAATGATCTTGATCAAAATGGAACCTGTTCTTTTGGTCTAAACTAGTGGATGCCGAACTCAAAGAATATATATTGTTGCAAACTATGCCATTCTTTGAAATTCAAAGATTTCGGCTACTCTGTCCTTTTCACAAATCAGCAGCGTACACCCCAAACCATTAGATCCCTTGTGTGCCAAGCCAATTAAATACTGTGCTCCTCAAACAATTCATTTCCGTGCCCCCAAGATGCTGTACGTCGTGTACCGCAAGAAGTTCTTCTTTTAAATGCTGGGCATCTAAATAACTCAACTACTTTCTTAGACAAATGAAAACCGAAACAAAATCGGAAATTGTTTTACCCATTCTCATCGAAATTTAGAGAGCGTCAGACCCATGAGAGTCTTTCTGAGTTCGACAATAATCAAGTTCGCACTCTTTTCTGGAGTTGCGTGGAAATTTATGGGAGGCAGAATTGTCATTTTATGGATCAGAGGACGGTGTTGGATCACCGGCAGGAAGGCACGTTGTTGGCGGAGCGATTAGGTCAACTCCGGTCATCTCCTGTTGCACTGGTAAGGAGCTGAAGGAGGGTTGTCAACGCGGTGAGTAGATCTGGTGCGAGTAAATCCCCTTTGGCGTGGCATGGTGTAGTTTGTGGTGAGGCTAGCTTTGATCCTTGTTTGTGAAATGGGGGATTTTAGTTTCAAAAGGGTCGGACCCTGTAGCTCACGCTACAGGGATTTGTCAAGATCGGATTTTGATTGAGGCCGGTGAGTTGATAGGAATGGGTTCGAAGTGATGGACGATGTGAAGGTGGAGTTGTTGGAGGTCACAGCATTTTCTGTCATGAGGAAATGGTAAAAGAAAAAGAAGAGCGAAGGTCCGGTAATGGGTACAGGAGATGGGTTCATGGTTATGTCGTGGAAAGAAGGTTTTAAGGAGGTGTGATTAACATTAAGTACAAAATTAAGGGGGTTTTGAGGAGTAATGAAAGAAGAGGAACAATTGCCTTCTATTTGTTTCAGTAGGAATATATTTTCCCGCGAGGAATGAATTGTTGGTGAAGAAGAAGGCATATCCAAAAGAAGTTTCCTTAATGCAAGTAGAAACACCCGAAGAAACTAATATTCTTGAGGTACAGCACTGATTCTATTTTTGGGGGAATAGAACATTAGTAATATTTTCTTTTGCGTTAAATTTGGATTAAACATATACTAAGGAAATATTAGAGACATCAATATCTTGAGTTCTCATTAGACCGGACTCTGATTAAATTAGTTGGAGAAGAAGAAAAAGAATAATAATAATTGAAAGGGAAAGGAGGAAGCTTTATATGCCTTACCGTGTGATAACTAAGATTAATTATATGGTTTAAATAATTAAACAAATTTTATTATATATAGGTATATATACACATTATATAATCGATAGCTTATAAAGTGTACAACTATCTGAGATGAAAACATAACCAAACGGAATCAGTCACATTGGAATTATAGAGACAAAGTTCACTGCGCAACTGACAGGGCCGAGAATTGAGCTATTGGAATTTCAAAAGAAAAAGAAAAATCAAACGTTGTTTTATTTTAAATGAAATCAAAAGCAGAATCGTTCACTGCAGACAGGGTGAGTAAACTCACTAACTCTACCTTATTTATATTTTTATATAAATGAGTTTTCTTTAAATTTATTTTATACTGTGTGATGGTTGCTTGGTTGAATAGTTGATAAAATTGGTTGATATGAATTAAGGGTTGATCGGTTATTAGTGCTGTTATTTCATATTGATGTGAAATAATATTATTGATGTTAATTAACATCTATGGATGTAGGGAAACAGGTTGGAGGGACCCAACTAGGTTCCATAATATTTATATTACTGTTTTTCCTTGATTTTGATGTGTGGTGTGATTTATATAGTCAGTGATTGACTTTGTGTGTTGGTTTACCCTGGCCCTTGAAACATGGTATTTTAGATACCGAAAATATTTTCAAATGCCGAAAATAAATTGGAGATTTAAAAAGCAAATTTATTTCCAAAATAAAAGTTATATTTTGAAGGGAGTTGGATATAGTAAACTTGTTTAATGAATAAAACAAGAGGTTGTTTATAAAGGACACGTATAAATTTAGTATAAGACTTATCATTTGATAACTTGGAATATAAATTCAAGTTGGGATTTACATAGAAAACCAGAATCGGTTTTGAAACCGAATTTTTGTAATTGGATTTGATCTTAGTGATTTTAAAGGGGATTATAAATGAGATTATAAATATTTGAAATTAAAAGTGAGATTTTTATAAACATTTGTAAACAGAAGTATAAATAGAATTTGGTTTAAAAGAATATTTATAAAAACGAAACCAAATGATTGTACATGAAAGAAATATATCTAGGATTAAAGTGAATAATGGTTTAAAGGACATATTTTGCAAATGAAATCCAAATTGGAAATTGAGTGGAAAGGGAAAATGGTAATCGTTTTAAAAGAAACGATGAGTTTTAGTTCAAAGTTCAGAATATTAATCGAAAATAGAGTATTCGAATGAGGGTTGTTTATTGGAATTCGATTAGATCGAAATTAGGGAAGTAGTTATTTTACTTCCCGTTTTAATCAAATTTAATAATTTATTTATTTACTTATTAATTTATTTATTGAAATAAATAAATACAAGTTGCATTTTGATAAACCAAATATTTTTAAATAGCAATTTTAAACACTGCCGTTATAATAAATGTTTTGGTAAATCTAAATAGAAATTTTAACGCTGCCATTATAATAACTATTTTAACAGCGATCTTAATGTTATTGTTATAATATGTGTTCTATAATTCTAGACAGCAATTATACCACTGTTGTTAAAAGTAACGTTTTATAAATCAAATATTTGGAAATAGCGATTGTAATGAAGTTGTTAAAATGAAATGAATTGGTCAATGAGGAATTAAAAAAGAGAATTCGGAAATATTCTACGATATTAATAATGTATATTTTCTGAATATAGAAAATAAGGATTCGTGAATATTTAGAAATGTTTCCTAACTGGAATAAGAGATATTTTCTCGAATAAAGGAATTATAGTATTGAAAATGTTTTTTAAAGAATCGAGAGGGGAAATCGAGCTTCAAAAGAATACGGAAGATAGGATATGAGAATTGTAAATGATAATATAATAAGAAATTGATTTAAAGGGGCCAATGTTGATTGATGATTGATCGATTGAATTCCTACCTGGAAATAAGATCGTTGGTTGCACACTTATTTTTCTTTGATAGTTAAATCACCGACTATCGAAGTTTTTGACCATTTTTCTGTCGTTAATACAGAGAGACCAGGATCAAATTTATTATCTGGAAACCACTCTGTATAGGTGTTAGTGTTGCGATCAAATATGATGAAAATAATTGAAGGCGGAGTTATGAAAGGGCTATCCTGTTTACGGGATAGTGTCTTTGGTTTGTCCAGCCTTAGGACAACGTGAATGGATGAATGTCTGACAGAGTATATCTAACGGATCATGTAATTTGATCTCTTCAAACATACTTATGTTTGTGGCGGAGGAATTAGTTTCTCTTAGCTTTATACCCGTGGTATTTTTGGGAAAATCAATTTGTGATTTGGCGGGTATGACGATGTGGCATTCAAAGTTAATGATGGTCAGGTGTTCTAAAAGATACGTAATGACCTCAAGCCTCACAACCCAGAATTGACAAAAATCGGGCAGGCAACATGGCTAAGTGGGTCGCTCCCATTAGGATGTATAATCAACTATCTAGAGAAAGTCAATTTACTTCTTTAATCTATCGATGTTGTCCCTTTCGGGAAACGGTTGCTGATCCCAACCGTTGGTGATATACATTCGATACACTCAAGCGAAATGAGTGGTCGGTCATGTGAGGGCCAGATTGCAAGATGTTCTTGTTGAACCCAGAGTATTCGCCTCTAGAGATACACTATCGGCAGGTGGTCCCATACCTTGTCATGTTGGAAATTCAATCTCCAATAAACGCCCTACGGTTTTTGATTTAATATTATATATGTAGCGTGAGATGTAAGCATTCCGCTAGATTCTATTTATTTGATGTAGACATTATTATAATATCACTGGATTTAATATCAAAAAAATATTTCGGTTATCGTAAGGTAAAAACCATCCGTGTTTATCTGTGGATCGGTCTTACGATTATCATTTCTTTCGAATGGATTTTGAAAGTTAAACAAATGGTTGGAGTTTACTCACACCAGTCCCATGACTGACCCATAGTTTATTTTATTTTTTTCCCTAAACTCTTGGGTGCCCAAATTTGTACGGGCAGTAAAGTAGTCGGGAATTTACAGATTCGCTTGGAGGAGTTCGAAGCAGGAGGCTTCATCAGTTGGCTATAGACTATCAAATTTTCTGATGTGTATTATGTTGTATCTGGAAACAGGAGTTTATAACTGTTCTAGGGATAACTGTTGTGCTCTGATGATGGTATGCACATACAGTTACTGATTTGTATTTCAAACGTTATGTTATATAATATATTTTATTCGTTCCGCTGTGAGTTGTGATCTTCGTTTTTCTTCTATTCTAATATTTCTTTCTTTCTATTTCTTATCCTCTAACTTCTTTCTAATAATGATTCGTGTTTCTTGCAATTTGGGTTGGATGTGTGGTGTTATTATTCGACTCAAAGAGTACGAAAATTTGGGCCATTACACATGCAGAGGCCTGACCCGACCATTATAAGAAAATAACACCCGCATCAGGCTAGTTAACCAATGTGAGAAACTCAAAATATATGTAACATATTTCAATAACTTATAAGGCTATAAGGACATATGCAAAGGTTTTCACCTCTGAAGCATTTAACCACTCATTAAGCTTAATATAGTGATATAATAGATAATTTTTAGGGTATAGAATATAAATTATATGGAATAGCTAGAATGGTTATATTTGACAATATATTAGGGCACATTCAAAACCGCTATGGTTCGTTTGCATATTTAATTTCCACGGCGATCTCTCTGGTTAAGCTTATGTCGAATTCCATGCGGAAGGATCAGAAGTTACCTGCCGAGCATCGTATATCTTTAGATAAAATATTCCATATGGAAAACAGATAGGCCCACATAAGCAAACACTGATATGCATCTCGTGGAACCAAAGTACCATCAAGTACCGTGCATAACATCTACAAACTTACTCTTGATATAGAGTTGACATACCATGTTATAGGTTAGTTAAACCCCAAGTCATGCATCCTACTTTGTCTTTAGCCATTTCCAACGTCAAGGTTATGACTCTCATCTTTCACATGTGTCTTCCTCACATGAGCAAAATATGAATCTGTGACCACCCCATTCCCGATAAGACGGTGGCAACGGTAATCTTTGGAATATAACACATAAATAGATGACGGCAGAACAGAAATAAATAAATACACCAGATAATGTACAATAGAATACACTGGATAAATATAATCATCAGAGTTACACAGTATATAGGATCATACTTAGTACAAAATACAGTTCAGCTATACATAAATGTCTATTGCGGAAAAGAAAACATAATACGTACAATAGGAGCTAAACAACATAAAAAGAGATAAATGATAGAATCCATCTTCAGCTCCAGCTATTCAGAAAGTGCCTGCTAAAACATTAATACAAGGCTGCCCGTGTAGAAAAAGGGGCACCTGAGTTTGCAAGTGAAATAAACTACGAGTCAGTCATGGGACTTGTATGAGAAATATACTTAACACATTTTCAAATATGGCTAATCACAGGACCCGCCACTTTCGCGGAATGGGTTTACTCCATTGGATTGCCAGTGCTTTAAAACAAATAAATCTTTTAAACATCGCAATGCTTTTTATAAAAAT
Organism: Allium sativum; assembly: GCA_030737875.1. Lineage (NCBI taxonomy): Eukaryota > Viridiplantae > Streptophyta > Magnoliopsida > Asparagales > Amaryllidaceae > Allium > Allium sativum. Next base: position 848,185,754 of record CM060918.1, read on the forward strand.
GAAGCCATTATATGACTCAGTTCGCATCACATAATGCAACACAAATCGGAGGATAGAGTTTTACCTTATAACGGCCAAATATACTTGATACGAGGAAAACAAATCATTTGAAATGCAAATTTTATCATTTAATTCTTAATCAGACTCCAACCGTAAACTAGTAGGAGAACGATCCCCTAGGTATCAACCCCGAAGGCCAAAACCAACATCAGACCAATACCCAGGAAACCATCCGTCCTAGCTCGTTTCTAGTTAGTTTCTAATTTTAGATAAAATCATAAATATCAATCATAGACGGCTCGGGTACCATATATAATGTCGCCATATATATATATATATATACAATCAAAACCGCACAGTGTCGTATTTGAAAATTGGATTTCCGTCATGAACCAAGGCAAAGATAGTCCTTACCAAATTCGAGACTGTCTAGCCCGAGTCTCAGGATCAGAACGCATCGACCCTTGGATCTTCAGGGTCGGTCCACCGATGTGGATTAGACGAAATCCTGAACACTATGTCTCCCTGCCCTTTGGGGCGTAAATGAGCCAACGAATAGCTCCATCAGTTCGAGAACGATCGATATATCCGAGGCGCCTCACTATCCATCATCCACATAAGTAAAATGTCAGGCCGTGTAAAAACACTAACACAACTCCTAGCTAGAAGGAAACGCATGTTCTCTCTGTAGTCCTCTCCCGTTTCTAGTTCATACCAGGGTGTGAGGCTCGCGAATACACGTTATACACAAAGCTATGCCACATAGGCGTTGCTTTGATCATCCACCACAAAGCTCTGCTTTTCAACAAAAGCTTTGATCATTGCACCTCAGCATGCCACACAGGCAATTCACGCCATGTAACCGACGTTTATCAATCACACGGAATGAAATCCAATGTCAGGCAAATAGTCGATTTGCAAGTCCGTTCTAGGTTTGAACGAAACCGTAGGACCTTTATTCCTCGCATATCCGTACAATCAACATGTACGTCCGGACGGCTACTACTTCAACCCCTTCTAGGTAGCTACTCCTATCATGAGCATCAGTAGCACCCCTCCATTCGACGTGAAGATCATCGGTCTTGCATCGTCTTCATATCTTCGACTTTCGAACGTCGATCAATTATTTGAAATGAGAATTAACTCAGCCTTTTCAAACAATCCATGTATATTTAAAATTTCAAATCAATTCATTTCAATGGTTAAATTATTCGATATCACTAATTTTGTCCTTTAGTGTAATTTTCACACCAAACACATTCAACCATCAAATATCACGTAAACTGAGCAAATTCAGTTTATTTCCATTCCATATCGTTTAAAATATTTTATCACTATTTATCGCTATTTTTATTTATTTAAAAATAGCAAATATATTCAAAACAACGCTTCAGGCCATAACGCGGCCGTGGCGCTGTTTTTCTCCAGATTTGATTTACACATATCTGAAAATTTAACCGTTGGATCTTCACAAATTTTATATCATTAGAAACATCTTTTCAAAACGAATCCAACGGTTTCAGTTTTGGGAAAATCCGACGGTCGGATCTCCCGCACTAATCGTTTGAAGTCACGGTTTCAAAATACGAACTGCAGCTTCGTTATTCGATTATTTATATTTTTATATATATATAAATATAATCGATTCTGGCGCTGTTTTTCTTCAGATTTGAATTTAACATTCTACACAATCCAACTGTTGGATCTTTACAAAGTTGGTGCCGTTGGAAAGATTTTTCCAAGGCGAACCCAACGGTGGTGGTTTCGGGAAAATCTGATGGTCGGATCTCCCGCACTAATCGTTTGAAATCACGGTTTCAAAATACGAACTACAGCGTCGTTATTCGATTTATTTTAATTATATTTATATATATATATATATAATCGATTCTTCGATTTCAAAACCATATTCATTTTATACATTTGATAAAAATGTTATTTTTATCCAACAGACATTTATTTCAACACTTCACTATTTTTAATAATTTATGAATATCATAAAAATGTAATTTTTTATTGTAAAATGATTTATTTCAAAAACGCGACTATTTTATATAGTTCATATACATAATAAAAATATGATTTTTATTATAAAACCATTTATTTAAAAATACGAGCACCATTCAACACATGAATTTCTATTCAACGGATGAATTTCTATTCAACACATGAATATTCTCTATAGTTTGTATGTATAATAAAAATGTGATTTTTATTGTAAAACAATTTATTTAAAATACGAGTACCATTCAACACATGAATTTCTATTCAACAAATGAATTTCTATTCAACACATGAATGTACTCTATAGTATGTATATATAATAAAAACGTGATTTTTATTGTAAAACAATTTATTTCAAAACACGATTATTTTATATAGTTCAAACAGGTGATAAAAATGTGATTTTTATTATAAAACAATTTATTTCAAAACACGATTATTTTTCAATACATGGATTTCTATTCAACAAATGAATATAGTCTCAACCAAATAAAATAAATCAAACACAGAAAGATTTCGGGAAATTTCGGCAGCATAACGGCAGGGTAGTTAAAACCGGGACCGTATCGAAGTACGACTCCTCGCTCTACCTTAAAACCTTGCGGTTTTTGACAATGGGGATTCATGCATCTAGTTCGCACGCAAGCGGCATGTTTTATTTTCATTTCCACAATCCTATTCTAATTTGTTTCAACCACAAGAGGGTATTTTTCAACCACAAAGGTATTTTTCAACCACAATCAATCATTCATTCTCAACCACAAACAATTTTATCAACCAATTTCACATCAACCAAATAATCCCAAACAATATCACAACCAATAAATATCGTCCATGGTCTATGGACGAGGGGAGTATATATATATATTCGTATATAAATATATTTCAATTTACTTCAATTCATTTCAATGTCATTTCATCATATATATAATTTTTACAATGCATATATAACTTTTACATCGAACATACAACTTATACAACGCTTATACATGAAGTGTACAACGCTTATATAACTCATACATCGACTATATAATTCATACATCGTTGTTTTCCATATCGTTTATAAATTAGAAATCTCACATTGGGTTCCACTCCACCAAAAATAGCAGAAGGCTCAGAAAAATATGCGGTCTCTTCTAGAATGTAGAAGACGTCGACACGGTCACGATGTTTCTTGTTTCATCGAATTTCATCAATACATTAGAAAGATATGATTTTTCAAAGTTTGCAACACTTAAAAGCATTATTTTCAGTTTGAATTGGCCAAAGCCGTTACCTCTATTCCTCGTTCAAAACTAGGTTTGCCGATATCTTTTGATTTGCTACACGGGAGGAGGATCGGGTTGTACCACTTGAAAGAGGGTCGAGGGAGCTTCAGGCACGTGGTGGTGGCTGGCGATTCGGTGGGGCCAGGTGGCCACGGCGGCGCTTCAAAGATCCGAACTTCGGAGAGGTGGTTCGCGTGAAATACGAGGCGAGGAGCGGGGAGACGGGTATCGATTTGGAGCTGGAGAGGAGAGTTTCAAAAAGCTTAACTAGAGGGGGGCCTAACTCGGGCTGTGGCGATCGGAAATTGCCTGGGAAGCGGCGACAGGTCTTCCGCCGTCGAGATCGTTTACGTGGGGGAGGGGGGAGGGGTTTTGAGATTTTTTTATTTTATTTTTTTATGAACATAAAATTCTGATTGGCCGATGATTTTATAATTTCAAAAATTATGGTTTTTACAAACGAACTTCAATTCAAGCCCAACGACTGTCGTCCCTAGCGTTTTACCCCCATTCTGAACACAATGGGATATGTTTCGTAGGCCCATTTGACTGTTTGAGTCAGTTTTCTTTCAAACTAAAATATAACACATTCAATATTTAATTTGAACGTACATTTCAATTTGCCGGGGCCACATACTAATTCGAAAAATTCCAGAAAAATAAATCTTGCTATGTTTTGATGATACGGTCCCAACAAAACTAGTTTCGTCGAATTCTGAGACCGTTTGAAAAATGGCCATTTTCTGGCCGATCCAATTTAAATGTAATTGACCAAAACACATTTTCCTTTGCCACGCTCACATACTAGCTTCAAAAATTATGAAATTTGAAACCTATCCATAACTTCACATCCCGGATCCAACAAAAGTGGTTTCGTCGAATTCCGAGGTCATTTGTAAAATGTCTATTTTCACGGGCTATATAAATTCTATAGCGACCTTTCTGAAAATTCATTTGGCCATAACTTTTGACTCCCGCTATGAAACTTCGATTTTTCAGATTCGTTAGAAAGATATTCACTAACAGATTTAAATATTTTTGGTTTCACTCAAATCCGTTTTGTTTTGCATCCGGTACAGTCAGTCAAAATTTGAATTCAATTTTTGAAACTACCACGCCATTTCAAGCCTTGTTTATAATTTGAATTAATTATATTTATTTTCAACATCGATTCAAACTACCTTTCCGTCGTTATTATTTAAAATATTTATTTTAAATATTTAAAATCCACTAAAATAGCCAATTTAAAATTTTTAAATTGGTTCAGATTTTACGGGTTGTTACAATCTCCCCCACTTAAAACTTTTCGTCCTTGAAAAGGAACAAAGTCGAAAGTGGTGTGATTAATCAACTCTGTTTCATTCTGGCTTCCATTCTCCCACTTTTCAGTTTCTGAGAATTTTCAAATTCTTCAAAAATTTGGCTAACACCCGGAATTTTCAAAAAATTTCGCCATAACCTCCTTTGTACGGGGAGAGGTTTGGAAATTTATTGGGCCGTATTAGGTACCCAATAAATCCTATAAAGCATACACATATTTATAGTGATATATTCTACTGTTTACAGGGGAGCGTGTATAGATAATAACTCCAGAGAATAAATTCTCGTCACCCTGTCAAAGCCTAAGGGAGTGTGTATTTTAATTGCTCCAGAGGATAAATCCTCGTCACCTCGTCCCGTGTGGGAAATAAATAATCCATGTGCCGTATTTAATGACTAGAGAGACGTGATTATTGTCAACTCCAGACACGTGTGGGGTTTTTATTAATCTGGCCATTTATCATTATATTTTATATGGTCCATATCAGTCATCAGTTCAACCTGTAAAATATAGTCATCGCCATACGAGCCTCTCGCTCGTACGGTAAATCTTCAATCTCGTCACACAAGCTCCAAATGCTTATGTGGTATATGATGAAGTATGCCTATCTTCAAGAAGTATGCCATGTGGTGTAGTTCAAAATTAATTGTTACTATCCTATGGCAACATTTATTAATTACACACAGAACAACCAACACTCCGCATCCAATGGCAGTCACAGGAGTTGATATAATAATAAAATTGCGCATCCAACTCATTAAGGTTTACCTATTTATCGGGCACGCAAATGAAATCTTTGCTCAACGGCTAATCCATTTTCTTGTTCAAACATATATAATGCACATGTATATATTTCTATCTATTTTTAAATCAGTTCAGTGTGTGATTTAATCAAATAAATCCCACCATTCATCCTCTTATTAATTAAATTAACTATCGTTTTAATAATTTAATAAATCAAATTCACAATCATGCAACACAAACTACAATCCAATTTATTTTTAACTTTTCAAAAATGTACCAATCAATTCATATACTCTTTTAAAATCATGCAGACTATAGAACTAAAGGCGTACATTCATGGAAAGAAAATAACAACAGAGTAGAGAATTAAATGGTAATGCAAAGTATGGTAAATGTACCTTGCACCGGAGTCAATCAGAGATATCCACTCGAAACCTAGGATAGGCTTTTTGAATGCTCCCCTCAGTTTCCCAAGTACAATCTTACGAATCTCCACTCCATTGCACTTTGACTAAGTGAACCTTCTTGTTCCTCAGTTCTTTGGTTTCTTTGCCAATGATTTTTAGCAGCTTTCTTCTCACAGCCAACTCTGGAGTAATTTTAATATCCTGTTGGGGGGCTTCTTCCACGATTAAGTCTGGATCGTGAACGTGCTGTAACGACCCAGAAAATCTGAACCAATTTAAAATTTTTGAATTGGCTAAAATAATGGATTTTAAATATTTAAAATAAATATTTTAGCTAATGGCAATGAAAAGTTAGTTGAATCGACAATTGAAAACGAATATAATCAATTATAATTATAAACAAGGCTTGAAAAGGCGCTGTAGTTTCAAAAATTAAATTCAAACTTTGCCAGGCTGTACCGGGTGCAAAACCATCTGGATTTTAGTGAAACCAAAAATATTTAAATCTGTTAGTGAATACCTTTCTAACGAATCTGAAAAATCGAATTTTCATAGCAAAAAGCAAAAGTTATGGCCGAATGAATTTTCAGAAAGGTCGCTATGAAATTTAAATAGCCCGTGAAATTGGCCATTTTGCATACGACCTCAGAATTCGACGAAACCACTTTTGTTGGATCCGGGAGGTGAAGTTATTGCTAGGTTTCAAATTTCAAAATTTTTGAAGCTAATATGTCAGCATGGCAAAAGAAAATGTGCTTTGGTCAATTACAGTTAAATTGGATCGACCAGAAATGGGCCTTTTTGCAAACGGTCTCAGAATTCGACGAAACTAATTTTGTTAGGACCGTATCATCAAAACATAGCTAGATTTATTTTTCTGGAATTTTTCGAATCAGTTTGTGGCCCTAGCAAATTGAAATGTACGTTTAAATTGAATATACTGATTTCTATTTTAATTTTGAGGAAAACTGATTGTAATGGTCGAATTGGCTTACGAAACATATCCCATTTTGTTCGGAATGGGAGTATTTAGCTGGGGGCGACAGTCGTTGGGTTTGATTTGGAGTTCAGACCATTGAACAAGCAAAAATTGAATTTAGTAAAATAGAATAATAATTAAATAGTATAAATAACCCCTCCCAATCAAAAAAAAAACCCTAACGCATCCTCTTCCAGCCGCCAACCAAATCGAGGGCTCAAAATGACGGATTTTCTCCCCTCAACCGTTTCTTCTCCGAGCGATTTTAATCCCAATTCTTAAAACAAAATTGGTAGAGCATCTCCAGATCTATAATTCCATAAAGGTTTGATAAAAAACTGTGGACTAAGCTGTTCAAAGTTGACGTCCAAAGGCCACTACTTCGCCGGCGGTTCTAGGGTTCGTGGGACGTGCGAGCGGCCGACGGTTTCTGGTGATGATGGAGCACGTGGAGGTGCTTCTAAAGGTAGTTGTTGATCGACGGTAGAGCCACTGTGGTGGCGGGCGCAGGCAATTCTTGGATGGCGACTTTGGGTTTTGGCTCCAGAACGTGAACAAGGAAGAAAAGGGGTTTAGACCCTAATTAATGTAATTAATTATATTTAATTTTATTTAAAATGTTGAAATGTTTAAATGACTATAATTTGTGCAAAAGGAAATGAAATGCAGTGATTTCAGATGCGATGGAATCGCGGTGACGAGAGCTTCACAACAAAACTGACCGCATCCAAAACTGAGCACGTTGGAATTTTAGAAAAATTCAAACCCGAAATATTCAGAAATTCAGAAATAAAACCCAATGTGAGAATTCTCTCACTATAAATTTTCTTGTACAGTTATTTATATTATAACTGCATATCTGAACTGTTCACATACGTCCATAGACCATGGACGATTTATTTGATTATGTTGTGACTGTGAATTGTATATATATACGAAATGTGAAATGTGATATTTCTGATTTAAAAACAATATGGAAAACGACGATGTATAAATTATATAGTCGATGTATGAGTTATATAAGCGTTGTACACCTCATGTATAAGCGTTGTATAAGTTGTACGTTCGATGTATAAGTTGTATATGCGTTGTAAAAATTATATATGTGTTGAAATAAAAGTAAATTGCTATATATATATATATATATATATATATATATATATATATACATACGCCCCTCGTCCACAAACCATGGACGATATTTATTGATTGTGATTGGTGTGAAAATTGATTGATAGCGAATGATTATTTGGGATTGTTTGTAGTTGATATTGATTGATTGAGGTTGAAATATACCGTTTTGTGGTTGAGAAATATTTGGTTGAAACCACATAGGATTAGTTTGTGGAAATGAAATAAATATATACATGCCGCCTGCGTGCGAACTAGATGCATGATCCCCATTGTCAAAAACCGCGAGGTTTTAAGGTAGAGCGAGGAGTCGTACTAGGGACGGTCCCGGTTTTAACTACCCTGCCGTTATGCTGCCGAAATTTTGAATAATATTCGTGTGTTTGAATTATTTTCATCTGCTTAAACTATATTTATTCATTGAATAGAAAACCTTCATGTGTTGAATTGACATTCATTCGTTGATTAGAAATTCATGTGTTGAATGGTATTCGCGTTTTAAATATAAAAATCACATTTCTATCTATATATCGAAATTATAGAAAACCTTCATGTGTTGAATTGATATTCATTCGTTGATTAGAAATTCATGTGTTGAATGGTATTCATATTTTGAAATAAATTGTTTGATAATAAAAATCACCTTTTATCGACTATATGAACTGTGTAAAATAATCTCATTTTGAAAGAAATTGTTTTATAAGAAAAAAAATCCTATTTTTATCACCAATATAAGATATATAAAATAATAGTGTTTTGAAATGAGTTGTTTTACAATAAAAATCACATTTTAATTATATGCGTAAATCGTTGAAATGTGAAGTGTTAAAAATAGCCACTTGTTCAAATAAATATATATATGAGTTGAAATATTCATTAATTAGCTAATGATATGATTTGTACCTATGTATGTAACATTAGAATGAATGGTGTTTTTAAACCAAATAGAAATCAAATATGAAGTTGAATAGAAAATGATAAATGATAAGAAATATATATATGTACATGCATATTCATTGAACAGGTTATAGCAAAGGGGCTAGAGAAGAGGAATAAAATTTTGTGCTTGACAAATAGGTACACATTTACTGTTTTGTTTGGGTGATGATTTTATGAGCCTGTTGGCTAGCCGTTTGGCTATTTCTTTTTCTTTTTGAGATTAGAAGGACCGGGAAAGCTATTTGCGATTTCCCGATGCTCCCGGTGCAGGGGAGGTTATGGCGAAATTTTCCAAAATTTTAAGGCGTTAGTAAAATATTTGAAGTGAAAACGATATTGAAATCATTGAATGAACTATATTTATATAATTATATAAATATAAATAAAATTAAAACGAAATGTAGTCGTGCAGTTCACATTTTGAAACCATGATTTCAAACAACTAGTGCGGGAAATCCGACCATTGGATTTTCCCGAAACCTCAACCGTCGGGTTCGCCTGGGAAATATCTTCCCAACGGCACCAACCTTGTAAAAATCCAACGGTTGGATTGTCTGGATTGTATAATTCAAATCTGATGAAAAATAGCGCCAGAAGCGATTATATTTATATATATATGTAAATATAATTATATATTTAATCGAATAACGACGCTGCAGTTCGTATTTTGAAATCGAAAATTCAAACGATTGTACCGGGAGATCCGACCGTCGGATTTTCCTGAAACTGGAACCGTTGGATTCGTTTTGAAAAGACCTTTCTAATGATGTAAATTTTGTGAAGATCCAATGGTTAGATTTTCAGATATGTGTAAATCAAATCTGGAGAAAAACAGCGCCACGGCCGCGCTATGGCCCGAAGCGTCGTTTTGAGTAAATTGGCTACTTTAAAATAAATAAAAATAGCGATAAATCGTTATAAAATACCATAAACAATATGGAATGGAAATAAACTGAATTTGCTCGATTTATGTGGCTTTTGATGGTTGAATGTGTTTGGTGTGAAAATTACATTAAAAAACAAAATTGGTGTTGTCGAATAATTTAACCATTGAAATAAATTGATTTGAAATTCTAAATATACGTGAATTATTTGAAAATGCCGAGTTAATTCTCATTTCAAATAATTGACCGACGATTAAAAGTCGAAGATGAAGACGGTGGTAGAAGACCGGAGATCTTCACCTCGTTTGGATGGTAACCGAGGTCCTGATTGGGAGGCATCCCGAAATATGGATAATGAGTGGTGATCGTCCAGACATACGTGGTGATCGATTGGTTTGCGAGATATTTAGTGCCTCCGGTTTCGTTCAGACCCAGAACGGACTTGTAAATGGACTGTGTGTCTAACATTGGATTTTATTCTGTGTCAATTGATCTCTGTTAAATATACATCTGTTTGGAGGCGGAGAATTTATTCTTTTGCTTAACAACCTTCTCTGAAACGCACGAGCTCAGAGGTTGTATATCGATGGACATCAGTCGCATGGCATGAATGGCCTGTGTGGCATGCTAAGATGCAGTAATCAGGGCTTCAGTTGAAAAGCAAAGTCTTGTGGTGATGATCAAAGCACCGCCAGTGTGGCGTGGCTTTGTGTATAATGTAAAATCGCGAGCCTCACACCCCGGTATGAACCAGAAACGGGAGAGGACATCAGGGAGGGCCTGCGTTTCTTTCTAGCTAGGGTGGTGTCAGTGACCTACCAGCCCTGACATTTATATACTTTTCACCTATGTGGTTGTTGCTGTTGCGAGGCGCCTCGGTTTGATCGGGCAATTCGGGTCCGATGGAGTCATTCGTTGGCTCGTTTACGCCCCAAAGGGCGGGGAAACGCAGTGTTCAGGAATTTTAATCCACATCGGTGGACCGGCCCTGACGATCCAAGGGTTACTCGAGCTCTGATCCTGAGGGGCGGGCTAGAGCGTCTCGAATTCGGTAAGGACTATCTTTTGCCTTGGTTCATGACGGAAATCCAATTTCCAATTACGTGACTGTGCGGTTTTGATTGTATACCTATATATATGGCGACATAGTGGTATGGGGCATTAATGCCGTCTATGATTGATAGTTATGATTTGAAATTGTTTTCAAAACATATAAACACTAGCAATAATATCAAATGCCTTTGTTTTATTCGTATCAAGCATATTTTGGTCGTTATAAGGAAAAAACTCTATCCTCAGGTTTGCGTTGCATTGTGTGATGGGAACTGAGTCTTATAATGGCTTCACTTTTATAAAAAGCTTTACGATGTTTAAAAGAAAGATTTGTTTTAAAGCACTGGCAATCCGATGGAGTAAACCCATACCACGAAAGTGGCGTGGTCCTGTGATTAGCCAAATTATATATGTGTTGAGTAGATTTCTCATACCAGTCCCATGACTGACTCGTAGTTTGTTGCACTTTCAAACTCGGGTGCCCCTTTTTCTACACGGGCAGCCTTGTATTCAGGTTTAGCTGGTTCTTTCTGGATAGCTGGAGTTAAAGATGGATTCTATCATTTATCTCTTTTTATGTTGTTCAGCTCCTATTGTACATATTTTGTTTGTTTTCCGATGTAGACATTTATGTATAGCTGAACTGTATTTGTACTAAGTAAGATCCTGTATACTGTGTAACTCTGATGATTACTTTATCCAGTATATTTTATTGTTCATTATCTGGTGTATTTATTTAATTCTGTTCTGCTATTATATGTTTCTGTGTTATATTCAAAAGATAACCCTTGTTTCCGTTAGAACGGGATTTCGGGTCGTCTCAACGTGGTATCAGAGCTTTGGTTAAGCTTAGTTCTGGAATATAACATTTGAACGAACTCGTCAGAAATAGAACCAGTAGTGTTCTAGGACGGGTAACTCAATACAGATAGGATCAGTAATATCGTAGTATGAGTAAAGCAGAATGAAATTACACCTCGATAGACACATTTACAGTTGAAGTATATGTTTCTATGTTTGAAAATTTTCTTTTCTATGACCTGATACTTGATCTGCTAATTGCAGAAGTACTAGAAAAATGAGTGCCAGAAACAGAAGGAATATAGAACCCGATCTAGAGGCTCTATTAAAGAGATATCGAAATCTGAACGGGGCACAGTTCTCGGGCAATGAATCTATAATTCAAACTCAAGCTTGGATGAGTTCTGTCGAAAGAATATTTGAGCGTATCCAGCTGAGGGATGACCAGAAACGGTTAGTAGCATCTTGGGCGCTCAAATAAGAAGCTTTAATCTGGTGGGAAACGATCATCAAAGATAATCCAGAGGGTGATATCACCTGGGTCAGATTCAAAGTGATTTTCCTAGAAAGATTTACTCCTCCCGAAGCAACCGAGAGATTATGTGATGAATTTTCTTATTTGATACAAGGTGATATGACCATCCCAGAATATCATAAGAAGTTCAACGAACTTGCTCACTTTGCCCCTCACCTGATTCAAGATCCAAAGAGGAAAAATCTAAGATTTATTCATGGCCTACAAAGGAGATATCAGAATAGTGTAATGAGGAATGTGAAGCTTCCTTTCGCTGAAATGATATACATGGCTTATCAGTATGAAGATCTCCATAAGAAAGGAAGGTTACGCGACGAAGAAGAAGTCGATTCTAGTGACAAAGAAGAGTCGGAAACTGATATTCCTGAAGCCAGTGCGAGGTCTGAGGTCAATAAGAGGCCCAGTGCCATGAGAAAAAGGGCCGAATCTGGGAATATGACCGCCACGTGCTCAAGCTGTAATATGAAAGGACATTTGGCGATAAGTTGTAAATCTTGGAACCAACGAAGCAAGAATAAGTTCCCACCCAAGAAGGGATTTCCAGAGAATAGGAAATGTGGTGGATGTCATCAGTCGGGTCATCTTTTAAAGGCCTGCCCGCCATTCAGAAAGACTGAAATAGTTCAAGTAAATGAAGTAGCAGAAACTTCCGAGCCCTCGGCTAGACAAGAAAGGGCTGATGTTTTAGAAGGCACGCTAACTGTCAAAAACATTCCAGTCAAAGTACTGTTTGACACAGGCGCGTCACGAAGCTTTATAGCAAAGAGTGTAGTCAAGAAGTTGAATTTAAATGTGAATAAGCTCAAAGAACCAATGACTGTCCAAAATCCAGTTGGGGGTTCCATCGGTCTCAGTTGGGCTTGTGCAGTACCTGTCTCTTTTTCCTACTATAAATTCCCTACTATCTCTATGGTCATGAATTTTAATGAATTCGATCTTATTCTGGGACTGGATTGGCTAACCAAATATAAGGCAGAGGTTAGATGCACCGAGAGAGTTGTTAGGGCAAAGATTAAATCAGGGAGTTATATAACCATACCATGTGAAGGTCAGAATGCTAATAGAAAGGACTTCTGGGAAGCTTTGAATGTTTCTCCAGCCCAAATAGAAAATGTCCCTGAAACCACAGAGAATATTCCCGACCTCATCAAAGATATTCCTGTCATCAAGAATTATGCGGATGTGTTTGAAGAAGTTGTTCGGTTACCTCCGCAAAGAGAAATAGATTTCAAAATTGCTTTAATTCTGAATGCAAGGCCGGTAGTTCACGCTATTCGAAGAATGTCCTTGAAAGAGAAGGAGGAATTAGACAATCAAACACGACAGCTAGTATGGAAGGGTCTGATCAGGCCTAGTTTCTCTGATTGGGGAGCAGCAGTGGTATTTGTCCCAAAATCTGACGGTACTCTATGTCTGTGCGTGGACTATCGTGATCTGAACAAGCAGACCATAAAGAACAAGTATCCATTGCCGCGAATAGATGATTTGTTGGATCGATTAAATGGAGCACAAGTATTTTCACGAATGGACCTAGCTACAGGCTTCCATCAACTTCGAATTGCCGAAGAGTGTGTTCCAATGACAGCGTTCAGAGGCCCCGACTTATTCTACGAGTGGTTAGTAATGCCGTTCGGTTTATGTAACGCTCCAGCTTACTTCGTCGATCTGATGAATAGAGTGTTCAGAGGGGTTTTGAATAAATTTGTTCTGGTTTTCATTGACGATATTCTAATCTTCTCAAAAATCAAAGGCCGAACATGAAAAGCATCTGGAACAGGTTCTAGAAATTCTGAGACGGAATGTATTAAAAGCCAAGTTTTCCAAATGTATATTCTGGCAAGATGAAGTGAAATTTCTGGGCCACGTCGTATCGAAAGACGGAATCGCTGTGGATCCAAGCAAAATCACAGCTATTCAGAATTGGAAACAGCCCAGAACTCCCACTGAAGTTCGCAGTTTTCTCGGATTGGCTAGCTATTACCGAAAGTTCGTTAAAGACTTTTCGAAGATATCTGGTCACTTAACGAAGCTTACAAAGAAGCATTCTAAATTCAAATGGACTCCAGAAAGTGAGGAGGCTTTTGATGAGCTAAAGTTAAGACTAACGACTGCTCCAGTGTTAACCATCATCGATGGCAACCAGGATTTAAAAGTCTAGACTGATGCTTCTAGAGAAGGCCTTGGCGCAGTGTTAATGCAAAGGGGTCAAGTGATTGCCTATGCTAGCCGTCAACTGAAGCCGCACGAGAAAAACTATGTAACTCATGATCTTGAGTTATTGGCTATCATATTCTCTTTGAAAATCCGGAGACACTATCTTCTGGGTGAGAGATTTGAACTGTTTACAGATCACCAGTCGTTAGAGTATCTGTTCACTCAAAAGGACTTGAATTTGAGGCAGCAACGTTGGCTGGAGTTTCTTGCCGCATATGACTTTGAAATTATATATACTCCAGGAAAAGCCAATGTCGTGGCTGATGCGCTGAGCCGAAAGAATGTAATGATCGCCAGCTTTATTATCACGACATCCTTGATTAACAAAATATCTATTCTTCAGAAGGAGGATAATTTTATTAAAGATATGATCAAAAGGATTCAGAAAGGCGAACCCTCGTGTTTTCAAATAGATAACGACGAGACCTTGAGATTGAAAGGAAGGATTTGTGTTCCCGACGTCCCAGAGTTAAAAAGGGAAGTGTTAGACGAGTGTCACAAGTCCAAGCTGAGTATTCATCCTGGTGTGGCCAAAATGTACAACGATCTCAAAAGAACATTCTGGTGGAAGGCAATGAAAAGAGATGTTTCAATATACGTTAGCCGATGCCCTACTTGCCAGCTAGTCAAGAGTGACCAACAAAAATTGGTTGGATTATTGCAACCGCTGGAAGTTCCGGGTTGGAAGTGGGAACATATTTTTATGGATTTCAATGATGGTCTGCCCAGAACCTGAAAAGGAAATGACAGTATTTGGGTGATCGTAGATCGTTTCACGAAGACCGCCCATTTCATACCTGTCATATCAAATAGAACCGCTCAGAGTCTGGCGCAGGTATACTTCAGGGAAATAGTTAGACTACATAGAGTGCCGCTCAGTATAGTCAGTGATAGAGATACAATATTCACTAGTAAATTCTGGGAAGCATTTGAAGTCGAGCTGGGAACGAAGTTGAACCTGAGCACCGCTTATCATCCTCAGACAGACGGTCAGACTGAGAGGGTGAATCGTATTTTAGAAGATCTATTGCGGGCTTGTGTTATAGATTTCGGTGGATCATGGGAAGACCATCTTCATTTGGCTGAATTCTCTTATAACAACTGCTACCAGGCGAGTCTGACAATGTCGCCATTCGAAGCATTGTACGGTAGACCGTGCCGATCTCCTGCTTGTTGGGTCAAGCCAGGAAATAGACTTGTGTTGGGTCCTGATATGATTCGAGAAGCTGCCGACAAAGTCGATTTTATTAAGAAGCGATTACTCGCCGCTCAAAGCCGACAAAAGAGCTATGCCGATAAATGAAGAAGAGATATATCCTTTGAAGTTGGCGACTACGTATATTTGAAAGTATCGCCGATGAGAGGAGTTATCCGGTTCGGTAAAACTGGAAAGTTGGCGCCCACATTCATTGGTCCGTTTCCTATTCTGGAACGGATCGGAACTCTCGCTTATAGGGTTAAACTGCCTGATTGGCAACCTGGAGTTCATGATGTATTTCACATATCTCAACTTCGAAAGCACGTTCATGATCCAGACTTAATCGTGGAAGAAGCAGCTCAACAGGATATTGAAATTACTCCCGAATTAGCTGTGAGGCGAGAGCCGCTAAAGATTATTGGCAAAGAAACCAAAGAGCTGAGGAACAAGAAGGTTCACTTAGTCAAAGTGCAATGGAGTGGAGATCCGCGAGATTGTACTTGGGAAACTGAGGAGAGCATTCAGAAAGCTTATCCTAGATGCCGAGTAGATATCTCTGATTGACTCTGGTGCAAGGTACATTTACCCTTCTTTGCACTACCATTCAATTCTCTACTCTATTGTTATTTTCTTTTCATGGATGTTCACTTTTAATTCTATAGTCTGAATGATTTTAAAAGAATATAGAAGTTGATCAGTATATTTTTGAAAGGTTAAAACGATTTGATTGTTGGTTGTGTTGTGTGATTGTAGATTTATCAAACCACTTTCGACTTTGTTCCTTTTCGGGGACGAAAAGTTTTAAGCGGGGGAGATTGTAATGACCCAGAAAATCTGAACCAATTTAAAATTTTTGAATTGGCTAAAATAATGTATTTTAAATATTTAAAATAAATATTTTAGCTAATGGCAATGAAAAGTTAGTTGAATCGACAATTGAAAACGAATATAATCAATTATAATTATAAACAAGGCTTGAAAAGGCGCTGCAGTTTCAAAAATTAAATTCAAACTTTGCCGGGCTGTACCGGGTGCAAAACCATCCGGATTTTAGTGAAACCAAAAATATTTAAATCTGTTAGTGAATACCTTTCTAACGAATCTGAAAAATCGAATTTTCATAGCAAAAAGCAAAAGTTATGGCCGAATGAATTTTCAGAAAGGTCGCTATGAAATTTAAATAGCCCGTGAAATTGGCCATTTTGCATACGACCTCGGAATTCAACGAAACCACTTTTGTTGGATCTGGGAGGTAATTTTATTGCTAGGTTTCAAATTTCATAATTTTTGAAGCTAATATGTGAGCATGGCAAAAGAAAATGTGTTTTGGTCAATTATAATAAAATTGGATCGACCAGAAATGGGCCTTTTTGCAAACGGTCTCAGAATTCGCCGAAACTAATTTTGTTAGGACCGTATCATCAAAACATAGCCAGATTTATTTTTTTGGAATTTTTCGAATCAGTTTGTGGCCCTAGCAAATTAAAATGTACGTTTAAATTGAATATACTGATTTCTATTTTAATTTTGAGGAAAAATGATTGTAATGGTCGAATTGGCTTACGAAACATATCCCATTTTGTTCTGAATGGGGGTATTTAGCTGGGGGCGACAGTCGTTGGGTTTGGTTTGGAGTTCAGACCATTGAACAAGCAAAAATTGAATTTAGTAAAATAGAATAATAATTAAATAGTATAAATAACCCCTCCCAAACAAAAAAAAAACCCTAACGCATCCTCTTCCAGCCGCCAACCAAATCGAGGGCCCAAAATGACGGATTTTCTCCCCTCAACCGTTTCTTCTCCGAGCGATTTTAATCCCAATTCTTAAAACAAAATTGGTAGAGCATCTCCATATCTATAATTCCATAAAGGATTGATAAAAAACCGTGGACTAAGTTGTTCAAAATCGACGTCCAAAGGCCACTACTTCACCGGCGGTTCTAGGGTTCGTGGGACGTGCGAGCGGCCGGCGGTTTCTGGTGATGATGGAGCACGTGGAGGCGCTTCTAAAGGTAGTTGTTGATCGACGGTAGAGCCACTGTGGTGGCGGGCGCAGGCAATTCTTGGATGGCGACTTTGGGTTTTGGCTCCAGAACGTGAACAAGGAAGAAAAGGGGTTTAGACCCTAATTAATGTAATTAATTATATTTAATTTTATTTAAAATGTTGAAATGTTTAAATGACTATAATTTGTGCAAACGGAAATGAAATGCAGTGATTTCAGATGCGATGGAATCGCGGTGACGAGAGCTTCACAACAAAACTGACCACATCCAAAACTGAGCACGTTGGAATTTTAGAAAAATTCAAACCCGAAATATTCAGAAATTCAGAAATAAAACCCAATGTGAGAATTCTCTCACTATAAATTTTCTTGTACATTTATTTGTATTATAACTGCATATCTGAACTGTTCACATACGTCCATAGACCATGGACGATTTATTTGATTATGTTGTGACTGTGAATTGTATATATATACGAAATGTGAAATGTGAGATTTCTGATTTAAAAACAATATGGAAAACGACGATGTATAAATTATATAGTCGATGTATGAGGTATATAAGCGTTGTACACCTCATGTATAAGCGTTGTATAAGTTGTACGTTCGATGTATAAGTTGTATATGCGTTGTAAAAATTATATATGTGTTGAAATAAAAGTAAATTGCTATATATATATATACGCCCCTCGTCCACAAACCATGGACGATATTTATTGATTGTGATTGGTGTGAAAATTGATTGATAGCGAATGATTGTTTGGGATTGTTTGTGGTTGATATTGATTGATTGAGGTTGAAAATACCGTTTTGTGGTTGAGAAATATTTGGTTGAAACCAAATAGGATTAGTTTGTGGAAATGAAATAAATATATACATGCCGCCTGCGTGCGAACTAGATGCATGATCCCCATTGTCAAAAACCGCGAGGTTTTAAGGTAGAGCGAGGAGCCGTACTAGGGACGGTCCCGGTTTTAACTACCTTGCCGTTATGCTGCCGAAATTTTGAATAATATTCGTGTGTTTGAATTATTTTCATCTGCTTAAACTATATTTATTCATTGAATAGAAAACCTTCATGTGTTGAATTGACATTCATTCGTTGATTAGAAATTCATGTGTTGAATGGTATTCGCGTTTTAAATATAAAAATCACATTTCTATCTATATATCGAAACTATAGAAAACCTTCATGTGTTGATTGATATTCATTCGTTGATTAGAAATTCATGTGTTGAATGGTATTCATATTTTGAAATAAATTGTTTGATAATAAAAATCACCTTTTATCGACTATATGAATTGTGTAAAATAATCTCATTTTGAAAGAAATTGTTTTATAAGAAAAAAAATCCTATTTTTATCACCAATATTAGATATATAAAATAATAGTGTTTTGAAATGAGTTGTTTTACAATAAAAATCACATTTTAATTATATGTGTGAATCGTTGAAATGTGAAGTGTTAAAAATAGCCACTTGTTCAAATAAATATATATATGAGTTGAAATATTCATTAATTAGCTAATGATATGATTTGTACCTATGTATGTAACATTAGAATGAATGGTGTTTTTAAACCAAATAGAAATCAAATATGAAGTTGAATAGAAAATGATAAATGATAAGCTCTATATATATGTACATGCATATTCATTGAACAGGTTATAGCAAAGGGGCTAGAGAAGAGGAATAAAATTTTGTGCCTGACAAATAGGTACACATTTACTGTTTTGTTTGGGTGATGATTTTATGAGCCTGTTGGCTAGCCGTTTGGCTATTTCTTTTTCTTTTTGAGATTAGAAGGACCGGGAAAGCTATT
The DNA here is from genome assembly GCA_030737875.1 of Allium sativum. Lineage (NCBI taxonomy): Eukaryota > Viridiplantae > Streptophyta > Magnoliopsida > Asparagales > Amaryllidaceae > Allium > Allium sativum. The sequence continues at coordinate 848,205,061 of CM060918.1, forward strand.
TGCGATTTCCCGATGCTCCCGGTGCAGGGGAGGTTATGGCGAAATTTTCCAAAATTTTAAGGCGTTAGTAAAATATTTGAAGTGAAAACGATATTGAAATCATTGAATGAACTATATTTATATAATTATATAAATATAAATAAAATTAAAACGAAATGTAGTCGTGCAGTTCACATTTTGAAACCATGATTTCAAACAACTAGTGCGGGAAATAAGACCATTGGATTTTCCCGAAACCTCAACCGTCGGGTTCGCCTGGGAAATATCTTCCCAACGGCACCAACCTTGTAAAAATCCAACGGTTGGATTGTCTGGAATGTTTAATTCAAATCTGATGAAAAACAGCGCCAGAAGCGATTATATTTATATATATATAAATATAATTATATATTTAATCGAATAACGACGCTGCAGTTCGTATTTTGAAATCGAAAATTCAAACGATTGTTCCGGGAGATTCGACAGTCGGATTTTCCTGAAACTGGAACCGTTGGATTCGTTTTGAAAAGACCTTTCTAATGATGTAAATTTTGTGAAGATCCAACGGTTAGATTTTTAGATATGTGTAAATCAAATCTGAAGAAAAACAGCGCCACGGCTGCGCTATGGCCCGAAGCGTCGTTTTAAGTAAATTGGCTACTTTAAAATAAATAAAAACAGCGATAAGTCGTTATAAAATACCATAAACAATATGGAATGGAAATAAACTGAATTTGCTCGATTTATGTGGCTTTTGATGGTTGAATGTGTTTGGTGTGAAAATTACATTAAAAAACAAAATTGGTGTTGTCGAATAATTTAACCATTGAAATAAATTGATTTGAAATTCTAAATATGCGTGAATTATTTGAAAAGGCCGAGTTAATTCTCATTTCAAATAATTGACCGACGATTAAAAGTCGAAGATGAAGACGGTGGTAGAAGACCGGAGATCTTCACCTCGTTTGGACGGTAACCGAGGTCCTGATTGGGAGGCATCCCGAAATATGGATAATGAGTGGTGATCGTCCATACGTACGTGGTGATCGATTGGTTTGCGAGGTATTTAGTGCCTCCGATTTCGTTCAGACCCAGAACGGACTTGTAAATGGACTGTGTGTCTGACATTGGATTTTATTCTGTGTCGATTGATCTCTGTTAAATATACATCTGTTTGGAGGCGGAGAATTTATTCTTTTGCTTAACAACCTTCTCTGAAACGCACGAGCTCAGAGGTTGTATATCGATGGACATCAGTCGCATGGCATGAATGGCCTATGTGGCATGCTAAGATGCAGCAATCAGGGCTTCAGTTGAAAAGCAAAGTCTTGCGGTGATGATCAAAGCACCGCCAGTGTGGCGTGGCTTTGTGTATAATGTAAAATCGCGAGCCTCACACCCCAGTATGAACCAGAAACGGGAGAGGACATCAGGGAGGGCCTGCGTTTCTTTCTAGCTAGGGTGGTGTCAGTGACCTACCAGCCCTGACATTTATATACTTTTCACCTATGTGGTTGTTGCTGTTGCGAGGCGCCTCGATTTGATCGGGCAATTCGGGTCCGATGGAGTCATTCGTTGGCTCGTTTACGCCCCAAAGGGCGGGGAAACGCAGTGTTCAGGAATTTTAATCCACATCGGTGGACCGGCCCTGACGATCCAAGGGTTACTCGAGCTCTGATCCTGAGGGGCGGGCTAGAGCGTCTCGAATTCGGTAAGGACTATCTTTTGCCTTGGTTCATGACGGAAATCCAATTTCCAAATACGTGACTGTGCGGTTTTGATTGTATACCTATATATATGGCGACATAGTGGTATGGGGCATTAATGCCGTCTATGATTGATAGTTATGATTTGAAATTGTTTTCAAAACATATAAACACTAGCAATAATATCAAATGCCTTTGTTTTATTCGTATCAAGCATATTTTGGCCGTTATAAGGTAAAAACTCTATCCTCAGGTTTGCGTTGCATTGTGTGATGGGAACTGAGTCTTATAATGGCTTCACTTTTATAAAAAGCATTACGATGTTTAAAAGAAAGATTTGTTTTAAAGCACTGGCAATCCGATGGAGTAAACCCGTTCCACGAAAGTGGCGTGGTCCTGTGATTAGCCAAATTATATATGTGTTGAGTAGATTTCTCATACCAGTCCCATGACTGACTCGTAGTTTGTTGCACTTTCAAACTCGGGTGTCCCTTTTTCTACACGGGCAGCCTTGTATTCAGGTTTAGCTGGTTCTTTCTGGATAGCTGGAGTTGAAGATGGATTCTATCATTTATCTCTTTTTATGTTGTTCAGCTCCTATTGTACATATTTTGTTTGTTTTCAGCTGTAGACATTTATGTATAGCTGAACTGTATTTGTACTAAGTAAGATCCTGTATACTGTGTAACTCTGATGATTACTTTATCCAGTATATTTTATTGTTCATTATCTGGTGTATTTATTTAATTCTGTTCTGCTATTATATGTTTCTGTGTTATATTCCAAAGATAACCCTTGTTTCCGTTAGAACGGGATTTCGGGTCGTCTCACGTGCTTTCGAAGTTAAGATACATGAAATACATCATGCACTCCAGGCAACCCATCAGGCAATTGAACCTTATATGCGAGAGTTCCAATCCGATCAAGAATAGGAAACGGACCAATGAATTTAGGCCCCAATTTCCCTATTTTACCAAACCGGATAACTCCTCTAATCGGAGATACTTTCAAGTATACATAGTTGCCAACAACAAATGATATATCTCTTCTTCTCTTATCTGCATAGCTTTTCTGTCGGCTTTGGGCGGCTAGTAATCGTTTCTTAACGAAATTGACTTTGTCTACAGCATCACGAATCATATCTGGCCCCAATACAAGTCTATTACCAGGTTCAACCCAACAAGCAGGGGATCGGCACAGTCTACCATACAATGCTTCGAATGGTGACATTTTCAGGCTCGCTTGGTAACTGTTGTTGTATGAGAATTCGGCCAAATGCAAATGGTCTTTCCACGATCCGCCAAAATCGATAATACAAGCCCGCAATAAATCTTCAAAAATACGATTCACCCTCTTGGTCTGACCGTCCGTTTGAGGATGATATGCGGTGCTCAAGTTCAGTTTCATTCCCAACTCTGCTTGGAATGCTTCCCAGAATTTACTAGCAAAAATCGGGTCACGATCACTAACGATGCTCATGGGAACTCCGTGCAGTCTAACAATTTCCTTGAAATATACCTATGCCAGACTCTGGGCAGTTCTATTCGATTTGATAGGTATGAAATGGGAGGTCTTCGTGATACGATCTACGATCACCCAAATACTGTCATTTCCCTTCCTGGTTCTGGTCAAACCATCTATGAAATCCATAGAAATCTGTTCCCATTTTCCACTTGGCACTTCTAAAGGTTGCAACAATCCAGCGAGTTTTTTCTGATCGCTTTTGACTTGCTGACAGGTGGGACACCGGCTAACATATATGGAGATATCTCTTTTCATTGCCTTCCACCAGAAAGTTCGCTTGAGGTCATTATACTTTTTGCTAACCCCTGGGTGGATACTCAGCTTGGACTTGTGGCATTCATCAAGAACTTCTCTTTTAAGCTCGGAGATGTTGGGAACACAATTTCTTCCTTTTAATCTAAGAATTCCCTCATTTTCCACTTGGAAACTAGATGCATCGCCTTTTCGAATTCTTTTGATCATCTCATTAACAAAATTATCATCTTTCTATAGAATGGAGATCTTGTCAATCAAGGAAGTCGTAACGATAAAGATGGTGATTATTACATTCTTTCTACTCAGCGCATCAGCCACTACATTGGCTATCCCTGGAGTGTACAAAATCTCAAAATCGTACGCCGCAAGAAATTCTAGCCAATGCTGCTGCCTTAGATTCAAATCCTTCTGGGTGAACAAATATTTCAATGACTGATGGTCCATATACAGTTCGAATTTCTCACCTAAAAGGTAGTACCTCCAAATTTTCAAAGCAAATACAATGGCTAACATCTCAAGATCATGAGGCACATAATTCTTCTCATGTGGTTTCAGCTAACGGCTAGCATAAGTAATCACTTGACCTCTTTGCATTAACACTACGCCAAGGCCTTCTCAATAAGCGTCAGTCCAGATTTTCAAGTTCTCATTGCCATTTATTATTGTTAACACTGAAGCATTCATCAGTTTTAATTTCAGCTCCTGGAAAGCTTCCTCACATACCGGAGTCCAATTGAATCTCGAATGTTTCTTAGTCAGTTTCGTTAAGGAACTGGATGTCTTCGCAAAATCCTTAATAAATTTTTGGTAATAACTGGCTAACCAGAGAAAACTTCTGACTTCTGCGGGCGTACGAGGCTTTTTCCAATTCTGAATAGCAGTGATTTTTCTGGGATCCACTAAAATTCCTTGCTTTGACACTACGTGGCCAAGAAATTTGACTTCTTCTTGCCAAAATGTACATTTGGAAAACTTTGCTTTCAACACATTCTTTTTGAGAATTTCTAACACTTGTTCCAAATGTTTTTCATGCTCGCTTTCTGACTTAGAGAAGATAAGGATATCATCAATGAAAACCTGAACAAATTTATTCAATACTTCTCTGAATACTCTGTTCATTAGATCGACGAAATAGGCTGGAGCGTTACATAAGCTGAACGACATTACTGACCACTCGTAGAATAAGTCTGGACCTCTGAATGCTGTCGAAGGAACACACTCCTCGGCGATACGAAGCTGATGGAAACCTGTAGCTAGGTCCATTCAAGAAAATACTTGTGCGCCTTTCAATCGATCCAACAAATCATCAATCCACGGCAACGGATATTTGTTTTTCAGCGTCTGCTTATTCATGTCACGATAGTCTACACATAATCTGAGAGTACCGTCTGACTTCGGGACAATTACCCCTGCTGCTCCCCAATCGGAGAAACTAGGTCTGATCAGACCCTTCCATACCAGGTGTCGAATCTGATTATCTAACTCATCTTTTTCCTTCAAGGTCATTCTTCGAATAGCGTGAACTACTGGCCTTGCATTTGGAACTAAGGAGATTTTGAAATCAATTTCTCTTTACGGAGGTAAGCTAACGACTTCTTCGAACACATCCGCATAGTTCTTGACAACAGGGATTTTTTCAATGTCGACCGGAATATTCTCCATAACGATAGGAACAGGTTCTATCTGAGTAGGAGATACATCTAAAGCTGCCCAAAAATCCTTTCTATTAGAATTCGGTCCTTCACATGGAATGGTTATATAGCCAAGCTTTGTTCTAACTCTCACAATTCTTTCTGCACAGTTAAGCTCCGCTTCATACTTAGTTAACCAATCCAATCCCAAAATAAGATTAAATCCTGAGAAGTTCATGACTATAAAGATAGTAGGGAATCGATAACAGGAAAAGGAAACCGTCACCCCACAAAGCCAACTAAGATCAAGGGAACCCCCAACTGGATTCTGAACCGTCATTGGTTCTTTAAGCTTTTTCAATTTCAAACCCAATTTCTTTACCACTTTAGTCGAAATAAAACTTCTTGATGCGCCTATATCAAATAGTAGAATTCATCATATAATCTCTCAGTTGCTTCGGGAGGAGTAAATTTTGCACTGAAAAGCTCTTTGAATCTATCCTAGGTGATATCACCTTATGGATTATCTTTAACAATTGAATCCCACCAGAACAAAGCTTCGTATTTGAGTGCCCAAGATGCAAGTAATCTTTTCTGGTCATCCCGCAGTTTTAAACCTTTAAAGATTTTCTCAGCGGAACGAATCCAAGCTTGAGTTTTAGCAATAGATTCTTCGCCCAAGAATAGTGCTCCACCTAGATTTCTATATTTCATAAATAGAGCTTCTATATCTGGGTCAGCATTCCTTCTGTTTCTGGCAATCATTTTATAGTACTTCTGCAAATAGCAGACCAAGTGTCAGGTCAACAGAAAAGATATTGTAAAGCATAGAGACAAATACTTGAATGTAAATGTGTCTATAGAGGTGCATTTTGTTCTGCTATACTCATACTAGGATATTACTGATCCTATCTATAATGAGTTACTCGACCTAGAGCACTGTTGGTTCTATTTCTAACGAGCTCGTTCATATGTTATATTCCAGGCTTAACCAAAGCTCTGATACCACGTTTGTGACGACCCCATTCCCGATAAGACGGTGGCACAGGTAATCTTTGGAATATAACACATAAACAGATAACGGCAGAACAGAAATAAATAAATACACCAGATAATGTACAATAAAATACACTGGATAAATATAATCATCAGAGTTACACAGTATATGGGATCATACTTAGTACAAAATACAGTTCAGCTATACACAAATGTCTATTGCGGAAAAGAAAACATAATATGTACAACAGGACCTGAACAACACAAAAAGAGATAAATGATAGAATCCATCTTCAGCTCCAGCTATTCAGAAAGAGCCTGCTAAAACCTGAATACAAGGATGCCCGTGTAGAAAAAGGGGCACCCGAGTTTGCAAGTGAAACAAACTACGAGTCAGTCATGGGACTGGTATGAGAAATCTACTTAACACATTTTCAAATATGGCTAATCACAGGACCACGCCGCTTTTGCGGAACGGGTTTACTCCATTAGATTGCCAGTGCTTTAAAACAAATAAATCTTTTAAACATCGCAATGCTTTTTATAAAAATGAAGCCATTATAAGACTCATTTCCCATCACACAATGCAACACAAACCGGAGGATAGAGTTTTACATTATAATGGCCAAATATGCTTGATACGAGGAAAACAAATCATTTGAAATGCAAATTTTATCGTTTAATTCTTAATTAGACTCCAACCGTAAACTAGTAGGAGAACGATTCCCTAGGTATCAACCCCGAAGGCCGAAACCAACATCGGACCAATACCAGGAAACCATCCGTCCTAGCTCGTTTCTAGTTAGTTTCTAATTTTAGATAAAATCATAAATATCAATCAGAGATGGCATGGGTACCATATGTCATGTCGCCATATATATATACAATCAAAACCGCACAGTGTCGTATTTGAAAATTGGATTTCCGTCATGAACCAAGGCAAAGGATAGTCCTTATCGAATTCGAGACTGTCTAGCCCGAGTCTTAGGATCAGAACGCATCGACCCTTGGATCTTCAGGGCCGGTCCACCGATGTGGATTAGACGAAATTCTGAACATTACGTCTCCCCACTCTGTGGGGCGTAAATGAGATAACGAATAGCTCCATCGGTTCGAGAACGACCGATATATCCGAGGCGCCTCACTATCCATCATCCACATAAGTAAAATGTCAGGCCGTATAAAAACACTAACACAACTCCTAGCTAGAAGGAAACGCATGTTCTCCCTGTAGTCCTCTACCGTTTCTAGTTCATAGAGGGGTGTGAGTTGCACCATTCATCGGACGTCGGAGAGAGGGAGGTTGTGGCGTTCGAGTGGTGTTGGTGGATCATTGGCAGGCGGCAAGAATTGAGGGGCAGTGGCGTTCTTTTTTTCTAGCAAACATCGGTTCGGCAGTTCTATATGGCTCTAGGAAGAACGACGATGGGAGCGGCCTTATTTTAATTTGGGAAAATATGGTTAAGTTAAGTATCACTTAGCTAATTTAATTATAAGTTTAAATTGTTAAATATATAAATGACCATAACTTGATCATACACCAACAGAATTCGATGAAACTGGTTCCGATGGAACCGTGGCAACGAGGGCTTCGTAGTGGAACAAACGCGGACAAGATTTGGAGCTACTGCAAATTTTGATTAAATTAAACATGTTGTTTTATTTAATTGAAAACAATCGTTATTCAAAACGATTTCAGAAACCAACCAAAGTGAGAATTCTCTCACTTTAAATTTTCTGTATAGTTATTTATTTCGTAACTGCATATATGAACTGCCCCACGTCGTCCACAAACCATGGACGACCTGTTTGATTGTATTCTATGTGAAAATTGATCGTGATGTAAAAGTGAAAATATCGTATATATTGAAAAGTGAAAATATCGTATATATTGAAAAGTGAAAATATCGTATATATTGAAAGTGAAAATATCGTATATATTGAAAAGTGAAAATATCGTATATATTGAAAAGTGAAAATATCGTATATATTGAAAGTGAAAATATTATATATATGAAATGTGAAAACGATATATATATGAAACGAAAACGATATATATATATATATATATGAAATGAGAACGATATATATATATGAGATGTGAAAATGATTTGACTGTTAAAAATATAATTTTTAACATATATATACACTGTATAAAATTGTCGTGTACATGGAATATTCAATTTTGATTAGAAATTGAATATGAAGTTGAAATCGTTTTGAAAACGAATTTAATACGATTTATAAAATATGTTTTAAAAGGAAATCGATGAAATATATATTATATATATAATATAATGGCCTGAATAGAACCCGCCGCGCTGCGGCAGTTCGCGAATTTCGACCATTGACTTCGAATGGACATTACGGGAGATCCGACCGTCGGATTCTCCTAAAACCAGAACCGTTGGGTTCATATCGAAAAGATATTTCCAAAGAATATGAGAAATTTGAAATCTAACGGTTGGATTTGGAATTATGTCCAAATCAAATTTGGAAAAGGTCGCTGTAAGTGCAGTTCGATTACCGTTGATGTAAATCGACTGTACGGGCCTTGATAAAATTATTAGAAATATCGATAATTTGTGTAAAATCATAAGAAATGATTTGTGAAGAATTGGGATGAAAAACTCCTTATTTGAAAAGATAAAATTAGATTTTTATCGAAACGAACTAGTTATTAACTAGAAAAATTATCCAATGGTTATAAATAAATAAATTGGATTGGATTTGAATTGAAATTATCTTTGGATATTTTCGATATTGGATTCCGTGATTATACAGATATTGCGATGGGAATTTGGAAGATATCGATATCGTTATTCCCGATATGATATCTGTTGGTTTCAGGATTTGATGTTGAATATAAGTCGATACTATCTCTATTCAAAACCTTATATTTAATGTCAAATTGGATTGATTGATTGTTTGGATGGTGCTCGACCAGTTTATGAGCAGAATATGCTTTTACATTTAGCAATGGGTTGGGTAGAAATATCTGTGTGCTAACACCTTGTGAAACGCTTCATGATTTGACGATAAGGTGTTTAGCGATGTTGTGTTTATTTCAAATTTAATGAATGATTGTGAAATGATATTTTTCTTAAGTGAACATAAATGTATTCCCGATTTTGGATAGGGAATGTTTTATAAAAATGTTTTATAAAACAGAAAAGATTTCGAGGCCCAAAACCCGATGATTTCTAAAATGATTTAGAAATGTATTATATGTTACATTGTGGTTCATCACATATTCGATTAGTTGCTATTGATGATGTATCTGTTTGGTGGCGGAGAATTTATTCTCTTGCTTAACACCCTTCTTTGAGACGTACGAGCTCAAAGGTTATGCGATTAATAGTGACTGATCATATGTGTGAATTACTGATGTGAAGTACTATATTTTGAAAGTACTTGTGATTATTATGTTGTGAAATGATTTTCCCTACTTCGGGATATGAAATGATTTAGTATGTGGCTAAAGTTTCGGGTGACCCTGAGACTAAAAGTATGGGTGAGAGGACGGTGTAGCCTGCTCCTGTGTGGGGTAGGTGCATCGTCGGTGTAGCCTGCTCCTATGTGGTGCAGGTGCACATTTATATATCGAGTTGCGAGGTGCGTACCCTTTGCCTTGTCGATGGGGAGCACGATATTTGGTTGCATACTTGTTTGTATGCATTGTTATGTTTCGGAATTCATATTTCCAAAAGATTTGACTTGAGATCCCGAAGTGAAACCTACTTTGATATAGAAAGTTAGATAGGTATTTCATATGATTTGAAATAAGAAATCGGGAATATAATCCAAAGGAATAATTTCTGTAAATTGAACTGGATTTGGAAAATCTAAGTGTAGTGATTGATCTAAGTGGGTAGATTGGGATATTGCATGTTGATTGATGCATAGTAGATCCATATATCTATATTGATTGTTGTTTATACACCAACACTCATGGGGGTAAACACGTTCCGCGTTAGCGGCGTGGTCCCGTGATATGCCATATGATTTATATAAGGTTATAACTATTTAGAGTTTCTCACACCAGTCCCATGACTGACCTATAGTTTGCTTTTCCCTTGCGAACTTGGGTGCCCCTATTTCCCACACAGGCAGTCGAGTAGTTTTATTTTGCAGATTTATGAGCAGGATTATGGATTGAAGCTTTAAGCTGTGTCCAGGCATTTACAGTCTTCCGCTGTGTAGTTTATATTTCCGCTGTGCATTGTTTTACATTTATGTAAATTTATCTTCCGCTGTGTATTATTTTCGATATACTCTGATATTCTATACTCTGATGTAACATGATTATGATGTTTATAGAAGTATTCTATTATTTGTTCTGATGTGTTGTATACCCAGAGTTAGCGTATGCGGGATTCGAACAGTCTTGGTCGGTTTAGCGATCGATTAGGACCGAGCGAAATCCGTGTCGTTACAGCATCCCTAGTTGAATTCCCGTAGCACAATAGACCTTGGAACACTATTTGGGTTCCCACTTTTTAGTGCATCTCAGAACCATATATGTATTCCTCAACAGATCATGGAATTGCACATAGATTCCTATACCTCAAAAGTTCTTAGAATCGCATAAGGATTCCTACATCCTGAATAAATCACAAATAACTACATGTGTTCGAGCATCTCAAACAAATCTCGAGTCCCCACATAGAGTCCACTTCACCACTACTTTAAAAATATGGAACTCGTATACTAGTTTTGAAGTGGTTTTCGATAAGTAGAACACTTATCAAAACTAATTCGATAGATTTCTGACTAAGTTCTATAGTCAATTAATCAAATAACAAGTCAAAAATAGATGATTTTATGTGGAAAACAATCCTTACATATTTTCCATAACAAACGAATGAACATCGAAAGCACTATCAAGTCACATAACATGATTTACGCACAAAGCACGATTTGATCATATAAACGACTTCCTATCCCTTTCACATTTAATTAAACCTTCATTAATTTAAACTTTTTATTAGTAGAACTTCTTTTATCTGACTACATTCATCAATCAAAACTTATACTTGATTATTATTCCTTTATATAATTATGTATATGTTCACATATAAAAAGTATATGCTTATATTCTACTATTTCTCGATTCCTTTATGGTCTTCAATAATTCAAGAAGTATTCATATACTTATCTCTATGGCATAAGTATATTCAGAAATCATATGCAAGATTTACTTTCTATAAAATATAATCAAAGAGGTTGAAACAATTTCTTAATAAGAACCTTTTCACGTTTATAAGTTAAAATATCTTCTTTATTATCTTTATCTTGAAAGATATAATACTTGATACCATCTTTAAAATCTTATTATTGAAGATCTAATTATACTCTAAGTTGTCAAACAATATGTTTCTTGTTTAACTATTATTCATTGGTTTAAAAACAAATCCTACTAGAGCATCGTTTACTATAACCCCAAAACCATTGCTTTTAAAATTTATCTTTTAAACATTTATTCAAATACCCAATTATAATTTCTTCATGCTAATAATTTACTTAGATACAAAGAATTATCCTCCTTAAGACAATTATTTTACATGTTGTTACATATATGTCTTGATAAGACTTAAGTAGTTTCATAGCACTTTATTTACCAACAAGCATTATAATTCATAGATTACTACTTTTTTAAATAACTTCTCTTATTTAATGGCTGAAACTATTCATTAGCTTTTTGCAACACTAATTAATTAAGTAAAAAAGTAGTGGTAACCACTTGAAGACAGTGCATCATAAAAATAAATTTGAATTTAATGTGTACCATTTCCTAGCAAGAGATATTTTCTAATACTGGTTGATACCATTCTCTATCTTAAGTAAATTGTATAAGGATATAATTACTTTTGCTACAAACTCTATAAATATCCATAAGCTTCTCTGTCACAGTTATACATCTCAATGGGCAATATATTCTTTCGGAATATTGCATTATTTTGCTTCCTTTTGACATTTCTATTTAGCTCTATAAAGTGTAATGAGCAAACTGAGATTCCATATTACCTTGTAAATTCTAAGAATTTGATACAATTATCTCATGGAAGTCCAACACAAGAATTCATATCATCGCCCCATACACTTTTCGAAGTTGATTCCTCATATGCAAATACATTGTTAAGAGAAGATGACAATGAATTATCATTTGATAATCATCTTTTGATGAAGAGGAAAAGACCCTATCCTAAGCCCCCAAAGATACCAAAGCCTCCTCCTCCATCTACTACAAATAGTATGTTTAGTTCAGTGGATAGAAGTGATTCATTTGAAAAAGATAGCATATCTTTCGACGATCATAAGTTGATGAAACGTAAAAGGCCTTATCCTAAACCACCAAAAATACCAAAGCCTCCACCTCCATCTCCTCCGCAAACTACGCAAGAAGCATCATCAATTAGGGAGGATGCAACTTTGGTTAAAGATCACACTCTAATGAAGAGAAAACGACCGTATCCAAAGCCACCAAAGATACCAAAGCCACCACCTCCATCTCCACCTCCGTCTCCACCTAATACTCATTTTAGTTCATTAGAAAGAGATGGTTTACTAGGAAATAATGGTAATACACAAATATTCATGGACCACCAATTCATGAAAAGAAAAAGACCATATCCTAAGCCACCAAAGATTCCAAAGCCTCCACCTCCTGCTGGTCCGAGAACAGAAATTACTTCATTATATGGTGAGAGTTCATAAGATTATATTTTGCATAAACCAATACATATAAACCATCAAATGATGAAGAGGAAACGACCATATCCTAAGCCACCCAAGATACCAAAGCCTCCACCTCCGTCTAATCCACCGTCTGGTGGTAGGACAAAATTTAGTGGTCCTCAGTTACAGTGATCCAAACTAATGACATATATCTTAGTGTTGGACCATTTGATATGCCAATGGATGCAACTTATGTTTGGCCTGTTACATTATTGCATGAAGTGGAACATGTATGGGAAGTTGTTCAATAAAATACCATTTATGTAATAAGTGTTATTAATTGTATGGTTGGAAATAAAAGCTTGATATTTGAACCTTAAAATTTCATGTTTGCCATTGATTATATATTTTGCGCTTTAAGTACCCATTTTTTCTTTTATTCAATGGCTTGCTAATAGTGTATAAGAAAAATAAATTTTGCTGATAGTATTAAATACTTATAACCACCGTAATAAGTTTACTTTTGATCAGACTTTATCTTTTCGATTTCAAAATCAAAGATAAGTTCGATCGTTTTTGGTAAAATTTATACTTTTATATTGATTTTGGTTTTAATATGGTATAATTCTAAAATGTGAATTCAATATGATATTTGTATTTTTCGAATAGAGAGGCCTAAGAAATTCAACTGGAAACAACCCAACAACAGATAAAAACAAGAAGCAACACATGCAACAAGCAAAAGAATTTCTTGCCCCTATTTGCATTGTATGCTTCGACCAATGGATCGACCATAGGGTGGACAATACTATGGGCCGGGTCGACTTATGGGTCGACCCAACCTAGGAGAATTGCACAAGGTTTGAAACACAACCCATATGCAACTTCGGCAATAGTTTTCAGATAGCAATGACGATCAGAACGAGCTAAAATTTTGCAAACAAATAAACCAGAGACACTACTTTGCGTTACAACAAAACTAGCACGATTCCGTCAAGAACTGATCAAGTTATAACAGCCCAAATTTGGACTTCAAGTTGTTTCACATAGCTGAATTATAGATGAATAGGAATTTACTGTAACAACATATTCTTGATAAACTCAACGCAGATAAACTAAAAAATATAATTAACTAGAAAGCATAAGTTGCAAGACTCACATGAGATTAGACCATCAAGGCTAATTTACAAGGAATGATTCTGAGACACCTGGGGATGAAGATACAGTGACAAGCAAAGCACCTGAAAGCTTCACTATACTTTTCTCATATTCCTGAAACAACCTGATGAAGAGTATACTAAACTAAACTTTGATAAGAACAAGATTGAGATGATTGAATTCTCTTTTCTTTCTCAATTTGAATAAGAGATTAATTTGAAAATTTATGAGAAAGGACGTAGACGTTGCTTTAATTTCTTTTGTCATGTTCAACTTCAGGAAGGAGTAAGAATTTCCAAAGAGTATAAAATAAAGTGCGTATATATCTTTTTCCCATTTACAGATGTATCTTTGGGCTTTGAGTTTAGGATCCATACCCAATAAGCCATAGCATTGCAAGTTAGAATGTATGGCAAATTTTCCTTTCTTGACACCAAGTAACACTATTAGCACAATTTACAACTCATATCTCGTTTCAAACTTAAATATTTTAAACATTGATTTGAGCTTGAAATATAAATTAAATATATTTTCCCACTTAAATATTGATTACAAGTCAATATTTAATATTTTCAATATTCACTTTTATTATCAAAATATAATCTACAAACATAGATTTGAATAAAATTCTAATTATGTCAAAGATATTTAATTTATTCCAATACACACAATTTTGAAAATCATTAATTATTTATATTCTAAAAATCATTGTACAAGTTACCGCTTTTTAAATTAGCAAGGAAACTTGCTTTTACAATATGCAATAGTTAAATATGTTCTAGAGATTAAAAAAACATACAAAGTACAATTTTTCTGAATATAAAGTTGAAATATGTTGTGACTGAATATGGGAAAATGAAAGATATCCAAACTATAACATCCATGGACGACAAATTAAATCATTTTAAGTAACCTAAAGAATATAAAAAGGTTGGAAGCCGACCATAAGTGACTATAGAATATCACTAATTTGAAAAACATAGGTGTAGTCAAACACGTGGAAAGGAGAAAATTGAATTTCTAGAAAAAAAGTCATAAAAATAATAGAATTTTCTTACTAGTAGTAGGCAGAAAAATGGAATGATATTTCGTAGAAAAGAAAATCAACCAATGTATTACCTTGTGCTAAAAAAGTAAAAGACGAAGAAGAAATTGAAGTCCATTTTTCTAAAGGATGTCGAATTCATTTGTTGCACACTATAGATCAATAGCTAAAGAAAATTAAGCATGAGATAAATTTAATCAATTTATTCTCGTCCTGAAACTATTTTGAGTGGTATTCTATACAACGGTAACTTTTAAACTCACCAAAAGAAGAAATGTGATTATTAACTTGACATAAATATTATTTGTAAATGGAATTATAAAGCGAGCAAACTTTGCAAACAAAACACTACTTAATCACTTCAAAGATGAAACATAATTGTCAAAAGATGTGAATGTTTTGGATAGAGGAATAGGTTCAAATGAGTAGAAAATTTATAGATATGAGTGTGAACCCGTGCTTCGCACACGGTTATGAGAAAATAATATTTGTTGCAGTTCGAAAATTAAATTATTTTGATAAATAATCAAAATTTACAATTCAGAGGAAGGAATTAAAAACGTTACTGCAACATCAAATATATGTATTAAAATAAGCATCGAACCCTTTTGTACCTACGAAAAAAACACAATAAATTGTGTTGCTAATGTGCGAAGTAGGAAGTTATGTGTAGTGCACAATTCAACAGTAAATGGTAACTATATTAAGTATTAAGTTAATATATAATATTCATATATGTGTATGTACATAGAAAAATTAGAGTACTAAACAATAAAAAACTCAATATCACGGTCAGTGATTTTTTTTATAGAGGAGACTATAATGGCTTCTCAATAGTTAAAAAGGCAAATCGAATAAAATGAACGTGTCGTACAAACAATTGACATAAAGAAAAAAAACCAACAGAATTATTAGAAAAATTAAAATTTTAAAGAACCAAAAAATAACACAAAAGGTGGAATTTAGCAACGAAAATAATGGTGTATTACCGCGAAAAAAGAAATTGGATACTAATAACGCAGTTAGTAACATGTTTACGCTTGAAAGCAAGCAAGTATTAATGGACTCTTTTTAAACTCAGCAAAATCAAATATACAATGATAGTTGCATCTTCTTTAACTAAAGAACATAAGCAACATGCATACGCATGAGTTAAGGTTTATTTTCAGTACAGATGTAACTAAGAAAGCACAAAAAATTGTAGCCCCTTAGTGGACGATCATGTCTTTTAAATTTTTACAGTTGTAGGATGCAATTAATGAAAAAAAGATAAAATGTTTTTCTTTCCTTTTATTGGTAAGAATAAAACTTGCCGCGTTGCTTCAGGCAGAAGATTTAAGAAGGTTAAATAAGTGCAAATTCCAAAGAAAAATATAAGCATGTAGAACAAACACCAAAAATATTTATTCTTTAATACTCTTTTTTTAGCAACGCATGAAAACGGTGGACCATTCAGTAACGTTAACTAGTTTACAAGATAATCATAACAGCCATCATTTTCTGCAACATATACTACAAATAAACCAACAACATAAACTGGCAACAGCCTTAAAAATAAAGTTCATTTTCAACTTACACAGTACCAGAAGCATGTAAAATCAAAATGTAGTTAATCTAGCTTGATATCATCACGGAATCTCACCCATGCAGTGCTTGGTTTGCAAAATACCAAACTTCTGCATCCGGTTCCTCGCTTAGCACTACCAGGCAATGTCTAATAGTTTGGTCCACCACCGACTGATCAACCATGGTCACTAGAGACTGCAATACCTTTTGACATTAAATTTTATTTTGGGAACCCTGTCTTTCGCCGAATTGATGACCACAGGCGGTAATTTATGGCATGTGATATTTTCACCCATGACAGGGGCAAGAAGTGAAATTGAATGAAGAATTTTCATTTGGTATAGATAGTGCGGATTGTTAATCTTTCCAAATACCTATTGAGCAATATGATGCGTAGACCAATCAGGGTCAAATTCCTCTGCGAGCCTCTTTAGATTATTAACAACTGTCTCTCGAATTGCAAAAACTTACCCCTAAGCCATTGCATGTAAAGAGCACCAAGTTCATCATCAAAGAAATCAACACCTAGCTGACTTGCAAGCAATGGAATATAATAAATGTTAGCCAACCGAACTCGCCAATGTTTATCTTTTTCCAGCTCGACTATGGCAGGTAATAACGACTGAGAAAGAAGAACAATGCCAATGAAATGATTAACCTGATCAAGCTTGCTGACGATACATATTCAAACATCAGGAATATATACTATTCATATATGATATACTATTCAGAGATTCGGAGAAAGATATATTATGTTTAATTCAAATATGAATAATTCACGGCAAAAATGACCCGTTGAATTATTCATTATGTTCAAGTTGACAGGTATATATATACTATTCATATATGATATATAAATTTCACATATGCAGAAAAATGTTTAATCATATAAATTTCACTTATTTAATTAAATCTATTTATTTAATTAAATCAACATAATTTAACTTTGTCACATTAGCCAAATGAAGTTTTAGTTTGGATAAGGTATGAGCTGTTTACACCATACGACGGCTTTTTCAACCAATCTAACTTTGCTAAGAAATCGAAAAACATTCCAAACAGTCATAGCAACATGTATAATCAACCATAAACACCAAAGAAACAATTTAACATATTTATATGGATCAAATATACCTAAAACCCATGTTTTTCCCTTAATCCTTTTAATCATGATTTAACTGTACGATTAGCAAAACATGTCCAAATTGACCCAAATTTCTAATAAAGGCATAAAATAATATTTCAGAATTTTACAAATTTTACCAGATTTTTTTGAGCCATAATTTCGCTAATTATCACTAATTACGCCTAATTACCCGCAATTAGTGAAAAACAACGCAAATTACTCACCTTAGCGACAAATGAATTATAGATCTGAACTTCTCTACTGTTTTGGGTCAAATTCCTATGCAACACAGCAGGTCCAACCCGGGTTTGGTGTTGATTTGCCTTGATTTGATGTTGATTAGGCTAATATATGCTTAAACGGTGATTTGGGGGTGATTAAGAAGGTGGAGGCCATTGTTAGGGTTGAAGAGAGGTATGTGGCGGCTGAGAAAATGAAAAATAAATCGTATCCTAACTGATTTTAGCCTCCCCATAAACCTAATCCTGAAATGGGTTATGGGCCTAGCTCCAAATCACCCTAATTAGGCCCGGTTAAGCTATTTCTCACCTTTCAAACCTTATTTCAGCCATATCTCCCAAACGGCAAGTCCGTTTAGCTAATGTGACCACTCTACAGAAAGCTAAACCATCATCCAAATCCAATGAAAGTTATTTTAGGTCAAAAATCCTTATCAACAAAAAGTTATAGGCGAAACAAGGTTCGCTAGGGATGTTACTCGAATACTTGAATTTAAATTTAAACTCAAAAAAATGGCTTTGAATCCTATACAAGTTGATTCGCCTCCTATAAAACAAACTGTGATAACCCCAAACTCCCGTGCCATGGAAGTAAGGATAATCATTGGAATATAAAACATAAACAATAACAGCAGAACAGAAATATAGAACTACAGCAGATAAAGTACATCAAAGTTACACTGGAAATAATATTAACATCAGAGTTACACAGCATAGCAAGATCATACTTTGAACAGAATACATTTTCGGCTTAATATAAAATGTCGGCAGCGGAATTTAACATAATATACTAAATGAAGTCTGAACAGCATAATAGAAATGATAGGATCCATCTTCAGCTTCATAGCTATCCAGAATAAGTCTTCTAAAACCTGAATACGAGGATATATGTGCGGATAAGAGGGCACCTAAGTTTGCAAAGTGAAACAAACTACGAGTCAGTCATGGGACTGGTATGAGAAATATTACTTAACCAATTTAATAATAAGGTTAATCACAGGACCACGCCGCTAACGCGGAACTGGTCTACTCCATTGGATTGCCAGTGCATGAAATAAAGTAAATCATTAAACAACGCAATGCTTTTATGAAAAATTAAGCCATTATAAGACTCAAGTCCCATCACACAATGCAATGCAAACAGAAGGATAAAGTTTTACCTTATAATGGCCAAAATATGCTTAATACGTATAAAAAAAATTGATATTATTATTAGTGTCTATATGTTTCAAAAACATTTTCAATCATAATGTATCAATCATAGATGGCATAGCTACTATATACTATGTCGCTAAACTAGCATTAAAATCAAAACTGCGCGGTGTTGTATTGGAAGTTGAATTTCCATCATGAACCAAGGCAAGGGATCGTCCTTACCGAATTCGAGACAATCTATCCCATGTCTCAGGATCAGTCGCAACTGCACCTTGGATCTTCAGGGTAGGTCCACAAATACTTTAGTGGATTGGTAATTCCGGAACAATACGTTTCTCTACCCTATATGGGGCATAAATTTAGAGCCACTAGGGACTCAAATCCGAGGCACCTCATTCCATCATCCACATAAGTAAAAATGTCTGAGCTCCATACCATGACACCACTCCTAGTTAGAAAGAAATGTATGTCCTCCCTGCAGTCCTCTCCCATTTTTTGTTCATACCGAGGTGTGAGGCTCGCGAAGTAACGCTATACAAAAAGATATGCTAATTAAAGTTGTGCTTTGATCATGAACCACAAGGCTCTACTTTTCAACAATAAGCCTTTATCATTTGCATCTTGGCATGCCACACTGACACTTCACGTCATGCGACTGATGTCTACCAATATATAACCTCTGAGTTTGTACGTCTCAGAGAAGGGTGTTAAGCAAGAGAATAAATTCTCTTCCACCAAACAAATATATATTTAATAAAAATCAATCAGGACAGAATAAAATCCAATGTTAGACACACATCCATTTACAAGTCCGTTCTGTGTCTGAATGAAACCGGTGACACCTTATTCCTCGTTCCACATATCCAATGCGGAAGAGAGGCTCTCGCATATCTGGACAATCAACAAGTACGTTCGGACAACTACCACTGTAACCCATTCCTAGGAGCTAACCAATCTAGGGCATCAATAGTCATTCATTCGTTATGAAGATAGCCGGTGTTCAACCACCTCCTTCATATCTTCAACTTCTAATCGTTGTATAATTATTTGAAATGGGAATTAACTTGGCCTTTTCAAATAATTCGCGAATACATATAATTCAAATCATTTCTTTTCATTCCATATCTTTTATAATATTTTATAATGATTTATTGCTATTTTTATTTATATAATAATAGCCCATTTTAATTAAATGACTCTTCAGGTCATTTGTAAAATTCCGTAAATTTCGAGCATTTAAGTCATTGAATAAATTTAATTATTTAATTTAAATTGGTTTTAAGATAAATTTTTCGATGTTATTCATGAACTATTTCAAATTAATTTCTAACAAACAACAATTTCTAATTAGATAAATAGTGATTTGTAACAATTGGGATTATTATCAAATTGTACATATATTTTTAATAATTAACTTCAAAACTATTGATAATAAATTAATTAATGTTCCCAATTTAAATTGTATAAGAGAAATTGTAATGTAATGAGGTGGCAACGATATATAATGCATGTTTTAACTAGCATCGTTAACGAAAATTAATGCTAAGATTTATAATCAAATAAATAGTACACATAATTTCTCTGCACATTCACATTTCATGCATGTTTATCTTCTTTCCCCTTCTTTTTCTACTTTCTTCAAATTCGCTACCTCCTTTCTCTCCACTTTATTTCTTCCTTAATAACGCATTTATTTCTTTCCTACGTTTTACTAATTTACTTCCCTTCATTTTATTAATTTCATTCTTTTCATTCTATTTTCATGCATCTTTTTTCATTTACGTATTCTCGTTCTTTACATTTCCATCCCCTTATTTTTCCTTCCCCTTTTGTTTTAATATTTATGTTCTCAGCCTCTTTATTTTGTCTGTCTAAATTTAGCTCACTCATTCAGTTTCCTTTTAAACCCAAGCAATTATTGAATAAATAAACGTAGGATACATACGTACATAATAATAAAAAAATTTGTTGCATGCACATTAATTGTTCCCACTCATATTATTTTCTTTTTCTTTTTTTATGCATGCATCAGCTGAAATGTTATACACTTTAAATGCATGGCATTAATTTCCTTTCCCTTTTTTCAATATTACGTATGTTTAAAAAAAGAGGATTGTTAAAGGGACTCCACATTTTGGTAAGGGGGGCATAATTTTAAGGAGACTCCAAAAAAGGAAAAGAGACATAACTACTTATGGCTTGTCACTTATGTTAAACTCTAACTTACTAAATTCAACGCAAATGACAAACTTGGGAATTACTAAACATCTCAGTTACGCAAATTAGATACAACATATTAGATTAAAAATTTTGTTTCTGCATTTATTTTAAATTAACCATAAAAATTCTAATATGAAATTACAATTAATTACCTAATCCAATGCCTTTTGATCACCCACGATACTTTATTGTGTCTCCATTAAATTAAATATATATATTTTGTTTTTATGTGCATCATCAAATTATTAACACCAGCGTGTAACCCGTGCATTGCACACGACAATACTATCAAAAATAATATTTATTTTTTTAATGTTAAAATGAGGATTTTGTTATGTAATATATGATAAATTTTAACGCGAAATATATACGCTATTAATTAAAACTATTATTATTATTTATATTTAATAGTTTACATAAACAACTTGCATGTGTGTATTTGAGAATTTTTTAATCATTTTTGTTAATATAGATATACATGTTGAATTTAATATGTGTTAATAATTTATTTGATGAATCAACAAATATTATTTAACAGAATTTTTTTAATAGGTTAAATGTAAAAATATGAAGTTAGTTTAACTGTATAACATAGTAGAAAGAATTAAAAAGAAATTTACAATTTTTTTTTATAAATTTGTTGTGGAGTTACCGATGTCGAAAATATATATTATAATATAATATATAGTAAATTATTAATATAAATGAATCACAATTAATTTACAAATTAAAATTTTCATTATTGTTGATATACATAGTTCATGTTATGTGATTTATACATACTTACAGTTGCATGAAAAAAATACCCTTATTTTTTTTTTTGCATGCACATTAATACATACTTACAGTTGCACGAAAAAAATACCTTTATTTTTGTTATGTGATTTATACATACTTACAGTTGCATGAAAAGGAATGTTATAATAAAAAAATAATTTGCATGCACATTAATTATTCCCACTCATATTATTTTCTTTTTCTTTTTTTGTTTATGCATGCATTAGCTAAAATATTATATACCTTAAATGCATGGCATTAATTTCCTTTCCCTTTTTCAATCTGATGTACGTTTTAAAAAAGAAAATTACATAGGAAGAATTCAAACTTTTGAAATATTGCCATGAATGACTGGAATGAGTTGAAATGTCCTTCATTCATTTGAAATTAAGTTTAAATATAAAGATGGTATGTCTATTAGTACACAAAAATCTATCATGTTATGATCTTCGACATTCACGGGCTGCGGAACTCAAGAAATGCAATCGGTTCATTTCTAGGAAGATAGATCTATAACAGCAACAAAATTTATCAAATACATAATTTTTGGAATAGTTTAAATATGTTATGGTTTATGCACAGAATAAAATCAGAAAAATTCGGGCAGAGCGAAGAAATCTAATGCTATATTTTTATCGAGTAACAGAGTAAACATCAACCCGAATGCACCCTTTGGAAGGAAAACCGATTATAGAGTCTTACTAACCACTACTGATTTACAAACAAAATCAATATAGAAGATTTTGGTTAGAAGGAAGTTTAATGATGCATACAATATTGAATTGCTTAAAGCAACAAATCAGGTTTTTTACCTCAAGTAGAACAGATTGAGTCGACAAAGGTAGAGTATAATTAGGTTGACCAACAAACTACCAGGCTGCCTCACAGGTGCAACCGAAGCAAGGGCACTACAATCGTCTGATATAGCAATGGAAAATGAGGCATAATGGTTAAACCAGATGTGAGTAGTAAAGGGAAGAGCATCCAACCGGTGATGATGAGTTGGAGACATCTTTGCCTCTTTAAAAATGCAGCTGACTGAAGTTTCCCTAAATGATGAAAATATGCATCTCATCAATTCCAAGGTTAACAGCCAAAGAGTCAAAAGAAAAACAACCTTTTGATTCAGTTACAAAATGGCACTTGGTTTCAGATATTAAAGAAGGGGAAAGGCATCATAGAAGAAAGGAAATAAATTAAAATCATGATCTTTCAATTTTACAATTCAACGGATACCCATGGAGGCTGGTGTGTTGAATATAACTCAGTAATAGTAATAATATAATAGTATAGATTAGGTATTCATTGTAAAATCAACTAATAAACAAACAACAAAGTGAAGTTGAAAAAAAAATCTGCTTATAAGATGTTGTATACCATAGAAATTCAAATTAGTTAGCAAAGGAGAAACAAATGCAAAATAGCCATAAATGGATTTTCTATGGGCGATAGCATTACCATGTAATTAGGAAATTTCAACGCCGATTAAAATTTAATGAAGAAGCCCATAATAGTAGCACTGGGCATGAGAAAACAAACATAATTGCGGATTCACCAATTACGGCTATCAAAATATGTAACGATCCAAGAATTTTTGACCCCGAAAATCGACATAAAATCACCGTGTCGACTATTCAAGCATCGAAAACACTGGATTGTTATTAGAAAGAAATTAGAGGGTGAGGAAGAGAGAAAGAAATGTTAGAATAGAAGAAACAAGAATAAGACACATCAAAATCTCACAGCGGAACGATTAAATATAATATATCAAATAGCTTTATAAAGGAAACTACATATATACATACCAATCATCAGAGTACATCGTACATCAGACACAGCGGAAAATAACTTTGAATAACTATCGGTGAAGCCTCCTGCTTCTAGTTCCTGAATTCCAAGCGGAACCTGACTTGTAAATATACTCGGTCTGACCCGAGCACATTTGGTTTAAAATAAAGTTCACCGGGTCAGTCTGGAATACTTTCAGTGATAAATTCATAACACAAACAACTTGTTTAACTTTGGAAATCCTTTTGAAATAAAAGAATAATAGTAAGACCAGTCCATACATAAACACGGACGGCTTTTACCTTACTATAACCCAAAATATCTTTAAAATCAATATCTTTTCTGATGTTATCATAGTGTCTATCAAACCACAAATAAATAACAAATTAGTAGAACGCTTGCATCTCACGCTCTACAAATATAGTATACAAATCAAACACCGTGGGCGCTTATTGGAAATTGAATTCCGACTATGACAAGGTTTGGGACCACCTGCCGATAGTGTATCTCTAGAGGCGAATACACTGGGTTCTACAAGAACGTCTTGCAACCCGACCCTCACATAACCGACCACTCATTTCGCTTGAGTGTATCAAATGTATATCACCAATGGTGGTAGCTAGTCACCGCCTCCCGACATGGGACAACATCGATAGATTTAAGAAGCAAAAGGAATTTTTCTAGATAGGTGATCATACACCCTAATGGGAGAGACCCACATAGCCATGCTGCCTGCCCGATTTCTGTCATCTCCCAGTTGATGAGGCTTGAGGCTACGCTTGACCATCACATCAGATTTACTTTGAATGCCACATTGTCAGATCCATCGAAATCACGAATCGACGTCTTCAACAATACATTACGTGTTAGCTAAAGAAGTTTCCTTCTTCGCTTCCACTCTTGGTATAGTAGAAGAAATCAATATACTTGACCTCTTTTGAAATACTTTGTCAGACATCCATCCATACAAGTCATCCAGGAACAGGATGAACCGAAGGTACTCTCCTACTGCATCTAATATAGGAATCACCCCAAGGATCACTAGCGAGAAGTCCTTGCCATCCACAGATTCCAACCATGACAGAACCCCAGTATATCTCTGCGTCGAATCAAAGACTGTTAGTGGTTCTTCCATTTATGAAGATCTATGGTCTTCAATGCTCCGTCTTTACTACTGTCACGTTAATCGTGATCGCATAGTTGATTCGAAGTGGTTTTGGGTCTAGTTCCTATCCCGGTCTCTTCGAAAACAACTCGTCAAAAGGTAAACAAAATATTATATTAGATAGTCAGTTGTTTAACTATCAAATCATGACAAAATGTTAAGTCCATTGGCCGCTCAATGGTTTATATTTAAACACTTCATTGATCGATTTCATAAATCTGTTCTCGACAAACTCTTTTGGATCATTTACTTTGAAAATATAATCAATATTCGCTTTCGAGTATCTTCTTTATCAAACTTGGTTTTTATTTCCTTTGTTCGTAAATATCCTTATATATTACATAAACCAACTTTATTTTCCCTTTATCTTGGAAAAACATCGTTTCTAATTTCAAACCATCATTCTATATTTTCTTATTTTTGCAAACATTGTTAAAGTTCCATAATCCCGTTTTACCTTTCTATTTCCATTTGAAATAGAGTTATACTTTTAATTACATTATATGAGTCCAATCATATTTTATAAACCTGACCCAAATAATACATTGCTTATTCCAAGTCAAATGGTTTTACTTATATTCCAAAACCATTACACATTTCGATTTGCGATATTTTTCAAATAAATCATTCGGAACATCCTCTATCATTTGCAAACCAATACCATCCTTTGACAATAGTGAAGTCGCCCAAGTTGGGGTATTTTAATTACCTCTCAGACCTTGATCGAACCCATTGTGTGACGGCCTGGAATTTCGCTCGATCTGAATCAGTCGTTAAACCGATCTAGACCGTTCGAAACCCCTGAACGTTGAGAACATGACAAACCAGAACACAAACAGAAGAACATTTCATTGTATATTACAACAATGCATCAGATTACAAGAATATACAGAGTATAAATGAATAAATATTACACAGAAATATCAGAGATTTAAATTACATTTAAACACATAGCAGCGGAAAAATAATATAAAGCACAACTGAAGGTGATATACGGATACAGAGCTTTCCGGATATCATTCCAGCTGTAAACCAGGATCCTGTGAATATAAATCTGCAAAACCAAAACTACTAGCTGCCCGTGCGGAAAATAGGGGCACCCAGAGTTTAGGTTAAAACAATAAACTCCAGGTCAGTCATGTGACTGGTGTGAGAACTAAAACAGTTATTTAAAACTTTATTTTAAAAGAAAGTAATTCAAGGGACCACGCCGCATAACACGGAATGGGTTTCCTCCCAAGAATACCAGTGCATATCAATAAACAACGCAATGCTTTTTCGAAAAAATGAAGCTATTATAAGACCCAGGTCCTATCATACAATGCAACGCAAGCCGGGGGATAGGGTTTTCCCTTATAATAGCCAAACATGCTTGGTACGCTTAAAACAAATCATTTGATACTATAATAAGTGTATAGTGTCAAAACATTTCAATCATAAATATAAATCATAGACGGCATAGTATCCCATGCTACTATGTCGCCATACTAGGCTCTACAAATAAAGCCGAAATACACGTATTGGAAATTGGATTCCGTCATGAGTCGAGGCAAGGGGCAAGCTCCTCACCGCGTTCGAGACACTCTAGCAAATGCCTCAGGATTACGCACACTGGGTAACCCCTGGATGCTTCAGGGCCGGTCCTCACTTACGTTAGAGGATTAGTATTCCTGAACACATATTTCCCGGTCCTTACAGACCTATAATCGAGGCGCCTCATCCAACAACCACAAAGGTGAAAAGTATATATATGTCAGGGTTGGTAAGTCACTGACACCACCAAAGCTAGAAAGAAACGTGCGCTCTCCCTGCAGTCCGTATCCCGTTTTTAACTCATACCGAGGTGTGAGGCTCGCGAATACACGTTATACACAAAGCTGCCACGTAGGCGTGCTTTGATCATCAACCACAAGGCTTTGCTTTTCAACAGAAGCCTTGATCCTTGCATCTTAGCGTGCCACACAGGCAATTCATGCCATGCGACTGATGTCCATCGATATACAACCTCTGAGCTCGTATGTCTCAGAGAAGGGCGTTAAGCAAAAGAATAAATTCTTCGCCGCCAAACAGATGTATATTTAATAGAAATCAATCAACACAGAATAAAATCCAGTGTCAGACACACAATCCATTTACAAGTCCGTTCTGGGTCTGAACGAAACCGGAGGCACTTTCCTCGCATATCCATCCATCTCCAGGTACGTCTGGACGACCACCAACTATTTCCATCCTCTTGGGTGTACTGCCCAATTAGGATCGTCAGTAATTACCCAAACGATGTGAAGACTTCCGGTCTTCGACCACCGACTTCATCTTCGACATACCGTCGAATCGGTTATTCAGAATGGGTATAAACTCGGACTTTCCGAACAACCCGCGTATATTAAAACAAATGTTATACAAGCACAACATACGCCTCATTCCAATTCATTAGTCACTAACCGCAAATTAGCAAGAGAACAATTTCCCGAACATTAACCCCGAAGGCCGAAACCAACATCAGATCAATACCCAGGAAACCATTCTTCTTAGCCAACCTACAGCTAGTTTCTAAATTTCACATTCTTAGGGAAATGTTCCCATTAATTTTATCCAAGATAAATTCTTTAAAATTTATCCTGGAATCTTCCTTTGGATGTCATTTAAAACCAAATTATGGTTTTTCCAACTAGTCGAGATTAGCGAACCGTAACGAAGTAATTATTTATTTTATTTCCCAATCCCATCCTATTCATCCCATGAAGCAAAACTGGTAATACTCCATATCTAACACCGTGGTGTTATCGGTAAAATTAATTACCATTTCACGTTCAAATCTAATTAAAGATTTAACTATCGCTTTGGAGCAAAACTGGTAATACTCCATTCTCGTTCATTTTCTAAATTTGGAAATTTAGATTACGAATTCACATTTCAATCTAATTGCAGATTCGTTAAAACTCCTTTTACTGGGTTAAAGAACTAGGTGTTATTTAAAACACAGTTCACGATAAACCCAAATCACATTCTATTTATTATCGAGTTAAAGAACTAGTGTTATTTAAAACACAGTTCACGATAAACCCATTTCAAATCCAATCAAATATATTAGAAATCCCGATTATTTAAAACCCCTTTTAAATCTAATTTATTTATTAGAATCAATTGGGTTTCAAATTTAGTTCAAACTAGTGCATTTCGATAAAAACCATTTTTATCTTTTCAAATGTGGAGTTTTTCATCCCAAATTTTCCCAAATCATTTCTTATGATTTTATACAAATTATTACTATTTTTAATAATTTTATCGAGGCCCGTACAGTCGATTTCCAACAACGGCCATCGAACTGCACTTATAGCGACCTTTTTCGAATTTGATTTGGACGTATCTCCAAATCCAACCGTTAGATTTCAAATTTCTAATATTCTTTAGAAAGCTCTTTTCGATACGAACCCAATGGTTCCAGTTTTAGGAGAATCCGACGGTCGGATCTCCCGTAATGTCCGTTTGAAGTTAATGGTCGAAATTCACGAACTGCCGCGGCGCGGCGCGTTCTATTCAGGCCATTATATTATATATATAATATATATAATATATATTTCGTCGATTCCTATTTAAAACGAATTATATATTTAGTTTTGAATTCGTTTCAAAAGCAAAGTCAACTTCTATTTCAATTCAAATCAAAATTGAATTCTTCTTTATAAATTCGTTTTAAAATTCATTTCTATTCAATTCAAATTTCAATTTAATTTGAATTCATTTCACTTCATTTTAAATTCAATTTGAATTCGTTTCTCAATTCAATTCAATTCAATTCAAATTGGTTTTCTATTCGATTCAAATTCATTTTCTATTCAAATTAAATTCGTTTCGTTTTCTATTTGAATCAAGTTCATTATATATTCAATTTGAAATCAAATTGGTTTTCTATTCGATTTAATTCGAAATCGTTTTATATTCAACTCAAATCGAAATCGTTATATATTCAATTCATTTCGAAATCGTTATATATTCAATTCATTTCGAAATCGTTATATATTCAATTCATTTCGAAATGGTTTTATATTCAATTCATTTCGAAATCGTTATCTATTCAATTACGAATGTAATCGATATAAATATCGTTCGCGTCAAAATGGCGCATCACTAATCAACACGGCTTTATATATTCTATTTCAAATATTTCTTTTTGTCAACACACGACTAATCTCAACGAATGAGTACCGTCCATGTGTGACTATTTTTGTTAAATTATTTCGTTCAACACATGACTAATCCCAACGGATGAGTATAGTCAACACATGAACCTTTATTTTATATTGATAAAGATGTAAATTTTATTATAAAAATAATTCGTTCAACACATGACTAATCCCAACGGATGAGTATAGTCAACACATGAACCTTTATTTTATATTGATAAAGATGTAAATTTTATTATAAAAATAATTCGTTCAACACATGACTAATCCCAACGGATGAGTATAGTCAACACATGAACCTTTATTTTATATATTCTTTATTTTTCAAATTGGAATGAGGCCCAATCAATCACCATATAACGTTAATTATATGGATTTTCATACAACACATGTATATAATAGCATTGAAAATAATCAACCATCAACCAAAGTGCACTACACTGTATAAGCATCAAATATAGATATCTAACGCTCATAACAGCCTGTCAATCAATCGATCGACATATTTAATTAGTTAGGATGAGTGAACTTTAAATTTCATCCCAACACCCATGTAGGGTTTCAAACAATCAAACATAGATTTTATTCGTGCAGTTGGGCGATGTGTGAAATTTATCGTCCCAATCAATGTCAGTCAAATCAGTGTACATAAACAAACCGTTCGGTTTGTAAATGAATATTTTATTTTATTCACTTCATGTTAAAAATTATATTTTTAACGATAAAACATTTTATTTTAACATATGAATATCTATTCAGTTCATTCTTTAAATAAAATGATATTTTTATTTTTCTAAGATATTTTAGAAAATTTCGGCGGCATAACGGCACGATACTAGAAACGGGACAAGGCCCAGCCTTATCCCCGGTCTAGTGAAGGCCCACGCCATTCACACATCAATCAAATTCACTTTCGTTATGCAAACCACAAAATTTGGAGTAAGGGTCTAACCTAGCCTTACTCCTTCGCCTTATAACGGCGCACGTCTAATCCTAATCAATTTATCGATTCGATTTTTCACACCACAAATCACATTCAAACCAATATCGCAATCAATCCCCAAACAGCCAAACAAACAAGTCCATGGTCTATGGACAATTGTGTCGGGTGCTACTAAACACCGTCTGCATCCTAGTATATATATATAACTAGAAATAAAATTGAAGAGTGCGAATTCTCACCAATAGCTATCCACTCACACGACTCTTCCTTTATGGAAATCTTCGTCTATTTCGTCTTCTTGTCGCTTTCGTTTCCCGTATTCTCTACATAAGTAAAAATCGAATTTTTACTATGTTATTCAATATATAAAAATCGAATTTTTACTTCGACTTTCACTAAATAAAAATATGATTTTTTTTTACTTCGCTACAAATCTGATCTTTATTTCAAAATCAGTTTTTATTTTTATAAAATTCAGTTTTTATCTCTTTTAAAAATTCAGTTTTAAAATCTTTGAAAAGAAAAAAAACAGTTTTTCTCTTTTTAAAAATTTCAGTTTTAAAATCTTTAAAATCAGTTTTATATTTTCTCTTAAAAATTTCAGTTTTTAATCCCTTTAAAAATCAAATCAGTTTAAAAATCTCATAAAATCAGTTTTAAAAATCTTTATAAAATCAGTTTAACCTTTTTATAAAATCTGTTTTTAACTTTTAAAAACCAGTTTTCAATTCTTTTTAAAAAAAATCAAAATCAGTTTTTATTTTTATACTAAATCAGTTTTATAATTTCTATTTAACATCAGTTTTTTTTCTTTAAACCTATATAAAAAAAAATGGATCAGTTTTACAGATAAAATAAAAAAGAAAATAAATGAAAAAAAAGGAAAACGCTCACCTATGTAGCTGCGAAGGGGGTGAGGCATCGTCGGCGGTGGCTCAGGCGGCGTTCGGAGGTTCAGGGAGGCATCGCGGCGGTGGTTTCGGGAGGGGCTCGATTGGATGTAGCGATGTCTGGTGGGAGGAGGGAAGTTGGTCGGGCGGTGGGGCTTCAGCTCGATCGTCGGCGGTGCGAGGTAATGCGGCGCGATTTAGGATTTTTAGGTTTTCTTCTTTTTTTTTTCTATCTTTCTGTTAAATGATCGGGGGGGGGGGGGGGCAATGAAGGAGAATAGGAGGGGATTCTATTTTTTTTATTTTATTATTTAATTATTAAATTTTGCCAAAGGGTTGACTTTTACATATGACCTCGAACCGAGGTCCACCGCCTGTCGTCCATAGCGTTTTACCCCCATTCCGAACACAATGGGATATGTATCGTAAGCTGGTTTGATCGTTACGATCAGTTTTCGTTGAAATTACATTTAAGTCCTTATATTGAATTTTAAACGTACATTTCAAATTACCGGGGTCACATACTAACTAGAAAAATTCCAGAAAAATATTTTCTAGTTTCGTATTGACGATACGGTCTTAACAAAACTAGTTTCGTCGAATTCTAAGACCGTTTGAAAAATGGCCAATTTCCTGTCGATTAAAATCAACAGAAACTGGTCATACGCGTTTTCCTTTGCCACGCTCACATATTGATTCGAAAAATTATGAAATTTGAAACCTAGCAATAATTCGACATCACGGACCCAACAAAAGTGGTTTCGTCGAAATCCGAGGTCATTTGCAAAATGTCCATTTTTAAGGGCCTGAATTCCATAGCGACTATTCAGAATTTTCAACTGGACATATCTTTTGATTCCCGATATGAAATCTTGATTTTTCGGATTCGTTGGAAAGATATTATCAATTAGATCCTATGATTTTTGGTTTCACTAAAATCCGGATTGTTTTGCACCCGGTACATTCAATTGAAGTTTGAAATCGAATTATCGAACTACCGCGCCATTTTCAATTCTATTTATAATTATATATAAATATTTATATTCAAACGACGACGCGTATAATATATACGTCGATTCTATATTCAAAATAAATTTTACGTCGATATTATTTAAAATAAACTATTTTAAATATTCAGAATTCGCTAACATCGCCAAAATAAAAATTTTAAACTGGCCCAGATTTTCGGGTTATTACAATCTCCCCCACTTAAAACTTTTCGTCCCCGAAAAGGAACAAAGTCGAAAGTGGTTTGATTATTAAGCTCTACATTCGGTCGGGCTTCCATTCTCCAACTTTTCAGTTTCTGAGAATTTTCAAATTTTCAAAAATTTGGCTAACACCCTAAATTTTCGAAAAATTTCGCCATAACCTCCCCTGCAATGGGAGCATCGGGGAATTTCAAATAGCTTCCCCGGTCCTTCAGATCTCAAAAAGAAAAAGAAAAAGCCAAGCGGCTAGCCCATAGGCTCACAAAATCATCATCACCCAAACAAAACAGGAAATTATGTAGTAAACACGTACCTATTTGTCGGGCAAACAAATTTTATTCTCTGCTCTAGCCTCCTTGCTATGACCTGTTCAATGTAAGTATATGTATATGGAAGCAAATGCGACCAATTTTCAATATAGTTCAATATTTGGTTATATTAGGCATAATGGTTCAAAATTATCAAACAATTAAACAAACAACACAAACATCAATCAATTAGTGAATTAGAGTTTCAAATTGATAATTTTATTATATATATACGGAAAATCTTGTTTTTGATGCCAATTCACAACAATGTGTTCTAACTATATTAGTTTTGGTTCTCACACCAGTCTAATGGAAATATATCGATATCACACCTTCGTTACTCGAACATGAATACTAATGACAACTAGTCAATCATCAGAATCATCTTAGGGCCACTAGAGTATGATTCTATATCTATCCAGTATATTAAAACTTCGAATATACGTTCATGACGCGTATATGCAAAACCTTTATATACTCGATTGTCCATATTCAAAATAAATAAATAATCAAATACGTTTTAAAATGGTTTAAATTTCAAAACAAAATGGTTTTCAATTGAAAAATATACTCTTCACACTCGTTCCAGGATACTACTGATCCTATCTCTAACGAGTCATTCTAATTGGATATTACTAATCCAATATCTGATGAATTCTTTCGTATGGTTCTAATGTGTCTTGTTCTCGAGCTCTGTAAACCAAAGCTCCGATATCAAATGTGACGGCCTGGAATTTCGCTCGATCTGAATCAGTCGTTAAACCGATCTAGACCGTTCGAAACCCCTGAACGTTGAGAACATGACAAACCAGAACACAAACAGAAGAACATTTCATTGTATATTACAACAATGCATCAGATTACAAGAATATACAGAGTATAAATGAATAAATATTACACAGAAATATCAGAGATTTAAATTACATTTAAACACATAGCAGCGGAAAAATAATATAAAGCACAACTGAAGGTGATATACGGATACAGAGCTTTCCGGATATCATTCCAGCTGTAAACCAGGATCCTGTGAATATAAATCTGCAAAACCAAAACTACTAGCTGCCCGTGCGGAAAATAGGGGCACCCAGAGTTTAGGTTAAAACAATAAACTCCAGGTCAGTCATGTGACTGGTGTGAGAACTAAAACAGTTATTTAAAACTTTATTTTAAAAGAAAGTAATTCAAGGGACCACGCCGCATAACACGGAATGGGTTTCCTCCCAAGAATACCAGTGCATATCAATAAACAACGCAATGCTTTTTCGAAAAAATGAAGCTATTATAAGACCCAGGTCCTATCATACAATGCAACGCAAGCCGGGGGATAGGGTTTTCCCTTATAATAGCCAAACATGCTTGGTACGCTTAAAACAAATCATTTGATACTATAATAAGTGTATAGTGTCAAAACATTTCAATCATAAATATAAATCATAGACGGCATAGTATCCCATGCTACTATGTCGCCATACTAGGCTCTACAAATAAAGCCGAAATACACGTATTGGAAATTGGATTCCGTCATGAGTCGAGGCAAGGGGCAAGCTCCTCACCGCGTTCGAGACACTCTAGCAAATGCCTCAGGATTACGCACACTGGGTAACCCCTGGATGCTTCAGGGCCGGTCCTCACTTACGTTAGAGGATTAGTATTCCTGAACACATATTTCCCGGTCCTTACAGACCTATAATCGAGGCGCCTCATCCAACAACCACAAAGGTGAAAAGTATATATATGTCAGGGTTGGTAAGTCACTGACACCACCAAAGCTAGAAAGAAACGTGCGCTCTCCCTGCAGTCCGTATCCCGTTTTTAACTCATACCGAGGTGTGAGGCTCGCGAATACACGTTATACACAAAGCTGCCACGTAGGCGTGCTTTGATCATCAACCACAAGGCTTTGCTTTTCAACAGAAGCCTTGATCCTTGCATCTTAGCGTGCCACACAGGCAATTCATGCCATGCGACTGATGTCCATCGATATACAACCTCTGAGCTCGTATGTCTCAGAGAAGGGCGTTAAGCAAAAGAATAAATTCTTCGCCGCCAAACAGATGTATATTTAATAGAAATCAATCAACACAGAATAAAATCCAGTGTCAGACACACAATCCATTTACAAGTCCGTTCTGGGTCTGAACGAAACCGGAGGCACTTTCCTCGCATATCCATCCATCTCCAGGTACGTCTGGACGACCACCAACTATTTCCATCCTCTTGGGTGTACTGCCCAATTAGGATCGTCAGTAATTACCCAAACGATGTGAAGACTTCCGGTCTTCGACCACCGACTTCATCTTCGACATACCGTCGAATCGGTTATTCAGAATGGGTATAAACTCGGACTTTCCGAACAACCCGCGTATATTAAAACAAATGTTATACAAGCACAACATACGCCTCATTCCAATTCATTAGTCACTAACCGCAAATTAGCAAGAGAACAATTTCCCGAACATTAACCCCGAAGGCCGAAACCAACATCAGATCAATACCCAGGAAACCATTCTTCTTAGCCAACCTACAGCTAGTTTCTAAATTTCACATTCTTAGGGAAATGTTCCCATTAATTTTATCCAAGATAAATTCTTTAAAATTTATCCTGGAATCTTCCTTTGGATGTCATTTAAAACCAAATTATGGTTTTTCCAACTAGTCGAGATTAGCGAACCGTAACGAAGTAATTATTTATTTTATTTCCCAATCCCATCCTATTCATCCCATGAAGCAAAACTGGTAATACTCCATATCTAACACCGTGGTGTTATCGGTAAAATTAATTACCATTTCACGTTCAAATCTAATTAAAGATTTAACTATCGCTTTGGAGCAAAACTGGTAATACTCCATTCTCGTTCATTTTCTAAATTTGGAAATTTAGATTACGAATTCACATTTCAATCTAATTGCAGATTCGTTAAAACTCCTTTTACTGGGTTAAAGAACTAGGTGTTATTTAAAACACAGTTCACGATAAACCCAAATCACATTCTATTTATTATCGTGTTAAAGAACTAGTGTTATTTAAAACACAGTTCACGATAAACCCATTTCAAATCCAATCAAATATATTAGAAATCCCGATTATTTAAAACCCCTTTTAAATCTAATTTATTTATTAGAATCAATTGGGTTTCAAATTTAGTTCAAACTAGTGCATTTCGATAAAAACCATTTTTATCTTTTCAAATGTGGAGTTTTTCATCCCAAATTTTCCCAAATCATTTCTTATGATTTTATACAAATTATTACTATTTTTAATAATTTTATCGAGGCCCGTACAGTCGATTTCCAACAACGGCCATCGAACTGCACTTATAGCGACCTTTTTCGAATTTGATTTGGACGTATCTCCAAATCCAACCGTTAGATTTCAAATTTCTAATATTCTTTAGAAAGCTCTTTTCGATACGAACCCAACGGTTCCAGTTTTAGGAGAATCCGACGGTCGGATCTCCCGTAATGTCCGCTTGAAGTTAATGGTCGAAATTCACGAACTGCCGCGGCGCGGCGCGTTCTATTCAGGCCATTATATTATATATATAATATATATAATATATATTTCGTCGATTCCTATTTAAAACGAATTATATATTTAGTTTTGAATTTGTTTCAAAAGCAAAGTCAACTTCTATTTCAATTCAAATCAAAATTGAATTCTTCTTTATAAATTCGTTTTAAAATTCATTTCTATTCAATTCAAATTTCAATTTAATTTGAATTCATTTCACTTCATTTTAAATTCAATTCGAATTCGTTTCTCAATTCAATTCAATTCAATTCAAATTGTTTTTCTATTCGATTCAAATTCATTTTCTATTCAAATTAAATTCGTTTCGTTTTCTATTTGAATCAAGTTCATTATATATTCAATTTGAAATCAAATTGGTTTTCTATTCGATTTAATTCGAAATCGTTTTATATTCAACTCAAATCGAAATCGTTATATATTCAATTCATTTCGAAATCGTTATATATTCAATTCATTTCGAAATCGTTATATATTCAATTCATTTCGAAATGGTTTTATATTCAATTCATTTCGAAATCGTTATCTATTCAATTACGAATGTAATCGATATAAATATCGTTCGCGTCAAAATGACGCATCACTAATCAACACGGCTTTATATATTCTATTTCAAATATTTCTTTTTGTCAACACACGACTAATCTCAACGAATGAGTATCGTCCATGTGTGACTATTTTTGTTAAATTATTTCGTTCAACACATGACTAATCCCAACGGATGAGTATAGTCAACACATGAACCTTTATTTTATATTGATAAAGATGTAAATTTTATTATAAAAATAATTCGTTCAACACATGACTAATCCCAACGGATGAGTATAGTCAACACATGAACCTTTATTTTATATTGATAAAGATGTAAATTTTATTATAAAAATAATTCGTTCAACACATGACTAATCCCAACGGATGAGTATAGTCAACACATGAACCTTTATTTTATATATTCTTTATTTTTCAAATTGGAATGAGGCCCAATCAATCACCATATAACGTTAATTATATGGATTTTCATACAACACATGTATATAATAGCATTGAAAATAATCAACCATCAACCAAAGTGCACTACACTGTATAAGCATCAAATATAGATATCTAACGCTCATAACAGCCTGTCAATCAATCGATCGACATATTTAATCAGTTAGGATGAGTGAACTTTAAATTTCATCCCAACACCCGTGTAGGGTTTCAAACAATCAAACATAGATTTTATTCGTGCAGTTGGGCGATGTGTGAAATTTATCGTCCCAATCAATGTCAGTCAAATCAGTGTACATAAACAAACCGTTCGGTTTGTTAATGAATATTTTATTTTATTCACTTCATGTTAAAAATTATATTTTTAACGATAAAACATTTTATTTTAACATATGAATATCTATTCAGTTCATTCTTTAAATAAAATGATATTTTTATTTTTCTAAGATATTTTAGAAAATTTCGGCGGCATAACGGCACGATACTAGAAACGGGACAAGGCCCAGCCTTATCCCCGGTCTAGTGAAGGCCCACGCCATTCACACATCAATCAAATTCACTTTCGTTATGCAAACCACAAAATTTGGAGTAAGGGTCTAACCTAGCCTTACTCCTTCGCCTTATAACGGCGCACGTCTAATCCTAATCAATTTATCGATTCGATTTTTCACACCACAAATCACATTCAAACCAATATCGCAATCAATCACCAAACAGCCAAACAAACAAGTCCATGGTCTGTGGACGATTGTGTCGGGTGCTACTAAACATCGTCTGCATCCTAGTATATATATAACTAGAAATAAAATTGAAGAGTGAGAATTCTCACCAATAGCTATCCACTCACACGACTCTTCCTTTATGGAAATCTTCGTCTATTTCGTCTTCTTGTCGCTTTCGTTTCCCGTATTCTCTACATAAGTAAAAATCGAATTTTTACTATGTTATTCAATATATAAAAATCGAATTTTTACTTCGACTTTCACTAAATAAAAATATGATTTTTTTTTTACTTCGCTACGAATCTGATCTTTATTTCAAAATCAGTTTTTATTTTTATAAAATTCAGTTTTTATCTCTTTTAAAAATTCAGTTTTAAAATCTTTGAAAAGAAAAAAAACAGTTTTTCTCTTTTTAAAAATTTCAGTTTTAAAATCTTTAAAATCAGTTTTATATTTTCTCTTAAAAATTTCAGTTTTTAATCCCTTTAAAAATCAAATCAGTTTAAAAATCTCATAAAATCAGTTTTAAAAATCTTTATAAAATCAGTTTAACCTTTTTATAAAATCTGTTTTTAACTTTTAAAAACCAGTTTTCAATTCTTTTTAAAAAAAATCAAAATCAGTTTTTATTTTTATACTAAATCAGTTTTATAATTTCTATTTAACATCAGTTTTTTTTCTTTAAACCTATAAAAAAAAATGGATCAGTTTTACAGATAAAATAAAAAAGAAAATAAATGAAAAAAAAAGGAAAACGCTCACCTATGTAGCTGCGAAGGGGGTGAGGCGTCGTCGGCGGTGGCTCAGGCGGCGTTCGGAGGTTCAGGGAGGCATCGCGGCGGTGGTTTCGGGAGGGGCTCGATTGGATGTAGCGATGTCTGGTGGGAGGAGGGAAGTTGGTCGGGCGGTGGGGCTTCAGCTCGATCGTCGGCGGTGCGAGGTAAGGCGGCGCGATTTAGGATTTTTAGGTTTTCTTCTTTTTTTTTTCTATCTTTCTGTTAAATGATCGGGGGGGGGGGGGGGGCCAATGAAGGAGAATAGGAGGGGATTCTATTTTTTTTATTTTTTTATTTTATTATTTAATTATTAAATTTTGCCAAAGGGTTGACTTTTACATATGACCTCGAACCGAGGTCCACCGCCTGTCGTCCATAGCGTTTTACCCCCATTCCGAACACAATGGGATATGTATCGTAAGCTGGTTTGATCGTTACGATCAGTTTTCGTTGAAATTACATTTAAGTCCTTATATTGAATTTTAAACGTACATTTCAAATTACCGGGGTCACATACTAACTAGAAAAATTCCAGAAAAATATTTTCTAGTTTCGTATTGACGATACGGTCTTAACAAAACTAGTTTCGTCGAATTCTGAGACCGTTTGAAAAATGGCCAATTTCCTGTCGATTAAAATCAACAGAAACTGGTCATACGCGTTTTCCTTTGCCACGCTCACATATTGATTCGAAAAATTATGAAATTTGAAACCTAGCAATAATTCGACATCACGGACCCAACAAAAGTGGTTTCGTCGAAATCCGAGGTCATTTGCAAAATGTCCATTTTTAAGGGCCTGAATTCCATAGCGACTATTCAGAATTTTCAACTGGACATATCTTTTGATTCCCGATATGAAATCTTGATTTTTCGGATTCGTTGGAAAGATATTATCAATTAGATCCTATGATTTTTGGTTTCACTAAAATCCGGATTGTTTTGCACCCTGTACATTCAATTGAAGTTTGAAATCGAATTATCGAACTACCGCGCCATTTTCAATTCTATTTATAATTATATATAAATATTTATATTCAAACGACGACGCGTATAATATATACGTCGATTCTATATTCAAAATAAATTTTACGTCGATATTATTTAAAATAATCTATTTTAAATATTCAGAATTCGCTAACATCGCCAAAATAAAAATTTTAAACTGGCTCAGATTTTCGGGTTATTACACATTGTGAATCACCTCTCAGACCTTGATCGACCGCATGGGCAGAGTTATTATAATTAATTTATTTAATTATATAAATAGTGATATAGTGAATTTAATAGCCGTAGAATTAAATAATGGTGAATATTTAATTAAAATAAAAATTAAATAATATATTTAATTCTGAAATAATCAGAATTGGCTGAAATGGCGATATGGTGTGAACTGGATCATCGGTGATATTTAATTCAGTTTAAAATTGAATCAGAATAACGAATATATTATTTGAATGACAGTTTGAACGTATAATTATATATAATTAAAATCGAGCTCGAAAT
Organism: Allium sativum; assembly: GCA_030737875.1. Taxonomy (NCBI): domain Eukaryota; kingdom Viridiplantae; phylum Streptophyta; class Magnoliopsida; order Asparagales; family Amaryllidaceae; genus Allium; species Allium sativum. Next base: position 848,245,127 of record CM060918.1, read on the forward strand.
GCCGCGGCAGTTCGTAAATTAGCGATTCAAACTTCAACTGAATGAACAGGATCCGTTTTAAATCGGATTTCTGTGAAACAAGAAACATGTGGAGCTGGTGGAGTATATCTTTCTAATGGAAGAGAAAAATCTGGATTTCGTCGGTAGATTTTGATTTATGTCCAAATCAATTTTTAGAAAAGTCATTGTGCAATTCCTTTATAATTTATAAAGGAATTATTTATATTTTAAAAAGGAATTTCTATATAAGTGGAATATCGGGTTGACCCAGAAGTGAATATCAAGTTAGATATTCATATAATATTTATTCTGAGCTGTATGGTATCCCACTATGAATATAGACGATAATATTTATTTTAATAAATATTTAATTTAATTATATTTAAATATATTTATATATTTAAATGGGTCATTCAGAGCTTTAAAAAAACAGCCGGTTTTGCAAACGAAGTCGGAATTCGATGAAACCAGTTTCGTTGGAACCGTAATGTCGAACTCTAGCTACCCGTCCAATTTCATTATTTTTTCGGTATCATTGGTGGCCGTAGGAATTTTTAAAGGGAAATCAAAAGCAACACTTCATTATATATGAGTCAAATAATAAATAAATAAAATATCCTAACATTTTCTTGGTCAAATTTGAAGGCCACACCTTCCTCTTTCTCAATCGTTTGTTTCTCTGCTCAAACTAGCACCCACGATTTCACTTTTCAACCAAAACGTGGACCTTAGAAAACCAAACAAAAATCAACACACATTCTTATAAATCAGTCCACAAATGCATTTGAAATCCTCTGGTGTTGCTCTTCAATCCCGTATAACTTTTGAGGGGTTCGATTTCATCTAGGTTCGCTGTATATTCTACAGCGTCGATTTCAATGGCCTAGGGTTCAGGTCGGAGCGAGATACTGTGGTCTATCGACGAAGCGGGGCATGGCGTTGAATCTGTGATAGGAAATGAGGTTGATTGGCGCTGGTTTTGGGATTCTCGGTTTTGGATTTTGGGATCTGGTGTTTTCCTGTAGCCGATGATGGTGGAGGACGGAAATCCATCTGGTAGCGCCAGTTGAAATCGCAGGGTAATAGGACGGAAAGGAGGTGAAGGCGAGGACCACGGTGGTGTTCATTCGAGAACCGGTGGAGAGTTTGAAGGGCGGTGGAGTTTTGAATGAGTGGAAATGGCACCGTTGTTTACTGGAGAATACATCGGGGAAGAAGGGAGTAAAGTGAGGGCGGGTTGGGCTTTACTTAAGTGGGCCCGTGATTTATAAGAGGAGTGAGGCCCGATATTTATTTTACATAAGTTTTATTTAAATTTAATGAATGTATAACTTATAAAAGCAATATCTCGGTCATACGAAATCAGAATCACGAACCGTAAGTTGCGTTGGGGTCGTGTGGACGGTGGCTACATAATGGAGCTGACTGGGAGTGAATCCGAGCTACTTACAATTTATGGCGAAATAAATTGTCCGTCTGAGTCAATGACAATTATAGTTATTTAACGATGATAGTCCAATGTGAGTAAATATCATTAACTCTGAACAATTTATAGTTTCATGTTGTATTTTTAAAACTGTTAGATATTGGCTGATTGACTGTGTGTTGATTGTTTGATTGAACTGCTAGTCAGTTAGTTGAATTTCTATATTGATTCTGTTTAACAGAATATATCATATGGAACTGAAAGTGATGTTGATTTTATATTGTATAACATCTGTGGATGCAGGGAAACAGGTTGGAGGAATCCGCCTGGATTCCTCAACATTTCTTTACTGTTTTCATATATATTGTGATATATGATGTGATGTATATCTGTTATGGATTTTAGAATGATGTTGATCATTGTTATTCGATATTTTAAATATCATAAAAGACCCTGGGATGTAAAAAGAATTATTTCAATGCATATTGAAATAAAAGGGATTTTATAAAGTCGATAGATATTATAAAAAGGAAATATTTCGAAAGTAAATAAAAGGGGAAATGTTTATAAAACGAATAGAGTTTTATAAAAGGGAAAAATGTTGATAAAACGAATAAAATAGAAAAAAGGAAATAACTAGAGTAGAATAAATAAAGATATAAAAGGAAATATTTGTAACCCATTTACAAATAGGATTGAAAAGGAAATAGTGTAAAACCATTAGCAAATAGATTAGAACGAGGAAGGTTTGTAAACCATTTACATATCAATCAGAAAGAGAAATGTTTGTAAACCATTTATAAATGAGATTGAATAGGGGATATTTGTAAAACCATTTATAAATAGAATTAAAAAAGGGAAATCATTTGTAAAGTGAAGAGCCGTTACTAAAAGTAAATCTTTATAAATGAATAGTTTAATCGAGTTAAAAGGGGTTAATCGATGTTAGTTTAATCGAGAGCAAAGGAGTTAATCGAATGTAGATTATTCAAATAGAATAAATGAGTTAATCGAATATAGTTTATTCGAATTGAAAGTAAAAGGAGTAAATCGAATATAGTTTACTCAAATAGTAAAAGGAGTTAATCGAATATAGTTTATTCAAATAGAATAAAGGAGTTAATCGAATATATAGTTTATTCAAATAGAATTAAAAAAGTTGTTGAATATAGTTTATTCGATAGGAGTCAAGTGAATAGAGTTAAAGTTAAATTAAAAGAGTAAAGTGAATAGAATAAATTGAATAGAGTTATCGAATATACCTTATCGAAGGAAAGAATTATCGAATAGAAAAGATTTGAAAGAGAGTTACGTAAGGAAGTTTGTTAAAGAATTAGAAGGGTGAACTTTGTCTATTTCAAGGTTAGAAACGTTGTTCAGTTAAGGTCTGAGAGGTAGTATTACCCCAACATGATTGACTTCATTTTTAACTAAGGATTGGATAAGGTTCGATAGTAAAGGATGGTTAAGTGAATTTAGTAATTAAAGGAAATGGTTTGAGTTGGCATCGCGATGGTTTTTTAAACATCTGTCTAAGTCCAATGAAGAAGCTTTGGAAATGTTTTCCAAATAAGAAACCAGAAATGTTTTCTATAAAGAAAACAAGAAATGGAAATGTTTTCCATTGTTAACAACGTATATTTTCCAAATTTAGAAAATAAGAAATATTGAATATAGGGAAATAGGAGATAAGTAAATTAATGGAATAAAGAGATAAATGTTGAATGATGTTTGATCGATATAAATTTCCATTTGGAAATAATATCGTTGCTTGCACACTTGTTTTTCTTCGATAGTTAAATCACAGACTATCGAAGTTTTGACCATTTTAACGTTGTTAATATAGAGAGACCGGTTGGATTATTATCCAAAGAACCACTCTGTATTGGCATAAGCGTTGCGAATCATATATGCCAAAGGAAATTGAAGACGGAGTTATGCAAGGGCTATCCTGTTTACAGAATGGTGCCTTCGGTTCTTCCTATTCCTGGATGGCTTGTATGGATGGATGTCTGATAGAGTATTTCCAGGCGATCACGTATATTGATTTCTCCAACCGTACCAAGAGTGGAAGCGGAAAGTAAACTTCTTTTAGCTAACACATAATGTATGGTTGGGGGCTTCAATCGATGATTTGATGGATTTGACGATGTGGCATTCAAAGTGAATCTGGTGTGATGATAAAGCGTAGCTTCTAGCCTCACATCCGGTAAATGACAGAAATCAGGCAGGCAGCATGGCTAAGTCGGTCGCACCGAAGTAGGGTGTATAGTCACCTGATCTAGAGTTTCATTTATTTCTAAAAATCTATTGTTGATGCTATCCCATTCGGGAAACGATTTCTAATCCCAACCGTTGGTGATATACATTCGATACACTCAAGCGAAATGAGTGGTCGGTCCTGTGTGGCCGGGTTGCAAGATGTTCTTGTTGAACCCAATGTATTCCACTCTAGAGTTACGCTAGCGAAAGGTGGTTCCATACCTTGTCATAGTTGGAAATCCATTACCCAATACGTTCTTGCGGTTTTGATTGTATATATATATATATATATATATATATATATATGTAGAACGTGAGATGAAAGTGTTTCTGCTAGATGATTATTATATTGTGGTTGATAGACATTATTATAATATCAAAAGGTTTTTGATATAAAGATAATTTGGATTCTCATAAGGGAAAAACCCGTTCCGTTATACGGTGTGTTCTTATGAATTATCATTTACTTATTCGAACTGTTTTAAAACTGTTTTACTCACACCAGTCCCATGACTGACCCGGAGTTTTTTTTTTGTTTTCCCTAAACTCTTGGGTGCCCAATTTTGTACGGGCAGTCATGTAGTCAGGATTTACAGATATACTATAAGAGCTTAGAGCAGGAGGCTTCAGGATTATATACCTATAGTTATTTCCGCTGTGTTGTAAGTGTTGTACTTTGATAATGATGTATATTCAAGTACAGATGTATATTTCATGTTATGTTATAAATATTATATGTTATTCGTTCCGCTGTGACGTCTGTGTTACTCTGATGTTGTGTTCTTCTTCTTCTATTCTAAGTTTCTATCTTATCTATTCTGATCCTCTAATTTCTTTCATTAATCATCCGGTATTTTCGACGTTTGGTTAGTCTTCATTGAGTTTATGGTAATAACCAATGTCGACAAATTCCTGGGTCGTTACAGTTGGTATTAGAGCTTAAGATAAGTGAATTACCTTGGCTCTATGGCGTGACTCAGTAGAGATGGGGTTAATAATACCCTACATTGAGTTGAGTGTATATATATGAGTTAGTGTATTTGTTATTGATATAAAAATTGTTTTATATTGTAGAGATTCATTGGTTGAGTTGTTTATGGGTTCTGGTTGATTAGTTTGATCCACTGTATCGGTAGGAATTAATAAACACTCGAATGCGATGGGTCAACACGACATGTTTTGAAAAGAGGGTAAATAAAAATAATTTTACCCAAAGTATATTTTGAAATATAATGGATATAATGATTGTTATTATAATCGAGTAAGATTATAAATTAAATGGTTTTGTAAATAACCAATCAGAATTCATATAAGTGAAATACGTGAAATCAGATGAGTTAAATCTGAAATTTTAGCCAGAAATTAAAGTAAATTTTGGAAAATTGGATAAGTGTTTGTAAATGGATTTGGATTAAAAAAATAAGGAAAATTTAAGATCCTGGGAGATTTTAAATTATTTTACAAGTAGTGTGAATTATATTTTGAAATGAATTTCAAAGTGGAAATGTTTAGAAATGGTTTTATAGTATTGAACTCACTTCGGTCGCTGGAAAATAGATTCCGATGATGACAGCTGCATCATCAGTATTCATTTTCGAGTTGTAAGTGACGAATTACTACCAGAGATACTGTTTTGAATTTGTTTTGGGAAAGACAAGTTGTGTTGAATTTCAAAATGGGATTTATAATATAGAATGAATAAAGGAAGTTTGAAACAGAAATTGAATATAGAAATTCAAAGGGAGTTTGAATATATGAAATTCAATGGAATTGAAATAGAAATTGAATATAGAAATTCAAAGGGAGTTTGAATATATGAAATTCAATGGAAGTGATATAGAATTTGAATATAGAAATTCAAATGGAATTTGAATATAGAAATTCAAATGGAATTTGAATATAGAAATTCAAATGAATTCAAATATAGAATTTGAATATAGAAAATATAAAGGAATTCAAATATAGGATTTGGATATATAGAATTTGAATATATAGAATTTGAATATAGAATTCAAATGTAATTTAAACAATAGAATTTGAATATATAGAATTCAAATGGAATTTAAAATATAGAATTTGAATATAGAATTCAAAAGGAATTCAAATATAGATTTAGAATAGTAATTGATATATAAAATTTGAATAATAGAAGTGATATAAAATTTGAATAGAAATTAAATAGAATTAACTAAGTTGCAGAGGAATTAGTTAATCAAGTTTTGAATTTGAAGTTGAACTTTGAAAGGTGAATTGGATTTGTAAATGGATATTCGAAATCGAATATAGAACTTAAATTTGAAATTTGGATTCAAATTAGTTAATAAGCAAGTTAAAATATATTTGAACATGTCATGTTCAAATGTAAAAGTGAAATAGACTAAAGAGTTAATTAGCAAATTAATTAACGAACTGAGTTAAAAAGACCAGGAATAGTTAAAATAGATTGGGCAGGTATAAATGTACATGAGATAGGTATGGATAAGGTACGAAGGTATATAAATAGAATGCTCGACGAAAAGGTATGTATTTAATTCATATATGAGATTTTATGCGCTGTATCGGCTAGCTGCTTGGCCTTTTCTTTTTCTTTTGGATTGGTGAGGGCCATGGGAGGCTATTTGAAATATCTCGATGCTCCTAGTACAAAGGAGGTTATGGCGAATTTTTCCGGGAATTTGAGGAGTTAGAATATTTTTAAGATAATTTGATAGTTAGAAATCAACGTATCGATATATATATATATATATATATATATATATATATATATATATATATATATATAAGTCGATAAGGAAACGAACTTAGAAATAGAATAGTAAAAATCAAAAAGGAAGACTGAGAATAAAATCTAGAAAGAATAGAAAGAGGAAGCGTATACGTGTTTAAAAGTGAATAAGTAGTTGTATGGTATTGATTATTCGAGTAAGTGGTCATATCTGTTTTGACGTTATAAATGTTATTCAGTCAAGGTCTGAGAGGTAGTTATACCCAACTTGATTGATTTCATTATTAACAAATAAATAGTAAGATTTCAGGCTCGAACATCAATGTTGAATAAGAGTTAGTTGAATATAGTATTTGGGCTGTCGTAACGATGTTTTACACAACATCCGTTTTAACCCAAGTAAGTGTAAGCTTGGAAATATAATAAAGATAATTCCTAAGTATAGAAATAAATGAGATCAGAAAAGAGATAAGTAATTGGAATATCTTCCATTTATAAATAGCATATATTTTCTAAAGTTTAGAAAATAAAGGAAGGCGATATTCGAAATTGTTTTCCAAATAACATAAAAGGCTAATATGGTTATTGAAAATATTGGGTTAACAAATATTGGTAAAGAAATAGAGAAGTGATTTAACTAATGGAATATTAATTAAGGGCTCAGTGACATGTTCAAAAAGGAAAATTTGATTTTTGAAAAGAGTAAACTGTTCAAAAACTCCTAGGGAAAGACTGTTTGAATTAAAAACAAATTTAACAGAAATTTGTGAAAAGCAAATTGGAATTATAAATAAAAGCCAGTTAAGTGGTAACTGAAATTGGATTAGAATGATAGAGACAAATTGAATTTGTGAGATTCGAATTTGAAGTGTAATGTGATAATCAAGTTAAGAGTTGGGAATCGAGAAGAAACTCGAGTTAAAATGATATTTGGCTCGGATATAAGCGAATGGTTGTGTCGTGGATAAAAGAAGATTGGGATTTGATTGGGATGACTCTTGTATCCGCTGAATTGATAACAGGTGGAAAGGATATAATGATTTGCCGATAAAAGCTACAAGTTTATATTTCTATTGGATATAAGATTTATGAGCCGAATTGGCAAGCCGCTTGGCTGTTTGATTTTCTTTTGGGTTGGAGATGGCCCAGAGAGGCGAGTTGGAGTTTGACGTATTGGCCAGTACAAAGGAGGTGCTTGCGAAATTTTTCGAAAAGTTAAGGCATTAGAAAATTTTCAGGATTTTTGGAAATTTTCGTTGTTAAGAATTAAATAAGTTTTTAATTGAAATTAAATTGGTTCAGTTGAAACTGAATTTAAGAAGAGAACAAATATGTTCTAACCAGTCGATCGGGTTGTCCTCTACCTTTTAGCAATTTCGAGGATGAAATTATTTTAAGTGGGAAAGAATGTAATGACCCGCATTGGCAGATGTATTATAATTAATTTATTTAATTATATAATTAGTGATATAGTGAATTTAATAGTCATAGAATTAAATAATGGTGAATATTTAATTAAAATAAAAATTGAATAATATATTTAATTCTGAAATAATCAGAATTGGCTGAAATGGCGATATGGTGTGAACTGGATCATCGGTGATATTTAATTCAGTTTAAAATTGAATCAGAATAATGAATATATTATTTGAACGACAGTTTGAACGTATAATTATATATAATTAAAATCGAGCTCGAAATGGCGTGGCAGTTCGTAAATTGGCAATTCGAACTTCAACTGAATGTACAAGATCCGTTTTAAATTGGATTTCTGTGAAACAAGAAACGTGTGGAGCTGGTGAAGTATATCTTTCTAGTGGAAAAGAAAAATCGGGATTTCATCGTGTAGATTTTGATTTATGTCCAAATCAAATTTTAGAAAATTCGTTGTGGAATTCCTTTATAATTTATAAAGGAATTATTTATATTTTAAAAAGGAATTTCAATATAAATCGAATATCGGGTTGACCCAGAAGTGAATATCAAGTGAGAAATTTATATAGGATTTATTCTGAGCTGTATGGTATCCCACGGTGAATATAGACGATAATATTTATTTTAAAAAATATTTAATTTAATTATATTTAAATGGGTCATTCAGAGCTTTAAAAAAATAGCTGGTTTTGCAAACGGAGTCGGAATTCGACGAAACCAGTTTCGTTGGAACCATAATGTCGAACTCTAGCTAACCGTCCAGTTTCATGATTTTCTGGGTAACACTGGAAGCCATAGGAATTTTTAAAGGGAAATAAAAAGCAACACTTCATTATATATGAATTAAATAATAAATAAAAAAATATCCTAACATTTTCTTGGTCAAATTTGAACGCCACACCTTCCTCTTTCTCAACCGTTTGTTTCTCTGCTCAAACTAGCACCCACGATTTCACTTTTCAACCAAAACGTGGACCTTAGAAAACCAAACAAAAATCAACACACACTCCTATAAATCAGTCCATAAATGTATTTGAAATCCTCGGGTGTTGCTCTTCAATCCCGTATAACTTTTGAGGGGTTCGGTTTCATCTGGGTTCGCTGTATATTCTATAGCGTCGGTTTCAATGGTCTAAGGTTCAGGTCGGAGTGAGATACTGTGCTCTATCGACGAAGCAGGGCATGGCGTTTAATTCGCGACAGGAAATGAGGTTGATTGGCGCTGGTTTTGGGGTGCTCGGTTTTGGATTTTGGGATAAGGTGTTTTCCTGTAGCCGGCGATGGTGGAGGACGGAAATCCGTCTGGTAGCGCGAGTTGAAATCGAAGGGTACTAGGATGGAGAGGAGGTGAAGGCGAGGACCACGGCGGTGTTCATTTGAGAACCGGTGGAGAGTTTGAGGGGCGGTGGAGTTTTGAACGAGTGGAAATGGCACCGTTGGTTACTGAAGAATAGATCAGGGAAGAAGAGAGTAAAGTGAGGGCGGGATGGGCTTTACTTAAGTCGGCCGGCGATTTATAAGAGGGGTGAGGCCGATATTTATTTTACTTAAGTTTTATTTAAATTTAATGAATGTGTTAACTTATAAAAGCAATATCTCGGTCATACAATATCAGAATCACGAACCGTAAGTTGCGTTGGGATCTTATGGACGGTGGCTACATCATGGAGCTGACTGGGAGTGAATCCGAGCTAGTTAAAATTTATGGCAAAATAAATTGTCCATCTGAATCAATGACAATTATCATTATTTAACGATGACAGTCCAATGTGAGTAAATCTCACTAACTCTGAACAGTTTATAATTTCATATTGTATTTTTAGAACTGTTAGATATTGGCTGATTGACTGTGTGTTAATTGTTTGATTGAACTGCTAGTCAGTTAGTTGAATTTCTATATTGATTTTGTTTAACAGAATATATCATATGGAACTGAAAGTGATGTCGATTTTATATTGTATAACATCTGTGGATGCAGTGAGACCGGTTGGAGGAATCCGCCTGGATTCCTCAACATTTATTTACTGTTTTCATATATATTGTGATATATGATTTGATGTATATCTGTTATGGATTTTAGAATGATGTTGATCATTGTTATTCGATATTTTAAATATCATAAAAGACCGCGGGATGTAAAAAGAATTACTTCAATGTATATTGAAATAAAAGTGATTTTATAAAGTCAATAGATTTTATAAAAAGTAAATATTTCGAAAGTAAATAAAAGGGGAAATGTTTATAAAACGAATAGAGTTTTATAAAAGGGAAAAATGTTGATAAAACGAATAGAATAGAAAAAGGAAATAACTAGAGTAGAATAAATAAAGATATACAAGGAAATATTTGTAAACCATTTACAAATGGGATTGAAAAGGAAATAGTGTAAAACCATTAGCAAATAGATTAGAACGAGGAAGGTTTGTAAACCATTTACAAATCAATCAGAAATAGAAATGTTTGTAAACCATTTACAAATGAGATTGAATAGGGGATATTTGTAAAACCATTTACGAAAAGAATTAAAAAAGGGAAATCATTTGTAATGTGAAGAACCGTTACTAAAAGTAAATCTTTATAAGTGAATAGTTTAATCGAGTTAAAAGGGGTTAATTGATGTTAGTTTAATCGAGAGCAAAGGAGTTATTCGAATATAGTTTATTCAAATAGAATAAATGAGTTAATTGTATATAGTTTATTCGAATAGAAAGTAAAAGGAGTAAATCGAATATAGTTTATTCGAATAGTAAAAGGAGTTAATCGAATATAGTTTATTCAAATAGAATAAAGGTGTTAATCGAATATATAGTTTATTCAAATAGAATTAAAAGAATTATCAAATATAGTTTATTCGATAGGATTTAAGTGAATAGAGTTAAAGTTATATCAAAAGAGTTAAGTGAATAGAATAAATTGAATAGAGTTATCGAATATACCCTATCGAAGGAAAGAATTATTGAATAAAAAAGATTTGAAAGAGAGTTACGTAAGGAAATTTGTTAAAGAATTAAAAGGGTGAACTTTGTCTATTTCAAGGTTAGAAACGTTGTTCAGTTAAGGTCTGAGAGGTAGTTTTACCCCAACTTGATTGACTTCATGTTTAACTATGGAGTGGTTAAGGTTTGATAGTAAAGGATGGTTAAGTGAATTTAGTAATTAAAGGAAATGGTTTGAGTTGGCATCGCGATGGTTTGTTTAAACATCTGTCTAAGTCCAATGAAGAAGCTTTTGAAATGTTTTCCAAATAAGAAACCAGAAATGTTTTCGAATAAAGAAAACAAGAAATGGAAATGTTTTCCATTGTTAATAATGTATATTTTTCAAATTTAGAAAAGTAGAAATATTGAATATAGGGAAACAGGAGATAAGTAAGTTAATGGAATAAAGAGATAAATGTTGAATGATGTTTGATTGATATAAATTTCCATTTGGAAATAATATCGTTGTTTGCACACCTGTTTTTCTTCGATAGTTAAATCACAAACTATCGAAGTTTTGACCATTTTAACTGTAACACCCCACGCCCGCTAGGGTCACTCACAAAGGGAATGCCATAGCATCGGTGGAGTATTTTAGTGAATATAGAACAGAAAAATTACAACAAGACAGATATAAATAGTACTTGAAATTTTAAAACATCATCTCATAACAGCGGAAATAACCATGTCTGGTTACATCATAAAACCACGATAAAAGTCAAGTACAATATCCATCAAAATAAAGAAGTACATAATCCCACTCTCTCATACAATAGCCATAACAAAAGAAGAGATAACTGGATAACTGGAGCTTTACATCTACCCAAGCTCCTAAAGACTGGAACAACAATCCGATCAAGCTCTACTACCGCTAGGATCCACCGTAGGACCTGAGGGTTGGGAAAAAGATAAAAACAACGGGGTCAGACATAAGTCTGAGTGAGTCCTATAACTTTAACAATATAATCATTAAAGTAACCAGAGAAGACATAAACTTAACCTACGGTAATATCTGGGGATGAATGGCTACACTAAGTAGCTTTGTAGACTTAGGATAAACTAAGATAACCGTCAGGACGCATCTACCCACCCAAGGATAATTACTAACTGCACCACACCAGTCATTCCTACTTAAAGGTTGATCCCTTCCAAGGACTTAGAAAATTTCCCCAGTAGTTTCGTGTACTCCTAGCCCACTACATAGGTGCCGTCTGCCCCTATCTCCACTAGGTGTACTCAGTAATTCTTGCCCAGTAGTTTCGTGTACCCCTACATAGGTGCCGTCTGCCCCTATCTCCACTAGGTGTACCCACTACTCCCCAAGCGATCGGCTCCCTACCGTAGATACCCGTGCTGGTCCCACAGTGGGGTGTATCACTCCCCTAAAGTTGCTACCCAATACTAACGGTGCACGGCTTTATATCTACACGATGCAACAACGGCTTATCTACCAGCCCGGGCCCACACACGCATATGAAACCCGTTGGACTTGCGTTGCCACCGCTAACCCGTTTTGGCCTCTTATAATCAAGCCCAATATGCGTGTCCCGTCACTCGACATGGGTCGAGCCCACAAAGATACGTTTGGGATATTGGTTGAAATGGGCCCCCACAAGCTACCCACTTAAGCTTGTCAAATATCTAGTGTATCCCACTTAACCCTTTAATCATGTTTAATTACATGTTTCCACTTGGTTAAGTATTCTAATCGTATTTTCTATTGCCACCCAAGGCAACCCACTAGATTCCACATGCCACCCAAGGCAACCACAAAATTTCCTCATGCCACCCAAGGCACCCACTTAACCCCTCATGTCCCACTACATGCTACTATGGTTAAGTGTTTCTTAATTAATTAAGACCGTGATCTCCCATAAAGACCTCCCACATTAGACTGGCTGTTATGACCACCTGGTTAAGCCGGTAGAATCCGGGCAGTCTTACGTCATAACAGAGTCTAACCTTGTGTCTTTACCTTAATCACGTATTTAATTTATGGCTAAGACCTCTCACATTGGGCTGACATTTGTAGCAACTGGTTAAGCCGGTCGGGTCCGGGCAGTTTGACACTACAAATGAGTCCAACCTCGTGTCTTAGTCGATTAATTACACCTAATTAATCACCCCCATATTAATTATCCCTAATTAATATCAAGTTTTTCATAACATGGGTAGACCTAACTCAATAGGTAAATTCCCATGGGGTAGACCTAACTCAATAGGTAAATTCCCACTTATGGTAATTTATTTTTATGGTATGCTTAATCATACCCAACCATTCATTTATTAACATACTTACCAACCCCATCGTTCCCCACGTAAATCGTTCTCATGTCATGACAAAATAAAGGGGAAGATCCATCACAAATATCATGGGTTTAGCATATAACTTTGTCATGGGTTAAGAGGATGTCAACTTGCATATATGAGCATATATTAACCCAACTACATATAACCCAAACTTGCATATTATCATACACATGATTTGCATAACATGTTGCATATGAGCTTGCATATCATCATACACATATCTTGCATAACATGTTGAACTTGCATATAGTCATTCTCATAACTTGCATAACATGTTAAACATGCATTTAAGCATGCACATAACTTGCATAAGCATTCACATACTTGCATAAGCATTCATATACTTGCATAAGCATACGTAACTTGCATAAACGTTCATAACTTGCATATCATGTCATTTAAGCATATACATATCTTGCATAAGCATTCATATACTCGCACAAGCATGCATAACTTGCATATCACATAAATCTTGCATTTAAACATATACATGACTTGCATAAGCATCCATACACTTGCATAAGCATGCATAACTTGCATATCACTTTCAACTTGAATTTAAACATATACTTATCTTGCATAACTTACTTTATTAAACATGCATAATTCCACTCATCAAATATGCATAAATCCACTTGTTAAACTTGCATATATCAACTTGTTAAACATGCATAGTCAACTTATTAAGCATGCATAAGCCAACTTATCAAATATGCATAAACATAGAACAACATAGAGTAACATATCATTATAAATGATTCAAACTCACTAATCCGCATTTAAGACCATAAGTCTCATTACACCCAATCTACTTACTTTAACAATTGATGCTAAAGTGATAGAAACTCACCAAACCCAATATTAACCAACTTATGAAGAGGGATTAGTTGCTAATTATGAAGATAATGATGATTAGAGAATGATATGAGAGGGATTAGCTTGAAACTTCCTTCTTAGATTAATGGAGACTCCTCCTAGGATTTAATTTGGCGGCATGAGGCCTTCATTTCTATTTTTAGTATGGATTAAGGTAGGTTTAGGGTGTATTTATAGATTAAGAGAGTGTTTTAGGCCCTTAGATTAACCCTAGATTAAATTAGGACCCTTAGATTTAAGAAATCTCTAGAACCAGCCCTTCAAGCCAGCCTAGAACCCAACCTGGTGCACCCAGGTTCACTGAACGGTGCCACCCTGTCGACAGGCAAGTCGACAGGCATGTCGACACCCCTGTCGACAGGCCTGTCGACAGCCCTGTCGACATGGGTTGGGCGGGAAGCTTCCCGCCTGACCCCGCCTGGCCCATTCCAAATCTGAATTTTTAAATTTTTAAATCTGTTTTAGTTTTGAATTTTCTGCTAACTTCATCGGGCCATAACTGGGCTATACGGACTCCAATTTTCGAAAACTCGGACTCTATTTCGCGTATTTTTCCGAGACGAACGCAATAACGCAGCCCGTTACCCCCAATTCCCACATCTGAGATTATTTATCATGTAATTAGTGAATTTTAGTATTAACTAAAACTCGGGGTGTTACATTCTCCCCTCCTTAAAGGATTTCGTCCCCGAAATCTCTAAGCTAAGGAGAATGCATATCCTACCATCCAAACAACCATCTACTCAAATCATCAATCACGGGCATCCATTGTCCTTAAACAGTTTCTAACGATGTATGAGCATATGCAAAAAGTGTGTGTATATGTTCCCTATCTAATGTATGAACATATGCAAACCATGATAGTGCCATGCATCCATTATGTATGCGAGAAAACCCTATCGACACATACAATATCTACATGAGTGCACAATCATTCACCAAAATGCATCATCCATGTGATAACACAACCATTATACATCCATAAATATATTTTCCTACACACAATTTTATGCAATATGCAATATGATGTGACTGAGCCGATCTAGTGCCTAGAGTGTGTGTATATGCATCCACGAGCAACCACTAGCAAACACTTGCATCCACTTGCATCCATCAACCATAACATGTCTCAAACACATGTTTCAACCATAGGTTTACCCTATCTAAAGGTCAAAGGTACTAACGAGAGGACATACCAAAGATAAGATAAGTACTAGGCAAGCGATAAAGGAGAAAGTAAGGACATACCCTCAAAAAGAAATGGGTACAATGAACGCATCTTCGCTTCCGTCTCCCAAGTCGCGTTGCTCTCATCTTCTCCCCATTGTACCTTGACTAGTTGAACCTCTCTGTTTCTCAACTTCCTAGTCTCAGACCCAAGGATGCGAGTAGGAGCTTGTCGAATAGTCGCATCACGCTTTACCTCTACATCTCTAAGGAAGCTCGGCTCTACCACCTCTGCGGTCTCATGTAAGCACTTCCTCAGATGTGATACATGGAATACATCATGAACACCACTAAGTCTGTCGGGCAACTCCACCCTATATGCCATCCGTCCAATCCTTTCCTTGATAGGAAACGGCCCAACAAACCTCGGTGCTAACTTCCCAACGGATCCGAAGCGAACAACATTTCTCAACGGAGATACCTTAACAAAAACCATATCCCCAACCTCAAACTCAAGATCCGTCCTTCTCTTGTCCGCATAAGATTTTTGCCTATCCTGCGCTGCTTTCATCCTTCTTTGAATCAAGTCAATCTTCTCAGAAATCTCCCTAACCATATCAGGCCCAAGCAAGATCTTATTCGCAGACTCCCACCAACACGTAGGTGATCGACAAGGCCTTCCATAGAGAGCTTCGAAAGGAGCCATACCAATACTGGACTGAAAGCTGTTATTATATGCGAACTCCACCAGTGGAAGATGCTCTTCCCATGTACCTCCAAAATCTAAGATACAAAGCCTCAAAAGGTCTTCTAGAACACGATTCACCCTCTCAGTCTGGCCGTCTGTCTGAGGATGATATGCGGTGCTCAGACATAATTGAGTCCCCACTGCTTCTTGCAAACTTCTCCAGAACTCGCTAGTGAAGATAGGATCTCGATCACTTACTATGCTAGAGGGTACCCCATGTAATCGAACTATCTCTCGAAGGTATACTGAAGCTAGCGCTCTTAGTAAGTCTGTCTACCACCACCCAAATTCCTGTATTACCCTTTCTCGACCTGGGTAACCCGTCAATAAAATCCATCGAGACGCTATCCCACTTCCATTGCGGAACCTCCAATTGGTGAAGTAACCCACCTGGTTTCCTTTGCTCCGCCTTCACTTGCTGGCACACCAAACATCGAGCGACATACTCGGCCACATCTTTCTTCATACCGGCCCAGAAGAAAACCCTCTTCATGTCTTGGTACATCTTATCCCCACCGGGATGAATGGTCATCCTAGAACGGTGTGCGTCATCAAGAATAGCCTTCCTCAAACCCTCGTCTTGCGGTACACAAAGTCTACCGTCTCTGCGCAAGCACCCTCTATCATCTAGGGTGTACCTACTCAAATGGCTGGACGACTCCCCCCTTATGAGCTTCTCTACTAACTCAACCAACTGTGGGTCGCCCCTCTGTTCTTCTCCAATCCGCCCCAAGAGAGTAGGTCTAACTTCCAAAGAAGCTAGCAAACCGGGTACATAGTCAACAGAAGGTCTGAAATCAAACATCGAGATAAATTCCAAGCTTTGTCGTTCCACAAACAATGGACTCAAGGACAACCTCTTCCTACTCAAGGCGTCCGCCACCACGTTACCCTTGCCAGGGGTATACGATATCTCGAAGTCATAGGATGCTAAGAACTCCATCCACCTTTGCTGTCTTAAGTTTAAATCCTTCTGAGAGAACAAGTACTTCAATGATTTATGGTCAGTGAACAACTCGAATCTCTCACCAAGAAGATAATGGCGCCAAATCTTAAGCGCAAAAACAATAGCGGCCAGCTCTAGATCATGGGTAGGGTAGTTTTTCTCATGTGCCCTTAACTGCCTTCCACCATAGGCTATTACCCTTCCCTCTTGCATTAAGACTGCGCCAAGTCCTGTCCCACAGGCATCGGTATAGACAACAAATGGCTTGCTCCCATCTGGCAACACTAAAACTGGAGCGGTGGTTAAAGCTCTCTTTAACCGTCGGAACGCATCATCACAATCTACGTCCCATGTGAAAACAAGATTCTTCTTTGTTAAGCGGGTTAATGGGGCTGATATCTTCGCGAAGTCTTTAATAAACTTCCTATAATAACCCGCCAAGCCCAAGAAACTTCTTACTTCGGTAGCATTCTTCGGAACCTTCCAATCCTGAATTGATACTACCTTCGCGGGATCCACAGTTATCCCTTCCTTGGAGACCACGTGCCCCAAGAATCGTACTTCCTTCCTCCAGAAGTGACATTTAGAGAATTTAGCCTTAAGGCTATGTGCTCGAAGAGTCTTCAACACTTCCCCAAGATGTAGGGCATGCTCTTCTTCACTCTTAGAAAATACTAAGATATCATCCACAAAGACCACCACAAATTTATTAAGGAACTCCCTGAACACCCTACTCATCAAATCAACAAAGTATGCAGGGGCGTTCGTCAACCCAAATGGCATCACCAGCCACTCATAGAAACCATCCGGAGTTCTAAAGGCAGTCTTGTCTATGCTATCCTCAGCCACCCTCAACTGATGAAACCCCGTGGCTAAGTCCAACTGAGAAAATACTGAAGCACCAACCAACTGATTGAAAAGATCATCAATCCTCGGCAATGGGTGTCTATTCTTCTTTGTGAGCTTGTTGAGTTCTCTATAGTCTACACAAAGTCTGAGGGACCCATCCGCCTTCGTAGCAAAAACTACTAGAGCACCCCACTCTGATATGCTCCGTCTTATGAACCCCTTCTCAAGTAACTCCCCTACTTGCTTATGGAGTTCCCTCCTCTCACGAGGAGCCATGTGGCGCACTGGTAAAGATACCGGTTTAGCATTATCCACCAAATATATTCGGAAGTCAATCTCCCGCTTTGGAGGTAAGCCCTTCACCTCCTCAAACACATCTGGATATTCCCGGACCACTCTAACAGATTGTAAACTCTCGACCGAAGCGTCAAGCGATTCAAGATAACTTTGCATAACAGAGTCCATGGGATTACAAGAAATCTCGAGAGTGTTACCCAAACGGGTCATGAGCCTAACAACTCTCCTTTCGCAATCAAGAACGGCACCATTACTGGATAACCAGTCCATGCCCAAAATCAACCCATAGCCCGTGAAGCCCAATACAAAGGCATCACATCTAAACTCAATGCTAAGTATAGAAATCTTCAAACCCAAACATATCATGGACAAATAAGTGGAGCCCCCAATTGGGTTTGAAACAACCAAGGGATCATCTACCAGACTGGTGTCTAAGTGCAGTAACTCAACTAATGATGATGAGATAAACGAATGCAATGCGCCTGAATCAAACAATGTACGGACAGGATGGTCAAATAGAAAAACCAGACTTTCAACGGAAATAGTTCTACCTCTCTCCTGAATCGGTGGAACCGCAAGAGCCTGTACTTGCCCCCTAACCTGACTCGGTGC
The DNA here is from genome assembly GCA_030737875.1 of Allium sativum. Lineage (NCBI taxonomy): Eukaryota > Viridiplantae > Streptophyta > Magnoliopsida > Asparagales > Amaryllidaceae > Allium > Allium sativum. The sequence goes on from CM060918.1 coordinate 848,263,757, forward strand.
CATAAGAGCTTGCACCTGTCCTCCTGAGGTAGATCCCGTCCTTTGCCCCTTCTTAGGGCAATCCTTCACTAAGTGCCCTGCTTCGCCACAGTGGAAGCAGGCGGTCTTCTTCTTCTTGCGACAATCCTTGCTTAGGTGGCCAGGTGTCCCACAATTGAAACACTTCTTCTTCTTGCTCTTGCCACCGTTGCCTTTCCCACCTTTGCTTTGTTGTTGTTGCTGAGGTCTCTTTTGATCTCCCTTCTTCTTGGGTGCCTTATTAGCATTAGGACCCTTCTCTTCCTCATACATGAGTGCCATGTCAACTAGCTTCTCAAAGGTGGCCCCCATAGGGATGTGAGTCATAGCCAACCCATGCATCGGTTCATTCAAGCCTTTCACGAACCTCAAAGCCTTCTTCTCCGGTGTATTCACCATGTCTAGGCCAAACCTTGCCAATTGATTAAACTTGTTAACATATTCCTTCACCGAAAGATTTCCTTGCTTTAGAGTTAAGAATCTTTCCATATACAAGTTTTCCTCCGCCCTTGAGAGAAACTTTGCCACAAATCTTTGCTTAAAATCCGCCCAAGAGTCAACGGGGCGTTCTCCATTAGTAACCTCCCACCAGAATGAGGCCTCTCCCTTCATTAACCAAGCAGCCAACTTGACTTTCTTCCCTTCTTCCATCTCAAAGATATCTATCAACTCTTCCACCTCCTTAAGCCAATCTCTAGCCTCCACAAAAGTTTCAGATCCTTGAAAAGGTTTCCCTCCCATAGCTTTAAATTCCTTGCAAGTCTTAGCAAAAGTATCCGTGCGGGGAGGAGGGGGAGGAGGAAGATCGGGTGCTATGGTTGGTGGAGGAATATTTGCTGGACCCGCAGTGGTGGCCCTAGCCTCCATCAATCTCCTATACCATACTGGTACCGTCACACCCTCCGGAAGATTAAGATTCTCGGTCATGCTGAAACGAAAAAGGAAAGATTCAAAACGGAGAATTCGAAGGATATAGATATGGCTATTGGGGATTATGCTTTTCTTTCAAAAACTTTTCTCTTAAAAGACATGTTTTTGAAAATATCTTTTCCAAAAAAATGTTTTAGAAAAATAGTTTTCTAAAAATTTTATCTGTTTCGGTAACCTTTGCTCTGATACCACGTGTAACACCCCACGCCCGCTAGGGTCACTCACAAAGGGAAAGCCATAGCATCGGTGGAGTATTTTAGTGAATATAGAACAGAAAAATTACAACAAGACAGATATAAATAGTACTTGAAATTTTAAAACATCATCTCATAACAGCGGAAATAACCATGTCTGGTTACATCATAAAACCACGATAAAAGTCAAGTACAATATCCATCAAAATAAAGAAGTACATAATCCCACTCTCTCATACAATAGCCATAACAAAAGAAGAGATAACTGGATAACTAGAGCTTTACATCTACCCAAGCTCCTAAAGACTGGAACAGCAATCCGATCAAGCTCTACTACCGCTAGGATCCACCGTAGGACCTGAGGGTTGGGAAAAAGATAAAAACAACGGGGTCAGACATAAGTCTGAGTGAGCCCTATAACTTTAACAATATAATCATTAAAGTAACCAGAGAAGACATAAACTTGACCTACGGTAATATCTGGGGATGAATGGCTACACTAAGTAGCTTGGTAGACTTAGGATAAACTAGGATAACCGTCAGGACGCATCTACCCACCCAAGGATAATTACTAACTGCACCACACCAGTCATTCCTACTTAAAGGTTGATCCCTTCCAAGGACTTAGAAAATTTCCCCAGTAGTTTCGTGTACTCCTAGCCCACTACATAGGTGCCGTCTGCCCCTATCTCCACTAGGTGAACTCAGTAATTCTTGCCCAGTAGTTTCGTGTACCCCTACATAGGTGCCGTCTGCCCCTATCTCCACTAGGTGTACCCACTACTCCCCAAGCGATCGGCTCCCTACCGTAGATACCCGTGCTGGTCCTACAGTGGGGTGTATCACTCCCCTAAAGTGGCTACCCAATACTAACGGTGCACGGCTTTATATCTACACGATGCAACAACGGCTTATCTACCAGCCTGGGCCCACACACGCATATGAAACCCGTTGGACTTGCGTTGCCACCGCTAACCCGTTTTGGCCTCTTATAATCAAGCCCAATATGCGTGTCCCGTCACTCGACATGGGTCGAGCCCACAAAGATACGTTAGGGATATTGGTTGAAATGGGCCCCCACAAGCTACCCACTTAAGCTTGTCAAATATCTAGTGTATCCCACTTAACCCTTTAATCATGTTTAATTACATGTTTCCACTTGGTTAAGTATTCTAATCGTATTTTCTATTGCCACCCAAGGCAACCCACTAGATTCCACATGCCACCCAAGGCAACCACAATATTTCCTCATGCCACCCAAGGCACCCACTTAACCCCTCATGTCCCACTACATGCTACTATGGTTAAGTGTTTCTTAATTAATTAAGACCGTGATCTCCCATAAAGACCTCCCACATTAGACTGGCTGTTATGACCGCCTGGTTAAGCCGGTAGAATCCGGGCAGTCTTACGTCATAACAGAGTCTAACCTCGTGTCTTTAACTTAATCACGTATTTAATTTATGGATAAGACCTCTCACATTGGGCTGACATTTGTAGCAACTGGTTAAGCCGGTCGGGTCCGGGCAGTTTTACACTACAAATGAGTCCAACCTCGTGTCTTAGTCGATTAATTACACCTAATTAATCACCCCCATATTAATTATCCCTAATTAATATCAAGTTTTCCATAACATGGGTAGACCTAACTCAATAGGTAAATTCCCATGGGGTAGACCTAACTCAATAGGTAAATTCCCACTTATGGTAATTTATTTTTATGGTATGCTTAATCATACCCAACCATTCATTTATTAACATACTTACCAACCCCATCGTTCCCCACGTAAATCGTTCTCATGTCGTGACAAAATAAAGGGGAAGATCCATCACAAATATCATGGGTTTAGCATATAACTTTGTCATGGGTTAAGAGGATGTCAACTTGCATATATGAGCATATATTAACCCAACTACATATAACCCAAACTTGCATATTATCATACACATGATTTGCATAACATGTTGCATATGAGCTTGCATATCATCATACACATATCTTGCATAACATGTTGAACTTGCATATAGTCATTCTCATAACTTGCATAACATGTTAAACATGCATTTAAGCATGCACATAACTTGCATAAGCATTCACATACTTGCATAAGCATTCATATACTTGCATAAGCATACATAACTTGCATAAACGTTCATAACTTGCATATCATGTCATTTAAGCATATACATATCTTGCATAAGCATTCATATACTCGCACAAGCATGCATAACTTGCATATCACATAAATCTTGCATTTAAACATATACATGACTTGCATAAGCATCCATACACTTGCATAAGCATGCATAACTGGCATATCACTTTCAACTTGCATTTAAACATATACTTATCTTGCATAACTTACTTTATTAAACATGCATAATTCCACTCATCAAATATGCATAAATCCACTTGTTAAACTTGCATATATCAACTTGTTAAACATGCATAATCAACTTATTAAGCATGCATAAGCCAACTTATCAAATATGCATAAACATAGAACAACATAGAGTAACATATCATTATAAATGATTCAAACTCACTAATCCGCATTTAAGACCATAAGTCTCATTACACCCAATCTACTTACTTTAACAATTGATGCTAAAGTGATAGAAACTCACCAAACCCAATATTAACCAACTTATGAAGAGGGATTAGTTGCTAATTATGAAGATAATGATGATTAGAGAATGATATGAGAGGGATTAGCTTGAAACTTCCTTCTTAGATTAATGGAGACTCCTCCTAGGATTTAATTTGGCGGCATGAGGCCTTCATTTCTATTTTTAGTATGGATTAAGGTAGGTTTAGGGTGTATTTATAGATTAAGAGAGTGTTTTAGGCCCTTAGATTAACCCTAGATTAAATTAGGACCCTTAGATTTAGGAAATCTCTAGAACCAGCCCTTCAAGCCAGCCTAGAACCCAACCTGGTGCACCCAGGTTCACTGAACGGTGCCACCCTGTCGACAGGCAAGTCGACAGGCATGTCGACGCCCCTGTCGACAGGCCTGTCGATAGCCCTGTCGACATGGGTTGGGCGGGAAGCTTCCCGCCTGACCCCGCCTGGCCCATTCCAAATCTGAATTTTTAAATTTTTAAATTTTTAAATCTGTTTTAGTTTTGAATTTTCTGCTAACTTCATCGGGCCATAACTGGGCTATACAGACTCCGATTTTCGAAAACTCGGACTCTATTTCGCGTATTTTTCCGAGACGAACGCAATAACGCAGCCCGTTACCCCCAATTCCCAAATCTGAGATTATTTATCCTGTAATTAGTGAATTTTAGTATTAACTAAAATTCGGGGTGTTACATTAACGTTGTTATTATGGAGAGACCAGTTGGATTATTATCCAAAGAACCACTCTGTATTGGCATAAGCGTTGCGAATCATATATGCCAAAGGAAATTGAATATGGAGTTATGCAAGGGCTATCCTATTTATAGAATAGTGCCTTCGGTTCATCCTGTTCCTGGATGGCTTGTATGGATGGATGTCTGACAGAGTATTTCCAGACGATCACGTACATTGATTTCTCCAACCGTACCAAGAGTGGAAGCGGAGAAGGAAACCTCTTTTAGCTAACACATAATGTATGGTTGAGGGCGTCTGTGACGAGAAGGAATTTTGCTCGATCCGAATCAGTCGCTAAACCGACCCAGACCGTTCGAAAACGCCCTATCGTTTGAGAACATGACAAAATAGAACGCATACAGAAGAATATACAGAGTATAAATGAATATTACACAGAAATATCAGAGATTTAAATTACATTTAAATATATTGCTGCGGAAAATAATACAATACACAACTAGAATGAGATATACGGATACAAAGCTTTCCGGATATCGTTCCAGCTGTAAACCAGGATCCTGTGAATATAAATCTGCAAAACCAAAACTACTAGCTGCCCGTGTCAAAATAGGGGCACCCAGAGTTTAGGTTAAAACAATAAACTCCAGGTCAGTCATGGGACTGGTGTGAGAACTAAAACAGTTATTAATCTTTATTTTTAAAGTTAGGCAAATCAAGGGACCACGCCGTATAACACGGAACGGGTTTCCTCCCAAGAATACCAGTGCTTTTAAGTAAACAGCGCAATGCTTTTCTAAAAATGAAGCTATTATAAGACCCAGGTCCCATCACACAATGCAACGCAGTCGAGGATAGGGTTTTCCCTTATAATAGCCAAACATGCTTAGTACGTTTAAAACAAATCATTTGATACTGTAATAAGTGCATAGTGTATAAAACAACTTCAAATCATAAGTATCAATCATAGGCGACATGAGCGTCCCATGCCACTATGTCGCCATATATAGGTTTACAAATAAAACTGCAAAGTCACGTATTTGGAAATTGGATTTCCATCTATGAACCGAGGCAAAAGATAGTCCTCAACCGATTCAACACAATCTAGCCCATGTCTCAGGACCCAGACTCAGGTGGGCCTTGGATCGTCAGGGCCGGTCCACCGATGTGGATTATTATGCCTGAACAATACGTCTCTCCGCCCTTTGGGGCGTAAATGAGCCAACGAATGGCTCCATCGGACCCGGATCGTCCGATCTAACCGAGGCGCCTCGCAACAGCAACAACCACATAAGTCAAACTCGTCAGGGCGTGTAAAACCACTGACGCCACTTCTAGCTAGAAAGAAACGCAAGTCCTCCCTGAGGTCCGTCTCCCGTTTTTGGTTCATACCGGGTGTGAAACTCGCGAAGTAAACGTTACACAAAGCTACGCCACAAAGGCCGTGCTTTGATCACCACCACAAGACTTTGCTTTTCAACAGAAGCCTTGATCATTTGCCACATAGGCATGCCACACAGGCAATTCACTCCATGCGTTTGATATCCATCAATATATAACCCCTGAGCTCGTACGTCTCAGAGAAGGGCGTTAAGCAAGAGAATAAATTCTCCGCTGCCAAACAGATATATATTTAATAGAGATCAATCACATGGACTAAAATCCAATGTCAGACACACGGTCCATTTACAAGTTCGCTCTGGGTCTGAACGAAACCGGAGGCACCTAGTACCCCGCATATCCATCGATCTCCAAGTACGTCTGGACGATCACCAACTGTTTCCATCTTCTTGGGTGTACAGCCCAATCAAGATCATCACGAATCACCCAAACGACGTGAAGACTTCTGGTCTTCGACCACCGTCTTCATCTTCGACTTATCGTCGTATCAGTTATTCAAAATGGGATAAACCAGGTCTTTCCGAATAACTCGCGTATATTTTAAATAAGTGTTACACAAACACAACATACACCTCATTCCAATTCATCAGTCACTAACCGTAAATTAATCAAGAAAATAATTCCCCAAATATTAACCCCGAAGGCCGAAACCAACATCAGATCAATATCCAGAAAACCATTCTGCTTAGCTAACTGACAGTTAGTTTCTAAATTTCACATTCATAGGGAAAGGTTCCCATTAATTTTACCCAAGATAAATTTCTTGAATTTATTCTTTAATCCATTTTTGAATATCAATTCAAACTAGTCGGGATTAGCGAACCTTACCGAAGTAATCATTTGTTTTAATTTCCCAATCCCAACCTATTCATCCCATGAAGTAAAACTGGTAGTACTTCATATCTAACACCACAGTGTTATCGGTAATTCAATTACCATTTCACGTTCAAATCTAATTAAAGATTTAACTATCGCTTGGAGTAAAACTGGTGATACTCCATTCTCGATCTTTTCAATCTATTTAAAGATTCATTAAAACTCCACTTAGTTTTAATCTTTAACTGGGTTAAAGAATCAGTGTCATTTAAAACACAGTTCACGATAAACCCAAAATCACATTCCATTAATTATTGGGTTAAAGAACGAGTGTGATTTTAAAAACACTGTCCACGATAAACCCAAAAATCAATATCCATTCAATTCCAATTAAATATTATTTAATTGGTACACTTCATTAAATCTAAATAAAAAGATTTAATCTTTTCTCAACTGGGTTCAAGAACAGTGTTAGTGAAGACACCATTCACGACAAACCCAAATCACATTTGATATTCAATACAAGGCTCTGAATAGAAAATATATCGGCTTATATTCAATATCAAATTCTACGATTAACAAATGTCATATTGGAAATAACGATATAAATATATATCTTTCAAATTTCCATAACAACATCTGTATAATCACGAATTCCAACATCGAAATATTCCGAAGACAATTTCGATTCAAATCCACTCCAATGCAATCATTGGAAATTCTGGTTATTTTTAAAACCCTTTTCAAATTCAATTTATTTATTTAAAAATAAATAGAATTATATTTCTAGTTCAAAACTAGTTCATTTCGATAAAAATCTATTTTTATCTTTTCAAATATGGAGTTTTTCATCCCAAATCTTCACAAATCATTTCTTATGATTTTACACAAATTATTACTATTTTTAATAATTTTATCAAGGCCCGTACAGTCGATTTCCATCAATGGCCATCGAACTGCACTTACAGCGACCTTTTTCAAATTTGATTTGGACGTAACTCCAAATCCAACCGTTAGATTTCAAATTTCTAATATTCGTTAGAAAGCTCTTTTCGATACGAACCCAACGGTTCCGGTTTTAGGAGAATCCGACGGTCAGATCTCCCGTAATGTCCGTTTGAAATAAATGGTCGAAATTTACGAACTACCGCGGCGCGGCGCGTTCTATTCAGGCCATTATATTATATATATAATATATATAATATATACTTCGTCGATTGCTATTTAAAACGAATTATATAAATAGTTTTAAAATCGTTTCAAAAGCGATTTCAACTTCCTTTTCAATTCAAATCAAAATTGAATTCTTCTTTATAAATTCGTTTTAAAATTCATTTCTATTCAATTCAAATTTAAATTCAATTTGAATTCATTTCAATTCGCTTTCAATTCAATTCAATTCGTTTTTAATTCAATTCATTTCAAAATAGTTTTCAATTCAGTTCATTTCGAAATCGTTTTCAATTCAATCCATTTCGAAATCGTTTTCAATTCAATTCATTTCGAAATCGTTTTCAATTCAATTCATTTCGAAATCGTTTTCAATTCAATTCATTTCGAAATCGTTTTGAATTCAATTCATTTCGAAATCGTTTTTAATTCAATTCATTTCGAAATCGTTTTTAATTCAATTCATTTCGAAATCGTTTTTAATTCAATTCATTTCGAAATCTTTTTCAATTCAATTCATTTCGAAATCGTTTTTAATTCAATTCATTTCTATTTCGAAATCGTTAAAATCGATATAAATATCGTTCACGTCAAAAATGGCGTCAATCTAACCAACACGGCTTCATAAATTTCTATTTTCAAATATTCTATTTCAAATATTTCTTTTTCAAAATAGTTGTTATTATCAAAATATTTCGTTCAACACATGACCAATCTCAATGGATGAGTACTGTCAACACATGAACCTTTATTTTATATTGTTCTTTATTTTTCAATTTGGAATGAGGCCCAATCAATTACCATATAAAATTAATTATATGGATTTTCATACAACACATGTATATAATAGCATTGAAAATAATCAACCATCAACCAAAGTGCACTACACTGTATAAGCATCAAATATAGATATCTAACGATTATAACAGCTTGTCAATCAATCGATCGACATATTTAATCAATCAGGATGAGTGAACTTCAAATTTCATCCCAACACCCGTGTGGGGTTTCAAACAATCAAACACAGATTTTATTTGTGCAGTTGGGCGATGTGTAAAATTTATCGACCCAATCAATGTCCTTCAAATAGGTGTACATAAACAAACCGTCTGGTTTGTAAATGAATGTTTATTTATTCACATTCACGTTAAAAATTATATTTTTAACGATAAAACATTTTATTCCAACATATGAATTTCTATTCAGTTCATTCTTTAAATAAAATGATATTTTTATTTTTCTAACATATTTTAGAAAATTTCAGCGGCATAACGGCACGATACTAGAAACGGGACAAGGCCTAGCCTTATCCCTGGTCTAGTGAAGGCCCACGCCATTCACACATCAATCAAATCAATTCATTTCATCACACAATTCAATTTCAATCAAATAATCTAACTAATTTTTGCAATCAAACAAACAAGTCCATGGTCTGTGGACGATTGTGTCGGGTGCTACTAAGCACCGTCTGCATCCTAGTATATATATAACTAGAAAAATGAATTGAAAGGTGAGAAATTCTCACATATAGCTATCCTAGCTCCACGGCACTTCATTGATAGAAATCTTCATCGCTATCGCATCTTCGTCATCTTCGTTGTACGCTTTCACTACATATGTAAAAATCGAATTTTTACTTCGCTATCCAATATATAAAAATCATATTTTTATTTCGAAGTTCAATATATAAAAATCATATTTTTATTTCGAAGTTCAATATATAAAAATCATATTTTCATTTCGAAGTTCAATATATAAAAATCATATTTTTATTTCGAAGTTCAATATATAAAAATCTTATTTTTATTTCGAAGTTCAATATATAAAAATCTTATTTTTATTTCGATGTTCAATATATAAAAATCGTATTTTCATTTCGAAGTTCAATATATAAAAATCGAATTTTATAACGACACTTCATACATGTAAAAATAGAATTTTTATCGTTACTTCCATTTTGAAAGCAATTCTCTTGCTATTTCTAAAACCATAGTATTTTATTTCTAAGTTGAATATATAAAAATCATATTTTTACATTATTAAAAATCGTATCTTTTCTTTATTAAAAATCATATTTTTCTTTCAACTTATTATATATAAAAAATCCCATACTTTATTATGCAAAGTTATTTATTTTAAATATTTCATTTTGAAATCAATGTTATTTACAAAAACAAAATCTTATTTTTTTTCAAAAACAAAGTATATTTTTCTACTTTAAAACAAAGTAAATTTTTCTAAAACAACTCTAGTTTAACTTTTCCAAATCAGTTCCATTTTTATTTCTAACTACCCTGTCTTTATAATTTTTTTTTTTAAAATCTCAACTTTATATATAAAAAAAAAGTCTCATACCAATGTATTATATAAAATAAAACTGATTATTTAAAATTAAATGAAATAAATAGCTAAGACTTACATTGGTGAAGAAAGAGGAGGGGAAGGGAATGGTGCGTCCAGGGGGGTTGCTGCCGCGCGCAGCTCAAGGTGGAGCAGAGCTTCGATGAAGGGAGGCGGGTTTCAGATCTGCAGGAGGAAGAGACAGAGGAGCGGAGGGAGGAAATGAAGTGGGTTGCGCCGTCGGTAGGATGCCGCGGTTATGAATTTGAAGGCGGTGGTGGCAGGGCGTCGATCTTGGGCATCGTGGTCTCGAAGGAGGGAGGGCGAGGTCGTTCTCGAGGTGAAGGGTGGCAGGCGAAGTGGAGAAACGGTGGCGAGGTCCTGGGGGGGGCGACGACGAGTGGTGGCGGCTAGGGTTCCGAGCGCGGTCCCCCTTTTTTTTTTTAATTATCTTTCAGAAATGATTTTGAAAAAAGGGGGGGTCGGCTGATGAAAGAAGGATTATATTTTTTTTATCTAATTATTTAATTTCTCAGCGAAAAGCAACTTTTATTTTCGCCCTCAAAACGAAGCCCACCGCCTGTCGTCCATAGCGTATTATCCCCATTCCGAACTCAGTGGGATATGTATCGCAGGCTGATTCGATCATTACAATCAGTTTCCGTTTAATTTACATTTAAATCATTATATTGAATTTTAAACGTACATTTCAATTTACCGGGGTCACATACTAACACGAAAAATTCCAGAAAAATATTTTCTAGCTTCGTATTGATGATACGGTCCTAACAAAACTAGTTTCGTCGAATTCTGAGACCGTTTGAAAAATGGCCAATTTCCAGTCGATTAAAATACACTGAAACTGGTCAAACGCGTTTGCCTTTGCCACGCTCACATATTGATTCGAAAAATTATGAAATTTGGAATCTAGCAATAACTTTACCTCACGGACCCAACAAAAGTGGTTTCGTCGAAATCCGAGGTCGTTTGCAAAATGTCCATTTTTAAGGGCCTGAATTCCATAGCGACTATTCAGAATTTTCAACTGGACATATCTTTTGATTCCCGCTATGAAATCTTGATTTTTCGGATTCGTTGGAAAGATATTATCAATTAGATCCTATCATTTTTGGTTTCACTAAAATCCGGATTGTTTTGCACCCGGTACATTCAATTGAAGTTTGAAATCGAATTATCGAACTACCGCGCCATTTTTCAATTCTATTTATAAATATTATATATTCTAACGACGACGTATATAAATATATACGTCGAATTCAATTCAAAATAAATTTCTCGTCGATATTATTTAAAATAATTCATTTTAAATATTCAAAATTCGCTAAAATGGCCAAAATAAAAATTTTAAACTGGCCCAGATTTTCGGGTTGTTACAATCTCCCCCACTTAAAACTTTTCGTCCCCGAAAAGGAACAAAGTCGAAAGTGGTTTGATTAATCAATTCTACGCTCGATCTGGCTTCCATTCTCCAACTTTTCAGTTTCTGAGAATTTTCAAAAATTTGGCTAACACCCTAAATTTTCGAAAAATTTCGCCATAACCTCCCCTGCACCGGGAGCATCGGGGAATTTCAAATAGCTTCCCCGGTCCTTCAGATCTCAAAAAGAAAAAGAAAAAGCCAAGCGGCTAGCCAGTAGGCTCATAAAATCATCATCACCCAAACAAAACAGTAAATTATGTAGTAAACATGTACCTATTTGTCGGGCAAACAAATTTTATTCTCTGCTCTAGCCTCCTTGCTATGACCTGTTCAATGATATATGTATATGCAAGCAAATGCGACCAATTTTCAATATAATTCATTATTTGGTTCAGTTAGGCATAATGGTTCAAAATTATCAAACAATTAAACAAACAACACAAACATCAATCAATTAGTGAATTTAACGTTTAAAATTCATAATTTTACTACATAGACAAAAATCAGATTTTTGACGCCAAATCACAACAATATATTCTAGCTATATTAGTTTTGGTTCTCACACCAGTCTAATGGAAATATATAGAAAATCACACCTTCGAAACTCGAACATAAATGTTGATGATGCGATCGCTATCATCAATATCATCTCCGGGCGACTAGAGTGTGATGCTATATCTATCCAATATATTAAAACTTTTAATATACGTTTGCAAGGCGTATATGCAAATTCTTTATATACCGAATTGTCCAAAATCAATATAAATAAATTATTCAAATACGTGTAAAACGATATAAATTTCAAAACAGAATTGTTTTCATTTGAAAAATATATTCTCCACTCTCGTTCTAGGATACTACCGATCCCATCTCTAACGAGTCATTCTCATTGGATATTACTAATCCAATATCTGATGAATTCTTTCGTACGGTTCTAATGTGTCTTGTTCTCTGCTTTGTAAACCAAAGCTCTGATACCAACTGTGACGAGAAGGAATTTCGCTCGATCCGAATCAGTCGCTAAACCGACCCAGACCGTTCGAAAACGCCCTATCGTTTGAGAACATGACAAAATAGAACGCATACAGAAGAACATTTCATTGTACATTACGACAATGCATCAGATTACAAGAATATACAGAGTATAAATGAATATTACACAGAAATATCAGAGATTTAAATTACATTTAAATACATTGCAGCGGAAAATAATACAATACACAACTAGAATGAGATATACGGATACAAAGCTTTCCGGATATCGTTCCAGCTGTAAACCAGGATCCTGTGAATATAAATCTGCAAAACCAAAACTACTAGCTGCCCGTGTCAAAATAGGGCACCCAGAGTTTAAGTTAAAACAATAAACTCCAGGTCAGTCATGGGACTGGTGTGAGACCTAAAACAGTTATTAATCTTTATTTTTAAAGTTAGGCAAATCAAGGGACCACGCCGTATAACACGGAACGGGTTTCCTCCCAAGAATACCAGTGCTTTTAAGTAAACAGCGCAATGCTTTTCTAAAAATGAAGCTATTATAAGACCCAGGTCCTATCACACAATGCAACGCAGCCGAGGATAGGGTTTTCCCTTATAATAGCCAAACATGCTTAGTACGTTTAAAACAAATCATTTGATACTGTAATAAGTGCATAGTGTATAAAACAACTTCAAATCATAAGTATCAATCATAGGCGAAATGAGCGTCCCATGCCACTATGTCGCCATATATAGGTTTACAAATAAAACCGCAAAGTCACGTATTTGGAAATTGGATTTCCATCTATGAACCGAGGCAAAACATAGTCCTCAACCGATTCGAGACAATCTAGCCCATGTCTCAGGACCCAGACTCAGGTGGGCCTTGGATCGTCAGGGCCGGTCCACCGATGTGGATTATTATGGCTGAACAATACGTCTCTCCGCCCTTTGGGGCGTAAATGAGCCAACGAATGGCTCCATCAGACCCGGATCGTCCGATCTAACCGAGGTGCCTCGCAACAGCAACAACCACATAAGTCAAACTCGTCAGGGCGTGTAAAACCACTGACGCCACTTCTAGCTAGAAAGAAACGCAAGTCCTCCCTGAGGTCCGTCTCCCGTTTTTGGTTCATACCGGGTGTGAAACTCGCGAAGTAAACGTTACACAAAGCTACGCCACAAAGGCCGTGCTTTGATCACCACCACAAGACTTTGCTTTTCAACAGAAGCCTTGATCATTTGCCACTTAGGCATGCCACACAGGCAATTCACTCCATGCGTTTGATATCCATCAATATATAACCCCTGAGCTCGTACGTCTCAGAGAAGGGCGTTAAGAAAGAGAACAAATTCTCCGCCGCCAAACAGATATATATTTAATAGAGATCAATCACACGGACTAAAATCCAATGTCAGACACACAGTCCATTTACAAGTTCGCTCTGGGTCTGAACGAAACCGGAGGCACCTAGTACCCCGCATATCCATCGATCTCCAAGTACGTCTGGACGATCACCAACTGTTTCCATCTTCTTGGGTGTACAGCCCAATCAAGATCATCAGTAATCACCCAAACGACGTGAAGACTTCTGGTCTTCGACCACCGTCTTCATCTTCGACTTATCGTCGTATCAGTTATTCAGAATGGGATAAACCCGGTCTTTCCGAATATCTCGCGTATATTTTAAATAAGTGTTACACAAACACAACATACACCTCATTCCAATTCATCAGTCACTAACCGTAAATTAATCAAGAGAATAATTCCCCAAATATTAACCCCGAAGGCCGAAACCAACATCAGATCAATATCCAGAAAACCATTCTGCTTAGCTAACCGACAGTTAGTTTCTAAATTTCACATTCATAGGGAAAGGTTCCCATTAATTTTACCCAAGATAAATTTCTTGAATTTATTCTTTAATCCATTTTTGAATATCAATTCAAACTAGTCGGGATTAGCGAACCTTACCGAAGTAATCATTTGTTTTAATTTCCCAATCCCAACCAATTCATCCTATGAAGTAAAACTGGTAGTACTTCATATCTAACACCACAGTGTTATCGGTAATTCAATTACCATTTCACGTTCAAATCTAATTAAAGATTTAACTATCGCTTGGAGTAAAACTGGTGATACTCCATTCTCGATCTTTTCAATCTATTTAAAGATTCATTAAAACTCCACTTAGTTTTAATCTTTAACTGGGTTAAAGAATCAGTGTCATTTAAAACACAGTTCACGATAAACCCAAAATCACATTCCATTAATTATCGGGTTAAAGAACGAGTGTTATTTTAAAAACACTGTCCACGATAAACCCAAAAATCAATATCCATTCAATTCCAATTAAATATTATTTAATTGGTACACTTCATTAAATCTAAATAAAAAGATTTAATCTTTTCTCAACTGGGTTCAAGAACATTGTTAGTGAAGACACCATTCACGACAAACCCAAATCACATTTGATATTCAATACAAGGCTCTGAATAGAAAATATATCGGCTTATATTCAATATCAAATTCTACGATTAACAAATGTCATATTGGAAATAACGATATAAATATAAATCTTTCAAATTTCCATAACAACATCTGTATAAACACGAATTCCAACATCGAAATATTCCGAAGACAATTTCGATTCAAATCCACTCCAATGCAATCATTGGAAATTCTGGTTATTTTTAAAACCCTTTTCAAATTCAATTTATTTATTTAAAAATAAATAGAATTATATTTCTAGTTCAAAACTAGTTCATTTCGATAAAAATCTATTTTTATCTTTTCAAATATGGAGTTTTTCATCCCAAATCTTCACAAATCATTTCTTATGATTTTACACAAATTATTACTATTTTTAATAATTTTATCAAGGCCCGTACAGTCGATTTCCATCAATGGCCATCGAACTGCACTTACAGCGACCTTTTTCAAATTTGATTTGGACGTAACTCCAAATCCAACCGTTAGATTTCAAATTTCTAATATTCGTTAGAAAGCTCTTTTCGATACGAACCCAACGGTTCCGGTTTTAGGAGAATCCGACGGTCGGATCTCCCGTAATGTCCGTTTGAAATAAATGGTCGAAATTTACGAACTACCGCGGCGCGGCGCGTTCTATTCAGGCCATTATATTATATATATAATATATATAATATATACTTCGTCGATTGCTATTTAAAACGAATTATATAAATAGTTTTAAAATCGTTTCAAAAGCGATTTCAACTTCCTTTTCAATTCAAATCAAAATTGAATTCTTCTTTATAAATTCGTTTTAAAATTCATTTCTATTCAATTCAAATTTAAATTCAATTTGAATTCATTTCAATTCGCTTTCAATTCAATTCAATTCGTTTTCAATTCAATTCATTTCGAAATCGTTTTCAATTCAGTTCATTTCGAAATCTATTTCAATTCAATCCATATCGAAATCGTTTTCAATTCAATTCATTTCGAAATCGTTTTCAATTCAATTCATTTCGAAATCGTTTTCAATTCAATTCATTTCGAAATCATTTTGAATTCAATTCATTTCGAAATCTTTTTTAATTCAATTCATTTCGAAATCGTTTTTAATTCAATTCATTTCGAAATCGTTTTTAATTCAATTCATTTCGAAATCTTTTTCAATTCAATTCATTTCGAAATCGTTTTTAATTCAATTCATTTCTATTTCGAAATCGTTAAAATCGATATAAATATCGTTCACGTCAAAAATGGCGTCAATCTAACCAACACGGCTTCATAAATTTCTATTTTCAAATATTCTATTTCAAATATTTCTTTTTCAAAATAGTTGTTATTATCAAAATATTTCGTTCAACACATGACCAATCTCAATGGATGAGTACTGTCAACACATGAACCTTTATTTTATATTGTTCTTTATTTTTCAGTTTGGAATGAGGCCCAATCAATTACCATATAAAATTAATTATATGGATTTTCATACAACACATGTATATAATAGCATTGAAAATAATCAACCATCAACCAAAGTGCACTACACTGTATAAGCATCAAATATAGATATCTAACGCTTATAACAGCCTGTCAATCAATCGATCGACATATTTAATCAATCAGGATGAGTGAACTTCAAATTTCATCCCAACACCCGTGTGGGGTTTCAAACAATCAAACATAGATTTTATTTGTGCAGTTGGGCGATGTGTAAAATTTATCGACCCAATCAATGTCCTTCAAATAGGTGTACATAAACAAACCGTCTGGTTTGTAAATGAATGTTTATTTATTCACATTCACGTTAAAAATTATATTTTTAACGATAAAACATTTTATTCCAACATATGAATTTCTATTCAGTTCATTCTTTAAATAAAATGATATTTTTATTTTTCTAACATATTTTAGAAAATTTCGGCGGCATAACGGCACGATACTAGAAACGGTACAAGGCCTAGCGTTATCCCCGGTCTAGTGAAGGCCCACGCCATTCACACATCAATCAAATCAATTCATTTCACCACACAATTCAATTTCAATCAAATAATCTAACTAATTTTTGCAATCAAACAAACAAGTCCATGGTCTGTGGACGATTGTGTTGGGTGCTACTAAGCACCGTCTGCATCCTAGTATATATATAACTAGAAAAATGAATTGAAAGGTGAGAAATTCTCACATATAGCTATCCTAGCTCCACGGCACTTCATTGATAGAAATCTTCATCGCTATCGCATCTTCGTCATCTTCGTTGTCCGCTTTCACTACATATGTAAAAATCGAATTTTTACTTCGCTATCCAATATATAAAAATCATATTTTTATTTCGAAGTTCAATATATAAAAATCATATTTTTATTTCGAAGTTCAATATATAAAAATCATATTTTCATTTCGAAGTTCAATATATAAAAATCATATTTTTATTTTGAAGTTCAATATATAAAAATCATATTTTTATTTCGAAGTTCAATATATAAAAATCATATTTTTATTTCGAAGTTCAATATATAAAAATCATATTTTTATTCCGAAGTTCAATATATAAAAATCATATTTTCATTTCGAAGTTCAATATATAAAAATCGAATTTTATAATGACACTTCATACATGTAAAAATAGAATTTTTATCGTTACTTCCATTTTGAAAGCAATTCTCTTGCTATTTCTAAAACCGTAGTATTTTATTTCTAAGTTGAATATATAAAAATCATATTTTTACATTATTAAAAATCGTATCTTTTCTTTATTAAAAATCATATTTTTCTTTCAACTTATTATATATAAAAAATCCCATACTTTATTATGCAAAGTTATTTATTTTAAATATTTCATTTTGAAATCAATGTTATTAACAAAAACAAAATCTTATTTTTTTTCAAAAACAAAGTATATTTTTCTACTTTAAAACAAAGTAAATTTTTCTAAAACAACTCTAGTTTAACTTTTCCAAATCAGTTCCATTTTTATTTCTAACAACCCTGTCTTTATATTTTTTTTTAAAATCTCAACTTTATATATAAAAAAAAGTCTCATACCAATGTATTATATAAAATAAAACTGATTATTTAAAATTAAATGAAATAAATAGCCAAGACTTACATTGGTGAAGAAAGAGGAGGGGAAGGGAATGGTGCGTCCAGGGTGGTTGCTGTCGCGCGCAGCTCGAGGTGGAGCAGAGCTTCGATGAAGGGAGGCGGGTTTCAGATCTGCAGGAGGAGGAGACAGAGGAGCGGAGGGAGGAAATGAAGTGGGTTGCGCCGTCGGTAGGATGCCGCGGTTATGAATTTGAGGGCGGTGGTGGCAGGGCGTCGATCTTGGGCATCGCGGTCTCCAAGGAGGGAGGGCGAGGTCGTTCTCGAGGTGAAGGGTGGCCGGCGAAGTGGAGAACCGGTGGCGAGGTCCTGGGGGGGGGGGGGGGGGCGACGACGAGTGGTGGCGGCTAGGGTTCCGAGCGCGGTCCCCTTTTTTTTTTAATTATCTTTCAGAAATGATTTTGAAAAAAAGGGGGGGTCGGCTGATAAAAGAAGGATTATAATTTTTTTTTAATTATTTAATTTCTCAGCGAAAAGCAACTTTTATTTTCGCCCTCAAAACGAGGCCCACCGCCTGTCGTCCATAGCGTATTACCCCCATTCCAAACTCAATGGGATATGTATCGCAGGCTGATTCGATCGTTACAATCAGTTTCCGTTTAATTTATATTTAAATCATTATATTGAATTTTAAACGTACATTTCAATTTACCGGGGTCACATACTAACACGAAAAATTCCAGAAAAATATTTTCTAGCTTCGTATTGACGATACGGTCCTAACAAAACTAGTTTCGTCGAATTCTGAGACCGTTTGAAAAATGGCCAATTTCCAGTCGATTAAAATACACTAAAACTGGTCAAACGCGTTTGCCTTTGCCACGCTCACATATTGATTCGAAAAATTATGAAATTTGGAATCTAGCAATAACTTTACCTCACGGACCCAACAAAAGTGGTTTCGTCGAAATCCGAGGTCGTTTGCAAAATGTCCATTTTTAAGGGCCTGAATTCCATAGCGACTATTCAGAATTTTCAACTGGACATATCTTTTGATTCCCGCTATGAAATCTTGATTTTTCGGATTCATTGGAAAGATATTATCAATTAGATCCTATCGTTTTTGGTTTCACTAAAATCCGGATTGTTTTGCACCCGGTACATTCAATTGAAGTTTGAAATCGAATTATCGAACTACCGCACCATTTTCAATTCTATTTATAATTATATATAAATATTATATATTCTAACGACGACGTATATGAATATATACGTCGAATTCAATTCAAAATAAATTTCTCGTCGATATTATTTAAAATAATTCATTTTAAATATTCAAAATTCGCTAAAATGGCCAAAATAAAAATTTTAAACTGGCCCAGATTTTCGGGTTGTTACAGCGTCAATTGGTGATTTGATGGATTTGACGATGTGGCATTTAAAGTGAATCTGGTGTGATGATAAAGCGTAGCTTCTAGCCTCACATCCGGTAAATGACAGAAATCGGGCAGGCAGCATGGCTTAGTCGGTCGCACCGAAGTAGGGTGTATAATCACCTGATCTAGAGTTTCATTTATATCTAAAAATCTATTGTTGATGCTGTGCCATTCGGGAAACGGTTCCTGATCCCAACCGTTGGTGATATACATTCGATACACTCAAGCGAAATGAGTGGTCGGTCATGTGTGGCCGGGTTGCAAGATGTTCTTGTTGAACTCAGTGTATTCCTCTCTAGATGTGCACTAGCGAAAGGTGGTTCCATACCTTGTCATAGTTGGAAATCCATTACCCAATACTTGCTTGCGGTTTTGATTGTATATATATATGTAGAACTCGAGATGAAAGTGTTTCTGTTAGATGATTATTGTATTGTGGTTGATAGACATTATTATAATATCAAAAGGTTTTTGATATAAAGATTATTTGGATTCTCATAAGGGAAAAGCCCGTTCCGTTATACGGCGTGGTATTATGAGATATCGTTTACTTGTTCGAACTATTTTAAAACTGTTTTACTCACACCAGTCCCATGACTAGCCCGGAGTTTATTTTGTTTTGTTTTCCCTAAACTCTTAGGTGCCCAATTTTGTACGAGCGGTCAATTAGTCAGGATTTACAGATATACTGGAAGAGATTGGAGTAGGAGGCTTCAGGATTATATAGCTATAGTTATTTCCGCTGTGTTGTAAGTGTTGTACTTTGATAATGATGTATATTCAAGTACAGATTAGTTATTTCTGCTATGTTGTAAGTGTTGTACATTGGTAATGATGTATATTCAAGTACAGATGTATATTTCCAGTTATGTTATATATATTATATGTTATTCGTTCAGCTGTGAGGTTCGTGTTACTCTGATGTTGTGTTCGTCTTCTTCTATTCTAAGTTTCTATCTTATCTATTCTCACCCTCTAATTTCTTTCATTAATCATCCAGTATTTTCGACCTTTGGTTAGTCATCATTGAGTTTATGGTGATAACCAATGTCGACAAATTCCCGGGTCATTACATTGATGATAATAAACTATGGAAATTTGTATATGGGTGTGTGATGATCCATAGGGGATAGGAAAAATATCCTCAAATTTTTCTAATGTGTATAAATTGAGTTTGAATGGATCAAATGCTTTTTTCTTCTATTTTGGGTTACTCGAGAATCACGGTCGAACTACGCCAACTTGGTGGCGATTGGAGGTTGCGCGCCTGGTGGGAAGGATGTTGTGGGTCGTCGCCAGTAGGTGGCCGGAGTGGGGTAGGTTCCGGTGGCCTGAGGAGGAAGTTGGAGCAACTTTCTTGGATCAAGTTAGCGGTGAAGTATGACATATCAATCTGGCAAGGTGATCGGGCATGTAGAATTAGCGGTGATCCAGGGGTTTGGCACGATGACTGAGAAGGTTGGTACTTTGGCAAGTTCTGGCGCTTAGGCAAGTTATCGGGCAAGTGTTGGCATGATGAGTGGAGTGATCGGGCAAGGGAAACCATAGTGTTTCTGGACCTGGTACTTTGAAAACCGGTAGTACCACCTAGTACTTGGGCTAAGAAGAAATCGTGGGTCGAGCAAAGGGTTTTGGCATTGGAGCACGCTGTTTTGAAAGTGGTACTTGGTACTTTGGTCAAAACATTAATAAAAGAGATTTTTGAACCAAGTTTTTAAATTAAAACAGTTTAATTTAAAAATAGAGAATAAATAAAATAAAAAAGAGAAATAATTAAATAAAAAGAGAAGTTTTATTTGAAAGTATCGTAGACAAGTGAAAGGAACACTACGAGAAAAACTGAGATTAGCGACAGATTTTTAGCAGTAGAAAATTCCATCGCTAATTGGAGGTGGATTTCCATGGGCTTTGTAAGAGAAAATATTTTGGATTTTATATGTCATCTTACTATAAATTATTACCGTCGAACACTAATTATGTCGGTAAATCAATGGAAATTGCAGCTCTTTACCGTCATATAATATTTGACGCTAAAGTCCGTTGCTAATAGAGTCGGATTACCGTCGACATAATTTTAGAGCTATTTTCCTTTAGTTTTCCAAGAGATTTGAAACGAACTTTTATATTTTTTATTTATTAAATGTTTTAAATTTGTGTTATTACTTAGTAATTAATTAGTAAATTTAAATTTTAAATAATTAATGTTAATAATACATTAGTAATTAATAATAAATAATAACTATTAAAAGTAAATAAAATTCAATAGTTAATGCTGATTAATTTTTTTTGAAAATTAATGCTGATTAATAATTAGTTACTGTATAATACTAACTATTTTACAAATCCTTATTTCTTAATTAAAATTTGGGAAGGCTTATACAATTAAGCTATGATAAATTTTGTAAAATATATATTTAATAATCAAATAACCATTGATTAGTACTTAATAACTAAAAAATAATTTATAATAATTAATTTTTATTGATAAGAAATTATTACTAAACAATTGATAACTAACAATGTATTTATTACTTAGTCTCTAATATTTGATGATTATATTTGAAATCATATTAAATATGTATTGATTAAAAAAGTAAAATTTTGGAATTTTCTAAAATGTATATAATGTTACTCATAAATTTTAAATGTAAAATTTTTAATTTTTCATAAGATTCGAAAATATTCTTTTAAATAAATATATATGTTTGTAAAATATTCAAACTTATAAAGAATTCCAAAACGATTAAAGAATTTCAAAATATTCGATAATATTTTGGATTGTCTACATGGGTAGAGTACTACTGCAATACTTGGTTAGTTATAATTTTTTTACTTTTTTGGCTGCTAGTTTCATTTTGAAATATTCTAGACAAATTGGGGTGGAGTTGTGCTTAAATTCATAACTAGTTGATTTTTTTTTAATATTGTTTATTTCATTGTTATGCACTATAGACAAATTGATTAAGCAAATAATATGTTACTTAATCCAGAAGTTTTTTCTTGGTTAATCTTCAATTTAGAAAGTTCATCCTAGTAATTTTTAAATGTAAATTCTTCATAAAGACTGAGGCGTTACAGAAATATAATTGACAAATAATATTACTAATTATAACCAAATAGTGATAATGAAGGATTAGTTTAAAAATTATTATTTTTAAATATTAATAATTAATCAAATAAGAATTAGAATTTGAAAACTACAAAAAAATATGTAATTGACAATTAAAATCACTATTGAATAATTCACAAGCGATACTTAATAAGTGTGACTAATAATTAATAAATAACATTTATTTATTTGAAAATAAGAGAGATAACATTAATTAATAATCTTTTATAATCAAGTGGTAGTGTTTATTTCTTAACATTTAACATTTAATAATTATAATTTACAATTATATTTAACATGTCATTATTTCTAAAAGTTTTAAATATTAAAACTAATTTTAATATTAGTAGTTATCAATTAATAATTGCTATTGAATAATTAAATTTTAATACTTATGCAATAAATAAGACTAATTTTAATAATTAATAAATAAAATTAATAATTATAAAGTAATATTTTGTATTTAATAATAAAATTTAATATAACACTTGGGATTAGTGATGTGTTTAATACTTCAAATAGGGTCATCCAACGCAAATGATAACAACGTATTTAACATGAGCTGATTTAGCTTCGTTGATACCTTAGCAAGCATTGGTCATAAATAACAATCCGTAACAGCTGCTGCTAGCTAATAGTATTGCAAATTCATTAAATCCAATGTTCCATATACCCCGAAAGGAATTTACTCGGATCGCTATTCGTCCAATAGTCTTTGACAAAGTAAAAAAGCACGGCCAGGGAAAAAAAACGATAAGCATCTCAAATTTCATTAAATCCCCAAATAAACATAGAAATCCCTAAATCGTAAATAACAAAATCCACTTCGTTCCCAAGTCTTCTTTTCCACTTCGCTCCACTTATTTCATTAATGCTTCTTCAACAGGTTTTTCAACTGGATCTAACCACAGAAGATAAGGTCTCCAAAGATTACATCCTGATTTCCTCTGCTGAACGCCCAATCCATGCTTCTCGTACTTCACTTCGCAAGACGTTCTTGCAAAGCTCTAAACGATTTTCATTGAATTATTGGTTATCGATGCCTCTACATCAGGTTCGTTTATAGATCTATCCGATTTGGCTCTATTGATCCTTAAAAGATATTTCCTTTTTTATTTTTAAGATTTTTTTGGAAGTTGTTTATTTTATTTTTATCATCCAAACCGCTCTGAGATGTCATACTACGTTTGTAGAACTATCAAGATGGACTTGAAGCATTTTGGGAATGACTTAAGGTTATGCTGAAATTCTTGAGAACATATAACTGATCTAAGATGTCATACTATGTGTAAGAAGTGATGAAGTAGTGATGATGTTGGGCTGAAGGAGTCGAATATTGGTAGTAGAAATTTGGGCCAACAGAAGCATGTTTATGGGATCAGGTATGATTCCGTTCAATGAAGCCTTTTGTTGTTTTTTCAAACTTATGCACTTGTATTGAATGGGGTTGTAAAAGGATCAGGTATAACCCTTGTGACTGAGTGCTACTAAATTAAGAATTTGTTAGCTTGAATATATTCATTCACATGGTAAATTTAAAAAAAAACAATTATTTGTATCATATTGTTTCTCTTTATCTAATTAAATGCTATTTTACATTAATGATTAAATTTGTGTTTTAAAGAATTGATTTGCCAGCAAGGCTGCTGGTGACTTCTTTGTGTCTTATCCGCTTATTCCTTTGTTGAATACATCTGGTTAATGCAATACACTTTGTTGCTGAAATGTATTTCTAATGTCACTGTTGATACTTTGAATAAATGGTATTCTGTTGGAAATAGATTCATTTCAATACTGATTGATATCTTTTCTTGTTTATGTTTGTTCATGCTATAACATGAATTTAATGATTATGGTAGTCTTTATATATATTTTAAATGGATGATCAGTTGATTATTGATGTTCAATTAACTATGAAAACGACTATTAGGAATGTTTTCACATTAACTTGAGCATCCATATTTCCTGTCTAAAAAACAAAAAATGGGAACATTAGCTTTAGGTTGAGTAATGATCCTTTAGTCATATTTTATCGACTTATTGCAATGGTATTTGTCTTGTGCTGTAAATCCAAAATGGAAACACAAAAATGACGGTTTCTCATAAATTAGCAAATGCCGTTCATTTGCTATTCTGTATTTATATAGTTTTATTAATCATTTAATATGAAATTATTATTTAATTGTTCAAAATCCTAGCATGATTGAGTCAATGACACACAAAATAACATAACATTATAAATGCTAAGTTATTCGATGCAAAGACAATTTTTCTCTGCTCAATAGCATATACAATTTTGTTCTTTACATGTTTGTCTTTGCAGGCGTGAATGACAAAGCTGCACCTTTCGATCGACCGTCTTATTCAACTACACTAAATTGACGACGATGCAGAGCCCACTATTGAATGGTTATTAACTTGCATCAGCTGTCTTTTAATTTCAGTTTCAGTTTCAAAATTCTGGAGTTGCTACCTTTACAAATGTTGGGCCAAAATATTGAAGGTATATATCAATTTCAGTTCCAAAACCCACTATTGAATGGTTATTAACTTGCATCAACTCTCTTTTAATTCATTTGATTTATTTTGTATTTACAACACTGTGAATTCAGCTTTGTGAATTCACTATGAATTTAGCTTTAGTTGACATGGTACTACTTATCTATAGGTGATGTAGAGCAAATGCTTCAAGACCTTTGGACCGAAAAAGGGAGACATACAGCTTTACATGTTGGAGATACGAAAGCACAAAATGAAAGAGTTATTGTACTTGTTGTTCTTTTAGAAGCAAGATCCCGAGTCAAAAAGCAACTTCTTTGGATGGTAATAGAGAATTCTCTTGTAATCTTAGGTGTAATGTTAGGTGGTTATCGATCAAACTGCTTTTGTTTAAATGTATATTACTAGTGTATGCTTGGACGTATTAGAAAGTTCAAGACATACGCAGTCGTCAAAGTTGAATGTACCGAAACAGAAATAAATCAGAACTGCAAATTTATCTTTGCATTTTTGGATATGCTATTTATTTCAGTGTTAATAGTTGATTTATATTAGTTCGATAAACCTACATATATTTATTTATATGTGTGTATGTATGTGTATGTGTGTGTGTCTATATATATATATATATATATATATATATATATATGTATGTATATGTATATATATATAATATTTGGAGATTAGAAGGGGAACATCGACAGATTGCTAACAGATGATGATAGATTAAGTATTTACATAAAGTAAAATCCGTCGCTAATCCCTTGGCAATTAGTAAGGGTTTACCAATGCCTTTTATAAATAATATTTTATTATAAATTATTTATCCGTCGGTAAATAGTCGGTATATAAATTAAAATTAAATTAATAAAAAAATATTTTTATTATATAATTTGTAAAATGACGGAAAACTATCGGAAAACTCTTTCTAAATTCCGTCGCAAAAATATGACACAATTACCGTCATGGTTTTTACCGACCATAGTGTTATGCAGGAAATCCGTCGCTAAGGCCGATATAACGACGGATTAGAAGCGGATATTGTCGCTGCTATTTGCTGTTTTTCTTGTAGTGGAAGAAAATAGCAGAATTATAAAGAGTAGAGCTTGACTGTAGGAAGTCGACGGATTCGAATTTGTAATGTAAAAGATATAATTTAAATAAGTTATAAATAAAAAACTAGAAGTAAGAAAATAGTTTATAAGAAGAACAGAAATAGTAGACATCGTATAAACACAGATAACAAACAATGAAAAATACCTTGTGCGATGCACACGCTTTATTTGCTCAAATTTAAAGGATGTGTAAACTAATCACGTTAGACTAATAATTTAATACCATCTGTAAAAGACATTACGTATATCAATTCAAAGAGACCGTAATAAATATTCCATTTCAATTTGAGTTCTACATTGCAAGTCGAAGATTATCAAGAATAATAAAAGACGAAGTTATGAAAGAATTGTTTTATAAATCCTAGGTAGAAACAGCCTAAGATGGGTTTATAAAATAAATGTCTTCAATTTGTCCAGTCCCAAGGTAACTTGTATGGACGAACGTCTAATAGAGTACTCCTAAACTAATAAAGTACATTGATCTTTTCAAACGTAGTTATGAGTGGTAGAGGAATTCATTTCTCTTGCTTTATACTTGTAATATATTTTTTGAAGAAGTCAATTAGAAAATTAGCGGGTTTGACGATGTGACGTTCAAAGAAAATAAAAAGCGTGTGTCATGGTAAGTTTAGCTTCATGCTTCACAACCAGGAAATAGCAAAAATCGGCCAGGCAACATGGCTACGTGGGTAGCCCCCATTAGGTTGTACTATCACCTATCTAGAGATATTCCTTTTTATCAATGCTTTCCCATTCGGGAAATGGTTGCCGTACACAACTATTGGTAATATACATTCGATGCACTCAAGGGAAATGAGTGGTCGGTCATGTGTGGCCAGGTTACAATAAGTTCTTATTGAGTCCATTGTATTCCTCTCTAGAGGTACACTGTCGAAAGGTGGTTCCATACCTTGTCATAGATGGAAATCCATTTGCCATAAGCGTTAATGGTTTTGTTTGTATACTTTATAAGTAGAATGTGAGATGAAAGCATTTCTACTAGATTCTAAATAATTGTGAAAACCCTAGACATTATCATAATATCTGTTTAAATTATACAAACTGTTTTGATTCTCATAAGGTAAAAACCCATTCCGTTTTTACGGCGTGGTCTTACAAGTAATGATTTTATTTTTGATCTTGTTTTAAAATCGTTTACTCACATCAGTCCCCGACTGACCTAGAATTTATTTTTGTGTTTTACTTAAACTCTTGGTTATTCATAACACTTGTTATGAATAGACAAGTGATCCAGGTCTTGACTTACTTTTGAAGTAGCTGGATGGGAAGGATCTGAAATGTTGGCTTATCTATGTATAATTATCTACAAGTTGTTTTATCCATGATGTTTGTATAATTATCTGCAAGTTAGTATCACAAATGTTAAGTATGTATTTGTGATGAAATGTATCCATATGTATGAAGTACTCTAATGTACTTGCATTTGTGATGAAATGTATCCATATGTATGAAGTACTCTAATGTACTTGAGTTATGATATGTAATATTTTGCGTTTTTATGTTATGATCAAATTCCGCTGTGAGATTCTGATGTTTTCTGCAGTTTTATCTTCTATCTATGTTTTATTCTTATATAATGATACAACCATCGAGGTGTTCGAAAGTTGGGTCGTTACAGTTGGTATCAGAGCTTATGTTACTATATACCTAGGCTTTGGGTGAGTATTGAGAGGGCGTATTTGAAATTAGATATTATTATATATAATATAAATACATACTTAGGAGGGATTGAGTTAAGTTACATGATCAAGTAATTTACCATCCGATCAAGTTTTGATTATCAATCTGTTATATTCAGGTCAGTAAGTATGAGTACCCGTGGATGAAGAGGTCGATCTAGCGGAACCACCACTACCAATGGACATGCCACCAACCCAAATAAAGTAGAAACTGTGGAAGAAGTTATCCCAGTTCAACCAAGTGCAAAATTTGCAACTATCTATAAGGAATATAACACAGACAACGAGGGTTCCGGAAGATGACTTTACTTGGGAAAAATTCAAGGGGGAGTTCGAAGCACAGTTTCTTCCCGTAGCAGGCAAAACCAGGATGTACCGGGATTTCATAGATCTTAAGCAAGGAAACATGTCAATAGCAGATTTCGAGAATAAGTTTAATGCACTATCCTGTTTTGGCCCAGAACTGATCAATACCTCGCTTAAGAAAAATGAGATGTTCATAGAAAGTTTGAAGGATAATTTGGAAGAAAAGACGATTGGGCATTTGAAGAGTCCATTTGTTGACTTAGTAGACATGGCCATACGATATGAAGCACTAGATGCAAAGAAACTAGTGGCGAAGGAACAGGCTGGAGAAAAAAGTGGAGGAAATCCCAATAAAAGTAAGCAAAATCCAAATTGGAAAAACAAGGAAAATGAAAAATGGAAGAGGAGAAGTCCCAGGATCGTTACAAGAATTTGATGTGCCACAACTATAAAGAGAATGGGCACATTGCTTGATTTTGTAAGAATTCGGAGGTCAAGAAGCCAGAGCAACCTCAACAGCAACCACAAGGAACAGGTAACACTTCTATCCATCAGTTTTCATGCTATAAGTGTCGTTAGCTAGACATATGATTAAGGACTGTCCGCTTATGCAAAAGGGAACACAACCAAGGGTCTTTGCTTTAATGGATAAGCCATCACCCTCTGAGGATGTAAAGATGGAAGAAGTTACAGAAGGTACCTTATTCTTTTTAAAATAAGAGGTAAATTTAGGATTTTAAATTAAAATAAAATCAGATTGGTGAGTCCTGAAATGAAGGTAACTAATTTAAAGAATTAATTAGTATTAAATTTAACGGAGTTAAGTAAAACTGGAACAAGATTTCGTTGAATACTGTTTCAAGTAAAATGAGAATTTGGAGTAGACAAATATATCTGAACAGGGTTGTTTCAAATTAATAAGATTTGGAATTTATTTTCCAAATGTAATCAGGATATTTTTTATATAAGATGAAGTTAAGAAATTGGAACCTAACTGGATATTGGTTTAGTTGAATAATTTTCTGAGTATTTATCTGATGTTGATTTTGGTCTTCGGGGTAATACTTAGAGGGATATTCGCTTACCGATTTACGGTCAGGAACTGATGCATATTAAGGAATATTAATGCGGTGATGTAAATGTTATCCAACTGTAGTAGCAGAAATTTGTAGTTGTGGAAATAACTGGGATAAATAACAAATGGCTGATGTGTGTTGATTATTTATGTATATAAGGTTATAACTCTAAATATAACTAGAATCTACGCGTTAATCTCAAATTTCGAGGACGAAGTTTTTATAAGGGGGGAGATTATATTTACCCGGGATTTTGAACGAAAACTAAAATGCGTAAAATTTATAAATGAATAAAGAATTTATAACTAAACTTATTAATGGTTGGATATTTCATTTATACAAACAAGAAAGGATGAATAAAGCTTTTTCTTTACTACATGCAACTAGAAACAAACTTGTATACACCTTCATTTAAATTTTAATGCCTGAATCAACTAGTATACGTAAGCACTGTAGCAAAAGCGTAGCTGAAGACTAAGTAAATCCAATTTGTTAAAGAACAAATTAAATTAGTAAATGGATAATATCCTCACACATGTACACCAACACTAAGCTAGCTAATACTCTTGTGTGCTTAATCATTTCAAAGCTTGAACCAGCTTGGTCTTACGCAAGGACAAAACAAAAGCATTTCAGTAAACAAGTAAATTAAGTAGCTTATTTTAATTTATTACTTCATATAGAAGCATAAGAGGACAAGAGAGAAACAACTCAGCAAAGTAAAGATAAATCTAGAGATTTATTTAGTTAATTTCTTCATATATTAGTGTAAAAAGGACAAGAGCAACATGACAAGTGATTAGTTGCTAATCACTTAAGTGTTTTAAAGCTTCGATGGAAATTTGAGTTGTTGTTATCATAAAGACCACACACTATACATCAAGCATTTAAGGATAGAAGACTCTTCAACTAAGTTTAGATTTAGATCAAATATTCTTTATGTGTAATGTTTACTACCGCACGATCGTAAAAGGGAAATTTCCTGTTTTTGTTTCATCTATGTGTATGAAGGAGCTTCATACATTTTGATTACACAATGGACCTTTGCATTAAATAGTTTTGTCAAGCTTAAGAACAAATATGGATATAAGGACATCCGCCCTTACTTCCGCAGGTTGTCTCAAAACAAAACTTAGCATCAAAATGGAAACATTCCCTGTTATAAGCCTGCACACCGGCGCAATTTTTGATCAGAGGAAGGATTTTTCTAATTTGAGAAATAAAAACATTTATTTGTTTTATTACTTTTTTATGCCTATAAATAGGCTGTTACTTATTCTCTTTGAAATCACCTTATTTCGAGCTAAATAAAAAAGGAAACAAGGAAACTTTAAAGCACAACAACAAAGGCATTTAGGTGATTAAACCTCACTATATTTTCTTGTATTAAACATGTAAGTTGATGAGAGTTTGTGTATGTTTTTATATAGTTCTACTGTTGTGTACATATATGTTGCATGATAAATGTAATGACCCGCAAATCCGCAACATCTGAGTTGACTATATACATCATACGTCCAACCCAAATATCACGAAAATACGAAACATTTTTTTATTTAGAAGAAAGAGGTAGAAGAAGAACAGAAATAACAACACAGAATCTCACATCGCAGCGGAACAAAATACAATATATCATAACTTTTGAAATACAAAATTAAACTGTATAACATACACTTATCAGAGTACAACACTTACAACACAACGGAACCACTATAACTAGATAACGCTGAAGCCTCCTGCTCCAAGCTCCTTTAGATATATCTGAAAAATCCTGAACTACTTGACTGCCCGTACAAATTTAGGCATCCAAGAGTTTAGGTAGAACAAAACAAAATAAACACCGGGTCAGTCATGGGACTAGTATAAGTAAACAGTTTTAGAAAAACTAAATGAAATCTCATAAGACCACGCCGTATAACACGGAACGGGTTTTTCGCTTCTGAGAATCCAACACTTGATTTAAATTTGAAAATCACTTTGAAAGGAACTAAAATCTTTATATCAAAACTCTTTTGATATTATAATAATGTCTAAATCAAATAGATAACAATCTAGTGGAACGTTTGCATCTCACGTTCCACATATATATACAATCAAAACCGCAAGCACGTATTGGGTAATGGATTTCCAACTATGACAAGGTATGGAACCACCTTCCGTTGGTATATCTCTAGAGGAGAATACACCGAGTTCAACAAGAACATCTTGCAACTCAGCCACACATGACCGACCACTCATTTCGCTTGAGTGTATCGAATGTATATCACCAACGGTTGGGATCAACAACCGTTTCCCGAATGGGACAGCATCGACAATAGATTTTTAGATGTAAATGAAACTCTAGATCAGGTGATTATACAGCCTAATAGGTGCGACATACATAGCCATGCTGCCTGCCTGATTTCTGTCATTTACCGGTTGATGAGGCTAGAAGCTACGCTTTATCATCACACTAGATTCACTTCGAATGCCACATCGTCAAATCCATCAAATCACCGATTGACATCCTCAACAGTACATTACGTGTTAGCTAAAAGAAGTTTCCTTCTTCGCTTCCACTCTTGGTACGGTTGAAGAAATCAATGTACGTGACCTTTCTGGAAATACTCTGTCAGACAATCATCCATATGAGTCACCCAGGAACAGGATGAACTGAAGGCACAATTTCTATAAATAGAAAAAGTCCTTGCACTCTACTCCGTCTTCGATTATCTTTATATAATCTGATTCGCAACGCTACTGCCAATACGGAGTGGTTCTTCGGATAATAATACAACCGGTCTCTCCATATTGACAACGATGGTCAAAACTTCGATAGTCTGTGATTTAACTATCGAATAAAAACAAGTGTTTCGATAGTCGATGATTTAACTATCGAATAAAACAAGTGTTCATCCAAACATCCAACAATCACTGAGCCTTTAATTAATATTCCATTAATTAAATCTCTTCTCTATTTCTTATCAATATTTGTTAACCAAATATTTTCAATAACCATATTGGCCTTATACGTTATTTGGAAAACATTTCCATATATCGCCTTCTTTTATTTTCTAAACATTAGAAAATATCTATTATTCTATTTCCAAGCTTACATTTATTTGGGTTAAAACGGATGTTGTTTAAAACATCGGTACGACAACCCAAATACTATATTCAACTAACTCTCATTCAAGATTGATCTTCGAGCCTGAAATCTTACTGTTTATCTGTTAATAATGAAATCAATCAAGTTGGGGTATAACTACCTCTCAGACCTTGACTGAATAACATTTATAACGTCAAAACAGATATGACTACTTACTCGAATAACCAATACCATACAACTACTTCTTCACTTTTAAACACATATATACTTTCTCTCTCTATTCTTACTAGATTTTATTCCTAGTCTTCCTTTTTGATTATACTATTCTATTTCTAAGTTCGTTTTCTTATCGACTTCTATATATTTTGATATGTTAATTTCTAACTATCAAATTATCTTAAAAATATTCTATCTCCTTAAATTACCGGAAAAATTCGCCATAACCTCCTTTGTACCGGGAGCATCGGGAAAATCCCCAAACTGCCACACAGGCCTTTTCCAATCAAAAAGAAAAAGAAAAGCCAAGCGGCTAGCTGATACGGCACATAAAATCTCATATGGAAATTAAATACATACCTTTTGTCGAGCAATCTATTTATATACCTTCTAACGCTTTATTCCAAACCTGTCTCCTGTATATTTACCTGTCCAATCTATTTTAACTATACCAATCATTTTAACTCAACTTGTTAATTAAATCTGTTACTTAACTCTTCAGTCTATTTCACCTTCATATTTGAACATGACATGTTCAAATATATTTTAACTTGCATATTAACAAATTCTAATTATACTCATACTCTCGTTTCCTTATCAACTTGTTATTAAAATTCCAATTCAATTCTATTTTAATTCTCTTTATTTAAACTTCATTTGAATTCTATTTTCAAATTCTATAGTTTAAAGTCCATTTGAATTCTATATTCAAATTCTATTTGAATTCTCTACATTATTTATAAAAAACATTTATAAGTTCAATTCAAATCCCACCTTTTCATTTATAAACAAAGTTTATAAATTCAATTACTTGTCTTATACATATTCAAAACAAGTTAATATTTTTATTCTATTCGAATTTCAAATTCTATTCTATTTGAATCTTATATATTCAAATTCCAAATTCTATTTTAGAAAAATAGAATTTCTTTCTAAATCTCGAATATCCTTTTTCATGATATTTTTATATATCAACACTTAGGCCCCAGTGATATTTAAACACACAAAGCAACCAGTTATTTATTTTCCTAATACATCATATATGATAGTATATATGCAAATAAATAAACAAACAGATAATATTTTTCTGGATTCCTCCAACCTGTTTTCCTACAGCCACAGACATTAGCACATAAATAATACCCATCCTGCTTCGAGGCATGATATCGCGGTATAGAAGGTCATCCACTAATCATAGCGTAGGGCGTATAGGGTAATCATCCGCTATGAAACTGCGGGCATCCGCTAATGAGACTGCGGGAACAATCCAACCATCAACCCAATATATATAATAGTCAACCAATCCTAGATAACTAATATATTTAAAACAATCAGACAACATTCAAACAAGAACAACAATTATTTTTAACAACTAGAAATAATTCTAAACAAACAGGTGAGATTTACTCACCGTGATTTTATCTGTTGGATATCTGATTTAGATGCCGCATCGTTGCAGCTACGAATCAACTCTAAATTTCTCGAATAAGATTTTATTTGCACCTTCAATTAATTAAATCTTTATTCACAAATTTGCATTATTTATTTAAATTACTTAAATAATTTATCTTAGACTATATAACTTTATATATTAAATTAAATTAAACATTTCAAATGAATTTAATTAATGTAACATTTTACCTTAACATCATTTTAATCATGCTGCTCCCTCTTATTGCCACTAGTCGACACTACCTTCACCTTTCACACTACTGGAACTTGTAAACCCACAAAAATTTCATCTTCTTGCGAATCCCTTTCTCGTCTCCTATGTACCTGTCTGGGCTTCATTGTCTTCACCATAAATGTTCAAATCTCATGGTTGTTGCCAACAATTACTATAGATTTTCCATCAAGCATCTGCTGCTACTAAATGCAACTTTTTCAACCTCAACAAACTGTCGTTCCTCCTCAAATCAACTCCAGATCTCCTGTATTTCCTCCACCGATCCCAACTTTCCATCACAAGAAAGATCGAACTCCACTCTCTTTACTCACTGCAAATCACGACTACCCATCAGTAAAACAACTCCACCAAATTTCCACTTCTGGCCTTATGTACGACGCACCACTGCAGTCGCTCCTTCCACAACAATCGCGAACCCTATTACTGACCTTACTTTTGAATTTGAGCACCACACTTAAATCGAAGTCGAGACTGACAGAGCATCGCACCCATGTCTTTGATTTGGGCTTCGAACCACCGAGATTCCATCGCACGCATCAGACTTCCCAATTTGATTTCCTTAGGCTAGAAGCCATCTTGATTCCGCTCTGTCCTTGAACGAAGAAAGAAGGGTTCAACCCTTTGTATTTGATTTCGAAACAATCTTTGAGGTCGGCCATTTTTATTTCCTAACCTGAAGCTTTGCGTTCGATTTTACATTGGTAGAATGAGGATGGAAGAGACTAAAAAGGGAAGGTCGTGGTTTTAAATTGAACAGCAACACCACTCTTTTGCTCCTAGCTAGAACTTTAGTATCCATAGATCGATAAGGAATGGTGTGTGGTTTAAAACCAAGAGAATATATTTTATAGTATTTTAATTCTAATTGAACCGGTATCCCATAAATTAAAATAAACTTAATTCTGAACTCCTTACTGAACCCAACCACTGACATCCCTAAGGTTAAACTACCATTCTGAATTCACTGGGATAGGTCACGAAGTCCAATTCGATCGTCTGTGGAAGATATAAATTTTAAACTGATATAAATTTAATTCAAAACAATTAATTAAATTTCAAACTATTTATTCTCCTCGATAATATTCAAATATTATTACCGTTAAAATTTCATATTAATTATTTGAACTGTTTTCAATTCAAATAAAAATTTGAATTCAACTAAATCCATTTTCTTATTCTGAAAATTTAATATTTTCAATATTAAATTGAAACTGATTTTTAAATCGATAACTCCCTATAAAAATTGATTTATTTACTTAACTCGATATTTAAATCCATATTAAATATTTTAAAATTAACCCCTAAGAGTCCGGGTCATTACAATCTTCCCCACTTAAAATAATTTCGTCCTCGAAATTTCTAAGGTAGAAAAAGTGCTACAAAACCATTAACTTTTCAGAACTTATTTATGTTGATAGTCAACATTTCAAACTTCCTTACGTAACTCTCTTTCGAATAAATCCTAATTCGATAACTCCTCCCTTCGAATAACTATATTCGATAATTTGTCTATCGAATAACTAGATTCGAAAATCTTTCTTCGAATAAACTATATTCGATTTTCTCTATTCAACTTACTCTATTTGATTAGCTCTTTTCACTTAACTCCTTCCGAATAAGCTATATTCGATAACTCCTTTAATTCTATTCGAATAACTAATATTCGATTAACTTCATTAGCTGGACTATAGATCGCAACAGTCACAATGGTTACGCCTGATTCCCTCAGGAAACATCCGACCGCCCTAGGCTATCTGCAGCCCTGCGAATTACGCTAGCAGTCGTACGAAATGGCAACTTATCCTGAGTAACTATTATTGACTAACACTATCTCAATAACTATATTCGATCAACTTTTAATTAAATAACTAACATTCAATTAAATCCTAATTCGATTAACTATGTTCAATTTACTCTATCTTGTTAACTCTTAATTTTAACAACACATATTCGATAAATTCTAATTGAATAACTAATATTCAATTAACTCTACGGATTAATCCTAACCGATTAATTCTTACTCTAATCGATTTATTCTAACTCTAATCGACATTTCCTATTCGAATAACTCCTATTGGATAACGTTTATTCATTTATAAAGATTTACTTTTAGTAACGGTTCTTCACTTTATAAATGTTCTCTTTAATAACGTTACTTCACTTATACAAGTGTTGTGTACCCCTTCTATTTAAAACTATCGGTGTTAAAAACCAATATCTCTTCTCTATATAAGTTCAGACTTATATATTCCATTTATCGAATGGTAAATATTTAATTTAATTTATAAACAGTTATTTATAAATAAATCTTTTCTATTTATCTGTTAAAAACAGATTTCCATTTTCTATTCATCTTCTAAATAATCCTTCGATTAAATTCTATTTATTTAACAAATAAATATCTCATTTATAATATTCTATTTATTTTCTATAAATAAATATTTCCATTTAATCTATTTTAAATGTTTTACAAATATTCCCTTCTAAATTCTATTTGTAAATGTTTTTACAAATATTTCTCCGTCTATTTGGTTGCACATAACTTCCTTTGTATTTGTGTTACAAATATATTTTCTTTTTAAATCTTTTGGTTTTTCCTCCATTCACACCCAATTCATATTTCATTCACAATGATTTTACTCAATTTATTCATTTCGATCCATTTAACTTACTTAAGTTAAATTTAATTTCAATCATTCAAATTCCCATTAACTAGTTGCTAATTATCCGTTTTGCCTATTTCACCCTTTTTATTTGAATATAACTCGTTCAAATATATGTCAACTTAATTATAAACTAATCTAATAATATTTTCAACTCGACTTATATATTCGATTTCAAATATAAATTCTCAATCTCTTTCACTTATCCAAAAACCCAATTTCAATTCAAATTTCCATTAACTAATTATTCTCCAATTTAGTTAATTCTATTTAACCATTTATAATATGATTTTTGTCTTAAAAATCATTTCACTTACTTCACTGGAGTTCATATTTATTTTTTTATCCCCAGTCTAGGTTTTTCTAATGCCAATTCGGATTTTATTTCCTAAAAATCCTTCTGTTTATTTAATTAAACCGTTATGGTTTTATAATGGTCCTGGCGTTGCTTTTCTAAAAATTTGATTTTGATATAACTCAAAATCTATACGATGAAATCCCGATTTTTCTCTTTCTTTAGAAAACAATCGTTCAACCAGTCCCGACGATTATTGTTTCAAAGAATTCCGACCTCAATTGAGTTCTGTATACTAAATTGAAGTTCGAATCGCCAATTTACGAACTACCGTGCTACGGCGAGCTCGTTTTAATTATATTTATAAATATAAACATTTTAACTTTGTTTATAATAAATTCAACTCCATTCTGATATATTTTTAATATATATCCAATCCATTTCACATAATATTCCTGATCTATTTCACTTCTAATATTCAAATCCTATATCTTAATTTAAAATATTAAAATTCCATTTGAACTTATTTATTTAAACTCTATATTATTTCCTTCTACTCAATTTCTATTTGAATTTTCTTCTATTCAAATTCTATTTCAATTCCTTATCTTCAATTTCTATTTGAATTTCTTATTTTCAATACCTATTTGAAATCCTTTGTTCAAAACCCATTTCAAATCCCTTATTCAAATTTCATTTGAAAACCTTTATTCGATTTCTATTTCAATTTTTCTTATATAATTTCTATTTGAATTTTCTTTATTCAAATCCTATTTAAATTTCTATGTTCAAATTCTATATTTGAATCCCCTTATAATTTACTTCTATTTGAAATCTATATTCCAATTCCCATTTCAAAATTCCTTTGAAGTTATATAAATATATACATATATTTATATCTATCCCAAATTCAAAATATTTGAATTTTCAAACAACTTGTTTTTTTCCAAACAAATTTCCATCAAAACTTTTCCAAGGAAGCAATTCATCACTTAGAAACTCGAAAATGAACACTGATGATGTTGCGACCATCGTCAGAATTATTTCCCAGCTACTGAATGAGTTCAGTGCTTTATTTTTTTTCAAAATCAATTTAGAAAAATATTTTCCAAACTCCCAGGATTTTAAATTCTGAATTCTGGTTGGAATTCAATTTCAATTTATCACATTTGTATATTTGATTTCATATACAAATTCTATTGGTTATATATCTATTTCTGTTTTATAATCTAATTTGATTATAATCCTAACAATCAACTTAACTATTTAAAAACAATATCGTGTCCAATCTTCTGTTCAAGTGTTTATAAACGCCTATCGACATCGTGGCGCCCCACGATTCCACCAAAATTTATAATCCACTCAACAGACTAGTCAACACAGTATAAAACAGTTTTTATATCAAATAACAAATACGCGCTCTCATATATATATACACTCAACTTATTCTAGGGTACTACTGATCCTATCTCTAATGAGCACATTCCAACAAGCCTAGGTATTCGCTCAACCTAAGCTCTGATACCAACTGTAATGACCCGCAAATCCGCAACATCTGAGTTGACTATATACATCATACGTCCAACCCAAATATCACGAAAATACGAAACATTTTTTTATTTAGAAGAAAGAGGTAGAAGAAGAACTGAAATAACAACACAGAATCTCACATCGCAGCGGAACAAAATATAATATATCATAACTTTTGAAATACAAAATTTCAACTGTATAACATACACTTATCAGAGTACAACACTTACAACACAACGGAACCACTATAACTAGATAACGCTGAAGCCTCCTGCTCCAAGCTCCTTTAGATATATCTGAAAAATCCTGAACTACTTGACTGCCCGTACAAATTTAGGCACCTAAGAGTTTAGGTAGAACAAAACAAAATAAACTCCGGGTCAGTCATGGGACTGGTATGAGTAAACAGTTTAAAACCGTTTTAGAAAAACTAAATGATATCTCATAAGACCACGTCGTATAACACGGAACGGGTTTTTCACTTGTGAGAATCCAACACTTGATTTAACTTTCAGAATCCCTTTGAAAGGAACTAAAATCTTTATATCAAAACTCTTTTGATATTATAATAATGTCTAAATCAAGTAGATAACAATCTAGTGGAACGTTTGCATCTCACGTTCCACATATATATACAATCAAAACAGCAAGCACGTATTGGGTAATGGATTTCCAACTATGACAAGGTATGGAACCACCTTCCGTTGGTATATCTCTAGAGAAGAATACACCGAGTTCAACAAGAACATCTTGCAACTCAGCCACACATGACCGACCACTCATTTCGCTTGAATGTATCGAATGTATATCACCAACGGTTGGGATCAGCAAACGTTTCTCGAATGGGACAGCATCGACAAAAGATTTTTAGAAGTAAATGAAACTCTAGATCAGGTGATTATATAGCCTAATAGGTGCGACCTACATAGCCATGCTGCCTGCCCGATTTCTGTCATTTACGGGTTGATGAGGCTAGAAGCTACGCTTTATCATCACACCAGATTCACTTCGAATGCCACATCGTCAAATCCATCAAATCACCGATTGACGTCCTCAACAGTACATTATGTGGTAGCTAAAAGAAGTTTCCTCCTCCGCTTCCACTCTTGGTACGGTTGAAGAAATCAATGTACGTGACCTTTCTGGAAATACTCTGTCAGACAGTCATCCATACGAGTCACCCAGGAACAGGATGAACTGAAGGCACAATTTCTATAAATAGAAAAAGTCCTTGCACTTTACTCCGTCTTCGATTATCTTTATATAATCTGATTCGCAACGCTACTGCCAATACGGAGTGGTTCTTCGAATAATAATCCAACCGGTCTCTCCATATTGACAACGATGGTCAAAACTTCGATAGTCTGTGATTTAACTATCGAATTAAAACAAGTGTTTCGATAGTCGATGATTTAACTATCGAATAAAACAAGTGTTCATCCAAACATCCAACAATCACTGAGCCTTTAATTAATATTCCACTAATTAAATCTCTTCTCTATTTCTTATCAATATTTGTTAACCAAATATTTTCAATAACCATATTGGCCTTATACGTTATTTGGAAAACATTTTCATATATCGCCTTCTTTTCTTTTCTAAACTTTAGAAAATATCTATTATCCTATTTACAAGCTTACATTTATTTGGGTTAAAACGAATGTTGTGTAAAACATTGGTACGGCAACCCAAATACTATACTCAACTAACTCTCATTCAATATTGATCTTCGAGCCTGAAATCTTACTGTTTATCTGTTAATAATGAAATCAATCAAGTTGGGGTATAACTACCTCTCAGACCTTGACTGAATAACATTTATAACGTCAAAACAGATATGACTACTTACTCGAATAACCAATACCATACAACTACTTCTTCACTTTTAAACACATATATACTTTCTCTTTCTATTCTTACTAGATTTTATTCCTAGTCTTCCTTTTTGATTATACTATTCTATTTCTAAGTTCGTTTTCTTATCGACTTCTATATATTTTGATATATTAATTTCTAACTATCAAATTATCTTAAAAATATTCTATCTCCTTAAATTCCCGGAAAAATTCGCCATAACCTCCTTTGTACCGGGAGCATCGGGAAAATCCCCAAACTGCCACACATGCCTTTTCCAATCAAAAAGAAAAAGAAAAGCCAAGCGGCTAGCCGATACGCCGCATAAAATCTCATATGGAAATTAAATACATACCTTTTGTCGAGCAATCTATTTATATACCTTCTAACGCTTTATTCCAAACCTGTCTCCTGTATATTTTACCTGTCCAATCTATTTTAACTATACCAATCGTTTTAACTCAACTTGTTAATTAAATCTGTTACTTAACTCTTCAATCTATTTCACCTTCAAATTTGAACATGACATGTTCAAATATATTTTAACTTGCATATTAACAAATTCTAATTATACTCATACTCTCGTTTCCTTATCAACTTCTTATTCAAATTCCAATTCAATTCTATTTGAATTCTCTTTATTTAAACTTCATTTGAATTCTATTTTCAAATTCTATAGTTTAAAGTCCATTTGAATTCTATATTCAAATTCTATTAGTATTCTCTGCATTATTTATAAACAACGTTTATAAATTCAATTCAACTCCCACCTTTTCATTTATAAACAAAGTTTATAAATTCAATTACTTATCTTATACGTATTCAAAACAAGTTAATATTTTTATTCTATTCGAATTTCAAATTCTATTCTATTTGAATCTTATATATTCAAATTCCAAATTCTATTTTAGAAAAATAGAATTTCTTTCTAAATCTCGAATATCCTTTTTCATGATATTTTTATATATCAACACTTAGGCCCCAGTGATATTTAAACACACAAAGCAACCAGTTATTTATTTTCCTAATACATTATATATGATAGTATATATGCAAATAAATAACCAAACAGATAATATATTTTTGAGGAATCCTGTTGGATTCCTCCAACCTGTTTTCCTGCATCCACAGACATTAGCACATAAATAATACCCATCCTGCTTCGAGGCAGGATATCGCGGTATAGAAGGTCATCCACTAATCGTAGCGTGGGGCGTATACGGTAATCATCCGCTATGAAACTGCGGGCATCCGCTAATGAGACTGCGGGAACAATCCAATCATCAACCCAATATATATAATAGTCAACCAATCCTGGATAACTAATATATTTAAAACAATCAGACAACATTCAAACAGGCACAACAATTATTTTTAACAACTAGAAATAATTCTAAACAAACAGGTGAGATTTACTCACCGTGATTTTATCTGCTGGATATCTGATTTAGATGCCGCATCGTTGCAGCTACGAATCAACTCAAAATTTCTCGAATAAGATTTTATTTGCACCTACAATTAATTAAATCTGTATTCATAAATTTGCATTATTTATTTAAATTACTTAAATAATTTATCTTAGACGATATAACTATATAACTATAAATATTAAATTAAATTAAACATTTCAAATGAATTTAATTAATGTAACATTTTACCTTAACATCATTTTAATCATGCTGCTCCCTCTTATTGCCACTACTCGACACTACCTTCACCTTTCACACTACTGGAACTTGTAAACCCACAAAAATTTCATCTTCTTGCGAATCCCTTTCTCGTCTCCTATGTACCTGTCTGGGCTTCATTGTCTTCACCATAAATGTTCAAATCTCAAGGTTGTTGCCAACAACTACTATAGATTTTCCATTAAGCATCTGCTACTACTAAATGCAACTTTTTCAACCTCAACAAACTGTCGTTCCTCCTCAAATCAACTCCAGATCTCCTGTATTTCCTCCACCGATCCCAACTTTCCATCACAAGAAAGATCGAACTCCATTCTCTTTACTCACTGCAAATCACGACTACCCGTCAGTAAAACAACTCCACCAAATTTCCACTTCCGTCCTTATGTACGACGCACCACTGCAGTCGCTCCTTCCACAACAATCGCGAACCCTATTACTGACCTTACTTTTGAATTTGACCACCACACTTAAATCGAAGTCGAGACCGACAGAGCATCGCACCCATGTCTTTGATTTGGGCTTCGAACCACCGTGATTCCATCGCACACATCAGACTTCCCAATTTGAATTCCTTAGGCCAGAAGCCATCTTGATTCAGCTCTGTCCTTGAACGAAGAAAGAAGGATTCAACCCTTTATATTTAATTTCGAAACAATCTTTGAAGTCGGCCATTTTTATTTCCTAACCTGAAGCTTTGCGTTCGATTTTACTTTGGTAGAATGAGGATGGAAGAGACTAAAAATTTAAGGTCGTGGTTTTAAATTGAACAGCAACACCACTCTTTTGCTCCTTGCTAGAACTTTAGTATCCATAGATCGATAAGGAATGGTGTGTGGTTTAAAACCAAGTGAATATATTTTATAGTATTTTAATTCTAATTGAACCGGTACCCCTTAAATTAAAATAACCTTAATTCTGAACTCCTTACTGAACCCAACCACTGACATTCCTAAGGTTAAACTACCATTCCGAATTCACTGGGATAGGTCACGAAGTCTAATTCGATCGTCTACGGAAGATATAAATTTTAAACTGATATAAGTTTAATTCAAAACAATTAATTAAATTTCAAACTATTTATTCTCCACGATAATATTCAAATATTATTACCTTTAAAATTTCATATTAATTATTTGAAATGTTTTCAATTCAAATAAAAATTTGAATTCAACTAAATCCATTTTCTTATTCTGATAATTTAATATTTTCAATATTAAATTGAAAATGATTTTTAAATCGATAACTCCCTATAAAAATTGATTTATTTACTTAACTCAATATTTAAATCCGTATTAAATATTTTAAAATTAACCCTTAAGAGTCTGGGTCATTACAATAAAATCTACCTTGAACATCCATGTAAAACACACTGTTAAATCTTTTTTATTACTGTATGTTGTTGTGTTAATGAATTCATGGAAATGAATATTTAGTTCTAAGTGACATT
Source organism: Allium sativum (assembly GCA_030737875.1). Classification (NCBI taxonomy): domain Eukaryota; kingdom Viridiplantae; phylum Streptophyta; class Magnoliopsida; order Asparagales; family Amaryllidaceae; genus Allium; species Allium sativum. The sequence continues at coordinate 848,307,594 of CM060918.1, forward strand.
TGAAGGTATATAGTAAAATCTTTGTATGTTGGAATCAGCATATAAGTGTTCCCCTGTTAAAACTATGTGCAAACAATTATCTCTTGATGCTATTTTCATAGTTATGAAAATGATGAGACCTGAGTTATGCACATAAATGATTCAACCAAGTATATATAAAATGTTTAACAAGTTTAAAACCATATATATAAGTTCATATATACACTGTTTTTATATATATACTGTAAGGAGGATTCAAACAAGATTTTCAACCATCATATTTTCGAATCTCAGGGTGATAGACCTGATCAAAATACAGAAACATGATTTTTGAAACAAACATCACAATTTTTAATAAAGAGGATGATGAGAAAAGTTGGTTTAGTCGAAAAGGGTGTTCATAGCTAGTATGGGTGATCTAGATGATAATAAACTCTAGAAATTCATATATGGGTGCATGATGATCCATAGGGGATAGGAAAAATATGCTCAGAATTTTCTAATTTGTATAAGTATAGTTTGAACGGATCAAAGTTTTTTTCCTATTTTGGGTTACTCGAGAATCACGATCGAACTGCACCAACTTGGTGGAGACTCGAGGTTGCACGCCTGGTGGGAAGGATGTCGTGGGTCATTGCCAGTAGGTGGCCGGAGTGGGGTAGGTTTCGGTGGCCTGAGGAGGGTGTTGGAGCAACTTTCTCGGATCGGGTTAGCGGTGAAGTATGACACAGCAATCTGGCAAGGTGATCGAGCACGTAGAATTAGCGGTGATCCAGGGGTTTGGCACGATGACTGAGAAGGTTGGTACTTTGGCGAGTTCTGGCACTTTGGCAAGTGATCGGGCAAGGGTTGGCACGATGACTGGTGTGATCGGGCAAACGAACCCATAGTATTTCTGGACCTGGTACTTTGAAAACCGGTAGTACCACCTGGTACTTGGGCTGAGAAGAAAACATGGGTCGGGTAAAGGATTTTGCCACTGGAGCACGCTGTTTTGAAAGTGGTACTTGGTACTTTGGTCAAAACATTAACAAAAGAGATTTTTGATACAATTCTTTAAATTAAAAAAGTTTAATTTAAAAATAGAGAATAAATAAAATAAAGATGAGAAATAATTCAATAAAAAGAGAAGTTTTATTTGAAAGTATCATAGACAAGTGAAAGGAAGAAAATAGCAGAATTACAAAGAGCAGAGCTTGAGTGTAGGAAGTCGACGGATTCGAATTTGAAATGTAAAATAAATAATTTAAATTAATTACAAAAAAACCAGAAGTAAGAAAATAGTTTACAAGAAGAATAGAAATATTAGACATCGTATAAACACAGATAACAAACAATGAAAAATACCATGTGCGACGCACACGCTTTATTTGTTCAAATTTAAAGGATGTGTAAACTAATCACGTTAAACTAATAATTTAATATCAGCTATAAAAGACATTACATATATCAATTCGAAGAGACCGGAGTAAATATTCCACTTCAATTCGATTTCTACATTGCAAGTCGAAGATTATCAAGAATAATAAAAGACGATGTTACGCAAGAATTTTTTTACAAATCCTGGGTAGAAACTGCCTAAGATGGGTTTACAAAATAAATGTCTTTGGTTTGTCCAGTCCTAGGGCAAGTTGTATGGACGAACATCTAACCGATTACTCCTAAAATAATCACGTACATTGATCTTTTCAAACGTAGTTATGAGTGGCAAAGGAATTCATTTCTCTTGCTTTATACTTGTAATGTATTTTTTGAAGAAGTCAATTAGTAAATTAGCGGGTTTAACGATATGGCGTTCAAAGAAAATAAAAAGCGTGTGTTAAGGTAAGTTTAGCTTCAAGCTTCATAACCAGGAAATGAAAAAAATCGGGCAGACATCATGGCTATGCGGGTAGCTCCCATTAGGTTGTACTATCACCTATCTAGAGATATTCCCTTTTATCGATGCTGTCCCATTTGGGAAATGGTTGCCGTACACAACCATTGGTGATATACATTCGATACACTAAAGAGAAATATGTGGTTGGACATGTGTGGCCAGGTTACAAGAAGTTCTTATTGAATCCAGTGTATTCCTCTCTAGAGGTACACTATCGGATGGTGGTTCCATACCTTGTCATAGTTGGAAATCCGTTTACCGTAAGTGTTAACGGTTTTGTTTGTAAACTATATAAGTAGAATGTGAGATGAAAGATTTCTACTGGATTCTAAATTATTGTGAAAACCCTAGACATTATCATAATACCTGTTTAAATTATACAAATTGTTTTGATTCTCATAAGGGAAAAACCTATTCCGTATTTATGACGTGGTCTTATGAGTAATGATTTTATTTATGATCTTGTTTTAAAATCGATTACTCACACCAGTCCCCGACTAACCAAGAATTTATTTTTTTGTTTTACTTAAACTCTTGGGTATTCATAACACTTGTTATGAATAGACAAGTGATCCAGGTCTTGACTTACTTTTGAAGTTGTTGGTTGGGAAGGAACTGAAATGTTGGCTTATCTATGTATAATTATCTACAAGTTGTTTTATCCATGATGTTATGTATACTTATCTGCAAGTTAGTATCACGAATCTTAAGTATGTATTGTGATGAAATGTATCCGTATGTATGAAATACTCTAATGTACTTGACTTGTGATATCAAATTCCATTGTGAGATTCTGATGTTTTCTGTAGTTTTATCTTCTAACTATCTTTTATTATTATATAATAATATAACTATCAAGGTGTTCGAAAGTTGGGTCGTTACAAAGATATCCCACAACAATGATTAAACCTACAAAAAAATTGAATTAAAAGAGTCTGCACAAAAGTTACCTATAAATATATGAAGATGTTTTAAACATACAAAGAAGAAAATGAGTACATTAGTTGCATCTCGAGCTTTGTTCATCCTAAAATCAGTTAAGCATGTGTATTATACTTTAAAAAACCGTAAAAGCATCATATGTACTGTTAACATACATTAACTTTGTGTTTTTTGCTTTTAGTCTTAAACAATGTTGTGCAAGGGTATACTACAGATCTTAAAAGGCACCTGTAACCATGATATGTGCATAATATTACTCTTCATACAAAGTATATACATCATAAATTTTACTCTAAAATTATAAGAGATTGGTCTTTAAATCCTTACATATCTTACAACTATTTTCCAAATGGAATATTCTCATTTGTGATATCTTAACATGGCATGTTACAAATAATTCTACAACTCTTAGCCACTAACATAATAGTCGTTTTCAAAATAAAAAATACAAAATAGGGAGAGCACTTTACCTTAATAGCATACTCCTATAAACAAAAGGAACAAAATAATGAACTTACATGACATAAGATAAGAGTACGCTATTTTTTCCATCATAGGAAATGCAACAAATTTTAATAATATTTAATCGCAGTATTTTCTTGTATAATAATACAAATAGTTATTTTAACCACTTTTAATTAGAATAAGAATTTCTTCCATCACTTTTTTGGTGAAACAAAAGAAAATGATCGTAATGTATCAAAAAGTGCAGCAACATCTGTAAATTTAGGCAAATCTAAACCTTCTCACCGTTTGATTGCTTCAAAAATAAATGAACACAAAATTTAAGAAAATATGTGCATTTGCATTTTACAACATAATAGTTGCTTGTTAGGAAGCACTAAATGAATAGGATTATATGAATTTCCATATAGCTAAAAAGAAAAGCAAGAACAACATTGATAAAAAATTTCAAAGTTCAATGCCTCACATCTAATGTTTAGTGTAATAATCTGGAAAATACGGGCCAATTTAAAATTTTTAAATTGGTGATTTCAAAGGAATTTGAACAATTGAAATAGAATATTTCAATAAAATAGTGAATTAGAAATAGTGAGTCAGTTTGAAAATTTGAATTCAAACTTTGACTGACCGTGCAGGGTGGAGAATATAATGGATTTTAGCGAAACTAAAAATATTTAAATCTGTTAGTCAATACCTTTCTAACGAATCTGAAAAATCGAAGTTTCATAACGGGAATCAAAAGTTAGGGCCGAATGAATTTTCAGAAAGGTCGCTATATAGAATATATAGCCCTGGAAAATTGATATTTTGCAAACGACCTCGGAATTCGACGAAACCACTTTTGTTGGGTCCGGGATGTCAAACTATTGCTAGGTTTCAAATTTCATAATTTTTGAAGCTAGTATGTGAGCGTGGCAAAAGAAAATGTGTTTGGTCAATTTCTGTTAAATTGGATCGACCAGAAAATGACCATTTTACAAACGATCTCAGAATTCGATGAAACTAGTTTTGTTGGGACCATAGCGTCAAAACATAGCTAGATTTATTTTTCTGGAATTTTTCGAATCAGTTTGTGGCCCTGGCAAATTGAAATGTACGTTCAAAGTTAAAATTGAATGTTATATACTTTAATTTGAAAAATAACTGACTGTAATAGTCGAATTGGCCAACGAAACATATCCCATTGTGTCCGGGATGGGGGTATTTAGCTGGGGACGACAGTCGTTGGACTTGAAAAGGAGTTCATTGGAAAAAACACTATTTAAAAATATAATATAAATCCTCGGCCAATAGGATTTTTTCTTTCATAAAAAAATAAGAAATAAAAACGCGAAACCCCCAGACCAACGGCGAAAACCCGTTCAACCCTTCTCTCCTCCGCCGCCGCGGCTACAGCCACTTCCAGACGCCGCCACCGCTACCGCTCGACTCGGCTCCGCCTCCTCTTCAAATCCGACCCCACCACGACCCCGAACGATGCCTCCTCTGCCTGAATCGAGCCCCGAAAGTCGGCCTCTTCCCAGCGCCGCTCCGATCTGCCACCGTACCCCCCTTAAACCACCATCAACCGACAGCCCTCACCTCCCTCTACGACGCTGCAGCCACCGATCATCCCAGTTCTTCCCGGATTTCGCGAATTTCTCCGACCTAGTTCTGGACATCATATAAAGGTGGTTCCTTTATATTATTTAAACACTTTATAGTGTTGCAAACCTTTGAAAAATCATATCTTTTTAGTGTGTTGACGAAATTCGATGAAACAGGAAACATCACGACCGCAAGGAGGATCTCTACACTCTAGAAGAAGCCGCGGATTTTTCTGAGTCATCTACAATTTTTAGCTCTCTGAAAACCAATGTGAGAAATTTAAATTAAATATATTTGAATGGAAAATGTCGTGTATAAATTATATTAGCGAAATATAGATTACACACGTGTTGTGTACCTCATGTACATGCGTAGTGTAAGTTATATAAGCGAAGTATGAATTTTACATGCATAGAATAATTGATATATGTGTTGAAATGAAAGTGAAATATAGCAATTATATATATATATATATATATATATATATATACTTCACTCGTCCACAAACCATGGACGATATTTATTGTTGTGAATTGGTGTGAAATATTGGATGAAAAATACGAACGGTTGAATAATTGTTTGTGGTTGATATTGTCTGGTTGTGGTTGAAAAATACCCATTGGTGATTGAAATGAATCGGAAATATTTGTGGAAATAAAAATAAAACATACCGCCTGCGTGCGAATTAGATGCATGATACCCCATTGTAAAAAACCGCGAGGTTTTAAGGTAGAGCGAGGAGCCGTACTAGGGATGGTGCCGGTTTTAACTACCCTGCCGTTATGCGGCCGAAATTTTGAATAATCTTTATGTGTTAGAATAATTTTCATATGTTGAAATTATTTTCATGCGTTGAAATTAAAGTCATATGTTGAAACTATATCCATGTGTGGAGATGTTCATGTGTTGAAAAGTGTTGTGTGAAAATTGAATTCATTTTTGAATGAATGAAGTTTATAAACAATAAAAATCACATTTTTATAATATATATGAAGTATGAAAAATATTCTCCTTATTTAGAAATAGTTTCAACAATAAAAATTCCATCTTTCTAATATGAACAACATAAATAAAATATCCATGTGTGGAAATGCTCATGTGTTGAGAAGTGTGTGTAGTGGAAAAATTCATGTGTTGAATAAAAAGATTACACAATAAAAATTACATTTTTATTGAAACTATGAAGTGTGGAAAACATCCATTTGTCGAATAAATATTTTAAATGATAAAAATGTCATTTTTATCATATATGTGATATGCTAATGATATGCGGACGTTGAAATAAATATTTGTGAATGAAATATTATTTTTAACATGCACATGAACTAAATAAAATAGTCATGTGTTGAAATCTATTTTAGTTCACCGAAATTATCATCTTTGAAATGTGAAGTGTTAAAAATAGCCACTTGTTTAAATAAATGTGCATGAGTTGAAATATACATTAATTAGCTAATGATACGATTTTAGCCGATGCATGCAACATTAGAATGAATGGCGTTTTTAAACCAAAGTAAATCAAATATGAAGTTGAATGGAAAAAGATAAGTGATAAGAATTGTATATATGTACATGCATATTTATTGAACAGGTTATAGCAAAGGGGCTAGAGAAGAGGAATAAAATTTTGTGCCCGACAAATAGGTACACATTTACTGTTTTGTTTGGATGATGATTTTATGAGCCTATTGGCTAGCCGCTTGGATTTTTCTTTTTCTTTTTGACATGAGACGCCCGTGTGGCTATTTGGGAATTTTCCCAGCCTCTCCCGTACAAAGGAGGTTATGGCGAAATTTTCCAAAATTTAAAGGCGTTAGTAAAATAATTGAAGTGAAAACGATATAGGAATTTTTGAATGAACTATATTTATATAAATATATAAATATAAATAAAATTAAAATGAAACGTGGCCGTGCAGTTCGTGTTTTGAAACCGTGATTTCAAACGACTAGTGCGGGAAATCCGACCATTGGATTTTCTTGAAACCGCAACCGTTGGGTTCGCCTTGGAAATATCTTTCCAACGGCACCAACTTTGTGAAGAACCGACGGTTGGATTGTCTGGAATGTTTAATTCAAATCTGAAGAAAAACAGCGCCAGAAACGATTATATATATATATAATTAAATAAAATCGAATAACGACGCTGTAGTTCGTAAATTGAAATCGTAACTTCAAATGGCTAGTGTGGAAGATCCGACCGTCGGATTTTCCCAAAACTGAAACCGTTTGATTCGTTTTGAAACGACCTTCCTAATGATATAAAATTTGTGAAGATCCAACGGTTAGATTTTCAGATATGTGTAAAACAAAATTAGTGAAAAACAGCGCCAGTGCATCGGCACGACCTGAAACGTCGTTTAATTAAATATGGCCGTTTTAAATTAAATAAAAATTGTGATATATCGTTATAAAATACTATAGACGATATAGAGTGGAAATAAACCAATTTCGTTGTGTTTGCTTGATATGTGATGGTTGAATGTATTTGACATGAAAATTACAACTAAAGAACTGAAATGTGAATGTTAAATAGTCCAACCATGTGAATAATTGATTTGAAAATCTAAATAGACGTGGGTTATTTGAAAAGGCCGAGTTCGTCTCATTTCAAATAATCGATCGACGTTGAGAAGTCGAAGAGTCGAAGATGGTTGAAGACCGACGATCTACACATTGGATGGATGGGCGCTACTGATGCTCGTGATTGGAGTAGCTACCATGAAGGAACTGAAGTAGTAGCCGTCCAAACATACTGTCGATTGTACGGATATGCGAGGAATTGGTGCCTCCGGTTTCGTTCAGACCCAGAACGAACTTGTAAATGGACTGTGTGTCTGACGTTGGATTATGTTCTGTGTTGATTGATCTCTGTTAAATATATATCTGTTTGGCGGCGGAGAATTTATTCTCTTGCTTAACGCCCTTCTCTGAGACGTACGAGCTCAGGGTCATGTATTGATAGAAATCAGTCGCATGGAATGGATTGCCTGTGTGGCACGCCTAAGTGGCATATGATCAAGGCTTCTGTTGCAAAGCAAAGTCTTGAGGTTGGTGATCAAAGCATGGTCTGTGTGACGTAGCTTTGTGTATAACATGAATTCGCAAGCCTCACACCTCGGTATGAGTCAAAAACGGGAGAGTGACTACAGGGTGAGCATGACATTTCTTTCTAGCTAAGGTGGTGTCAGTGACCTACCAGCCCTGACATTATATATACTTTTCACCTGTGTGGTTGTTGGAATGTGAGGCGCCTCGATATAGGTCAGTAAGGACCGGGAAACGTGTGTCCAGGAATAATTAATCCTCAAAAGTAAGAGAGGACCGACCCTGAAGATCCAAGGATCATAGTGGGGTCCTGGGACATTTGCTAAAGTGTCTCTAATCGGAGAGGAGCTTGCCGCTTGCCTCGACTCATGAAGGAATCAGATTTCCAATACGAAATATGCGAATGTGATTGTATTACTAGTATGGCGACATGATATATGGTACCCATGTCGCCTAGGATTGATGTAACACCCCGTAATCCTGTAACACTAAGATTCACAAATCAGGGTATAATCAATTTTTAAAAGAAGAATTAAGGGAAATGGGTTGCGCCATTGCGTTCGTCTCGAAATTCTTCTTGAGATAGAGTCTGAGTTTGCATAAATCGGACTCCGTATGAAGGAGATAAGGATGAACGAAGTTAGATAGAGAAACCGGAAACAGACCAGAATGCACTGGCGCACTTGTGAAGTGCGCCCGTACAAAAATGCACTGGCGCACCTGCCAAGTGCGCCCATACTAATCCAGCACCGAATTCTGGAGTGTTCTGTGCTGACGTGTCTCCTTTTGAGTGGTTGGATGATGTGTATTCGACCTGTGCGATTCTGATGGCTTCTATGATGATCTAAGGGCCCTAAAACACTCTCTACACCTATAAAAGAATGCTAAACCTAAGGGTTCCTCCACACAAATTCTCTAAGGCATCTACATACTGCTTCTCTCTACTCTAGCCTCCACCATTAAAATAAATCTAATCCTCCACTAAAACAAGTTATAGTTCTTCTTCTAATTGGAGATTCAAATCAAGAATAAAGCTTCAAGAAGGGAATCAAAAGCTGATTCAACAATTTCAAGCAACGTCGCACGAATCATAGCAACACCATCTTTCTTATCTAATCTAAATCTCTGTAAGTTAGTTATTTTTAGATTTGAACGTTTTGTTTTTATTCGTGACATGAAATTAAAGGGATAAAAGAATATGCCTAATCTTTCTACTTGAATCAGTGCTTGTACCTTTGGACCTAATTAAGAACTGTTGTGATTCGATGACCAATAAGACTGTGACTGTGAAACTATGGACTTTGGAACCATATGCCTTGGAACTTTGAACATAAGCCTTTGATTTTGGGACATAAAACATTGCCTATGACTATGAACATTTCCTATGATTATGAACGTTGCTTCTGACTATGAACATCGCCTATGACTGTGATTCATTGAACTGTGAGGATTATTGCCTATGACTATGGATATAAGATTATTATTTATGCCCATGACATTGTAGTTACAAAACCATGTTGTTTAACAAACTGACATTATTTTGGATCTAGGCCTGACTTTCTATTCAGTTTATTCTTGGTCATCCTTGGATCTTGATCTTGGGAATTTACCAATTAAGTTAGGTCTACCCATGTTCATGAACCTAGGATATTTATTCAACCCTTTTTATGTTCATAGTATTATCAGATTTATATGCATGTGACGTTTTAATCGATTTAATTTGTTAGATCTGCAACAAGTGAATTTGAAACTATCATCTTATGTCAGTCGTTATGTCTATCCTTTCATGTTCGTTCCCTTTTTCATTTACGAATCTAGATTTATTTATAATCTAAGTTGAATCACGATCATACGAACTGTGGGAATACGATTTCGGAAAAACATGAAAATGAACATGAACATAGTTGTAAGTTTGGAAATTGGCATAGTTTGGAAAATGAACATGATTTTGATTTATATGATTTAGAACATGTGTTAAGACATGCAAATTGGGTAATTTTGACATGAATTATAGGTTATGAAATTTAGATCTAGTATTGGCTTGTAAACTGAAAACTAGAATAATAAATCTAGATTGTACATAGATTGTAAACTTGAGAAATAAATCTAGTTTCGGGCATAAATGGCGAACTAGAATATTAAATCTAGTTTGGCATAAACTATAAACTAGAATATAAAATCTAGTTTTAGCATGAACTGTAAATGAGGATGTTAGATCTAAATTGCTATGAACTGTAGGTTAGGCAAATCAAGATTTGGGCCTAGAATATAAGTCTATTAGTGACAAATGAATACGATATAGGTCAAATTTGTTTAAAAAGGGAAATGGGCTTTTAAAATAAATTGTTAACAATTTATAAACAAAAGAAAGGTATTTTGATGACATCCCTTTTAATAACACATACACCAGAAAGTTCTAGGGTGACAGAGAGGATAGTGTCTAGGCTTGGGTTTGGAAAATACAAGTTTCCTGCCCTCCCTGGCTATCCCTAACTGATCCGATGGAAGGGATGGTTACTTTCAAAACCTGATTTGAAAATTAATCAAAACCCTTTGAACTAAGAAAACACGAATATGCCTAACCCGAGGTTAGACTGAGTTGCGATGTAAACCTGCCCGGAACCAACCGGAACATCCAGTATTCGCAACTATATCTGTCTAATGTGAGTGGTCGCGGCTTTAATCTATTTAGTTAAAGCTAGAACAAGAATGGTAGGGTTAAGTTAACTAAGATACTTAACCAGTTCAACATGATAACTAGACTAATGGGTGGGGTTAGGTTCAGACTGACACTTAACACAGTTAAGCTAGAATGGGAGGGTTAAGTCCATAAGAACACTTAACCAACATAACACAGTTAAGCTAGAATGGGAGGGTTAAGTCCATAAGAACACTTAACCAACTTAACACTGTTAAGCTAGAATGGGAGGGCTAAGTCCATAGAGACACTAAACCAAACTCAAGGTAGCAAAACGAGACTTGTAGGGGTTAAGTAAAGTTAATACAGTTAGCCAAATTTATATGTTAACTAGGCTAGAGGTTGGGGTTAAGTAAAATCTAATACACTTAGCCAATTTGATATGTTAGCTGGGTTAGACCGTAGGGTTAAGTAAACCTGAACACTTAACCATCAGGTTGTGATAAAGGAATGGGGTTAAGTCTAAAACATGAAGGGATAACACTTAACCATTAATAACATGTTAGTTAAAACAGACGGGCAAGGTTAAGTTAAAAAGGAACACTTAACCAATACAGGATGAAGGTGTAGGGTTAATTAATAAGAAATATTTAACCAATATAACTTGGTTTGTGGTAGGGTTAAGTCAACGTGAATTGCTAATGACACTTAACCAGCTTAACAGGATAAATGAAGAGGGTTAAGTTAGCTTGTATTGACTAATGACACTTAACCAATCCAAATTGACGGGAAAGGGGACTAAGTAGTAAACCATAGAAAACAACGATTCTGGAAACTAAATGGTAAATCTTAGTTAGTAAAACTAAGTAGTAATTCTTAGTATAACATGGGAAGGAGCGAATGTCCGTCTGAGTAGAGAGAAGGCTCCAACGAATTGGGTTACGAAGCCCGAGGCTTCGACGGGACGTGAGGGTACTCTTGGTATCCCTCTGTGAGGCTGCAGATGATCCTCCTGGGCTCATAGAGGTTAAGGTCTGCGTAGAAGAACCAGGGGTATGCCTTGGTTGCAATACATAGCAACCTAAAGAACAGGATGGACCGACGTGATTCGGCGAGCAAACGGTAGCCCTGTGATAGCGACTCGTCGTCTACCATCCATCTTGAGTCAATCGAGATACGTGAAGCGGAAAGGCGGAGAACTCCAAAAGACCATATACTTGCTATCTAGTTATGGTTGCGGATGGCCATAGGATAGTGGGGCACCGGGGGCCGGCGTATAGTTCTCATTTTACAAGGTGTGCCTTTCATTAGTTGAGGATCGGGTCAAGTGGGACCATAGCCACTGGAATAAAAACAGACCTTAGCATCTGCATCGGCAGATATCTAAAAGCTCCCGACCGAGTTCTGTATTCCTTGATTTGCCCTATCACAGGACTCGGACCGCACATTACAGGACACGTGCATCTAGACAAGCGATAACGATTCGCGATACATGCGTGGGGAAGTATAGGAACATATACCACTCTAGGTAGTGTGTCCTAGACTTGGGGGCATCGTTCGACAGGTAGCGTAATCCCTAGTTGGACTGGGTGGCATAAACCCTGAACTCGAAAAGCGTTCAGCAAATAGCGTAAAACTCTAGTAAAATCTAGAAATTACTTGATAGAAAACCCTAGATTAGATCTAGGTAATAAATAATAAATGTATGCCAGAAGGCAATAGAAACTACAGGGGTTGGGATCACGTTATCGTTACTAGTTGGAACACTAGTTAGGTGGTGCATAGATATAGAAACTAGTATAACAAGGAAATAGCGAAGCGGCGAAACTATTAGAGTGTATCCAGTTTATCTTAGCATATCTTGTGACTACCTTGTCTAATCTTGTTGACCCTATCGTCATGGTGTAATCCTGTATTCAGTTAATTCATTTCGTTTTGTTTTTCCATGTTCACATGCTAGAAGTTACAGAACTTACTCAGGCTTTATGTCTGACTCTGTTTTTCTTTCGTCTTCTTTTCTTCCGTATCCCCCCCAAGTAGTAAAGGAGGGAATAGTTTAGCTCAGGTTAAGTTGGACTGCCACTCTTTCCCAGATTGAAGATTTGTCGAAGTTTGCTTGGATTCTCTTTTCAGATGCTATGGCTGGCTCTTGCTAAAATCGGGGAATATAAATGTTATTTTTATGCTTCTTTATTTTGTAAGACAGATGATACTCTGATATTGTAAAGAAACCATTGTACAAACTATTTTATCAATAAAGTAAAGTTTTATTTTCCGCTGTTTAATTTCTGTCTGTCTTGTAATTTATCTGCATCTTTTACCCTAAATGCTCCACAGAACTTAGTGCATTCCCTTTGTGAGTGACACTAACGGATGTGGGGTGTTACACGTGGTATCAGAGCCGAAGGTTACCGGATCAGATAAAAGATTTGAAAAATTATTTTTCAAAACGGTTTTAAAAGAAGCATTTTCAAAAGAAAAGTTTTGTTTTAAAGGCATATTCCCCAAAGCCGTAAGCACTGTCTTCTCTTCCTCTGTTTGAATTCTTGTCTCCTTCTTTCTTGAGTCTCTGGGGCTCCAGGCTCTCTGGGAGGTAACCTCATCGAAGGGAAAAGTAGTGTCCGACTTCCATCTATAACCATAGTTGTTTCACTTACGGCAAGTCTTCTTTCAAGCTTATAGGGTTTCCGTACGATGGAGGCAGCTTTCGAGAGATTTGCCAGCATGGTTACACACGGAAGTTTGGCAAAGGAGCACAACCCAAGGATGAGGAAATCATGGATGTACACTTGGCTCACGAAGGAGGAAGGGATTATAAAACCTAAGATAAGAGGAAGTTTCTTTACTATGGTATGATAGGGCATATAATTAAGGACAAAGGACAAGATTTTCAGAAGGGCAAGTACATACTAAGCGTACCTAGGAGAAAGGTAGTAAGGTTCTAGTTTTTTTGTTCATACTCTTTCCTTTTTAGAGATTCACATTTGTTCATATTTGCTTCCATAGTTGAGTCTCTGCACCTTAGTACTTGTATAGTGAAAGATCCCAATTAGTCTCAAATTCAGTGGGTGGTTCGACCCGTTTATTTTTGGTTAGTAGGGATTTGAGAATAGCTATCAAGTTTGCTTATATCATCTCACGTAGATCGTTTAAATTCAAAGGAGATATTCCTTGGGTGCTTGTCTGATATTGGTTTAGGCCTTTGGGGCTTGTACTTGAGGAATGTCAAGTTCGGCTAGGATGGTTTACGTGAGAGAGGAATAGTTGTGGCAGGCACTCCAAAAAGCACGTAGTGACCTTTCGATCCTTATAGTTATGGCATGGTAGATAAGAGAGAGACCTCTAATCATCTTAGTACATATACTTGGTACCGTGATTGATATCTGTTTATTTTGGAAATGGAGATCCGGAACTTCACAATCGTGAAGTTAAATTAGTTAAGATACAGTGGAGTAAAGCTCAAGAAGGCTAGATACTAGCATCATACCCTTTTCCTTGAGGGTGCATCCTTGATTTCTTTGTTTTAGGAGCTTTACGTATAATTGTTTCTCTTTTTCCAAAGTATATCACCTAGGTCGTATCTTTGATACTTAGGTAGAAGCCAATGGATGTAAACATGTATTTGAAACATGTTATGGTTGGTGGTTGCAAGTGATTGCTAATGGTTGCTCGTGGATGCATATGCATACGTATTAGGCGCTAGATCAGTTCGGACGCTTTCATGTTGCATTACAGATATGTATTTTTTTGTAACTTGAGCCTGATATGCTATCATATGGATGTTGCATATGGATGAATGGCTGTGCACGCATGTAGTATTTACATAACTAGGGATGCTTGCATACATGGTTGGACGCATGGCACTGACATGACTCGCATTAAGGAGGTCGACTGAATCAGTAGACCGCCTGATTTTACAGTAGATAAAGACATATACACACACTATGCATATGAACATGAAAGCATTAGAAATCTTTTAAGGACAATGAATTCCTTTGATTGAATGGTTGAGTAGATGGGTGATTGGATGGTAGGACACATTCTTCCTAACTTGAAGATTTCGGGGACGAAATCCTTTTAAGTGGGGGAGAATGTAACACCCCGTAATCCTGTAACACTAAGATTCACAAATTAGGGTATAATCAATTTTTAAAAGAAGAACTAAGGGAAACGGGTTGCACCATTGCGTTCGTCTCGAAATTCTGCTTGAGATAGAGTCCGAGTTTGCATAAATCGGACTCCGTATGAAGGAGATATGGACGAACGAAGTTAGGCAGAGAAACCGGAAACAGACCAGAATGCACTGGCGCACTTGTGAAGTGCGCCCGTACAAAAATGCACTGGCGCACCTGCCAAGTGCACCCATACTAATCCAGCACCGAATTCTTGAGTGTTCTGTGCTGACGTGTCTCCTTTTGAGTGGTTGGATTGTAACACCCCGAATTTCGGTTAATGCTAAAATTCACTAATTACAGAATAAATAATCTCAGATGTGAGAAATGGGGGGAAACGGGCTGCGTCATTGCGTTCGTCTCGGAAAAATACGCGAAATAGAGTCCGAGTTTTCGAGAATCGGAGTCCGTATGGCCCGGTTATGGCCCAATGAAGTTTACGGAAAATTCAAAGTTCAAAACAGATTTAAAATTCAAATGCAGATTTCGAAATTGGAACTAGCGGGGGCCATGCGGGAAATTTCCCGCCCTAGCCATGTCGACAGGGCTGTCGACAGGCCTGTCGACTTGGGCCAGGCCAAGTCGACTGCCCAGTCGACTTGCCTGTCGACACAGGGTGTCGGGCCAATTGGCCTGGGTGCACCAGGTCTGGTTTTTCTGGCTGGTTTGGGCTGTGTTCTGGAAATTTCCTAAATCTGACGGACCTAATCTAACCTAGGGCTAATCCTATTGTCTAAAACACACCCTAATCCTATAAATACACCCTAATGCAAGCCTAATCCATACTAAAAATAGAATTGATGCCATCATGCCGCCAAAATCAAACTTAGGAGGAGCCTCCACTAGTTTATGAAGAAAGCTGCAAGCTAATCAACCTCTTCTTCAAATATAGCAACTAGTTCTACTTCATAAGTTTGCTAATCTTGGTTTTGGTGAGTTTCTATAGACTTAACAATCAATTGTTAAATTGATTATGATAGGATATGATAAGATATGGCTATGTTTGTGGAATCAATGTGTTTATGCAAGTTTAGTATAGTGTATGTTGTGTGCTATATGCAAGTTTAATGCTATGTTTTATGATGCAAAACACTATGTTGAACATTGATTCATATGTAACATGTTATGCAAGCTATATGGGAGATTATATGCAAATCTATATGTTACAAGTTATGCAAGTTATGTATTTGGTTTTATGCATGCTAAGTATTTGGTTTTATGCATGCTATGTATTTGGTTTTATGCATGCTAAGTATTTGGTTTTATGCATGCTATGTATTTGGTTTTCTGCATGCTAAGTATTTGGTTTTATGCATGCTAAGTGTTTGGTTTTATGCAAGTTATGATGCAAGTTCATATGCAAGTTTGTCTCTTTTTATGGTATGCATAATATATGCAAGTTTGCCTCTAAGTATGGCATGTTATGCAAGTTCATATGCAAGTTATGATGCATGTTCATATGCAAGTTATGATGCAAGTTCATATGCAAGTTATGATGCAAGTTCATATGCAAGTTATGATGCAAGTTCATATGCAAGTTATGATGCAAGTTCATATGCAAATTATGATGCAAGTTCATATGCAAGTTTGCCTCTATGTATGACATAAGTACATGTGCAAGTTCATCCCTTTTTAGACCTATGACATGTATGCAAGTTGACACCTTTATGATAGTTCTATGACATGAACATTTAAGCAAGTTACCATCTTTATGACATATGTGATTCATGCAAGTTTGGGTTGGTTATTTATGCAAGTTGGGTTTGTGGTCATATATACAAGTTGACACAATTTAAACCCATGATAATGCTAATGATATGCTAAGTTGAACCCATTGTGTGTATGATGAATCTTCTCTTTTGAAGTATGTCATGTTAACGTATTTACGTGGGGAAGATAGGGTAAAAATTAATGAACACATAAGATTGTGTGAAGTGGGTATGATTAAACATACCGTAAAGTGGTGGACATAATTGGGAATTTACCTATTAAGTTAGGTCTACCCATATTATGGAATTGGGAATTTACCTATTGTGTTAGGTGTACCCATATTCTTAAATATTTGTAATTAATTAGGGATAATTAATACAAATTATAGGGGTGATTAATTAGGTGTAATTAATCTACTAAGACACGAGGTTGGACCCTTTTGTAGCATAAGACTGCCCGGAACCGACCGACAAATCCAGCGGCTACAAATGATTGGCTCAATGTGAGAGGTCTTAGTCATAAACTAAATACGTGACAAGTGTAAAGACACGAGGTTAGACTCTGTTATGGTGTAAGGCTGCCCGGAACCAACCGGCATATCCAGCTACCATAAAAGACAGTCTAATGTGAGAGGTCTCTACAAAGATTACGATCTTAATTAATTAAGAAACACTTAACCGAATTAGCATGTAGAGGGGCATGAGGGGTTAAGTGGGTGCCTTGGGTGGCATGAGGAAACTAGTGGGTTGCCTTGGGTGGCAATAGAAAATACGATTAGAATACTTAACCAAAGGGGAACATGTAATTAAACATGATTAAAGGGTTAAGTAAGTGTCTTGGGTGGCATGTGGGAATCAAGTAAGTGCCTTGGGTGGCATGTGGGAATCAAGTAAGTGCCTTGGGTGGCATGCGGAATTCTAGTGGGTGCCTTAAGTGGCAAGTGAAATATAATTAAATGACAAGCTTAAGTAGTAGCTTGTGGGGGCCTTAAGTGGCAATTGAAATATAATTAGATGACTTAACCAAACCTTAACATGTAAGGGGGCATGGTTATAAAAGGGGTTAAGTGGGATGCACTAGATAAAATGACAAGCTTAAGTAGTAGCTTGTAGGGGCCCATTTCAACCAATATCCCAAACGTATCTTTGTGGGCTCGACCCAAGTCGAGGACGGGACACGCATATTGGGCTTGACTATAAGAGGCCAAAACGGGGTAGCGGTGGCAACGCGAGTCCAACGGGTTTCATATGCGTGTGTGGACCCGGGCTGGTAAGTAAGACGTTGTTGCATCGTGTAGATATAAGCCGTGCACCATTTGTTGTATCAGATTGCCACTTTGGGGAGTGATACACCCCATTGTGGGGCCAGCACGGGTATCTACATTAGGGAGCCGATCGCTTGGGGAGTAGTGGGTACACCTAGTGGAGATAGGGGCAGACGGCACCTATGTAGTCAGCTAGGGGTACACGAAACTACTATTAAAAATTACTGAGTACACCTAGTGGAGATAGGGGTAGACGGCACCTATGTAGTCAGCTAGGGGTACATGAAACTACTGGGTAAAATTACTAAGTACACTTAGTGGGATCAACCTTTAAGTAGGAATTACCCTTGGGTGGGTAGAACTGGTGTGGTGCAGTGTAGGAATTACCCTTGGGTGGGTAGATCTGGGGTGGTGCAATATTGTAATTATCCTTGGGTGGATAGGCGCGTCTTTTCGGTTATCTTAGTACATCCTGTGTTTAGTTGGCTACTTAGTGTAGTCATTATCCCCAGAGGTACCGTACCTTGTTTATATCATACCCTAATTACTTTAATAATTGTATTGTTAGGGTTATAGGACTCACTCAGACTTATGTCTGACCCCGTTGTTTCTTTATCTTTTTCCCCAACCCTCAGGTTTTCAGAGTGGGCCTAGCACTAGTGGGCTTTGATCAGACCGCTTTATCTATCTTTTGGAGCTTGGACCGTGGATGTAAAGCTCAGTTTATCTTTTCTATTATGGCTATTAGGTTATGTAGTGGGATTATGTACTTTTTTTTTATCAGGATGGATATTATGTACTTGACTCTTATTTATCGTTTTGGTGTAACCAAACATGTTTTACTTTCCGCTGCAATGAAATGATGTTTTAAATTCTCAAGTATTACTTATATCTGTCTTGTTGTAATTTTTCTGTTCTATATTCACTTAAAATACTCCACCGATGCTATGGCATTCCCTTAGTGAGTGACCGTAGCGGGTGTGGGGTGTTACACGTGGTATCAGAGCTTAAGGTTACCAGAACAGATAAAAATTTTAGAAAAACTATTTTCTAAGAATATTTTTGAAAGGAGTATTTTCAAAAACATATCTTTTAAGAGAAAAGTTTTTGAAAGAAAAGCATAATCCCCAATAGCCATATCTATATCTTTCAAATTCTCCGTTTTGAATCTCTTCCTCTCTCGTTTTGAGTTTCCCCTCCGCGTATGGATGATCTTCCTAAGATAGATAAGAATGGAAAACCACTTCAAGGGACTTAGACATTAGTCGGACTAGAAGTTGGTCCAAGAAGGAGGAGGTGGACTTGTAGGTACCTATTGGATAGACGATGGGAGGAAGGCTCAAATAGTTGTTTCGTTAATGAAGAGCGAAACCTCATTTTGATGGGAGGTTACGAATGGAGAATGGGAAGAAGAGGGCTAGTAGTTATCCTTTTTGGAGGAATAGGACACCTTATTAGGATTGTCCAAAGAGGCAAGGGCAAGGTACGGAATCTCCTGGAGGGTAGTTGTATTCCCTCACGGCTAGTGTACCAGATGGGGATAGGACTGTCTAGGTTGGAATTTGGATTTCTTTGTTATCCAGTTCGAACTTTATTCTGACGCGTCGAGTTCGTTTATCTCATCATTGTTAGTTGAGTCACTGCACTTAGACACCAGTTTAGTAGATGATCCCTTAGTTGTTTCAAACCCAATTGGGGCTCCATGATGTGTTTGGGTTTGAAAGTTGCTATACTTAGCGTTGAGTTTAGATGTGATGCTTTTTGGGCTTCACGGGCAATGGGTTAGTTTTGGGCATGGACTGATTATCCAGTAGGGGTGCCGTTCTTAATTTTGAAGGGAGAGTTGTTAGGTTTATGACCCTCTTGGGTAACACTCTCGAGATCTCTTGTAATCCCATGGAATCTGTTATGCTAAGTTATCTAGAATCGCTTGACAAGTCGGTCGAGAGGTTGCGATCTGTTAGAGTGGTCTGGGAATACTCGGATGTGTTTGAGGAGGTGAAGGGCTTACCTCCGGAGCGGGATATTGACTTCCGAATATATCTGATAGACAATGCCAAACCAGTATCTTGGCCAGTGTGCCACATGGCTCCTCGTGAGAGGAGGGAACTCCATAAGCAAGTAGGCGATTTGCTTGAGAAGGGGTTCATAAGTCGAAGTATATCGGAGTGGGGTGCTCCAGTAGTCTTTGCCACGGAGGCGGATGGGTCCCTCAGGCTTTGTGTAGGGTAAAGAGAACTAAGTAAACTCACGAAGAAGAATAGACACCCATTGCCGAGGATTGATGATCTCTTTGATCAGTTAGTGGGCGCCTCAGTATTTTCGCTGTTGGACTTAGCCACGGGGTTTCGTCAGTTGAGAGTGGCTGAGGATAGTATAGAGAAGACTGCCTTTAAGACTCCGGATGGTTTTTTTTTATGAGTGGCTGGTGATGCCATTTGGTTTGACGAACGCCCCCGCATACTTTATTGACTTGATGAGAAGGGTGTTCAGGGAGTACCTAAATAAGTTCGTGATGGTCTTTGTAAATGACATCTTGGTCTTTCCTAGGAGCGAAATAAGTTTTCATATGTGCTTAATAGGTTGAGCAAAGCCAGTTATGGGATAAACGGTGGTTTTTTAGCGAGACTGGCAAGGACATCCAGAGTTGGACAAGGGCTTAATTATTTAGCCGTTTTTACTAGTATCATCTCACGTAGGTCGTCTGAATTCGAAGGAGGTATCCCTTGAGTGTTTGTCTGATATTGGTTTAGGCCTTTAGGGCTTGCACTTGGGGGATGTCAAGTTCGACTAGGATGGTCTGCGTGAGAGATGGACAGTTGTGATGATTTTGGATGGGGTAATATCCTGGTTTTCTCTAGAAGTGGAGAAAAGCATGCCCTACATCTTAGGGAAGTGTTGGAGACTCTTCGAGCGCATAGTCTTAGGGCAGAAAAGTGGATGGGATTCTTAGCGTCCTATGAGTTTGAGATAGCGTATACCCATTGCAAGGGTAACGTGGTGGTGGACGCCTTAAGTAGAAAAAGGTTGTCCTTGAGTTCATTGTTCGTTGAACAACGGAGCTTGGAATTTATTTTGATGTTTGACTTTAGACCTTCCATTGACTTTGTACCCGGTTTGCTAGCCTCCTTGGAGGTTAGGCCTACTCTTTTGGGGCGGATTGTCGGAGCGCAGTGAGAAGACCCACGGTTGGTTGAGTTAGTAGAGAAGCTCATGAGGAGGGGGAGTCGTCCAGCCATTTGAGTAGGTACACCCTAGATGGTAAGGGGTGGTTGCGTAGAGACGGTAGACTTTGTGTACCGCAAGGCGAGGGTTTGAGGAAGGCTATACTTGATGATGCACATCGGTCGAAGATGACCATTCATCACGGTGGGGACAAGATGTACCAAGACATGAAGTGAGTTTTCTTTTGGGCCGGTATGAAGAAAGACGCGGCCGAGTATGTCGCTAGATGCTTGGTGTGCCAAAAAGTAAAAGCGGAGCAAAAGAAACCCGGTTGGTTGCTTCACCCATTTGGAGGTTCCGCTATGGAAGTGGGATAGTGTCTCGATGGATTACCGAGATTGAGGAAGGGTAATACGGGAATTTGGGTTGTGGTAGATAGACTTACTAAGAGTGCCCATTTCATACCCGTGAAGAGAAAGAGGACTGTTCCAAGTCTAGCTTCAGTTTATATTCGAGAGATAGTTCGGTTGCATAGGGAACATGACGAATTCCATGTGTCACATTTGAGGAAGTGCCTACATGAGACCGCAGAGGCGGTAGAGCCAAGCTTGCTTAAAGAAGTAAAGGTAGAGCGTGATGTGATTATTCGACGGGCTCCTACCCGCATCCTTGGGTCAGAGATTAGGAAGTTGAGAAACAGAGAGGTTCGACTAGTCAAAGTGAAAAGGGGAGAAGGTGAGAGCAATGCTACTTGGGAGACAGAAGCGAAGATGCGTTCGTTATACCCATTTCCTTTTCGAGGGTATGTCCTTTAAACGTCTCCTTTATCGTTTGTCTAGTGCTTATCTTATCTTTAGTATGTCCTCTCATTAGTACCTTTGACCTTTAGATAGGGTAAACCTATGGTTGAAACAAGTGTTTGAGACATGTTATGTTTGATGGATGCATGTGGATGCAAGTGGTTGCTAGTGGTTGCTCGTGGATGCATACATACACACTCTAGGCACTAGATCGGCTCAATCACTTCATATTGCATATAATTGTGTGTAGGTAGCTATATTTATGGATGTATAATGATTGTGTTATCATATGGATGATGCATTTTGGTGAATGATTGTGCACTCATGTAGATATTGTACGTGTCGATAGGGTTCTCTCACATACATAATGGATGCATGGCACTATCATGGTTTGCATATGTTCATACATTAGATAGGGAACATATACACACACTTTTTGCATATGCTCATACATCATTAGAAATTGTTTTAAGGACAATGGATGCCCGTGTTCGATGGATTGAGTAGATGGTTGTTTGGTTGGTAGGATATGCATTCTCCTTAGCTTAGAGATTTCGGGGACGAAATCCTTTAAGGAGGGGAGAATGTAACACCCCGAAATTCGGTTAATGCTAAAATTCACTAATTACAGAATAAATAATCTCAGATGTGAGAAATGGGGGGAAACGGGCTGCATCATTGCGTTCGTCTCGGAAAAATACGCGAAATAGAGTCCGAGTTTTCGAGAATCGGAGTCCGTATGGCCCGGTTATGGCCCAATGAAGTTTACGGAAAATTCAAAGTTCAAAACAGATTTAAAATTCAAATGCAGATTTCGAAATTGGAACTAGCGGGGGCCAGGCGAGAAATTTCCCACCCTAGCCATGTTGACAGGGCTGTCGACAGGTCTGTCGACTTGGGCCAGGCCAAGTCGACTGCCCTGTCGACTTGCCTGTCGACACAGGGTGTCGGGCCAATTGGCCTGGGTGCACCAGGTCTGGTTTTTCTGGCTGGTTTGGGCTGTGTTCTGGAAACTTCCTAAATCTGACGGACCTAATCTAACCTAGGGCTAATCCTATGGTCTAAAACACACCCTAATCCTATAAATACACCCTAATGCAAGCCTAATCCATACTAAAAATAGAATTGATGCCATCATGCCGCCAAAATCAAACTTAGGAGGAGCTTCCACTAGTTTATGAAGAAAGTTGCAAGCTAATCAACCTCTTCTTCAAATATAGCAACTAGTTCTACTTCATAAGTTTGCTAATCTTGGTTTTGGTGAGTTTCTATAGACTTAACAATCAATTGTTAAATTGATTATGATAGGATATGATAAGATATGGCTATGTTTGTGGAATCAATGTGTTTATGCAAGTTTAGTATAGTGTATGTTGTGTGCTATATGCAAGTTTAATGCTATGTTTTATGATGCAAAACACTATGTTGAACATTGATTCATATGTAACATGTTATGCAAGCTATATTGGAGATTATATGCAAATCTATATGTAACATGTTATGCAAGTTATGTATTTGGTTTAATGCATGCTAAGTATTTGGTTTTATGCATGCTATGTATTTGGTTTTATGCATGCTAAGTATTTGGTTTTATGCATGCTATGTATTTGGTTTTATGCATGCTAATTATTTGGTTTTATGCATGCTAAGTGTTTGGTTTTATGCAAGTTATGATGCAAGTTCATATGCAAGTTATGATGCAAGTTCATATGCAAGTTTGTCTCTTTTTATGGTATGCATAATATATGCAAGTTTGCCTCTAAGTATGGCATGTTATGCAAGTTCATATGCAAGTTATGATGCATGTTCATATGCAAGTTATGATGCAAGTTCATATGCAAGTTATGATGCAAGTTCATATGCAAGTTGTGATGCAAGTTCATATGCAAGTTTGCCTCTATGTATGACATAAGTACATGTGCAAGTTCATCCCTTTTTAGACCTATGACATGAATGCAAGTTGACACCTTTATGATAGGTCTATGACATGAACATTTAAGCAAGTTACCATCTTTATGACATATGTGATTCATGCAAGTTTGGGTTGGTTATTTATGCAAGTTGGGTTTGTGGTCATATATACAAGTTGACCCCTTTTAAACCCATGATAATGCTAATGATATGCTAAGTTGAACCCATTGTGTGTATGATGAATCTTCTCTTTTGAAGTATGTCATGTTAACGTATTTACGTGGGGACGATGGGGTAAAAATTAATGAACACATAAGATTGTGTGAAGTGGGTATGATTAAACATACCGTAAAGTGGATGGACATAATTGGGAATTTACCTATTAAGTTAGGTCTACCCATATTATGGAATTGGGAATTTACCTATTGTGTTAGGTCTACCCATATTCTTAAATATTTGTAATTAATTAGGGATAATTAATACAAATTATGGGGGTGATTAATTAGGTGTAATTAATCTACTAAGACACGAGGTTGGACCCTTTTGTAGCATAAGACTGCCCGGAACCGACCGGCAAATCCAGCGGCTACAAATGATTGGCCCAATGTGAGAGGTCTTAGTCATAAACTAAATACGTGACAAGTGTAAAGACACGAGGTTAGACTCTGTTATGGTGTAAGGCTGCCCGGAATCAACCGGCATATCCAGCTGCCATAAAAGACAGTCTAATGTGAGAGGTCTCTACAAAGGTTACGATCTTAATTAATTAAGAAACACTTAGCCGAATTAGCATGTAGAGGGGCATGAGGGGTTAAGTGGGTGCCTTGGGTGGCATGAGGAAACTAGTGGGTTGCCTTGGGTGGCAATAGAAAATACGATTAGAATACTTAACCAAAGGGGAACATGTAATTAAACATGATTAAAGGGTTAAGTAAGTGTCTTGGGTGGCATGTGGGAATCAAGTAAGTGCCTTGGGTGGCATGTGGGAATCAAGTAAGTGCCTTGGGTGGCATGTGGAAATCTAGTGGGTGCCTTAAGTGGCAAGTGAAATATAATTAAATGACAAGCTTAAGTAGTAGCTTGTGGGGGCCTTAAGTGGCAATTGAAATATAATTAGATGACTTAACCAAACCTTAACATTTAAGGGGGCATGGTTATAAAAGGGGTTAAGTGGGATGCACTAGATAAAATGACAAGCTTAAGTAGTAGCTTGTGGGGGCCCATTTCAACCAATATCCCAAACGTATCTTTGTGGGCTCGACCCAAGTCGAGGACGGGACACGCATATTGGGCTTGACTATAAGAGGCCAAAACGGGGTAGCGGTGGCAACGCGAGTCCAAAGGGTTTCATATGCGTGTGTGGACCCGGGCTGGTAGGGAAGACGTTGTTGCATCGTGTAGATATAAGCCGTGCACCATTTGTTGTATCAGGTTGCCACTTTGGGGAGTGATACACCCCATTGTGGGGCCAGCACGGGTATCTACGGTAGGGAGCCGATCGCTTGGGGAGTAGTGGGTACACCTAGTGGAGATAGGGGCAGACGGCACCTATGTAGTCAGCTAGGGGTACACGAAACTACTATTAAAAATTACTGAGTACACCTAGTGGAGATAGGGGCAGACGGCACCTATGTAGTAAGCTAGGGGTACACGAAACTACTGGGTAAAATTACTAAGTACACTTAGTGGGATCAACCTTTAAGTAGGAATTACCCTTGGGTGGGTAGAACTGGTGTGGTGCAGTGTAGGAATTACCCTTTGGTGGGTAGATCTGGGGTGGTGCAATATTGTAATTATCCTTGGGTGGATAGGCGCGTCTTTTCGGTTATCTTAGTACATCCTATGTTTAGTTGGCTACTTAGTGTAGTCATTATCCCCAGAGGTACCGTACCTTGTTTATATCATACCCTAATTACTTTAATAATTGTATTGTTAGGGTTATAGGACTCACTCAGACTTATGTCTGACCCCGTTGTTTATTTATCTTTTTTCCCAACCCTCAGGTTTTCAGAGTGGGCCTAGCACTAGTTGGCTTTGATCAGACTGCTTTATCTATCTTTTGGAGCTTGGACCGTGGATGTAAAGCTCAGTTTATTTTTTCTATTATGGCTATTAGGTTATGTAGTGGGATTATGTACTTTTGTTTTATCAGGATGGATATTATGTACTTCACTCTTATTTATGGTTTTGGTGTAACCAAACATGTTTTACTTTCCGCTACAATGAAATGATGTTTTAAATTCTCAAGTATTACTTATATCTGTCTTGTTATAATTTTTCTGTTCTATATTCACTTAAAATACTCCACCGATGCTATGGCATTCCCTTAGTGAGTGACCGTAGCGGGTGTGGGGTGTTACATGGATGATGTGTATTCGACCTGTGCGATTTTGATGGCTTCTATGATGATCTAAGGGCCCTAAAACACTCTCTACACCTATAAAAGAATGCCTAGACCTAAGGGTTCCTCCACACAAATTCTCTAAGGCATCTACATACTTCTTCTCTCTACTCTAGCCTCCACCATTAAAATAAATCTAATCCTCCACTAAAACAAGTTATAGTTCTTCTTCTAATTGGAGATTCAAATCAAGAATAAAGCTTCAAGAAGGGAATCAAAAGATGATTCAACGATTTCAAGCAACGTCGCACGAATCATAGCAACACCATCTTTCTTGTAACACCCCGTTTATTCTATAACCGTGAAAGTCATAAATTAAAGTATAATTAATTTCAAATCAAAGAAATAAGGGAAACGGGATACGCCATTGCGTTCGTCTCGGAATTCTGCTTGAGATAGAGTCTGAGTTTGCGTAAAACGGATATCGTATGAAGAAGTTATGGACGAACGAAGTTGGGCGAAAAAACCGAAAAACGGGTCAGAATGCACTGGCGCACTTGGGAAGTGCGCCAGAACAAAAATGCTCTGGCGCACTTGGGAAGTGCGCCAGTACATTTTTGACCTGGCGCACCTGCCAAGTGCGCCCAGGTCAAAAATGACCTGCTGGCCAGGTCTGATCTAGCCCTGGCTGGCCAGGTCTGGGTTTGGTCGATTTTCAGAAGCTTGCTTTGTCATTAGGGCTAGGTGGCAGGCTCTAATTAGTCTCTCTTTCGAATGAATGGCTATGATCAATCCAAGCAACATCGATGGTCCTAATCAGTTCATAAACTCTATAAAAATGACCCTAGACTCTACCTAACCTAAGTCTCTAACACAATTCTCTAGCCTCCATTGCTCTCTTCTTCTAATTAAAAATAAAAATGGCGTCGCTACTCTGCTAGAATCAAAACTAGAAGTCAATCAACATCATCCTAAATTCAAATTTGAGATAAAAGCTTCTGCAACAATTCTGTAACAACTAAAGTTCTTTCTTTAATCCAATCAAGGCAAGTACAGTTATTTTCCGCTATAAACGTTAATTATAATTTTGATATGTTTTTAATTCTGAATCTGAGATTGTATATATATTCTCTTCTGTCAGATCTGTTTTTCTGTGACTGTTCTGTATCCCTTTTCTTCTTTTCTGTTTCTATAGCCAGGCTACCACGAGCCTGTGCCTAATCTCATAAGAGATGAACGTATGAACGCAAATTTTGGGATAAATAATGAATGATGCGAAATTTGACAAGACTGAATTGAATGTATGACTTTAGGTCTGAGGCATAGAATATATTGGACATGTGACTTGGGATTGGATGCATAAATTTGACTATGAACATATAATTTATATATGTTGTATGCATAGTGTATGTTGTAATTTAGATCTGTAATTAATTAGAAAAAGATGAGCATATGTTGTAAACTAGATTTGGATCTATGCATATTCTGTGATAGAAGAAAAGAGGAACCATTGTATGATTACATATGATTTGAGACTTTGGACAAAATGCATATAAAAGTCAAGATCTGATTCTTAGAAGATATGATTTAAAGATTTAGATTGTTGGGTATATTTTGCATAATGATTCATGACTTAATAAGAAGAAGGATATGGAAACGTAGGTGTAAAAGATTTACATTAATTAGGATCTCTACTATTGTGATTACACCTAAATAGGGAATTTTGCATATATGGCATGCATTGAAATTAATGATCATATTTGGTATAATTTATATGTGAATCTGCTGTATAAGGTTAGTTTAACAAAAATTGGAACACATGTTATAGGGTAAATTATGTCCATATTCTGCGCTATGTAAATGTATGCAAACATGGAAATATATGATCATATTGTGAATCACGACAATTATTTAGGCATATGAATTTAGGCCTAATTTATGTTTAGGCAAGGCATGTAAATAGAACCTTTAGAAATATTAAACCTGCTAAATCTGTGATTTACTGAATCTGTTGAAAATGCCTATTTTGCTAATTTGCTAAGTTGCCTAAAACTGCTAGTTCTGTTATATTGCCTAGACTGCTAATTAGATTGAAATGCCAAATCTGTTAAATTTGTCTGTTGAGATGCCTAACCTGTTATATGCCAAAATCTGCTAAGTTGCTAAATCTATTAAATACGTTAAGTCATATAATCTAGAAAATCTGCTATCTGCTAAAATCTGTTATCTGCTGTGTTGATATAATCATCCTGTTATTGATATAATCTGAATTGGCATATATATATATATTGGGCGTGCGCATAAACGGTAAATTATTAATTAATTGGCCGCAAAGATAAACATGGCTAACTCGAGGTTAGAATGAGTTTGCGACGTAATTCTGCCCGGAACCGCCCGGCATATTCCAGTGGTCGCAAACAATAGGTTCTAATGTGAGAAGTTAGTCATAACGTGCTTGAAACCCGAGGTTAGACTCAGTTTGCGACAGAAACCTGCCCGGAACAAACCGGCCTAACCAGTAGCCGCAAACTGTCAGTCTAATGTGGGAGGTTTGGGCATTAATATTTAATTAATGAAAATCTGAGATAATTGTGATGTCTAAAACGTGTTGGGTAAGGTTAAACCAATTGGACCAATGAATCTGATAAACCCGTTTCGTGAATCCATAGGCCCAATACAAAGTTAGATAATCTGGAACCAGTTAATCTGTAAGCCTGTTAATCCGAACATCTGATCCGTTAGTCTGAAAACCTGTTAACTTGATTGCCTGATCAGTGAACTAGTTAATCTAAATTTTGTATGTCTGAAACTTGTAGACAAGTTAAACTGAAATCTGTTAGTCTGGGGACACAAGGTTAGGAGGGGAATTACTTGTGTCATCTGTTGTTTGGGACCCATATTAGTCAGTAACCCTTTCTGGTATCAAAACTTTGACCCAACAGTAGGTAGGGTCCGGGCACGCTTACTGAACTAATTATAAGTGGTTCATTCTGATAATGGCGAGGGGTGTTGATGGTGCGTTCCAACCGGGTCATGTGCGTGCATGGATCCCGGTCTGCCTCTGAGGATGTAAGACGCCGTGACATCTGTAAATAGGTCTGTGCCAATTGGTTGCCACTTTAGGGAGTGATACACCCTACTGTGGGGCCGACACAGGATATTTATGTATTAGGGAGCCGATCGCTTGGGTAGGGTTTTACGGTACACTTAGTTCTGTCTATTTCTGTTGGTATCGTCTGTTTCTGTTGGGTGGTAACACCTGTCTGGTTCTGCATGGTACCGTCTGTTCGGGTGGTAAAGGCCCATTACTAGTGTACACCTAATTCTACATTCTGTTTCCGTAGGGATTAATCTGTTTCTGCTTCTGTCTGTTTCTGATCGGGTAGTAAAGGCCCATTATTAGCATCCTTTTTCTGTTAAATTATTCTGTACCCGTTTCCGTTTCAGTTTAGACATTAGGGTGACACCTAATTCTGCTATACTAGTATTAGTGCAGAGAAGTGTAAAACAATAGTTTATGTCATTCTTTTTTTCTGTTACATCTGCTGCACCTGTTACAGTTATCTCACATCCAGTTTTATGTTCATATCATATTATTATTATATGTTCATATGCTGAAAGTCACTGGACTTGCCAGACTTTTTGTCTGACACTTGTTGTTTCGCCTCCTTTCTTCCGTTTCCCCCCCCCCCCCCCAATTTATCCAAGGAGGGAAATACTTTAGCTTGATCCGGATTTCTCTTTGCTTGAAGTGCTTAAAGTATGGCTTGGCTCTGTATAGCTTCCGTTCCATGGAGATTATGATTTTAAACCATGCATTTTGAAGGCTTTTGTACAAGACTGATATTTTGTACTTGAATTCTGAAATTGAAAGGATGTAACCATATTAATTTCTGTTTCCGCCGTAATAAAGTTAAAAATTTTCAAGTACTGTTTTATCTGTCTTGTAAGTTTCTGTTCTGTTTACTAAAATGCTCCACCAAAGTTAAGGCATTCCCTTTGTGAGTGATCTTAACGGAGGTGGGGTGTTACACTTAGTATCAGAGCTGAAGGTTACCAGATTTGATAAAAAGTTTTGAAAACTATTTTCAAAAAGGATTTAAAAAGGAAGTATTTTCAAAATTAAAGCTTATTTTTGAAAAATAAAATAAATAATCCCTAAAAGCCATATATCTTTCTTTCGATTCTTTGTTTCGAGTTCCTTCCTCTTTCCCTTTTTGAATCTCTTCCTCCGCGTATAGATGCTTTTTCTAAGATATGTAAGCACTTCCGTGCGATGGGAGGAAAACCGCTTTATGGGACTGAGACGTTGTCGAGGCTAGAAGTTGGCTGAACGAAGTGGAGGACTTGTTGGTACCTTTAAGATAGATGATGGGAGGAAGGTTCAACCAGCTGCTTGGTTAATGAAGGATGAAGCTTCATTTTGGTGGAAGGTCACGAATGGAGAACGTACATGGGAGACATGGATAGGACACACGATAAGAAAGTGGATCCAAAGAAGGGCACTTGCTTCAACTATGGTGAGATAGGACACTTCACTAGGGACTGCCCGAAGAAACGAGGACAAGGGAAGAGGGCAGGACCAACTGCTGGAGGGAAGGCGAACACTTTCGAGGCTAGTGGATAGGATAGGATTAGGATAACTTTCTATAGGGGGTTTAATTTCTTTATCTGATTTTTGAAATAAAACTCATTCTGATTCTGGCATTTTGATTCTGTAATCGATACTCTGCACTTTAATACTAGTATTGTTTTTGATTCCGCTGTAGACTCAAACCCATAAAGGTTATGACTCATCTGCTTGTGATAAATTGGGGTTTGAGGGATATCTGTGTTAGGCGTCAAGTATGACGCATACATTCTGAGTTTTCGTGGGGTATGATTTTATCATGCTTAGCTTCCTTAGAATCATTAGGGAACCTGATCTATACCAGTAGTTTGTAAATATCTAAATATTTTTGATAGGATTTCCAGTTTTGACATTGTCTAAAGAAGGTAATCCTCTGGATGTCAATTTGATGTTGGTTTCGGTCTTTGGGGCCGATACTTAGGACCCATGTCTAATGGGAACCAAATTTACGTTCTATTTGTACTCGCTTCCATCATTCGACTGTATCCTATCGATCAAATCTTCGAACTTTAGGTAGAAGCTAATGGGTGTAAACATGTGTTTGAAACATGTTATATTTGATGGTTGCAAGTGGATGCAAGTGGTTGCTAGTGGTTGCCCGTGGATGCATATACACACACTAGGCACTAGATCGGCTCGAAAACACTCTCATACTGCATATGGATGGGTGAGCATTTTTCAATTCTTGTGGATGCAAAATGGTTGATTCAGCACATGGATGTTGCATTTGAGTGAATGATTGTGCAGTCATATAGAAATAATATATATCATCAGAATTCTATTGCATACATGTTGGACTCATGGAACTGACATAATTTGCATTAAGGAGGTCAACTGAATCAGTAGACCGCCTGATCTTTGCATTAGATAAGGAACATATACACACACTTTTGCATATGTTCATACAACATTAGAAGTTTTCTAAGGACAATGGATGCTTGTGGATGATGGTTGAGTAGATGGGTGATTGGATGGTAGGACACATTCTTCTTAACTTGAAGATTTCGGGGACGAAATCCTTTTAAGTGGGGGAGAATGTAACACCCCGTGTATTCTATAATCGTGAAAGTCATAAATTAAAGTATAATTAATTTCAAATCAAAGAATTAAGGGAAACGGGATACGCCATTGCGTTCGTCTCGGAATTCTTCTTGAGATAGAGTCTGAGTTTGCGTAAAACGGATATCGTATGAAGAAGTTGGGCGAAAAAACCGGAAAACGGGTCAGAATGCACTGGCGCACTTGGGAAGTGCGCCAGAACAAAAATGCACTGGCGCACTTGGGAAGTGCGCCAGTACATTTTTGACCTGGCGCACCTGCCAAGTGCGCCCAGGTCAAAAATGACCTGCTGGCCAGGTCTGGTCTAGCCCTGGCTGGCCAGGTCTGGGTTTGGTCGATTTTCTGAAGCTTGCTTTGTCATTAGGGCTAGGTGGCAGGCTCTAATTGGTCTCTCTTTCGAATGAATGGCTACGATCAATCCAAGCAACATCGATGGTCCTAATCAGTTCATAAACTCTATAAAAATGACCCTAGACTCTACCTAACCTAAGTCTCTAACACAATTCTCTAGCCTACATTGCTCTCTTCTTCTAATTAAAAATAAAAATGGTGTCGCTACTCTGCTAGAATCAAAACTAGAAGTCAATCAACATCATCCTAAATTCAAATTTGAGATAAAAGCTTCTGCAACAATTCTGTAACAACTAAAGTTCTTCCTTTAATCCAATCAAGGCAAGTACAGTTATTTTCCGCTATAAACGTTAATTATAATTTTGATATGTTTTTAATTCTGAATCTGAGATTGTATATATATTCTCTTCTGTCAGATCTGTTTTTCTGTGACTGTTCTGTATCCCTTTTCTTCTTTTCTGTTTCTATAGCCAGGCTACCACGAGCCTGTGCCTAATCTCATAAGAGATGAACGTATGAACGCAAATTTTGGGATAAATAATGAATGATGCGAAATTTGACAAGACTGAATTGAATGTATGACTTTAGGTCTGAGGCATAGAATATATTGGACATGTGACTTGGGATTGGATGCATAAATTTGACTATTAACATATAATTTATATATGTTGTATGCATAGTGTATGTTGTAATTTAGATCTGTAATTAATTAGAAAAAGATGAGCATATGTTGTAAACTAGATTTGGATCTATGCATATTCTGTGATAGAAGAAAAGAGGAACCATTGTATGATTACATATGATTTGAGACTTTGGACAAAATGCATATAAAAGTCAAGATCTGATTCTTAGAAGATATGATTTAAAGATTTAGATTGTTGGGTATATTTTGCATAATGATTCATGACTTAATAAGAAGAAGGATATGGAAACGTAGGTGTAAAAGATTTACATTAATTAGGATCTCTACTATTGTGATTACACCTAAATAGGAAATTTTGCATATATGGCATGCATTGAAATTAATGATCATATTTGGTATAATTTATATGTGAATCTGCTGTATAAGGTTAGTTTAACAAAAATTGGAACATATGTTATAGGGTAAATTATGTCCATATTCTGCGCTATGTAAATGTATGCAAACATGGAAATATATGATCATATTGTGAATCATGACAATTATTTAGGCATATGAATTTAGGCCTAATTTATGTTTAGGCAAGGCATGTAAATAGAACCTTTAGAAATATTAAACCTGCTAAATCTGTCATTTACTGAATCTGTTGAAAATGCCTATTTTGCTAATTTGCTAAGTTGCCTAAAACTGCTAGTTCTGTTATATTGCCTTGACTGCTAATTAGATTGAAATGCCAAATCTGTTAAATTTGTCTGTTGAGATGCCTAACCTGTTATATGCCAAAATCTGCTAAGTTGCTAAATCTATTAAATACGTTAAGTCATATAATCTGGAAAATCTGCTATCTGCTAAAATCTGTTATCTGCTGTGTTGATATAATCATCCTGTTATTGATATAATCTGAATTGGCATATATATATATATTGGGCGTGCGCATAAACGGTAAATTATTAATTAATTGGCCTCAAAGATAAACATGGCTAACTCGAGGTTAGAATGAGTTTGCGACGTAATTCTGCCCGGAACCGCCCGACATATTCCAGTGGTCGCAAACAATAGGTTCTAATGTGAGAAGTTAGTCATAACGTGCTTGAAACCCGAGGTTAGACTCAGTTTGCGACAGAAACCTGCCCGGATTCAAACGGCCTAACCAGTAGCCGCAAATTGTCAGTCTAATGTGAGAGGTTTGGGCATTAATATTTAATTAATAAAAATCTGAGATAATTGTGATGTCTAAAACGTGTTGGGTAAGGTTAAACCAATTGGACCAATGAATCTGATAAACCCGTTTCGTGAATCCATAGGCCCAATACAAAGTTAGATAATCTGGAACCAGTTAATCTGTAAGCCTGTTGATCCGAACATCTGATCCGTTAGTCTGAAAACCTGTTAACTTGATTGCCTGATCAGTGAACTAGTTAATCTAAATTTTGTATGTCTGAAACTTGTAGACAAGTTAAACTGAAATCTGTTAGTCTGGGGACACAAGGTTAGGAGGGGAATTACTTGTGTCATCTGTTGTTTGGGACCCATATTAGTCAGTAACCCTTTCTGGTATCAAAACTTTGACCCAACAGTAGGTAGGGTCCGGGCACGCTTACTGAACTAATTATAAGTGGTTCATTCTGATAATGGCGAGGGGTGTTGATGGTGCGTTCCAACCGGGTCATGTGCGTGCATGGATCCCGGTCTGCCTCTGAGGATGTAAGACGCCGTGACATCTGTAAATAGGTCTGTGCCAATTGGTTGCCACTTTAGGGAGTGATACACCCTACTGTGGGGCCGACACAGGATATTTATGTATTAGGGAGCCGATCGCTTGGGGTAGTGTTTTAGGGTACACTTAGTTCTGTCTGTTTCTGTTGGTACCGTCTGTTTCTGTTGGGTGGTAACACCTGTCTGGTTCTGCGTGGTACCGTCTGTTCGGGTGGAAAAGGCCCATTACTAGTGTACACCTAATTCTACATTCTGTTTCCGTAGGGATTAATCTGTTTCTGCTTCTGTCTGTTTCTGATCGGGTAGTAGAGGCCCATTATTAGCATCCTGTTTCTGTTAAATTATTCTGTACCCGTTTCCGTTTCAGTTTAGACATTAGGGTGACACCTAATTCTGCTTTACTAGTATTAGTGCAGAGAAGTGTAAAACAATAGTTTATGTCATTCTGTTTTTCTGTTATATCTGCTGCACCTGTTACAGTTATCTCACATCCAGTTTTATGTTCATATCATATTATTATTATCTGTTCATATGCTGAAAGTCATTGGACTTGCTAGACTTTTTTTCTGACCCTTGTTGTTTCGCCTCCTTTCTTCCGTTTCCCCCCCCCAGGTTATCCAAGGAGGGAAATACTTTAGCTTGATCCGGATTTCTCTTTGCTTGAAGTGCTTAAAGTATGGCTTGGCTCTGTATAGCTTCCGTTCCATGGGGATTATGATTTTAAACCATGCATTTTGAAGGCTTTTGTACAAGACTGATATTTTGTACTTGAATTCTGAGATTGAAAGGATGTAACCATATTAATTTCTGTTTCCGCTGTAATAAAGTTAAAAAATTTCAAGTACTGTTTTATCTGTCTTGTAAGTTTCTGTTCTGTTTACTAAAATGCTCCACCAAAGTTAAGGCATTCCCTTTGTGAGTGATCTTAACGGAGGTGGGGTGTTACATTTCTTTTCTAATCTAAATCTCTGTAAGTTAGTTATTTTTAGATTTGAACGTTTTGTTTTTATTCGTGACATGAAATTAAAGGGATAAAAGACTATGCCTAATCTTTCTACTTGAATCAGTGCTTGTACCTTTGGACCTAATTAAGAACTGTTGTGATTCGATGACCAATAAGACTGCGACTGTGAAACTATGGACTTTGGAACCATATGCCTTGGAACTATGAACATAAGCCTTTGATTTTAGGACATAAAACATTGCCTATGACTATGAACATTTCCTGTGACTATGAACGTTGCCTATGACTATGAACATCGCCTATGACTGTGATTCATTGAGCTGTGAGGATTATTGCCTATGACTATGGATATAAGATTATTATTTATGCCCATGACATTGTAGTTACAAAACCATGTTGTTTAACAAACTGACATTATTTTGGATCTAGGCCTGACTTTCTATTCAGTTTATTCTTAGTCATCCTTGGATCTTGATCTTGGGAATTTACCTATTAAGTTAGGTCTACCCATCTTCATGAACCTAGGATATTTATTCAACCCTTTTTATGTTCATAGTTTTATCAGATCTATATGCATGTGACGTTTTAATCGATTTAATTTGTTAGATCTAAAACAAGTGAATTTGAAACTATCATCTTATGTCAGTCGTTATGTCTATCCTTTCATGTTCGTTCCCTTTTTCATTTACGAATCTAGATTTATTTATAATATAGGTTGAATCACGATCATACGAACGGTGGGAATAAGATTTGGGAAAAACATGAAAATGAACATGAACATAGTTGTAAGTTTGGTAATTGGCATAGTTTGGAAAACGAACATGATTTTGATATATATGATTTAGAACATGTGTTAAGACATGCAAGTTGGGTAACTTTGACATGAATTATAGGTTATGAAATTTAGATCTAGTATTGGCTTGTAAACTGAAAACTAGAATAATAAATCTTGTTTTTACATAGATTGTAAACTAGAGAAATAAATCTAGTTTTGGGCATAAACGGCGAACTAGAATATTAAATCTAGTTTGGCATAAACTATAAACTAGAATATAAAATCTAGTTTTAGTATGAACTGTAAATGAGGATGTTAGATCTAAATTGCTATGAACTGTAGGTTAGGAAAATCAAGATTTGGGCCTAAAATATAAGTCTATTAGTGACAAATGAATATGATATCGGCCAAATTTGTTTAAAAAGGGAAATGGGCTTTTAAAATAAATTGTTAACAATTTATAAACAAAAGAAAGGTATTTTGATGACATCCCTTTTAATAAAACATACACCAGAAAGTTCTGGGGTGACAGAGAGGATAGTGTCTAGGCTTGGGTTTGGAAAATACAAGTTTCCTGCCCTCCCTGACTATCCCTAACTGATCCAATGGACGGGATGGTTACTTTCAAAACCTGATTTGAAAATTAATCAAAACCCTTTGAACTTAGAAAACACGAATATGCCTAACCTGAGGTTAGACTGAGCTGCGATGTAAACCTGCCCGGAACCAACCGGCACATCCAGTATTCGCAACAATATCTGTCTAATGTGACTGGTCGCGGCTTTAATCTATTTAGTTAAAGATAGAACAAGAATGGTAGGGTTAAGTTAACAAAGACACTTAACAAGTTCAACTTGATAACTAGACTAATGGGTGGGGTTAGGTTCAGACTGACACTTAACACAGTTAAGCTAGAATGGGAGGGTTAAGTCCATAAGAACACTTAACCAACTTAACACAGTTAAGCTAGAATGGGAGGGTTAAGTCCATAAGAACACTTAACCACCTTAACACAGTTAAGCTAGAATGGGAGGGCTAAGCCCATAGAGACACTTGACCGAACTCAAGGTAGCAAAACGAGACTTGTAGGGGTTAAGTAAAGTTAATACACTTAGCCAAATTTATATGTTAACTAGGCTAGAGGTTGGGATTAAGTAAAATCTAATACACTTAGCCAATTTGATATGTTAGCTGGGCTAGACCGTAGGGTTAAGTAAACTTGAACACTTAACCATCAGGTTGTGGTAAAGGAATGGGGTTAAGTCTAAAACATGAAGGGATAATACTTAACCGTTAATAACATGTTAGTTAAAACAGACGGGCGAGGTTAAGTTAAAAAGGAACACTTAACCAATACAGGATGAAGGGGTAGGGTTAAGTATTAAGAAATATTTAACCAATATAACTTGGTTTGTGGTAGGGTTAAGTCAACGTGAATTGCTAATGACACTTAACCAGCTTAACAGGATAAATGAAGAGGGTTAAGTTAGCTTGTATTGACTAATGGCACTTAACCAATCCAAATTGACGGGAAAGGGGACTAAGTAGTAAACCTTAGAAAACAACGATTCTGGAAACTAAGTGGTAAATCTTAGTTAGTAAAACTAAGTAGTAATTCTTAGTATAACACGGGAAGGAGCGATTGTCCGTCTGAGTAGAGAGAAGGCTCCAATGAATTGGGTTACGAAGCCTGAGGCTTCGAGGGGACGTGAGGGTACTCTTGGTATCCCTCTGTGAGGTTGCAGATGATCCTCCTGGGCTCACAGAGGTTAAGGTCTGCGTAGAAGAACCAGGGGTATGCCTTGGTTGCAATACATAGCAACCTAAAGACCAGGATGGACCGGCGTGATTCGGGGAGCAAACGGTAGCCCTGTGATAGCGACTCGTCGTCTACCATCCATCTTGAGTCAATCGAGATACGTGAAGCGGAAAGGCGGAGAACTCCAAAAGACCATATACTTGTTATCTAGTTATGGTTGCGGATGGCCATAGGATAGTGGGGCACCGGGGGCCGACGTATAGTTCTCATTTTACAAGGTGTGCCTTTCATTAGTTGAGGGAGGGGTCAAGTGGGACCATAGCCACTGGAATAAAAACAGACCTTAGCATCTGCATCGGCAGATATCTGAAAGCTCCCGACCGAGTTCTGAATTCCTCGATTTTCCCTGTCACAGGACTCAGACCGCACATTACAGGACACGTGCATCTAGAAAAGCGATAACGATTCGCGATACATGTGTGGGGAAGTATAGGAACATATACCACTCTAGGTAGTGTGTCCTAGACTTAGGGGCATCGTTCGACAGGTAGCGTAATCCCTAGTTGGACTAGGTGGTATAAACCCTGAACTCGAAAAGCGTTCAGCAAATAGCATAAAACTCTAGTAAAATCTAGAAAGCACTTGATAGAAAACCCTAGATTAGATCTAGGTAATAAATAATAAATGCATGCCTGAAGGCAATAGAAACTACAGGGGTTGGGATCACGTTATCGTTACTAGTTGGAACACTAGTTAGGTGGTGCAGAGATATAGAAACCAGTATAACAAGGAAATAGCGAAGCGGCGAAAGTATTAGAGTGTATCCAGTTTATCTTAGCATATCTTGTGACTACCTTGTCTAATCTTGTTGACCCTATCGTCATGGTGTAATCCTGTATTCAGTTAATTCATGCCGTTTTTTTTTCATGTTCACATGCTAGAAGATACTGAACTTACTCAGGCTTTATGTCTGACTCTGTTTTTCTTTAGTCTTCTTTTCTTCCGTATTCCCTCCCCCCCCCCCCCCCCAGGTAGTAAAGGAGGGAATAGTTTAGCTCAGGATAAGTTGGACTGCCACTCTTTCCCAGCTTGAAGATTTGTCGAAGTTTGCTTGGATTCTCTTTTCAGATGCTATGGCTGGCTCTTGCTAAAATCGGGGAATATAAATGTTGTTTTTATGCTTCTTTATTTTGTAAGACAGATGATACTCTGATATTGTATAGAAACCATTGTACAAACTATTTTATCAATAAAGTAAAGTTTTATTTTCCGTTGTTTAATTTCTGTCTGTCTTGTAATTTATCTGCATCTTTTACCCTAAATGCTCCACAGAACTTAGTGCATTCCCTTTGTGAGTGACACTAACAGATGTGGGGTGTTACAATTGATATTTATGATTGAATTTGCTTTTGAAACATATATGCACTAGTAATAATATCAAACACTTTTGTTTTATACGTATGAAGCATTTTTGGCCCTTATAAGGTAAAACTCTATCCTCCGGCTTGCGTTGCATTGTGTGATGGGAGCTGAGTCTTATAATGGCTTCATTTTATGAAAAGCATTACGATGATTTAATCATTTACTTTATTTCATGCACTAGCACTCATTGGAGTAAACCCATTCCGCGAAAGTGGCGTGGTCCTTTGATTTGCCTTAATATTGTTGTTAATAAGTTATGTAGATTTCTCATACCAATCCCATGACTGACTCGTGGTTTATTTTACCTTGCAAACTCGGGTGCCCTCATTTTCACACGGGCAGCCTAGTTACTGGTTTCTGACGCACCTTTTGGTTCATGGCGAGGCTTGACTACACCGTGCTGACTTGGATTTTCTCCGCCATTATTGTATCTATATTATGATTCCACCATTGGTGATGTAGAGTGATATTATTTTGTGTACTCTTTATGTATGATTCCGCCTCAGGCGATGGTGACTGACTATGTATCATTATGCACTAAGTTGTATCCTATACTGTGCTTTTCTGATGTGATGATATCTATATGATTCCGCTGTCATATGTGTGTAAATTGTTCTATTTTCCGTTTATGCTATTATATGTGATCTGCTAATGATGATTAATGTGTTATATTCCAACGATTATCATTAACACCGTGTCACGGGGTTTTGGGATCGTCACATTTAGCTTTCAAACTTATAAGCTTCATAAAGATAATAGGCCTAATATGTAAAAGGAGAACTTTTGGCTGATGTCTCATACTTGTGAGATGTTAAGTGTTATTTTTATATACAAATGAAGAAATATAACTTGATAACTTTGGCTCACCATGGTGGGCAATTAATTGTAGGTTAAAAAGACTTCAGACTTTTAAAATTCTAAATTAAATCCAGGGTATAGAGACTGCAGGACTTAACAGCTATTAAACTTCCGTTAATTGCACAGCTTGACTTTTCTTCATAAACGACAATTAGTAAAATAATCTTAACGCTCAGTTGAAAATATTCTTTATAAACTATAATTATCCTGAGAAGTTGCATAAACCGTGTTAATGTAGGCATTGTTAAAGAAGCTTAAACTATGAAGATCCAACAGGTAAAAGATAGAACTTGGTACGTCCTTTAAAGAGAATTGTGACCACTGAAAGGTATTGCAGTTGTGTTAACTACCCAGGTTCAATTTGTATCAAACCATTACGTTTGTTCACTCCATGATGAAGGTGAATAAGAAAAGATAAATTGGCCAAGGAAGTAGATACCGTACTTATCAAATTAAGTGAGTCAAGATTTACCAATGTAATATTATTATCATTTACTTAGCGACATTACACAATAGGGGTAATAGATTATTATTCCTATAAATGGTCTCACAGATACATACATTTTACTCTATACCATCGTGTTCCTATGTGCACTATTCTTATCAAATATCATATCATATCAGACAATTAATAAACTCACTTGTTGAGTCGGTATCAGCGACCAGAGAATCTAGATTGAGAACAGTCGAGGTTCCAGATTAGCCAATATGAAAGCATATGTGTAGAGTATCTCCTGCATAGTTGATAAATTTCATGCTTAGTGAGAAATCTGACCTATCATTTAATTTGTACCACAAATTATTCATAAAGACTATGGTATTATGAGACATCCACCAGATTAGTGTTTATTTTCCCGATCGTTTTCAGCTTGATATACACTAGAAGTAACACAAAACAAACATTCTAGTGTAGTTATTCTTACCCCATATCTACATTTTTGTAATGTGTATGGTGACATTCCAACCATTATTATCAAAGACATAGGTTGTTGCTTAACTTATGGATATATTATCAAAAGTATTACGAATACCCCACCAGATCCATGTAAACAACTGTTATACTAACCGATATCACCATAGTTAACTCCATACCATATACTATGATACATGCTCGAAGGGGAATGGGTTCATTTACATCAATATAATAATGAGTGGTATACCTTTTACTTATCTAACTTTATATTCATTCCCAATGTAAATGCGGGTGCAGGTTCAAACAGATGCAAGTCCAAATAGATGCGTATAACCACATTCCAGCAACAATGCTTTGAATAAACAGTTTAAGGAATGCCTTCATCACTTACTTAGCAGTAATGTGTATCAGAATAGTTAAATAATGTATGGAATTTTTAAACTAAAAATATGCCATTAGCCGCATTTTGTTGGCAAATAACAAATTAAATTATATATTGTTGTAAACCCGCTTATGATACTGGGTAAGACTTAGAGTATAATTGTTTGGATTCTAGTTTAGTTATAAAAACGTATAAATAAATTAAAAATGGAATTTCACATAGGAAAAGTGACGAATAGTGAAAGTGAAAAGTGGAATTGAAACGACCCGAAATCCCCCTTACGGGAAATCGCGGATTGTACTGAGGACAAGACCAATTGGAACACAAATAGAAGAACATTTCATTGTTAATTACAACAATTCCATCAGAATACAAGAATATACAGAGTATGAATATGTGACGACCCCAAACCTCGTACTGTCGGCGGCAAGGGTAATCCTTGGAATATTACACATAAACAGATAACAGCAGAACAAAATTAAATAAATACACTAGATAATGCACAATAGAATATACTGAATGAAAGTAATCATCAGAGTTACACAGTATACAGGATCATACTTAGTACAAACACAGTTCAGCTATACATATATGTCTACAGCGGAAAAAAAACATAATGTACAATAGGAGCAGAACAGCATAAAAAGAGATAAATGATATAATCCATCTACAGCTCTAGCTATCCAGAGAAAGCCAGCTAAAACCTGAATACAAGGTTGCCCGTGTAGAAAAAGGGGCACCCGAGTTTGAAAGTGAAACAAACTACGAGTCAGTCATGGGACTGGTATGAGAAATCTATTCAACACATTTACAATATGGCTAATCACAGGACCACGCCACTTTCGTGGAACAGGTTTACTCCATCGGATCGCCAGTGCTTTAAAACAAATAATTCTTTTAAACATCACAATGCTTTTTATAAAAATGAAGCCATTATAAGACTCAGTTCCCATCACACAATGCAACGCAAACCGGAGGATAGATTTTTACCTTATAATGGCCAAAATATGCTTGATACGAATAAAACAAAAGCATTTTGATATTATTACTAGTGTTTATATGTTTTAAAAACAATTTCAAATCATAACTATCAATCATAGACGGCATGGGTACCATATATCATGTCGCCGTATACATATACAATCAAAACCGCACAGTCACGTATTTGGAAATTGGATTTCCGTCGTGAACCAAGGCAAAAGATAGTCCTTACCGAATTCGAGACTGCCTAGCCTGAGCCTCAGGATCAGAACGCATCAACCTTTTGGATCGTCAGGGACGGTCCACCGATGTGGATTATTATGCCTGAACACTACGTTTCCCCGCCCTTTGGGGCGTAAATGAGCCAACGAATGACTCCATCGGTCCCGGATCGACCGATATAACCGAGGCGCCTCGCAACAGCAACAACCACATAAGTCAAACTCGTCAGGGCATGTAAAACCACTAATGCCACTTCTAGCTAGGAAGAAACGGAGGCCCTCTCTGATGTCCTCTCCCGTTTCTGGTTCATACCGGGGTGTGAGGCTCGCGAATTCAATATACACAAAGCTACGCCACATAGGCGGTGCTTTGATCATCATCACAAGACTTTGATTTTCAACAGAAGCCTTGATTTCTGCATCTTAGCATGCCACACAGGCAATTCACACCGTGCAACTGATAGCTATCAATCACACAGAATAAATTCCAATGTCAGACACACTGTCCATTTGCAAGTCCGTTTTGGGTCTGAACAAAATCAGAGGCACTATATACCTCCCAAACCCATCGACCTCCACGTACGTCTGGACGATCACCACTCATTATCCATATTTCGGGATGCCTCCCAATCAGGACATCAGTTACCATCCAAACGAGGTGAAGATCTCCGGTCTTCGACCTCCGTCTTCATCTTCGATTTCTTATCGTCGATTCAGTTATTCAGAATGGGATAAACCCGGCCTTTCTGAGCAACTCGCGTATATGATAAACAAGTGCAACACAAATACACATACGCATCATTTCAATTCATTAGTCGCTAACCGTAAATCAGTCAGAGAACAATTTCCCAAATATTAACCCCGAAGGCCGAAACCAACATCAGTTCAAAACCGAAGAAACCATTCGACTTAGCCAACCTTCAGTTAGTTTCTAAATTTCACATCCATATCGTGTATAATATTTTAAAATGATTTATCGCTATTTTTATTTATTTTAAAATAGCTAATTTATTCAAAACGACGCTTCGGGCCATAACGCGGCCATGGCGCTGTTTTTCTTCAAATTTGATTTACACATATTTGAAAATAAAACCGTTGGATCTTCACAAAATTTACATCATTAGAAAGATCATTTCAAAACGAATCCAACGGTTCAAGTTTCGGGAAAATCCGACGGTCGGATCTCCCGGTATAATCGTTTGAAGTTTCGATTTCAAAATACGAACTACAGCGTCGTTATTCGATTTAATATAATTATATATATATATATATATATATATATATAATCGATTCTAGCGCTGTTTTTCTTCAGATTTGAATTAAACATTCAAGACAATCCAATCGTTGGAATTTTATAAAGTTGGTGTCGTTGGAAAGATATTTTCAAAGCGAACCCAACGGTTGTAGTTTCGGGAAAATCTGATGGTCGGATCTCCCCCACTAATCGTTTGAAATCACGGTTTCAAAATACGAACTGCAGCTTCGTTATTCGATATATTTCAATTCTATTTATATATATATATATCGA
Organism: Allium sativum; assembly: GCA_030737875.1. NCBI lineage: Eukaryota > Viridiplantae > Streptophyta > Magnoliopsida > Asparagales > Amaryllidaceae > Allium > Allium sativum. Next base: position 848,351,693 of record CM060918.1, read on the forward strand.
CTCTTCGATTTCAAAGCTATATTCTTTTCATACATTTGATAAAAATGGTATTTTTATCAAACTGTCTTCTATTTCAACACTTCACTACTTTTAACAATTCATGTATATAATAAAAATGTGATGTTTAATGTAAAACAATTTATTTTAAAACACGATTATTTTATATAGTTCATACAGAGGATAAAAATATGATTTTTATTATAAAACAATTTATTTCAAAATATGAATACCACTCAACACATGAATTTCAATTCAACGAATGAAATTCGATTCAACACATGAAAGTTTTCTATAGTTTGTATATATAGATAAAAAGGTGATTTTTATATTTAAAACACGAATACCATTCAACACATGAATTTCTATTCAACGAATGAATTTCAGTTCAACACATGAAGGTTTTCTATAGTTTGTATATATAGATAAAAAGGTGATTTTTATTTTTAAAACATGAATACCATTCAACACATGAATTTCTATTCAACGAATGAATTTCTATTCAACACATGAAGGTTTTCTATTCAACAGACGAATATAGTTTCAACACAGGAAAATAATTCTAACACATGAATATTATTCAAAATTTCGGCAGCATAACGGCAGGGTAGTTAAAACCGGGATCGTCCCTAGTACGGCTCCTCGCTCTACCTTAAAGCCTCGCAGCTTTTGACAATGGGGAATCATGCATCTAGTTCGCATGCAGGCGGCATGTATATTTTTTTCATTTCCACAAACTAATCCTATGTGGTTTCAACCAAATATTTCTCAACCACAAACGGGTATTTTTCAACCACAATCAATCCATTTCAACCACAAACAATTTCAATCAACCATTTGCTATCAATCAATTTTCACACCAATCACAACCAATAAATATCGCCCATGGTTTGTGGACAAGGGGCATATATATATATATATATATATATAGCATTTCACTTCTATTTCAACACGTATATAATTTTTACAACGCATATACAACTTATACAACGCTTATACAAGAGGTGTACAACGCTTATATATCTCATACATCGACTATATAATTTATACATCGTCGTTTCCATATCGTTTATAATTTAGAAATCTCACATTGGGTTCCACTCCACCAAAAATAGCAGAAGGCTCAGAAAAATATGTAGTCTCTTCTAGAAGGTAGAAGACATCCACACGAGTCCGCTGCCTCTTGTTTCACTGAATTTCGTCAAGAAACGAAAAAGATATGATTTTTACAAGTTTGCAACGATTTAAAAGTGATAAAACAGTTGAAAATAAACAAAGTCGTATACCTCGTTTGAATCTTCAAAACTAGGTTACAAATCATCATCAAATCCGTTGATCATTGCTTCGATCAGCCAGCGCCACCTTGACGGGCTAGGAGAGGCGCACGTGCGCCAGGGAGGGGGTCGAACTCGGCGGTATCTGGGCAGCGGAATCGGGCTCGAAACGGCGAGACTTCAGGAGGTTGATTTGAACAATCCACGCAATGAAAAATTCAGCAATTGGTATGGATTTGGAGATCTCGCAGAGTGCTACAAAATCCTCAACAGGAGGAAGGTGTAATTTCGCTTGTAGGAGGAGGAAAGGAGGAGAGTAGGAAGAAAGGGGAAGCCGCCGCCGTCGAATCGGGGAGAGAGAAATGGATTTTTCCTTTTTTTATAAAAAATCTAATTGGCCGGGAGGTTTTAAAAAAAGGTTTTCTGACACGACCTCCAATCCAAACCCAACGACTATCGTCCCTAGCGTTTTACCCCCATTCTGAACACAATGGGATATGTTTCGTAGGCACATTCGACTGTTTCAACCAGTTTTCATTCAGTTTAAAATATGTAACATTCAATATTCAATTTGAACGTACATTTCAATTTGCTAGGGCCACAAACTGATTCTAAAAATTCCCGAAAAATAAATCTAGCTATGTTTTGATGATACGGTCCCAACAAAACTAGTTTCGTCGAATTCGGAGACCGTTTGAAAAATGTCCCATTTCTGGTCGATCCAATTTAAATGTAATTGACCAAAACACATTTTCCTTTGCCACGCTCACATACTAGCTTCAAAAATTATGAAATTTGAAACCTAGAAATAACTTCACATCCCAGATCCAACAAAAGTGGTTTCATCGAATTCCGAGGTCGTTTGCAAAATGGTCAATTTCACGGGCTATATAAATTCCATAGCGACCTTTCTGAAAATTCCTTTGGCCATAACTTTTGCTTTCCGCTATGAAACTTCGATTTTTCAGATTCGTTAGAAAGGTATTCACTAACAGATTTAAATATCTTTGGTTTCACTCAAATTTGTTTTGTTTTCACTCGGTACAGTCAGTCGAAGTTTGAATTCAAATTTTTGAAACTACCGCGCCATTTCGGGCCTTGTTTATAATTCAAAGTAATTATATTTATTTTCAACTTCGATTCAAACTTAATTTTCATTGCTATTATTTAAAATATTTATTTTAAATATTTAAAATCCACTATTATAGCCAATTTAAAAAATTTTAATTGGTTAAGATTTTCCGGGTATTTAGAGAATAAATATTATACATCAGAGAAATATCAGAGATTTAAATACATTACTGCAGCGGAAAAATAATACAATACATAACTGAAAAAGATATACAGATACAGAGCTTTTCAGATATCATTCCATCTGTAAACCAGGTTCATGTGAATATAAATCTGCAAATCCAAAACTACTAGCTGCCCGTGTCGAAAATAAGGGCACTCAGAGTTTAGGTTAAAACTATGAACTCCAGGTCAGTCATGTTACTAGTGTGAGAACTAAAACATTTATTAAAATTTATTTTAAAGTTAGGTAAATCAAGGGACCATGCCATATAACACGGAACGGGTTTCCTCCCAAGAATACCATTGCATAAAACAACAGCGCAATGCTAAAATAAAGAATGATGAAGCTATTATAAGACCCAGGTCCCATCACATAATGCAACACAAGCCGGAGGATAGGGTTTTACCTTATAATAGCCAAAGAATGCTTAATACGGTAAATTTCATCTTTTATTATTACTATAAGTGTATAGTGTTAAAACAATTTCAATCATAAGTATCAATCATAGATGACACGCATACCATATATCATGTCGCCAATACTAGGCTCTAAAATCAAAACCAAAAATGTCATGTATTGGAAGTTGGATTTCAATCTGTGAACCGAGGCAAAAGATAGTCCTCGCTGATTCGAGACTCTCTAGCCCGAGCCTTAGGATCAGAGCTCGAGTGACCCTTGGATCATCAGGGCCGATCCACCGATGTCGATTAAAATGCCTGAACACTTCGTTTCCCCACCCTTTGGTGCGTAAATGAGCCAAATGACTCCATCGGCTTCACACAGTCACCGATATATCCGAGGCGCCTCGCAATCCAACAACCACACAGGTGAAAATAATATAAATGTCAGGGCTGGTAGGCCACTGACACCACCCTAGCCAGAAGGAAACACATGCCCTCCCTGAGGTCCTCTCCCTTTTCTGGTTCACAACCAGGGTGTGAAGCTCCCGAATTAACGCTACACAAAGCTACGCCACGCGGGCCGTGCTTTGATCATCAACCATAAGACTCTGCTTTTCAACAAAAGCCTTGATCATTTGCCACTTAGGCATGCCACACAGGCAATTCACTCCATGCGATTGATATCCATCAATATATAACCTCTGAGCTCGTACGTCTTAGAGAAGGGTGTTAAGCAAGAGAATAAATTCTCTGCCTCCAAACAGATATATATTTAAAAGAAATCAATCACACAGAATAAAATCCAATGTTAGACACACAGTCCATTTACAAGTTCGTTCTGGGTCTGAACAAAACCAGAGGCACCTTGTACCTCGCATATCCATCGATCTCTAAGTACGTCTGGACGATCACCAACTGATTCCCTCTTCTTGGGTATACAGCCCAATAAATATCATCAGTAATTATCCAAACGATGTGAAGACCTCCGGTCTTCAACCACCGTCTTCATCCTCGACACATCGTCGAATTAGTTATTCAGAATGGGATAAACCCAGTCTTTCTGAATAACTCGCACATATAATAAACAAGTGTTACACAAACACAACATACATGTAACAACCCGAAAATCTGGGCCAGTTTAAATTTTTTATTTTGGCAATTTTAGTAAATTTTGAGTATTTAAAATGAATTATTTTAAATAAAATCGACGAGAAAAATATTTTGAAATGAATTCGATGTATATATTTATATACGTCGTCGTTAGAATATAAATAATTATATATAATTATAAATAGAATTGAAAATGGCGCGGTAGTTCGATAATTCGATTTCAAATTTCAAATGAATGTATCGGGTGCAAAACAAGCCGGATTTCAGTGAAACCAAAAATAATAGGATCTAATTGGGAATATCGTTCCAACGAATCTGAAAAATCAAGATTTCATAGCGGGAATCAAAAGATATGTCCAGTTGAAAATTCTGAATAGTCGCTATGGAATTTAGGCCCTTAAAATGGGAATTTTGCAAACGACCTCGGATTTTGACGAAACCACTTTTGTTGGGTCCGTGATGTAAAGTTATTGCTAGATTCCAAATTTCATAAATTTTCGAATCAATATGCGAGAGTGGCAAAGGAAAACGCGTTTGACCGGTTTTAGTTGATTTTGATCGACTGGAAAATGACCATTTTTCCAACGGTCTCAGAATTCGACGAAATTAATTTTGTTAGGACCGTATCGACAATACGAAGCTAGAAAATATTTTTCTAAAATTTTTAGATTTCGTATGTGACCCCAGTAAATTGAAATGCGCGTTCAAAATCAATATATAGAGTTATATCTTGATTTTAACGGAAACTGATCGAAACGGTCGAATCAGCTTACGGTACATATCCCATTCTGTTCGGAATGGGGGTAATTAGCTATGGACGACAGGCGGTGGGTTTGATTTCGAGGTCGAAAATAAAAGTACCTATTTGAAATTAAATAATTAAATAAATAAAAAACACCCTCTCCTCTCCTTACTTCCTCTGCCCCCCCACCCCGTTCTTCATTTAATCAAAAAGAATAAAAAAAACCGTCGATATCGCGCCGCCCCCCCTTTGGCAGACTGTCGCCGCGTCCAGGGAGCCGCCGCCCCCTCCCTCCGATCTTCACCTCCTCCTCCTTCTTCCCTTCTCCTCCCTCGTGACACCGCAGCCCCCCTGCCCTGTAGCCGCCACCACCCAAAACACTAGCCCCTGGCCACCGTTCGAACCACTTCCGCCACCCAGACACCTGCGCCGCCACCTCTAGAGACCCAGCGCTGATCCTCAGCCCCAAACCCCCTCCCCAAGCCGCTGTAAGTTTTTTTTTATTTACTTTGTTTTTATTTTTTTTATTTATGTGGTGTAACTAAAAATAATATTCTCAACTGAAATAACCTTGTCGTAAAGGTATTCGATCTATATGTATGAGCATTGAAGTTATTTTCAGTTTTAGAATTACAAAAAAATTGGATTTTTACTTAGGGGAAATATTAAAAATATGATTTTTATAAAGTAACAATATAAAAATATAATCTTCTATATTGTAGAAGGATAAAAATATAATTTTTATAGGATGTAGAAGACAAAAATATGATTTTTACATTATAGAAGTGTTAAAATTTTGATCTTTATATATGTAGTGAATCAAAAATATGATCTTTATATAGTAGAAGATATAAAAATACTATTTTTATATAAGTAGTGTATTGAAAATAAAATTTCTATATAATAGAGAATATAAAAATATAATCTTTATATTTGAAAAGGCGAAATCTTTATATAGAGAATAGCGTGATAAATATAGAATTTTTATCTATATAGTAGCGATGTAAATATAGAATTTTTATCTATATAGTAGCGGTGTAAAAATAGAATTTTTATCTATATAGTAGCGATGTAAAAATAGCATTTTTATCTATATAGTAGCGGTGTAAAAATAGAATTTTTATCTATATAGTAGCGGTGTAAAAATAGAATTTTTATCTATATAGTAGCGGTGTAAAAATAGAATTTTTATCTATATAGTAGCGGTGTAAAAATATAATTCTTATATACATAGCAACAATATAAGAATGTGATTTTTATATATGTAGTGGCTACGGGCTACGAAAGTGACAAGAGGCGAGAATGGTGAAGATTTTCTACATTTGAAGTGTCGTGGAATTGGGATAGCTTTGGTGAGAACCTCTCACCTTTAATTCTATTTTTCTAGTTATATATATATATATATACTAGGATGTAGACGGTGCTTAGCAGCACCCGACACCCGTCATCCACAGACCATGGATGGCTTGTTTGTTTGATTGATGTGTTGTGAAAGTTGTTTGTGATGTTGATGTGAAATCGATAATAAAATATAGATAGTTGAAATAAATAAATTATCGTTAAAAATATAATTTTTAATGTGAAAGTGAATAAATGAATATTTATAAACAAATCAGCCGATTTGTTTATATACACTGATTTGACTGATATTGATTGGGATGATAAATTTTACACATCGCCCAACTGCACAAATAAAAATCTGTGTTTGTTGATTTGAAACCCTACACGGGTGTTGGGATGAAATTTGGCGTACACTAATCCCAAATATTTAATTGTATGTCGATCGATTGGTCGACAGGCTGTGTAAGCATTATTTATTTATATTTGATGCTTATGCAGTTGTGTGGTGCACTTTGGATGATGGTTGATTGTTTATCGCTGCTATTATATACTTGTGTTGTATGGAATCCATATAATTAACGTTATACGGTAATTGATTGGGCCTCATTCCAATTGGGGAAATAATGAATATTATAAATGGAAATTCATGTGTTGAATATAAAAATAGTCATGTGTTGACGATGTGCATGTGTTGAAACTATTCATGTGTTGAGTAAAATATTTTAATAATAAAATCTACATCTTCATCATATTTAAATTAGAACTACTTTCCCGTAGGAGTCTGATTAAAAATCAAACGATAGATACCAAAATTTTATAAAATAATTTACATAACAAAAATAGTCGTGTGTTGACAGTACTCATGTGTTGAGATTGGCCGTGTGTTGAAAGAAATATAGATTCATGTGTTGAATAGAATAAATATTCATTTGTTGAATAGAATAACGAATTTATTGAAATATATAAAGCCATGTTGATTAGAGTTGCGCTATTTTGACGTGAACGATATTTATATCGATTATATTCGTTTTTATAATGAATATAGAAAAGAAGTGATTTCAAAATATAACGTTTTGAAAATATTATCATTTATATAGTAATGATATGAAATATTCAGTTTTGATTTGAAATTGAATGTAGCGTTGAAATGGTTTTGAAAACGAATTTAAAACGATTTATAAAATACGTTTTAAAAGGAAATCGACGAAGTATATATAATATATATATTATATATATAATGGCCTGAATAGAACGCGTCGCGCCACGCCGCGGCAGTTCGTGAATTTCGACCATTGACTTCGAATTGATGTTGCAGGAGATCCGACCGTCGGATTCTCCAGAAACCGGAACCATTGGGTTCGTGTCAAAAAAAGCTTTCCAATGAGTATTAGAAATTTGAAACCTAACGGTTGGATTTGGAATTATGTCCAAATCAGATTTGGAAAAGGTCGCTGTAAGTGCAGTTCGATGGCCGTTGATGGAAATCAACTATACGGACCTTGATAAAATTATTAAAAAAATCTATAATTTGTGTAAAATCATAAGAAATGTTTTGGGAAAAATAGAGCTGAAAAATTCCATATTTGAAAGGATAAAAATAGATTTTTATCGAAATGAACTAGTTTTGAAATAGAATTAAAATCAATTTATATTTGAAATAAATAAATTGAATTTGAATGTGATTTTAAAAATAATAATCAATATTTCCAATACGTGGATTGGACTGGAGTTGAATCGAAATTATCTTCGGAATATTTCGATGTTGGATTTCGTGACTATACAGATATTGTTATGGGAATTTGAAAGATATATTTTATATCGTTATTTCCAATACGATATTTGTTGGTTTCAAAATTTGATATTGAATATAAGCTGGTATATTTTCTATTCAGAGCCTTGTATTTAATATCAAATGTGATTTGGGTTTATCGTGAATCGTGTTTTAGATGACATTGGTTCTTTAACCCAGTTAAAGGCAAGATGTTGGTTTTTGAAAAGATTAAAACTAAGTGGAGTTTTAATGAATCTTTAATTAGACTGAAATGTGAATTGATAATTTAAATTATCAAACCTGAAACGTGATCGAGAGTGGAGTATCACCAGTTTTGCTCCAAAGCGATAGTTAAATCTTTAATTAGATTTGAACGTGAAATGGTAATTAATTTTACCGATAACACCGTGGTGTTAGGTATGGAGTATTACCAGTTTTGCTCCATGGGATGAATAGGTTGGGATTGGGAAATAAAATAAATAATTACTTCGATGTGGTTCGCTAATCCCGACTAGTCTGGAAAACCATAATATGGTTTGAAATGATATCCAAAGGAAGATTAAAGAATAAATTTAGAAAAATTTATCTTGGATAAAATTAATGGGAACCTTTCCCTAAGAATGTGATTTTGTGAATAAAAGAATACTCTGAATTGGAATGAGGCGTTTGTTGTGTTTGTGTAACATTTGTTTATCATATACGTGGGTTATTCAGAAAGGCCGGGTTTATACCCATTCTGAATAACCGATTCAACGAGATGTCAAAGAGGAAGACGGTGGTTGAAGACTGGAAGTCTTCACATCGTTTGGGTGATTACTGATGATCTTGATTGGGCTGTACACCCAAGATGAGGGAAACGGTTGGTGATCGTCCAAACGTACTTGGAGATCGATGGATATTCGACGAAAGTTCCTCTAGTTTCGTTCAGACCCAGAACGAACTTGTAAATGGATTGTGTGTCTGACATTGGATTTTATTCTGTGTTGATTGATCTCTATTAAATATACATTTGTTTGGCGGCGGAGAATTTATTCTCTTGCTTAACGCCCTTCTCTGAGACGTACGAGCTCAGAGGTTGTATATCGATGGATATTAGTCGCATGGAGTGAATTGCCAATGTGGCACTCGTAAGTGGCAATTGATCAAGGCTTCTGTTGAAAAGTAAAGTCTTGTGGTTGATGATCAAAACACGGCCTGTGTGGCGTAGCTTTGTGTATAACGTGAATTCGCGAGCCTCACACCTCGGTATGAGTCAAAAACAGGATACGGACCCAAGGAGTGCACAACGTTTCTTTCTAGCTATGGTGGTGTCAGTGACCTACCAGCCCTGACATTTATATACTTTTCACCTGTGTGGTTGTTGGATACGAGGCTCCTCGGATATAGGTCTGTAAGGACCGGGAAACGTGTGTTCAGGAATAACTAATCCTCAAAAGTAAGAGAGGACCGGCCTCAGAGGTTCCAAAGGATCATAGTGGGGCCTAAGGCATTTGCTAGAGTGTCTCGAACACGGAGAGGTGCTTGCCCCTTGCCTCGACTCATGAAGGAATCCAATTTCCAGTACGTGATATTGCGGTTTTAATTGTAGAACTAGTATGGCGACATGATAGATGGTACCCATGCCGCCTATGATTGATATTTATGATTTCAATTGTTTTGACACTATACACCTATAATAGTATCAAATGATTTGTTTTTAAACGTATCAAGCATTATTTGGCTATTATAAGGGAAAACCCTATCCTCCGGCTTGCGTTGCATTGTGTGATGGGACCTGGGTCTTATAATAGCTTCATTTTTCCAAAGAGCATTGCGCTGTTTTGTTATATGCACTTGTATTCTTGGGAGAAAACCCGTTCCGTGTTATACGGCGTGGTCCCCTGAATTACTCTCTTTTAAAGTAAAGTTTTAAATAACTGTTTTAGTTTTCACACCAGTCACATGACTGACCTGGAGTTTATTGTTTTAACCTACTAGTAGTTTTGGTTTTGAGGATTTATATCCACAGGGTCCTGATTTACAGCTGGAACGATGCTCGGAAAGCTCTGTATCCGTGTATCACTTTCAGTTGTGTTTTGTATATTTTTCCGCTGCTAGTAATTTATTGTTATCTCTGATATTTATCGAATGTAATTTATTCATTTATACTCTGTATATTCTTATATCTGATGGGATTGTTGAAATAACAATGAAATGTTCATCCGTCTGCGTTCTATATTGTCTTGTACTCAATTCTATCCGTGCTTTCCTTCACGGGGAAGTTCGAGTCGTCTCAGTTTGGTATCAGAGCTTTGGTTTACAGAGCTCGAGAACAAGGCACATTAGAACCAAACGAAATAATTCATCAGATATTGGATTAGTAATACCCAATTAGAATGACTCGTTAGAGATAGGATCAGTAGTATCCTAGAACGAGCGTGAAGAGTATATTTTTCAAATGAAAACAATTTTGTTTTGAAAATTTAAACCATTTTATATGTAATTGATTATTTATTTATTTTGAATTTGGACAATCGAGTATATAAAGATTTCGCGTATACGCGTCATGAACGTATATTCGAAGTTTTAATATACTGGATAGATATAGAATCACATTCTAGACACCCGGGGATAATTCTGATGATGTGGCCACATCATCAGTATTTATGTTCGTGTTTCGAAGGTGTGATATCTATATATTTCCATTAGGCTGGTGTGAGAACCAAAACTAGTATAGCTAGAATACATTGTTGTGAATTGGCATCAAAAACATTATTTTTGCATATATATCAAAATTATGAATCTGAAATGATAATTCACTAATTGATCGATGGTTGTGTTATTTATTTATTTGTTTGATAATTTTGAACCATTTAGCCTAATTGAACCAAACGTTGAATTGTATGGAAAATTGGTCGCATTTGCATGCATATACATGTACTTACATTGAACAGGTCATAGCAAGGAGGCTAGAGCAGAGAATAAAATTTGTTTACCCGACAAATAGGTACATATTTACTATAATTTACTGTTTTGTTTGGGTGATGATGATTTTATGAGCCGCTTGGCTTTTTCTTTTTCTTTTTGAGATCAGAAGGCCTGTATGGCAATTTCGGGATTTTCCCGTTGCTCCCGGTGCAGGGGAGGTTATGGCGAAATTTTTCGAAAATTTGTGGTGTTAGCCAAATTTTTGAAAAATTTGAAAAGTTCTTAGAAACTAAAAAGTTAAAGAACTTAAGCGGTAGTCAAAATAATGGAAGTTGAGTTGATTTGTTAAACAACTTTCGGCTTCGTTCCTTTTCGGCTTCCATTGTTATGTTCCTCTTCTTCCTTTGATTTAGAGAATATTAGAATATCATCAATAAAAACCAGAACAAATTTATTCAATTAAATCACACATTGAACTGATTAGAAAATAGTTAGAAATATATACTTGTGCATTATATATATTTGAACAGGAAATTGGATAGCTGTTGAGTAAAGATTTTATTTTCGTGCCAGACAAATAGGTAAACCTTAATGAGTTGGATGGCACTTATATTATTATATCAACTCCTGTGAATGCCATTGGATGCGGAGTGCTGGTTATTCTGTTTGAAATAATAAACATCGCCATAGGATAGCAACAATTAATTTTGAACTACATTACATGGCATACTTCTAGAAGATAGGCATACTTCATCATATACCACATAAGCATTTGGAGCTTGTGTGACGAGGTGGAAGATTTACCATACGAGCGAGAGGCTTGTCTGTTGATGACTATATTCTATAGGTTGAACTAATGACTGATATGGACTATTTAAATTGTAACGATAAAATTGCCAGATTAATAAAAACCCCACACCGGTCTAGAGTTGACAATAATCACGTCTCTCTAGTTATTAGATATGGCACATGGACTATTTGTTTCCCACACGGGACGAGGGGACGAGGATTTATCCTCTGGAGCATTTAAAATGCACACTCCCTCAGGCTTTGACAGGGTGACGAGAATTTATTCTCTGAAGTTATTATCAATACACGCTCCCCTGTAAACACCTGAATATATCACTATAAATATGTGTATGCTTATTAGGATTTATTGGGTACCTAATACGGCCCAATTAATTTCCAAACCTCTCCCCGTACAAAGGAGGTTATGGCGAAATTTTTGAAAATTCCGGGTGTTAGCCAAATTTTTGAAGAATTTGAAAATTCTCAGAAACTGAAAAGTTGGAGAATGGAAGCCAGATCGAACGTAGAGTTGATTAATCAAACCACTTTCGACTTTGTTCCTTTTTGGGGACGAAAAGTTTTAAGTGGGGGAGATTGTAACAACCCAAAAATCTGGGCCAGTTTAAAATTTTTATTTTGGCAATTTACTGAATTTTGAGTATTTAAAATGAATTATTTTAAATAAAATCGATGAGAAAAGTATTTTGAAATGAGTTCGATGTATATATTTATATACGTCGTCGTTAGAATATAAATAATTATATATAATTATAAATAGAATTGAAAATGGCGCGGTAGTTCGATAATTCGATTTCAAACTTCAAATGAATGTACCGGGTGCAAAACAAACCGGATTTTAGTGAAACCAAAAATAATAGGATCTAATTAGGAATATATTTCCAATGAATCCGAAAAATCGAGATTTCATAGCGGGAATCAAAAGATATGTCCAGTTGAAAATTCTGAATAGTCGTTATGGAATTCAGGCCCTTAAAAATGGGAATTTTGCAAACAACCTCGAATTTTGACGAAACCACTTTTGTTGGGTCCATGATATAAATTTTTTGCTAGATTCCAAATTTCATAATTTATCGAATCAATATGTGAGCGTGGCAAAGGAAAACGCGTTTGACCGGTTTCAGTTTATTTTGATCGACTGGAAAATGACCATTTTTCCAATGGTCTTAGAATTCGATGAAATTAGTTTTGTTAGGACCATATCGACAACACGAAGCTAGAAAATATTTTTCTGAAATTTTTAGAGTTCGTATGTGACCCCACTAAATTGAAATGCGCGTTCGAAATCAATATATAAAGTTATATGTTGATTTTAACGGAAACTGATCGAAACGGCCGAATCAGCTTATGGTACATATCCCATTGTGTTCGGAATGGGGGTAATTAGCTATGGACGATAGGCGGTGGGTTTGATTTCGAGGTCGAAAATAAAAGTGCCTGTTTGAAATTAAATAATTAAAAAAAACTCTCTCTCCTCTCCTTACTTCCTTTACCCCCCCCCCCCCCCCCCCCGTTCTTCATTAAATCAGAAAGAATAAAAAAAACCGGTCGATACCGCGCTGCCCCACCTTTGGTCGACCGCCGCTGCGTCCAGGGAGCCGCCGCGCCCTCCCTCCGATCTTCACCTCCTTCTTCCCTTCTCCTTCCTCGCGACACCGCAACCCCCTGCCCTGTAGCCGCCGCCACCCAAAACCCTAGCCCCTGGCCACCGTTCGAACCCCTTCCGCCGCCCAAACACCTCTGCCGCGACCTCTGGAGACCCACCACCGATCCTCAGCCCCAAACCTCCTCCCCAAGCCGCTGTAAGTTTTCTTTATTTTTATTTACTTTGTTTTTATTATTTTTATTTATGTGGTGTAAATAAAAATAATATTCTCAACTGAAATAACCTTGTCGTAAAGGTATTCGATCTATATGTATGAGCATTGAAGTTATTTTCAGTTTTAGAATTACAAAAAAATTGGATTTTTACTTAGGGGAAATATAAAAAATATGATTTTTATAAAGTAACAATATAAAAATATAATCTTTTATATTGTAGAAGGATAAAAATATAATTTTTATAGGATGTAGAAGACGAAAATATGAGTTTTACATTATAGAAGTGTAAAAAATTTGATCTTTATATATGTAGTGAATCAAAAATATGATTTTTACTTGTGTAGAATATTAAAAATATGACCTTTATATTGTAGAAGATATAAAAATACTATTTTTATATAAGTAGTGTATTGAAAATAAAATTTCTATATAATAGAGAATATAAAATTATAATCTTTATATTTGAAAAGGAGAAATCTTTATATAGAGAATAGCGTGATAAATATAGAATTTTTATCTATATAGTAGTGATGTAAATATAGAATTTTTATCTATATAGTAGCGGTGTAAAAATAGAATTTTTATCTATATAGTAGCGGTGTAAAAATTGAATTTTTATCTATATAGTAGCGGTGTAAAAATAGAATTTTTATCTATATAGTAGCGGTGTAAAAATAGAATTTTTATCTATATAGTAGCGATGTAAAAATAGAATTTTTATCTATATAGTAGCGGTGTAAAAATATAATTCTTATATACATAGCAACAATATAAGAATGTGATTTTTATATATGTAGTGGCTACGGGCAACGAAAGTGACAAGAGGCGAGAATGGTGAAGATTTTCTACATTTGAAGTGTCATGGAATTGGGATAGCTTTGGTGAGGACTTCTCACCTTTAATTCTATTTTTCTAGTTATATATATATATATATATATATATATATATATATATATATATATATATATATACTAGGATGTAGACGGTGCTTAGCAGCACCCGACACCCGTCATCCATAGACCATGGATGGCTTGTTTGTTTGATTGATGTGTTGTGAAAGTTGTTTGTGATGTTAATGTGAAATCGATAATAAAATGTAGATAGTTGAAATAAATAAATTATTGTTAAAAATATAATTTTTAATGTGAAAGTGAATAAATGAATATTTGTAAACAAATCAGCCAATTTGTTTATATACACTGATTTGACTGATGTTGATTAGGATGATAAATTTTACACATCGCCCAACTGCACAAATAAAAATCTGTGTTTGTTGATTTGAAACCCTACACGGGTGTTGGGATGAAATTTGGCGTACACTAATCCCAATTATTTAATTGTATGTCGATCAATTGGTCGACAGGCTGTGTAAGCGTTAATTATTTATATTTGATGCTTATGCAGTTGTGTGATGCACTTTGGATGATGGTTGATTGTTTATCGCTGCTATTATATACATGTGTTGTATGGAATCCATATAATTAACGTTATATGGTAATTGATTGGGCCTCATTCCAATTAGGGAAATAATGAATATTATAAAAGGAAATTCATGTGTTGAATATAAAAATAGTCATGTGTTGACGATGTGCATGTGTTGAAACTATTCATGTGTTGAGTAAGATATTTTAATAATAAAATTTGCATCTTCACCATATTTAAATTAGAACTATTTTCCAATAGGAGTCTGATTAAAAATCAAACGATAGATACCAAAATTTTATAAAATATTTTACATAACAAAAATAGTCGTGTGTAGACAGTACTCATGTGTTGAGATTGGACGTGTGTTGAAAGAAATATTGATTCATGTGTTGAATAGAATAAATATTCATTTGTTGAATAGAATAACGAATTTATTGAAATATATAAAGCCGTGTTGATTAGAGTTGCGCTATTTTGACGTAAACGATATTTATATCGATTATATTCGTTTTTATAATGAATATAGAAAAGAAGTGATTTCAAAATATAACGTTTTTAAAATATTATCATTTATATAGTAATGATATGAAATATTCAATTTTGATTTGAAATTGAATGTAGCATTGAAATGGTTTTGTAAACGAATTTAAAACGATTTATAAAATACGTTTTAAAAGGAAATCGACGAAGTATATATAATATATATATATTATATATATAATGGCCTAAATAAAACGCACTGCGCCGCGGTAGTTCGTGAATTTCGACCATTGACTTCGAATTAACGTTGCGGGAGATCCGACCATCGGATTCTCCTAAAACCGGAACCGTTGGGTTCGTATTGAAAAGAGTTTCCAATGAATATTAGAAATTTGAAATCTAACGGTTGGATTTGGAATTATGTCCAAATCAAATTTGGAAAAGGTCGCTGTAAGTGCCGTTCGATGGCCGTTGATGGAAATCGACTGTACGGGCCTTGATAAAATTATTAAAAATATCTATAATTTGTGTAAAATCATGAGAAATGATTTGGGGAAAATTGGGCTGAAAAATTCCATATTTGAAAAGATAAAAATAGATTTTTATCGAAATGAACTAGTTTTGAACTAGAATTAACATCAATTTATTTTTGAAATAAATAAATTGAATTTGAAAGTGATTTTAAAAAAAATAATCAATATTCCCAATACGTGGATTAGACTGGAGTTGAATCGAAATTATCTTCGGAATATTTCGATGTTGGATTTCCTGACTATATAGATATTGTTATGGGAATTTGAAAGATATATTTTATATCGTTATTTCCAATACGATATTTGTTGGTTTCAGAATTCGATATTGAATATAAGCTGGTATATTTTCTATTCAGAGCCTTGTATTTAATATCAAATGTGATTTGGGTTTATTGTGAATCGTATTTTAGATGACATTGGTTCTTTAACCCAGTTAAAGGCAAGATGTTGATTTTTGAAAAGATTAAAACTAAGTGGAGTTTTAATGAATCTTTAATTAGACTAAAATGTGAATTGATAATTTAAATTATCAAATCTGAAAATTGATCGAGAGTGGAGTATCACCAGTTTTTCCCCAAAGCGATAGTTAAATCTTTAATTAGATTTGAACGTGAAATGGTAATTAACTTTACCGATAACACCGTGGTGTTAGGTATGGAGTAGTACCAGTTTTGCTCCATGGGATGAATAGGTTGGGATTGGGAAATAAAATAAATAATTACTTCGGTGTGGTTCGCTAATCCCGACTAGTCTGGAAAACCATAATATGGTTTGAAATGATATCTAAAGGAAGATTAAAGAATAAATTTAGAAGAATTTATCTTGGATAAAATTAATGGGAACCTTTCCCTAAGAATGTGATTTTGTGAATAAAAGGATATTCTGAATTGGAATGAGGTGTTTGTTGTGTTTGTGTAACATTTGTTTATCATATACGTGGGTTATTCAGAAAGGCCGGGTTTATACCCATTCTGAATAACCGATTCGACGAGATGTCGAAGAGGAAGACGGTGGTTGAAGACCGGAAGTCTTCACATCGTTTGGGTGATTACTGATGATCTTGATTGGGCTGTACACCCAAGATGAAAGAAACAGTTGGTGATCGTCCAGACGTACTTGGAGATCGATGGATATGCGAGGAAAGTGCCTCCGGTTTCGTTCAGACCCCGAACGAACTTGTAAATAGATTGTGTGTCTGACATTGGATTTTAATCTGTGTTGATCGATCTCTATTAAATATACATCTGTTTTGCAGCGGAGAATTTATTCTCTTGCTTAACGCCCTTCTCTGAGACATACGAGCTCAGAGGTTGTATATTGATGGATATTAGTCGCGTGGAGTGAATTGCCAGTGTGGCACGTGTAAGTGGCAATTGATCAAGGCTTCTGTTGAAAAGCAAAGTCTTGTGGTTGATGATCAAAGCACAACCTGTGTGGCGTAGCTTTGTGTATAATGTGAATTCGCGAGCCTTACACCTCGGTATGTGTCAAAAACGGGATACGAATCCAAGGAGTGCACGACGTTTCTTTCTAGCTATGGTGGTGCCAATGACCTACCAACCTTGACATTTATATACGTTTCACCTGTGTGGTTGTTGGATACGAGGCGCCTCAGATATAGGTCTATAAGGACCGGGAAACGTGTGTTCAGGAATAACTAATCCTCAAAAGTAAGAGAGGACCGGCCTTGGAGGTTCCAAAGGATCATAGTGGGGTCCTGAGGCATTTGCTAGAGTGTCTCGAACGCGGAGAGGAGCTTGCCCCTTGCCTCGACTCATGATGGAATCCAATTTCCAATACGTGATATTGCGGTTTTAATTTTAGAACAAATATGGCGACATGATAGATGGTACCCATGCCGCCTATGATTGATATTTATGATTTGAATTGTTTTGACACTATACACCTATAATAGTATCAAATGATTTGTTTTTAAACGTATCAAGCATTATTTGGCTATTATAAGGGAAAACCCTATCCTCCGGCTTGCGTTGCATTGTGTGATGAGACCTGGGTCTTATAATAGCTTCATTTTTCCAAAGAGCATTGCGCTGTTTTGTTATATGCACTAGTATTCTTAGGAGGAAACCCGTTCCGTGTTATACGGCGTGGTCCCTTGAATTGCTCTCTTTTAAAGTAAAGTTTTAAATAACTGCTTTAGTTCTCACACCAGTCACATGACTGACCTGGAGTTTATTGTTTTAACCTAAACTCTGGGTGCCCATATTTACCACGGGCAGCTAGTAGTTTTGGTTTTGCAGATTTATATCCACTGGGTCCAGATTTACAGCTGGAACGATGCTCGGAAAGCTCTGTATCCGCGTATCACTTTCAATTGTGTTTTGTATATTTTTCCACTGCTATGTAATTTATTGTAATCTCTGATATTTATCGAATGTAGTTTATTCATTTATACTATGTATATTCTTGTAT
This sequence comes from Allium sativum, assembly GCA_030737875.1. Classification (NCBI taxonomy): domain Eukaryota; kingdom Viridiplantae; phylum Streptophyta; class Magnoliopsida; order Asparagales; family Amaryllidaceae; genus Allium; species Allium sativum. The sequence goes on from CM060918.1 coordinate 848,370,029, forward strand.
CTGATGGGATTGTTGAAATAACAATGAAATGTTCTTCCGTTTGCATTCTATTTTGTCTTGTACTCAATTCTATCCTTGCTTTCCTTCACGGGGAAGTTCGGTTCGTCTCAATACTCCTCATTCCAATTCAGAATATTCTTTTATTCAAATATTCTTATACTTTGGGAAAGGTTCCTATTAATTTTATCAAAGATAAATTCTTTAAATTTATTCTTTAATCTTTCTCTGAATATGAATTCCAACCAAATTATAGTTTATCCAAACTAGTCGGGATTAAAGAACCTTACCGAAGTAATCATTTGTTTTAATTTCCCAATCCCAACCTATTCATCCATGAAGTAAAACTGGTAATACTTCATATCTAACCCCCACGGTGTTATCGGTAAATTCAATTGCCATTTCACATTCAAATCTAATTAAAGATTTAACTATCGCCTGGAGAAAAACTGGTGATACTCCATTCTCGATCATTTCAATCTAATTAAAGATGCATTAAAACTACACTTGGTTTTAATCTTCCCAATAATCACTATTAATGATTATTTAACTTGGGAAATCATATCCCGTCTTTAACTGGGTTAAAGAACCAATGTCATTTAAAATAGGGTTCACGATAAACCCAAAATTACATTCTATTCCATTAGCCTTTAACCGTAATTTAGCAAGTGAACAATTCCCTAAGTAATAACTCCGAAGGCCGAAACCAACATCAGATCAATACCCAAGAAACCATTCAACTTAACTAATCTTCAATTATTTTCTGATTTTCTTAACTCCGTTGGGTCTAAGAACAGTGTTAATGAAGACACCATTCACGAGAAATCCAAATCCCATTTGATATTAAATACAAGGCTCTGAATAGAAAATATATCGGCTTATATTCAATATCAAATTCTATGACCAACAAATATCGTATTGGAAATAAAGATATAAATATATCTTTCAGATTTCCATAACAATATCTTATAATCACGAAATCAAACAATGAAATATTCCAAAGACAATTTCGATTCAAATCCATTCCAAATCAATTATTGGAACTTCTGGTTACTTTTAAAACCCTTTCAAATCCAATTTATTTATTTCAAAAATAAATGGATTTTAATTCTAGTTCAAAACTAGTTCATTTCGATAAAAATCTGTTTTTATCTTTTCAAATATGGAGTTTTTCATCCCAGTTCTTTCCAAATCATTTCTTATGATTTTACACAAATTAATACTATTTTTAATAATTTTATCAAGGCCTGTAAGTCGATTTCCATAAACGGCCATCGACCTTTTCCAAATTTGATTTGGACATAATTCTAAATCCAACCATTAGATTTCAAATCTCTAATAATCTTAGAAAGATCTTTTCGATACAAACCCAATGGTTCCGGTTTTAGAGAATCCGACGGTCGGATCTCCCGTAATGTCCATTCGAAGTCAATGGTCGAAATTCGCGAACTACCGCTATGCGGCGCGTTCTATTCAGGCCATTGTATGTAATATATAATATGTATTATATATATTTCATCGATTTCCTTTCAAAACATATTTTATAAATCGTATTAAATTCGTTTTCTAAATGATTTCAACTTCCTATTCAATTTCTAATCAAAATTGAATATTCCATATCATTAATCTCTAAATGATAATATTTTCAAAATATTATATTTTGAAATCACTTCCTTTTCTACATTCATTATAAAAATGAATAAAATCGATATAAATATCGTTCGTGTCAAAATGGCGCATATCTAATCAACACGGCTTTATATATTTCAATAACTTCGTTATTCTATTCAACAAATGAATATTTACTTCAACACATGAATATATATTTCTTTCAACACATGGATATTCTCGACACATGAGTATCGTCAACACATGACTATTTTTGTTATTTGATATATTTCATAAAATTATGATTTCTATCGTTTAATTCTTAATCAAACTCCAACCGTAAATTAGTAGGAGAAAGATTCCCTAAGTAATAACCCCGAAGGCTGAAACCAACATCAGATCAATACCCAGGAAACCACTCATCTTAATTAGTTTCCAGTTAGTTTCTAATTTTATATATGATAAAGATGTGAATTTTATTGTTAAAATATTTCATTGAATAAATGATAAGTTTCAATGCATGAATATTCTCAACACATGAGTATCGTCAACACATGACTATTTAGTTTATTCAACACATGAATCTTTATTTTCCAAATTGGAATGAGGCCTAATCAGTTACCATATAACGTTAATCATATGGATTCCATACAACACATGTATATAATAACAATGATAAATAATCAACCATCATCCATAGTGCACCACACAACTTCATAAGCATTAAATATAAATAATTAACGCTTACACAGTCTGTCGACCAATCGATCGACATACAACTAAATAATTGGGATTAGTGTACGCCAAATATCATCCCAACACTCGTGTGGGGTTTCAAATCATCAAACACTGAATATTATTTGTGCAGTTAGGCGATATGTAAAATTTATCGTCCTAATAAATATCAGTCAAATGGGTGTACATAAACAAACCGTCCGATTTGTTTATAAATATTTATTGTATATATACATTAAAAATTATATTTTTAACTATAAAATATTTATTCATTCAAAATCACACAATCAATTTTTCACAACACATCAATCGAACAAACAAGTCATCCATGGTCTGTGGACGACGGGTGACGGGTGCTACTAAGCACCGTCTGCATCCTAGTATATATTTCAACTAGAAAACAAATTAAAAGTGAGGAGTTCTCACCTTGGGGTTCCACTCCACCATTTTTTAATTTTGAACAGTTTGAATTTGTCCAAAATTTCAATGCGATCTTTTCCCGCTGTTCATAGTAAAAATCACATTTTTATTATCACTACATGTACATAAAAATCCTATTTTAATTTCCACTTCATATATATAAAAATCGAATTTTTATTGCTACTTCATATATATATATAAATCGAATTTTTATTCTCATACATATATAAAAATCACATATTTTTACCATGCTTCTTTCTATATAGAAATTATATTTTTATTTCTCTACAACATATATAAAAATCCCATCTTTCTATATAAAAAATATCGACTTTCCTATATAAAAATATCGAACTTTCCTATATAAAAATATTGAACTATCCTATATAAAAATACCTTCTTTACGACGATAAAAATATAATCTTCACTATGATAAAAATATAACCTTTACTATGATAAAATTATAACCTTTACTATAAGCTAAAATCATATTTTTACTTCGCTATTATATATAAAAATCGTATTTTTATATTCTCTATCTTATAAAAATCATGTTTTTAATTCGCTATAAGCACAAAAATCATATTTTTAATCCCTATATAATATAAAAATCGAATCTTTCTCAATATAAAAATCCCATCTTTCAGGTTATAAAAATTCTGTCTTTATACTATCATTATATGTAAATAAACTAATTTTATTTAATCTATAAGAATTTATTTAAACTAAATAAATAAACCTTTCATGGATTAAAAATCGTATTTTTTTACTTTTCTAAAAATATAATCTTTCACGAATGAAAAATCTTAACTTTTCTCTTGCTAATTACATATACAAAAATCAGAACTCTTCATTTTTAATTACACGAATAAATTGAAATAAAAACTCACACGGGGGAAATGGGGAGGAAGAGCAACGCCTAGAGCTTGTTAGAGGGTCGGAGGCGGCTGGTGGTGCTCTGCCGACGCGGCGGGGTGGCAAAGGGCCAGCGGCGGCGGAATGGTGGGCCATGGCGGTTTAGGGTTCAGGGGGGCTGCGTTCGATTTGAGGAAGGAGGCTCGCGATAAGGGAGGAGGAGAGGGAACGGTGGAGGAGGAGAGGGGGAGGGTGAGGCGCAGGAGCACAGCGGTGGCGGGCGGCGTTCCCCCTCCCCTCGTCGATCTCCCTTTCTCTTTTTTTTTTCGATTGAAAAGGTGAGGGGGGCCTAAGAGAGTATAGAGAGAGATGTTTTTATATTTTTTAATTTAATTTCAAAATGTACCTTTTTGTTTTGAATTCGAAATCAAACCCACCGACTATCGTCACTAAATGATTACCCTCACTCCGAACATAATGGGATATATACCGTAAGCTGATTCGATCGTTTCGACAAGTTTTCGTTAAAATCAAAATATAAATATATATACTGAATTTGAATGCGCATTCCAATTTACCGGGACAACATACGAACTCTAAAATTTCCCAAAAAATATTTTCTAGCTTCATATTGATGATAAGGTTCTAACAAATCTAATTTTGTCAAATTCTGAGACCGTTAGAAAAATGGCCATTTTCTAGTCGATCGAAATTGACTGAAACTGTCAAAACACGTTTTCTTTTGCCACGCTCACTTATTGATTCAAAAAATTATGAATTTTGAAATCTAGCAATAATTCGGCATCTCGGATCCAACAATAGTGGTTTTGTCGAAAACGAAGGTCGTTTGCAAAATTTCCATTTTAAAGGGCCAGAATTCCATAGCGACTATTCTGAATTTTCAATTGGGCATAACTTTTTATCCCCGCTATGAAATTTTGTTTTTTCGGATTCGTTGGAAAGATATTCTCAAATAGATTCTGATATTTTTGGTTTCGCTAAAATCCGGTTTATTTTGAATCCTGTACAATCATTTGAAATTTGAAATCGAATTTTTGAACTACCACGCCATTTTCAATTCCTTCTATAATTAAAAATAATTATTTATATTCTAACGACGATTCAAATAAATATATTCATTCTGATTCTATTCACAATAAATTTCTCATTGTTATTATTTAAAATAATTCGTTTTAAATATCTAAAATTCATTAAAATTGCCAAAATAAAATTTTTAAATTGGCTCGGATTTTCCGGGTTATTACAATCTCCCCCACTTAAAACTTTTCTTCCCCGAAAAGGAACAAAGTTGAAAGTTGTTTAACTAATCAACTCAACTTTCATTACTTTAATTATGGCTCAAGTTCTTCAACTTTTCAGTTTCTAAGAACTTTTCAAATTTTCCAAAAATTTGCCTGATACCCTAAAATTTCGAAAAATTTCGCCATAACCTCTCCTGCACTGGGAGCTTCGGGATATCTCAAATAGCCTCCCATGGCCTCACCAATCCAAAAAGAAAAAGAAACAACCAAGCGGCTCGCCAATCGGCTCATAAAATCTTCAAAACCCAAAGAAATACAATAAACATGTACCATTTGTCGGGCAAACAATTTTATTCCTCTTCTCTAGCCTCCTTGCTATGACTTGTTCAATGTAAGTACATGTACATGCATGGAAATGCGATAAATTTTCAATATAATCCACTTTTGGTTCAATTTGGCTAAAGGTTCCACATTTAATTAATCAACCAATAATCAAATAACACAATCAGCAATCAATTAGTTGATTATCATTTCAAATTCATAATTTTAATATATAGTCAAAAATCACATTTTTGGTGCCAAATCACAACAATATATTCTAACTATATTTTGGTTCTCACACTAGTTGTGACGAACCTAAACCCCGTACTGACGGCGGCAAGGGTAATCTTTGGAATATAACACAGAAACAGAAAACAGCAGAACAGAAAAAAAAAATTACACCAGATAATGAACAATAGAATATACTGGATAAACGTAATCATCAGAGTTACACAGTATATAGGATCATACTTAGTACAAATACAGTTCAGCTATACATAAATGTCTACAACGGAAAACAAACATAATGTACTATAGGAGTTGAATAGCATAAAAAGAGATAAATAATAGAATCCATATTCATCTCCAGCTATCCAGAAAGAGCCAGCTAAACCTGAATACAAGGTTGCCCATGTAGAAAGAGGGGCACCTGAGTTCACAAGTGAAACAAACTACGAGTCAGTCATGGAACTGGTATGAGAAATCTACTCAACACATTTATAATAAGGCTAATCACAGGACCACGCCACTTTCGTGGAACGGGTTTACTCCATTGTATCGCCAGTGCTTTAAAACAAATAATTCTTTGAAACATCGCAATGCTTTTTATAAAAATGAAGCCATTATAAGACTCAGTTCCCATCACACAATGCAACGCAAACCGGAGGATAGAGTTTTACCTTATAATGGCCAAAATATTCTTGATACGAATAAAATAAAAGCATTTTATATTATGACTAGTGTTTATATGTTTCAAAAACAATTTCAAATCACAACTATCAATCATAGACGACATGAGTGTCCCATGCCACTATGTCGCCAAATATAGGTATACACTCAAAAGCGCACAGTCACGTTTTGGAAATTAGATTACCGTCATGAACCAAGGCAAAAGTGTAATGGCGCGTTTTGTTAGCTGTCGAATAATTAATTTATTTAATTATTTATATATCGATTTGGCGATATTGATAACTTAAAGTAAAACATTCGAACTTATAATTTATAATTATAATTAAAACGAACCTGAAACGTCGCGGCAGTTCGCAAATTGGCGATTTGAACTTCAACTGAATGTACATGATTCATTTTAAGCCGGATTTCTGTGAAACAAGAAACATGTGGAGCTGGTGGAGTATATCTTTCTAGTGGAAGAGAAAAACCAGGATTTCGTCGTGTAGATTTTGAGTTATGTCTAAATCAAATTTTAAAATAGTCGCTATAGAATCGTTTATCGACCGTGTCGGTTTATTCGATATAACTAGAGATCGGGTTTGAATTTAGACAAGGTTCTTTTGAGGCGTAGTGATAATTTAATTTTTAGAATTTTATGGTAATTTTTAATTAATTTAATAAGCAATTTTTTATTTGGAGTATTTGGCACCCTGTAACGACATTTCGGGATTTCACAATATGAGTCCATCTACCAGTATTATCACATTTTTGGGACCAGAGCACGTCACTCATTTCAGTGGTATTTTTGTTTCTGTCCATAACAGTCCCTACGTGAACAGAATATTTCATAGTACGGTACACTATGTTTTTAACTTAAAACAAACTAAAACTGAATGGTTAACTGGTCAAACGAACTCGAAATTCAACGAAACAAGTTTCATACGAAACCTTAGGAAGAGGTCTAGTGAAACGTCAAGGCCTCATATTTTTAGGATTTTTTCTGGAATTGTTAGGAATTATTGCTCGGTGTTTTTCATCGATATTTTCTAAAGGATTTTCGCAAACGGTGTCGGAATTCGACGAAACCTGTCCCATTGGATCCGGAATACGTTTTTGTACTAGGAACAGGTATTAGATCTCTATTTTAGAGAATATTTGTGATAGTTTTAAAGGTGAAACGAATTTACAAAAGAATATTCTGGGAATATTCCTTGGCATTAAAAATATCCTATTTCTTTGCACCAAAAGGAGTCCACGCTCCTTTATTTCAACCGCACAAATGTTGGTGTCCTCAAACCAAATACATATGACCTCCTACCACCATTCCTTTGCCATGAGGGAAACCAACACTATATATATTTCACCCACTCAACCACTCACGTTTCCAGAAGATAAAACCCAAACTAAATAAATAAATAAAATAAGCGCAACTTCATAGTAGCTGCTATGAGTTTTGGGTTTTGATCTATACTCATGAGAGTTGTTGAAGCCGTGAGTTGTATGCTGGTGTAAGGGGTACGCAATATATACTCAGCAAAACCTGATGCTTGTGGTTGCCATGTGGATCAAAGGAGACACGGCAATTAAAAAGAGGACGTATGTTGTTGTAGAAGAATCGAAATGGCCAGTTGTTGAGGTGAGTTAACAGGAGGAGGTCACGGATGTTAAAACTGGAAAGAAAGGGGCGTTGCTTTCTGGGATTGAGGCGAGTTGTTCTCTGGTGAACAATATGGTCTCGCATGGAAGCTGGGGGCGAATACCCTACGTGATCACTGCGGTTGACGCAGCAGGAAGAACGGGTGCAAGTGTGAGCGGTAGGAAGGAGTTTGGTGCATGTAAAACAGTCGGCAATGATGTAAAGGAGGGGCAGAAAGATTTTTTCTAACGGATGGGAGAAAAGCATATTATGTTTAAAATAAAAACAAAATAGAAGGAGACTTAGTTTTCCTGAGTAACGCAAGAAAGTTTTGGGAAGTGCATAAGTGGATGTGTGCGTGTTATACATGTATGGGGTGTGTGAAGGAGGCGAAGCCAGCGGAGGTTGGGGCTGTTGAGAAGGGAAGATCAACTATGTAGGTCGTTTATGGATTAGTTGGGTTATGAGGGAGAAAATGGAGTGTGAATTTGTAGAAATGGTGTTAAATGCTGAAGCCAGTATGTTTCCTTTTGGAAGAAGGAGTAACCATGCAAAGCGGGTTGAGGTATTTGCTAGATGGGCCGAAATGAAAAAAATGGGGTGAGCCTAGTATGTTAATAAAGTTTAATTTAATTAAATAAATATATGAAAACTTGTAAATGATATATCTCGCTCATACATGGTCAGAAATTCGAACAGTCAGATCCGTTGGGATCGTATGGACGACGGCTACACCATGAAACCGACTGGAAGTAATGCGGAGCTCGTTACAATTTATTGCAAAATAAATTGTCCGTCTGAATCAAGTGATAGTTATCGTTATTTAACGATGATCATCCAATGTGAGTAAATCTCACTAACTCTGAACAGTTTATAATTTCATGTTGCATTGTTAGAACTGTTAAAATGTTCTGTTTGACTGTGTGTTGATTGGTTGATTGAACTGCTAGTCAGTTAGTTAAATTTCTATATTGATTCTGTTTAACAGAATATATCATATTGAACTGAAAGTGATGATAATCATATTGTGTTACATCTGTGGATGTCGGGAGACAGGTTGCAGGGATCCGACTGGATTCCTCAACAGTTATTTTATTGTTTTTCATATATTGTTATATAATGTGATATAAAATCTGTGGGAAATTATATGTGCTTGGACAATATTGAACATCGTGATTTGATATGATTAAATACCATAACATACCGAATGTTGATAAGGGGATTTTCAAAGTTTATATTGAAAATGAATCTTATTTATAAAATCGATAGGATTTTATAAAATGAAAACATTTATTTAATTAGGAAATAAATAAATGAAAAAGGATACATTTATTTAGAAAATAAATGAAATAAAATAGAAACATTTATTTAGAAAATAAATGAATTAGAATATAAAGGAATATTTATTTAGGAAATAAATATAGGAACATTTATTTAGATTATAAATAAATGGAATAAAGGAATATTTATTTAGGGATTAAATAAAGGAACACTTGTTCGGAAAATAAATAGAATTATACAAGGATAGATTTAAACACGTGCTTCGCACACAAGTATAACACGATATGGATTTTAAGGAGATATTAAATAGGAAATCTATTTTTAACAGATAAAGTGAGAAGATTTAATTTATAAATAATGTTTTATAAATTATATAAAATATTTATTGTTTGATAAATGGGATATATAAGTTTGAACTTATATAGAGAAGTAGGAATTGTTTTTAACACCGATAAAGTAAATAAACGCTGTTAAAGGGAAATCCTTTGAAGGGGAGAAATGTTATTAAAGGAACATTTATAAAGTGAAGAACCGTTACTAAAAGTAAATCTTTAAAAAGGAATAAACGTTGTTAAAGGAAATCTTTTAATGAATGAACGTTATAAAAAGGGAAATCTTTATAAGAAAATAAAGTATTCGAATAATAGTTATTTGAAGGAGTAAATCAAATAAGTTATTCGAATAGAGTTAAGTTATTCGAATTAGTTATTCGAATAGAGTTAATCACATATAAGCTATTCGAATTAGTTATTCAAATAGAGATAATCACATATAAGCTGTTCGAATTAGTTATTCGAATAGAGTTAAACACATATAAGCTATTCGAATTAGTTATTCGAATAGAGTTAACCACATATAAGTTATTCGAATTAGTTATTCGAATAGAGTTAACCACATATAAGTTTTTCGAATTAGTTATTTGAATAGAGTTAAACATATATAAGTTATTAGAATTAGTTATTCGAATAGAGTTAAACAAGCTAGAGTTATCCAAATTAGTTATTTGAATAGAGTTAAATTAATAAGAGTTATTCGAATATTAGTTATTCGAGAAGGAATAAATCAAATCAAGTTAATTGAATATCAGTTATTCAATTTGAGTTAATCAAATTTAGTTATTCGATAAGAGTTAATCCATTTAAGTAAATCGAATATTAGTTATTCAATAAGAGTTAATCCATTTAAGTAAATCAAATATTATTTATTCGATAGGGGTTAATCGAAATAGAGTTTATCGAATATAAGTTATTAACAAGGGAGCTAATCGAATAGAGATTACTCGAAAGAGAGTTATACGTCGAATTCGATTATAGCGAATTCGGGAAAGTACTATTTACTTTCCAGGGTTTAAATCAAGATTTAGTTATTGATTTAGAAATTAGGTGTCTGTTAAATTATTCGAGTTAGGAAATAAATTTATAATTTAGGTTAGATATTTTAGGGGTAGGAATTATAACGTTATAGTTATAATCAAACGTTGTCATATAAGATGTGGATTCGTAACCTGAATCCGAGAATTTGCGTAAACAAATGATTGTAAAAAGTGAGTGATGAACTTCATCTATTTCACAGTAAAGGACGTTTTCAATTAAGGTCTGCGAGGTAATTATACCCCAACTTGATTGACTTCAGAATTGACAAAGGAATAGTTATGGTTCGATCTAAAAGGTTGATTAGGAATAAAGTTAAGGAATAAGCGATAAATGGATTAAGCGAAACGATGTTTTATACAACGTTCATTGGAAATCCGTAAATGAGATTTGGAAACGTTTTCCAAATATAGTCAGATATGTTTTCTAAACATAGAAAATGAAATGTTTTAAATGATAAGAATTAAGAAATAGAGTTAAGCAAATTTAGAAACTGACCGGAGATTAGTTAAGTTGAACAGTTTCCTAAGTGACGATCTAATGTTGGTTTCGACCTTCGGGATATATACTTAGGAGTTGTTCTCTTAGTGGTTTACCGTTAGGGACTGATAGTGGTGAAATAATAGTGATGCGTAAATAAGCTATGGAAATGTTTTCCAATGATTAATAACATATATTTTCTAAATATATGAAATAAGGAAATATGAACATATATATGTATATGATGATTGATCGATCGAATTTCCATTTGGAAATAAGATCGTTGTTTGTACACCGACATGTTTACATTTGATAGTTGAATCACAGACTATCAAAGTTTTGACCGTATTTACGTTGTAAATATGGAGAGATGGGTTGGATTATTATCCGAAGAACCACTCCGTATTAGCATAAGCGTTGCGAATCAAGTACGCTGAAGATAATTGAAGACGGAGTGAAGTGCAAGGGCTATTGTGAAAAGCCTAGGTAGGATGGATTCACTGAATAGTGCCTTCGGTTTATTCAGTCCCAGAACAACGTATATGGACGAGTGTCTGACAAAGTATTCTTACCGAATCATATATGTTGATCTCTTTAAACGTATTACGTTGGTGGCAGAGAAATTCGTTTCTCTTAGCTTTTATACCCGTGATGCCTTGAGAAATCGATAATGATTTGGCGGGTATGACGATGTGGCATTCAAAGTAATTGAAGAAATAATCTGTCAAAGTGATAAACGTGACCTCAAAACCTCACAACCGGAAAATAACAGAAGTTGGGCTAGGCAGCATGGCTAGTTGGGCCATACCCAAGCAGGGTGTATTATCACCATCTAGAGAATATTCAATTGTACTTCTTTATAATCTATTTCAATGCTGTCCCTTATCGGGAAGGATGGTTGCTGATCCCAACCATCGGTGATAATATATTCGTTACACTCAAGCTAAATGAGTGGACGGTCATGTGTGGCCGGGTTGCAAGACGTTCTTGTTGAACCCTAGTGTATCTCCTCTAGAGTACACTGATCGGAAGGTGCTCCCATACCTTGTCTGTAGGAATCCAATCTCCAATAAGCGCTCACGGTTTTATTTGTATACTATGTATGTGGAACGCGAGATGCAAGCGTTCTGCTAGATTGATATCTATTTGTATTTAGACATTATTATAATATCAGAAAGATATCCTTTATTTAACCAAGTGTTGGAGTTTTATTCACACCAGTCCCATGACTGACCCAGAGTTTATTTTGTTTTGTTTCCCCTAAACTCTTGGGTGCCTAAATTTGTACGGGCAGTCAAGTAGTCGGGATTTTACAGATACACTTGGAGAGCTTGGAGCAGGAGGCTTCAGGATTATAGCTATTATTATTCCGCTGTGTTGTTAAGTGTTGTACTTTGAAATGGTATGTATATACGAGTACTGATTTGTATTTCAAAGTTATGTTATATTTTATTCGTTCCGCTGTGAGATTCGTGTTTACTCTGATGATGTAAGTTCTTTTTCTTCTTCTATTCTATTAGTTCTATCTTTTCTTCCTCACCCTCTACTTTCTTTCACTAACGTCTCGGGATTTTCGACCCTCTAGGAGTCGAAAATTTTCAGCCGTTACAAAAAGATAGTCCTTACCGAATTTGAGACTGCCTAGCCCGAGTCTCAGGACGCATCGACCCTTGGATCGTCAGGGCCGGTCCACACGGAGTGGATTAAAATGCCTGAACACTACGTTTCCCCGCCCTTTGGGGCGTAAATGAGTCAACGAATGACTCCATCGGTCCCGGATCGACCGATATATCCGAGGCGCCTCGCAACAGCAACAACCACATAAGTCAAACTCGTCAGGGCGTGTAAAACCACAGATGCCACTTCTAGCTAGGAAGAAACGCATGCCCTCCCTGATGTCCTCTCCCGTTACTGGTTCATAACGGGGGGTGAGACTCGCGAATTTACGTTATACACAAAGCTACGCCACACAGGCGGGGCTTTGATCGTCACCACAAGACTTTGCTTTTCAACAGAAGCCCTGATCACTGCATCTTAGCATGCCACACAGGCAATTCACACCGTGCAACTGATAGCTATTAATCACACAGAATAAATTCCAATGTCAGACACACTGTCCATTTGCAAGTCCGTTCTGGGTCTGAACGAAAATGGAAGCACTATATACCTCGCAAACCCATCGATAACCACGTACATCTGGACGATCACCACTCATTATCCATATTTCGGGATGCCTCCCAATCAAGACCTCAATTACCATCCAAACGAGGTGAAGATCTCCCATCTTCGACCACCGTCTTCATCTTTGATTTCTTATCGTCGATTCAGTTATTCAGAATGGGATAAACCCAGTCTTTCTGAGAAACTAGCGTATATGATAAACAAGTGCTACAAAAACACTACTACGCATCATTTCAATTCATTAGTCACTAACCGTGAATCAGTAATAGAACGATTTCCCAAATATTAACCCCGAAGGCCGAAACCAACATCAGATCAAAATCCAGGAAACCATTCGACTTAGCCAACCTTCAGTTAGTTACTGAATTTCACATCCATATCGTTTATAATATTTTATAACGATTTATCGCTATTTTTATTTATTTTAAAATAGCCAATTTATTCAAAATGACGCTACGGGCCATAATGCGGCCGTGGCTCTGTTTTTCTTCATATTTGATTTACACATATCTGAAATTCTAACTGTTGGATCTTCACAAAATTTACATCATTAGAAAGATCTTTTCAAAACGAATCCAACGGTTCCAGTTTCGGGAAAATCCGACGGTCGGATCTCCCGGTATAATCGTTTGAAGTTTCGATTTCAAAATACGAACTACAGCGTCGTTATTCGATTTAATATAATTATATATATATATATATAAATATATATATATATATAATCGATTCTGGCGCTATTTTTCTTCGGATTTGAATTAAACATTCCAGACAATCCAACCGTTGGATTTTTACAAAGTTGGTGCCGTTGGAAAGATATTTCCAAAGCGAACCCAATGGTTGCGGTTTTGGGAAAATCCGATGGTCGGATCTCCCGCACTAATCGTTTGAAGGTTCGATTTCAAAATACGAACTGCAACGTCGTTATTAGATTAAATATAATTATATTTATATGTATATATAAATATAATCAATTCTGGCGCTGTTTTTCTTCAGATTTGAATTAAACATTCTAGACAATCCAACCATTGGATTTTTACAAAGTTGGAGCCGTTGGAAAGAGATTTCCAAAGCGAACCCAACGGTTGCGGTTTCGGGAAAATCCGATGGTCGGATATCCCGCACTAATCGTTTGATATCACGGTTTCAAAATACGAACTACAGCTTCGTTATTCGATATATTCCAATTCTATTTATATATATATATCGATTCATTGTTTTCAAAACTATATGATTTTCATACATTTGATAAAAATGTTATTTTTATTTAACTGTCTTTCTATTTCAACACTTCACTATTTTTAACAATTCATGTATATAATAAAAATGTGATTTTTAATGTAAAACAATTTATTTCAAAACACGACTATTTTATATAGTTAATATAGGTGATAAAAATAGGATTTTTATTATAAAACAATTTATTTCATAACAAGATTATTTTATACATTTCATATTGTTGTTAAAAATGGGATTTTTATTATAAAACAATTTCTTTCAAAATAGGAATACCATTCAACACATGAATTTCAATTCAACGAGTGAATTTCGATTCAACACATGAAGGTTTTCTATAGTTTATATAAATAGATAAAAAGGTGATTTTTATATTTAAAAATACGAATATCATTCAACACAAGAATTTCAATTCAACGAACGAATATAGATTCAACACATGAAGGTTTTCTATAGTTTATATATATAGATAAAAAGGTGATTTTTAAATTTAAAACACGAATACCATTCAACACATGAATTTCTATTCAACGAATGAATTTCAATTCAACACATGAAGGTTTTCTCTAGTTTGTATATATAGATAAAAATGTGATTTTTATATTTAAAACACGAATACCATTAAACACATGAATTTCTATTCAACGAATGAATTTCAATTCAACACATGAAGGTTTTCTATAGCTTGTATATATAGATAAAAATGTGATTTTTATCGTTAAAACAATTTATTTAAAACACGAATACCACTCAACACATGAATATGATTCAACGAATGAACTTCTATTCAACACATGAAGGTTTTCTATTCAACAAACGAATATAGTTTCAACGCAGGAAAACAATTCTAATACATGAAGATTATTCAAAATTTCGACAGCATAACGGTAGGGTAGTTAAAACCGGGACCGTCCCTAGTACGGCTCCTCGCTCTACCTAAAAGCCTCGCAGCTTTTGACAATGGGGAATCATGCATCTAGTTCGCACACAGGCGGCATGTATATTTTTTTCATTTCCACAAACTAATCCTATGTGGTTTCAACCAAATATTTCTCAACCACAAACGGGTATTTTTCAACCACAATCAATCAATATCAACCACAAACAATTCCAATCAACCATTTGCTATCAATCAATTTTCACACCAATCACAACCAATAAGTATCGTCCATGGTTTGTGGATGAGGGGCGTATATATATATAGCATTTCACTTCTATTTCAACACATATATAATTTTTACAACGCATATACAACTTATACATCGAACGTACAACTTATACAATGCTTATTCAAGAGGTGTACAACACTTATATAACTCATACATCGACTATATAATTTATACATCGTCGTTTTCCATATCGTTTATAAATTAGAAATCTCACATTGGGTTCCACTCCACCAAAAATAGCAGAAGGCTCAGAAAAATATGCGGTCTCTTCTAAAATGTAGAAGACGTTCACACGAGTCCAATGTCTCTTGTTTTACTGAATTTCGACAAGAAACGAAAAAGATATGGTTTCTCAAAATTTGCAACGGTTTAAAGGTGTTAAAATCAGATTAAATAAAACACAGCCGTTACCTTAAAATATTCTTCAAAACTAGGTTTGCAATTTTCTATCAATTCGTGTAGCTTGGACCCGATCAGCCTGCGCCACCTGGAAGAGGGTCGAGAGGCGCCTGAACGGGGGGTGGAGCGGTCAGACTCGGTGGACCCTAGGGTTCGTGGCAGCGGCGGAAAGTCCAGATCTTCCTGGGCTCTAAACTCGAGATACGGCGAATGATAGGGGGTGAGGTTGCTATGGATTTGAAGAGCTCGGGGAGATCTTCAAAAAGTTGCAAAGGGTCGGGGGTCAACGAGGTGTGTGGCGACCGGAAAATGCTCGGGAACGAGGATGAACGTGTTCCGTCGAGCACGAGACGATTACAGGGGTTTTTGGTTTTTTTTTTATATTTTTAAATTAATGAAAGAAAAAATTCTATTGGCCAATGATTTTAAAAAGGGGTTTTCTGTCACGACCTCCAATCCAAACCCAACGATTGTCGTCCCTAGCGTTTTACCCCCATTCCGAACACAATGGGATATGTTTCATAAGCCCATTCGACTGTTTCAGTCAGTTTTCCTTCAAATTAAAATATAAAACATTCAATATTTAATTTGAACGTACATTTCAATTTGCCAGGGCCACAAAATAATTCGAAAAACTCCAGAAAAATAAATCTGGCTAAGTATTGACGATACGGTCCCAACAAAACTAGTTTCGTCGAATTATGAGACCTTTTGCAAAAAGGCCCATTTCTGGTCGATCCAATTCAACTGTAATTGACCAAAACACATTTACCTTTGCCACGCTCACATACTAGCTTCAAAATTTATGAAATTTGAAACTTAGCAATAACTTCACATCCCAGATCCAACAAAAGTGGTTTCATCGAATTCCGAGGTCGTTTGCAAAATGGCCAATTCCACGGGCTATATAAATTCCATAGTGACCTTTCTGAAAATTCATTTGGCTATAACTTTTGCATCCCGCTATGAAACTTTGATTTTTCAAATTTGTTAGAAAGGTATTCACTAACAGATTTAAATATTTTTGGTTTCGCTCAAATTCGCTTTGTTTTGCACCCGGTACAGTCAATCAAAGTTTGAATTCAAGTTTTGAAACTACCATGCCATTTCAGGCCTTGTTTATAATTAGAATTAATTATATTCCTTTTCAATTATCGATTCAAACTCAGTTTTCATCTTTACTATTTAAAATATTTATTTTAATTATTTAAAATCCACTATTTTAGCCAACTTGAAAATTTTAAATTGGTTCAGATTTTCCGGGTCGTTACACTAGTCAATTGGAAATATATAGATATCCCACTTTCGGCACTCGAATATAAATTTTGATGATGATATATCAATCATCAGAATCAACCCCAGGAGACTAGAGTGTAATTCTATATCTATCCAATATATTTGTGACTTCCAATACACGTGGATCAGACGTATATGAAAATCTCTATATACTGGATTGTCCAAATCAATTTAAAATAAATATTCAAATACGAATAATAAAGTTTAAGTTTTCAAAACAAAATTTGTTTTCATTTTAAATATATACTCTTCACACTCATTCTAGGATACTACTGATCCCATCTCTAACGAATCATTCTTATTGGATATTACTAATCCAATCTCTGGTTAATTCTTTCGTT
The DNA here is from genome assembly GCA_030737875.1 of Allium sativum. Taxonomy (NCBI): domain Eukaryota; kingdom Viridiplantae; phylum Streptophyta; class Magnoliopsida; order Asparagales; family Amaryllidaceae; genus Allium; species Allium sativum. Next base: position 848,387,504 of record CM060918.1, read on the forward strand.
TGGTTTTATCGTGTCTTGTTCTTCGAGCTCTGTAAACCAAAGCTCTGATTCCAAGCTGAAACGACACGAAATCCCCCTTACGGGATTCGCGGATTCTACTAAGGACAAGACGAATTGGAACACAAAAAGAAGAACATTTCATTGTTAATTACAACAATTCCATCAGAATGCAAGAATATACGGAGTATGAATAAATATTATACATCAAAGAAATATCAGAGAATTAAATACATTACTGCAGCAGAGAAATAATACAATACACAACTGAAAAAGATATACGGATACAGAGCTTTCCAGATATCATTCTAGCAGTAAACCAGGTTCCTATGAATATAAATCTGCAAAACCAAAACTACTAGCTGCCCGTGTCAAAAATAAGGGCACCCAGAGTTTAGGTTAAAACAATAAACTCCAGGTCAGTCATGTGACTGGTGTGTGAACTAAAATAGTTATTTATCTTTATTTTAAAGTTAGGTAAATCAAGGGACCACGCCGTATAAGACGGAACGGGTTTCCTCCCAAGAATACCAGTGCATAAAACAGTAGCGTAATGATAAAATAAAGAACAATAAAGCTATTATAAGACCCAAGTCCCATCACATAATGCAACAGAAGTCGGAGGATAGGGTTTTACCTTATAATAGCCAAAGAATGCTTGGTACGCTAAATTTCATTTTTATTATTACTATAAGTGTATAGTGTCAAAATAATTTCAATCATAAGTATCAATCATAGACGGCATGGGTACCATATATCATGTCGCCAATACTAGGCTCTACAATCAAAACCGCAAATGTCACGTATTAGAAGTTGGATTTCCATCTGTGAACCAAGGCAAAAGATAGTCCTCGCCGATTCGAGACTCTCTAGCCCGAGTCTTAAGATCAGACCACGAGTGACCCTCGGATCGTCAGGGCCGGTCCACTGATATGGATTAAAATGCTTGAACACTGCGTTTTCCCACCCTTTGGGGTGTAAATGTGCCAAATGACTCCATCGGCTCCCCACAGTCACCGATATATCTGAGGCGCCTTGCAATCCAACAACCATACAGGTGAAAATAATATAAATGTCAGGGCTGGTAGGTCACAACACCACCCTAGCTAGAAGGAAACGCATGCCTTCCCTGAGGTCCTCTCCCGTTTCTGGTTCACAACCGGGGTGTGAGGCTCGCGAATTAATGCTACACAAAGCTATGCCACACAGGCCGTGCTTTGATCATCAACCACAAGACTCTGCTTTTCAACAAAAGCCTTGATCATTTGCTACTTAGGCATGCCACACATGAAATTCACTCCATGTGATTGATATCCATCAATATATAACCTATGAGCTCGTACGTCTTAGAGAAGGGCGTTAAGAAAGAGAATAAATTCTCCGCCGCCAAACAGATATATATTTAATAGAAATCAATCACAAAGAATAAAATCCATTGTCAGACATACAGTCCATTTACAAGTTCGTTCTAGGTCTGAACGAAACTGGAGGCACCTTGTACCTCGCATATCCATCAATCTCCAAGTACGACTGGACGATCACCAACTAATTCCCTCCTCTTAGGTGTACAGGCCAATCAAGATCATCAATAATTATCCAAACGATGTGAAGACCTCCGGTCTTCAACTACCGTCTTCATCCTCGACACATCGTTGAATCAGTTATTCAGAATGGGATAAACCCGGTCTTTCTGAATAACTCGTGTATATAATAAACAAGTGTTACACAAACACAACATACGCCTCATTCCAATTCAGAATATTCTTTTATTCTAATATTCTTATACTTTGGGAAAGGTTCCCATTAATTTTATCAAAGATAAATTCTTTAAATTTATTCTTTAATCTTTCTTTGAATATCAATTCAAACCAAATTATGGTTTGTCCAAACTAGTTAGGATTAACGAACCTTACCGAAGTAATCATTTGTTTTAATTTCCCAATTTCAACCTATTCATCCTATGAATTAAAACTGGTAATACTTCATATCTACCCACACGGTGTTATCGGTAAATTCAATTACCATTTCACGTTCAAATCTAATTAAAGATTTAACTATCTCCTGGAGCAAAACTGGGGATACTCCATTCTCGATCATTTCAATCTAATTAAAGATTCACTAGAACTCCACTTGGTTTTAATCTTCCCAATAATCACTATTAATGATTATTTAACTTGGGAAATCATATCCCGTCTTTAATTGGGTTAAAGAACCAAAGTCATTTAAAACACGGTTCACGATAAACCCAAAATCACATTCTATTCCATCAGCCTTTAATCGCAAATTAGCAAGTGAACAATTCCCTAAGTAATAAACCCGAAGGACGAAACCAACATCTGATCAATACCCAAGACACTATTCAACTTAACTAATCTTTAGTTAGTTTCTGATTTTCATAACTTCGTTGCGTCTAAGAAAAGTGTTAATGAAGACATCATTCATGACAAACCCAAATCCCATTTGATATTAAATACAAGGCTCTGAATAGAAAATATATCGGCGTATATTCAATATAAAATTCTACGGCCAACAAATATCGTATTGGAAATAACGATATAAATATATCTTTCAGATTTCCATAACAATATCTGTATAATCACGAAATCCAACATCGAAATATTCCAAAGACAATTTCGATTCAAATCCATTCCAATTCAATTATTGGAATTTGTGGTTACTTTTAAAACCCTTTCAAATCCAATATATTTATTTTAAAAATAAATGGATTTTAATTCTAGTTCAAAAATAGTTCATTTCGATAAAAATCTATTTTTATCTTTTCATTTTCATCCCAATTCTTTCCAAATCATTTCTTATGACCTTACACAAATTATTACTATTTTTAGTAATTTTATCAAAGCCCGTACAGTCGAATTCCATAAATGGCCATCGAACTGCACTTATAGCGACCTTTTTCAAATTTGATTTGGACATAATTCCAAATCCAACTATTAGATTTCAAATCTCTAATATTCGTTAGAAATCTCTTTTCGATACGAACCCAACGGTTCCGGTTTTAGGAGAATCCAACAGTCAGATCTCCCGTAATGTCCATTCGAAGTCAATAGTCAAAATTCGCGAACTGCCGCTACGTGGCGCGTTCTATTCAGGCCATTATATATAATATATATAATATATATTATATATATTTCATCGATTTCCTTTCAAAACGTATTTTGTAAATCATTTTAAATTCGTTTTCTAAACGATTTCAACTTCCTATTCAATTTCTAATCAAAATTGAATATTCCATATCATTAATCTCTAAATGCTAGTATTTTCAAAATGTTATATTTTGAAATCACTTACTTTTCTATATTCATTATACAAATGAATAAAATCGATATAAATATCGTTCTCATCAAAATGGCGCATATTTAATCAACACGGCTTTATATATTTCAATAACTTCGTTATTCTATTCAACAAATGAATATTTTCTTCAACACATGAATATAAATTTCTTTCAACACATGATATTCTCGACACATGAGTATCGTCAACACATGACTATTTTTGTTATTTGATATATTTCATAAAATTAAGATTTCTATCATTTAATTCTTAATCAAACTCCAACCATAAATTAGTAGGAGAACGATTCCCTAAGTAATAACCCCGAAGGCCAAAACCAACATCAGATCAATTGTGACGACCCCATTCCCTGTACTGACGGTGGCAAGGGTAATCTTTGGAATATAACACAGAAACAGATAACAGCAGAACAGAATTAAATAAATACTCCAGATGATGAACAAATAATACACTGAATAAACATAATCATCAGAGTTACACAGTAAACAGGATCATACTTAGTACAAATACAGTTCAGCTATACATAAATGCCTACAGCGGAAATAAACATAATATGTACAATAGGAGCTGAACGACATAAAAAGAGATAAATGATAGAATCCATCTTCAGCTCCAGCTATCCAGAAAGAGCCTGCTAACCTAAATACAAGGCTGCCTGTGTAGATAGAGGGGCACCCGAGTTTGAAAGTGAAACAAACTACGAGTCAGTCATGGGACGGGTATGAAAAATCTACTCAACACATTTATAATATTGCTAATCACAGGACCACGCCACTTTCGTGGAATGGGTTTACTCCATCGGATTGCCAGTGCTTTAAACAAACAATTCTTTTAAACATCACAATGCTTTTATAAAAATGAAGCCATTATAAGACTCAGTTCCCATCACATAATGCAACGCAAACCGGAGGATAGAATTTTTAACTTATAATGGCCAAAATATGCTTGATACGAATAAAACAAGAATATTTGGTATTATTAGTAGTGTTTATAGGTTTCAAAAACAATTTCAAATCATAAGTATCAATCATAGACGGCATTAATGCCCCATACCACTATGTTGCCATATATAGGTATACAATCAAAACCACACAATAACGTATTTGGAAATTGGATTTCCTTCATGAACCAAGGCAAAAGATAGTCCTTACCGAATTCGAGACTCTCTAGCCCGAGCCTTAGGACCCAGACTCAGGTGGGCCCTTGGAGTGACAGGGCCGGTCCACCGATGTGGATTAAAATTCCCGAACACTGTGTTTTCCCGCCCTTTGGGGCGTAAATGAGCCAACGAATGACTTCATCGGTCCCGGATCGACCGATATAACCAAGGCGCCTCGCAACAGCAACAACCACATAGGTGAAAATAATATAAATGTCAGCCAATATAAGCACCGACACCACCTCTAACTAGAAAGAAAAGCATGTCCTCTTTGAGGTCCTTTCTCCCGTTTCTGGTTCATACCGGGGCGTGAGGCTCGCGAATTCATGTCATACACAAAGCTACGCCACACAGGCGGTGCTTCGGTCATCAACCACAAGACTTTTATTTTCAACAGAAGCCCTGATCACTGGATCTTAGCATGCCACATAGGCAACTCACACCATGCAACTGATGGCTATCGATCACACGGAATAAATTCCAATGTCAGACACACCGTCCATTTGCAAGTCCATTCTGGGTCTAAACAAAACCGGAGGCACTATATACCTCACAAACCCATCGATTTCCACGTACGTCTGGACGATCACCACTCAATATCCATATTTCAGGATGCCTCCCAATCAGGACATCAGTTACCATCCAAACGAGGTGAAGATCTCCGGTCTTCAACCACCGTCTTCATCTTCGATTTCTTATCGTCGATTCAGTTATTTAAAATGGGATAAACCCGGTCTTTTTGAGCAACTCGCATATATAATAAACAAGTGCTACACAAACACTACATACGCATCATTTTCAATTCATTAGTCACTAACCGTCAATCTGTAAGAGAACGATTTCCCAAATATTAACCCCGAAGGCCAAAACCAACATCAGATCAAAATCCAGGAAACCATTCGACTTAGCTAACCTTCAGTTAATTTCTAAACTTCACATCCATATTGTTTATAATATTTTATAATGATTTATCGCTATTTTTGTTTATTTTAAAATAGCCAATTTATTCAAACAATGCTTCGGGCCATAACGCGGTCGTGGTGCTGTTTTTCTTCAGATTTGATTTACACATATCTGAAAATCTAACTGTTGGATCTTCACAAAATTTATATCACTAGAAAGATCTTTTCGAAACAAATCCAATGGTTCCAGTTATGGGAAAATCCGATGGTCGGATCTCCCAGTACAATCGTTTGAAGTTTCAATTTCAAAATACGAACTGCAGCGCAGTTATTCAATTTAATATAATTATATTTATGTATAAAAATAAATATAATCGATTCTGGCGCTGTTTTTCTTCAGATTTGAATTAAACATTCCAGACAATCCAACTGTTGGATCTTTACAAAGTTGGTGTGGTTGGAAAGATATTTCCAAAGCGAACCCAACGGTTTCGGGAAAATCCGATGGTCGGATCTCCCGAACAAATCGTTTGAAATCACAGTTTCAAAACACGAACTGCATCTTCGTTATTCAATATATTTTAATTATATTTATATATATATAAATATAATCGATTCTTCGATTTCAAAACCATATTCTTTTCATATCTATGATAAAAACGATATTTTTATCCAACTGACTTCTATTTCAACACCTCACTATTTTTAACAATTCATGTATATAATAAAAATGTGATTTTTAATGTAAAACAATTTATTTCAAAACATGCCTATTTTATATAGTTCATATAGATGATAAAAATAGGATTTTTATTATAAAACAATTTATTTCGAACACGAATACCATTCAACACATGAATTTCTGTTCAACGAATGAATTTCTATTCAACACATGAATGTTTTCTATCGTTTGTATATATATAGTAAAAATGTGATTTTTATTGCAAAACAATTTATTTCAAAACGCTACTATTTTATAAAGTTCATATGGATGATAAAAATATGATTTTTATTATAAAACAATTTATTTCAAAACACGAATACCATTCAACACATGAATTTCTATTCAACGAATGAATTTCTATTCAACACATGAAGGTTTTCTATTACACACACGAATATAGTTTCAACACATGAAAATAATTCTAACATATGAATATTATTCAAAATTTCGATAGCATAACGGCAGGGTAGTTAAAACCGGGGCCGTCCCTAGTACGGCTCCTCGCTCTACCTTAAAGCCTCATAGCTTTTGACAATGGGGATTCATGCTTCTAGTTCGCACGCAGGCGGCATGTATATTTTTTTCATTTCCACAAACTAATCCTATGTGGTTCTAACCAAATAATTCCCAACCACAAACGAGTATTTTTCAACCACAATCAATCAATTTCAACCACAAACAATTCTAATCAACCATTCGTAATCAATCAATTTTCACACCAATCAAAATCAATAAATATCGTCCATGGTTTGTGGACGAGGGGCGTGTGTATATATATATATATATATATATATATATATATATATATATATATATATATAAGCATTTCACTTCTATTTCAACACATGTATAATTTTTACAATGCATATGTAACTCATATATCGAACGTACAACTTATACAACGCTTATACAAGAGGTGTACAACGCTTATATAACCCATACATCGACTATATAATTTATACATCGTCGTTTTCCATATGGTTTATAATTTAGAAATCTCACATTGGGTTCCACTCCACCAAAAATAACAGAAGGCTCAGAAAAATATGCGGTATCTTCTAGAATGTTGAAGACGTCCACACGAGTCCACTATCTCTTGTTTCACTGAATTTCGTCAACAAATGAAAAAGATATGATTTTTACAGTGAAATTAAAAACGGTAGCACTTTAAACTGCTATTGAATAGTTTAATTAATTTCTGTCTTACCTTTTCTGAAATGGTTCCAAACTAGGTTTGGAATTTTCGATCAATCGGTGTAACGGTTCCACGATCGGGTTGCACTTGGTCGAAGGGGGAGGAGAGGGCTTCGCGGCGCTGGGACCCACCTTCAGTTCGACGGTGTCAGGAACCCACGGCGACGGTATAAAATCAGCAGCGTTGGAGTGTTGGATCATCACGCACGCTAAACGATAAATTACACAGTTGGTATGGATTTGAAGATCTCATGATGGTCTTCAAAATCTTCCAAATAACTATGGTGTTTCATTGAGAGATTGGAGCAATATCGTGCAGAGAAGGTTTGGCATGATTTCCGTCGTCGGTTTTGGATAGAGTCGGGGAGAGAGAAAGTGAAGTCAACCAATGTTTTTTTTATTTATATATTTTTAAAAATTCGAAAATACCCCTTATCTCATACGAACTCCAATCCAAACCCAACGACTGTCTTCCCTAGCGTTTTACCCCCATTCCGAACACAATGGGATATGTTTCGTAGGCCCATTCGACTGTTTTAGTCAGTTTTACTTCAAATTAAAATATAAAACATTCAATATTTAATTTGAACGTACATTTCAATTTGCCAGGGCTACAAACTGATTCGAAAAATTCCAAAAAATTAATCTAGCAATGTTTTGATGATACGGTCCCAAAGAAACTAGTTTCGTCAAATTCTGAGACCGTTTGAAAAATGGCCCTTTTCTGGTCGATCCAATTTAAGAGAAATCGACCAAACACATTTTCCTTTGCCACGCTCACATACTAGCTTCAAAAATTATGAAATTTGAAATCTAGAAATAATTTGACATCCCGGATCCAACAAAAGTGGTTTCCTAGAATTCCGAGGTCGTTTGCAAAATGGCCATTTTCACGGGCTATATAAATTCCACAGAGACCTTTCTGAAAATTCATTTGGCCATAACTTTTGCTTTCCGCTATGAAACATCGATTTTTCATATTCGTTAGAAAGGTATTCACTAAAAGATTTAAATATTTTTGGTTTCACTCAAATCCGTTTTAATTTGCACCCAGTATAGTCAGTCAAAGTTTGAATTCAAATTTTGAAACTATCGCGCCATTTCAGGCCCTGTTTATAATTAGAATTAATTATATTCCTTTTCAATTCTAGATTCAAACTTACTTTTCATCATTATTATTTAAAATATTTATTTTAAATAATTAAAATCCACTATTTTAGCCAATTTAAAAAAATTAAATTGGTTCAGATTTTCCGGGTCGTTACAATCTCCCCCACTTAAAACTTTTCGTCCCCGAAAAGGAACAAAGACGAAAGTGATTTGATTAATCAACTCTACGTTCAATCTGGCTTCCATTCTCCAACTTTTCAGTTTCAGAGAAATTTCAAATTCTTCAAAAATTTGGCTAACACCCGGAATTTTCGAAAATTTTCGCCATAACCTCCTTTGTATGGGGAGGGGTTCGGAAATTTATTGGGACGTATTAGTTACCTAATAAATCCTATAAAGCATACACATATTTGTAGTGATATAATCTGGTGTTTACAGGGGAGCGTGTATAGATAATAACTCCAGAGAATAAATTCTCGTCACCCTGTCAAAGCCTGAGGGAGTGTGTATTTTAATTGCTCCAGAGAATAAATTCTCGTCACCTCGTCCCGTGTGGGAAATAAATAGTCCATGTGCCATATCTAATGACTAGAGAGACGTGATTATTGTCAACTCCAGACCCGTGTGGGTTTTTTTATTAATCTGGCAATTTATCGTTACAATTCTATATGGTCATATCAGTCATCTGTTCAACCTGTAAAATATAGTCATCGCCATACAAGCCTCTCGCTCGTATGGTAAATCTTCCACCTCGTCACACAAGAACCAAATGCTTATGTGGTATATGATGAAGTATGCCTATCTTCAAGAAGTATGCTATGTAGTGTAGTTCAAAATTAATTGTTACTATCCTATGGCGATGTTTATTATTACACACAGAACAACCAGCACTCCGAATCCAATGGCATTCACAGGAGTTGATATAATAGTATTTCGCATCAAACTCATTAATGTTTACCTATTTGTCGAGCACGCTAATAATTTCTTTACTCAACAACTATCCATTTACCTGTTCAAACATATATGATGCACATGTACATATTTCTGTCTATTTTTAAATCAGTTCAATGTGTGATTTAATTGAATAAATTCTACCATTCATTCTCTTATTGATTAAATTAACTATCGTTCTGATAATTTAATTAATCAAATCTACTACCACACAACACAAACAACAATCAAAATTATTTTTAACTTTTCAAAAATGCCCTAATCAATTCATATAGCCTTTTAAAATTAATCAAACTATAGAATTAAAAGTGCACATCCATGGAAAGAAAATAGCTACAAAGTAGAGAACAAAATGGAAATTTCAAAATAGGCTAAATGTACCTTACACTGGAGTCAATCAGAGATATCCACTCGACACTTAGGATAGGCTTTCTGAATGCTCTCCTCAGTTTCCCAAGTACAATCTCGCGGATCTCCACTCCATTGCACTTTGACTAAGTGAACCATCTTGTTCCTCAGTTTTTTGGTTTCTTTGCCGATAATCTTAAGCAACTCTCTTCTCACAGCTAATTCTGGAGTAATTTCAATATCCTGTTGAGCTGCTTCTTCCACGATCAAGTCAGGATCATGAACGTGCTTTCGAAGTTGAGATATGTGAAATACATCATGCACTCAAGGCAACCAATCAGGTAATTGAATTCTATAAGAGCGAGTTCCAATCCGTTCTAGTATAGGGAATGGACCAATAAATTTGGGCGCTAATTTCACAGTTTTGCCAAAGCGAATCACTCCTCTCATCGGAGAAACCTTTATATACACATAATCACCAACAGAAAAAGCCAAATCCCTTCTTCTCGAATCAGCATAGCTCTTCTATCGGCTCTGAGCGGCGAGTAATCGTTTCTTAACGAAATCGACTTTGTCGGCAGCCTCGCGGATCATATCTGGTCCCAATACAAGCCTATTACCGGGTTCGTCCCAACAAGCTGGGGATCGGCACGGTCTACCATATAATGCTTCGAATGGCGACATTGTCAGGCTCGCTTGGTAGCTGTTATTATATGAGAACTCAGCCAAATGTAAATGGTCTTCCCATGATCCACCGAAATCTAGAACACAAGCCCGCAATAGACCTTCTAAAATACGATTCACCCTCTCAGTCTAACTATCTATCTGAGGATGATAAGCGGTGCTTAGATTCAGCTTTGTTCCCAGTTCTACTTGAAACGCCTCCTAGAATTTGCTAGTAAATATTGGATCCCTATCACTGACTATACTGAGCGGCACTCCATGTAGCCTAACAATTTCCCTGAAGTATATCCATGCCATACTCTGAGCAGTTCTGTTTGATTTGAAAGGCATGAAATGGGCGGTCTTCGTGAAGCGATCTACGATCACCCAAATACTTTCATTTCCTTTTCTAGTTCTGGGCAAACCATCTATGAAGTCCATGGAAATATGTTCCCACTTCCAACCTGGAACGTCCAGCGGTTGCAACAATCCAGCCAGTTTCTGTTGGTCATTTTTGACTAGCTGGCAAGTAGGGCATCGGCTAACATATATTGAAACATCCCTTTTCATAGCCTTCCACCAGAATGTTCGCTTGAGATCGTTATACATTTTGGCCACACCAGGATGAATACTCAGCTTGGACTTGTGAAACTCGTCTAACACTTCCCTTTTTAACTCGGGGATGTCGAGAACACAAATCCTTCCTTTCAATCTCAGAGTCCCATCGTTATCTATTTGAAAACACGAGGGTTCGCCTTTCTGGATCCTTTTGATCATATCCTTAATAAAATTATCGTCCTTCTGAAGAATAGTTAGTTTGTCAATCAAGGAAGTCATAATAATAAAGCTGGCGATCATTACATTCTTTCGGCTTAACGCATCGGCCACGACTTTGGCTTTCCCTGGAGTGTATAGAACCTAAAAATCGTATGCTGCAAGGAATTCTAGCCAACGTTGCTGCCTCAGATTCAAGTCTTTCTGGGTGAACAGATACTTTAGCGACTGGTGATCGGTAAACAGTTCGAATTTCTCACCCAGAAGATAGTGTCTCCAGATTTTCAAAGCAAATACTATAGCCAACAACTCAAGATCATGAGTGACGTAGTTTTTCTCGTGCAGCTTCAGCTGACGGCTAGCATAAGCGATCACTTGACCTCTTTGCATTAGTACTGCACCCAGGCCTTCTATAGAGGCATATGTCTAGACTTTTAAATCCTGATTGCCGTCGATAATGGTTAACACTGGAGCAGTCATTAATCTTAACTTTAGCTCTTAAAAAGCCTCTTCACATTCTGGAGTCCATTTAAATTTGGAGTGCTTCTTTGTAAGCTTCGTTAAGTGACCAGATATCTTCGAAATTTTTTTAACGAACTTCTGGTATTAACTAGCCAATCCAAGAAAACTGCGAACTCTGTAGGAGTACTAGGCTGTTTCCAATTTTGAATAGCTGTGATTTTACTTGGATCCATAGCAATTCCTTCTTCCGATATGATGTGGCCAAGAAACTTCACTTCATCTTGCCAGAATATACATTTGGACAGTTTAGCTTTCAATACATTCCTTCTTAGAATTTCTAGAACCTGTTCCAAATGATTTTCATGTTCGACTTTTGATTTAGAGAAGATTAGAATATCATCGATAAAAACCAGAACAAACTTATTCAGGACTCCTCTGAACACTCGATTCATCAAATGGACGAAGTAAGTTGGAGCGTTACATAAGCCGAACGGCATTACTAACCACTCATAGAATAAGTCTGTACCTCTGAATGCTGTCATAGGAGCATACTCTTCGGCAATTCAAAGTTGATGGAAGCCTGTAGCTAGGTCCATCCTTGAAAATACGTGTGCTCTATTCAGACGATCCAATAAATCATCGATTCGCGACAATGGATATTTATTCTTTATTGTCTGCTTGTTCAAATCACGATAATCCACACATAGCCGTAGTGTACCGTCGGATTTTAGGACAAACACCACTGCTGCACCCCAATAAGAGAAACTAGGCCTGATCAGACCCTTCCATACTAGCTGTTGAGTTTGATTGTCTAATTCCTCTTTCTCTTTCAAGGACATTCTTCGAATAGTGTGAACTACTAGCCTTGCATTCGGGATTAAAGCAATTTTGAAATCAATTTCTCTCTGCGGAGGTAAGCGAACAACTTCTTCGAACACATCTGCATATTTCTTGATGACAGGAATATCTTTTACGAGGTCGGGAATATTCTCTGTAACTACTGTGGTATTTTCAATTTGAGCAGGAGAAACGTCTAGAGCTGACCAAAAGACTTTTCTATCTCAATTCGGACCTTCGCATGGTATGGTTATATAATTCCCTGATTGGGCCTTCGCCTTAAGAACTCTCTTGGTGCATCTAACCTCTGCTTCATATTTGTTTAGCCAATCCAATCACAGAATAAGTTTGAATTCAGTAAAATTCATGACGATAAAGATAGTAGGGAATTTATTGTAGGAAAAAGAGACAGGTACTGCACAAACCTAACTGAGATCGAGGGAACCACCAACCGGATTATGGACAGTCATTGGTTCCTTGAGCTTCTTCAAATTCTAATCCAGTTTCTTAACCGCATTCTTTGTAATAAAGCTTCGCGACGCGCCTGTATCAAACAACGCTTTAACTGGAATATTTTTGACATTAAGCGTGCCTTCCAAAACATCAGCCCTTTCCTGAGAAGATGAAGATGCAGGGCCTTCTGCCACTTCATTTACATGCACTGCTTCAGGTTTTCTGAATAGCAGGCAGTTTTTCGCAATATGACCGGGCTGGTGGCACTTATGGCATCCTCTGTTCTCTTGTAACTCCTTACCAGATTTAGACCCAACCTTTGTTTGTTTCTTTAGAGATCTGCAACTGATCGACAAATGTCCTTGCTTATTGCAGTTGGAGCATATAGCAGTTGTTACTGGTTCTTTCCCGGATTTAGCCCTTTTTCTCTAGGCACTGGGCTTCTTAATTACCTCAGACACCGTATTGGCCCCAGGATTATCAGTTTCAGGCTCACCTTTATTACTAGAACTGACCTCTTCTTCGTCACGCAACATACCTTTCTTGTCGAGATCCTTATACTGGTAAGCCATGTATATCATTTCAAAAAAGGAAGCTTTACATTCCTCATTACACTATTCTGATATTTCCTTTGCAGGCCATGAATAAATCTCAGATTCTTCCTCTTTGGATCTTGAATCAGATGAGGAGCAAAGTGAGAAAGTTCGTTGAATTTCTTATGATATTCTGGAATGGTCATATCTCCTTGTATCAGATAAGAGAATTCATCACATAATCGCTCAGTCGCTTCAGGAGGAGTAAATCTTTCTAGGAAAATCTCTTTGAATCTATCCCAGGTGATATCACCTACTGGATTATCTTTGATGATTGTTTCCTACCAAATTAAAGCTTCTTCTTTAAGCGCCCAAGACGCTACTAATCTTTTCTTCTCATCTCTCAATTGGATATGTTCAAAAATTCTTTCGACAGAACTCATCCAAGCTTGAGTCTGAATTATAGATTCATTGCCCGAGAACTGTGCTCCGCCCAGATTTCAATATCTCTTTAATAGAGCCTCTAGATCGGGTTCTGCATTTCTTCTGTTTCTGACACTTATTTTTCTAGTACTTCTGCAAATAGCAGATCAAGTGTCAGGTCAAATAAAAGGTATTTTAAAACGTAGAAACATATACTTCCAATGTAAATGTGTCTATCGAGGTGTAATTTCATTCTGCTTTACTCATACTAGGATACTACTGATCCTATCTGTAATGAGTAACCCATCCTAGAACACTACTAGTTCTATTTCTGACGAGTTCGTTAATATGTTATATTCCAGCACTAAGCTTAACCAAAGCTCTGATACCACGTTGTGACGACCCCATTCCCCGTACTAACGGTGGCAAGGGTAATCTTTGGAATACAACACAGAAACAGATAACAGCAGAATAGAATTAAATAAATACACCAGATGATGAACAAATAATACACTGGATGAACATAATCATCAGAGCTACACAGTAAATAGGATCATACTTAGTAAAATACAGTTCAGTTATACATAAATGCCTACAACGGAAATAAACATAATATGTACAATAGGAGCTGAACAGCATAAAAAGAGATAAATGATAGAATCCATCTTCAGCTCCAGCTATCCAGAAAGAGCCTGCTAACCTGAATACAAGGCTGCCCATGTAGAAAGAGGGGCACCCGAGTTTGCAAGTGAAACAAACTACGAGTCAGTCATGGGACTGGTATGAGAAATCTACTCAACACATTTATAATATGGCTAATCACAGGACCACGCCACTTTCGTGGAACGGGTTTAATCCATCGGATGGCCAGTTCTTTAAAACAAACAATTCTTTTAAACATCGCAATGCTTTTTATAAAAATGAAGCCATTATAAGACTCAATTCCCATCACAAAATGCAACGCAAACCGGAGGATAGAGTTTTTACCTTATAATGGCCAAAATATGCTTGATACGAATAAAACAAGAGTATTTGGTATTATTACTAGTGTTTATAGGTTTCAAAAACAATTTCTAATCATAAGTATCAATCATAGACGACATTAATGCCCCATACCACTATGTCGCCATATATAGGTATACAATCAAAAACGCACAATCAAGTATTTGGTAATTGGATTTCCTTCATGAACCAAGGCAAAAGATATTCCTTGCCGAATTCGAGACTCTCTAGCCTGAGCCTCAGGACCCAGACTCAGGTGGGCCTTTGGAGCGATAGGGTCGGTCCACCAATGTGGATTAAAATTCCTGAACAATGTGTTTCCCCACCCCTTGGGGCGTAAATGAGCCAACGAATGACTCCATCGATCACAGATCAGTCGATATAACCGAGGCGTCTCGCAACAGCAACAACCACATAGGTGAGAATAATATAACTGTTAGCTAGTTTAAGCACCGACACCACCTCTAACTAGAAAGAAACGCATGTCCTCCCTGAGGTCCTTTCTCCCGTTTCTGGTTCATACCGAGTGTGAGGCTCGCGAATTCACGTCATACACAAAGCTACGACACACAGGCGGTGCTTTGGTCACCAACCACAAGACTTTGCTATTCAAAAGAAGCTCTGATCACTGCATCTTAGCATGCCACACAGGCAATTCACACCATGCAAGTGATGGCTATCAATCACACAGAATAAATTCCAATATCAAAAACACCGTCCATTTGCATGTCTGTTCTGGGTCTAAACGAAACCGGAGGCACTATATACCTCGCAAACCCATCGATCTCCACGTACGTCTGGACAATCACCACTCATTATCCATATTTCGGGATGCCTCCCAATCAGGACATCAGTTACCATTCAAAAGAGGTGAAGATCTCCGGTCTTCGACCACCGTCTTCATCTTCAATTTCTTATCGTCGATTCAGTTATTCAGAATGGGATAAACCTGGTCTTTATGAGCAACTCGCGTATATAATAAACAAGTGCTACAAAAACACTACATACGCATCATTTCAATTCATTAGTCACTAACTGCCAATCAGTAAGAGAACGATTTCCCGAATATTAACCCCGAAAGCCGAAACCAACATCAGATCAAAATCCAGGAAACCATTCGACTTAGCTAACCTTCAGTTAATTTCTAAATTTCACATCCATATTGTTTATAATATTTTATAACGATTTATCGCTATTTTTATTTATGTTAAAATAGCCAATTTATTCAAACAACGCTTCGGGCCATAACGCGGTCGTGGCGCTATTTTACTTCAGATTTTATTTACACATATCTGAAAATCTAACTGTTGGATCTTCACAAAATTTATATCATTAGAAAGATCTTTTGGAAACGAATCCAATGGTTCTAGTTTTGGGAAAATCCGACGGTCGGATCTCCCAGTACAATTGTTTGAAGTTTTGATTTCAAAATATGAACTGCAGCGTCGTTATTCGATTTAATATAATTATATATATATATATATATATATAATCGATTCTGGCACTATTTTTCTTCAGATTTGAATTAAACATTCCATACAATCCAACCATTGGATCTTTACAAAGTTGGTGTCGTTGGAAAGATATTTACAAAGCGAACCCAACGGTTTCGGTTTCGGGAAAATCCGATGGTCGGATCTCCCGCGCTAATCATTTGAAATCACGGTTTCAAAACACGAACTGCAGCTTCGTTATTCGATATATTTTAATTATATATATATAATCGATTCTTCGATTTCAAAACCATATTCTTTTCATATCTGTGATAAAAATGATATTTTTATCCAACTGACTTCTATTTCAATACCTCACTATTTTTAATAATTCATGTAGACAATAAAAATGTGATTTTTAATGTAAAACAATTTATTTCAAAACACCACTATTTTATATAGTTCACATAGATGATCAAAATAGGATTTTTATTATAAAACAATTTATTTCGAACACGAATACCATTCAACACATGAATTTCTATTTGACGAATGAATTTCTATTCAACACATGAGTGTTTTCTATAGTTTGTATATATGTAGTCAAATTGTGATTTTTATTGCAAAAAAATTTATTTCAAAATGTTACTATTTTATATAGTTCATATAGATGATAAAAATATGATTTTTATTATAAAACAATTTATTTCAAAACATGAATACCATTCAACACATGAATTTCTATTCAACGAATGAATTTCTATTCAACACATGAAGGTTTTCTATTCAACACACGAATATAGTTTCAACACATGAAAATAATTCTAACACATGAATATTATTCAAAATTTTGGCAGCATATTGGCAGGGTAGTTAAAACCGGAGCCGTCCCTAGTACGGCTCCTCGCTCTACCTTAAAGCCTCGCACCTTTTGACAATGGGGATTCATGCATCTAGTTCGCACGCAGGCGTCATGTATATTTTTTTCATTTCCACAAACTAATCCTATGTGGTTTCAACCAAATAATTCTCAACCACAAACGGGTATTTTTCAACCACAATCAATCAGTTTCAACCACAAACAATTCTAATCAACCATTCGTAATCAATCAATTTTCACACCAATCACAATCAATTAATATCGTCCATGGTTTGTGGACTAGGGGCGTATATATATGTATATATATATATATATATATATATATATATATATATATATATATATATAAGCATTTCACTTCAATTCCAACACATATATAATTTTTACAACGCATATAAAACTTATATATCGAACGTACAACTTATACAATGCTTATACAAGAGGTGTACAATGCTTATATAACCCATACATCGACTATATAATTTATACATCGTCGTTTTCCATATCGCTTATAATTTAGAAATCTCACATTGGGTTCCACTCCACCAAAAATAGCAGAAGGCTCAGAAAAATATGCGGTCTCTTCTAGAATGTAGAAGACGTCCACACGAGTCCACTGTCTCTTGTTTCGCTGAATTTTGTCAAAAACGAGAAAGATATGATTTTTACAGTGAAATCAAAAATGGTAGCGCTTTAAACTGCTATTAAATAGTTTAATTAATTTCTGCTATACCCTTTCTGAAATGGTTCCAAACTAGGTTTGGATTTTTCGATCAATCGGTGAAACGGTTCCATGATCGGTTTGTGCGAGGTCGAATGGGGAGGAGAGGGCTTCGCGGCGCTGGGACCCACCTTCAGTTCGACAGTGCCAGGAACCCACGGCGACAGTCGAAAATTAGCAGCTTTGGAGCGTTGGATCTTCACGCACGCTCAACGATAAATTACACAGTTGGTATGGATTTGAAGATCTCGTTATGGTCTTCAAAATCTTCCAAAGAACTATGGTGTTTCGTTGAGAGATTGGAGCAAGATCGAGGAGAGAAGGTTTGGGGTGATTTCCGTCGTCGGTTTTGGATAGAGTCGGGGAGAGAGAAAGTGAAGTCAACCAATGATTTTTTTACATATATATTTTTAAAAATTCGAAAATACCCCTAATCTCATACGAACTCCAATCCAAACCCAACGACTGTCGTCCCTAGTGTTTTACCCCTATTCCGAACACAATGGGATATGTTTTGTAGGCCCATTCGACTGTTTCAGTAAGTTTTACTTCAAATTAAAATATAAAACATTCAATATTTAATTTGAACGTACAATTCAATTTGCCATGGCCACAAACTGCTTCGAAAAATTCCAGAAAAATAAATCTTGCTATGTTTTGACGATACGGTCCCAAAAAAACTAGTTTCGTCGAATTCTGAGAATGTTTGAAAAATGGCCCTTTTCTGGTCGATCCAATTTAATATAAATCGACCAAACACATTTTCCTTTGCCACGCTCACATACTAGCTTTCAAAATTATGAAATTTGAAACCTAGCAATAATTTGACATCCTGGATCCAACAAAAGTGTTTTTGTCGAATTCCGAGGTAGTTTGCAAAATGGCCATTTTCACGGGCTATATAAATTCCATTGCGACCTTTCTGAAAATTCACTTGGCCATAACTTTTGCTTCCCGCTATGAAACTTCGATTTTTCAAATTCGTTAGAAAGGTATTCACTAACAGATTTAAATATTTTTGGTTTCACTCAAATCCGTTTTAATTTGCACCTGGTATAGTCAGTCAAAGTTTGAATTCAAATTTTGAAACTACCGCGCCATTTCAGGCCCTGTTTATAGTTAGAATTAATTATATTCCTTTTCAATTGTCGATTCAAACTTACTTTTCATCTTAATTATTTAAAATATTTATTTTAAATATTTAAAATCCATTATTTTAGCCAATTAAAAAATTTTAAATTGGTTCAGATTTTCCGGGTCATTACATCAATACCCAGGAGGCCACTCATCTTAACTAGTTTACAGTTAGTGTAATAACCCGAAAATCTAGGCCAGTTTAAATATATTTTTTGGCAATTTTAGCGTATTTCGAATATTTAAAATAGACTATTTTAAATAATATCAACGAGAAATTCATTTTGAATATAATTCGAACGTATATATTTATACGCATCGTCATTAGAATATAAATAATTATATATAATTATAAAAGGAATTGAAAATGGCGCGGTAGTTCGATAATTCGATTTCAAACTTCAATTGAATGTACCAGGTGCAAAACAATTCAGATTTTAGCGAAACTAAAAATAATAGGATCTAATTGATAATATCTTTCCAATGAATCCGAGAAATCGAAATTTCATAACGGGAATCAAAAGATATGTCCAGTTGAAAATTCTGAATAGTCGCTATGGAATTCAGGCCCTTAAAAATGGGAATTTTGCAAACGACCTCGGATTTCGACGAAACCACTTTTGTTGGATCCGCAGTGTCAAATTATCGTTAAATTTCCAATTTCATAATTTTTCGAATCAATATGTGAGCGTGGCAAAGGAAAACGTGTTTTGACCATTTCAGTTGATTTTAATCGACTGGAAATTGGCCATTTTTCCAACGGTCTCAGAATTCGACGAAACTAGTTTTGTTAGGACCGTATTCTCAATACGAAGCTAGAAAATATTTTTCTGCAATTTATAGAGTTCGTATTTGACCCCGGAAAATTGAAATGCGCGTTCAAATTCAATATATAGAATTATATGTTGATTTTGACGAAAACTGATCGAAACGATCAAATCAGCTTGCGATACATATCCCATTATGTTCGGAATGGGGGTAATTAGCTATGGACGACAGGCGGTGGGCCTCGTTCAGAGGTCGAAAATAAAAATTGCTTTTTAGTGATAAATAAAATAATTAAATAATAAAAATAAACCCTCTCCTCCCTTATACTCTGCCCCCCCCCCCCCCCCCCCCCGATATCATTTCAAAACAGAACCCAAAAAAAAGATAGAGAAAGGGGGAGCGACGATCGTCGCCCTCCCCGATGACCACCGCGCCGCCGCTTCAGGTGGCGCGCCCAACACAAAGCCCTCCTTCTCGCCCCAGAGCGCGATCCCTTTCCCCCCCTCAAATCAACGCTTCGATCGATGAAACCCCCCATCCACTCGTCGCCGCCTCCCAAGCAGAGCACCACTGCCGCCGAGCTACCCCCCTGCTGGCCTGCGACGTGGAGCCCCCCTCCTTCCTGCGACGTGAAGCCCCCCCCCCCCTCAGCCTTCGATTTTGACTGTAAGCCCTTTTTACTTATTCATTTTATTTCTTTTTTTCTATGTAATTGGTATTAGCATTATAAAAATCAGTTTTTGTATATGTTTAAATTAGTTAAATTATGATTTTTAAATTAGTTAAGTTAGAATTTTTCATAATGAAAAGACGTTATTTTTCATATTGAAAAGACGATATTTTTCATATTGAAAAGACGATATTTTTCATAATGAAAAGACCATATTTTTCATATTGAAAAGGCGAAATCTTTATATTTGAAAAGGCGAAATCTTTATATTTGAAAAGGCGAAATCTTTATAGTTGAAAAGGCAAGATTTTTATATATTGAATAGCGAAGTAAAAATTCGATTTTTATATATTGATTAGCGAAGTAAAAATTCGATTTTTATATATTGAATAACAAAGTAAAAATTCGATTTTTATATATTGAATAACATAGTAAAAATTCGATTTTTATACATTGAATAACATAGTAAAAATTCGATTTTTATATATTGAATAACAAAGTAAAAATTCGATTTTTATATATTGAATAGCGAAGTGAAAATTCGATTTTTACATATGTAGAGAATACAGGCAACGAAGGTGATAAAAAGGCAAAAACGATGAAGATTTCTATCAATGAAGAGTCGTGGTATTGGATAGCTATTGGTGAGAATTTCTCACTCTTCAATTTCTTTTCTAGTTATATATATATATACTAGGATGCAGACGGTGTTTAGTAGCACCCGACACAATCGTCCACAGAACATGGACTTGTTTGTTTGGTTGCATAAATTAGTTAGATGATTTGATTTGAATTTGGTTGTTTGGTGAATTTGATTGATGTGTGAATGGCGTGGGCCTTCACTAGACCGGGGATAAGGCTAGGCCTCGTCCCGTTTCTAGTATTGTCCTGTTTCTAGTCGTGAATGTCATTTTATTGTGTAAATGAACTGAATAGAAATTCATATGTTGAAATAAAATGATTTATCGTTAAAAATATAATTATTGACGTGAATATGAATATAGGGAATGTGAATAAATAAATATTTATAAACAAATCGGCTGATTTGTTTATATACACTGATTTGACTGACACTGATTGGGACGATAAATTTTACACATCGCCCAACTACACAACTAAAACCTGTGTTTTGTTGATTTGAAACCCCACACGGTTGTTGGGATGAAATTTGAAGTTCACTCATCCTGATTGATTAAATATGTTGATCGATTGATTGACAGGCTGTTATAAGCGTTAGATATCTATATTTGATGCTTATACAGTGTAGTGCACTTTGGTTGATGGTTGATTATTTTTCAATGCTATTATATACGTGTAACGTATGAAAATCCATATAATTAACATTATATAGTGATTGATTGGGTCTCATTCCAATTTAGAAAATAAAGAATAATATAAAATAAAGGTTCATGTGTTGACAGTACTCATCCGTTGAGATTAGTCATGTGTTGAACGAAATATTTTAATAATAAAATTTACATCTTTATCAATATAAAATAAAGGTTCATGTGTTGACAGTACTCATCCGTTGAGATTAGTCATGTGTTGAACGAAATATTTTAATAATAAAATTTACATCTTTATCAATATAAAATAAGGGTTCATGTGTTGACAGTACTCATCCATTGAGATTAGTCATGTGTTGAACGAAATATTTTAATAATAAAATTTACATCTTTATCAATATAAAATAAAGGTTCATGTGTTGACAGTACTCATCCGTTGAGATTAGTCATGTGTTGAACGAAATATTTAAAATAGAAATATTTGAAATAGAAATATTTGAAATAGAAATATTTGAAATAGAAATATTCGAAATAGAAATATTCGAAATAGAAATATTTGAAATAGAATATTTGAAAATAGAAATATATAAAGCTGTATTGATTAGAGATGCGCTATTTTGATGCGAACGATATTTATATCGATTATATTCGTTTTAAATTAGAAAACGAATTGAATTTGAGTTGATTAGAAAACGAATTGAATTTGAGTTGAATAGAAAACGAATTGAATTTGAGTTGAATAGAAAACGAATTGAATTTGAATTGAATAGAAAACGAATTGAATTTGAGTTGAATAGAAAACGAATTTGATTTCAATTGAATATATAACGAATTTGATTTGAATTGAAAAGAAAACGAATTCAAATTGAATTGAAAAGAAAATGAATTCGAATCGAATTAAAATCGATTTGAATTGAAATCAAATAGAAATGAAAGTAAAAAAGGATTTATAATAGAAAATACAATTTTGATTTGAATTTGAAATAAAGGTTGAAATTGTTTTTGAAACGAATTCAAAACTATTTATAAAATTCGTTTTAAATAGAAATCGATGTAATATATATTATATATATAATATAATGGCCTGAATAGAACGCGCCGCGGCAGTTCGTGAATTTCGACCATTTATTCCAAACGGACATTACGGGAGATCCGACCGTCGGATTCTCCTAAAACCGGAACCGTTGGGTTCGTATCGAAAAGAGCTTTCTAATGAATATTAGAAATTGGAAATCTAATGGTTGGATTTGGAGATACGTCCAAATAAAATTCGAAAAAGGTCGCTATAGGTGCAGTTCGATGGCCGTTGTTGGAAATCGACTGTACGGGCCTTGATAAAATTATTAAAAATATCAATAATTTGTGTGAAATCATAAGAAATGATTTGGGAAAATTTGGGATGAAAAACTCCATATTTAAAAAGGTAAAAATAGATTTTTATCTAAATGAACTAGTTTTGAACTAAAATTTAAATCCATTTAATTTTAAATAAATAAATTGGATTTGAAATGGGTTTTAAATAGAATGTAATTTGGGTTTGTCATGAACTGTGTTTTAAATGACACTAGTTCTTTGACCCTGTAAAAGGAGTTTTAATGAATCTGCAGTTAGATTTAAATGTGAATTGATAATCTGAATTATCAAATTTGGAAAATGAGCGATTATGGAGTATCGCCAGTTTTGCTCCAAATCGATAGCTAAATCTTTAATTAGATTTGAACGTGAAATGGTAATTAATTTTACCGATAACACTGTGGTGTTAGATACGGAGTATTACCAGTTTTGCTTCATGGGATGAATAAGTTGGGACTGGGAAATAAAATAAATAATTACTTCGGTGTGGTTCGCTAATCTCGACTAGTTTGGGAAAGCATAATATGGTTTGAAATGATATCCAAAGGAAGATTAAAGAATAAATTTAGAACAATTTATCTTGGATAAAGTTAATGGGAACCTTTCCCTAAGAATGTGATTTTGTGAATAAAAGAATATTCTGAATTGGAATGAGGCATATGTTGTTTTTGTGTAACATTTGTTTTTAATATACGCGGGTTGTTCGGAAAGGCCGGGTTTATACCCATTCTGAATAACCGATTCGACGATATGTCGAAGATGAAGACGGTGGTCGAAGACCAGAAGTCTTCACACCGTTTGGATAATTGCTGACGATCCTGATTGGACTGTACACCCAAGAGGATGGAAATAGTTGGTGGTCATCCAGATGTACTTGGAGATCGATGGATATGCGAGGAAAGTGCCTCTGGTTTCGTTCAGACCCAGAACGAACTTGTAAATGGATTGTGTGTCTGACATTGGATTTTATTCTGTGTTGATTGATTTCTGTTAAATATATATCTTTTTGGCGGTGGGGAATTTATTCTCTTGCTTAACGCCCTTCTCTGAGACGTACGAGCTTAGAGGTAATATATCGATAGATATCAATCGCATGGCATGAATTGCCTGTGTGGCATGCTGAGTTGCATGGATCAAGGCTTCTGTTAAAAAGCAAAGTCTTGTGGTTGATGATCAAAGCACGGCCTACGTGGCAGCTTTGTGTATAACGTGAATTTGCGAGCCTCACACCTCGGTATGAGTTAAAAACGGGATACGGACTGCAGGGAGAGCACGACGTTTCTTTCTAGCTTTTGTGGTGTCAGTGTCTTACCAGCCTTGACATTTATATACTTTTCACCTATGTGGTTGTCGGATGAGGCGCCTCGATTTTAGGTCTGTAAGGAACGGGAAACGTGTGTTCAGGAATTTCCAATCCTCTAAGTAAGTGAAGACCGGCCCTGAAGATCCAGGGTTGCCCAGAGTGCGTAGCCCTGAGACATTTGCTAGAGCGTCTCGAAAGCGGAGAGGAGCTTGCCCCTTGCCTCGACTCATGACGGAAATCCAATTTCCAATATGTGTATTGCGGTTTTAATTGTAGAACTAGTATGGCGACATGATATATGGTACCCATGCCGTCTATGATTTATATTTATGATTGAAATTGTTTTGACACTATACACTTATTATAGTATCAAATGATTTGTTTTAAACGTACCAAGCATGTTTGGCTATTATAAGGGAAAACCCTATCCTCCGGCTTGCGTTGCATTGTGTGATGGGACCAGGGTATTATAATAGCTTCATTTTTCGAAAAAGCATTGCGTTGTTTATTCTATGCAGTGGTATTCTTGGGAGGAAACCCGTTCCGTGTTATACGGCGTGGTCCCTTGAATTACTCTCTTTTAAAGTAAAGCTTTAAATAATTGTTTTAGTTCTCACACGAGTCACATAACTGACCTGGAGTTTATTGTTTTAACCTAAACTCTGGGTGCCCTTATTTTCGACACGGGCAACTAGTAGTTTTGGTTTTGTAGATTTATATTCACAGGATCCTGGTTTATAGCTGGAATGATATCCGGAAAGCTCTGTATCCGTATATCACCTTCAGTTGTGTTTTATATTATTTTCCGCTGCTATGTAATTTATTGTAATCTCTGATATTTATTGAATGTGATTTATTCATTTATACTCTGTATATTCTTGTATCTGATGGAATTGTTGAAATAGCACTGAAATGTTCTTCTGTTTGTGTTCAGATTTGTCTTGTTCTCAAAACGATCAGGTATTTCGAACGGTCTAGATCGGTTTAATGACTGATTCGGATCGAGCGAAATTCTTGGCCGTCACATTTGGTATCAGAGCTTTGGTTTACAGAGCTTGAGAACAAGACACATTAGAACCATACGAAAGAATTCATCAGAGATTGGATTAGTAATATCCAATTAGAATGACTCGTTAGAGATAGGATCAGTAGTATCCTAGAACGAGTGTGAAGAGTATATTTTTCAAATGAAAACAATTTTATTTTGAAATTTAAATCGTTTTATACGTATTTGAATTTTTATTTATTTTGAATTTGGACAATCCGATATATAAAGATTTTGTATATACGCGTCATGAACGTATATTCGAAGTTTTAATATACTGGATAGATATAGGATCACATTCTAGACACCCAGAGATGATTCTAATGATTGATATATCATCATTAGAATTTATGTTCGTGTTTCGAAGGTGAGATATCTATATATTTCCATTAGACTGGTGTGAGAACCAAAACTAACATAGATAGGTTTATTGTTGTGAATTGGCATCAAAAACATGATTTTTTGTATATATATCAAAATTATGACTTTGAAACGTTAAATTCACTAATTGATTGATGTTTGTGTTGTTTGTTTAGTTGTTTGATAATTTTGAACCATTTTGCCTAATTGAACCAAATATTGAATTGTATGGAAAATTGGTCGCATTTGCTTGCATATACATGTACTTACATTGAATAGGTCATAGCAAGGAGGCTAGAGCAGAGAATAAAATTTGTTTGCCCGACAAATAGGTACATGTTTACTATAATTTACTATTTTGTTTGGGTGATGATGATTTTATGAGCCGATTGGCCTTTTCTTTTTCTTTTTGAGATCAGAAGGCCTGTATGGCAATTTTGGGATTTTCCCGTGGCTCCCGGTGCAGGGGAGGTTATGGCGAAATTTTTTGAAAATTTAGGGTGTTAGCCAAATTTTTGAAGAATTTGAAAATTCTCAAAAACTGAAAAGTTGGAGAATGGAAGCCAAATCGAATGTAGAGTTGATTAATCAAACCACTTTCGACTTTGTTCCTTTTCGGGGACGAAAAGTTTTAAGAGGGGGAGATTGTAATAACCCGAAAATCTGGGCCAGTTTAAAATTTTTATTTTGGCAATTTTAGCGTATTTCGAATATTTAAAATAGACTATTTTAAATAATAACAACGAGAAACTCATTTTGAATATAATTCGAACGTACATATTTATACACATCGTCATTAGAATATAAATAATTATATATAATTATAAAAGGAATTGAAAATGGCGCGGTAGTTTGATAATTCGATTTCAAACTTCAATTGAATGTACCGGGTGCAAAACAATCCGGATTTTAGCGAAACCAAAAATAATAGGATCTAATTGATAATATCTTTCCAATGAATCCGAGAAATCGAAATTTCATAATGGGAATCAAAAGATATGTCCAGTTGAAAATTCTGAATAGTCGCTATGGAATTCAGGCCCTTAAAAATGGGAATTTTGCAAACGACCTCGGATTTCGACGAAACCACTTTTGTTGGATCAGCAGTGTCAAATTATCGTTAGGTTTCCAATTTCATAATTTTTCGAATCAATATGTGAGCGTGGCAAAGGAAAACGTGTTTTGACCATTTCAGTTTATTTTAATCGACTGGAAATTGGCCATATTTCCAATGATCTCAGAATTCGACGAAACTAGTTTTGTTAGGACCGTATCGTCAATACGAAGCTAGAAAATATTTTTCTGCAATTTATAGAGTTCGTATGTGACCCTGGAAAATTGAAATGCGCATTCAAATTCAATATATAGAGTTATATGTTGATTTTGACGAAATCTGATCGAAACGATCAAATCAGCTTGCGATACATATCCCATTGTGTTTGGAATGGGGGTAATTAGCTATGGACGACAGGCGGTGGGCCTCGTTTAGAGGTCAAAAATAAAAGTTGCTTTTTAGTGATAAATAAAATAATTAAATAATAAAAAAACCCTCTCCTACCTTATACTTTGCCCCCCCATATCATTTCAAAACAGAACCCCAAAAAAAAAGAGATAGAGAAAGGGAGAGCGACGATCGTCGCCCTCCCCGATGACCACCGCGCCGCCGCTTCAGGTGGCGCGCCCACCACAAAGCCCCCCTTCTCACGCCAAAGCGCGATCCCTTCCCCCCCCCCCCTCAAATCGACGCTTCGATCGATGAAACCCCCCCTATCCACTCGTCGCCGCCTCCCAGGCAGAGCACCACCGCCGCCGAGCTACCCCCCCTGCTGGCCTGCGACGTGGAGCCCCCCTCCTTCCTGCGACGTGAAGCCCCCCCCCCCCCCCCCCCCCGGCCTTCAATTTTGACTGTAAGCCCTTTTTACTTATTCATTTTATTTCTTTTTTTCTATGTAATTGGTATTAGCATTATAAAAATCAGTTTTTGTATATGTTTAAATTAGTTAAATTAGGATTTTTAAATTAGTTAAATTAGGATTTTTAAATTAGTTAAGTTAGAATTTTTCATAATGAAAAGACGATATTTTTCATATTGAAAAGACGATATTTTTCATATTGAAAAGACGATATTTTTCATAATGAAAAGACGATATTTTTCATATTGAATAGGCGAAATCTTTATATTTGAAAAGGCGAAATCTTTATATTTGAAAAGGCGAAATCTTTATATTTGAAAAGGCGAAATCTTTATATTTGAAAAGGCGAAATCTTTATAGTTGAAAAGACGAGATTTTTATATATTGAATACCGAGGTAAAAATTCGATTTTTATATATTGAATAGCGAAGTAAAAATTCGATTTTTATATATTGAATAACAAAGTAAAAATTCGATTTTTATATATTGAATAACATAGTAAAAATTCAATTTTTATATATTGCATAACATAGTAAAAATTCAATTTTTATATATTGAATAACAAAGTAAAAATTCGATTTTTATATATTGAATAGCGAAGTGAAAATTCGATTTTTACATATGTAGATAATACGGGCAACAAAGGTGATAAAAAGGCGAAAACGATGAAGATTTCTATCAATGAAGAGTCATGGTATTGGATAGCTATTGGTGAGAATTTCTCACTCTTAAATTTCTTTTCTAGTTATATATATATATATACTAGGATGCAGACGGTGTTTAGTAGCACCCGACACAATCGTTCACAAACCATGGACTTGTTTGTTTGGTTGCATAAATTAGTTAGATGATTTGATTTGAATTTGGTTGTTTGGTGAATTTGATTGATGTGTGAATGGCGTGGGCCTTCACTAGACCGGGGATGAGGCTAGGCCTCGTCCCGTTTCTAGTATCGTGCCGTTATGCCGCCGAAATTTTCTAAAATAAGTTAGAAAAATAAAAATTTCATTTTATTGTGTAAATGAACTGAATAGAAATTCATTTGTTGAAATAAAATATTTTATCGTTAAAAATATAATTTTTGACGTGAATATGAATATAGGGAATGTGAATAAATAAATATTTATAAACAAATCGGCCGATTTGTTTATATACACTGATTTGACTGACAATGATTGGGACGATAAATTTTACATATCGCCCAACTGCACAACTAAAACCTGTGTTTGTTGATTTGAAACCCCACACGGGTGTTGGGATGAAATTTGAAGTTCACTCATCCTGATTGATTAAATATGTCGATTGATTGATTGACAGGCTGTTATAAGCGTTAGATATCTATATTTGATGCTTATACAGTGTAGTGCACTTTGGTTGATGGTTGATTATTTTTCAATGCTATTATATACGTGTGATGTATGAAAATCCATATAATTAACATTATATGTGATTGATTGGGCCTCATTCCAATTTAGAAAATAAAGAATAATATAAAATAAAGGTTCATGTGTTGACAGTACTCATCCGTTGAGATTAGTCATGTGTTGAACGAAATATTATAATAATAAAATTTACATCTTTATCAATATAAAATAAAGGTTCATGTGTTGACAGTACTCATCCGTTGAGATTAGTCATGTGTTGAACGAAATATTTTAATAATAAAATTTACATCTTTATCAATATAAAATAAAGGTTCATGTGTTGACAGTACTCATCCGTTGAGATTAGTCATGTGTTAAACGAAATATTTTAATAATAAAATTTACATCTTTATCAATATAAAATAAAGGTTCATGTGTTGACAGTACTCATCCGTTGAGATTAGTCATGTGTTGAACGAAATATTTGAAATAGAAATATTTGAAATAGAAATATTCGAAATAGAAATATTTGAAATAGAAATATTTGAAATAGAATACTTGAAAATAGAAATATATAAAGCCGTATTGATTAGAGATGCGCTATTTTGACGCGAACGATATTTATATCGATTATATTCGTTTTTAAATTAGAAAACGAATTGAATTTGAGTTGATTAGAAAACTAATTGAATTTGAGTTGAATAGAAAACGAATTGAATTTGAGTTGAATAGAAAACAAATTGAATTTGAGTTGAATAGAAAACGAATTGAATTTGAGTTGAATAGAAAACGAATTTGATTTCAATTGAATATATAATGAATTTGATTTGAGTTGAAAAGAAAACGAATTCGAATTGAATTGAAAAGAAAATGAATTTGAATCGAATTAAAATCGATTTGAATTGAAATCAAATTTAAATGAAAGTAAAAAAGGATTTATAATAGAAAATTCAATTTTGATTTGAATTTGAAATAAAGGTTGAAATTGTTTTTGAAACGAATTCAAAACTATTTATAAAATTCGTTTTAAATAGAAATCGACGAAATATATATTATATATATTATATATAATATAATGGCCTGAATAGAACGCGCCGCGCCGCGGCAGTTCATGAATTTCGACCATTTATTCCAAACGGACAATACGGGAGATCCGACTATCGGATTCTCCTAAAACCGGAACCGTTGGGTTCGTATCGAAAAGAGCTTTCTAAAGAATATTAGAAATTGGAAATCTAACGGTTGGATTTGGAGATACGTCCAAATCAAATTCGAAAAAGGTCGCTATAGGTGCAGTTCGATGGCCGTTGTTGGAAATCGACTGTACGGGCCTTGATAAAATTATTAAAAATATCAATAATTTGTGTAAAATCATAAGAAATGATTTGGGAAAATTTGGGATGAAAAAATCCATATTTAAAAAGGTAAAAATAGATTTTTATCGAAATGAACTAGTTTTGAACTAAAATTAAAATCCATTTATTTTTAAATAAATAAATTGGATTTGAAATGGGTTTTAAATAGAATGTAATTTGGGTTTGTCGTGAACTATGTTTTAAATGACACTAGTTCTTTGACCCAGTAAAAGGAGTTTTAATGAATCCGCAATTAGATTTAAATGTGAATTGATAATCTGATTATCAAATTTGGAAAATGAGCGAGAATGGAGTATTGCCAGTTTTGCTCCAAAGCGATAGCTAAATCTTTAATTAGATTTGAATGTGAAATGGTAATTAATTTTACCGATAACACCGTGGTGTTAGATACGGAGTATTACCAGTTTTGCTTCATGGGATGAATAGGTTGGGATTGGGAAATTAAATAAATAATTACTTCGGTGTGGTTCGCTAATCTCGACTAGTTTGGGAAACCATAATATGGTTTGAAATGATATCCAAAGGAAGATTAAAGAATAAATTTAGAAGAATTTATCTTGGATAAAATTAATGGGAACCTTTCCCTAAGAATGTGATTTTGTGAATAAAAGAATATTCTGAATTGGAATGAGGCATATGTTGTGTTTGTGTAACATTTGTTTTTAATATACGCGGTTTGTTCGGAAAGGCCGGGTTTATACCCATTCTGAATAACCGATTCGACGATATGTCGAAGATGAAGACGATGGTCGAAGACCGGAAGTCTTCACATCGTTTGGATAATTGCTGACGATCCTGATTGGGTTGTACACCCAAGAGGATGGAAATAGTTGGTGGTCGTCCAGACGTACTTGGAGATCGATGGATATGCGAGGAAAGTGCCCCCGGTTTCGTTCAGACCCAGAACGAACTTGTAAATGGATTGTGTGTCTGACATTGGATTTTATTCTCTGTTGATTGATTTCTGTTAAATACATATCTATTTGGCGGCGGAGAATTTATTCTCTTGCTTAACGCCCTTCTCTGAGACGTACGAGCTTAGAGGTTATATATTGATAGATATCAATCGCATGGCATGAATTGCCTGTGTGGCATGCTAAGTTGCATGGATCAAGGCTTCTGTTGAAAAGCAAAGTCTTGTGGTTGATGATCAAAGCACGGCCTACATGGCAGCTTTATGTATAACGTGAATTCGCGAGCCTCACGCCTCGGTATGAGTTAAAAACGGGATACGGACTGCAGGGAGAGCACGACGTTTCTTTCTAGCTTTGGTGGTGTCATTGACTTACCAGCCCTGACATTTATATACTTTTCACCTATGTGGTTGTCGGATGAGGCGCCTCGATTTAAGTCGGTAAGGAACGGGAAACATGTGTTCAGTAATTGCCAATCCTCTAACGTAAGTGAGGACCGGCCCTGAAGATCCAGGGTTGCCCAGAGTGCGTAGCCCTGAGACATTTGCTAGAGTGTCTCGAAAGCGGAGAGGAGCTTGCCCCTTGCCTCGACTCATGATGGAAATCCAATTTCCAATACGTGTATTGCGGTTTTAATTGTAGAACTAGTATGGTGGCATGATATATGGTACCCATGCCGTCTATGATTTATATTTATGATTGAAATTGTTTTGACACTATACACTTATTATAGTATCAAATGATTTGTTTTAAACGTACCAAGAATGTTTGGCTATTATAAGGGAAAACCCTATCCTCCGGCTTGCGTTGCATTGTGTGATGGGACCCGGGTCTTACAATAGCTTCATTTTTCGAAAAAGCATTGCGTTGTTTATTCTATGCACTGGTATTCTTGGGAGGAAACCCGTTCCGTGTTATACAGCGTGGTCCCTTGAATTACTCTCTTTTAAAGTAAAGCTTTAAAAAAACTGTTTTAGTTCTCACACCAGTCACGTGACTGACCTGGAGTTTATTGTTTTAACCTAAACTCTGGGTGCACTTATTTTCGACACGGGCAGCTAGTAGTTTTAGTTTTGCAGATTTATATTCATAGGATCCTAGTTTACAGCTGGAATGATATCCGGAAAGCTCTGTATCCGTATATCACCTTCAGTTGTGTTTTATATTATTTTCCACTGCTATGTAATTTATTATAATCTCTGATATTTATCGAATGTAATTTATTCATTTATACTCTGTATATTCTTGTATCTGATGGAATTGTTGAAATAGCACTGAAATGTTCTTCTGTTTGTGTTCTGATTTGTCCTGTTCTCAAAACGATCAGGGATTTCGAACGGTCTAGATCGGTTTAACGACTGATTCGGATCGAGCGAAATTCCCGGCCGTCACAGTTAGTTTCTAATTTTATATATGATAAAGATGTGAATTTTTTTGTTAAAATATTTCGTTCAACACATGATAAGTTTCAACACATGAATATTCTCAACACATGAGTATCGTCCACACTTGACTATTTAATTTATTCAACACATGAATCTTTATTTTCCAAATTGGAATGAGGCCCAATCAATTACAATATATTGTTAATCATATGGATTCCATAGAACGCATGTATATAATAGCAATGATAAATAATCAACCATCATCCAAAGTGCACCTCACAACTGCATAAGCATTAAATATAAATAATTAACGCTTACACAGTCTATCGACCAATCGATCGACATACAACTAAATAATTGGGATTAGTGTACGCCAAATATCATCCCAACACCCATGTGGGGTTTCGAATCAACAAATTGGGCGATGTTTAAAATTTATCGTCCCAATCAATATTAGTCAAATGAGTGTACATAAACAAACCGTCCGATTTGTTTATAAATATTTATTGTATATACACGTTAAAAATTATATTTTTAACTATAAAATATTTATTCATTCCACATCACACAATCAATTTTTCACACCACACATCAATCAACAAACAAGTCATCCATGGTCTGTGGACGACGGGTGTCGGGTGCTACTAAGCACCGTTTTCATCCTAGTAAATATTTCAACTAAAAAACAAATTAAAAGTGAGGAGTTCTCACCTTGGGGTTCCACTCCGCCATTCTATAATTCTGAACGGTTCGAATTTGTCCAAAATTTCAATGTGATCTTTTTCCGCTGTTCATAGTAAAAATCACATTTTTATTATCACTACATGTACATAAAAATCCTATTTTTATTTCCACTTCACATATATAAAAATCGAATTTTTATTGCTACTTCATATATATAAAAATCGAATTTTTATTATCATACATATATAAAAATCACATATTTTTACCATGCTTCTTTTTATATAGAAATTATATTTTTATTTCGCTACAACTTATATATAAATCCCGTCTTTCTATATATAAAAATATCGAATTTCCTATATAAAAATATCGAACTTTCCTATATAAAAATATCGAACTTTCCTATAAGAAAAGACCATCTTTACTACGATAAAAATATAATCTTTACTATGATAAAAATATAACCTTTACTATGATAAACATATAACCTTTACTATAAGCTAAAAATCATATTTTTACTTCGCTATTATATATAAAAATCGTATTTTTATATTCTCTATCTTATAAAAATCATATTTTTAATTCGCTATAAGCAAAAAAATCATATTTTTTATCCCATATAATATAAAAATCGAATCTTTCTCAATATAAAAATACCATTTTCAGGTTCTAAAAATTCTATCTTTGTACTATCATTATATGTAAATAAACTGATTTTATTTAATCTATAAGAATTTATTTAAACTAAATAAATAAACCTTTCATGGGTTAAAAATCGTATTTTTTACTCTTCTAAAAATATAATCTTTCACGAATCAAAAATCTTAACTTT
Source organism: Allium sativum (assembly GCA_030737875.1). Taxonomy (NCBI): domain Eukaryota; kingdom Viridiplantae; phylum Streptophyta; class Magnoliopsida; order Asparagales; family Amaryllidaceae; genus Allium; species Allium sativum. The sequence goes on from CM060918.1 coordinate 848,421,772, forward strand.
TCTCTCGCTAATTACATATACAAAAATCAGAACTCTTCATTTTTAATTACACGAATAAATTAAAATAAAGACTCACGAGGGAGAAATGGTGAGGAAGGGCGGTGCCTGGAGCTTGGTGGAGTGTCGGAGGCGGCTGTTGGTGCTCTGGCGACGCGGCGGGGTTGCACAGGGCCAGCGGCGGTGGAATGGTGGGCCGGGGCGGTTTAGGGTTCAGATGGGGCTGCGTTCGATTTTAGGAAGGGGGCTCACGAAACGGGAGGAGGAGAGGGAACGGTGGAGGAGGAGGGAGGGAGGGTGCGGCGCCGGAGCACGGCGGTGGCGGTCCCCCCCCCCCCCCCACCTCGATCTCCCTTTCTCTTTTTTTTCGATTGAAAAGGTAAACGGGGGGACCTGAGAGAGTATATATAGAGAGAGATTTATTATTATTATTATTTAATTTAATTTCAGAAAGTACCTTTTTATTTTGAACTAGAAATCAAACCCACCGACTATTGTCCTTAGCTAATTACCCCCATTCCGAACACAACGGGATATGTATCGTAAGCTAACTCGATCGTTTCGATCAGTTTTCGTCAAAACCAAAATATAAATCTATATATTGAATTTGAACGCGCATTTCAATTTACCGAGACCACATACGAACTCTAAAAATTCCCCAAAAAAAAATTTCTCTCTTCGTATTGACGATACGGTTCTAATAAAACTAATTTCGTTAAATTCTGAGACCGTTAGAAAAATAGCCATTTTCTAGTTGATCGAAATTGACTGAAACTGTCAAAACACGTTTTCTTCTGCCATGCTCGCATATTGATTCAGAAAATTATGAATTTTGAAATCTAGCAAAAATTCGACATCCCTCATCCAAAAAAAGTGGTTTCGTCGAAAACGAAGGTCGTTTGCAAAATTTCCATTTTTATGGGCAAGAATTCCATAGCGACTATACTGAATTTTCAATTGGGCATAACTTTTTATCCCCGCTATGAAATTTTGATTTTTCGGATTCGTTGGAAAGATTTCTCAAATAGATTCTGATATTTTTGTTTCGCTAAAGTTCGGTTTATTTTGAATCCCGTACATTCATTTGAAATTTGAAATCGAATTTTCGAACTACGACGCCATTTTCAATTCCTTTTATAATTAAAAATAAATATTTATATTCTAACAACAATTCAAATAAATATATTCATTCTAATTCTATTCAAAATAAATTTCTCGTCATTATTATTTAAAATAATTCATTTTTAATATCTAAAATTCATTAAAATTGCCAAAATAAAATTTTTAAATTGGCTCGGATTTTCCGGGTTATTACAGGAATTGCGAATCTCAAGTTTTGATATAATTAGGACTATGGTAACTTTAATAGAAATGTATATTATTAGCGTTTACTGACCTCTGATACCAACTATTTGCAGAAAGTAAAAGAATAAACCATCCGTAAACAGAATAACAGGTTGTGAATTCAATATACTTTCCAAAATAACAGAAGCAGGCGGGCAAAAAGGAATTTAAAGTACAAACTGTTAAGTACAACGAAGCAGTCTGAGTAAAACATAGAAGATTATGAGAACGTGAAGTTGATCTACATGATGATGTTGGACGCTTAGGATAGAATAACAAAACCGCAGCTTTTGCCTACGATAGAAGAGAGGGAAAATTGACGTGCATAAAAAGGGGGAAAACAGTAGGAAAATAGTAAAATTGAGGAAGGGAGTATTACAATATGCAAAATAAAGCAGTGACAGCGCAACAAAGTCTGTTACTGGTAGATGCATAGGACCGTCCTTGAATTTTTAGCCTAAAGATAACAAATCCAATGCTAAGCATCGCCATGATCGAATTGCAGCAGTGCTCTACTTTAATGGCCATGGCTGTATATTTTAAACACAAATCCTGTAAAATGTCAAAATGAATACAAACGAATATATTCGTTTGTGCATACATCATATAAAAATGCGTAATAAAGTATAAAATAATATGCATAACTACAATGATGTGAAGAACAAAAGCAGGGTCAGTCTTAGTTTACTGAAAGGGAAATATGCCCCTTTTTAGGCTAAATTGCCTGTTTTAACATACCATTATTTGGAACTGGATGCATGCATACTTGGATTTTTGGGAAAGGGTCCGCTATTGAACATGTAAGTGGATTGAGCTTTGTGGCTAAAAGTACAAAAAAGTTGCAAGTCATTAAGTAATTATTTTTTATAAGTTGTTAAATCCCATAGAACATCAAAATGAATAAAAACGAACATGCTTGTATTGTGTATCTACATATATAAATGCAGAATAAAGTATATCCTATTTGATTTCATACTTGAACCATTAACTAGAAACCGAGAAAAAGAAAAACAATTAATTAAAAAAGTACCAATGAAATTAATGACGTTTCCAAAAATTGTACATGCATGCAGTAATATTGATGAAACCAAAAAGGTATGTATAAAAGCTTTCTGGAAATACATGATAACCTTTAAGCATGTAGACAGTAAATTACTTCAACTTCTAATTTGTACTACTTCTTTTGTTACCTATAGAGGAAGTTAAAGAATTCCATTCTTATTCTCATACCTTGAAACTTGATTTTTGTTGCATTAGTTAATTATGTTAGGCCAAAATTAGATATGCATATATGAGGACAATAGTCGAACTGTAAAAGAGAAAAACATAAAGTGTATATAAAAGCAATACAGGTTTGTATGAGAGCAATAGTCAGACTATCCAACAGCTTAACCGAAATAGACTAAAAATGTTTAATCATATAAATTATATATACTATTTGTATATGATATTGAATTTGAAGTGATTGGATTTTATCATATATACTATTCACATATGAATAATTCAGCGAAGATATATTATGTTCAAGGACAGAAATGTTAATAAATAGATTTAATTAAATAAGTGAAAATAATATATACTATTCATATATGATATACTTTGTCTATTCAAATAGACAAAAAATGTTTAATCATACAAATTTTATATACTATTCATATATGATATTGAATTTGAAATGATTTGATTTTATCATATATACTATTCATATATGAATAATTCAACGTTCTAAACACACGATATATTATGTTTAAGGACAGAAATGTTAATAAATAGATTTAATTAAATAAGTGAAATTTATATATACTATTCAAATAGAATATATCATGTGCGAAAGACATATGATATACTTTGTCTGTTCACGGCATACTTCTCACAGCGCGATTGGATTTGAAGTGATTTAATTAACTGATATTATTCATGTTGCTATTTTGAGGGCCATTTGTGCATTTTGCAAATTTTAATTTTGAACCAAATTTACTTTGACTAGAAACTATTCACAACTAATTTTTTTAATCATATACGCCATGTGAAATTCGCTATGATTAATTTTTTGAAGATGAAATGAGATGTAGCTCCTGTGCTTATGTTATGTAAATTTACTTTGGGATTTGTTCTTGACCACATAGTCAGGTTTATCATGGTAAAATGATGAGTGTTTAATGTTGACCAAGTATCAAAAATTGTGTGTCGGAAACATTCGTTGAACTGGGATTTGTGCACTGGATAAATGATGATACATATGAATTAAAATATATATATATATATATATATATATATATATATATATATATATATATATGAATCAATGTTGTTATAGCATCTCTAACATGGATAGTTTGATCATTGGTTAACCAGCATAACTCCACACACATGCGTGTGCACTTCGTGCAAACACACAAAACATCAATAGTAACAACAAACTTTTAGCTTAGATGGTGAGTTGGAAAAATCAACCTATTTTTTTGTCAATAATGTCTAAACAATCAATTTCCATAGTTAGTGAAAATAATAAAAATAATCGAAGTCTTGCAAATTCATGTAAAAGATTTGGAACGTGAAAATAATAAAAACAAAGTAAGAGTTTGGAAAATAATGTGTTTTGAAGCTGAGGAGAAAATTTTGAAATTGAGAAAGGAAGTGAAAAAAATGAAACCAAGACTCAAAGAAAATGAAAAGATAAATACAGAGGTTGAAGTAGAGAGACTCCATATAGTATATGATGCTGAATATGCCTTAGATCAACATACAGCTATGGAGAATGAAACTTAAAGCCAAAAAACGAAGGTCCACATACAAAATCAATGAAGAGACAAATTTTGAGCTTTATGGTCCACATTGAAACTAAAATAGACAGTATATTTTTATAGGTAGAAACAACAACTGAAATGGATGAAGACACATATTTAGATATGAGAGCCCAATATGAGGAAAATAACTTGGTAACTGAAAAGAATGAAGATAGAGCTATAGATGTTAAGCAGAAAAGTGCTTCCAATAAAGCAAGACCAACAAGAAGAAGAAAAAGAAATTTCTAAAATGGTGGAAAATAAATAAACAATTTGTAATGGCCCAGATCTTTACTGTCTAATTTAAACATTTAAAAATGGTTTTGAATGTCAATTTGGAATATAAATAACTTTGAATTCAATTATTTTGAATGTTATATTAATATAAATAATAATTTAATTTCGAAATAGTCAAAATATGTTAGATTTGAAGTTTTATATGAATTGGCATTATAAAAGGGTTTAATCCAGTTTATATTTGTATCAAATTAATGATTTCGTTTATTAAACGATGTTTGAACGTTTAATTTATAATTTAAAATGAGCTGGAACGTCGTGGTAATTCGTAGTTTTACGTTATGAACCTTAATTGAACATTCCGGATCCAATATAAATCGGAATTCTTTGAAACAAGAATCATCCGAATCTATTTAATCAATATTCCAATAAAAGAGAAAAATCAAGTTTTTATATTATAAATTGTTATTTATGTCCAAATTAATTTTTCAAAAGGGTCGTTATGGAATCGTTAACAAACCATCACGATTTATTTTATAATATAAAAAGGGTTTTTAAATAAATTTAAAATCGTTTAACTTAGAATTCGATATATTGAATTTAAAATCTAAACTAGTATATTTAAAGTTATATACCATTATATTTGAATATGTTTATGTTAATAATAATTTTTTAATATTAGAATTGTTTATATTATCTATATATATATATATATATATTATCGATTCAACATGTAATTTAAGAATAGTTAATTTTAAAATGACCTTGTTTTTCCAACGAAACTAATTTTATTAAAACTGTAATTATTATTTATTGTAAGATTTCCAGCTTCACGTCAATTGGATTTATTTTTTGATCGTGCGTGGTATAAATTGCGTACGGTTTAACCGTTTGAAATAAAAAATGATATTTTCACAGATGATCTCTGAAGTCAATGAAACTAGTTCCATTGTGTCCAAAATATTAAATTATTATATGATTTCCAATTTCGTTTCAACTGGAGCTCGTGTGTGTGCATACAAATTTTAAACCCCAAACGTTATGCTAAAAATATCATTAGTCTTTTCAGTAAAATATCGTTGGTTGTTTTCATAAAATATCGTCCGTCGCCTCATATAAATATCGTCAGTCAACTCATATTAAAATATCTGCAAAAATTCTTTCCTTGCATGTGCCATCTGAAATATCTGTTCCTCGCACATGCTCTACGTGTTTCTTTTAGATCGATCACAAATTTCATGTGCAAGAGCCTCAAAACGAAAAGAAAATCTCAAGAAAAATAACAAGACCATGTGCGGTCGTCTATATAGATGTACACACACACACACACATACACACACACACACACATATATATATATATATATATATATATATATTCTGTATAACCGGTGTACACCCCACGCTATCTCTGCATTTCAAGAGCAGAAACTGATCCCACATGTTACCCTATATTTTCTTAAAGGTCGGCTACCAATTATAATATAAAAATAGGGGCCATCTGCTTATATATACTCTGCTTTGTTCTACTTCTTCAAGCCTGTAAGGGCCCGTAACTTCCCCGGTAAGGAAAGCACGAATACTTTGAGAACAACACACAAATGAACGCAGACGAAAGAACATTTCATTGTTATTACAACAATTCCATCAGATACAAGAATATACAGAGTATAAATGAATAAATTACATTCGAAAAATATCAGAGATTACAATAAATTACATAGCAGCGGGAAAATATACAAAACACAACTGAAAGTGATACACGGATACAAAGCTTTCCGAGCACCGTTCCAGCTGTAAATCAGGACCCTGTGGATATAAATCTGCAAAACCAAAACTACTAGCTGCCCTTGTCGAAAATAAGGACACCCAGAGTTTAGGTTAAAACAATAAACTCCAGGTCAGTCATGTTACTGGTGTGAGAACTAAAACAGTTATTAATCTTTGTTTTTAAAGTTAGGTAAATCAAGGGACCACGCCGTATAACACGGAACGGGTTTCCTCCCAAGAATACCAGTGTAGAAAACAAACAGCGCAATGCTAAATAAAGAACAATGAAGCTATTATAAGACCCAGGTCCCATCACACAATGCAACGCAAGCCAGAGGATAGGGTTTTCCCTTATAATAGCCAAATATGCTTGATACGCGAAATTTCATCTTATATTATTACTATAAGTGAAGAAAACAACTTCAAATATAAATATATCAATCATAGACGGCATGGGCACCATATATCATGTCGCCAATACTAGGCTTTACAATCAAAACCGCAAAATGTCATATTTGGAAATGGGATTTCCTACATGGTGGCTCCTGATTCGAAAGATCGATCGCGTAGTGCCATCTCAACGGCTTACGTCTCGGCTAGAGAAAACACCGTAATGCACATCCGCACTTTTGGGAAATCGAGTATCACTGCGGCTTACGTCCCGGCGAGAGAAAACACCGCTTACCCTATCCTTCTGAGCACTAAGCTCAATCTCGGTCGACCGAATCCACGACACCACGAAGGTGCCCATCCACGAAAAAGCATACTAATCAAACCATCAGTTTACCACCATACCGGGGTGTGAGGCTCGCGAATCAACGCTATACACAAAGCCATGCTATATTAAAGCTGCGCTTTGATCATCATCCACCAAACTTTGCTTTTCAACAAAAGTCTGGATCACTGCATCTCAGCATGCCACACTATCAATCCATATCGTACCACTGATTTCTGCCAATATATAACCTCTGAGCTCATATGTCTCAGAGAAGGGCGTTAAGCAAGAGAATAAATTCTCCGCCGCCAAACAGATATATATTTAGCAGAGATCAACAAATACAATATAAAGGAATACAATGTCAGACACACCATCCATTTACAAGTCCGTTCTAGGTCTGAATGAAACAGGAGGCACTTTCCTCGCATATCCATCCATCTCCAAGTACGTCTGGACGACCGCCAACTATTTCCATCCTCTTGGGTGTACAGCCCAATCAGGATTGTCAGTAATTATCCAAACGATGTGAAGACTTCCGGTCTTCAACCACCGTCTTCATCTTCGACATCTCGTCGAATCGGTTATTCAGAATGGGTATAAACCCGGCCTTTCTGAATAACCCACGTATATGATAAACAAATGTTACACAAACACATCAAACGCCTCGTTCCAATTCAGAATATTCTTTTATTCACAAAATCACATTTTTAGGGAAAGGTTCCCATTAATTTTATCCAAGATAAATTCTTCTAAATTTATTCTTTAATCTTCCTTTGGATATCATTTCAAACCATATTATGGTTTTCCAAACTAGTCGGGATTAGCGAACCACACCGAAGTAATTATTATTTTATTTCCCAATCCCAACCTATATATCCCATGGAGAAAACTGGTAATACTCCACATCTAACACCACTGTGTTATCGGTAAAATTAATTAGCATTTCACGTTCAAATCTAATTAAAAATTTAACTATCGCTCTAGAGCAAAACTGGTGGTACTCCATTCTCGATCACCTTTCAGATTTGATAATTTAAATTATCAATTCTTTTTTTCAATCTAATTAAAGATTCATTAAAACTCCACTTAGTTTTAATCTTCTCAAAAATCGATATCTTGCCTTTAACTGGGTTAAAGAACCAATGTCTTCTAAAACACGATTCACGATAAACCCAAATCACATTTGACATTAAATACAAGGCTCTGAATAGAAATTATATCGGCTTATATTCAATATCAAATTCTGAAACCAACATATATCGTATTGGAAATAACGATATAAAATATATCTTTCAAATCCCCATAACAATATTTGTATAGTCACGAAATCCAACATCGAAATATCCCGAAGATAATTTCGATTCAACTCCAGTCCAATCCACGTATTGGGGGTATTGATCATTTTTAAAATCGCTTTCAAATTCCGTTTATTTATTTCAAAAATAAATTGATTTTAATTCTAGTTCAAAACTAGTTTATTTTGATAAAAATCTATTTTTATCTTTTCAAATGTGGAATTCTCCAGCTCAATTCTTTCCAATCCATATATTATGATTTTACACAAATTATAGATATTTTTAATAATTTTATCAAGGCCCGTACAGTCGATTTCCAACAACGGCCATCGAACTGCACTTACAGCGACTTTTTCGAATTTGATTTGGACATAACTCCAAATCCAACCGTTAGATTTCAAATTTCTAATATTCATTGGAAAGCTCTTTTCGATACAAACCCAACAGTTCCAGTTTTAGGAGAATCTGACGGTCGGATCTCCTGCAATGTCCGTTTGAAATAAATGGTCGACATTCACGAACTGCCGCGGCGCGGCGCGTTCTATTCAGGCCATTATATTATATATATTATATATATAATATATATTTCATCGATTTCTATTTAAAACGAATTTTATAAATCGTTTTAAATTCGTTTCTAAAACAATTCAACTTCTACATTCAATTTCAAATCGATTTGATTTCAATTCAACTCGAATTCATTTCCATTTTATTTAATTCGAATTCAAATTCGTTTCAATTCAATTCAAATTCAAATTCGTTTCAATTCAATTCAAATTGATTTCAATTTAATTTCGATTCGAATTCAATTAAATTTCAGTCCGTTTTCAATTCAACTTGAATTTGTTTTATATTCAATTCCATTCGAAGTCCTTTTATATTCAATTCAAATTCGTTTTCTTTTCAATTCGAATTTGCTATAATATTCATTTCAATTTGAATAAAATCGATATAAATATCGTTCACGTCAAAATGGCGCAAAACTAATCAACACGGCTTTATATTTTTCACAACTTCTTTATTCTATTCAACAAATGAATATTTTTCCCATTCAACACATGAATCTATATTTCTTTCGACACATGACTAATCTCAACACATGAGTGCTGTCAACACATCACTATTGTTGTTATGTAAAATATTTTATAAAACTATGGTATTTATCGTTTGATTTTCAATTAGACTTCAACCGTAAAGTAGTTCTAATTTTAAATGTGATAAAGATGTAAACTTCATTGTATAAAATATTTCACTCAACACATAATATTTTCAACTCAGGAATATCGTCAACACATGACTATTTTTATATTCAACACATGAATTTTCTTTTATAATATTCATTATTTTCCCGATTGGAATGAGGCCCAATCAATCACCATATAATGTTAATTATATGGATTTTCATACATCACACGTATATAATAGCATTGAAAAATAATCAACCATCAACCAAAGTGCACTACACTGTATAAGCATCAAATATAGATATCTAATGCTTATAACAGCCTGTCAATCAATCGATCGACATATTTAATCAATCAGGATGAGTGAACTTCAAATTTCATCCCAACACCCGTGTAGGGTTTCAAACAATCAAACACAGATTTTATTTGTGCAGTTGGGCGATGTGTAAAATTTATCGACCCAATCAATATCAGTCAAATCAGTGTATATAAACAAATCGGCCGATTTGTTTATAAATATTTATTTCTTCACTTTCACGTTAAACTTTATATTTTTAACGATAATATGTTTTATCCAAAATATGAATATTCTATTCGGTTCACTTACACAATAAAAATGGTATTTTTATTTTACTAACATATTTTAGAAAATTTCGGCGGCATAACGGCACGATACTAGAAACGGGACGAGGCCTAGCCTTATCCCCGGTCTAGTGAAGGCCCACGCCATTCACACATCAATCAGATTTATTCCATTTCACCAAACAATTCAATTCAAACCCAATAGACTAACCAACTACACAATCAAACAATTTAACAAACAAGCCATCCATGGTCTGTGGATGACGGGTGTCGGGTGCTACTAAGCACCGTCTGCATCCTAGTATATATATATAACTAGAAAAAAAGTATTTAGAGTGAGAAGTTCTCACCGAGGATTCCACTCCGCCGTGCTTTTCTTTTGAACTGCTGAACCGTCTGGATCTTCCCGCAATGTCAAAGCGATCTGTTTTCACGAAATTTATATTAAAAATCATATTTTTAATATCGCTATATATAATTTTATTTCGCTACATATATAAAAATCAAATTTTTATTTCTCTTTCTAGATGACAAAAATCGTATTTTTACTTCACTTTCAAGATAATGAAAATTATATTTTCCTTTCCATTATAATAAATAAAAATCGTATTTTAGATAAAAAGAATTCATACAAAAATCCCATTTTTAAAATCAAGGTTATTCAAATAAAAATCATATTTTTAATATGCCACTAGTATAAAAATTATATTTTTAACTTTTCTATATTGTAAAAATTATATTTTTACTCTTTCTATATTATAAAAATTATATTTTTATAATGCCATTCAACCGATAAAAATTCTATCTTTCTTACTATAAAATCTTTACTTTTCGTTATTGAAAATCTAATCTTTTCATAAATCAAAATCATATTTTTATGTCGTTAATAACCAAATCTTTTTGTTTATAAAAATCGAATCTTTACGCGAATAAAAATCTCATCTTTGTACGATTAAAAATCATATTTTTGACTAACTAAAAATCGTATTTTTACCTAAGTAAAAATCATATTTTTACATACATAAAAAAAATCATATTTTTATGTCATCTAAAATCAAACCTTTAAGCTAATAAAAAATCAAATCCGACACAGAAAAATCAAAGGAGGAAACCGAGAAATTAAATTCAGAGAACTCACAAAATTTAGGGTTTCGAATCAGAGACTGGAGTTCGTCGATGGTGGCTGGTGGAGTTGTTCGCAGGTGGGTGGGGGTTCGCCTGGGGCGGCGTGGTTCACGCAGGAAGGGAGGCGGCTGGTCAGGCGCGGGAAGTAGGTGCGGTTTCCCGATTTGAGGGCTTGAGCTGTCGAGCTACGCGAGAAGGAGGAGGCTCGAAAAGAGGAGATGACGGAGTGATAGAGAGGAAAGGATCGCCGGAGAGCGGCGATGTCCCGGCAGGGTGGGCGGCGGTCGATCAACGGCATGGAGGAGCGAGAATTTGACTTCGGGTTTTTATTTTATTTTTTTCTGATTTCGATTTATGAAGAGGGGAAAGGGGAAAAGGGAATATATATATTTATTATATTATTAATTTAATTTCCAACTAGGTTGACTTTTATTTCGAATCCCGACTCAAACCCAACGACTGTCGTCCCTAGCGTAATACCCCCATTCCGAACACAATGCGATATGTATCACAGGCCAATTCGACCGTTATGATCATTTTTCGTTTAATTTACATTTAAATCGCTATATTGAATTTTAAACGTACATTTCAAATTACCGGGGTCACATAACAACTCTATAAATTCCATAAAAATATTTTCTAGCTTCGTATTGACGATACGGTCCTAACAAAACTAGTTTCGTCGAATTCTGAGACCGTTGGAAAAATGGCCAATTTCCAGTCGATTAAAATCAACTGAAACTGGTCAAACGTGTTTTCCTTTGTCACGCTCACATATTGATTCAGAAAATTATGAAATTTGGGCTCTAACAATAATTTGATATCCCGGACCCAACAAAAGTGGTTTCGTCGAAATCCGAGGTCGTTTGCAAAATGTCCATTTTTAAGGGCCTGAATTCCATAGCGACTATTCAGGATTTTCAACTGGACATATCTTTTGACTCCCGCTATGAAATTTTGATTTGTCGGATTCGTTGGAAAGATATCATCAAATAGATCCTATTATTTTTGGTTTCACTAAAATCCGGATTGTTTTGCACCCGGTACATTCAATTGAAGTTTGAAATTGAATTATCGAACTACCGCGCCATTTTCAATTCTATTTATAATTATATATAAATATTATATTCTAACGACGACGTATATAATATATACGTTCGAATTATATTCAAAAATAAATTTCTCGTCGATATTATTTAAAATAATCTATTTTAAATATTCAAAATTTGCTAAAATCGCCAAAATAAAAATTTTAAACTGGCTCAGAATTTCCGGGTTGTTACAATCTTCCCCACTTAAAAACTTTTCGTCCCCGAAAAGGAACAAATTCCAAAGTGGTTTGATCAATCAGCTCTACGTTCGATCTGGCTTCCATTCTCCAACTTTTCAGTTTCTGAGAATTTTCAAATATTTCAAAAATTTGGCTAACACCCTAAATTTTGGAAAAATTTCGCCATAACCTCCCCTGCACCGGGAGCGTCAGGGAATTTCAAATAGCTTCCCCGGTCCTTCAGATCTCAAAAAGAAAAAGAAAAAGCCAAGCGGCTAGCCAATAGGCTCATAAAATCATCATCACCCAAACAAACAGTAAATTATGTAGTAAACATGTACCTATTTGTCGGGCAAACAAATTTTATTCTCTGGCTCTAGCCTCCTTGCTATGACCTGTTCAATAATATATATGTATATGCAAGCAAATGCGACCAAATTTCAATTATAAATCAATATTTGGCTCAATTAGGCTAATTGGCTAAAAATTAGCAAACAAATAAACAAACAACACAAACATCAATCAATTAGTGAATTAGAGTTTCAAATTCATAATTTTGATACATATACAAAAATCAGATTTTTGATGCCAAATCACAACAATGTGCTCTAGCTATATTAGTTTTGGTTCTCACACCAGCCTAATGGAAATATATAGATATCACACCTTCGTCACTCGAAAATAAATGCTGGTGATGGTATACTTCATCATCAGGACCATGTCCGGGCGACTAGAGTGTTACTCTATATCTATCTAATATATTAAAACTTCGAATATACGTTCATGACGCGTATATGCAAAACCTTTATATACTAGATTGTCCAAATTTAAAATAAATAAATATTCAAATACGTTTAAAATGGTTTAAATTTCAAAACAAAATTGTTTTCATTTGAAAATATATTCTTCACACTCGTTCTAGGATACTACTGATCCTATCTCTAACGAGTCATTCTAATTGGATATTACTAATCCAATATCCGATGAATTCTTTCGTATGGTTCTAATGTGTCTTGTTCTCGAGCTCTGTAAACCAAAGCTCTGATACCAATTGTAAGGGCCCGTAACTTCCCCGGTAAGGAAAGCACGAATACTTTGAGAACAACACACAAATGAACGCAGACGAAAGAACATTTCATTGTTATTACAACAATTCCATCAGATACAAGAATATACAGAGTATAAATGAATAAATTACATTCGATAAATATCAGAGATTACAATAAATTACATAGCAGCGGGAAAATATACAAAACACAACTGAAAGTGATACACGGATACAAAGCTTTCCGAGCACCGTTCCAGCTGTAAATCAGGACCCTGTGGATATAAATCTGCAAAACCAAAACTACTAGCTGCCCATGTCGAAAATAAGGGAACCCAGAGTTTAGGTTAAAACAATAAACTCCAGGTCAGTCATGTGACTGGTGTGAGAACGAAAACAGTTATTAATCTTTGTTTTTAAAGTTAGGTAAATCAAGGGACCACGCCGTATAACACGGAACGGGTTTCCTCCCAAGAATACCAGTGTAGAAAACAAACAGCGCAATGCTAAATAAAGAACAATGAAGCTATTATAAGACCCAGGTCCCATCACACAATGCAACGCAAGCCAGAGGATAGGGTTTTCCCTTATAATAGCCAAATATGCTTGATACGCGAAATTTCATCTTATATTATTACTATAAGTGAAGAAAACAACTTCAAATATAAATATATCAATCATAGACGGCATGGGTACCATATATCATGTCGCCAATACTAGGCTTTACAATCAAAACCGCAAAATGTCATATTTGGAAATGGGATTTCCAACATGGTGGCTCCTGATTCGAAAGATCGATCGCATAGTGCCATCTCAACGGCTTACGTCTCGGCTAGAGAAAACACCGTAATGCACATCCACACTTTTGGGAAATCGAGTATCACTGCGGCTTACGTCCCGATGAGAGAAAACACCGCTTACCCTATCCCTCTGAGCACTAAGCTCAATCTCGGTCGACCGAATCCACGACACCACGAAGGTGCCCATCCACGAAAAAGCATACTGATCAAACCATCAGTTTACCACCATACCGGGGTGTGAGGCTCGCGAGTCAATGCTATACACAAAGCCATGCTATATTAAAGCTGCGCTTTGATCATCATCCACCAAACTTTGCTTTTCAACAAAAGTCTGGATCACTGCATCTCAGCATGCCACACTATCAATCCATATCGTACCACTGATTTCTGCCAATATATAACCTCTGAGCTCATATGTCTCAGAGAACGGCATTAAGCAAGAGAATAAATTCTCCGCCGCCAAACAGATATATATTTAGCAGAGATCAACAAATACAATATAAAGGAATACAATGTCAGACACACCATCCATTTACAAGTCCGTTCTAGGTCTGAACGAAACCGGATGCACTTTCCTCGCATATCCATCCATCTCCAAGTACGTCTGGACGACCGCCAACTATTTCCATCCTCTTGGGTGTACAGCCCAATCAGGATCTTCAGTAATTATCCAAATGATGTGAAGACTTCCGGTCTTCAACCACCATCTTCATCTTCGACATCTCGTTGAATCAGTTATTCAGAATGGGTATAAACCCGGCCTTTCTGAATAACCCACGTATATGATAAACAAATGTTACACAAACACATCAAACGTCTCGTTCCAATTCAGAATATTCTTTTATTCACAAAATCACATTTTTAGGGAAAGGTTCCCATTAATTTTATCCAAGATAAATTCTTCTAAATTTATTCTTTAATCTTCCTTTGGATATCATTTCAAACCATATTATGGTTTTCCAAACTAGTCGGGATTAGCGAACCACACCGAAGTAATTATTATTTTATTTCCCAATCCCAACCTATATATCCCATGGAGAAAACTGGTAATACTCCACATCTAACACCACTGTGTTATCGGTAAAATTAATTACCATTTCACGTTCAAATCTAATTAAAGATTTAACTATCGCTCTGGAGCAAAACTGGTGGTACTCCATTCTCGATCACCTTTCAGATTTGATAATTTAAATTATCAATTCTTTTTTTCAATCTAATTAAAGATTCATTAAAACTCCACTTAGTTTTAATCTTCTCAAAAATCGATATCTTGCCTTTAACTGGGTTAAAGAACCAATGTCTTCTAAAACACGATTCACGATAAACCCAAATCACATTTGACATTAAATACAAGGCTCTGAATAGAAATTATATCGGCTTATATTCAATATCAAATTCTGAAACCAACATATATCATATTGGAAATAACGATATAAAATATATCTTTCAAATCCCCATAACAATATTTGTATAGTCACGAAATCCAACATCGAAATATCCCGAAGATAATTTCGATTCAACTCCAGTCCAATCCACGTATTGGGGGTATTGATCATTTTTAAAATCGCTTTCAAATTCCGTTTATTTATTTCAA
The DNA here is from genome assembly GCA_030737875.1 of Allium sativum. Taxonomy (NCBI): domain Eukaryota; kingdom Viridiplantae; phylum Streptophyta; class Magnoliopsida; order Asparagales; family Amaryllidaceae; genus Allium; species Allium sativum. Next base: position 848,437,518 of record CM060918.1, read on the forward strand.
AAATAAATTGATTTTAATTCTAGTTCAAAACTAGTTTATTTTGATAAAAATCTATTTTTATCTTTTCAAATGTGGAATTCTCCAGCTCAATTCTTTCCAATCCATATATTATGATTTTACACAAATTATAGATATTTTTAATAATTTTATCAAGGCCCGTACAGTCGATTTCCAACAACGGCCATCGAACTGCACATACAACGACCTTTTTCGAATTTGATTTGGACATAACTCCAAATCCAACCGTTAGATTTCAAATTTCTAATATTCATTGGAAATCTCTTTTCGATACGAACCCAACGGTTCCGGTTTTAGGAGAATCCGACGGTCGGATCTCCCGCAATGTCCGTTTGAAATAAATGGTCGACATTCACGAACTGCCGCGGCGCGGCGCGTTCTATTCAGGCCATTATATTATATATATTATATATATAATATATATATAATATATATTTCGTTGATTTCTATTTAGAACGAATTTTATAAATCGTTTTAAATTCGTTTCTAAAACAATTCAACTTCTACATTCAATTTCAAATCGATTTGATTTCAATTCAACTCGAATTCATTTCCATTTTATTTAATTCGAATTCAAATTCGTTTCAATTCAATTCAAATTCAAATTCGTTTCAATTCAATTCAAATTGATTTCAATTTAATTTCGATTCGAATTCAATTAAATTTCAGTCCGTTTTCAATTCAACTTGAATTTGTTTTATATTCAATTCCATTCGAAGTCCTTTTATATTCAATTCAAATTCATTTTCTTTTCAATTCGAATTTGCTATAATATTCATTTCAATTTGAATAAAATCGATATAAATATCGTTCACGTCAAAATGGCGCAAAGCTAATCAACACGGCTTTATATTTTTCACAACTTCTTTATTCTATTCAACAAATGAATATTTTTCCCATTCAACACATGAATCTATATTTCTTTCGACACACGACTAATCTCAACACATGAGTGCTGTCAACATATCACTATTGTTGTTATGTAAAATATTTTATAAAACTATGGTATTTATCATTTGATTTTCAATTAGACTTCAACCGTAAAGTAGTTCTAATTTTAAATGTGATAAAGATGTAAATTTCATTGTATAAAATATTTCACTCAACCCATAATATTTTCAACTCAGGAATATCGTCAACACATGACTATTTTTATATTCAACACATGAATTTTCTTTTATAATATTCATTATTTTCCCGATTGGAATGAGGCCCAATCAATCACCATATAATGTTAATTATATGGATTTTCATACATCACACGTATATAATAGCATTGAAAAATAATCAACCATCAACCAAAGTGCACTACACTATATAAGCATCAAATATAGATATCTAACGCTTATAACAGCCTGTCAATCAATCGATCGACATATTTAATCAATCAGGATGAGTGAACTTCAAATTTCATCCCAACACCCGTGTAGGGTTTCAAACAATCAAACACAGATTTTATTTGTGCAGTTGGGCGATGTGTAAAATTTATCGACCCAATCAATATCAGTCAAATCAGTGTATATAAACAAATCGGCCGATTTGTTTATAAATATTTATTTCTTCACTTTCACGTTAAACTTTATATTTTTAACGATAATATGTTTTATCCAAAATATGAATAATCTATTCGGTTCACTTACACAATAAAAATGGTATTTTTATTTTACTAACATATTTTAGAAAATTTCGGCGGCATAACGGCACGATACTAGAAACGGGACGAGGCCTAGCCTTATCCCCGGTCTAGTGAAGGCCCACGCCATTCACACATCAATCAGATTTATTCCATTTCACCAAACAATTCAATTCAAACCCAATAGACTAACCAACTACACAATCAAACAATTTAAAAAACAAGCCATCCATGGTCTGTGGATGACGGGTGTCGGGTGCTACTAAGCACCGTCTGCATCCTAGTATATATATATATAACTAGAAAAAAAGTATTTAGAGTGAGAAGTTCTCACCGAGGATTCCACTCCGCCGTGCTTTTCTTTTGAACTGCTGAACCGTCTGGATCTTCCCGCAATGTCAAAGCGATCTGTTTTCACGAAATTTATATTAAAAATCATATTTTTAATATCGCTATATATAATTTTATTTCGCTACATATATAAAAATCAAATTTTTATTTCTCTTTCCAGATGACAAAAATCGTATTTTTACTTCACTTTCAAGATAATGAAAATTATATTTTCCTTTCCATTCTAATAAATAAAAATCGTATTTTAGATAAAAAGAATTCATACAAAAATCCCATTTTTAAAATCAAGGTTATTCAAATAAAAATCATATTTTTAATATGCCACTAGTATAAAAATTATATTTTTAACTTTTCTATATTGTAAAAATTATATTTTTACTCTTTCTATATTATAAAAATTATATTTTTATAATGCCATTCAACCGATAAAAATTCTATCTTTCTTACTATTAAAATCTTTACTTTTCGTTATTGAAAATCTAATCTTTTCATAAATCAAAATCATATTTTTATGTCGTTAATAACCAAATCTTTTTGTTTATAAAAATCGAATCTTTACGCGAATAAAAATCTCATCTTTGTACGATTAAAAATCATATTTTTGACTAACTAAAAATCGTATTTTTACCTAAGTAAAAATCATATTTTTACATACATAAAAAAAAAAATCATATTTTTATGTCATCTAAAATCAAACCTTTAAGCTAATAAAAAATCAAATCCGACACAGAAAAATCAAAGGAGGAAACCGAGAAATTAAATTCAGAGAAATCACAAAATTTATGGTTTCGAATCAGAGACTGGAGTTCGTCGATGGTGGCTGGTGGAGTTGTTCGCAGGTGGGTGGGGGTTCGCCTGGGGCGACGTGGTTCACGCAGGAAGGGAGGCGGCTGGTCAGGCGCGGGAAGGAGGTGCGGTTTCCCGATTTGAGGGCTTGAGCTGTCGAGCTACGCGAGAAGGAGGAGGCTCGAAAAGAGGAGATGACGGAGTGATAGAGAGGAAAGGATCACCGGAGAGCGGCGATGTCCCGGCAGGGTGGGCGGCGGTCGATCAACGGCATGGAGGAGCAGGAATTTGACTTCGGGTTTTTATTTTATTTTTTTCTGATTTCGATTTATGAAGAGGGGAAAGGGGAAAAGGCAATATATATATTTATTATATTATTAATTTAATTTCCAACTATGTTGACTTTTATTTCGAATCCCGATTCAAACCCAACGACTGTCGTCCCTAGCGTAATACCCCCATTCCGAACATAATGCGATATGCATCACAGGCCAATTCGACCGTTATGATCATTTTTCGTTTAATTTACATTTAAATCGCTATATTGAATTTTAAACGTACATTTCAAATTACCGGGGTCACATAACAACTCTATAAATTCCATAAAAATATTTTCTAGCTTCGTATTGACGATACGGTCCTAACAAAACTAGTTTCGTCGAATTCTGAGACCGTTGGAAAAATGGCCAATTTCCAGTCGATTAAAATCCACTGAAACTGGTCAAACGCGTTTTCCTTTGTCACGCTCACATATTGATTCAGAAAATTATGAAATTTGGGCTCTAACAATAATTTGACATCCCGGACCCAACAAAAGTGGTTTCGTCGAAATCCGAGGTCGTTTGCAAAATGTCCATTTTTAAGGGCCTGAATTCCATAGCGACTATTCAGAATTTTCAACTGGACATATCTTTTGATTCCCGCTATGAAATTTTGATTTGTCGGATTCGTTGGAAAGATATCATCAAATAGATCCTATTATTTTTGGTTTCACTAAAATCCGGATTGTTTTGCACCCGGTACATTCAATTGAAGTTTGAAAATGAATTATCGAACTACCGCGCCATTTTCAATTCTATTTATAATTATATATAAATATTATATTCAAACGACGACGTATATAACATATACGTTCGAATTATATTCAAAATAAATTTCTCGTCGATATTATTTTTAATCTGTTTTAAATATTCAAAATTCGCTAAAATCGCCAAAATAAAAATTTTAAACTGGCTTAGAATTTCCGGGTTGTTACAATCTCCCCCACTTAAAACTTTTCGTCCCCGAAAAGGAACAAAGTCGAAAGTGGTTTGATCAATCAGCTCTACGTTCGATCTGGCTTCCATTCTCCAACTTTTCAGTTTCAGAGAATTTTCAAATATTTCAAAAATTTGGCTAACACCCTAAATTTTGGAAAAATTTCGCCATAACCTCCCCTGCACCGGGAGCATCGGGGAATTTCAAATAGCTTCCCCGGTCCTTCAGATCTCAAAAAGAAAAAGAAAAAGCCAAGCGGCTAGCCAATAGGTACATAAAATCATCATCACCCAAACAAACAGTAAATTATGTAGTAAACATGTACCTATTTGTCGGGCAAACAAATTTTATTCTCTGGCTCTAGCCTCCTTGCTATGACCTGTTCAATAATATATATGTATATGCAAGCAAATGCGACCAAATTTCAATTATAACTCAATATTTGGCTCAATTAGGCTAATTGGCTAAAAATTAGCAAACAAATAAACAAACAACACAAACATCAATCAATTAGTGAATTAGAGTTTCAAATTCATAATTTTGATACATATACAAAAATCAGATTTTTGATGCCAAATCACAACAATGTGTTCTAGCTATATTAGTTTTGGTTCTCACACCAGCCTAATGGAAATATATAGATATCACACCTTTGTCACTCGAAAATAAATGCTGGTGATGGTATACTTCATCATCAGGACCATGTCCGGGCGACTAGAGTGTTACTCTATATCTATCTAATATATTAAAACTTCGAATATACGTTCATGACGCATATATGCAAAACCTTTATATACTAGATTGTCCAAATTTAAAATAAATAAATATTCAAATACGTTTAAAATGGTTTAAATTTCAAAACAAAATTGTTTTCATTTGAAAATATACTCTTCACACTCGTTCTAGGATACTACTGATCCTATCTCTAACGAGTCATTCTAATTGGATATTACTAATCCAATATCCGATGAATTCTTTCGTATGGTTCTAATGTGTCTTGTTCTCGAGCTCTGTAAACCAAAGCTCTGATACCAACTGTAAGGGCCCGTAACTTCCCCGGTAAGGAAAGCACGAATACTTTGAGAACAACACACAAATGAACGCAGACGAAAGAACATTTCATTGTTATTACAACAATTCCATCAGACACAAGAATATACAGAGTATAAATGAATAAATTACATTCGATAAATATCAGAGATTACAAACAATTACATAGCAGCGGGAAAATATACAAAACACAACTGAAAGTGATACACGGATACAGAGCTTTCCGAGCACCATTCCAGCTGTAAATCAGGACCCTGTGGATATCTGCAAAACCAAAACTACTAGCTGCCCGTGTCGAAAATAAGGGCACGCAGAGTTTAGGTTAAAACAATAAACTCCAGGTCAGTCATGTGACTGGTGTGAGAACTAAAACAGTTATTAATCTTTGTTTTTAAAGTTAGGTAAATCAAGGGACCACGCCGTATAACACGGAACGGGTTTCCTCCCAAGAATACCAGTGCAGAAAACAAACAGCGTAATGCTAAATAAAGAACAATGAAGCTATTATAAGACCCAGGTCCCATCACACAATGCAACGCAAGCCAGAGGATAGGGTTTTCCCTTATAACAGCCAAATATGCTTGATACGCGAAATTTCATCTTATATTATTACTATAAGTGAAGAAAACAACTTCAAATATAAATATATCAATCATAGACGGCATGGGTACCATATATCATGTCGCCAATACTAGGCTTTACAATCAAAACCGCAAAATGTCATATTTGGAAATGGGATTTCCAACATGTTGGCTCCTGATTCGAAAGATCGATCGCGTAGTGCCATCTCAACGGCTTACGTCTCGGCTAGAGAAAACACCGTAATGCGCATCCGCACTTTTGGGAAATCGAGTATCACTGCGGCTTACGTCCCGACGAGAGAAAACACCGCTTACCCTATCCCTCTGAGCACTAAGCTCAATCTCGGTCGACCGAATCCACGACACCACGAAGGTGCCCATCCGCAAAAAAGCATACTGATCAAACCATCAGTTTACCACCATACCGGGGTGTGAGGCTCGCGAATCAACGCTATACACAAAGCCATGCTATATTAAAGCTGCGCTTTGATCATCATCCACTAAACTTTGCTTTTCAACAAAAGTCTGGATCACTGCATCTCAGCATGCCACACTATCAATCCATATCGTACCACTGATTTCTGCCAATATATAACCTCTGAGCTCATATGTCTCAGAGAAGGGCGTTAAGCAAGAGAATAAATTCTCCGCCGCCAAACAGATATATATTTAGCAGAGATCAACAAATACAATATAAAGGAATACAATGTCAGACACACCATCCATTTACAAGTCCGTTCTAGGTCTGAACGAAACCGGAGGCACTTTCCTCGCATATCCATCCATCTCCAAGTACGTCTGGACGACCGCCAACTATTTCCATCCTCTTGGGTGTACAGCCCAATCAGGATCGTCAGTAATTATCCAAACGATGTGAAGACTTCCGGTCTTCAACCACCATCTTCATCTTCAACATCTCGTCGAATCGGTTATTCAGAATGGGTATAAACCCGGCCTTTCTGAATAACCCACGTATATGATAAACAAATGTTACACAAACACATCAAACGCCTCGTTCCAATTCAGAATATTCTTTTATTCACAAAATCACATTTTTAGGGAAAGGTTCCCATTAATTTTATCCAAGATAAATTCTTCTAAATTTATTCTTTAATCTTCCTTTGGATATCATTTCAAACCATATTATGGTTTTCCAAACTAGTCGGGATTAGCGAACCACACCGAAGTAATTATTATTTTATTTCCCAATCCCAACCTATATATCCCATGGAGAAAACTGGTAATACTCCACATCTAACACCACTGTGTTATCGGTAAAATTAATTACCATTTCACATTCAAATCTAACTAAAGATTTAACTGTCGCTCTGGAGCAAAACTGGTGGTACTCCATTCTCGATGGCCTTTCAGATTTGATAATTTAAATTATCAATTCTTTTTTTCAATCTAATTAAAGATTCATTAAAACTCCACTTAGTTTTAATCTTCTCAAAAATCGATATCTTGCCTTTAACTGGGTTAAAGAACCAATGTCTTCTAAAACACGATTCACGATAAACCCAAATCACATTTGACATTAAATACAAGGCTCTGAATAGAAATTATATCGGCTTATATTCAATATCAAATTCTGAAACCAACATATATCGTATTGGAAATAACGATATAAAATATATCTTTCAAATCCCCATAACAATATTTGTATAGTCACGAAATCCAACATCGAAATATCCCGAAGATAATTTCGATTCAACTCCAGTCCAATCCACGTATTGGTGGTATTGATCATTTTTAAAATCGCTTTCAAATTCCGTTTATTTATTTCAAAAATAAATTGATTTTAATTCTAGTTCAAAACTAGTTTATTTTGATAAAAATCTATTTTTATCTTTTCAAATGTGGAATTCTCCAGCTCAATTCTTTCCAATCCATATATTATGATTTTACACAAATTATAGATATTTTTAATAATTTTATCAAGGCCCGTACAGTCGATTTCCAACAACGGCCATCGAACTGCACTTACAGCGACCTTTTTCGAATTTGATTTGGACATAACTCCAAATCCAACCATTAGATTTCAAATTTCTAATATTCATTGGAAAGCTCTTTTCGATACGAACCCAACGGTTCCGGTTTTAGGAGAATCTGACGGTCGGATCTCCCGCAATGTCCGTTTGAAATAAATGGTCGACATTCACGAACTGCCGCGGCGCGGCGCGTTCTATTCAGGCCATTAAATTATATATATTATATATAATATATATAATATATATTTCGTCGATTTCTATTTAAAACGAATTTTATAAATCGTTTTAAATTCGTTTCTAAAACAATTCAACTTCTACATTCAATTTCAAATCGATTTGATTTCAATTCAACTCGAATTCATTTCCATTTTATTTAATTCGAATTCAAATTCGTTTCAATTCAATTCAAATTCAAATTCGTTTCAATTCAATTCAAATTGATTTCAATTTAATTTCGATTCGAATTCAATTAAATTTCAGTCCGTTTTCAATTCAACTTGAATTTGTTTTATATTCAATTCCATTCGAAGTCCTTTTATATTCAATTCCAATTCGTTTTCTTTTCAATTCGAATTTGCTATAATATTCATTTCAATTTGAATAAAATCGATATAAATAACATTCACGCCAAAATGGCGCAAAACTAATCAACTCGGCTTTATATTTTTCACAACTTCTTTATTCTATTCAACAAATGAATATTTTTCCCATTCAACACATGAATCTATATTTCTTTCGACACACGACTAATCTCAACACATGAGTGCTGTCAACACATCACTATTGTTGTTATGTAAAATATTTTATAAAACTATGGTATCTATCGTTTGATTTTCAATTAGACTTCAACCGTAAAGTTGTCCTAATTTTAAATGTGATAAAGATGTAAATTTCATTGTATAAAATATTTCACTCAACACATAATATTTTCAACTCAGGAATATCGTCAACACATGACTATTTTTATATTCAACACATGAATTTTCTTTTATAATATTCATTATTTTCCCGATTGGAATGAGGCCCAATCAATCACCATATAATGTTAATTATATGGATTTTCATACATCACACGTATATAATAGCATTGAAAAATAATCAACCATCAACCAAAGTGCACTACACTGTATAAGCATCAAATATAGATATCTAACGCTTATAACAGCCTGTCAATCAATCGATCGACATATTTAATCAATCAGGATGAGTGAACTTCAAATTTCATCCCAACACCCGTGTAGGGTTTCAAACAATCAAACACAGATTTTATTTGTGCAGTTGGGCGATGTGTAAAATTTATCGACCCAATCAATATCAGTCAAATCAGTGTATATAAACAAATCGGCCGATTTGTTTATAAATATTTATTTCTTCACTTTCACGTTAAACTTTATATTTTTAACGATAATATGTTTTATCCAAAATATGAATATTCTATTCGGCTCACTTACACAATAAAAATGGTATTTTTATTTTACTAACATATTTTAGAAAATTTCGGCGGCATAACGGCACGATACTAGAAACGGGACGAGGCCTAGCCTTATCCCCGGTCTAGTGAAGGCCCACGCCATTCACACATCAATCAGATTTATTCCATTTCACCAAACAATTCAATTCAAGCCCAATAGACTAACCAACTACACAATCAAACAATTTAACAAACAAGTCATCCATGGTCTGTGGATGACGGGTGTCGGGTGCTACTAAGCACCGTCTGCATCCTAGTATATATATATATAACTAGAAAAAAAGTATTTAGAGTGAGAAGTTCCCACCGAGGATTCCACTCCGCCGTGCTTTTCTTTTGATTTGTTGAACCGTCTGGATCTTCCCGCAATGTCAAAGCGATCTGTTTTCACGAAATTTATATTAAAAATCATATTTTTAATATCGCTATATATAATTTTATTTCGCTACATATATAAAAATCAAATTTTTATTTCTCTTTCTAGATGACAAAAATCGTATTTTTACTTCACTTTCAAGATAATGAAAATTATATTTTCCTTTCCATTCTAATAAATAAAAATCATATTTTAGATAAAAAGAATTCATACAAAAATCCCATTTTTAAAATCAAGGTTATTCAAATAAAAATCATATTTTTAATATGCCACTAGTATAAAAATTATATTTTTAACTTTTCTATATTGTAAAAATTATATTTTTACTCTTTCTATATTATAAAAATTATATTTTTATAATGCCATTCAACCGATAAAAATTCTATCTTTCTTACTATTAAAATCTTTACTTTTCTTTATTGAAAATCTAATCTTTTCATAAATCAAAATCATATTTTTATGTCGTTAATAACCAAATCTTTTTGTTTATAAAAATCGAATCTTTACGCGAATAAAAATCTCATCTTTGTACGATTAAAAATCATATTTTTGACTAACTAAAAATCGTATTTTTACCTAAGTAAAAATCATATTTTTACATACATAAAAAAAAAATCATATTTTTATGTCATCTAAAATCAAACCTTTAAGCTAATAAAAAATCAAATCCAACACAGAAAAATCAAAGGAGGAAACCGAGAAATTAAATTCAGAGAACTCACAAAATTTAGGGTTTCGAATCAAAGACTGGAGTTCTTCGATGGTGGCTGGTGGAGTTGTTCGCAGGTGGGTGGGGGTTCGCCTGGGGCGGCGTGGTTCACGCAGGAAGGGAGGCGGCTGGTCAGGCGCGGGAAGGAGGTGCGGTTTCCCGATTTGAGGGCTTGAGCTGTCGAGCTACGCGAGAAGGAGGAGGCTCGAAAAGAGGAGATGACAGAGTGATAGAGAGGAAAGGATCGCCGGAGAGCGGCGATGTCCCGGTAGGGTGGGCGGCGGTCGATCAACGGCATGGAGGAGCAGGAATTTGACTTCGGGTTTTTATTTTATTTTTTTCTGATTTCGATTTATGAAGAGGGGAAAGGGGAAAAGGGAATATATATATTTATTATATTATTAATTTAATTTCCAACTAGGTTGACTTTTATTTCGAATCCCGTTTCAAACCCAACGACTATCGTCCCTAGCGTAATACCCCCATTCCGAACACAATGCGATATGTATCACAGGCCAATTCGACCGTTATGATCATTTTCGTTTAATTTACATTTAAATCGCTATATTGAATTTTAAACGTACATTTCAAATTACCGGGGTCACATAACAACTCTATAAATTCCATAAAAATATTTTCTAGCTTCGTATTGACGATACGGTCCTAACAAAACTAGTTTCGTCGAATTCTGAGACCGTTGGAAAAATGGCCAATTTCCAGTCGATTAAAATCAACTAAAACTGGTCAAACGCGTTTTCCTTTGTCACGCTCACATATTGATTCAGAAAATTATGAAATTTGGGCTCTAACAATAATTTGACATCCCGGACCCAACAAAAGTGGTTTCGTCGAAATCCGAGGTCGTTTGCAAAATGTCCATTTTTAAGGGCCTGAATTCCATAGCAACTATTCAGAATTTTCAACTGGACATATCTTTTGATTCCCGCTATGAAATTTTGATTTGTCGGATTCGTTGGAAAGATATCATCAAATAGATCCTATTATTTTTGGTTTCACTAAAATCCGGATTGTTTTGCACCCGGTACATTCAATTGAAGTTTGAAATTGAATTATCGAACTACCGCGCCATTTTCAATTCTATTTATAATTATATATAAATATTATATTCTAACGACGACGTATATAATATATACGTTCGAATTATATTCAAAAATAAATTTCTCGTCGATATTATTTAAAATAATCTATTTTAAATATTCAAAATTCGCTAAAATCGCCAAAATAAAATTTTTAAACTGGCTCAGAATTTCCCGGTTGTTACAAAGCCTCAACTCCATTATAAACAAATTCAGCTGCCTAAACTATTTAAATACTCGTTCTTTCCTCTTCATTGTACCAAACTCAAAGCAATGAAACCCTATTGTTCTTCTACTTCAAAAAGAAATTTTGTGACTTTATTTAAAAAGCCACTTTATAAAACCTTTCTTTTTTTATTTAGTGAGTCCATGGGTTTGAGATCATCTTCCTGATAAAATCTTATAAGACCCGTTCACTATTCTGGTCTCCCCTTATTTATCCAACAATGAACTAGGTCATGCTACAACAAATTCAGATTGTCTTACTGCAACGGGAAGGATGACACGGGTTTTAGTGGATCAAAAGCCTCTTCTTTAAATCTATAAGTGTAAACCCGTGCTACGCACACGGGTTGCAGACAATTCTGTGTGCATAATATTTAATAGTTTATTTTAGGCTTAAATATCACTAGTAGATGTGAACGAATTAAGATTGGAGTGACAAAGGAAAAAGCGCGATAACAAGCTAAGGGTGTGTTTAAGTGTAACGCAAGCGGGGTATTATAGATGGGTATTTTAGTTAGAGGAAAATGCATTTGTGGGTTTAAGAGGATCAATTTTTTTATTTAAATAATTTATTATTTGTTTATAATAAATAATAAGTATCATTAATTTACACAAATAAATAAATAAATTAAAAATTAAAAAATTATTAATTATTATGATTTAGGTCAAACCAACTGCAGTTCGTAGAGCATTTCAATACGATCGCAATGCAAAAAAGTGTAATAACCCGAAAATCCGAGCCAATTTAAATTTTTTATTTTGGCAATTTTAGGGAATTTTGATTATTTAAAATGAATTATTTTATATAATAACGACTAAAAATTTATTTTGAATAGAATTCAAACGTATACTTTATATAGATCGTCGTTAGAATATAAATATTTATTTATATATATAAAAGGAATTGAAAATGGCGCGGTAGTTCGATAATTCAATTTCAAAATTCAAATGAATGTACAGGATTCAAAATAAACCGGATTTTAGTGAAACCAAAAATATTTGAATCTAATCGAGAATATCTTTCCAACAAATCCGAGAAATCAAAATTTCACAGCGGGAATCAAAAGACATGTCCAGTTGAAATTTCAGAATTGTCGCTATGGAATTCGGGCCCTTAAAAATGGAAATTTTGCAAATGACCTCGGATTTCGACGAAACCACTTTTGTTGGATCCGTGATGTCAAGTTATTGCTAGGCTTCAAATTTCATAGTGTTTCGAATCAATATTTGAGCGTGGCAAAGGAAAACGCGTTTGACCAGTTTTAGTTGATTTTAATCGACTGGAAAATGGCCATTTTTCGAACGGTCTCGAAATTTGACGAAATTAGTTTTGTTAGGACCGTATCGTCAATACGAAGCTAGAAATTATTTTTCTAGAATTTTTAGAGTCGGTATGTGGCCCCGGCAAATTAAAATGTACATTTGAATTCAATATATATTGATTCATATTTTAATTTAAAGAAAAACAGATCAAAACATTATAATTGAGGTACGATGCTTATCCCATTGTGTTCGGAATGGGGGTAATTAGCTAGGGGCGACAGTCGTTGGGTTTGAAAAGGGGTTTGAATAAAAATCACCTTTATGAAATTCAAATTAAAATAAATAATAAAATATATATATATTTATAAACCTCTCCACCACCCCCCCTTATCTCTCGTTCAAAGGTCAACCAGGAGGAAAAATTAAAAAAAAAACCGATCGCTTTTCAACCAGACCTCGGCGCCCACACTCCCGTCGCCGCCTCCAGGCGCGCACCGCCGCCTCCGCTCCACGCCACCTGCCACCGTCGATTGACTGGCGCTCCCCCTCCACTTCTCCTCCTCTCTCCTTCTTCAATCTCCAATCCCCCAATCGAAGAAGCCAGCCCGTTCGAACGGAAATCGAGGCACGTCAGGGAGTTCGAGTTCATCACTAAGGCGTGGCGCAGGTGGAGCATCTCGACGGCTTCACGGTGGCACACTCCGATTCTGGTCCGACGCAATATGGAGGTGGCGCAGGCGGTTTTCCCAGTCGAGGGTTTTAGGGTCAACGGTGGGTTCATGTGCGTGCTTCTACCTGGAGCAATTAGACGGGAAGATGACAGTGAGTTTCTAATTTTATTTTGTTTAGTTTGATTAATTCAAAAATCTTGTTTCTATAGGTATAAATAGCATTATTTTTATAAATATGAACTACATTATTTTAAAATAAAATAGCCTTTTTAAAAAAAGAAGAAATATACTTTGTTTTGGAACAGAAGAAAAATACTTTGTTTTGAAATAGAAGAAATATACTTTGTTTTAAAATAAGATTAGCGTGTTTTTAAAATAGGAGGATAAAAATAGTTTGAATAAAAAAAATATGGTTTTTAAAATATATAGAACAGTATAAAAAGAAATTAGCATTGATTTAAAAATAGGATTTTTAAATAGTTCTGGCGCTATTAAAAATATGATTTTTATATAACAAGGAATATAAAAATATTATTTTCATACAAGTGGCAAATTAAAAGTAGGATTTTTATAGAGAAATCTTCGTATAAAGAAGCAGAGATATAAAAATGTGATTTTTATTTTTGAACAGCGTGAAAATAACTGCATTGGAATTTCAAACAGATCTAGACGGTTCAGCAGTTCAAAAGCAAAGCACGGCGGAGTGGAACCCTCTGTGAGAACTTCTCAACTTTAATTTAATTTATTTCTAGTTTGAAATACATACTAGGATGTAGACGGTGTTTAGTAGCACCCGACACCCGTTGTCCACAGACCATGGACGACTTGTATGCTTGCTTGTATGATTTTGATGTGTAGTTGATCGCGTGATGTGATGTGAAATGAAATAAAATGTTTATATAGATAAAAATATTTTACAGTTAAAAATAGAATTTTAAACGTGTATATTAAATGAAATAAATAAATATAAAAAAATCGGACGATTTGTTTATATACACACATTTGACTGATATTGATTCGGACGATAAATTTTACACATCACCCAACTGCACAAACAAAATCTGTGTTTGATTGTTTGAAACCCCACCCGGGTATTGGGGTGATATATGACATACACTAATCCCAAAAATTAGTTGTATGTCGATCGATTGATTGACAGACTGTTTTGAGCGTTAAATATTTATGTTTGATGCTTATACAGTGTAGAATGCACTTTGGATGATGGTTGATTATTGGTCATTGTTGATATATACATGCGTTGTATGGAAATCCATAGAAATAAAATCAATGGTAATTGATTGGGCCTCATTCTAGTTTTGAAATAGAAATATTTGAAATAAAATATTGAAATAAAATATTTGAATAGAAATATTTGAATAGAAATATTTGGAAAAGAAATATTTGAAATAGAATATTTGAAAACAGAAATATATGAAGCCGTGTTGATCAGATTGACGCCATTTTGACGTGAACGATATTTATATCGATTTTATTCATTTTATAATGAATATCGAAAGTGATTTCAAAATCTGATATTTTGAATAGAATAGAAATTCGAATTGAAATTGAATAGAAATGAATTAGAATTGAAATTGAGTAGAAATGAATTCGAATTGAAATTTAATTGAATTGAAAATGAACTGAAATTGTATTAGAAATCAATTTGAATCGAAGTCAATTTGAAATGAATTTAAAACGAATTGATATTGGAAAATTCAATTTTGATTTGAATTTGAAAAGAAAGTTGAAATCGTTTTGAAAATGGATTTAAAACGATTTATAAAATACGTTTTAAAAGGTAATCGACGAAGTATATATTATATATATTATATATATTATATAATGGCCTGAATAAAACGCGCCGCGCTGCGGTAGTTCGTGAATTTCGTCCATTGCTTCGAATGGATATTGCGGGAGATCCGACCGTCGGATTCTCCTAAAACTGGAACCGTTGAGTTCGTATCGAAAAGAGATTTCCAATGGATATTAGAAATTTGAAATCTAACGGTTGGATTTGGAATTATGTCCAAATCAAATTTGGAAAAGGTCGCTGTAAATGCAGTTCGATGGTCGTGGATGGAAATCGACTGTACGGGCCTTGATAAAATTATTAAAAATAGTAATAATTTATGTAAAATCATAAGAAATGATTTGTGAAGAATTGGGATGAAAAACTCCAAATTTGAGAAGATAAAAATAGATTTTTATCGAAATGAACTAGAATTATAATTTATTTATTTTTGAAATAAATAAATTGAATTTGAAAAGGGTTTTAAAAGTAACCAGAATTTTCAATAATTGAATTGGAATGGATTTGAATCGAAATTGTCTATGGAATATTTCGATGTTGAATTTCGTGATTATATAGATGTTGTTATGGAAATTTGAAAGATATATATATCGTTATTTCCAATACGAAATTTGTTAGTCATAGAATTTTATATTGAATATAAGCCGATATATTTTCTATTCTGAGCCTTGTATTTAATATCAAATGTGATTTGGGTTTGTCGTGAATGGTGTCTTCATTAACTCTGTTCTTAAACCCAATTGAGAAAAAGATTAAATCTTTTTATTTAGATTTAATGAAGTGCACCAATTAAATAATATTTAATTGGAATTGAATTGTTATTGATTTTTGGGTTTATCATGAACAGTGTTTTAAATAACACTTGTTCTTTAACCCGATAATTAATGGAATGTGATTTTAGGTTGTCGTGAACGGTATCTTCAATAATACTGTCCTTAGACCTAAAAAGGAGTTAAGAAAATCAGAAACTAACTGGAGGTTAGTTAAGCATAATGGTTTTCTGGGGTATTGATCTGATGTTGGTTTCGGCTTTCGGGGTTAATACTTAGGGAACTACTCACTTGCTAATTTACGGTTAGGGACTGATTGAAATGTGATGTGATTTTGGGGTTTATCGTGAACCGTGTTTTAAATGACACTGATTCTTTAACCCAGTTAAAGATTAAAACTAAATGGTGTTTTAATGAATCTTAAATTAGATTGAAAATAACGAGAATGGAGTATCACCATTTTTGCTCCAAGCGATAGTTAAATCTTTAATTAGATTTAAACGTGAAATGGTAATTGAATTTACCGATAACACCGTGGTGTTAGATATGAAGTACAACCAGTTTTACTTCATGGGATGAATAGGTTGGTGTTGGGAAATTAAAACAAATGATTACTTCGGTAAGGTTCGTTAATCCCGACTAGTTTGAAGTGATATTCAAAAGGAAGATTAGAGAATAAATTTGAAAGAATTTATCTTTGATAAAATTAATAGGAACCTTTCCCTAAGAAAACTAAATGTAGGTTGGCTAAGCAGAGTAATTTCCTGGGGATTGATCTGATGTTGGTTTCGGCCTT
The DNA here is from genome assembly GCA_030737875.1 of Allium sativum. Lineage (NCBI taxonomy): Eukaryota > Viridiplantae > Streptophyta > Magnoliopsida > Asparagales > Amaryllidaceae > Allium > Allium sativum. Next base: position 848,454,373 of record CM060918.1, read on the forward strand.
CGGGGTTAATACTTAGGGAACTGCTCACTTGCTAATTTACGGTTAGGGACTGATTGAATTGTGATGTGATTTTGGGTTTTATCGTGAACCGTGTTTTAAATGACACTGATTCTTTAACCCAGTTAAAGATTAAAACTAAATGGAGTTTTAATGAATCTTAAATTAGATTGAAAAGATCGAGAATGGAGTATCACCAGTTTTGCTCCAGGCGATAGTTAAATCTTTAATTAGATATAAACGTGAAATGGTAATTGAATTTACCGATAACACCATGGTGTTAGATATGAAGTATAACCAGTTTTACTTCATGGGATGAATAGTGTAACGGCAAGGAATTTCGCTCGATCCGAATCAGTCGTCAAACCAACCTAGACCGTTTGAAACCCCTGATCGTTTGAGAATAAGACAAATCAGAACGCAGACGGAAGAACATTTCATTGCTTATTACAACAATTCCATCAACATAAAAGAATATACAGAGTATGATTAAATATACATTCGATAAATATCAGAGATTACAATAAATTACATAGCAGCGGAAAAACAATATAAAACACAACTGAAAGTAATGCACGGATACAGAGCTTTCTGAGCATCGTTCCAGATGTAAATCAGGATCCTGTGAATATAAATCTGCAAAACTACTAGCTTCCCATGTAGAAAATAGGGGCACCCAGAGTTTATGTAACGACCCGCATTTCCTATACCCAGATATTTAATATATTATATTATTTAAATATCGATTTATAATTTCTAAATGAATTTACAAGATATAGTTCGTTTATTAAGTAATATATGGACATACAAATTATATGTATCTATAAAAGGGTTTTATATAAATAGCGTATCGTTTTAAAACCCAGAACGTTAATTATGGAATTTTGAATCTTTATACTCTTTGAAAGTGAAGCTGTTGCTTCAATACAATGGTCTCATCGTTGATTTAGTTGTGAAAACTTAATTAAATGTGTATTAAGGTTATTTGAGATTAAAGTAAGAAACCAACCTAAAAGGGTTGTGCCATAAACCTTAATAAGAATGAAACTGAAGTACAAAGAACATAAAGAAAAAAAAGGAAATATTTACAATATTTGAACTTGAGATACCAAAACAAGCACATATCATACTTAAACAAAAAGGAAAGTATATTAGTGTTAACTGAAATTGACAGTACATTGAAGAAACACACATATTCGTACATGATGTGTACAAAGACAAAGAGAACAAACATATTCTTATACATAGCTAGTAGTACAAATGGAGAACATATATATACAAAAAATTTCGGCCAACACAAAAAAGGAAAAAAAGAAAAAAAAATCCTGAACAACTGAAATGAAACAATATATTCTTTTGTACAAAGGCACAACTCAAAGAAAAGGAAATACATAACATTATTTGTGCAATACACTAAAAGGGTATGGCCATTCAGCATAACTTTCCTCTTGCGTGTCTTCCCCCTATCTCGTCCTTTCTGAGAATGGTAACAGCTGCAAGAAAGAAAAAGCAGTAAACCTATAAGTATAAATATATATATATATATATAGTAATAAATTCATGAACAGCTAAAAACAGTGAGGTGAGCAGCTAATGAACATGACAATACATGGCTAAGGGAACTAGCTAAGCTATTTTTCAGCAAGAGAGAAAAGGGGATCATGAGACAGCTAAGGACAGTACAATACATAGCTGATGGAAATATATGTAAACATCCAATCTTTACATAGGATGAGTAGCAAAAGAAAACAGTAAAGAACAGCTGAACAATTTATATATGTATAGCCGAACTGTGTATGAACAGAAAAGAAATCTTCATGAAAACAACTAAATCAAAACCGTGAAAAGTGACAACTAAGAACAGCTATAAAAATAACTAGGATAGCTAGTAAGATATATATATATATATATATATATATATCAGGAACAGCCCATGACTAACCTAGAAGTTTACTAGCTGTACTATATATTTTCATATCTTAAGAAAACTGGAAAGAACAGCTACAGAATAGTTTAGGAACAACTAAGAAGGATTGAATACATGTATATATTTATACCTAAAAAGTGAATGAACAACTATAAAATCCATGCATATCTTTTTACTACAAATCTAGGCATAACTGATGTACATTCATGTATCAAGTCCCCGACAATAATATATATTTAGATATATATATATATATATATATATATATAATAGTTCATATACTAACCCATACAAGGACCATTGACATGTGTGTGAAAATCTAAACACAGGATTCAATGAAGATTTAAGATATCTGCATAAACAAGTCATAGAGTTAGGATCACCTAATCTACACCCTTTCAGTCACTTCGATCCAACCAAATACATTGAAAATACAATACGATACTCAGCAAAATGTCTGCTAAAAATCCATCATACAGTGATCACTATCCATCGACCATCACCGTACGCATATCAGAAGGAAATCCCAATGGCCTAAAACCTAGTGGCCAGACCTAACTAAAATCCTGATAGACGTTGATCATATCGGAGACAAACTAACACTATAAATAGGGGTCACACAGTGGGGTTTCAACATACCAGAAAACCATTCAAACAAATACAGTAAACCAATATAACACACTCGGCAGAAATCAGAAAAAAATTCACAAACAAATTATACTAAAATCTAGGGAAACTTAGCTTAAGATGAAGTGGTTCGATCTGCCTTGCTCGTTGTGGATCTGTGAAACTCAGGGTGGCATCGTCGGAACTGTGGCGACGTTTGGGGGTGGAGAAGTTGATTTGGGGGTTTGTCAGACCGGTTAGAAGAGGAGATCGAAGGAGGATCGGAGGGTCGGTGGCATGTGTCGAAGCTGGTTGCGATTTTTGTTGAAGATCACGAAGGCGAAAGGGGAGGGTTTTGGCCATGACCGAATGTTCTGGAGTCGATGATTTTTTTTGGAGGCAGTGGAATGTTTGGAGGAACAAATGAAGGCTAGGGTTTTATTGATGATGAGTGGGCTGATGGGCCGAACAAGGTACGGGTGAAGGCCCAATTTAAATTTATAAACTAAAGTTTTAAAGTTTAATCGCTTATCAAAATTCGTTATACGATATCTGGAGCATGCATTATCAGATTTAAGCATGGTTGGTCTTGATGGGACCGTAGAAACGAGAAGATCGAGATGGAGCAATGTCTGTCAGGACTGGAAAGACGGGAATTTTTTTAATTAAATTAAACGTTGTTTAATTTGATTAAAACCAGCGCTGAACGACCCAAACCAGTAAATGTGAGTTAACCTCACTCAGTTTCTTCCCGTTTATATTTCATATAAATTGGGTTTTATTTCTGTGTGCTCTAATTTCTAGTAGTTGACCATCTGCTAGTTATAGATATTTATTTTTGGTTTAATCAGTGGAATTAAATGGATATTTAATTCCAGTAAGTCATCAAACCTTGTTCGAATTCGATAAAGGAAATTCCCCTTGATTGTTCACGTTTATAAAATGAACGTAATTGGAATGGTTTGGATTGTTTGATTGCTGATTGATGGTTGTTATTATCAGATAAGGGAAATAGTTTTGATTGGACAATTGATTTGATCAATAACAGTTGAGTTGAGATTCAACAATTGATTTGTATTAACCCGTGGCAAAATTAGTTGAGAAATTTGGTATCGCCTTGTCTGTTAGACAATCATGGATTTTTATCATCAAGTGGGTCGACCCTTATGAGGCTATAAATTTATTTTATAAGGAAAAAGGATTTTAAATATACTATTTTGAATAGAGCAATTTTAAATAGAAATAGGGACTATTATTATTCAAAGGGCTATAAGTTATTATTAAATTGTTTGATAAGAAAAACCCTTATGTTAAGAGAAATTGTAAGCCGATGGACAAGTAATAACCTAATAGTTTAGAATTCAATTAATTGTTTTGCTAAGAACAATTAAAGAGGTTATTTAATTAATTAATTTAGTATGGATTAATTTAAAGGAGGAATTAACTGGAATTGGTTAAAGAATTAATTGTGTTTTGAGGTAACCAAGTTCCGGTTTAACTAAGACCTACTTTTACATAAAGTAGTTAACTGATTTTATAGTAGTTAATTATTTAGTTTAATTTGTGTAATTACTTCTTAAATGAACTACATTTAGATAAGTAACCACCCTTGGAAGGGAATATAGTTAAACTTTGAGAAGAGATTTTGAACGAGTTTTATATTTGAATTAAATGGAGTTATAAAGGGATTTGAAATTGAGTTTTGGAAAATGAATTAGGTAATAGTGTTTGTGTGACGATCCCAAAATCCGAGGGGCGGTATTAAGGATAATCATTAGGAAATAACACATTAGTCATCATAGCAGAGTACAGATAATAGCAGAAACAATAAATAAAATAAATTTTACATGGATATGACAACGGAATCACAACATGTAGGAATATCAGAATAGCATAACGTGGGATATACTTAGTAAAAAGAAAGGGAAGTGATCAGTCATCATTGCCAGAGGCGGAATACATACATGCAGTGACATAATAAGAGTATCAGTCTACATCGCCGAAGGCGGAATACATATACATATAGTGAGAAATACGGAAAGTAAATCAGTCTGCGTCGCCAGTGGCGGAATCATAATATGAATACAGTAATGGCGGAAAATATCTAAGTCATCTCTATGAAGTCAGCCTCGCCGTGAGCCAAAAGTGCAAGCTATACAGCAGTGCAGAACCAAAAACCACCTGTCACCTGTGTACTAGGCTGCCCGTGTGAAAATAAGGGCACCCGCATTTGCAAAGTGAAACAAACAACGAGTCAGTCATGGGGACTGGTATGAGGAATCTATTTAACAGTTAAACAACAGTAAACAGCAAATCATAGGACCACGCCACTTTCGCGGAACGGGTTTACTCTAGTGATTGCTAGTTCATTTAAAACAAAGTTAATTCTTTTAAAACAACGCAATGCTTTTAGAAAGAATGAAGCCATTATAAGACTCAGGTCCCATCACACAATGCAACGCAAGCCGGAGGATAGAGTTTTACCTTATAATAGCCAAAAATGCTTGATACGTATAAAGCAAAATCATTTGATATTATTACTAGTGCATATATGTTTCAAAAATGAATAGCATCATAAATATCAATCATAGGCGGCATAGCTACCATCTACCATGTCTCCATACTAGTTCTACAATCGAATCCGTTATCTCGTATTGGAAATTGGATTTCCGTCATGAGTCGAGTCAAGGGGCAAGCTCCTCTCCGCTTCGAGACACTCTAGCAAATGCCTCGGGACTACACACTCTGGGTAACCCCTGGATCTTCAGGGCCGGTCCTCTCTTACGTTTGAGGATTGGAAATTCCTGAACACACGTTTCCCGGTCCTTACAGACCTATAATCGAGGCGCCTCGCATTCCAACATCCACAAAGGTGAAAAATAGATATATATGTCAGGGCTGGTAAGTCACTGACACCACCATAACTAGAAAGAAACGTCGTGCTCTCCCTGCAGTCCATATCCCCTTTTTAACTCATACCGGGGTGTGAGGTTCGCGAATCTACGAAATACACAAAGCTAGGCCACATAGACCTTGCTTTGATCATCATCCACAAGACTTTGCTTTGCAACAGAAGCCTTGATTACAACATCTTGGCATGCCACATAGGCAGTCCACTCCATACGATTGATTTCCATCGATATATAACCTCTAAGCTCGTACGTCTCAGAGAAGGGCGTTAAGCAAGAGAATAAATTCTCCGCCGCCAAACAGATATATATTTAACAGAGATCAATCAGTATAGAACAAAATCCAATGTCAGACACCCAGTCCATTTACAAGTCCGTCCTGGGTCTGAACGAAACCGGAGGCGTCAATTCCTCGTATATCCGTCCAATCAACACATACGTTCAGACGGCTACTACTTCCGTCCCCTTCCGGTAGCTACTCCGGTTAGGAACCTTAGTAGCGCCCATTCAACCGATATGAAGATCATCGGTCTTGAATCGTCTTTGTATTTTCCAATTCGAATCGCTCGATAAACTATTTGAAATGAGGGTTAGCTCGGCCTTTTCAAATAATTCACGTCATTAGGATTTAAATCAATTCATTTTATGGTTATGTTATTCGACATCCATCTTTTAGTTATTTAGTGTTATTTTCATGTCATACACATACAACCATCAAATATCAAACAATTCAAGCACAATTCGTTTATTTGCAACCTTTGTTGCTTACAATATTTTATAGCGATTTTCCGCCATTTTTATTTATTTAAAAATGGCCATATTTAATTAAACGACGTTTCAGGTCATGCTGAGGCACTAGCGCTGTTTTTCTCCTAATTTGTTTTACACATATCGGAAAATCTAACCGTTGGATTTCTACAAAGTCTATATCAGTGGGAAGGTATTCCCAAAGCGAACCCAACGGTTCCAGTTTCGTGAGAATCCGACGGTCGGATCTTCCACACTAGTCGTTTGAAGTTACGGTTTCAAAATTCGAACTGCAGCGTCGTTATTCGATTAAATTTAATTATATTTATATTTATATATAAATATAAACGATTCTGGCGCTGTTTTTCTTCATATTTGAATTAAACATTCCGGACAATCGAACCATTGGATTTTTACAAGGTTGGTGCCGTAGGAAAGATATTTCCAAGGCGAACCCAGCGGTTGCGGTTTCGGGAAAATCCGATGGTCGGATTTCTCGTACTAATCGTTTCAAATTATGATTCCGAAACGCGAAATGCACGGCCTCTATTTCTTTTAATTATATTTATATTTATATATATAAATATAGTTCATTCCATAGTTTCCTATAGTTCATTTTATATTTTCAACTTCGTTTTCACTTCAAATATTTCACTAACGCCTTAATATTTCGAAAAATTTCGCCATAACCTCCTTTGTACGGGGAGGGGTTTGGAAATTTATTGGGCCATATTAGGTACCCAATAAATCCTAAAAAGCATTCACATATTTTTAGTGATATATTTTGGTGTTTACGGGGGAGCATGTACTGATAATCACTCCAGAGAATAAATTCCCGTCACCCCATTTCCATGTGGAAATAAATAGTCCATGTGCCGTATCTAATAACTAGAGCGACGTGATTATTGTCAACTCCAGACCCGTGTGGGGTTTTTGTTAATCTGGCAATTTATCGTTATAATTTATATAGTCCATACCAGTCATCAGTTCAACCTGTAGTACTTAGTCATCGCCATACAAGCCGCTTGCTTGTATGGTAAATCTTCCACCTCGTCACCCAAGCTCCAACTGCTTATGTGGAATATGATGAAGTATGCCTATCGTCAAGAAGTATGCCATGTAGTGTAGTTCAAAATTAATTGTTACTATCCTATGGCGTTGTTTATTATTTCACACAGAAAAACCAGCACTCCGCATCCAATGGCATTCACAGGAGTTGATATATAAATAAAATTGCGCAGCCAACTCATCAAGGTTTACCTATTTGTCGGACACGCAAATAATTTCTTTACTCAACAGCTAATCCATTTTTCCTGTTCAACACATGTATATATATGAAGAACAAGCTAATAATAATATTTCTAGCAAACTATTATTTATTTCAACACGTGTGTATTTTTAACTAAGCGTATACATGATAAAAGGAATATTTTTATCATCAAAAATATTTATTCGACACATGTGTATTTTTAACTAAGCGTATACATGATAAAAGGAATATTTTTATCATCTAACATATTTATTCGACACATGTGTATTTTTAACTAAGCGTATACATGATAAAATGAATATTTTTATCATCAAAAATATTTATTCGACACATGTGTATTTTTAACACTTCTTATTCACTATAAAAATATAGTTTTCATTGTCGATTCATTTTATTTTTAGACGACGATAACATTCAACACATGAATTTCAACTCGACGAACAAATTGCAATTCAACACATGAATATTCTATATCGTTTGTATATATAAAAATGTGATTTTTATCGCTAAAGCCATTTGTTTAAATTCAAATAATATTCAACACATGAATTTCAACTCAACGAATGAATTGCAACTCAACACATGAATATTCGATATAGTTTGTATATATATAAAAATGTGATTTTTATCGCTAAAGCCATTTGTTTAAATTCAAATAATATTCAACACATGAATTTCAACTCAACGAATGAATTGCAACTCAATACATGAATATTCGATATAGCATATGTAAATAGTTTCAATGAATGAAAATTATTCTAACACATAAATATTTCAGAAAATTTCGGCAGCATAACGGCAGGGTAGTTAAAACCGGGACCGTCCCTAGTACGGCTCCTCGCTCTACCTTAAAACCTCGCGGTTTTTGACAATGGGGATCATGCATCTAGTTCGCACGCAGGCGGCATGTTTTATTTTCAATTCCACAATCCTATTCTATTTTGTTTCAACCACAAGAGGGTATTTTTCAACCACAAAGGTATTTTTCAACCACAAAGGTATTTTTCAACCACAAAGGTATTTTTCAACCATAATATCAACCACAAACAATTATTTCCAACCATTCGTCATACCATATAACGTCACGTCAAACACAAGCAATAAATATCGTCCATGGTTTGTGGACGAGGGGAGTATATATATATAGTATAATAATTCACTTGCATTTCATCACAATTCAAAGCATATATGTTTCAAACAACGCTTGTATAATTTATACATCGCTAATATAACTTATACAACACATGTACATGAGGTATACAATGCGTATATAATTTACACTTCGCTTATATAATTTATACAACGCGATTACATTCACACAAATAGTTTAGATTCCTCACATTGGTTCTTGCGGTGCTAAAAATCGTAGGAAGGTCAGAAAAATCCGCGGCTTCTTCTAGAATGTAGAGACCCTCCTTGCGGTCACGGTGTCTCCTGTTTCATCGAATTTCGTTAACATAGCAAAAAAATATGATTTTTACAAGTTTGCAACGCTTTAAAGTGTAAAAATCAGTTTAGCCGTATACCCCTTTTTGATTTCGAAACTAGGGTTCGGATTTTCAGAAAATCCATGAATCGATGCTCCGATCAGAGAGTGGGACTTGAAAGAGGGGAGCGAGGCGGTCCTATCGGTGGTCGGAGGAGCAGGTGCGATCGCCTCTGGCGATCGTGGCGTCGAAGTGAAGTCGGCGACTTCCTGGGCGTCGTTCTCGACGCTGGCGAAGGGAGGAAGAGCGGGGGTTGGTCGGATTTGAAGAAGGAGGTGGGCGGCGTCGATTGAGGGTGGTGGCGTTGGCTGGCGTCGCCTGTGGCGGCGGGATTTTCGTCGGGAAGGAGCGAACGACGGTAGTCATCGATAGTTCTGCCGGCTAGGGTTTTTTTAGGGTTATCTATTTTTTTTTTAAAGAAAATTTCCTATTGGCCGATATTTATAGAAAATTTTTAAATAGTGTTTTTGCAAACGGACTCCTTTTTAAACCCAACGACTGTCGCCCCTAGCTAAATACCCCCATTCCGGACACAATGGGATATGTTTCGTTGGCTATTTCGACTGTTACAGTCAGTTATTTTTCAAATTAAAATATAAAACATTCGATATTTAATTTAAACGTACATTTCAATTCGCCAGTGCCACAAACTAAATCGAAAAATTCCAGAAAAATAAATCTAGCTTTGTTTTGATGATACGGTCCTAACAAAACCAGTTTCGTCGAATTCTGAGCTCGTTTGAAAAACGGCAATTTTTAGGTCGACCCATTTTAACAGAATTTGACCAAACACGTTATCTTTTGCCCCGCTCACATACTAGCTTCAAAAATTACGAAATTTGAAACTTAGCAATAATTTGACATCCCGGACCCAACGAAAGTGGTTTCGTCGAATTCCGAGGTCGTATGCAAAATCCCAATTTTCAAGGGCTATATATACTATATAGCGACCTTTCTGAAAATTCATTTGGCCATAATTTTTGATTTCCGTTATGAAATTTCGATTTTTCAGATTCATTAGAAAGGTATTGATAAACAGATTTAAATATTTTTAGTTTCGTCAAAATCTTTTATATTTCCCACCCGGTACAGTCAGACTAAGTTTGTATTCAAAATTTCAAACTGCCATATTATACGCAATCCTATATTTTATGGAAATAGGCTATTTTAATCATTCAAATTTCTTGTTAATAACCTAATTTAAAAATTTTAAACTGGTTCACATTTTCCGGGTTATTACAATCTCCCCCACTTAAATCTTTTCGTCCTCGAAAAGGAAATAACAGTTAAGCAGGAAGTAAAATGTAAATGCAAGGTATTGTAAAGGTACCTTGCACCGGAGTTAGTCAGAGATGTCCACTCTGCATTTGGGATAGGCTTGTTTAATGCTTTCCTCAGTCTCCCAAGTACAGTCTCTAGGATCACTACTCCATTGCACATTGACTAAATGAATCTTTTTCCTCCTTAGCTCTCTAGTTTCTTTGCCAACTATCTTTAATGGATCCCTCTTGAGTGCTAATTCTGGAGTTATGTCAATATCCTGTTGCACTGCTTCTTCTACAACAAGATCTGGATCATGAACATGTTTTCTGAGTTGAGATACGTGGAACACATCATGTACACTAGGCAACCAATTAGGTAATGAAACCCTATATGCCAGAGTTCCAATCCGCTCAAGTATAGGAAAGGGACCAATAAATCTCGGTGCCAACTTCCCAGTCTTGCCAAATCTGATAACTCCTCGCATTGGAGAAACTCTTAAATAAACATAATCGCCAACGGCAAACGATATATCCCTTCTTCTCGCATCAGCGTAACTTTTCTGCCGGCTCTGCGCGGTTTTTAATCGCTTCTTAATGAAATCGACTTTATCCGATGCTTCTTGAATCATATCGGACCCTAACACAAGTCTGTTGCCAGGTTCTACCCAACATGCGGGAGATCTGCACGGTCTACCGTACAATGCTTCGAATGGAGACATTCCCAAACTTGCTTGATAGCTATTGTTGTAAGAGAATTCTGCTAAATGTAAATGATCTTCCCATGAGCCTCCAAAATCGATAACGCAAGCCCACAATAGATCTTCTAAAATTCTATTCACCCACTCAGTTTGGCCGTCTCTCTGAGGGTGATAAGCGGTGCTTAGATTTAATTTGGTCCCCAATTCATCCTGGAATGCTTCCCAGAATTTGCTAGTAAATAGGGGATCTCTATCGCTGACTATATTGAGCGGCACTCCATGTAGTTTAACTATTTATCTGAAGTAAATCTGTGCTAGACTTTGAGCTGTTCTGTTGGATCGGACATGTATGAAATGGGCAGTCTTCGTGAAGCGATCTACGATTACCCATATACTGTCGTTTCCTTTTCTAGTTCGAGGCAGGCCATCGATGAAATCCATCGAAATTTGTTCCCACTTCCATCTTGGAATTTCTAATGGTTGTAATAATCCAGCCAATTTCTGTTGATCGCTCTTAACTAGCTGACAAGTGGGGCATCTGCTAACATATAATGAGATATCTCTTTTCATAGCTCTCCACCAGAATGTGCGTTTGATATCGTTATACATTTTGCTCACACCGGGATGGATACTAAATTTGGATTTGTGGCACTCATCAAGTATTTCTCTTCTGAGCTCGGGAAGGTTTGGGATGCAGATTCTACCTTTTAATCTTAGAACTCCCTTGTCATCGAGTCGAAAACTTGTGGATTCACCTCCTTTGATTCTTTGACTGATTCTTTGAATAAATTCATCGTCTTTCTGAAGAGTCGAGATCCTGTCTATTAATGAAGACGTGATGACAAAACTGGCGATGATTTCATTCTTTCTGCTGAGCGCATCGGCTACAACATTGGCTTTCCCTGGAGTGTATATAATTTCAAAATCGTATGCTACAAGGAATTCTAACCAACGCTGTTGCCTCAGGTTTAAATCTTTCTGGGTGAACAGGTATTTCAAGGATTGATGATCGGTAAATTGTTCGAATTTCTCGCCCAGTAAATAATGCCTCCAGATTCTTAAAGCAAACACGATGGCTAATAACTCAAGATCATGAGTAGCATAGTTTCCTTCATGCGGCTTTAGTTGACGGCTGGCATAAGCGATCGCTTGGCCCTTTTGCATTAACACTGCGCCTAGCCCTCTAATAGAAGCATCTGTCCATACAGTCAAGTCTTGGTTGCCTTCTATAATGGTCAATACTGGAGCAGTTGTCAACTTCAGTTTTAGCTCTTGGAAAGCTTCTTCACATTCGGGAGTCCATTTGAATTTCTCATGCTTCTTTGTAAGCTTTGTCAATACTCCTGATATCTTTGAAAAATCCTGAACGAATTTTCGATAGTAACTAGCTAACCCAAGGAAACTTCGAACTTCTGTGGGCGTAGTAGGTTGTTTCCGGTTCTGAATCGCTGTAATTTTGCTTGGATCTACAGCAATTCCTTCTTTTGACACGACGTGGCCCAGGAATTTAACTTCATTCTGCCAGAAGACACACTTAGAAAATTTAGCTTTCAAGACATTTCTTCTTACAATTTTCAACACTTGTTCTAAATGTTTTGCATGCTCTTCTTCCGACTTAGAGTAGATTAAAATGTCATCGATGAAGACTAGAACAAATTTATTCAACACACCACGGAACACTCTGTTCATAAGATCAACGAAGTATGCCGGAGCGTTGCACAAACCGAACGGCATTACTAACCATTCGTAAAATAAATCGGGACCGCTGAAGGCTGTCAAAGGAACACAGTCTTCCGCTATACGCAATTGGTGGAAACCTGTAGCTAGGTCCATCCTGGAGAATACGGTTGCTCCATTTAATTGATCTAACAGATCGTCTATTCGGGGCAAAGGATATTTGTTCTTCAGTGTTTGTTTATTGAGATCTCGGTAATCAACACAAAGTCTTAGAGTACCGTCTGATTTCGGGACAAATACCACTGCGGCTCCCCATGCTGAAAAGCTTGGTCTGATCAGACCATTCCAAAGTAATTCTCGGGTTTGACTACTTAGTTCCTCTTTTTCTTTCGGGGCCATCCTTCTTATTGGATGTACTACTGGTCGGGCATTCGGAATTAGATCAATTCTAAATTCAATTTCTCTTTGCGGTGGTAAGTTTTCTACTTCTTCAAACACATCCGCATAGTTTTTCACGACCGGTATCTTTTCTAATGAAGGGGGAATAATTTCTGAAGAAGACCAAAATTCTGTTCTATTTATTTCTGAGCCATGACATGGTATAGTGATATGCCCCGATTTTGTTTCAACTTTCATGATCCTTTCGGCACATCTAACTTCGGCCTTATACTGTGTCAACCAGTCCAGCCCCAGTATGATATCAAATTCGGAAAGGTCCATGACAATCGAATCAAAAGAGAACTTATAGCAAGAATAAGAGATAGGCACTCTACAGCATAAACTGAGACTAACAGAACTTCCTATTGGGTTTCGAACTTTAATTGGTTCATTAAGTTTTCTTTGTTTCAATTTTAATTTGTGAACAAGGTTACCAGAAATGAAGCTACGTGATGCACCAGTGTCAAAAAGTACAGAAACAGGAATATTTTTGATAGTAAGGGTACCTCCCAAGACATCGGGTTTAACTGATCCATCGGTGATAGCTGGCGGGGTATTCCCGTCATAGACATGGGCCACTTGTGCGCTCTTCTTCAAAGGACAATTCCTGCTGTAGTGCCCCTTCTTGTGGCAGCTGTAGCATTCGGCAGAGTCATTGGCCTTTGGCTTCTTTGGGGACTTGCATACATTAGAGAAATGACCGGGCTTCCCGCAATTGTAGCAGTTTCCTTTCGGGATCTTTGCGGGTTTTTGAGTAGCAGCCGCGGTAATGCTAGATTCGGGTTGGTCTGTTGAAGCCTTGCGCTTATTCCCTGCTGCTCTTAGCGCGGTCTTGGCTAGCATGTCTCTCATCCATGTCTTCGTAGTTGTAAGCCATCTCTACTAGTTCTGTAAAAGAGAGTTTGATGTTGCTCATAGCTCTATCGTGATACTTGCGCTTCAGCCCAAATATGAATCTCTTATTCTTCTCTTTGTTGGTCAAAACCAGCTCTGGAGCATAGCGCGATAGCTGAGTGAACTTATTCAGATAGTCTTGAATAGAGAGGTCTCCCTGCTGGAGATTAGCACATTGCTCCCGCATCCTCTCTAGAGCTTGTTCCGGTACAAACTTCTCACTGAATAAGGTCTTGAACTGCTCCCAAGTCCGGATAGTACCAGCTGCATCCCCAGAGGTAATGGCATCCCACCACAGCTCTGCTTCTTCCTGAAGGAGCCAAATGCCAAGTCGGGCTTTGTTGTTAGTTCCCATGCCCATACCCTCGAAGATTTTCTCATAGGTTTTCAGCCAAGCGATAGCTTCGGTCACTGTGCCAGTGCCAGTAAAAGGTTTCCCTCCAAGATTTCTGTACCTCTTAGCTACTTTGTCGAGCTCAAAGTCTTCTGGTGCTGGTGGCGGAATAATAGGACCTTCCACTACTACGGGGATATTCCCCCGTCCTCGTACTGCATCTCCTCGGCCTCCACAGCCTCCTCTAGCTGCTGCTCCACGTGTAGCCATCTAAGAGTACTGTATAAGCAAGAAAAAGAGTCAAGCTCACAGATTTTATAATTTTCATAAATGATAAAGCAAGGGAATACAAGAAAAGATAATGATGATGTACTGATCAAATTGTTTTGCTAATTTGCTTAGCTCATTCTAGGACATTGCTAATCCTATCTCTAATGAGCTACTCGCATTAGAACACTACTGATTCTATTCTGACGAGGTGTTTAATGTGTTAGATCCCGGAACTAAGGTTAACCAAAGCTCTGATACCAACTGTGACGATCCCAAAATCCGAGGTGCGGTATTAAGGATAATCATTAGGAAATAACACATTAATCATCATAGCAGAGTACAGATAATAGCAGAAACAATAAATAAAATAAATTTTACATGGATATGACAACGGAATCACAACATGTAGGAATATCAGAATAGCATAACGTGGGATATACTTAGTAAAAAGAAAGGGAAGTGATCAGTCATCATCGCCAGAGGCGGAATACATACATGCAGTGACATAATAAGAGTATCAGTCTACATCGCCGAAGGCGGAATACATATACATATAGTGAGAAATACGGAAAGTAAATCAGTCTGCGTCGCCAGTGGCGGAATCATAATATGAATACAATAATGGCGGAAAATATCTAAGTCATCTCTATGAAGTCAGCCTCGCCATGAGCCAAAAGTGCACGCTATGCAGCAGTGCAGAACCAAAAACCACCTGTCACCTGTGTACTAGGCTGCCCGTGTGAAAATAAGGGCACCCGCGTTTGCAAAGTGAAACAAACAACGAGTCAGTCATGGGGACTGGTATGAGGAATCTATTTAACAGTTAAACAACAGTAAACAACAAATCATAGGACCACGCCACTTTCGCGGAACGGGTTTAGTCCAGTGATTGCTAGTGCATTTAAAACAAAGTAAATTCTTTTAAAACAACGCAATGCTTTTAGAAAGAATGAAGCCATTATAAGACTCAGGTCCCATCACACAATGCAACGCAAGCCAGAGGATAGAGTTTTACCTTATAATAGCCAAAAATGCTTGATACGTATAAAGCAAAATCATTTGATATTATTACTAGTGCATATATGTTTCAAAAATGAATAGCATCATAAATATCAATCATAGGCGGCATAGCTACCATCTACTATGTCTCCATGCTAGTTCTACAATCGAATCCGTTATCTCGTACTGGAAATTGGATTTCCGTCATGAGACGAGGCAAGGGGCAAGCTCCTCTCCGCTTCGAGACACTCTAGCAAATGCCTCGGGACTACACACTCTGGGTAACCCCTGGATCTTCAGGGCCGGTCCTCTCTTACGTTTGAGGATTGGAAATTCCTGAACACACGTTTCCCGGTCCTTACAGACCTATAATCGAGGCGCCTCGCATTCCAACAACCACAAAGGTGAAAAATAGATATATATGTCAGGGCTGGTAAGTCACTAACACCACCATAGCTAGAAAGAAACGCCGTGCTCTCCCTGCAGTCCGTATCCCGTTTTTAACTCATACCGGGGTGTGAGGTTCGCGAATCTACGAAATACACAAAGCTAGTCCACGTAGACCTTGCTTTGATCATCATCCACAAGACTTTGCTTTGCAACAGAAGCCTTGATCACAGCATCTTGGCATGCCACATAGGCAGTCCACTCGATACGATTGATTTCCATCGATATATAACCTCTAAGCTCGTACGTCTCAGAGAAGGGCGTTAAGCAAGAGAATAAATTCTCCGTCGCCAAACAGATATATATTTAACAGAGATCAATCAGTATAGAACAAAATCCAATGTCAGACACACAGTCCATTTACAAGTCCGTCCTGGGTCTGAACGAAACCGGAGGCGTCAATTCCTCGTATATCCGTCCAATCAACACATACGTTCAGACGGCTACTACTTCCGTCCCCTTCCGGTAGCTACTCCGGTTAGGAACCTCAGTAGCGCCCATCCAACCGATATGAAGATCGTCGGTTTTGAATCGTCTTTGTATTTTCCAATTCGAATCGCTCGATAAACTATTTGAAATGAGGGTTAGCTCGGCCTTTTCAAATAATTCACGTCATTAGGATTTAAATCGATTCATTCTATGGTTATGTTATTCGACATCCATCTTTTAGTTATTTAGTGCTAATTTCATGTCATACACATACAACCATCAAATATCAAACAATTCAAGCACAATTCGTTTATTTGCAACCTATGTTGCTTACAATATTTTATAGCGATTTTCCGCCATTTTTATTTATTTAAAAATGGCCATATTTAATTAAACGACGTTTCAGGTCGTGCTGTGGCACTGGCGCTGTTTTCCTCCTAATTTGTTTTACACATATCGGAAAATCTAACCGTTGGATTTCTACAAAGTCTATATCAGTGGGAAGGTATTCCCAAAGCGAACCCAACGGTTCCAGTTTCGTGAGAATCCGACGGTCGGATCTTCCACACTAGTCGTTTGAAGTTACGGTTTCAAAATTCGAACTGCAGCGTCGTTATTCGATTAAATTTAATTATATTTATATTTATATATAAATATAAACGATTCTGGCGCTGTTTTTCTTCAGATTTGAATTAAACATTCTGGACAATCCAACCGTTGGATTTTTACAAGATTGGTGCCGTTGGAAAGATATTTCCAAGGCGAACCCAGCGGTTGCGGTTTCTGGAAAATCCGATGGTCGGATTTCTCGTACTAATCGTTTCAAATTATGATTCCGAAACGCGAACTACACGGCCTCTATTCCTTTTAATTATATTTATATTTATATATATAAATATAGTTTATTCCATAGTTTCCTATAGTTCATTTTATATTTTCAACTTCGTTTTCACTTCAAATATTTCACTAACGCCTTAATATTTCGAAAAATTTCGCCATAACCTCCTTTGTACGGGGAGGGGTTTGGAAATTTATTGGGCCGTATTAGGTACCCAATAAATCCCAAAAAGCATTCACATATTTTTAGTGATATATTTTGGTGTTTACGGGGGAGCATGTACTGATAATCACTCCAGAGAATAAATTCCCGTCACCCCGTTTCCGTGTGGAAACAAATAGTCCATGTGCCGTATCTAATAACTAGAGCGAAGTGATTATTGTCAACTCCAGACCCGTGTGGGGTTTTTATTAATCTGGCAATTTATCGTTATAATTTATATAGTCCATACCAGTCATCAGTTCAACCTGTAGTACTTAGTCATCGCCATACAAGCCGCTTGCTTGTATGGTAAATCTTCCACCTCGTCACACAAGCTCCAATTGCTTATGTGGAATACGATGAAGTATGCCTATCGTCAAGAAGTATGCCATGTAGTGTAGTTCAAAATTAATTGTTACTATCCTATGGCGTTGTTTATTATTTCACACATAAAAACCAGCACTCCGCATCCAATGGCATTCACAGGAGTTGATATATAAATAAAATTGCGCAGCCAACTCATCAAGGTTTACCTATTTGTCGGGCACGCAAATAATTTCTTTACTCAACAGCTAATCCATTTTTCCTGTTCAACCCATGTATATATATGCAGAACAAGCTAATAATAATATTTCTAGCAAACTATTATTTATTTCAACACGTGTGTATTTTTAACTAAGCGTATACATGATAAAAGGAATATTTTTATCATCAAAAATATTTATTCGACACATGTGTATTTTTAACTAAGCGTATACATGATAAAAGGAATATTTTTATCATCAAACATATTTATTCAACACATGTGTATTTTTAACTAAGCGTATATATGATAAAAGGAATATTTTTATCATTAAAAATATTTATTCGACACATGTGTATTTTTAACACTTCTTATTCACTATAAAAATATGGTTTTCATTGTCGATTCATTTTATTTTTAGACGACGATAACATTCAACACATGAATTTCAACTCGACGAACAAATTGCAATTCAACACATGAATATTCTATATCGTTTGTATATATAAAAATGTGATTTTTATCGCTAAAGCCATTTGTTTAAATTCAAATAATATTCAACACATGAATTTCAACTCAACGAATGAATTGAAACTCAACACATGAATATTCGATATAGTTTGTATATATATAAAAATGTGATTTTTATCGCTAAAGCCATTTGTTTAAATTCAAATAATATTCAACACATGAATTTCAACTCAACGAATGAATTGCAACTTAACACATGAATATTCGATATAGCATATGTAAATAGTTTCAATGAATGAAAATTATTCTAACACATAAATATTTCAGAAAATTTCGGCAGCATAACGGCAAGGTAGTTAAAACCGTGACCGTCCCTAGTACGGCTCCTCGCTCTACCTTAAAACCTCGCGGTTTTTGACAATGGGGATCATGCATCTAGTTCGCACGCAGGCGGCATGTTTTATTTTCAATTCCACAATCCTATTCTATTTTGTTTCAACCACAAGAGGGTATTTTACAACCACAAAGGTATTTTTCAACCACAAAGGTATTTTTCAACCACAAAAGTATTTTTCAACCATAATATCAACCACAAACAATTATTTCCAACCATTCGTCATACCATATAACATCACGTCAAACACAAGCAATAAATATCGTCCATGGTTTGTGGACGAGGGGAGTATATATATATATAGTATAATAATTCACTTGCATTTCATCACAATTCAAAGCATATATGTTTCAAACAACGCTTGTATAATTTATACATCGCTAATATAACTTATACAACACATGTACATGAGGTATACAATGCGTATATAATTTACACTTCGCTTATATAATTTATACAATGCAATTACATTCACACAAATAGTTTAGATTCCTCACATTGGTTCTTGCGTTTCTAAAAATCGTAGGAAGGTCAGAAAAATCCGCGGCTTCTTCTAGAATGTAGAGAGCCTCCTTGCGGTCACGGTGTCTCCTGTTTCATCGAATTTCGTTAACATAGCAAAAAGATACGATTTTTACAAGTTTGCAACGCTTTAAAGTGTAAAAATCAGTTTAGCCGTATACCCCTTTTTGATTTCGAAACTAGGGTTCGGATTTTCAGAAAATCCGTGAATCGATGCTCCGATCAGAGAGTGGGACTTGAAAGAGGGGAGCGAGGCGGTCCTATCGGTGGTCGGAGGAGCAGGTGCGATCGCCTCTGGCGATCGTGGCGTCGACGTGAAGTCGGCGACTTCCTGGGCGTCGTTCTCGAAGCTGGCGAAGGGAGGAAGAGCGGGGGTTGGTCGGATTTGAAGAAGGAGGTGGGCGGCGTCGATTGAGGGTGGTGGCGTTGGCTGGCGTCGCCTGTGGCGGCGGGATTTTCGTCGGGAAGGAGCGAACGACGGTAGTCGTCGATAGTTCTGGTGGCTAGGGTTTTTTAGGGTTTTCTATTTTTTTTTTAAAGAAAATTTCCTATTGGCCGATATTTATAGAAAATTTTTAAATAGTGTTTTTGCAAACGGACTCCTTTTTAAACCCAACGACTATCGCCCCTAGCTAAATACCCCCATTCCGGACACAATGGGATATATTTCGTTGGCCATTTCGACTGTTACAGTCAATTATTTTTCAAATTAAAATATAAAACAATCGATATTTAATTTAAACGTACATTTCAATTTGCCAGGGCCACAAACTAAATCGAAAAATTCCAGAAAAATAAATCTAGCTTTGTTTTGATGATACGGTCCTAACAAAACCAGTTTCGTCGAATTCTGAGCTCGTTTGAAAAACGGCCATTTTTAGGTCGACCGATTTTAACAGAATTTGACCAAACACGTTATCTTTTGCCCCGCTCACATACTAGCTTCAAAAATTACGAAATTTGAAACTTAGCTATAATTTGACATCCTGGACCCAACGAAAGTGGTTTCGTCGAATTCCGAGGTCGTCTGCAAAATCCCAATTTTCAAGGGCTATATATACTATATAGCGACCTTTCTGAAAATTCATTTGGCCATAATTTTTGATTTCCGTTATGAAATTTCGATTTTTCAGATTTGTTATAAAGGTATTGATAAACAGATTTAAATATTTTCAGTTTCATCAAAATCTGTTATATTTCCCACCCGGTACAGTCAGACTAAGTTTGTATTCAAAATTTCAAACTGCCATATTATACACAATCCTATATTTTATGGAAATAGGCTATTTTAATCATTCAAATTTCTTGTTAATAACCTAATTTAAAAAATTTTAAACTGGTTCACATTTTCCGGGTTATTACAGTTTGTGAGAGTAACCCAGCTAGGGAACAAAGTATTTGAATATATTGGGAGTTAACAAGAGTGATGTTGATAAGGATTAAGTAATCGATGAATTGAGTAATATCAAGTATATGTATAAAAAGACAAAGTAGATTTTTGGAGTTATATTTTGAATAGAATTCAAATTGATATTGGAACGAGATATTAGTTTTTTTGGATTATGACTTATATTTATTTGAAGGTAAGGACGTTGTTGATCAAGGTCTGAGAGGTAATTAAAATACCCCAACTTGAACGACTTCGAAATTACCCGAAGATGATATTTGTTATGATGATATAAAGGACAGTAGGAGTTTATATTTCATTTAGAAATAATAATACAATGTTTAGCGAAACACTGAGGTATATACATACAGGATGAGAATACCAAAGTCAAAAGGAAATATAAGAGAATTGCAACAGAAAGGAAATGTAAGATTGGGTTTTTTTCCAGTAAGAATAAACACGGGAAGCTGTGAAGCAAATTATGAAATATATTTCAAATTGTTGTTTTACGAATAATAAGTTGGAAAAATACTGAGTTCCAAGATATTGAGAAATAAGAAGTTTTAATTAATTGGATTAAAAGCCCAAGCAAATGTTGAACACTGAACAGTAAATTCTATTTTTATTTTATGGTTGAATGGTTGTTTATTTGATAGTTAAATCACCAACTATCAAATCTGGCCTAAACATTATTGGCACGGGAAGACCGGCATCGAAGTTATATTCGAAAACCATTCCGTCCAACAAATACGAAATAATAGAAGATGTCAAATGACGATCGAGATGGAGCATTGAAGACCATAAATTTTCATAAAACGGAAGAACCACTTACAATCTCTGATTTGACCCGGAGATACACTAGGGTTCTATCGTGGATGAAATCTGTGGATTGCAAGAACTACTCGATACTGATCGCTGGGGTGATTCCTATATGAGATGCAGTAGGAGGGTACCTTCGGTTCATCCTGTTCTTGGATGACTTGTATGGACGAGTGTCTGACAGAGTATTTCCAAAAGGATCGCGTACGTTGATGTCTTCAAACGTGCCATAGTTAGTTAGCTCCCAACTAGAGTATTTTTGTGGTCGTCAATTAGCGATATCTAATGGATTTGACGATGTGGCATTCAAAGTGAATGGTGTTCAGATGTGCTAAAAGGAAATTCAAACCTCAAGCCTCATCAGCCGAGAAATGACAAAAATCGGGCAGGCATCATGGCTATGTGGGTCGCTCCCATTAGGGTGTATAATCACCTATCTAGAGAAATTCCTTTTGCTTCTTTAATCTATCGATGCTGTCCCTTGTCGGGAAGACGGTGGGTAGCTCCCAACCATTGGTGATATACATTCGATATACTCAAGCGAAATGAGTGGTCGGTCATGTGTGGGCCGGGTTGCAAGACGTTCTTGTTGAACCCAGTGTATTCGTCTCTAGAGATACACGATCGGCAGGTGGTCCCATACCTTGTCATAGTTGGAAATCCAATCTCCAATAAGTGCCCGCGGTTTTGTTTGTATACTATATATGTAGAGCATGAGATGCAAGCGTTCTACTAGATTTGATATTACTTGTATTTAGACATTATCATAATATCAGACAAGTTATTGATTTCAAACTGTTTTGGGTTATCGTAAGGTAAAAACCGTCCGTGTTTATGTGTGGATTTGGTCTTACGGTTATCCTTTTCTTTTGAAAGGATTTAACTGAAAAATCAAGTTGTGTGATATCTTAATACTGTGCGAGTTTATCTCACTCTGGTTTACCAGACTGACCCGGTGTTTTGTAAATGCTCGGGTTAGCCCGGGGTGTATAGGTTCAGGTTATCAGGAACTGTGAAGTCCAGTGACAAGCTGAAGGTGTTCAGATGTATGATTACTATTCCGCTGTGTGTTGTATATGGGATAGGCTACTAAAACTATCCCGATGTATATTGTACTCTGATATTGTAAGTATTTTAAAAAAAAGCTCTCAATAAAGATTTATTTCTGTATTATATTTTGTTCCGCTGCGATGTGAGACTCTGTGTTGGTGCTCCTTCTTCTTCTATTCTAACTTTCTTTCTTTCTTATCTCACCCTCTAAATTCTTTCTAATAACGTCCAGTAGTTTCGGTGGTTGGAAGGTCGACATGAGTTCAGTAAAGGTATTTATGTCGATTTTCAGGGCCGAAAATCCCTGGGTCGTTACAGTTTAGGTTAAAACAATAAACTCCAGGTCAGTCATGTGACTGGTGTGAGAACTAAAACAGTTATTTAAACTTAACTTTAAAAGAGAGTAATTCAAGGGACCACGCCGTATAACACGAAACGGGTTTCCTCCCAAGAATACCAGTGCATATAAATAAACAGCGCAATGCTCTTTCTAAAAATGAAGCTATTATAAGACCCAGGTCCCATCACATAATGCAACGCAAGCCGGAGGATAGGGTTTTCCCTTATAATAGCCAAACATGCTTGGTACATTTTAGAAACAAATCATTTGATACTATTATAGGTGTATAGTGTCAAAACATTTTCAATCATAAATATCAATCCTAGGAGGCATGGGTACCATCTATCATGTCTCCATACAAGGCTCTACAAATAAACCCGAAATATCTCGTATTGGAAATTGGATTTCCGTCATGAGTCGAGGCAAGGGGCAAGCTCCTCTCCGCTTCGAGACACTCTAGCAAATGTCCCAGGACTACAAACTCTGGGAAGCCACTTGGATCGGTTGGGCTGGTCCTCTCTTATGTTTGAGGATTGGCAATTCCTGAACACACGTTTCCCGGTCCTATTAGACCTAATATCGAGGCGCCTCATTCCAACAACCACTAAGGTGAAAAGTATATAAATGTTAGGGCTAGTAAGTCACTGATACCACCAAAGCTAGAAAGAAACGTCGTGTTCTCCCAACGGTCTGTATCTCATTTTTGACTCATACCGAGGTGTGAGGCTCGCGAATCCACGCTATACACAAAGCTATGCCATGTGGGTCGTGCTTTGATCAACAACCACAAGACTTTGCTTTTCAACAGAAGCCTAAATCATTTGCCACACTGGCAATTCATGCCATGCGACTGATGTCCATCGATATACAACCTCTGAGCTCGTACGTCTCAGAGAAGGGCGTTAAGCAAATGAATAAATTCTCCGCCGCCAAACAGATGTATATTTAATAGAGATCAATCAACATAGAATAAAATCCAATGTCAGACAGACAGTCCATTTACAAGTTTGTTCTGGGTCTGAACGAAACCGGAGGCACTTTCCTCGCATATCCATCGATCTCCAAGTACGTCTGGACGATCACCAACTGATTCCCTCATCTTGGGTGTACAGCCCAATCAAGATCATCAGTAATCACCCAAACGATGTGAAGACTTTTGGTCTTCAACCACCGTCTTCATCTTTGACATATCGTCGAATCGGTTATTCAGAGTGGGTATAAACCCGGCATTTCCGAACAACCCGCGTATATTAAAAACAAATGTTACACAAACACAACATATGCCTCATTCCAATTCAGTAGCCACTAACCGTAAATCAGCAGGAGAACAATTTCCCAAATATTAACCCCGAAGGCCGAAACCAACATCAGATCAATACCCAAGAAACCATTCTTCTTAACTAACCTACAACTAGTTTCTAAATTTCAATTCTTAGGGAAAGGTCCCCATTAATTTTATCAAAGATAAATTCTTTAAAATTTATTCCTTAATCTTCCATTGGATGTCATTTTAAACCGAATTATGGTTTTCCAAACTAATCAGGATTAGCGAACAACACCGAAGTAATTATTTATTTTATTTCCCAATCCCAACCTATTCATCCCATGAAGCAAAACAGGTAATACTCCATATCTAACACCACGGTGTTATCGGTAAAATTAATTACCATTTCACGTTCAAATCTAATTAAAGATTTAACTATCGCTTGGAGCAAAGCTGGTGATACTCCATTCTCGCTCATTTTCCAAATTTGATAATTTAAATTATCTACTCACATTTCAATCTAATTACAGATTCATTAAAACTCCTTTTACTGGGTTAAAGAACTAATGTCATGTAAAACACAGTTCACGATAAACCCAAATCACATTCTATTTATTATTGGGTTAAAGAACAAGTGTTATTTAAAACATCGTTCCCGATAAACCCACAAATCAATTCTAATTCAATTTCAATCAAATGTATTAGAAATTCCGATTATTTAAAACCCCTTTTAAATCCAATTTATTTATTTAAAAATAATTGGGTTTTAAATTTAGTTCAAAACTAGTTCATTTCGATAAAATCTCTTTTTATCTTTTCAAATGTGGAGTTTTTCATCCCAGTTTTTCCCAAATCATTTCTTATGATTTTACACAAATTATTGATATTTTTAATAATTTTATCAAGGCCTGTACAGTCGATTTCCAACAACGGCCATCGAACTGCACTTACAGCGACCTTTTCTAAATTTGATTTGGACGTATCTTCAAATCTAACCGTTAGATTTCAAATTTCTAATATTCGTTGGAAAGCTCTTTTCGATACAAACCCAACGGTTCCGGTTTTAGGAGAATCCGACAGTCGGATTTCCCATAATGTCTGTTCGAAGTCAATGGTCGAAATTTATGAACTGCCGCGGCGCGGCGCGTTCTATTCAGACCATTATATATATAATATATATATATATATATATATATATATATATATATATATGTTATATATATTTCGTCGATTTCTATTTAAAACGAATTTTTAAATAGTTCTAAATTCGTTTCAAAAACATTTCAACTTCCATTTCCAATTCAAATCAAAATTGAATTTTTCCTTATAAATTCGTTTTAAAATTCATTTCAATTCAATTCAAATTTCAATTCAATTTGAATTCATTTCAAATCGATTTTTATTCTATCTCAATTCGTTTTCAATTTAATTCGAATTCGTTTTATATTCAATTCAATTCGAATTCGTTTTATATTCAATTCAATTCGAATTCGTTATATATTCAATTCAATTCGAATTCGATTTCTTTTCAATTCAATTCAATTCAATTCGAATTCCTGTTATATATATTCGATTTTTTTCTCTTTTCAATATTCATTATAAAACGAACATAATAGATATAAATATCGTTCACGTCAAAATAGCGCATCTCTAATCAACACGGCTTTATATTTTTCAATAAATTCGTTATTCTATTCAACAAATGAATATTTATTCTATTCAACACATGAATATATATTTTTGTCAACACATGACTAATCTCAACGAATGAGTACTATCCACGTGTGACTGTTTTTGTTATTCAATATATTTTATAAAATTATGATATCTATCGTTTGATTTCAAATCAGACTCCAACCGTAAATTAGTAAGAGAATGATTCCCTAAATATTAACCCCGAAGGCCGAAACCAACATCAGATCAATATCCAGGAGACCACTTATCTTATCTATTTTCCAGTTAGTTTCTAATTTTATATATGATAAAGATGTAAATCTTATTGTTAAAATATTTCATTCAACACATGACTAATCTCAACGGATGAGTACGGTCAACACATGAACCTTTATTTTATAATGATAAAGATGTAAATTTTATTGTTAAAATATTTCGTTCTACACATGACTAATCTCAATGGATGAGTACGGTCAACACGCGAACCTTTATTTTATAATATTCTTTATTTTATAAATTGGAATGAGGCCCAATCAATTACCATACAAAGTTAATTATATGGATTCCATACAACACATGTATATAATAGCAACGATAAATAATCAACCATCATCCAAAGTGCACTACACTGTATAAGCATCAAATATAAATATATAATGCTTATAACAGTCTGTCAATCCATCGATCGACATATAACTAATTATTGGGATTAGTGTATGTCATATATTATCCCAATACCCATGTGGGGTTACAAACAATCAAACACAGATTTTATTTGTGCAGTTGGGCGATGTGTAAAATTTATCGTCCCAATCAATGTCCTTCAAATAGGTGTACATAAGCAAACCATCCAGTTTGTAAATGAATATTTATTTTATTCACAATCACGTTAAAAATTATATTTTTAACGACCAAATTATTTTATTCAACCTATGAATATTCTATTCGGTTCATTTATTAAATAAAAATGATATTTTTATTTTTCTAACTTATTTTAGAAAATTTCGGCGGCATAACGGCACGATACTAGAAACGGGACAAGGCCTAGCCTTATCCCCGGTCTAATGATGGCCCACGCCATACACATACCAATCAAATCTATTCCATTTCACCAAACAATCAAATTCAAATCAAATAATCTAACCAACTACACAACCAAACAAACAAGTCCATGGTCTGTGGACGATGGTGTTGGGTGCTACTAAACACCATCTGCATCCTAGTATATATTTATATAACTAGAAAAGAAATTTAAAGTGAGAAGTTCTCACCAAAGCTATCCCAACTTCACGACACTTCAAATGTAGGAAATCTTCGCCGTGCTCGCCTTTTGTCAATTTCGTTGCCCGTAGCCACTACATATATAAAAATCATATTTTTATAATCACTCCATATGGATAAAAATTCTATTTTTACATCGCTACTATATAGATAAAAATCCTATTTTTACATCTCTACTGTATAGATAAAAATTCTATTTTTACAACGGTGTTCATATACTAAAGATTATATTTTTATCTCACTATTCTCTACATAAAGATTTCGCCTTTTCAAATATAAAGATTTCGCCTTTTCAACTATAAAGATTTCGCCTTTCCATTTCATCACTATAAAAATCTCATTTTTATTTCAACATACATATAAGAAAGATCATATTTTTATTTTGTTAACTATATAAAAATAATATTTTTATATTCTCTATTATATAGAAATTCTATTTTCATTACATTACTTATATAAAAATAGTATTTTTATATCTTCTATTATATAAAGATCATATTTTTAATATTCTATTATAATAAAAATTATATTTTTATTCTTTCTATATTATAAAAATTATATTTTTAACCTTATACATAAAAACTATATTTTTCCTTTGTCTAATCAAAAATCCTATCACATTAAAAATCTGGTTATTAACACATTAAAAATCTCATTTTTATCGGTATAAAATTTTTTCTCTTTATCGGTATAAAAATCATAGCTTTACCTTATAAAAATCGAAATTTTATTTAAACAAAAATCCCAACTTATTCTATATACAAATCTTGACTTTCTGTATTAAAAATCGTATATTTCTTATACTAGAAATCGTAACTTTCCTCTATATAAAAATATGTCCTTTTCTAGACTAAAAATCCGACCTTTCTTCATTGTCGTTCATATATAAAAGATCAAAACTTTCATTGTATGAAGATCTCATCTTTCATCGCATACAAAAATCATATATTATATTTTTTTTAAAGTAAAAACTGAAAAGAAAACTAAAACTAAAATTAAAATTAAAAGGGATAAAACTCACCTTTTTTTTCATTGTTGAAATCGGATTTTAGAAGGAGGGAGGGGGTTTGCGTCTTCAGCGGAAAAGGAGGAGGAGAGAGGCGGATGTGGTGTTAGGGGGGAAGTCGGCGTCGGAGGGGTTCGGCGGCGGTCTCTGGGCTTGGTGGCAGCCTCGCGGTAGTCGGCGGAGCATGGGCGAGGGCGGTGGCTTCATCGAGGCGGCTAGGGTTTTAAAAGGGGGGCCAGAGTCGGTTTCCGTTCGACGAAGAGGGAGCGCGGAGGGAAGGAGAATAAGAGGCAGAGGAGCAAAGGTGGAGAGGAGGGTGCGGTGGCGACGGGATGGAGGGCGGCGATGAGGCCCGCGGGAGGAAGAATCGGGTTTTCCCGATTGAAATGGAAAAAGGGGGAAAACGAAAATAACGGGGGTGGACTGACGTGTACAGAGAGAGAGTGGTTTTTTTTAATTTAATTACTGAAATTCAAAAAGTACATTTTCATTTTGAACTCGAAATCAAACCCGCCGGCTGTCGTCCCTAGCGTATTACCCCCATTTCGAACACAATGGGATATGTATCGTAGACCAGTTCCATCATTTGAATCAGTTTCCATTGGATTTAAAATATAAATCTTTATATATTCAATTTAAACGCACATTTCAATTTACCGGGGTCACATACTAACTCTAAAAATTCCTGAAAAATATTTTCTAGCTTCGTATTGGCGATACGGTCCTAACAAAACTAGTTTTGTCGAATTCTAAGACCGTGGGAAAAATGGCCATTTTCCAGTCGATTAAAATCAACTGAAACTGGTCAAACGCGTTTTCCATTGCCACGCTCACATATTGATTCAAAAAATTATGAAATTTGAAACCTAGCAATAACTTGACATCATGGATCCAACAAACTGGTTTCGTCGAAATCTGAGGTCGTTTGCAAAATTTCCATTTTTAAGGGCCTGAATTCCATAGCGATTATTCAGAATTTTCAACTGGACATATCTTTTGATTCCCGCTATGAAATTTTGATTTTTCGGATTCGTTGGAAAGATATTCACAAATAGATTCTAATATTTTTTGTTTCTCCAAAATCCGATTTATTTTGCACCCGGTACATTCATTTGAATTTTGAAATCGAATTTTTGAACTACCGCGCCATTTTCATTTCCATTTATAATTAAAAATAATATTTATATTACAACGACGACGCGTATAAATATATACGTTCGAATTCTATTTAAAATAAGTTTCTCGTTGTTATTATTTAGAATAATTCATTTTAAATATTCAAAATTCATTAAAATTGCAAAAATAAAAATTTTAAATTGGCTCGGATTTTCGGGTTGTTACAAATAGGTTGGGGTTGGGAAATTAAAACAAATGATTACTTCGGTAAGGTTCGTTAATCTCGACTAGTTTGAAGTGATATTCAAAAGGAAGATTAAAGAATAAATTTGAAAGAATTTATCTTTGATAAAATTAAGGGGAACCTTTCCCTAAGATTGTGAAATTTAGAAACTAACTGTAAGTTGGCTAAGTAGAGTGATTTCCTGGGTATTGATCTGATGTTGGTTTCGGCCTTCAGGGTTAATATTTGGGGGATTATTCCCTTGATTAATTTAAGGTTAGTGACTGATGAATTGGGATGAGGCGTATGTTGTGTTTGTGTAACACTTGTTTATTATATACGCGAGTTATCCGGGAAGACCGGGTTTATCCCATTTTGAATAACTGATACGACGATAAGTCGAAGGTGAAGACGGTGGTTGAAGACCAGAGGTCTTCACGTCGTTTGGATAATTACTGATGATCTTGATTGGGCTGTACACCCAAGAGGAGGGAAACATTTGGTGATCGTCGAGACGTACTTGGAGATCGATGGATATGCGGCGAACTAGTTGCCTTCGGTTTCGTTTAGACCCAGAACAAATTTGTAAATGGATTATGTGTCTGACATTGGATTTCAGTCTGTGTGATTTATTTCTATTAAATATATATCTGTTTGGCGGCGGAGAATTTATTCTCTTGCTTAACGCCCTTCTCTGAGACGTACGAGCTCAGGGGTTATATATTGGTGGATATCAATTACAAGGAATGAATTGCCTGTGTGGCATGCCTAAGTGGCAAATGATCAAGGCTTCTGTTGAAAAGCAAAGTCTTGTGGTTGATGATCAAAGCACGGCCTTTGTGGCGTAGCTTGGTGTAACGTTTAATTCGCGAGTTTCACACCCGGCATGAACCAGAAACGGGAGAAGGACCTCCGGGAGGGCATGCGTTTCTTTCTAATTAGAAGTGGCGTCAATGGTTTTACATGCCCTGACGAGTTTGACTTACGTGGTTGTTTGTTTGCGAGGTGCCTCGGAGATATCGGTGACTATGTGAAGCCGATGGACTCATTCGTTGGCTCATTTACGCCCCGTAGGGCGGGGAAACGCATGTTCAGGCATTTTAATCCACTCCGTGTGGACCAGTCTTGACGATCCAAGGGCCCACCTGAGTCTGGGTCCTGAGGCTCGGGCTAGATAGTCTCGAATCGGTGAGGACTATCTTTTGCCTCGGTTCATTCCATAAATGATAACCCAACTTCCAATACGACATTTTGCGGTTTTGATTGTATACCTATATATGGAAACATAGTGGTATGGGGCATTCATGCCACCTATGATTGACATTTATGATTGTATATAAAATCAGAAACTAACTGAAAACGAGCTAAGATGGGTGGTTTCCTGGGTATTAGTCTGATGTTGTTTTCGGCCTTCGGGGTTAATACTTAGGGAATCGTTCTCTTACTAATTTACAGTTGGAGTCTGATTAAAAATTTAAAACATGAAATTTAGCGTATCAAGCATTCTTTGGCTATTATAAGGTAAAACCCTATCCCCCGGCTTGCATTGCATTGTGTGATAGGACCTGGGTCTTATAATAGCTTCATTTTTCTTTATTTAGCATTGCACTGTTTGTTTTATGCACCGGTATTCTTGAGAGGAAACCCGTTCCACGTTAGCGGCCTGGTCCCTTGATTTACCTAACTTTAAATAAAGATTTACAACTGTTTTAATTCTCACACCAGTACCATGACTAACCTGGAGTTTATTGTTTTAACTTAAACTCTGGGTGCTCCTATTTTCCGCACGGGCAGCTAGTAGTTTTGGTTTTGCAAATTTATATTCACAGGATCCTGGTTTACAGATGGAATGATATCCGGAAAGCTTTGTATCCGTATATCTCCTTCAGTTGTGTATTGTATTATTTTCCGCTGCTATGTTATTTATTGTAATCTCTGATATTTATCGAATGTATTTTATTTGTTTATACTCTGTTTATTCTTGTATTCTTGATGAATTTTTGTAATATACAATGAAATGTTCTTCCGTCTGCCTTCTGATTCGTCTTGTCCTCAAAGTAATTTGTTCTTTCTCTTCTCTTCGGAGACCGGGGAAGTTCGGGTCGCTTCATTTGGTATCAGAGCTTTGGTTTACAGGGCTAGAGAACAAGACACATTAGAACCATACGAAGGAATCATCAGAAACTGGATTAGTAATATCCAATGGGAATGACTCGTTAGAGATAGGATCAGTAGTATCCTAGAACGAGTGTGAAGAGTATGTTTTTAAAACAAAAACAATTTTTGTTTTGAAATTTAAATCGTTGTATACGTATTTGAATATTTATTTATATTGAATTTGGACAATCTGATATATAAAGATTTTGCATATACGCCTTGCAAACCTATATTCGAAGTTTTAATATACTGGATAGACATAGAATCACATTCTAGACACCCGAAGATGATACTGATGATTTAGATCTCATCATCAGTATTTATGCCCGAGCTTCGAAAGTGTGACATCTATATATTTCCATTAGACTGGTGTGAGAACCGAAACTGGATAGGGCTTATTGTTGTGATTTGGCATCAAAAATGTGATTTTTGACTATGTATCAAAGTTATGAGTTTGAAACGATAATTCACTAATTGATTGCTGATTGTGTTGTTTGATTATTGGATGATTAGTTAAAAGTTGAACCATTTAGCCAAATTGTATCAAATATTGAATTGTATTGAAAATTGGTCGCATTTGCTTGCATATACATGTACTTACATTGAACAGTTCATAGCAAGGAGGCTAAAGTAGAAGAATAAAATTGTTTGCCCGACAAATAGGTACATGTTTACCATAATTTACTGTTTTGTTGGGGTGATGATGATTTTATGAGCCGCTTGGCTTTTTCTTTTTCTTTTTGAGATCAGAGGGCCTGTATGGCAATTTCGGGATTTTCCCGGTGCTCCCGGTACAGGGGAGGTTATGGCGAAATTTTTCGAAAATTTAGGGTGTTAGCCAAATTTTTTGAAAATTTTGAAAAGTTCTTAGAAACTAAAAGGTTGAAGGACTTAAGCCGTAGTGAAATACTGGAAGTTGAGTTGATTAGTTAAACAACTTTCGGCTTCGTTCCTTTTCGGGGACGAAAAGTTTCAAGTGGGGGAGATTGTAATAACCCAGAAATCCGAGCCAATTTAAAATTTTTATTTTGGCAACTTTAGGGAATTTTGATTATTTTAAATAATAACGACGAAAAATTTATTTTGAATAGAATTCGAACGTATATTTTATATAGATCGTCGTTAGAATATTAATATTTATTTATATATTTAAAAGGAATTGAAAATGGCGCGGTAGTTCAATAATTCAATTTCAAAATTCAAATGAATGTACAGGATTCAAAATAAACCGGAATTTAGTGAAACCAAAAATATTTGAATCTAATCGAGAATATCTATCCAACGAATCTAAGAAATCAAAATTTCATAGCGGGAATCAAAAGATATGTCCAGTTGAAATTTCAGAATAGTCGCTACGGAATTCGGGCCCTTAAAAATGGAAATTTTGCAAATGACCTCGGATTTCGACGAAACCACTTTTGTTGGATCCGTGATGTCAAGTTATTGATAGGTTTCAAATTTCATAATTTTTCGAATCAATATGTGAGCGTGGCAAAGGAAAACGCGTTTGACCAGTTTCAGTTGATTTTAATCGACTGGAAAATGGCCATTTTTCGGGCGGTCTCAGAATTTGTCGAAATTAGTTTTGTTAGGACCGTATCGTCAATACGAAGCCAAAAATAATTTTTCTAGAATTTTTAGGGTCAGTATGTGGCCCTGGTAAATTAAAATGTACGTTTGAATTCAATATATATTGATTTATATTTTAATTTAAAGAAAAACTGATCAAAACATTAGAATTGAGGTACGATACTTATCCCATTGTGTTAGGAATGGGGGTAATTAGCTAGGGGCGACAGTCGTTGGGTTTGAAAAGGGGTTGGAATGAAAAATCACCTTTATGAAATTCAAATTGAAATAAATAATAAAATATATATTTATAAACCTCTACACCCCCCTTATCTCTCGTTCAAAGGTCAACCAGGAGGAAAAATTAAAAAAAAACCGATCGCTTTTCTCCCAGACCTCGGCGCCCACACTCCCGTCGCCGCCTCCAAGCGCGCTCTGCCGCCTCCAAGAGCGCACCGCCGCCTCCACTCCACGCCACCTGCCACCGTCGAATGACTGGCGCTCCACCTGCACTTCTCCTCCTCTCCCCTTCTTCAATCTCCAATCCCCCAATCGAAGAAGCCAACCTGTTCGAACGGAAATCGAGGCACGTCAAGGAGTTCGAGTTCATCACTAAGGCGTGGCACAGGTGGAGCATCTCGACGGCTTCACGGTGGCGCTCTCCGATTCTGGTCCGACGCGATATGGAGGTGGCGCAGGCAGTTTTCCCAATCGAGGGTTTTAGGGTCAACGGTGGGTTCATGTGCGTGCTTCTACCTAGAGCAGTTAAACGGGAAGATGACAGTGAGTTTCTAATTTTATTTTGTTTAGTTTGATTAATTTAAAAATCTTGTTTCTATAGGTATAAATAGCATTATTTTTATAAATATGAATTACATTATTTTAAAATAAAATTGCCTTGTTAAAAATAGAAGAAATATACTTTGTTTTGAAAAAGAAGAAATATACTTTGTTTTGAAATAGAAGAAATGTACTTTGTTTTAAAATAAGATTAGCGTGTTTTTAAAATAGGAGGATAAAAATAGTTTGAATAAAAAAATATGGTTTTTAAAATATATAGAACAGTATAAAAAGAAATTAGCATTAATTTAAAAATAGGATTTTTAAATAGTTCCGGCGCTGTTAAAAATATGATTTTTATAAAACAAGGAATATAACAATATTATTTTTATACAAGTGGCAAATTAAAAGTAGGATTTTTATAGAGAAATCTTCGTATAAAGAAGCAGAGAAATAAAAATGTGATTTTTATTTTTTAACAGCGTGAAAAGAACTGCATTGGAATTTCAAACAGATCCAGACGGTTCAGCAGTTCAAAAGCAAAGCACGGCGGAGTGGAACCCTCTGTGAGAACTTCTCACCCTTAATTTAATTTATTTCTAGTTTGAAATATATACTAGGATGTAGACGGTGTTTAGTAGCACCCGACGCCCGTCATCCACAGACCATGGACGGCTTGTATGCTTGTTTTTATGATTTTGATGTGTAGTTGATTGTGTGATGTTATGTGAAATGAAATAAAATATTTATATAGCTAAAAATATTTTATAGTTAAAATAGAATTTTTAACGTGTATATGAAATGAAATAAATAAATAAAAACAAATCGGACGATTTGTTTATATACACACATTTGACAGATATTGATTGGGACGATAAATTTTACACTTTGACCAACTGCACAAACAAAATATGTGTTTGATTGTTTGAAACCCCACACGGGTATTGGGGTGATATATGACATACACTAATCCCAATAATTAGTTATATGTCGATCGATTGAATGACAGAATGTTATGAGCGTTAAATATTTATGTTTGATGCTTATACAGTGTAGAATGCACTTTGGATGATGGTTGATTATTGTTCATTGTTGATATATACATGTGTTGTATGGAAATCCATATAAATAAAATCTATGGTAATTGATTGGGCCTCATTCCAATTTTGAAATAGAAATATTTGAAATAAAATATTGAAATAAAATATTTGAATAGAAATATTTGGAAAAAATATATTTGAAATAGAATATTTGAAAACAGAAATATATGAAGCCGAGTTGATTAGATTGACGCCATTTTGACGTGAATGATATTTATATCGATTTTATTCATTTTATAATGAATATCGAAAGTGATTTCAAAATCTAATATTTTGATTAGAATTGAAATTCGTATTGAAATTGAATAGAAATGAATTTGAATTGAAATTTAGTAGAAATGAATTCGAATTGAATTGAAAACGAACTGAAATTGAATTAGAAATCAATTTGAATTGAAGTCAATTTGAAATGAATTTAAAACGAATTTATATTGGAAAATTCAATTTTGTTTTGAATTTGAAAAGGAAGTTGAAATCGTTTTGAAAACGAATTTAAAACGATTTATAAAATCCGTTTTAAAAGGTAATCGGCGAAGTATATATTATATATATTATATATATATATTATATAATGGCCTGAATAAAACGCGCCACGCTGCGGTAGTTCGTGAATTTCGACCACCGACTTCGAATGGATATTGCGGGAGATCCGACCGTCGGATTCTCCGAAACCGGAACCGGAACCGTTGGGTTCGTATCGAAAAGAGATTTCCAATGGATATTAGAAATTTGAAATCTAACGGTTGGATTTGGAATTTTGTCTAAATCAAATTTGGAAAAGGTCGCTGTAAATGCAGTTCGATGGCCGTGGATGGAAAACGACTGTATGGGCCTTGATAAAATTATTAAAAATAGTAATAATTTATGTAAAATCATAAAAAATGATTTGTGAAGAATTGGGATGAAAATTTCCAAATTTGAAAAGATAAAAATAGATTTTTATCGAAATGAACTAGTTTTGAACTAGAATTATAATTTATTTATTTTTAAAATAAATAAATTGAATTTGAAAAGGGTTTTAAAAGTAACCAGAATTTCCAATAATTGAATTGGAATGGATTTGAATCGAAACTGTCTTTCGAATATTTCGATGTTGGATTTCGTGATTATATAGATGTTGTTATGGAAATTTGAAAGATATATATATATCGTTATTTCCAATACGATATTTGTTAGTCGTAGAATTGGATATTGAATATAAGCCTATATATTTTCTATTCAGAGCTTTTTATTTAATATCAAATGTGATTTGGGTTTGCCATGAATGGTGTCTTCATTAACACTGTTCTTAAACCCAGTTGAGAAAAAGATTAAATATTTTTATTTAGATTTAACGAAGTGAACCAATTAAATAAAATTTAATTGAAATTGAATTGGTATTGATTTTTGGGTTTATCATGAACAGTGTTTTAAATAACACTTGTTCTTTAACCCGATAATTAATGGAATGTGATTTTGGGTTGTCGTGAACGGTATCTTCAGTAATACTATTCTTAGACCCAAAAAGGAGTTAAGAAAATTAGAAACTAACTGGAGGTTAGTTAAGCAGAATGGTTTTCTGGGTTATTAATCTGATGTTGGTTTCAGCCTTCGGGGTTAATACTTAGGGAACTGCTCACTTGCTAATTTACGGTTAGGGATTGATTGAAATGTGATGTGATTTTGGGGTTTATCGTGAACCCTGTTTTAAATGACGCTGATTCTTTAACCCAGTTAAAGATTAAAACTAAATGGAGTTTTAATGAATCTTAAATTAGATTGAAAAGATCGAGAATGGAGTATCACAAGTTTTGCTCCAGGCGATAGTTAAATCTTTAATTAGATTTAAACAAGAAATGGTAATTGAATTTACCAATAACACCGTGGTGTTAGATATGAAGTACAACCAGTTTTACTTCATGGATGAATAGGTTGGGGTTGGGAAATTAAAACAAATGATTACTTCGGTAAGGCTCGTTAATCCCGACTAGTTTGAAGTGATATTCAAAAGGAAGATTAAAGAATAAATTTGAAAGAATTTATCTTTGATAAAATTTATGGGAACCTTTCCCTAATAATGTGAAATTTAGAAACTAACTGTAGGTTGGCTAAGCAGAGTGATTTCCTGGGTATTGATCTGATGTTGGTTTTGGCCTTCGGGGTTAATACTTAGGGAACTGCTCACTTGCTAATTTACAGTAAGGGATTGATTGAAATGTGATGTGATTTTGGGGTTTATCGTGAACCGTGTTTTAAATGACACTGATTCTTTAACCCAGTTAAAGATTAAAACTAAATGGAGTTTTAATGAATCTTAAATTAGATTGAAAAGATCGAGAATGGAGTATCACCAGTTTTTCTCCAGGCGATAGTTAAATATTTAATTAGATTTAAACATGAAATTGTAATTGAATTTACCGATAACACTGTGGTGTTAGATATGAAGTATAACCAGTTTTACTTCATGGGATGAATAGGTTGGGGTTGGGAAATTAAAACAAACGATTACTTCGGTAAGGTTCGTTAATACCGACTAGTTTGAAGTGATATTCAAAAGGAAGATTAAAGAATAAATTTGAAAGAATTTACCTTTGATAAAATTAATGGTAACCTTTCCCTAAGAATGTGAAATTTAGAAACTAACTGTAGGTTGGCTAAGTAGAGTGATTTCCTGGGTATTGATCTGATGTTGGTTTCGGCCTTCGGGGTTAATATTTGGGGGATTATTCCCATGATTAATTTACGGTTAGTGACTGATGAATTGGAACGAGGCATATGTTGTGTTTGTGTAACACTTGTTTATTATATACGCGAGTTATTCGGAAAGACCGGGTTTATCCAATTCTGAATAACTGATACAACGATAAGTCGAAGGTGAAGACGGTGGTTGATGACCGGAGGTCTTCACGTCGTTTGGATAATTACTGATGATCTTGATCGGGCTGTACACCCAAGAGGAGGGAAACAGTTGGTGATCGTCCAGACATAATTGGAGATCGATGGATATGCGGGGTACTAGGTGCCTCTGGTTTCGTTCAGACCCAGAACGAACTTGTAAATGGATTGTGTGTCTGACATTGGATTTCAGTCTGTGTGATTGATTTCTATTAAATATATATATGTTTGGCGGCGGAGAATTTATTCTCTTGCTTAACGCCCTTCTCTGAGACGTACGAGCTCAGGGGTTATATATTGGTGGATATCCATCGCATGGAATGAATTGCCTGTGTGGCATGCCTAAGTGGCAAATGATCAAGGCTTCTGTTGAAAAGCAAAGTCTTTTGGTTGATGATCAAAGCAGGGCCCTTGTGGCATAGCTTTATGTAATGTTTAATTCGCGAGTTTCACACCCGGTATGAACTAGAATGTGACGGCCGGGAATTTCGCTCGATCCGAATCAGTCGCTAAACCGATCTAGACCGTTCGAAACCCCTGATCATTTGAGAACAGGACAAATCAGAACGCAGACGGAAGAACATTTCATTGCTTATTACAACAATTCCATCAGAATACAAGAATATAAAGAGTATAAATAAATAAATTACATTCGACAAATATCAGAGATTTAAATACAGTATTGCAGCGGAAAAATAATACAAAACACAACTGAAAGTAATACATGGATACAGAGCTTTCTGAGCATCGTTCCAGCTGTAAATTAGGATCCTGTGAATATAAATCTGCAAAACCAAAACTACTTGTTGCCCGTGCGGAAAATGAGGGAACCCAAAGTTTAGGTTAAAACAATAATTTCCAGGTCAGTCATGTGACTGGTGTGAGAACTAAAACAGTTATTTAAAACTTTACTTTAAAAGAGAGTAATTCAAGGGACCACGCCGTATAACACGGAACGGGTTTCCTCCCAAGAATACTTGTGCATAGAATAAACAGCGCAATGCTTTTTCGAAAAATGAAGCTATTATAAGACCCAGGTCCCATCACACAATGCAACGCAAGCCGGAGGATAGGGTTTTCCCTTATAGTAGCCAAACATGCTTGGTACGTTTAAAACAAATCATTTGATACTATAATAAGTGTATAGTGTCAAAACAATTTCAATCATAAATATCAATCATAGGCGGCATGGGTACCATCTATCATGTCGCCATACTAGTTCTACAATTAAAACCGCAATACACGTATTGGAAATTGGATTTCCGTCATGAGTCGAGGCAAGGGGCAAGCTCCTCTCCGCTTCGAGACACTCTAGCAAATGCCTCAGGACTACGCACTCTAGGTAACCCTGGGATCCTCCAAGACCGGTCCTCTCTTACATTTGAGGATTAGTTATTCCTGAACACACGTTTCCCGGCCCTATAGGACCAAAAATCGAGGCGCCTCGCATCAAAACCACAAAGGTGAAAAGTATATAAATGTCAGGGCTGGTAGGTCACTAACACCACCCATAGCTAGAAAGAAACGTCGTGCACTCCTTGGGTCCTCATCCCGTTTTTGACTCATACCGAGGTGTGAGGCTCGCGAATCCATGCTATACACAAAGATGCCACGTAGGCCGTGCTTTGATCATCAACCACAAGACTTTTCTTTTCAACAGAAGCCTTGATCCATGCAACTCAGTGTGCCACACAGGCAATTCATGCCATGCGATTGATATCTATCGATATATAACCTCTAAGCTCGTACGTCTTAGAGAAGGGCGTTAAGAAAGAGAATAAATTCTCCCCCACCAAATAGATATATATTTAACAGAAATCAATCAACACAGAATAAAATCCAATGTCAGACACACATTCCATTTACAAGTTCTTTCTAGGTCTGAACGAAAACGGAGGCACATTCCTCGCATATCCATCGATCTCCAAGTACGTCTGGACGACCACCAACTGATTCCCTCATCTTGGGTGTACAGCCCAATCAAGATCATCAGTAATCACCCAAACGATGTGAAGACTTCCGGTCTTCAACCACCGTCTTCATCTTCGACATATCGTCGAATCGGTTATTCAGAATGGGTATAAACCCGGCCTTTCCGAACAACCCGCATATATTAAAAACAAATGTTACACAAACACAACATACGCCTCATTCCAATTCATTAGTCACTAACCGTAAATTTCATATTCTTAGGGAAAGGTTCCCATTAATTTTATCCAAGATAAATTCTTTAAAATTTATCCTTTAATCTTCCTTTGGATGTCATTTCAAACCAAATTGTGGTTTTCCAAACTAGTCGAGATTAGCGAACCACACCGAAGTAATTATTTATTTTATTTCCCAATCCCAACCTATTCATCCCATGAAGCAAAACTGGTAATACTCCATATTTAACACCATGGTGTTATCGGTAAAATTAATTACCATTTCACGTTCAAATCTTATTAAAGATTTAACTATCGCTTTGGAGAAAAACTGGTAATACTCCATCCTCGCTCAATTTCTAAATTTGATAATTTAGATTATCAATTCACATTTCAGTCTAATTGCAGATTCATTAAAACTCCTTTTACTGGGTTAAAGAACTATTGTCTTTTCAAAACACAGTTCACGACAAACCCAACTCACTTTCTATTTATTTATCGGGTTAAAGAACAAGTGTCCTTTAAAACACCCTTCACGATAAACCCTCAAATCAATTCTGTTTAAAACCCATTTCAAATCCAGTTTATTTATTTTTAAAAATAAACGGGTTTAATTTTAGTTCAAAACTAGTTCATTTTGATAAAAATCTATTTTTATCTTTTCAAATATGGAGTTTTTCATCCCAATTTTTCCCAAATCATTTCTTATGATTTTACACAACTTATTACTATTTTTAATAATTTTATCAAGGCCCGTACAGTCGATTTCCATCAACGGCCATCGAACTGCACTTACAGCGACCTTTTCCAAATTTGATTTGGACGTATCTCCAAATCCAACCATTAGATTTCAAATTTCTAATATTCGCTAGAAAGCTCTTTTCGATACGAACCCAACGGTTCCGGTTTTAGGTGAATCCGACGGTCGGATCTTCCGTAATGTCCGTTCGAAGTTAATGGTCGAAATTCACGAACTGCCTCGGCGCGTTTTATTCAGGCCATTATATTATATATATAATATATATTTCGTCGATTACTATTTAAAACGAATTTTAGAAATAGTTTTAAATTCGTTTCAAAAACATTTTCAACTTCCATTTCAATTCAAATCAAAATTGAATTTTTCCTTATAAATTCGTTTCAAAATTCATTTAAATTCAATTCGAATTCAATTCGTTTTCCATTCAAATCAAATTCGTTATATATTCAATTGAAATCAAATTCGTTTTCTATTCAATTCCAATCAAATTCGTTATATATTCAATTTAAATCAAATTCGTTTTCTATTCAATTCGAATTCAAATTCATTATATATTCAATTTAAATCAAATTCGTTTTCTATTCAATTCGAATTCAAATTCGTTATATATTCAATTTAAATCAAATTTGTTTTCTATTCAATTTAATTCAAATTTCATTTCAAAATATTCGGTTTCGAAATAACTTTTCAATATTCATTTTAAATGAATAAAATCGATATAAATATCGTTCACGTCAAAATGGTGTCAATCTAATCAACACGGCTTAATATATTTCTATTTTCAAATATTCAATTTCAAATATTTCTTTTTCAAATATTTCCTTTTCAAATATTTCTATTTCAAATATTTCTATTATTAAAATATTTCGTTCAACACATGACTAATCTCAACGGATAAGTACTGTCAACACATGAACCTTTATTTTATATTGATAAAGATGTAAATTTTATTATTAAAATATTTCGTTCAACACATGACTAATCTCAATGGATGAGTACGGTCAACACATGAACCTTTATTTTATATTTTTTTTTTTTTCTAAATTGGAATGAGGCCCAATCAATCACCATATAATGTTAATTATATGGATTTTCATACATAACACGTATATAATAGCATTGAAAAATAATCAACCATCAACCAAAGTGCACTACACTGTATAAGCATCAAATATAGATATCTAACGCTTATAACAGCCTGTCAATCAATCGATCGACATATTTAATCAATCAGGATGAGTGAAATTCAAATTTCATCCCAACACCCGTGTGGGGTTTCAAACAATCAAACACAGATTTTAGTTGTGCAGTTGGGCGATGTGTAAAATTTATCGACCCAATCAATATCAGTCAAATCAGTGTATATCAACAAAGCGGCCGATTTGTTTATAAATATTTATTTATTCACTTTCACGTTAAAAATTATATTTTTTTAACGATAAAACATTTTATTTCAACATATGAATTTCTATTCAGTTCATTCTTTAAATAAAATGATAATTTTATTTTTCTAACTTATTTTAGAAAATTTCGGTGGCATAACGGCACGATACTAGAAATGGGATGAGGCCTAGCCTTATCCTCGGTCTAGTGAAGGCCCATGCCATTCACACATCAATCAAATCTATTCAATTCACCAAACAATTCAATTCAAACTAAATAATCTAACCAACTACACAAGCAAACAAACAAGTCCATGGTCTGTGGACGATTGTGTCGGGTGCTACTAAGCACCGTCTGCATCCTAGTATATATATATATATATATATATATATATATATATATAACTAGAAAAATAAATTGAAGAGTGAGAAATTCTCACCAATAGCTATCCCAACTCTACGACACTTCATTGATAGAAATCTTCATCGTTCTCGCCTTTTTATCACCTTCGTTGCCCGTATGTAAAAATCGAATTTTTACTTCGCTATTCAATATATAAAAATCGAATTTTTACTATGCTATTCAATATATAAAAATCGAATTTTTACTTTGCTATTCAATATACAAAAATCAAATTTTTACTTCGCTATTCAATATATAAAAATCGAATTTTTACTTTGCTATTCTTTACGTAAAGATTTCGCCTTTTCAAATATAAAGATTTTGCCTTTTCAATTTCATCATTATAAAAAATCACCTCTTTATTTCAACGTATATATAATAAAAATCAGATTTTTATTTCGCTACATATACAAAGATGATATTTTTATATTCTCTATCCTATAAAGATTATATTTCTATAGTTCCCACTATGTAAAAATCATATTTTTATCCTTCTACTATATGAAAGATTATATTTTGATTATCTATTTAATATGAAAATTATAATTTCTATCTTTACATACGATAAAATTATATTTTTAAACAATTAAAAATCGAATCTTTAGCTAATTAAAAATCTCATCTTTTTATTTTCAAAGTTATCGCCCTTTTCCCTTTAAAGATTATATTTAAAAATATCGTATTTCACATATAAAAATATCGCTTTTCATATATTAAAAATCAAATCTTTTCCTTTCCTACATATACAAGATCATGTTTTTAATCCTCTACTTATGTAAAAATCAGATTTTTACAATGCTAATTATATATAAGCTAACAACTGAATTTAAATCATGCATTTACATTTATTTTAAAATCGGAAAATAAAACAAGGTATATAACTAAATTAAAAGAAAATAAAATAATAAAAAGGAAAACACAACTTACAGATTTTTGGAGGAGGGGGGTGTCGCTTCACACGCCAGCAGGGGGGGTCTCGCTGTGGTTGAAGCAGAGGGGGAGGGGGTAGCTCGCGTCGGTTTTTGGTGGCAGGGGGCTGTGTCGCAAGGCAGGGGGTTTCGGGGGGGGGGGGGGGGGGATGGGAAGGGGGTCGGCGCGAGAGGAGGGGGAGACATGGGGCGCGCCTCCTGGCGGCGGCGACGATGGGAGGAGCGGCGGCTCCTTCCCTTTTCTTCTCCATCGCCCTCTTTTTTTTTAGTTTTATTTTCTGGTATGAATGAATCGAAACAAGGGGGGGGGGGGGGGGCAGAAGTTAAAGAGGGTGAGGAGAGAGAGAAGTTTTTATTT
The DNA here is from genome assembly GCA_030737875.1 of Allium sativum. Taxonomy (NCBI): domain Eukaryota; kingdom Viridiplantae; phylum Streptophyta; class Magnoliopsida; order Asparagales; family Amaryllidaceae; genus Allium; species Allium sativum. The sequence goes on from CM060918.1 coordinate 848,498,329, forward strand.
TAATTATTTAATTTCAGAAATTTTGACTTTTACATACGACCTTGAAACGAGGCCCACCGCCTGTCGTCCATAGCATTTTCCCCCCATTCCGAACACAATGGGATATGTATCATAGGTTGATTCGATCGTTTCGATCAGTTTCCGTCAAAACCAACATATAACTCTATATATTGAATTTGAACGCGCATTTCAATTTACTGGGGTCACATACTAACTCTATAAATCCCTGAAAAATATTTTCTAGCTTCGTATTGACGATATGGTCCTTACAAAACTAGTTTTGACGAATTCTGAGACCGTTTGACAAATGGCCAATTTCCAGTCGATTAAAATCAACTAAAACCGGTCAAACGCGTTTTCTTTTGCCACGCTCACATATTGATTCGAAAAATTATGAAATTTGAAACCTAGCAATAATTTGACATCATGGATCCAACAAAAGTGGTTTCGTCGAAATCCGAGGTCGTTTGCAAAATGTATTTTTAAGGGCCTGAATTCCATAGCGGCTATTCAGAATTTTCAACTGGACATATCTTTTGATTCCCGCTATGAAATTTCGATTTTTCGGATTCGTTGGAAAGATATTCTCAATTAGATCCTATTATTTTTGGTTTCACTAAAATCCGGATTGTTTTGCACCCGGTACATTCAATTGAAGTTTGAAATCGAATTATCGAACTACCGCGCCATTTTCAATTGCTATTTATAATTATATATAAATATTTATATTCTAACGACGATGCGTATAATATATACGTTCGAATTATATTCAAAATAAATTTTCGTCGATATTATTTATAATAAACAATTTTAAATATTCAAAATTAGCTAAAATTGCCAAAATAAAATTTTTAAACTGGCCCAGATTTCTGGGTTGTTACAATCTTCCCCACTTAAAACTTTTCGTCCCCGAAAAGGAACAAAGCCGAAAGTGGTTTGATTAATCAACTCCACGTTCGATCTGGCTTCCATTTTCCAACTTTTCAGTATCTGAGAATTTTCAAATTTTCAAAAATTTGGCTAACACCCTAAATTTTCGAAAATTTTTGCCATAACCTCCCCTGCACCGAGAGCCACGGGAAAATCCTGAAATTGCCATATAGGCCTTCTGATCTCAAAAAGAAAAAGAAAAAGCCAAGCGGCTAGCCAATAGGCTCATAAAATCATCATCACCGAAACAAAACAATAAATTATAGTAAATATGTACCCATTTGTCGGGCAAACAAATTTCATTCTCCGGCTCTAGCCTCCTTGCTATGACCTGTTCAATGTAAGTACATGTATATGCAACCAAATGCGACTAATTTTCAATACAATTCAATATTTGATTCAATTAGGCATAATGGTTCAAAATTATCAAACAAATAAACAAACATCAATCAATTAGTGAATTAGAGTTTCAAATTCATAATTTTTACTACATATACAGAAAATCATGTTTTGGTGCCAAACCACAACAAATGAATCTATCTATATTAGTTTTGGTTTTCACACCTGTCTAATGGAAATATATAGAGATCACACCTTCGAAACACGAACATAAATACTGATGATGTCATGACAATTATCAGTACCATCCCCAGGCGACTAGAATGTGATTATATATCTATCTAATATATTAAAACTTAGAATATACGTTCATGACGTGTATATGCAAAACCTTTATATATTGGATTGTCCAAATTCAATACAAATAAATATTCAAATACGTATAAAATGGTTTAAATTTTCAAAACAAAATTGTTTTCATTTGAAAAACATACTCTTCACACTCGTTCTAGGATACTACTGATCCTATCTCTAATGAGTCATTCTAATTGGATATTACTAATCCAATATCTGATGAATTCTTTCGTATGGTTCTAATGTGCCTTGTTCTCGAGCTCTGAAAACCAAAGCTCAGATACCTAATGAGACGGCCGGGAATTTCGCTCGATCTGAATCAGTCGCTAAACCGATCTAGACCATTTGAAACCCCTGATCGTTTGAGAACAGGACAAATCAGAACGCAGACGGAAGAACATTTCATTGCTTATTACAACAATTTCATCAGAATACAAGAATATGCAGAGTATAAATGAATAAATTACATTCGACAAATATTAGAGATTTAAATACAGTATTGCAGCGGAAAAATAATACAAAACACAATTGAAAGTAATACACGGATACAGAGCTTTCCGAGCATCGTTCCAGCTGTAAATCAGGATCCTGTGAATATAAATCTGCAAAACCAAAACTACTAGCTGCCCGTGCGGAAAATGAGGGCACACAGAGTTAAGGTTAAAACAATAAACTCTAGGTCAGTCATGTGACTGGTGTGAGAACTAAAACAGTTATTGAAAACTTTACTTTAAAAGAGAGTAATTCAAGGGACCACGCCGTATAACACGGAACGGGTTTCCTCCCAAGAATACCAGTGCATAGAATAAATAGCGCAATGCTTTTTCGAAAAATGAAGCTATTAAAATACCCAGGTCCCATCACACAATGCAACGCAAGCCGGAGGATAGGGTTTTCCCTTATAATAGCCAAACATGCTTGGTACGTTTAAAACAAATACTATAATAAGTGTATAGTGTCAAAACAATTTCAATCATAAATATCAATCATAGGCGGCATGGGTACCATCTATCATGTCGCCATACTAGTTCTACAATTAAAACCGCAATACACATATTGGAAATTGGATTTCCGTCTTGAGTCGAGGCAAGGGGCAAGCTCCTCTCCGCTTCGAGACACTCTAGAAAATGGCTCAGGACTACGCACTCTGGGTAACCCTGGGATCCTCCAAGACGGGTCCTCTCTTACGTTTGAGGATTAGTTATTCCTGAACACACATTTCCCGGCCCTATAGGACCTATAATCGAGGCGCCTCGCATCCAAACCACAAAGGTGAAAAGTATATAAATGTCAGGGCTGGTAGGTCACTGACACCACCCATAGCTAGAAAGAAACGTCGTGCACTCCTTGGGTCCTCATCCCGTTTTTGACTCATACCGAGGTGTGAGGCTCGCGAATCCACGCTATACACAAAGCTGCCACGTAGGCCGTGCTTTGATCATCAACCACAAGACTTTGCTTTTCAACAGAAGCCTTGACCCATGCAACTCAGCGTGCCACACAGGCAATTCATGCCATGCGATTGATATCTATTGATATATAACCTCTAAGCTCGTACGTCTTAGATAAGGGCGTTAAGCAAGAGAATAAATTCTCCACCGCCAAACAGATATATATTTAACAGAAATCAATCAACACATAATAAAATCCAATGTCAGACACATAATCCATTTACAAGTTCGTTCTGGGTCTGAACGAAACCGGAGGCCCTTTCCTCGCATATCCATCGATCTCCAAGTACGTCTGGACGACCACCAACTGATTCCCTCATCTTGGGTGTACAGCCCAATCAAGATCATCAGTAATCACCCAAACGATGTGAAGACTTCCGGTCTTCAACCACCGTCTTCATCTTCGACATATCGTCGAATCGGTTATTCAGAATGGGTATAAACCCGGCCTTTCCGAACAACCCGCGTATATTAAAAACAAATGTTACACAAACACAACATACGCCTCATTCCAATTCATTAGTCACTAACCGTAAATTTCATATTCTTAGGGAAAGGTTCCCATTAATTTTATCCAAGATAAATTCTTTAAAATTTATCCTTTAATCTTCCTTTGGATGTCATTTCAAACCCAATTATGATTTTCCAAACTAGTCGAGATTAGCGAACCACACCGAAGTAATTATTTATTTTATTTCCCAATCCCAACCTATTCATCCCATGAAGCAAAACTGGTAATACTCCATATTTAACACCATGGTGTTATTGGTAAAATTAATTACCGTTTCACGTTCAAATCTAATTAATGATTTAACTATCGCTTTGGAGCAAAACTGGTAATACTCCATCCTCGCTCAGTTTCTAAATTTGATAATTTAGATTATCAATTCACATTTTAGACTAATTGCAGATTCATTAAATCTCCTTTTACAGGGTTAAAGAACTAATGTCTTTTCAAAACACAGTTCACGACAAACCCAAATCACTTTCTATTTATTTATCGGGTTAAAGAAAAAGTGTCCTTTAAAACACCCTTCATGATAAACCCTCAAATCAATTCTGTTTAAAACCCATTTCAAATCCAGTTTATTTATTTTTAAAAATAAACGAGTTTAATTTTAGTTCAAAACTAGTTCATTTCGATAAAAATCTATTTTTATCTTTTCAAATATGGAGTTTTTCATCCCAATTTTTTCCAAATCATTTCTTATGATTTTACACAAATTATTACTATTTTTAATAATTTTATCAAGGCTTGTATAGTCGATTTCCATCAACGGCCATCGAACTGCACTTACAGCGACCTTTTCCAAATTTGATTTGGACGTATCTCCAAATCCAACCATTAGATTTCAAATTTCTAATATTCGTTAGAAAGCTCTTTTCGATATGAACCCAACGGTTCCGGTTTTAGGAGAATCCGACGGTCGGATCTCCCGTAATGTCCGTTCGAAGTTAATGGTCGAAATTCACGAACTGCCGCGACGCGGCGCGTTCTATTCAGGCCATTATATTATATATATAATATATATTTCGTCGATTACTATTTAAAACGAATTTTAGAAATAATTTTAAATTCGTTTCAAAAACATTTTCAACTTCCATTTCAATTCAAATCAAAATTGAATTTTTCCTTATAAATTCGTTTCAAAATTCATTTAAATTCAATTCGAATTCAATTCGTTTTCCATTCAAATCAAATTCGTTATATATTCAATTGAAATCAAATTCGTTTTCTATTTAATTCAAATCAATTTTGTTATATATTCAATTTAAATCAAATTCGTTTTCTATTCAATTCGAATTCAAATTCGTTATATATTCAATTTAAATCAAATTCGTTTTCTATTCAATTCGAATTCAAATTCGTTATATATTCAATTTAAATCAAATTCGTTTTCTATTCAATTTAATTCAAATTTCATTTCAAAATATTCGGTTTTGAAATCACTTTTCAATATTCATTTTAAATGAATAAAATCGATATAAATATCGTTCACGTCAAAATGGCGTCAATCTAATCAACACGGCTTCATATATTTCTATTTTCAAATATTCTATTTCAAATATTTCTTTTTCAAATATTTCCTTTTCAAATATTTCTATTTCAAATATTTATATTATTAAAATATTTCGTTCAACACATGATTACTCTCAACGGATGAGTACTGTCAACACATGAACCTTTATTTTATATTGATGAAGATGTAAATTTTATTATTAAAATATTTCGTTCAACACATGACTAATCTTAACGGATGAGTACGGTCAACACATGAACCTTTATTTTATATTATTCTTTATTTTCTAAATTGGAATGAGGCCCAATCAATCACCATATAATGTTAATTATATGGATTTTCATACATCACACGTATATAATAGCATTGAAAAATAATCAACCATCAACCAAAGTGCACTACACTGTATAAGCATCAAATACAGATATCTAACACTTATAACAGCCTATCAATCAATCGATCGACATATTTAATCAATCAGGATGAGTGAACTTCAAATTTCATCCCAACACCCGTGTGGGGTTTCAAACAATCAAACACATATTTTAGTTGTGCAGTTGGGCGATGTGTAAAATTTATCGACCCAATCAATATTAGTCAAATCAGTGTATATAAACAAATCGGCCGATTTGTTTATAAATATTTATTTATTCACTTTAACGTTAAAAATTATATTTTTTTAACGATAAATTTTTTTATTTCAACATATGAATTTCTATTCAGTTCATTCTTTAAATAAAATGATATTTTTATTTTTCTAACTTATTTTAGAAAATTTCGGCGGCATAACGGCACGATACTAGAAACGAGACGAGGCCTAGCCTTATCTCCGGTCTAGTGAAGGCCCATGCCATTCACACATCAATCAAATCCATTCAATTCACCAGACAATTCAATTCAAACCAAATAATCTAACCAACTACACAACCAAACAAACAAGTCCATAGTCTGTGGACGATTGTGTCGGGTGCTACTAAGCACCGTCTGCATCCTAGTATATATATATATATAACTAGAAAAATAAATTAAAGAGTGAGAAATTCTCACCAATAGCTATCCCAACTCTACGACACTTCATTGATAGATATCTTCATCGTTCTCGCCTTTTTATCTCCTTCGTTGCCCGTATTCTCTACGTATGTAAAAATCGAATTTTTACTTCGCTATTCAATATATAAAAATCGAATTTTTACTATGCTATTCAATATATAAAAATCGAATTTTTACTTTGCTATTCAATATATAAAAATCGAATTTTTACTTCGCTATTCAATATATAAAAATCAAATTTTTAGTTTGCTATTCTTTACATAAAGATTTCGCCTTTTCAAATATAAAGATTTCGCCTTTTCAATTTCATCATTATAAAAAATCACCTCTTTATTTCAACGTATATATAATAAAAATCAGATTTTTATTTCGCTACATATACAAAGATGATATTTTTATATTCTCTATCCTATAAAGATTATATTTTTATAGTTCACACTATGTAAATATCATATTTTTATCCTTCTACTATATGAAAGATTATATTTTTATTATCTATTTAATATGAAAATTATAATTTCTATCTTTGCATACGATAAAATTATATTTTTAAACAATTAAAAATCGAATCTTTAGCTAATTAAAAATCTCATCTTTTTATTTTCAAAGTTATCGCCCTTTTCCCTTTAAAGACTATATTTAAAAATCTCATATTTCACATACAAAAATATCACTTTTCATATATTAAAAATCAAATCTTTTCCTTTCCTACATATACAAGATCATGTTTTTAATCCTCTACTTATGTAAAAATCTGATTTTTACAATGCTAATTATATATAAGCTAAAAACTGAATTTTAAATCATGCATTTACATTTATTTTAAAATCAGAAAATAAAACAAGGTATATAACTAAATTATAAGAAAATAAAATAATAAAAAGGAAAACACAACTTACAGATTTTCGGAGGGGGGGTGTCGCTTCGCACGCCAGCAGGGGGGTCTCGATGTGGTCGAGGTAGAGGGGGAGGGGATTGCTCGCGTCGGTTTTTGGTGGCGGGGGGGCTGTGTCGCGAGGCAGGGGTTTTCGAGGGGGGGGGGGGTGGGGGAAGGGGGTCGGCGCGAGAGGAGGGGGGGACAGGGGGGCGCCTCCTGGTGGCGGCGACGATGGGAGGAGCGGCGGCTCCTCCCCTTTTCTTCTCCGTCGCCATCTTTTTTTTTAATTTAGTTTTATTTTCTGGTATGAATGAATCGAAACAAAGGGGGGGCAGAAGTTAAAGAGGGTGAGGAGAGAGAGAAGTTTTTATTTTAATTATTTAATTTCAAAAAGGTTGACTTTTACATACGACCTCGAAACGAGGCCCACCGCCTGTCGTCCATAGCATTTTCCCCCCATTCCAAACACAATGGGATATGTACCGTAGGTTGATTCGATCGTTTCGATCAGTTTCCGTCAAAATCAACATATAACTCTATATATTGAATTTGAACGCACATTTCAATTTACTGGGGTCACATACTAACTCTATAAATCCCAGAAAAATATTTTCTAGCTTCGTACTGACGATACGGTCCTAACAAAACTAGTTTCGACGAATTCTGAGACCGTTTGAAAAATGGCCAATTTCCAGTCGATTAAAATCAACTGAAACCGGTCAAACGCGTTTTCTTTTGCCACGCTCACATATTGATTCGAAAAATTATGAAATTTGAAACCTAGCAATAATTTGACATCACGGATCCAACAAAAGTGGTTTCGTCGAAATCCGAGGTCATTTGCAAAATGTCTATTTTGAAGGGCCTGAATTCCATAGCGACTATTCAGAATTTTCAACTGGGCATATCTTTTGATTCCCGCTATGAAATTTCGATTTTTTGGATTCGTTGGAAAGATATTCTCAATTAGATCCTATTATTTTTTGTTTCACTAAAATCCGGATTGTTTTGCACCCGGTACATTCAATTGAAGTTTGAAATCGAATTATCGAACTACCGCGCCATTTTCAATTCCTATTAATAATTATATATAAATATTTATATTCTAACGACGACGCGTATAATATATACGTTCGAATTATATTCAAAATAAATTTTCGTCGATATTATTCATAATAAACCATTTTAAATATTCAAAATTCGCTAAAATTGCCAAAATAAAAATTTTAGACTGCCTCTGATTTTCGGGTTGTTACATAGAATAGGGAGAAGGACCTCCGGGAGGGCATGTGTTTCTTTCTAGTTAGAAGTGGCGTCAGTGGTTTTACGTGCCCTGACGAGTTTGACTTATGTGGTTGTTGGATTGCGAGGCACCTCGGATATATCGGTGACTATGTGAAGCCGATGGAGTCATTCGTTGGCTCATTTACGCCCAATAGGGCGGGGAAATGCATGTTCAGGCATTTTAATCCACTCTGTGTGGACTGGCCCTAACGATCCAAGGGCCCACCTGAGTCTGGGTCCTGAGGCTCGGGCTAGACGGTCTCGAATCGGTGAGGACTATCTTTTGCCTCGGTTCATACAATAAATGATAACCCAACTTCCAATACGACATTTTGCGGTTTTGATTGTATACCTATATATGGCGACATAGTGGTATGCGGCATTCTCGCCGCCTACGATTGATATTTATGATTGTATATAAATTCAGAAACTAACTGAAAACGAGATAAGATGGGTGGTTTGCTGGGTATTAGTCTGATGTTGGTTTCGGCCTTTGGGGTTAATACTTAGGGAATCGTTCTCTTACTAATTTACAGTTGGAGTCTGATTAAAAATTTAAAACATGAAATTTAGCGTATCAAGCATTCTTTGGCTATTATAAGGTTAAACCCTATCCCCCGGCTTGCGTTGCATTGTGTGATAGGACCTGGGTCTTATAATAGCTTCATTTTTCTTTACTTAGCATTGCGTTGTTTGTTTTAAGCACTGGTGTTCTTGGGAGGAAACCCGTACCGCGTTAGCGGCGTGGTCCCTTGATTTACCTAACTTTAAATAAAGATTTACAACTGTTTTAGTTCTCCCATCAGTCCCATGACTGACCTGGAATTTATTGTTTTAACCTAAACTCTGGGTGCCCCTATTTTCCGCACGGGCAGCTAGTAGTTTTGATTTTGCAGATTTATAGTCACAGGATCCTAGTTTACAGCTGGAATGATATCCGGAAAGCTTTGTATCCGTATATCTCCTTCAGTTGTGTATTGTATTACTTTCCGCTGCTATGTTATTTATTGTATTCTTTGATATTTATCGAATGTATTTTATTTGTTTATACTCTGTTTATTCTTGTATTCTTGATGAATTGTTGTAATATACAATGAAATGTTCTTCCGTCTGCGTTCTGATTCATCTTGTCCTCAAAGTAATTCATTCTTTCTCTTCTATTCGGAGACCAGGGAAGTTCGTGTCGCTTCAAAAAGTGTCTTAAAGAAATCACATTCACACAAGTTATTAATTTTTGAAATTTATAACAGTTTAAATTTATTGATTAACATTATTACAAATCTAAACGCGCCATATTCCTGCGTTTAGAAAACGGGCAAAATACCCCGTTAAAGTTTTTGACGCATCGGACGCATCAAAAACTGTAATGGGGTATTTCTACCCAGAGAATTGCCCCTAAAACAATTAAAGTTGCTTAGAGAACTTTGACTATCGTAGTAAAATTTAAATAGGCATGAGTTGACGTGTTACTCCATGGAACTCATATAGCAAACAACAAATAGTTAAAAGAAAACATGTTAGTGGTGGACGTGCAATGTAGGGTACCTTTGCATTAAAATATGCATTTATTTTACAAATCAGTAGGCAATATTAACAATTCAACATAAAACTAATATCGTGCACCAAGATATGCTTACCACGGGAAAACACACTATTGTACCATACAATTGAGCGGGGACATAGAACATTGATTCTATTATTTAAATTTAGTTTTTTGATACAGAACATTGATTCTATTATTTAGATTTAGTTTTTTGGTTCAAGTTCAAGTAACATACTATAAAAAAGCGAGGGTGCATTGACTGGACAGATAATAATACAACGTACAGTATTTAAATAGAAAAAAATGAATAACTAAACAATTAAAATGCAAATGCAACATCCTGATTAGAGCGGAGTCCAGAGCATGACGTTTGTTGAAGCACAAATGAACTTTGTTGCACCATTGGCTTCTCACTTCACAATGTGTAAAACTTAAATATTCTCAGGTGGCATTGAATCTATTGGAAAAAAGGGATTAAGAATGTGTGTAGTGATATAATTAATGGTAGGAAGATATGTGCAAAGTAAGATGAAATGTTACCAGCTAATAATTTGTGTATGAGGCCAAAGTAGAAGTAACCTTGCAAAGAAAATAGAGAACAGAGTGTTTTAAAACATTCAAGTAGCCATGTAAGGAAATAAAAGGCTTAATGTCTAAATGTCTAAGATTCAATCAACTTGAACACCAAGTATGTATGCTATACCTTTTTGTATGTCCGTTCGTGTATGGAAAAAGGCATCACAAATCACAATTTTTTAATCTTCAGAATTTGTGAACATTAAACTAAATGTAATGGTGGCTATAACACACTTGTAGTAGCTCCCCTTATTTTCCCATTATTCCATAAATGATAAACTGAGTACAAATCATTAATATTATATGATCCATCTTGCTCTCAGGTTGTGGAGTACAAAAAAATAAAACCAAAGGCAGCATAACTCCCTCTTTTTTAACAATGATGTATATTAGCATGTATGTAAATATGGCAGAATAATTATTTTTGAACTATTCCTCTATTTGTTACCCTTATCAAAACACGTGAAATAACATGTGCATACTAAATTATATACATGAGTTTAGGGAAAGTCATGCCTTTTAGGGTAGTTACTTGTGCATTGTTAATTATGATGTAAAAATACATTATTTCCTCATGAAGTGAAAGAAATTTTGAAATGGCAAAAATATCAGCACAAAACGTAAGGCAATGAGTAGAAAAGGAAAGCCTATGTATTTTTTTAGAGAGGTTGTCCATGGTATTTGTAACAACCCTGAAATTCTGAGCCAATTTAAATTTTTTTTTTTGGCGATTTTGATGAATTTTAAATATTTAAAATGAATTATTTTAAATATTAACGATGAGAAATTTATTTTGAATAGAAATAGAACGTATATATTTATTTGAATCGATGTTAGAATATAAATATTTTATTTTAATCATAAAAAGGATTGAAAATGGCACGTTAGTTTGAAAATTCGATTTCGAAGTTCAAATGAATGTACAGGATTCAAAATAAACCGGATTTTAGCGAAACCAAAAATATTAGAATCTATTTGAGAATATTTTCCAACGAATCCAAAAAATTGAAATTTTATAGCGGGAATAAAATGTTATGCCCAGTTGAAAATTTAGAATAGTCGCTATGGAATTCTGGCCCTTAAAAATAGCAATTTTGCAAACGACCTCGGTTTTTGACAAAACTACTTTTGTTGGATCCGGGATGTCTAGTTATTGCTAGATTCCAAAATTCGTAATTTTTAGAATCAGTATGTGAGCGTGGCGAAGTAAAACATGTTTTAACAGTTTCAGTCAATTTCGATCGACTGGAAAATGGCCATTTTTCAAATGGTCTCAGAATTTGACGAAATTAGTTTTGTTAGGACCGTATCATCAATACGAAGCTAGAAATAATTTTTCTGGAATTTTTTGAGTCCGTATGTGGCCCCAGTAAATTGAAATGTGCGTTCAAATTCAATATACATTGATTTATATTTTGATTTGAACGGAAACTGACCGTAACAAGCGAATTGGCTTGCGAGACATATCCCATTATGTTCAGAATGAGGGTAATTAGCTAAGAGCGACAGTCGTTGGGTTTGATTTGAAGTTTGTGGTGTTAAACGAATAAAGTTGGAATTAAATAATAAAATAATAATTATATATAATTCTTTTTTACCCCCCTCACCTCTCTTCATATCAAATAACTAAATAAAAGAAAAAAAAGAAAAAGAAGAACACCCCCCTCCGATCCCCTTTTTCAGCTCGTCGCCCCATCAACGTTCATCGTTGCGCCCCCAGGGTGCGCCGGCGCTCTCCACCCTCGATTCCCCCCGCCCCCCTCCGCTCTCGCTTCCCTCTCACCGCCTCCCCTCTGCTGTCAAAAACCGCCAGAACCCATTGATTCCGACGCCTCTACCTCGAGCCACCCTATTAGCCGCCGCGGATCCACGAAGCACCGCACCACCTTGCTCTTGACCACCATTCCCTCCGAGCTTATACCCGCCTTCGACGAAGACTGCTAGCGCGAGAGTGGAGGGTGCGCTCAACTCCAGCACACTTCGCAAAAGGAAATGTTTCCCCTTTTTTTTGTACTTTGACCTTTATCTTTGTCTTGATTATTTATGTATATAAAAAAAGGGCGATTTTTACAAATAAAAATGGAGTTTTTACAAATAAAAATATGATTTTTATTTATATTCTTAATGTATAAAGGTTGGATCTTCATTTACGTGGACAATAATATAGAAAGACCGGATTTTTAAATTAGAAAAGATATGAATTTTGGTTTGGTAAAAATACGATTTTTAGTTCAATAAAAATGTTATTTTTATCGTATGTATGATATGATTTTTAGAAAGCTAAAAATAGAATTTTTATCGAGTTATGAGGTAATTTTTTTGAAAGATAAAAATATAATTTTTATAGTATATCTAAAATAATATTTTTAGAAGAATAAAAATTTGATTTTTATACATATCGTTTTAGAATAAAAATATGATTTTTATCTAAGTAGTGGCACTATAAAAATGGGATTTTTATTTATATATGAATAATGATATGAAAATAAGATTTTTTAGGATATAGATTTGAAATAAAAATATGATTTTTATTATATAAACATCGTTATAAAAATATGATTTTTACATAAGGAGTAGCGATATAAAAATGTGATTTTTAAGATATACCGCGTGAAACAGATCTCGTTGGAAACACGGCGAAGATTTCCTACATATGAAGAGTCGCAGTGTTTGGTTTAGCTTCTCGGTGAGAACTTCTCACTTTAATTCATGTTTCCTCGTTAAAAATATATATTAGGATGCAGACGGTGCTTAGCAGCACCCGTGTAATGACCCGCATTTTCTGCGGTATATAATTAATTTATTTAATTATATAAATGGTGGTTTAGAGAATTCAAATGGTCGTTAATTTACTAATAGGGAATATTTAATTAAATTAAATAAATTAAATAATATATTTTATTCAGAAATAAGCAAAAATATTGGAAATCACAATATTCTATGAACTGGGTCGTCCCTTAGATTTAATTCAGCTTAGAGTTGAATTATATTGACGAATATATTCAATCGATGATAGTTTGAATGTATAATTATATTATAATTAAAATCGAGCTCGAAATGGCGCTGCAGTTCGTAAATTGGCGATTTGAACTTCAACTAAATGTACAGGATTCGTTTTAAGCTAGATTCCTGTGAAACAAGAAACGTGTGGAGCTGGTGGAGTATATCTTTCTAGTAAAAGAGAAAAATCGGGATTTCGTCGTATAGATTTTGAGTTATGTCCAAATCAAATTTCAGAAAAGTCGCTGTGGAATTCCTTTATAATTTATAAAGGAATTATTTATATTTTAAAAAGGAATTTCAAAATAAATCGAATATCGGGTTGACCCAGATTTGGAATATCGAGTTGGAAATTAATATGGGATTATTCTGGAGCTGTAGGGTATTCTGGGGTGAATATATATGATAATACAAATTTGTTTATATTTAATTTAATTTTATTTAAAAATATTTATATATTTAAATGGGCTATTTAGAGCTTTAAAAATAGCCACTTTTGCAAACGCAGTCGGAATTTGACGAAACTAATTTTGTTGGATCCGCAATGTCAAATTACTGCCAGATGTCAAGTTTCGTGATTTTTAGGGTCACTGTGTGGCCGTACGGATTTTTAGAATGAAAAACAGTCAGTATTTCGACGGTTAAAAATACGCTGTGTGAGGAAACGGAGTCGGAATTGGACGAAACCAGTTTCGTTGGGACCGTAATGTCGAACTGTATCTACATGCCGGTTTTCGTGATTTTTGGGGTCAGTGTGTGATTACAGGAATTTTAGAGGACTAATAAAAATAGCATTGGCTTAAAAATCAATATATAAATGGAATATAAAAATAATATAATTAGCCTATATAATACCCCAACCATTCCTGAACCCTAACAAATTTTCCATTCACTGTTCAGTACTCGTTTTAGCCGCCACCCTAAAAATTTATACCGAGATCTTCTGAAAATCAAAACAATTCGAAAGCTTGATGAAATCGAACCCTGTGCGATTCATTAGTCTAAATAGACTTCGATCTTCACTCTGGTATATGCTATTTGGGTTCATCACATTCCATCGTCGCTGTTTTTCTGGGTACATCGAACTTAGGGTTTGGGTGTTTGGGTAATTGGAGTTTCAGTATGTGAATCCAAGTTCGAGTATGGATTGAGGGGAGTAAATCGGGTTTGCTGACATTTCTTGTGTGGAACCCGTTCCAGTTTTTGTCGGGACTGGAACAGTAGTTCTTGGATTATCCGGTTCGACGCTAGTGGAGTTCGGAGCGCGAGATGGCAGTGGTGCTGTTGGGGTTGGTGTACTCGAAGGGAGAAGTAAAATGGTGGTTGTTTTGATTTCGGTTTCAAGAAGAATGGAGATCGAAGTTGGAGGAAGTGGCATTGGTAATTACCTGGAGCTTGTATTTCGGTTTTGAATTGGGGGAGAAAGTAATACGGGTTCGGGTCTGGTAAAAAGAATGGTAAGTGGGCCAAATTGAGGGTTAAGCCCAATAAAGGTTTAAGGTTTTATTTTAATTTAAAATTCAATAAGTGTAAAACTTGTAATGCTTATAACTTTGTCATACCTAATCAGAAATTCGAACCGTAAGTTGCGTTGGGACCGTATGGACGAGAGCTTCACAATGAAGCTGACTGGAAGTGGATTGGGGATCGTATGAATTCATGGCGAAATAAATTGTTTTATTCAAATCAAATAACAGTTTATCGTTCTTTAACGATGAACTGCCAAAGTGAGTAAATCTCACCAACTCTGAACAGTTTATAATGTCATGTTGTATTTTTAGAACTGTTAGAAATTGTCTGTTTGATTGTGTATTGACTATTTGATTGAACTGCTAGTCAGTTAGTAGAAAATATATATATATCTGTGTATATATATGTAAACCGTTAAATATTTATATGTTGATTCTGCTATCAGAATATTTCATATCAAAGTGAAATCGGTGTTAATCGTATTGTCTAACATCTGTGATGCAGGTAAACAGGTTGGAGGAATCCGACTGGATTCCTCAACAGTTATTTTATTATTTTTCATATATTTTAATATATGATGTGAATTATAACATGTTGTTGATTGTGTGTGTATGGACGAGATTAGACATCGTAATTTGATATGTTAAAATACCATAACATGCCGGAATGTTGATAAGGGGATTTTCAAAGTGATATTGGAAATAGAATATTTATAAATTGGAATATTTATAAATAAGAGATATTTATAAAGTGGAATATTTATAAATAATAAATGTTTATAAATTGGAACATTTATAAATAGGAGATACATAGAAAAAGAAAATAATTTCAAAACATTTTCTTTTGAATGGAAAGGCCTGTGTGGCGGGTTTGGGGATTTTCCCGATGCTCCCGTTACAAAGGAGGTTATGGCGAATTTTTCAGAGAATTTAAGGAGTTAGAATATTTCAAGAATAAATTTGAAAAGGAAATATTTGTAAACCATTTACAAATAGAATTGAAAAGGAAACGTTATAAAAAGGAAATCATTTTTAAAGTGTAGAACCGTTATTTAAAAGTAAATCTTTTCAAATGAATAAAACGTTGTTAAAAAGGAAATCTTTATAAAGTTAATAAAGTAAATGGAATATGGTATTTGAAAGTTTGTAAAACGAATATGCTATTCGAAAGGGGTTAGTCGAGTAGAGTTAGTTGAATAGAGTTAACCAGTCAGTAGAGTTAACCAGTTGGGTTAAGTAAGTCGAGTTTACCAGTTGGGTTAAGTAAGTAGGGTTAAGTAAGTCAGGTTAATCAGTTAGAGTTAACCTGTTAGAGTTAATTAGTTAGAGTTAATTAGTTAGAATTTATCGGTTATAGTTAAAACGAACTAGAGTTAATCAAATATGGTTATTTGAGACAAAGTTAGTCAAACATAGTATTCAGGGTAAGTTACCATCTCGTACGACTGCTAGCGTAATTCGCAGGGCTGTAAATAGCCTACGGCGGTCGGATGTTTCCTGAGGGAGTCAGGCGTAACCATTGTGATTGCTGCGATCTAGCGTCAAGCGAATGAAGTTAAATCGAATATTAGTTGTTCGATCGGAGTTAAGTTCTTGAGTTAGATTATCGAGATAAGTGAGTCGAGTTAAGTTCGTCGAGTTAAATTAATCGATGTTAATTTCATCGAAAGGAGTACCGATGTTAGTTTCATCGAAAGGAGTTAATCGATGTTAGTTAAATCGAAATGAGTATCGATGTTAGTTTCATCGAAAGGAGTTAATCGATGTTAATTTCATCGAAAGGAGTATCGATGTTAGTTTCATCGAAAGGAGTTATTGATTAGTTAAATCGAAAGGAGTATCGATGTTAGTTTCATCAAAAGGAGTTATTGATTAGTTAAATCGAAAGGAGTTATCGATTAGTTAAATCGAAAGGAGTTATCGAATTTAGTTATTCGAAAAGGAGTTATCGATTTGTTAAATCGAAAGTGAAGATTATCGAATATCGTTTATTCAAGAGGAGATTATCGAATGTAGTTTATTCGAAGGAGTTATCGATTATTAGTTAATCGAAGTGAGTTATAGAATATTAGTTAAATCAAAGGAGTTAATCGAATATAGTTTATTCGAATAGAGAAAAGGATTTAATCGAATATAGTTTATTCGAATAAAGTAAAGAGTAATCGAATATAGTTTATTCGAATAGAGAAAATGAGTCAATCGAATATAGTTTATTCGAATAGAGTAAATGAGTTAATCGAATATATAGTTTATTCGAATAGAGTTAGAGGAGTTATCGAATATAGTTTAATCGACGGGAGTTAAGTGAATAGCTTAAGTTAACCAAAGTGAATTAGTCGAGTTAATCAAAGTGAATAGTTCAGTTAACCGAGATAAGTAAATCAAGTTAGGTTAATCGAGTTGAATTAGTCGGTCGAGTTAATAAATTGAGTTAATCAAACCAAGTAAAACCAGTTAGAGTTAATTAATAAAGGTTGACCAGTTAGAGTTGATCAGTTAGAATTAACCAGTTAGAGTTAATCGATCAGAGTTAATCAAATAGAGTTAAGTAAAATTAGAACTGACTAGAGATTAGTAAATTGAATGGTTTTCTAAGTGCCTATCTGATGTTGGTTTCGGCCTTCGGGATTTATACTTAGGGAATTGTTCTCATACTAGTCACAGTCAAGGACTGATAGTTGGGGAAGAGTAGTGATTTATAAATAAGCAAATGGAAAACGTTTTCCAATGTTAATAACATCTATTTTCTAAACATAGAAAATAAGGCAATGTGAATATATATATATAGATATATGTTGATGATTGATTGATAGAATTTCCATCTAGAAATAATATCGTTGTTTGCACACCTGTTTTTCTTTGATGGTTAAATCACAGACCATCGAAGTTTTGACCATTTTAACGTTTTTAATACGGAGAGACCGGTTGGATTATTATCCAAAGAACCACTCTGTATTGGCATAAGCGTTGCGAATCATATATGCCAAGGATAATTGAAGACGGTGTAAAAGCAATGGTTGTTGTATAAGTCTTAGATAACAGTGACTAAGATGGATGTGCTGAATAGTGCCTTCGGTTTGTCCAGTCCCAGGACACCTTGTATGGACGAAGGTCTGACAGAGTATATCCAATGAACCGCGTAAGTTGATCTGTTCAAACGTATTCACGTTTGGTGGCGGAGGAATTCGTTTCACTTAGCTGTATACCCGTGTTATTTTTGGATAAGTCAATTTGTGATTTGGTGGGTATGACGATGTGACATTCTAAGTGATTGAGGATGACTTGTATGGATGAATGTCTGACAGAGTATTTCCAGAAAAGTCACGCACATTGATTTCTTCAACCGTACCAAGAGTGGAAGCAGAGAAGGAATCTTTTTTAGCTAACACGTAATGTACTGTTGTAGACACAAATTAGTGATTTTCGATGGATTTGACAATGTAGCATTCGAAGTGAATCTGATGAAATGATAAAGTGTAGCTTCTAGCCTCATCATCCGGTTAATGACAGAAATCGGGCAGGCAGCATGGCTAAGTCGGTCGCACCGAAGTAGGGTTTATAATCACCTATCTAGAGAATATTCATTTGTTTCTTAAATCTATCAATGCTGTCCCATATATATACGGGAACGGTTGCTGATCCCAACCGTTGGTGATGTACATTCGATACACTCAAGCGAAATGAGTGGTCGGTCATGTGTGGCTGAGTTACAAGATGTTCTTGTTGAACTCCAGTGTATCGTTCCTAGAGTACACTGATCAAAAGGTGGTTCCATACCTTGTCATAGTTGGAAATCCATTACCCAATACATGCTTGCGGTTTTGATTGTATACCATATATGTAGAACGTGAGATGAAAGCGTTTCTGCTAGATGATTATTATATTGTGTTGATAGACATTATTATAATATCAAAAGGTTTTGATATAAACATATTTTGGATTCTCATAATGGAAAAACCCGTTCCGTTCTGCGGCGTGGTCTTATGAGATATCGTTTACTTGTTCATATACCTGTTTAAACTGTTTTACTTACACAAGTCCCATGACTGACCCGGAGTTTACTTTATTGTTTTCCCTAAACTCTTGGGTTCCTAAATTTGTACGGGCAGTCAAGTAGTCGGGATTTTTCAGATACACTTGGAGAGCTTGGAGCAGGAGGCATCAGGATTCTATAGCTATTATTATTTCCGCTATTGTTGTAAGTGTTGTACTCTGATAAGTGCTATTGTATATATAACTGTTTGTATTTCAAAAGTTATGTTATATTTTATTCGTTCCGCTGTGAGATTCGTGTTTACTCTGATGATGATGTTCTTCTTCTTCTTCTATTCTATTAGTTCTACCTTATCTATCCTCACCCTCTAATTTCTTTCACTAATTACCAAGATTTTTCGATGTTTTGGTTATCGACATCGAGCTTATGTCGATAACCAAAGTCGCCGAAAATCCGGATCGTTACAGTTGGTATCAGAGCTTAAGTTAAGAATTACTTGGCTCTGTAGCGTGACTCGGTAGAGATAGGGTTAGTAATACCCTAGATTGAGTTTGAGTTTATATATACGAGTGGGTATTTGTATTTGATATAAAAATGGTTTTATATTGTGGAGATTCATTGGCTGAGTTGTTTATGAGTTCTGGCCGATCAGTTTGATCCGCTGTATCAGTAGGAATAAATAAATACTTGAATACGATGGACCGACACAGTATGGATATGTAATATATTATCATATATTAGATATATTGGTTGTAATTATAATCGAATGAGATTATAAAGTGAAATTGTTATATATAACCAATCAGAATCATATAAGTAAAGTATATGAAATAAGATGAATTAAATATGAATTTAAATCAGATTTGAAATTAAAATAAGGAAATTTTAAGTTCCTGGGAAATTTTGAAATGTTTTCAAAATGGAAGTATTCAGAAATGGTTTTGAAATGATATAGCATTGAAATCACTTGGGTCGCTGGAAAATAATTCCGATGATGACTGCGCAGTATCATCGGTGTAATTTTCGAGTTCTAAGTGGTGGATTACTACCAGAGATTTTGATTTGAATTGTTTTGAGAAAACAAGTTGTTTAGAAAATTCAAAGGTTTTGAATTGGCAGTATGATTTCAAATTGATTTGAAATTTACCCAGGAATTTAAGTCCTAGAAATTAAAATTTAACTTGTGAAGTTAATTCGAATGGGATGGTAAAAGTAAATAATAAACCAGAATTTAACTTGAGATGATAGGTTAAGAAAAACTGGAAGTGATTAGAGAATAATCTGGATTAGGATTTGAAATGATAAGTTGAGAGTTTGGAATTTGAAACTCAAATTTGAAATTGAATTCGGCTTGAATAAGCGAATGGTTGTGTTAAGAATAACTTGGTTGGAGTTGATTGGGATGGCATTTGTATATGCCGAGTTGATAACAGATGGTAGGAATATAATGATATGCCCAACAAAAAGGTACAAGTTTATATTTTATATGAGTTTGGAATTTATGAGCCGAATTGGCAAGCCGTTTGGCATTTTGATTTTCTTTTGGGTTGAAGAAGGCCCAGAGAGGCGAGTTGGAGTTTGAGCCATTGACCAGTACAAAGGAGGTGCTGGCGAAATTTTTCAAAAATTTAAAGTGTTAGAAAATTTTCAGAATTTTTGAAAATTTTAGTTAGTCGGAAGGAATTAATATTTATTCGATATTAATTGGTTCAGTTGAAATCAGAAATAAGGGGAAACAAATCTTAGGAATTCCAGTATATAGGGTCGTCCTCTAACTTAGCAATTTCGAGGACGAAATTATTTTAAGTGGGGAAGAATGTAATGACCCGCATTTTCTGCGGTATATAATTAATTTACTTAATTATATAAATGGTGGTTTAGAGAATTCAAATGGTCGTTAATTTAATAATAGGGAATATTTAATTTAATTAAATAAATTAAATAATATATTTAATTTAGAAAAAAGCAAAAATATTGGAAATCACAATATTCTATGAACTGGGTCGTCCCTTAGATTTAATTCAGCTTAGAGTTGAATTATATTGATGAATTTATTCAATCGACGACAGTTTGAACGTATAATTATAATATAATTAAAATCGAGCTCGAAATGGCGCTATTGTTCATAAATTGGCGATTTGAACTTCAACTGAATGTACAGGATTCGTTTTAAGCCGGATTTCTGTGAAACAAGAAACGTGTGGAGCTGGTGGAGTATATCTTTCTAGTGGAAGAGAAAAATCGGGATTTCGTCGTGTAGATTTTGAGTTATGTCCAAATCAAATTTCAGAAAAGTCGCTGTGGAACTCCTTTATAATTTATAAAGGAATTATTTATATTTTAAAAAGGAATTTCAATATAAATCGAATATCGGGTTGACCCAGATTTGGAATATCGAGTTGGAAATTCATATGGGATTATTCTGGAGCTGTAGGGTATTCTGGGGTGAATATATACGATAATACAAATTTGTTTATATTTAATTTAATTTTATTTAAAAATATTTATATATTTAAATGGGCTATTTAGAGCTTTAAAAATAGCCACTTTTGCAAACGAAGTCGGAATTTGACGAAACTAATTTTGTTGGATCCGCAATGTCAAATTACTGCCAGATGTCAAGTTTCGTGATTTTTAGGGTCACTGTGTGGCCGTACGGATTTTTAGAATGAAAAACAGTTAGTATTTCGACGGTTAAAAATACGGTGTGTGAGCAAACGGAGTCGGAATTGGACGAAACCAGTTTCGTTGGGACCGTAATGTCGAACTGTATCTACATGCCGATTTTCATGATTTTTGGGGTCAGTGTGTGATTACAGGAAATTTAGAGGACGAATAAAAATAGCATTGGCTTAAAAATCAACATATAAATGGAATATAAAAATAATATAATTAGCCTATATAATACCCCAACCATTCCTAAACACTAACAAAATTTTCCATTCACTGTTCAGTACTCGTTTGAGCCGCCACCCTAAAAATTTATACCGAGATCTTCTGAAAATCAAAACAATTCCAAAGCTTGATGAAATCGAACCCTGTGTGATTCATTAGTCTAAATAGACTTCGATCTTCACTCTGGTATATGCTGTTTTGGGTTCGTCACATTCCATCGCCGCTGTTTTTCTGGGTACATCGAACTTAGGGTTTGGGTGTTTGGGTAATTGGAGTTTCAGTATGTGAATCCGAGTTCGAGTATGGATTGAGGGGAGTAAATCGGGTTTGCTGACAGTTCTTTTATGGAACCCGTTCCAGTTTTTGTTGGGACTGGAACAGTAGTTCGTGGATTATCCGGTTCGACGCCAGTGGAGTTCGGAGCGCGAGATGGCAGTGGTGCTGTTGGGGTTGGTGTACTCGAAGGGAGAAGTAAAATGGTGGTTTTTTTGATTTCGGTTTCAAGAAGAATGGAGATCGAAGTTGGAGGAAGTGGCATTTTAATTACCTAGAGCTTGTATTTCGGTTTTGAATTAGGGGAGAAAGTAATACGGGTTCGGGTCTGGTAAAAAGAATGGTAAGTGGGCCAAATTGAGGGTTAAGCCCAATAAAGGTTTAAGGTTTTATTTTAATTTAAAATTCAATAAGTGTAAAACTTGTAATGCTTATAACTTTGTCATACCTAATCAGAAATTCGAACCGTAAGTTGCGTTGGGACCGTATGGACGAGCTTCACAATGAAGCTGACTGGAAGTGGATTGGGGATCGTATGAATTCATGGCGAAATAAATTGTTTGATTCAAATCAAATAACAGTTTATCTTTCTTTAACGATGAACTGCCAAAGTGAGTAAATCTCACCAACTCTGAACAGTTTATAATGTCATGTTGTATTTTTAGAACTGTTAGAAATTGTCTGTTTGATTGTGTATTGACTATTTGATTGAACTGCTAGTCAGTTAGTAGAATATATATATATATATATATATATATATATATATATATATATATCTGTGTATATATATGTAAACCGTTAAATATTTATATGTTGATTCTGCTATCAGAATATTTCATATCAAAGTGAAATCGGTGTTAATCGTATTGTCTAACATCTGTGATGCAGGGAAACAGGTTGGAGGAATCCGACTGGATTCCTCAACAGTTATTTTATTGTTTTTCATATATTTTAATATATGATGTGAATTATAACCTGTTGTTGATTGTGTGTGAATGGACGAGATTAGACATCGTAATTTGATATGTTAAAATACCATAACATGCCGGAATGTTGATAAGGGGATTTTCAAAGTAATATTGAAAATAGAATATTTATAAATTGGAATATTTATAAATAAGAGATATTTATAAAGTGGAATATTTATAAATAAGAAATGTTTATAAATTGGAATATTTATAAATAGGAGATACATAGAAAAAGAAAATAATTTCAAAACATTTTCTTTTGAATGGAAAGCCTTGTGTGGCGGGTTTGGGGATTTTCCTGATGCTCCCGTTACAAAGGAGGTTATGGCGAATATTTCAGAGAATTTAAGGATTTAGAATATTTCAAGAATAAATTTGAAAAGGAAATATTTGTAAACCATTTACAAATAGAATTGAAAAGGAAACGTTATAAAACGGAAATCATTTTTAAAGTGTAGAACCGTTATTTAAAAGTAAATCTTTTCAAATGAATAAAACATTGTTAAATAGGAAATCTTTATAAAGTGAATAAAGTAAATCGAATATGGTATTCGAAAGTTAGTAAAATGAATATGCTATTCGAAAGGGGTTAGTCGAGTCGAGTTAGTTGAATAGAGTTAACCAGTTCAGTAGAGTTAACCAGTTCAGTAGAGCTAACCAGTTCAGTAGAGTTAACCAGTTGGGTTAAGTAAGTCGAGTTTACCAGTTGGGTTAAGTAAGTTGGGTTAAGTAATTTGGGTTAATCAGTTAGAGTTAATCAGTTAGAGTTAATCATTTAGAGTTAATTAGTTAGAATTTATCGATTAGAGTTAAAACGAACTAGAGTTAATCAAATATAGTTATTTGAGACAGAGTTAGACAAACATAGTATTCAGGGTAAGCAACCATCTCGTACGACTGCTAGCGTAATTTGCAGGGCTGTAAATAGCCTACGACGGTCTGATGTTTCCTGAGGGAGTCAGGCGTAACCATTGTGATCGCTGCGATCTAGCGTCAAGCGAATGAAGTTAAATCGAATATTAGTTATTCGATAGGAGTCAAGTTCTTGAGTTAGATTATCGAGATAAGTTAATCGAGTTAAGTTCTTGAGTAAGATTATCGAGATAAGTGAGTCGAGTTAAATTCGTCGAGTTAAATTAATCGATGTTAATTTCATCGAAAGGAGTATCGATGTTAGTTTCATCGAAAGGAGTTAATCGATGTTAGTTTAATCGAAAGGAGTATCGATGTTAGTTTCATCGAAAGGAGTTAATCGATGTTAATTTCATCGAAAGGTGTATCGATGTTAGTTTCATCGAAAGGAGTTATTGATTAGTTAAATCGAAAGGAGTATCGATGTTAGTTTCATCGAAAGGAGTTATTGATTAGTTAAATTGAAAGGAGTTATCGATTAGTTAAATTGAAAGGAGTTATCGAATTTAGTTATTCGAAAAGGAGTTATCGATTTGTTAAATCGAAAGGGAAGATTATCGAATATCGTTTATTTCGAGAGGAGATTATCGAATGTAGTTTATTCGAAGGAGTTATCGATTATTAGTTAATCAAAGTGAGTTATAGAATATTAGTTAAATCAAAGGAGTTAATCGACTATAGTTTATTCGAATAGAGAAAAGGAGTTAATCGAATATCGTTTATTCGAATAGAGTAAATGAGTAATCGAATATAGTTTATTCGAATAGAGAAAATGAGTTAATCGAATATAGTTTATTCGAATAGAGTAAATGAGTTAATCGAATATAGTTTATTCGAATAGAGTTAGAGGAGTTATCGAATATAGTTTATTCGACAGGAGTTAATTGAATTGGTTAAGTTAACCAAAGTGAATTAGTCGAGTTAATCAAAGTGATTAGTTCAGTTAATCGAGATAAGTAAATCAAGTTAGGTTAATCGAGTTGAATTAGTCAGTCGAGTTAATAAATTGAGTTAGTCAAACCAAGTAAAACCAGTTAGAGTTAATTAATTAAGGTTGGCCAGTTAGAGTTGATCGGTTAGAATTAACCAGTTAGAGCTAATCGATCAAAGTTAATCAAACAGAGTTAAGTAAAATTAGAACTGACTAGAGATTAGTAAATTGAATGGTTTTCTAAGTGCCTATCTGATGTTGGTTTCGGCCTTCGGGATTTATACTTAGGGAATTGTTCTCATACTAGTTCACAGTCAAGGACTGATAGTTGGGGAAGAGTAGTGATTTATAAATAAGCAAATGGAAAACGTTTTCCGGTGTTAATAACATCTATTTTCTAAACATAGAAAATAAGGCAATGTGAATATATATAGATAGATATATGTTGATGATTGATTGATAGAATTTCCATCTGGAAATAATATCGTTGTTTGCACACCTGTTTTTCTTTGATGGTTAAATCATAGACCATCGAAGTTTTGACCATTTTAACGTTGTTAATATGGAGTGACCGGTTGGATTATTATCCAAAGAACCACTCTGTATTGGCATAAGCGTTGCGAATCATATATGCCAAGGATAATTGAAGATGGAGTAAAATGCAAGGGCTGTTGTATAAGTCTTAGATAACAGTGACTAAGATGGATGTACTGAATAGTGCCTTCGGTTTGTCCAGTCCCTGGACAACTTGTATGGACGAAGGTCTGACAGAGTATATCCAATGAACCGCGTAAGTTGATCTGTTCAAACGTATTCACGTTTGGTGGCGTAGGAATTCGTTTCTCTTAGCTGTATACCCGTATTATTTTTGGATAAGTCAATTTGTGATTTGGCGGGTATGACGATGTGACATTCTAAGTGAATGAGGATGCCTTGTATGGATGAATGTCTGACAGAATATTTCCAGAAAGGTCACGCACATTGATTTCTTCAACCGTACCAAGAGTGGAAGCAGAGAAGGAAACTTCTTTAGCTAACACGTAATGTACTGTTGTAGATATAAATTAGTGATTTTCGATGGATTTGACAATGTAGCATTCGAAGTGAATCTGATGAAATGATAAAGTGTAGCTTCTAGCCTCATCATCCGGTTAATGACAAAAATCGGGCAGGCAGCATGGCTAAGTCGGTCGCATCGAAGTACGGTGTATAATCACCTATCTAGAGAATATTCATTTGTTTCTTAAATCTATCAATGTTGTCCCATATATATATATATATATATATATATATATATATATATATATATATATATATATATATATATATATATATATATATATATATATATACGGGGATGGTTGCTGATCCCAACCGTTGGTGATGTACATTCGATACACTCAAGTGAAATGAGTGGTCGGTCATGTGTGGCTGAGTTACAAGATGTTCTTGTAGAACTCCAGTGTATCGTTCCTAGAGTACACTGATCGGAAGGTGGTTCCATACCTTGTCATAGTTGGAAATCCATTACCCAATACGTGCTTGCGGTTTTGATTGTATACCATATATGTAGAACGTGAGATGAAAGCGTTTCTGCTAGATGATTATTATATTGTGTTGATAGACATTATTATAATATCAAAAGGTTTTGATATAAACATATTTTGGATTCTCATAAGGGAAAAACCCGTTCCGTTCTGCGGCGTGGTCTTATGAGATATCGTTTACTTGTTCATATACCTGTTTAAACTATTTTACTCACACCAGTCCCATGACTGACTCGGAGTTTACTTTGTTGTTTTCCCTAAACGCTTGGGTGCCTAAATTTGTACGGGCAGTCAAGTAGTCGGGATTTTTAAGATACACTTGGAGAGCTTGGAGTAGGAGGCTTCAGGATTCTATAGCTATTATTATTTCCGCTATTGTTGTAAGTGTTGTACTCTGATAAGTGCTATTGTATATATAACTTTTTATATTTCAAAAGTTATGTTATATTTTATTCGTTCCGCTGTGAGATTCGTGTTTACTCTGATGATGATGTTCTTCTTCTTCTTCTATTCTATTAGTTCTACCTTACCTATCCTCACCCTCTAATTTCTTTCACTAATTACCAAGATTTTTCGATGTTTTGGTTATCGACATCGAGCTTATGTCGATAACCAAAGTCGCCGAAAATCCGGGTCGTTACAACCCGACACCCGTTGTCCACAGACCATGGACAACTTGTTTGATTTTTGTTGTGTGGTGAAAATTGATTGTGATGTGGAATGGATGAAAATATATATTCATGTGTTGAAATAAATTATTTATTGTTAAAAATATAATTTTTAACGTGAATGTGAATAAATAAATATTCATTTACAAATCAGACGATTTGTTTATGTACACCCATTTGAAGGATATTTATTGGGATGATAAATTTTACACGTCGCCCAACTGCAAAAATAATATTCAGTGTTTGTTGATTTGAAACCCCACACGGGTGTTGGGATGAGATTTGGCATACACTAATCCCAATTATTTAGTAGTATGTCGATCGATTGGTCGACAGACTGTGTAAGCATTAATTATTTATATTTAATGCTTATGCAGTTGTGTAGTGCACTTTGGATGATGGTTGATTATTTATCATTTCTATTATATACATGTGTTGTATGGAATCCATATAATTAACATTATATGGTAATTGATTGGGCCTCATTCCAATTGGGAAAATAAAGAATATAATAGAGTGAATATTCATGTGTTGAATAAAATATATGTTCATGTGTTGAATAGAAAAAAATTCATGTGTTGAATAAAATATATATTCATGTGTTGAGTAAAATATTTTAACAATAAAATTTACATCTTTATCATATATAAATTTAGAGTCTGATTAAGAATTAAACGATATAAAACACAATTTTATCAAATATAAAAAATGAACAAAATAGTCATGTGTTGACGATATTCATATGTTGAGAATATTCATGTGTTGAAGAAAATATTCATTTGTTGAATAGAATAACGAAGTTATTGAAATGTATAAAGCAGTGTTGATTAGATAGGCGCCATTTTGACGCAAACGATAGTTATATCGATTATATTCGTTTTTATAATGAATATAGAAAAGAAAGTGATTTCAAAATATAATATTTTGAAAATATTATAATTTATATATTAATGATATGAAATATTCAATTTTGATTTAAAATTGAATATGAAGTTGAAATCGTTTTTAAAACGAATTTAAAACGATTTATAAAATACGTTTTGAATTGAAATCGATGAAATATAATATATATATATATATATATATATATATTAATGGCCTGAATAGAACGCGCTACGCAGCGACAGTTCGCGAATTTCGACCATTGACTTCAAGTTGACGTTACGGGAGATCCGACCGTCGGATTCTCTTGAAACCTAAACCGTTGGGTTCTTATCGAAAATAGCTTTCCAATGAATATTAGAAATTTGAAATCTAACGGTTGGATTTGGAATTATGTCCAAATCAAATTTGGAGAAGGTCGTTGTAAGTGCAGTTCGACGACCGTTATTGGAAATCGACTGAAGGGACCTTGATAAAATTATTAAAAATATTAATAATTTGTGTAAAATCGTAATATAAGATTTCGAAAGAATTGGGGTGAAAAATCCCATATTTGAAAGGATAAAAATATATTTTTATCGAAATGAACTAGTTATGAACTAGAATTATAATCCAATGTTTTTGAATGAATAAGTTGGATTTGAAGTGGTTTTAAAAATAATCAGAATATCCAATATAAGAATTGTATTGGATTTGAATCGAAATTATCTTCGGAATATTTCGATGTTGGATTTCATGATTATACAGATATGGTTGTGGAAATTTGAAAGATATATTTATATCTTTATTTCCAATACGATATTGTTTGTTTCAGAATTTGATATTGAATATAAGCCGATATATTTTCTATTCAGAGCCTTGTATTCAATATTAAATGGGATTTTGGGTTCGTCGTGAATGGTGTCTCAAATAACACTGATCTTGAACCCAGTTTAGAAAAGAATAAATCTTTTAATTAAGATTTAGTGAAATTGTCCAGTTAATTGGTATTTAATTGGAATTGAATTTAAATTGGTTTTTAGGGTTTATCGTGAGCGGTGTTTTGAATAACACCTATTCTTTAACCCGATTAACAATGGAAAGTGATTTTCGGTTTATCGTGAATCGTGTTTTGGATGACATTGGTTCTTTAATCCAGTTAAAGACAGGATATTGACTTTTCGGAAGATTAAAACTAAGTGGAGTTTTAATGAATCTTTAATTAGATTGAAATGATCGAGAATGGAGTATCACCAGTTTTGCTCAAAGCGATAGTTAAATCTTTAATTAGATTTGAACGTGAAATGGTAATTAATATTTACCGATAACACCGTGGTGTTAGATATGGAGTATTACTAGTTTTGCTCCATTGTATGAATAGGTTGGGATTGGGAAATAAAATAAATAATTACTTCGGTGTAGTTCGCTAATCCCGACTAGTTTGGAAAACCTTGACATGGTTTGAAATGATATCCAAAGGAAGATTAAAGAATAAATTTAGAAGAATTTATCTTTGATAAAATTAATTGGAACATTTCCCTAAGAATGTGAATATTTGGATAAATGAATATTCTGAATTGGGATGAGGCGTATGTTGTGTTTGTGTAACACTTGTTTATTATATACACGGGTTATTCGAGAAGGCCGGGTTTATACCCATTCTGAATAACTGATTCGACGATAAGTCGAAGATGAAGACGGTGGTTGAAGACCGGAGGTCTTTACGTCGTTTGGAGGATTATTGATGATCTTGATTGGGCTGTACACCCAAGAGGATGGAATAAGTTGGTGATCATCCAGACGTTCTTGGAGATCGATGGATATGCGAGGAATAATGTTTCTCCGGTTTCGTTCAGACCCAGAACGAACGTGTAAATAGACTGTGTGTCTGACATTGGATTTTATTCTGTGTGATTGATTTCTATTATATATATGTTTGGTGGCGGAGAATTTATTCTCTTGCTTAACGCCCTTCTCTGAGACGTATAAGCTCAGAGGTTATATATTGATGGATATCAATCGCATGGCATGAATTTCCTGTTGGCATGCATAAGTGGCAGATGATCAAGGCTTCTGTTGAAAAGCAAAATCTTGTGGTTGATGATCAAAGCACGGCCCATGTGGCATAGCTTTGTATATGGCGTTAATTCGCGAGCCTCACACCTCGGTATGAGTCAAAAACGGGATGAGGACTCAAGGAGTGCACGACGTTTCTTTCTAGCTATGGGTGATGTTAGTGACCTACCAGTCCTGACATTTATATACATTTTACCTGTGTGGTTGTTGGATGCGAGGCGCCTCTGATATAGGTCCTATAGCATCGGGAAACGTGTGTTCAGGAATACTAATCCTCAAAAGTAAGAGAGGACCAGCCCTGGAGGATCCCATGATCGATGTGTGTGGTCCTGAGACATTTGCTAGAGTGTCTTGAACGGAGAGGAGCTTGCCCCTTGCCTCGACTCATGATGGAAATCCAATTTCCAATACATGATAATTTGGTTTTATTTGTAGAACCTAGTATGGCGATATGGTGGGATGGGGCACTTATGCCGTCTATGATTGATACTTATGATTGAAATTGTTTTGACACTATACACTTATAGTGATATCAAAATAATGTGTTTTTAAACGTATCAAGCATTCTTTGGTTATTATAAGGTAAAACCCTATCCTCCGGCTTGCGTTGCATTATGTGATGGGACCTGGGTCTTATAACAGCTTCATTTTTCTTTATTTAGCGTTGCGCTCTTTGTTTTATGCACTGGTATTCTTGGGAGGAAACCCGTTCCGTGTTATACGGCGTGGTCCTTTGATTTACCTAACTTTAAAAATAAAGATTAATAACTGTTTTAGTTCTCACACCAGTCACATGACTGACCTGGAGTTTATTGTTTTAACCAAAACTCTGGGTGCCCTTATTTTCGACACGGGCAGCTAGTTGTTTTGGTTTTGTAGATTTATATTCACAGGATCCTGGTTTACAGCTGGAATGATATTCGGAAAGCTCTGTATCTGTATATCTCCTGTCAGTTGATTGTTATATTATTTTTCCGCTGTTTTGTATAAAAATGTAATTTAAATCTCTGATATTTGTTAAATTTGTAATATTTATTCATACTCTGTATATTCTGGTATTCTGATGTAATTGTTGTAATAAACAATGAAATGTTCTTCGATTTGCATTCCGATGTGTTTTGTTCTCAAAGAAATCTGTGCTTTCCTTCACGGGGAAGTTACGAGTTACTACAGTATTGATAGTGAAAAATCTCTGTATCCAAAATCAATAACTGTCCAGGTGGATCTGAGCCTATTGCTACGTATGGATGCGGGGAGTAGGAATAGGATGAGTACAGTACTATGCAGCTTAAAATTTTATTATGCCATTGTATGGCATAACAAATGAGATTGTTGGCATCGACCAACTCAACGCATTGTTCATTGTCCAGCTATTGTCGTAGGGAAAATTTTTGATGGCAATAATTTGTCTCTTTATGTGATGCTAAAATGCTACATATTTAGTTAGTTATAAGTGAAGTAACATAACCTAAAGCAGTAATGTATAATTTTGGAGGATGGCCAAGAAGTAAAAATTCCAAGTGGAACATAAAGGAAAAAGTATTTGAGTTGTATTAATAAGAAAAAAAGCATAAATATTGGTCCAACATATATAATAGAATAGAAAATACTAAAAAGTTCAATTTTTTCCAAAAGCAAAAAAAAAAATCATGCTTTTAAAATGTCAGCATTTTAGAATTTCAACAAATCGAAATCAGAGAAAAATGAAAGAAGCATTATGCCCCTTTTCTCCAAGCATAGTTAGCATGAACAGGTAAAAGCATCAATGTGTGGAGAACAATATAAAATATGTAGTATGTAGTTTAGACATTCAATTAAGATACTCAGAAATATTGAGGTTACTACATATAATCAATGGTTTTGATTCATAATAACATTTCATGATTTGCATGTGGGAAAAAGTTACATTCAAATGTATGTAACTGATGCAATCATATATAGTTAGATATTTAAGTAGTTGTTTACCAAAGAAGATGAGAAACATATCTCATTATCATTTTTAAAATTTTGTAGAAATGGCTTACTATTCAAAAATATCACATTTCCATTAATAACCTTATAAAACAAAATATTTAACAACCAAAACACGATTAAAAGAAAGAATTCCTCAATGGAATGCCCATATTAGTATGAATAAAAAGACCGAAGCTAAACCAATTATAGCATCCATTAGAGGCATAACCTATATGGGAAAATTGGTCAATCAAGTAACCTTAATCAAACAAAATCGCAGATAATCATAATATAATCAACTTGCATTTAGGAAATAAAATATATACTGATTTCATGTCAGACTATAGTAATTAAAATAAAATAATTTGACTATTATTAAATAGAATTGTAATTCTAGTTCAAAACTAGTTTATTTCGATAAAAATCTATTTTTATCTTTTCAAATATGAAGTTTTTCATCCCAATTCTTTCTAAATCATTTCTTATGATTTTACACAAATTATTACTATTTTTAATAATTTTATCAAGGCCCGTACAGTCGATTTCCATCAACGGTCATCGAACTGCACTTACAGCGACCTTTTTCAAATTTGATTTGGACGTAACTCCAAATCCAACCATTAGATTTCTAATTTCTAATATTCTTTAGAAAGCTCTTTTCGATACGAACCCAACGGTTCCGGTTTTAGGAGAATCCGACGGTCGGATCTCCCGTAATGTCCGTTTGAAATAAATGGTCGAAATTCACGAACTGCCGCGGCGCAGCGCGTTCTATTCAGGCCATTATATTATATATATAATACATATAATATATATATCGTCGATTTCTATTTAAAACGAATTATATAAATATTTTTAAATTCGTTTCAAAAGCAATTTCGACTTCCATTTCAATTCAAATCAAAATTGAATTCTTCTTTATAAATTCGTTTTAAAATTCATTTCTATTCAATTCAAATTTCAATTCAATTTGAATTCATTTCAATTTGTTTCCAATTCAATTCAATTCGATTCGAATTCGTTTCGTTTGCTATTCAATTGAAATCAAATTCGTTTTCCATTTCAATTCGAATTCATTATATATTCAATTCATTTCGAAATCGTTTTATATTCAATTCATTTCGAAATCGTTATATATTCAATTCATTTCGATTTCATTTCAAAATATGCGTTTTCGAAATCACTTTTCAATATGCATTTTAAAATGAATAAAATCGATATAAAAATCGTTCACGTCAAAATGGCATCAATCTAACCAACATGACTTCATATATTTCTATTTTCAAATATTCTATTCAACAAATGAATATTTATTTTTGTCAACACACGACTAATCTCAACGAATGAGTACTGTCCACGTGTGACAATTTTTGTTAAATTAGTTCGTTTAACACATGACTAATCTCAACGGATGAGTACAGTAAACACATGAACCTTTATTTTATATTGATAAAGATGCAAATTTTATTATTAAAATATTTCGTTCAACACATGACTAATCTCAACGAATGAGTACAGTCAACACATGAACTCTTATGTTATAATATTCTTTATTTTCTAAATTGGAATGAGGCCCAATCAATCACCATATAAAATTAATTATATGGATTTCTATACATCACACGCATATAATAGCATTGAAAAATAATCAACCATCAACCAAAGTGCACTACACTGTATAAGCATCAAATATAGATATTTAACGCTTATAACAGCCTGTCAATCAATCGATCGACATATTTAATCAATCAGGATGAGTGAACTTCAAATTTCATCCCAACACCCATGTGGGGTTTCAAACAATCAAACACAGATTTTATTTGTGCAGTTGGGCGATGTGTGAAATTTATCGTCCCAATCAATGGCTTTCAAATAGGTGTACATAAACAAACCGTCCAGTTTGTAAATGAATATTTATTTATTTACATTCACGTTAAAAATTATATTTTTAACGACAAAACATTTTATTTTAACATATGAATTCCTATTCATTTAAGTCTTTAAATAAAATGATATTTTTATTTTTCTAACATATTTTAGAAAATTTCGGCGGCATAACGGCACGATACTAGAAACGGGACGAGGCCTAGCCTTATCCCCGGTCTAGTGAAGGCCCACGCCATTCACACATCAATCAAAATCACCAAACAACCAAATTCAAATCACATCATATAACTAATCTATGCAACCAAACAAACAAGTCCATGGTCTGTGGACGATTGTGTCGGGTGCTACTAAGCACCTTCTGCATCCTAGTATATATATATAGATAGAAATGAAATTGAAAGGTGAGAAATTCTCACAAAAAGCTATCCTAGCTCCATGGCACTTCATTGATAGAAATCTTCATCTGTAACAACCCGAAAATCTGGGCCAGTTTAAAATTTTTATTTTGGCAATTTTAGCGAATTTTGATTATTTAAAATGAACTATTTTAAATAATATCGACGAGAAAATTTATTTTGAATAGAATTCGACGTATATATTATACGCGTCGTCGTTAGAATATAAATATTTATTTTAAATTAATAAATAGAATTGAAAATGGCGCGGTAGTTCAATAATTCGATTTCAAACTTCAATTGAATATACTGGGTGCAAAACAATTCGGATTTTTGTGAAACCAAAAACATTAGGATCTATTTGAGAATATCTTTCCAACAAATCCGAAAAATCAAGATTTCAAAGCGGGAATCAAAAGGTATGTCCAGTTGAAAATTCTGAATAGTCGCTATGGAATTCAGGCCCTTAAAAATAGACATTTTGCAAATGACCTCGGATCTCGACGAAACCAGTTTTGTTGGGTCCGTGATGTTAAGTTATTGCTAGGTTTCAAATTTCATAATTTTTCGAATCAATATGTGAGCGTGGCAAAGGAAAACGCGTTTGACCAGTTTTAGTTGATTTTAATCGACTGGAAATTGGCCATTTTTCCAACGGTCTCAGAATTCGACGAAACTAGTTTTGTTAGGACCGTATCGTAGATACGAAGCTAGAAAATATTTTTCTGGAATTTTTAAAGTTCGTATGCGACCCCGGTAATCTGAAATGTACGTTTAAAATTCAATATAATGATTTAAATGTAAATTCAACGGAAACTAATCGAAACGATCAAATCAGCTTGCGATACATATCCCATTGTGTTCAGAATGGGGGTATAACGCTAGGGGCGACAGGCGGTAGGCCTCGTTTTGAGGTCATATGTAAAAGTCAACATTTAGGAATTAAAATAAATAAATAATAAAAGAAATCATTCTCTCTCCCCTCCCCCTTATTTCATTCTGCCCCCCCCCCCTATTTCTTGATTCGAGTTACAGAAAAAAAAAGGGGGAGACGACGGAAAAGGGGGGGACACTTGTCGCCGCCGCCACAGGCTGGCGCCCCCCCCCCCCCCCAATCGATCGCCGACACACCCAAAACCCCCCCTCCTCCTTGAAGTTAATCGAGATGAAGACCCCCATTCCCCCGTTTCAACAATCGCGACAGCAGCCCCCCCCCCCCCAAAATCCACATCCAACCGGCGCGTCGAGGGACCCACTCCGATCAAGTTCCGACGCTTCCAGACATCGGTGGCGCAGGCTTCTTCCAATCGAGACACCCCTTCACCTGCGAGCCTCGCACCCATGCAGCCAACCACCGACCTCCCCGATTGCAGCGCACCACCCTCACCCTCCAGGCCACGTCAGTCCACTTGTGGGCCCTCCACCGACGGAAAAATCCGATTTTTAATAAGGTGAGTGTTTATAGTTTCCTATATATTGTTTTCATGCTATTGTTTTTTTTTAAATAAAAATAAACTAAACAGTTTTTTTTATTAAACATCAGTGTTTATTTAAGAAGGGAAATTTATATATTTTTGTTTATATAAAGCTTTTATTTTATAGAAAAGTATAGATTTTTAATAACGAAGAGTTTAGTTTTTATATAACGCAAAGTTTAGATTTTTATATATTATAAAGGTCTGATTTTTATTTATATGAACAACATATAAAGATTCCATTTTTATTTACGGAGTTAGCGATGTAAAGATAGAATTTTTAACCCTGTAAAGGTTTGATCTTTAACCCTGTAAAGGTTTGATTTTTAACACTGTAAAGGTTTGATTTTTAACACTGTAAAGCTATGATTTTTATATATTGAATAGCGAAATAAAAATATGATCTTTACATATTGAATAGCGAAATAAAAATATGATCTTTATATATTGAACTTCTAAAAAAAAATATGATCTTTATATATTGAAATTCGAAATAAAAATATGATCTTTATATATTGAACTTCGAAATAAAAATATGATCTTTATATATTGAACTTCGAAATAAAAATATGATCTTTATATATTGAACTTCGAAATAAAAATATGATCTTTATATATTGAACTTCGAAATAAAAATATGATTTTTATATATTGAACTTCGAAATAAAAATATGATCTTTATATATTGAACTTCGAAATAAAAATATGATTTTTATATATTGAATAGCGAAGTAAAAATTCGATTTTTACATATGTAGTGGCTACGGGCAGCGAAGGTGATAAAAAGGCGATAACGATGAAGATTATTTATCAAAGAAGAGGCAAGATGTTTGGATAGCTTTCGGTGAGAACTTCTCACCTTTCAATTTAAATTTTCTAGTTATATGTATATACTAGGATGCAGACGGTGCTTAGTAGCACCCGACACAATCGTCCACAGACCATGGACTTGTTTGTTTGGTTGCATAGATTAGTTATATGATTTGATTTGAATTTGGTTGTTTGGTGATTTTGATTGATGTGTGAATGGCGTGGGCCTTCACTAGACCGGGGATAAGGCTAGGCCTCGTCCCGTTTCTAGTATCGTGCCGTTATGCCGCCGAAATTTTCTAAAATATGTTAGAAAAATAAAAATACCATTTTATTTGAAGAATGAACTGAATAGAGATTCATATGTTAAAATAAAATGTTTTATCGTTAAAAATATAATTTTTAAACGTGAATGCGAATAAATATTCATTTACAAACCGGACGGTTTGTTTATGTACACCTATTTGAAGGATATTGATCGGGACGATAAATTTTACACATCGCCCAACTGCACAAATAAAATTTGTGTTTGATAGTTTGAAACCCCACACGGGTGTTGGGATGAAATTTGAAGTTCACTCATCCTGATTGATTAAATATATCGATCGATTGATTGACAGGCTGTCATAAGCGTTAGATATCTATATTTGATGCTTATGCAGTGTAGTGCACTTTGGTTGATGGTTGATTATTTTTCAATGCTATTATATACGTGTGATGTATGAAAATCCATATAATTAACTTTATATGGTAATTGGTTGGGCCTCATTCCAATTTGAAAAATTAAAGAATATATAAAATAAAGGTTTATGTGTTGACAGTACTCATCCGTTGAGATTAGTCATGTGTTGAACGAAATATTTTGATAATAACAACTATTTTGAAAAAGAAATATTTGAAATAGAATATTTGAAAATAGAAATTTATGAAGCCATGTTGATTAGATTGACGCCATTTTGACGTGAACGATATTTATATCGATTTTATTCATTTTAAAATGAATATTGAAAAGTGATTTCGAAAACGATTTTGAAATGAATTGGAAACGATTTCGAAATGAATTGAATTGAAAACGATTTTGAAATGAATTTAAAACGATTTCGAAATGAAATGAATTGGAAATGATTTCGAAATGAATTGAATTGAAAACGATTTTGAAATGAATTGAAAACGATTTCGAAATGAAATGAATTGGAAACGATTTCGAAATGAATTGAATTGAAAACGATTTCGAAATGAATTGAATTGAAAACGATTTTGAAATGAATTGAAAACGATTTCGAAATGAATTGAATTGAAAACGATTTCGAAATGAATTGAATTGAAAACGATTTCGAAATGAATTGAATTGAAAACGATTTCGAAATGAATTGAATTGAAAACGATTTTGAAATGAATTGAAAACGATTTCGAAATGAATTGAATTGAAAACGACTTCGAATTCGAATTGAATTTAAAACGAATTCAAATGAATTCAAATTGAATTGAAATTTGAATTGAATAGAAGTGAATTTTAAAACGAATTTATAAAGAAGAATTCAATTTTGATTTGAATTGAAATAGAAGTTGAAATTGTTTTTGAAACGAATTCCAAACGATTTATATAATTCGTTTTAAATAGAAATCGACGATATATATATTATATATATTATATATATAATATAATGGCCTGAATAGAACGCGCCGCACTGCGGTAGTTCGTGAATTTCGACCATTTATTTCAAACGGACATTACGGGAGATCCGACCGTCGAATTCTCCTAAAACCAGAACCGTTGGGTTCGTATCGAAAAGAGCTTTCTAACGAATATTAGAAATTTGAAATCTAACGGTTGGATTTGGAATTATGTCCAAATCAAATTTGAAAAAGGTCGCTGTAAGTGCAGTTCGATGGCCGTTGTTGGAAATCGACTGTACAGGCCTTGATAAACTTATTAAAAATAGTAATAATTTGTGTAAAATCATAAGAAATGATTTAGAAAGAATTGGGATGAAAAACTTCATATTTGAAAAGATAAAAATAGATTTTTATCGAAATGAACTAGTTTTGAACTAGAATTATAATTCTATTTATTTTTAAGTAAATAAATTGAATTCGAAAGGGTTTTAAAAATAACCAGAATTTCCAATGATTGCATTGGAGTGGAATTGAATCGAAATTGTCTTCGGAATATTTCGATGTTGGAATTCGTGATTATACGGATGTTGTTATGGAAATTTGAAAGATATATATTTATATCGTTATTTCCAATACGACATTTGTTAATCGTAGAATTTGATATTGAATATAAGCCGATATATTTTCTATTCAGAGCCTTATATTGAATATCAAATGTGATTTGGGTTTGTCTTGAATGGTGTCTTCACTAACACTGTTCTTGAACCCAGTTGAGAAAAGATTAAATCTTTTTATTTAGATTTAATGAAGTGTACCAATTAAATGATATTTAAATGGAATTGAATTGGTATTGATTTTTGGGTTTATCGTGAACAGTGTTTTTAAATAACACTCGTTCTTTAACCCGATAATTATTGAATGTGATTTTGGGTTTATCGTGAACCGTGTTTTAAATGACACTGATTCTTTAACCCAGTCGAAGATTAAAACTAAGTGGAGTTTTAATGAATCTTTAATTAGATTGAAATGATCGAAAATGGTATCACCAGTTTTGCTCCAGGCGATAGTTAAATCTTTAATTAGATTTGAACGTGAAATGGTAATTGAATTTACCAATAACACTGTGGTGTTAGATATGAAGTATTACCAGTTTTACTTCATGGGATGAATAGGTTGGGATGGGGAAATTAAAATAAATAATTACTTCGGTAAGGTTCGCTAATCCCGACTAGTTTGAATTGAGATTCAAAAATAGAATAAAGAATAAATTCAAGGAATTTATCTTGGATAAAATTAATGGGAACCTTTCCCTATGAATGTGAAATTTAGAAACTAACTGTCGGTTAGCCAAGCAGAATGGTTTTCTGAATATTGATCTGATGTTGGTTTCGGCCTTCGGGGTTAATATTTGGGGAATTATTCTCTTGATTAATTTACGGTTAGTGACTAATGAATTGGAATGAGGCGTATGTTGTGTTTGTGTAACACTTATTTAAAATATACGCGAGTTATTCGGAAAGACCGGGTTTATCCCATTCTGAATAACTGATACGACGATAAGTCGAAGATGAAGACGGTGGTCGAAGACCAGAAGTCTTCACGTCGTTTGGGTAATTACTGATGATCTTGATTGGGCTGTACACCCAAGAAGATGGAAACAGTTAGTGATCGTCCAGACGTACTTGGAGATCGATGGATATGCGGGGTACTAAGTGCCTCCGGTTTCGTTCAGACCCAGAACGGACTTGTAAATGGACTGTGTGTCTGACATTGGATTTTAGTCCGTGTGTTTGATCTCTATTAAATATATATCTGTTTGGCGGCAGAGAATTTATTCTCTTGCTTAACGCTCTTCTCTGAGACGTACGAGCTCAGGGGTTATATATTGATGGATATCAAACGCATGGAGTGAATTGCCTGTGTGGCATGCCTAAGTGGCAATTGATCGAGGCTTCTGTTGAAAAGCAAAGTCTTTTGGTGATGATCAAAGCACGGCCTTTGTGGCGTAGCTTTGTGTAACGTTTACTTCGCGAGTTTCACACCCGGTATGAACCAAAAACGGGAGACGGACCTCAGGGAGGGCATGCGTTTCTTTCTAGTTAGAAGTGGCGTCAGTGGTTTTACACGCCCTGACGAGTTTGACTTATGTGGTTGTTGCTGTTGCGAGGCTCCTCGGTTTTATCGGACGATCCGGGTCCGATGGAGTCATTCGTTGGCTCATTTACGCCCCATAGGGCGGGGGAACGCAAGTTCAGGGTTTAAGTTTAATCCACATCGGTGGACCGGCCCTGACGATCCAAGGGTCGATGCGCTCTGACCCTGAGGCTCGGGCTAGAGAGTCTCGAAGACGGTGAGGACTATCTTTTGCCTCGGTTTATAGACGGAAATCCAATTTCCAAATACGTGACATGTGCGGTTTTATTTGTAGAGCCTAGTATGGCGACATAGTGGGATGGGGCACTCATGCCGCCTATGATTAATACTTATGATTTGAAGTTGTTTTATACACTATGCACTTATAGTAGTATCAAATGATTTTTTTTAAACGTACTAAGCATGTTTGGCTATTATAAGGGAAAACCCTATCCTCGGCTGCGTTGCATTGTGTGATGGGACCTGGGTCTTATAACAGGTTCATTTTTCTTTATTTAGCATTGCGCTGTTTGTTTTATGCACTGGTATTCTTGGGAGGAAACCCGTTCCGTGTTATACGGCGTGGTCCCTTGATTTACCTAACTTTTAAAATAAAGAATAATAACTGTTTTAGTTCTCACACCAGTCACATGACTGACCTAGAGTTTATTGTTTTAACCTAAACTCTGGGTGCCCTTATTTTGACACGGGCAGCTAGTAGTTTTGGTTTTTGCAGATTTATATTCACAGGATCCTGGTTTACAGCTGGAACGATATCCGGAAAGCTTTGTATCCGTATATCTCCTTCTAGTTGTGTATTGTATTATTTTCCGCTGCGATGTTTTTAAATGTAATTTAAATCTCTGATATTTCTGTGTAATATTCATTTATACTCTGTATATTCTTTTAATCTGATGCATTGTTGTAATATACAATGAAATGTTCTTCTGTATGTGTTCTGTTGTGGCTTGTTCTCGAACTATCCGCGCTTTCCTTTACGGGGAAGTTACGGGTTTTCACATCATCGCTATCGCATCTTCGTCATCTTCGTTGCCCGTAGCCACTACATATATAAAAATCACACATTTTTATATTTGCTGATGTCTTTAAAATAAAAATCACATTTTTATTTATTCACTTTCAATTTAAAAATCATATTTTTACTTCGTTGTTCGATATATAAAAAATCACATTTTACTATGCTATTCAATATATAAAAAAAAATCCCATTTCAAGAAGATAGATTCCGCCTTTATAAAAATAAAGATTTCGCCTTTTCAAAAATAAAGTTTTCGCCATTTCAATTACAAAGTTTTCGCCTTTTCAAAAATAAAGTTTTCGCCCTTTCAATTACAAAGTATTCGCCTTTTCAAAAATAAAGTTTTCGCCTTTTCAAAAATAAAGTTTTCGCCCTTTCAAAAATATATCATTATAAAAATCACATTTTTATTTTTCTACCTATATAAAGATGATATTTTTAATATTCCTATTATGTAAAAATTATATTTTTAATTCTCTACATAAACAAAAATCATATTTTTACGCCTTCTATATAAAGACTATATTTTTAATACTTTAAAAATATAAAAATCATATTTTTATTACTTCTATATAGTAAAGATTATATTTTTAATACTTTAAAAATATAAAAATCATATTTTTATTACTTCTATATAGTAAAGATTATATTTTCAATACTTTAAAAATATAAAAATCATATTTTTACTTTCCTCTTTACTTCACGATAAAATAAAGCTCAGATTTTTATTTGTTAAAAATCGTATTTTTACCCATCTAAAAATATAATCTTTCCTAAACAAAAAACGTATGTTTTCTAAATTAAAAACTGTATCTTTTCTATTTATTAAAAATTATTTCTTTGTTTATAAAGATCTTAGCTTTATGCATGAAAATCAAGTTTTCATCCTCCTATATATATAAACTGATTTTATTTTTATTATTATATATTTTTTTCTAAATTAAAATCGGAAAAAACAATATAAATAAAATAAAGAAATAAAAATAAAGTAAACTTACAGTTTCGTCGACTAGGGGGGGGGGTTTGGCGTTCGCAGGCTAAGGGGGAGGTGGAGGTGGGCTTCGCGGCTCACGGTGGCGCCGGGGGAGGGGTGCATCGCGGCGGCGCCGCCTGAGGGGGGGGGCTAGTCTTCGAACTGCAATCGCGAGCGGGGGGGGGGGGGGGGGGGCTTTCGTTGCTGCGGCGAGGGGGGGCAGGGCTTCGGAGGTGGCGCCCTCCCTTGAGGCGTCGACGGCGATCTTCGGGGGGGGGGGGGGACGAGTTCCCCCCATCTTCCTCTTCCCTTTCTCTCTTTTTTTATTTTATTTTTTTCCCTGATCGGATTGAAAATGTGTAACAACCCGGAAAATCTGGGCCAGTTTAAAATTTTTATTTTTGCCATTTTAGCGAATTTTGATTATTTAAAATGAATTATTTTAAATAATATCGACGAAAATTTATTTAGAATATAATTCGAACGTATATATTTATACGCGTCGTCGTTAGAATATGAATAATTATATATAATTATAAATAGAATTGAAAATGGCGCGGTAGTTCGATAATTCGATTTCAAACTTCAATTGAATGTACCGGGTGCAAAACAATCCGGATTTTAGTGAAACCAAAAATAATGGAATCTAATAGTGAATATCTTTCCAACGAATCCGAAAAATCAAAAGTTCGTAGCGGGAATCAAAAGATATGTCCAGTTGAAAATTCTGAATAGTCGCTATGGAATTCAGGCCCTTAAAAATGGACATTTTGCAAACGACCTCGGATTTCGACGAAACCAGTTTTGTTGGGTCCGGGATGTAAAGTTATTGCTAGGTTTCAAATTTCATAATTTTTCGAATCAATATGTGAGCGTGGCGAAGGAAAACGCGTTTGACCAGTTTCAGTTGATTTTAATCGACTGAAAATTGGCCATTTTTCTAACAGTCTCAGAATTCGACGAAATTAGTTTTGTTAGGACCGTATCGTCAATACGAAACTAGAAAATATTTTTCTGGAATTTTTCTAGTTAGTATGTGACCCCGGTAATTTGAAATGTACGTTTAAAATTCAATATAGTGATTTAAATGTAAATTGAACGGAAACTGATTGTAACGATCAAATCAGCTTGCGATACATAGCCCATTGTGTTCAGAATGGGGGTGAAACGCTATGGGCGACAGGCGGTGGACCTCGTTTCGAGGTCGTATGTAAAAGTCAACCCTTGTGCAAAATTAAAGAATTAAATAATAAAATAAAATAATAAAACAAATTAATTATATATATTATTCTTTCCCCCCCCCCCCCGATTCATTTACCAGAAGGAAAAAAAAAAGAAAAAAAAATAAAAACCCCCTCGATCCCGCCGCACGCCACCGTTCCTGGCGCCGCCCCCCCCTACGACTCCGCCGCCCCCCTCCATCCGTCGCCCCCACTTCTTCTTTCCCCATCGCCTCTTCCCCCTCCCCCCTTCTT
This sequence comes from Allium sativum, assembly GCA_030737875.1. Lineage (NCBI taxonomy): Eukaryota > Viridiplantae > Streptophyta > Magnoliopsida > Asparagales > Amaryllidaceae > Allium > Allium sativum. Next base: position 848,542,105 of record CM060918.1, read on the forward strand.
CCGATTCGAGCCGCGAACCCCCCCCCCCCTAGCGCCACCGTGAACCCTAGCCCCTCCTTCACTCGTCGCTGCACCATCCGCACCCCCTCCAGTCTCGCTCCTCTCCGTCCTCTTCTTGCCGACGACCACCGAACGCCCAAACCCCCCCTGTAAGTCGTTTTTTTTTTTTTATTTATATTTTCTGTAATACTGATTTTTTTTTATTTTCTTTAAAAACTGATTTATTTAAAAACTGATTTTAAAAACTGATTTTATATTTATTTAAAAACTGATTTTATATTTATTTAAAAACTGATTTTAAAATGATTTTTAAAACTGATTTTATAAGCATTTTTAAACTGTTTTTAAAAGCATTTTAAAAACTGATTTATAAAAATATAAAAACTGAAATTTTTAGAAAAGAAAGAAAACTGAACTGATTTTAATTAAAAGGTTAAAACAGTTTTTTTTTTCTAAATGTTTAAAACTGATTCTTTATTTTAAAAAGGTTTTAAAAGATTTGAATTTTTAAAAGGTAAAAGATTTAAACTTTGAAAAGTAAAAGAAAGGATTAGATCTTTGAAATGGAAAAGGCGGAATCTATATAAATAAAAATTCGATTTTTATATATTGAACTTTGAAATAAAAATTCGATTTTTATATATTGAACTTTGAAATAAAAATTCGTTTTTTATATATTGAACTTTGAAATAAAAATTTGATTTTTATATATTGAATAGCAAAGTAAAAATTCGATTTTTATTTATAGAATAACGAAGTAAAAATGTGATTTTTACGTATGTAGTAAAAGCAGCAACGAAGGTGGCAAAAAGGCGAAACGACGAAGACTTCTGCAAATGAAGAGCCGTGGAGCTAGGATAGCTAAAGGTGAGAATTTCTCACCTTTCAATTTTATTTCTAGTTATATATATATACTAGGATGCAGACGGTGCTTAGTAGCACCCGACACAATCGTCCACAGACCATGGACTTGTTTGTTTGGCTGTTTGGTTATTGATTGTGATATTGGTTTGAATGTGGTTTGTGGTGTGAAAAATCGAATCGATAAATTGGTTAGGATTAGACGTGCGCCGTTATAAGGCGAGGGAGTAAGGCTAGGTTAGACGCTTACTCCAAACTTTGTGGTTTGCATAATGGAATTGATTTGATTGATGAGTGAATGGCGTGGGCCTTCACTAGACCGGGGATAAGGCTAGGCCTCGTCCCGTTTCTAGTATCGTGCCGTTATGCCGCCGAAATTTTCTAAAATATGTTAGAAAAATAAAAATATCATTTTATATAAAGAATGAACTGAATAGAAATTCATATGTTGGAATAAAATGTTTTATCGTTAAAAATATAATTTTTAACGTGAAAGTGAATAAAATAGAATATTCATTTACAAACCAGACGGTTTGTTTATGTACACCTATTTGAAGGACATTGATTGGGTTGATAAATTTTACACATCGCCCAACAGCACAAATAAAATATGTGTTTGATTGTTTGAAACCCCACACGGGTGTTGGGATGAAATTTAAAGTTCACTCATCCCGATTGATTGAATATGTCGATCGTTTGATTGACAGGCTGTTTTAAGCGTTGGATATCTATATGTGATGCTTATACAGTGTAATGCACTTTGGTTGATGGTTGATTATTTTTCCATGCTATTATATACATGTGTTGTATGAAAATCCATATAATTAACTTTATATGGTAATTGATTGGGCCTCATTCCAGTTTTAAAATAGAAATATTTGAAATAGAAATATTCGAAATGGAATATTTGAAAATATCCATATATGAAGCCGTGTTGATTGGATTGACGCCATTTTGACGTGAACGATATTTATATCGACTTTATTCGATTTCGAAATGAATTGAAAATAAAACGATTTCGAAATGAATTGAATTGAAAACGATTTCGAAATGAATTGAATTGAAAACGATTTCGAAATGAATTGAATTGAAAACGATTTCGAAATGAATTGAAAATAAAACGATTTCGAAATGAATTGAATTGAAAACGATTTCGAATTGAATTGAAAACGATTTCGAAATGAATTGAATTGAAAACGATTTCGAATTGAATTGAAAACGATTTCGAAATGAATTGAATTGAAAACGATTTCGAAATGAATTGAATTGAAAACGATTTCGAAATGAATTGAAAATAAAACGATTTCGAAATGAATTGAATTGAAAACGATTTCGAAATGAATTGAATTGAAAGCGAATAGAAATGAATTCGAATTGAATTGAAATTCGAATTGAATAGAAATGAATTTTAAAACGGAGTTATAAAGAAGAATTCAATTTTGCTTTGAATTGAAATGGAAGTTGAAATAGATTTTGAAACGAATTTTAAAACTATTTATATAATTCGTTTTAAATAGTAATCGACGAAGTATATATTATATATATTATATATATAATATAATGGCCTGAATAGAACGCGCCGCGCCGCGGCAGTTCGCGAATTTCGACCATTTATTTCAAACGGACATTACGGGAGATCCGACCGTCGGATTCTCCTAAAACCGGAACCGTTGGGTTCGTATCGAAAAGAGCTTTCTAACGAATATTAGAAATTTGAAATCTAACGGTTGGATTTGGAATTATGTCCAAATCAAATTCGAAAAAGGTCGCTGTAAGTGCAGTTCGATGGCCGTTGATGGAAATCGACTGTACGGGCCTTGATAAAATTATTAAAAATAGCAATAATTTGTGTAAAATCATAAGAAATGATTTGTGAAGATTTGGGATGAAAAACTCCATATTTGAAAAGATAAAAATGGATTTTTATCGAAATGAACTAGTTTTGAACTAGAAATATAATTCTATTTATTTTTAAATAAATAAATTGAATTTAAAAAGGGTTTTAAAAATAACCAAAATTTCCAATGATTGCATTGGAGTGGATTTGAATCGAAATTGTCTTCGGAATATTTCGATGTTGGAGTTCGTGATTATACAGGTGTTGTTATGGAAATTTGAAAGATATATATATTTATATCGTTATTTCCAATACGACATTTGTTAGTCGTAGAATTTAATATTGAATATAAGCCGATATATTTTCTATTCAGAGCCTTGTATTGAATATCGAATGTGATTTGGGTTTGTCGTGAATGGTGTCTTCACTAACACTGTTCTTGAACCCAGTTGAGAAAAGATTAAATCTTTTTATTTAGATTTAATGAAGTATACCAATTAAATAATATTTAATTGGAATTGAATTGATATTGATTTTTGGGTTTATCGTGAACAGTGTTTTAAATAACACTTGTTCTTTAACCCGACAATTAATGAATGTGATTTGGGTTTGTCGTGAATGGTGTCTTCACTAACACTGTTCTTGAACCCAGTTGAGAAAAGATTAAATCTTTTTATTTAGATTTAATGAAGTGTACCAATTAAATGATATTTAATTGGAATTGAATTGATATTGATTTTTGGGTTTATCGTGAACAGTGTTTTAAATAACACTTGTTCTTTAACCCGACAATTAATGAATGTGATTTGGGTTTGTCGTGAATGGTGTCTTCACTAACACTGTTCTTGAACCCAGTTGAGAAAAGATTAAATCTTTTTATTTAGATTTAATGAAGTGTACCAATTAAATAATATTTAATTGGAATTGAATGAATATTGATTTTTGGGTTTATCGTGAACAGTGTTTTAAATAACACTTGTTCTTTAACCCGATAATTAATGGGATGTGACTTTGGGTTTATCGTGAACCGTGTTTTAAATGACACTGATTCTTTAACCCAGTCACAGATTAAAACTAAGTGGAGTTTTAATGGATCTTTAATTAGATTGAAAAGATCGAGAATGGAGTATCACCAGTTTTGCTCCAGGCGATAGTTAAATCTTTAGTTAGATTTGAATGTGAAATTTAGAAACTAACTGTCGGTTAGCCAAGCAGAATGGTTTTCTGGATATTGATCTGATGTTGGTTTCGGCCTTCGGGGTTAATATTTGGGGAATTATTCTCTTGATTAATTTACGGTTAGTGACTAATGAATTGGAATGAGGCGTATGTTGTGTTTGTGTAACACTTATTTAAAATATACGCGAGTTATTCGGAAAGACCGGGTTTATCCCATTCTGAATAACTGATACGACGATAAGTCGAAGATGAAGACGATGGTCGAAGACCGGAGGTCTTCAAGTCGTTTGGGTGATAACTGATGATCTTGATTGGGCTGTACACCCAAGAAGATGGAAACAGTTGGTGATCGTCCAGACGTACTTGGAGATCGATGGATATGCGGGGTACTAGGTGCCTCCGGTTTCGTTCAGACCCAGAACGGACTTGTAAATGGACTGTGTGTCTGACATCGGATTTCATTCTGTGTGACTGATATCGGTTGCATAGGATGGCTTGCCTGTGTGGCATGCTAAGATGCAAATGATCAAGGCTTCTGTTGAAAAGCAAAGTCTTGTGGTTGATGATCAAAGCACGGCCTTTGTGGCGTAGCTTTGTGTAACGTTTACCTCGCGTGTTTCACACCCGGTATGAACCAAAAACGGGAGACGGACCTCAGGGAGGACTTGCGTTTCTTTCTAGTTAGAAGTGGCGTCAGTGGTTTTACACGCCCTGACGAGTTTGACTTATGTGGTTGTTGCTGTTGCGAGGCGCCTCGGTTATATCGGTTTCGGCCGATGCTTCTGGTCGGCTGACGGACCAGACTTACACCCCATAGGGTGGGGAAACGTAGTGTTCAGGCATTTTAATCCACATCGGTGGACCGGCCCTGTCGCTCCAAGGGCTCACCTGAGTCTGGGTCCTGTGGCTCGGGCTAGAGAGTCACGAATCGGTTGAGGACTATCTTTTGCCTCGGTTCATAGACGGAAATCCAATTTCCAAATACGTGACATTTGCGGTTTTAATTGTAATCCTATATATGGCGACATAGTGGGATGGGGCGCTTATGCCGCCTATGATTGATACTTATGATTTGAAGTTGTTTTACACACTTATAATAGTATCAAATGATTTGTTTTAAAACGTATCAAGCATTCTTTGGCTGTTATAAGGGAAAACCCTATCCTCGACTGCGTTGCATTGTGTGATGGGACCTGGGTCTTATAACAGCTTCATTTTTCTTTATTTAGCATTGCGCTGTTTGTTTTATGCACTGGTATTCTTGGGAGGAAACCCGTTCCGTGTTATACGGCGTGGTCCCTTGATTTACCTAATGATTTAAAATAAAGATTAATAACTGTTTTAGTTCTCACACCAGTCACATGACTGACCTGGAGTTTATTGTTTTAACCTAAACTCTGGGTGCCCCTATTTTGACACGGGCAGCTAGTAGTTTTGGTTTTGCAGATTTATATTCACAGGATCCTGGTTTACAGCTGGAACGATATCCGGAAAGCTTTGTATCCGTATATCTCATTCTAGTTGTGTATTGTATTATTTTTCCGCTGCGATATATTTAAATGTAATTTAAACCTCTGATATTTCTGTGTAATATTCTTTTTACTCTGTATATTCTTGTAATCTGATGCACTGTTGTAATATACAATGAAATGTTCTTCTAGATGCGTTCTGTTGTGGTTTGTTCTCGAACTATCCGACGCTTTCCTTTACGGGGAAGTTACGGGTTTTCACATTTGGTATCAGAGCTTTGGTTTACAAAGCAGAGAACAAGGCACATTAGAACCATACGAAAGAATTCATCAGATATTGGGTTAGTAATATCCAATTAGAACGACTCGTTAGAGATGGGATCAGTAGTATCCTAGGACGAGTGTGAAGAGTATATTTTTGAAAATGAGAACAAATTTTGTTTTGAAAATTTAAATCAATTATTCTTAGTTGATTATCTATTTATATTGATGTGGACAATCCAGTATATATAGATTTTACGTATACGTCTGATCCGCGTGTATTCGAAATTTTAATATACTGGATAGATATAGAGTCACACTCTAGTCGCCCGGACATGATTCTGATGATGGCGCGCCATCACCAGTATTTATTTTCGTGTTTCGAAGGTGTGATTTCTATATGTTTCCATTAGACTGGTGTGAGAACCAAAACTAATATAGTTAGAACACATTGTTGTAAATTGGCACCAAAACATGATTTTCTGTATATGTATCAAAATTATGAATTTGAAACTCTAATTCACTAATTGATTGATGTTTGTGTTGTTTGTTCATTTGTTTGCTAATTTTGAAACATTTAGCCTAATTGAAACAAATATTGAGTTGTATTGAAAATTGGTTGCATCTGCTTGCATATACATATATATCATTGAACAGGTCATAGCAAGGAGGCTAGAGCCGAGAATAAAATTTGTTTGCCCGACAAATAGGTACATGTTTACTACATAATTTCCTGTTTTGTTTGGGTGATGATGATTTTATGAGCCTATTGGCTAGCCGCTTGGCTTTTTCTTTTTCTTTTTGAGATCTGAAGGACCGGGAACGCTATTTGCAATTTCCCGATGCTCCCATTGCAGGGGAGGTTATGGCGAAATTTTTCGAAAATTTAGGGTGTTAGCCAAATTTTTGAAATTTTGAAAATTCTCAGAAACTAAAGAGTTGGAGAATGGAAGCCAGATCGAGCGTAGAGTTGAATTATCAAACCACTTTCGACTTTGTTCCTTTTCGGGGACGAAAAGTTTTAAGTGGGGGAGATTGTAACAACCCGGAAAATCTGGGCCAGTTTAAAATTTTTATTTTTGCCATTTTAGCGAATTTTGATTATTTAAAATGAATTATTTTAAATAATATCGACGAAAATTTATTTAGAATATAATTCGAACGTATATATTTATACGCGTCGTCGTTAGAATATGAATAATTATATATAATTATAAATAGAATTGAAAATGGCGCGGTAGTTCGATAATTCGATTTCAAACTTCAATTGAATGTACCGGGTGCAAAACAATCCGGATTTTAGTGAAACCAAAAATAATGGAATCTAATAGTGAATATCTTTCCAACGAATCCGAAAAATCAAAAGTTCGTAGCGGGAATCAAAAGATATGTCCAGTTGAAAATTCTGAATAGTCGCTATGGAATTCAGGCCCTTAAAAATGGACATTTTGCAAACGACCTCGGATTTCGACGAAACCAGTTTTGTTGGGTCCGGGATGTAAAGTTATTGCTAGGTTTCAAATTTCATAATTTTTCGAATCAATATGTGAGCGTGGCGAAGGAAAACGCGTTTGACCAGTTTTAGTTGATTTTAATCGACTGAAAATTGGCCATTTTTCTAACAGTCTTAGAATTCGATGAAATTAGTTTTGTTAGGACCGTATCGTCAATACGAAACTAGAAAATATTTTTCTGGAATTTTTCTAGTTAGTATGTGACCCCGGTAATTTGAAATGTACATTTAAAATTCAATATAGTGATTTAAATGTAAATTGAACGGAAACTGATTGTAACGATCAAATCAGCTTGCGATACATAGCCCATTGTGTTCAGAATGGGGGTGAAACGCTATGGGCGACAGGCGGTGGACCTCGTTTCGAGGTCGTATGTAAAAGTCAACCCTTGTGCAAAATTAAAGAATTAAATAATAAAATAAAATAATAAAACAAATTAATTATATATATTATTCTTTCCCCCCCCCCCCCCCCCGATTCATTTACCAGAAGGAAAAAAAAAAGAAAAAAAAATAAAAACCCCCTCGATCCCGCCGCACGCCACCGTTCCTGGCGCCGCCCCCCCCCTACGACTCCGCCGCCCCCCTCCATCCGTCGCCCCCTCTTCTTCTTTCCCCATCGCCTCTTCCCCCTCCCCCCTTCTTCCGATTCGAGCCGCGAACCCCCCCCCTAGCGCCACCGTGAACCCTAGCCCCTCCTTCACTCGTCGCTGCACCATCCGCACCCCCTCCAGTCTCGCTCCTCTCTGTCCTCTTCTTGCCGACGACCACCGAACGCCCAAACCCCCCCTGTAAGTCGTTTTTTTTTTATTATTTATATTTTCTGTAATACTGATTTTTTTTATTTTCTTTAAAAACTGATTTATTTAAAAACTGATTTTAAAAACTGATTTTATATTTATTTAAAAACTGATTTTATATTTATTTAAAAACTGATTTTAAAATGATTTTTAAAACTGATTTTATAAGCATTTTTAAACTGTTTTTAAAAGCATTTTAAAAACTGATTTATAAAAATATAAAAACTGAAATTTTTAGAAAAGAAAGAAAACTGAACTGATTTTAATTAAAAGGTTAAAACAGTTTTTTTTCTCTAAATGTTTAAAACTGATTCTTTATTTTAAAAAGGTTTTAAAAGATTTGAATTTTTAAAAGGTAAAAGATTTAAACTTTGAAAAGTAAAAGAAAGGATTAGATCTTTGAAATGGAAAAGGCGGAATCTATATAAATAAAAATTCGATTTTTATATATTGAACTTTGAAATAAAAATTCGATTTTTATATATTGAACTTTGAAATAAAAATTCGTTTTTTATATATTGAACTTTGAAATAAAAATTTGATTTTTATATATTGAATAGCAAAGTAAAAATTCGATTTTTATTTATAGAATAACGAAGTAAAAATGTGATTTTTACGTATGTAGTAAAAGCAGCAACGAAGGTGGCAAAAAGGCGAAACGACGAAGACTTCTGCAAATGAAGAGCCGTGGAGCTAGGATAGCTAAAGGTGAGAATTTCTCACCTTTCAATTTTATTTCTAGTTATATATATATACTAGGATGCAGACGGTGCTTAGTAGCACCCGACACAATCGTCCACAGACCATGGACTTGTTTGTTTGGCTGTTTGGTTATTGATTGTGATATTGGTTTGAATGTGGTTTGTGGTGTGAAAAATCGAATCGATAAATTGGTTAGGATTAGACGTGCGCCGTTATAAGGCGAGGGAGTAAGGCTAGGTTAGACGCTTACTCCAAACTTTGTGGTTTGCATAATGGAATTGATTTGATTGATGAGTGAATGGCGTGGGCCTTCACTAGACCGGGGATAAGGCTAGGCCTCGTCCCGTTTCTAGTATCGTGCCGTTATGCCGCCGAAATTTTCTAAAATATGTTAGAAAAATAAAAATATCATTTTATATAAAGAATGAACTGAATAGAAATTCATATGTTGGAATAAAATGTTTTATCGTTAAAAATATAATTTTTAACGTGAAAGTGAATAAAATAGAATATTCATTTACAAACCAGACGGTTTGTTTATGTACACCTATTTGAAGGACATTGATTGGGTTGATAAATTTTACACATCGCCCAACAACACAAATAAAATATGTGTTTGATTGTTTGAAACCCCACACGGGTGTTGGGATGAAATTTAAAGTTCACTCATCCCGATTGATTGAATATGTCGATCGTTTGATTGACAGGCTGTTTTAAGCGTTGGATATCTATATGTGATGCTTATACAGTGTAATGCACTTTGGTTGATGGTTGATTATTTTTCCATGCTATTATATACATGTGTTGTATGAAAATCCATATAATTAACTTTATATGGTAATTGATTGGGCCTCATTCCAGTTTTAAAATAGAAATATTTGAAATAGAAATATTCGAAATGGAATATTTGAAAATATCCATATATGAAGCCGTGTTGATTGGATTGACGCCATTTTGACGTGAACGATATTTATATCGACTTTATTCGATTTCGAAATGAATTGAAAATAAAACGATTTCGAAATGAATTGAATTGAAAACGATTTCGAAATGAATTGAATTGAAAACGATTTCGAAATGAATTGAATTGAAAACGATTTCGAAATGAATTGAAAATAAAACGATTTCGAAATGAATTGAATTGAAAACGATTTCGAATTGAATTGAAAACGATTTCGAAATGAATTGAATTGAAAACGATTTCGAATTGAATTGAAAACGATTTCGAAATGAATTGAATTGAAAACGATTTCGAAATGAATTGAATTGAAAACGATTTCGAAATGAATTGAAAATAAAACGATTTCGAAATGAATTGAATTGAAAACGATTTCGAAATGAATTGAATTGAAAGCGAATAGAAATGAATTCGAATTGAATTGAAATTCGAATTGAATAGAAATGAATTTTAAAACGGAGTTATAAAGAAGAATTCAATTTTGCTTTGAATTGAAATGGAAGTTGAAATAGATTTTGAAACGAATTTTAAAACTATTTATATAATTCGTTTTAAATAGTAATCGACGAAGTATATATTATATATATTATATATATAATATAATGGCCTGAATAGAACGCGCCGCGCCGCGGCAGTTCGCGAATTTCGACCATTTATTTCAAACGGACATTACGGGAGATCCGACCGTCGGATTCTCCTAAAACCGGAACCGTTGGGTTCGTATCGAAAAGAGCTTTCTAACGAATATTAGAAATTTGAAATCTAACGGTTGGATTTGGAATTATGTCCAAATCAAATTCGAAAAAGGTCGCTGTAAGTGCAGTTCGATGGCCGTTGATGGAAATCGACTGTACGGGCCTTGATAAAATTATTAAAAATAGCAATAATTTGTGTAAAATCATAAGAAATGATTTGTGAAGATTTGGGATGAAAAACTCCATATTTGAAAAGATAAAAATGGATTTTTATCGAAATGAACTAGTTTTGAACTAGAAATATAATTCTATTTATTTTTAAATAAATAAATTGAATTTAAAAAGGGTTTTAAAAATAACCAAAATTTCCAATGATTGCATTGGAGTGGATTTGAATCGAAATTGTCTTCGGAATATTTCGATGTTGGAGTTCGTGATTATACAGGTGTTGTTATGGAAATTTGAAAGATATATATATTTATATCGTTATTTCCAATACGACATTTGTTAGTCGTAGAATTTAATATTGAATATAAGCCGATATATTTTCTATTCAGAGCCTTGTATTGAATATCGAATGTGATTTGGGTTTGTCGTGAATGGTGTCTTCACTAACACTGTTCTTGAACCCAGTTGAGAAAAGATTAAATCTTTTTATTTAGATTTAATGAAGTATACCAATTAAATAATATTTAATTGGAATTGAATTGATATTGATTTTTGGGTTTATCGTGAACAGTGTTTTAAATAACACTTGTTCTTTAACCCGACAATTAATGAATGTGATTTGGGTTTGTCGTGAATGGTGTCTTCACTAACACTGTTCTTGAACCCAGTTGAGAAAAGATTAAATCTTTTTATTTAGATTTAATGAAGTGTACCAATTAAATGATATTTAATTGGAATTGAATTGATATTGATTTTTGGGTTTATCGTGAACAGTGTTTTAAATAACACTTGTTCTTTAACCCGACAATTAATGAATGTGATTTGGGTTTGTCGTGAATGGTGTCTTCACTAACACTGTTCTTGAACCCAGTTGAGAAAAGATTAAATCTTTTTATTTAGATTTAATGAAGTGTACCAATTAAATAATATTTAATTGGAATTGAATGAATATTGATTTTTGGGTTTATCGTGAACAGTGTTTTAAATAACACTTGTTCTTTAACCCGATAATTAATGGGATGTGACTTTGGGTTTATCGTGAACCGTGTTTTAAATGACACTGATTCTTTAACCCAGTCACAGATTAAAACTAAGTGGAGTTTTAATGAATCTTTAATTAGATTGAAAAGATCGAGAATGGAGTATCACCAGTTTTGCTCCAGGCGATAGTTAAATCTTTAGTTAGATTTGAATGTGAAATTTAGAAACTAACTGTCGGTTAGCCAAGCAGAATGGTTTTCTGGATATTGATCTGATGTTGGTTTCGGCCTTCGGGGTTAATATTTGGGGAATTATTCTCTTGATTAATTTACGGTTAGTGACTAATGAATTGGAATGAGGCGTATGTTGTGTTTGTGTAACACTTATTTAAAATATACGCGAGTTATTCGGAAAGACCGGGTTTATCCCATTCTGAATAACTGATACGACGATAAGTCGAAGATGAAGACGATGGTCGAAGACCGGAGGTCTTCAAGTCGTTTGGGTGATAACTGATGATCTTGATTGGGCTGTACACCCAAGAAGATGGAAACAGTTGGTGATCGTCCAGACGTACTTGGAGATCGATGGATATGCGGGGTACTAGGTGCCTCCGGTTTCGTTCAGACCCAGAACGGACTTGTAAATGGACTGTGTGTCTGACATCGGATTTCATTCTGTGTGACTGATATCGGTTGCATAGGATGGCTTGCCTGTGTGGCATGCTAAGATGCAAATGATCAAGGCTTCTGTTGAAAAGCAAAGTCTTGTGGTTGATGATCAAAGCACGGCCTTTGTGGCGTAGCTTTGTGTAACGTTTACCTCGCGTGTTTCACACCCGGTATGAACCAAAAACGGGAGACGGACCTCAGGGAGGACTTGCGTTTCTTTCTAGTTAGAAGTGGCGTCAGTGGTTTTACACGCCCTGACGAGTTTGACTTATGTGGTTGTTGCTGTTGCGAGGCGCCTCGGTTATATCGGTTTCGGCCGATGCTTCTGGTCGGCTGACGGACCAGACTTACACCCCATAGGGTGGGGAAACGTAGTGTTCAGGCATTTTAATCCACATCGGTGGACCGGCCCTGTCGCTCCAAGGGCTCACCTGAGTCTGGGTCCTGTGGCTCGGGCTAGAGAGTCACGAATCGGTTGAGGACTATCTTTTGCCTCGGTTCATAGACGGAAATCCAATTTCCAAATACGTGACATTTGCGGTTTTAATTGTAATCCTATATATGGCGACATAGTGGGATGGGGCGCTTATGCCGCCTATGATTGATACTTATGATTTGAAGTTGTTTTACACACTTATAATAGTATCAAATGATTTGTTTTAAAACGTATCAAGCATTCTTTGGCTGTTATAAGGGAAAACCCTATCCTCGACTGCGTTGCATTGTGTGATGGGACCTGGGTCTTATAACAGCTTCATTTTTCTTTATTTAGCATTGCGCTGTTTGTTTTATGCACTGGTATTCTTGGGAGGAAACCCGTTCCGTGTTATACGGCGTGGTCCCTTGATTTACCTAATGATTTAAAATAAAGATTAATAACTGTTTTAGTTCTCACACCAGTCACATGACTGACCTGGAGTTTATTGTTTTAACCTAAACTCTGGGTGCCCCTATTTTGACACGGGCAGCTAGTAGTTTTGGTTTTGCAGATTTATATTCACAGGATCCTGGTTTACAGCTGGAACGATATCCGGAAAGCTTTGTATCCGTATATCTCATTCTAGTTGTGTATTGTATTATTTTTCCGCTGCGATATATTTAAATGTAATTTAAACCTCTGATATTTCTGTGTAATATTCTTTTTACTCTGTATATTCTTGTAATCTGATGCACTGTTGTAATATACAATGAAATGTTCTTCTAGATGCGTTCTGTTGTGGTTTGTTCTCGAACTATCCGACGCTTTCCTTTACGGGGAAGTTACGGGTTTTCACAAAATGAGAGAGGGGGGGGGGGCAGAGCGGGTTTAAGGGGAGAGATATATATTTTTTTTAATTTATTAATTATTTATTTTGCAAAAAGTTGACTTTTACATACGACCTCGAAACAAGGCCCACCGCCTGTCGTCCATAGCGTTTCACCCCCATTCCGAACACAATGGATATGTATCGCAAGCTGATTCGATCGCTTTGATCAGTTTCCGTTGAATTTACATTTAAATCACTATATTGAATTTTAAACGTACATTTCAAATTACCGGGGTCACATAACAACTCTATAAATTCCATAAAAATATTTTCTAGCTTCGTATTGACGATACGGCCCTAACAAAACTAGTTTCGTCGAATTCTGAGACCAATGGAAAAATGGCCAATTTCCAGTCGATTAAAATCAACTGAAACTGGTCAAATGCATTTTCTTTTTCCACGCTCACATATTGATTCGAAAAATTATGAAATTTGAAACCTAGCCATATTTTGACACCACGGACCCAACAAAACTAGTTTCGTCGAGATCCGAGGTCATTTGCAAAATGTCCATTTTTAAGGGCCTGAATTCCATAGCGACTATTCAGAATTTTCAACTGGATATATCTTTTGATTCCCGCTATGAAATTTCAATTTTTCGGGTTCGTTGGAAAGATATTCACGAATAGATCCTAACATTTTTGGTTTCACTAAAATCCGGATTGTTTTGCACTCGGTACATTCAATTGAAGTTTGAAATCGAATTATCGAACTACCGCGCCATTTTCAATTCCTTTTATAATTATATATAATTATTTATATTCTAACGACGACGAATATAATATATACGATCAAATTCTATTCAAAATAAATTTTCTCGTCGATAATATTTAAAATAATTCATTTTAAATATTCAAAATTTGCTAAAATTGCCAAAATAAAAATTTTAAACTGGCCCAGATTTTCTGGTTGTTACAATCTCCCCCACTTAAAACTTTTCGTCCCCGAAAAGGAACAAAGTCGAAAGTGGTTTGATTAATCAACTTTACGTTCGACCTGGCTTCCATTCTCTAACTTTTCAGTTTCTGAGAATTTTCAAATTTTCAAAAATTTGGCTAACACCCTAAATTTTCAAAAAATTTCGCCATAACCTCCCCTGCACCGGGAGCATCGGGGAATTTCAAATAGCTTCCCCGGTCCTTCAGATCTCAAAAAGAAAAAGAAAAAGCCAAGCGGCTAGCCAATAGGCTCATAAAATCATCATCACCCAAACAAAATAGTAAATTATGTAGTAAACATGTACCTATTTGTCGGGCAAACAAATTTTATTCTTCGGCTCTAGCCTCCTTGCTATGACCTGTTCAATGTAAGTATATGTATATGCAAGCAAATGCGACCAATTTTCAATACAATTCAATATTTGATTCAATTAGGCATAATAGTTCAAAATTAGCAAACAAATAAACAAACAACACAAACATCAATCAATTAGTGAATTAGAGTTTCAAATTCATAATTTTGATACATAGTCAAAAATCAGATTTTTGATGCCAAATCACAACAATAGGCCCTATCTAATTTTGGTTCTCACACCAGTCAATAGGAAATATAGATATCTCACTTTCGTCGCTCGAAAATAAATACTGGCGATGGTGCCCCATCACCAGAATTATCCCCGGGCAACTAGAGTATGATCCTATAACTATCCAATACATTGAAACTTCGAATACACGTTTGCAAGACGTATATGCAAAATCTTTATATATCGGATTGTCCCGATCAATATAGAATAAATAATCAAATACGAATAGTTGATTTAAATTTTCAAAACAAAATGGGTTTTCATTTTTATTTTGAAAATTTACTCTTCACACTCGTTCTAGGATACTACTGATCCCATCTCTAACGAGTCATTCCCGTTGGATATTTCTAATCCAGTTCTGATGAATTCTTTCGTATGGTTCTAATGTGCCTTGTTCTCTACTTTGTAAACCAAAGCTCTGATACCAACTGTGAAGACCCGTAACTTCCCCGTAAAGGAAAGCGGCAGATAGTTCGAGAACAAGCCACAACAGAACGCAGACAAAAGAACATTTCATTGTGTATTACAACAATGCATCAGATTACAAGAATATACAGAGTATAAATGAATAAATATTACATAGAAATATCAAAGATTTAAATTACATTTAAATACATAGCAGCGGAAAATAATACAATACACAACTAGAAGAGATATACGGATACAAAGCTTTCCGGATATCGTTCCAGCTGTAAACCAGGATCCTGTGAATATAAATCTGCAAAACCAAAACCACTAGCTGCCCGTGTCAAAATAAGGGCACCTAGAGTTTAGGTTAAAACAATAAACTCCAGGTCAGTCATGTGACTGGTGTGAGAACTAAAACAATTAATAATCTTTATTTTAAAGTTAGGTAAATCAAGGGACCACGCCGTATAACACGGAACGGGTTTCCTCCCAAGAATACCAGTGCATAAAACAACAGTGCAATGCTAAATAAAGAAAAATGAAGCTGTTATAAGACCCAGGTCCTATCACACAATGCAACGCAAGCCGGGGGATAGGGTTTTCCCTTATAACAGCCAAAGAATGCTTGATACGTTTAAAGCAAATCATTTGATACTATTATAAGTGCATAGTGTAGAAAACAACTTCAAATCATAAGTATCAATCATAGGCGGCATGGGTACCATATATAGGTTTACAAATAAAACCGCAAAGTCACGTATTTGGAAATTGGATTTCCATCTATGAACCGAGGCAAAAGATAGTCCTCAACCGATTCGAGACTCTCTAGCCCGAGCCTCAGGACCCAGACTCAGGTGGGCCCTTGGATCGTCAGGGCCGGTCCACCGATGTGGATTAAACTTAAACCCTGAACATGCGTTCCACCGCCCTATGGGGCGTAAATGAGCCAACGAATGACTCCATCGGACCCGGATCGTCCGATCAAACCGAGGCGCCTCGCAACAGCAACAACCACATAAGTCAAACTCGTCAGGGCGTGTAAAACCACTGACACCACTTCTAACAAGAAAGAAACGCATGCCCTCCCTGAGGTCCTTCTCCTGTTTTTGGTTCATACCGGGTGTGAAACTCACGAAGCAAACGTTACACAAAGCTACGCCACAAAGGCCGTGCTTTGATCATCACCACAAGACTTTGCTTTTCAACAGAAGCCTCGATCAATTGCCACTTAGGCATGCCACACAGGCCATTCACTCCATGCGTTTGATATCCATCAATATATAACCCCTGAGCTCGTACGTCTTAGAGAAGGGCGTTAAGCAAGAGAATAAATTCTCCGCCGCCAAACAGATATATATTAAATAGAGATTAATCACACGGACTAAAATCCAATGTCAGACACACAGTCCATTTACAAGTCCGTTCTGGGTCTGAACGAAACCGGAGGCACCTAGTACCCCGCATATCCATCGATCTCCAAGTACGTCTGGACGATCACCAACTGTTTCCATCTTCTTGGGTGTACAGCCCAATCAAGATCATCAGTAATCACCCAAACGACGTGAAGACTTCTGGTCTTCGACCATCGTCTTCATCTTCGACTAATCGTCGTATCAGTTATTCAGAATGGGATAAACCCGGAATTTCCGAATAACTCGCGTATATTTTAAATAAGTGTTACACATACACAACATACGCCTCATTCCAATTCATCAGTCACTAACCGTAAATTAATCAAGAGAATAATTTCCCAAATATTAACCCCGAAGGCCGAAACCAACATCAGATCAATATCCAGAAAACCATTCTGCTTAGCTAACCGACAGTTAGTTTCTAAATTTCACATTCATAGGGAAAGGTTCCCATTAATTTTATCCAAGATAAATTTCTTGAATTTATTCTTTAATCTATTTTTGAATATCAATTCAAACTAGTCGGGATTAGCGAACCTTACCGAAGTAATCATTTGTTTTAATTTCCCAATCCCAACCTATTCATCCCATGAAGTAAAACTGGTTATACTTCATATCTAACACCATAGTGTTATCGGTAAATTCTATTACCATTTCACGTTCAAATCTTAATTAAAGATTTAACTATCGCCTGGAGCAAAACTGGTGATACTCCATTCTCAATCTTTTCAACCTAATTAAAGATTCATTAAAACTCCACTTAGTTTTAATCATTAACTGGGTTAAAGAATCAGTGTCATTTAAAACACGGTTCACGATAAACCCAAAATCACATTCCATTAATTATCGGGTTAAAGAACGAGTGTTATTTAAAACACTGTCCACGATAAACCCAAAAATCAATATCAATTCAATTCCAATTAAATATTATTTAATTGGTACACTTCATTAAATCTAAGTAAAAAGATTTAATCTTTTCTGAACTGGGTTCAAGAACAGTGTTAATGAAGACACCATTCACGACAAACCCAAATCACATTTGATATTAAACACAAGGCTCTGAATAGAAAATATATCGGCTTATATTCAATATCAAATTCTACGACCAACAGATATCGTACTAGAAATAACGATATATATCTATATCTTTCAAATTTCCATAACAACATCTGTATAATCACGAAATCCAACATCGAAATATTCCGAAGACAATTTCGATTCAAATCCATTCCAATGCAATCATTGGAAATTCTGGTTATTTTCAAAACAATTTCAAATTCAATTTATTTATTTAAAAATAAATAGAATTGTAATTCTAGTTCAAAACTAGTTTATTTCGATAAAAATCTATTTTTATCTTTTCAAATATGGAGTTTTTCATCCTAATTCTTTCTAAATCATTTCTTATGATTTTACACAAATTATTCCTATTTTTAATAATTTTATCAAGGCCCGTACAGTCGATTTCCATCAACGGTCATCGAACTGCACTTACAACGACCTTTTTCAAATTTGATTTGGACGTAACTCCGAATCCAACCGTTAGATTTCTAATTTCTAATATTGTTTAGAAAGCTCTTTTCGATACGAACCCAACGGTTCCGGTTTTAGGAGAATCCGACGGTCGGATCTCCCGTAATGTCCGTTTGAAATAAATGGTCGAAATTCACGAACTGCCGCGGCGCGGCGCGTTCTATTCAGGCCATTATATTATATATATAATATATATAATATATATATCATCGATTTCTATTTAAAACGAATTATATAAATAGTTTTAAATTCGTTTCAAAAGCAATTTCGACTTCCATTTCAATTCAAATCAAAATTGAATTCTTCTTTATAAATTCGTTTTAAAATTCATTTCTATTCAATTCAAATTTCAATTCAATTTGAATTCATTTCAATTTGTTTCCAATTCAATTCGATTCGAATTCGTTTCGTTTGCTATTCAATTGAAATCAAATTCGTTTTCCATTTCAATTCGAATTCATTATATATTCAATTCATTTCGAAATCGTTTTATATTCAATTCATTTCGAAATCGTTATATATTCAATTCATTTCGATTTCGTTTCAAAATATGCGTTTTCGAAATCACTTTTCAATATGCATTTTAAAATGAATAAAATCGATATAAAAATTGTTCACGTCAAAATGGCGTCAATCTAACCAACACGGCTTCATATATTTCTATTTTCAAATATTCTGTTCAACAAATGAATATTTATTTTTGTCAACACACGACTAATCTCAACGAATGAGTACTGTCCACGTGTGACAATTTTTGTTAAATTATTTCGTTCAACACATGACTAATCTCAACGGATGAGTACAGTCAACACATGAACCTTTATTTTATATTGATAAAGATGCAAATTTTATTATTAAAATATTTCGTTCAACACATGACTAATCTCAACGAATGAGTACAGTCAACACATGAACTCTTATGTTATAATATTCTTTATTTTCTAAATTGGAATGAGGCCCAATCAATCACCATATAAAATTAATTATATGGATTTCTATACATCACACGCATATAATAGCATTGAAAAATAATCAACCATCAACCAAAGTGCACTACACTGTATAAGCATCAAATATAGATATTTAACGCTTGTAACAGCCTGTCAATCAATCGATCGACATATTTAATCAATCAGGATGAGTGAACTTCAAATTTCATCCCAACACCCGTGTGGGGTTTCAAACAATCAAACACAGATTTTATTTGTGCAGTTGGGCGATGTGTGAAATTTATCGTCCCAATCAATGGCTTTCAAATAGGTGTACATAAACAAACCGTCCGGTTTGTAAATGAATATTTATTTGTTTACATTCACGTTAAAAATTATATTTTTAATGATAAAACATTTTATTTTAACATATGAATTCCTATTCATTTCATTCTTTAAATAAAATGATATTTTTATTTTTCTAACATATTTTAGAAAATTTCAGCGGCATAACGGCACGATACTAGAAACGGGACGAGGCCTAGCCTTATCCCCGGTCTAGTGAAGGCCCACGCCATTCACACATCAATCAAAATCACCAAAAAACCAAATTCAAATCACATCATATAACTAATCTATGCAACCAAACAAACAAGTCCATGGTCTGTGGACGATTGTGTCGGGTGCTACTAAGCACCGTCTGCATCCTAGTATATATATATATATATATATATATATATATATAGATAGAAATGAAATTGAAAGGTGAGAAATTCTCACAGAAAGCTATCCTAGCTCCACGGCACTTCATTGATAGAAATCTTCATCGCTATCGCATCTTCGTCATCTTCGTTGCCCGTAGCCACTACATATATAAAAATCACACATTTTTATATTTGCTGATGTCTTTAAAATGAAAATCACATTTTTATTTATTCACTTTCAATTTAAAAATCTTATTTTTACTTCGTTGTTCGATATATAAAAAATCACATTTTACTATGCTATTCAATATATAAAAAAAAATCCCATTTCAAGAAGATAGATTCCGCCTTTATAAAAATAAAGATTTCGCCTTTTCAAAAATAAAGTTTTCGCCCTTTCAATTACAAAGTTTTCGCCTTTTCAAAAATAAAGTTTTCGCCTTTTCAAAAATAAAGTTTTCGCCCTTTCAAAAATATATCATTATAAAAATCACATTTTTATTTTTCTACCTATATAAAGATGATATTTTTAATATTCCTATTATGTAAAAATTATATTTTTAATTCTCTACATAAACAAAAATCATATTTTTACGCCTTCTATATAGTAAAGACTATATTTTTAATACTTTAAAAATATAAAAATCATATTTTTATTACTTCTATATAGTAAAGATTATATTTTTAATACTTTAAAAATATAAAAATCATATTTTTATTACTTCTATATAGTAAAGATTATATTTTCAATACTTTAAAAATATAAAAATCATATTTTTACTTTCCTCTTTACTTCACGATAAAATAAAGCTCAGATTTTTATTTGTTAAAAATCGTATTTTTACCCATCTAAAAATATAATCTTTCCTGAATAAAAATCGTATGTTTTCTAAATTAAAAACTGTATCTTTTCTATTTATTAAAAATTATTTCTTTGTTTATAAAGATCTTAACTTTATGCATGAAAATCAAGTTTTCATCCTCCTATATATATAAACTGATTTTATTTTTATTATTATATATATTTTTTTCTCAATTAAAATCGGACAAAACAATATAAATAAAATAAAGTAAACTTACAGTTTCGTCGACTGGGGGGGGGGGGGTTTGGCGTTCGCAGGCTAAGGGGGAGGTGGAGGTGGGCTTCGCGGCTCATGGTGGCGCCAGGGGGAGGGGTGCATCGCGGCGGCGCCGCCTGAGGGGGGGGGGCTACTCTTCGAACTGCAATCGTGAGCGAGGGGGGGGCTTTCGTTGCTACGGCGAGGGGGGGGGGTAGGGCTTCGGAGGTGGCGCCCTCCCTTGAGGCGTCGACGACGATCTTCGGGGGGGGGGGGGCGGCGACGAGTTCCCCCCGTCTTCCTCTTCCCTTTCTCTCTTTTTTTTTCCCTGATCGGATTGAAAATGAGAGGGGGGGACAGAGCGGGTTTAAGGGGAGAGATATATTTTTTTTTAATTTATTAATTATTTATTTTGCAAAAAGTTGACTTTTACATACGACCTCGAAACGAGGCCCACCGCCTGTCGTCCATAGCGTTTCACCCCCATTCCGAACACAATGAGATATGTATCGCAAGCTGATTCGATCGCTTTGATCAGTTTCCGTTGAATTTACATTTAAATCACTATATTGAATTTTAAACGTACATTTCAAATTACCAGGGTCAAATAACAACTCTATAAATTCCATAAAAATTTTTTCTAGCTTCGTATTGACGATACGGCCCTAACAAAACTAGTTTCGTCGAATTCTGAGACCGTTGGAAAAATGGCCAATTTCCAGTCGATTAAAATCAACTGAAACAGGTCAAACGCATTTTCTTTTGCCACGCTCACATATTGATTCGAAAAATTATGAAATTTGAAACCTAGCCATATTTTGACACCACGGACCCAACAAAACTGGTTTCGTCGAGATCCGAGGTCATTTGCAAAATGTCCATTTTTAAGGGCCTGAATTCCATAGCGACTATTCAGAATTTTCAACTGGACATATCTTTTGATTCCCGCTATGAAATTTCAATTTTTCGGGTTTGTTGGAAAGATATTCACGAATAGATCCTAACATTTTTGGTTTCACTAAAATCCGGATTGTTTTGCACCCGGTACATTCAATTGAAGTTTGAAATCGAATTATCGAACTACCGCGCCATTTTCAATTCCTTTTATAATTATATATAATTATTTATATTCTAACGACGACGTATATAATATATACGATCAAATTCTATTCAAAATAAATTTTCTCGTCGATAATATTTAAAATAATTCATTTTAAATATTCAAAATTTGCTAAAATTGCCAAAATAAAAATTTTAAACTGGCCCAGATTTTCGGGTTGTTACAATTTGTGATTTGATATGGTAAGTTACTAAACAAATTAAATAGCATCTTGAACATTGATCTTTGTATATTATTTTTTCCTGATGTGTTAAAAAGAATCAAATTAACACATGTAAGAAAGCTAGTTGACAAAATTCTTCTTGCAATAATACACTAAAAATTGATATCAATAGAAGAATCTTAGATCAAGGATAAAAAGGTGATTTATTAATTCCTGCTGTATGACTTGAGAATCCTTTTTTTCCCTAATGTTAATATTTTAATATTACTTCTAATAGGCAGTTGGGATCATGGATTAAAATATGACTTATAGGCTTTGACTTCTCATAGCATAATTGATATGCTAGTCCATATAAATACCAAAAAAATATGTTTTGTTTAATATCTTTGAAGTGATTACCTACCACAACATAACATAATGAGTATAACTCTTCAATAGCACTTGATTAAGAGAGTAGAGAGTGTAGAGGGAAGAAGTTTGATCAAAACAGAATTGAATTCGGCAGAGTATAAGTGTAAGAATCATAAAAATGATTAAGAATAATGGTGGAGTGAAAGATGATGAAGTTAGAGAAGAAGAGATGTTAAAATTTTTGGTTTTAACCTCTTTTTATAGAGTATGAAGGGTTGCAATGGTTCTGAAGCGTTTCAAATAATGAAAAGGCACTTCCCTTCAAATTAGAAAAATAGCTGTAATCTGTTGGCATACAAATTTTGCTATGTCGACATAGTCATGTGTAGTTATCATTTTCAAAGCATTTTTCAAGTAGTTTGATATAAAATTAATTCTGAAAATTCTTGAGTAAAACTCTAATGCTGTAAATCAATATTATATGATAGAAAAACATATGAAAACATATTTTTAAACTATATAAATATATTTATAAAAGTATAAGGTTTTAAATTACATAAAATATAAATAAAGCATATATAAAAATTTAAGTTTGAAAAACAAATAATAATAATAGAAACAAATATAAAACAAAAATAGAGACGATTGAGAATAAAATAGAAAAACAAAATAGAGAGGATTGAGAAAAGAATTGAAAAAAATCAGAATTTGACTTTGAATTTGAATTTGGATTTGAACCTGGAGTGCTATTTAGAGTCTTACAAAATCTAGACTCTATAATTATATTTAATCTTGAACTCTTGATTACTCATGAGTCTTGAATCTACTCTGAATCCTTAATCTCTAAAAGCTCTTAAACTATATAGTCTTTAGTATTAATTCCTATATACAAATCCTGCATATGTGTATATATATATTCTAGATAAAGATATTAGTATATATTTTATAATCAATGATAATTGAAATAAGGTTGTTGTCATCAAAACTCCATTCTCCAACATTATCATATATAAAACAATATGATAAAATGAATAAAATCAGAGTATCATATCTAAATCAATATGATACTCATAATAAATCTAACCAGAGTATCACACATAAATCGATGCGATGCTCTTAACAATTTTATAAATTAATAGGATACTCATTAGGTCAGAGTATCATAAACTAATGAAATCCACATGACATTTATCATAAATAAAAACAATATGATAAAATATAACAAAATAGAGTACCATATATAAATCAATATGATACTCATAACAAATACGTATACAAAACAATAAGACAAATATTTTATGATAATTAATCAAGTCAATTAAATCTTCATGGCTTTTGTCGTTGGTCAATCAAATCATAGTATAAATCATTATAACAATTATCATATACAAATCAATATGATAATATAAACCAAATCAGAGTTTCATATATGATTAGATATGATACTCCTAACAATTATCATAAATAAATCAGTATGATAATATAATCAAATCAGAGTATCATATATAAATCAATACGATACTCAGACAATTATCATATATAAATCAATATGATAATATAATCAAATCAGAGTATCATATATAAATCAATACGATACTCATAACAATTATCATATAAAAATCAATATGATAATACAATCAAATCAGAGTATCATATATAAATCAATACGCTACTCATAAAAATTATCATATATAAATCAATATGATAATATAACCAAATCGGAGTATCATATATAAATTAATACGATACTCATAACAATTATCATATATAAATCAATATGATAGTTTAATCAAATCAGAGTATCATATATAAATCAATACGATACTCATAAAAATTATCATATATAAATCAACATGATAATATAATCAAATCAGAGTATCATATATGAATCAATATGATACTCATACCAATTATCATATATAAATCAATATGATAATACAAAGTCAATCGATTATAGTAATGCAATAAAATATTAGGGAATTATGGGATAAATATAGCTCAACTCATAACATACCAAATAAACAGACGCTGGTATTGTAAATTCCCAGCGGTAGAGCACGAGCGCGCATCAAGACATCAGCAACGTAATCTACTCATAGCGCCATAACACACTTGGCGATCAATCCAGGATAACTAAGATGGTCTAAGTAGAAGGCTGTATGCTACCCGTTCATAGCACGGCTCTTGGGACCCCCACGCCACCATCTATTGTAGTCCGTGACCCACCAATCGAGAATCCCGATCGAAACAACAAACTTGCCCAATGTAGCAGACCGCTGACCTTTGGTGGTAGATGGGCAAAAATAAAAACCACTAATTCAGGTAGCAATCCTAAATCAGGTCGACCAAGATGGAGTTTTGGTCCATTGGTACAACATAGTCCAATCTATCCCAATCTCGAAACCAATTGTATTTTTATAAACATTATTTTATAATAGATATGCCATGAAATTCAAAGTGTTTATAACATCAAAACACTTTGTAAACTCAATCATGTTTTGAAAATATACCATCACATGCAAAACAAAATAGTAATCACAACCCGAATTAGACAAAACAAAGCTAATATTCAACTTTATCATATATAAAACAATATGATAACATAAATCAAGTCAGAGTATCATATATAAGTTAATATGATACACATAATAAATATCATATATAAAAAAATATGACAAAATAATTCAAATCACAATAGTTGCGATAGAGAAGAATATATCATCATAAGACTGGCATATAAGTGTGCCAACTCAATGAAGAACTAGAACCACATCGATTAAAAAAGTGTCATATACTTCCAAATAGTAAGTACTTAAGTAATGCACTTGTGTCCCATAACACATTGCATTACTTTAATATTTACTAAATGGGAGTAAATCCACTTATTGAAAATACACACAAATAACTATTCCACAAAAATATAATGTTATAAATCATATTTGAAAGCCAGATCAACAATTGTCCCAAAATCGTAAATATGAAATTTGGTTCGTAAGTCGTGTCTTAAAATTCATTCAATCTTTGTTGACAGACCAACTGCAAAGAATTATGTTTTTGACAATCTAGACATTAAACTTATACAAATCTTAAAACATAAAAGTCGTAACACATTTTCTAAGCTTTCCAAAAATTCAAGGCTTATCAAAATCCTATAAGAAACCACAAATTTGTACCCAAAACAATTTGTGTTTATCAATTTACATGTACTGATCTTGTAAAAATCATATAAAATCAACATTTAATCTTTTAAAGCTAAATTTTTTACAATACCTTTGAATATCAGTCTAGTTTTTATGCACCAAATTTGAGAACCAATCTCAAAACCATTTGGTACATATTCCATAATCTTCACAACCCATTTTCTGTTGTGTTCTAAAATTCTCAATTGTCATATACCCAACTTGCAAAAATCACAGAAATTCAAAATTTTGATATTTTTAATTCAAAATTTTTACAGTAGATTTGAATATGAATTTAGTTTATGTTACAAAATTTCAAAGCTAAATTCCTTACCAATTGTTACAGATTTCATGTTCTTTACATTCTATTTTCTATTGTGTTCTAAAGATCTCAATTTTCCTATACCCAACTTGCAAAAATCATAGAAATTCGAAATTTAATATTTTTAATTCAAAATTTTTACAATATCTTTGAATATGAATATATTCAAAGCTAAATTCCTTACCATTTGGTACAGATTTCATGTTCTTCACATTCCATTTTCTGCTGTGCTTTGAAAATTTCATTTTTCATATATCCAACTTGCAAAAATTATAAAAATTTGAAATTTAACATTTTTAACTTAAAATTATATAGTAGCTTTGAATATGAATGTAATTCATGTGATCAAAATTTCAAAGCTAGATACCATGCCAATTGGTTCAGATTTCATGTTCTTTGACAACTATTTTCAGCTCATGTCTGAAAATCTTAATTTTCATGTATCCACTTTGAGTCAATTCATCATACATGAAACAAGCATTTAAAATGCATTAGAAAAATCAAATCACTCTTCCATATTGCCTCATCATAAAATTATTTCAATCTTAATTTAGAATTTCTATTCAATTTTAATTGCCAATATTCCAACAATACAAAATGACATAGGGGAAGGAAGATAACAATCAAACATACCTAAAGATTTCATCATTAGGTCTAAGGAAAGAATCTCAAACTATGAAATTGAATACAAATTTAATCTTCACTCACCTACAACTCCAAAAAGTTATTTTTCAGCCCTGAAATTGATTAATCTTTTAATTGAAGCCCTTGGATAGGGAATATTCTTTTATCTTCAATTTGTATGAAACTTTGATTTAATGGAATGATTAGAGATGAGAGAAATTTTTAGGTTTTTATATTTGTTCTCGGTTGTTTCTGGTTTGGTGAAAAAATACGTACCATAAGTAATCGGTGAAAGAGGATGGGAAGGATTCTTATCCTTAGCTCCCACTCTAGAACCTTCAACCAAGTCCCCACCCTTTTATTTTATTACTTTCCCCTTCTTTTTATTTCTTTTTATTTTCTTTTCTCATGTAACATAATGATTACTCTTTGTGTCTTTATGAGATATTTTCATTTTCCTCCTTATTATATTAGTTTCTAGAGTATTCATCAAAATATATTTTTAAATGAATACATCCTATTTTTTTATTTTGTTTACATTTTTTTCCTTTTTCTAAATTAATATAAAAGTTCTTTTCGCTTCCTCTTTTTTTTTTCAAATGCATACTTGAAAACTAACACACACAAAAATAGTATGTTATTTAAACTTTGCATACATAAAGGCAAAACTTCTTTATGTAATCTTAAAAAAATATTTTTTTTCTTTTTAAAAATTGTCATTTAGTCAAAAGAAATAAACTTCGTCATTGGTAAAATAAAACATGAAACCTTTTACATCAATTACATACGCAAAATAATTCATAAAACATGTATTTTCCTCTCATCCCAAAATATATGTTTTAGTTTTATTTATTTATTTATTCATTATTAAATATTTTATTTTATATTAATTACCAAATCAATTAGTTGATTTGCAATTCAATTTCCCTAAGAAAAGTGGGTTGCTATAGATGTATCCCTTATGTAAAAATTGCATCCTCGCAATTTCTACATAAGGGATACATATGTAACAAAATTATAGATTGGGGACAAAATTCCCCCTTGCAAAAATTGCATCCTCGCCATTTCTACGTAAGTGATACATCTATAACAAAATTATAGATTGGGGTTTTGGTCTAGGTGTGTACAACTATTATTATATTATGGGAGTGATACTTTGGAATATACAGACATGTATGTTGTTGCTACTGTCTTGTGCTGATCCATATTCTAAATATATTATGTACTATGTCAAACCTTGGCTCTGAAACCAAAAATGTAACGCCCGACCCCTATATCCATGTTAACCAAGAGCAACACTAAGTATTACTGTCGGAAAGCACGGAGAATGAGACTCGATAGGGATAAATGTTGTAATCATTCCCTTAAACGAACACTGACATGATTTGTTTTTTAAATTTCTCAACTTACCATTCATGCTCAGTATAAGTTCAAAGCAAGGGCACAAGAAAATTTCCCAAGTTGCATAGTACAAAATATAATAGAATCAAGCGCAGCAAAATAACAACAACAAAATACATAATGCATATCATAATAGAGATGTCCGAGATACATAATCCATAATACATAGCATCACTTCCCGGATACATAATAACATACATGCCATAATACTACTAGCTACTGGCAGTCCGAAGCTGCGTAGTCCAAAACACTAAAATGTGGAAAAGAAAAGAGTGGCGCTGTAGTCCACGCAAAACTATCCTGTTAACAATCCTCTGCCTGACCCGAGGATTGTTTTAATAAAACAAATCACACGGGTCAGACTATGTGTAGTGTGAGTGAAGTAAGTATCTACAGACATTAAATAATTTATCAAAGAAGTAAAGGTGCCACATGTATATGTCAACTTGGGGCACACGATTGTTACAATATTTGAATAATTTAGCATAATCATCGCATTTAAATAAGCCATAATTCCAAACATATGTATTGTATGTAACTCAATATAATACCAACATCAATTAACATATGTAAAATAAAATGATGAAATAAATAAAGTTAGAGTATCACATATAAACCAATAAAATACTTATAACTTTTGTCATATATAAAACAATATGATAAAATGAATCAAATCAGAGTATCATATTTAAATCAATACGATACTCATAATAAATCTAACCAAAGTATCACACATAAATTAATGCGATGGTCATAACAATTTGATAAATTAATAGGATACTCATTAGGTCAGAGTATCATAAACTAATGAAATCCACATGACATTCATCATAGACAAAAACAATATAATAAAATACCCCAAAACAGAGTACCATATATAAATCAATTCGATACTCATAACATATATATATACAAAACAATAAGATAAATATTTTATGATAATTTATCAAGTCAATAAAATCTTCCTGGCTTTTGTCGTTGGTCAATCAAATCACAGTACAGATCAATATAACAATTATCATATATAAATCAATATGATAATACAAACCAAATAAGAGTATCATATATGAATCAATATGATGCCAGACACCATTTCACTCATCTTGCTAGAATTCTAAAACTAACATCCTTATCAATCTCCCCATCAAACTGCAACATAGATCATAAGTATCCAAACAATCCCTTTTTGGGTACTACTCTACCGGTCGAGGTGACCACTCTGTCATTTGAACTGACACCGCTAAACTCACACTTCAAATACTCTGTTTTAGTTCTGCTAAGCCTGAAACCCTTTGATTTCAAGGTTTCCCTCCACAACTCCAGTTGTCGATTAACCCTTATTCTAAGGTCTCCCTCCTCTTTTACTCTGGCTTGGAATAGGCTACATAGAAACTATACAGGCAGAGTTTGATACTCATAACAATTATCATATATAAATCAGTATGATAATATAATCAAATCAGAGTATCATATACAAATAAATAGGATATTCAGAACAATTATCAT
This sequence comes from Allium sativum, assembly GCA_030737875.1. Classification (NCBI taxonomy): domain Eukaryota; kingdom Viridiplantae; phylum Streptophyta; class Magnoliopsida; order Asparagales; family Amaryllidaceae; genus Allium; species Allium sativum. The sequence goes on from CM060918.1 coordinate 848,571,739, forward strand.
ATATAAATCAATATGATAATATAATCAAATTAGAGTATCATGTATAAATCAATACGATACTCATAACAATTATCATATATAAATTAATATGATAATTTAATCAAATTAGAGTATCATATATAAATCAATACGACACTAGTAACAATTATCATATATAAATCAATATGATAATATAATCAAATCAGAGTATCATATATAAATCAATACGATACTCATAACAATTACCATATATAAATCAATATGATAAAATAAAGTTAATCGATTATAGTAATGTAATAAAATATTAGGGAATTAAGGGATAAATATAACTCGACTCATAACATACCAAATAAATAGACGCTAATATTGTAAATTCATAGTGGCAGAGCATGAGCGCGCATCGAGACATCTGCACTGTAATCTACTCATAGCGCCAATAAAACACCTAGCGATCAACCCAGGATAACCAAGACGGTCTAAGGTGAAGGCCGTATGCTACTCATTTATGGCACTACACATGGGACCCCCACGCCTCCATCTATTGTAGTCCGTGACCCACCGATCGGGAATCCTGATCGAAACAACAAAATTGCCCAATGTAGCAGACCGTTGACCTTTGGTGGTAGATGAGCGAATTTAAAATCACCGATTCAGGTAGCGATCCTAAATCAGATCGACCAAGATGGAGTTTTGGTCCGTTGGTGTAACAACCCGGAAAATGTGAACCAATTTAAAAATTTTAAATTGGTTATTGTCAAAGAATTTAAATAATTGAAATACAACATTTCAATAAAATAATGTATTGGAAATAGTGAGGTAGTTTGAAAATTAGAATTCAAACTTTGACTGGCTGTACCGGGTGGAAAATATAACAGATTTTAGTGAAACCAAAAATATTTAAATCTGTTTATGAACACCTTTCTAACGAATCTGAAAAATCGAAGTTTCATAGCAGGTGTCAAAAGTTATGGCCAAATGAATTTTTAGAAAGGTTGCTATATAGAATATATAGCCCTTGAAAATAGACATTTTGCAAACGACCTCGGAATTCGACGAAAGCACTTTTGTTGGATCCGGGATGTCAAACTATTGCTAGGTTTCAAATTTCATAATTTTTGAAGCTAGTATGTGAGCGGGGAAAAAGAAAATGTGGTTGGTCAATTTCTATTAAAATGGGTCGACCAGAAGATGGCCTTTTTGCAAACGATCTCAGAATTTGATGAAACTAGTTTTGTTGGGACCGTATCGTCAAAACATAGGTAGAATTATTTTTCTGGAATTTTTTGATTCAGTTTGTGGCCCTGGCAAATTGAAATGTATGCTCAAATTGAATATTAAATGTTTTATACTTTAAATTGAAAAATAACCGACTGTAACAGTCGAATTGGCCAACGAAACATATCCTATTGTGTCCGGGATAGGGGTATCTAGCTAAGGGCGACAGACGTTGGGTTGAAGTTGGTGTTCGTTTGTTCAAAAGGATATTTTTGGAAATTGAAATTTAAATATAATGGGTCAAATGCCCTCTTTTCTCTCACTTCTGTTGACTGGTCAAACTCCCCCCCCCCCCCCGAACGACGGAAAAGCGCTCAGATCTTCCCGACCCAATCGTCGCCGCCACGTTCGCTTTCACCGCCCCCTCCAGTTAGGTTTTCTGTTCTTCTCTCCCTCCTCTATAAATCCATTCAACCCTCGTCAGTTATAGTGTGGTGTTGGCGTTGAATTTCTTCAAGGAAGACGCCACGTTTGGAGCTCGGTCGTGCACCGTAGGGACCGCCGAGTTCGCCCAGACCACCATCGATTGACTCGCCTCTCTTCCCTCTTCCACGTAGTATAATCCGATCCTTCCATAGTTGCACGGATTTTTTGAAAAATCCGAACCCTAGTTCGAACCACTTTAAAAGGTGAGACCTTTATTTTATCTGAACTTTAGAAAATCATATCTTTAACATGTGTTGATGAAATTCGATGAAACAGGAAACATCGGGACCACAAGGAGGCTCTCTACCACCTAGAAGAGACCACGGATTTTTCTGATATACCTACGATTTTTAGCACTTCGAAAACCAATGTGAGGAATCTAAATTAAATTGTGTGGATGAAATCGTGTTGTATAAATTATATAAGCGAAGTGTAAATTATATACGCATTGTGTACCTCATGTACATGTGTTGTATAAGTTATATGAGCGATGTATAAATTATACAAGCGTTGTATGAAACATATATGCTTTGAATTGTGTTAAATGCAAGTGAAATATAGAAATAATATATATATATATATATATATACACACTCCCCTCGTCCACAAACCATGGACGATATTTATTGCTTGTGATTGGCGTGAAAATATATAGTATGACTAACGGTTGAAAATAATTGTTTGTGGTTGATATTGTGGTTGAAAAATACCTTTGTGGTTGAAAAATACCCTCTTATGGTTGAAACAAATTAGAATAGAATTGTGGAAATGAAAATAAAACATGCCGCCTGCGTGCGAACTAGATGCATGATTCCCCATTGTCAAAAACCGCGAGGTTTTAAGGTAGAGCGAGGAGCCGTACTAGGGACGGTCCCGGTTTTAACTACCCTGCCGTTATGTTGCCGAAATTTTCTGAAATATTAATGTGTTAGAATAATTTTCATTTGTTGAAATTATTTTTATATGTTGAAAGAATATTCATGTGTTGAATAGAAATTCATTCGTTGAATTGAAATTCATGTGTTGAATGGCGTTCGTATTTTAAATAAACTGCTTTAACAATAAAAATCACATTTATATATATATATATATACAAACTATAAAGAATATTCATGTGTTGAATAGAAATTCATTCGTTGAAATGAAATTTATGTGTTGAATGGCGTTCGTATTTTAAATAAATAGCTTTAACAATAAAAATCACATTTATATATATATACAAACTGTAAAGAATATTCATGTGTTGAATAGAAATTCATTCGTTGAATTAAAATTCATGTGTTGAATGGCGTTCGTATTTTAAATAAATAGCTTTAACAATAAAAACCACATTATATATATATATATATATGCAAACTGTAAAGAATATTTATGTGTTCAGTAGAAATTCATTCGTTGAATTGAAATTCATGTGTTGAATGTTATTCGTATTTTAAATAAATAGCTTTATCAATAAAAATCATATATATATATATACAAACTATAGAGAACATTCATGGGTTGAATTGAAATTCATTCGTTGAATAGAAATTCATTTGTTGAATGTTATTCGTATTTTAAACAAATTGATTAAACAATAAAAATTACATTTTTATTGTGAATATGAAGTGTTAAAAACATTCACGTGTTGAATAAATATTTCTGATGATAAAAATATTACTTTTACCATGTATACGCTTTGATAAAAATACACACATATTGAAATAAATATTAGTTCACTAGAAGTATTATTATTAGCTTTGTTCTGCATATATATACATGTGTCGAACAGGGAAAATGGATTAGCTGTAGAGTAAAGAAATTATTTGCGTGCCCGACAAATAGGTAAGCCTTGATGAGTTGGTTGCGCAATTTTATATTTATATCAACTCCTGTGAATGCCATTGGATGCGGAGTGCTGGTTATTCTGTGTGTAATAATAAACATCGCCATAGGATAGTAACAATTAGTTTTGAACTATACTACATGGCATACTTCTTTACGATAGGCATACTTCATCATATTCCACATAAGCATTTGGAGCTTGTGTGACGAGGTTGAAGATTTACCATACGAGTGAGAGGCTTGTATGGCGATGATTATATATTATAGGTTGAACTGATGACTGATATGGACTATATAAAATTTAACGATAAATGGCCAGATTAATAAAAAACCCACAGGGGTCTAGAGTTGACAATAATCACGTCTCTCTAGTCATTAGACGGCATATGGATTATTTATTTCCCACACGGTACGTGGTGACGAGGATTTATCCTCTGGAGTAATTAAAAATACACACTCCCTCAGGCTTGACAGGGTGACGAGAATTTATTCTCTGGAGTTATTATCTATACATGCTCCCCTGTAAACACTAGAACATATCAATATAAATATGTGTATGCTTTATAGGATTTATTGGGTACCTAACACGGCCCAATAAATTTCCAAACCCCTTCCTGTACAAGGAAGGTTATGGAGAAAATTTTCAAAATATAAAGGCGTTAGTGAAATATTTGAAGTGAAAACGATATTGGAATTTTTCAAAATATAAAGGCGTTAGTGAAATATTTGAAGTGAAAACGATATTGAACTTTAAGAATGATATATAATTATATACTTATATATAAATTTAAATAGAATTGAAAGGAATCTATGACGTGCAGTTCGTGTTTTGAAATCGTAACTTCAATCGATTAGTACGAGAGATACGACCATCGGATTTTCCCGAAACCGCAACCGTTGGGTTCGCCTTGGAAATATCTTTCCAGCGGCACCAACTTTGTAAAAATCCAACGGTTGGATTGTCTGGAATGTTTAATTCAAATCTGAAGAAAAACAGCGTCAGAGTCGTTTATATTTGTATATAAATATAATTAAATTAAATCGAATAACGACGCTGCAGTTCGTATTTTGAAACCGTAATTTCAAACGATTAGTGTGGAAGATCCGACCGTCGGATTTTCATGAAACTGGAATCGTTGGGTTTGCTCTGTGAATATCTTCCCAGTGATATAGACTTTGTAGAAATCCTACGGTTAGATTTCCCGATATGTGTAAAACAAATTTGGGGAAAACAGCGTCAGTGCCATGGCACGACCTGAAACGTCGTTTAATTAAATATGGCCATTTTTAAATAAATAAAAATGGCGAAAAATCGTTATAAAATATTATAAGCGACATGGATTGGAAATAAACTAATTTGGCTTTATCTACTTGATATTTGATGGTTGTATGTGTTTGACACGAAAATTATACTAAATAACTAAAATATGAATGTCGAGTAATATAACCATGGAAAGAATTGATTTGAATTCTAATTTTACGAGAATTATTTGAAAAGGCCGAGCTAACCCTCATTTCAAATAATTGATCGAACGATCTGAAGTTGAAAATACGAAGATGCTTCTAGACCGACGATCTTCGTATTGGTTGGATGGGCACTGCTGAGGTTCCTAATTGGAGTAGCTACCTTGAAGGAACGAAAGTAGTAGCCGTCTGAACGTATGTGTTGATTGTACGGATATACGTGGAATATGATACCTCCGGTTTCGTTCAGACCCAGAACGGACTTGTAAATGGAATATGTGTCTGACATTGGATTTTGTTCTATACTGATTGATCTCTGTTAAATATATATCTGTTTGGCGGCGGAGAATTTATTCTTTTGCTTAAAGCACTTCTCTGAGACGTACGAGCTCAGAGGTTATATATCGATAGAAATCAGTCGTATGGAGTGGATCGCCTATGTGGAATGCCAAGATGCAGTGATCAAGGCTTCTATTTTAAAGCAAAGTCTTGTGTTCGATGATCAAAGCATGACTTGCGTGGCCCGGCTTTGTGTATAGCATGGATTCGCGAGCCTCAGACCTCGGTATGAGTTAAAAACAGGATAAGGACTACAGTGAGAGCACGACGTTTCTTTCTAGCTAGCAGTAGTGTCAGTTCTTAAACTGGCTGACATTTATATTATTTTTACCGATGTGGATGTTGGAATGAGGCGCCTCGATATTAGGTCTGTTAGGACCGGGAAACGTGTGCTCAGGAATTGCCAATCCACTAACGTAAGTGTGGACCGGCCCTGAAGATTCAGGGGTTACCCAGAGTGTGTAGTCCTGAGGCATTTGCTAGAGCGTCTCGAAGCGGAGAGGAGCTTGCCCCTCGCCTCGACTCATGACGGAAATCCAATTTCCAATACGAAATAACGGATTTGATTGTAGAACTAGTATGGTGACATAGTATATGGTAGCTATGCCGCCTATGATTGATATTTATGATGATATTCGTTTTTGAAACATATATGCACTAGTAATAATATCAAATGATTTTGCTTTACATGTATTAAGCATATTTGGCCATTATAAGGTAAAACTTTATCCTCCGGTTTGCGTTGCATTGTATGATGGGACTTGAGTCTTATAACGGCTTCATTCTTTTTAAAAGAATTGCATTGTTTTAAGGAATTCACTTTGTTTCAAATGTACCGGTAATCCCTGGAGAAAACCCGTTCCGCGAAAGTGGCATGGTCCTATGATTTGCCTTATTACTGTTGTTTAACCTGTTAAGTAGATTTCTCATACCAGTCCCATGACTGACTCATTGTTTGTTTAACTTTGCAAACTCGGGTGCCCTTATTTTCACATGGGCAGCCCAGTTGACAGATGACAAGTTGTTTTGGCTTGGCACTGCATTACGGAGTGCATTTTTGGCTTAATGGCGATGGATTAGATTTGTATTTTGGCTATGGACTTTCAACTATCCCTGTCTTATGTATATGATTCCGCCTATGGCGATGCAGACTGTTTTACTTCCAGTATTTATTATCCTATGTATATGTACCGACTCAGGCGATGTTGACTGATACCTTTATTATGTCTCACTGTATGTATATATTCCGCCTATGGTGATGGTGACTGATCATTCCCCTTTTATTTACTAAGTTATATCCTACGTTGTGCTATTCTGATGTTTTTACATGTTATGATTCCACTGTCATATCTATGTCAAATTATTATATTTATTGTTTTTGCTATTATCTGTACTTTGCTATTGATGATTAATGTGTTAGATTCCAATGATTATGCTTAACACCGTCACATGGATTTTGGGATCGTCACAGTTGGTACAACAGAGTCCAGTCTTTCCCAATCCCGAAACCAAAAGAATTTTTACAAACATTATTTTATAATATATATGCCATGAAGCTCAAAGTGTTTATAACGTCAAAACACTTTGTAGACTTAATCATGTTTTGAAAATATACCATCACATTCAAAACAAAATAATAATCACAACCCGAATTAGACAAAGCAAAGATGATATTCAACTTTATCATATATAAAACAATATGATAAAATAAATCATGTCAGAGTACCATATATAAGTCAACATAACATGTAAATTCTATTTATCAACCCTATATAATTTTCTTTGATTTGCCAATATAATTATGAATTTGAAGTCAAAATAAAAATTGAGAAATTTATTTTGAATAGAATTAGAACGTATATATTTATTTAAATCGAAGTTAGAATATAAATATTTATTTAATTATAAAAGGAATTGAAAATGGCGCGGTAGTTTGAAAATTCGATTTCAAACTTCAAATGAATGTACATGATTCAAAATAAACCATATTTTAGTGAAACTAGGAATATTTGAATCTGTTTGAAAATATCTTTCCACCGAATCTGGAAAATCCATATTTCATAGCAGGAATAAACAGTTATGTCCAGTTGAAAATTCAGAATACTCGCTATGGAAATATAGCCCATAAAAATAGTGATTTTGCAAAAGACCTCCGTTTTCGACGAGACCACTTTTGTTGGATCCGGGATGTCAAATTATTGCTAGATTCCAATTTTCATAGTTTTTGGAATCAATATGTGAGCTTGGTGAATTTAAACGAGTTTGCTAATTTCAATTTGAATTTTATCGACTGGAAAATGACCATTTTTCAAACGGTCTCCAAATTTGACGAAATTAGTTTTGTTAGGACCATGTCGTCAAAACATAGCCAGATTTATATTTCTGGAAATTTTGGAGTTCGTATGTTGCCCCAATAAATTGAAATGTATGTTTAAATTAAATATATATATTGTAATTTAAATGAAAACTGATCGTAACAGCCAAATTGGCATGCGAAACATATCCCATTGTGTTCAGAATGGGGGTAATTAGCTAGCGGCGACAATCATTGGCTTCAGTTTCGAGTTCGAATGGAAGAGATACTTTTTGGAAATAAATAAATAAATTATATATAAAGGGTTTAAAAACCCTAATTCTCTCAGAACGAAAAAACCGAGCCCCCAAATAAAAAAAACCATCGTTCCAAAGCCCTCCCCCCCCCCCCCCCCCCGTCGCTCAACTTTCTTCGTCGCGCCGCCGCGTCTCAGTGCCAGCCATCCACTACCGTGAACCCTACCACCTGCGCCTCCTCCAGCGAACACCCCTCCGACGGTGAACCCCCCTCGTCAATAAACCAAAAGAAAAGTGATTTTTTCCCTTTATTTATATATTATGATGTAAATTGTTTTTGTGTTGAATTTTATAATATAAAATTTTGATTCTTTGAAATATAAAGATGCGATTTTTCTAAAAAAAATATACATACAAAGGTCGGGTTTTTAATGTAAGAAAGATATGATTTTTATTTTACGATTAACATGATAAAAATTAGATCTTTATATATATTAAAAACAAAATGATATGATTTTTAAAAACAAATAGATATGCTTTTAAAAACAAAAAGATATGATTTTTAATATAAAAAGATTTGATTTTTGTATGTGAAACTGAATTATCAAAATATGATTTTTATAATGTAAAGATCAATATAAAAATACGATTTTTATTATGTAGAAAGAGAAATAAAAATATGATTTTATTATATATATAGCAAAGTAAAAATATGATTTTTAATATATAAACATCGTATTAAAAATGTAATTTTTATTATGAACAGTGTGAAAACCCGTAACTTCCCCAGTAAGGAAACAGCGGATACTTTGAGGACAAGACAGATCGGGACACAAACAGAAGAACATTTCATTGTTAATTACAACAGTTCCATCAGAATACAAGAATATACAAAGTATGAATAAATATCAGAGATTACAATACATTACATTGCAACGGAAAATAATACAATACACAACTAGAAGTAATACACGGATACAAAGCTTTCAGGGTATCGTTCCAGCTATAAATCAAGATTCTGTGAATATAAATCTGCAAAACCAAAACTACTAGCTGCCCGTGTCAAAATAAGGGCACCCAGAGTTTAGGTTAAAACAATAAACTCAAGGTCAGTCATGTGACTAGTGTGAGAACTAGAACAGTTATTAGTCTTTATTTTAAAGTTCGGAAAATCAAGGGACCACGCCGTATAACATGGAATGGGTTTCCTCCCAAGAATACCAGTGCATAAAACAACAGCGCAATGCTAAATAAAGTACAATGAAGCTATTATAAGACCCAAGTCCCATCACATAATGCAACATAAGCCGGAGGATAGGGTTTTTACCTTATAATAGCCAAAGAATGCTTGATACGCTAAAAACAAATCATTTGATACTATTATAAGTGCATAGTGTATAAAACAATTTTAATCATAAGTATCAATCATAGACGGCATAAGTGCCCCATACCACTATTTCGCCATACTAGGCTCTACAAACAAAACCGCAAAGTCACGTATTGGAAGTTGATTTCCATCTGGGAACCGAGGCAAAAGATAGTCCTCACCGATTCGAGACTCTCTAGCCCGAGCCTTAGGACAAGTACTAAGTGAAGCCCTTGGTTCGTCAGGGTTGGTCCACCGATGTGGATTAAAATGCCTGAACAATGCGTTTCCCCACCCTTTGGGGCGTAAATGAGCCAAATGACCCCATTGGCTCCACACAGTCACCGATATATCCGACGCGGCTCGCAACAGCAACAACCACACAGGCTGTGCTTTGATCATCAACCACAAGACTCTGTTTTTCAACAAAAGCCTTGATCATTTGCCACTTAGGCATGCCATATAGGCAATTCACTCCATGAGATGGATATCCATCACTATACAACCCCTGAGCTAGTACGTCTCAGAGAAGGGCGTTAAGCAAGAGAATAAATTCTCCGCCGCCAAACAGATATATATTTAATAGAAATCAATCACACAGAATAAAATCCAATGTCAGACACACAGTCCATTTACATGTTTGTTCTGGGTCTGAACGAAACCGGAGGCACCTTGTACCTCGCATATCCATCATCTCCAAGTACGTCTGGACGATCACCAACTGATTCCCTCCTCTTCGGTGTACAGCCCAATCAAGATCATCAGTAATCACCCAAACGATGTTAAGACCTCCAATCTTCGACCACCGTCTTTGTAGCGACCCAGCGGAATTTCAGCCTTGAAAATCGACATATCACTTTTACCATATCTCATGTCGATCCTCCAAGCACTGACAAACACTGGATTGTTATGAGAAAGAATTTAGAGGGTGAGGATAGAAAGAAAGAAGTATTAGAATAGAAGAAAGAAGAGGAACAGATCAGAATCTCACAGCGGAACAGATAAAATATAATATCAAATCTCTTTATACAAAGAACTATATAAAACATACCAACCATCAGAGTACACATACATTAGTCACAGCGGAATAATAACTTTGAATAACTAGCGGTGAAGCCGCCTTCTTCCAGCTCCTGAAACTCCAAGCGAAACCTAACCTGGAACATACTCGGTCTGACCCGAGCACATTTGATTTAAAACAAAATACACCGGGTCAGTCTGGAATACTTTGAGTGATAAATTCACAGAACACACACTTGTTTAACTTTGCAAAATCCTTTATGAAATCAAAGAATAATAGTAAGACCAGTCCACACATAAACACGGACGGTTTTTACCTTACTATAACCCAAAACATTTTTGAAATTAATGTCTTTCTCTGATATTATCATAATGTCTAAATACAAGTAAATAATAATCTAGAGGAACGCTTGCATCTCACGCTCCACATATATAGTATAAAATCGAAAACCGCGGGCGCTTATTGGATATTGGATTCCAACTTGACAAGGTATGGGACCATCTTCCGCACGTGTATCTCTAGAGGCGAATACACTGGGTTCAACAAGAACGTCTTGCAACCCGGCCCTCACATGACCGACCACTCATTTCGCTTAAGTGTATCGAATGTATATCACCGATGGTTGGGATCAGCAACCGCCACCCGAATAGGGTCAGCATCGAATAGATAAAGAAGCAATAGGAATTTCTCTAGATAGGTGATCATACATCCTAATGGGAGCGACCCACATAGCCATGCTGCCTGCCCAATTTTTGTCATTTCCCGGTTGATGAGGCTTGAGGCTAGAACTTGACTTTAAAATCTGGTCATCATACACTTTGAATGCCACATCGTCAGATCCGCCAGATCACACTTGATTGACGTCCAAAAAAATACTCTAGTTTATTTGGCTAGAGAATAACCATTTCTCCGCCGTCAACTATCGTACGTTTGGAGAAATCAACGCATGTAATTCATTTTGGAAATACTCTGTCAGACATCCGTCCATACAAGTCATCCAGGAACAGGATGAACCGAAGGTACTCTCCTACTGCATCTCATATAGGAATCACCCCATGAATCAGTAGCGAGAAGTCCTTGCAACCCGTGGATTTCAACCACGACAGAATCACAAATCAAAATAACTCTGGCTGTAGGCCAGAGAAATTCAACAAGCAGTCCTTCCGCTTATGAAGATCCACGGTCTTCACTTGCTCCGTCTTCAATCGACGTCTTCACGTATTTGATGGTCGGAATGGTTTTCGAATATAATTCGATTCCGGACTTTCCGAACCAACAATCGTATTGGTCTGGTTTGATAGTCGGTGTTTTAACTATCAATTAACAATAGTGTGAACACAATGAGTTTTCTGATTCAGTATTTGGCACAACTCGACCTCTTTTAAAAATATATTTAACCAAATTCCATTTTGACTAACTTTAACTGATTTACTATGATTGATTAACTCTAACTTGACTGACTCAACTTATTTAACTCGACAAACTTGACTTGATTACTCCTATTAACTAATACGCGACTTAACTCCATTCGCTCGACTCTAGATCGCAGCGATCACAATGGTTACGCCTGATTCCCTCAGGAAACATCCGACCGCCGTAGGCTATCTGCAGCCCTGCGAATTACGCTAGCAGTCGTACGCAATGGTACTTTTTCCTAGATAACTTTGTTTGACTAACTCTAACTATATTCGATCAACTCTAATTGGATGACAAATGTTTAATAAAATTTTAAACCACTTATTCTTATTTCCTTTGGAACCATCATTGCAATATTATTTAATTCCCAAAATCTTGCATTAGAGTTCGATGTACATCGTATAGGGTAAAACAATTTCAACAACTTCACTTACTTCAAACTAATACTGTTCCTCGATAATAGCGAGGCCAACCGAGTTGGGGTATTTTAGTTACCTCTCAGACCTTGGTCAACCCGTTCTTATCTCGGAATACCATCAGTCTATCACTTAACCATTTTCCCAAATCTTATTTACCTTATCGATTTCAAATCGATCCCATAAATTGTTTCTTACATTCGAAATCTTCTTTTAAAGTCTTTTACTTAATTCCCTTATCTAAATTAATATCCATTAAAACATCACTTTAACTTCAAATATTCTTCCACTTAAAACCTTTTGATTTATAATATAAATCCCTCGTCATATAAATTGATTTCATCTACTTGGACATTTTATAATAAACCTTTATCGCCTCTTTGGCTAAACCTCATCTTCATTTGATCACTGGTTAAATGAATTCCATATATTAAATCTTGTTGAAACTTGGATTTTACAAATCCCTTTAATAAATTCTTACTTGGCATTAAATTGAATTCACCACTTTAAATTATTTGAAATTTAAAGAATAACTTAAAATTCAGTTATAAATAAATTATAACTTTGAAACCCCGTCAATTTCCCTGACGGTAGAACAATGTCAAAACCCTACGACTAGACCATTAATGCCTATTTACTCAGTCAACACAAACAATTGGCTTTAACCACAACAACGATGGTTGTATATTCAACTATCAACATTCAAATAGTTTTGGTGTCAGATGATGTGAACAATCCATATATATGCACAACAAAAACAAATACAGTAAATTTGAGGAATCTGGTCGGATCCTCCAACCTGTCCTTCTCTGCATCACAGATGTCAGTTGATAACAATATGCGAATTAAACAATTTGCAGAATATAAATAACTGCAACCATCAACCAACAACAAGCAACTTGCATCCATCGCATCCAATCAGCCAATTTAAATTGTTAACCGCAAAATATAATTTAACGTGATTTTACCACATCACAGTATTCCAGAGGGTGTGACAATTTACTCACCAGATTTATTATATCGACGGTTGACGCGTTTGTCGCTTTTAACTTTGAACGAACGTTCAAAATTAGCTGAATTTTCAACTATCTCAGATCAGCGCCTAGTCAGTGCCATCGTCTAGCCCTCGTCCCTGCGATCCTAACAGATCCAGTTTCGTCAAATTTCGATATCGTATGAACAAGTTATCGCGATTTAAAGATTTGAAAATATATACGACTTAATAATTAACTAATTATGTTTTTAATTAAATAATTAAAAAAATCAAATTACCTTAATTACTCACCATTATCCACTTTAATCTCGTGGGCCACGTCAGCATGAAGAATGAGACAACGCGTTTTCTATCTGACCTTCTTCTCAAACCGACTTCTTCTTCTTCACCATCCTCACCCTTTTCCTTCCATCCTTAATGACGACAGATCCAACCGGGGCCCCACTTCCATCATTAAACGCCGCGCCAACCCCTGCCGTTCCACCTGAGATCACCGTTTCCAACTCCGACGTTCCCACCGTCCGTTCATCGTTCAAAAACCAACCCAGATCCGAAAATTACCCCAACAAAACGCCCCCGTTCAACCCCTCACTGACGGCCAACCCAGTACCGGACCCCTCCATACCCCCACCAATACCTCCGCCACTTCTTCCTCTTCCATCTCGACCAAACCCCGTCCATTCCAGTGACCCGTGCTTCCTCCACGACCCCTAAAACCGAACGCAACATTAAAAAAAACCACAGCAGCTCTTCATTGTTCAAACCCTCCTCGCCGGTCATCCAAGCCACCAAAAAACGTCGTGCTACCACCAAAAGACTCGTCAGTCCTCCTTCTTCCTTCGCCTGACCAAGATCCACTCAGCTTGACCCGAGTTCAACGAAATTTGCTCCAAACCGTCACTGCTGACTTAAAATATTTGAGCCTCCGGTGTTTGATCGCATCACACAATTTATACACGAGATTGGAGCTTAGACTAGTAGTATTTCATCCATCTAGCTTATTGGATTTATAGGAATTTGGCAGAATTATTTTTTTAAATTATAAGGGTGGAGCAATTTTGCTGAAAGAAATGATTTTGAAGAACAATGGAAAAGGTGAACTTAGTTTGGGGAAATCAGAAGGGTTACGGTGGGTTATTATATAGAAGGGAAATATAATATTTTATTCTATTAGTTTAATATTTTTATTATTTTATTATTAAACGAAACTTCCCCACGAAGTAACACGCAGAAACAACCTCAAACGACTTCCGTCTACTGATAAAAACCCTAATCTCAATGTAAAAAGGTATTCCGGTCTCAATGGGACAAGTTTCGTTGAACTCCGACTTCGTTTGGAAAAATTTCCTTTATAAAACCAGAAATAAACACGCATTTTAATTTTTTTCACGGTCACTAAATAAATCAAATAAATTTGAAACTTTGAAATCCTACAATGATTCTTCAATACGAACCCAACGGTACCAGTCTCGTCGCATTCTGAGACTGTTTCCCCGGTAGGCTATTTTTACGTGCACCACAAATGCCATTTTGGACACCAATTTAGCCGGTCTCCAAAAATAACAAACTATATACCTATCCTGACTCTAATCGATGATACGAACTCAACGGAACTGGTTTCGTTGTTTAATTTGATCGTCTGTTCAAATTACCCTCAAATCTCCCTTTATTAATTTAATTCGCGTTATAGAAAATGAACGAGCGTTTATAGCTAATGTGGGCACATACGACATCGGTTTGCCACGCCATTCAACACCGTACAATAATTTAGCGATACGGTCCCAATGAAACTGATTTCGTCGAAATCCGAGTCCGTTTGCAAAACGGCCATTTTAACTCGTATATTTTAAATAACGATTTCCACAGCGACTATTTGAAAATTTGATTTGGCCATAAATAACAAACTATAACACAAAATCTGAATTTTTCTCTTTCATATGAAAATTATCATCAATACGGTCCTAACGTTTCTCGTTTCACAGAAATCCGACTTATATCGGATCTTGTACGACCAATTGTAATTCAAAACGCCGTAGTGCGAACTGCCGCGTCGCTGCAGCTCGTTATATAATTAAAATTATAATTTAAACGTTCAAACAACGCTTATAAACGAAATTGTAAATAAAAATCAAATATAACTTAAGTAAATCTCTTCATATTACCAAATCACATAATATTGCAAATTCGGCCAATTTCGACTATTTCGAATTTAAATTATTATTTATATTTATTAACTAATATAATATTCAATTTTATTAAATTCAAACCATTTAAATTCAAAATCAATATTTATACCAAATTTAAATATCAAATCAAATGGTTAGAAAAACCTGGGTCGTTACATTCCTTCCCCCTTAAAATAATTTCGTCCTCGAAATTGCTAAGGTAGAAAGAGCATCACAACCCATTATCTTTATAATAATATTAAATTTAAAACTCGATTTTTATTTCCAAAATAAATCCAAATTGGTTTTAAACCAATTCATTTCAAATAAAAGAATTTCCTAGAAATTTTCAAAAAATTTCTAACACCTTAAATTTTGGAAAAATTTCGGCAGAGTCTCCCCTTCATGGAGGACATCTGCAATATTGCAGGTTCAAGAAATATGTATACATCGACTCTCAAGGTCGGAAAATCAAAAATCCAAACCCAAAACCCAAAGAAAACCAAAATTTTCATATTTGTGTAAGCGTACCCTTTGGCGAGCGCTATTATGCGATAAGTTATAATTATATTCTCGAGCTTGCTAAATTATTGTGCAGCTCTTATCCAAACTGGATCCAAATATCTACAGAATTTCTCTCCTGGCCGGGTTTTAAAGCTGAACTGGCACTTGCACCTGTTCTCAACTCAACTGGACTCATTAGTCATCAAGCAAATATTAATCAGGTTCAGAATATCCATACCATTCACATCAACCCATTATACACACAATTTAATCCACACGAGATTGTAATTGTTTATAATCACTTCATTTATTTCTTTAATTATCCACTCGGATTTATTTATCTGGATTGGTTTATTCAACTTATTTATTTCATTTCGGTTTCATCCACATTGATTCAGGTTCAGGTTTATCCATCAAGCACACCATCCAAACATATCACACAAGTCAGCATCAACAGATCCAAATAATTTGCCCATACTAAATAACTCTTACTTTTATTTATTATAAAATAAATTGGGCAAAAATAATTTCAAAAATAATTTTATGTCAAAATACAAATACGCGCTCTCGTACATCCCTATACGAACTCAATCTAGGGTACTACTGACCCCATCTCTATTGAGTCACGCCACAGAGCCAAGGTTAATCATTAAACCAATAGCTCTGATACCACTGTAGCGACCCAGCGGAATTTCAGCCTTGAAAATCGACATATCACTTTTACCATATCTCATGTCGATCCTCCAAGCACTGAAAAACACTGGATTGTTATGAGAAAGAATTTAGAGGGTGAGGATAGAAAGAAAGAAGTATTAGAATAGAAGAAAGAAGAGGAACAGATCAGAATCTCACAGCGGAACAATATCAAATCTCTTTATACAAAGAACTATATAAAACATACCAACCATCAGAGTACACATACATTAGTCACAGGGGAATAATAACTTTGAATAACTAGCGGTGAAGCCGCCTGCTTCCAGCTCCTGAAACTCTAAGCGAAACCTAACCTGGAACATACTCGGTCTGACCCGAGCACATTTGATTTAAAACAAAATACACCGGGTCAGTCTGGAATACTTTCAGTGATAAATTCACAGAACACACACTTGTTTAACTTTGCAAAATCCTTTATGAAATCAAAGAATAATAGTAAGACCAGTCCACACATAAACACGGACGGTTTTTACCTTACTATAACCCAAAACATTTTTGAAATCAGTATCTTTCTCTGATATTATCATAATGTCTAAATACAAGTAAATAATAATCTAGAGGAACGCTTGCATCTCACGCTCCACATATATAGTATAAAATCGAAAACCGCGGGCGCTTATTGGATATTGGATTCCAACTTGACAAGGTATGGGACCACCTTCCGCACGTGTATCTCTAGAGGCGAATACACTGGGTTCAACAAGAACGTCTTGCAACCCGGCCCTCACATGACCGACCACCCATTTCGCTTAAGTGTATCGAATGTATATCACCGACGGTTGGGATCAGCAACCGCCACCCGAATAGGGTCAGCATCGAATAGATAAAGAAGCAATAGGAATTTCTCTAGATAGGTGATCATACATCCTAATGGGAGCGACCCACATAGCCATGCTGCCTGCCCGATTTTTGTCATTTCCCGGTTGATGAGGCTTGAGGCTAGAACTTGACTTTAACATCTGGTCATCATACACTTTGAATACCACATCGTCAGATCCGCTAGATCACACTTCATTGACGTCCACAAAAATACTCTAGTTTATTTGGCTAGAGAATAACCATTTCTCCGCCGTCAACTATCGTACGTTTGGAGAAATCAACGCATGTAATTCCTTTTGGAAATACTCTGTCAGACATCCGTCCATACAAGTCATCCAGGAACAGGATGAACCGAAGGTACTCTCCTATTGCATCTCATATAGGAATCACCCCATGAATCAGTAGCGAGAAGTCCTTGCAACCCGTGGATTTCAACCACGACAGAATCACAAATCAAAATAACTCTGGCTGTAGGCCATAGAAATTCAACAAGTAGTCCTTCCGCTTATGAAGATCCACGGTCTTCACTTGCTCCGTCTTCAATCGACGTCTTCACGTATTTGATGGTCGGAATGGTTTTCGAATATAATTCGATTCCGGACTTTCCGAACCAACAATCGTATTGGTCTGGTTTGATAGTCGGTGTTTTAACTATCAATTAACAATAGTGTGAACACAATGAATTTTCTGATTCAGTATTTGGCACAACTCGACCTCTTTTAAAAATATATTTAACCAAATTCCCTTTTGACTAACTTTAACTGATTTACTATGATTGATTAACTCTAACTTGACTGACCCGACTTATTTAACTCGACAAACTTGACTTGATTACTCCTATTAACTAATACGCGACTTAACTCCATTCGCTCGACTCTAGATCGCAGCGATCACAATGGTTACGCCTGATTCCCTCAGGAAACATCCGACCGCCGTAGGCTATCTGCAGCCCTGCGAATTACGCTAGCAGTCGTACGCAATGGAACTTTTTCCTAGATAACTTTGTTTGACTAACTCTAACTATATTCGATCAACTCTAATTGGATGACAAATGTTTAATAAAATTTTAAACCACTTATTCTTATTTCCTTTGGAACCATCATTGCAATATTATTTAATTCCCAAAATCTTGCATTAGAGTTCGATGTACCTCGTATAGGGTAAAACAATTTCAACAACTTCACTTACTTCAAACTAATACTGTTCCTCGATAATAGCGAGGCCAACCGAGTTGGGGTATTTTAGTTACCTCTCAGACCTTGGTTAACCCGTTCTTATCTCGGAATACCATCAGTCTATCACTTAACCATTTTCCCAAATCTTATTTACCTTATCGATTTCAAATCTATCCCATAAATTGTTTCTTACATTTGAAATCTTCTTTTAAAGTCTTTTACTTAATTCCCTTATCTAAATTAATATCCATTAAAACATCACTTTAACTTCAAATATTCTTCCACTTAAAACCTTTTGATTTATAATATAAATCCCTCGTTACATAAATTGATTTCATCTACTTGGACATTTTATAATAAACCTTTATCGCCTCTTTGGCTAAACCTCATCGTCATTTGATCACTGGTTAAATGAATTCCATATATTAAATCTTGTTGAAACTTGGATTTTACAAATCCCTTTAATAAATTCTTACTTAGCATTAAATTGAATTCACCACTTTAAATTATTTGAAATTTAAAGAATAACTTAAAATTCAGTTATAAATAAATTATAACTTTGAAACCCCGTCAATTTCCCTGACGGTAGAACAATGTCAAAACCCTACGACTAGACCATTAATGCCTATTTACTCAGTCAACACAAACAATTGACTTTAACCACAACAACGATGGTTGTATATTCAACTATCAACATTCAAATAGTTTTGGTGTCAGATGATGTGAACAATCCATATATATGCACAACAAAAACAAATACAGTAAATTTGAGGAATCCGATCGGATCCTCCAACCTGTCCTTCTCTGCATCACAGATGTCAGTTGATAACAATATGCGAATTAAACAATTTGCAGAATATAAATAACTGCAACCATCAACCAACAACAAGCAACTTGCATCCATCGCATCCAATCAGCCAATTTAAACTGTTAACCGCAAAATTTAATTTACCGTGATTTTACCACATCACAGTATTCCAGAGGGTGTGAGAATTTACTCACCAGATTTATTCCATCGACGGTTGACGCATTTGTCGCTTTTAACTTTGTACGGACGTTCAAAATTAGCTGAATTTTCAACTGTCTCAGATCAGCGCCTAGTCAGCGCCATCGTCTCGCCCTCGTCCCTGCGATCCTAACGGATCCAGTTTCGTCAAATTTCGATATCGTATGAACTAGTTATCGCGATTTAAAGATTTGAAAATATATACGACTTAATAATTAACTAATTATGTTTTTAATTAAATAATTAAAAAAATCAAATTACCTTAATTACTCACCATTATCCACTTTAATCTCGTGGGCCACGTCAGCATGAAGAATGATACCACGCGTTTTCTATCTGACCTTCTTCTCAAACCCGACTTCTTCTTCTTCACCATCCTCACCCTTTTCCTTCCATCCTTAATGACGACAGATCCAACCGGGGCCCCACTTCCATCATCAAACGCCGCGCCAACCCCTGCCGTTCCACCTGAGATCACCGTTTCCAACTCCGACGTTCCCACCGTCCGTTCATTGTTCAAAAACCAACCCAGATCCGAAAATTACCCCAACAAAACACCCCCGTTCAACCCCTCACTGACGGCCAACCCCAGTACAGGACCCCTCCATACCCCCACCAATACCTCCGCCACTTCTTCCTCTTCCATCTCGACCAAACCCCGTCCATTCCGGTGACCCGTGCTTCCTCCACGACCCCTAAAACCGAACGCAACATTAAAAAAAACCACAGCAGCTCTTCATTGTTCAAACCCTCCTCGCCGGCCATCCAAGCCACCGGAAAACGTCGCGCTACCACCAAAAGACTCGTCAGTCCTCCTTCTTCCTTCGCCTGACCAAGATCCACTCAGCTTGACCCGAGTTCAACGAAATTTGCTCCAAACCGTCACTGCTGACTTAAAATATTTGAGCCTCCAGTGTTTGATCGCATCACACAATTTATACACGAGATTGGAGCTTAGACTAGTAGTATTTCATCCATCTAGCTTATTGGATTTATAGGAATTTGGCAGAATTATTTTTTTAAATTATAAGGGTAGATCAATTTTGCTGAAAGAAATGATTTTGAAGAACAATGGAAAAGGTGAACTTAGTATGGGGAAATCAGAAGGGTTACGGTGGGTTATTATATAGAAGGGAAATATAATATTTTATTCTATTAGTTTAATATTTTTATTATTTTATTATTAAACGAAACTTCCCCACGAAGTAACACGCAGAAACCACCTCAAACGACTTCCGTCTACTGATAAAAACCCCAGTCTCAATGTAAAAAGGTATTCCGGTCTCAATGGGACAAGTTTCGTTGAATTCCGACTTCGTTTGGAAAAATTTCCTTTATAAAACCAGAAATAAACACGCATTTTAATTTTTTCACGATCACTAAATAAATCAAATAAATTTGAAACTTTGAAATCCTACAATGATTCTTCAATACGAACCCAACGGTACCAGTCTCGTCGCATTCTGAGACTGTTTCCCCGGTAGGCTATTTTTACGCGCACCACAAATGCCATTTTGGACACCAATTTAGCCGGTCTCCAAAAATAACAAACTATATACCTATCCTGACTCTAATCGATGATACGAACTCAACGGAACTGGTTTCGTTGCTTAATTTGATTGTCTGTTCAAATTACCCTCAAATCTCCCTTTATTAATTTAATTCGTGTTATAGAAAATGAACGAGCGTTTATAGCTAATGTGGGCACATACGACATCGGTTTGCCACGCCATTCAACACCGTACAATAATTTAGCGATACGGTCCCAATGAAACTGATTTCGTCGAAATCCGAGTCCGTTTGCAAAACGGCCATTTTAACTTGTATATTTTAAATAACGATTTCCACAGCGACTATTTGAAAATTTGATTTGGCCATAAATAACAAACTATAACACAAAATCTGAATTTTTCTCTTTCATATGAAAATTATCATCAATACGGTCCTAATGTTTCTCGTTTCACAGAAATCCGACTTATATCGGATCCTGTACGACCAATTGAAATTCAAAACGCCGTAGTGCGAACTGCCGCGTCGCTGCAGCTCGTTATATAATTAAAATTATAATTTAAACGTTCAAACAACGCTTATAAACGAAATTGTAAATAAAAATCAAATATAACTTAAGTAAATCTCTTCATATTACCAAATCACATAATATTGCAAATTCGGCCAATTTCGACTATTTCGAATTTAAATTATTATTTATATTAATTAACTAATATAATATTCAATTTTATTAAATTCAAACCATTTAAATTCAAAATCAATATTTATACCAAATTTAAATATCAAATCAAATGGTTAGAAAAACCTGGGTCGTTACAGTCTTCATCCTCAAAACCACGTCGAATCAGTTATTCAAAATGGGATAAATCCGGACTTTCTGAATAACCCGCGTATATAATAAACAAGTGTTACACAAACACAACATATGCCTCATTCCAATTCAGAATATTCTTTTATTCAAATATTCTTATACTTTGGGAAAGGTTCCCATTAATTTTATCAAAGATAAATTCTTTAAATTTATTCTTTAACCTTCTTTTGATTATCAATTCAAACTAGTCGTGATTAGGGAACCACACCGCAGTAATCATTTATTTTATTTCCCAATCCCAACCTATTCATCCCACGAATTAAAACTGGTAATACTTCATATCTAACACCACGGTGTTGTTAGTAAATTCAATTACAATTTCACGTTCAAATCTAATTAAAGATTTATCTATCACCTAGAGCAAAACTGGTGATACTCCGTTCTCGATTATTTCAATCTAATTAAAGATTCATTAAAACTCCACTTAGTTTTAATCTTCCCAAAAATCGATATCAATGATTGTTTAACTTGGGAAATCATATCCTGTCTTTAACTGGGTTAAAGAACCAATGTCATCTAAAACACGGTTCACGATAAACCCAAAATCATTTCAAATTCAATTCCAATTAAATACCATTTAATTGGTACACTTCATTACATCTAAACAAAAAGATTTAATATTTTTCTCAACTGGGCTTAAGGACAGTGTTAATGAAGACACCATTCACGACAAACCAAAATCACATTCGATATCAAATACAAGGCTCTGAATAGAAAATATATTGGCTTATATTCAATATCAAATTCTATGACCAACAAATATCGTATCGGAAATAACGATATTAATATATCTTTCAAATTCCCATAACAATATCTGTTTCATCACGAAATCCAACATCGAAATATTCCAAAGACAATTTCGATTCAAATCCATTCCAATTCAATTATTGGAAATTCTAGTTACTTTTGAAACCATTTCAAATCGACTTTATTTATTTTAAAAATAAATAGAATTATAATTCTAGTTCAAAACTAGTTCATTTCGATAAAAATCTATTTTTATCTTTTCAAATATGGATTTTTTCATCCCAATTCTTCACAAATCATTTCTTTTGATTTTACGCTAATTATTACTATTTTTAAAAAAATTATCAAGGCCCGTACAGTCGATTTCCATCAACGGCCATCGAACTGCACTTACAACGACCTTTTCCAAATTTGATTTGGACATAATTCCAAATCCAACCATTAGATTTCAAATCTCTAATATCCGTTAGAAAGCACTTTTAGATACGAACCCAACGGTTCCTGTTTTAGGAGAATCCGACGGTCGGATCTCCCATAATATCCATTCGAATCAATGGTCGAAATTCACGAACTACCGCGGCGCGGCGCGTTCTATTCAGGCCATTCTGTATATATATTATATATATATTATATATTTTGTCGATTTCCTTTTAAAACGTAATTTATAAACCGTTTTAAAATCGTTTTCAAAATGATTTGAACTTCCTATTCAATTTCTAATCAAAATTGAATATTCCACCTCATCGATATACAAATGATAATATTTTCAAAACGTTATATTTTGAAATCACTTCCTTTTCTATAATCATTGTAAAAACGAATATAATCGATATAAATATCATCCACATCAAAATGGCACATATCTAACCAACAAAGCTTTTTATATTTCAATAACTTCGTTATTTTATTCAACAAATGAATATTTTCTTCAACACATGAAATTTGCTTTTATTCAACACATGAATATATATTTCTATTCAATACATGAATTTATCATTCTATTCAACACATGAATTTATATTTCTATTCAACACATGAATTTATCTTTCTATTCAATACATGAATTTATCTTTCTTATTTTCCAAACTAGAATGAGGACCAATCAATTACCATATAACGTTAATTATATGGGTTCCCTATAACACATGTATATAACAGCAACGATAAATCATCAACCATCATCTAGTGTGCACCACACAACTGCATAAGCATTAAATATCTATAATTAACGCTTACACAATCTGTCAACGCATCGATTGACATACAACTAAACAATCAGGATTAGTATACGTCAAATATCATCCCAATACCAGTGTGGGGTTTCAATTCAACAAACAAAGATTTTATTTGTGCAGTTGGGCGATGTGTAAAATTTATCGTCCCAATCAATATCAGTCAAATCAGTGTATATAAACAAATCGTCTGATTTGTTTATAAATATTTATTTTACTTCAACACACGAATATATATTTTATTCAACATATGAATATATATTTTATTTCAACACACGTTAAAAATCATATTTTCCACTATAAAATATTTTCCACTATAAAATATTTTATTTCATTCCACATCACACAATCAAATTTCACAACACAGTAATCAAACAAACAAGTCATCCATGGTCTGTGGACGACGGGTGTCGGGTGCTACTAAGCACCGTCTGCATCCTAGTATATATTTCAACTAGAAATTCAAATAAAAGTGAGGAGTTCTCACCGACTAGTTAACCCAATACCCTGCGACTCTTCATATGTAAAAATCTCCGTCGTGCTCGCCTTTCATCAATTTCATTGTCCGTAGCCACTACATATATAAAAATAACATTTTTATATTGTTGCTATATATATAAATCATGTTTTTATAATCGCTCTATATGGATAAAAATCACATTTTTATACCGCCACTATATGGATAAAAATTCTACTTTTGCATCGCTACTATATAGATACAAATTCTATTTTTACATCGCTACTATATAGACAAAAATTCTATTTTTATTCTTCTCACTATATAAAAATTATATTTTTATTCTCTATGTCTTCATATATAAAAATATCATTTTTACTTCACCATTTCAACTATATAAAGATTCAAACTTTTCTAATATAAAAATTCGACCTTTTCTATTCGATTAACTATATAAAAATCCGACCTGTTCTATTCGATTAACTATCTAAAAATCCGACCTTTTCTATTTGATTAACTATATAAAAATCCGACCTTTTCTATTTGGTTAACTATATAAAAATCCGACCTTTTCTATTCGATTAACTATATAAAAATCCGACCTTTTTTGTTCGATTAACTTTATTTTCTACTAAAAAAAACCAAAACTTTTGTTCATAAAAATCAAAATTGAAAAGAAACTCAAAACTGAAATCAAAACATACCATTCACATTTTAAAACTGAATATAAAAATAGAAATCGATTTAAATTTACTTACATTGATTATTAGGTGGAGGTGGGTTTCGCCGTTGACTGGGAGGGTCGTTTGGGGGTCGGCGCAGGCGTCGAATGGGTTGGGTGGCGGTGGTTTGCGATGAGAGGGGTGTTGCGGCGGGTTTCAGAGGATAGGGGGCGTTAGGGATTCGAGAGGAGGAAGGGGGAGGTGCGGCTGACGTTGATGGGAGGAGGCGCACCCTTGGGCGGTGGCACTGGGTCTACGGCGAGGTGGCACGGCGTGGGGTGTAGCGGCTCTGTCGATCCATCGTTTATTTTCTTCTGAATACGATTTTTGACGGGAGAGAAAAAGGGGTTGGGCGTTGATGTAACACCCCGTATTTCTGTTAACACTAAAGTTGCTAATTAAATAATAAATGTGTAAAGGGGAGATGTATTTAATGTGCATACAAATAAATGTGTAAACGGGAGATGTATCTAACGTGCATACAAATAAATGTGTAAAGGGGAGATGTATCTAATGTGTACGTATTTATATTTGATGGATTGACAAATAATAATAAATGTTGATAATGTACATTAAGAAAGTAATTATGACATAATTTGAAATAGGAGTAATTTACAGCCCTTAAATTGTGAACATAATTGGCTTCTCTTTAGAATGGATGGCTTTGATTAACCCTGGCTTCATCGAAGGCTCAAATTAACTTGCAATTCTATATATACACCCTAAGTCTCTAGACTAAAATTCACATAAAAAAAAGAAGGAGCCGTCATGCTGCTGAAGAGAGACTAGGAGTAGCCGTCAAATTAAGAGACGATTAAGAGTTGATTCAAAGCTTAAAACTACAACAAATAAATCAAAACAACGTCAACCTCAAAGGATAGCATCACCAAATTCAGAATCCTGAATACAAGATTCGTCAGATGTTGTAAGTAGAGTACTATTCCGATATGAATAAAAATTGAGACTTGGTTTGTGTAGAATGAAAATGGAATCGTACTTTAATTGTAACGATGCTAGTTCATAATTGTATGTTGTTCTGATTTTATTATAAATGGATTTGGGATGTTGTAGTATAATTAACATGATATTGGATTAATTGTACATTTGCAATGAAAAGTAACACCCCTTGCAAGTATACGATTCATGTTGGAAATTGACATTTATATGTTGTGGTTAATAAGAAGTTGTATATATTTTGTTACAAACAAGTTGAGACTTATGTAAACATAATTCACTGTTATGCCTACATGATTTAGATCTTTGTATATATATGCCTATGATCATTTCAAGTGTAGTTGGATCCATTTGGGTAACATGATTCATATAAGTTTATGTTGGAATAGGCCTCATAATACTTTTGTATTAGTGACAAAAGTAAGCATCTTTGTGAACATATAGTGGCTTTATGGAAATGACTAGTTTATGTTTAGTGTTGTGCCTAAATAAAAATATGTTTTAGGCTTATGTTGTTATAAAAATCATATGCTAATACAAGTGACACCTAATTTAGTTAGGTTCATAATTTAAATGCAAGTTTACATGAATAGATTGAAACCCATGACTCATGTTTAGGTTTATGATTTATGTCAAAATTGTATGCTATTACAATGCAAGTACACAAGCCCCTAATTTATGTTAGTTAAATCACCATATTGCAAGTTCATGCACCACATAATTTATGTTAATTAAATCGCTATATTGCAAGTTCATGCACCACTAATTTATGTTAATTAAATCGCTATATTGCAAGTTCATGCACCACTAATTTATGTTAATTAAATCGCTATATTGCAAGTTCATGCACCACATAATTTATGTTAGTTAAATCGCTATGTTGCAAGTTCATGCATTCACACACCCCTTTTATGTTACTTAGAATAAATCATGTTCTAAGCCTCTTTTTTATGTTTCTAAGTTGGGCTGAAATGTTGAAGCCCAACATATGTTATAATATTGTGAACATACAAACGGGGAAAATAACGCTGGGTTTAATAAAAATATATGTGTTGGCATGTTTGGCACATGCCAATGACTTGTGAAATTTAAGTGGTATAAATTATTATACCCAAGAATAACGAATTTGGATAATGGTCCACAAAACATTTACATATAAAATTGAAAAGAGACAAATATGTGAACTTAGAAAATACTATATGCTTAACCCGAGGTTGGATTGAGTTGTGATGTAAACCTGCCCGGAACCGACAGGCTGTCCAGTAACCACAACAATACCTATCCAATGTGGGTGGTTAAGCATTGAGCCCAATAAAGACCCGAGGTTAGACATGAGTTGTGGTGTAAACCTGCCCGGAACCGACCGGTTGTCCAGTTACCACAACAATATCTGTCTAATGTGAGTGGTTGGTGCTTTAATTAATAAATTAAGGCTGAGTCAGGATTGATAGGGTTAAGTAAATTGAATTAATACTTAACCAAATTCAACATGTTAACTAAATTGGTGGGTATGGTTAGGTTAATCTGGACACTTTACCAATTTAATATGTTGACTAGGGGAGTGGGTAAGGTTAAGAAAATGTTTAACCATTCTAACGTGATTAAACTGGACTAGAGAGTAAGGTTAATTTAATTAGAACACTTAATCATAGAAACATGTTAGTGTGACTAGTGATTGAGGTTAAGTTAATTAGAACAATTAACCATAGAAACATGTTAGTGAGACAAGTGATTGAGGTTAAGTTAATTAGAACACTTAACCATAGAAACATGTTAGTGAGATAAGTGATTGAGGTTAAGTTAATTAGAACACTTAACCATAGAAACACGTTAGTGAGACAAGTGATTGAGGTTAAGTTAATTAGAACACTTAACCATAGAAACATGTTAGTGAGATAAGTGATTGGGGTTAAGTTAATTAGAACACTTAACCATAGAAACATGTTAGTGAGACAAGTGATTGAGGTTAAGTAAAATTAGAACTCTTAACCATGATAACAAGTTGATTTGACAAGTGGGTTAGGATTAAGTAAGTTAGAAATACTTAACCAATATAACATGAATGATTAGAGTTAAGTAACAAGAACACTTAACCAGTGTAATTTGACTTGTAGTAAAGTTAAACGTGAATGGACAACACTTAACCATTATAACATGTTAATTAAACAAGTAGTAGGGTTAAGTTATATAAGGAGACACTTAACCGTTGTAACAGGTTAGTTAAACAGATGGTGAGGTTAAGTTAACACAAGGAGGCAACACTTAAATAGTATAATATGACAAAAGGGATTGGTTAAGTTAACTTGAATTGACTAATGACACTTAACCAACTTGATGAACGAAAGAAACTAAGTAGTAAATCTTAGTAGAACATGAGAAGGACCGTACGTCCGTCTGATTCTAGAAGGCTCCAACGAATTAGGTTACGAAGCCCGAGGCTCCGAGGGGACGTGAGGGTACTCTTGGTATCCCTCTATGAGGCTGCAGATGATCCTCCTGGGCTCACAGAGGTTAAGGTCTGCGTTAGAAGAACCAAGGGTATGCCTTGGTTGCAAAATATGGCAACCTAAAGACTAGGATGGACCAGCGTGATTCGGCGAGAAGACGGTAGCCCTGTGATAGCAACTCGTCATCTACCTACCATCTTGAGTCAATCGAGATATGTGAAGAGGAAAGGCGGAGAACTCCAAAAGACCATATACTTGCTATCTAGTTATGGTTGTGGATGGCCATAGGACAGTGGGGCATAGGGGGGCCTGCGCATAGTTCTCATTTTTCAATGATGGCCTTTCATTAGTTGAGGGAGAGGTCGAGTGGGACCATGGCCACTAGAAAAAAAACAGACCTTAGCATCTGCATCGGCGTATATCTGAAAGCTCCCGACCAAGTTCCGTATTTCTAGAGTAGCCCTGACACGGAACTCGGGCCGCACATTATCGGACATGTGCATCTAGACAAGCGATAACGATTCGCGACACATACGTGGAAAAAGTTTAGGGACATATACCACTCTAGGTAGTGTGTCCTAGACTAGAGGGCATCGTTCGAAAGATAGCGTAAATCCTAGATTAGATCTAGGTCAGAAACAATAAATGTACGCCTGAAGGCAACATAAAATTATAGGGATTGGGATCACGTTATCATTACTAGTTGGGACACTAGTTTGGTGGTACAGAGATTAGTATGGGGTACGATAGTATATTCGGTTCGAGATAACTTAACTTATCTTAGGGTGCTTTCCCATTTCCAGCATATACTTGTCATGCTCTTTTTCTTATCCATAGACTGAATAGTCACTAGACTTACTCAGGCTTTATGTCTGACTCTACTTTTCTTTCATCTTCTTTTCTTCTGTTCCCCCCAAGGTAGTTGAGGAGGGAATAGTTCAGCTCACGTTAGATTGGACCGCTGCTCTTCCCAAACTTGAAGATTCTTGGACAAAGTGCTTTGGACTCTCCTTTTCGCTGCTATGGCTGGCTTATGCTACATTGGGGAATATAAATGTATTTTTATGCTTCTTTATTTTGTAAGACAGATGATACTCTGATATTGGAAAATAATTGTTGTACAAACTATCTCATCAATAAAGTAAAGTTTTATTTTCCGTTGTTTAATTTCTGTCTGTCTTGTAATTTATCTGCATCTTTTACCCTAAATGCTCCACAGAACTTAGTGCATTCCCTTTGTGAGTGACACTAACGGATGTTGGGTGTTACACGTGGTATCAGAACAGAAGGTTACCAGACTGGGCAAAAGCTTTTAAAAACCTTCTGAAATTATTTTCAAAACGTTTACAAAGAAGCATTTTTCTAAAGAAAAGTTTTGTTTTACGAAAGGCATATTCCCCAAAGCCACATGCACTATCTTTTGATTCTCTCTTTGAATCTTTTCTTTCCCCTCTTTTCACCATAGTTCTGTAGGCATACGACTCATGTCGGAGGGCAAAGAAGTGCCTAACCTCCATCTGTAGCCGCAGTAGTTCCATCTACGTCTAATCTTATTTCAAGCTTTGCAGAATTGCCGTGCGATGGAGGTAGCTTCCGAGAAAAATTGTCAACATGCTATACAAGGATAGTAAGAACATCCAAGAAGGAGGAAAAAGGTGAAAGGAGAGAGGCCAAAGTGAAGGGAATAAGTAAAACCGATGACAAGAGAGAATATCTTTAGTATGGTAAGAAGGGACGTGTAGTTAAGTATTATAGGACAAGGGCAAAAGATAAGATTGTCGAGAGGGCAATTGTATGTTCTCACTACTAGCGTACCTAAGAGAGGTGGTAATGTTTCTGTTAAAGGTTTAGCTTTTCTTTTCTATCATCCCACTAGAACTTTGTTTTTGTACATCGCGTCCTTTTAATTATACTTCGATAGTTGAGTCTCTGCACCTTAGTACTAGCGTAGTAGAGGATCCCATTTTTGTCTCAAATCCTGTTGGGGAATCGGCTCATTTATTGATAACTTGTTTGGATTTGAGGATGTCTATGTTAAGTGTTGGGTTTAGAAGTAATGCTTATGTTTTTAGGCTATGGGTTGATTGTAGGAATGGAGTGGTTATCCAGAAATGGTACCATTCTTGAGTATGAAAAAAGAGGGTAGTTAGACTCTTGACTTGCCTTAGTAATGCCCTCGGAGTCTCGTGTAACCCTTAGGGTTCTACCATGATTAATTACCTAGAATCTCTAGATACATTTATTGATCCGCTCGAGTAGCGTTCGCCACTAAGACGGATGGTTCATTTCGCTTATACGTGAGTTGTAAAAAATCACCTTAGTAAGTACATTTGGCAACATGGTTAGCATTTGTTTATTTTCAAGAGATAATTCATCTATGTGGAATACCTTCTAATAAGTGAACGAGATCCAAGATTCACTAGTGAATTTTGGAGAGCTTGCATGAAACCATGAGTACGCAGTTATGTTTGAGCCAAGTATACTAGAAGGAGAATAAGTGAAAGTGGAACGAGGGGCAACAGTGAAATGGGTTCCAACTCATATTTTGGAAAGAAGAATTAAGAATATACGAAATTGTGAAGTTAAAGACGGTCAAAACACAATGGAGTTAAGCTCAAGGAAATGAGACTTAGAAGGTTGAAGACTAGATTCGTGCATCATATCTCTTTTTAAGAGTATATCCTTGATCCCTCTTTTCCTGTAGAGCTTACTCACATGCTATCTTTTGTGTATATCCTCTCGGTCCTATTCTCAATCCAATTTCTGTTGCAAACCCCATAGGGAGTATGTGTCATATGTTGGTAACACATGTTGGGGCTTGAGGGTGTTCGTTGGGTTGACTAAACTTTTTGGGTTTTATAGGATATGGATTAGTTTTAGGAAGGGATTTCCTATGACCTAAAAGGAGTCTGCCATGCTTAGTTTCCTAGAAACATATATATATTGGTTGGGTTGAGTAATTCTTTGGGTGTCAGTTTGATGTTGATTTCGGTCTTCGGGGCTGATGCTTAGGGGGGTCTTCTCCTAATCAGGATATATGTGGCGTAGATTTCCAGTTTTGACATTGCCTAATGGGCACAAAGTTTTTACTTGCTTCTGTCTTTCGACTATATCTTTAGATAGGATCAATTGGGTGTAAACATGTGTTTGAGACATGTTATGATTGATGGTTGCAAATGGCTGCAAGTGGTTGCTAGTGGTTGCTCGTGGATGCATTTACACATTAGGCACTAGATCGGCTCAGTCACCTTTCATATTGCATATGCATGAGTGTTTATACTTGTTTATGGATGAATTTGAATGTGTTATCATATGGATGCTGCATTTCGATGAACGGTTGGGCACACATGTAGAATTAATATGTATCATTAGGAATGTTTTTGCATACATATTGGATGCATGACACTATCATGGTTTGCATTAAGGAGGTCAAATGAATCAGTAGACCGCCTAATTTTGCATTAGATACGAACATGTACACACACTGTGCATATAAACATGAAAGCATTAGAAGCCTTTAAGGACAATGGATGCCTGTGTTTGATGGCTGAGTAGATGGACGATTGGATCGTAGGATATGCATTCTCCTATACTTGAAGATTTCGGGGACGAAATCCTTTAAGGAGGGGAGAATGTAACACCCCGTATTTCTGTTAACACTAAAGTTGCTAATTAAATAATAAATGTGTAAAGGGGATATGTGTCTAATGTGCATACAAATAAATGTGTAAAGGGGAGATGTATCTAATGTGCATACAAATAAATGTGTAAAGGGAAGATGTATCTAATGTGTACGTATTTGTATTTGATGGATTGACAAATAATAATAAATGTTGATAATGTACATTAAGAAAGTAATTATGACATAATTTGAAATAGGAGTAATTTACAGCCCTTAAATTGTGAACATAATTGGCTTCTCTTTAGAACGGATGGCTTTGATTAACCTTGGCTTCATCGACAGCTCAAATTAACTTGCGATTCTATATATACACCCTAGGTCTCTAGACTAAAATTCACATAAAAAAAAAGAAGGAGCCGTCATGCTGCTGAAGAGAGACTAGGAGTAGCCGTCAAATTAAGAGACGATTAAGAGTTGATTCAAAGCTTAAAACTACAACAAATAAATCAAAACAACGTCAACCTCAAAGGATAGCATCACCAAATTCAGAATCCTGAATACAAGATTCGTCAGATGTTGTAAGTAGAGTACTATTCCGATATGAATAAAAATTGAGACTTGGTTTGTGTAGAATGAAAATGGAATCGTACTTTAATTGTAACGATGCTAGTTCATAATTGTATGTTGTTCTGATTTTATTATAAATGGATTTTGGATGTTGTAGTATAATTAACATGATATTGGATTAATTGTATATTTGCCATGAAAAGTAACACCCCTTGCAAGTATACGATTCATGTTGGAAATTGACATTTATATGTTGTGGTTAATAAGAAGTTGTATATATTTTGTTACAACCAAGTTGAGACATATGTAAACATAATTCACTGTTATGCCTACATGATTTAGATCTTTGTATATATATGCCTATGATCATTTCTAGTGTAGTTGGATCCATTTGTGTAACATGATTCATATAAGTTTATGTTGGAATAGGCCTCATAATTCAAGTTAAACTATACTTTTGTATTAGTGACAAAAGTAAGCATCTTTGTGAACATTTAGTGACTTTATGGAAATGACTAGTTTATGTTTAGTGTTATGCCTAAATAAAAATATGTTTTAGGCTTATGTTGTTATAAAAATCATATGCTAATACAAGTGACACCTAATTTAGTTAGCTTCATATTTTAAATGCAAGTTTACACGAATAGATTGAAACCCATGACTCATGTTTAGGTTTATGATTTATGTCAAAATTATATGCTATAACAATGCAAGTACACAAGCCCCTAATTTATATTAGTTAAATCGCCATATTGCAAGTTCATGCAACACATAATTTATGTTAATTAAATCGCTATATTGCAAGTTCATGCACCACTAATTTATGTTAATTAAATCACTATATTGCATGTTCATGCACCACTAATTTATGTTAATTAAATCGCTATATTGCAAGTTCATGCACTACATAATTTATGTTAGTTAAATCGCTATGTTGCAAGTTCATGCGTTCACACACCCCTTTTATGTTACTTAGAATATATCATGTTCTAAGCCTCTTTTTTTATGTTTCTAAGTTGGGCTGAAATTTTGAAGCCAAACATATGTTATAATATTGCGAACATACAAACGGGGAAAATAACGCTGGGTTTAATTAAAATATATGTGTTGGCATGTTTGGCACATGCCAACGACTTGTGAAATATAAGTGGTATAAATTATTATACCCAAGAATAATGAATTTGGATAATGGGCCACAAAACATTTACATATAAAATTGAAAAAAGACAAATATGTAAACTTAGAAAATAAGATATGCTTAACCCGAGGTTGGATTGAGTTGTGATGTAAACCTGCCCGGAACCGACCGGCTGTCCAGTAATCACAACAATACCTATCCAATGTGGGTGGTTAAGCATTGAGCCCAATAAGGACCCGAGGTTAGACATGAGTTATGGTGTAAACCTGCCCGGAACCGATCGGCTGTCCAGTTACCACAACAATATCTATCTAATGTGATTGGTTGGTGCTTTAATTAATAAATTAAGGCTGAGTCAGGATTGATAGGGTTAAGTCAATTGAATTAATACTTAACCAAATTCAACATGTTAACTAAATTGGTGGGTAGGGTTAGGTTAATCTGGAAACTTAACCAATTTAATATGTTGACTAGGGGAGTGGGTAAGGTTAAGTAAACGTTTAACCATTCTAACATGATTAAACTGGACAAGAGAGTGAGGTTAAGTTAATTAGAACACTTAATCATAGAAACATGTTAGTGTGACAAGTGATTGAGGTTAAGTTAATTAGAACACTTAACCATAGAAACATGTTAGTGAGACAAGTGATTGAGGTTAAGTTAATTAGAACACTTAACCATAGAAACATGTTAGTGAGATAAGTGATTGAGGTTAAGTTAATTAGAACACTTAACCATAGAAACATGTTAGTGAGACAAGAGAATGAGGTTAAGTTAATTAGAACACTTAACCATAGAAACATGTTAGTGAGATAAGTGATTGGGGTTAAGTTAAATAGAATACTTAACCATAGAAACATGTTAGTGAGACAAGTGATTGAGGTTAAGTAAAATTAGAACTCTTAACCATTATAACAGGTTGATTTGCCAAGTGGGTTAGGATTAAGTAAGTTAGAAATACTTAACCAATATAACATGAATGATTAGAGTTAAGTAACAAGAACACTTAACCAGTGTAATTTGACTTGTAGTAAAGTTAAACGTGAATGGACAACACTTAACCATTATAACCTGTTAATTAGACAAGTAGTAGGGTTAAGTTATATAAGGAGACACTTAACCGTTGTAACAGGTTAGTTAAAAAGATGGTGAGGTTAAGTTAACACAAGGAGGCGACACTTAACCAGTATAATATGACAAAAGGGATTGGTTAAGTTAACTTGAATTGACTAATGACACTTAACCAACTTGATGAAGGAAAGAAACTAAGCAGTAAATCTTAGTAGAACACGAGAAGGAGCGTACGTTCGTCTGATTCTAGAAGGCTCCAATGAGTTGGGTTACGAAGCCCGAGGCTTCGAGGGGACGTGAGGGTACTCTTGATATCCCTCTATGAGGCTGTAGATGATCCTCCTGGGCACACAGAGGTTAAGGTCTGCGTTAG
Source organism: Allium sativum (assembly GCA_030737875.1). Taxonomy (NCBI): domain Eukaryota; kingdom Viridiplantae; phylum Streptophyta; class Magnoliopsida; order Asparagales; family Amaryllidaceae; genus Allium; species Allium sativum. Next base: position 848,606,902 of record CM060918.1, read on the forward strand.
AAGAACCAAGGGTATGCCTTGGTTGCAAAATATGGCAACCTAAAGACTAGGATGGACCAGCGTGATTCGGTGAGAAGACGGTAGCCCTGTGATAGCAACTCGTCGTCTACCTACCATCTGGAGTCAATCGAGATACGTGAAGCGGACAGGTAGAGAACTACAAAAGACCATATACTTGCTATCTAGTTATGGTTGCGGATGGCCATAGGACATTGGGGCATAGGGGCGCCTGCGCATAGTTCTCATTTTTCAAGGATGGCCTTTCATTAGTTGAGGGAGGGGTCGAGTGGGACCATAGCCACTAGAAAAAAACAGACCTTAGCATCTGCATCGGCGGATATCTGAAAGCTCCCGACAGAGTTCCGTATTTGTAGAGTAGCCCTGACACGGAACTCGGGCCGCACATTACAGGACATGTGCATCTAGACAAGCGATAACGATTCGCGACACATACGTGGAAAAAGTCTAGGAACATATACCACTCTAGGTAGTGTGTCCTAGACTAGATGGCATCGTTCCGAAGATAGCGTAAATCCTAGATTAGATCTAGGTCAGAAACAATAAATGTACGCCTGAAGGCAACAAAAAATTACAGGGATTGAGATCACGTTATCATTACTAGTTGGGACACTAGTTAGGTGGTACAGAGATTAGTATGGGGTACAATAGTATATTCGGTTCGAGATAACTTAACTTAGTTTAGGGTGCTTTCCCATTTCCAGCATATACTTATCATGCTCTTTTTCTTATCCATAGAATGAATAGTCACTAGACTTACTCAAGCTTTATGTCTGACTCTACTTGTCTTTCGTCTTCTTTTCTTCTGTCCCCCCCCCCCCCCCAGGTAGTTGAGGAGGGAATAGTTCAGCTCAGGTTAGATTGGACCGCTGCTCTTCCCAAACTTGAACATTCTTGGACAAAGTGCTTTGGACTCTCCTTTTCGCTGCTATGGCTGGCTTATGCTACATTAGGGAATAAAATGTATTTTTATGCTTCTTTATTTTGTAAGATAGATGATACTCTGATATTGGAAAACAATTGTTGTATAAACTATCTTATCAATAAAGTAATGTTTTATTTTCCGTTGTTTAATTTCTGTCTATCTTGTAATTTATCTGCATCTTTTACCCTAAATGCTCCACAGAACTTAGTGCATTCCCTTTGTGAGTGACACTAATGGATGTGGGGTGTTACAGTTGACCTTGAATAGGAGGGTATAGGGTTTTTTTTATTAATTTATTTATATTATATTTAATTTCCCCAAAAATCAACTTTTTATTTCGACCTCCAAACGAGACCCACCGACTGTCGTTCATAACTAATCACCTCCATTCCGAACACAATGGGATATGTTTCCGAGGCTAGATCGACTTTTACGATCAGTTTTCATCAAAATCATAATATAAATCTATATATTCAATTTTGAACGTACATTTCAATTTACCGGGGCCACATACGGACCCCAAAAATTCCAGAAAAATTATTTCTAGCTTTGTATTGACGGTACGGTCCTAACAAAACTAATTTCGTCAAATTTGAAGACCCTTTGAAAAATGGACAATTTTCAGTCGATTAAAATCAAATGAAACTGGTCAAACGCTTTCTTCCTTTGCCCCGCTCACATATTGATTCGAAAATTTTCAAATTTTGAAACCTATCAATAACTTGACATCACGGATCCAACAAAAGTGGTTTCGTCGAAAACCGAGGTCGTTTGCAAAATTTCCATTTTTAAGGGCCAGAATTCCACAGCGACTATTCTGAATTTTCAACTGGACGTAACTTTTGATTCCCACTATGAAACTTCGATTTTTCGGATTCGTTGAAAAGATATTCTCAAATAGATTCAAATATTTTTGGTTTCAGTAAAATCCAGTTTATTTTGAATCCTCTATATTCATTTGAAATTTAAATCGAATTTTCAAACTACTACGCCATTTTCAGTTCCTTTTATACATATAAATAAATATTTATATTCTAACGACGATTCAAATAAATATATATGTTCTATTCTATTTAAAATAAATTTCTCATCATTATTATTTAAAATAATCTATTTTAATTATTCAAAATTCGTCAAAATTTCCAAAATAAAAATATTAAATTGGCTCAGAATTTCCGGGTTATTACAATCTCCCCCACTTAAAACTTTTCATCCCCGAAAAGGAACGAAGCCAAAAGTTGTTTTACAAATCAACTCAACTTCCATTATTTTCATTACGGCTTAAGTTCTTCAACTTTTCAGTTTTAAGAACTTTTCAATTTTTTCAAAAATTTGGCTAACACCCTAAATTTTCGAAAAATTTCGCCATAACCTCTCCTGCACGGGGGACTTCGGGATATTTCAAATAGTCTCCCATGGCCCTCATCAATCCAAAAAGAAAAAGAAACAGCCAAGCGGCTAGCCAATCGGCTCATCAAATCATCCAAACCCAATAAATTTGTAAGCACGTACCTATTTGTCAGGCAAATGATTTTATTCTTCTGCTCTAGCCTCTTTGCTATGACCTGTTCAATGTAAGTACATGTATATGTGTGCAAATGTAATCAATTTTCAATGCAGTTCAATATTCGGTTCAATTGGGCTAAAGGTTCAACATTTAATTAATCAAACAACACAATAAGCAATCAATTAGCTGATTATCTTTTCAATCGCATAACTTGGATACATAGTCAAAAAATCATATTTTTGTTGCCAAATCACAGCAATAAGCCCTATCTAGTTTTGGTTCTCACACCAGTCAATTGGAAATATATAAATATCACACCTTTGAAACTCGAACACAAATACTAGTGATGGGTACCTATCATCAGAATCATTCCCGGGCGACTAGAATGTGATTCTATATCTATCCAGTATATTAAAACTTTAAATACACGCGGATTAGACGTATATGCAAAATCTTTATATACTGGACTGTCCAAATCAGAACAAATAAATATTCATATACATTGAATAAGGTTTAAATTTTAAAAATAAAAATTGTTTTCACTTTTATTTTAAAAACATCACTCTTCACACTCGTTCTAGGATACTACTGATCCCATCTCTAACGAGTCATTCCCATTGGATATTACTAATCCAATCTCTGATGAATTCTTTCGTATGGTTCTAATGTGTCTGGTTCTCCGAGCTCTGTAAACCAAAGCTCTGACACCAACTGTGAAAACCCGTAACTTCCCCTGTAAGGAAAGAGCGGATACTTTGAGGACAAGAAAGACCGGGACGAAAACAGAAGAACATTTCATTGTTAATTACAACAATTCTATCAGAATACAAGAATATACAAAGTATGAATAAATATTACACAGAAAATATCAGAGATTACAATACATTACATAGCAGCGAAAAATAATACAATACACAACTAGAAGTAATACACGGATACAGAGCTTTTCGGGTATCGTTCCAGCTGTAAATCAGGATCCTGTGAATATAAATCTGCAAACCAAAAACTACTAGCTGCCCGTGTCAAAATAAGGGCACCCAAAGTTTAGGTTAAAACAATAAACTCTAGGTCAGTCATGTGACTGGTGTGAGAACTAAAACAGTTATTAATCTTTATTTTAAAGTTTGGTAAATCAAGGGACCACGCCGTATAACACGGAACGGGTTTCCTCCCAAGAATACCAGTGCATAAAACAACAGCGTAATGCTAAATAAAGAACAATGAAGCTATTATAAGAACCAAGTCCCATCACACAATGCAACGCAAGCCGGAGGATATGGTTTTTACCTTATAATAGCCAAAGAATGCTTGATACACTAAAAACAAATCATTTGATACTATTATAGGTGCATAGTGTATAAAATAATTTCAATCATAAGTATCAATCATAGACGGCATAAGTGCCCCCACACCACTATGTCTCCATACTAGGCTCTACAAATAAAACCGCAAAGTCACGTATTGGAAGTTGGATTTCCATCTGTGAACCGAGGCAAAAGATAGTCCTCATCGATTTGAGACTCTCTAGCCCGAGCTCAGGATAAGTACTCAGTCAAGCCCTTGGATCGTCAGGGCTGGTCCACCGATGTGGATTAAAATGCCAGAACACTGCGCTTCCCCACCCTTTGGGGCGTAAATGAGCCAAATAACTCTATCGGCTCCACACAGTCACCGATATATCCGAGGTGCCTCGCAACAGCAACAACCACACAGGTGAAAATAATATAAATGTCAGGGCTGGTAGGTCACTAACACCACCATAGCTAGAAGGAAACGCATGCCCTCCCTGATGTCCTCTCCCGTTTCTGGTTCACAACCGGGGTGTGAGGCTCACAAATCAACGTTACACAAAGCTATGCCACATAGGCCGTGCATTGATCATCAGCTACAAGACTCTGTTTTTCAACAAAAGCCTTGATCATTTACCACTTAGGCATGCCACACAGGCAATTCACTCCATGCGATCGATATCCATCACTATATAACCCCTGAGCTCGTACATCCCAGAAAAGGGCGTTAAGCAAGAGAATAAATTCTCCGCCGCCAAACAGATATATATTTAACAGAAATCAATCACACAGAATAAAATCCAATGTCAGACACACAGTCCATATACAAGTTTGTTCTGGGTCTGAATGAAACCGGAGGCACCTTGTACCTCGCATATCCATCGATCTCCAAGTACGTCTGGACGATCACCAACTGATTCCCTACTCTTGTGTGTACAGCCTAATCAAGATCATCAGTAATCACCAAAACGATGTGAAGACCTCCGGTCTTCGACCACCGTCTTCATGCTCGATACCACGTCGAATCAGTTATTCAGAATGGGATAAACCCGGTCTTTCTGAATAACTTGCGTATATAATAAACAAGTGTTACACAAACACAACATAAGCCACATTCCAATTCAGAATATTCTTTTATTCAAATATTCTTATACTTTGGGAAAGGTTCCCATTAATTTTATCAAAGATAAATTCTTTAAATTTATTCTTTAACCTTCTTTTGATTATCAATTCAAACTAGTCGGGATTAGTGAACCACACCGCAGTAATCATTTATTTTATTTCCCAATCCCAACCTATTCATCCCACGAAGTAAAATTGGTAATACTTCATATCTAACACCACGGTGTTATCGGTAAATTCAATTACCATTTCACGTTCAAATCTAATTAAAGATTTAACTATCGCCTGGAGCAAAACTGGTGATATTCCATTCTCGGTTATTTCAATTTAATTAAAGATTCATTAAAACTCCGCTTAGTTTTAATCTTCCCTAAGTCAATATCAATGATTGTTTAACTTGGGAAATCATATCATATCTTTAACTGGGCTAAAGAACCAATGTCATCTAAAACACGGTTCACGATAAACCCAAAATCAATTCCAATTCAATTCCAATTAAATACCATTTAATTGGTACATTCATTAAATCTAAATAAAAAGATTTAATCTTTTTCTCAACTGGGTTTAAGGACAGTGTTAATGAAGACACCATTCACGACAAACCCAAATCACATTCGATATTAAATACATGACTCTAAATAGAAAATATTTAGGCTTATATTCAATATCAAATTCTACGACCAACGAATATCGTATTGGAAATAACGATATTAATATATCTCTCAATTTCCCATAACAATATCTGTTTCATCACGAAATCCAGCATCGAAATATTCCAAAGACCTTTTCGATTCTAATCCATTCCAATTCAATTATTGGAAATTCTGGTTACTTTTGAAACCATTTCAAATCTAGTTTATTTATTTTAAAAATAAATAGAATTATAATTCTAGTTCAAAACTAGTTCATTTCAATAAAAATCTATTTTTATCTTTTCAAATATGGAGTTTTTCATCCCAATTCTTCACAAATCATTTCTTACGATTTTACACAAATTATTACTATTTTTAATAATTTTATCAAGGCCCGTACATTCGATTTCCATCAACGGCCATCGAAATGCACTTACAGCGACCTTTTCCAAATTTGATTTGGACATAATTCCAAATCCAACCGTTAGATTTCAAATATCTAATATCCATTAGAAAGCTCTTTTCGATACGAACCCAACGGTTCCTGTTTTAGTAGAATCCGACGGTCGGATCTCCTGCAATATCCATTCGAAGTCAATTGTCGAAATTCGCGAACTGCCGCGGCGCGGCGCGTTCTATTCAGGCCATTCTATATATATAATATATATATTATATATATTTCATCGATTTCCTTTTAAAACATATTTTATAAACCGTTTTAAATTCGTTTTCAAAACGATTTCAACTTCCTATTCAATTTCTAATCAAAATTGAATATTCCACCTCATCGATATACAAATGATAATATTTTCAAAACGTTATATTTTGAAATCACTCCCTTTTCTATAATCATTATAAAAAAAATCGATATAAATATTGTCCATGTCAAAATGGCGCATATCTAACCAATACGGCTTTATATTTTTCAATAACTTTGTTATTCTATTCAACAAATGAATATTTTCTTCAACACATGAAATTTGCTTTTATTCAACACAAGAATATATATTTCTATTCAACACATGAATTTATCTTTCTATTCAACACATGAATTTATATTTCTATTCAACACATGAATTTATCTTTCTATTCAACACATGAATTTATCTTTCTTATTTTCCGAACTGGAATGAGGCCCAATCAATTACCATATAACGTTAATTATATGGGTTCCCTACAACACATGTATATAACAGCAATGATAAATCATCAACCATCATCCAGAGTGCGCCACACAACTGCATAAGCATTAAATATCTATAATTAACGCTTACACAGTCTGTCAACCGATCGATTGACATACAACTAAACGATCGGGATTAGTGTACGTCAAATATCATCCCAATACCCGTGTGGGGTTTCAAATCAACAAACAATGATTTTATTTGTGCAGTTGGGCGATGTGTAAAATTTATCGTCCCAATCAATATCAGTCAAATTAGTGTATATAAACAAATCGTCTGATTTGTTTATAAATATTTATTTTACTTCAACACACGAATATATATTTTATTCAACATACGAATATATATTTTATTTCAACACACAATAAAAATCATATTTTTAACTATAAAATATTTTCCACTATAAAATATTTTATTTCATTGCACATCACACAATCAAATTTCACAACACAGCAATCAAATAAACAAGTCATCCATGGTCTCTAGACGACGGGTGTCCGGTGCTACTAAGCACCGTCTACATCCTAGTATATATTTCAACTAGAAATTCAAATAAAAGTGAGGAGTTCTAACCAACTAGCTAACCCAATACCCCGCGACTCTTCGTATGTTGAAATCTCCTTCGTGCTCGCCTTTCATCAATTTCATTATCCGTAGCCACTACATATATAAAAATCACATTTTTATATTGTTGCTATGTATATAAAAATCACATTTTTATAATTGATCTATATGGATAAAAATCACATTTTATACCGCCACTATATGGATAAAAAAATTACTTTTACATCTCTACTATATAGATAAAAATTCTATTTTTACATTGCTACTATATAAATAAAAGTTCTGTTTTTACATCGCTACTATATAGATAAAAATTCTATTTTTATTCTTCTCACTATATAAAAATTATATTTTTATTCTCTATGTCTTCATATATAAAAATCTCATTTTTACTTCACCATTTCAACTATATAAAGATTCAAACATTTCTAATATAAAAATTCGACCTTTTCTATTCGATCAACTATATAAAAATCCGATCTTTTCTATTCGATTAACCATATAAAAATCTGATCTTTTCTATTTGATTAACCATATAAAAATCCGGCCTTCTCTATTCTATTAACTATATAAAAATCCGACCTTTTCTATTCGATTAACTATATTAAAATCCGACCTTTTCTATTCGATTAACTATATTTTCTACTAAAAAAAACCAAAACTTTTGTTCATAAAAATCAAAACTGAAAACAAAACATAGCATTCACATTTAAAAACTGAAAATAAAAATTGAAATCGATTTAAACTTACTTACATTGATTATTAGGTGGAGGTGCGTTTCGCCATTGACTGGGAGGGTCATTGGGAGGTCGGCGTAGGCGTCGGATGGGTTGGGTGGCGGTGGTTTGCGATGGGAGGGGTGTTGCGGTGGGTTTCAAAGGATTGGGGGTGTTAGGGATTCGAGGGGAGGAAGGGGGAGGTGCGGCTGACGTTGGGGGGAGGAGGCGCGCCCTTGGGCGGCGGCGCTGGGTCTCCGGCGAGGTGGCGCGGCGTGGGGTGGAGCGGCTCCGTCGATCCATCGTTTTTTTTCTTATGAATGGGATTTTTGATGGGAGAGAAAAGGGGGTTGGGCATTGACCGTGAATAGGAGGGTCTATGTTTTTTTTATTAATTTATTTATATTATATTTAACTTCCCCCAAAAGCAACTTTTTATTTCGACGTCCAAACGAGACCCACTGTAATAACCCGGAAATCCGAGCCAATTTAAAATATATTTTTTTGGCAATTTTATTGAATTTTGATCATTTAAAATGAATTATTTTAAATAATATCGACGAGAAATTTATTTTGAATAGAATTCAAACGAATATATATATATATATATCATCGTTAGAATATAAATAATTTATTTTAATTATATAACGAGCCTGAAATGGCGCGGTAGTTCGATAATTCGATTTCAAATTTCAAATGAATGTACAAGATTCAAAATAAACCGTATTTTGGTGAAACCAAAAATATTTGAATCTAATAGAGAATATCTTTCCAACGAATCTGAAAAAATTGAAATTTCATTATGGGAATCAAAAGATATGTCCAGTTGAAAATTCAGAATAGTCACTATAGATTTCGGCCCTTAAAAATGGAAATTTTGCAAACGACCTCGGTTTTTGACGAAACCACTTTTCAAATTTCATAATTTTTCGAATCGATATGTGAGCATGGCAGAGGAAAACGCATTTGACCAGTTTCAGTTGATTTTAATTGACTGGAAAATGGCCATTTTTCAAACGGTCTCAGAATTTGACAAAATTAGTTTTTTAGGACCGTATCGTCAATACGAAGTTAGAAAATATTTTTCGGGAATTTTTAGAGTCCGTATGTGGCCCCAGTAAATTGAAATGTGCGTTCAAAATCAATATATAAAGTTATATGTTTATTTTTACGGAAACTGATCGTAATGATCGAATTGGCCTACGTGACATATCCCATTGTGTTCGGAATGGGGGTAATACGCTAGGGACAACAGTCGGCAGGTTCGGTTTCGAGTTCGAAAATAAAAGTTTCTTTTGGGGTTAAATTAAATAACAAAATATATTTTCTATTTCCTCTCTCTCCTATTTTACAGTCAACTTCCCCCCTTCTTCTTCATTCCACGATCGAATCAGTAAAAGAAAAAAATTTTAATTTAAAACCCCGTCGACTCCATCCAACGCGCCCCCCCAGTTCATCTCGCCGCCTCGCCTAGTGGGGCCCTCCGACGATCGCCCCCTCCCCTCGTGCTTCTCCACTTCCTCCCTCTTCCCTCCAATCGAAGCCCCCTCTCGCTACTCCCATCCGCCCCTCAAGACCTAGGCCGATTTCAGCCCTCCGCCACACCCATGCCGACCTCGCCCTCCCCCACCTGACCAACGCATCACCTCTCCGACCTGCTGCACCTCACCACGACCCCGACCTCGCCACTCGCTCCTCCTCCTCTGTAAAAGCATCGCCACCACCAACTAAGGCTGTCGCCGACTCTACCACCTCCCCCTTGGCATGCGAACGCAAAAACAACCCCCCTCCTCTAAAATCAAACTGTAAGTTCTCTTTATTTTATTTTATTTTTATCGTTTTATTATTTGATTTAGATTTCTATGATTAAAATGCAAGTGTTGGTCATAGAAAAATATGATTTTTAAATCATTGGAAAGTTTAAAATTTTATAATAGAAAGCTTCATAATTTTATAAAGAAAAAGAAATGATTCTTTAACAGGGTAAATGTAGGGAAAAGATATAGATTTTTGAAAACAAAAAGTATAGATTTTAGTAACATAAAAGATTTGATTTTTATGAAAGTAAAGATTTTTATTCGTAGGAAAAGATTAGATTTTTAACTAAGTAAAAAGACGATTTTTGATCATATGAAAGCGAAGATATAGAAAAGTTAAAAATATAATTTTTATAGTATAGAGAAGTTAAAAATATAATTTTTATAATAGTGGCATATTAAAAATATAATTTTTATATAGTATGATAGCAAAAATATGATTTTTATTCATGTAGAGTAATAAAAATATAATCTTTATTAGGAGGAGAGCAATATAAAAAATATAATTTTTATAACAAAGTGAAGATAAAAATTTGATTTTTATATATATGAGGTAAAGGTAAAAAATTCAATTTTTATATATGGATTTAGCTTGGGTGAGAACTCCTCCCCTTTAATTTAATTTTTCTAGCTAAAATATATGCTAGGATGTAGACGGTGTTTAGTATTACCTGGCACCCGTCGTCCCTAGACCATGGATGGCTTGAATGCTTGGTTGTTTGATTTTGACGTGTAGTTGATTGTGTGATGTGATGTGAAATGAAATAAAATATCTACATAGTTAAAAATAGAATTTTTAACATGTATTTAATATGAAATAAATATAAACAAATCGGACGATTTGTTTATATACACACATTTGACTGATATTGATTAGGACGATAAATTTTACACATCGCCCAACTACACAAATAAAATCTGTGTTTGATTGATTGAAAACCTACATGGGTATTGGGATGATATATGACATACACTAATCCCAATAATTAGTTGTATGTCGATAGATTGATCGACAGACTGTCATAAGCGTTAAATATTTATATTTGATGCTTATAAAGTATAGAATGCACTCTGGATAATGGTTGATTATTTATCGTTGTTATTTTATACATGTTTTGTAGAAAATCCATATAATTAACATTATATGGTAATTGATTGGGCCTCATTCGAGTTTTGAATAGAAATATCTAAAAGAGAAATATTTGAAAAAGAAATATTTGAAATAGAAATATTTGAAAATAGAAATATATGAAGACGTGTTGATTAGATTTGCGCCATTTTGACGTGAACGATATTTATATCCATTTTATTCAAATTGAAATGAGTATTAAAGTGAATTGAAATTCGAATTAAATTTAATTAATTTGAAATTCGAAATAAACTGAAATGATTTGAAATTCGAATAGAATTGAAATTGAATAGAATTGAATTCGAATTGAAATTGAATAGAATTGAATTCGAATTAAAATTGAATTGAAATGAATTTGAATAAAAATCAATTTGAAATGAATTTAAAACGAATTTATGAGGAAAAATTTAATTTTGATTTGAATTTGAAATGAAGTTGAAATCGTTTCGAAAACGAATTTAAAACGATTTATAAAATACGTTTTAAAAGGAAATCGACGAAATATATATAATATATATATATATATATTATATAATGGCCTGAATAGAATGCGCCGCGCCGCGGCAATTCGCGAATTTCGACCATTGACTTCAAATGGATATTGCGGGAGATCCGACTGTCGGATTCTTCTAAAACCGGAATCGTTGGGTTCGTATCGAAAAGAGCTTTCTAGCGAATGTTAGAAATTAGAAATCTAACGGTTGGATTTGAAATTATGTCCAAATCAAATTTGGAAAAGGTCGTTGTAAGTGCAGTTCGATGGCCGTTGATGGAAATCGACTGTACGGGCCTTGATAAAATTATTATAAATAGTAATAATTTGTGTAAAATCATAAGAAATGATTTGGGAAAAACTGAGATGAAAAACTCCATATTTGAAAAGATAAAAATAGTTTTCTATCGAAATGAACTAGTTTTGAACTAGAATTATAATTCTATTTATTTTTAAAATAAATAAATTGGATTTGAAGTGGTTTTGAAAGTAATCAGAATTTCCAATAAGTGAATTGGAATGGATTTGAATCGAAATTGTCTTCGGAATATTTCGATGTTGGATTTCGTGATGATACAGATATCGTTATGGGAATTTGAAAGATATATTTAAATCGTTATTTCCAATACGATATTTGTTGGTCGTAGAATTGGATATTGAATATAAGCCGATATATTTTTTATTCAGAGCTTTGTAATTAATATCAAATGTGATTTGGGTTTGTCGTGAATGGTGTCTTCATTAACACTGTTCTTAAGCCAGTTGAGAAAAAGATTAAGTCTTTTTATTTAGATTTAATGAAGTGTACCAATTAAAAAATATTTAATTGGAATTGAATGGGTATTGATTTTTGGGTTTATCGTGAACAGTGTTTTAAATAACACTTGTTCTTTAACCCGATAATTAATGGAATGTGATTTTGGGTTTATCGTGAACCGTGTTTTAAATGACACTGATCCTTTGACCCAGTTAAATGTTAAAAATAAAGTGGAGTTTTAATGAATCTTTAATTAGATTGAAAAGATCGAGAGTGGAGTATCCTCAGTTTTACTCCAGGCGATAGTTAAATCTTTAATTAGATTTGAACGTGAAATGGTAATTGAATTTACCCATAACACTGTGGTGTTAGATGTGAAGTATTACCAGTTTTACTTCATGGGATAAATAGGTTGGGATTGGGAAATAAAATAAATAAATAAATAATTCGGTATGGTTTGCTAATCCCGAATAGTTTGAAGTAATATTCAAAGGAAGATTAAAGAATAAATTTAAAGAATTTATCTTTGATAAATTTAATGGGAACCTTTCCCAAAGTGTAAGAATATTTGAATAAAAGAATATTCTGAATTGGAATGAGGCGTATGTTGTGTTTGTGTAACACTTGTTTATTATATACGGGAGTTATTTGGAAAGACCGGGTTTATCCCATTCTGAATAACTGATTCGACGTGGTGTCGAAGATGAAGACGGTGGTCGAAGACCGGAGGTCTTCACGTCGTTTGTGTGATTACTGATGATCTTGATTGGGCCGTACACCCAAGAGGAGGGAATCAGTTAGTGATCGTCCAGACGTACTTGGAGATCGATGGATATGCGGGGTACTAGGTGCCTCCGGTTTCGTTCAGACCCAGAACAGACTTGTAAATGGACTATGTGTCTGACATTGGATTTTAGTCTGTGTGATTGATTTCTATTAAATATATATCTGTTTAGCGGCGGAGAATTTATTCTCTTGTTTAACGTCCTTCTCTGAGACGTACGAGCTCAGTGGTTATATATTGATGGATATCAATCGCATGGAGTGAATTGCCTGTATGGCTTGCCTAAGTGGAAAATGATTGAGGCTTCTGTTGAAAAGCAAAGTCTTGTGGTTGATTATCAAAGCACAGCCTGTATGGCATAGCTTTGTGTAACGTTGATTCGCGAGCCGCACACCCCGTTGTGAACCAGAAAGGGAGGGCATGCATTTCCTTCTAGTTAGAATTGGTGTCAGTGGTTTTACACGCCCTGATGAGTTTGACTTATGTGGTTGTTGCTGTTGCGAGGCGCCTCGGATATATCGGTCGATCCGGGACCGATGGAGTCATTTGTTGGCTAATTTACGACCCAAAGGGTGGGGAAACGTAGTGTTCAGGCATAATAATCCACATCGGTGGACCGGCCCTGACGATCCAAAGGGTTGATGCGTTCTGATCCTGAGAAACGGGCTAGAGAATCTCGAATCGGTTGAGGACTATCTTTTGCCTCGGTTCACAGACGGAAATCCAATTTCCAAATACATGACTTTGCGGTTTTGATTGTAGAGCCTAGTATGGCGACATGATATATGGTACCCATGCCGTCTATGATTGATATTTATGATTGAAATTGTTTTAGCACTTACACTTATAATAGTATCAAATGATTTGTTTTAAACGTACTAAGCGTGTTTGGCTATTATAAGGGAAAACCCTATCCCCCGGCTTGCGTTGCATTGTGTGATAGGACCTGGGTCTTATAATAGTTTCATTTTTCCCAAAAGCATTGCGATGTTTTGTTATATGCACTGGTATTCTTGGGAGGAAACCCATTCTGTGTTATACGGCGTGGTCCCTTGATTTATTTGATTTAAAGTAAAGTTTTAAATAACTGTTTTAGTTCTCACACTAGTCCCATGACTGACCTAGAGTTTATTGTTTTAACCTAAACTCTGGGTGCCCTTATTTTGACACAGGCAGCTAGTAGTTTTGGTTTTACAGATTTATATTCATAGGATCCTGGTTTACAGCTGGAATGATATCCAAAAAGCTTTGTATCCGTATATCTCCTTCAGTTTGTGTATTATATTATTTTCCGCTGCTATGTTATTTATTGTAATCTCTAATATTTGGTAAATTGTGTAATATTGATTTATACTCTATATATTCTTGTATTCTGATGGAATTGTTGTAATATACGATGAAATGTTCTTTTGTATGCGTTCTATTTTGTCGTGTTCTCGAAACAATCAGGCGTTTCGAATGGTCTTGATCGGTCTAGCGACTGATTCCGATCGAGTGAAATTCCTTGTTGTCACACCCACCGACTGTCGTTCATAACTAATCACCCCCATTCCGAACACAATGGGATATGTTTTGTAGGCCAGATCGACTGTTACGATCAATTTTCATCAGAATCAAAATATAAATCTATATATTCAATTTTGAACGTACATTTCAATTTACCGGGGCCACATACAGACCCTAAAAATTCCAGAAAAATTATTTCTTGCTTTGTATTGACAGTACGGTCCTAACAAAACTAATTTCATCAAATTTGAAGACCGTTTGAAAAATGTCCAATTTTCAGTCGATTAAAATCAAGTGAAACTGGTCAAACACGTTTTTCCTTTGCCATGCTCACATATTGATTCAAAAAATTATGAATTTTGAAATCTAGTAATAACTTGACATCACGGATCTAACGAAAGTGGTTTCGTCGTAAACCGAGGTCGTTTGCAAAATTTCCATTTTTAAGGGCCAGAATTCCATAACGACTATTCTAAATTTTCAACGGGACGTAACTTTTGATTCCCGCTATGAAACTTCGATTTTTCGGATTCATTGGAAAAATATTCTCAAATAGATTCAAATATTTTTGGTTTCACTAAAATCCGGTTTATTTTGAATCCTGTATATTCATTTGAAATTTGAAATCGAATTTTCAAACTACCGCGCCATTTTCCATTCCTTTTATATATATAAATAAATATTTATATTCTAACGACGATTCAAATAAATATATATGTTTTACTCTATTTAAAATAAATTACTCGTTGTTATTATTTAAAATAATTTATTTTAAATATTCAAAATTCGTCAAAATTGCCAAAATAAAATTTTAAATTGGCTCAGAATTTCCGGATTATTACAAACAGTGTAGAAAGGACTGCGTTGGAATTTCGGACAAATCCAAACGATTCAGAAATTCAGAAATAAAACTGGGGGAGTAGATCCCAAAGGTGAGAACTTCTCACTTTCAATTTTATTTTCCAGTTAAAATATAAACTAGGATGGAGACGGTGCTTAGCAACACCCGACACCGTCGTCCACAAACCATGGATGACTTGTTTGATTGGATTGTATTGTGTTGTGGAAGTTGACTGTTGATTGTGGTGGGAAATAAAATATTCATGTGTTGAATAAAATATATAATCATCAAAAATATCATTTTTAAGGTGTAATGGAAATTAAAAATATTCAGGTGTTGAAATAAATATTTTATAGTTAAAAATATATTTTTTAACCTGTAAATGAATAAGATAAATATTCATTTACAAATCGAACGATTTGTTTGTGTACACACATTTGACTGATATTGATTGGGATGATATATTTCACACATCGCCCAACTACACAAATAATAATCAGTGTTTGTTGTTTGAAAACCCCACACGGGTATTAGGACGATATTGAACATACACTAATCCCAATATTTAGTTTTATGGCAATCGATGGGTTGACAGACTGTTATAAGCGTTAATTATATATATTTAACGCTTATGCAGTTGTGTAATGCACTTTGAATGATGGTTGACTGTGTTTGATTGTTGTTGTGTACATGTGTGTATGAAATCCATTTAAATAAAATTATTTGGTAATTGACTGTGTCTGATTCCAATTCGGAAAGAGTGAATATTTTAAAATAACGAATATTTTAAAATGACGAATAATGAATATTATAAAATAAACAATATTTTAAAATATTATTCAGAAATAAATCAAAATATGATTTTGATGTCCGATTTGGGATGAACACGAAAATATTTAAATATATAAAGCCGTGTTGATTAGACTAACGCCATTTTGACGTGAACGATATTTATATCGATTTTATTCATTTTTATAATGAATATTTAAAAGGAAGTGATTTCAAAATCTAATGTTTTGAAAATATTATCATTTATATATTAATGATATGGAATATTCAATTTTGATTTGAAATTGAATATGAAGTTGAAATCGTTTTGAAAACGAATTTAAAACGATTTAAAGAAAATACGTTTTAAATGGAAATCGACGAAATATATATAATATATTTAATGGCCCGAATATAACGCGCCAAGCTACGATAGTTCACGAATTTCGACCATTGACTTCGAATGACATTACGAGAGATCCGACCATCAGATTCTCTTAAAGCCAGAACCGTTGGGTTCGGATCGAAAAGAGCTTGTAAACGAATACGAGAGATTTGAAATCTAACGGTTGGATTTTGAATTATGTCCAAATTAAATTTGGAAAGGTCATTGTAAGTGCAGTTCGATGACCATTTATGGAAATCGACTATACATGCCTTGATAAAGTTATTAAAAATACCAATAATTAGTGTAAAATCATAATAAATGATTTGGAAAGAACTGGGACGAAAAATTTCATATTTGAAAAGATAAAAATATATTTTTATTTTTCAAACTTCGAATTCTTCATCCAAAATCTTTCCAATTCAATTATTATGATTTTGCACAATTTTTCCATATTTTTAATTTTTTTTATAAGGCCCTTGTAGTCGGTTTCCAATAGCGGCCACCGAACTGCATCCATAGCGACCTTTTCTCAAATTGATTTAGACATATCTCAAAATTTAACCATTATATTTCAAATCTCTTATATTCATTGGAAAGCTCATTTCGAAACGAACCCAAAGGTTCCGGTTTTAGGGGAATCCGACGGTCGGATCACCCCGTTACATCAATTTGAAGTCAATGGTAGAAATTCGCGAATGGTCGTTGTGCGACACGTTCTATTCAGGCCATTAATATATGCATAATATATAATTCATCGATTTCAATTCAAAACGTATTTTATAAATCATTTATAAATTCATTGCAAAACGATTTCAACTTCATTTTCAATTTTAAATAAAAACTGAATATTCCATATCATTATAATTTTAAAATGATAATATTTTCAAAATATCATATTTTGAAATCCATTTCTTTTTCCTATTCATTATCAAATGAATAAAATTTATTGATAAACCCATTCGGGTTAAAAAGGCATTTGTATACTTAACCCGACTTCATATATTTTTATATATTTCCGTATCCATCCAAAATCGGACATCAAAATCATATTTGAATTCTACGTTGAATATTTTTTTTAAATATTCATTATTTTTAAATATTCATAATTTTAAAATTTTCTTTATTTCTGAATTGGAATGCGACTCAATCAGTTACCATATAATTTCAGTTATATGGATTTCATACATCGCATGTATTCAACAATAATGATAAATAATCATTCAAAATTCAAACATCATCCAGAGTGCATTTTACAACAGTGTAAGCATTAAAATAAATAAATAACGCTCATCACAGCTTGTCAACCCATCGATTGACATACAACTAAATATTGGGATTAGTGTATGTAAAATATCATCCCAATACCCATATGGGGTTTTCAAACAACAACAGACAATTTAAATTAATCACTGGTTAATAAATTTAACAAGTTCTAATTCAATTTGAATTATTTTTCTAATTAAATAATTTTCACTGTTTAAATTATAAACGGATATTTATAATTTAATTTCACGACCACATTAATATTAACATTATTTTTAATATGTTAATCATCACAACACAAATCACGAAATCGTCTAAATAAATGAATACTCAACTACCCAATGCCATTTACGGCCCCATAAGTGGCCATTCGCGGAGTATGAAATCTGAGTGTCGGTAATATCCATACATTGCTTCCAATTTATGTGATTTGTGCAAATTCGAGTGTTGAACTCCATACAACAGATAAAAATCTATACTGGCAATTTCTATATATTTACAGTTATAAAATAAATTAAATAACTGTACGAAATTTTAGTGTGAGAATTCTCACATTGGATTCCACTCCGTCATTCTTTATTTCTGAATTATTTTTATAAAATTAAACGCTCGTTTAATTTTATCAAAAAATGCAGCTGCTTCTGTTTTTGTTCTTACCAGTTCCATTGTGAAGCTCTCTTCGATACGGTTCCAACATATTCAGTTTCGTCGATTTCTGATAACGTATGGAAGAGATATTGTTTTTATAAG
Source organism: Allium sativum (assembly GCA_030737875.1). Taxonomy (NCBI): domain Eukaryota; kingdom Viridiplantae; phylum Streptophyta; class Magnoliopsida; order Asparagales; family Amaryllidaceae; genus Allium; species Allium sativum. The sequence continues at coordinate 848,625,355 of CM060918.1, forward strand.
ATTGTATACATTTTAATTGTCATTAACATTTAAATAATTAATAAATTATAAACTTAACTTAAACCACCTATTAAACTCTTCTTCCCCGACGTTGCTTGCTCCAGGTTCAACGCAAAAAAAACGCACCATTGCTGGATGGTTTCAATGCCGAAACTCAATCCATGATTCATGTAATAACCCGGAAAAAGTGAACCAGTTTAAAATTTTTATATGTGGTTATTACCAAGAAATTTGAATAGTTGAAATAGCCTATTTCGATAAAATATAGAATTTGGTATGGTATTGCTATTTGAAATTTTGAATACAAACTTTGTCTGGCTATACCGGGTGGAAAATATAACGGATTTTGACGAAACTGAAAATATTTAAATCAGTTTATCAATACCTTTCTAACGAATCTGAAAAATCGAAATTTCATAACGGAAATCAAAAGTTATGGCCAAATGAATTTTCAGAAAGGTCGATATATAGTATATATAGCCCTTGAAAATTGAGATTTTGCATACGACCTCGGAATTCGATGAAACCACTTTTGTTGGGTCCTGGATGTCAAATTATTGCTAAGTTTCAAATTTCATAATTTTTGAAGCCAGAATGTGAGCGGGACAAAAGATAATGTGTTTGGTCAAATTCTGTTAAAATGGGTCGACCTAAAAATGGTCGTTTTTCAAACGAGCTCAGAATTCGACGAAACTGGTTTTTTTAGGACCGTATCGTCAAAACAAAGCTTGATTTATTTTTCTGGAATTTTTTGATTCAGTTTGTGGCCCTGGCAAATTGAAATGTACGTTTAAAATTAAATATCGAATGTTTTATATTTTAATTTGAAAAATAACTGACTGTAACAGTCGAAATGGCCAACGAAGCATATCCCATTGTGTCCGGAATGGGGGTATTTAGCTAGGGGCGATAGTCGTTGGGTTTACAAAGGAGTCTGTTTGCAAAAACACTATTTAAAATTTCCTATAAAGCATGGACCAATAGGAATTTTTCTTTAAAAAAAAATTCCAAAACATTAGCCGCCAGAGACGATTTGGACGACGTAGGGTGCTCGAATCTTCTCGTCGACATTGCCGCCGCCTCAGGCGATTTCGCCGCCGCCGCCTGTAGAAACTTCTGATCGCCTTCGCCTCCTCTCCACATCCGACCAACCCACGCCTCCACTCATCGACCGTCGACGACGGAAATCGACAAGAAAGTCGCGCCTTTCAGAGTGCCGCCGCGACCTCCACAAGCCACCGAACCCATCGCCACCACCGCCGATCTGGAGGTGGTTCGTAGCTCTTTGACGCAGCGTGGTCTGATCGAAGCATCGAGGTACGGATTGGCTTAAAAATTGTGACCTAGTTTCGAAGTTTTAAAAACTTTTCTGATGTAAAATTCTGAAATGAAAATAACACTTTTAAGTGTTGCAAAACTTTGAAAAATAATATCTTTTTCCTTCTTTAACGAAATTTGATGAAACAGGAGACACCGTGACCGCTAGGAGGCTCTCCACATTCTAGAAGAAGCCGCGGATTTTTCTGACCTTCCTACGATTTTTAGCACCGCAATAACCAATGTGAGGAATCTAAATTATTTGTGTGAATGAAATCGTGTTGTATAAATTATATAAGCGAAGTGTAAATTATATACGCATTGTATACCTCATGTACATGTGTTGTATAAGTTATATTAGCGATGTATAAATTATACAAGCGTTGAATGAAACATATATGCTTTGAATTGTGATGAAATGCAAGTGAATTATTATATTATATATATATATATACATATATATATATACATATATATATATATACATATATATATATATATACATATATATATATATATATACTCCCCTCGTCCACACACCGCAATAACCAATGTGAGGAATCTAAATTATTTGTGTGAATGAAATCGTGTTGTATAAATTATATAAGCGAAGTGTAAATTATATACGCATTGTATACCTCATGTACATGTGTTGTATAAGTTATATTAGCGATGTATAAATTATACAAGCGTTGAATGAAACATATATGCTTTGAATTGTGATGAAATGCAAGTGAATTATTATATTATATATATATATACATATATATATATATACATATATATATATATATACATATATATATATATACATATATATATATATATACATATATATATATACTCCCCTCGTCCACAGACCATGGACGATATTTATTGCTTGTGTTTGACGTGATATTATATGGTATGACGAATGGTTGGAAATAATTGTTTGTGGTTGATATTGTGGTTGAAAAATACCTTTATGGTTGAAAAATACCTTTGTGGCTGGAAAATACCCTCTTGTGGTTGAAACAAAATAGAATAGGATTGTGGAATTGAAAATAAAACATGCCGCCTGCGTGCGAACTAGATGCATGATCCCCATTGTCAAAAACCGCGAGGTTTTAAGGTAGAGAGAGGAGCCGTACTAGGGACGGTCCCGGGTTTAACTACCCTGCCGTTATGCTGCCGAAATTTTCTGAAATATTTATATGTTAGAACAATTTTCATTCATTGAAATAAATTACATATACTATATAGAATATTCATGTGTTGAGTTGCAATTCATTCGTTGAGTTGAAATTCATGTGTTGAATATTATTTGAATTTAAACAAATGGCTTTAGCAATAAAAATCACATTTATATATATATACAAACTATATAGAATATTCATGTGTTGAGTTGCAATTCATTCGTTGAGTTGAAGTTCATATGTTGAATATTATTTGAATTTAAACAAATGGCTTTAGCAATAAAAATCACATTTTTTATATATATACAAACTATATAGAATATTCATGTGTTGAGTTGCAATTCATTCGTTGAGTTGAAGTTCATGTGTTGAATATTATTTGAATTTAAACAAATGGCTTTAGCGATAAAAATCACATTTTTATATATATAGAAACTATATAGAATATTCATGTGTTGAGTTGCAATACATTCGTTGAGTTGAAATTCATGTGTTGAATATTATTTGAATTTAAACAAATGGCTTTAGCGATAAAAATCACATTTTTATATATATACAAACTATATAGAATATTCATGTGTTGAGTTGCAATTCATTCGTTGAGTTCAAATTCATGTGTTGAATATTATTTGAATTTAAACAAATGGCTTTAGCGATAAAAATCACATTTTTATATATATATATAAACTATATAGAATATTCATGTGTTGAGTTGCAATACATTCGTTGAGTTGAAATTCATGTGTTGAATATTATTTGAATTTAAACAAATGGCTTTAGCGATAAAAATCACATTTTTATATATATACAAACTATATAGAATATTCATGTGTTGAGTTGCAATTCATTCGTTGAGTTGAAATTCATGTGTTGAATATTATTTGAATTTAAACAAATGGCTTTAGTGATAAAAATCACATTTTTATATATATACAAACTATATAGAATATTCATGTGTTGAATTGCAATTCATTCGTTGAGTTGAAGTTCATGTGTTGAATGTTATCATCTTTTAAAAATAAATTGAATCGACAATGAAAACTATATTTTCATAGTGAATATGAAGTGTTAAAAATACACATGTGTCGAATAAATATTTTTGATGATAAAAATATTCCTTTTATCATGTATACGCTTAGTTAAAATTACCCATGTGTCAAATAAATATTTTTGATGATGAAAATATTTCTTTTATCATGTATACGCTTAGTTAAAAATACCCTGTGTCGAATAAATATTTTTGATGATGAAAATATTTCTTTTATCATGTATACGCTTAGTTAAAAATACCCACGTGTCGAATAAATATTTTTGATGATAAAAATATTTCTTTTATCATGTATACGCTTAGTTAAAAATACACATGTGTCGAATAAATATTTTTGATGATAAATATTTCTTTTATCAGGTATACGCTTAGTTAAAAATACACACGTGCTGAAATAAATAATAGTCTGCTAGAAATATTATTATTAGCTTTGTTCTGCATATATATACATGTGTTGAATAGGAAAAATGGATTAGCTGTAGAGTAAAGAAATTATTTGCGTGCCCGACAAATAGGTAAACCTTGATGAGTTGGCTGCGCAATTTTATTTATATATCAACTCCTGTGAATGCCATTGGATGCGGAGTGCTGGTTATTCTGTGTGAAATAATAAACGTCGCCATAGGATAGTAACAATTAATTTTGAACTACACTACATGGCATACTTCTTGATGATATGCATACTTCATCATATTCCACATAAGCAATTGGAGCTTGTGTGACGAGGTGGAAGATTTACCATATAAGCAAGAGGCTTGTATGGCGATGACTATGTACTACAGGTTGAACTGATGACTGATATGGACTATATAAATTATAACGATAAGTTGCCAGATTAATAAAAAACTCCACACGGGTCTGGAGTTGACAATAATCACGTCACTCTAGTTATTAGATACGGCACATGGACTATTTATTTCCACACGGAAACGGGGTGACGGGAATTTATTCTCTGGAGTGATTATCAGTACATGCTCCCCCGTGAACACCAAAATATATCACTATAAATATGTGAATGCTTTTTAGGATTTATTGGGTACCTAATACGGCCCAATAAATTTCCAAACCCCTCCCCGTACAAAGGAGGTTATGGCGAAAATTTTCGAAATCTTAAGGCGTTAGTGAAATATTTGAAGTAAAAACGAAGTTGAAAATATAGAATGAACTATAGTTGAAATTATAGGTTGAACTATATTTATATATATAAATATAAATATAATTAAAAGGAATAGAGGCCGTGCAGTTCGCGTTTCGGAATCGTAATTTGAAACGATTAGTACGAGAAATCCGACCATCGGATTTTCCCGAAACCGCAACCGCTGGGTTCGCCTTGGAAATATCTTTCCAACGGCACCAACCTCGTAAAAATCCAATGGCTGGATTGTCCGGAATGTTTAATTCAAATTAAGAGAAAAACAACGCCAGAATCATTTATATTTGTATATAAATATAAATATAATTAAATTTAATCGAATAACGACGCTGCAGTTCGAATTTTAAAACCGTAATTTCAAACGACTAGTGTGGAAGATCCGACCGTCGGATTCTCATGAAAATGGAACCATTGGGTTCGCTTTGGGAATATCTTCCCACTGATATAGACTTTGTAGAAATCCAACGGTTAGATTTCCCGATATGTGTAAAACAAATTAAGGGAAAACAGCGCCACGACACGACCTGAAACGTCGTTTAATTAAATATGGCCATTTTTAAATAAATAAAAATGGCGAAAAATTGTTATAAAATATTATAAGCAATATGGATTGAAAATAAACCAATTGGGCTTGAATTGTTTGATATTTGATGGTTGTATGTGTTTGACACGAAAATAACACTAAAGAACTGAAAGATGGATGTCGAATAATATAACCATATAATGAATCGATTTAAATTCTAATGACGTGAATTATTTGAAAAGGCCGAGCTAACCCTCATTTCAAATAATTTATCGAGCGATTCGAATTGGAAAATGCAAAGATGATTCATGACCGACGATCTTCGTACCGGTTGGATGGGCGCTACTGAGGTTCCTAACCGGAGTAGCTACCGGAAGGGGACGGAAGTAGTAGCCGTCTGAACGTATGTGTTGATTGTACGGATTTGCAAGGAATTTGACGCCTCCGGTTTCGTTCAGATCCAGGACGGACTTGTAAATGGACTGTGTGTCTGACATTGGATTTTGTTCTGTACTGATTGAGCTCTGTTAAATATATATCTGTCTGGCGGCAGAGAATTTATTCTTCTGCTTAACGCCCTTCTCTGAGACGTACGAGCTTAGAGGTTATATATCGATGGAAATCAATCGTATGGAGTGGACTGCCTATGTGGCATGCCAAGATGCTGTGATCAAGGCTTCTGTTGCAAAGCAAAGTCTTGTGGATGATGATCAAAGCAAGGTCTACGTGGCCTAGCTTTGTGTATTTCATAGATTCGCGAGCCTCACACCCCGGTATGAGTTAAAAACGGGATACGAACTACAGGGAGAGCACGACGTTTCTTTCTAGCTATGGTGGTGTCAGTGACTTACCAGCCCTGACATATATATCTACTTTTCACCTTTGTGGTTGTTGGAATGCGAGGCGCCTCGATTATAGGTCTGTAAGGACCGGGAAACGTGTGTTCAGGAATAAATAATCCTCAAACGTAAGAGAGGACCGGCCCTGAAGCATCCAGGGGTTGCCCAGAGTGTGTAGTCCCGAGGCATTTGCTAGAGTGTCTCGAAGCGGAGAGGAGCTTGCCCCTTGCCTCGACTCATGACGGAAATCCAATTTCCAATACGAAATAACTGACTTGATTGTAAAACTAGTATGGCGACATAGTATATGGTAGCTATGCCGCCTATGATTGATATTTATGATGCTATTCATTTTTGAAACATATATGCACTAGTAATAATATCAAATGATTTTTCTTTATACGTATCAAGCATATTTGGCTATTATAAGGTAAAACTCTATCCTCCGGCTTGCGTTGCATTGTGTGATGGGACCTGAGTCTTATAATGGCTTCATTCTTTCAAAAAGCATTGCATTGTTTTAAAAGAATTTACTTTTTTTTAAATGCACTAGCAATCACTGGAGTAAACCCGTTCCGCAAAAGTGGCGTGGTCCTATGATTTGCTATTACTGTTGTTTAACCGTTAAATAGATTCCTCATACCAGTCCCCATGACTGACTCGTTGTTTGTTTCACTTTGCAAACGCGGGTGCCCTTATTTTCACACGGGCAGCCTAGTACATAGGTGGCAGGTTGTTTTTGGCTCTGCACTGCTGCATAGAGTGCATTTTTGGCTCATGGCGAGGCTGACTTCACAGAGACGACTTTGACCTTTTCCGCCATTACTATACTTATGTTATGATTCCGCCACTGGCGATGCAGACTGATTTACTTTCCGTATTTCTCACTATATGCATATGTATTCCGCCTCTGGCGATGATGACTGATCACTTTCTTTTTTATTTACTAAGTTGTAACCCATGCTATGCTATTCTGATGTTATTACATGTTGTGATTCCGCTGTCATATCCATGTAAAATTATTCTATTTATTGTTTCTGCTATTATCTGTACTCTGCTATGATGATTAATGTGTTATATTCCAATGATTATCCTTAATACCGCCCCTCGGATTTTGGGATCGTCACAGTTGGTATCCGAGCTTTGGTTAACCTTAGTTCCGGGATCTAACACATTAAACACCTCGTCAGAATAGAATCAGTAGTGTTCTAATGCGAGTAGCTCATTAGAGATAGGATTAGCAATGTCCTAGAATGAGCTAAGCAGATTAGCAAAACAATTTGATCAGTACATCATCATTATCTTTCCTTGTATTCCCCTGCTTTATCATTTATGAAAATTATCAAATCTGTGAGCTTGACTCTTTTCTTTCTTATACAGTTCTCTTAGATGGCTACACGAGGAGAAGCATCTAGAGGAGGCCGTGGAGGCCGAGGAGATGCAGCAGGAGGACGGGGGAATATCCCCATAGTTGTGGAAGGCCCTATTGTTCAGCCACTAGCACCCGAAGACTTTGAGCCAAATAAAGTAGCAAAGAGGTACAGAAACCTTGGGGGAAAACCTTTTACTGGCACTAGCACAGTGACTGAGGCTATAGCTTGGTTGAAGACCTGTGAGAAAATCTTTGAAGGCATGGGTATGGGAACCAACAACAAAGCTCGACTTGGCATTTGGCTCCTTCAGGAGGAAGCAGAGCTGTGGTGGGATGCCATTACCTCAGAGGATGCAGCTGGTACTGTCAGAACTTGGGAGCAATTCAAAGTTATGTTCAATGAGAAGTTTGTACCTGAACAAGCTCTAGAGAGGATGCGAGAGCAGTTTGCTAATCTCCAGCAAGGAGATCTCTCTATTCAGGATTACCTAAATAAGTTCACCCAGTTGTCGCGCTATGCTCCAGAGCTGATTTTGACCAACAAAGCAAAGAACAAGAGATTCATATTTGGGCTGAAGCGCAAGTACCACGATAGAGCTATGAGCAACATCAAACTCTCCTTTTCATAATTAGTAGAGATGGCTTGCAATTACGAAGACATGGATGAGTGGCACGCTAGCCAAGACCGCGCCAAAAGCCAAGCTGGGAATAAGCGCAAGGCTTCAACCGATCAACCCGAATCTAGCATTACCGCGGCCGCTACTCAGAAACCTGCAAAGATCCCGAAAGGAAATTGCTACAACTGCGGGAAGCCAGGTCACTTTTCTAATGTATTCAAAGCTCCGAGGAAGCCAAAGGCAAATGACTCGGCCGAATGCTACAACTGCCATAAGAAGGGGCACTATAGCAGGAACTGTCCTCTGAAGCAGAATGCTCAAGTGGCTCATGTGTATGACGGGAAGACCCCGCCAGCTACCACCGATGGATCAGGTAAACCCGACGTCTTGGGAGGTACCCTTACTATTAAAAATATTCCTGTTTCTGTACTTTTTGATACTGGTGCATCACGTAGCTTCATTTCTGGTAACATTGTTCACAAGTTAAAATTGAAGCGAGGAAAACTTAAGGAACCAATTAAAGTTCGAAACCCGATAGGAGGTTCTGTTAGTCTCAGTTCATACTATAGAGTGCCTATCTCTTATTCTTGCTACAAGTTCCCTTTTAAAGTGATTGTCATGGACCTGTCCGAATTTGATATTATACTGGGGCTGGACTGGTTGACAAAATATAAGGCCGAAGTTAGATGTGCCGAACGAATCGTTAAAATCAAAACGAAGCTTGGACCTATATGTATACCATGCCATGGCTCAGCAATTAATAGAACAGAATTTTGGTCTTCTTTGGAAGTTATTCCCCCTTCATTAGAAAAGATACCGGTCGTTAAAAACTATGCGGATGTGTTTGAAGAAGTAGAAAACTTACCGCCGCAAAGATAAATTGAATTTAGGATAGATCTAATTCCTAACGCTCGACCAGTAGTGCATCCAATTAGAAGAATGGCCCCAAAAGCAAAAGAAGAGTTAAGTAGTCTAACCCGAGAATTGCTTTGGAAAGGTCTGATCAGACCGAGCTTTTCAGCGTGGGGAGCAGCAGTAGTATTTGTTCCGAAATCAGACGGTACTTTAAGACTTTGCGTTGATTACCGGGATCTCAATAAGCAGACACTGAAGAACAAATATCCCTTGCCCCGAATAGATGATCTGTTAGATCAATTAAATGGAGCAACAGTATTCTCCAAAATGGACCTAGCTACAGGTTTCCACCAAATACGTATAGCCGAAGACTGTGTTCCTTTGACAGCCTTCAGGGGTCCCGATTTATTCTACGAATGGTTAGTAATGCCATTCGGCTTGTGTAACTCTCCGGCATACATCGTTGATCTCATGAACAGAGTGTTCCGTGGTGTGTTGAATAAATTTGTTCTAGTCTTCATCGATGACATTTTAATCTACTCTAAGTCGGAAGACGAACATGCAAAAAATTTAGAACAAGTGTTGAAAATTCTCAGGAGAAATGTCTTGAAAGCTAAATTTTCTAAGTGTGTCTTCTGGCAGAATGAAGTTAAATTCCTAGGCCATGTCATATCAAAAGAAGGAATTGCTATAGACCCAAGCAAAATTACAGCGATTCAGAACTGGAAACAACCTACTACTCCCACAGAAGTTCGAAGTATCCTTGGATTGGCTAGTTACTATCGGAAGTTCGTTCAGGATTTTTCAAAGATATCAGGAGTTTTGAAAAAGCTTACAAAGAAGCATGAGAAATTCAAATGGACTCCCGAATGTGAAGAAGCTTTCCAGGAGCTGAAACTGAAATTGACAACTGCTCCAGTATTGACCATAATAGAAGGTAATCAAGACTTGACTGTATGGACAGATGCTTCTATTAGAGGGCTAGGTGCAGTGTTAATGCAAAAAGGCCAAGTGATCGCTTATGCCAGCCGTCAACTAAAGCCGCATGAAAGAAACTATGCAACTCATGATCTTGAGTTATTAGCCATCGTGTTCGCTTTAAGAATCTAGAGGCATTATTTGCTGGGCGAGAAGTTTGAACTATACACCGATCATCAATCCTTGAAATATCTGTTCACTCAGAAAGATCTAAATTTGAGACAACAGCGTTGGTTAGAATTCCTTGCAGCATACGATTTTGAAATTCTATACACTCCAGGGAAAGCCAATGTTGTAGCGGATGCGCTCAGCAGAAAGAATGAAATCATCGCCAGCTTTGTCATCACGTCTTCACTAATAGACAGGATCTCGACCCTTCAGAAAGACGATGAATTTATTCAAAGAATCAGTTAGAGAGTCAAAGGAGGTGAATCCACAAGTTTTCGACTCGATGACAAAGGAGTTCTAAGATTAAAGGGCAGAATTTGCATCCCAAACCTTCCCGAGCTCCGAAGAGAAATACTTGATGAGTGCCACAAATCCAAATTAAGTATCCATCCCGGTGTGAGCAAAATGTATAACGATATCAAACGCACATTCTGGTGGAGGTCAATGAAAAGAGATATCTCATTATATGTTAGCAGATGCCCCACTTGTCAGCTAGTTAAGAGTGATCAGCAGAAATTGGCTGGATTATTACAACCATTAGAAATTCCAGGATGGAAGTGGGAACAAATTTCGATGGATTTCATCGATGGCTTGCCTCGAACTAAGAAAGGAAACAATAGTATATGGGTAATCGTAGATCGCTTCACGAAGACTGCCCATTTCATACCTGTCCGATCCAACAGAACGGCTCAAAGTCTAGCACGGATTTACTTCAAAGAAATAGTTAAACTACATGGAGTATCGCTCAATATAGTCAGTGATAGAGATCCCCTATTTACTAGCAAATTCTGGGAAGCATTCCAAGAAGAATTGGGAACCAAATTGAATCTAAGCACCGCTTATCACCCTCAGACAGATGGCCAAACTGAGCGGGTGAATAGAATTCTAAAAGATTTACTGCGGGCTTGCGTTATCGATTTTGGAGGCTCATGGGAAGATCACATACATCTAGCAGAATTCTCTTACAACAATAGCTATCAAGCAAATTTGGGAATGTCTCCATTTGAAGCATTATACGGTAGACCGTGCAGATCTCCCGCATGTTGGGTAGAACCTGGCAACAAACTTGTGTTGGGGCCCGATATGATTCAAGAAGCATCGGATAAGGTCGATTTCATTAAGAAGCGATTAAAAACCGCGTAGAGCCGACATAAAAGTTATGCTGATGCGAGAAGAAGGGATATATCGTTTGCTGTTGGCGATTATGTTTATTTAAGAGTTTCTCCAATGCGAGGAGTAATCAGATTTGGCAAGACTGGGAAGTTGGCACCGAGATTTATTGGTCCCTTTCCTATACTTGAACGGATTGGAACTCTTGCATATTGGGTTTCATTACCTAATTGGTTGCCTGGTATACATGATGTGTTCCACGTATCTCAACTCAGAAAACATGTTCATGATCCAGATCTTATTGTGGAAGAAGCAACGCAACATGATATTGACATAACTCCAGAATTAACACTCAAGAGAGAGCCATTAAAGATAGTTGGAAAAGAAACTAGAGAGCTAAGGAGGAAAAAGATTCATCTAGTCAAAGTGCAGTGGAGTAGTGATCCTGGAGACTGTACTTGGGAGACTAAGGAAAGCATTAAACAAGCCTATCCAAAATGCACAGTGGACATCTCTGACTAACTCCGGTGCAAGGTACCTTTACAATACTTTGCATTTACATTTTATTTCCTGCTTAGCTGTTATTTCCTTTTCGAGGACGAAAAGTTTTAAGTGGGGGAGATTGTAATAACCCGGAAAAAGTGAACCAGTTTAAAATTTTTAAATGTGGTTATTACCAAGAAATTTGAATAGTTGAAATAGCCTATTTCGATAAAATATAGAATTTGGTATGGTATTGCAGTTTGAAATTTTGAATACAAACTTTGTCTGGCTGTACCGAGTGGAAAATATAACGGATTTTGACGAAACTGAAAATATTTAAATCTGTTTATCAATACCTTTCTAACGAATCTGAAAAATCGAAATTTCATAACGGAAATCAAAAGTTATGGCCAAATGAATTTTCAGAAAGGTCGCTATATAGTATATATAGCCCTTGAAAATTGAGATTTTGCATACGACCTCGGAATTCGACGAAACCACTTTTGTTGGGTCCGGGATGTCAAATTATTGCTAAGTTTCAAATTTCATAATTTTTGAAGCTAGTATGTGAGCGGGGCAAAAGATAATGTGTTTGGTCAAATTCTGTTAAAATGGGTCGACCTAAAAATGGTCGTTTTTCAAACGAGCTCAGAATTCGACGAAACTAGTTTTGTTAGGAACGTATCGTCAAAACAAAGCTAGATTTATTTTTCTGGAATTTTTCGATTCAGTTTGTGGCCCTGGCAAATTGAAATGTACGTTTAAAATTAAATATCGAATGTTTTATATTTTAATTTGAAAAATAACTGACTGTAACAGTCGAAATGGCCAACGAAGCATATCCCATTGTGTCCGGAATGGGGGTATTTAGCTAGGGGCGACAGTCGTTGGGTTTAAAAAGGAGTCCGTTTGCAAAAACACTATTTAAAATTTCCTATAAAGCATGGACCAACAGGAATTTTTCTCTAAAAAAAATAAAAAAAAAATCCAAAACCCTAGCCGCCAGAGACGATTTGGACGACGTAGGGTGCTCGAATCTTCTCGTTAACATTGCCGCCGCCTCAGGCGATTTCGCCGCCGCCGCCTGTTGAAACATCTGACCGCCTTCGCCTCCTCTCCACATCCGACCAACCCACGCCTCCTCTCATCGATCGTCGACGTCGGAAATCGACCAGAAAGTCGCGCCTTTTAGAGCGCCGCCGCGACCTCCACAAGCCACCGAACCCATCGCCACCACCGCCAATCTGGAGGTGGTTCGTAGCTCTTTGACGCAGCGTGGTCTGATCGAAGCATCGAGGTACGGATTGGCTTAAAAATTGTGACCTAGTTTCGAAGTTTTAAAAACTTTTCTGATGTAAAATTCTGAAATGAAAATAACACTTTTAAGTGTTGCAAAACTTTGAAAAATAATATCTTTTTCGTTCTTTAACGAAATTTGATGAAACAAGAGACACCGTGACCGCAAGGAGGCTCTCCACATTCTAGAAGAAGCCGCGGATTTTTCTGACCTTCCTACATTTTTAGCACTGCAATAACCAATGTGAGGAATCTAAATTATTTGTGTGAATGAAATCGTGTTGTATAAATTATATAAGCGAAGTGTAAATTATATACGCATTATATACCTCATGTACATGTGTTGTATAAGTTATATTAGCGATGTATAAATTATACAAGCGTTGAATGAAACATATATGCTTTGAATTGTGATGAAATACAAGTGAATTATTATATTATATTATATATATATGTATACTCCCCTCGTCCACAGACCATGGACGATATTTATTGCTTGTGTTTGACGTGATATTATATGGTATGACGAATGGTTGGAAATAATTGTTTGTGGTTGATATTGTGGTTGAAAAATACCTTTATGGTTGAAAGATACCTTTGTGGCTGGAAAATACCCTCTTGTGGTTGAAACAAAATAGAATAGGATTGTGGAATTGAAAATAAAACATGTCGCCTGCGTGCGAACTAGATGCATGATCCCCATTGTCAAAAACCGCGAGGTTTTAAGGTAGAGCGAGGAGCCGTACTAGGGACGGTCCCGGTTTTAACTACCCTGCCGTTATGCTGCCGAAATTTTCTAAAATATTTACATGTTAGAATAATTTTCATTCATTGAAATAAATTACATATACTATATAGAATATTCATGTGTTGAGTTGCAATTCATTCGTTGAGTTGAAATTCATGTGTTGAATATTATTTGAATTTAAACAAATGGCTTTAGCAATAAAAATCACATTTTTATATATATACAAACTATATAGAATATTCATGTGTTGAGTTGCAATTCATTTGTTAAGTTGAAGTTCATGTGTTGAATATTATTTGAATTTAAACAAATGGCTTTAGCAATAAAAATCACATTTTTTATATTTATACAAACTATATAGAATATTCATGTGTTGAGTTGCAATTCATTCGTTGAGTTGAAGTTCATGTGTTGAATATTATTTGAATTTAAACAAATGGCTTTAGTGATAAAAATCACATTTTTATATATATACGAACTATATAGAATATTCATGTGTTGAGTTGCAATTCATTCGTTGAGTTGAAATTCATGTGTTGAATATTATTTGAATTTAAACAAATGGCTTTAGCGATAAAAATCACATTTTTATATATATACAAACTATATAGAATATTCATGTGTTGAGTTGCAATTCATTCGTTGAGTTGAAATTCATGTGTTGAATATTATTTGAATTTATACAAATGGCTTTAGCGATAAAAATCACATTTTTATATATATACAAACTATATAGAATATTCATGTGTTGAATTGCAATTCATTCGTTGAGTTGAAGTTCATGTGTTGAATGTTATCATCTTTTAAAAATAAAATGATTCGACAATGAAAACTATATTTTCATTGTGAATATGAAGTGTTAAAAATACACATGTGTCGAATAAATATTTTTGATGATAAAAATATTCCTTTTATCATGTATACGCTTAGTTAAAAATACCCATGTGTCGAATAAATATTTTTGATGATGAAAATATTTCTTTTATCATGTATACGCTTAGTTAAAAATACCCATGTGTCGAATAAATATTTTTGATGATGAAAATATTTCTTTTATCATGTATACGCTTAGTTAAAAATACCCACGTGTCGAATAAATATTTTTGATGATAAAAATATTTCTTTTATCATGTATACGCTTAGTTAAAAATACACATGTGTCGAATAAATATTTTTGATGATAAAAATATTTCTTTTATCAGGTATACGCTTAGTTAAAAATACACACGTGCTGAAATAAATAATAGTCTGCTAGAAATATTATTATTAGCTTTGTTCTGCATATATATACATGTGTTGAACATGAAAAATGGATTAGCTGTAGAGTAAAGAAATTATTTGCGTGCCCGACAAATAGGTAAACCTTGATGAGTTGGCTGTGCAATTTTATTTATATATAAACTCCTGTGAATGCCATTGGATGCGGAGTGCTGGTTATTCTGTGTGAAATAATAAACGTCGCCATAGGATAGTAACAATTAATTTTGAACTACACTACATGGCATACTTCTTGATGATAGGCATACTTCATCATATTCCACATAAGCAATTGGAGCTTGTGTGACGAGGTGGAAGATTTACCATATAAGCAAGAGGCTTGTATGGCGATGACTATGTACTACAGGTTGAACTGATGACTGATATGGACTATATAAATTATAACGATAAATTGCCATATTAATAAAAAAAACCCACACGGGTCTGGAGTTGACAATAATCACGTCGCTCTAGTTATTAGATACGGCACATGGACTATTTATTAGCACACGGAAACGGGGTGACGGGAATTTATTCTCTGGAGTGATTATCAGTACATGCTCCCCCGTGAACACCAAAATATATCACTATAAATATGTCAATGCTTTTTAGGATTTATTGGGTACCTAATACGGCCCAATAAATTTCCAAACCCCTCCCCGTACAAAGGAGGTTATGGCGAAATTTTTCGAAATCTTAATGCGTTAGTGAAATATTTGAAGTAAAAACGAAGTTGAAAATATAGAATGAACTATAGTTGAAATTATAGATTGAACTATATTTATATATAAAAATATAAATATAATTAAAAGGAATAGAGGCCGTGCAGTTCGCGTTTCGGAATCGTAATTTGAAACGATTAGTACGAGAAATCCGACCATCGGATTTTCCCGAAACCGCAACCGCTGGGTTCGCCTTGGAAATATCTTTTAAACGACACCAACCTCGTAAAAATCCAACGGTTGGATTGTCCGGAATGTTTAATTCAAATTAAGAGAAAAACAACACCAGAATCGTTTATATTTATATATAAATATAATTAAATTTAATCGAATAACAACGCTGCAGTTCGAATTTTAAAACCGTAACTTCCAACGACTAATGTGGAAGATCCGACCGTCGGATTCTCACGAAACTGGAACCGTTGGGTTCGCTTTGGGAATATCTTCCCACTGATATAGACTTTGTAGAAATCCAACGGTTAGATTTCCCGATATGTGTAAAACAAATTAAGGGAAAAACAGCGCCAGCGCCACGACACGACATGAAACGTCGTTTAATTAAATATGGCCATTTTTAAATTAATAAAAATGGCGAAAAATTGTTATAAAATATTATAAGCAATATGGATTGAAAATAATCCAATTGGGCTTGAAATGTTTGATATTTGATGGTTGTATGTGTTTGACACGAAAATAACACTAAAGAACTGAAAGATGGATGTCGAATAATATAACCATATAATGAATCGATTTAAATTCTAATGACGTGAATTATTTGAAAAGGCCGAGCTAACCCTCATTTCAAATAATTTATCGAGCGATTCGAATTGGAAAATGCAAAGACGATTCAAGGCCGACGATCTTCGTATCGGTTGGATGGGCGCTACTGAGGTTCCTAACCGGAGTAGCTACCAGAAGGGGACGGAAGTAGTAGCCGTCTGAACGTATGTGTTGATTGTACGGATTTGCGAGGAATTTGACGCCTCCGGTTTCGTTCAGACCCAGGACGGACTTGTAAATGGACTATGTGTCTGACATTGGATTTTGTTCTGTACTGATTGAGCTCTGTTAAATATATATCTGTCTGGAGGCGGAGAATTTATTCTTCTGCTTAACGCCCTTCTTTGAGACGTACGAGCTTAGAGGTTATATATCGATGGAAATCAATCGTATGGAGTGGACTGCCTATGTGGCATGCCAAGATGCTGTGATCAAGGCTTCTGTTGCAAAGCAAAGTCTTGTGGATGATGATCAAAGCAAGGTCTACGTGGCCTAGCATTGTGTATTTCGTAGATTCGCGAGCCTCACACCCCGGTATGAGTTAAAAATGGGATACGAACTGCAGGGAGAGCACGACGTTTCTTTCTAGCTATGGTGGCGTTAGTGACTTACCAGCCCTGACATATATATCTACTTTTCACCTTTGTGGTTGTTGGAATGCGAGGCGCCTCGATTATAGGTCTATAAGGACCGGGAAACGTGTGTTCAGGAATAAATAATCCTCAAACGTAAGAGAGGACCGGCCCTGAAGCATCCAGGGGTTGCCCAGAGTGTGTAGTCCCGAGGCATTTGCTAGAGTGTCTCGAAGCGGAGAGGAGCTTGCCCCTTGCCTCGACTCATGACGGAAATCCAATTTCCAATACGAAATAACGGACTTGATTGTAAAACTAGTGTTGCGACATAGTATATGGTAGCTATGCCGCCTATGATTGATATTTATGATGCTATTCATTTTTGAAACATATATGCACTAGTAATAATATCAAATGATTTTTCTTTATACGTATCAAGCATATTTGGCTATTATAAGGTAAAACTGTATCCTCCGGCTTGCGTTGCATTGTGTGATGGGACCTGAGTCTTATAATGGCTTCATTCTTTCAAAAAGCATTGCGTTGTTTTAAAATAATTTACTTTGTTTTAAATGAACTAGCAATCACTGGAGTAAACCCGTTCCGCGAAAGTGGCGTGGTCCTATGATTTTCTATTACCGTTGTTTAACTGTTAAATAGATTCCTCATACCAGTCCCCATGACTGACTCGTTGTTTGTTTCACTTTGCAAAAGCGGGTGCCATTATTTTCACACGGGCAGCCTAGTACACATGTGACAGGTTGTTTTTGGCTCTGCACTGCTGCATAGAGTGCATTTTTGGCTCATGGCGAGGCTGACTTCACAGAGACGACTTTGACCTTTTCCGCCGTTACTATACTTATGTTATGATTCCGTCACTGGCGATGCAGACTGATTTACTTTCCGTATTTCTCACTATATGTATATGTATTCCGCCTCTGGCGATGATGAGTGATCACTTTCCTTTTTATTTACTAAGTTGTAACCCACACTATGCTATTGTGATGTTATTACATGTTGTGATTCTGCTGTCATATCCATGTAAAATTATTCTATTTATTGTTTCTGCTATTATCTGTACTCTACTATGATGATTAATGTGTTATATTCCAATGATTATCCTTAATACCGCCCCTAGGATTTTGGGATCGTCACGATTCACAAAATCAAAAACCAAGACTACCGTTCCTCTTCTCTTCGCGATCTCCACTAACCTCCGTCACCCTCCTCATTGTCGCCATAGTCACCCTCCCCATGTACAGTATCGAACTGTACCATGATCGTGTTGGAAAATGGAGCTTTGATGACAACAACCTTATTTCAATTATCATTGATTATAAAATATACATTAACATCTTTATTTAGAAAATATATATATATATATGTAGAATTTGTATACAGGAATTAATATTGAAGACTATATAGTTTAAGAGCTTTTAGAGATTCAGAATTCAAAGTAGATTCAAGACTCATGAGTAATCAAGATTTCAAGAATAATATATTTATAGAGTCTAGATTTTGTAAGACTCCAAATAGCACTCCAGGTTCAAATTCAAACTCAAGTTCAAATTCTGATTTTCAAATTCTATCTTCAATCTTCTCTAATTTTTGTTTTCTTTTTATCCTCAATCTTATCTATTTTGTTTTCTATTTAATTCTGTTTTCATTCTTTTTTTATTTTCAAATTAAGTTTTATATATATACTTTATTTATATTTTATATAGTTTAAAACCTTATGATTTTATAAATATATTTATATAGTCCAAAAAAATATATTTTCATATGTTTATCTATCATATAATATTGATTTACAACTTTAGAACTTTATTCAAGAATTCCCAGAATTAATTTTATATCAAATTACTTGAAAAATGCTTTGAAAATAAAATTTACACATGGCTATGTCGACATAACAAAATATGTATGTTGACATATAACAGCTATTTTTCTAAATTTGAAGGGAAGTGGCTTTTTATTATTTGAAACGCTTCTGAACCGTCGCAACCCTTCATACCCTCTAAAAAGAGGTTAAAACCGAATTTTCTAACATCTCTTCTTCTGTATCTTCATCCTCTTTCATCCTACCATTATTCTTAATCATTTTTACGGTTTTTATACTTATACTCTGCTGAATTCACTTCTAAATTAATAAAACTTTGTCTCTTCACACTCTCTACTCTCTGAATCAAGTGCTATCGAAGAGCTATAGGGCTGTTTATTAGTTGGATGGGTTGAATAAACCTTGATGTGAGTCAAAGAGGAATCGGTGTAGAAATCGTGCTATTACATCAATTAATACATTCGAAATATACGATTAAATAGAAACAAAGATGTGGGTCTACAGAAATAAAATATAGGTAAATATACTTACTGTTGTAGTTACGTCAAATATGTAGACATTACCCATGGTTGTCTAGCTTTATGATGGAAGCAGTGATAATAAAAGATTAACAAAATATATACGTTCGCAGTTCTTCCAAGTTTGTAGTCGAAACAGCCAAATATATTTTGCAATATATTACTTGTCCATGAAGATGCAGTTGTAAAACTACATGTTGCCTAATTATCCAGACCGAGAATTTGCAAAATATATGCATGGACTGTTGTCTACCCCAAGTATTCTTTAGTTTTATTTTTGTTCTTAGCTCCTTGTGTTTATTATATAGAGTAAAGAGTTTTGTTCAATAATTATTTATGTTTAAAGCCCATATCTTTTACTTGTTGTCTACTACAAGTATTCTTTAGTTTTATTTTTGTTCTTAGCTCCTCATATTTATTATATTGACTAAAGAGTTTTATTCAATAATTATTTATGTTTAAAGCCCCTATATTTTACTTCACTCTATTCGCCTGCTATTCTAATGCTAATATTAATACTCCACACCTTATTTTATTTTGATTATTTGAAATATAATAAGTTTTCATAAAAACTTAAACCTGATAATCTATTCTCACCATCAATTCACAAAGTTTACGGCGCTTCTAAAGATACCATTTTGCACCGGTAAAAATGAACGTCCTGAAAACTCAACAATATTAGTTCATTTGTTCTATTTTGTAACGACCCAGAAAATCTGAACCAATTTAAAAATTTTAAATTGGCTAAAGTAATGGATTTTTAATATTTAAAATAAATATTTTAAATAATAGCAATAAAAACTGAGTTTGAATCGACAATTGAAAATGAATATAACTAATTATAATTATAAATAAGGCCTGAAATTGCGCTGTAGTTTCAAAAATTGAATTCAAACTTTGTCGGACTATACCGGGTGCAAAACAAAACGGATTTGAGTGAAACCAAAAATATTTAAATCTGTTAGTGAATACCTTTCTAACGAATCTGAAAAATCGAATTTTCATAACGGAAAGCAAAAGTTATGGCCAAATGAATTTTCAGAAAGGTCGCTATGGAATTTATATAGCCCGTGAAATTGGCCATTTTGTATACAACCTCAGAATTCGACGAAACCACTTTTGTTGGATCCGGGATGTGAAGTTATTGCTAGGTTTCAAATTTCATAATTTTTGAAGCTAGTATGTGAGCGTGGTAAGGGAAAATGTGTTTAGGTCAATTATAGTTAAATTGGATCGACCAGAAATGGGCCTTTTTGCAAACGGTCTCAGAATTCGACGAAACTAGTTTTGTTGGGACCGTATCGTCAAAACATAGCTAGATTTATTTTTTTGGAATTTTTCCGAATCAGTTTGTGGCCCTAGTAAATTGAAATGTACGTTCAAATTAAATATTGAATGTTTTATACTTCAATCTGAAGGAAAACTGGCTGAAACAGTCGAATGGGCCTACGAAACATATTCCATTGTGTCCGGAATGGGGGAAAACGCTAGGGGTGATAGTTGTTGTGTGTAGATGGGTGGTCGCGTCAGGAAAACCCCTTATAAAACCCATCGGCCAATCAAAATTTTTATAAAAAAAATCCTTTAATTTTCTCTCTCCCCGATATCGATTCACGGCGGAAATAGCACGCCACCTTCTCTCCTCGATTCCTCCTTCCAGGCTCAGTAAAATCAAGTGCTCCAGTTAGGGATTTTGAAGAGCTCGAGACGAGCTTCAAATCCATACCTGGTTTCGATTTTTTCGTGGAGTATTTCGTTCGTTTGCAGCCTCCAAAGTCGAGACGTTCACCGCCGCCTCGCTCCTCCGATCTGCCATCGCAGGGGGCCCACCAGGCGTCGATCGTTGCGCCTCTCCAAAGACTAGAGGGTGGTGCTGGCCGATCATTTCAAAGTGCAACGGATTGGGAAGGAAATCGAAACCTAGTTTCGAAGGTATTGCTGAAGGTATCGGCCATTTGATTTTAAAATTGTTTTAACACTTTAAAACCGTCGCGAATATTGATTTTTCAATAAAAATCATATCTTTTTCGTTTCTTAACGAAATTCGATGAAACAGGAAACATTGTGATCGTGTGGACGTCTTCTACATTTTAGAAGAGACCACATATTTTTCTGAGCCTTCTGCTATTTTTGGTGGAGTGGAACACAATGTGAGATTTCTAATTTATAAACAATATGGAAAACGACGATGTATAAATTATATAGTCGATGTATGAGTTATATAAGCGTTGTACACCTCATGTATAAGCGTTGTATAAGTTGAACGTTCGATGTATAAGTTATATATGCGTTATAAAAATTATATATGTGTTGAAATAGAAGTGAATTGCTATATATATATATATATATATACGCCCCTCGTCCACAAACCATGGACGATATTTATTGGTTGTGATTGGTGTGAAAATTGATTGATAGCGAATGGTTGTTTGGGATTGGTTGTGGTTGATATTGATTGATTGTGGTAGAAAAATACCCATTTGTGGTTGAGAAATATTTGTTTGAAACCACATAGGATTAGATTGTGGAAATGAAATAAATATATACATGCCGCCTGCGTGCGCACTAGATGCATGATTCCCATTGTCAAAAACCGCGAGGTTTTAAGGTAGAGCGAGGAGCCGTACTAGGGACGGTCCCGGTTTTAACTACCCTGCCGTTATGCTGCCGAAATTTTGAATAATATTCATGTGTTTGAATTATTTTCATTTGTCGAAAACTATATTTATTCGTTGAATAGAAAACCTTCATGTGTTGAATTGATATTCATTTGTTGATTAGAAATTCATGTGTTGAATGGTTTTTTTTTTTTTAGATATAAAAATCACATTTTTATCTATATATAGAAACTATAGAAAACCTTCATGTGTTGAATTGATATTCATTCGTTGATTAGAAATTCATGTGTTGAATGGTATTCGTGTTTTAAATATAAAAATCACATTTTTATCTATATATAGAAACTATAGAAAACCTTCATGTGTTGAATTGATATTCATTCGTTGATTAGAAATTCATGTGTTGAATGGTATTTGTGTTTTAAATATAAAAATCACATTTTTATCTATATATAGAAACTATAGAAAACCTTCATGTGTTGAATCGATATTCATTCGTTGAATTGAAATTCATGTGTTGAATGGTATTCATATTTTGAAATAAATTGTTTCACAATAAAAATCACCTTTTATCAACTATATGGACTATGTAAGATAATCTCGTTTTAAAAGAAATTGTTTTATAGTAAAAATCCTATGTTTATTACCTATATAAACTATATAAAATAATAGTGTTTTGAAATGAATTGTTTTACAATAAAAATCACATTTTTATTATATAAACGAATTGTTAAAAATAGTGAAGTGTTGAAATAGAATACAGTTAGATAAAAATAGCATTTTTATCAAATGTATGAAAAGAATGTAGCTTTGAAATTGAAGAATCGATATATATATATATATATATATATATATATATATATATAAATTGAATTAAAATATATCGAATAACGACGCTGCAGTTCGTATTTTGAAACCGTGATTTCAAACGATTAGTACGGGAGATCCGACCATCGGATTTTCCTGAAATCGCAATCGTTGGGTTCGCTTTGGAAAAATCTTTCCAACGACACCAACTTTTTAAAAATCCAACGGTTGGATTGTCTGGAATGTTTAATTCAAATCTGAAGAAAAACAGCGCCAGAAACGATTATATATATATATATATACATATATAATTATATTTAATCGAATAACGACGCTGCAGTTCGTATTTCGAAATCAAAACTTCAAACGATTGTACCGGGAGATCCGACCGTCGAATTTTCCCGAAACTGGAACCGTTGGATTCGTTTTGAAAAGATCTTTCTAATGATGTAAATTTTGTGAAGATCCAACGGTTAGATTTTCAGATATGTGTAAATCAAAACTGAAGAAAAACAGCGCCACGGTCGCGTTATGGCCCGAAGTGTCGTTTTGAATAAATTGGCTATTTTAAAATAAATAAAAATAGCGATAAATCGTTATAAAATATCATAAACGATATGGAATAGAAATAAACTGAATTTGCTTGATTTGTGTGGTATTTGATGGTTGAATGTGTTTGGTGTGAAAATTATATTAAAGAACAAAATTGGTATTGTCGAATGATTTAACCATTGAAATAAATTGATTTGAAATTCTAAATATACGTGAATTATTTGAAAAGGCCGAGTTAGATCTCATTTCAAATAATTGACCGACGATTGAAAGTCGAAGATGAAGACGGAGGTCGAAGACCGGAGATCTTCGCCTCGTTTGGATGGTAACCGAGGTCTTGATTGGGAGACATCCCGAAGTATGGATAATGAGTGGTGACCGTCCAGACGTACCTGGTGATCGAAGGGTTTGCGAGGTATTTAGTGCCTCTGGTTTCGTTCAGACCAAGAACGGACTTGTAGATGGACTGTGTGTCTGACATTGGATTTTATTCTGTGTTGATTGATCTCTATTAAATATACATCTGTTTGGCGGCGGAGAATTTATTCTTTTGCTTAACGCCCTTCTCTGAAACGCTCGAGCTCAGAGGTTGTATATCGATGGACATCAGTCGCATGACATGAATTGCCTGTGTGTGTAACGACCCGTATTCTACGCCTCAAAGGATCGTAGGATATTTATTTCTTTCACATACGAAGTCGTATAGTCATGTAACTTTGGGAGACGACTATTGGGGTCATTTCCCATGTTCATGATTTTTCCCGATTTTTAAATGACCATTTTACCCCTAGTTGGCACTGTTTTGTCCATAACTTTTGATTGAAAAGGAATTTTGATCTGAAACTACTTCCATTGGCTCCGGATGATGGTTTCTCTTTCCGTAGAGTGGTCACATTAGCCAAACGGACTCACCGTTTGGGAGATATGGCTGAAACAAGTTTCAGATAGTGAAAAACAGCTTAATTGGGCTTAACCGGGTGTTTAACAGCTAGGCCCAAAGGGGAATTTCGGGATTAGGAGTTTAAAAGGGCTGTTAGGGTTTGGAGAATACCTTTTTCTCATTTTTCAGCCGTCACTATTCATTCCTCTTAACCTAGCCATGGCCTCCACCCTCTAAATCTCTTCAAAACACCTCTTAATCACTTTCTAATTGAAGATTAGGCTTAGCAAACATCAAATCAAGGAGTATTAGCACGAGAACCGAGGTAGAGCTGCTGTGTAAGATTGGGAACAACGCCAAATCAGAGAATATTTCAGTTTTGGGGTTTTAGCTGTGGCAAAGGTGAGTGATTAGCTTGCTTTTTCACTAGTTATGGCTAGTTAGAGTAATTAGCGAAAATTAGCGAAATTATGGCTCAGAAAAATCTAGAAAAATTTCTAAAATTCTAAAACACTACTTTATGCCTCTGATATGAATTTGGGTTGATTTCGACTAATTTTGTTAATCCCGGAATTTAGGGGATTAAGGGGTAATTAGCGAAATTATGCACCATAAAAATATGAAAAAATATGCAGAAATTCTAGAATATTATTTCAGGCCTATGACAGAAAATTGGGTTAATTTGGATATGTTTTACTAATTATATCATTAGTTATGCTTAAATGTGATTAAGGGGAAAATAAGTGGTTTTGGGCACGTTTGATCCATTTTGACATATAAATTCATCGTTTTGGTGTTTGAGGTTAGTTTGCTATGTTGTTATGACTATTTGACATGATTTGTGATTGATTAGAATAGTTAGATTTGCCCAAAATGTCGTCGAACGGCGTAAACAAGTTGCTGGAAAAAGTTGCAGAAAGTTGTGCAGGGCTTCGGATCGGATAGGATAAGGGCTCGGATCGGATATGTGAACTGGGCAAGAAAACCCGACCCGAACTGGAGTTTGGCACATAGGAGGCTTGGCAAAAAGGAAGGCCGTTTACTTAGAGTTGGAGTGGACAATGGGGATCGGATCGGAAGAATAATGGAGGCCAGATCGGATCGACTCAAGAATGGGAGGCTACGACTGGAGTAAGGCAAAGGGAGCGGATCGGATCGGAGTAGATGGAAAACGAGGGAGCTGATCGGAGAAAACTGGAAGGAAGACAGCAACCTGACCCGACCAGGAGGAGGACACCAACCCGACCCGAAGTGGAGTACCCGACCCGAACCGAATGGAAAGATGACTACCGAACCGAACCGACGAGGGTGATGACTACCGAATCGAACCGAATTCTAGGACTGTTACTGCGCGACAACTCTTCTGAAGACCCACTCCAATTCGACCAAAACCGAGATGCAAAGGAAGTCCAAATGAGAAGTTAGAGCTCAAGATTCAGAGGGAAATCAACGAGTTCGCTTCATGGTTGGGCTTTGCTGCGGGACGCGTGCCAAGGGGTTATCGACGTCTATAGCTTTGGACCACTATGGTAGGAGGTACGAAGGCGGATTCAGGGCCATTATGGCATCGGTAGAACAAAGGGCTACAACCAATGAAGTGGGTCGTTGAAATGTTTTGTCATGACTCCATATGTTTAGCTTGGTCATAGCAGGGTTTCTACAAGTCGGGATTCGTCGTTACCTCAATTTGTCTAGTGTTCCAAGGTGGTAGATGTCGTACGCTTTATGCACTGAGTGAGAGATGTGAGGATGGTTGCTATGGATGGTTCGTTTTCTATCATTATGACATACACACCCCACCCCCGTATTCTTACACTATTTATTATGGCACCTTAGAGTATTGTACGGTATGTGGTACTAACTCTTTGGTTGCAGGTCCAGGTTCAGGTATGGTTTAGTATACCTGTTATTATTCTGTTTAGATGCTTATCGCTCATACCAGGCTTTATGTCTGACCCAGAGTTTTATGTCTCCTCTTATTACTCTGGGTGCTCACATGAGCAGACTAGAGACAGGTTAGCTGGTGATGCACGGGTAGATGATCCGGAGACGAGCAGGAGGCTTCCACGTAATATATATATATATATAGTATTCTCCCTGTGTTGTTGAAGATCACTGCTTGGGCATTGGTGGTGCATCTTCTACTTTAGCTTTCTTTTGTTTAGAGACAGTAAATTTGGAAAATTGTAATAAGCTGTATTTGGATTTCCGCTGCTCTGACGTTGATGTTGGTTTTAGTTATCAGCTTATACACTGTCTCACCTGTTTTATGTCAAGTATTTTGTTATTATACTGTATTCCATGCGCTGTGAGACATTCTACAGTATCCTTGATTAGTTCATTCCCTTCTTTCCTTTCTTCTGACGACCGTCCCGTGCTAGTCGGGCATGTGTACAGCGCACTTTCGGAGGAAATGCAGACTGGTGCGGGGCGGGCCGTCACATTTGGTATCAGAGCTCTAGGTTGCGTAGTTAACCTAGGGAAGTTATCGGGGAGAGATAATATACGTATACGAGAGAGCGTATTTGTGATTACTTTGGTTTTAAAAGCTATATATATATATATATACATGCTATTACTAGTATAAGGATGAAGTCGTACTGCACTAGCACCACTATGGAGTCGTTAATCGTTTTCTTTTTCAGATTGACGATGAGCCGATATACTAGAGGTGCTGGTAGGGGAGCCAATAATGGGAATGCTGCTGACATGAGGACGATTTTACTGACCTCATGAGAGAGTTGCTTAGAGATGTACAGAGGGCAGCTCCCAATGGTGGAAATGGTGGTGGTCCAATACGGCAGGCGCCAAGAGTCGACTTCGCCAAGCTGAATAAGGATTATACTAGCCTTGGTGGGAAGCCGTTCCATGGAACGGAGTCGGCCACGGATGTTCAGGATTGGTTGGATAGTTGCGAACGTATCTTCGAGGATTTGGGTATCGAGGATGCGATGAAGAGAAAGCTAGCGTCCCGTCAGTTGCAAGGGCGGGCAATGAATTGGCGGAATGCTATAAAAGCAACTACTCCCGAAGATCAGATTACTTGGGAGCAGTTTAAGGCTCGGTTTAGTGAGAAGTTCATTCCAACTGCTCAGAATTCAGTGCTATTTTAGAAGTTCTTGGAGCTCAAGCAGAACGGCAGAGCTGTCTCGGAGTATATTGCTAAATTTGACACTTTGTCAAAATATGGGTTACCTCTTATTGATACTGCGGAGAAAAAGAATGAGAAATTCATAACTAGTTTGGATCAGTACTTGGGGGAAAAACTTATTAACCACATCGATGAGACGTTTGAATCGATTGTGGGGAAAGCATTAAGATCAGAAAGTCTCTACCCTAAGCCGAAGACTGAGGTTGCATCCGCAGATGAGCCAAAGCCACAAGCAGGTGGTGGAGGCAAGGGTGGTTCCCAGAATAAGAGAAAGCAGAATCAGACTAAGGATGGCCAGAAGAAAAAGAATAAGCAAGATGTGGAGTGCTTCAGCTGTGGTAAGAAGGGCCATTATGCTAGTAATTGTCGGGCCAAGCCAGCGGATAGGAAGTGCTTCAACTGTGGCCAAATGGGACATCACAAGGACAAGTGTCCACAGCCCCCTAAAGAAAAGCAAATGGTGAAATCATATGCTCTCAATGCTATTCCTTCTTCGTCGAATGCCCCAACAGCGGCGGAGAAGGTAAAGAATGTCGTTATTCAAGGTATGCTTTCTATTTACGATGTTCCTGTTAGAGTTTTGTTTGATACCGGAGCTTCCAGTTCTTTCATATCTAGTGACCTGGTAGATAGGTTGGGATTGGAGCCCGAGATTGTGGATAGACCTTTAGTAGTGACGAACCCGATTGGTGGTTCGACTAGCCTTAGCATGATTTGTCGTAATGTGATCTTATCGAGTCATGGATGCATGTTTGTTTGTGATTGCTTTGTTTTGGGCTTTACTGGGTTTGGCATTATTTTGGGAGTAGATTGGCTCCGAAGATACGGGGTCGTGGTAGACTGTGAGGGCTTTTTGGTGACAGCTAGAGCGGATGATGGGCGGAGGATAGTGTTTGGTGGTCTACCCAGTGAGGGGGTATTGGCTAGTTTTCTAAACTCCCTCGACATTCCGCATAGTGAGTTGTCAGGTTTGCCCGTGGTTGGCCAGTATCCGGATGTTTTCGAAGAAATGACCGGACTTCCACCACACCGAGAGATTGAGTTCCGTATTGATTTGGTAAAAGATGCCAGACCTATAGTGATGCCACTTCGTCGTATGGCACCAAGGGAGCAGCGAGAGCTCGAGGTGTAAGTCAGCGATCTTTTGAAGAAGGGATTTATCAGAAGGAGTGTTTCTGGATGGGTAGCACTTGTTGTGTTTGCTACCAAGGCGGATGGTTCCCTTCGTTTTTGTGTAGACTACCGCGAGTTGAATAAAGTGACGAGGAAGAATAAGTATCATCTACCGCGGATAGATGATTTGTTCGATCAGTTGAGTGGCGCGAGAATATTTTCTCAATTGGATCTCGCGACAGGTTTTCATCAGCTTAGAGTGGAAGCTGAGAGTATAGCTAAAACGGCATTTCGGACGCCGTCTGGATTTTATGAGTGGTTGGTCATGCCATTCGGGCTGACCAATGCCCCAGCATATTTTGTGGATCTTATGAATAGGGTATTCAGGGATCAGTTGAATAAATTTGTCCTTGTGTTCGTTGATGATATTTTGGTCTATTCGAGGACATAGGAAGAACACAAGGAACATTTAAGAGTAGTGATGGAGGTGTTGAGAAAACACCAATTAAAAGCAAAGTTCTCTAAGTGTCACTTCTAGAAGAGGGAAGTGAGGTTCTTGGGCCATGTTGTATCAGAGAATGGTATTGCCATGGACCCGGCAAAGGTGGCCACGGTACAGGATTGGCCTACGTCCAAGAATGCAAGAGATGTAAGAAGTTTCTTGGGGTTAGCTGGATATTATTGTAAGTTTATCCAAGGTTTCTCCAAGATAGCAGCACCATTGACCCAGTTGACCAAGAAGAATCAAGCTTTTCTCTGGGATGAAAGGTGCGAGGATGCATTCAAGAGTCTAAAGGACAAGTTGACAAGCGCACCAGTGTTAGTCATTCCTAAGGGGGATGAAGAGATGACGGTATACACGGATGCATGTGGTACCGGACTGGATGCTGTATTGATGCAAGGCGGTAGGGTTGTAGCTTATGCAAGTCGGCAATTGAAACCGCATGAGAAGAAGTACCCTACCCATGATTTAGAATTGGCAGCGATCGTGTTCGCGTTGAAGATGTGGAGACACTATCTCTTGGGAGAAAGATTTGAGCTGTTTACAGATCATAAGCCGTTAAAGTATCTCTTCTCCCAGAAGGATTTAAACCTCCGGCAACAAAGGTGGTTAGAATTCTTGGCTTCCTATGATTTCGACATCGCATATACACCGGGAAAGGGCAATGCGGTGGCTGATGCATTGAGTAGAAGACATGCCAGCTTAGGGGCTATGTTCCTTGAATGGAAGCAACTGGAGTATATCGTGGGGTTTGATTTCAGACCAAAGTGTGAATTGGATCCAGAAATGTTAGCAAGTTTGACGATCATACCCACTTTAATTGAGCGGATCGGCTCGAGTCAGAGGGACGATCCTAACCTATTGGAAATCATCTCCAAGTTAGAGATGGGTATCGATGAGGAGATGAACAAGTATAGGCTTGATCGAGATGGATGGCTTAGAAAGAATGGAAAGCTTGTTGTACCCAATGTCAATGGATTGAGAGATGAAGTGCTTAGAGAATGTCATCACTCAAAGGTGACTATACACCCCGGTGGTAACAAGATGTATCGAGATATGAAGCAGACTTGCTACTGTAACGACCCGGATTTTTGGCCGTTGAATTCTGAATATTTAAATTTGTTTTAAAAATTTTAATTGAATTACATATAGGAATTTATTAATTAAAAACGAAGTTTGAACGTTAATTTATAATATAATTATAAAACGAGCTCGAAATCGCGCGGCGGTTCGTATTATAGAGTTTTGAACTTCAACTGAGAATACAGAATTCGTTATAAGTCGGATTTCTGTGAAACAAGACACATTGGAACCGTATTTATTATAATTTTCATATGAAAGAGAAAAATATAGACTTCGTGTTATAATTTGTTAGTTATGGTCAAATCAAATTTTGAAATAGTCGCTGTGGAAATCGTTATTTAAATTATACGTGTTAAAATAGCCGTTTTGCAAACGGACTCTGTTTTCGACGAAATCAGTTTCATTGGGACCGTATCATTAAATTATTGTACGGTGTTGAATTGCGTGGCAAACCGATGTCGTATGTGACCACGGTAGCCGTAAACGCTCGTTCAGTGCAATTAAATTAATTCAACTGAATAAAGGGATATTAGAGTGTAACTTGAACAGACGATCGAATCAGGCCACGAAACCAGTTCTGGTGAGTTCGTAGCATCGGATATAGTCAGGGTAGGTATATAGTTTGTTATTTTTAGAGATCGGCAAATTTGGTGTTCAGAGGGGCAGTGCGGTACGCGTTGAAAATGGCCTACCGGGGAAACAGTCTCAGAATGCGACGAAACTAGTGCCGTTGGGTTCGTATCGAAAAGTTATTGTCGGTGTTCGTAGTTTCAAGTTGTTTTGATTTATCTGGTGAACGTGGAAAAATTAAACGCGTGTTGATTTCCGGTTTTATAAAGGAAATTTTTTCATACGATGTCAGAATTCGACGAAACTTGTCCCATTGGGTTCAGAATACCTTTTTACACCAAGATTAGTTTTTTATCAGTAAACAGACTGTTCATTCATATGATTTTTCGTTCATATTCAAATACACACTTAAACCACGTACTATACACTTTATAACTTGAAAACATAATATATACAAAACATTCGTTTGTTCATCAACGATAGATTCGAAACAAAGAAATAAAGGATGCCTTCACCGACATGTTCACACTTTAAAAACCGTGACTGCCAAGTACAAAAACAAGAAATATAAAATATAGTAATAATAATATACGCCCTTACTCAGTAAACTTCTTACACCGTGCCATCCAAGCTTATACCCGTGCCTGCCAAGTTATTCTGTATTCGTGATGGCCAAGGAATTCAAACCGTGCATAGCACGTTGTCTCCGATACCGTGAGTATCACGGTACTCAAATCCTTATATAAACTAAAGCCGTCCCCTTCCTATTTTTCTCTTCAGCAACTCAATAAAATCCCAAATGAAAAACAAACAAAATCCCTCTTCATCCATTTTCAAAACCGCCACCCTCTTTAAGTACAAACAGCTGCCTTCTTCCAATCAAAAGCCCTAACCAATCTCCTCCATCTCACTTCGGTTTGACTTAGTTCATGAAGATGAAGTGTTCGCGTTGGCAAGCTCTAGGCTCGAGCGGAGTTGATGGTGGTCCGGTGACCCATTCTGGCGCTGGCGACCCCATAAAGACAACGCGACTTTTTGGGAAAAGTAAGAATTTTGGGTGGTGAAAGTCGTGAGGGAGGGAAAAAGGAGCAGTACGGGTTTACTGTGAGGTTTCTGGGAAGGAAAGTGGATCGTTATTTCAGCAGGGTGGAGTAGGTATTATGGTTCATGGGTGGTATTCTAGTTGTCTTGGCGTCTCATGAGGGATGATGATTATTGTGGTGGAGCCGGATTGTTTAGTGGAGATTAAGGGTGAAATGTTGGTTTGAACAAGAAGGGAAAACAGCCGGTTGAATTCAAAACAAAGTAAAAGAGGTGATTCAAAGGGATGGACCAATACCGGTTTCGAACTGAATTGCAAACGAGGGTACGATGGTATAGGGGATTTTCAACAAAGAGAAAGGAAAAGCGTGAGAAAAAAAAGGAAGGTCAAACATTTAAAAGCAATTAACGTTTTAGTTTATTTATTAATTAGATTAATTAGAGTAACTTGAATATTCAATATCTCATACGTATATCAGCAGAATTGGACCAATTAAGTCATGATGGAATCGCAGCAATGAGGTGCACATTTTGGAACTGGTTATTACTGAGTACAAAGCTACTGGAATTCGGTATAAAAGTCAAATGCCTGTTTTAAACAAAACACAGCAGAATTGTCAACTGCAAACCAAAGTGAGTAAACTCACTAACTCCCTCTCGTTTATATTTTTATATATAAACGAGTTTTAAATATTTTTATAATGTGCAATGGTTGATTGGTTGAATAGTTGGTAAATTTGGTTGAATTGGTTGATAGGATTACACCATTAATTGATCATTAGTTCTGATATTTCATTTTGATGTGAAATAATATTATTGGTGTTATTAACAATCTGTGGATGCAGGGAAACAGGTTGGAGGGATCCAACTGGATCCCTCAACATTTTATTTACTGTTTTATTTGATGGTGATATATGTTATGCTACATTATCCATGGTTGAATTTGTGTGTTTGGTTTACCCTGGCCTTAGGAACCTGATATTTTAGATACCGTAAAATATCATCGAATGTGAAAAAGGAAATTAGAATTTAAAAGCAGAGTTTATTTCCAAATTAGAAATAATTTCTTTTTCATTGAGTTGCAAATGGAAACCTATTCCGTTGGGTAAACCAAGAAAAATGTTATAAATAAAGATATAAATTAAGTGGATCATTAACCATTGGATAAATAAAAAGGTGAGTTCAAATATGAATGTATATTTGAAAGTGAGCATCGGTTTTGAAACCAATATTTGGAAATGGATCCGAATTTAGCAAATTAAAGAGGAAAGTTTAAAGAAAGATTTTCAAATGCTTAAAATAAAAGAATAAATAGTTTAAAACAAGGAAATATTTTGCAAATAAAATGTATATAAAAAGGGGATTTATAGAAATCGAATTAAGTGGTTAGAAGAATGTATAGTTTATAAATATGTTTAAAGGAGAACTTGAATTGTTTAAAATAAACAGAGTTTATAAATGAACAACGGAAGCGTGTGCGTCGCACACGGTATTTTTTTCAAAACAACAATCAAAACGCTGTTGTTATAAGAAATGCTTTTAAACAGCGACTATAACGCTGTCTTTGTAAGAAATGCTTTTATAAAACTAAACAGCGACTTTAGCGCTGTTGTTATAATAGATGTTGTAAATCTATACAGCAATTTTAGACGCTGCTGTTATAATAAATGTCTTGGTAAATCTAAATAGCAATTTTAACGCTGCCGTTATAATAACTGTTTTAATAGCAATCTTAATGCTATGGTTATGATAAGTGTTCTATAATGTTAGACAACGGTTTTAACGCTGTTGTTGAAAGCAATGTTTGGTTTAAAGTTGTGAGCTCTGACTATTTCAAAGTTAAGAATGTCGTTCAGTTAAGGTCTGAGAGGTAATTATACCCCAACTTGACTGACTGCATTATTGACGGAGAAATGGTTAAGACTCGATAGAAAGGATTGGTTAGTGATGTCGTTAGTTAACGAATGATTTATATTATAATAACGATGTTTATAACATCAGTTAATTCAAAGGATTTAGAAATGTTTTCTAACCGGAATAAGGGATATTTTCTCAATAAAGGAATTATATATATTGGAAATGTTTCCCAATAATCAAGAGAGAAAATAGAGCTTTGAAAGAACACGAAAGGTGGAAAATGGGAATTGGAAATGATAATGTAATAAAGAACTAATATAAAAAGGGCCCAGTGTTGTTTGATGTTTGATCGGTAGAATTTCCATTTGGAAATAGGGCCGTTGATTGTATGGATGTTTCTTTGATAGTTAAATCACCGACTATCAAAGTTTTATTTTATTTTATACCTCCGTTGAAAATATGGAGAGACCGGGATCAGATTTAATATCTGAAAACCACTCCATATTGGTACAAGCGTATGAAGCAACTTATGCTGAAGAAAATTGAAGACGGAGTTATGCAAGGGCAATCCTGTTTATGGGATAGTGCCTTCGGTTTGTCCAGACCCAGGACAACTTGTATGGACAAGTGTCTGACAGAGTATTTCCAAAGGGGGTTACGTACGTTGATTCCTTCAAACGTACGAAGTTGGTGGCATAGAAGGGGAACTTCTTTAGCCTAACAATCTGAGTATTTTTGTGGGAATCAATTAGTGATTTCAAATGGATCTGACGATGTGGCATTCAAAGTGAATGATGGCCAGATGTTCTGGAAGATAATTCAAACCTCAAGCCTCATCAACCCGGAATTGGACAAAAATCGGGCAGGCAGCATGGCTATATGGGTCGCACCCATTAGGATGTATAATCACCTATCTAGAGGAATTCCTTTTGCTTCTTAAATCTATCGATGCTGTCCCTTATCGGGAGACGGTTGCTGATCCCAACCGTCGGTGGTATACATTCGATACACTCAAGCGAAATGAGTGGTCGGTCATGTGAGGGCCGGGTTGCAAGATGTTCTTGTTGAACCCAGTGTATTCGTCTCTAGAGATACACTATCGGAAGGTGGTCCCATACCTTGTCATGTTGGAAATCCAATCTCCAATAAGCGCCATGCGGTTTTTGATTCAATATTATATATGGAGCGTGAGATGCAAGCGTTCCGCTAGATTCTATTTATTTGATGTAGACATTATTATAATATCACTGGATTTGATATCAAAAATGTTTTGGGTTATCGTAAGGTAAAAACCATCCGTGTTTATGTGTGGATCGGTCTAACGATTATCTTTTCTTTCGAAAGGATTTTGAAAGTTAAACAAATGATTGGAGTTTACTCATACCAGTCCCATGACTGACCCAGAGTTTATTTTGTTTGTTTTCCCTAAACTCTTGGGTGCCCAAATTTGTACGGGCAGTCAAGTAGTCGGGATTTTTCAGATTCACTTGGAGGAGCTTGAAGCATGAGGCTTCACCAGTTAGCTATAGACTATCATATTTTCCGCTGTGTGCTATGTTGTATCTGGAAACAGGTGTTTATAACTGTTCCAGGGATAATCGTTGTGCTCTGATAATGGTATGTATATACAAATACTGATTTGTGCTTCAAAGTTATATTATCTAATATATTTTATTCGTTCCGCTGTGAGTTTGTGATCTTCGTTTTCTTCTATTCTAATAATTCTTTCTTTCTATTTCTCATCCTCTAACTTCTTTCTAATAATGATTCGTATTTCTGTGCAATTTGAGTTGGACATGTGGTGTTATTAGTCGACTCAAACGGTACGGATTTGCGGGTCGTTTCAACTACTGGGAAGGGATGAAAAGAGACGTTGGGAAGTTTATATCCAAGTGCATGAATTGCCAGCTAGTTAAAGCCGAGCAAAAGAAGCCTAGTGGGTTGTTACATCCCTTAGAAATTCCCGAATGGAAGTGG
The DNA here is from genome assembly GCA_030737875.1 of Allium sativum. Taxonomy (NCBI): domain Eukaryota; kingdom Viridiplantae; phylum Streptophyta; class Magnoliopsida; order Asparagales; family Amaryllidaceae; genus Allium; species Allium sativum. Next base: position 848,660,877 of record CM060918.1, read on the forward strand.
GAGCAAGTCTCGATGGATTTCATTGATGGTTTACCAAGGACTAGATCGGGACATGATAGCATTTGGGTAGTTGTGGATCGACTGACTAAAAGTGCAAGATTTATACCAGTCAAATCGACCAGAACGACAGCTAAGTTAGCAGAATTGTATATGAAGTGGGTAGTGAGATTTCATGGAATACCTAAAAGCATTGTGAGTGACCGAGACCCGTTGTTCACTAGTGGGTTTTGGAAGAGCTTACAAGAGGCTCTAGGGTCAGAGTTACATCTCAGTACCGCATATCATCCTCTGACCGACGGTCAGACGGAGAGGGTGAATCGTATTTTGGAAGATCTCTTGAGAGCATGTATATTGGATTTTGGTGGATCATGGGATGACCATTTGCATCTAGTAGAGTTTGCATATAATAATAGCTACCAATCCAGTATCGGTATGGCTCCGTTTGAAGCTTTGTACGGAAGACCATGCAACTCGCCATCATGTTGGATAGAGACTGGCGAGGAGTTTGTGCTTGGACCAGATGTGGTGAGGGAAACTTCAGATAAAATCAAGACCATTCAACAACGAATGAAGGCTGCCCAAGATAGGCAGAAGAGTTATGCTGATAAGAGGAGAAGAGACTTAAAATTCTCCGTTGGCGACTTGGTGTTTGTCAAGATTTCTCCATTGAAGAGCGTAATACGATTTGGCAGGAGAGGCAAGTTGGCACCAAGATTCGTTGGCCCATTCCCTGTTCTTGAACTAGTCAGGAATTTGGCATATAGAATTGACTTACCAGAGAAGATGGCGGGAGTTCACAAAGTATTTCATGTTTCCCAACTAAGGAAGTTCGTTCACGACTCAGATATGACTATTTCACCAGATCAGTTAGAGGACTTCAAAGTAGAACCCGAGGCGGTTGGGAACCGCAAGCCGGCCCGTATTGTCGCGCACGACATGAAGCAACTTCGAAGGAACGCGGTGAAGCTAGTCAAGGTACAGTGGAGCGAGGACGAGAATGATTGTACTTGGGAGACAGAGGAGGACATTAGGAAGATACACCAAGAACTCTTTGCCTGGTAAGATTTTGACTTCGATTTAGTTTTCCGCATGCTAGGATAGGCTTGTTTGCTTGTTTTGTATGTTTGATAGTTGTATGTGGTTGTTAGGCATGCGGGATCATTTGTGTGTTTTGGGTTAAGGAATTTCGGGGACGAAATTTCTTAAGGGGGGAAGAGTGTAACGACCCGTATTCTACACCTCATAGGATCGTAGGATATTAATTTCTTTCACATACGAAGTCCTATAGTCATGTAACTTTGGGAGACGACTACTGGGGTCATTTCCCATGTTCATGATTTTTCCCGATTTTTAAATGACCATTTTACCCCTAGTTGGCACTGTTTTGGCCATAACTTTTGACTGAAAAGGAATTTTGATTTGAAACCACTTCCTTTGGCTCCGGATGATGGTTTCTCTTTCCGTAGAGTGGTCACATTAGCCAAACGGACTCACCGTTTGGGAGATATGTCTGAAACAAGTTTCGGATGGTGAAAAACAGCTTAATTGGGCTTAACCGGGTGATTAACAGCTAGACCCAAAGGGGAATTTCGGGATTAGGAGTTTAAAAGGGCTGTTAGGGTTTGGAGAATACCTTTTTCTCATTTTTCAGCCGTCACTATTCATTCCTCTTAACCTAGCCATGGCCTCCACCCTCTAAATCTCTTCAAAACACCTCTTAATCACTTTCTAATTGAAGATTAGGCTTAGCAAACATCAAATCAAGGAGTATTAGCACGAGAACCGAGGTAGAGCTGCTGTGTAAGATTGGGAACAACGCCAAATCAGAGAATATTTCAGTTTTGGGGTTTTAGTTGTGGCAAAGGTGAGTGATTAGCTTGCTTTTTCACTAGTTATGGCTAGTTAGAGTAATTAGCGAAAATTAGCGAAATTATGGCTCAGAAAAATCTAGAAAAATTCCTAAAATTCTAAAACACTATTTTATGCCTCTGATATGAATTTGGGTTGATTTCGACTAATTTTGTTAATCCCGGAATTTAGGGGATTAAGGGGTAATTAGGGGGTAATTAGCGAAATTATGCACCATAAAAATATGGAAAAATATGCAGAAATTATAGAATATTATTTCAGGCCTATGACAGAAAATTGGGTTAATTTGGATATGTTTTACTAATTATATCATTAGTTATGCTTAAATGTGATTAAGGGGAAAATAAGTGGTTTTGGGCACGTTTGATCCATTTTGACATATAAATTCATCGTTTTGGTGTTTGAGGTTAGTTTGCTATGTTGTTATGACTATTTGACATGATTTGTGATTGATTAGAATAGTTAGATTTGCCAAAAACGTCGTCGAACGGCGTAAACAAGTTGCTAGAAAAAGTTGCAGAAAGTTGTGCAGGGCTTCGGATCGGATCGGATAAGGGCTCGGATCGGATATGTGAACTGGGCAAGAAAACCCGACCCGAACTGGAGTTTGGCACATAGGAGGCTTGGCAAAAAGGAAGGCCGTTTACTTAGAGTTGGAGTGGACAAAGGGGATCGGATCGGAAGAATAATGGAGGCCAGATCGGATCGACTCAAGAATGGGAGGCTACGACTGGAGTAAGGCAAAGGGAGCGGATCGGATCGGAGTAGATGGAAAACGAGGGAGCTGATCGGAGAAAACTGGAAGGAAGACAGCAACCCGACCCGACCAGGAGGAGGACACCGACCCGACCCGAAGTGGAGTACCCGACCCGAACCGAATGGAAAGATGACTACCGAACCGAACCGACGAGGGTGATGACTACCGAACCGAACCGAATTCTAGGACTGTTACTGCGCGACAACACTTCTGAAGACCCACTGCAATTCGACCAAACCCGAGATGCAAAGGAAGTCCAAATGAGAAGTTAGAGCTCAAGATTCAGAGGGAAATCAACGAGTTCGCTTCATGGTTGGGCTTTGCTACGAGACGCGTGCCAAGGGGTTATCGACGTCTATAGCTTTGGACCACTATGGTAGGAGGTACGAAGGCGGATTCAGGGCCATTATGGCATCGGTAGAACAAAGGGCTACAACCAATGAAGTGGGTCATTGAAATGTTTGGTCATGACTCCATATGTTTAGCTTGGTCATAGCAGGGTTTCTACAAGTCGGGATTCGTCGTTACCTCAATTTGTCTAGTGTTCCAAGGTGGTAGATGTCGTACGCTTTATGCACTGAGTGAGAGATGTGAGGATGGTTGCTATGGATGGTTCGTTTGCTATCATTATGACATACACACCCCACCCCCGTATTCTTACACTATTTATAATGGCACCTTAGATTATTGTACGGTATGTGGTACTAACTCTTTGGTTGCAGGTCCAGGTTCAGGTATGGTTTAGTATACCTGTTATTATTCTGTTTAGATGCTTATCGCTCATACCAGGCTTTATGTCTGACCCAGAGTTTTATGTCTCCTCTTATTACTCTAGGTGCTCACACGAGCAGACTAGAGACAGGTTAGCTGGTGATGCACGGGTAGATGATCCGGAGACGAGCAGGAGGCTTCCACGTAATATATATATATAGTATTCTCCCTGTGTTGTTGAAGATCACTGCTTGGGCATTGGTGGTGCATCTTCTACTTTAGCTTTCTTTTGTTTAGAGACAGTAAATTTGGAAAATTGTAATAAGCTGTATTTGGATTTCCGCTGCTCTGACGTTGATGTTGGTTTTAGTTATCAGCTTATACACTGTCTCACCTATTTTATGTCCAGTATTTTGTTATTATATTGTATTCCATGCACTGTGAGACATTCTACAGGTTCCTTGATTAGTTCATTCCCTTCTTTCCTTTCTTCTGACGACCGCCCCGTGCTAGTCGGGCATGTGTACAACGCACTTTCGGAGGAAATGCAAACTGGTGCGGGGCGGGCCGTCACAGTGTGGCATGCTAAGATGCAGTGATCAGGGCTTCTGTTGAAAAGCAAAGCCTTGTGGTGATGATCAAAGCACCGCCTGTGTGGTGTAGCTTTGTGTATAACGTGAATTCGCGAGCCTCACACCCCGGTATGAACCAGAAACGGGAGAAGGACCTCAGGGAGGGCATGCGTTTCTTTCTAGCTAGGGTGGTGTCAGTGACCTACCAGCCCTGACATTTATATACTTTTCACCTATGTGGTTGTTGCTGTTGCGAGGCGCCTCGGTTAGATCGGACGTTCCGGGTTCGATGGAGGCATTCGTTGGCTCATTTACACCCCAAAGGGTGGGGAAACTCAGTGTTCAGGAATTTTAATCCACATCGGTCGACTGGCCCTGTCGCTCCAAGGGTCGATGCGCTCTGACCTTGTGGCTCGGGCTAGAGAGTCACGAAGTCGGTAAGGACTATCTTTTGCCTTGGTTCATGACGGAAATCCAATTTCGGAATACGACATCGTGCGGTTTTGATTGTATATATATATGGCGACATGATATATGGTACCCATGCCGTCTATGATTGATAGTTATGATTTGAAATTGTTTTCAAAACATATAAACACTAGCAATAATATCAAATGCCTTTGTTTTATTCGTATCAAGCATATTTTGGCCGTTATAAGTTAAAAACTCTATCCTCCGGTTTGCGTTGCATTGTGTGATGGGAACTGAGTCTTATAATGGCTTCATTTTTATAAAATGCATTGCGTTGTGTAAAAGAAAGATTTGTTTTAAAGCACTGGAAATCCGATGGAGTAAACCCGTTCCACGAAAGTGGCGTGGTCCTGTGATTAGCAAATTATATATGTGTTGCGTAGATTTCTCATACCAGTCCCATGACTGACTCGTAGTTTGTTTCACTTTCAAACTCGGGTGCCCCTTTTTCTACACTGGCAGCCTTGTATTCAGGTTTAGATGGCTTCCTATGGATAGCTGGAGATGAAGATGGATTCTATCATTTATCTCTTTTTATGCTGTTCAGCTCCTATTGTACATATTTTGTTTGTTTTCCGTTGTAGACATTTATGTATAGCTGAACTGTATCTGCACTAAGTAAGATCCTATATACTGTGTAACTCTGATGATTAATTTTATCAAGTATATTCTATTGTTCATTATCTGGTGTATTTATTTAATTCTGTTCTGCTATCATATGTTTCTGTGTTATATTCCAAAGATTACCCTTGTCTCCGTCTGAACGGGATTTGGGGTCGTCACATATTTATGATCCAATTTTATTTTTTTTGATATAATTAACTAACCTAATACTATCATAACCTCCTTAAAATTTGTGCTTTAAAGCTACATGAAATTTCTGTTTTCAAATGAAGTAAAAATAGCAACTGCCTTTATTGAAGAAATTTAGAAACAAAATGTTTCAAGACCATATATAAACCTTCGAGTAATGACTCAATATGCATTTAATGTAAAAAAAATTGAAAAAACTATGAAAAACTGAATTAGAAGTCAAAATTTCAAATTTGGTATGTAAACTATGTCAAATACATTTAGAAATAAAAAAATTGATGTTTCAACCGACGTAGTATCAATCGGGATACAGCGAGAGCTACGTGAACCGCACGATTTTAAATTATCCAAGTATAATTATTGTTATGCCCCCTGAATTCCTTGTTTCCCTACTGCACCGTGTATTTTCACCGGCTTTCACCCCGATCGATCTAGCAATGTCCTAGAAATAAAGACTTAAACTAATTTATCAAAAGTCATCTAACATGTCTTAAAAGGAAAAAATGATTCAGTTGAAAATCCACTACACATCTGCACTTGCAACGAAGTGCATTTAATTATGCAATCAACGATGATACATCTTTATCAGTTAAAAACATACACTGTATTTCATCAATATATGTAGGCAAAAACTCATAATTGGGTTTTCTTGACAGTTAATTCTAGTTTTTGATTCGATCACAGCCTGTTGTTTGATTGGAAGAAAATAATAATATAACATGACTGAAGCGCTATTTATAGCTAAATACATGAAATCTTATTATGCTGGCTTTAGTGTTATTACCCATCTTTGAATTGCATAATTTGTAATCGGTTTAATTATGGGCCTGGAACCAAGTAAATAATCTGTTCTAGCGAAGACAACATAAACAAAGTTTAAGGTAAAGATTTAGTTTTGTTATTCATATTTGAATTGTATAGTTTGTAATATGATTAATGATGGGCCTATTACCAAGTAAAAAAATCCAAAGAAATATTGTTTATCATAGACAACATAAATGAGTTTAAATATTAACCGTAACCGTCTTTGGAATATCATCTTGACATTTTAATCAAACTTCATGGTAGGGATGACATTTATTAGAGTTAACCTATCGAACCAATTCAGCCGACATTAACCGAAACATGTTAACCGACTAATTCGATTAATCGACATTTGGTTAACCGATCAATGTTTCCCAACAATGGTTAACTTGTTACCTATCTCTCCACAAACTAACATATATAATTTTAAACAAATGGTGAATATCCTTGGGCTTTTGGCGTGTTGCAACTTAGGAGCGTTGTTGAATGCTTCTTTATATATATATATATATATATATACATTAACATATATATATATATATATATATATGAGGAGCGATCAAGAGCACCCCAAATAGTCCAGCACACATTTATCCACCATTATTTCCACTACACAATCTTCTCTCTCCCCTTCCACTAACTCTCTCTCCCTCCACTAACTTAATAAATAATAAACGTGTGGCTATTATAGAGGTGCAAAAGGGGTGCCAACAAAATGGGGTGCCATATAACCTTCCTATATATATACATACATATATATATATATGGTCAACTGACCTCAACTCAATTGTATTAACCGACAAATTCGATTATCTGAACATTCGGTGAACCGGTCGCGCCTGCACCTGGTTCACAGAAAAGTTTCATTTCTTTAAGGAATACAACTTAAATTTTGATAGTGGTCCACGTCAATGATGTAGTTCATTGATAAGTGGAAACATGTGTCCTTTGACAAATATTTAACTCGTTGAAAACTATCTATCATGTCATGTATGTTGATTTTGTATATTCAATAGTCAATCTCATTGAAAAAAAATTATGTGAAACCAAAATTTCAATTTATATTATTTTGAATTGAAGACCGTTAGTGAATATGACAATTATCAGTGTTACCTTGAATTCAGATTGTTTGTTCCATTCTATAGATCAACGTTAAATTGACATTAATGTAGTTTTTCCAAAGACCCTTGTTTGATCATCTTCTTTAGCGAATTCTAGATCTACTGGCTAAAATCATATGTAGATGAAGCCATAATGGAAGGCTGAAGTGTATTGAGCCTTCGGAATTTCATAGAACATCCCATGATAAGTTTATTATATATGGAGTAAGAATCCAAGGTCAAACATTCTAATTTAAACAAAAACACCAATAATACAAACTTGCATTACCAATGAACACGTTAGTTTCTCAGCTTGTACAAATCACATATTCACATAGACTTGCAATCAAAAAATTTAGATGGTATTAATCAATTTTGTACAATTAGTTTGGAAAGTAGTGCTGGGTAATAATTGAACCACGTTTCATGATACAATTAGGTCAAGGCTTTTTTGAAATACTGATGAGAAATAGCTAAAGTGAAAGCAATGTAAGTAACATATATGTTGAAAAAGATATGCAAATTGCAAGGAAGAATTAGTTTGATTGCACACATAGTTTGAGATACCATGTAAATGACATGCAGGCTATGCGTAATAACCCAGAAATCCGAGCCAATTTAAATTTTTTATTTTGGCAATTTTAGTGAATTTTGATTATTTAAAATGATTTATTTAAATAATAACGACGAGAAATTTATTTTGAATAGAAATAGAACGTATATATTTATATAGATCGTCGTTAGAATATAAATATTTATTTTAAATTATAAAAGGAATTAAAAATGGCGCGGTAGCTCGATAATTCGATTTCAAAATTCAAATGAATGTACCATGTACAAAATTAACCGAATTTTAGTGAAACCAAAAATATTTAAATCTGTTTATGAATATATTTCCAAGGAATCTGAAAAATCGAAGTTTCATATCGGGAAGCAAAAGTTATGGCTAAATGAATTTTCAGAAAGGTCGCTATAGAGTTTATATAGCCCGTGAAAATGGCCGTTTTGCAAACGACCTTGGAATTCGACGAAACCACTTTTGTTGGATCCGGGATATCAAATTATGGCTATGTTTCAAATTTCATAATTTTTGAAGCTAGTATGTGAGCGTGGCAAAGGAAAATGTGTTTGGTCGATTTCTATTAAATTGGATCGACCAGGAATGGGCCATTTTTCAAACGGTCTCAGAATTCGACGAAACTAGTTTTGTCGGGAACGTATCGTCAAATCATAGCTAGATTTATTTTTCAGGAATTTTTAGAGTCCATACGTGGCCTCAGTTAATTGAAATGCACATTCAAATTCAATATATAGATTTATATTTTGCTTTAAACGAAACTGATCGAAATTGATCGAAACTGATCGAAACTGATCGAATCAGCTTACGATACAAATCCAATTGTGTCCGGAATTGGGGTAATCAGCTGGGGGCGATAGTCATTGGGTTCGATTTGGGGTTGGGATCGATAAACAGATAAATGGGAAAATAAATAATAAAATATTCTCTATAAAAGAGGCTAAACTAAACCGTAACCCTAAGTCTAACGTTGAGCCGCAACCCTCAAACTGATGGCCAGTTTGATCAGATTTTTGAGTCGTGATTTCTCCTTGATCACTAAATATTTTCCAACGATTCTGAAGTGGAAATTCTTCATCTCTTCACGAGCTTTCCATCAGTACTAGGTTGATCATCTCTAGTTGGCTGTCGGGGAAGAAATCAAGCCTCGAACGGCGTCAGTTTGAGCACCGACTCACGGTGCAGGAGACAGCCACACCGTCGGCGTGGCATGCGAGGGAAGAGGGGGCGACGCCCTTCGATTGATGCCACTCCGATCAACATTGGGTCAAGTGGATCGACGGCGGCAGGCGGATTCCCAATTCAGCAAGGGTTCGACGATGTTCAGAAGGATGGTATAAAGAACGGTATCAGTTTCTAAACATTGTTAAATTTAATTACCTAATTTAATTACTCGATTAAATTGTACAAAGTTTAAAAATAAATAACTTTTGCGTACGAGGTCGAAAAATTACAAACTTGGATCCGTTGTGATCATGGGGATGAGAGCTTCACAACAAAACTGACCGGGTCCAATTCTGAGCACATTGGAATTTAAGGCAAAATTAAATCCGACCGTTCAGAAATTGAGATAAAACTGAAGGAGTGGGTCCCAAGATGAGAATTCTCTCACTATAATTTTCTGTTCAGTTATTTATTTAATAACTGCATATATGAACTGTTCCCCGTCGTCCACAGACCATGGACGACTTGTTTGTTTGGTTGTATTCAGTGTGAAAATTGATGTGAAATGAATTATATATATTAGGAGTGTATGAAATAAATATACAGCGTGAAATAAATAAATAAATAAATATATAAATAAATATATATATATATGAAAAGTGAAAATATCGTATATATTGAAAAGTGAAAATATCGTATATATTGAAAGTGAAAATATCGTATATATTGAAAAGTGAAAATATCATATATATTGAAAGTGAAAATATCGTATATATTGAAATGTGAAAACGATATATGTATGAAATGAAAACGATATATATATATGAAATGAAAACGATATATATAAAATGAAACGATATATATATATATATATATATATATGAAATGTGAAAATGATTTGATTGTTAAAAATATAATTTTTAACATATATATATACACTGTATAGAATTGTCATGTGTATGAAATATTAGATTTTGATATCAAATAGAAAATGAATTCAAATTGAACTGAATAGAAAATGAATTCGAATTGAACTAAATAGAAAATGAATTCGAATTGAATTGAATAGAAAATGAATTCGAACTGAACTGAATAGAAAATGAATTCAAATTGAACTGAATAGAAAATGAATTCGAATTGAATTAAATAGAAAATGAATTCGAATTGAATTGAATAAAAAATGAATTCGAATTTAAATGAATTTGAAATTTGAATTGAATTGAAATGAATTTAAAACGAATTTATAAGGAAAAATTCAATTTTGATTTGAATTTGAAACGGAAGTTGAAATTGTTTTGGAAACGAATTTAAAACGATTTATAAAATTTGATTTAAATTGAAATCGATGAAATATATATTATATATATAATATAACGGCCTGAATCGAACGCGCCGCGCTGCGGCAGTTCGCGAATTTCGACCACTGACTTCGAACGGACATTACGGGAGGTCCGACCATTGGATTCTCCTGAAACCAGAACCGTTGGGTTTGTATCGAAAAGGGCTTTCCATTGAATATTAGAAATTTGAAATCTAACAGTTGGATTTGGAATTATGTCCAAATCAATTTTGGAAAAGGCCGCTGTGAGTGCAGTTCGATGACCATTGATGGAAATTGACTGTAAGGGCCTTGATAAAATTATTAAAAATATCGATAATTTGTGTAAAATCATAATAAATGATTTAGAATGAAATGGGATGAAAAATTCCATATTAGAAAAGATAAATATATATATTTTTATTGAAAGGAACTAGTTATTAACTAGGAAAATAATCCAATGGTTATAAATAAATGAATTGGATTTGGGGTCTGTCGTGAATTGTGTTTAAATGACATTAGTTCTTTAACCCGCGTAAAAGCAGGATTAATTTCCAAAATGTAGAACAGTCAATATGAAATGATTTTAGAGATGAAACCAATTGGGGTTTGAATAAATCTTCAATTAGATTTGGATGAATGAATGGTGATTAAATTCACCAAAACACGTGATGGGATTGAACCAAATTTACTTAGTTATTGATATTGATTGAGGTTGATTGATTGTTTGGATGGTGCTCGACCAGTTTATGAGCAGAATGTGCTTTTACATTTAGCATTGGCTTGGGTAGAAATACTGGTATGCTAATACCTTGTGAAACACTTCACAATTTGAAAATAAGGTGTCTAGCGATGTTGTGTTCATTTCAAATTTAATGAATGATTGTGAAATGATATTTTTCTTAAGTGAAAAGAAATGTATTTCCGATTTTAGACAGGGAATGTTTTATAAAAATGTTTTTTAAAACATAAAGGATTTTGAGCCACAAAACCCAATGATTTCTAAAATGATTGAGAAATGTATTATATGTTACATTGTGGTTCATCGCATATTCGATTAGTTGTTATTGATGATGTATCTGTTTGGTGGCGATGTTGTGCTCGACCAGTTTATGAGCAGAATGTGCTTTTACATTTAGAAATGTACGTGATTTCTAAAATGATTTCTAAAACAAGTATGGGTGAGAGAGCGGTGTAGCCTGCTCCTATGTGGGGTAGGTGCATTGTCGGTGTAGCCTACTCCTATGTGAGGTAGGTGCACATTTATATATCGAGTTGCGAGGTGCGTACCCTTTGCCTTGTCGATGGGGAGCAATATATTTGGTTGCATACTTGTTTGTATGCATTGTTATGTTTTGGAATTCATATTTCCAGACTATTTGATTTGAGATCCCGAAGTGAAATCTACTTTGATATAGAAAGTTAGATAGGTATTTCAAATGATTTGAAATAAGAAATCGGGAATAAAATCCAAAGGAATAATTTCTGTAAATTGAATTGGATTTGGAAAATCTAAGTGTAGTGATTAATCTAAGTTGGTAGATTGGGATATTGCATGTTGATTGATGCATAGCAGATCCATATATCTATATTGATTGTTGTTTATACACTAGCATTCATGGGGGTAAACCCGTTCCGCGTTAGCGGCGTGGTCCCGTTGTAATGACCCGCATTGGCAGAGGTATTATAATTTATTTATTTAATTATATAAATAGTGATATAGTAAATTAAGTGGTCGTGGAATTAAATAATGGTGAATATTTAATTTAAAATAATAAATTAAATAATATATTTAATCCTGAAATAATTAGAATTGGCTGAAATGGCAATATAATGAGAACTGGATCATCTATGATATTTAATTCAGCTTGGAATTGAATTTGAATAACGAATATATTATTTGAACGACAGTTTGAACGTGTGATTATATTATAATTATAAATGAGCTTGAAATGGCGCTGCAATTCGTTAATTGGCGATTTGAACTTCAACTGAATGTATAGGATTCGTTTTAAGTCGGATTTCTGTGAAACAAGAAACGTGTGGAGCTGGTGGAGTATATCATTCTAGTGGAAGAGAAAATTCTGGATTTCGTCGGGTAGATTTTGATTTATGTACAAATCAAATTTTAGAAAAGTCGTTGTGGAGTTCCTTTATAATTTATAAAGGAATTATTTATATTTAAAAAAAAGGAAATTTCATTTTAAATCGAATATCGATTTAATCGGGATGTGAAGTATGGAGGTATATATCCCTGTGGAGCTATATGATATTCTGTTGTGAATATATACGATAATATTAATTTATTAATATTTTATTTAATTATATTTAAATATATTTATATATTTAAATGGGTCATTCAGAGCTTTAAAAATACGTTGTGTGAGCATAGGAAGTCGAAATTTGACGAAACTAATTTCGTTGGATCCGCAATGTCAAATTATTGTTAGATTCCAAGTTTCGTGATTTTTAGAGTCATTGTGTGACCGTACGGATTTTTAGTGTGGAAAACTATCAGTATTTTGATGGTTAAAAATACGCTGTGTGAGCATACGAAGTCGGAATTCAACGAAACCAGTTTCGTTGGGACCGTAATGTCGAGCTGTAGCTACATGTCCAGTTTCGTGATTTTTTGGTAACACGTGTGATCATAGGAATTTTAGAGTTCAAATATATACAGCATTTGATTATAAATAAATATTATAATCGAATATAATATTATAAAATCCTCTATAAATAAGCCCTCCACAATTCTAAACCTAATATTTATCTTCCACTAAGTCAACAGATCAAAAAAATGCGCCGTTGTTCTTTTGCACCTTCCAGTAAAAAGTTGAATCTAAAAAAAAATCAAAATAAATTCAAAGAAATATCCTAAAATCTCAAAACAAGTTTCTTCTTAATCCACATAACTTTCTCTTCGATCTGGTGTAGTTTTACTGAGTGCGATGGGTACTCCTAGACACGCGGAAGTTAACAGAAGAATTAGGGTTTGGCACTTCATGGATTCTAAGCTATAATATGTAAATTCAATTATTGATTCGAGTTCAGTATGGGATTTAGCATCAACTGTGTGTTTTTGGTGAGGTTCGACACAAGTAAATGTCGATGCCTGCTACATGCGATGCAAGGAAGGAGTGGTCGAGATGGTGATCGAGCTGGGGATAATGGGTATCAGAGGATAGAGATTTTGATGGGAATGGGAATGGTGATTTCTGTTTGAGGAATAACGAAGTATTGATTGAGAAAACGAGATGGAAAATCACTGGAATGTTAGCCGCAGTTGTCTGGAGCCTGGTTTCATAGTCGGGAAGAAGAGTCCTCATACGGGTGGTGCGGGTTTTATTGTTTTGGGCCGGGATAGGTAATTATAAAAGGCCCAATTCAAATAGTGTTTAGTTTTAATTAAAATCAAATAGTGTGTTAAGTTCTGAATATCATAACTTTGTGATACGATATCAGAATTCAGCGAAACAAGATCCGTTGGGATCGTACGGACGAGATCTTCACAATGGAACTGACTGGAAGTCCATCGGAGCTCGTTACAATTTATGGCAAAATAAATTGTCAGTCTGAATCAAATCGAACGAAAATTATCGTTAATTAACGATGATAGTCCAATGTGAGTAAAACTCACCAACTCTGAATAGTTCTATTTTTATAACGTATTTTTTTAGAACTTTTAAATATTGGCTAATTGACTGTTTGATTGAACTGCTAGTCAGTTAGTTGAATTTTCTATATTGATTCTGTTTAACAGAATATATCATGTGGAACTGAAAGTGAGGTTATCTATATTGTTTAACATCTGTGATGCAGGGAAACAGTTAGAGGGACCCAACTGGGTTCCTCAACATTTATTTTACTGGTTTTCATATACTATGATATATGATGTGATATATAATTTATTGTCGATCATATGTGTTTGGACGATACTGATCATCGTGATTTGATATGTTGAATACCATAACATACCGAAATGTTGATAAAATGGAAATTTGTCAAAGTGATATTTGAAAATAAAATATTTTTAAATGGAATATTTATAAATGAGAAATATTTATAAATTGGAATATTTATAAATAGGAGATATTTAGAAAAAGGGAAAACGTTATAAAAAGGAAACTGTTATAAGAAGGAAATCATTTTAAAGTGGAGAACCATAACTAAAATTAAATCTTTAAAATGAATGAGTGTTTTTAAAAAGGAAACCTTTATAAAGCGAATAAAGGAGTTAAATCGAATATAGCATTCGAAAGGAGTTAAATCGAATTAGTTATTCGAAAGGAGTTAAATCGAATATGGTATTCGAAAGTAGTTAAATCGAATATGGTATTCGAAAGGAGTTAAATCGAATATGGTATTCGAAAGTAGTAAATCCAATTAGTTATTCGAAAGGAGTTAAATCGAATATGGTATTCGAAAGTAGTAAATCGAATTAGTTATTCGAAAGGGGTTAGTCGAGTCGAGTCAGTTGAATAGAGTAATCGAATATTTGTTATTCGAATAAGAGTTAACCAGTTAGAGTTAAACCAGTTAGAGTTAACTAGATGGAGTTAATCAATTAGAGTTAACCAGTTAGAGTTAAACCAATTGCAGTTAATCGATTAGAGTTAAAGCAAATAGGAGTTAATCGAATATAGTTTATTCGAGTAGAAACTAAAAGGAGTTAATCGAATATAGTTTATTCGAATAGAGTAAAAGGAGTTAATCGAATATAGTATATTCAAATAGAAAGTAAAAGGAGTTAATCGAATATAGTTTATTCGAATAGAATAAAGGAGTTAATCAAATATATAGCTTATTCAAATAGAATAAAGGAGTTAATCGGATATAGTTTATTCGAATAGAGTAAAAGGAGTTAATCGAATATATAGTTTACTCAAATAGAATTAAAATAGTTATCGAATATAGTTTATTCGATAGGAGTTAAGTGAATAGAGTTAATGTTAAATCAAAAGAGTTAAGTGAATAGAATAAATTGAATAGAGTTATCTAATATACCTTATCGAAGGAAAGAATTATAGAATAGAAAAGATTTGAAAGAGAGTTACGTAAGGAAGATTATTAAAGAATTAGAAGGGTGAACTTTGTCTATTTCAAGGTTAGAAACGTTGTTCAGTTAAGGTCTGTGTGAAAACCCGTAACTTCCCAGTAAAGGAAAGTGGCGGATAGTTCGAGAACAAGCCACAACAGAACACATACAGAAGAACATTTCATTGTATATTACAACAATGCATCAGATTACAAGAATATACAGAGTATGAATAAATATTACATAGAAATATCAGAGATTTAAATTACATTTAAATAAATTGCAGCGGAAAATAATACAATACACAACTAGAAGAGATATACGGATACAAAGCTTTCCGGATATCGTTCCATCTGTAAACCAGGATCCTGTGAATATAAATCTGCAAAACCAAAACTACTAGCTGCCCGTGTCAAAATAAGGGCACCCAGAGTTTAGGTTAAAACAATAAACTCCAGGTCAGTCATGTGACTGGTGTGAGAACTAAAACAGTTATAAATCTTTATTTTTAAAGTTAGGTAAATCAAGGGACCACGCCGTATAACACGGAACGGGTTTCCTCCCAAGAATACCAGTGCATAAAACAAACAGCGCAACGCTAAATAAAGAAAAATGAAGCTGTTATAAGACCCAGGTCCTATCACACAATGCAAACGCAAGCCGGGGGATAGGGTTTTCCCTTATAACAGCCAAAGAATGCTTGATACGCTTAAAACAAATCATTTGATACTAATAAGTGCATAGTGTATAAAACAACTTCAAATCATAAGTATAAATCATAGGCGGCATGAGCGTCCCATGCCACTATGTCGCCACATATAGGTTTACAATCAAAACCGCAATGTCGTATTGGAAGTTGGGTTATCATTTATGGTATGAACCGAGGCTAGGGGCAAGATCCTCTACCGATTTGAGACGCTCTAGTCCGTGTCTCAGGAACAGCCGCAACTGCCCCCTGGATCGTCAGGGCCGGTCCACCGATGTGGATTATAATGCCTGAACAATACGTTTCTCCGCCCTTTGGGGCGTAAGCCTGGCCCGTCAGCCGACCAGAAGCATCGGCCGAAACCGATATCACGAGCGCCTCGCTTTTCAACAAGTAATAATAAGCAATATCCACATGAGTCAAACTCGTCAGCCAGTTCAAGCACTGACGCCACTCATAACTAGAAAGAAAACGCATGTCCCCCCTGAGGTCCGTCTCCCGTTTTTGATTCATACCGGGTGTGATACTCGCGAATCAACGTTACACAAAGCTACGCCACAAAGGCCGTGCTTTGATCATCAACCACAAGACTTTGCTTTTCAACAGAAGCCTTGATCATTTGCATCTTAGCATGCCACAAAGGCAATTCACTCCATGCGATTGATATCCATCAATATATAACCCCTGAGCTCGTACGTCTCAGAGAAGGGCGTTAAGCAAGAGAATAAATTCTCCGCCGCCAAACAGATATATATTTAATAGAGATCAATAACACGGACTAAAATCCAGTGTCAGACACACAGTCCATTTACAAGTCCGTTCTGGGTCTGAACGAAACCGGAGGCACCTAGTACCCCGCATATCCATCGATCTCCAAGTACGTCTGGACGATCACTAACTGTTTCCATCTTCTTGGGTGTACAGCCCAATCAAGATCATCAGTTATCACCCAAACGACGTGAAGACCTCCGGTCTTCGACCATCGTCTTCATCTTCGACTTATCGTCGTATCAGTTATTCAGAATGGGATAAACCCGGTCTTTCCGAATAACTCACGTATATTTAAATAAGTGTTACACAAACACAACATACGCCTCACTCCAATTCATCAATCACTAACCGTAAATTAATCAAGAGAATAATTCCCCAAACATTAACCCCGAAGGCCGAAACCAACATCAGATCAATATTCAGAAAACCATTCTGCTTGGCTAACTGACAGTTAGTTTCTAAATTTCACGTTCATAGGGAAAGGTTCCCATTAATTTTTATCAAAGATAAATTCTTGAATTTATGCTTTAATCTACTTTTGAATATCAATTCAAACTAGTCGGGATTAGCGAACCTTACCGAAGTAATCATTTGTTTTAATTTCCCAATCCCAACCTATTCATCCCATGAAGTAAAACTGGTTATACTTCATATCTAACACCACGGTGTTATCGGTAAATTCAATTACCATTTCACGTTCAAATCTAATTAAAGATTTAACTATCGCCTGGAGCAAAACTGGTGATACTCCATTCTCGATCATTTCAATCTAATCAAAGATTCATTAAAATTCCACTTAGTTTTAATCGTTAACTGGGTTAAAGAATCAGTGTCGTTTAAAACACGGTTCACAATAAACCCAAAATCAAATTCATTAATTATCGGGTTAAAGAACGAGTGTTATTTAAAACACTGTACACGATAAACCCAAAAATCAACATCGATTCAATCCCAATTAAATATTATTTAATTGGTACACTTCATTAAATCTAAATAAAAAGGTTTAATCTTTTCTCTACTGGGTTCAAGAACAGTGTTAGTGAAGACACCATTCACGACAAACCCCAAATCACATTTGATATTCAATACAAGGCTCTGAATTGAAAATATACCGGCTTATATTCAATATCAAATTCCACGACTAACAGATGTCGTATTGGAAATAACGATATAAATATATCTTTCAAATTTCCATAACAACACCTGTATAATCACGAATTCCAACATCGAAATATTCCAAAGACAATTTCGATTCAAATCCACTCCAATGCAATCATTGGAAATTCTGGTTATTTTTAAAACCCTTTTTCAAATTCAATTTATTTATTTAAAATTAAATAGAATTATATTTCTAGTTCAAAACTAGTTCATTTCGATAAAAATCTATTTTTATCTTTTCAAATATGGAGTTTTTCATCCCAATTCTTTCTAAATCATTTCTTATGATTTTACACAAATTATTACTATTTTTAATAATTTTATCAAGGCCTGTACAGTCGATTTCCATCAACGGTCATCGAACTGCACTTACAGCGACCTTTTTCGAATTTGATTCGGACGTATCTCCAAATCCAACCGTTAGATTTCAAATTTCTAACATTCATTAGAAAGCTCTTTTCGATACGAACCCAACGGTTCCGGTTTTAGGAGAATCCGACGGTCGGATCTCCCGCAATGTCCGTTTGAAATAAATGGTCGAAATTCACGAACTACCGCGGCGCGGCGCGTTCTATTCAGGCCATTATATTATATATATAATATATATATAATATATTTCGTCGATTTCTATTTAAAACGAATTATATAAATAGTTTTAAATTCGATTCAAAAGCAATTTCAACTTCCGTTTCAATTCAAATCAAAATTGAATTCTTCTCTATAAATTCGTTTTAAAATTCATTTCTATTCAATTCAAATTTCTATTCAATTTGAATTCGTTTCAATTTGCTTTCAATTCAATTTGAAATCGTTTTCAATTCAATTCATTTCGAAATCGTTTTCAATTCAATTCATTTCGAAATCGTTTTCAATTCATTTCATTTCGAAATCGTTTTCAATTCATTTCATTTCGAAATCGTTTTCAATTCAATTCATTTAGAAATCGTTTTCAATTCATTTCATTTCGAAATCGTTTTCAATTAATTTTATTTCGAAATCGTTTTCAATTCATTTCATTTCGAAATCGTTTTCAATTCATTTCATTTCGAAATCGTTTTCATCGATATAAATATCGTTCACGTCAAAATGGCGTCAATCTAATCAATACGGCTTCATATATTTCTATTTTCAAATATTCTATTTCAAATATTTCTTTTTCAAAATAGTTGTCAATACTAAAATATTTCGTTCAACACATGACCAATCTCAATGGATGAGTACTGTCAACACATGAACCTTTATTTTATATTGATAAAGATATAAATTTTATTACTAAAATATTTCGTTCAACACATGACCAATCTCAATGGATGAGTACTGTCAACACATGAACTTTTATTTTATAATATTCTTTATTTTTCAAATTGGAATGAGGCCCAATCAGTTACCATATAAAGTTAATTATATGGATTTTCATACAACACATGTATATAATAACATTGAAAATAATCAACCATCAACCAAAGTGCACTACACTGTAAAAGCATCAAATATAGATATTCAACGCTTATAACGGCCTGTCAATCAATCGATCGACATATTTAATCAATCAGGATGAGTGAACTTCAAATTTCATCCCAACACCCGTGTGGGGTTTCAAACAATCAAACACATATTTTATTTGTGCTGTTGGGCGATGTGTAAAATTTATCGTCCCAATCAATGTCATTCAAATAGGTGTACATAAACAAACCGTCTGGTTTGTAAATGAATATTCTATTTTATTCACTTCACGTTAAAAATTATATTTTTAACGATAAAACATTTTATTTCAACCTATGAATTTATATTCAATTCATTTACACAATAAAATGATATTTTTTATTTTTATAACATATTTTAGAAAATTTCGGCGGCATAACGGCACGATACTAGAAACGGGACAAGGCCTAGCCTTATCCCCGGTCTAGTGAAGGCCCACGCCATTCACACATCAATCAAATCAATTCGTTATGCAAACCACAAAAATTGGAGTAAGAGTCTAACCTAGCCTTACTCCTTCGCCTTATAACGGTGCACGTCTAATCCTAACCAATTTATCGATTCGATTTTTCACACCACAAACCACATTCAAACCAATATCGAAATCCATCACCAAACAGCCAAACAAACAAGTCCATGGTCTGTGGACGATTGTGTCGGGTGCTACTAAACACCGTCTGCATCCTAGTATATATATATAAATAGAAATGAAATTGAAGGGTGAGAAATTCTCACATATAGCTATCCTAGCTCCACTTCACTTCATTGATAGAAATCTTCGCCGTTCCCGCCTTTTGTCACCTTCGTTGCCCGCTTTCACTACCTATGTAAAAATCGAATTTTTACTTCGCTATTCAATATATAAAAATCGAATTTTTATTTCAAAGTTCAATATATAAAAATCGAATTTTTACTTTGCTATTCTATATATAAAAATTGAATTTTTATTTCAAAGTTCAATATATAAAAATCGAATTTTTACTTTGCTATTCTATATATAAAAATCGAATTTTTATTTCAAAGTTCAATATATAAAAATCGAATTTTTACTTTGCTATTCTATATATAAAAATCGAATTTTTATTTCAAAGTTCAATATATAAAAATCGAATTTTTACTTTGCTATTCTATATATAAAAATCGAATTTTTATTTCAAAGTTCAATATATAAAAATCGAATTTTTACTTTGCTATTCTATATATAAAAATCGAATTTTTATTTCAAAGTTCAATATATAAAAATCGAATTTTTACTTTGCTATTCTATATATAAAAATCGAATTTTTATTTCAAAGTTCAATATATAAAAATCGAATTTTTACTTTGCTATTCTATATATAAAAATCAAATTTTTATTTCAAAGTTCAATATATAAAAATCGAATTTTTACTTTGCTATTCTATATATAAAAATCGAATTTTTATTTCAAAGTTCAATATATAAAAATCGAATTTTTACTTCGAAGTTCAATATATAAAAATCGAATTTTTTATTTCAAAGTTCAATATATAAAAATCGAATTTTTACTTTGCTATTCTATATATAAAAATCGATTTTTTTTTTCAAAGTTCAATATATAAAAATCGAATTTTTACTTCGAAGTTCAATATATAAAAATCATATTGGTTTATCGCCACTTCTTTATAAAGCTTACATTTTTATATCATTGACAAAGAAATCATATTTTTAGCGAACTAAAAATATTTTCATAACTTAATTATTTTTAGAATAGCACACTTAGGCTAAAAATTATATTTATAAACAAACTGATTTTATTAAACAAAGGGTATTTTTTTTTTCTAATCTAACTTTATAATAAAAATTCCAGCTTTTCTAATATAAAAATTCCATCTTTTATCTCTATGTATAGAAAAAGGAAAACTGATCTTTATACATAATTCAAACACTTGATATTTTATTTTACAAAGTTATATCCTTTAGAATTTGCATTTATTAAACTGATTAATATTCATGCTAATTACATTAACTAATTTAATTAAATTAAAACTGAATTAAAAAGGGGCTCACTCTATTTCGGTGTTGACTGCTGAGGAGGGGGGGCCTTCGTCAGACGGAGGTGGTCAGGGGACGGAGGTATAAGGCGGCGACGGCTTCTGACAGCGGCGAAGGAAAAGGGGGGGGGGGGGTATTTGTTCAGATCGGAAAGGGGGGGAACGCGATGGGGAAGGCCGATCATCTGAGACGAGGCGGAGGGCGTGACTTCGACGGAGGCGCGGCGTTCTACTACGAAGAGATGGCGTCGCGATTTTAGACTGGATGGGGGCTGGTTTTTGTCTCGTGTTGACCACGAGAGGAAGTAATAAGGGTTTGACTTCGAGGAGTGAGGTATAGGGGGTGCTGCATTAATTTATATATATATAAATATAAATATATATATATATATATATATTTTAAATTCTAAAAGCAAATTTTGGTTTCTTACTCGAAATCGAACCCACCGACTATCATCTATAGCTTATTACCCCTATTCCGAACACAATGTGATATGTATCATAGGCTGATTCGATCGTCCCGATCAGTTTCCGTTAAATTTACATTTAAATCACTATATTGAATTTTAAACGTACATTTCAATTTACCGGGGTCACATACTAACTCGAAAAATTCCCGAAAAATATTTTCTAGCTTCGTATTGACGATACGGTCCTAACAAAACTAGTATCGTCGAATTCTGAGACCGTTTGAAAAATGGCCAATTTCCAGTGGATTTAAAATCAACTGAAATGGTCAAACGCGTTTTCCTTTGCCACGCTCACATATTGATTCGAAAAATTATGAAATTTGAAACCTAGCAATAACTTTACATCCCGGACCCAACAAAACTGGTTTCGTCGAAATCCGAGGTCGTTTGCAAAATGTCCATTTTTAAGGGCCTGAATTCCATAGCGACTATTCAGAATTTCCAACTGGACATATCTTTTGATTCCCGCAATGAAATCTTGATTATTCGAATTCGCTGGAAAGATATTATCAATTAGATCCTAATGTTTTTGGTTTCACTAAAATCCGGATTGTTTTGCACCCGGTACATTCAATTGAAGTTTGAAATCGAATTATCGAACTACCGCGCCATTTTCAATTCTATTTATATTTATATATAAATATATATATTCTAACGACGACGCGTATAATATATACGTTTGAATTCTATTCAAAATAAATTTCCTCGTCGATATTATTTAAAATAACCTATTTTAAATATTCAAAATTCGCTAAAATTGCAAAAATAAAAATTTTAAACTGGCCCAGATTTTCCGGGTTGTTACAATCTCCCCCACTTAAAACTTTTCGTCCCCGAAAAGGAACAAAGTCGAAAGTGGTTTGATTAATCAACTCTACGTTCGATCTGGCTTCCATTCTCCAACCTTTCAGTTTCTGAGAATTTTCAAAATTTCAAAAATTTGGCTAACACCCTAAATTTTCGAAAAATTTCGCCATAACCTCCCCTGCAATGGGAGCATCGGGGAATTTCAAATAGTTTCCCCGGTCCTTCAGATCTCAAAAAGAAAAAGAAAAAGCCAAGCGGCTAGCCAATAGGCTCACAAAATCATCATCACCCAAGCAAAACAGGAAATTATGTAGTAAACATGTACCTATTTGTCGGGAAAACAAATTTTATTCTCTGCTCTAGCCTCCTTGCTATGACCTGTTCAATGCAAGAATATGTATATGCAAGCAAATGCGACCAAATTTCAATACAGTTCAATATTTGATTCAATTAGGCATAATGGTTCAAAATTATCAAACAATTAAACAAACAACACAAACATCAATCAATTAGTGAATTATCATTTGAAATTCATAACTTTGATACATAGTCAAAAATCAGATTTTCGATGCCAAATCACAACAATAAGCCCTATCTAGTTTTGGTTCTCACACCAGTCTATAGGAAATATATAGAAATCTCACTTTCGTCACTCGAATATAAATACTGATAATGTGATCACAATTATCAGCATCATCCCCGAGCGACTAGAGTGTGATTCTATATCTATCCAGTATATTAAAATTTCGAATACACGCGGATCAGACGTATACGCAAAATCTATATATACTGGATTGTCCACATCTATATAAATAAATAATCAAATACGAATAATTGATTTAAATTTTCAAAACAAAATTTGTTTTCATTTGAAAAATATACTCTTCACACTCGTTCTAGGATACTACTGATCTCATCTCTAACGAGTCATTCTCATTGGATATTACTAATCCAATATCTGATGAATTCTTTCGTATGGTTCTAACGTGTCTTGTTCTCTGAGCTTTGTAAACCAAAGCTCTGATACCAACTGTGAAAACCCGTAACTTCCCCGTAAAGGAAAGTGGCGGATAGTTCGAGAACAAGCCACAACAGAACACATACAGAAGAACATTTCATTGTATATTACAACAATGCATCAGATTACAAGAATATACAGAGTATGAATAAATATTACACAGAAATATCAGAGATTTAAATTACATTTAAATAAATTGCAGCGGAAAATAATACAATACACAACTAGAAGAGATATACGGATACAAAGCTTTCCGGATATCGTTCCAGCTGTAAACTAGGATCCTATGAATATAAATCTGCAAAACCAAAACTGCTAGCTGCCCGTGTCAAAATAAGGGCACCCAGAGTTTAGGTTAAAACAATAAACTCCAGGTCAGTCATGTGACTGGTGTGAGAACTAAAACAGTTATAAATCTTTATTTTTAAAGTTAGGTAAATCAAGGGACCACGCCGTATAACACGGAACGGGTTTCCTCCCAAGAATACCAGTGCATAAAACAAACAGCGCAACGCTAAACAAAGAAAAATGAAGCTGTTATAAGACCCAGGTCCTATCACACAATGCAAACGCAAGCCGGGGGATAGGGTTTTCCCTTATAACAGCCAAAGAATGCTTGATACGCTTAAAACAAATCATTTGATACTAATAAGTGCACAGTGTATAAAACAACTTCAAATCATAAGTATAAATCATAGGCGGCATGAGCGTCCCATGCCACTATGTCGCCACATATAGGTTTACAATCAAAACCGCAATGTCGTATTGGAAGTTGGGTTATCATTTATGGTATGAACCGAGGCTAGGGGCAAGATCCTCTACCGATTTGAGACGCTCTAGTCCGTGTCTCAGGAACAGCCGCAACTGCCCCCTGGATCGTCAGGGCCGGTCCACCGATGTGGATTATAATGCCTGAACAATACGTTTCTCCGCCCTTTGGGGCGTAAGCCTGGCCCGTCAGCCGACCAGAAGCATCGGCCGAAACCGATATCACGAGGCGCCTCGCTTTTCAGCAAGTAATAATAAGCAATATCCACATGAGTCAAACTCGTCAGCCAGTTCAAGCACTGACGCCACTCATAACTAGAAAGAAAACGCATGTCCCCCCTGAGGTCCGTCTCCCGTTTTTGATTCATACCGGGTGTGATACTCGCGAATCAACGTTACACAAAGCTACGCCACAAAGGCCGTGCTTCGATCATCAACCACAAGACTTTGCTTTTCAACAGAAGCCTTGATCATTTTCATCTTAGCATGCCACATAGGCAATTCACTCCATGCGATTGATATCCATCAATATATAACCCCTGAGCTCGTACGTCTCAGAGAAGGGCGTTAAGCAAGAGAATAAATTCTCCGCCGCCAAACAGATATATATTTAATAGAGATCAATCACACGGACTAAAATCCAATGTCAGACACACAGTCCATTTACAAGTCCGTTCTGGGTCTGAACGAAACCGGAGGCACCTAGTACCCCGCATATCCATCGATCTCCAAGTACGTCTGGACGATCACTAACTGTTTCCATCTTCTTGGGTGTACAGCCCAATCAAGATCATCAGTTATCACCCAAACGACGTGAAGACCTCCGGTCTTCGACCATCGTCTTCATCTTCGACTTATCGTCGTATCAGTTATTCAGAATGGGATAAACCCGGTCTTTCCGAATAACTCACGTATATTTAAATAAGTGTTACACAAACACAACATACGCCTCATTCCAATTCATCAGTCACTAACCGTAAATTAATCAAGAGAATAATTCCCCAAACATTAACCCCGAAGGCCGAAACCAACATCAGATCAATATTCAGAAAACCATTCTGCTTGGCTAACCGACAGTTAGTTTCTAAATTTCACGTTCATAGGGAAAGGTTCCCATTAATTTTTATCAAAGATAAATTCTTGAATTTAAGCTTTAATCTACTTTTGAATATCAATTCAAACTAGTCGGGATTAGCGAACCTTACCGAAGTAATCATTTGTTTTAATTTCCCAATCCCAACCTATTCATCCCAAGAAGTAAAACTGGTTATACTTCATATCTAACACCACGGTGTTATCGGTAAATTCAATTACCATTTCACGTTCAAATCTAATTAAAGATTTAACTATCGCCTGGAGCAAAACTGGTGATACTCCATTCTCGATCATTTCAATCTAATCAAAGATTCATTAAAACTCCACTTAGTTTTAATCGTTAACTTGGTTAAAGAATCAGTGTCGTTTAAAACACGGTTCACAATAAACCCAAAATCAAATTCATTAATTATCGGGTTAAAGAACGAGTGTTATTTAAAACACTGTTCACGATAAACCCAAAAATCAACATCGATTCAATCCCAATTAAATATTATTTAATTGGTACACTTCATTAAATCTAAATAAAAAGATTTAATCTTTTCTCTACTGGGTTCAAGAACAGTGTTAGTGAAGACACCATTCACGACAAACCCCAAATCACATTTGATATTCAATACAAGGCTCTGAATAGAAAATATACCGGCTTATATTCAATATCAAATTCCACGACTAACAGATGTCGTATTGGAAATAACGATATAAATATATCTTTCAAATTTCCATAACAACACCTGTATAATCACGAATTCCAACATCGAAATATTCCGAAGACAATTTCGATTCAAATCCACTCCAATGCAATCATTGGAAATTCTGGTTATTTTTAAAACCCTTTTTCAAATTCAATTTATTTATTTAAAAATAAATAGAATTATATTTCTAGTTCAAAACTAGTTCATTTCGATAAAAATCTATTTTTATCTTTTCAAATATGGAGTTTTTCATACCAATTCTTTCTAAATCATTTCTTATGATTTTACACAAATTATTACTATTTTTAATAATTTTATCAAGGCCTGTACAGTCGATTTCCATCAACGGTCATCGAACTGCACTTACAGCGACCTTTTTCGAATTTGATTCGGACGTATCTCCAAATCCAACCGTTAGATTTCAAATTTCTAACATTCATTAGAAAGCTCTTTTCGATACGAACCCAACGGTTCCGGTTTTAGGAGAATCCGACGGTCGGATCTCCCGCAATGTCCGTTTGAAATAAATGGTCGAAATTCACGAACTGCCGCGGCGCGGCGCGTTCTATTCAGGCCATTATATTATATATATATAATATATATAATATATTTCGTCGATTTCTATTTAAAACGAATTATATAAATAGTTTTAAATTCGATTCAAAAGCAATTTCAACTTCCGTTTCAATTAAAATCAAAATTGAATTCTTCTCTATAAATTCGTTTTAAAATTCATTTCTATTCAATTCAAATTTCAATTCAATTTGAATTCGTTTCAATTTGCTTTTAATTCAATTTGAAATCGTTTTCAATTCAATTCATTTCGAAATCGTTTTCAATTCAATTCATTTCGAAATCGTTTTCAATTCATTTCATTTCGAAATCGTTTTCAATTCATTTCATTTCGAAATCGTTTTCAATTCAATTCATTTCGAAATCGTTTTCAATTCATTTCATTTCGAAATCGTTTTCAATTCATTTTATTTCGAAATCGTTTTCAATTCATTTCATTTCGAAATCGTTTTCAATTCATTTCATTTCGAAATCGTTTTCATCGATATAAATATCGTTCACGTCAAAATGGCGTCAATCTAATCAATACGGCTTCATATATTTCTATTTTCAAATATTCTATTTCAAATATTTCTTTTTCAAAATAGTTGTCAATACTAAAATATTTCGTTCAACACATGACCAATCTCAATGGATGAGTACTGTCAACACATGAACCTTTATTTTATATTGATAAAGATATAAATTTTATTACTAAAATATTTCGTTCAACACATGACCAATCTCAATGGATGAGTACTGTCAACACATGAACTTTTATTTTATAATATTCTTTATTTTTCAAATTGGAATGAGGCCCAATCAATTACCATATAAAGTTAATTATATGGATTTTCATACAACACATGTATATAATAACATTGAAAATAATCAACCATCAACCAAAGTGCACTACACTGTAAAAGCATCAAATATAGATATTCAACGCTTATAACAGCCTGTCAATCAATCGATCGACATATTTAATCAATCAGGATGAGTGAACTTCAAATTTCATCCCAACACCCGTGTGGGGTTTCAAACAATCAAACACATATTTTATTTGTGCTGTTGGGCGATGTGTAAAATTTATCGTCCCAATCAATGTCATTCAAATAGGTGTACATAAACAAACCGTCTGGTTTGTAAATGAATATTCTATTTTGTTCACTTCACGTTAAAAATTATATTTTTAACGATAAAACATTTTATTTCAACCTATGAATTTATATTCAATTCATTTACACAATAAAATGTTATTTTTTTATAACATATTTTAGAAAATTTCGGCGGCATAACGGCACGATACTAGAAACGGGACAAGGCCTAGCCTTATCCCCGGTCTAGTGAAGGCCCACGCCATTCACACATCAATAAAATCAATTCGTTATGCAAACCACAAAAATTGGAGTAAGAGTCTAACCTAGCCTTACTCCTTCGCCTTATAACGGCGCACGTCTAATCCTAACCAATTTATCAATTCGATTTTTCACACCACAAACCACATTCAAACCAATATCGCAATCCATCACCAAACAACCAAACAAACAAGTCCATGGTCTGTGGACGATTGTGTCGGGTGCTACTAAACACCGTCTGCATCCTAGTATATATATAAAAATAGAAATGAAATTGAAGGGTGAGAAATTCTCACATATAGCTATCCTAGCTCCACTTCACTTCATTGATAGAAATCTTCGCCGTTCCCGCCTTTTGTCACCTTCGTTGCCCGCTTTCACTACCTATGTAAAAATCGAATTTTTACTTCGCTATTCAATATATAAAAATCGAATTTTTATTTCAAAGTTCAATATATAAAAATCGAATTTTTACTTTGCTATTCTATATATAAAAATCGAATTTTTATTTCAAAGTTCAATATATAAAAATCGAATTTTTACTTTGCTATTCTATATATAAAAATCGAATTTTTATTTCAAAGTTCAATATATAAAAATCGAATTTTTACTTTGCTATTCTATATATAAAAATCAAATTTTTATTTCAAAGTTCAATATATAAAAATCGAATTTTTACTTTGCTATTCTATATATAAAAATCGAATTTTTATTTCAAAGTTCAATATATAAAAATCGAATTTTTACTTTGCTATTCTATATATAAAAATCGAATTTTTATTTCAAAGTTCAATATATAAAAATCGAATTTTTATTTCAAAGTTCAATATATAAAAATCGAATTTTTACTTCGAAGTTCAATATATAAAAATCGAATTTTTTATTTCAAAGTTCAATATATAAAAATCGAATTTTTACTTTGCTATTCTATATATAAAAATCGAATTTTTTTTTTCAAAGTTCAATATATAAAAATCGAATTTTTACTTCGAAGTTCAATATATAAAAATAATATTGGTTTATCGCCACTTCATTATAAAGCTTACATTTTTATATCATTGACAAAGAAATCATATTTTTAGCGAACTAAAAATATTTTCATAACTTAATTATTTTTAGAATAGCACACTTAGGCTAAAAGTTATATTTATAAACAAACTGATTTTATTAAACAAAGGTTATTTATATTTTTTCTAATCTAACTTTATAATAAAAATTCCAGCTTTTCTAATATAAAAATTCCATCTTTTATCTCTATGTTTAGAAAAAGGAAAACTGATCTTTATACATAATTCAAACACTTGATATTTTATTTTACAAAGTTATATCCTTTAGAATTTGCATTTATTAAACTGATTAATATTCATTCTAATTACATTAACTAATTTAATTAAATTAAAACTGAATTAAAAAGGGGCTCACTGTATTTCGGTGTTGACTGCTGAGGAGGGGGGGCCTTCGTCAGACGGAGGTGGTTAGGGGACGGAGGTATAAGGCGGCGGCGGCTTCTGACAGCGGCGGAGGAAAAGGGGGGGGGGTAGTTGTTCAGATCGGAAAGGGGGGGAACGCGATGGGGAAGGCCGATCATCTGAGACGAGGCGGAGGGCGTGACTTCGACGGAGGCGCGGCGTTCTACTACGAAGAGATGGCGTCGCGATTTTAGACTGGATGGGGGCGGGTTTTTGTCTCGTGTTGACCACGAGAGGAAGTAATAAGGGTTTGACTTCGAGGAGTGAGGTATAGGGGGTGCTGCATTAATTTATATATAAATATATATATATATATATATATATATATATATATATATATATATATATATATATTTTAAATTCTAAAAGCAAATTTTGGTTTCTTACTCGAAATCGAACCCACCGACTATCATCTATAGCTTATTACCCCTATTCCGAACACAATGGGATATGTATCATAGGCTGATTCGATCGTCCCGATCAGTTTCCGTTAAATTTACATTTAAATCACTATATTGAATTTTAAACGTACATTTCTATTTACCGGGGTCACATACTAACTCGAAAAATTCCCGAAAAATATTTTCTAGCTTCGTATTGACGATACGGTCCTAACAAAACTAGTTTCGTCGAATTCTGAGACCGTTTGAAAAATGGCCAATTTCCAGTCGATTTAAAATCAACTGAAATGGTCAAACGCGTTTTCCTTTGCCACGCTCACATATTGATTCGAAAAATTATGAAATTTGAAACCTAGCAATAACTTTACATCCCGGACCCAACAAAACTGGTTTCGTCGAAATCCGAGGTCGTTTGCAAAATGTCCATTTTTAAGGACCTGAATTCCATAGCGACTATTCAGAATTTTCAACTGGACATATCTTTTGATTCCCGCTATGAAATCTTGATTATTCAAATTCGCTGGAAAGATATTATCAATTAGATCCTAATGTTTTTGGTTTCACTAAAATCCGGATTGTTTTGCACCCGGTACATTCAATTGAAGTTTGAAATCGAATTATCGAACTACCGCGCCATTTTCAATTCTATTTATATTTATATATAAATATATATATTCTAACGACGACGCGTATAATATATACGTTTGAATTCTATTCAAAATAAATTTCCTCGTCGATATTATTTAAAATAACCTATTTTAAATATTCAAAATTCGCTAAAATTGCCAAAATAAAAATTTTTAACTGGCCCAGATTTTCCGGGTTGTTACAGTCTGAGAGGTAGTATTACCCCAAATTGATTGACTTCATTTTTAACTAAGAAATGGTTAAGGTTCGACAGTAAAGGATGGTTAAGTGAATTTAGTAATTTAAGGAAATGGTTTGAGTTGGCATCGCGATGGTTTGTTTAAACATCTGTCTAAGTCCAATGAAGAAGCTTTGGAAATGTTTTCCAATTAAGAAACCGGAAATGTTTTCTAATAATGAAAACAAGAAATGGAAGTGTTTTCCATTGTTAATAATGTTTTCTAATAAAGAAAATAAGAAATATTGAATATACGGAAATAGGAGATAAGTAAATTAATGAAATAAAGAGATAAATGTTGAATGATGTTTAATCGATATAAATTTCCATTTGGAAATAATATCGTTGTTTGCACACCTGTTTTTCTTCGATAGTTAAATCACAGACTATCGAAGTTTTGACCATTTTAACGTTGTTAATATGGAGAGACCAATTGGATTATTATCCAAAGAACCACTCTGTATTGGCATAAGCGTTGCGAATCATATATGCCAAAGGAAATTGAAGACAGAGTTATGCAAGGGCTATCCTGTTTACATAATAGTGCCTTCGGTTCATCCTGTTCCTGGATGACTTGTATGGACGGATGTCTGACAGAGCATTTCCAGACGATCACGTACATTGATTTCTCCAACCATACCAAGAGTGGAAGCAGGGAAGGAAACTTCTTTTAGCTAACACATAATGTATGGTTGAGGATGTCAATCAGTGATTTGATGGTGTGAAAACCCGCAACTTCCCCGGTGAGGAAAGCGCGGATAGTTCGAGAACAAGCCACAACAGAACGCAGAAGGGAGAACATTTCATTGCTTATTTACAACAATGCATCAGATTACAAGAATATACAGAGTATAAATGAATATACATTACACAGAAATATCAGAGATTTAAATTACATTTAAATACATAGCAGCGGAAAATAATACAATACACAACTAGAAGATATATACGGATACAAAGCTTTCCGGATATCGTTCAAGCTGTAAACCAGGATCCTGTGAATATAGATCTGCAAAACCAAAACTACTAGCTGCCCGTGTCAAAATAAGGGCACCCAAAGTTTAGGTCAAAACAAAAAACTCCAGGTCAGTCATGTGACTTGTGTGAGAACTAAAACAGTTGTAGATCTTTATTTTAAAGTTAGGTAAATCAAGGGACCACGCCATATAACACGGAACGAGTTTCCTCCCAAGAACACCAGTGCGTAAAACAAACAGCATAATGCTAAATAAGGGAAAATGAAGCTATTATAAGACCCAGTTCCCATCACACAATGCAACGCAAGCCGGAGGATAGGGTTTTTACCTTATAATAGCCAATAATGCTTGATACGTTTAAAAGAAATCATTTGATACTATTATAAGTGTATAGTGTATAAAACAACTTCAAATCATAAGTATCAATCATAGGCGGCATGAATACCCCATACCACTATGTCGTCATATATAGGTTATACAATCAAAATCGCAAAGTCACGTATTTGGAAATTGGGTTTCCATCTATGAACCGAGGCAAAAGATAGTCCTCAACCGATTCGAGACTCTCTAGCCCGAGGCTCAGGTCAGAGCTTGAGTGACCTTGGAGCGACAGGGCCGGTCCACTGATGTGGGTTAAACTTAAATCCTGAACAATGCGTTTCCCCGCCCTTTGGGGCGTAAGTGAGCCAACGAATGACTCCATCGGACCCGGATCGTCCGATCAAACCGAGGCGCCTCGCAAAAGCAACAACCACACAGGTGAAAAGTATATAAATGTCAGGGCTGGTAGGTCAGTGACACCACCCTAGCTAGAAAGAAACGCATGCCCTCCCTGAGGTCCTTCTCCCATTTTTGGTTCACAACCGGGGTGCAAGGCTCGCGAATCAACGCTACACAAAGCTATGCCACACAGGCCTTGCTTTGATCATCATCCACAAGAATTTGCTTTTCAACAGAAGCCTTGATCAATTGCCACTTAGGCATGCCACACAGGCAATTCACTCCATGCGATTGATATCCATCAATATATAACCCCTGAGCTCGTACGTCTCAGAGAAGGGCGTTAAGCAAGAGAATACATTCTCCGCCGCCAAACAGATATTTATTTAATAGAAATCAATCACACAGACTAAAATCCAATGTCAGACACACAGTCCATTTACAAGTTCGTTCTGGGTCTGAACGAAACGGGAGGCACCTAGTACCCTGCATATCCATCGATCTCCAAGTACGTCTGGATGATCACCAACTGTTTCCATCTTCTTGGGTGTACATCCCAATCAAGATCATCAGTAATCACCCAAACGACGTGAAGACCTCCGGTCTTCGACAACCGTCTTCATCTTCGACTTATAGTCGTATCAGTTATTCAGAATGGGATAAACCCGGTCTTTCCGAATAACTCGCGTATATTTTAAATAAGTGTTACACAAACACAACATACGCCTCATTCCAATTCATCAGTCACTAACCGTAAATTAATCAAGAGAATAATTCCCCCAAATATTAACCCCGAAGGCCGAAACCAACACCAGATCAATATCCAGAAAACCATTCTGCTTAGCTAACTGACAGTTAGTTTCTAAATTTCACATTCATAAGGAAATGTTCCCATTAATTTTATCAAAGATAAATTCTTTAATTTATTCTTTAATCTATTTTTGAATATCAATTCAAACTAGTCGGGATTAACGAACCTTACCGAAGTAATCATTTGTTTTAATTTCCCAATCCCAATCTATTCATCCCATGAAGTAAAACTGGTAATACTTCATATCTAACACCACGGTGTTGTCGCTAAATTTAATTACCATTTTACGTTCAAATCTAATGAAAGATTTAACTATCGCCTGGAGCAAAACTGGCGATACTCCATTCTCGATCTTTTCAATCTAATTAAAGATTCATTAAAACTTCACTTAGTTTTAATTGTTAACTGGGTTAAAGAATCAGTGTCATTTAAAACACGATTCACGATAAACCCAAAAATCAATATCAATTCAATTCTAATTAAATGTTATTTAATTGGTACACTTCATTAAATCTAAATAAAAAGATTTAATCTTTTCTCCACTGGTTTCAAGAACAGTGTTAGTCAAGACACCATTCACGACAAACCCAAATCACATTTGATATTAAATACAAGGCTCTGAATAGAAAATATCCTGGCTTATATCCAATATCAAATTCTACGATCAACAAATATCGTGTTGGAAATAACGATATATATATATCTATATCTTTCAAATTTACATAACAACATCTGTATAGTCACGAAATCCAACATCGAAATATTCTGAAGGCAATTTCGATTTAAATCCATTCCAATGCAATCATTGGAAATTTTGGTTATTTCAAATTCAATTTATTTATTTAAAATTAAATAGAATTATAATTCTAGTTCAAAACTAGTTCATTTCAATAAAAATCTATTTTTATCTTTTCAAATATGGAGTTTTTCAACCCAGTTCTTTCTAAATCATTTCTTATGATTTTACACAAATTATTACTATTTTTAATAATTTTATCAAGGCCCGTACAGTCGATTTCCATCAACGGCCATCGAACTGCACTTACACCAACCTTTTCCAAATTTGATTTGGACATAACTCCAAATCCAACCGTTAGATTTCTAATTTCTAATATTCGTTAGAAATCTCTTTTCTATACGAACCCAACAGTTCCGGTTTTAGGAGAATCTGACGGTCGGATCTCCCGCAATATCCGTTCGAAGTCAATGGTCGAAATTCGCGAACTGCCGCGGCGCGGCGCGTTCTATTCAGGCCATTATATTATATATAATATATATATATATATAATATATATTTCATCGATTTCTATTTAAAACAAAATTTATAAATCGTTTTAAATTCGTTTTCAAAACGTTTCAACTTCATTTTCAAATTCAAATCAAAACTGAATTTTCCCTTTCAAATTCGGTTTAAATTCATTTCAAATTGATTCCAATTCAAATCGATTTTTAATTCAATTTCGATTTGTTTTCAATTAAATTTCGATTCGTATTCAATTCTATTAAATTTCAATTCGAATTCATTCATATTCAAATTCAATTCGAATTCCTTTCTATTCGAATTCCAAATCATTTCAGTGTATTTCGAATTTCAAATCAATTCAGTTTAATTCGAATTTCAATTCACTTTAAATATAATTCGAATTTCAATTCATTCCAATATAGTTCGAATTTCAAATCTATTCAATATTCATTGAAGAATGAATAAAATCGATATAAATATCGTCCACGTCAAAATGGCGTCAATCTAACCGACACGGCTTCATATGTTTCTATTTTCAAATATTCTATTTCAAATATTTCTATTTCAGATATTTCTTTTCAAATATTTCTATTTCAAATATTTCTACTTTAGATATTTCTTTTTCGAAACTGGAATGAGGCCCAATCAATTACCATATAATGTTCATTATATGGGTTTTCTACCACACATGTATACAATAACAACGATGAATAATCAACCATCATCCAAAGTGCATTCTACACTGTATAAGCATCAAATATAAATATTCAACGCTTATAACAGTCTGTCAATCAATCGATCGACATACAACTAACCAATCGGGATTAGTGTACGTCAAATATCATCCCGATACCTGTGTGGGGTTTCAAACAATCAAACACAGATTTTATTTCTGCAGTTGGGCGATGTGTAAAATTTATCATCCCAATCAATATCAGTCAAATGTGTGTATATAAACAAATCGTCTGATCTGTTTATTTTTATTTCCTTTCATATATACGTTAAAAAATCTATTTTTAACTATAAAATATTTTTAACTATATAAATATTTTATTTCATTTCACATCACATCACACAATCAACTACACATCAAAATCAAACAAACAAGCATACAAGCCGTCCATGGTCTATGGACGTCGGGTGTCGGGTGCTACTAAACACTGTCTGCATCCTAGTATATATTTATAACTAGAAAATTAAAATTAAAACGTGAGAAGTTCTCACCGAAAGCTAAATCCAACGCCACGACTCTTCTTATGTAGAAATCTTTGCCGCTCTTGCCTCTTGTCACTTTCTCTGCCCGTATTCTCTACATATGTAAAAAATCGAATTTTTGCTATGCTATTCAATATATAAAAATCGAATTTTTACTTTGCTATTCAATATATAAAAATCGATTTTCTACTTTGCTATTCAATATATAAAAATCGAATTTTTTACTTTGCTATTCAATATATAAAAATCGAATTTTTACTTTGTCATTCAATATATAAAAATCGAATTTTTTACTTTGTTATTCAATATATAAAAATCAAATTTTTACTTTGCTATTTATATAAAAATCGAATTTTCATATAATTAAAAACCGTATATATCCAATAAAAATTATACCTTTACTTTGATAAAAATATCGTCTTTTCGAATATAAAAATCCAATCTTTGCGAAACCACAAATGATAACATTCCTATAGAAAAATCATAACTTTTTATTTTTAAAAATTTTAACCTTTCAAAGGCAAAAATAATATCTTTTTAATTTATAAAAATCCTAATTTTAAATTGAAGAATCGACACAAAGAAACTAATTACCTTATAATAAAAAAGGAAGGAAAACTCACATTTTTCCGAGTAAAAATCGAATCTTTAATTGTTGTAGGGCCCATTGGTCAGTGGTGAAGGACTAGTGGAGGTAGCGCCAGGTGCTGGAGGGTAGACGGTGGCGGCGGTTGGCAGGTCTTTGCCTGAGGTGGTGGGGTATGCTGTTTTGGGAGCTATGTTAGGATTTGAAGGGGAAAAGAGAGAGGGAGGCGGTGCTGGAAGGGATGCTGGTCGGAGGGGGGGCGCGAAGGCCAGAGGTTGGTGGACGGTGGTGTGCGTGGCGGTTTACAGGAGGTTTAGGGGATGGGTTTTGTTTCGGTCAGAGGAGGAGGGAGAGACTGACAAGGAGGAGGAGGGGATGGCCAGGAAGGGGGCAGCGCAGTAGTGGGGGAGGGTGGCGATGGTCGTGGCGGCAGTAGGGGGAGGGCGGCGCTCGGTTTTGGGCTGAACGTGGAGGCATCGGGTTTTATTGATTTGGGGGAATAGGGTTGGAAAGGAGTGGATTTATATATATAAATTTAATTAATTATTATTTTAAATTCTAAAAGCAACTTTTTATTTCAAACTCGAAACGAAACCCACCGACTGTCGTCCCTAGCGTATTACCCCCATTCCGAACATAATGGGATATGTATCGTGAGCCAGTTCGGCTGTTACGATCTGTTTTCGTCAAAATCAACATATAACTCTATATATTGAATTTGAACGCGCATTTCAATTTACCGGGGCCACATACCAACTCTAAAAATTCCAGAAAAATATTTTCTAGCTTCGTATTGATGATACAGTCCTAACAAAACTAGTTTCGTCGAATTCTAGGAAGGTTTGAAAAATGGTCATTTTCCAGTCGATTAAAATCAATTGAAACTGGTCAAATGCGTTTTCATTTGCCACGCTCACATATTGATTCGAAAAATTATGAAATATGAAACCTAGCAAGAACTTGACATCACAAACCCAACAAAATTGGTTTCGTCGAAATCCGAGGTCGTTTGCAAAATGGCTATTTTTAAGGGCCTGAATTCCATAGCGACTATTTCGAATTTTCAACTGGACATATCTTTTCATCTATGCTATGAAATTTCAATTTTTCAGGTTCCTAGGAAAGATAGTCACAATTAGATTCCATTATTTTTGGTTTCACTGAAATCCGATTTATTCTGAACCCGGTACGTTCAATTAAAGTTTGAAATCGAATTATCGAACTACCGCGCCATTTTCAATTCCTTTTTATAATTATATATAATTATTTATATTCTAACGACGACGTATATAATATATACGTTCGAATTATATTCAAAATATATTTCTTGTCGATATTATTTAAAATAATCTATTTTAAATAAACCAAATTCGCTTAAATTGCCAAAATAAAAATTTTAAACTGGCCCAGATTTTCGGGTTGTTACAATCTCCCCCACTTAAAACTTTTCGTCCCCGAAAAGGAACAAAGTCGAAAGTGGTTTGATTAATCAACTCTACGTTCGATCTGACTTCCATTCTCCAACTTTTCAGTTTCTGAGAATTTTCAAATTTTCAAAAATTTGGCTAACACCCTAAATTTTCGAAAAAATTCGCCATAACCTCCCCTGCACCAGGAGCCACGGGAAAATCCCGAAATTGCCATACACGCCTTCTGATCTCAAAAAGAAAAAGAAAAAGCCAAGCGGCTAGCCAATCGGCTCATAAAATCATCATCACCCAAACAAAACAGTAAATTATAGTAAACATGTACCTATTTGTCGGGCAAACAATTTTATTCTTCTGCTCTAGCCTCCTTGCTATGACCTGTTCAATGTAAGTACAAGTATATGCAAGCAAATGTGACCAATTTTCAATATAACTCAATATTTGATACAATTAGGCGTAATGGTTCAAAATTATCAAACAAATAAACAAACAACACAAACATCAATCCATTAGTTGATTAGCTTTTGAAATTCATAACTTTGATACATAGTCAAAAATCAGATTTTTGATGTTAAATCACAACAATAGGCCCTATCTATTTTTGGTTCTCACACCAGTCAATAGGAAATATATAGAAAGTCCACTTTCGTCACTCGAACATGAATTCTAATGATGGAGCTCCATCATCAAAATCATCTCCGGGCGATTCGAGTGTAATTCTATATCTATCCAGTATATTAAAACTTCAAATACACGTTTGCAAGGCGTATATGCAAAATATTTATATACTGGACTGTCCAAATCAATACAAATAAATAATCAAATACGAATAATTGATTTAGATTTTCAAAACAAAATTTGTTTTCACTTTAAAAAAAAATATACCCCTCACACTCGTTCTAGGATACTACTGATCCCATCTCTAATGAGTCATTCCCGTTGGATATTACTAATCCAGTTTCTGATGAATTCTTTCGTATGGTTCTAATGTGCCTTGTTCTCTGATCTTTGTAAACCAAAGCTCTGATACCAACCGTGAAAACCCGCAACTTCCCCGGTGAGGAAAGCGCGGATAGTCCGAGAACAAGCCACAACAGAACGCAGATGGGAGAACATTTCATTGCTTATTTACAACAATGCATCAGATTACAAGAATATACAGAGTATAAATGAATATACATTACACAGTAATATCAGAGATTTAAATTACATTTAAATACATAGCAGCGGAAAATTATACAATACACAACTAGAAGAGATATACGGATACAAAGCTTTCCGGATATCGTTCCAGTTGTAAACCAGGATCCTGTGAATATAGATCTGCAAAACCAAAACTACTAGCTGCCCGTGTTAAAATAAGGACACCCAGAGTTTAGGTCAAAACAATAAACTCCAGGTCAGTCATGTGACTGGTGTGAGAACTAAAACAGTTGTAGATCTTTATTTTAAAGTTAGGTAAATCAAGGGACCACGCCGTATAACATGGAACGGGTTTCCTCCCAAGAACACCAGTGCATAAAACAAACAGCGCAATGCTAAATAAGGAAAAATGAAGCTATTATAAGACCCAGTTCCCATCACACAATGCAACGCAAGCCGGAGGATAGGGTTTTTACCTTATAATAGCCAAGAATGCTTGATACGTTTAAAAGAAATCATTTGATACTATTATAAGTGTATAGTACATAAAACAACTTCAAATCATAAGTATCAATCATAGGCGGCATGAATGCCCCATACCACTATGTCGCCATATATAGGTTATACAATCAAAATCGCAAAGCCACGTATTTGGAAATTGGGTTTCCATCTATGAACTGAGGCAAAAGATAGTCCT
The DNA here is from genome assembly GCA_030737875.1 of Allium sativum. Taxonomy (NCBI): domain Eukaryota; kingdom Viridiplantae; phylum Streptophyta; class Magnoliopsida; order Asparagales; family Amaryllidaceae; genus Allium; species Allium sativum. Next base: position 848,700,514 of record CM060918.1, read on the forward strand.
CAACCGATTCGAGACTCTCTAGCCCGAGCCTCAGGTCAGAGCTCGAGTGACCTTGGAGCGACAGGGCCGGTCCACCGATGTGGGTTAAACTTAAATCCTGAACACTGCGTTTCCCTGCCCTTTGGGGCGTAAGTGAGCCAACGAATGACTCCATCGGACCTAGATCGTCCGACCAAACCGAGGCGCCTCGCAACAGCAATAACCACACAGGTGAAAAGTATATAAATGTCAGGGCTGGTAGGTAACTAGCACCACCCTAGCTAGAAAGAAACGCATGCCATCCCTGAGGTCCTTCTCCCATTTTTGGTTCACAACCGGGGTGCGAGGCTCGCGAATCAACGCTACACAAAGCTTTGCCACACTGGCCTTGCTTTGATCATCATCCATAAGACTTTGCTTTTCAACAGAAGCCATGATCAATTGCCACTTAGGCATGCCACACAGGCAATTCACTCCATGCGATTGATATCCATCAATATATATCCCCCGAGCTCGTACGTCTCAGAGAAGGGCGTTAAGCAAGAGAATACATTCTCCGCCGCCAAACAGATATATATTTAATAGAAATCAATCACACAGACTAAAATCCAATGTCAGACACACAGTCCATTTACAAGTTCGTTCTGGGTCTGAACGAAACGGGAGGCACCTAGTACCTCGCATATCCATCGATCTCCAAGTACGTCTGGACGATCACCAACTTTTTCCATCTTCTTGGGTGTACATCCCAATCAAGATCATCAGTAATCACCCAAACGATATGAAGACCTCTGATCTTCGACCACCGTCTTCATCTTCGACTTATCGTCGTATCAGTTATTCAGAATGGGATAAACCCGGTCTTTCCGAATAACTCACGTAGATTTTAAATAAGTGTTACACAAACACAACATACGCCTCATTCCAATTCATCAGTCACTAACCGTAAATTAATCAAGAGAATAATTCCCCCAAATATTAACCCCGAAGGCCGAAATCAACATCAGATCAATATCCAGAAAACCATTCTGCTTAGCTAACTGACAGTTAGTTTCTAAATTTCACATTCATAGGGAAAGGTTCCCATTAATTTTATCGAAGATAAATTCTTTAATTTATTCTTTAATCTATTTTTGAATATCAATTCAAACTAGTCGGGATTAATGAACCTTACCGAAGTAATCATTTGTTTTAATTTCCCAATCCCAACCTATTCATCCCATGAAGTAAAAATGGTAATACTTCATATCTAACACCACGGTGTTGTCGGTAAATTCAACTACCATTTTACGTTCAAATCTAATGAAAGATTTAACTATCGCTTGGAGCAAAACTGGTGATACTCCATTCTTGATCTTTTCAATCTAATTAAAGATTCATTAAAACTCCACTTAGTTTTAATCGTTAACTGGGTTAAAGAATCAGTGTCATTTAAAACACGGTTCACGATAAACCCAAAAATCAATATCAATTCAATTCCAATTAAATGTTATTTAATTGGTACACTTCATTAAATCTAAATAAAAAGATTTAATCTTTTCTCCACTGGGTTCAAGAACAGTGTTAGTCAAGACACCATTCACGACAAACCCAAATCACATTTGATATTAAATACAAGGCTCTGAATAGAAAATATCCCGGCTTATATTCAATATCAAATTCTACGACCAACAAATATCGTATTGGAAATAACAATATATATATATCTATATCTTTCAAATTTCCATAACAACATCTGTATTGTCACGAAATCCAACATCGAAATATTCCGAAGGCAATTTCGATTCAAATCCATTCCAATGCAATCATTGGAAATTCTGGTTATTTCAAATTCAATTTATTTATTTAAAATTAAATAGAATTATAATTCTAGTTCAAAACTAGTTCATTTCGATAAAAACCTATTTTTATCTTTTCAAATATGGAGTTTTTCATCCCAATTCTTTCTAAATCATTTCTTATGATTCTACACGAATTATTACTATTTTTAATAATTTTATCAAGGCACGTACAGTCGATTTCTATCAACGGCCATCGAACTGCACTTACAACGACCTTTTCCAAATTTGATTTGGACATAACTCCAAATCCAACCGTTAGATTTCTAATTTCTAATATTTGTTAGAAAGCTCTTTTCGATACGAACCCAACGGTTACGGTATTAGGAGAATCCGACGGTCGGATCTCCCGCAATATCCGTTCGAAGTCAATGGTCGAAATTCGCGAACTGCCGCGGCGCGGCGCGTTCTATTCAGGCCATTATATTATATATAATATATATTTCGTCGATTTCTATTTAAAATGAAATTTATAAATCGTTTTCAAAACGTTTCAACTTCATTTTCAAATTCAAATCAAAACTGAATTTTCCCTTTCAAATTCGGTTTAAATTCATTTCAAATTGATTTCAAATCGATTTTTAATTCAATTTCGAATCGTTTTCAGTAAAATTTCGATTTGTATTCAATTCTATTAAATTTCAATTCGAATTCATTTCTATTCAAATTCAATTTGAATTCCTTTCTATTCGAATTCCAAATCATTTCAGTGTATTTCGAATTTCAAATCAATTAAGTTTAATTCGAATTTCAATTCACTTTAAATATAATTCGAATTTCAATTCATTCCAATATAGTTCGAATTTCAAATCTATTCAATATTCATTGAAGAATGAATAAAATCGATATAAATATCGTCCACATCAAAATGGCGTCAATCTAACCAACACGGTTTCATATGTTTCTATTTTCAAATATTCTATTTCAAATATTTCTATTTCAGATATTTCTTTTCAAATATTTCTATTTCAAATATTTCTATGTCAGATATTTCTTTTTCGAAACTGGAATGAGGCCCAATCAATTACCATATAATGTTAATTATATGGGTTTTCTACCACACATGTATACAATAACAACGATGAATAATCAACCATCATCCAAAGTGCATTCTACACTGTATAAGCATTAAATATAAATATTCAACGCTTATAACAGTCTGTCAATCAATCGATCGACATACAACTAACCAATCGGGATTAGTGTACGTAAAATATCATCCCGATACCCGTGTGGGGTTTCAAACAATCAAACACAGATTTTATTTGTGCAGTTGGGCGATGTGTAAAATTTATCGTCCCAATCAATATCAGTCAAATGTGTGTACATAAACAAATCGTCCGATCTGTTTATTTTTATTTCCTTTCATATATATGTTAATTTTTTTATTTTTAACTATAAAATATTTTTAACTATATAAATATTTTATTTCATTTCACATCACGTCACATAATCAACTACACATCAAAATCAAACAAACAAGCATACAAGCCGTCCATGGTCTGTGGACGACGGGTGTCGGGTGCTACTAAGCTAAATCCAACGCCACGACTCTTCTTATGTAGAAATCTTTGCCGCTCTTGCCTCTTGTCACTTTCTCTGCTCGTATTCTCTACATATGTAAAAAATCAAATTTTTACTATGCTATTCAATGTATAAAAATCGAATTTTTACTTTGCTATTCAATATATAAAAATCAAAATTTTACTTTGCTATTCATAAATAAAAATCGAATTTTTTACTTTGCTATTCAATATATAAAAATCGAATTTTTACTTTGTTATTCAATATATAAAAATCGAATTTTTACTTTGTTATTCAATATATAAAAATCGAATTTTTACTTTGCTATTTATATAAAAATCGAATTTTCATATAATTAAAAACCGTATATATCCAATAAAAATTATACCTTTACTTTGATAAAAATATCGCCTTTTCGAATATAAAAATCCAATCTTTGCGAAACCACAAATGATAACTTTCCTATAGAAAAATCATAACTTTTTATTTTTAAAAATTATAACCTTTCAAAGGAAAAAATAATTTCTTTTTAATTTATAAAAATCCTAATTTTAATTAGAAGAATCGACACAAAGAAACTAATTACCTTATAATAAAAAAGAAAGGAAAACTCACATTTTTCCGAGTAAAAATCAAATCTTTAATGGATGTAGGGCCCACTGGTCAGCGGTGAAGGACTAGTGGAGGTAGCGCCAGGTGCTGGAGGGTAGGCGGTGGCGACGGTTGGCCAGTCTTGGCCTGAGGTGGTGGGGTATGCTTTTTTGGGAGCTATGTTAGGATTTGAAGAGGGAAAGAGAGAGGGAGGCAGCGCTGGAAGGGATGCTGGTCGGAGGGGGGGCGCGACGGCCAGAGGTGGGTGGACGGTGGTGTGCGTGGCGGTTTACAGGAGGTTTAGGGGATGGGTTTTGTATCGGTCAGAGGAGGAGAGAGAGAATGACGAGGAGGAGAAGGGGATAGCCAGGAAGGTGGCGGCGCAGTAGTGGGGGAGGGTGGCGATGGTCGCGGCGGCAGTAGGGGGAGGGCGGCGCTCGGTTTTGGGTTGAACGTGGAGGCATCAGGTTTTATTGATTTGGGGGAATAGGGTTGGAAAGGAGTGGATTTATATATATAAATTTAATTAATTATTATTTTAAATTCTAAAAGCAACTTTTTATTTCGAACTCGAAACGAAACCCACCGACTGTCGTCCCTAGCGTATTACCCCAATTCCGAACACAATGGGATATGTATCGTGAGCCAGTTCGGCTGTTACGATCCGTTTTCGTCAAAATCAACATATAACTCTGTATATTGAATTTGAACGTGCATTTCAATTTACCGGGGCCACATACCAACTCTAAAAATTCCAGAAAAATATTTTCTAGCTTCGTATTGACGATACGGTCCTAATAAAACTAGTTTCGTCGAATTCTGAGACCGTTTGAAAAATGGCCATTTTCCAGTCGATTAAAATCAACTGAAACTGGTCAAACGCGTTTTCCTTTGACACGCTCACATATTGATTCGAAAAATTATGAAATTTGAAACCTAGCAATAACTTGACATCACGGACCCAACAAAAGTGGTTTCGTCGAAATCCGAGGTCGTTTGCAAAATGGCTATTTTTAAGGGCCTGAATTCCATAGCGACTATTCAGAATTTTCAACTGGACATATCTTTTGATCCCCGCTATGAAATTTCAATTTTTCGGGTTCGTTGGAAAGATAGTCACAATTAGTTTCCATTATTTTTGGTTTCACTAAAATCCGGTTTATTCTGCACCCGGTACGTTCAATTGAAGATTGAAATCGAATTATCGAACTACCGCGCCATTTTCAATTCCTTTTTATAATTATATATAATTATTTATATTCTAACGACGACGTATATAATATATACGTTCGAATTATATTCAAAATAAATTTCTCGTCGATATTATTTAAAATAATCTATTTTAAATAATCAAATTTCGCTAGAATTGCCGAAATAAAAATTTTAATCTGGCCCAGATTTTCGGGTTGTTACAGATGGTTTTGACGATGTGGCATTCATAGTGATTTTGGTGTGATGATAAAGTGTAGCTTCTAGCCTCACATCCGGTAAATGACAGAAATCGGGCAGGCAGCATGGCTAAGTCGGTCGCACCGAAATAGGGTGTACAATCACCTGATCTAGAGTTTCATTTACTTCTAAAAATCTATTGTTGATGTTGTCCCATTCGGGAAACGGTAGCTGTTCCCAACCGTTGGTGATATACATTCGATACACTTAAGCGAAATGAGTGGTCGGTCATTTGTGGCTGGGTTGCAAGATGTTCTTGTTGAACCCAGTGTATTCCTTTCTAGAGGTAAACTAGCGAAAGGTGGTTCCATACCTTGTCATAGTTGGAAATCCATTACCCAATACGTGCTTGCGGTTTTGATTGTATATTATATATGTAGAACGTGAGATGAAAGCGTTCTGCTAGATGACTATTATTATTGTGGTTGATAGACATTATTATAATATCAAAAGGTTTTTGATATAAGGATAATTTGGATTCTCGTAAGGGAAAACATGTTCCGTTATACAGCGTGGTCTTATGAGATAGCGATTACCTGCTTGAACTGTTTTAAACTGTTTTACTCATACCAGTCCCATGACTGACCCTGAGTTTATTTTGTTTTGTTTTCCCTAAACTCTTGGGTGCCTAAATTTGTATGGGCAGTCAAGTAGTCGGGATTTACAAATATACTGGAAGAGCTCGGAGTAGGAGGCTTCAAGATCATATAGCTATAGTTATTTCCGCTGTGTTGTAAGTACTGTACTCTGATAATGTTATTGTATACATATAATGATTTGATTTCAATGATATGTTATCTATTATATGTTGTTTCGTTCCACTATGAGATTCGTGTTACTCTGATGTTGCTATCTTCTTCTTCTTCTATTCTGAGTTTCTATCTTATCTATCCTCACCCTCTAATTTCTTTCATTAATGACCGGTATTTTCGACCCTTGGATGTTCGATATGTGTTGTATATCGGATAATCAAGATCGCTAAAACCCCAGGTCATTACAGTTGGTATCAGAGCATAAGGTTAAGTGAATTACGTTGGCTCTGTGGCGTGACTCGGTAGAGATAGGTTGGTAACACCCTAGATTGAGTTGAGTGTATATATTCGAGTGAACGTATTTTTTATTGATATAAAAATTGTTTTATATTGTGGAGATTCATTGGTTGAGTTGTTTACGAGTTCTGGTCGATCAGTTTGATCCAATGTATCGGTAGGAGTTACTAAACACTCGAATACGATGGGTCGTCACGATATGTTTTGAAAAGAGGGTAAATTAAAATAATTTTACCCAAAGTATATTTGATACATATTGGATATATTGGTTGCTATTATAATCGAGGAAGATTATAAATTAAATGGTTATGTAAATAACCAATCAGAGTTCATATAAGTGAAATACGTGAAATCAGATGAATTGAAATCTGAAATTTAAACCAGAAATTGATTTAAAACTCTGGAAAATTGGATAAGTGTTTGTAAATGAATTTGGGTTAAAAATAAGGAAAATTTAAGATCTTGGGAGATTTTAAATTGTTTTACAAGCAGTGTGAATTATATTTTGAATTGAATTCAAAGTGGAAATGTTTAGAAATGGTTTTATAGTATTAAACTCACTTCGATCGCTGGAAAATAGATTCTGATGATGACAGCTGCATCATCAGTATTCATTTTCGAGTTGTAAGTGATGAATTACTACCAGAGATACTGTTTTGAATTTGTTTTGGGAAAGACAAGTTATGTTGAATTTCAAAATTGGATTTATAATATAGAATTTGAATATATGAAATTCAATGTAATTGAAATAGAATTGAATATAGGAATTCAAAGGGAGTTTGAATATATGAAATTCAATGGAATTGAAATAGAATTGAATATAGGAATTCAAAGGGAGTTTGAATATATGAAATTCAATGGAATTGAAATAGAATTGAATATAGGAATTCAAAGGGAGTTTGAATATATGAAATTCAATGGAAGTGATATTTAATTTGAATATAGAAATTCAAATGGGGTTTTAATATAGAAATTCAAATGGAATTCAAATATAGAATTTGAATATAAAAAATATAAAGGAATTCAAATATAGGATATGAATATAGAAAGTGAAATAGAATTTAAATATAGAGTTCAAATGGAATTCAAATATAGAATTTGATATTTGGAATTTGAATATAAAAATTCAAATGGGATTTATAATATAGAATTTGAATAGGATTTGATATATAGAATTTGAATAATAGAATTTGATATATAGATTTTGAATAGAATTTGATATATGGAATTTGAATATAGGAATTCAAATGGGATTTATAATATAAAATTTGAATAGAAATTGAATAGAATTAACCAAGTCGAAGAGGAATTAGTTAATCGAGTTTTGAATTTGAAGTTGAACTTTGAAAGGTGAATTGGATTTGTAAATGGATATTCGAAATCGAATATAGAACTTAAATTTGAAATTTGGATTCAAATTAGTTAATAAGCAAGTTATAATATATTTGAACATGTCATATTCAAATATAAAAGTGAAATAGACTAAAGAGTTATTTAACAAATTAATTAACGAATTGAGTGAAAACGATAAAGTATAGTTAAAATAGATTGGGCAGGTATAAATATACATGAGATAGGTATGGATAAGGTATGAAGGTATATAAATAGAATGCTCGACGAAAAGGTATGTATTTAATTCATATATGAGATTTTATGCGCCGTATCAGCTAGCCGCTTGGCTTTTTCTTTTTCTTTTGGATTGGTGAGGGCCATGGGAAGCTATTTGAAATATCCCAATGCTCCTAGTACAAAGGAGGTTATGGCGAATTTTTCCGGGAATTTATGGAGTTAGAATATTTTTAAGATAATTTGATAGTTAAAAATCAACGTATCGATATATATATATATATAGAAGTCGATAAGGAAACAAACTTAGAAATAGAATAGTAAAATCAAAAAGGAAGACTAAGAAGAAAATCTAGTAAAAATAGAAAGAGGAAGCGTATACGTGTTTAAAAGTGAATAAGTAGCTGTATGGTATTGATTATTTGAGTAAGTAGTCATATCTATTTTGACGTTATAAATGTTATTCAGTCAAGGTTTGAGAGGTAGTTATACCCTAACTTGATTGATTGCATTATTAACAAATAAATAGTAAGATTTCAGGCTCGAAGATAGATGTTAAATAAGAGTTAGTTGAATATAGTATTTGGATTGTCGTAACGATGTTTTATACAACATCTGTTTTAACCCAAATAAGTGTAAGCTTGGAAATATAATAAAGAATATTTCCTAAGTATAGAAATAAACGAGATCGGAAAAGAGATAAATAATTGGAATATTTTCCAATTATAAATAGCATATATTTTCTAAAGTTTAGAAAATAAAGGAAGGCGATATTCGGTAATGTTTTCCAAATAACATAAAAGGCCAATATGTTAATTGAAAATATTTAGTTAACAAATATTTATAAAGAAATCGATAAGTGATTTAACTAATGGAATACTAATTAAGGGCTCAGTGACATGTTTAAAAGGAAAATTTGATTTTTGAAAAGAGTAAACTATTTAAAAACTCCCAGGGAAAGACTGTTTGAATTAAAAACAAATTTAACAGAAATTTGTGAAAGCAAATTTGAATTAATGTAAAGCCAGTAAAGTGGTAATTGAGATTGAATTAGAATGATATCAAGACAAATTGGATTATGAGATTCAAATTTGAAGTGTACTGTGATAATCAAGTTAAGAGTTGGAAATCGAGAAGAAACTCGAGTTAAAATGAAATTTAGCTTGGTAAAAAGCGAATGGTTGTGTTGGAGATAAAAGTGTTTTCAGAATTTGGTTGGGATAACATTGGTATATGCTGAGTTGATAGCCTATGGAAGTGATAGAGTTGGTATGTCGGAAAAAGGTACAAGTTTATATTTCTATTGGATATGAGATTTATGAGCCGAATTGGCAAGCCGCTTGGCTATTTGATTTTCTTTTGGGTTGGAGATGGCTTAGAGAGGCGACTGGTGGTTTGACGTATTGACCAGTACAAAGGAGGTATTGGCGAAATTTTTCGAAGAGTTAAGGCATTAGAAAATTTTAAGGATTTTTGGAAATTTTCTTTGATAAGAATTAAATTAATTTTTAATTTTCTAACCAGTCGATAGGGTCGTTGTCTACCTTATAGCAATTTAGAGGACGAAATTATTTTAAGTGGGAAAGAATGTAATGACCCACATTGGCAGAGGTATTATAATTAATTTATTTAATTATATATATAGTGATATAGTCAATTAAATGGTCGGGGAATTAAGTAATGGTGAATATTTAATTTAAAATAATAAATTAAATAATATATTTAATCCTGAAATAATCAGAATTGGCTGAAATGGCAATATAATGTGAACTGGATCATCTGTGATATTTAATTCAGCTTGGAATTGAATTTGAATAACGAATATATTATTTGAACGACGGTTTGAACATGTAATTATATTATAATTATAAACGAGCTTGAAATGGTGCTGCAGTTCGTTAATTTGCGATTTGAACTTCAACTGAATGTACAGGATTCGTTTTAAGCCGGATTTCTGTGAAACAAGAAACGTGTGGAGCTGGTGGAGTATATCTTTCTAATGGAAGAGAAAATTCCAGATTTCGTCCTGTAGATTTTGATTTACGTCCAAATCAAATTTTAGAAAAGTCGCTGTGGAATTCCTTTATAATTTATAAAGGAATTATTTATATTTAAAAAAAAGGAAATTTCATTTTAAATCGAATATCGATTTAATCGCGATGTGAAGTATCGAGGTATAAATCCCAGTGGAGCTGTATGATATTATGTTGTGAATATATACGATAATATTAATTTATTAATATTTTATTTAATTATATTTAAATATATTTATATATTTAAATGGGTCATTCAGAGCTTTAAAAATACGTTGTGTGAGCATAGGAAGTCGGAATTCGGCGAAACTAATTTTTTTTGGATCAGCAATGTCAAATTATTGTTAAATTCCAAGTTTCATGATTTTTAGAGTCACTGTGTGACCGTACGGATTTTTAGAGCGGAAAACTGTCAGTATTTTAACGGTTAAAAATACGTTGTGTGAGCATACGAAGTCGGAATTCGACGAAACCAGTTTCGTTGGGACCGTAATGTCGAGCTGTAGCTACTTGTCCAGTTTCGTGATTTTAAGGTTTCACGTGTGATCATAGGAATTTTAAAGGACAAATATATACAACATTTGATTATAAATAAATATTATAATCGAATATAATATTATAAAATCCTCTATAAATAAGCCCTCCACAATTCTAAACCTAATTTTTATCTTCCACTAATTCAATAGATCAAAAAAAATGCGCCGTTGTTCTTTTGCTCCTTGCAGTAAAAAGTTCAATCTAAGAAAAAATCAAAATAAATTCAAAGAAATATCCTAAAATCTCAAAACAAGTTTCTTCTTAATCCAAATAACTTTCTCTTCGATCTGGTGTAGTTTTACTGAGTGCGATGGGTACTCCTCGACACGCGGAAGTTAACAAAAGAACTAGGGTTTGGCACTTCGTGGATTCTAAGCTATAATATGTGGATTCAATTATTGATTCGAGTTCAGTATGGGATTTAGCATCAACTGTGTGTTTTTGGTGAGGTTCGACACAAGTAAATGTCGATGCCTGCTACAGGCGACGCAACGAAGGAGTGGTCGAGATGGTGATCGAGCTGGGGATAATGGGTATCAGAGGATAGAGATTTTGATGGGAATGGTGATTTCTGTTTAAGGAATAACAAAGTATTGATTGAGAAAACAAGGTGGAAAATCACTGGAATGGTAGTCGCAGTTGTCTGGAGCGTGGTTTCTTAGTCGGGAAGAAGAGTCCTCATACGGGTGGTGCGGGTTTTATTGTTTTGGGCCGGGATAGGTAATTATAAAAGGCCCAATTTAAATAGTGTTTACTTTTAATTAAAATCAAATAGTGTGTTAAGTTCTTAATATCATAACTTTGTGATACGATATCAGAATTAAGCGAAACAAGATCCGTTGGGATCACGGACGAGATCTTCACAATGGAACTGACTGGAAGTCCATCGGAGCTCGTTACAATTTATGGAAAAATAAATTGTCCATCTGAATCAAATCGAACGACAATTATCATTAATTAATGATGATAGTCCAATGTGAGTAAAACTCACCAACTCTGAACAATTCTATTTTTATAACGTATTTTTTTAGAACTGTTAAATATTGGCTGATTGACTGTGTGTTGACTGTTTGATTGAACTACTAGTCAGTTAGTTGAATTTTCTATATTGATTCTGTTTAACAGAATATATCATATGGAACTGAAAGTGATGTTATCTATATTGTTTAACATCTGTGACGCAGGGAAACAGGTTGGAGGGACCCAACTGGGTTCCTTAACATTTATTTTACTGTTTTTCATATATTGTGATATATGATGTGATATATAATCTGTTTTCGATCATATGTGTTTGGACGATACTGATCATCGTGATTTGATATGTTGAATACCATAACATACCGAAATGATGATAAATGGGGAATTTGTCAAAGTAATATTTGAAAATAAAATATTTATAAATGGAATATTTATAAATAAGAAATATTTATAAATTGGAATATTTATAAATAGGAGATACTTAGAAAAAGGGAAAACGTTATAAAAAGGAAACTGTTATAAGAAGGAAATCATTTTAAAGTGGAGAACCATTACTAAAAGTAAATCTTTAAAATGAATAAATGTTGTTAAAAAGGAAATCTTTATAAAGAGAATAAAGGAGTTAAATCGAATATAGTATTCGAAAGGAGTTAAATCGAATTAGTTATTCGAAAGGAGTTAAATCGATTGTGGCATTCGAAAGTAGCCAAATCGAATATGTTATTCGAAAGGAGCTAAATCAAATATGGTATTCGAAAGTAGTAAATCGAATTAGTTATTCGAAAGGAGTTAAATCGAATATGGTATTCGAAAGTAGTAAATCGAATTAGTTATTCGAAAGGGGTTAGTCGAGTCGAGTCAGTTGAATAGAGTAATCGAATATTTGTTATTCGAATAAGAGTTAACCAGTTAGAGTTAAACCAGTTAGAGTTAACCAGTTAGAGTTAACCAGATGGAGTTAATCAATTAGAGTTAACCAGTTAGAGTTAAACCAATTGGAGTTTATCGATTAGAGTTAAAGCAAATAGGAGTTAATCGAATATAGTTTATTCGAGTAGAAAGTAAAAGGAGTTAATCGAATATAGTTTATTCGAATAGAGTAAAAGGAGTTCATAGAATATAGTTTATTCGAATAGAAAGTAAAAGGAGTTAATCGAATATAGTTTATTCGAATAGAATAAAGGAGTTAATCGAATATATAGCTTATTCAAATAGAATAAAGGAGTTAATCAGATATAGTTTATTCGAATAGAGTAAAAGGAGTTAATCGAATATATAGTTTATTCAAATAGAATTAGAAGAGTTATCGAATATAGTTTATTCGATAGGAGTTAAGTGAATAGAGTTAATGTTAAATCAAAAGAGTTAAGTGAATAGAATAAATTGAATCGAGTTATTGAATATACCTTATCGAAGGAAAGAATTATCGAATAGAAAAGATTTGAAACAGAGTTATGTAAGGAAGTTTGTCAAAGAATTAGAAGGGTGAACTTTGTCTATTTCAAGGTTAGAAACTTTGTTCAGTTAAGGTCTGAGAGGTAGTATTACCCCAACTTGATTGACTTCATTTTTAACTAAGGAATGGTTAAGGTTCGATAGTAAAGGATGAGTAAGTGAATTTAATAATTTAAGGAAATGGTTTGAGTTGGCATCGCGATGGTTTGTTTAAACATCTGTCTAAGTCCAATGAAGAAGCTTTGGAAATGTTTTCCAAATAAGAAACCAGAAATGTTTTCTAATAAAGAAAACAAGAAATGGAAATGTTTTCCATTGTTAATAATGTTTTCTAATAAAGAAAATAAGAAATATTGAATATAGGGAAATAGGAGATAAGTAAATTAATGAAATAAAGAGATAAATGTTGAATGATGTTTGATAGATATAAATGTCTATTTGGAAATAATATCGTTGTTTGCACACCTGTTTTTTTCGATAGTTAAATCACAGACTATCGAAGTTTTGACCATTTTAACGTTGTTAATATGGAGAGACCGGTTGGATTATTATCCAAAGAACCACTCTGTATTGTCATAAGCATTGCAAATCATATTTGCCAAAGGAAATTGAAGATGGGGTTATGCAAGGGCTATCTTGTTTACAGAATAGTGCCTTCGGTTCATCCTGTTCCTGGATGACTTGTATGGACGGATGTCTGACAGAGTATATCCAGACAACCACGTATATTGATTTCTCCAACCGTACCAAGAGTGGAAGTGGAGAAGGAAACTTCTTTTAGCTAACACATAATGTATGGTTGAGGACGTCAATCGGTGATTTGATGGATTTGACGATGTGGAATTCAAAGTGATTCTGGTGTGATGATAAAGCGTAGCTTCTAGCGTCACATACGGTAAATGAAAGAAATCGGGCTGGCAGCATGGCTAAGTCGGTCGCACCGAAGTAGGGTGTATAATCACCTGATCTAGAGTTTCATTTACTTCTAAAAATCTATTGTTGATGCTGTCCCTTTCGGGAAAAGGTTGCTGATCCCAACCGTTGGTGATATACATTCGATACACTCAAGCGAAATGAGTGGTCGGTGATGTGTGGCCGGGTTGCAAGATGTTCTTGTTGAACCTAGTGTATTCCTTTCTAGAGGTACACTAGCGAAAGGTGGTTCCATACCTTGTCATAGTTGGAAATCCATTACCCAATACGTGCTTGCGGTTTTGGTTGTATATTATATATGTAGAACGTGAGATGAAAGCGTTCTGCTAGATGATTGTTATTATTGTGGTTGATAGACATTATTATAATATCAAAAGGTTTTTGATATAAAGATAATTTGGATTCTCATAAGGGAAAAACCCGTTCCGTTATACGGCGTGGTCTTGTGAGATATCGATTACCTGCTTGAACTGTTTTGAAATGTTTTACTCATACCAGTCCCATGACTGACCCGGAGTTTATTTTATTTTGTTTTCCCTAAATTCTTGGGTGCCTAAATTTGTACGGGCAGTCAAGTAGTCGGGATTTACAGATATACTGGAAGAGCTTGGAGCAGGAGGCTTCAGGATCATATAGCTATAGTTATTTATGCTGTGTTGTAAGTGTTGTACTCTCATAATGTTATTGTATACATATAATGATTTGATTTCAATGATATGTTATCTATTATATGTTGTTTCGTTCCATCGTGAGATTCGTGTTACTCTAATGTTGTGTTCTTCTTCTTCTTCTATTCTAAGTTTCTATCTTATCTATCCTCACCCTCTAATTTCTTTCATTAATGACCGGTATTTTCGATCCTTGGATGTTCGATATGTGTTGTATATCAGATAACCAAGATCGCTAAAAAACCCGGGTCATTACACCCGTGATATGCCATATGATTTATATAAGATTATAACTTTTTAGAGATTCTCACGCCAGTCCCATAATTGACCTGTAGTTTGCTTTTCCCTTGCAAACTCGGGTGCCCCTATTTTCCACACGGGCAGTCGAGTTGTTTTATTTTGCAGATATATTGAGTAGGATTCTGGATCGATGCTTAAAGCTATGTCCGGTGCGTTTATCGTCTTCCGCTGTGTTATTTATTTATTTCCGCTATGCATTGTATTACATTTACTGTAAAATCATCTTTCGTTGTATTGATTATATTTCGATATACTCTGATATTCTATACTCTGATGTAACATTATTATGATGTTTATATAAGTCTTCTGTTATTTGTTCGGATGTGTTTTATGCCCAGATTTAGCGTATGCGGGATTCGAACGGTCTTGGTCGATTTAGCGATCGATTAGGTCTGGGGGAAATCCGTGTCTTTACAGCTGGTATCAGAGCTTTGGTTTACAAAGCTCGGAGAACAAGACACGTTAGAACCCAACGAAGAATTCATCAGAGATTGGATTAGTAATACCCAATGAGAATGACTCGTTAGAGATGGGATCAGTAGTATCCTAGAGCGAGTGCGAAGAGTATATTTTTAAAATGAAAACAAGTTTTGACTTGAAATTTAAATCAATTATTCGTATTTGATTTTATTTTATATTGAATTTGTACAATCTAGTATATAAAGATTTTGCATTTACGCCTAGCTAGCGTGTGTGCGAAGCCTTAAATATATTGGATAGATATAGAATCACACTCTAGTCGCCCTGGTCTGATTCTGATAATGGCGCGCCATCATCAGTGTTTATATTCGAGTGCCGAAAGTGTGATATCTATATATTTCCTATTGACTGGTGTGAGAACTAAAATTAGATAGGGCTTATTGTTGTGATTTGGCATCAAAGAAATCTGATTTTCGACTATGTATCAAAATTATGTGATTTAGAAGATAATTCACTTATTGATTGCTGATTGTGTTGTTTGATTAATTAAAATTTGAACCTTTAACCAAATTGAAACAAATAGGGAGTTGTATTGAAAATTAGTCGCATTTGCATGCATGTACATGTACTTACATTGAATAGGTCATAGTAAGGGGGCTAGAGCAGAAGGATAAAATTGTTTGCCCGACAAATCGGTACATGTTTACCATAATTTACTGTTTTGTTTGGGTGATGATGATTTTATGAGCCAATTAGCTAGTCGCTTGGCTTTTTCTTTTTCTTTTTGATTGAAGAAGGTCATGGGAGGTTGTATGAAATATCCCAATGTCCCCGGTGCAGGGGAGATTATGGCGAAATTTTTCGAAAATTTAGCGTGTTAGCCAAATTTTTGAAAAAATTGAAAAGTTCTTAGAAACTAAAAAGTTGAAGAACTTAAGCCGTAATGGAAATAACGAAAGTTGAGTTGATTATTTAAACAACTTTTGGCTTCGTTCCTTTTCGAGGACAAAAAGTTTTAAGTGGGGGAGATTGTAATAACCCGGAAATCCGAGCTAATTTAATTATTTTTTTTGGCAATTTTAGTGAATTTTGATTATTTAAAATGATTATTTTAAATAATAACAACGAGAAATTTACTTCAAATAGAAATAGAACGTATATATTTATATAGATCGTCGTTAAAATATAAATATTTATTTTAAATTATAAAAGGAATTAAAAATGGCGTGGTAGTTCGATAATTCAATTTCAAAATTCAAATGAATGTACCGGGTGCAAAATAAACCGAATTTTAGTGAAACCAAAAATATTTAAATCTGTTTATAAATATCTTTCTAAGGAATATGAAAAATCGAAGTTTCATAGCGGGAAGCAAAAGTTATGGCTAAATGAATTTTCAGAAAGGTCGTTATAGAGTTTATATAGCCCGTGAAAATGGTCATTTTGCAAACGACCTCGGAATTCGACGAAACCACTTTTGTTGGATCCGGGATGTCAAATTATTGATGGGTTTCAAATTTCATAATTTTTGAAGCTAGTATGTGAGCATGGCAAAGGAAAATGTGTTTGGTCGATTTCTATTAAATTAGATCGACCAGAAATGGGCCATTTTTCAAACGGTCCCAGAATTCGACGAAACTAGTTTTGTCGGGACCGTATCGTCAAAACATAGCTAGATTTATTTTTTGGGAATTTTTAGAGTCCATACGTTGCCCCGGTAAACTGAAATGAGCATTCAAATTCAATATATAGATTTATATTTTGATTTAAACGAAAACTGATCGAAACGGTCGAATTAGCTTATGATACAAATCCCATTGTGTCCGGAATGGGGGTAATTAGCTGGGGGCGACAGTCATTGGGTTCGATTTGGAGTTGGGATCGATAAACAGTTAAATAGGAAAATAAATAATAAAATATTCTCTATAAAAGGGGCTAAACTAAACCCTAACCCTAAGTCTAACGTTGAGCCGCCACCCTCAAAACCGATGGCCAGTTTGTTCAGATTTTTGATTCGTGATTTCTCCTTGATCACTAAATATTTTCCAACAATTCCAAAGCGGAAATTCTTCAGCTCTTCACGAGCTTTCCATCAGTACTAGGTTGATCATCTCTAGTGGGCTGTCAGGGAAGAAATCAAGCCTCGAACGGCGTCAGTTCGAGCGCCGATTCACGGTGCAGGAGACTGCCGCGCCGTCGGCGGTGGCAGGCGAGGGAAGAGGGCGTAACGCCCTTCGATGGGTGCCACTCCGATCAATGTTAGGTCAAGTGGATCGACAGCGGCAAGAGGATTCCCAATTCAGCAAGGGTTCGACGATGTCCAGAAAGATGGTATAAAGAACGGTATCAGTTTCTTAACGTTGTTAAATTTAATTACCTAATTTTATTACTCGATTAAATTGTACAAAGTTTAAAAATTAATAACTTTTGCGTACGAGGTCGAAAATTACAAACTTGGATCCATTGCGATCGTGGGGATGAGAGCTTCACAACAAAACTGACCGGGTCCAATTCTGAGCACGTTGGAATTTCAGGAAAAATTAAATCCAGACCGTTCAGAATTTCAGATAAAACTGAAGGAGTGGATCCCAAGGTGAGAATTCTCTCACTATAATTTTCTGTTCAGTTATTTATTTCATAACTGCATATATATGAACTGTTCCCCGTCGTCCACAGACCATTGATGACTTGTTTGTTTAGTTGTATTTTGTGTGAAAATTGATGTGAAATGAATTATATATATTAGGAGTGTATGAAATATATATATGATGTGAAATATATATATATATATATATATATATATGAAAAGTGAAAATATCATATATATTGAAAAGTTAAAATATCATATATATTGAAAGTGAAAATATTGTATATATTGAAAAGTGAAAATATCGTATATATTGAAAGTGAAAATATCGTATATATTGAAAAGTGAAAATATCGTATGTATTGAAAGTGAAAATATCGTATATGTTGAAAGTGAAAATATCGTATATATTGAAATGTGAAAACGATATATATATGAAATGAAAACGATATATATATGAAATGAAAACGATATATATAAAATGAAAACAATATATATATATATGTATATGTATATGAAGTGTGAAAATGATTTGATTGTTAAAAATACAATTTTTAACTTATATATATACACTGTATAAAATTGTCATTTATATGAAATATTCGATTTTGATTTCAAATAGAAAATGAATTCGAATTGAATTGAATAGAAAATGAATTCGAATTGAACTGAATAGAAAATGAATTCGAATTGAATTGAATAGAAAATGAATTTGAATTGAACTGAATAGAAAATGAATTCGAATTGAACTGAATAGAAAATGAATTCGAATTGAATTGAATAGAAAATGAATTCGAATTGAATTGAATAGAAAATGAATTCGAATTGAATTGAATAGAAAATGAACTCGAATTGAATTGAATAGAAAATGAATTCAAATTGAAATGAATTTGAAATTTTAATTGAATTGAAATGAATTTAAAACGAATTTATGAGGAAAAATTCAATTTTGATTTGAATTTAAAATGGAAGTTGAAATTGTTTTGGAAACGAATTTAAAATGATTTATAAAATTCGTTTTAAATAGAAATCAACGAAATATATATTATATATATTATATATATAACATAATGTCCTAAATAGAATGCGCCGCGCTGCGGCAGTTCGCGAATTTCGACCATTAACTTCGAACGGACATTACGGGAGATCTGACCGTCGGATTCTCCTGAAACCGAAACCTTGGGTTCGTATCGAAAAAAGCTTTCCAATGATTATTATAAATTTTAAATCTAATGGTTGGATTTGGAATTATGTCCAAATCAAATTTGGAAAAGATTATTGTGAGTGCAGTTCGATGACCGTTGATGGAAATCGACTGTACGGGCCTTGATAAAATTATTAAAAATATCGATAATTTGTGTAAAATCATAATAAATGATTTAGAAAGAATTGGGATGAAAAATTCCATATTTGAAAAGATAAATATATATTTTTATCGAAATGAACTAGTTATTAACTTGAAAAATAATCCAATGGTTATAAATAAATGAATTGGATTTGGGGTTTGTCGTGAACTGTGTTTAAATGACATTATTTCTTTAAGCCGCGTAAAAGCAGGATTAATTTCCAAAATGTAGAACAATCAATATGAAATGATTTTAGAGATGAAACCAATTGGGGTTTGAATAAATCTTCAATTAGATTTGGATGAATGAATGGTGATTAAATTCACCAAAACACGTAATGGGATTAAACCAAATTTACTTAGTTGTTGATATTGATTGTGGTTGGTTCATTGTTTGGATGGTGCTCGACCAGTTTACAAGCAAAATGTGCTTTTACATTTAGCAATGGGTTGTGTAGAAATACTGGTATGCTAACACCTTGTGAAACACTTCACGATTTGACGATAAGGTGTTTAGCGATGTTGTGTTCATTTCAAATTTAATGAATGATTGTGAAATGATATTTTTCTTAAGTGAAAAGAAATGTATTCCCGATTTTAGACAGGGAATGTTTTATAAAAATGTTTTGTAAAACAGAAAGGATTTCGAGGCCCAAAACCCGATGATTTCTAAAATGATTTAGAAATGTATTATGTGTTACATTGTGGTTCATCGCATATTCGATTAGTTGTTATTGATGATGTATCTGTTTGGTGGCGGAGAATTTATTCTCTTGCTTAACACCCTTCTTTGGGACGTACGAGCTCAAAGGTTATGTGATTAATAATGACTGATCATATGTGTAAATTACTGATGTGAAGTACTATATTTTGAAAGTACTTGTGATTTTTGTAATGTGAAATGTTTTTCCCTACTTCAGGATATGAAATGATTTAGTGTGTGGCTAAAGATTCGGGTAACCCTGAGACAAAAAGTATGGGTGAGAGGTCGGTGTAGCCTACTCCTGTGTAGGGTAGGTGCATCGTCGGTGTAGAATGCTCCTATGCGAGGTAGGTGCACATTTATATATCGAGTTGCGACGTGCGTACCCTTTGCCTTGTCGATGGGGAGCATGATATTTGGTTGCATACTAGTTTGTATGCATTGTTATGTTTTGGAATTCATATTTCCAAACGATTTGATTTGAGATCCCGAAGTGAAATCTACTTTGATATAGAAAGTTAGATAGGTATTTCAAATGATTTGAAATAAGAAATCAGGAATAAAATCCAAAGGAATCATTTCTATAAATTGAATTGGATTTGGAAAATCTAAGTGTAGTGATTAAACTAAGTGGGTAGATTGGGATATTGCATGTTGATTGATGCACAGCAGATCCATATATCTATATTGATTGTTGTTTATACACTATCATTCATGGGGGTAAACCCGTTCCGCGTTAGCGGCGTGGTCCCGTGATATGCCATATGATTTGTATAAGATTATAACTGTTTAGAGTTTCTCACCATAGTCCCATGACTGACTTGTAGTTTGCTTTTTCCTTGCAAACTCGGGTGCCCCTATTTTCCACACGGGCAGTCGAGTAATTTTATTTTGCAGATATATTGAGCATGATACTGGATCGAAGCTTAAAGCTGTGTCAGTGCGTTTATCGTCTTCCGCTGTGTTATTTATTTATTCCCGATGTGCATTATATTACATATATTGTAAAATCATCTTCCGCTGTATTGATTATATTTCGATATACTCTGATATTCTGTACTCTGATGTAACATTATTATGATGTTTATAGAAGTCTTCTGTTATTTGTTCTGATGTGCTGTATGCCCAGAGTTAGAGTATGCGGGATTCGAATGGTCTTGGTCGATTTAGCGATCGATTAGGTCCGGGCGAAATCTGTGTCGTTACACTATGCGGTGTTGCATATGGTTACAACTTACACTGTAAAGCTTGACTAAATCGTAACTCAAATCATTTTAACAATTGGGCCTGAAGAACTTGCAAAATATAAGAGGGAAAGAATTTTACAATATAACAATGGCTAATTGTTGAATCATTGAAATTATAAGAAGTGCATCAGTATACAAGCTTAAATAAACTACCAATATATATTTCAATCTGAATAATATGTTATTATTAAATATTTAAACAACATAGCATTTATATAATTCAAACTGAATAATATGTTATTATTAAATATTTAAACAACATAGCATAAATGATCAATATATGATTACCGTGACTTAAGTAAACTTGTATTATGCACTTCAATAAACATCAGACTTGACAATCCTACTTGAAATGTTGGTACGTTCAAGGGCTCCATCTCATTTCATGTAATAACCCGGAAAATGTGAACCAGTTAAATTTTTTTTTAATTAGGTTATTACCAGGAAATTTGAATGATTGAAATAGCATATTTCAATAAATTATAGAATTGGGTATGATAGGGCAGTTTGAAATTTTGAATACAAATATTGTCTGACTGTACCGGGTGGAAAATATAACAAATTTTAACAAAACTGAAAATATTTAAATCTGTTTATCAATACCTTTCTAACGAATCGGAAAAATCGAAATTTCATAACGGAAATCAAAAGTTATGGCCAAATGAATTTTCAGAAAGGTCGCTATATAGTATATATAGCCCTTGAAAATTGAGATTTTGCATACGACCTCGGAATTCGACGAAACCACTTTTGTTGGGTCCGGGATGTCAAATTATTGCTAAGTTTCAAATTTCATAATTTTTGAAGCTAGTATGTGAGCGGGGCAAAAGATAACGTGTTTGGTCAAATTCTGTTAAAATGGGTCGACCTAAAAATGGCCGTTTTGCAAACGAGCTCAGAATTTGACGAAACTGGTTTTGTTAGGACCGTATTGTCAAAACAAAGCTAGATTTATTTTTCTGAAATTTTTCGATTCAGTTTGTGGCCCTGGAAAATTGAAATGTACGTTTAAATTAAATATCAAATGTTTTATATTTTAATTTGAAAAATAACTGACTGTAACAGTCGAAATGGCCAACGAAACATATCCCATTGTGTCCGGAATGGGGGTATTTAGCTAGGAGCGACAGTCGTTGGGTTCAAAAAGGAGTTCGTTTGCAAAAACACTATTTAAAAATTTTCTATAAATATCGACCAATAGGAAATTTTCTTTAAAAAAAAAAAAACTAAAAACCCTAGCCGCCAGTCGAAACGAACGACTCCCGTAGCTCGCCGCTTTCCCTCTCTTTTCCGATCGCCACAGGCGACGCTAGGCCGCGCCACCACCGTCAGTCGACAGCCCTACGCCCCCTCTCCACATCCGACCTAGCCTCGCCACCAACAGAGCCGCCGTCGACGAGTTCGAGCGCTTCAAAGTCGCCGCCTTCCTGGAGCCACCGCCGCTTGGATCCGCCGTTGCACCACTTCAGACAACCACCGCCGGAAAGCTCTTCCCTCCCTCGACGACGTCCAACAGCCCGATCATCCCACAGAGCTACGAATCAAAAGAAAAATCCAAACCTAGAATTGAACAGGTTTGTAAACTAACGGCTTATTTAATTTTAAACTGTTTTAACACTTTAAAGCGTTGCAAAACTTTGAAAAATAATATCTTTTTCATTCTTCAACGAAATTCGATGAAACAGGAGACACCGTGACCGCAAGGAGGCTCCCTACATTCTAGAAGAAGCCGCGGATTTTTCTGACCTTCCTTCGATTTTTAGCACCGCAAGAACCAATGTGAGGAATCTAAACTATTTGTGTGAATGTAATCGCGTTGTATAAATTATATAAGCGAAGTGTAAATTATATACGCATTGTATACCTCATGTACATGTGTTGTATAAGTTATATTAGCAATGTATAAATTATACAAGCGTTGTTTGAAACATATATGCTTTAAATTGAGATGAAATGCAAGTGAATTATTATATTATATATATATATATACTCCCCTCGTCCACAGACCATGGACGATATTTATTGCTTGTGGTTGACGTGATATTATATGGTATGACGAATGGTTGGAAATAATAGTTTGTGGTTGATATTATGGTTGAAAAATACCTTTGTGGTTGAAAAATACCCTCTTGTGGTTGAAACAAAATAGAATAGGATTGTGGAATTGAAAATAAAACATGCAGCCTGCGTGCGAACTAGATGCATGATCCCCATTGTCAAAAACCACGAGGTTTTAAGGTAGAGCGAGGAGCCGTACTAGGGACGGCCCCGGTTTTAACTACCCTGCCGTTATGCTGCTGAAATTTTCTGAAATATTTATGTGTTAGAATAATTTTCATTCATTGAAACTATTTACACAAACTATATCGAATATTCAGTGTTGAGTTGCAATTCATTCGTTGAGTTGAAATTCATGTGTTGAATATTATTTGAATCTAAACAAAAGGCTTTAGCGATAAAAATCACATTTTTATATATGTACAAACTACATCGAATATTCATGTGTTGAGTTGCAATTCATTCGTTGAGTTGAAATTCATGTGTTGAATATTATTTGAATCTAAACAAAAGGCTTTAGCGATAAAAATCACATTTTTATATATATACAAACTATATCGAATATTCATGTGTTGAGTTGCAATTCATTCGTTGAGTTGAAATTCTTGTGTTGAATATTATTTGAATCTAAACAAAAGGCTTTATCGATAAAAATCACATTTTTATATATATACAAACTATATCGAATATTCATGTGTTGAGTTGCAATTCATTCGTTGAGTTGAAATTCATGTGTAGAATATTATTTGAATCTAAACAAAAGGCTTTATCGATAAAAATCACATTTTTATATATATACAAACTATATCAAATATTCATGTGTTGAGTTGCAATTCTTTCGTTGAGTTGAAATTCATGTGTTGAATATTATTTGAATCTAAACAAAAGGCTTTAGCGATAAAAATCACATTTTTATATATATACAAACTATATCGAATATTCATGTGTTGAGTTGCAATTCATTCGTTGAGTTGAAATTCATGTGTTGAATATTATTTGAATCTAAACAAAAGGCTTTAGCGATAAAAATCACATTTTTATATATATACAAACTATATCGAATATTCATGTGTTGAGCTGCAATTCATTCGTTGAGTTGAAATTCATGTGTTGAATATTATTTGAATTTAAACAAATGGCTTTAGCGATAAAAATCACATTTTTATATATACAAACGATATAGAATATTCATGTGTTGAATTGCAATTTGTTCGTCGAATTGAAATTCATGTGTTGAATGTTATCGTCGTCTAAAAATAAAATGAATCGACAATGAAAACTATATTTTTATAGTGAATAAGAAGTGTTAAAAATACACTAGTGTCGAATAAATATTTTTGATGATAAAAATATTCCTTTTATCATGTATACGCTTAGTTAAAAATAAACTAGTGTCGAATAAATATTTTTGATGATAAAAATATTCCTTTTATCATGTATACGCTTAGTTAAAAATACACTAGTGTCGAATAAATATTTTTGATGATAAAAATATTCCTTTTATCATGTATACGCTTAGTTAAAAATACACTAGTGTCGAATAAATATTTTTGATGATAAAAATATTCCTTTTATCATGTATACGCTTAGTTAAAAATACACACGTGTTGAAATAAATAATAGTTGCTAGAAATATTATTATTAGCTTGTTCTGCATATATATACATGTGTTGAACAGGAAAAATGGATTAGCTGTTGAGTAAAGAAATTATTTGCGTGCCCGACAAATAGGTAAACCTTGATGAGTTGGCTGCGCAATTTTATTTATATATCAAATCCTGTGAATGCCATTGGATGCGGAGTGCTGGTTTTTCTGTGTGAAATAATAAACAACGCCATAGGATAGTAACAATTAATTTTGAACTACACTACATGGCATACTTCTTGATGTTAGGCATACTTCATCATATTCCACATAAGCAATTGGAGCTTGTGTGACGAGGTGGAAGATTTACCATACAAGCAAGAGGCTTGTATGGCGAGGACTAAGTACTACAGGTTGTACTGATGACTGATATGGACTATATAGATTATAACGATAAATTGCCAGA
Organism: Allium sativum; assembly: GCA_030737875.1. Taxonomy (NCBI): domain Eukaryota; kingdom Viridiplantae; phylum Streptophyta; class Magnoliopsida; order Asparagales; family Amaryllidaceae; genus Allium; species Allium sativum. The sequence continues at coordinate 848,725,825 of CM060918.1, forward strand.
TTAATAAAAACCCCACACGGGTCTGGAGTTGACAATAATCACGTCGCTCTAGTTATTAGATACGGCACATGGACTATTTATTTCCACACGGAAACGGGGTGACGGGAATTTATTCTCTGGAGTGATTATCAGTACATGCTCCCCCGTAAACACCAAAATATATCACTAAAAATATGTGAATGCTTTTTAGGATTTATTGGGTACCTAATACGGCCCAATAAATTTCCAAACCTCTCCCCGTACAAAGGAGGTTATGGAGAAATTTTGCGAAATATTAAGGCGTTAGTGAAATATTTGAAGTGAAAACGAAGTTGAAAATATAAAATGAACTATAGTTGAAACTATGGAATGAACTATATTTATATATATAAATATAAATATAATTAAAAGGAATAGAGGCCGTGCAGTTCGCGTTTCGGAATCGTAATTTGAAACGATTAGTATGAGAAATCTGACCATCGGATCTTCCCGAAACCGCAACCGCTGAGTTCGCCTTGGAAATACCTTTCCAACGGCACCAACCTTGTAAAAATCCAACGGTTGGATTGTCCGGAATGTTTAATTCAAATCTGAAGAAAAACAGCGCCAGAATCGTTTATATTTATATATAAATATAAATATAATTAAATTTAATCGAATAACGACGCTGCAGTTCGAATTTTGAAACCGTAACTTCAAACGACTAGTGTGGAAGATCCGACCGTCGGATTCTCACGAAACCGGAACCGTTGGGTACGCTTTGGGAATACCTTCCCACTGATATAGACTTTGTAGAAATCCAACGGTTAGATTTTCCGATATGTGTAAAACAAATTTAGGGAAAAACAGCGCCAGTGCCACGAAACGACCTGAAACGTCGTTTAATTAAATATGGCCATTTTTAAATAAATAAAAATGGCGAAAAATCGTTATAAAATATCTTAAGCAACATGGGTTGCAAATAAACCAATTGTGCCTGAATTGTTTGATATTTGATGGTTTTATGTGTATGACATGAAAATAACACTAAATAACTGAAAGATGGATGTCGAATAATATAACCATATAAAGAATCGATTTAAATTCTAATGACGTGAATTATTTGAAAAGGCCGAGCTAACCCTCATTTCAAATAACTTATCGAGCGATTCGAATTGGAAGATGCAAAGACGATTCAAGACCGACGATCTTCGTATCGGTTGGATGGGTGCTACTGAGATTCCTAACCGGAGTAGCTACCGGAAGGGGACGGAAGTAGTAGCCGTCTGAACGTATGTGTTGATTGGACGGATATACGAGGAATTTGACGCCTCCGGTTTCGTTCAGACCCAGGACGGACTTGTAAATGGATTGTGTGTCCGATATTGGATTTTTTTCTATACTGATTGATCTCTTTTAAATATATATCTGTTTGGCGGCGGAGAATTTATTCTTTTGCTTAACGCCCTTCTCTGAGACGTACAAGTTTAGAGGTTATATATTGATGGAAATCAATCGTATGGAGTGGACTGCCTATGTGGCATGCCAAGATGTTGTGATCAAGGCTTCTGTTGCAAAGCAAAGCCTTGTGGATGATGATCAAAGCAAGGTCTACATGGCCTAGCTTTGTGTATTTCGTAGATTCGCGAACCTCACACCCCGGTATGAGTTAAAAACGGGATACGGACCGCTGGGAGAGCACGACGTTTCTTTCTAGCTATGGTGGTGTCAGTGACTTACCAGCCCTGACATATATATCTACTTTTCACCTTTGTGGTTGTTGGAATGCGAGGCGCCTCGATTATAGGTCTGTAAGGACCGGGAAACGTGTGTTCAGGCATAATTAATCCTCTAACGTAAGTGAGGACCGGCCCACCCGCATCCAGGGGTTACCCAGAGTGCGTAGTCCCGAGGCATTTGCTAGAGTGTCTCGAAGCGGAGAGGAGCTTGCCCCTTGCCTCGACTCATGACGAAAATCCAATTTCCAATACGAGATAACGGATTCGATTGTAACTTATATATGGCGATATAGTGGCATGGGACGCTCATGTCGCCTATGATTGATATTTATGATGCTATTCGTTTTTGAAACATATATGGACTAGTGATAATATCAAATGATTTTGCTTTATACGTATCAAGCATATTTGGCTATTATAAGGTAAAACTCTATCCTCCGGCTTGCGTTGCATTGTGTGATGGGACCTGAGTCTTATAATGGCTTCATTCTTTCTAAAAGCATTGCGTTGTTTTAAAAAGAATTTACTTTGTTTTAAATGCACTAGCAATCACTGGAGTAAACCCGTTCCGCGAAAGTGGCGTGGTCCTATGATTTGCTATTTACTGTTGTTTAACTGTTAAATAGATTCCTCATACCAGTCCCCATGACTGACTCGTTATTTGTTTCACTTTGCAAACGCGGGTGCCCTTATTTTCACACGGGCAGCCTAGTACACAGGTGACAGGTGGTTTTTGGTTCTGCACTGCTGCATAGCGTGCACTTTTGGCTCATGGCGAGGCTGACTTCATAGAGATGACTTAGATATTTTCCGCCATTACTGTATTCATATTATGATTCCGCCACTGGCGATGCAGACTGATTTACTTTCCGTATTTCTCACTATATGTATTCCGCCTTCGGCGATGTAGACTGATACTCTTATTATGTCACTGCATGTATGTATTCCGCCTTTGGCGATGATGACTGATCACTTCCCTTTCTTTTTACTAAGTATATCCCATGTTATGCTATTCTGATATTCCTACATGTTGTGATTCCGCTGTCATATCCATGTAAAAGTATTTTATTTATTGTTTCTGCTATTATCTGTACTCTGCTATGATGATTAATGTGTTATTTCCTAATGATTATCCTTAATACCGCCCCTCGGATTTTGGGATTGTCACAGTTGGTATCAGAGCTTTGGTTAACCTTAGTTTCGGTATCTAACGCATTAAACACCTCGTCAGAATAGAATCAGTAGTGTTCTAATACGAGTAGCTCATTAGAGATAGGATTAGCAATGTCCTAGAATGAGCTAAGCAGATTAGCAAAACAATTTGATCAGTACATCATCATTATCTTTCCTTGTATTCCCTTGCTTTATCATTTATGAAAATTATCAAATCTGTGAGCTTGACTCTTTTCTTGCTTATACAGTACTCTTAGATAGCTACGCGTGGAGTAGCAGCTAGAGGAGGCCGTGGAGGCCGAGGAGATGCAGCAGGAGGACGGGGGAATATCCCCGTAGTAGTGTAAGGCTACTCTAAGTCGGAAGAAGAGCATGCGAAACATTTAGAACAAGTGTTGAAAATTCTAAGGAGAAATGTCTTGAAAGCTAAATTTTCTAAGTGCGTCTTCTGGCAGAATGAAGTTAAAATCCTAGGCCATGTCGTGTCAAAAGAAGGAATTGCTGTAGATCCAAGCAAAATTACAGCGATTAAGAACTGGAAACAACTTACTACGCCCACAGAAGTTCGAAGTTTCCTTGGATTAGCTAGTTACTATCGGAAATTCGTTCAGGATTTTTCAAAGATATCAGGAGTATTGACAAAGCTTACAAAGAAGCATGAGAAATTCAAATGGACTCCCGAATGTGAAGAAGCTTTCCAAGAGCTAAAACTGAAGTTGACAACCGCTCCAGTATTGACCATAATAGAAGGCAACCAAGACTTGACCGTATGGACAGATGCTTCTATTAGAGGGCTAGGCGCAGTGTTAATGCAAAAAGGCCAAGTGATCGCTTATGCCAGCCGTCAACTAAAGCCACATGAAAGAAACTATGCTACTCATGATCTTGAGTTATTAGCTATCGTGTTCGCTTTAAGAATATGGAGGCATTATTTTTGGGCGAGAAGTTCGAACTGTTTACCGATCATCAATCCTTGAAATATCTGTTCACTCAGAAAGATTTAAACCTGAGGCAACATCGTTGGTTAGAATTCCTTGCGGCATATGATTTTGAAATTCTATACACTCCAGGGAAAGCCAATGTTGTAGCAGATGCGCTCAGCAGGAAAAATGAAATCATTGGCAGTTTTATCATTACTTCTTCCTTGCAAGATAAGATTACTATTCTTCAGAAGGACGATGAATTCATTAAAAGGATTAGCCAGCGGATCCAAGAAGGAAAACCCTCAGATTTTAACCTCGATAGCCAAGAGGTCCTAAGATTAAAAGGAAGAATTTGTGTTCCCGACATCTCTGAGCTAAAAAGAGAAGTGCTTGATGAAGGCCACAAATCCAAATTAAGTATCCATCCCGGTGTGAGCAAAATGTATAACGATATCAAACGCACATTCTGGTGGAGAGCTATGAAAAGAGATATCTCATTATATGTTAGCAGATGCCCCACTTGTCAGCTAGTTAAGAGCGATCAGCAGAAATTGGCTGGATTATTACAACCAATAGAAATTCCAGGATGGAAGTGGGAACAAATTTTGATGGATTTCATCGATGGCCTGCCTCGAACTAGAAAAGGAAACGACAATATATGGGTAATCGTAGATCGCTTCACGAAGACTGCCCATTTTATACCTGTCCGATCCAGCAGAACGGCTCAAAGTCTAGCACAGATTTACTTCAAAGAAATAGTTAAACTACATGGAGTGCCGCTCAATATAGTCAGCGATAGAGATCCCCTGTTTACTAGCAAATTCTGGGAAGCATTCCAGGAAGAATTGGGAACCAAATTAAATCTAAGCACCGCTTATCACCCTCAGACAGACGGCCAAACTGAGCGGGTGAATAGAATTTTAGAAGATCTATTGCGGGCTTGCGTTATTGATTTTGGAGGCTCATGGGAAGATCACTTACATTTAGCCGAATTCTCTTACAACAATAGCTATCAAGAAAGTTTGGGAATGTCCCCATTTGAAGCATTATACGGTAGACCGTGCAGATCTCCCACATGTTGGGTAGAACCTGGCAACAGACTTGTGTTAGGGCCCGATATGATTCAAGAAGCATCGGATAAAGTCGATTCCATTAAGAAGCGATTAAAAACCGCACAGAGCCGACAGAAAAGTTATGCAGATGCGGGAAGAAGGGATATATCATTTGCCGTTGGCGATTATGTTTAGTTAAGAGTTTCTCCAATGCGAGGGGTAATCATATTTGGAAAGACTGGGAAGTTGGCACCGAGATTTATTGGTCCCTTTCCTATACTTGAACGGATTGGAACTTTTGCATATAGGGTTTCATTACCTGATTGGTTGCCTGGTGTACATGATGTGTTCCACGTGTCTCAACTCAGAAAACATGTTCATGATCCAGATCTTGTTGTGGAAGAAGCAGCGCAACAGGATATTGACATAACTCCAGAATTAGCACTCAAGAGGGATCCATTAAAGATAGTTGGCAAAGAAACTAGAGAGCTAAGGAGGAAAAAGATTCATTTAGTCAAAGTGCAGTGGAGTAGTGATCCTAGAGACTGTACTTGGGAGACTGAAGAAAGCATTAAACAAGCCTATCCCAAATGCAAAGTGGACATCTCTGACTAACTCCGGTGCAAGGTACCTTTACAATACTTTGCATTTACATTTTATTTCCTGCTTAACTGTTATTTCCTTTTCGAGGACGAAAAGTTTTAAGTGGGGGAGATTGTAATAACCCGGAAAATGTGAACCAGTTTAAAATTTTTTTAATTAGGTTATTACCAGGAAATTTGAATGATTGAAATAGCATATTTCAATAAATTATAGAATTGGGTATGATAGGGCAGTTTGAAATTTTGAATACAAACTTTGTCTGGCTGTACCGGGTGGAAAATATAACAGATTTTAACAAAACTGAAAATATTTAAATCTGTTTATCAATACTTTCTAACGAATCTGAAAAATCGAAATTTCATAACGGAAATCAAAAGTTATGGCCAAATGAATTTTCAGAAAGGTCGCTATATAGTATATATAGCCCTTGAAAATTGAGATTTTGCATACGACCTCGGAATTCGACGAAACCACTTTTGTTGGGTCCGGGATGTCAAATTATTGCTAAGTTTCAAATTTCATAATTTTTGAAGCTAGTATGTGAGCGGGGAAAAAGATAACGTGTTTGGTCAAATTCTGTTAAAATGGGTCGACCTAAAAATGGCCGTTTTGCAAACGAGCTCAGAATTCGACGAAAATGGTTTTGTTAGGACCGTATCATCAAAACAAAGCTAGATTTATTTTTCTGGAATTTTTCGATTCAGTTTGTGGCCCTGGCAAATTGAAATGTACGTTTAAATTAAATATCGAATGTTTTATATTTTAATTTGAAAAATAACTGACTGTAACAGTCGAAATGGCCAACGAAACATATGTCCGGAATGGGGGTATTTAGCTAGGGGCGACAGTCGTTGGGTTCAAAAAGGAGTCCGTTTGCAAAAACACTATTTAAAAATTTTCTATAAATATCGACCAATAGGAAATTTTCTTTAAAAAAATAAAAAATAATAAAAATAAAAACCCTAGCCGCCAGTCGAAACGAACTACTCCCGTAGCTCACCGCTTTCCCTCTCTTTTCCGATCGCCAGAGGCGACGCTAGGCCGCGCCACCACCGTCAGTCGACAGCCCTACGCCCCCTCTCCACATCCGACCTAGCCTCGCCACCAACAGAGCCGCCTTCGACGAGTTCGAGCGCTTCAAAGTCGCCGCCTTCCTGGAGCCACCGCCGCTTGGATCCGCCGTCGCACCACTTAAGACAACCACCGCCGGAAAGCTCTTCCCTCCCTCGACGACGTCCAACAGCCCGATCATCCCATAGAGCTACGAATCAAAAGAAAAATCCAAACCTAGAATTGAACAGGTTTGTAAACTAACGGCTTATTTAATTTTAAACTGTTTTAACACTTTAAAGCGTTGCAAAACTTTGAAAAATAATATCTTTTTCATTCTTCAACGAAATTCGATGAAACAGGAGACACCGTGACCGCAAGGAGGCTCCCTACATTCTAGAAGAAGCCGCGGATTTTTCTGACCTTCCTTCGATTTTTAGCACCGCAAGAACCAATGTGAGGAATCTAAACTATTTGTGTGAATGTAATCGCGTTGTATAAATTATATAAGCGAAGTGTAAATTATATACGCATTGTATACCTCATGTACAAGTGTTTTATAAGTTATATTAGCAATGTATAAATTATACAAGCGTTGTTTGAAACATATATGCTTTAAATTGAGATGAAATGCAAGTGAATTATTGTATTATATATATATACTCCCCTCGTCCACAGACCATGGACGATATTTATTGCTTGTGGTTGACGTGATATTATATGGTATGACGAATGGTTGGAAATAATTGTTTGTGGTTGATATTATGGTTGAAAAATACCTTTGTGGTTGAAAAATACCCTCTTGTGGTTGAAACAAAATAGAATAGGATTGTGGAATTGAAAATAAAACATGCCGCCTGCGTGCGAACTAGATGCATGATCCCCATTGTCAAAAACCGCGAGGTTTTAAGGTAGAGCGAGGAGCCGTACTAGGGACGGTCCCGGTTTTAACTACCCTGCCGTTATGCTGCCGAAATTTTCTGAAATATTTATGTGTTAGAATAATTTTCATTCATTGAAACTATTTACATATGCTATATCGAATATTCATGTGTTGAGTTGCAATTCATTCGTTGAGTTGAAATTCATGTGTTGAATATTATTTGAATTTAAACAAATGGCTTTAGCGATAAAAATCACATTTTTATATATACAAACGATATAGAATATTCATGTGTTGAATTGCAATTTGTTCGTCGAGTTGAAATTCATGTGTTGAATATTATTTGAATCTAAACAAAAGGCTTTAGCGAAAAAAATCACATTTTTATATATATACAAACTATATCGAATATTCATGTGTTGAGTTGCAATTCATTCGTTGAGTTGAAATTCATGTGTTGAATATTATTTGAATCTAAACAAAAGGCTTTGGCGATAAAAATCACATTTATATATATATACAAACTATATCGAATATTCATGTGTTGAGTTGCAATTCATTCGTTGAGTTGAAATTCATGTGTTGAATATTATTTGAATCTAAACAAAAGGCTTTAGCGATAAAAATCACATTTTTATATATATACAAACTATATCGAATATTCATGTGTTGAGTTGCAATTCATTCGTTGAGTTGAAATTCATGTGTTGAATATTATTTGAATCTAAACAAAAGGCTTTAGCGATAAAAATCACATTTTTATATATATACAAACTATATCGAATATTCATGTGTTGAGTTGCAATTCATTCGTTGAGTTGAAATTCATGTGTTGAATATTATTTGAATTTAAACAAATGGCTTTAGCAATAAAAATCACATTTTTATATATACAAACGATATAGAATATTCATGTGTTGAATTGCAATTTGTTCGTCGAATTGAAATTCATGTGTTGAATGTTATCGTCGTCTAAAAATAAAATGAATCGACAATGAAAACTATATTTTTATAGTGAATAAGAAGTGTTAAAAATACACTAGTGTCGAATAAATATTTTTGATGATAAAAATATTCCTTTTATCATGTATACGCTTAGTTAAAAATACACTAGTGTGGAATAAATATTTTTGATGATAAAAATATTCCTTTTATCATGTATACGCTTAGTTAAAAATACACTAGTGTCGAATAAATATTTTTGATGATAAAAATATACCTTTTATCATGTATACGCTTAGTTAAAAATACACTAGTGTCGAATAAATATTTTTGATGATAAAAATATTCCTTTTATCATGTATACGCTTAGTTAAAAATACACACGTGTTGAAATAAATAATAGTTGCTAGAAATATTATTATTAGCTTGTTCTGCATATATATACATGTGTTGAACAGGAAAAATGGATTAGCTGTTGAGTAAAGAAATTATTTGCGTGCCCGACAAATAGGTAAACCTTGATGAGTTGGCTGCGCAATTTTATTTATATATCAACTCCTGTGAATGCCATTGGATGCGGAGTGCTGGTTTTTCTGTGTGAAATAATAAACAATGCCATAGGATAGTAACAATTAATTTTGAACTACACTACATGGCATACTTCTTGATGTTAGGCATACTTCATCATATTCCACATAAGCAATTAGAGCTTGTGTGACGAGGTGGAAGATTTACCATACAAGCAAGAGGCTTGTATGGCGAGGACTAAGTACTACAGGTTGAACTGATGACTGATATGGACTATATAGATTATAACGATAAATTGCCAGATTAATAAAAACCCCACACGGGTCTGGAGTTGACAATAATCACGTCGCTCTAGTTATTAGATACGGCACATGGACTATTTATTTCCACACGGAAACGGGGTGACGGGAATTTATTCTCTGGAGTGATTATCAGTACATGCTCCCCCGTAAACACCAAAATATATCACTAAAAATATGTGAATGCTTTTTAGGATTTATTGGGTACCTAATACGGCCCAATAAATTTCCAAACCCCTCCCCTTACAAAGGAGGTTATAGCGAAATTTTTCGAAATATTAAGGCGTTAGTGAAATATTTGAAGTGAAAACGAAGTTGAAAATATAAAATGAACTATAGTTGAAACTATGGAATGAACTATATTTATATATATAAATATAAATATAATTAAAAGGAATAGAGGCCGTGCAGTTCGCGTTTCGGAATCGTAATTTGAAACGATTAGTACGAGAAATCCGACCATCGGATCTTCCCGAAACCGCAACCGCTGAGTTCGCCTTGGAAATACCTTTCCAACGGCACCAACCTTGTAAAAATCCAACGGTTGGATTGTCCGGAATGTTTAATTCAAATCTGAAGAAAAACAGCGCCAGAATCATTTATATTTATATATAAATATAAATATAATTAAATTTAATCGAATAACGACGCTGCAGTTCGAATTTTGAAACCGTAACTTCAAACGACTAGTGTGGAAGATCCGACCGTCGGATTCTCACGAAACCGGAACCGTTGGGTTCGCTTTGGGAATACCTTCCCACAGATATAGACTTTGTAGAAATCCAACGGTTAGATTTTCCGATATGTGTAAAACAAATTTAGGGAAAAACAGCGCCAGTGCCACGAAACGACCTGAAACGTCGTTTAATTAAATATGGCCATTTTTAAATAAATAAAAATGGCGAAAAATCGTTATAAAATATCTTAAGCAACATGGGTTGCAAATAAACCAATTGGGCCTGAATTGTTTGATATTTGATGGTTGTATGTGTATGACATGAAAATAACACTAAATAACTGAAAGATGGATGTCGAATAATATAACCATATAAAGAATCGATTTAAATTCTAATGACGTGAATTATTTGAAAAGGCCGAGCTAACCCTCATTTCAAATAACTTATCGAGCGATTCGAATTGGAAGATGCAAAGACGATTCAAGACCGACGAACTTCGTATCGGTTGGATGGGTGCTACTGAGGTTCCTAACCGGAGTAGCTACCGGAAGGGGACGGAAGTAGTAGCCGTCTGAACGTATGTGTTGATTGGACGGATATACGAGGAATTTGATGCCTCCGGTTTCGTTCAGACCCAGGACGGACATGTAAATGGACTGTGTGTCCGACATTGGATTTTGTTCTATACTGATTGATCTCTTTTAAATATATATCTGTTTGGCGGCGGAGAATTTATTCTTTTGCTTAACGCCCTTCTCTGAGACGTACGAGCTTAGAGGTTATATATTAATGGAAATCAATCGTATGGAGTGGACTGCCTATGTGGCATGCCAAGATGTTGTGATCAAGGCTTCTGTTGCAAAGCAAAGCCTTGTGGATGATGATCAAAGCAAAGTCTACATGGCCTAGCTTTGTGTATTTCATAGATTCGCGAACCTCACACCCCGGTATGAGTTAAAAACGGGATACGGACCGCTGGGAGAGCACGACGTTTCTTTCTAGCTATGGTGGTGTCAGTGACTTACCAGCCCTGACATATATATCTACTTTTCACCTTTGTGGTTGTTGGAATGCGAGGCGCCTCGATTATAGGTCTGTAAGGACCGGGAAACGTGTGTTCAGGCATAATTAATCCTCTAACGTAAGTGAGGACCGGCCCAGCCGCATTCAGGGGTTACACAGAGTGCGTAGTCCCGAGGCATTTGCTAGAGTGTCTCGAAGCGGAGAGGAGCTTGCCCCTTGCCTCGACTCATGACGAAAATCCAATTTCCAATACGAGATAACGGATTCGATTGTAACTTACATATGGCGATATAGTGGCATGGGACGCTCATGTCGCCAATGATTGATATTTATGATGCTATTCGTTTTTGAAACATATATGCACTAGTGATAATATCAAATGATTTTGCTTTATACGTATCAAGCATATTTGGCTATTATAAGGTAAAACTCTATCCTCCGGCTTGCGTTGCATTGTGTGATGGGACCTGAGTCTTATAATGGCTTCATTCTTTCTAAAAGCATTGCGTTGTTTTAAAAAGAATTTACTTTGTTTTAAATGCACTAGCAATCATTGGAGTAAACCCGTTCCGCGAAAGTGGCGTGGTCCTATGATTTGCTATTTACTGTTGTTTAACTGTTAAATAGATTCCTCATACCAGTCCCCATGACTGACTCGTTGTTTGTTTCACTTTGCAAACGCGGGTGCCCTTATTTTCACACGGGCAGCCGAGTACACAGGTGACAGGTGGTTTTTGGTTCTGCACTGCTGCATAGCATGCACTTTTGGCTCATGGCGAGGCTGACTTCATAGAGATGACTTAGATATTTTCCGCCATTACTGTATTCATATTATGATTCCGCCACTGGCGATGCAGACTGATTTACATTCCGTATTTCTCACTATATGTATATGTATTCCGCCTTCGGCGATGTAGACTGATACTCTTATTATGTCACTGCATGTATGTATTCCGCCTCTGGCGATGATGACTGATCACTTCCCTTTCTTTTTACTTAGTATATCCCACGTTATGCTATTCTGATATTCCTACATGTTGTGATTCCGCTGTCATATCCATGTAAAAGTATTTTATTTATTGTTTCTGCTATTATCTGTACTCTGCTATGATGATTAATGTGTTATTTCCTAATGATTATCCTTAATACCGCCCCTCGGATTTTGGGATTGTCACATTTCATATTGGAGTTGGTGCTTCAGCATAAAACATATAAAACATTAGTAGCATAACACATAAATTTTTGATGCGCTTTGTAAAGATTAGTTTGTAGTATGTACTTAAATAAATAGCAAAGACCAACCCGTAGTTAGTGGCTTAGTGCATACATAAATAAAAAATAATAAGGGAGGAAGAAGAAGTATTCGAATTGAAGTTAGAACACATAGCCAAATATCCTTGAAAACATTGAAACTTTATGTCGTAACATTTTGTTAAGGAACTAAACCCAAAATTACATAGACAACTCATTAGTCGGAAAGCTTTAAAGTTTGCTAAGTAACAATAACAAAAGTTGATTTTATGTTTTGTAAATTATAAGCAGCCATACTTATACACAATAAAAAAAAACTGAAACAACTTGTGTAAATGAAATTCATCAACTGTACAAATCAGGACATCCTATGATATTGTTTGGATAACTAACTCATATATGTCTTTGTTTTTACCTTTTTCTTACATGCCCATTACAAAAAGGACATAATATAGTGGATAATGCAAATAAATCATTGGATCTTAATTAATGAGAATGTTACTGATAAATAACTTTGTCACATAAATAACTTCAAACATTAGCCAAATGAAACCTATGGTAAGAAAATATAAAACTGATACCTAAAAAAATATAAAACTAATACCAAAAAACAGCTATTATGTAAATTCAACTAGAAAATATAAAACTGATACCTAAAAAAAATATAAAACTGATACCGAAAAACAGCTATGATTTAAATTCAACTAGAAAATAAAAAACTGATACCTAAAAAAATATAGAACTAATACCTAAAAACTTCTTTGATATTTTAAAGGAAAACTAATACAAAAAATGTATACATCCCACTTTGATTGATCAAAATGACATAATTTCGATTGAGTTGCAAATCTGATGCAAAAATACAAGTACAAAACTGATAGAGCATCAAAATTATAAACACAAAAGCATGACACTGTTAAACCCGAAACTGATACCTAAAAAAATAGCAAACTGATACCTAAAAACTGCTGCTAACTTCACCATAAAAAAAAGTATTTTCCAGCGATTTTTTTCTTGTTCATCTCTCTCGTTCGATTTTCCACGATGAATTCACGAAATCAAAAAATCACGAAATCATATTTACTGCCAAACGAATCAAAATCCATGGCACGTTCATGAATCGATGAAGACGATTGAAACGATAAAATTAGGGAAAATAAAAAAATTGAGGAGCTCAATCGATATGGATTTTGAAGAGGATTGCTGAAGATTGAAATATGAAAGGAAAAAAAATCGTGTTGGAAATCATAGAGGAGATCGAGAAATTTGCGCAAGTCGGATTGTTGAGGAAGAAGAAATCCACGTGCGTGAAGATGAAAAGAATTAGTTTATTGTCCTTTTGAGTAAAATTTTAGTGGGCTGTCCTTATGGTTAAAAAAGCCTACAATTTAATCCTTGTGAATATCTTCCTGTGTTTAAAATACAATTTTTTTTCATTACTTTCCAACAACATTTCAAATGCTAACTTGGAGCACTTTTGCTATATTGTTAACCTAGAAATACATTAGTTTTGACAATTTAAACATATAAGAATATTTTTTTTTTGAAAAAGAACATATAAGAATATATATATATATATATTATATCTTAATTTTACAAAATAATATCACCTACGATAATAATTAAGAAACAATATTGTCACTATCAAAGAAAATTCAATTAATACATGACATTCATAGTAATTGGCAAAACAACCTAAACTAGATTTGCGATGCAACTTAAACGAGTATCGTTATTGACAGCTAAAATTGTCATCACATTCAAAGATTCTTGATTAATCGACATCAATAGTGTTTCGCGTATTGAAAATATAAGTGCAGCAAGCAAAAGAACATAAAAAATTATAGTGGTTCGGTTCGGATGAATGCATTTGCGTGTTTTTATTAATTATTGAAGGTTACAAATAGTAGGCATTATAATACAAATTTTGGCAAAGTTTTCAGGAGTTATATTTTTCGTATGCAAAGTCTAGGGAGAAAAATATATGTTCTTTTTCTTTCTTTAGCCCTATGTCGCCATCAATGATGTCCTAAGTCCTTGTAGAGCTCTCAAATCATGGAAATGTCAACTTTTTTGAAGAATGAGGAAGGAGGTATTTGTATGTAGTGGATTAGGTGGGGGTATTTGAGATTTGGAGACCATAGCAGGAGATTTCGCATCCTTAGAAGGCGACATCCTGAATTCGTATCCCCTTGAAATACATCAGAAGATTTCGTATCCCCGTAGCGATACGAAGCACATATTCCCTTGAAATACATCTGATCACCATTCACTTTGAATGCCACATCGTCAAACTCGTCAATTCACTTATCGATTTCCAAAAATATCACGGGTATAAAAAGCTAAGAGGAACAAATTACTCCTCCTCCAGACATAAAACCTTTAAAAGGTAAACCATACGTGATTGGTTAGGTATACTCTGTCAAACACTCGTCCATACAAGTTTTTCTGGGACTGGACCAACAGAAAACACTATTTTGGAATAGAACGATCCTTGCATTTCACTCCGTCTTCAATTATCTTCAACATAGTCTAAGTCACAGTGCTTATGCATATACGGAGTGGTTTTCGGATGATAAATCCAAACAGTCTCTCCATATTGACAACGATGGTCAAAACACTTCGATAGTCGGTTATTTAACTATCGAAGTAAAAATGAACATTCATTCAAATCTACAACTAAACACCACATAACCATGGGCACTTTTTATTTAAAATTCGTTTTTATTATTCGAATTCCCATATCTTACCAGATATTTCTCAAATCACTTTTTAGCCTTTTTATCACTTCTTGGAAAAACATCTCCAGTTATTATAAACTCTTATTCTCCCATGTTCCAGAAAATATACGTTATTTACGTTCGAAAAAATTTCCATTCTTTATTTTCTATACTTGGATAATATACCCTATCTACATTGGAAAAATATATATTTCCCATTTCATTATAAACATTTTAATCTGCTAAACGTTCACCTTTAAAACATTATTTATTTTAAATGTGAATATCCTCCCTATTATAGAAATCTATAACCCTTTATCAGATAACTCTTTATTCACATAATACATACCCTTAACTTGTTTACCGAAATTTCTTTATAATTTTATATTTCCAATCCTCTTTATAAACTCTTTGTCTTCTGTTAATTCTCTTTTATTTGAATTATTTAATTCAAGTAAAACATCTCATTACAAACTTAATACCATCTTAAATGAATTCCATTTAAGAAACACTTGCTTTAATTAAGATAATTAAATAGTAATTAACTTCATCATTACTGAAGTAAACAGTTTACTTCATAACAGATTGGTTGCTTAAATAAATAATAACTAATAGTGCTTAGTTCGGTAATCATTTAAACTTCATTAATTGAAAAGTAATTAATAAGAAACCTTATTAATTTTGATCAATTTCTCGCTAAGTCATTAGCATCAGATTAATTAAAAATCAATTTATTAAATAATCAATTTTCAAATCAACTTCAAACCATCAGTTAATTCGTCAACTGATTTTAAATACTTCTTACTAGTTGATTAATATAATTATTCCTAAATTGTTTGTTTAAAAATAATTTTCCAAAAATATTAACTCGCATGATAATTATAGCTTTATAAATTTTATTTAAAAGTCAGACAATCGTTTATATTTACTTTATAAAACGAACTATAAAATGTTTATAGTAGAACTTCTATTAAAATTTTAAACATTGTTTTAATTATAAAAATATAATTTTTATAATTTAACTTCATTGTTTTTCCTGACGGTCAATTAACTTCTTAACAAAAGGATGGGTTTATGGTCAACTGTTGCCACTTTCTTAATCGACATCGTTTATTAATTAAACCAAAACAAATATTGAATTTCCATTCAACATCAATACCACATAGGGTTTAAATGTCATTTGGGTTCAAACAGTGCATATATAATTACTATAAAACAAACAGTATATATAAATATTGAGGAATCCGGTTGAATTCCTCCGGCCGGCTTCCTGTATCCACATATGTTAGTCAACACAATTAACACTGATTCCATACTGGGGAATATTATAATCGATGGAATCAGTATCCAACCAATGATGTGTACCTAAATGACCATCACACAACATTCAACCATTATTTATCACTATTAAAATCTAATTATAATATTTTAAAATAGAGTAGAGTCGGTGAGTTTACTCATCTTCGCATGTTAACCATTAAATAACGATATGCGTCAGTCGATTAAACCAGACGTTCTTTGAATTAGCAACTCCATCGACCATCCCAAAGAAATCTCTACCACATTCGGACCACCAGAACTCGTCCGAACCACACCATTGAACTACGTTCAGTCCCTCTGGACACTTTTACCATCACAACGTTCAACCCGTCGGCCTCATATTCATTTCATCCTTGAATCCATAGCAGCGTTTACATGCCGACTACAGCCAATAATCACGCACAGTATTTCCATTCAAAACTCAAATTGATTTGGTTCCAATACCATGATTTGCTTCTAGCTTCATAATCGAAATGAACTCGACCTGCTACGACAAGCAATAGTGATTGCCATCGAAACTTCCTGCTGCTGTCAAAACCTTGCGCCCGGTACCCACTATCCGGTCCATTTTGTTATATTTTTAAGCCGCGGCATGCTGCTCTTCAGCTCAAGCATACACCACGTCAGTACCCACCCAATCAAACCGCGTGTTCTCCATGTAAATGTAAATACCATTTATGTACATAGATCATCACGCAAACATACATCACTTATTAACCCCTTTGTTAGCCTAACTCGACTCCTTTAAATGCTCAAAATGCACTGTGCGTGTCCAGATACTTCCCATCACGTCCATTGTGCCTTTGTCTTCTCCCATGAAAGCATGCTCCGGAATCCACTTCCTTATGCAACGCAATACATCTCCAGTCCACTAAAATGCAACCCAACGATCCGAAGCTCCTCCACATTAAAAATCTTTTTGTTTGACTATTCCATGCATTCAACGTTAACACTCATCTCCTTTTCTCTGACCCGTCAACAACCCCATCACTATCTCACAAGACTTGTAGTACTTATTCACTTTATCTCGTCAAAAACCCGAGCCTGTACTTCACGTCTGGCCCCTCTTCACATCCTCCTCCTGAAAACCGCTTCCAGTAAAACTCCAGTGGCACTAAAACATATGGGTTTTACCCCCTACCCTACTGTTCAAATCTCTGATACTGTATTTTTCCATCGCACCCATCACAACAACTATGAGAATGAGGTGCGAGTGATAAGCCTTCGTATATGAGAGGTTTGAGATTTTTTGCCGAGGAGTATTAGATTTAATTTCTATTAAAACTGTTGTTCGAAACTTTCTATATACAAAGCACTTGTTTATATATATAACTGAGGACGCTTATGCCTTAAGGAAAGGGCGATGGGTTTTAATAGGTAATTTTAATGTGTAGGGTGATTTTTCAATTTAGCTGAAGTTTAGGGAAATGGCTTTCTTAACTAGGCCATGGGGGGAGTGTAAATAAGAAAAGAAAGAATAGGGGAATAGGATAGCAGCTGGACCTCTAGGCACTGCTTCACGTGAAAGAAAATAGAGTAGACGCACACAATATTAGAGCATTTTTCTATTTCGGCCCAATTTATTTTTTTTATTCCATGTATAGCCCTTTTTGAAAATTTGCAAATTTAGCCTACTTTTGGCCAACTCAGCGCTTAGTTGGCCAGGAAATGAGTTTTTCTACGGGCACAATCAATGATTGAAATTTGAAAATTTGAAAATTTGAAAATTTAGCCTTCTTTTGGCCAACTCAGCGCTGAGTTGGCCAGGAAAGATTGCGCCCTGTAAAGTTTCTTTTTTAAAAAAAACCAGATGGCCTCCTCTTGTAAGTTAAAAGTTAAAACATCCATCAAAATCCAAAAAACCCTAAAACCCAAAACCAAAATTAAAACTCAAATCCGAAAATTTGATGCAAGAATATATATATATATATATATCAAAAGTTGATGGAAGAAAATATGTAGCACAAAAATGTGTAATTGTAGTAGACTTGGTTTTACCTGTTTGAGGCATCACCATTAATTTTATATTCATTTTCTCTAATACGAATACGTCCATAAATGTAAGCATCAATAATATAGTAATTCAATCCAAATTTTTTTGAAGCTTTAGAGTATGATGAGAAAAAAAGGTTATTTTTTTTCATAGTATTATGTGTTTAAACAGCCAACCTTTGTAGTATTCCTAAAATAAAACAGAAGTTGAGAAAATGTCTGCATACGAAATATATTTGAATTTCATTTCATAATGTATTTTGGAAATAAATTGTCAGCTGTTGATGCAAAATAAATTTTGGGTTTTTGAATTTGCATTTATTAAACACAATTTTCATCATTTCCTTCATTGAATGCTCAATTACTATAAAGGCAAGATGTATGTGTACCTCTATATATTTGTGTGTTGTGTGAAATTATTACAATGATTCACATATAGAAATATCAATGGTGACATGTTGAATGTGTCAATGAGAGTCAATAACCCATCACAAAACTAACTTGAACTCCTTATCAAGTGTGACGGCCTAGAATTTCGCTCGATCCGAATCAGTCGTTAAACCGATTTAGGCCGTTCGAAACCCCTGATCGTTTTGAGAACAGGACAAAATAGAACGCAGACGGAAGAACATTTCATTGTTATTACAACAATTCCATCAGAATACAAGAATATACAGAGTATAAATGAATAAATTACATTCGATAAATATCAGAAATGTCAATAAATTACATAGCAGCGGAAAATAATACAAAGCACAACTGAAGGTGATATACAGATACAGAGCTTTCCGGATATCATTCCAGCTGTAAACCACGATCCTGTGAATATAAATCTGCAAAACCAAAACTACTAGCTTCCCGTGCGGAAAATAGGGGCACCCAGAGTTTAGGTTAAAACAATAAACTCCAGGTCAGTCATGTGACTGGTGTGAGAACTAAAATAGTTATTTATAACTTTACTTTAAAAGAGAGTAATTCAAGGGACCACGCCGTATAACACGGAACGGGTTTCCTCCCAAGAATACTAGTGCATAGAATAAACAGCGCAATGCTTTTTCGAAAAATGAAGCTATTATAAGACCCAGGTCCCATCACACAATGCAACGCAAGCCGTAGGATAGGGTTTTCCCTTATAATAGCCAAACATGCTTGGTACGTTTAAAACAAATCATTTGATACTATAATAAGTGTATAGTGTCAAAACATTTCAATCATAAATATCAATCCTAGGCGGCATGGGTACCATCTATCATGTCGCCATACTAGGCTCTACAAATAAAACCGAATTACACGTATTGGAAATTGGATTTCCGTCATGAGTCGAGGCAAGGGGCAAGCTCCTCTCCGCGTTCGAGACACTCTAGCAAATGCCTCAGGGTTACGCACTCTGGGCAACCCCGGATCCTCCAAGGCCGGTCCTCACTTACGTTAGAGGATTAGTTATTCCTGAACACACGTTTCCCTGTCCTTACAGACCTATAATCGAGGCGCCTCGCATTCCAACAACCACATAGGTGAAAAGTATATAAATGTCGGGGCTGGTAAGTCACTGACACCACCAAAGCTAGAAAGAAACGTCATGCACTCCTTAGGTCCTTATCCGGTTTTTGACTCATACCGAGGTGTGAGGCTCGCGAATTCACGTTATACACAAAGCTACGCCACAAAGGCCGTGCTTTGATCATCAACCACAAGACTTTGCTTTTCAACAAAAGCCTTGATCATTGCATCTTAGCTCGCCACATAGGCAATTCATGCCATGCGATTGATGTCCATCGATATACAACCTCTGAGCTCGTACGTCTCGGAGAAGGGCGTTAAGCAAAAGAATAAATTCTCCGCCGCCAAACAGATGTATATTTAATAGAAATCAATCAACACAGAATAAAATCTAATGTCAGACACACAATCCATTTACAAGTTCGTTCTAGGTCTGAACGAAACCGGAGGCACTTTCCTCGCATATCCATCCATCTCCAAGTACGTCCGGACGACCACCAACTATTTCCATCCTCTTAGGTGTACAGCCCAATCTGGATCGTCAGTAATAATCCAAATGATGTGAAGACTTCCGGTCTTCAACCACCGTCTTCATCTTCGACTTATCGTCGAATCGGTTATTCAGAATGGGTATAAACCCGGACTTTCCGAACAACCCATGTATATTAAAAACAAATGTTATAAGAACACAACATACGCCTCATTCCAATTCAGAATATTCTTTTATTCGCAAAATCACATTCTTAGGGAAAGGTTCCCATTAATTTTATCCAAGATAAATTCTTTAAAATTTATCCTTTAATCTTCCTTTGGATAATCTATCAAACCAAATTATGGTTTTCTAAACTAGTCGAGATTAGCGAATCGTAACGAAGTAATTATTTATTTATTTTATTTCCCAATCCCAACTTATTCATCCCATGAAGCAAAACTGGTAATACTCCATATCTAATACTATGGTATTATCGGTAAGATTAATTACCATTTCACGTTCAAATCTAATTAAAGATTTAACTATCGCTTTGGAGCAAAACTGGCGATACTCCATTCTCGCTCATTTCTAAATTTGATAATTTAGATTATAGATTTACATTTCAATCTAATTGCAGATTCGTTAAAACTCCTTTTATTAGGTTAAAGAACTAGGTGTTATTTAAAACACAGTTCACGACAAACCAAAATCACATTTTATTTATTTCAAATCAAATATATTAGGAATTCCGATTATTTAAAACCCCTTTTTAAATCTATTTTATTTATTTAAAAACAAATCGGGTTTTAAATTTAGTTCAAACTAGTTCATTTTGATAAAAATCTATTTTTACCTTTTCAAATATGGAGTTTTTTCACCCCAATTCTTTCCAAATCATTTCTTATGACTTTACTCAAATTATTACTATTTTTAATAATTTTATCAAGGCCCGTACAGTCGATTCCCATCAACGGCCATCGAACTGCACCTATAGCGACCTTTTCCAAATTTGATTTGGATGTAACTCCAAAACCAATCGTTAGATTTTGAATTTCTAATATTCGCTAGAAAGCTCTTTTCGATACGAACCCAACGGTTCCGGTTTTAGGAGAATCTGACGGTCGGATCTCCCGTAATGTCCGTTTGAAATAAATGGTCGAAATTTATGAACTGCCGCGGCGCGGCGCGTTCTATTCAGGCCATTATATTATATATATAATATATATAATATATATTTCATCGATTTCTATTTAAAACGAATTTTATAAATAGTTTTTAAATTCATTTCAACTTCCAATTCAATTCGAATATAAATTGAATTTTCCCCTTATAGATTCGTTTTAAAATTCTTTTCTATTCAATTCAAATTTCAATTCAATTTGAATTCATTTCAATTTGCTTTTGATTCAATTTGAATTCGTTTTCAATTCAATTCAATTCCAAAGTCGTTTTCTATTCGGTTCAATTCAAATTGGTTTTCTAATCGATTCAATTCAAATTAGTTTTCTATTCGATTCAATTCAAATTAGTTTTCTATTCGATTCAATTCAAATTAGTTTTCTATTCGATTCATTTCGAAATCGTTATATATTCAATTCATTTCGAAATCGTTATATATTCAATTCATTTCGAAATCTTTATATATTCAATTCATTTCGAAATCGTTATATATTCAATTCATTTCGAAATCGTTATATATTCAATTCATTTCGAAATCGTTATATATTCAATTCATTTCGAAATCGTTATATATTCAATTCATTTCGAAATCGTTATTTATTCAGTTCATTTCGAAATCGTTATATATTCAATTCATTTCGTAATCGTTATATATTCAATTCATTTCGTAATCGTTATATATTCAATTCATTTCGAAATCGTTATATATTCAATTCATTTCGAAATCGTTATATATTCAATTCATTTCGTTTCAAAATATTCGATTTCAAAATTACTTTTCAATATTCATTTTAAAATGAGTAAAATCGATATAAATATCGTTCACGTCAAAATGGCGTCAATCTAATCAACACGGTGTAACACCCCACACCCGCTATGGTCACTCGCTAAGGGAATGCCATAACATCGGTGGAGTATTTTAAGTGAATATAGGACAGAAAAATTACAACAAGACAGATATAAGTAATACTTGAAGATTTTTAAACATCATTTCATTTCATTGCAGCGGAAAGTAATACATGTTTGGTTACATCACAAAACCATAACAAGAGTCAAGTACATAATATCCATCTTGATAAAATAAAAGTACATAATCCCACTACAACTAATAGCCATAAAAGAAAAGATAAACTGGGCTTTACTCCAACGGTCCAAGCTCCAAAAAGATAGATACAGCAATCCAATCAAAGCCCACTGGCACTAGGCCCACTCTGAGAACCTGGGGGTTGGGAAAAAAGATAAAAACAACGGGTCAGACATAAGTCTGAGCGAGCTCTATAACTTTAACAATACAATCATTAAAGTAACCAGAGAAGACATAAGTTGACATACGGTAACAACTGGGGATGAATGGCTACACTAAGCAGCTTGGTAGACTTAGGACAAACTAAGATAACCGTAAAGACACATTTATCCACCCAAGGATAATTACTGGATTACGCCACCCCAGATCTACCCACCCAAGGGTAATTCCTACACTGCACCACACCAGTTCTACCCACCCAAGGGTAATTCCTACTTAAAGATTGATCCCACTAAGTGTACTTAGTAATTTTACCCAGTAGTTTCTTGTACCCCTAGCTGACTACATAGGTGCCGTCTGCCCCTATCTCCACTAGGTGTACCCACTACCCCCAAGCGATCGGCTCCCTACCGTAGATACCCGTGCTGGCCCCACAGTGGGGTGTATCACTCCCTAAAGTGGCAACCTGAAACACCCCACCTCCGTTAGGGTCACTCTCAAAGGGAATGCCCTAATTTTGGTGGAGGTTTATAAGTACAAGTCACAGATATACAAGACAGATATAAGAACACATATTTGTAAACAGCGGAAGAACAACAAACTTTATTTCATAAAGTCAAATACGTGTTACAACAACATCCTTTCCAAAAACATAACACAACACTTTCATAATCTGTCTTGAGTACATTATTTAAAGAAGCATAAATAAAACATAGATAAACTGCAAAAGCCCCATAGTGGATTGTCCAAAGCCATAGTTCAAAACAGGAAAGTCCAAGCAATACATTTCTCTTCTTCCAGCTGGATGTTAAGGTTGGTCAAGCTGCTGTGTTCCCTCCCTGAGGACCTGGGGGGAGGGGGAGGGGGGAAACGGAAGAAAGAAGAAGAAAGAAAAGTAGAGTCAGACATAAAGCCTGAGTAAGTCTAGTACTATTTTGTCTATGAATAAAGAACTGGGTATGATAAGTATAAACAAGTAGTGGGCATGCACTATAAACTTGGTTAAGTTGTCTAGGGTCGAATATACTATCGTACCCCATGTTGATCTCTGAACCCATATAAACTAGTTTCCAACTAGCACCCCAAAATCAGGGTGATGTGATCCATTCTATGATGATCGGCTCCTACTCGCATAGTTACATATGTCCTACGGCCCCCAATGTTGTAGTTACCTATGCTGGTCCCACCATGGGGTGTATCAAGTCCCATAGTGGCAGCCCGACACAACCTTAGAGTGCACAGGTATGCTACTGGTGTCCAGTGCCTTATTTTTCTGCGTCGGAGTGTGTGCACGCCCGCACCCCGTTAGAACCTACACTGCTACACCACCGTCGTCGATTTGACCTCTTACAATCAGCCCAGTAATCGTGCCCCACCCTGCCTAGTTTCAGGGTATCCTGATACACCTTTAAGGGTTACTGCTGAAAAGGGTCTCCCATTACTAGGTTTTCTATCTCTAGCCAACATGCTAAGTTGGTTAAGTATTTTCTAACCTAACCCCACCAGTCCGTTTAGTTTAGCATGTTCCATTTTGATTAAGTCTTTAGTTCACTTAATCCTAACAATCCTGACTCAGCCTTAATTGTCTTATTAAGGCCCTGACCTCTCACATTAGACAGGTATTGTTGTGGCTGCCTGTTGCCGGTTGGTTCCGGGCAGTCTTACGCCACAACTCAGTCTAACCTCGGGTCCTTGCTGGGCTCCATGTTTAACCTCCCACATTGGATAGGTATTGTTGTGACTACTGGACAGCCGGGCGGTTCCGGGCAGGTTTACATCACAACTCAATCCAACCTCGGGTTAAACACATCGTATGTTCTACATTTACATATTTTGTCATTCCTCTTTATTTCTTATATGTAAATATTTGCGGCCCATTATTAAGTTAATGGTGTAAAGGTTACACCAATCATGGGGCCAACCCATACTTGAATTTGGGCCCTTCTATTTTATATTTCCATTCATTAGTAATTTTAAACCAACGTTATTTTCCCCCGTTTTACACGTCCGTTTATTATATATATATGTTGGGCTTAGCCTTTTAAAGCCCAACTTAGCCATGCGAAAAGGGGAGGCTTAAAGCGTGATTACATACACAAAGAGGGGAAGGTGAGCGCATGAACTTGCAATATGACGTTGGAATTACAAAATAGAAACTGGTGTACTTGCATATATGTTTCGGTCATAAAGCATAGGTGACATGAATCAAAGCATGTGAACTTGTAGTTGAGATAAGAATCTAAATTGGGTAACATTATTGACACATGAACCTATATTTTTATTTAGGCATACTGTCAAACATAAGCATGGCATAAATATCTCTAACATAAGCATGGCATAATGTCAAACATAAGCATGGCATAATATCAAACATAAGCATGGCATAAGTATAGTTAAATTTGTTCACATAACCATGGCATAAATATTTCTAACATGAAATCATGATTCTTACTTTAGTCATGTAAACTTACAAAAAGGGATTTTTTGAACCTAACCTAGCCATGTACCACATATGTCATCTTATAATCCTTGTAAACAAGATAGACCTAATCATGGTTTTCAATTATGCCAAATATCATTCATAGCCTAGCCATATTCATAAATTTGCAAATAGGTTTTCTAGTACAAAAGCATGGCTTAATACATAATGCCAAATTCTCAACATAATTTCATATGGATAATAACCAAACTTGTTCCAATTACTTACAACATAATTTATGCACAAAAATATACATCATGGTGGCATAGAAGCAAACCCCAAACTTGCATGAATTTAAATCAACTACATACATGTAGCTTCAACATGGATTACATAATTTGCGAAATATTCCAAACGTATACTTGCATAGAACTACCGCATGTAGTTCTTTATAATGAATAACA
Organism: Allium sativum; assembly: GCA_030737875.1. NCBI lineage: Eukaryota > Viridiplantae > Streptophyta > Magnoliopsida > Asparagales > Amaryllidaceae > Allium > Allium sativum. Next base: position 848,751,235 of record CM060918.1, read on the forward strand.
TAATTCATAAATATCCAAACGTATATAATATTTCAAATTGATAAGAACGCACAAATATGAATTACTTTATTGCCACAATTCAAGCATACAAACCAACACAATTGTTTATTCATACCAAAGTAATACTCTACTTACAATGGTTTGATGAATTCTCTAGTTTAGGGATTGAAGACGCAAATTCCTTTGTTGAATTGATTTGTTTAGGTTGCTTTAAGCTTTAGAATCTTCCTCCTAATCCTCTCTCCAATTTGGTGGCTACTCCTAGTCGTTCCTCAGCAACATGGCGGCTATGTTCTTATTTTTGAATGAATAGATCAGGGTTTAGTCTAGGGTTGTTTATATAGAGGTTAGGAACTGATTAGGACCATTGATGTTGCTTGGATTGATCGTAGCCATTCATTCTAAGGAGAGACCAATTAAAACTTGCCACCTAGCCCTAGTGACAAAGCAGACCACAGAAAATCGGCCAAACACAGACCTGGCCAGCCAGGTTGGCTGGGCTCGACCAGGTCGACAGGGCTGTTGACAGCCCTGTCGACATGGGTAGCCCAGGTCGACAGCCCAGTCGACCTGGGTGGCCTAGGCGGGTGTTTATCCGCCCAGGCCCATTGGGCCCGATTTTTAATTATTTTATTCTGTTTGAATTTTAAATTTAATTCAAAACTTCCGAAGGCCATATCTTCTTCATACGGACTCCGTTTTTCGAAAACTCGGACTCTATTTCGCGTATTTTTCCGAGACGAACGCAATGGCGTATCCCGTTTCCCTTAGTTCTTTGATTTCAGATTAATTATACTTTAATTTGCTAATTTCATAGTTATAGAATTTGCGGGGTGTTACACAACCCGATAATCAATGGTGCACGGCTTATACCTACACGATGCAACAACGGCTTATCTACCAGCCCGGGCCCACACACACATATGAAGCCCGTTGGACTTGCGTTGCCACCGCTACCCCGTTTTGGCCACTTATAGACAAACCCAGTATGCGTGTCCCGTCCTCGGCTTGGGCCGAGCTCACAAAGATACGTATGGGATACCGGTTGTAATGGGCCCCCACAAGCTACCCACCTAAGCTTGTCATTCATTTAGTATAACCCAATAATGGGTCCCCACAAGCTACCCACCTAAGCTTGTCATTCATCAAATGTAAACCTATAATGGGTCCCCCACAAGCTACCCACCTAAGCTTGTCATTCATCTAGTGTAACCCACTTAACCCTTTTTAATAATCATGTTCACTTACATGTTTAAAGTTGGTTAAGTCATTTAATTATATTTCAATTGCCACCCAAGGCACCCACTAGATTTCCACATGCCACCCAAGGCACCCATTAGGTTTCCTCATGCCACCCAAGGCACCCACTTAACCCTTTAATCATGTTTTAGTTACATGTTCCACTTTGGTTAAGTATTCTAATCGTATTTTCTATTGCCACCCAAAGCAACCACTAAATTTCCACATGCCACCCAAGGCACCCACTTAACCCCTCATGTCCCACTACATGCTAATATGGTTAAGTGTTTCTTAATTAATTAAGACCGTGATCTCCCATAAAGACCTCCTACATTAGACTGGCTGTTATGACCGCCTGGTTAAGCCGGTAGGGTCCGGGCAGTCTTACGTCATAACAAAGTCTAACCTCGTGTCTTTACTTTAATCACGTATTTAATTTATGGCTAAGACCTCTCACATTGGGCTGACATTTGTAGCAACTGGTTAAGCCGGTAGGGTCCGGGCAGTTTTACACTACAAATGAGTCCAACCTCGTGTCTTAGTCGATTAATTACACCTAATTAATCACCCCCATATTAATTATCCCTAATTAATATCAAGTTTTTCATAACATGGGTAGACCTAACTCAATAGGTAAATTCCCATGGGGTAGACCTAACTCAATAGGTAAATTCCCACTTATGTTAATTTATTTTTATGGTATGCTTAATCATATCCATTTCACACCATTTCATTAACATGTCTATTAACCCCATCGTTTCCCACGTACTTATGCTAACACGACATATTTCCAAGAGAAGATTCTTTCACAATTAACATGGGTTTCACTTAGCATACATTAGCATTAACATGGGTTAAAAGGTGTCCACTTACATCATGATATTAACCCAACTAGCATTACTAAATAACCCAACTTGCATGAACATACATATGTCATGTATAAAGGCAACTTGAATAAGTGTTCATAGGTTATACAAAGGTGAACTTGCATGTGTCTTAAAGGTGTGAACTTGCACAACATGTTACATGTTATCTTGCATAACATCATACACATAACTTGCATAATATCATAAACATAACTTGCATAACATCGTGCACATAACTTGCATAACATCATACACATAACTTGCATATGAACTTGCACAACAACATGCACATAACTTGCATAACATGTTGAACTTGCATATAAGCATACACATAACTTGCATAAGCATTCTCATACTTGCATAAGCATGCATAACTTGCATATCATGTTAAACTTGCATTTAAGCATATACATAACTTGCTTAACATGTTGAACTTGCATATATGACTTGCATCTTAAAGGAGGGTAAACATGCATATATATATACATAGCATATAAAGGTGTCATCTTGCATATGTATGCATCACATTTAAAAGGGTAAACTTGCCTGTCATGATTTATGCATAATACCAAACACTTAGCATGCATAAAACCACATACTTAGCATGCATAGAATCAATTACTTATTATGCATAAACCCACCACTTAACTTGCATAAACCCACATACTTAACTTGCATAAACCCACATATCCAACTTGCATAAACTCACATATTCAACTTGCATAAACTAAGGATTAATATTAAACATAGATTAACATATTCACATCATATCATATGACTTGAAAACCCATTAATCCTCATGCAAAACCATAGATCTCATCATATCTCATCTACTTAATTTAGCAATTGATCATCAAAGTGATAGAAACTCACTACTAGCAAATTTGCACTCCAAATGAAGAAGATTAAGATGCTTAGAATGGATTAGAGGTTGATTAGCTTGCAACTCCCTTCATTGATTTGTGGAGGCCATGATCAAGTTTCATTTTGCCATAGTTTAGTTACAAGATCTAATTATGAATAGATTAGGGTAGGGTTGGGGTCTTATTTATAGGATTAGGTAGTGTTTTTAGGCCATTAGATTAACCCTAAATTAGATTAGGACCCTTAGATTTCGGCACCTTCCAGAAACCAGCCCTAAGACCAAGCCCAAACCCCAAACTGGTGCACCCAACCAGAGAACTCTCTAGAAACTGTGCAGGTTTCCTGGCTCGGCACGGGCGCACTTCCCAAGTGCGCCAGTGTATTTTTGTACTGGCGCACTTCATAAGTGCGCCAGTGCATTTTTGTACTGGCGCACTTCACAAGTGCGCCAGTGCATTTCTGGCCTGTTTCTGGTTTTTCTGCCTAACTTCGTTCGTCCATATCTCTTTCATACGGTACCTGTTTTACGCAAACTCGGACTCTATTTCGCGTATTTTTCCGAGACGAACGCAATGACACAGTCCGTTTCCCCTAATTCCCATATCTGGGATTAGTTATTCTTTAATTTGTGAATTTTAGCATTAACCGAAAATTCGGGGTGTTACATTCTCCCCTCCTTAAAGGATTTCGTCCCCGAAATCTCTAAGCTAAGGAGAATGCATATCCTACCGTCCAAACAACCATCTACTCAATCCATCAAACACGGGCATCCATTGTCCTTAAAACAATTTCTAATGATGTATGAGCATATGCAAAAAGTGTGTGTATATGTTCCCTATCTAATGTATGAACATATGCAAACCATGATAGTGCCATGCATCCATTATGTATGCGAGAGAACCCTATCGACACATACAATTTCTACATGTGTGCACAACCATACACCAAAATGCATCATCCATATGATAACGCAACCATTATACATCCATTAATATAGCTACCTACACACATAAATATGCAATATGAAGTGACTGAGCCGATCTAGTGCCTAAAGTGTGTGTATATGCATCCACGAGCAACCACTAGCAAACACTTGCATCCACTTGCATCCATCAACCATAACATGTCTCAAACACATGTTTCAACCATAGGTTTACCCTATCTAAAGGTCAAACAGTACTAACGAGAGGACATACTAAGGATAAGATAAGCACAAGATATGGGATGAAGGAGAAACAAAAGGACATACCCTCCGAAAGAAAAAGGGTACCTCGAAAGCGTCTTCGCTTCCGTCTCCCATGTAGCGTCGCTCTCTTCATCTCCCCATTGTACTTTGACTAGTTGAACCTCTCTGTTTCTCAACTTCCAAATCTCTTACCCAAGGATGCAAGTAGGAGCTCGTCGAATCGTCGCATCACGCTCTACTTCCACTTCTCTAAGCAAGCTCGGCTCTACCACCTCTGCGGTCTCATGTAGGCACTTCCTCCCATGGAATACATCATGTACACCGCTAAGTCTGTCGGGCAACTCCACCAATGGAAGACGCTCCTCCCATGTACCTCCAAAATCCAAGATACATAGCCTCAAAAGTTCTTCTAAAATATGATTCACCCTCTCGGTCTAGCCGTCCGTCTGAGGATGATATGCGGTACTCAAACACAACTGAGTCCCTACCGCCTCTTGCAAACTCTTCCAAAACTCTCTAGTGAAGATAGGATCTCGATCTCTCACTATACTGGAAGGTACACCATGTAATCTAACAATCTCTCGAATGTAAACTGAAGCTAGCTCTGCAGCAGTCCTCTTAATCTTCACGGGTATAAAATGGGCACTCTTAGTAAGTCTGTCTACCACACCCCAAATTCCCGTATTACCCTTCCTCGATCTCGAGAATCCATCGAGACACTATCCCACTTCCATAACGGAACTTTCAATGGGTGAAGCAACCCACCGGGCTTCTTTTGCTCCGCTTTTACTTGTTGGCACACCAAGCATCTAGCGACATACTCGGCAGCGTCTTTCTTCATACCGGCCCAAAAGAAAACACGCTTCATATCTTGGTACATCTTGTCCCCACCGGGATGAATGGTCATCCTAGAACGGTGTGCATCATCAAGAATAGTCTTCCTTAAACCCTCGTCTCGTGGTACACAAAGTCTACCGTCTCTACGCAACCACCCCTTACCATCTAGGGTGTACCTACTCAAATGGATGGACGACCCCCTCTTCATGAGCTTCTCTACTAACTCATCCAACTACGGGTCGTCTCGCTGTGCCTCGCTAATTCGTCCCAAAAGAGTAGGCCTAACCTCCATGGAGGGTAGCAAACCGGGTACACAGTCAACGGAAGGTCTAAAGTCAAACATAGAAATAAACTCTAAGTTCCGTCGTTTAACGAACCATGAACTCGAGGACAACCTTTTTCTACTTAAGGCGTCCGCTACCACGTTACCCTTGCTAGGGGTATATGCTACCTCAAACTCATAGGATGCTAAGAATTCCATCCACCTTTGTTGTCCTAAGACAATGCGCTCAAAGAGTTTCCAACACTTCCCTAAGATGTAGGGCATGCTTTTCTCCACTTCTAGAGAAAATTAGGATATTCTCCCATGCAAAATCGTCATAACTATCCATCTCTCACGCAGACCACCCTGGTCGAACTCGACATCCCCCAAATGCAAGCCCCAAAGGCCTAAACCAATATCAGACAAACACCCAAGGGATACCTCCTTCGAATTCAGATGACCTACGTGCGATGATACTAGTAAAAACGGCTAAATAATTAAGCCCTTGTTCAACTCAGGATGTCCTCGCCAGTCTCGCTCCAAAACCATCGTTTATCCCATACTGGCTTTGCTCAGCCTATTGAGCACACACGGAAACTTATTCCGCTCCTAGAAAAGACCAAGATGTCATTTACAAAGACCATCACAAACTTATTTAGGTACTCCCTGAACACCCTTCTCATCAAATCAACAAAGTATGCGGGGGCGTTCGTCAAACCAAATGGCATCACCAGCCACTCATAAAAACCATCCGGAGTCCTAAAGGTAGTCTTCTCTATACTATCCTCAGCCACTCTCAACTGATGAAACTCTGTGGCTGAGCCCACTGCGAAAACACTGAGGCGCCAACCAACTGATCATAGGGATCATCAATCCTCGGCAATGGGTGCCTATTCTTCTTTGTGTGTTTATTTAGTTCTCTTTAGCCTACACAAAGTCTGAGGGACCCATCCCCCTTCATAGCAAAAACTACTGGAGCACCCCACTCCGATATACTTCGTCTTATGAACCCCTTCTCAAGCAAATCGCCAACTTGCTCATGGAGTTCCCTCCTCTCACGAGGAGTCATGTGGCACACTGGCCAAGATACTAGTTTGGCATTGTCTACCAGGTATATCCGGAAGTCAGTCTCCCGCTCCGGAGGTAAGCCCTTCACCTCCTCAACCACATCCGAGTATTCCTGGACCACCCTAACAGATTGCAAATTCTCGACCGAAGCGTCAAGCGATTCAAGATAACTTAGCATAACAGAATCCATGGGGTTACAAGAGATCTCGAGAGTGTTACCCAAGCGGGTCATGAGCCTAACAACTCTCCTTTCGCAATCAAGAACAGCACCATTACTGGATAACCAGTCCATGCCCGAAATTAACCCATAGCTCGTGAAGCCCAAAAGCATCACTTCTAAACTCAACGCTAAGTATCGCAACTTTCAAACCCAGACACATCATGGAGCCCCAATTGGGTTTGAAACAACTAAGGGATCATCTACTAACTGGTGTCTATGTGCAGTGACTCAACTAACAAGGATGAGATAAACGAACTCGATGCGTCAGAATCAAATAAAGTTTGAATCGGATAATAAAGAAATCCAAATTCCAACCCAGACGGTCCTATCCCCATCTGGTACCCTAGTCGTGAGGGAATACAACCACCCTCCAGGAGATTCCGTACCTTGCCCTTGCCTCTTTGGACAATCCTAATAAGATGTCCTATTCCTCCCAAAAGGATACTATTCGCCTTCTTCATCGTAACCTCCCACCCATGAGGTTTCATCCTTCATTAACCAAACAACTATTTGAGCCTTCCTCCCATCGTCTATCCAATAGATACCTACCAGTCCTCCTCCTTCTTGAACCAACTTCTAATCTGACTATCGTCTAAGTCCCTTGAAGTGGTTTTCCATTCTTATCTATCTTAGAAAGATCATCTATACACGTAGGGGAAGCTCAAAACGAGAGAGGAAGAGATTCAGACCAGAGAATTCGAAAGATAAAGATATGGCTATCGGGGATTATGCTATTCTTTCAAAAACTTTTCTCTTAAAAGACATGTTTTTGAAAATACTCCTTTCAAAAATATTCTTAGAAAATAGTTTTTCTAAAAATTCTATCTGTTCTGGTAACCTTAAGCTCTGATACCACGTGTAACACCCCATACCCGCTATGGTCACTCGCTAAGGGAATGCCATAACATCGGTGGAGTATTTTAAGTGAATATAGGACAGAAAAATTACAACAAGACAGATATAAGTAATACTTGAAGATTTTTAAACATCATTTCATTTCATTGCAGCGAAAAGTAATACATGTTTGGTTACATCACAAAACCATAACAAGAGTCAAGTACATAATATCCATCTTGATAAAATAAAAGTACATAATCCCACTACAACTAATAGCCATAAAAGAAAAGATAAACTGGGCTTTACTCCAACGGTCCAAGCTCCAAAAAGATAGATACAGCAATCCAATCAAAGCCCACTGGCACTAGGCCCACTCTGAGAACCTAGGGATTGGGGAAAAAGATAAAAACAACGGGGTCAGACATAAGTTTGAGCGAGCTCTATAACTTTAACAATACAATCATTAAAGTAACCAGAGAAGACATAAGTTGACATACGGTAACAACTGGGGATGAATGGCTACACTAAGCAGCTTGGTAGACTTAGGACAAACTAAGATAACCGTAAAGACGCATTTATCCACCCAAGGATAATTAGTGGATTACGCCACCCCAGATCTACCCACCCAAGGGTAATTCCTACACTGCACCACACCAGTTCTACCCACCCAAGGGTAATTCCTACTTAAAGGTTGATCCCACTAAGTGTACTTAGTAATTTTACCCAGTAGTTTCTTGTACTCCTAGCTGACTACATAGGTGCCGTCTGCCCCTATCTCCACTAGGTGTACCCACTACCCCCAAGCGATCGGCTCCCTACCATAGATACCCGTGCTGGCCCCACAGTGGGGTGTATCACTCCCCAAAGTGGCAACCCGATAATCAATGGTGCACGGCTTATACCTACACGATGCAACAACGGCTTATCTACCAGCCCGGGCCCACACACGCATATGAAGCCCGTTGGACTTGCGTTGCCACCGGTACCCCGTTTTGGCCACTTATGGACAAACCCAGTATGCGTGTCCCGTCCTCGGCTTGGGCCGAGCTCACAAAGATACGTATGGGATACCGGTTGTAATGGGCCCCCACAAGCTACCCACCTAAGCTTGTCATTCATTTAGTATAACCCAATAATGGGTCCCCACAAGCTACCCACCTAAGCTTGTCATTCATCAAATGTAAACCTATAATGGGTCCCCCACAAGCTACCCACCTAAGCTTGTCATTCATCTAGTGTAACCCACTTAACCCTTTTTAATAATCATGTTCACTTACATGTTTAAAGTTAGTTAAGTCATTTAATTATATTTCAATTGCCACCCAAGGCACCCACTAGATTTCCACATGCCACCCAAGGCACCCATTAGGTTTCCTCATGCCACCCAAGGCACCCACTTAACCCTTTAATCATGTTTTAGTTACATGTTCCACTTTGGTTAAGTATTCTAATCGTATTTTCTATTGCCACCCAAAGCAACCACTAAATTTCCACATGCCACCCAAGGCACCCACTTAACCCCTCATGTCCCACTACATGCTAATATGGTTAAGTGTTTCTTAATTAATTAAGACCGTGATCTCCCATAAAGACCTCCTACATTAGACTGGCTGTTATGACCGCCTGGTTAAGCCGGTAGGGTCCGGGCAGTCTTACGTCATAACAAAGTCTAACCTCGTGTCTTTACTTTAATCACGTATTTAATTTATGGCTAAGACCTCTCACATTGGGCTGACATTTGTAACAACTGGTTAAGCCGGTAGGGTCCGGGCAGTTTTACACTACAAATGAGTCCAACCTCGTGTCTTAGTCGATTAATTACACCTAATTAATCACCCCCATATTAATTATCCCTAATTAATATCAAGTTTTTCATAACATGGGTAGACCTAACTCAATAGGTAAATTCCCATGGGGTAGACCTAACTCAATAGGTAAATTCCCACTTATGTTAATTTATTTTCATGGTATGCTTAATCATATCCATTTCACACCATTTCATTAACATGTCTATTAACCCCATCGTTTCCCACGTACTTATGCTAACACGACATATTTCCAAGAGAAGATTCTTTCACAATTAACATGGGTTTCACTTAGCATACATTAGCATTAACATGGGTTAAAAGGTGTCCACTTACATCATGATATTAACCCAACTAGCATTACTAAATAACCCAACTTGCTTGAACATATATATGTCATGTATAAAGGCAACTTGCATAAGTGTTCATAGGTTATACAAAGGTGAAATTGCATGTGTCTTAAAGGTGTGAACTTGCACAACATGTTACATGTTATCTTGCATAACATCATACACATAACTTGCATAATATCATAAACATAACTTGCATAACATCGTGCACATAACTTGCATAACATCATACACATAACTTGCATATGAACTTGCACAACAACATGCACATAACTTGCATAACATGTTGAACTTGCATATAAGCATACACATAACTTGCATAAGCATTCTCATACTTGCATAAGCATGCATAACTTGCATATCATGTTAAACTTGCATTTAAGCATATACATAACTTGCTTAACATGTTGAACTTGCATATATGACTTGCATCTTAAAGGAGGGTAAACATGCATATATATATATATATACATAGCATATAAAGGTGTCATCTTGCATATGTATGCATCACATTTAAAAGGGTAAACTTGCCTGTCATGATTTATGCATAATACCAAACACTTAGCATGCATAAAACCACATACTTAGCATGCATAGAATCAATTACTTATTATGCATAAACCCACCACTTAACTTGCATAAACCCACATACTTAACTTGCATAAACCCACATATCCAACTTGCATAAACTCACATATTCAACTTGCATAAACTAAGGATTAATATTAAACATAGATTAACATATTCACATCATATCATATGACTTGAAAACCCATTAATCCTCATGCAAAACCATAGATCTCATCATATCTCATCTACTTAATTTAGCAATTGATCATCAAAGTGATAGAAACTCACTACTAGAAAATTTGCACTCCAAATGAAGAAGATTAAGATGCTTAGAATGGATTAGAGGTTGATTAGCTTGCAACTCTCTTCATTGATTTGTGGAGGCCATGATCAAGTTTCATTTTGCCATAGTTTAGTTACAAGATCTAATTATGAATAGATTAGGGTAGGGTTGGGGTCTTATTTATAGGATTAGGTAGTGTTTTTAGGCCATTAGATTAACCCTAAATTAGATTAGGACCCTTAGATTTCGCCACCTTCCAGAAACCAGCCCTAAGACCAAGCCCAAACCCCAAACTGGTGCACCCAACCAGAGAACTCTCTAGAAACTGTGCAGGTTTCCTGGCTCGGCACGGGCGCACTTCCCAAGTGCGCCAGTGTATTTTTGTACTGGCGCACTTCATAAGTGCGCCAGTGCATTTTTGTACTGGCGCACTTCACAAGTGCGCCAGTGCATTTCTGGCCTGTTTCTGGTTTTTCTGCCTAACTTCGTTCGTCCATATCTCTTTCATACGGTACCTGTTTTACGCAAACTCGGACTCTATTTCGCGTATTTTTCCGAGACGAACGCAATGACGCAGCCCGTTTCCCCTAATTCCCACATCTGGGATTAGTTATTCTTTAATTTGTGAATTTTAGCATTAACCAAAAATTCGGGGTGTTACATTCTCCCCTCCTTAAAGGATTTCGTCCCCGAAATCTCTAAGCTAAGGAGAATGCATATCCTACCATCCAAACAACCATCTACTCAATCCATCAAACACGGGCATCCATTGTCCTTAAAACAATTTCTAATGATGTATGAGCATATGCAAAAAGTGTGTGTATATGTTCCCTATCTAATGTATGAACATATGCAAACCATGATAGTGCCATGCATCCATTATGTATGCGAGAGAACCCTATCGACACATACAATTTCTACATGTGTGCACAACCATACACCAAAATGCATCATCCATATGATAACGCAACCATTATACATCCATTAATATAGCTACCTACACACATAAATATGCAATATGAAGTGACTGAGCCGATCTAGTGCCTAAAGTGTGTGTATATGCATCCACGAGCAACCACTAGCAAACACTTGCATCCACTTGCATCCATCAACCATAACATGTCTCAAACACATGTTTCAACCATAGGTTTACCCTATCTAAAGGTCAAACAGTACTAACGAGAGGACATACTAAGGATAAGATAAGCACAAGATATGGGATGAAGGAGAAACAAAAGGACATACCCTCCGAAAGAAAAAGGGTACCTCGAACGCATCTTCGCTTCCGTCTCCCAGGTAGCGTCGCTCTCTTCATCTCCCCATTGTACTTTGACTAGTTGATCCTCTCTGTTTCTCAACTTCCAAATCTCTAACCCAAGGATGCAAGTAGGAGCTTGTCGAATCGTCGCATCACGCTCTACTTCCACTTCTCTAAGCAAGCTCGGCTCTACCACCTCTGCGGTCTCATGTAGGCACTTCCTCCCATGGAATACATCATGTACACCGCTAAGTCTGTCGGGCAACTCCACCAATGGAAGAAGCTCCTCCCATGTACCTCCAAAATCCAAGATACATAGCCTCAAAAGGTCTTCTAAAATATGATTCACCCTCTCGGTCTAGCCGTCCGTCTGAGGATGATATGCGGTACTCAAACACAACTGAGTCCCTACCGCCTCTTGCAAACTCTTCCAAAACTCTCTAGTGAAGATAGGATCTCGATCTCTCACTATACTGGAAGGTACACCATGTAATCTAACAATCTCTCGAATGTAAACTGAAGCTAGCTCTGCAGCAGTCCTCTTAATCTTCACGGGTATAAAATGGGCACTCTTAGTAAGTCTGTCTACCACACCCCAAATTCCCGTATTACCCTTCCTCGATCTCGAGAATCCATCGAGACACTATCCCACTTCCATAACGGAACTTCCAACGGGTGAAGCAACCCACCGGGCTTCTTTTGCTCCGCTTTTACTTGTTGGCACACCAAGCATCTAGCGACATACTCGGCAGCTCTTTCTTCATACCGGCCCAAAAGAAAACACGCTTCATGTCTTGGTACATCTTGTCCCCACCGGGATGAATGGTCATCCTAGAACGGTGTGCATCATCAAGAATAGTCTTCCTCAAACCCTCGTCTCGTGGTACACAAAGTCTACCGTCTCAACCACCCCTTACCATCTAGTGTGTACCTACTCAAATGGATGGACGACCCCCTCTTCATGAGCTTCTCTACTAACTCATCCAACTATGGGTCGTCTCGCTGTGCCTCGCTAATTCGTCCCAAAAGAGTAGGCCTAACCTCCAAGGAGGGTAGCAAACCGGGTACACAGTCAACGGAAGGTCTAAAGTCAAACATAGAAATAAACTCTAAGCTCCGTCGTTTAACGAACCATGAACTCGAGGACAACCTTTTTCTACTTAAGGCGTCCGCTACCATGTTACCCTTGCTAGGGGTATACGCTACCTCAAACTCATAGGATGCTAAGAATTCCATCCACCTTTGTTGTCCTAAGACAATGCGCTCAAAGAGTTTCCAACACTTCCCTAAGATGTAGGGCATGCTTTTCTCCACTTCTAGAGAAAATTAGGATATTCTCCCATGCAAAATCGTCATAACTATCCATCTCTCACGCAGACCACCCTGGTCGAACTCGACATCCCCCAAATGCAAACCCCAAAGGCCTAAACCAATATCAGACAAACACCCAAGGGATACCTCCTTCGAATTCAGACGACCTACGTGCGATGATACTAGTAAAAACGGCTAAATAATTAAGCCCTTGTCCAACTCTGGATGTCCTCGCCAGTCTCGCTCCAAAACCATCGTTTATCCCATACTGGCTTTGCTCAGCCTATTGAGCACACACGGAAACTTATTCCGCTCCTAGAAAAGACCAAGATGTCATTTACAAAGACCATCAGAAACTTATTTAGGTACTCCCTGAACACCCTTCTCATCAAATCAACAAAGTATGCGGGGGCGTTCGTCAAACCAAATGGCATCACCAGCCACTCATAAAAACCATCCGGAGTCCTAAAGGTAGTCTTCTCTATACTATCCTCAGCCACTCTCAACTGATGAAACTCCGTGGCTGAGCCCACTGCGAAAACACTGAGGCGCCAACCAACTGATCATAGGGATCATCAATCCTCGGCAATGGGTGCCTATTCTTCTTTGTGTGTTTATTTAGTTCTCTTTAGCCTACACAAAGCCTGAGGGACCCATCCCCCTTCATAGCAAAAACTACTGGAGCACCCCACTCCGATATACTTCGTCTTATGAACCCCTTCTCAAGCAAATTGCCAACTTGCTCATGGAGTTCCCTCCTCTCACGAGGAGTCATGTGGCACACTGGCCAAGATACTAGTTTGGCATTGTCTACCAGGTATATCCGGAAGTCAGTCTCCCGCTCCGGAGGTAAGCCCTTCACCTCCTCAACCACATCCGAGTATTCCTGGACCACCCTAACAGATTGCAAATTCTCGACCGAAGCGTCAAGCGATTCAAGATAACTTAGCATAACAGAATCCATGGGGTTATAAGAGATCTCGAGAGTGTTACCCAAGCGGGTCATGAGCCTAACAACTCTCCTTTCGCAATCAAGAACAGCAATATTACTGGATAACCAGTCCATGCCCGAAATTAACCCATAGCTCGTGAAGCCCAAAAGCATCACTTCTAAACTCAACGCTAAGTATCGCAACTTTCAAACCCAGACACATCATGGAGCCCCAATTGGGTTTGAAACAACTAAGGGATCATCTACTAACTGGTGTCTAAGTGCAGTGACTCAACTAACAAGGATGAGATAAACGAACTCGATGCGTCAGAATCAAATAAAGTTTGAATCGGATAATAAAGAAATCCAAATTCCAACCCAGACGGTCCTATCCCCATCTGGTACCCTAGTCGTGAGGGAATACAACCACCCTCCAGGAGATTCCGTACCTTGCCCTTGCCTCTTTGGACAATCCTAATAAGATGTCTTATTCCTCCCAAAAGGATACTATTCGCCTTCTTCATCGTAACCTCCCACCCATGAGGTTTCATCCTTCATTAACCAAACCACTATTTGAGCCTTCCTCCCATCGTCTATCCAATAGATACCTACCAGTCCTCCTCCTTCTTGAACCAACTTCTAATCTGACTATCGTCTAAGTCCCTTGAAGTGGTTTTCCATTCTTATCTATCTTAGAAAGATCATCTATACACGTAGGGGAAGCTCAAAACGAGAGAGGAAGAGATTCAAACCGGAGAATTCGAAAGATAAAGATATGGCTATCGGGGATTATGCTATTCTTTCAAAAACTTTTCTCTTAAAAGACATGTTTTTGAAAATACTCCTTTCAAAAATATTCTTAGAAAATAGTTTTTCTAAAAATTCTATCTGTTCTGGTAACCTTAAGCTCTGATACCACGTGTAACACCCCATACCCGCTATGGTCACTCGCTAAGGGAATGCCATAACATCGGTGGAGTATTTTAAGTGAATATAGGACAGGAAAATTACAACAAGACAGATATAAGTAATACTTGAAGATTTTTAAACATCATTTCATTTCATTGCAGCGGAAAGTAATACATGTTTGGTTACATCACAAAACCATAACAAGAGTCAAGTACATAATATCCATCTTGATAAAATAAAAGTACATAATCCCACTACAACTAATAGCCATAAAAGAAAAGATAAACTGGGCTTTACTCCAACGGTCCAAGCTCCAAAAAGATAGATACAGCAATCCAATCAAAGCCCACTGGCACTAGGCCCACTCTGAGAACCTGGGGGTTGGGGAAAAAGATAAAAACAACGGGGTCAGACATAAGTCTGAGCGAGCTCTATAACTTTAACAATACAATCATTAAAGTAACCGGAGAAGACATAAGTTGACATACGATAACGACTGGGGATGAATGGCTACACTAAGCAGCTTGGTAGACTTAGGACAAACTAAGATAACCGTAAAGACGCATTTATCCACACAAGGATAATTACTGGATTACGCCACCCCAGATCTACCCACCCAAGGGTAATTCCTACACTGCACCACACCAGTTCTACCCACCCAAGGGTAATTCCTACTTAAAGGTTGATCCCACTAAGTGTACTTAGTAATTTTACCCAGTAGTTTCTTGTACCCCTAGCTGACTACATAGGTGCCGTCTGCCCCTATCTCCACTAGGTGTACCCACTACCCCCAAGCGATCGGCTCCCTACCGTAGATACCCGTGCTGGCCCCACAGTGGGGTGTATCACTCCCCAAAGTGGCAACCCGATAATCAATGGTGCACGGCTTATACCTACACGATGCAACAACGGCTTATCTACCAGCCCGGGCCCACACACGCATATGAAGCCCGTTGGACTTGCGTTGCCACCGCTACCCCGTTTTGGCCACTTATAGACAAACCCAGTATGCGTGTCCCGTCCTCGGCTTGGGCCGAGCTCACAAAGATACGTATGGGATACCGGTTGTAATGGGCCCCCACAAGCTACCCACCTAAGCTTGTCATTCATTTAGTATAACCCAATAATGGGTCCCCACAAGCTACCCACCTAAGCTTGTCATTCATCAAATGTAACCCTATAATGGGTCCCCCACAAGCTACCCGCCTAAGCTTGTCATTCATCTAGTGTAACCCACTTAACCCTTTTTAATAATCATGTTCACTTACATGTTTAAAGTTTGGTTAAGTCATTTAATTATATTTCAATTGCCACCCAAGGCACCCACTAGATTTCCACATGCCACCCAAGGCACCCATTAGGTTTCCTCATGCCACCCAAGGCACCCACTTAACCTTTTAATCATGTTTTAGTTACATGTTCCACTTTGGTTAAGTATTCTAATCGTATTTTCTATTGCCACCCAAAGCAACCACTAAATTTCCACATGCCACCCAAGGCACCCACTTAACCCCTCATGTCCCACTACATGCTAATATGGTTAAGTGTTTCTTAATTAATTAAGACTGTGATCTCCCATAAAGACCTCCCACATTAGACTGGCTGTTATGACCGCTTGGTTAAGCCGGTAGGGTCCGGGCAGTCTTACGTCATAACAGAGTCTAACCTCGTGTCTTTACTTTAATCACGTATTTAATTTATGGCTAAGACCTCTCACATTGGGCTGACATTTGTAGCAACTGGTTAAGTCGGTAGGGTCCGGGCAGTTTTACACTACAAATGAGTCCAACCTCGTGTCTTAGTCGATTAATTACACCTAATTAATCACCCCCATATTAATTATCCCTAATTAATATCAAGTTTTTCATAACATGGGTAGACCTAACTCAATAGGTAAATTCCCATGGGGTAGACCTAACTCAATAGGTAAATTCCCAATTACGTTAATTTATTTTTATGGTATGCTTAATCATATCCATTTCACACCATTTCATTAACATGTCTATTAACCCCATCGTTTCCCACGTACTTATGCTAACACGACATATTTCCAAGAGAAGATTCTTTCACAATTAACATGGGTTTCACTTAGCATACATTAGCATTAACATGGGTTAAAAGGTGTCCACTTACATCATGATATTAACCCAACTAGCATTACTAAATAACCCAACTTGCATGAACATACATATGTCATGTATAAAGGCAACTTGCATAAGTGTTCATAGGTTATACAAAGGTGAACTTGCATGTGTCTTAAAGGTGTGAACTTGCACAACATGTTACATGTTATCTTGCATAACATCATACACATAACTTGCATAATATCATAAACATAACTTGCATAACATCGTGCATATAACTTGCATAACATCATACACATAACTTGCATATGAACTTGCACAACAACATGCACATAACTTGCATAACATGTTGAACTTGCATATAAGCATACACATAACTTGCATAAGCATTCTCATACTTGCATAAGCATGCATAACTTGCATATCATGTTAAACTTGCATTTAAGCATATACATAACTTGCTTAACATGTTGAACTTGCATATATGACTTGCATCTTAAAGGAGGGTAAACATGCATATATATATATATATACATAGCATATAAAGGTGTCATCTTGCATATGTATGCATCACATTTAAAAGGGTAAACTTGCCTGTCATGATTTATGCATAATACCAAACACTTAGCATGCATAAAACCACATACTTAGCATGCATAGAATCAATTACTTATTATGCATAAACCCACCACTTAACTTGCATAAACCCACATACTTAACTTGCATAAACCCACATATCCAACTTGCATAAACTCACATATTCAACTTGCATAAACTTAGGATTAATATTAAACATAGATTAACATATTCACATCATATCATATGACTTGAAAACCCATTAATCCTCATGCAAAACCATAGATCTCATCATATCTCATCTACTTAATTTAGCAATTGATCATCAAAGTGATAGAAACTCACTACTAGAAAATTTGCACTCCAAATGAAGAAGATTAAGATGCTTAGAATGGATTAGAGGTTGATTAGCTTGCAACTCTCTTCATTGATTTGTGGAGGCCATGATCAAGTTTCATTTTGCCATAGTTTAGTTACAAGATCTAATTATGAATAGATTAGGGTAGGGTTGGGGTCTTATTTATAGGATTAGGTAGTGTTTTTAGGCCATTAGATTAACCCTAAATTAGATTAGGACCCTTAGATTTCGGCACCTTCCAGAAACCAGCCCTAAGACCAAGCCCAAACCCCAAACTGGTGCACCCAACCACAGAACTCTCTAGAAACTGTGCAGGTTTCCTGGCTCGGCACGGGCGCACTTCCCAAGTGCGCCAGTGTATTTTTGTACTGGCGCACTTCATAAGTGCGCCAGTGCATTTTTGTACTGGCGCACTTCACAAGTGCGCCAGTGCATTTCTGGCCTGTTTCTGGTTTTTCTGCCTAACTTCGTTCGTCCATATCTCTTTCATACGGTACCTGTTTTACGCAAACTCGGACTCTATTTCGCGTATTTTTCCGAGACGAACGCAATGACGCAGCCCGTTTCCCCTAATTCCCACATCTGGGATTAGTTATTCTTTAATTTTTGAATTTTAGCATTAACCGAAAATTCGGGGTGTTACACACGGCTTCATATATTCCTTTATTCTAGTCAACAAACGAATATTTATTTTTGTCAACACACGACTAATCTCAACGAATGAGTACTGTCCACGTGAAACAATTTAGTTAAATTATTTCGTTCAACACATGACTAACCTCAACGGATGAGTACAGTCAACACATGAACTTTTATTTTATAAAGATAAAGATATAAATTTTATTGTTAAAATATTTCGTTCAACACATGACTAATCTCAACGGATGAGTACAGTCAACACATGAACATTTATTTTATATTGATAAAGATGTAAATTTTATTATTAAAATATTTCGTTCAACACATGACTAATCTCAACGGATGAGTACAGTCAACACATGAACATTTATTTTATAATATTCTTTATTTTCTAAATTGGAATGAGGCCCAATCAATCACCATATAAAGTTAATTATATGGATTCCATACAACTCATGTATATAATAGCAACGATAAATAGTCGACCATCAACCATAGTGCACTACACTGTATAAGCATCAAATATAGATATCTAATGCTTATAACAGCCTGTCAATCAATCGATCGACATATTTAATCAAGCAGGATGAGTGAACTTCAAATTTCATCCCAACACCCGTGTGGGGTTTCAAACAATCAAACACAGATTTTATTTGTGCAGTTGGGCGATGTGTAAAATTTATCGTCCCAATCAATGTCATTCAAATAGGTGTACATAAACAAACCGTCCTGTTTGTAAATGAATATTTTATTTTATTCACTTCACGTTAAAAATTATATTTTTAACGATAAAACATTTTATTCAACCTATGAAAATGTTCTATTTCAAATATTTATCAAATAAAATGATTTCTTTATTTTTCTAACTTATTTTAGAAAATTTCGGCGGCATAACGGCACGATACAAAAACGGGACGAGGCCTAGCCTTATCCCCGGTCTAGTGAAGGCCCACGCCGTTCACACATCAATCAATCCAATTTCATTTCATCAAACAAACAAATTTCAATCAAATACTCTAACTAATTTTTGCAATCAAGCAAACAAGTCCATGGTCTGTGTACAATTGTGTCGGGTGCTACTAAGCACCGTCTGCATCCTAGTATATACATATATAACTAGAAAAAGAAATTGAAAGGTGAGAAATTCTCACCGATAGCTATCCAATCATCTTGACTCTTCTTTGATAGAAATCTTCATCGTTATCGCATTTTTGTCATCTTCGTTGCTGTAGCCACTACATATGTAAAAATCGAATTTTTACTTCGCTATTCAATATATAAAAATCGAATTTTTATTATACTATTCAATATATAAAAATCAAATTTTTATTATACTATTCAATATATAAAAATCATATTTTTACTTCGCTATCATAGCTTTTCCCAAAAAAAAATACAAACTTTTCAGTGTTAGAAATACGATCTTTTCAATGTTAAAAATACGACCTTTTCAATGTTAAAAATACGACCTTTTCA
Source organism: Allium sativum (assembly GCA_030737875.1). Taxonomy (NCBI): domain Eukaryota; kingdom Viridiplantae; phylum Streptophyta; class Magnoliopsida; order Asparagales; family Amaryllidaceae; genus Allium; species Allium sativum. The sequence continues at coordinate 848,771,164 of CM060918.1, forward strand.
ATGTTAAAAAGACGACCTTTTCAATGTTTAAAAATACGACCTTTTCAATGTTTAAAAATACGACCTTTTCAATGTTTAAAAATACGACCTTTTCAATGTTTAAAAATACGACCTTTTCAACGTTTACCCATTTAAAAATTATATTTTTAAACAAATGTGGATCCGCATTTACAAACAAAAAGGTATATCCTTTCAAATTTTTAAATTACATAAATAAAACATTTAAAAGAAATTAAACTAATTAATTACCTATTCAACACACTAATCACGTCATTAAGGCCTCTAAGCCGTCGTCTTCAATTCCTGGACCGAAATCCCTGAGCTCCTCTCGATCCTTTCACTGCTTTTCGGATTTGGAGGTTGGAGGCGCCGGAGCTCGGAGGGGTAGGCGATGGAGTGGGGGGGTTTCGGGTCTGGGCGGCGGCACGATTAAAAGGAGGGGGTTCTGGGTGCTTGCGTCGATCGAAGGAGGGGAGGGGATCGAACGGCGGAAGGCTGGAGCGGGGGCGTCTTGGGTGGCGGCGCCGGAGGTGCGCCGCCCCTGGTGGCCGCGGCGGCGGTCTTCCCTGACCGTCGTTCGTCCTCTTTTTTTTCTTTTTTTTTGTGAAATCGATTTTCTGTTTTGAAAAGTAAGAGGGGGGGGGGGGCAGAACGATTTTAAGGAGGAGGGGGGTTTTTTTATATATTATTTAATTTCTAAAAGTTGACTTTTACATACGACCTCTAAACGAGGCCCACCGCCTGTCGTCCATAGTGTTTCACCCCCATTCCGAACACAATGGGATATCCATCGTAAGCTGATTCGGCTGTTACAATCGGTTTCCGTTAAATTTACATTTAAATCACTATATTGAATTTTAAACGTACATTTCAAATTACCGGGGTCGCATACGAACTTTAAAAATTCCAGAAAAATATTTTCTAGCTTCGTATTGAAGATACGGTCCTAACAAAACTAGTTTCGTCGAATTCTGAGACCGTTTGCTAAATGTCTATTTTTAAGGGCCTGAATTCCATAGCGACTATTCAGAATTTTCAACTGGACATATCTTTTGATCCTCGCTACGAAATTTTGATTTTTCGGATTCGTTGGAAAGATATCATCAATTAGATCCTATTGTTTTTGGTTTCACTAAAATCCGGATTGTTTTGCACCCAGTACATTTAATTGAAGTTTGAAATCGAATTATCGAACTACCGCGCCATTTTCAATTCCTTTTATAATTATATATAATTATTTATATTCTAACGGCGATGTATATAATATATACGTTCAAATTATATTCAAAATAAATTTCTCGTCGATATTATTTAAAATGATTCATTTTAAATAATCAAAATTCGCTAAAATTGCCAAAATAAAAATTTTAAACTGGCCCAGATTTTCCGGGTTATTACAATCTCCCCCACTTAAAACTTTTCGTCCCCGAAAAGGAACAAAGTCGAAAGTGGTTTGATTAATCAGCTCCACGTTCGATCCGGCTTCCATTCTCCAACTTTTCAGTTTCTGAGAATTTTGAAATCTTCAAAAATTTGGCTAACACCCTAAATTTTCGAAAAATTTCGCCATAACCTCCCCTACACCGGGAGCCACGGGAAAATCCCGAAATTGCCATATAGGCCTTCTGATCTCAAAAAGAAAAAGCCAAGCGGCTAGCCAATAGGCTCATAAAATCATCATCACCCAAACAAAATAGGAAATTATAGTAAACATGTACCTATTTGTCGGGCAAACAAATTTTATTCTCTGTACTAGCCTCCTTGCTATGACCTGTTCAATGTAAGTATATGTATATGCAAGCAAATGCGACCAATTTTCAATACAATTCCATATTTGATTCAATTAAGCTAAATGTTTCAAAATTATCAAACAACTAAACAAACAACACAAACATCAATCAATTAGTGAATTAGAATTTCAAATTCAAAAATTTTTGATATATATACAGAAAATCTTGTTTTTGGTGCCAATTCACAACAATGTGTTCTAGCTATATTGGTTTTGGTTCTCACACCAGTCTAATGGAAACATATAGAAAGCACACCTTCGAAACACGAAAATAAATACTGGTGATGGTATACTTCATCATCAGGACCATGTCCGGGCGACTAGAGTGTGACTCTATATCTATCTAATATATTAAAACTTCGAATATACGTTCATGACGCGTATATGCAAAACCTTTATATATTAGATTGTCCATATTCAAAATAAATATTCAAACACGTGTAAAATGATTTAAATCTCAAAACAAAATTGTTTTCATTTGAAAAATATACTCTTCACACCCGTGCTAGGATACTACTGATCCTATCTCTAACGAGTCATTCTAATTGGATATTTCTAATCCAATATCTGATGAATTCTTTCGTATGGTTCTAATGTGTCTTGTTCTCGAGCTCTGTAAACCAAAGCTCTGATACCAAATGTGACGGCCTAGAATTTCGCTCGATCCGAATCAGTTGTTAAACCGATTTAGGCCGTTCGAAACCCCTGATCGTTTTGAGAACAGGACAAAATAGAACGCAGACGGAAGAACATTTCATTGTTATTACAACAATTCCATCAGAATACAAGAATATACAGAGTATAAATGAATAAATTACATTCGATAAATATCAGAGATGTCAATAAATTACATAGCAGCGGAAAATAATACAAAGCACAACTGAAGGTGATATACGGATACAGAGCTTTCCGGATTTCATTCCAGCTGTAAACGAGGATCCTGTGAATATAAATCTGCAAAACCAAAACTACTAGCTGCCCGTGCGGAAAATAGGGGCACCCAGAGTTTAGGTTAAAACAATAAACTCCAGGTCAGTCATGTGACTGGTGTGAGAACTAAAACAGTTATTTATAACTTTACTTTAAAAGAGAGTAATTCAAGGGACCACGCCGTATAACACGGAACGGGTTTCCTCCCAAGAATACTAGTGCATAGAATAAACAGCGCAATGCTTTTTCGAAAAATGAAGCTATTATAAGACCCAGGTCCCATCACACAATGCAACGCAAGCCGTAGGATAGGGTTTTCCCTTATAATAGCCAAACATGCTTGGTACGTTTAAAACAAATCATTTGAAACTATAATAAGAGTATAGTGTCAAAACATTTCAATCATAAATATCAATCCTAGGCGGCATGGGTACCATCTATCATGTCGCCATACTAGGCTCTACAAATAAAACCGAATTACACGTATGGGAAATTGGATTTCCGTCATGAGTCGAGGCAAGGGGCAAGCTCCTCTCCACGTTCGAGACACTCTAGCAAATGCCTCAGGGTTACGCACTCTGGGCAACCCCGGATCCTCCAAGGCCGGTCCTCACTTACGTTAGAGGATTAGTTATTCCTGAACACATGTTTCCCGGTCCTTACAGACCTATAATCGAGGCGCCTCGCATTCCAACAACCACATAGGTGAAAAGTATATAAATGTCAGGGCTGGTAAGTCACTGACACCACCAAAGCTAGAAAGAAACGTCATGCACTCCTTGGGTCCTTATCCCGTTTTTGACTCATACCGAGGTGTGAGGCTCGCGAATTCACGTTATACACAAAGCTACGCCACAAAGGCCATGCTTTGATCATCAACCACAAGACTTTGCTTTTCAACAAAAGCCTTGATCATTGCATCTTAGCATGCCACATAGGCAATTCATGCCATGCGACTGATGTCCATCGATATACAACCTCTGAGCTCGTACATCTCAGAGAAGGGCGTTAAGCAAAAGAATAAATTCTCCGCCGCCAAACAGATGTATATTTAATAGAAATCAATCAACACAGAATAAAATCCAATGTTAGAGACACAATCCATTTATAAGTTCGTTCTGGGTCTGAACGAAACCGGAGGCACTTTCCTCGCATATCCATCCATCTCCAAGTACGTCCGGACGACCACCAACTATTTCCATCCTCTTGGGTGTACAGCCCAATCAGGATCGTCAGTAATAATCCATACGATGTGAAGACTTCCGGTCTTCAACCATCGTCTTCATCTTCGACTTATCGTCGAATCGGTTATTCAGAATGGGTATAAACCCGGACTTTCCGAACAACCCGCGTATATTAAAAACAAATGTTATAAGAACACAACATACGCCTCATTCCAATTCAGAATATTCTTTTATTCGCAAAATCACATTCTTAGGGAAAGGTTCCCATTAATTTTATCCAAGATAAATTCTTTAAAATTTATCCTTTAATCTTCCTTTGGATGATCTATCAAACCAAATTATTGTTTTATAAACTAGTCGAGATTAGCGAATCATAACGAGGTAATTATTTATTTATTTTATTTCCCAATCCCAACTTATTCATCCCATGAAGCAAAACTGGTAATACTCCATATCTAATACTATGGTGTTATCGGTAAGATTAATTACCATTTCACGTTCAAACCTAATTAAAGATTTAACTATCGCTTTGGAGCAAAACTGGCGATACTCCATTCTCGCTCATTTCTAAATTTGATAATTTAGATTATAGATTTACATTTCAATCTTATTGCAGATTCGTTAAAACTCCTTTTATTGGGTTAAAGAACTAGGTGTTATTTAAACACAGTTCACGACAAACCCAAATCACATTTTTTTATTTCAAATCAAATATATTAGGAATTCCGATTATTTAAAACCCCTTTTTAAATCTATTTTATTTATTTAAAAACAAATCGGGTTTTAAATTTAGTTCAAACTAGTTCATTTTGATAAAAATCTATTTTTACCTTTTCAAATATGGAGTTTTTTCAACTCCAATTCTTTCCAAATCATTTCTTATGACTTTACTCAAATTATTACTATTTTTAATAATTTTATCAAGGCCCGTACAGTCGATTTCCATCAACGGCCATCGAACTGCACCTATAACGACCTTTTCCAAATTTGATTTGGACGTAACTCCAAATCCAACCGTTAGATTTTGAATTTCTAATATTCGCTAGAAAGCTCTTTTCGATACGAACCCAACGGTTCCGGTTTTAGGAGAATCCGACGGTCGGATCTCCCGTAATGTCCGTTTGAAATAAATGGTCGAAATTTATGAACTGCCACGGCGTGGCGCGTTCTATTCAGGCCATTATATTATATATATAATATAAATAATATATATTTCATCGATTTCTATTTAAAATGAATTTTATAAATAGTTTTTAAATTCATTTCAATTTCCAATTCAATTCGAATCTAAATTGAATTTTCCCCTTATAGATTCGTTTTAAAATTCTTTTCTATTCAATTCAAATTTCAATTCAATTTGAATTCATTTCAATTTGCTTTTGATTCAATTTGAATTCGTTTTCAATTCAATTCAATTCCAAAGTCGCTTTCTATTTGGTTCAATTCAAATTGGTTTTCTAATCGATTCAATTCAAATTAGTTTTCTATTCGATTCAATTCAAATTAGTTTTCTATTCGATTCAATTCAAATTAGTTTTCTATTCGATTCATTTCGAAATCGTTATATATTCAATTCATTTCGAAATCGTTATATATTCAATTCATTTCGAAATCGTTATATATTCAATTCATTTCGAAATCATTATATATTCAATTCATTTCGAAATCGTTATATATTCAATTCATTTCGAAATCGTTATATATTCAATTCATTTCGAAATCGTTATACATTCAATTCATTTCGAAATCGTTATATATTCAATTCATTTTGAAATCGTTATATATTCAATTCATTTCGAAATCGTTATATATTCAATTCATTTCGAAATCGTTATATATTCAATTCATTTCGAAATCGTTATATATTCAATTCATTTCGTAATCGTTATATATTCAATTCATTTCGTAATCATTATATATTCAATTCATTTCGAAATCGTTATATATTCAATTCATTTCGTAATCGTTATATATTCAATTCATTTCGAAATCGTTATATATTCAATTCATTTCGTTTCAAAATATTCTATTTCAAAATTACTTTTCAATATTCATTTTAAAATGAGTAAAATCGATATAAATATCGTTCACGTCAAAATGGCGTCAATCTAATCAACACGGCTTCATATATTCCTTTATTCTAGTCAACAAACGAATATTTATTTTTGTCAACACACGACTAATCTCAACGAATGAGTATTGTCCACGTGAAACAATTTAGTTAAATTATTTCGTTCAACACATGACTAACCTCAACGGATGAGTACAGTTAACACATGAACCTTTATTTTATAAAGATAAAGATATAAATTTTATTGTTAAAATATTTCGTTCAACACATGACTAATCTCAACGGATGAGTACAGTCAACACATGAACATTTATTTTATATTGATAAAGATGTAAATTTTATTATTAAAATATTTCGTTCAACACATGACTAATCTCAACGGATGAGTACAGTCAACACATGAACATTTATTTTATAATATTCTTTATTTTCTAAATTGGAATGAGGCCCAATCAATCACCATATAAAGTTAATTATATGGATTCCATACAACTCATGTATATAATAGCAACGATAAATAGTCTACCATCAACCAAAGTGCACTACACTGTATAAGCATCAAATATAGATATCTAACGCTTATAACAGCCTGTCAATCAATCGATCGACATATTTAATCAACCAGGATGAGTGAACTTCAAATTTCATCCCAACACCCGTGTGGGGTTTCAAACAATCAAACACAGATTTTATTTGTGCAGTTGGGCGATGTGTAAAATTTAGCGTCCCAATCAATGTCATTCAAATAGGTGTACATAAACAAACCGTCCGGTTTGTAAATGAATATTTTATTTTATTCACTTCACGTTAAAAATTATATTTTTAACGATAAAACATTTTATTCAACCTATGAAAATGTTCTATTTCAAATATTTATTAAATAAAATGATTTCTTTATTTTTCTAACTTATTTTAGAAAATTTCGGTGGCATAACGGCACGATACTAGAAACGGGACGAGGCCTAGCCTTATCCCCGGTCTAGTGAAGGCCCACGCCATTCACACATCAATCAATCCAATTTCATTTTATCAAACAAACAAATTTCAATCAAATACTCTAACTAATTTTTGCAATCAAACAAACAAGTCCATGGTCTGTGGACGATTGTGTCGGGTGCTACTAAGCACCGTCTGCATCCTAGTATATATATATATATATATATATATATATATATATATATATAACTAGAAAAAGAAATTGAAAGGTGAGAAATTCTCACCGATAGCTATCCAATCATCTTGACTCTTCTTTGATAGAAATCTTCATCGTTATCGCATTTTTGTCATCTTCGTTGTTGTAGCCACTACATATGTTAAAATTGAATTTTTACTTCGCTATTCAATATATAAAAATCGAATTTTTATTATACTATTCAATATATAAAAATCGAATTTTTATTATACTATTCAATATATAAAAATCATATTTTTACTTCGCTATCATAGCTTTTCCCAAAAAAAAATACGAACTTTTCAGTGTTAGAAATACGACCTTTTCAATGTTAAAAATACGACCTTTTCAATGTTAAAAATACGACCTTTTCAATGTTAAAAATACGACCTTTTCAATGTTTAAAAATACGACCTTTTCAATGTTTAAAAATACGACCTTTTCAATGTTTAAAAATACGACCTTTTCAATGTTTACCCATTTAAAAATTATATTTTTAAACAAATGTGGATCCGCATTTACAAACAAAAAGTTATAGCCTTTCAAACTTTTAAATTACATAAATAAAACATTTAAAAGAAATTAAACAAATTAATTACCTATTCAACACACTAATCACGTCATTAAGGCCTCTAAGCCGTCGTCTTCAATTCCTGGACCGAAATCCCTGAGCTCCTCTCGATCCTTTCACTACTTTTCGGATTTGGAGGTTGGAGGCGTCGAAGCTCGGAGGGGTAGGCGATGGAGTGGGGGGGTTTCGGGTCTGGGCGGCGGCACGATTAAAAGGAGGGGGGTCTGGGTGCTTGCGTCGATCGAAGGAGGGGAGGGGATCGAACGGCGGAAGGCTGGAGCGGGGGCATCTTGGGTGGCGGCGCCGGAGGTGCGCTGCCCCTGGTGGCCGTGGCGGCGGTCTTCCCTGACCGTCGTTCGCCCTCTTTTTTTTTGTTTTTTTGTTTTTGTTTTGTGAAATCGATTTTCTGTTTTGAAAAGTAAGAGGGGGGGGGCCAGAACGATTTTAAGGAGGAGGGGGTTTTTTTTATTTTTTTATATATATTATTTAATTTCTAAAAGTTGACTTTTACATAGGACCTCTAAACGAGGCCCACCGCCTGTCGTCCATAGCGTTTCACCCCCATTCCGAACACAATGGGATATGCATCGTAAGCTGATTCGGCTGTTACAATCTGTTTCCGTTAAATTTATATTTAAATCACTATATTGAATTTTAAACGTACATTTCAAATTACCGGGGTCGCATACGAACTTTAAAAATTCCAGAAAAATATTTTCTAGCTTCGTATTGACGATACGGTCCTAACAAAACTAGTTTCGTCGAATTCTGAGACCGTTTGCTAAATGTCTATTTTTAAGGGCCTGAATTCCATAGCGACTATTCAGAATTTTCAACTGGACATATCTTTTGATCCCCGCTATGAAATTTCGATTTTTCGGATTCGTTGCAAAGATATCATCAATTAGATCCTATTGTTTTTGGTTTCACTAAAATCCGGATTGTTTTGCACCCGGTACATTCAATTGAAGTTTGAAATCGAATTATCGAACTACTGCGCCATTTTCAATTCCTTTTATAATTATATATAATTATTTATATTCTAACGGCGACGTATATAATATATACATTCAAATTATATTCAAAATAAATTTCTCGTCGATATTATTTAAAATGATTCATTTTAAATAATCAAAATTCGCTAAAATTGCCAAAATAAAAATTTTAAACCGGCCCAGATTTTCCGGGTTATTACATCAAGTGTGCTGCAAATAACTTGTAAGTTGCACGTTGCTTCTACAATATAAAACAACTGCACACATAGTAAGAAAAAAAATTATATGCCAAAAAATAAGCATGATTTGTATGTTTGTTAAGAAGAGTTCTAGAATAAGGCTTATTGGTTTAAAATTGAACTGATATTGTATCATACAATAAGTTATTAGACTCGTCCCCATTACCATTAAAAACTTGTTTTCATAAAATATGCGACACAGAGGTCATATGACAATAAAGTGCACTGATAGCAATTTAATGACAATTATCCAACAAGGGAAATTGTTGAGGTACTTTTTCTCTAAAAAATTTAGTCTCGGGCTTTATAGATCATGATTGAGATTTTGTATTTACCAAAATCCTTCATGTCTCAAGTTCAAGCTGAGTACGTATCATCATTTGCATGTGGACATGAAATTCATAGATCAGTCAACTCTTCAATATGTCTTTTTGGGTCTTGGTTTTAATTGTCATCCGTTTGAAAAACGAACTTGATTATAAGTAGTCATTTGGCATACTGTTATGTTCCAGCAATTGAGTATTTGGTTTTGGCCTACATAGCATCAACTAATAAAAAATGGTTTTTAAATGTAAATAACAACAATAAAATTTAGAACTAAAAATAAATTATGGATTGTAAGAACTGCTTTTGTTTAATGAGACAAAACTAATTTCCTATGAGAACATCGTTTGGATTTTCATTATTCAAAATAGAAATGCATCACTATTACTTTAACGTCGTTACAAAATAGAAAATTTATATCATCTAAAAGGGGTTCTAGTTCTTCAGCCTAGCTTAAGAAAAAATAAATAGACACTCCGAAGTACGATTTTTTTTTTTCAAAATGAAAATGAGGACGAATGCATATTACACTGCTTATAGTAATAAACATGTTTTGTTAAGAGAATAAACTATTGCTTTCATAACAAATATAAGTTCGCAGACTTGTGTTTTTAGCTAACATAAATTTGTTTTGATGGTCCGCAAACACTTTCACCCGGATTGTGGAATTCTAATTTGTAAATGGAAATGCTATTAGATTTGTATAAAGCTATTTTATATAATCCACAATACCATGTCATGTTGAGATATTCGATGAACCAAAAAAAAAATTACACTTAAAAGAGAAAATACTTAACATTCATTGTGTAGAGTATCCAAATGATGTCAATTAGCCTATCGCCTAGTTAAGATACAAATGAAGTTGCACTAAAATTTCATAACTATGAAACATTATAGAAAGGACTGAATGGTTTTCTTTAAAGAAGCCTAATGAAATTAGGCAAAGAAGTCTTATGTGTGAGACATATGTGCATAAGCATGAAAATATTTCCACAATTAGCAATAATAGCATGAAATATAATGTCAAAGTTCGTTTAACCTTTTAATACGACAACCATGTTAGCTATAGATATGGAAGCATGACTAAAGAGAAAGCATGATAATGTTCAAATGGTACAAAATCAAGTGCATAAAAAAATTAAGAAAGTAGCCCCTAGATGAATGCATTGGTAAAGCTAATGTGCTTTACATTTTGTATATAAGAGTTGAATTCTTTTCTTGAGAAGGTAAAGTAATTGAATTCATGTTAAAGTCCACCCGTAAATGAATACAGTCAAGAATGAGACAATCGAACAGAAACTATATTCGTAAATTACTATACCTACATCTTACAATGACCCGAAATAGAATCCTCCATCCAAAATGTAGGGACAATAAAAGAATATGTAAAATACTTATGGAAAGTGCAAATGAAGTGGAAAAAGTTAAAAAATTCTAAAAATTTAGACCGTGCAAAGGATAATTTATTTAATCAAGCATTATTTGTAATGAAAAAAAAAATTCAATCATCATGCTTTGAGACCATGAGTACAATTTAGACTACAATAAAGACAGGATAAAACTTATTTAGATTAGTTTGATTCATTTTGAATTTCATGGCTCAAAAATTTATAGTATGTAGGTATGGTAGGTCATCTATAAACAGGTACTTTTGGATACAGATATTGTCACATCCACAACTTATTCGGAAACCATCTTCAGTATCAAATATTTGCTCCCACAGATATGAATGAATATGAAAAAAATGTCTTATCCGCTAGTGTAAATCGAAAAATGTAGATAAAGTTGTTTGTTTAGTATTTTTTTCTCAATCCGATTGACTATAAAAGGATGAAAAATAAACCAATATGATGATGACAAAATAGTTTTAAGCAATTAACATTTAGCAAATCCATATAATACAAACTATTAACTTATTTAAAAAGCATATATTTGTTATTGTATTAAAAAACACATAATGATAAAAAGAACCCTAAATAAAACCGGATAGATTATTCTCAGATGCGAATACCATTGTATATGGTGGATACCATTGTACATGCATTTGCAATATTATTTTCATATATCTAATATTTATCCTTTTATAGGGTACATGTTTAAGATTTTTTGGGTATCTATTAACATACCTAAAGCCTGGTGAAAATAAATTAATTTGTCATGTATGTATACTATATTTAAACATTACGGAAAAGATAACTATTTAAATTTTCGCTTGAAATATATGAAATTATGATAGACAACAGCTTTGTATTACGTATTTACGCCTTGAAAACAAAAGATTTCTAACTCCATTATAGTATAAACCATAAACAAACATTATAATGTAAGATAGAACCATCTCAAAGGTTAAGTTGATCGACTGTAATAATTGTTCTTTATTATATTTGCAAAATTCCTATCAACTGTTGCTGCAAAAAAGATTAGCAGCAGAGTGCAAAGGGCATAAAAATGGTGCCCTATCAAATACCTCAGAATTCATATAGTGACTTTGCGGTTAGCAGGCTACTTAAAATTAATTAGAATATCTAACATTTTCAGCACGATCATTAAATCCTAAAATCAATCATCTCTACAGTTGCATAAAATAGATTAGACCAGAGTCAAATGGGCAGTAATCTACATCCGCGCTAAGTATAAACTGAATTCTAAGTCTAATTGGGTCGATGAAGGAAAAGGGTGTCATGAATTATAGAATAGAAAACATGCATTTTGTAATTAAAAATCGAAAAAAGGTTGCAAACATGACAACAGAAAACACACACCTGGCATTGTAGTTGATGCTTATAAATAGAAATATCTATAATCAGAGAACTATGCCAATTTGTGCACAAAAAAAAGCGAATAGTGTGTAAAAATCAAGCCAAGAAATCTTTAAATCCTATAATGTTCGATGGTGATGCATTTCAGCAGGACAATTTTGTAATGCGGCTAAAAATCTAAGCGGTAATAGAGAAAATATGTTAATTTCCACAAATGCCTGACTAAGAATTCCAGGGAAAAATATAAAACACATAAAGAGAAATCAACCAAAATAAAGTGAATCCATTCACAGAAGAAAGCTAAGAATGAAATAACAATAAATACGACAAAGAAAAAAGATTAGCAAAAGGCACAATGTCAAGAAAATTGGAGCCGAAGAGAAAAACATCGCGTTATAGGGAAAAGTAAAAATACCTATAATGGTGGAAGAAGTGGGATGCTGGATGCCATACAGTCGATGTTGGATTGCACATAACCATCTCTGACGGTCAGAGAAAAAGGAAGACTTTGTGGCGATAGGAGGAGAAACAAAATGGTGCACCAAGAAAGGACGGCACCGGATCTGCCAAAAGGCTGGACTATTAGAGTTAACAATGATACCAAGTAGGAAGAATGGAAGATGAACGGTGTCAGTGTACAAAGGACAAAAGTGGGGGATCGTGAATGTCTAGGGTTTGGAAGCGAAAGGATGGAGGAATTATCTGTGCATCTAAAGAAAGGCGAATGCTCCGACGCTACATTTAATTTACATGCGAAGGCTGCGACGCTTTAGCTTAAAATACACGTGGTGCAATTTCCTTGAGAGACGGGAGAATGCTTCTGAGGTGTAGAAACTAAACTGAGCTTTAATAGTATAGTATAGATGATTCAAATGTTTGAAGTTATGTAAGTATTGATAATATATCTTGGAAGCATTATAAGCTTACGTGTAAATATATAACTCTTGCATGATTTGGATATATCGATATTATTGCATATGCAAATAAGACTATTATCTGTCCTATAATATAATAGTCGAAAACAACATAGGATGTTTGTATGACAATACAAGACAAAACAGTACATCAATACATTAGTTTCTTAATATTCCACTGGATCCTTCTTTGTGCAAAGTTTGCAACTTAAAATGTATGTTGTATAAGAAGATCACAACCTTGAAAAGTATGTATTTTCCATTGTTGTATTAACCCATATCATTAATATGCAATCATTTTTATTTAAATTATCATGTCATAACATCTTATATTATATAAATTTTGGATTGTTGGATTTTGTCATTCTGGAGTTTAAAACCAAGGACCAAAAAGCATTAAGCCATTTCAAGCCAGTTTAGCAATCATGGTGTGTCAGCGGTCGGATCAAGGTTTAATGATGTTTATGTATATGTAATTGTAGATGATTACTCTTAGTTTACATGAAATTTTTGAAAATCATGTCTATTTTCATGTATTGGCAACTCGACAATAATATTTTATGTTTGTGCATCCAAATGTGGCAGTTCTGTGATGTATTCAGTGGACATTTTATATTATGCACAAAGTTTTAACAAATTTGATTGTGTCCGTTCAAATGTGATCCCTGTCCCTTTTGTTATTATGTATCATGTATTATTACTATTTACCAATTCTGTTATAAACATCTTCCTTCTTACATGGTATGTTGCCTTTATTTCACATGATCAATAATGATTATTCAGCCATATAGTGCTTTGGTTCATTAAACCAACCAATAATAGAATTATCAAACGATGATTGCTTTTCAATGGAGGACTAAAATTTGGCTTTTAACGTAATTGTGACTTCCTAATATTTCTCTATAAGTACTCTTAATATTGTTTCAAGAACAATGGCAGTAGATTACCTTGTGCGTTTTAAGTTTTTCTTCATTTCGAGCAGAATTTTTTACTTTTTAAGGATATTTTCACCGTGAATTTAGCTGACCAAAATGCCTTGCATTGGTTTAAATCTAAATTTGATTCTTCAAGTGAATAGATAACATTAGAGTTCCATTACTAATTACAAAAAGTGTAGTTTTATCTGGTGTTCGTAGCACGGGTTCATCAAGGTATCAGTGGATAATTTAACTATTATATAAGTCAACATAACATAGGTAATAGCAAATAAAAAAATTAATATATTTAAGGACAACTAATTCTCAATTAGGCTTACGACTGGTTCTTACCTATAAGGTCGGTTCAGTCTCTTACTACAAGGTGCAACCATCTACTCTACTCTTAATTTCTACAACTTATTTTGTCCACCCAAAATAATTTATCAAAAAGGATTGTCATAAGAATAGAGACTTCAAAACTTACTTTATTAAAAAAAATTGTTATGAAATATAACAAGAAAACTAGCGAGCTATACATGCACTATAATATGCACCTTTTACTGAGAGAATTTTATTTTAGACAAAATTTTCACTAGAAATCACTACTTACAAAATATACCCCATTTTATTTTAAAACTCAATATGTATACTTTACATATTTATAACTTTTAAAATTAAACCTTGAAAGCACCATAAACCATTTTCCCAAAACGCACAGTTTCAAGTTCTTAAAAGTTAACAATGGGGTTAGACTCAAAGCGGGTTTCCAATTTTTGTAGGCTTTCCTAGACACTCCCGCAAAGTCAATTCTGCTAAATATATATATTTTTAATCCATTTTTCTCTTTTTTTTTGACCTTTTCCAATTTATAAGGTTTTATCACCAAACCTACTAACCCAAAATACTAATCATACGGGATTCATCTTCCTTTCATACAAATTATACTGTATACTTTCTATAACGACTCGTATTTTCTGCCTATTTATTTGGAATATTTTAATTATTTTAATTATTTAAAATATTGGTTTGAATTTAAATAGTCAAATTTAACGATTTTATTAGGAATATATTATTTAAATAAATAATAAATTAATATTTTAATTTCAAAAATATTTGGGGAAATATAGAATTAGCCATATATTGTGATCGGGCAGTTTAAAGTGGTCAAATATTGGTTATATTGAAAATATAGTGACAATTTCGTTTATTTAACGACAATCGAGCGATATGGTTTATAATTTAATTAAATAATGAGCTGCAGCGGCGCGACAGTTCGCGATTTGGCGTTTTGAACTTCAATTGGGCGTACCGAATTCAAAATAAGTCGGATTTTCTCGAAACAAGAAACGTTGGTACCGGTTTGACGATATCTTTCGAACGGCAGAGAAAAATCCAATTTTCGTCATGTAGATTTTATTTTATGTCCAAATCAAATTTTGAAAAAGTCATTGTGGAATTTCCTTATATATTTTATCATTATTTATATAAAATAAAGGGTTTTTAAATTTTTATAATATCGATTTGACCTGGAATTCAACCCGGGATATTTTATTGTGGTAATATACGATATTCTGGTCGGGTATGGCCTATTTCAATATTTTAATATTTTTATATTGAGGTATTTTAAAATTGGTTTATTTTGTTTGAATTGGCTAGTTATAAAAGGGACTTTCTTCAACCGACCTCTGTTTTCGACAAAACAAATTTCGTTGGGACCGAAACAGTAAATTATTGCTAGATTTCAAGTGGCGCGTCAATCAGGGTTAATTTGTGAGCGTGGCAAAATAAAATACAAATAAAAACGACCATTTGAATGTGAATGAGGGCCATTCGAGTGAACGAACTCGGAATTCGACGAAACAAGTTTCATTAGGACCATATCGTGAAATTATACTATGCCATCCATTCGCATCTCGAACGGGGCTTGTATGTGAGCGCAGCAGCGAATAAACGATGTTCGAAAACGCGATAGACACGAAATAAAAATTGTTAGTCAACATCGCTCGTCACATCAACCTTATTTTCACTTATATAAACACCCATACGTTCAGCCATTTCCAACCCAATTCATTTCTGTCCATCAATTTTACACAAAAGTCCTCGAATGGAAAACAATTTATGTCTTCAAAAATGTCAAGAATTCGAGGGGGGTTCCAAAACGAAAGTTGTAGATCCGATGGAGATATAGCTGCTGAAAAAAATTGGAGGTGATCAGAGGGTCGTGGTGGCCGGAATCGTGGTTAAACCGCAGAAAGTGACTTTTGTTATTTTCAGAAACTGGAGAGATGTGGTCGATTTTAGGAACCCAGACCGTGGGGGAAATGAAGAGGGGAGATAAGGTTTTTAAATGGTTGTGGTCTCGGGTTCTACAATTGAGGGTGGTCGGAGAAATTGGGAGATGAACGGAGAGGTTGATTTTTGGGTTCGGTTTTGAAGTGGCGGACGGATTTTGCCCATTTTCGGCGTCGTGGTTGAATATTGGTCGATGTGGTCAGAAGTCGAAGATATGGGACGCGAGGGGGTCAGAATGGTGGTGGTGCGGCGGCCGTAAGTGCTCGGACAGGGGTGAATTTTGGGTCCAAATCGAATTGGGGCAAAACATAATTCCGGTGGCTGGGAGACTTTGGGGGTACAGCGTTCGTTGGGGTGAGGCGCCTGTGTCAGCGGTCGGGTTGGCGGCGTCCATGGGTCCCAGTCGTGATGGTGGAGGTGCGGGAAGGCTCTGATGGGGACGAGCTAAATTCCATTGATGAGAAACAAAAGGGAACGGGGTTCGTAACCATCAGAAGGAGAAAGCGCGTGAACATTAAACTAGGATCTGACGTGGCCTATGGGATTAAGGAAAATACGGTAATAAGGTAATCATTAGTTAATAGTTAATTAATTAATTAATTAATTATTAGTTTGTTTGTTTTAGTTTAATGTTTATAAATTTAAAATCGCGATAACTTTTACATATGTTACGAAATTTGACGAAACTGGATCCATTGGGATCGCAGGGACTAGACCTATCTAATGGCACTGACTAGGAGTCGATTGGCCGCAGTTGAAATTTCAGACAATTTTGAATGGTCATCTCAAATTAGAAGCAACAAATGCGTCAACCGTCAACCAGATCAAAATATGGTGAGTTAATTCTCACACCTTCTGGAATTCTGTGATGTGGTACATTCATAGTAAAATATAAATTACAGTTAACAGTATAAATTGGTTGATTGGATGCGATGGATGCAAATTGGTTGCTATTGTTTGATTGGTTGCAGCTATCTATACTTCGTCAATTATTTTATTCTTGTATTGTTTCTAACTGTATCTATGATGCAGAGAAGGAAAGGTAGGAGAGATCCGACTGGATTCCTCAAATAAACTGTATTATTGTTTGTTGTGAATATATATGAATTATTCACTCTGATTGACACCAAAACCTGTTTGAATGTGGATGGTTGAATATATATTCATCATCGTTGTGATTAAGATCAATCGACAGTGTTGATTGGGTAATTGGCAGTAAATGCCCTAAATGTATGGTTTGAACGTCTATCTACCGTCAGGTAAAATGACGGGGTTTAAAGTTATAAATTTATTTATAACTGAATTAAAGTTTTTCAATTATTTCGTATAAGGATCTAAATTGGGAATTTACAAATAAATATATTAAATCAAGTTTATAAGGGAAATTATTTAAATGATTTAGGCAGTTTTAAAAGTGGAAAGCCAAGAATTTACCGACGGATTGGTACAATTGAATAATTGTTTTTATAACAATTAAATAGTAATTTTAAATTGATTAAGTTATTTAATTATTTTAAAAAGGGGAAATGGCAAATGAAAATCAGTTAACTTCTAACTGATATGTACGGTTGACAAAATCAACCGTTTGAACTGAAATTGACAAATGAGATTTAAATTTCAGAATACTCATTAAAGTTAATGAACGGCGTAAAATATTAGTTAATCTTTGATTAACTATAAATTAAAGAAATTATTGAGTTGTTTGATGTTAATGAAGTGAATTTTATTTAATAAGCTTTTAAAATGATAATTTAGTCTGTTTGTGGTTAGTAGAAGAGTTAACCATTTCTAATATAGTTAATAGTAAAGTTGATAATTAATAATAATAAAGTGTCGATAAGTTGCATCAAGTCAAATGGAAGTTTTATATAGTAATGTATAATAAAAATTCGAAATGAAATTGGTAAATGAGATACGTAAGTATATGTTAAGAGGTCAGTAAGATATTTCTAATTAAAGAAAATTCAACTGAATAAAGTTTTAGTGAGATAGCTAATAGATTTGAAATGGACCAAAAGGTGTAATGGTTTTAATCGAAATCTAAGATAAGTTGTGAAAGGAGGTGAATGGATTATTATAAAGAAATCAAAGCGAGGTTTTAAAAGGGATTTTAAACCAAATTGAAGAATGAAAATGTTAGAGAATTAAATTAAGCGAAATAAGGGATTTGAAACAAGGATTACAAATAAAAAAGGAAATCCATACAATAGTTGGAATCAGAAATTGGTAAGTGGATCCTTGGAACAAAAATCCAAGATAAAAAGGGTCTTAGGGCAAAAAGGATGGAAAGTGGTGTTTAGTGAATATTGACTTGATTAAAGGAATTGAGTAAAGATATTATCAAACGAGGAGTTTTCAAATGTAAGAAACGGTTTGCGAAACCAGTTTGAAATCGAGATGATAAGGGAGATTTTGGTAAGGTATTTAAGTGACGAACTTTTATTATTCCAAGGTAAGAACGGGGTCGATCAAGGTTTGAGAGGTAATTAAAATACCCCAACTTGGTTGGCTTCACTATTATCGAGGAATGGCATCAGTTGGAAGTGAGTGAAGGTATTGGAATTGGTTTTATCCTACATGAGGATTATCGAATTCAAATGCGAGGTTTTGGGAAAGTAAATAATATTGAAATATTAGTTTCAAATATATATATGAATATTTGACTTTGACTTATATAAGTCAATATTTGGTTTAACCATATTAGAACTAGAATGTGTTAATGCCATTAAAGTATAATATATATATATGTATGTATGTATATATCGAGGTCCTCGAATATCAAGAAAGAGGGAAAAGGTTTTTATAGTAATATATCGCTATTTCCAAAAGGGATGTAAATCTGGGTATATACATATATACTAGTTATAGTATTTAAAATAGTTTGGTTATAAATAAGGATAAATATAATATTTTAAAATATATTGGAAGGTTTAAAGTTGATTTAGCACTTGATTAAATATATGTAGATTTTGAATAGGCCAGGTAATGCCAAATGTAGAACCAGTGAATTCATTTCATTAACACCCTTTATTATTTGATAGTTATACATTCGATACACTCAAGCGAAATAAGTGGTCGGTCATGTGAGGGCCGGGTTGCAATACGTTCTTGTTGAACCCAGTGTATTCGTCTCTAGAGATACACATTCGGAAGGTGGTCCCATACCTTGTTAAGGTTGTAATCCAATATCCAATAAGCGCCCGCGGTTTTTGATTGTATACTATATATGGGGAGCGTGAGATGCAAGCGTTCATCTAGATTGTTATTTACTTGTATTTATATACTATGATAATATCAGATCAAAGTAAGGTTTCAAAAATGTTTGGGTCATAGTAAGATAAAAACCGTCCGTGTTTATGTGTGGGCTGGTCTTACTATTATCCTTTGATTTCAGAAAGGATTTTCTAAAGTTAAACAAGTGGTATGTGCTGTGAATTTATCACTGATAGTATTCCATACTGACCCGCTGTATTTTGCTTTGCTTCTAATGTGCTCAGGTCAGGCCAAATATGTTCCAGGTTAGGTTTCGCTTGGAGTTTCAGGAGCTAGAAGAAGGCGGCTTCACCGTTAGTTATATACAGATATTTTTACGTTGTGTCTGATGTATGATGTACTCTGATGATTGGTATGTATATACCGTTCTTTTGTATAAAGAGATTTGATATTATATTTTATCGTTCCGCTGTGAGATTCTGATGATGTGTTCTTCTTCTTTTTTCTTCTGTTCTAATATTTCTTTCTTTCTTTTCTCACCCTCTAATATCTTTCTCATGACAATCCAGTGTTTTTGATGCTTGATTAGTCGACATGGTGATTTTATGTCGATTTTCAGGGTCGAAAATCCGCTGGGTCGTTACAGTGGTATCAGAGCTATTGGTTTAGTGATAACCTTGGCTCTGTGGTGTAACTCAATAGAAATGGGGTTAGTAACACCCTAGATTGAGTTGAGTGTGTATATATGAGAGCACGTAATTGTATTTGAATATAAGCTATTTTAAATATTTTGTAAATATGGTAAACGAAATAATTTTGCCTAATTATAGTTATATATAGAAAAGGAATTATTTTGTTTAACCATTGAAGTATCTGATTGTTGGATTGATTTGGATGGAATTTAAAACCAAAGGTGGAAATATGACTTGACTTGGATAAGTCGAGTTAAATCAGAAGTGGATATTGTGTTGGAACCAAATATATTTGGGATTTGGTAAACAAATGAATTATATAGAACTCACAAATAAGTAAACTTAATGGTAGGATAAATTGAATGGTTAAGTAAGTAAAATTGGGTATAATACGTGGGACTGGAAACTGTAACAACCCGCATTCTACGCATCGGAGGATCGTAGAATATTTCTTTCTTTCTTATGTGAAGTCGTATGGTCATGTGGCTTTGGGAAACGACCATTGGGGTCATTTCCCATGTTCATGATTTTTGTCGATTTTTAAATGACCGTTTTGCCACTAGCTGCTCTTGTTTTGGCCATAACTTTTGATTGGATAGGAATTTTGACCTTAAACCACTTCCATTAGATTCGTTTGACGGTTTACCTTTCCGTAGAGTGGTCATAACAGCAAACGGACTTACCGTTTGGTAGATATGGCAAAAATAAGGTTTGGAAGGTAAAAAATTGCTTAGCCGGGCCAAACAGGGTGATTAGTGAATGGGCCCATAACCCATTTTGGGATTACGCTTATGAGGAGGCTGAAAAGAGTTAGGGTTTCATTCCATTTCAGTTTTCTAGCCTCCACTTACCTCTTAGAAACCCTAAAAATGGCCTCCAACCTCTAAATCACCTCCAAATCACTTTCTAATCAAGGATTAAGCTTAGCAACACCAAAACAAGGGAGATCTTCACCAAATCAAGATTAGAGCTGCTGTTTAGCATTGGTATTCACGCCATATCAGAGATTTATTCCAGAACCTAGGTTTATTTGTTGCTAAGGTAAGTGATTTGCATAGTTCCTCAATAATTATGGTTAATTAAGGGTAATTAGTGTTAATTAACGAATTTAAACATGATAAAATTTTGGAAAAATAGTTATAAATTCTTAAATGATGTTTTAGACCTCTGATATGAACTTGGGTTAATTTGGTTAAGTTTTGCTAATCCTATCATTAATTATGCTTGAACATGTTTAAGGGAAAATATGGGGTTTTGGCTATGTTTGATCCATTTTAACCTATCATATTGATGTTTTAGTGTTTGAGGTCACTTCTATTTGTTGCTATGACTTGTGGTGTGCTTTGTGATTGATTAGAGTAGATAGAATGGTCGAAAACGCCGTCAAATGGCGTAAAACACTCACTGGAAAAAGTTGCAGAAAATGGTGCAGGCTTTCGGATCGGATCGGAGGGATGGGCTCAGATCGAAAAGTGGATTGGGCAAGGGATCACCGAACCGAACCGAGGTTTGGCACAATGGAATGTATGGAAAAAAGGAAGGCCATAATGGTTGAATTGGGATCGGATCGAGCTAAAGAAGGGGGAATCAGATCGACTGAAGGGAAGAGAAGGGGATCGGAACGGAAGAGTAAGGGGAAGTGGATCGGATCGGAGACCAGGAACCTGATCCGAACCGATGGAGCAAGGGTACACCGACCCGACCCGCCAGAGGGCACCCGAATCGAATCAATGTACTACGATGGGACTTGAAGGCCACGACCCGACCCGGAGCACTAGGAAGGAGGCCGATCCGAACCGATAGAGAAGAAGGACTGGGGATCTGAACCGATCCAGTGACGACCAATAACCCGAGATGCAAAGGTAGTCCGAATGGAAGTTAGAGATCAGGATCCAGTTGGGAACCAATGAGTTCACTTCATGGTTAGGCTTTGCTGCAGGACGTGTGCAAAGAGGTTGTCGGTATTCATAACTTTGGTTCACCACTGAGAGACGGATAGTGGGCTTGTAGTGATAGTTGTACGGGATTGGATTCCGTCATGGCCCAATGGATAGGTGACTAATGTAGTGGATATCGCATGCTTTACGCACCGAGTGAGAGATGTGAGGATGGTTGCTATGTTTGATTTTTTTTCCATCACTATGACATACATAACCCCACCCCCGTATTCTTTACACCATCTGTTTTGTGGCACCTTAGAGTATTGAGCGGTATGTTGTGCTAACTCTTTGGTTGCAGGTCCAGGTTCAGGTATGATTGGATTATACCTGTTATTGTTCTATTTTGTTGCTATCGCTCATACCAGACTTTTTGTCTGACCCAAAGTTTTATGTCTCTTCTTATTACTTTGGTTGCTCTCACCAGCAGACTTGAGACAGGTTAGCTGGTGATGCACGAGTAGCTGATTCGGAGGCGAGCAAGAGGCTTCCACGTATGACATATATATATATATATATAGATATTCTCCCTGTGTCGTTGGTGGTCACTACTTGGGCATTAGTAGTGTACCTCCTTTATCTTGCTTTTACCTTTAGAGATAGTTTGAAAAGTTGTAATAATGATGATATAGAACATAAGCTATATTTGGATTTTCCGCTGCTATGATAGTTTGTTTTCAGCTTATGCACTGTCTCACCTGTTTTATGTCAAGTTTGCTGTTATTATAATTTTTTTCTATGCGCTGTGAGATATTCTACTGGTTCCTTGTTGATTCCTCGTCTTCTTTCTTTCCTTCTGACGACCGTTCCGTGCTAACTGGACATGTGTATAGCGCACTCTTGGAGTAAATGTCGCTTGGTGCGAGGCGGGCCGTCACATTTGATATCAAAGCTCTAGGTTGCGTAGTTAACCTAGGGAAAGACACTAGGGAGAGATAGTACGTACATGAGAGTGCGTATTTGTGATTACTTTTGTTTTCAAAAGCTATATATATATATATATATTATTAGTATAGCTAATGATGAAGTCGCACTGCACTAGCACAACTATGGAGATAGTTAATCGTTTTCTCTTTACAGATTGAACGATGAGCCGATAAGCAAGAGGTGCTGGTAGAGGAGCCAATAATGGGAATGCTGCTGACATGAGGGCGATGTTTACTAACCTCATGAGAGAAATGCTTAGGGATGTGCAGGGGGCAGCTCCCAATGCCGGTAATGGTGGTGGTCCAATAGTGCAAGCGCTTACGGCCAATTACGCCAAGCTGTGCAAGGATTACACTAGCCTTGTTGGGAAGCCGTTCCATGGAACGGAGTCATCCGCGGATGTTCAGGATTGGTTGGATAGTTGTGATCGTATCTTCGATGACTTGGGTATCAAGGATGCGATGAAGAGAAGGCTAGCGTCTCGTCAGCTGCAAGGCCGAGCGATGAATTGGTGGAATGCTATTAAGGCTAGCTTTAGCGACAAGTTTATCCCAGCTGCTCAGAAGTCGAAATTGTTTAGGAAGTTCTTAGAGCTTAAGAATAATGGTAGGCCAGTCTCGGAGTATATTGCTGAGTTCGACACTTTGTCGAAATATGGGTTATCCCTAATAGATACTGCCGAGAAGAAGAACCAGAAGTTTATAACAGGTTTGGATTAGTACTTGGGGGAAAGGCTTATTAACCACATCGATGTGACATTGGAATTGATTGTGGGGAAAGCATTGAGGTCAGAGAGTCTTTACCTTAAGTCGAAGACTGAGGTTGCATCTGTAGAGGAGCCAAAGCCGCAAGCAAGCGGTGGAGGCAAGAATAATTCCCAAGATAAGAGGAAACAAGATCAAACCAAGGATGGTCAGAATAAGAGGAATAAGAAAGATGGCGAGTGTTTTAGCTGTGGCAAGAAGGGCCACTATGCCAGAGATTGCCGAGAAAAGCCTGGGGAAAGGAAGTGCTTTAATTGTGGCCAAGCGGGACATCACAAGAATGAATGTCCACTACCTCCTAGGGAGAAGCAGTTCGTGAAAGCATATGCTATCAACACTGTTCCTTCTTCGTCGAGTGCCCAACTGCGGCGCCAAAGGGAAAAGGTTTCATTATTCGACGTATACTTTCTATTTAAGATGTTTTTGATCGAGTTTTGTTTGACAAACCTGAGTTAGTCGATAGACCTTTAGTAGTGACGAACCCGATTGGTGGTTCAACTAACCTTAGTATGATTTGCCGAAATTTGGTCTTATCGAGTCATGGGTGTATGTTTATTTGTGATTGCTTTGTTTTGGGCTTTACTGGGTTTAGCATTATTTTGGGAAGTCGATCTACTCTAAAGAAATGGGGTGGTATTAGGTACCTACCTAGTGATGGCGATAATAACTGGAGCTAAGGAAGCTGAGAGGTTATCGTTGTAATAAGTTCTAATTGTCTCTGGGAGGCAAATGAGTGCTCCAGTGCTTAGTTGTTTTGCTAGTATCACTTCACGTGGATTGTCCGAATTCGGAGGAGATGTTCCTTGGGTGCTTGTCTGATATTGGTTTAGGCCTTTGGGGCTTGTACTCAGGGAATGTCGAAGTCGACTAGGATGGTTTGCGTGAGAGATAAGTAGTTGTTGTGATTTTCATTGTATGATATCTTGGTTTACTCAAGGAGTAATGGGCAGCTGTGACAGTATAAGATTATTCGATGGTATGGACTGCCCCGAGTTAGACTCGATAGGGTTATGAGATGACTCGAGTGGGACTCGAGAAAGATGCAAAGTAAAGGTTTGTTTAGGATCCTATGTTGATGTTCTTTTTGAAAGAATAGAGTGTGTTCTTTTATCATGGAGGATGCAACAAAGGTTAGGACGATTCAAGTTGGACTTGAACTCGTAAAATAAAATAGGTATTCGGTGATCTTGGAGCTGCAACGAATAGGGAGATGACTCACGTTGGACTAGGGTTTGTAGGTAATGGACACTCAGGACTAGGTATGAGTTTATGGGTAATACATTGACTCGAGCTGGACTCAAGAAGCCTGCAGGGAATTGGATGGGCTCGAGTTGGACTCGAGAGGGCAGCAAGATAATGGATAGTCTTGGGTGGGACTCGAGTGTTTCAGATGGACTAAAAGCAGGGGTATCTGGGGACGCCCACTTACCTTGGATCTGTTGGACGTGATCTAGTTATATTTGGAGGATAAACGTACGTTGGACGTACGGTAGTCCGTTTGGAGGCAGGGCTTCCACTAGTTATTGATGTTGGTTGGACCAGACATACAGGTATCGATGTATTCATGGCTTTAGCAGGTGATAGATAGGATTTGTTTGATGGATGCTATGGTTGTTGTATTTGTTCCTACCTTTCTTCTCTTGAGTATCACCTGTAGGATCCTGTTGAATGGAAATAGTATAAGTTCGTTAATCATGGTGATATGATGGGTGTAAGATACTTTACGTTAGACTTGAAGTATGTTGGGCATTGTGGAGCGTCCGTTGACCTTGAAGATTCAGCGGATAGAGGAGCTTCAAGTTGGACTTGGACTCGAAGGTAGAGTACCTAGATTCATTGGATGAGTCTAGTTCACCTTTAGAAGGTGAATGTACGTTGGACGTGCAGTACGAGTATAAATGGAGTACCTAGGTTCATTGGATGGGTCTAATTTGACTCTAGGAGGTGAATGTACGTTGGACGTGCAATACGAATGTAGGAAGGACTCAAGTTGGACTTGAAAGGACATTTGGAATGTAGTTGAAAATTTGGCGTATAGGGTTGGATTACCTAAGAAGATGACAATATAGATGGATGCCATAGTACCAGACTGGGTGCGATAGCTAATGCATTGGGTAGGGGACATGCCAGTTTAGAGGCTATTTTTCTGGAATGAAAGCAACTAGAGCATATCACGGGATATGACTTCAGACCTAAGTGTGAATTGGATTCAGAAACGCTAGTAAGCTTGACGATTAGATCGATCTAGATTAAGTGGATCAGTTCCAGTTAGAGGGACGAACATAACCTATTGGAAACTAGCTCTAGTGTAGAATTGAGAATCGGTGGCGAGAGAACGACTATACTTGGGAACTAGAGGATGACATAAGAATGTCGTATCCAAAGCTCTTTGCCTGGTAAGATTTACTTTGCAGTTTAGTTATTCCGAATGCTAGGATAGAATTGTTTTGCTTGCTAGGCATGTTTGATTGTTGTTTTATGACTGATAGGCATGCGGGACCCTTTGTGTGTTTTAGTTAGGGAATTTCGGGGGCGAAATTTCTTAAGGGGGGGGGGGGGAGATTGTAACAACCCGCATTCTACGCATCGGAGGATCGTAGAATATTTATTTGAAGTCGTGTAATGACCCGCATTTGCAGAGGTATTATAATTAATTTATTTAATTATATAAATAGTGAATTAAATGGTCGTGGAATTAAATAATGATCAATATTTAATTAAAATAATAAATTAAATAATATATTTAATTCTGAAATAATCAGAATTGGCTGAAATGACTATATGGTGTGAACCGGATGATCTGTGATATTTAATTCAGCTTGGAATTGAATTTGAATAACGAATATATTATATAAACGATAGTTTGAACATAGAATTTTAATATAATTAAAATCGAGCTTGAAATGGCGCTGCAGTTCGTAAATTGGCGATACGAAGTTCAACTGAATGTACAGGATTCGTTTTAAGCCGGATTTCTGTGAAACAAGAAACGTGTGGAGCAGGTGGAGTATATCTTTCTAGTGGAAGAGAAAATCTGGATTTCATCATGTATATTTTGATTCACGTCCAAATCAAATTTCAGAACAGTCATTATGGAATTCTTTTATAATTTATAAAGGAATTATTTATATTTTATAAAGAAATTTCAATATAAATCGAATATTATGTTGACCCAGATTTGAAATATCAAGTTATAAATCTCAGTAGAGCTGTATAATATTCCACTGTGAATATAGATGTTAATATTTATTTATAAATATTTAATGTAATTATATTTAAATATATTTATATATTTAAATGGGTTAGTTAGGACTTCAAAAATAGCCAGTTTTGCAAACGAAATCGGAATTCGACGAAACTAATTTTGTTGGATCCGCAATGTCAAATAGGTGTTAGATTTCTAGTTTCTTGATTTTTAGAGTCACTGTGTGGCCGTACGGATTTTTAGAGTGAGAAACAGTCAGTATTTCGACGGTTAAAAATAACCGTGTGAGCATACGGAGTCGGAATTCGACGAAACCAGTTTCGTTGGGACCCTAATATTGAACTGAAGGTGCATGTCAATTTTCATGATTTTTGGGTGTCATATATGATCATGAGGATTTTTAGAAGACGAATAGGGACAACGATTGGTTAAAAATCAATATAAAAACAATTGCTCTCCTTATAAATACCGCACCCTTACTCTCTTAACCTAAATTTCATCCTCTAGAAGTAAAACAAGGCACCGCTACTTTATCCATATTTTTTTGAACAAAATCGAAACTTTGAAAAATCAAAGGAAAGTAAAATAAAATGCTACAAATCTTCAAACTTGTATAGTTGAATCCCGATCATGATTCTCTTCGTTCTGGCATCAATTTCCAGACGTTCGGCATCATTTTTCTTCGCGGGTATTGATCAGCGTCGACTAGGGCTCGAGGGTTTGTGCAAATGAAGGAGTATTGACTCGATTCGAGTTCATTTTTGGGATCGAGGAGGAAATCTGCACCTAGTGTGCTAAAATTGGTGATTTCCGTGCTGGTACTTGTCGATCAACATTGTACGAGTCTGAACGATGCGTTTTACTGGGTGGTGGCGGAGGCGCTTCTATGGTAACGGAAGTAGAGAGGGCGCGATGAGGAGTAGAGGTGTTTAATTGGTTTCGATTTTAATGTGATGGTGAAGGAGGGAATGTCGATTTTATTTTTGCTGCTGTGGTTGTAAATGACGAGCGGAAGTAATTGGGGAAGAAGGAGTGTGGTGGATCGGTTAAGTATTAGGTTGGGATGAAATTGGTGAGGCCCAAAACAATTATTTTTAAAAGTGTTTATTTAATTCAATTATATGTATTAACTTGTTAATTAAATATCTCGCACATATGAAATCAGAATCACGAACCGTAAGTTGCGTTGGGATCGTATGGACGAGGGTACCCAATGGAGCTGACTAGGAGTGGATTGGGGCTCATATGAATTTATGGTGAAATAAACTGTTTGATTCAAATCAAACAACAGTTTATCGTTCTTTAACGATGAACTGCCAATGTGAGTAAATCTCACCAACTCTGAACAGTTTATATTTTCATGTTGTATTTTTAGAACTGTTAAATATTGGCTGATTGAATGTGTGTTGACTGTTTGATTGAACTGCTAGTCGGTTAGTTGAATTTCTATATTGATTCTGTTTAACAGAATATATCATATGGAACTGAAAGTGATTTATATTTTATTGTGTAACATCTGTGGATGCAGGGAGACAGGTTGGAGGAATCCGACTAGATTCCTCAACAGTTATTTTATTGTTTTCATATATTGTGGTATATGACGTGATTTATAATCTGTTGTTGATTATATGCGTATGGACGATATTGGACATCGTAATTTGATATGTTAACCACCATAACATACCGGGATTTGGAGAAAAGGGGAATTTGTCAAAGTGAATACTAAAAAGAGAATATTTTTAAAATAAGAGGATTTTATAAAAGAGAATATTTATAAATAGAATATTTATAAATAGAAATTTATTTATAAATGGATTATTTATAAATAGAAAATACTTAGAAATAAAACCCTAAAGGAATTATTTGCAAACCATTTGCAAATAGATTAGAAAGAGAAATGTTTGTAAACCATTTAAAAATCAAATAGAAAGAGAAAGGTTTGTAAACCATTTACAAGTCAATCA
Source organism: Allium sativum (assembly GCA_030737875.1). NCBI lineage: Eukaryota > Viridiplantae > Streptophyta > Magnoliopsida > Asparagales > Amaryllidaceae > Allium > Allium sativum. The sequence goes on from CM060918.1 coordinate 848,800,022, forward strand.
GAAAGAGAAATGTTTGTAAACCATTTACAAATGGGATTGAATAGGGAATATTTGTAAAACCTTTACAAATGAAATCGAAAGAGGAATATTTGTAAAACCTTTACAAATGAAATCGAAAAGGAGATATTTGTAAAACCGTTTACAAATAGAATTAAAAAGGAAATATTTAGAAAATAAATAGAGTTATAAAAAGGAAATTTGTTTATAACTGAATAGGATGTTATAAAAAGGAAAAAGTTATAAAAAGGAAAACATTACTAAAAAGGAAATCATTTGTAAAGTGAAGAACCATTACTAAAAGTAAATCTTTATAAATGTGTAGTTTATTCAAATGGAGTTAATCGAATTAGTTATTCGAATAGAGTTAAATCGAATATGGTATTCGAAGGGAGTCAATCGAATAAGGTATTCGAAAGTTAGTAAATCGAATATGTTATTCAAAAAGGGGTTAGTCGAGTCGAGTTAGCTGAATAGAGTTAATCGAATATTTGTTATTCAAATAAGAGTTATCCAGTTAGAGTTAATTAGTTAGAGTTAACCAGTTAGAGTTAATCAGCTAGAGTAAATCGAACTAGAGTTATTCAAATGGAGTTTATCGAATATTAGTTTATTCGAATAGAGTTTAAGGAAAGGAATTATCGATTATTAGTTAATCGATAGGAGTTATCGATTATTAGTTAATCGAAGGAGTTATTGATTATAGTTTAATCGAAAAGAGTTATCGATTTGTTTAATCGAAGTGAGTTATAGAATACTGGTTATTCGAAGGAGTTATCGAATTTAGTCATTCGATGGAGTTAATCGATTAGAGTTAAAATAAAGGAGTTAATCGAATATAGTTTATTCGAATAGAATCAATTGAGTTAATCGAATATTAGTGATTCGAATAAAGTAAAAGGAGTTATCGAATATTAGTTATTCGAATAAGAGTTAAACAGAGTTATCAAATATTAGTTATTCGAATAGAGTTAAATGGAGTTAAAGGAATAAATCGAATATAGTTTATTTGAATGGAATTTAAGGAGTTAATCGAATTTGGTTTATTCAAATAGAGTTAAAGGAATTATCAACTAGAGTTAAATCAAATAGAGTTAATCTAATAGCTTTAGTCCAATAGAGTTAATTGATAAGGGTTAATCGAATAGAGTTATCAAATATACCTTATCGAAGGAAAGAATTATCGAATAGAGATGATTCGAAAGAGAGTTACGTAAGGAAGTTTGTTAAAGAATTAAAAGGTGAACTTTGTCTATTTCTAGGTTAGAAACGTTGTTCAGTTAAGGTCTGAGAGGTAGTATTACCCCAACATAATTGACTTCATTTTTAATTAAGGAATGGTTAAGGTTCGAGAGTAAAGGTTAAGTGAATTTAGTAAATAAGTATAGTGGTTCGAGTTGTTGTCGCGATGTTGATTTAAACATCTGTTTAAATCCAAGTAAAGAAGATTTGGAAATGTTTTCCCAATAGAATTAGAAACATAATAATAATATTGAAATTGGAAATATGTATTAGAAATGGAAATGTTTTCCAGTGTTAACGTATATTTTCTAAACATAGAAAATAAGGAAATATGAATATATATATATATATATATATATATATGATTGATGATTGATTGATAGAATTTCCATCTGGAAATAATATCGTTGTTTGCACACGCGTTTTTCTTTGATAGTTAACTCACCGACTATCGAAGTTTTTGACCATTTTAACATTGTTAATATGGAGAGACCAGTTGGACAATTATCCAAAGAACCACCCTGTATTGGCATAAGCGTTGCGAATCATATATGCCAAAAATAATTAAAGACGGAGTAAAGTGCAAGGGCTATTGTATAAGTCTTAGATAACAGTGCCTAAGACGGATGTACTGAATAGTGCCTTCAGTTCATCCTGTTCCTGGATGACTTGTATGGATGAATGTCTGACAGAGTATTTCCAGAAAGGTCACGTACATTGATTTCTTCAACCGTACCAAGAGTGGAAGCGGAGAAGGAAACTTCTTTAGCTAACACGTAATGTATTGTTGTAGACGTCAATTAGTGATTTTCGATGGATTTGTCAATGTGGCATTCGAAGTGAATCTGATGTGATGATGAAGCGTAACCTCAAGCCTCATCAACCGGTAAATGACAGAAATCGGGAAGGCAGCATGGCTAAGTCGGTCGCTCCAAAGTAGGGTGTACAATCACCTGATCTAGAGTTTCATTTAGTTCTAAAAATCTATTGTTGATGCTGTCCCATTCGGGAAACGGTTGCTGATCCTAACCGTTGGTGATATACATACGATACACTCAAGCGAAATGAGTGGTCGGTCATTTGTGGCCGGGTTACAAGATCTTGTTGAACCCAGTGTATTCCTTTCTAGAGGTACACTAGCGAAAGGTGGTTCCATACCTTGTCATAGTTGGAAATACATTACCCAATACGTGCTTGCGGTTTTGATTGTATACTATATATGTTGAACGTGAGATGAAAGCGTTTCTGCTAGATGATTATTATATTGTGGTTGATAGACATTATTATAATATCAAAAGGTTTTTGATATAAAGAAAATTTTGGATTCTCATAAGGGAAAAACCCGTTCCGTTATTCGGCGTGGTCTTATGAGATATCATTTGTCTGCTTAAACTGTTTTAAATTGTTTTACTCATACAAGTCCCATGACTGACCCGGAGTTTATTTTGTTTTCCCTAAACTCTTGGGTGCCCAATTTTGTACGGGAAGTCAAGTAGTCGGGATTTACAGATACTTGAAGAGCTGGAGCAGGAGGCTTAAGGATCATATAGCTATAGTTTATTTCTGCTGTGTTGTAAGTGTTGTACTTTGATAATGAGATGTATATTCAAGTACAGATTTATATTTCAAAGTTATGTTCTCTATTATATGTTATTCGTTCCGCTGTGAGGTTCGTGTTACTCTGACGTTGTGAGACGACCCGACCTTCCCCGTGAAGGAAAGCACGGATAGAATTGAGGACAAGACAAAATAGAACGCATACAGAAGAACATTTCATTGTTATTACAACAATTCCATCAGATACAAGAATATACAGAGTATAAATGAATAAATTACATTCGATAAATATCAGAGATTACAATAAATTACACAGCAGCGGAAAAATATACAAAACACAACTGAAAGTGATACACGGATACAGAGCTTTCCGAGCATCGTTCCAGCTGTAAACCAGGACCCTGTGAATATAAATCTGCAAAACCAAAACTACTAGCTGCCCGTGTGGAAAATAGGGGCACCTAGAGTTTATGTTAAAACAATAAACTCCAGGTCAGTCATGTGACTGTTGTGAGAACTAAAACAGTTATTAATCTTTATTTTTAAAGTTAGGTAAATCAAGGGACCACGCCGTATAACACGGAACGGGTTTCCTCCCAAGAATACCAGTGCATAAAACAAACAGCGCAATGCTAAATAAAGAAAAATGAAGCTGTTATAAGACCCAGGTCCCATCACACAATGCAACGCAAGCCGGAGGATAGGGTTTTTACCTTATAATAGCCAAAGCATGCTTGATACGTTTAAAACACATTATTTGATACTATTATAAGTGTATAGTGTCAAAACAGTTTCAATCATAAATATCAATCATAGGCGGCATGAATGACCCATACCACTATGTCGCCATACTAGGTTCTATAAATAAAACCGAATTATCACGTATTGGAAACTGGATTTCCATCATGAGTCGAGGCAAGGGGCAAGCTCCTCTCCGCGTTCGAGACACTCTAGCAAATGCCTCAGGACCCCACTATGTTCCTTGGAATCGGCTGGGCCGGTCCTCTCTTACTTTTGAGGATTGGCAATTCCTGAACACACGTTTCTCGGTCCTTACAGACCTATATTCGAGGTGCCTCATATCCAACAACCACACAGGTGAAAATTATATAAATGTTAGGGCTGGTAGGTCACTGACACCACTCTAGCAAGAAAGAAACATCGTGCTCTCCCAGCGGTCCATCTCCCGTTTTTGACCCATACCGAGGTGTGAGGCTCGCGAGTTCACGTTATACACAAAGCTACACCCACACAGGCCGTGCTTTGATCATCAACCACAAGACTTTGCTTTTCAACAGAAGCCTTGATCAATTGCCACTTACGCATGCCACACTGGCAATTCACTCCATGCGACTGATGTCCATCGATATACAACCCCTGAGCTCGTACGTCTCAGAGAAGGGCGTTAAGCAAGAGAATAAATTCTCCGCCGCCAAACAGATGTATATTTAATAGAGATCAATCAACACAGAATAAAATCCAATGTCAGACACACAATCCATTTACAAGTTCGTTCTGGGTCTGAACGAAACCGAGGCACTTTCCTCGCATATCCATCCATCTCCAAGTACGTCTGGACGATCACCAACTGATTCCCTCATCCTGGGTGTACAGCCCAATCAAGATCATCAGTAATCACCCAAACGATGTGAAGACTTCCGGTCTTTAACCACCGTCTTCATCTTCGACATCTCGTCGAATTCAGAATGGGTATAACCCGGCCTTTCTGAATAACCCACGTATATAATAAACGAATGTTACACAAACACAACAAACGCCTCATTCCAATTTAGTATATTCTTTTATTCACAAAAATACATTCTTAGGGAAATGTTCCCATTAATTTTATCCAAGATAAATTCTTCTAAATTTATTCTATAATCTTCCTTTGGATATCATTTCAAACTTGTCGGGATTAGCGAACCACACCGAAGTAATTATTTATTTTATTTCCCAATCCCAGCCTATATATCCCATGGAGAAAAACTGGTAATACTCCATATCTAACACCACGGTGTTATCGGTAAAATAAATTACCATTTCACGTTCAAATCTAATTAAAGATTTAATTATCGCTTTGGAGCAAAACTGGTGGTACTCCATTCTCGATCACCTTTCAGATTTGATAATTTAAATTATCAATTCACATTTTTAATCTAATTAAAGATTTATTAAAACTCCAATTAGTTTTAATCTTTTCAAAAATCAACATCTTGCCTTACTGTAAAAACCCGCAACTTCCCCGTAAAGGAAAGCGTCGGATAGTTCGAGAACAAGCCACAACAGAACGCAGACGAAAGAACATTTCATTGTATATTACAACAATGCATCAGATTACAAGAATATACAGAGTATAAACAAATAAATATTACACAGAAATATCAGAGATTTAAATTACATTTAAATTATATAGCAGTGGAAAATAATACAATACACAACTAGAATGAGATATACGGATACAAAGCTTTCCGGATATCGTTCCAGCTGTAAACCAGGATCCTATGAATATAAATCTGCAAAACCAAAACAACTAGCTGCCCGTGTCAAAATAAGGGCACCCAGAGTTTAGGTTAAAACAATAAACTCCAGGTCAGTCATGTGACTGGTGTGAGAACTAAAACAGTTAATCTTTATTTTAAAGTTAGGTAAATCAAGGGACCACGCCGTATAACATGGAACGGGTTTCCTCCCAAGAATACCAGTGCATAAACAAACCGCGCAATGCTAAATAAAGAAAAATGAAGCTATTATAAGACCCAGTTCCCATCACACAATGCAACGCAAGCCGGAGGATAGGGTTTTTACCTTATAATAGCCAAGAATGCTTGATACGTTTAAAACAAATCATTTTGATACTATAATAAGTGCATAGTGTATAACACAACTTCAAATCATAAGTATCAATCATAGGCGACATGAGCGTCCCATGCCACTATGTCGCCATATATAGGTTTACAAATAAAATCGTAAAGTCACATATTCGGAAATTGGGTTTCCATCTATGAACCGAGGCCAGGGATCGTCCTCAACCGATTTTAGACAATCTAGCCCATGTCTAGGAACAGCCGCAACTACCCCTTGGATCGTCAGGGCCGGTCCATCGATGTGGATTATTATGCCTGAACACTACGTCTCCCCGCCCTTTGGGGCGTAAATGAGCCAACGAATGACTCCATCGGACCCGGATCGTCCGATCAAACCGAGGCGCCTCGCAACAGCAACAACCACACAGGTGAAAAGTATATAAATGTCAGGGCTGGTAGGTCACTGACACCACCCTAGCTAGAAGGAAACGCATGCACTCCCTGAGGTCCTCTCCCGTTTTTGGTTCACAACCGGGGTGTGCGGCTCGCGAATTCACGTTACACAAAGCTGTGCCACACAGGCTGTGCTTTGATCATCACCACAAGACTTTGCTTTTCAATAGAAGCCTCGATCAATTGCCACTTAGGCATGCTACACAGGCAATTCACTCCATGTATTTGATATCCATCAATATATAACCCCTGAGCTCGTACGTCTCAGGGAAGGGCGTTAAGCAAAAGAATTAATTCTCTGCCGCCAAACAGATATATATTTAATAGAGATCAATCACACGGACTAAAATCCAATGTCAGACACACACTCCATTTACAAGTCCGTTCTGGGTCTGAACGAAACCGGAGGCACCTAGTACCCCGCATATCCATCGATCTCCAAGCACGTCTGGACGATCACCAACTGTTTCCATCTTCTTGGGTGTACAGCCCAATCAAGAACATTAGTAATCACCCAAACGACGTGAAGACTTTCGGTCTTCAACCGCCGTCTTCATCTTCGACTTATCGTCGTATCAGTTATTCAGAATGGGATAAACCCGGTCTTTCCGAATAACTCGTGTATATTTTAAATAAGTGTTACACAAACACAACATACGCCTCATTCCAATTCATCAGTCACTAATCGTAAATTAATCAAGAGAATAATTTCCCAAATATTAACCCCGAAGGCCGAAACCAACATCAGATCAATATCCAGAAAACCATTCTGCTTAGCTAACCGACAGTTAGTTTCTAAATTTCACATTCATAGGGAAAGGTTCCCATTAATTTTATCCAAGATAAATTCCTGGAATTTATTCTCTAATCTTCTTTTGAATTTCGATTCAACTAGTCGGAATTAGCGAACCTTACCGAAGTAATCATTGGTTTTAATTTCCCAATCCCAACCTATTCATCCCATGAAGTAAAACTGGTAATACTTCATATCTAACACCACGGTGTTATCGGTAAATTCAATTACCATTTCACGTTCAAATCTAATTAAAGATTTAACTATCGCTTGGAGTAAAACTGGTGATACTCCATTCTCGATCTTTTCAATCTAATTAAAGATTCATTAAAACACCACTTAGTTTTAATCGTTAACTGGGTTAAAGAATCAGTGTCATTTAAAACACGGTTCACGATAAACCCAAAGTCACATTCCATTAATTATCGGGTTAAAGAACAAGTGTTATTTAAAACACTGTCCACGATAAACCCAAAAATAAATATCAATTCAATTCCAATTAAATATTATTTAATTGGTACACTTCATTAAATCTAAATAAAAAGATTTAATCTTTTCTCAACTGGGTTCAAGAACAGTGTTAATGAAGACACAATTCACGACAAACCCAAATCACATTTGATATTTAATACAAGGCTCCGAATAGAAAATATATCGGCTTATATTCAATATCAAATTCTACAATTAACAAATGTCGTATTGGAGATAACGATATAAATATATCTTTCAAATTTTCATAACAACATCTGTATAATCATGAATTCCAACATCGGAATATTCCGAAGACAATTTCGATTCAAATCCATTCCAACGCGATTATTGGAAGTTCTGGTTATTTTCAAAACCATTTCAAATCCAATTTATTTTTTTAAAAAATAAATAAAATACTATTCTAGTTCAAAACTAGTTCATTTCGATAAAAATCTATTTTTATCTTTTCAAATATGGAGTTTTTCATTCCAATTCTTACTAAATAATTTCTTATGATTTTACACAAATTATTACTATTTTTAATAATTTTATCAAGGCCCGTACAGTCGATTTCCAACAATGGCCACCGAACTGCACTTACAGCGACCTTTTTCAAATTTGATTTGGACATAATTACAAATCCAACTGTTAGATTTCAAATTTCTAATATTCATTAGAAAGCTCTTTTCGATACGAACCCAACGGTTCCGGTTTTAGGAGAATCCGACGGTCGGATCTCCCGTAATGTCCGTTTGAAATAAATGGTCGAAATTCACGAAATGCCGCGGCGCTCCGCGTTCTATTCAGGCCATTATATTATATATATAATATATATAATATATATTTCGTCGATTTCTATTTAAAACGAATTATATAAATAGTTTTAAAATTCGTTTCAAAAGCAATTTCAACTTCCATTTCAATTCAAATCAAAATCGAATTCTTCTTAATAACTTCGTTTTAAAATTCATTTCTATTCAATTCAAATTGATTTCTAATTCAATTTCAGTTCGTTTTCAATTCAATTTCAATTCGAATTCATTTCAATTCAATTTCTATTCGAATTCATTTCAATTCAATTTCTATTCTAATTCATTTCAATTCAATTTCTATTCGAATTCATTTCAGTTCAATTTCTATTCGAATTCATTTCAATTCAATTTCTATTCGAATTCATTTCTATTCAAAGTATTAGATTTTGAAATCACTTTCGATATTCATTATGAAATAAATGAATAAAATCGATATAAATATCGTTCATGTCAAAATGGCGTCAATCTATCAACGCGGCTTCATATATTTCGATTTTCAAATATTCTATTTCAAATATTTCTAATTCAAATATTTCTATTTCGAAACTGGAATGAGGCCCAATCAATTACCATATAATGTTGATTATATGGATTTTCTACAACACATGTATACAATAACAACGATGAATAATCAACCATCATCCAAAGTGCATTCTACACTGTATAAGCATCAAAGATAAATATTCAACGCTTATAACAGCCTGTCAATCAATCGATCGACATACAACTAAACAATCGGGATTAGTGTACGTCAAATATCATCCCAATACCCGTGTGGGTTTTCAAGCAATCAAACACAGATTTTTATTTGTGCAGTTGGGCGATGTGTAAAATTTATCATCCCAATCCATGTCCTTCAAATAGGTGTACATAAACAAACCGTCCGGTTTGTAAATGAATATTTATTTATTCTTATTCACGTTAAAAATTATATTTTTAACGATAAAATATTTTATTCAGTTCATTTATTCAATAAAATGATATTTTTATTTTTCTAACTTATTTTAGAAAATTTCGGCGGCATAATGGCACGATACTAGAAACGGGACGAGGCCTAGCCTTATCCCCGGTCTAGTGAAGGCCCACGCCATTCACACATCAACCAAATCAATTTCATTTCACCAAACAATTCAATTCAAACCAAATAATCTAATCAACTACACAACCAAACAATTAAACAAACAAGCTATCCATGGTCTGTGGATGATGGGTGTCGGGTGCTACTAAACACCGTCTGCATCCTAGTATATATATATAACTAGAAAAAGAAATTTTGAGTGAAGAGTTCTCACCAATAGCTATCCAACTTCTCGACACTTCTTTTATAGAGATCTTCATCGTTATCGCATCTTCGCCCGTAGCTACTACATATGTAAAAATCACATTTTTACTTTGCTATTCAATATATAAAAATCACATTTTTATCGTTTCTTCATGTATGTAAAAATCGAATTTTATTATGCTACTCAATATATAAAAATCGAATTTTTCCTTTGAAGTTCAATATATAAAAATCATATTTTTTACTTCGATGTTCAATATATAAAAATCATACCTTTTCCATTGATAAAAATTCCGCCTTTCCTTTGTTAAAAATCCATACTTTCCGACTATAAAAATCTATACTTTTCGATTATAAAAATCTATTCTTTTCGATTATAAAAATCTATTCTTTTCGATTATAAAAATCTATTCTTTTCGATTATAAAAATCTATTCTTTTCAATTATAAAAATCTATTCTTTTCGATTATAAAAATATATTCTTTTCGATTATAACTAAAAATAGAACCATGTTTTTCATTAGCTAAAAATTATATATAAAAACCATTTCTTTATAACATAACTATAAAACAAAAATCATATTTTTTTTCTATAGAAAAATCGTACCTTTTCTGTTTCTGAACTGGAGCGTCGTCGGATTTCGTTTCGCGATGGGGAAGGGTCTTCGTGTCGAGCAGGAGGAGAGTGGGGCGAGGGTTCGGTGGTGGGGTGTGAGGGTGGTGCGGTGGTTGCTTCGGCGGGTTTAGGGTTTACAGGGGGGGTTCGCGGTTTGAGCTGGCGCAAGAGGATGGGGTGCGTGGCAGGCGGCTCTTCGAGGTGGGGGCTCTCCGATCTGACGAGGAGGGGAAGATGCGGCGGCGGCAGGGGCTTCGAGGGTGGCGGCGTCGATCGCGCGAGGGGGGGGGGGGGCTCCGTCCGTCTCTCTTCTTCTTCTTTTTTTATCTGTGAATTCGATTTCGAAGTAAAAGGGGGGGGGGAAGAAGTATAAAGGAGGAAGGGGAGGAAATTATATAATTTTTTTATTATTTAATTATTAAAAAGTTGACTTTCACATACGACCTCTAAACGAGGCCCACCGCCTGTCGTCCATAGCGTTTTACCCCCATTCCGAACACAATGGGATATGTATCGCAAGCTGATTTGATCGTTTCGATTAGTTTCCGTTGAATTTCCATTTAAATCACTATATTGAATTTTAAACGTACATTTCAAATTACCGGGGTCACATACTAACTCTAAAAATTCCATAAAAATATTTTCTAGCTTCGTATTGACGATACGGTCCTAACAAAACTAGTTTCGTCGAATTCTGAGACCGTTGGAAAAATGGCCATTTTCCAGTCGATTAAAATCAACTGAAACTGTTCAAACGCGTTTTCCTTAGCCACGCTCACATATTGATTCAAAAAATTATGAAATTTGAAATCAAGCAATAATTTGACACTACGGATCTAACAAAACTGGTTTCATCAAAATCCGAGGTCGTTTGCAAAATTTCCATTTTTAAGGGCCTGAATTCCATAGCGACTATTCAGAATTTTCAACTGGACATATCTTTTGATTCCCGCTATGAAATCTTGATTTTTCGGATTCGTTGGAAAGATATCATCAAATAGATCCTAATGTTTTTGGTTTCACTAAAATCCGGATTGTTTTGCACCCGGTACCTTCAATTGAAGTTTGAAATCGAATTATCGAACTACCGCGCCATTTTCAATTCTATTTATAATTATATATAATTATTTATATTTTAATGACAATCTATATAATATACACGTTCGAATTATATTCAAAAATAAATTTCTCGTCGATATTATTTAAAATAATCTATTTTAAATGTTCAAACTTCGCTAAAATTGCAAAAATAAAAATTTTAAACTGGCCCAGATTTTTGGGTTGTTACAATCTCCCCCACTTAAAACTTTTCGTCCCCGAAAAGGAACAAAGTCGAAAGTGGTTTGATCAATCAATTCTACGTTCGATCTGGCTTCCATTCTCCAACTTTTCAATTTCTGAGAATTTTCAAATTCTTCAAAAATTTGGCTAACTCTCTAAATTTTCGAAAAATTTCGCCATAACCTCCCATGCACCGGGAGCATCAGGGAATTTCAAATAGCTTCCCCGGTCCTTCAGATCTCAAAAAGAAAAAGAAAAAGCCAAGCGGCTAGCCAATAGGCTCATAAAATCATCATCACCCAAACAAAACAGTAAATTATGTAGTAAACATGTACCTATTTGTCGGGCAAACAAATTTTATTCTCTGCTCTAGCCTCCTTGTTGTGACCTGTTCAATGTAAGTACATGTATATGCAAGCAAATGCGACCAATTTTCAATATAGTTCAATATTTGATTCAATTAGGCATAAACGGTTAAAAATTGTCAAACAAATGAACAAACAACACAAACTTCAATCAATTAGTGAATTAGAGTTTCAAATTCATAATTTGATATATATACAAAAATCAGATTTTTGATGCCAAATCACAACAATAGATCCTATATAGTTTTTGGTTCTCACACCAGTCAATAGGAAATATATAGAAATCCCACCTTCGAAACTCGAACATAAATGTTGATGATGCGATCGCTATCATCAATATCATCTCCGGGCGACTAGAGTGTGATGCTATATCTATCCAATATATTAAAACTTTGAATATATGTTTGCAAGGCGTATATGCAAATTCTTTATATACTGGACTGTCCAAATCAATATAAACTAAATAACCAAATACGAATAATTGATTTTAAATTTTCAAAACAAAATTGGTTTTCATTTTTAAAATATACTCTTCACACTCGTTCTAGGATACTACTGATCCCATCTCTAACGAGTCATTCTCGTTGGATATTACTAATCCAGTTTCTGATGAATTCTTTCGTATGGTTCTAATGTGCCTTGTTCTCTGCTTTGTAAACCAAAGCTCTGATACCAACTGTAAAAACCCACAACTTCCCCGTAAAGGAAAGCGTCGGATAGTTCGAGAACAAGCCACAACAGAACGCAGACGAAAGAACATTTCATTGTATATTACAACAATGCATCAGATTACAAGAATATACAGAGTATAAACAAATAAATATTACACATAAATATCAGAGATTTAAATTACATTTAAATTATATAGCAGCGGAAAATAATACAATACACAACTAGAATGAGATATACGGATACAAAGCTTTCCGGATATCGTTCCAGCTGTAAACCAGGATCCTGTGAATATAAATCTGCAAAACCAAAACTACTAGCTGCCCGTGTCAAAACAAGGGCACCCAGAGTTTAGGTTAAAACAATAAACTCCAGGTCAGTCGTGTGACTGGTGTGAGAACTAAAACAGTTAATCTTTATTTTAAAGTTAGGTAAATCAAGGGACCACGCCGTATAACACGGAACGGGTTTCCTCCCAAGAATACCAATGCATAAACAAACAGCGCAATGCTAAATAAAGAAAAATGAAGCTATTATAAGACCCAGTTCCCATCACACAATGCAACGCAAGCCGGAGGATAGGGTTTTTACCTTATAATAGCCAAGAATTCTTGATACGTTTAAAACAAATCATTTTGATACTATAATAAGCGCATAGTGTATAACACAACTTCAAATCATAAGTATCAATCATAGGCGACATGAGCGTCCCATGCCACTATGTCGCCATATATAGGTTTACAAATAAAATCGCAAAGTCACGTATTCGGAAATTGGGCTTCCATCTATGAACCGAGGCCAGGGATCGTCCTCAACCGATTTTAGACAATCTAGCCCATGTCTAGGAACAGCCGCAACTGCCCCTTGGATCGTCAGGGCCGGTCCACCGATGTGGATTATTATGCCTGAACACTACGTCTCCCCGCCCTTTGGGGCGTAAATGAGCCAACGAATGACTCCATCGGACCCGGATCGTCCGATCAAACCGAGGCGCCTCGCAACAGCAACAACCACACAGGTGAAAAGTATATAAATGTCAGGGCTGGTAGGTCACTGACACCACCCTAGCTAGAAGGAAACGTATGCACTCCCTGAGGTCCTCTCCCGTTTTTGGTTCACAACCGGGGTGTGCGGCTCGCGAATTCACGTTACACAAAGTTGTGCCACACAGGCTGTGCTTTGATCATCACCACAAGACTTTACTTTTCAACAGAAGCCTCGATCAATTGCCACTTAGGCATGCCACACAGGCAATTCACTCCATGTATTTGATATCCATCAATATATAACCCCTGAGCTCGTACGTCTCAGAGAAGGGAGTTAAGCAAAAGAATAAATTCTCCGCCGCCAAACAGATATATATTTAATAGAGATCAATCACACGGACTAAAATCCAATGTCAGACACACAGTCCATTTACAAGTCCGTTCTGGGTCAAACCGGAGGCACCTAGTACCCCGCATATCCATCGATCTCCAAGCACGTCTAGACGATCACCAACTGTTTCCATCTTCTTGGGTGTACAGCCCAATCAAGATCATTAGTAATCACCCAAACGACGTGAAGACTTCCGGTCTTCAACCGCCGTCTTCATCTTCGACTTATCGTCGTATCAGTTATTCAGAATGGGATAAACCCGGTCTTTCCGAATAACTTGCGTATATTTTAAATAAGTGTTACACAAACACAACATACGCCTCATTCCAATTCATCAGTCACTAATCGTAAATTAATCAAGAGAATAATTTCCCAAATATTAACCCCGAAGGCCGAAACCAACATCAGATCAATATCCAGAAAACCATTCTGCTTAGCTAACCGACAGTTAGTTTCTAAATTTCACATTCATAGGGAAAGGTTCCCATTAATTTTATCCAAGATAAATTCCTGGAATTTATTCTCTAATCTTCTTTTGAATTTCGATTCAACTAGTCGGAATTAGCGAACCTTACCGAAGTAATCATTGGTTTTAATTTCCCAATCCCAACCTATTCATCCCATGAAGTAAAACTGGTAATACTTCATATCTAACACCACGGTGTTATCGGTAAATTCAATTACCATTTCACGTTCAAATCTAATTAAAGATTTAACTATCGCCTGGAGTAAAACTGGTGATACTCCATTCTCGATCTTTTCAATCTAATTAAAGATTCATTAAAACACCACTTAATTTTAATCGTTAACTGGGTTAAAGAATCAGTGTCATTTAAAACACGGTTCACGATAAACCCAAAGTCACATTCCATTAATTATCGGGTTAAAGAACAAGTGTTATTTAAAACACTGTCCACGATAAACCCAAAAATCAATATCAATTCATTTCCAATTAAATATTATTTAATTGGTACACTTCATTAAATCTAAATAAAAAGATTTAATCTTTTCCCACTGGGTTCAAGAACAGTGTTAATGAAGACACCATTCACGACAAACCCAAATCACATTTGATATTTAATACAAGGCTCCGAATAGAAAATATATCGGCTTATATTCAATATCAAATTCTACGATTAACAAATGTCGTATTGGAGATAACGATATAAATATATCTTTCAAATTTTCATAACAACATCTGTATAATCACGAATTCCAACATCGAAATATTCCGAAGATAATTTCGATTCAAATCCATTCTAACGCGATTATTGGAAGTTCTGGTTATTTTCAAAACCATTTCAAATCCAATTTATTTATTTTAAAAATAAATAAATTACTATTCTAGTTCAAAACTAGTTCATTTCGATAAAAATCTATTTTTATCTTTTCAAATATGGAGTTTTTCATCCCAATTCTTTCTAAATCATTTCTTATGATTTTACACAAATTATTACTATTTTTAATAATTTTATCAAGGCCCGTACAGTCGATTTCCAACAATGGCCATCGAATTGCACTTACAACGACCTTTTTCAAATTTGATTTGGACATAATTCCAAATCCAACCATTAGATTTCAAATTTCTAATATTCGTTAGAAAGCTCTTTTCGATACGAACCCAACGATTCCGGTTTTAGGAGAATCCGATGGTCAGATCTCCCGTAATGTCCGTTTGAAATAAATGGTCGAAATTCACGAACTGCCGCGGCGCGGCGCGTTCTATTCAGGCCATTATATTATATATATATTATATATAATATATATTTCGTCGATTTCTATTTAAAACGAATTATATAAATAGTTTTAAAATTCGTTTCAAAAGCAATTTCAACTTCCATTTCAATTCAAATCAAAATCGAATTCTTCTTTATAAATTCGTTTTAAAATTCATTTCTATTCAATTCAAATTGATTTATAATTCAATTTCAGTTCGTTTTCAATTTAATTTCAATTCGAACTCATTTCAATTCAATTTCTATTCGAATTCATTTCAATTCAATTTCTATTCGAATTCATTTCAATTCAATTTCTATTCGAATTCATTTCTATTCAATTTCCATTCGAATTCATTTCAATTCAATTTTTATTCGAATTCATTTCAATTCAATTTCTATTCGAATTCATTTCAATTCAATTTCTATTCGAATTCATTTCAATTCAATTTCTATTCGAATTCATTTCTATTCAAAGTATTAGATTTTGAAATCACTTTCGATATTCATTATAAAATGAATAAAATCGATATAAATATCGTTCACGTCAAAATGGGTCAATCTATCAACGCGGCTTCATATATTTCGATTTTCAAATATTCTATTTCAAATATTTCTAATTCAAATATTTCTATTTCGTGGAATGAGGCCCAATCAATTACCATATAATGTTGATTATATGGATTTTCTACAACACATGTATACAATAACAACGATGAATAATCAACCATCATCCAAAGTGCATTCTACACTGTATAAGCATCAAAGATAAATATTCAACGCTTATAACAGCATGTCAATCAATCGATCGACATACAACTAAACAATCGGGATTAGTGTACGTCAAATATCATCCCAATACCCGTGTGGGTTTTCAAGCAATCAAACACAGATTTTTATTTGTGCAGTTGGGCGATGTGTAAAATTTATCGTCCCAATCCATGTCCTTCAAATAGGTGTACATAAACAAACCGTCCGGTTTGTAAATGAATATTTATTTATTCTTATTCACGTTAAAAATTATAAAATATTTTATTCAGTTCATTTATTCAATAAAATGATATTTTTATTTTTCTAACTTATTTTAGAAAATTTCGGCGGCATAACGGCACGATACTAGAAACGGGACGAGGCCTAGCCTTATCCCCGGTCTAGTGAAGGCCCACGCCATTCACACATCAATCAAATCAATTTCATTTCACCAAACAATTCAATTCAAACCAAATAATCTAATCAACTACACAACCAAACAATTAAACAAACAAGCCATCCATGGTCTGTGGATGACGGATGTCGGGTGCTACTAAACACCGGCTGCATCCTAGTATATATATATAACTAGAAAAAGAAATTTTGAGTGAGGAGTTCTCACCAATAGCTATCCAACTTCACGACACTTCTTTTATAGAGATCTTCATCGTTATCGCATCTTCGCCCGTAGCCACTACATATGTAAAAATCACATTTTTACTTCGCTATTCAATATATAAAAATCACATTTTTATCGTTTCTTCATATATGTAAAAATCGAATTTTTATTATGCTACTAAATATATAAAAATCGAATTTTTCCTTTGAAGTTCAATATATAAAAATCGTATTTTTTACTTCGATGTTCAATATATAAAAATCATACCTTTTCCATTGATAAAAATTCCGCCTTTCCCTTGTTAAAAATCCATACTTTCCGACTATAAAAATCTATACTTTTCGATTATAAAAATCTATTCTTTTCGATTATAAAAATCTATTCTTTTTGATTATAAAAATCTATTCTTTTCGATTATAAAAATCTATTCTTTTCGATTATAAAAATCTATTCTTTTCGATTATAACTAAAAATAGAACCGTGTTTTTCATTAGCTAAAAATTATATATAAAAACCATTTCTTTATAACATAACTATATAAACAAAAATCATATTTTTTTTCTATAGAAAAATCGTACCTTTTCTGTTTCTGAACTGGAGCGTCGTCGGATTTCGTTTCGCGATGGGGAAGGGTCTTCGCGTCGAGCAGGAGGAGAGTGGGGCGAGGGTTCGGTGGTGGGGTGTGAGGGTGGTGCGGGGGTTGCTTCGGCGGGTTTAGGATTTACAGGGGGGGCTCGCGGTTTGAGCTGGCGCGAGAGGATGGGGTGCATGGCAGGCGGCTCTTCGAGGTGGGGGCTCTCCGATCTGACGAGGAGGGGAAGATGCGGCGGCGGCAGGGGCTTCGAGGGTGGCGGCGTCGATCGCGCGAGGGGGGGCTCTGTCCGTCTCTCTTCTTATTATTTTTTTTTTCTTCTGTGAATTCGATTTCGAAGTAAAAGGGGGGGCAGAAGTATAAAGGAGGAAGGGGAGGAAATTATATAATTTTTTTATTATTTAATTATTAAAAAGTTGACTTTCACATACGACCTCTAAACGAGGCCCACCGCCTGTCGTCCATAGCGTTTCACCCCCATTCCGAACACAATGGGATATGTATTGCAAGCTGATTTGATCGTTTCGATTAGTTTCCGTTGAATTTCCATTTAAATCACTATTTTGAATTTTAAACGTACATTTCAAATTACCGGGGTCACATACTAACTCTAAAAATTCCATAAAAATATTTTCTAGCTTCGTATTGACAATACGGTCCTAACAAAACTAGTTTCGTCGAATTCTGAGACCGTTGGAAAAATGGCCATTTTCCAGTCGATTAAAATCAACTGAAACTGGTCAAACGCGTTTTCCATAGCCACGCTCACATATTGATTCGAAAAATTATGAAATTTTAAATCTAGCAATAATTTGACACTGCGGATCCAACAAAACTGGTTTCGTCAAAATCCGAGGTCGTTTGCAAAATTTCCATTTTTAAGGGCCTGAATTCCATAACGACTATTCAGAATTTTCAACTGGACATATCTTTTGATTCCCGCTATGAAATCTTGATTTTTCGGATTCGTTGGAAAGATATCATCAAATAGATCCTAATGTTTTTGGTTTCACTAAAATCCGGATTGTTTTGCACCCGGTACCTTCAATTGAAGTTTGAAATCGAATTATCGAACTACCGCGCCATTTTCAATTCTATTTATAATTATATATAATTATTTATATTTTAAAGACAATCTATATAATATATACGTTCGAATTATATTCAAAAATAAATTTCTCGTCGATATTATTTAAAATAATCTATTTTAAATGATCAAACTTCGCTAAAATTGCAAAAATAAAAATTTTAAACTGGCCCAGATTTTCGGGTTGTTACACTTTAACTGGGTTAAAGAACCAATGTCATCTAAAACACGATTCACGATAAACCCATATCACATTTGATATTAAATACAAGGCTCTGAATGGAAAATATACCGGCTTATATTCAATATCAAATTCTGAAACCAACAAATATCGTATTGGAAATAACGATATAAAATATATCTTTCAAATCCCCATAACAATATTTGTATAGTCACGAAACCCAACATCGAAATATTCCGAAGATAATTTCGATTCAACTCCAGTCCAATCCACGTATTGGGAATATTGGTTATTTTTTTTTTTAAAATCACTTTCAAATTCAATTTATTTATTTAAAAATAAATTGATTTTAATTCTAGTTCAAAACTAGTTCATTTCGATAAAGATCTATTTTTATCCTTTCAAATGTGGAATTCTTCAGCCCAATTTTTCCCAAATCATTTCTTATGATTTTACACAAATTATAGATATTTTTGATAATTTTATCAAGGTCCGTACAGTCGGTTTCCATCAACGGCCATCGAACTGCACTTTCAGCGACCTTTTTCAAATTTGATTTGGACATAATTCCAAATTCAACCGTTAGATTTTAAATTTCTAATATTCATTGGAAAGCTCTTTTCGATACGAACCCAACGGTTCCGGTTTTAGGAGAATCCGACGGTCGGATCTCCCGCAACGTCAATTCGAAGTCAATGGTCGAAATTCACGACCTGCCGCGGAGCGGCGCGTTCTATTCAGGCCATTATATATATAATATATATATTATATATGTTTCATCGATTTCCTTTTTAAAACGTATTTTATAAATCGTTTTAACTTCGTTTCAAAACCATTTCAACACTATTTCAATTTCTAATCAAAACTGAATATTTTATATCATTACTATATAAATGATAATATTTTCAAAACGTTATAATTTGAAATCACTTCTTTTCTATATTCATTATAAAAACGAATATAATCGATATAAATATCGTTCACGTCAAAATAGCGCAACTCTAATCAACACGACTTTATATATTTCAATAAATCCGTTATTCTATTCAACAAATGAATATTTATTCCATTCAACACATGAATATATATTTCTTCCAACACCTGACTAATCTCAACACATGAGTACTGTCAACACATCACTATTTTTGTTATGTAAAATATTTTATAAAACTATGGTATCTATCGTTTGATTTTCAATTAGACTTCACCGTAAAGTAGGTTCTAATTTTAAATATGATAAAGATGTGAATTTTATTATTAAAATATTTCACTCAACACATGAATAGATTCAACACATGAATTTTCCTTTATAATATTCATTATTTTCCCGATTGGAATGAGGCCCAATCAATCACCATATAATGTTAATTATATGGATTCCATACAACACATGTATATAATAGCAACAATAAACAATCAACCATCATCCAAGGTGCACCACACTGTATAAGCATCAAATATAGATATCTAACGCTTATAACAGCCTGTCAATCAATCGATCGACATATTTAATCAATCAGGATGAGTGAACTTCAAATTTCATCCCAACACCCATGTGGGGTTTCAAACAATCAAACACACATTTTAGTTGTGCAGTTGGGCGACGTGTAACATTTAT
Source organism: Allium sativum (assembly GCA_030737875.1). NCBI lineage: Eukaryota > Viridiplantae > Streptophyta > Magnoliopsida > Asparagales > Amaryllidaceae > Allium > Allium sativum. The sequence continues at coordinate 848,820,302 of CM060918.1, forward strand.
CGACCCAATCAATATCAGTCAAACCAGTGTATATAAACAAATCGGCCGATTTGTTTATAAATATTCATTTATTCACTTTCACGTTAAAAATTATATTTTTAACGATAAAACAATTTATTTTAACACATGAATTTCTATTCAGTTCATTTATTCAATAAAATGATATTTTTATTTTTCTAACATATTTTAGAAAATTTCGGCGGCATAACGGCACGATACTAGAAACGGGACAAGGCCTAGCCTTATCCCCGGTCTAGTGAAGGCCCACGCCATTCACACATCAATCAAATCCATTTCAATTCACCAAACAATTCAATTCAGCCCAAATCATCTAACTAATTTATTCAACCAAACAAACAAGTCCATGGTTTGTGGACGATTGTGTCGGGTGCTACTAAGCACCGTCTGCATCCTAGTATATATATAACTAGAAAAAGAAGTTGAAGAGTGAGAAGTTCTCACCGAAAGCTATCCAATACCACGACTCTTCATTTATAGAAATCTTCTTCATTATCGCATCTTTGTCTTCTTCCTTGCCCGTAGCCACTACATATATAAAAATCGAATTTTTACTTCGCTATTCAATATATAAAAATCGAATTTTTACTTCGATGTTCAATTTATAAAAATCTCATTTTTACTATGCTATTCAATATATAAAAATCACATTTTTACTTCGATGTTCAATATATAAAAATCACATTTTTACTTCGATGTTCAATATATAAAAATCACATTTTTACTTCGATGTTCAATTTATAAAAATCACATTTTTACTATGCTATTCAATATATAAAAATCACATTTTTACTTCGATGTTCAATATATAAAAATCACATTTTTACTTCGATGTTCAATTTATAAAAATCACATTTTTACTTCGATGTTCAATTTACAAAATCACATTTTTACTATGCTATTCAGTATATAAAAATCTCGCCTCTTCTATTTTTAAAATCTAATCTTTTCTATTTCAAAAATATCGTCTTTTCACTTTTAAAAATATCGTCTATTCACTTTTAAAAATATCGTCTATTTAAAAATCAATCTCGTCCTTTAAAAATCAATCTTTATTTTGCTACACATATAAAGATGATATTTTTATATTTCCTATCATGTAAAAATTATATTTTTCATTCTCTACCTAAACAAAAATCATATTTTTACATCTTTCATATAGTAAAGATTACATTTTTAATACTTTTAAAAATATAAAAATCATATTTTTAACTGAATAAAATCTTTTCTTCACCAACATCAAAGGTAAACTGATTTTTAACAATGCTTTTTAAATTAAACTAAGCGAATTTTATACAACAAATTAAATAACATATATAAAAACTGATTTTATAAAAAAAATATAATTAAAAACTTACATTTTTCTGCCTTTAATCTGGAAGAGGGGCGCTGGGCTGTTGGAGGTTCGTCGGAGGTCGGTTGACGGCCAAGGGGGGGTGCGGGTTCGGGTCTGGGTCGCGGCAGGTGGGGTCAGGCGGGGGTAGGGCGACACTGACGGCGATGGCTTCGAGGAGGGGCTGCGGTCTGATGCGGAGGGGGGGGTCGGCGGCTTAGGGTTTAGAAAAGGAAGGGGGCAGTTTTTATGCAGAAGAAGGAGGAGGAGATGGAGGCGAGAGAGGGAGCAAGAAGAAGAGGAGGGGGCGGCAGAGGTGGCGCCCCACCTAGGGCGGCGGCGGTTCATCGGGGAGGGGCGGCGGCTCCTCCCCCGTCGCTCTCTTCCTTCTTTTTTTTTCCTTTTTCTTTTCTGAAATGAATTGGTGGGGGGGGGGTCTGACGTGGATAAGGAGAAGGTTTTTTTTATTTATTTAATTATTTTATTTTCAAAAAGTTGACTTTTACATACGACATCTAAACGAGGCCCACCGCCTGTCGTCCATAGCTAATTACCCCTATTCCGAACTCAATGGGATATGTATCGTAGGTTGATTCGACTGTTTGAATCAGTTTTCGTCAAAATCAACATATTACTCTATATATTGAATTTGAACGCGCAATTCAATTTACCGGGTTCACATATTAACTCTATAAATTGCAGAAAAATATTTTCTAGCTTCGTATTGACGATACGGTCCTAACAAAACTAGTTTCGTCGAATTCTGAGACCGATAGAAAAATGGCCATTTTCCAGTCGATTAAAATCAACTGAAATGGTCAAAACACGTTTTCCTTTGCCACGCTCACATATTGCTTCGAAAAATTATGAAATTTGGAATCTAGCAATAACTTGACATCATGGTTCCAACAAAAGTGGTTTCGTCGAAATCCGAGGTCGTTTGCAAAATTCCCATTTTTAAGGGCCTAAATTCCATAGCGACTATTCAGAATTTTCAACTGGACATATCTTTTGATTCCCGCTATGAAATTTTGATCTTTCGGATTCGTTGGAAAGGTATCATCAATTAGATCCTAATGTTTTTGGTTTCACTAATATCTGGATTGTTTTGCACCCGGTACATTCAATTAAAGTTTGAAATCGAATTATCGAACTACCACGCCATTTTCAATTCTATTTATAATTATATATAAATATTTATATTCTAACGACGACGTATATAATATAAACGTCGAATTCCATTCAAAATAAATTTCATGTCGATATTATTTAAAATAATTCATTTTAAATGTTCAAAATTCGCTAAAATTTCCAAAATAAAAATATTAAACTGGCCCAGATTTTCCGGGTTATTACAAGCTCCCCCACTTAAAACTTTTCGTCCCCGAAAAGGAACAAATTCGAAAGTGGTTTGATTAATCAACTCTACGTTCGATCTGACTTCCATTCCCCAACTTTTCAGTTTCTGAGAATTTTCAAAATTTCAAAAATTTGGCTAACACCCTAAATTTTCGAAAAATTTCGCCATAACCTCCCCAGCACCGGGAGCATCGGGGAATTTCAAATAGCTTCCCCGGTCCTTCTAATCTCAAAAAGAAAAAGGAAAAGACAAGCGACTAGCCAATAGGCTCATAAAATCATCATCAACCAAACAAAACAGTAAATTATGTAGTAAACATGTACCTATTTGTCGGGCAAACAAATTTTATTCTTCGGCTCTAGCCTCCTTGCTATGACCTGTTCAATGTAAGTATAGGTATATGCAAGCAAATGCGACCAATTTTCAATATAATTCAATATTTGGTTCAATTAGGCATAAATGGTTAAAATTATCAAATAAATAAACAAACAACACAAACATCAATCAATTAGTGAATTAACTTTTCAAATTCATAATTTTGATACATATACAAAAAATCATGTTTTGATGCCAATTCACAAAAATGTGTTCTAGCTATATTAGTTTTGGTTCTCACACCAGCCTAATGGAAATATATTGAAGTCACACCTTCGAAACTCGAATATGAATACTGATGATGATGCACCATCATCAGAATCATCCCCGGATATCTATAATGTGACTCTATATCTATCCAGTATATTAAAACTTCGAATATACGTTCATGACGCGTATACGCGAAATCTTTATATATTGGATTGCCCATATCAATATAAATAAATATTCAAATACGTATAAAGCAATTTAAATTTTCAAAACAAAATTGTTTTCATTTGAAAAATATACTCTTCACACTCGTTCTAGGATACTACTGATCCTATCTCTAACAAGTCATTCTAATTGGATATTACTAATCCAATATCTAATGAATTCCTTCGTATGGTTCTAATGTGTCTTGTTCTCGAGCTCTGTAAACCAAAGCTCTGATACCAAACTGAGACGACCCGAACTTCCCCGTGAAGGAAAGCACGGATAGAATTGAGTACAAGACAAAATAGAATGCATACAAAAGAACATTTCATTGTTATTACAACAATTCCATCAGATACAAGAATATACAGAGTATAAATGAATAAATTACATTCGATAAATATCAGAGATTACAATAAATTACATAGCAGCTGAAAAATATACAAAACACAACTGAAAGTGATACACGGATACAGAGATTTCCAAGCATCGTTCCAGCTGTAAACCAGGACCCTGTGAATATAAATCTGCAAAACCAAAACTACTAGCTGCCCGTGTGGAAAATAGGGGCACCCAGAGTTTAGGTTAAAACAATAAACTCCAGGTCAGTCATGTGACTGGTGTGAGAACTAAAACAGTTATTAATCTTTATTTTTAAAGTTAGGTAAATCAAGGGACCACGCCGTATAACACGGAACAGGTTTCCTCCCAAGAATAAAACTGCATAAAACAAACAGCGCAATGCTAAATAAAGAAAAATGAAGTTGTTATAAGACCCAGGTCCCATCACACAATGCAACGCAAGCCGGAGGATAGGGTTTTTACCTTATAATAGCCAAAGCATGCTTGATAAGTTTAAAACACATTATTTGATACTATTATAAGTGTATAGTGTCAAAACAGTTTCAATCATAAATATCAATCATAGGCGGCATGAATGACCCATAACACTATGTCGCCATACTAGGTTCTACAAATAAAACCGAATTATCACGTATTGGAAACTGGATTTCCATCATGAGTCGAGGCAAGGGGCAAGCTCCTCTCCGCGTTCGAGACACTCTAGCAAATGCCTCAGGACCCCACTATGATCCTTGGAATCGGCTGGGACGGTCCTCTCATACTTTTGAGGATTGGCAATTCCTGAACACACGTTTCCCGGTCCTTATAAACCTATATCCGAGGCGCCTCATATCTAACAACCACACAGGTGAAAAGTATATAAATGTCAGGGCTGGTAGGTCAATGACACCACCCTAGCTAGAAAGAAACGTCGTGCTCTCCCAGCGGTCCATCTCCCATTTTTGACCCATACCAAGGTGTGAGGCTCCCGAATTCACGTTATACACAAAGCTACACCCACACAGGCCGTGCTTTGATCATCAACCACAAGACTTTTCTTTTCAACAGAAGCCTTGATCAATTGCCACTCACGCATGCCACACTGGCAATTCACTCCATGCGACTGATGTCCATCGATATACAACCCCTGAGCTCGTACGTCTCAGAGAAGGGCGTTAAGCAAGAGAATAAATTCTCCGCCGCCAAACAGATGTATATTTAATAGAGATCAATCAACACAGAATAAAATCCAATGTCAGACACACAATCCATTTACAAGTCCGTTCTGGGTCTGAACGAAACCGGAGGCACTTTCCTTGCATATCCATCCATCTCCAAGTATGTCTGGACGATCACCAACTGATTCCCTCATCCTGGGTGTACAGCCCAATCAAGATCATCACTAATCACCCAAACGATGTGAAGTCTTCCGGTCTTCAACCACCGTCATCATCTTCGACATCTCGTCGAATTGGTTATTCAGAATGGGTATAACCCGGCCTTTCTGAATAACCCACGTATATAATAAACGAATGTTACACAAACACAACAAACGCCTCATTCCAATTAAGAATATTCTTTTATTCACAAAAACACATTCTTAGGGAAATGTTCCCATTAATTTTATCCAAGATAAATTCTTCTAAATTTATTCTATAATCTTCCTTTGGATATCATTTCAAACTAGTCGGGATTAGCGAACCACACCGAAGTAATTATTTATTTTATTTCCCAATCCCAGCCTATATATCCCATGGAGAAAAACTGGTAATACTCCATATCTAACACCACGGTGTTATCGGTAAAATTAATTGCCATTTCACATTCAAATCTAATTAAAGATTTAATTATCGCTTTGGAGCAAAACTGGTGGTACTCCATTCTCGATCACCTTTCAGATTTGATAATTTAAATTATCAATTCACATTTTTAATCTAATTAAAGATTTATTAAAACTCCACTTAGTTTTAATCTTTTCAAAAATCAACATCTTGCCTTTAACTGGGTTAAAGAACCAATGTCATCTAAAACACGATTCACGATAAACCCATATCACATTTGATATTAAATACAAGGCTCTGAATGGAAAATATACCGGCTTATATTCAATATCAAATTCTGAAACCAACAAATATCGTATTGGAAATAACGATATAAAATATATCTTTCAAATCCCCATAACAATATTTGTATAGTCACGAAACCCAACATCGAAATATTTCGAAGATAATTTCGATTCAACTCCAGTCCAATCCACGTATTGGGAATATTGGTTATTTTTTTTTAAAATCACTTTCAAATTCAATTTATTTATTTAAAAATAAGTTGATTTTAATTCTAGTTCAAAACTAGTTCATTTCGATAAAGATCTATTTTTATCCTTTCAAATGTGGAATTCTTCAGCCCAATTTTTCCCAAATCATTTCTTATGATTTTACACAAATTATAGATATTTTTGATAATTTTATCAAGGCCCGTACAGTCGATTTCCATCAACGGCCATCGAACTGCACTTACAGCAACCTTTTTCAAATTTGATTTGGACATAATTCCAAATTCAACCGTTAGATTTTAAATTTCTAATATTCATTGGAAAGCTCTTTTCGATACGAACCCAACGGTTCCAGTTTTAGGAGAATCCGACGGTCGGATCTCCCGCAACGTCAATTCGAAGTCAATGGTCGAAATTCACGAACTGCCGCGGAGCGGCTCGTTCTATTCAGGCCATTATATATATAATATATATACATATATTATATATGTTTCGCGATTTCCTTTTTAAAACGTATTTTATAAATCGTTTTAACTTCGTTTCAAAACCATTTCAACACTATTTCAATTTCTAATCAAAACTGAATATTTTATATCATTACTATATAAATGATAATATTTTGAAAACGTTATATTTTGAAATCACTTCTTTTCTATATTCATTATAAAAACGAATATAATCGATATAAATATCGTTCACGTCAAAATAGCGCAACTCTAATCAACACGACTTTATATATTTCAATAAATCCGTTATTCTATTCAACAAATGAATATTTATTCCATTCAACACATGAATCTATATTTCTTCCAACACCTGACTAATCTCAACACATGAGTACTGTCAACACATCACTATTTTTGTTATGTAAAATATTTTATAAAACTATGGTATCTATCGTTTGATTTTCAATTAGACTTCACCGTAAAATAGGTTCTAATTTTAAATATGATAAAGATGTGAATTTTATTATTAAAATATTTCACTCAACACATGAATAGATTCAACACATGAATTTTCCTTTATAATATTCATTATTTTCCCGATTGGAATGAGGCCCAATCAATCACCATATAATGTTAATTATATGGATTCCATACAACACATGTATATAATAGCAACAATAAACAATCAACCATCATCCAAGGTGCACCACATTGTATAAGCATCAAATATATATATCTAACGCTTATAACAGCCTGTCAATCAATCGATCGACATATTTAATCAATCAGGATGAGTGAACTTCAAATTTCATCCCAACACCCGTGTGGGGTTTCAAACAATCAAACACACATTTTAGTTGTGCAGTTGGGCGACGTGTAATATTTATCGACCCAATCAATATCAGTCAAATCAGTGTATATAAACAAATCGGCCGATTTGTTTATAAATATTCATTTATTCACATTCACGATAAAAATTATATATTTAACGATAAAACAATTTATTTTAACACATGAATTTCTATTCAGTTCATTTATTCAATAAAATGATATTTTTATTTTTCTAACATATTTTAGAAAATTTCGGCGGCATAACGGCACGATACTAGAAACGGGACAAGGTGTAACACCCCGCCTCCGCTAGGGTCACTCGCAAAGGAATGCACTAGCTTTAGAGGGGCATTATTGGTAAACATGCATATCACAAGACAGAACATATAAAATAGCGGAAGTAAAATCGAACTTTCATAAACATGAATACATAAGGTCTAAAGCCTTTTACATCAGAGTACATCAAAACCTGTCTTGCAATAGTAAAGAAGCATAAAGACTTTTTCATAAATTATTCCCCAAATAAAAACAGTAAAGTAGCCATAGCCAGGAAAAGTCCAAGCCATCCATGATGACCTTCAAGCAGAAGAAGTCCGAACTAAACAGCAGTGTTTCCTCCCTGTAACCTGGGGGGGAACGGAAGAAAAGAGGCGAAACAAAACGGGTCAGTCAAAAAGACTGAGTAAGCCCTATCTACTATTAGTATAAAAACTAGTAAAGTTGACTGACATGAGAAACTGAGATGAACATAAGCATGATAAAAAGATAGATAAGCTAAATCAAAATAACAGGATGAACTACTGAACTAAGATAAACTAGGGTGTCGTGATAAACTACGGTGTCAAGATAAAACAAGGTATCACATTGTCAAGTTTCTATCAAGTATAATATCCCAAGATATCTATCGCGTATAACGTCCCATGGCATCTATCCTGTATATCTGCTCTGCACCTACCGTACTAGTACCCTAACTGTATTACGTGTTATCCGTGAATGACCCTTACTCAAAAGTCGTGTAATGGTCCATGTCAACCTAATATGCCGCATATATAGGTTACTCAACTCATATGTTTCTTTCCATGTATAAGTTCAGTCCTTTGTCGTAGGCTGTACGGGCTTTCCCTTGTAAACGGTTTATCCTTGAAGTTGTTTTGGACTGCAACCCTTGATCTAGTTGTGTTTCCTTACCATGAACTATCGCGCGTCCACTTAGGATTTATGCCACCTAGGACCGCTAGGGATTATGCTACCTAATGAACGTTTCCGTGTCTCGGTTTGGGTTTTGGCCACCTAGGACCACTAGGGATTACGCCACCCGTCAACCGCGCCCTTGATCCCACGTATGTATCATGAATTGTTTTCCATGTCTAGATGCACATGTTCCCCAATGTGCCATCCGAGTTCCGTGCCAGGGCAAATCAAGAAATACGGAACTCGGTCGGGAGCTTTAAATCGTCTGCCGATGCAGATATCAAGGTCTGTTTTTGTACCCGTGGCTATGGTCCCACGTGACCCCTCCCTCAACTACTGAAAGGCAATCCAAGAAAAATCATGTATAAGAACCACTCCACGGCCCCACTATAGCCCACTTTCCTACGGGCCAACCTCACCCATGACTCGATAGCAAGCACATGGTCTGTTGGGGGTTCCCTGCCTTTCCGCACGTACACGATTGACTAAAGATGGTAGGTAGTCGGCGATGCGCTATCCAGGGCAAAAACAAGAATCGTCGACTCCACGCTAATCCATCCCAGTCTTTAGGTTGCTCGCATAGCAACCAAGGCATACTCTTGGTCCTTCTAACGCAGACCTTAACCTCTCATGGGCCTAGTATAATTACCTGGCAGCCCACAGAGGGATCCCAAGAATATCCTCACGTCCCCCGAAGCTTCCACTTCGGCACCCAGTGCGCTGGAGCTTTTATCCAAGTCAGATAACTTGCTCCCCCTCGTATACTAAGCGATGACCTACCGTATCAGGTTACTCATCGTTTTGAGAATTAGTCCTATGTCCTTAGCTAAGAATTATTACTTAGTTACCCTTAACTAAGGTTTACCACTTAGCTTGCTTTCCCATTATCCTTGATCAACCACGGTTTTCTACCTAGTTCTTCTAGCTAGGGTTTGTCTATTGGGTTAAGTGTTATCATTCAAGTCCATGACTTAACCCGCCCACGAATCACGTCAAAGATTGGCTAAGTATTTAAGTTCAAGACTTAGTCCCACAAGTTGGTTAAGTGTACCCAGGGGCTCATGACTTAACCCTATCAAGTCAAATTGGTCAAGTACTAGCTTACCTTAATCCTATCGGATTATCTTGCTAGATCGATTAAGCATAGATTATCTTAATCCCATCAAATTATCGAGTCGGATTGGTTAAGTATAGGTTGGCTTAACCCCATCCTCTAATCGTACTACAATGGTTAAGTATATTCTAAAAAGGTCTTGTGACTTAACCTTATCAAGTCCGCGTATTAGATTGGTTAAGTGTAAGTTACTTAACCCCATCAAATCATCATGTATAATTGGTTAAGTATAAGTTGCTTAACCTAATTAAATTATCACGTTAAATTGGTTAAGTATTGGTTACTTAACCTCATTGAATTACCGAGTTTAAATTGGTTAAGTGTTTAACTTAACCCCATCGAATTACCGTGTTTAGATTAGTTAAGTGTGGATTACTTAACCCCATCTAATTACCGTGTCGGATTAGTTAAGCGTAAATTACTTAACCCCATCCCCTAATCATCTTGTATGGTTAAGTGTCATTAAGAAAACTTACTTAACCTTGCCAAATTATCATGTTGGATTGATTAAGTGTTGGTTAACTTAATCCCCGTCCACTAGTCGCATAAAAATGGTTAAGCGTCATTAGGCAAATCAAATCACTTAACCTACCCAACCTTGTCATGTTTTGTTAAGTATCATTAGCCCAACCAATTTACTTAACCCATTTACCCATGTCATATTTGGTTAAGAGTCATTAATCAAATTAACTTAACCCTATCATGTGGCATTAATTACTTAATGCACCCCAACCTCTCACATTAGACTTTGTTGTGGTTACTAGTTAAGTCGGTCGGTTCCGGGTAGCTTTACACCACAACTTGGTCTAACCTCGGGTTCAAGCACAACATGACCAACTTCTCACAATGGGTCCTATTGTTTGCAACTACTAGTTAGGCCGGTCGGTTCCGGGTAGTTTTACGTTGCAAACTCAACCCAACCTCGAGTTGGCCACTTTCATGTTTAGTCTAGTGTCATGTTCATAGTCAAGTTTTCAAGCAATTGGGTAGACCTAACTTAATAGGTAAATTCCCAATGGGTAGACCTAACTTAATAGGTAAATTCCCAAGCTTATGTTTTTATGCATACTTACATGTCAACTTCCATGTTATACTTCAAGTCATGTTTTCAAGTTGTATTTTCATGTCATTAGAAATTACCCATAACATAACCCAATGCTTTTAAACTCGCATATACGTTCGCAACAACGTAATGGATTAAAAGAAGAGACTTGGCAAAGGAATGACAAAAATGGGTATTAAGCCACAAGTTAATCATGGTGGCAAATGAGGCACAAATGTGTTCATTAGCTTGCATGTTACATTCTTAAGCCTCAAAAACAAGCATAAACCCAAACTTGGCACATAAGCGAATCATGGTGACAAAAGACATGGAATGATGGCTAGAAACTCGCATATATTATTATATACGGATTATGACTTCATATGCAAGTTGTCATAATGATTATGAAGATTCTCATGTTGCATAATGCAACATTTCAACATAAAGGTTGTGGCTTTTAGCTCATAAGATCAAGATAATGACTTCATAAACTTGCATAACATGATAGCATGCATCATTCTAATTAATCAAACCCAAACTTTCAACATGAACATTTAACTTCATAGTTAATATCTAAGAGTAGGGAAGGGCTTACATAGCTATGAAGGCACAAATCGAAATGCAAACCAAAGATTGTGATGAAGCCTATGCATGCCATCACCCAAAAACCCAAAGATGAACACTCCAAATCAACAAAAATACCATCTTTATGAACAAAGATCAAATCTTTTGCCTTGAAATCAACTTGAGAAGCTCTCATACTAACATAGGGACTCTCTAATACTCTCATGATCATGAAACCTCTCATAGAAATGAAGTGGAGGCTAGGATAGTTGAGTGGAGGCCATGAGAGTAGCAATTTTGCCATAGTTTAGTTGCATGAATGAATAATGAGGGTTTAGGGGTAGGTTAGGGGCTTATTTATAGATTAGGCAAGTGTTTTAGGCCATAGGATTAAACCTAGATTCAATCCAAGCCACCAAAGTATGTCTTGGGGAAGAAGTCAAGTGTAGGAACCATCTAGGGCCTTTAGATTAAAGATGAACCATGAGAACCATGCAAATGCAAAATCTGCATTTGAGCGAATCGGCCCACGGGTTGACAGCCAAACACCCTGGATTAACCCCTAGTCGACCCAGCGAGCTCGGGTCGACCTCAAAAATCGGCCGGTTCGGTTATTCCCCTCTCCCAATTCGCTGTTTTGAACATTTTTGCATATTTATTTATTTAATTTTCAATTATATATATATATATATATATATATATCAATATATATATATTTCTCTGCGCAACCCATTTCACTTAATTAAGTATCCTTTAATTTGGGAATTTTTCGTGAAACTTCGCTAGGCCATATCTTGGTCATACGGACTCCGATTTTCGAAAACTCGGACTCTATTTCGCGTATTTTTCCGAGACGAACGCAATGGAATAGCCTGTTTCACCTGATTCAGAATTTAAAATTAAATTCTGCCTTGATTCTCGTCTTAATCATGTTATCGAAATACGGGTTGTTACATTCTCCCCACCTTTTAGGATTTCGTCCCCGAAATCTCCAAGTTAGGAAGAACATATCCTACCGTCCATCATCCATCTACTCAAAACATCATCCACAAGCAACCATTGTCCTTAGATGATTTCTAATGCTGTATGAATATATGCAAGACGTGTGTGTACATGTTCCTTAGCTAATGCTAATGATCAGGCCTGAATAATCTTTCTAATGCAAAAATATGTATAGTGCCATGTATCCAACGTGTATGCAAATAGTCCTAGTCATATAGATACTATATGCGTGCACAATCATTCATTCATATGCAACAACCGCATGATAATACACTCGATTTCATCCATAAACAAGTATAAATACTCGTGCATATGCAATATGAAATGTGACCGAGTCGAGCTAGTATCTAATGTGTATTCGCGCATCCACGAGCAACCACTTGCAACCACTTGCAACCATATCAATCATAACATGTTTCAAATACATGTTTACATCCATAGGGTTCTACCTAGGATTCCCTGAAACAGGGTCGAGAAGATATACAAGACAAACTCCTTACGGGGTTTGTAACAGAAAATAGGACCGAGAGGATGTCCACAAAAGATAGCCTACAAGTAAGCTCTACCGAAAACAGGGATCAAGAATATACTCCCAAAAAGAGATATCATGTGCGTATCTAGTCTTTGACCATCAAAGTCGTCTTTCCTGAGCTTAATTCCATCGTGCCTTGACCGTCTTTTAACTTCACGATTTCGCAGCTTCTTATTTCCTGTTTCCATAACATGAGCTAGAACTCATTTCTTTGTCGCCTCTCGTTCCACTTGCACTTATCCTTTTCCTAGAATACTTGACGCAAACATGACTGCATACTCATGATCTCATGCAAGCTTTCCAAAATTCACTAGTGAATCTCGGACCTCGTACCACAAGGTATTCCACGTAGAAGAACTTTCTCTTGAAAGTAAACAGATGCCAACCAGGTTATCAAGCGCACTTACTTGGGTGATTTCCATAACCCGTGCATAAGTGAAATAAACCATCCGTCTTATCGGCGAACACCGCTCGATCGGGCTTCAAATTTCCAATAAAGGCATCAAGGGATTCTAAGTAATTAATCATGACCGAACCCAAAAAGGTTACGCGAGACTTCGAGGGTATTACCAAGGCTAGTCAAAGAGTCTAACTACCCTCCTATCAAAACCGAGAGTGGCACCCCTTACTGGATAACCACTTCATCCATAACCGAGGCATGTTATTCTCAAATCCAAAACAATCATGAATAAATGGACCGGTTCTCCACAGGACTTGAGACAAAAATGGGATTCTCTATTACGCTAGTACTTAAGGTGCAGAGACTCAACTATCGAAGCAAACTTAAATGATGCGGGGATCAAAACAAAGTCTTAGCGGGATGATAGAAAAGAAGAGCTAAACTTTTAACAAGATCGTTACCCTCCTTCCGAGGTACCCTAGAAATAACAGCATACTATTACCCTCCCGATGATCTTGTCCTTGTCCCATAATACTTAACTATCCACCCCGTTTTACCATGCCAAAGGTATTCTCTCGTCATGGGTTTCATTGTTCATCTTTCTCCCTCCTTTGAGGACTAAGCCATACCAACCAGTTGCTCATCCTTAAGCTCGTATCCTTTATCCTCTTTCTCACTATCCTTTCTTATAACGCGGCCACTGGTCTCTCGAGAACCACCTCCATCGCATGGAAAGCACTTTCGTAGATAGAAAAGACTAGTCGCAGTTAAAACCACTGTGACTACAGATGGAGGAAAGAAAGGAAAAGAGATTCAATTAAGGAAACAAGGATAGTGCTAATGGCCTTTGGGGAATAGCCTTTTTCTTTTAAAAGAAAATTTTCTTGAAAAATGCTTCTTTATAAACGATTTTCAAATAGTTTTCAGAAGGTCTTTAAAAACTTTTGCCCAGTCTGGTAACCTTCTACTCTGATACCAAATGTAACACCCCGCCTCCGCTAGGGTCACTCGCAAAGGAATGCACTAGCTTTAGAGGGGCATTATTGGTAAACATGCACAGAAATATCACAAGACAGAACATATAAAATAGCGGAAGTAAAATCGAACTTTCATAAACATGAATACATAAGGTCTAAAGCCTTTTACATCAGAGTACATCAAAACCTGTCTTGCAATAGTAAAGAAGCATAAAGACTTTTTCATAAATTATTCTCCAAATAAAAACAGTAAAGTAGCCATAGCCAGGAAAAGTCCAAGCCATCCATGATGACCTTCAAGCAGAAGAAGTCCGAACTAAACAGCAGTGTTTCCTCCCTGTAACCTGGGGGGGGGGGAACGGAAGAAAAGAGGCGAAACAAAACGGGTCATTCAAAAAGACTGAGTAAGCCCTATCTACTATTAGTATAAAAACTAGTAAAGTTAACTGACATGAGAAACTGAGATGAACATAAGCATGATAACAAGATAGATAAGCTAAATCAAAATAACAGGATGAACTACAGAACTAAGATAAACTAGGGTGTCGTGATAAACTACGGTGTCAAGATAAAACAAGGTATCACATTGTCAGGTTTCTATCAAGTATAATATCCCAAGATATCTATCGCGTATAACGTCCCATGGCATCTATCCTGTATATCTGCTCTGCACCTACCGTACTAGTACCCCAACTGTATTACGTGTTATCCGTGAATGACCCTTACTCAAAAGTCGTGTAATGGTCCATGTCAACCTAATATGCCGCATATATAGGTTACTCAACTCATATGTTTCTTTCCATGTATAAGTTCAGTCCTTTGTCGTAGGCTGTACGGGCTTTCCCTTGTAAACGGTTTATCCTTGAAGTTGTTTTGGACTGCAACCCTTGATCTAGTTATGTTTCCTTACCATGAACTATCGCGCGTCCACTTAGGATTTATGCCACCTAGGACCGCTAGGGATTATGCTACCTAATGAACGTTTCCGCGTCTCGGTTTGGGTTTTGGCCACCTAGGACCACTAGGGATTACGCCACCCGTCAACCGCGCCCTTGATCCCACGTATGTATCGTGAATCGTTTTCCATGTCTAGATGCACATGTTCCCCAATGTGCCATCCGAGTTCCGTGCCAGGGCAAATCAAGAAATACAGAACTCGGTCGGGAGCTTTAAATCGTCTGCCGATGCAGATATCAAGATCTGTTTTTGTACCCGTGGCTATGGTCCCACGTGACCCCTCCCTCAACTAGTGAAAGGCAATCCAAGAAAAATCATGTATAAGAACCACTCCACGGCCCCACTATAGCCCACTTTCCTACGGGCCAACCTCACCAATGACTCGATAGCAAGCACATGGTCTGTTGGGGGTTCCCTGCCTTTCCGCACGTACACGATTGACTAAAGATGGTAGGTAGTCGGCGATGCGCTATCCAGGGCAAAAACAAGAATCGTCGACTCCACGCTAATCCATCCCAGTCTTTAGGTTGCTCGCATAGCAACCAAGGCATACTCTTGGTCCTTCTAACGCAGACCTTAACCTCTCATGGGCCTAGTATAATTACCTGGCAGCCCACAGAGGGATCCCAAGAATATCCTCACGTCCCCCGAAGCTTCCACTTCGGCACCCAGTGCGCTGGAGCTTTTATCCAAGTCAGATAACTTGCTCCACCTCGTATACTAAGCGATGACCTACCGTATCAGGTTACTCATCGTTTTGAGAATTAGTCCTATGTCCGTAGCTAAGAATTATTACTTAGTTACCCTTAACTAAGGTTTACCACTTAGCTTGCTTTCCCGTTATCCTTGATCAACCACGGTTTTCTACCTAGTTCTTCTAGCTAGGGTTTGTCTATTGGGTTAAGTGTTATCATTCAAGTCCATGACTTAACCCGCCCACGAATCACGTCAAAGATTGGCTAAGTATTTAAGTTCAAGACTTAGTCCCACAAGTTGGTTAAGTGTACCCAGAGGCTCATGACTTAACCCTATCAAGTCAAATTGGTCAAGTACTAGCTTATCTTAATCCTATCGGATTATCTTGCTAGATCGATTAAGCATAGATTATCTTAATCCCATCAAATTATCGAGTCGGATTGGTTAAGTATAGGTTGGCTTAACCCCATCCTCTAATCGTACTACAATGGTTAAGTATTCTAAAAAGGTCTTGTGACTTAACCTTATCAAGTCCGCGTATTAGATTGGTTAAGTGTAAGTTACTTAACCCCATCAAATCATCATGTATAATTGGTTAAGTATAAGTTGCTTAACCCCATTAAATTATCACGTTAAGTTGGTTAAGTATTGGTTACTTAACCTCATTGAATTACCGAGTTTAAATTGGTTAAGTGTTTAACCTAACCCCATCGAATTACCGTGTTTAGATTAGTTAAGTGTGGATTACTTAACCCCATCTAATTACCGTGTCGGATTAGTTAAGCGTAAATTACTTAACCCCATCCCCTAATCATCTTGTATGGTTAAGTGTCATTAAGAAAACTTACTTAACCTTGCCAAATTATCATGTTGGATTGATTAAGTGTTGGTTAACTTAATCCCCGTCCACTAGTCGCATAAAAATGGTTAAGCGTCATTAGGCAAATCAAATCACTTAACCTACCCAACCTTGTTATGTTTTGTTAAGTATCATTAGCCTAACCAATTTACTTAACCCATTTACCCATGTCATATTTGGTTAAGAGTCATTAATCAAATTAACTTAACCCTATCATGTGGCATTAATTACTTAATGTACCCCAACCTCTCACATTAGACTTTGTTGTGGTTACTAGTTAAGCCGGTCGGTTCCGGGTAGCTTTACACCACAACTTGGTCTAACCTCGGGTTCAAGCACAACATGACCAACTTCTCACATTGGGTCCTATTGTTTGCAACTACTAGTTAGGTCGGTCGGTTCCGGGTAGTTTTACATTGCAAACTCAACCCAACCTTGAGTTGGCCACTTTCATATTTAGTCTAGTGTCATGTTCACGGTCAAGTTTTCAAGCAATTGGGTAGACCTAATTTAATAGGTAAATTCCCAATGGGTAGACCTAACTTAATAGGTAAATTCCCAAGCTTATGTTTTTATGCATACTTACATGTCAACTTCCATGTTATACTTCAAGTCATGTTTTCAAGTTGTATTTTCATGTCATTAGAAATTACCCATAACATAACCCAATGCTTTTAAACTCGCATATACGTTCGCAACAACGTAATGGATTAAAAGAAGAGACTTGGCAAAGGAATGGCAAAAATGGGTATTAAGCCACAAGTTAATCATGGTGGCAAATGAGGCACAAATGTGTCCATTAGCTTGCATGTTACATTCTTAAGCCTCAAAAACATGCATAAACCCAAACTTGGCACATAAGCGAATCATGGTGACAAAAGACATGGAATGATGGCTAGAAACTCGCATATATCATCATATACGGATTATGACTTCATATGCAAGTTGACATAATGATTATGAAGATTCTCATGTTGCATAATGCAACATTTCAACATAAAGGTTGTGGCTTTTAGCTCATAAGATCAAGATAATGACTTCATAAACTTGCATAACATGATATCATGCATCATTCTAATTAATCAAACCCAAACTTTCAACATGAACATTTAACTTCATAGTTAATATCTAAGAGTAGGGAAGGGCTTACATAGCTATGAAGGCACAAATCGAAATGCAAAACAAAGATTGTGATGAAGCCTATGCATGCCATCACCCAAAAACCCAAAGATGAACACTCCAAATCAACAAAAATACCATCTTTATGAACAAAGATCAAAGCTTTTGCCTTGAAATCAACTTGAGAAGCTCTCATACTAACATAGGGACTCTCTAATACTCTCATGATCATGAAACCTCTCATAGAAATGAAGTGGAGGCTAGGATAGTTGAGTGGAGGCCATGAGAGTAGCAATTTTGCCATAGTTTAGTTGCATGAATGAATAATGAGGGTTTAGGGGTAGGTTAGGGGCTTATTTATAGATTAGGCAAGTGTTTTAGGCCATAGTATTAAACCTAGATTCAATCCAAGCCACCAAAGTATGTCTTGGGGAAGAAGTCAAGTGTAGGAACCATCTAGGGCCTTTAGATTAAAGATGAACCATGAGAACCATCCAAATGTAAAATCTGCATTTGAGCGAATCGGTCCACGGGTTGACAGCCAAACACCCTGGATTAACCCCTAGTCGACCCAGCAGGCTCGGGTCGACCTCAAAAATCGGCCGGTTCGGTTATTCCCCTCTCCCAATTCGCTGTTTTGAACATTTTTGCATATTTATTTATTTAATTTTCAATTATATATATATATATATATATCAATATATATATATTTCTCTGCGCAACCCATTTCACTTAATTAAGTATCCTTTAATTTGGGAATTTTTCGTGAAACTTCGCGAGGCCATATCTTGGTCATACGGACTCCGATTTTCGAAAACTCGGACTCTATTTCGCGTATTTTTCCGAGACGAACGCAATGGCATAGCCCGTTTTACTTGATTCTGAATTTAAAATTAAATTCTGCCTTGATTCTCGTCTTAATCATGTTATCGAAATACGGGTTGTTACACAAGGCCTAGCCTTATCCCCGGTCTAGTGAAGGCCCACGCCATTCACATATCAATCAAATCCATTTCAATTCACCAAACAATTCAATTCATACCAAATCATCTAACTAATTTATGCAACAAAACAAACATGTCCATGGTTTGTGGACGATTGTGTCGGGTGCTACTAAGCACCGTCTGCATCCTAGTATATATATATATAACTAGAAAAAAAGTTGAAGAGTGAGAAGTTCTCACCGAAAGCTATCCAATACCTTGACTCTTCATTTATAGAAATCTTCTTCATTATCGCATCTTTGTCTTCTTCCTTGCCCGTAGCCACTACATATATAAAAATCGAATTTTTACTTCGCTATTCAATATATAAAAATTGAATTTTTACTTCGATGTTCAATTTATAAAAATCACATTTTTACTATGCTATTCAATATATAAAAATCACATTTTTACTTCGTTGTTCAATATATAAAAATCACATTTTTACTTCGAAGTTCAATATAAAAAAATCACATTTTTACTTCGATGTTCAATTTATAAAAATCACATTTTTACTATGCTATTCAATATATAAAAATCACATTTTTACTTCGATGTTCAATATATAAAAATCACATTTTTACCTCGATGTTCAATTTATAAAAATCACATTTTTACTTCGATGTTCAATTTATAAAAATCACATTTTTACTATGCTATTCAATATATAAAAATCTCGCCTCTTCTATTTTTAAAATCTAATCTTTTCTATTTCAAAAATATCGTCTTTTCACTTTTAAAAATATCGTCTATTCACTTTTATAAATATCGTCTATTTAAAAATCAATCTCGTCCTTTAAAAATCAATCTTTATTTTGCTACACATATAAAGATGATATTTTTATATTTCCTATCATGTAAAAATTATATTTTTCATTCTCTACCTAAACAAAAATCATATTTTTACATCTTTCATATAGTAAAGATTACATTTTTAATACTTTTAAAAATATAAAAATCATATTTTTAACTGAATAAAATCTTTTCTTCACCAACATCAAAGGTAAACTGATTTTTAACAATGCTTTTTAAATTAAACTAAGCGAATTTTATACAACAAATTAAATAACATATATAAAAACTGATTTTATAAAAATAATATAATTTAAAACTTACATTTTTCTGCCTTTAATCTGGAATAGGGGCGTTGGGCTGTTGGAGGTTCGTCGGAGGTTGGTTGAGGGCCAAGGGGGGTGCGGGTTCGGGTCTGGGTCGCGGTAGGTGGGGTCAGGCGGGGGTAGGGCGACACTGACGGCGACGGCTTCGAGGAGGGGCTGCGGTCTGATGCGGAGGGGGGGGGGGGTCGGCGGCTTAGGGTTTAGAAAAGGAAGGGGGCGGTTTTTATGCAGAAGAATGAGGAGGAGATGGAGGCGAGAGAGGGAGGAAGAAGAAGAGGAGGGGGCGGCAGAGCTGGCGCCCCACCTAGGGCGGCGGCGGTTCATCGGGGAGGGGCGGCGGCTCCTCCCCTATAACACCCCGAATTTTAGTTAATACTAAAATTCACTAATTATAGGATAAATAATCTCAGGTGTGGGAATTGGGGGTAACGGGCTGCGTCATTGCGTTCGTCTCGGAAAAATACGCGAAATAGAGTCCGAGTTTTCGAAAATCGGAGTCCGTATGGCCCAGTTAAGGCCCAATGAAGTTTGCAGAAAAATTAAAGCTTAAAACAGATTTAATAATTTAAAACCAGATTTTAAAATAGAGCAAGCGGGGCCAGGCAGGAAGATTCCCGCCCTACCCATGTCGACAGGGCTGTCGACAGGCCTGTCGACAGGGGTGTCGACTTGCCTGTCGACAGGGGGGGCGACGCCCAGTAAAACTGGGTGCACCAGTTTAGGTTCTTGGGCTGGCTTGGAGGGCTGGTTCTGGAAGCTTCTTGGATATGACGGGTCTAAACCAATCTAGGGTTAATCTAAGGGTCTAAAATGCAACCTAATCCTATAAATAAGACCCTAACCCTATCCTAATTCATTCATAATTAGATCTTGTAACTAAACTATGGCAAAATGAAACTTGATCATGGCCACCACAAATCAATGAAGAGGAAAACAAGCTAATCAACCTCTCTAATCAACCTATAATCTCTTCTAAGCATCTTAATCTTCTTCATTTGGAGTGCAAATTGCTAGTTGTGAGTTTCTATCACTTTAACATCAATTGTTAAAGTAAGTAGATTAGGTGTAATGAGACTTATGGTCTTGAATGCGGATTAGTGAGTTTGAATCATTTGTAATGATATGTTACTCTATGTTTTTCTATGTTTATGCATATTGAATAAGTTGGTTTATGCATATTTAATAAGTTGGTTTATGCATACTTGATAAGTGGATTTATGCATGATTAATAAGTTGGTTTATGCATGTTTAACAAGTGGTTTTATGCATGTTGAGTATGTAAGTTTATGCAAGTTTAGTATGATGTATGTTATGTTTACATGATGCTAAATATGCAAGTTGTGGACTATGTGATCATATACATGTTATGCAAGTTCATGAAGATATGCTATGAAAGTTACATGTATGTTAATATGCAAGATATGCTATGAAAGTTACATGTATGTTAATATGCAAGATATGCTATGCAAGTTACATGTTTGTTAATATGCAAGTTCATGATGACACATTATGCAAGTTTAAGAGTTAATGTGCAAGTATATGGATGCTTATGCAAGTCATGTATATGTTTAAATGCAAGATTTATGTGATATGCAAGTTATGCATGCTTATGCGAGTATATGAATGCTTATGCAAGATATGTATATGCTTAAATGACATGATATGCAAGTTATGCATGTTTATGCAAGTATGTGAATGCTTATGCAAGTATGTGGATGCTTATGCAAGTATGTGAATGCTTATGCAAGTTATGTGTATGCTTAAATGCATGTTTAACATGTTATGCAAGTTATGAGAATGCCTATATGCAAGTTCAACATGTTATGCAAGATATGTGTATGATAATATGCAAGCTCATATGCAACATGTTATGCAAATCATGTGTATGATAATATGCAAGTTTGGGTTAAATGTAGTTGGGTTAATATATGCTCATATATGCAAGTTGACATCCTCTTAACCCATGACAAAGTTGTATGCTAAACCCATGATATTTGTGATGATCTTCCCCTTATTTATGTCATGAAAAGAGAACGATTTACGTGGGGAACGATGGGGTTGGTAAATATGTTAATAAAAATATGATTGGGTATGATTAAGCATACCATAAAAATAAATTAACATAAGTGGGAATTTACCTATTGAGTTAGGTCTACCCCATGGGAATTTACCTATTGAGTTAGGTCTACCCATGTTATGGAAAATTTGATATTAATTAGGGATAATTAATATGGGGGTGATTAATTAGGTGTAATTAATCAACTAAGACACGAGGTTGGACCCTTTTGTAGCGGAAGTCTGCCCGGAACCGACCGGCCATCCAGCGGCTACAAATGATTGGCCCAATGTGAGAGGTCTTAGTCATAAATTAAATACATGATTAAA
Organism: Allium sativum; assembly: GCA_030737875.1. Taxonomy (NCBI): domain Eukaryota; kingdom Viridiplantae; phylum Streptophyta; class Magnoliopsida; order Asparagales; family Amaryllidaceae; genus Allium; species Allium sativum. The sequence continues at coordinate 848,842,632 of CM060918.1, forward strand.
GTAAAGACACGAGGTTAGACCCTTTTGATGACAGAAGTCTGCCCGGAACCAACCGGCATATCCAGCAGTCATAAAAGACGGTCTAATGTGAGAGGTCTTTATGAGGTCATGATCTTAATTAATGAATTAAGAAACACTTAACCATATTAGCATGTAGAGGGACATGAGGGGTTAAGTGGGTGCCTTGGGGTGGCATGATGAGACTAGTGGGTTGCCTTGGGTGGCAATAGAAAAATACGATTAGAATACTTAACCAAAGTGAAACATGTAAATAAAATATGATTAAAGGGTTAAGTAAGTGCCATGGGTGGCATGTGAAAATACGATTAGAATACTTAACCAAAGTGGAACATGTAATTAAAACATGGGTGAAGGGTTAAGTAAGTGCTTTAGGTGGCATGTGGAAATCTAGTGGGTGCCCTAAGTGGCAATTGAAATATGATTGAAGACTTAACCAAATCTTAACATGTAAGTGGGCATGACTATATAAGGGGTTAAGTGGGATGCACTAGATAAAAGTAGCAAGCTTAAGTAGTAGCTTGTGGGGGCCCATTTCAACCAATATCCCAAACGTATCTTTGTGGGCTCGACTCTAGTCGGGTGATGGGACACGCATATTGGGCTTGACTGTAAGAGGCCAAACCGGGTTAGCGATGGCAACGCGGGACCAACGGGTTTCATATGCGTGTGTGGACCCGGGCTGGTTGGTAAGTCGTTGTTGCATCGTGTAGATATAAAGCCGTGCACTGTTGATATTATCTGGTAGCCACTTTAGGGGAATGATACACCCCAATCGTGGGACCAGCACGGGTATCTACGGTAGGGAGCCGATCGATGGGGAGTAGTGGGTACACCTAATAAAGATAGGGGCAGACGGCACCTATGTTGGGGTACACGAAAATACTGGGTAAGAATTACTGAGTACACCTAGTGGAGATAGGGGCAGACGGCACCTATGTAGTGGGCTAGGAGTACATGAAACTACTGGGGAAATTTTCTAAGTCCTTGGAAGGGATCAACCTTTAAGTAGGAATGACTGGTGTGGTGCAGTTAGTAATTATCCTTGGGTGGGTAGATGCGTCCTTATGGTTATCCTAGTTTATCCTAAATTTACCAAGCTGCTTAGTGTAGCCATTCATCCCCAGATATTACCGTAGGTCAAGTTTATGTCTTCTCTGGTTACTTTAATGATTGTATTGTTAAAGTTATAGGGCTCACTCAGACTTATGTCTGACCCCGTTGTTTTTATCTTTTTCCCAACCCTCAGGTCCTACGGTGGATCCTAGCAGTAGTAGAGCTTGATCGGATTGCTGTTCCAGTCTTTAGGAGCTTGGGTAGATGTAAAGCTCCAGTTATCCAATTATCTTTTCTGGCTATTGTATGAGAGAGTGGGATTATGTACTTCTTTATTTTGATGGATATTGTACCTGACTTTTATCGTGGTTTTATGATGTAACCAGACATGTTTATTTCCGCTGTTATGAGATGATGTTTTAAAATTTCAAGTACTATTTATATCTGTCTTGTTGTAATTTTTCTGTTCTATATTCACTAAAATACTCCACCGATGCTATGGCATTCCCTTAGTGAGTGACCATAGCGGGCGTGGGGTGTTACATCCCCCGTCGCTCTCTTCCTTCTTTTTTTTTCATTTTTCTTTTCTGAAATGAATCGGGGGTCTGACGTGGATAAGGAGAAGGGTTTTTTATTTATTAATTTAATTATTTTATTTCCAAAAATTTGACTTTTACATACGACATCTAAACGAGGCCCACCGCCTGTCGTTCATAGCTAATTACCCCCATTCTGAACTCAACGGGATATGTATCGTATGCTGATTCGACTGTTTGAATCAGTTTTCGTCAAAATCAACATATTACTCTATATATTGAATTTGAACGCGCAATTCAATTTACCGGGTTCACATATTAACTCTATAAATTGCTGAAAAATATTTTCTAGCTTCGTATTGACGATACGGTCCTAACAAAACTTGTTTCGTCGAATTCTGAGACAGTTAGAAAAATGGCCATTTTCCAGTCGATTAAAATCAACTGAAATGGTCAAAACACGTTTTCCTTTGCCACTCTAACATATTGCTTCGAAAAATTATGAAATTTGGAATCTAGCAAAAACTTGACATCACGGTTCCAACAAAAGTGGTTTCGTCGAAATCCGAGGTCGTTTGCAAAATTCTTATTTTTAAGGGCCTGAATTCCATAGCGACTATTCAGAATTTTCAACTGGACATATCTTTTGATTCCCGCTATGAAATTTTGATCTTTCGGATTCGTTGGAAAGGTATCATCAATTAGATCCTAATGTTTTTGGTTTCACTAAAATCCGGATTGTTTTGCACCCGGTACATTCAATTGAAGTTTTAAATCGAATTATCGAACTACCACGCCATTTTCAATTCTATTTATAATTTTATATAAATATTTATATTCTAACGATGACGTATATAATATAAACGTCGAATTCCATTCAAAATAAATTTCACGTCGATATTATTTAAAATAATTCATTTTAAATGTTCAAAATTCGCTAAAATTTCCAAAATAAAAATATTAAACTGGCCCAGATTTTCCGGGTTATTACACGTTGCGTTCTTCTTCTTCTATTCTAAGTTTCTATCTTATCTTTCCTCATCCTCTAATTTCTTTCATTAACCATCTGGTACTTTCGACTCTTGATGTTCGATATGTGTTGTATATCAGATAATCAAGGTCTCAAATTTCTGGGTCAATACAGTTGGTATCAGAGCTTAAGTTAAGAGAATTACCTTGGCTCTGTGGCGTGAGTCGTTAGAGATAGGGTTAGTAACACCCTAAATTGAGTTTGAGTGTATATATACGAGTGCGTATTTGTAATTTGATATAAAGTGGTTTTATACTATGGAGATTCATAGGTTGGGTTGTTTATGGGTTCTGGTCGATCAGTTTGATCCACTGTATCGGTAGGAGTTTATAAACACTCGAATATGATGGGTCGACATGATATGTTTTGAAAAGAGGGTAAATTAAATTAAATTTACCCAAGGTATATCTTGATATAGAGAAGATATATATATCATAATTATATTATATTTGATATATTGGTTGTTATTATAATCAAGTAAGATTATAAATTAAATGGTTATGTAAATAACCAATCAGAATTCATATAAGTGAAATACGTGAAATCAGATGAGTTGAATCTGAAATTTTAAACCAGAAATTGAGTTAAAACTCTGGAGAATTGGATAAGTGTTTGTAAATGGATTTGGATTAAAAATAAGGAATATTTAAGATCTTGGGAGATTTTAAATTCTTTTACAAGCAGTGTGAATTATATTTTGAAATGAATTTCAAGGTGGAAATGCTTAGAAATGGTTTTATAGTATTGAACTCACTTTGATCGCTGGTAAATAGATTCCGATGATGACAGCTGCATCATCAGTATTCATTTTCGAGTTGTAAGTGACGAATTACTACCAGACATATTGTTTTGAATTTGTTTTAGGAAAGACAAGTTGTGTTGAATTTCAAAATGGGATTTATAATATAGAATTTTAATAGAATTCGAATATATAGAATTTGAATATATAGAATTTGAATATAGAAACTCAAATGTGATTTATAATATAGAATTTGAATAGTGAGACGACCCCAAACCCCGTACTCACGGCGGCAAGGGTAATTCGTGGAATATAACACAGAAACAGATAACAGCAGAACAGAATTAAATAAATACACCAGATAATGAACAATAGAATACACTGGATAAAAGTAATCATCAGAGTTACACAGTATATAGGATCTTACTTAGTACAAATACAGTTCAACTATACATATATGTCTACAGCGGAAAACAAACATAATGTACAATAGGAGCTGAACAACATAAAAAGAGATAAATAATAGAATCCATCTTTAGCTCCAGCTATCCAGAAAGAACCAGCTAAACCTGAATACAAGGTTGCCCGTGTAGAAAAAGGGGCACCCAAGTTTGGAAGTGAAACAAACTACGAGTCAGCCATGGGACTGGTATGAGAAATCTATTCAACACATTTATAATATGGCTAATCACAGGACCACGCCACTTTCATGGAACCGGTTTACTCCATTGGATTGCCAGTGCTTTAAAACAAATCTTTCTTTTAAACATCGCTATTCTTTTTATAAAAATGAAGCCATTATAAGACTCAGTTCCCATCACACAATGCAACGCAAACTGGAGGATAGAGTTTTACCTTTTAATGGCCAAAATATGATTAATATGAATAAAACAAAAGCATTTGATATTATGACTAGTGTTTATATGTTTCAAAAACAATTTCAATCATAACTATCAATCATAGACGACATGGGTAACATATATCATGTCGCCATATATATTTACAATCAAAACCGCACGATGTCGTATTTGGAATTTGGATTTCCATCATAAACCAAGGCAAAAGATAGTCCTAACCGAATTCGAGACTGCCTAGCCCGAGTCTTAGGCAAGCGCGCAGGCAAGCCTTGGATCGTCAGGGCCGGTCCACAGATGTGGATTATTATGCCTGAACACTACGTCTCTCCGCCCTTTGGGGCGTAAACGAGCCAACGAATGACTCCATCTGACCCGGATCGTCCGATCAAACCGAGGCGCCTCGCAACAGCAACAACCACACAGGTGAAAAGTATATAAATGTCAGGGCTGGTAGGTCACTGACACCATCCTAGCTAGGAAGAAACGCAGGCCCTCCCTGATGTCCTCTCCCGTTTCTGGTTCATACCAGGGTGTGAGGCTCGCAATTTTACGTTATACACAAAGCTACGCCACACCGACGATTCTTTGATCATTACCACAAGACTTTGCTTTTCAACAGAAGCCCTGATCACTGCAGCTTAGCATGCCACACAGGCAATTCATGCCATGCGACTGATGTCCATCGATATACAACCTCTGAGCTCGTGCGTTTCAGAGAAGGGCGTTAAGCAAAATAATAAATTCTCCGCCGCCAAACAGATGTATATTTAATAGAGATCAATCAACACAGAATAAAATCCAATGTCAGACACACAGTCCATTTACAAGTCCGTTCTGGGTCTGAACGGAACCGGAGGCACTAAATACCTTGCAAATCCATCGATCACCACGTACGTCTGGACGATCACCACTCATTATCCATATTTCGGGATGCCTCCCAATCAGGACCTCGGTTACCATCCAAACGAGGTGAAGATCTCCGGTCTTCGACCACTGTCTTCATCTTCGACTTTCAATCGTCGGTCAATTATTTGAAATGAGAATTAACTCAGCCTTTTCAAATAATTCACGTATATTTAGAATTTCAAATCAATTTATTTCAATGGTTAAATCATTCGACAACACCAATTTTGTTCTTAAATGTAATTTTCACACCAAACACATTCAACCATCAAATACTACATAAATCGAGAAAATTCAGTTTATTTCCCTTCCATATCGTTTATGATATTCTATAACGATTTCTCGCTATTTTTATTTATTTTTAAAAAAGCCAATTTATTCAAAACGACGCTTCGGGCCATAACGCGGCCGTGGCTCTGTTTTTCTTCAGATTTGATTTACACACATCTGAGAATCTAACCATTGGATCTTCACAAAATTTACATCATCAGAAAGGTCTTTTCAAAAAGAATCCAACGGTTCCAGTTTCGGGAAAATCCGACGGTCGGATCTCCCGGTACAATTGTTTGAAGTTTCGATTTCAAAATATGAACTGCAGCGTCGTTATTCGATGAAATATAATTATATATATATATATATATATATATATATATATAATCGCTTCTGGCGTTGTTTTTCTTACAATTTGAATTAAACATTCCAGACAATCCAACCGTTGGATTTTTAAAAAGTTGGTGACGTTGGAAAGATTTTTCCAAAGGGAACCCAACGGTTGTGATTTCAAGAAAATCCGATGGTCGGATCTCCCGGTATAATCGTTTGAAATCACGGTTTCAAAATGCGAACTACACGGCCGCGTTTCGTTTTAATTTTATTTATATTTATATATTTATATAAATATAGTTCATTCACAAATTCCTATATCGTTTTCATTTCAAATATTTCACTAACGCCTTTAAATTTTGGAAAAATTCGCCATAACCTCCTTTGTACGGGAGGGGCTGGGAAAATTCCCAAATAGCCACACGGGCGTCTCATGTCGAAAAGAAAAAGAAAAAGCCAAGCGGCTATCCAATAGGCTCATAAAATCATCACCCAAACAAAACAGTAAATGTGTACCTATTTGTCGGGCACAAAATTTTATTCCTCTTCTCTAGCCCCTTTACTATAACCTGTTCAATAAATATGCATGTGCATATATACAGTTCTTATCATTTATCATTTTCCGTTCAACTTCATATTTGATTCCATTTGGTTCAAAAACACCATTCATTCTAATGTTGTATGCATAGGCAAAAATCATATCATTAGCTAATTAATGAATAGTTCAACTCATGCATATTTATTTGAACGAGTGGCTATTTTTAACACTTCGCATTTTAACAATTCATATATATAATAAAAATGTGATTTTTATGGTAAAACAATTCATTTCAAAACACTATTATTTTATATAGTTTATATAGGTAATAAAAATAGAATTTTTCTTATAAAACAATTTCTTTTTAAAACGAGATTATTTTACATAGTCCATATAGTTGATAAAAAAGGTGATTTTTATTATAAAGCAATTTATTTCAAAACACTATTATTTCATATAGTTAATATAGGTGATAAAAATAGGATTTTTATTGTAAAACAATTTATTTCAAAAAAGGATTATTTTACATAGTTCATATAGATGATAAAAATAGGATTTTTATTGTAAAACAATTTATTTCAAAACAGGAATACCATTCAACACATGAATTTCTAATCAACGAAAGAATATCGATTCAACACATGAAGGTTTTCTATTCAATGAATAAATATAGTTTCAGCAAATGAAAATAATTCAAACACATGAATATTATTCAAAATTTCGGCAGCATAACGGCAGGGTTGTTAAAACCGGGACCGTCCCTAGTACGGCTCCTCGCTCTACCTTAAAACCTTGCGGTTTTTGACAATGGGAATCATGCATCTAGTTCTCATGCAGGCGGCATGTATATATTTATTTCATTTCCACAAACTAATCCTATGTGGTTTCAACCAAATATTTCTCAACCACAAATGGGTATTTTTCAACCACAATCAATCAATGCCAACCACAAACAATCCCAAACAACCATTCGCTATCAATCAATTTTCACACCAATCACAATCAATAAATATCGTCCATGGTTTGTGGACGAGGGGCGTATATATATATATATATATATATATATATATATATATATATAGCAATTCACTTCTATTTCAACACATATATAATTTTTACAACGCATATATAACTTATACATCGAACGTACAACTTATACAACGCTTATACATGAGGCGTACAACGCTTATATAACTCATACATCGACCATATAATTTATACATCGTCGTTTTCCATATCGTTTATAAATTAGAAATCTCACATTGGGTTCCACTCCACCAAAAATAGCAGGAGGCTCAGAAAAATATGCGGTCTCTTCTAGAATGTAGAAGACGTCCACACGGTCACGATGTGTCCTTTTTCATCGAATTTCGTTAATGAACGAAAAAGATACGATTTTTTTCAAACAATAATGGATTTGTAACGGATTAAAAGTGTCACAAACCTTTTATATATATTCAGCCGTATACTTCAGAAAACCTTCGAAACTAGGTTTTGATTTCCTTCCCAATCCGTTACGCTTCGTCTCGATCAGGTTATACCACTTCGTCGATCTTGGAACGGGCTTCAAACGCCAGGTGGCGGCGCTCCATTCGATGGCGAGATGAACAGTCGGCAGCGGTCTAAAGACCGTGACTTTGAAGAGGTGATTCAGGCGAAGGACGTGACGTTGGTGGGTGATTCGGGTATGGATTTAAAGAGGGGAACAAGAGCTTTCAAATGGTGGTGGTGGCGCTCGATTCGATTGAGGGACGGAGGAGAAAAAGAGGAGAGAAGGTGCTGAGGTTTTCCGCCGTCGGTTTCTGAAGTCGGGGAGAGAGAAGACGCGGGGGGGGGGGGGGGTCTGACGTGGACAAATAAGTCTTTTTTTTATATATAAAGTTTTAAAATCTGAAAATACCCCTTGCCTCCTTCGAATCCCAATGCAAACCCAACGACTGTCGTCCCAAGTGTTTTACCCCCATTCTGAACACAATGGGATATGTTTCGTATGCCCATTCGACTGTTTAAGTCAGTTTTCCTTCAAATTAAAATATAAAATATCGAATATTTAATTTGAACGTACATTTCAATTTGCCAGGGCCACAAACTGATTCGAAAAATTCCAGAAAAATAAATCTAGCTCTGTTTTGACGATACGGTCCCAACAAAACTAGTTTCGTCGAATTCTGAGACCGTTTGCAAAAAGGCACATTTCTGGTCGATCCAATTTAACTATAATTGACCTAAACACATTTTCCTTTGCCACGCTCACATATTAGCTTCAAAAATTATGAAATTTGAAACCTAGCAATAACTTCACATCTCGGATCCAATAAAAGTGGTTTCGTCGAATTCCGAGGTCGTATGAAAAATGGCCAATTTCACGGGCTATATAAATTCCATAGCGACCTTTCTGAAAATTCATTCGGCCATAACTTTTTCTTTCCGCAATGAAAATTCGATTTTTCAGATTCGCTAGAAAGGTATTCACTAACAGATTTAAATATTTTTGGTTTCACTAAAATCCGTTTTGTTTTGCACCCGGTACAGTCCGACAAAGTTTGAATTCAATTTTTAAACTGCAGCGCCTTTTCAAGCCTTGTTTATAATTATAATTAATTATATTCATTTTCAATTGTCGATTCAAACTCAGTTTTCATTTCTATTATTTAAAATATTTATTTTAAATATTTAAAATCAATTATTTTATCCAATTTAAAAATTTTAAATTGGTTCAGATTTTCTGGGTCGTTACAATCTCCCCCACTTAAAACTTTTCGTCCGCGAAAAGGAACAAAGTCGAAAGTGGTTTGATTAATCAACTCTATGTTCGATCTGGCTTCAATTCTCCAACTTTTCAGTTTCTGAGAAATTTCAAATTCTTCAAAAATTTGGCTAACACCCGGAATTTTGGAAAAATTTCGCCATAACCTCCTTTGTATGGAGGGAGGTTTGGAAATTTATTGGGCCGTATTTGGTACCCAATAAATCCTAATAAGCATACACATATTTATAGTGATATATTCTAGTGTTTACAGGGGAGCATGTACTGATAATAACTTCAGAGAATAAATTCTCGTCACCCTGCCCTGTGTGGGAAATAAATAGTCCATGTGCCGTATCTAATAACTAGAGAGACGTGGTTATTGTCAACTCCAGACCCGTGTGGGGTTTTTATTAATCTGGTTATTTAATCGTTACAATTAAAATAGTCCATATCAGTCATCAGTTCAACCTATAAAATATAGTCATCGTCATACAAGCCTCTCGCTCGTATGGTAAATCTTCCACCTCATCACACAAGCCCCAAATGCTTATGTGGTATATGATCAAGTATGCCTATATTCTGAAGTATGCCATGTAATGTAGTTCAAAATTAATTGTTACTATCCTATGGCGACGTTTATTATTTCACACAGAAAAACCAGCACTCCGCATCCAATGGCATTCACAGGAGTTGATATAATAATATTTCGCATCCAACTCATTAAGGTTTACCTATTTGTCGGGCACGCAAATAAAATCTTTACTCAACAGCTATCCATTTTCCTGTTCAAACATATATAATGCACAAGTATATATATTTCCATCTATCTTTAAATCAGTTCAATGTGTGATATAATCGAATAAATTACAACATTATTCTATTGTTGATTCAATTAACTACCGTTTCAATAATTTTAATTAATCAAATTTACTAACACACAACACAACCAACAAGTAATTTGTTTTTAACTTTTCAAAACCATTTAAATTAATTCCTATTCTCCTTTTAAAATCATTCAGACTATAGAGTTAAAAGTGCACATCCATGGAAAGAAAATAACAATAGAAAAATGGTGATGTAAAGTATGGTAAATATACCTTGCACCGGAGTCAATCAGAGATATCCACTCGGCATCTAGGATAAGCTTTCTGAATGCTCTCCTCAGTTTCCCAAGTACAATCTCGTGGATCTCCACTCCATTGCACTTTGACTAAGTGAACCTTCTTGTTCCTCAGCTCTTTGGTTTCTTTGCCGATAATCTTTAGTGGCTCTCTTCTCACAGCTAATTCTGGAATAATTTCAATATCTTGTTGAACTGCTTCTTCCACGATCATGTCTGGATCATGAACGTGCTTTCGAAGTTGAGATATATGAATTACATCATGAACTCCAGGCAACAAATCAGGCAGTTTGACCCTATAAGCGAGAGTTCCGATCCGTTCCAGAATAGGAAACGGACCAATGAATTTGGGTGCCAACTTTCCGGTTTTACCGAACTGGATTACTCCTCTCACCGGTGATACTTTCAAATATACATAGTCGCCAACAGCAATGGATATATCTCTTCTTCTCTTATCGGCATAGCTCTTTTGTCGACTTTGAGTGGCCCGTAATCGTTTCCTAATAAAATCGACTTTGTCGGCGCCTTCTCGAATCATGTCTGGCCCTAACACAAGTCTATTTCCAGGTTCGACCCAACAAGCAGGAGATCGACACGGTCTACCATACAATGCTTCGAATGGCGACATTGTCAGACTCGCTTGGTAGTTGTTATTATATGAGAATTCAGCCAAATGCAGATGGTCTTCCCATGATCCACCGAAATCTATAACCCAAGCCCGCAATAGATCTTCTAAAATACGATTCACCCTCTCAGTATGGCCATCTGTCTGAGGATGATAAGCGGTGCTCAAGTTCAACTTCGTTCCCAGTTCAACTTGAAATGCTTCCCATAATTTTCTAGTGAATATTGTATCTCTATCACTGACTATACTGAGCGGCACTCCATGTAGTCTAACTATTTCCCTGAAGTATATCTGCGCCAGACTCTGAGCAGTTCTGTTTGATCTGACAGGTATGAAATGGGCGGTCTTCGTGAAGCGATCTACGATCACCCAAATATTGTCATTCCCTTTTCTGGTTCTGGGCAAACCATCAATGAAATCCATAGAAATATGTTCCCACTTCCAACCAGGAACTTCTAGTGGTTGTAACAATCCAGCCAATTTCTGTTGGTCGCTTTTGACTAGTTGGCAAGTAGGGCATCGGCTAACATATAGAGAAATGTCCCTTTTCATCGACTTCCACCAGAAAGTGCGTTTAATATCATTGTACATTTTGCTTACTCCGGGATGGATACTAAGTTTTGACTTATGGCATTCATCCAGTAATTCCTTTCGAAGCTCAGGAATGTTAGTGACACAGATTCGACCTTTGGGCCTTAGAACCTCATCATTATCAACTTGAAAACTCAAGGGTTCGCCTTTCTGAATTATCCCTCTGATCTTTTGAATGAAGTGATCATCCTTTTGAAGAGCAGATATTTTATCTAGCAATGAAGTCATGATAATAAAACTGGCGATCGTTACATTCTTTAGGCTCAACGCATCGGCCACGACATTGGCTTTCCCTGGAGTGTATATAATTTCAAAGTCATATGCTGCAAGAAACTCCAGCCAACGTTGCTGCCTCAGATTCAGGTCCTTCTGAGTGAACATATACTTTAGCGACTGGTGATCTGTAAACAGTTCAAATCTCTCACCCAGAAGATAGTGTCTTCAGATTTTCAAAGCGAACACAATAGCCAATAACTCAAGATCATGAGTTACGTAGTTCTTCTCGTGTGGATTCAACTGACGGCTAGCATAAGCAATCACTTGACCCCTTTGCATTAACACTGCGCCAAGGCCTTCTCTAGAAGCATCAGTCCAGACTTTTAAATCTTGGTTGCCATCGATGATGGTTAACACTGGAGCTGTCGTTAGTCTCAGCTTTAGCTCTTCAAAAGCCTCTTCACTCTCTAGAGTCCATTTGAATTTAGAGTGCTTCTTCGTAAGCTTCGTTAAATGGCCAGATATCTTCGAAAAGTTTTTAACGAACTTCCGGTAATAGCTAGCCAATCCGAGAAAACTGCGGACTTCAGTGGGGGTACTGGGTTGTTTCCAATTTTGAATAGTTGTGATTTTGCTTGGATCCACAGCAATTCCTTCTTTTGATAGGACATGGCCCAGAAATTTTACTTCATCTTGCCAGAATATACATTTGGAAAACTTTGCTTTCAACACATTCCTTCTAAGGATTTCCAAAACCTGTTCCAAATGCTTTTCATGTTCGGCCTTTGATTTAGGGAAGATTAGAATATCGTCAATAAAAACCAGAACAAATCTATTCAAAACCCCTCTGAACACTCTATTCATCAGATCGATGAAGTAAGCAGGAGCGTTTCATAAGCCAAACGACATTACTAACCACTCGTAAAATAGGTCGGGACCTATGAATGCTATCATTGGAACACACTCTTCGGCAATTCGAAGTTGATGGAAACCTGTAGCTAGGTCCATTCGTGAAAATACTTGTGCGCCATTTAATCGATCCAACAAATCATCAATCCGCGGCAATGGATATTTATTCTTTATGGTCTGTTTGTTTAAATCACGATAATCTACACATAGACATAGAGTACCGTCAGATTTTGGGACAAACACCACTGCTGCACCCCAATTAGAGAAACTAGGCCCGATTAGACCCTTCCATACCAGCTGTCGTGTTTGATTGTCTAATTCCTCCTTCTCTTTCAAGGACATTCTTCGAATAGCGTAAACTACCGGCCTTGCATTCGGAATTAAAGCAATTTTGAAATCTATTTCTCTCTGCGGAGGTAAGCGAACAACTTCTTCGAACACATCCGCATAGTCCTTGACGATAGGGATATCTTTGATGAGATCTAGAATATTCTCTGTAACTTCAGGGATATTTTCCATTTGAGCTGGAGAAACATTCAAAGCTGCCCAGAAGTCTTTTCTATTAGATTTCTGACCTTCACACAGTATGGTTATATAACTCCCTGATTTAATCTTAGCTCTAACAACCCTCTCGGCGCATCTAACCTCTGCTTCATATTTGGTTAGCCAATCCAATCCTAGAATAAGATCGAATTCATCAAAATTCATAACGACAGAGATAGTAGGGAATTTATATCAGGAAAAGGAGACAGGTACTACACAAATCCAACTGAGATTGATAGAACCCCCGACCGGATTCTGGACAGTCATTGGTTCCTTGAGCTTCCTCAAATTCACATCCAGTTTCCTAGCTGCACTCTTGGCAATAAAGCTTCGTGACGCACCTGTGTCAAACAATACTTTGACTGGAATGTTTTTGACAGTAAGCGTTCCTTCTAAAACATCAGCCCTTTCCTGAGCAGGCGAAGATGCAGGCACTTCAGCCACTTCATTTACCTTAGCCTCTATGGTCTTTTTTAACAGCCAGCAACCTCGCATTATATGACCGGCCTGATGACAAAGATTGCACTCCCGAATCACAGGAAACTTGCCCTTGGATTTAGACCCACCCTCCTTTCGCTTCTTTGAGGTTTTACACTTCCTAGTACGATGCCCCTGTTTATTACAGTTAGAGCATATGGCAGTCTTTGCCGATTCCTTTTCAGATTTAGCCCTTTTCCTCTTGGCACTGGGCTTCTTACTGACATCAGGCTTTGTACTTGCCTCAGGACGATCAGTTTCAGACTCAATTTTATTGCTAGAGTTGACTTCCTCTTCGTACTATAACATACCTTTCTTGTCTAGATCTTCGTACTGGTAAGCCATGTATATCATTTCAGAGAAGGGGAGCTTCACGTTCCTCATTACACTGTTCTGATATTTTCTTTGAAGCCCGTTGATAAATCTAATATTCTTCCGGATTTTCAATTAGATGAGGGGCAAAGTGAGAAATTTCGTTGAATTTCTTATGATATTCTGGGATGGTCATATCACCTTGTATTAGATAAGAAAATTCATCACATTATCGCTCCGTCGCTTCTGGAGGAGTAAACCTTTCTAGAAAAATCACTTTGAATCTATTCCAGGTGATATCACCTTCTGAATTATCCTTAATAACTGAATCCCAGCAGAAAAAAGCTTCGTCTTTGAGCGCCCAGGAGGCCAGTAATCTTTTTTGGTCCACCCTCAGCTTTAATCCTTCAAAGATTTTCTCAGTCGAACGAATCTAGGCTTGTGTCTTCATAATAGACTCTTCGCCCGCGAACAACTTCCCACCCAGATTTCTGTATTTCATATATAGGGCTTCGATATCCGGGTCAGTGTCACTTCTTCTGTTTATGGCACTCATTTCTTAGTTCCTCTGCAAATTGCAGATCAAGTGTCAGGTCAACAGAAAAGATATTTCAAAACACAGAGACAAATACTTAAATTTAGATGCGTCTATCTAGATGTTATTTCCTTCTGCTACTCATACTAGGATATTACTGATCCTATCTGTAATGAGATACCAGTCCTAGAACACTACTGGTTCTATTTTCGATGAGTTCGTTAATATGTTATATTCCAGAACTAAGATTAACCAAAGCTCTGATACCAAATGAGACGACCCCAAACCCCGTACTCACGGCGGCAAGGGTAATCCGTGGAATATAACACAGAAACAGATAACAGCAGAACAAAATTAAATAAATACACCAGATAATGAACAATAGAATATACTGGATAAAAGTAATCATCAGAGTTACACAGTATATAGGATCTTACTTAGTACAAATACAGTTCAACTATACATATATGTCTACAGCGGAAAACAAACATAATGTACAATAGGAGCTGAACAGCATAAAAAGAGATAAATAATAGAATCCATCTTCAGCTCCAGCTATCCAGAAAGAACCAGCTAAACCTGAATACAAGGATGCCCATGTAGAAAAAGGGGCACCCGAGTTTGGAAGTGAAACAAACTACGAGTCATTCATGGGACTGGTATGAGAAATCTATTCAACACATTTATAATATGGCTAATCACAGGACCACGCCACTTTCGTAGAACGGGTTTACTCCATTGGATTGCCAGTGCTTTAAAACAAATCTTTCTTTTAAACATCGCTAAGCTTTTTATAAAAATGAATCCATTATAAGACTCAGTTCCCATCACACAATGCAACGCAAACCGGAGGATAGAGTTTTACCTTATAATGGCCAAAATATGATTGATACGAATAAAACAAAAGCATTTGATGTTATGACTAGTGTTTATATGTTTCAAAAACAATTTCTATCATAACTATCAATCATAGATGGCATGGGTACCATATATCATGTCGCCATATATATTTACAATCAAAACCGCACGATGTCGTATTTGGAATTTGGATTTCCATCATAAACCAAGGCAAAAGATAGTCCTAACCGAATTCGAGACTGCCTAGCCCGAGACTCAGGCAAGCGCGTAGGCAAGCTTTGGATCGTCAAGGCCGGTCCATAGATGTGGATTATTATGCCTGAACAATACGTCTCTCCGCTCTTTGGGGCGTAATCGAGCCAACGAATGACTCCATTGGACCCGGATCGTCCGATCAAACCGAGGCGCCTCGCAACAGCAACAACCACACAGGTGAAAAGTATATAAATGTCAGGGCTGGTAGGTCACTGACACCAACCTAGCTAGGAAGAAACGCAGGCCCTCCCTGATGTCCTCTCCCGTTTCTGGTTCATACCGGGGTGTGAGGCTCGCGTTTTTACGTTATACACAAAGCTACGCCACACCGGCGGTGCTTTGATCATCACCACAAGACTTTGCTTTTCAACAGAAGCCCTGATCACTGCAGCTTAGCGTGCCACACAGGCAATTCATGCCATGCGACTGATGTCCATCGATATACAACCTATGAGCTCGTGCATTTCAGAGAAGGGCGTTAAGCAAAAGAATAAATTCTTGCCGCCAAACAGATGTATATTTAATAGAGATCAATCAACACAGAATAAAATCCAATGTCAGACACGCAGTCCATTTACAAGTCCGTTCTGGGTCTGAACGGAACTGGAGGCTCTAAATACCTCGCAAACCAATCGATCACCACGTACGTCTGGACGATCACCACTCATTATCCATATTTCGGGATGCCTCCCAATTAGGACCTCGGTTACCATCCAAACGAGGTGAAGATCTCCGGTCTTCGACCACCATCTTCATCTTCGACTTTCAATCGTCGGTCAATTATTTGAAATGAGAATTAACTCGGCCTTTTCAAATAATTCACGTATATTTAGAATTTCAAATCAATTTATTTCAATGGTTAAATCATTCGACAACACCAATTTTGTTCTTTAATGTAATTTTCACACCAAACACATTCAACCATCAAATACTACATAAATTGAGCAAATTCAGTTTATTTCCCTTCCATATCGTTTATGATATTTTATAACGATTTATTGCTATTTTTATTTATTTTTAAAATAGCCAATTTATTCAAAACGACGCTTCGGGCCATAACGCGGCCGTGGCGCTGTTTTTCTTCAGATTTGATTTACACACATCTGAGAATCTAACTGTTGGATCTTCACAAAATTTACATCATTAGAAAGGTCTTTTCAAAACGAATTCAACAGTTCTACTTTCGGGAAAATCCGACGGTCGGATCTCCCGGTACAATCGTTTGAAGTTTCGATTTCAAAATACGAACTGCAGCGTCGTTATTCGATTAAGTATAATTATATTTATATATATATATAAATATAATCGATTCTGGCGCAGTTTTTCTTCAGAATTGAATTAAACATTCCAGACAATCCAACCGTTGGATTTTTACAAAGTTGGTGCCGTTGGAAAGATTTTTCCAAAGCGAACCCAACGGTTGCGATTTCAGGAAAATCCGATGGTCGGATCTCCCGGTATAATCGTTTGAAATCACGGTATCAAAATGCGAACTGCACGGCCACGTTTCGTTTTAATTTTATTTATATTTATATATTTATATAAATATAGTTCATTCACAAATTCCTATATCGTTTTCATTTCAAATATTTCACTAACGCCTTTAAATTTTGGAAAAATTCGCCATAACCTCCTTTGTACGGGAGGGGCTGGGAAAATTCCCAAATAGCCACACGGGCGTCTCATGTCGAAAAGAAAAAGAAAAAGCCAAGCGGCTAGCCAACAGGCTCATAAAATCATCACCCAAACAAAACAGTAAATGTGTACCTATTTGTCGGGCACAAAATTTTATTCCTCTTCTCTACCCCCTTTGCTATAACCTGTTCAATAAATATGCATGTGCATATATACAGTTCTTATCATTTATCATTTTCCGTTCAACTTCATATTTGATTCTATTTGGTTCAAAAACACCATTCATTCTAATGTTGTATGCATAGGCAAAAATCATATCATTAGCTAATTAATGAATATTTCAACTCATGCATATTTATTTGAACGAGTGGCTATTTTTAACACTTCGCATTTTAACAATTCATGTATATAATAAAAATGTGATTTTTATGGTAAAACAATTCATTTCAAAACACTATTATTTTATATAGTTTATATAGGTAATAAAAATAGGATTTTTCTTATAAAACAATTTCTTTTTAAAACGAGATTATTTTACATAGTCCATATAGTTGATAAAAAAGGTGATTTTTATTATAAAACAATTTATTTCAAAACACTATTATTTTATATAGTTCATATAGGTGATAAAAATAGGATTTTTATTGTAAAACAATTTATTTCAAAACATGATTATTTTACATAGTTCATATAGATGATAAAAATAGGATTTTTATTGTAAAACAATTTATTTCAAAACAGGAATACCATTCAACACATGAATTTCTAATCAACGAATGAATATCGATTCAACACATGAAGGTTTTCTATTCAATGAATAAATATAGTTTCAGCAAATGAAAATAATTCAAACACATGAATATTATTCAAAATTTCGGCAGCATAACGGCAGGGTAGTTAAAACCGGGACCGTCCCTAGTACGGCTCCTCGCTCTACCCTAAAATCTCGCGGTTTATGACAATGGGAATCATGCATCTAGTTCGCATGCAGGCGACATGTATATATTTATTTCATTTCCAAAAACTAATCCTATGTGGTTTCAACCAAATATTTCTCAACCACAAATGGGTATTTTTCAACCACAATCAATCAATACCAACCACAAACAGTCCCAAACAACCATTCGCTATCAATCAATTTTCACACCAATCACAATCAATAAATATCGTCCATGGTTTGTGGACGAGAGGCGTATATATATATGTATATATATATATATATAGCAATTCACTTCTATTTCAACACATATATAATTTTTACAATGCATATATAACTTATACATCGAACGTACAACTTATACAACGCTTATACATGAGGCGTACAACGCTTATATAACTCATACATCGACCATATAATTTATACATCGTCGTTTTCCATATCGTTTATAAATTAGAAATCTCACATTGGGTTCCACTCCACCAAAAATAGCAGGAGGCTCAGAAAAATATGCTGTCTCTTCTAGAATGTAGAAGACGTCCACACGGTCACGATGTGTCTTGTTTCATCGAATTTCGTTAACGAACGAAAAAGATACGATTTTTTTTTTCAAACAATAATGGATTTGTAACGGATTAAAAGTGTCGCAAACCTTTTATATATATTCAGCTGTATACTTCAGAAAACCTTCGAAACTAGGTTTCAATTTCCTTCCCAATCCGTTGCGCTTCGTACCGATCAGGTTATACCACTTCGTCAAGCTTGGAACGGGCTTCAAACGCCAGGTGGCGGCGCTCCATTCGATGGCGAGATGAACAGCCGTCGGCAGTCTAAAGACTGTGACTTTGAAGAGGTGATTCAGGCGAAGGACGTGACGATGGTGGGTGGTTCGGGTATGGATTTAAAGAGGGGACCAAGAGCTTTGAAATGCTGGTGTGGCGCTCGATTCGATTGAGGGACGGAGGAGAAAAAGAGGAGAGAAGGTGCTGAGGTTTTCCGCCGTCGGTTTCTGAAGTCGGGGAGAGAGAAGACGGGGGGGAGGGGGGTCTGACGTGGACAAATAGGTTTTTTATTTATTTATAAAGTTTTAAAATCCGAAAATACCCCCTGCCTCCTGGGAATCCCAATCCAAACCCAACGATTGTCGTCCCTAGCGTTTTATCCCCATTCCGAACACAATGAGATATGTTTCGTAGGCCCATTCGACTGTTTCAGTCAGTTTTCCTTCAAATCAAAATATAAAATATTCAATATTTAATTTGAACGTACATTTCAATTTTCCAGGGCCACAAACTGATTCGAAAAATTCCAGAAAAATAAATCTAGCTATGTTTTGACGATACAATCCCAACAAAACTAGTTTCGTCGAATTCTGAGACCGTTTGCAAAAAGGCCCATTTCTGGTCGATCCAATTTAACTATAATTGACCAAAACACGTTTTCCTTTGCCACGCTCACATATTAGCTTCAAAAATTATGAAATTTGAAACCTAGCAATAACTTCACATCCCGGATCCAACAAAAGTGGTTTCGTCGAATTCCGAGGTCGTATGCAAAATGGCCAATTTCAAGGGCTATATAAATTCCATAGCGACCTTTCTGAAAATTCATTCGGCCATAACTTTTGCTTTCCGCTATGAAAATTTGATTTTTCAGATTCGTTAGAAGGTTATTCACTAACAGATTTAAATATTTTTGGTTTCACTAAAATCCGTTTTGTTTTGCACCCGGTACAGTCCGACAAAGTTTGAATTCAATTTTTGAAACTGCAGCGCCTTTTCAAGCCTTGTTTATAATTATAATTAATTATATTCATTTTCAATTGTCGATTCAAACTCAGTTTTCATTGCTATTATTTAAAATAGTTATTTTAAATACTTAAAATCAATTATTTTAGCCAATTTAAAAAATTTAAATTGGTTCAGATTTTCTGGGTCGTTACAAATAGAATTTGATATATAGAATTTGAATAATAGAATTTGATATATAGATTCGAATAATAGAAGTGATATAAAATTCAAATAGAAATTGAATAGAATTAACTAAGTCGAAGACGAATTAGTTAATCGAGTTTTGAATTTGAAGTTGAACATTGAAAGGTGAATTGGATTTGTAAATGGATATTCAAAATCGAATATAGAACTTAAATTTGAAATTTGGATTCAAATTAGTTATTAAGCAAGTTAAAATATATTTGAACATGTTATGTTCAAATATAAAAGTGAAATAGACTAAAGAGTTAATTAACAAATTAATTAACGAATTGAGTTAAAACGATCAGGTATAGTTAAAATAGATTGGGCAGGTATAAATATACATGAGAAAGGTATTGATAAGGTATGAAGGTACATAAATAGAATGCTCAATGAAAAGGTATGTATTTAATTCATATATGAGATTTTATGCGCCATATCGGCTAGCCGCTTGGCTTTTTCTTTTTCTTTTGGATTGGTAAGGGCCATGGGAGGCTATTTGAAATATCCCAATGCTCCTAATACAAAGGAGGTTATGGCGAATTTTTCTGGGAATTTAAGGAGTTAGAATATTTTTAAGATAATTTGATAGTTAGAAATCAACGTATATATATATATATAAGTCGATAAGGAAATGAACTTAGAAATAGAAGAGTAAAATCAAAAAGTAAGACTAAGAATAAAATCTAGTAAGAATAGAAAAAGGAAGCATATACGTGTTTAAAAGTGAATAAGAATTTGTATGGTATTGATTATTCGAGTAAGTAGTCATATCTGTTTTGACATTATAAATGTTATTCAGTCAAGGTCTGAGAGGTAGTTATACCCCAACTTGATTGATTTCATTATTAACAAATAAATAGTAAGATTTCAGGCTCAAAGATCAATGTTGAATAAGAGTTAGTTGAATATAGTATTTGGGTCGTCGTAACGATGTTTTACACAACATCCGTTTTAACCCAAATAAGTGTAAGCTTGGAAATATAACAAAGAATATTTCCTAAGTATAGAAATAATTGTGATCGGAAAAGAGATAAGTAATTGGAATATTTTCCAATTATAAATAGCATATATTTTCTAAAGTTTAGAAATTGAAGGAAGGCGACATTCGGAAATGTTTTCCAAATAACATAAAAGGCCAATATGGTTATTGAAAATATTAGTTTAACAAATATTGATAAAGAAACAGAGAAGTGATTTAACTAATGGAATATTAATTAAGGGCTCAGTGACATGTTCAAAAGGAAAATTTGATTTTTGAAAAGAGTAAACTATTTAAAAACTCCCAGGGAAAGAATTTTTCAATTAAAAACAAATTTAATAGAAATTTGTGAAAGCAAAATTGAATTAAAGTAAAGCCAGTAAAGTGGTAACTAAGGTTGAATTAGAATGATATTAAGACAAATTGGATTGTGAGATTCAAAATTGAAGTGTAATGGGAAAATCAAGTTAAGAGTTGGGAATCGAGAAGAAACTCGAGTTAAAATGATATTTGGCTCGGATATAAGCGAATGGTGGTGTTGTAGATAAAAGCAAATTGGAATTTGATTGGGATAATATTGGTATATGCTGAGTTGATAGCATATGGAAGTGATAGAGTTGATATGCCGACAAAAGGTACAAGTTTATATTTCTATTGGATATAAGATTTACGAGCCGAATTGGCAAGCCGCTTGGCTGTTTGATTTTCTTTTGGGTTGGAGATGCCCAGAGAGGCAAGTTGGAGTTTGAACTATTCACCAGTACAAAGGAGATGCTGGCGAAATTTTTCAAAAAGTTAAGGTGTTAGAAAATTTTCAGGATTTTTGAAAATTTTCGTTGATAAGAATTAATTAATAATTTAATTGAAATTAAATTGGTTCAGTTAAAACTGAAGTTAAGAAGTGAACAAATATGTTCTAACCAGTAGATAGGGTTGAAGCGACCCGAACTTCCCCAGTCTCCGAAGGGATGAGAAAGAACGAATTACTGTGAGGACAAGACAAATCAGAACGCAGATGAAAGAACATTTCATTGTTATTACAACAATTCCATCAGAATACAAGAATATACAGAGTATAAATGAATATTACACAGAAATATCAGAGATTTAAATTACATTTAAATACATCACAACAGAAAATAATACAATACACAACTAGAAGTAATACACGGATACAAAGCTTTCCGAGTATTGTTCCAGCTGTAAACCAGGATCCTGTGAATATAAATCTGCAAAAGCAAAACTACTAGCTTCCCGTGTCGAAAATAAGGGCACCCAGAGTTTAGGTTAAAACAATAAACTCCAGGTCAGTCATGGGACTGGTGTGAGAACTAAAACAGTTGTAAATCTTTATTTTAAAGTTAGGTAAATCAAGGGACCACACCGTATAACACGGAACGGGTTTCCTCCCAAGAATACTAGTGCATAAAACAACAGCATAATGCTAAATAAAGAAAAATGAAGCTATTATAAGAACCAGGTCCCATCACACAATGCAATGCAAGCCGGAGGATAGGGTTTTTACCATATAATAGCCAAGAATGCTTGATACGTTTAAAACAAATCATTTGATACTATTATAAGTGCATATTGTATAAAATATCTTCAAATCATAAGTATCAATCATAGACGGCATAAGCGCCCCATCCCACTATGTCGCCATAATAAGCTCTACAAATAAAACCGAAATACACGTATTGGAAATTGGATTTCCATCATGGTGGCTCCTGATTCAAAAGATCGATTGCGTAGTGCAATTCCCCATGGCTTACGTCCCAGCAAGAGAAAACTCCGTCTGCACATCCGCACTTTTGGGACCAGAGTATCACCGCGGCTTACGTCCCAGCGAGAGAAAACAGTGCTTACTCTATCCCTAAGCACTAAGCTCATCTCGGTCGACCGAATCCATGACACCACTAAGGTGCCCATCCACTAAAAAGCATACTGATCAAACCATCAGTTTACCACCATACCGAGGTGTGAGGCTCGCGAATCAACGCTATACACAAAGCCATGCTATATCAAAGTTGCGCTTTGATCATCATCCACCAAACTTTGATTTTCAACAAAAGTCTGGATCACTGCATCTCAGTATGCCACACTATCAATCCATATAGTACCACTGATTTCTGCCAATATATAACCTCTGAGCTCGTATGTCTCAGAGAAGGGTGTTAGGAAAGAGAATAAATTTCCCGCCGCCAAACAGATATATATTTAGCAGAGATCAACGAAAAGGAATACAATGTCAGACACACCATCCATTTACAAGTCCGTTCTAGGTCTGAACGAAACCGGAGGCACTTTCCTCGCATATCCGTCGATCTCCAAGTACATCTGGACGACCACCGATTGATTCCCTCATCTTGGGTGTACATCCCAATCAAGATCATCAGTAATCACCCAAACGATGTGAAGACTTCCGGTCTTCGACCACCGTCATCATCTTCGACTTATCGTCGAATCGGTTATTCAGAATGGGTATAAACCCGGCCTTTCCAAACAACCCGCACATATAGTAAACAAATGTTACCCAAACACAACATACGCCTCATTCCAATTAATCAGTCACTAACCGTAAATTAGCAAGAGAACAATTCCCCAAATATTAACCCCGAAGGCCGAAACCAACATCAGATCAATACCCAGGAAACCATCCTTCTTAGCTAACCTACAGTTAGTTCCTAAATTTCACGTTCTTAGGGAAAGGTTCCCATTAATTTTATCAAAGATAAATTCTTTAAAATTTATTCTTTAATCTTCCTTTGGATATCATTTCAAACCAAATTATGGTTTTCCAAACTAGTCGGGATTAGCGAACCACACCGAAGTAATTATTTGTTTTATTTCCCAATCCCAACCTATTCATCCCATGAAGAAAAACTGGTAATACTCCATATCTAATACCACGGTGTTATCGGTAAAATTAATTTCCATTCCACGTCCAAATCTAATTAAAGATTTAACTATCGCTTTGGAGAAAAACTGGTGATACTCCATTCTCGATCTTTTCAATCTAATTAAAGATTCATTAAAACTCCACTTAGTTGTAATCTTTAACTGGGTTAAAGAATCAGTGTCATTTAAAACACGGTTCGCTATAAACCCAAAACCACATTACATTTCAATCAGACCCTAACCATAAATTAGCAAGTGAGCAATTCCCTAAGTATTAACCCCGAAGGCCGAAACCAACATCAGATCAATACCCTAGGAACCATTCAACTTAACTAATCTCCAGTTAGTTTCTGATTTTCTTAACTCCTTTGGATCTAAGAAAAGTATTATTGAAGATACCGTTCACGAAAACCCAAAATCACATTCTATTAATTATCGGGTTAAAGAACAAGTGTTATTTAAAACACTGTTCACAATAAACCCAAAAATCAATACCAATTCAATTTCAATTAAATATTATTTAATTGGTACACTTCATTAAATCTAAATAAAAGATTTAATCTTTTTCTCAACTGGGCTTAAGAACAGTGTTAATGAAGACACCATTCACGACAAACCCAAATCACATTTGATATTAAATACAAGGCTCTGAATAGAAAATATATCGGCTTATATTCAATATCAAATTCTACGACCAACAAATATCGTATTGGAAATGACGATATAATTATATCTTTCAAATTTCCATAACAATATTTGTATAATCACGAAATCCAACCTCGAAATAATCCAAAGACAGTTTCGATTCAAATCCATCCCAATTCAATTATTGGAAATGCTGGTTACTTTTAAAACCCTTTCAAATCAAATTTATTTCTTTAAAAATAAATAGAATTTTAATTCTAGTTCAAAACTAGTTCATTTCGATAAAATCTATTTTTATCTTTTCAAATATGGAGTTTTTAATCCCAGTTTTTCCCAAATCATTTCTTATGATTTTACACAAATTATTACTATTTTTAATAATTTCATCAAGGCCCGTACAGTCGATTTCCATCAACGGCCATCGAACTGCACTTACAACGACCTTTTCGAAATTTGATTTGGACATAATTCCAAATCCAACCGTTAGATTTCAAATTTCTAATGTTCATTAGAAAGCTGTTTTCGATACGAACCCAATGGTTCCGGTTTTAGGAGAATCCGACGGTCGGATCTCCCGCAATGTCCGTTCGAAGTCAATGGTCGAAATTCACGAACAGCCGCGGCGCGACGCTTTCTATTTAGGCCATTATATTATATATATAATATATACTTCGTCGATTTCCTTTTAAAACGTATTATATAAATCGTTTTTAAATTCGTTTTCGAAACGATTTCAACTTCCTTTTCAAATTCAAATCAAAATTGAATTTTCTCTTTTAATTCGTTTTAAATCCATTTCAATTCAATTCAAATTCGTTTTCTATTCAATTCAATTCAAATTCGTTTTCTATTCAATTCAATTCAAATTCGTTTTCTATTCAATTCGAATTCGTTTTCTATTCAATTCGAATTCGTTTTCTATTCAATTCAATTCAAATTCGTTTTCTATTCGATTCAATTCGAATTCGTTTTCTATTCAATTCAATTCAAATTCGTTTTCTATTCAATTCAATTCGAATTCGTTTTCTATTCAATTCAATTCGAATTCGTTTTCTATTCAATTCAATTCGAATTCGTTTTCTATTCAATTCGAATTCGTTTTCTATTCAATCCAATTCAAATTCGTTTTCTATTCAATTCAATTCGAATTCGTTTTCTATTCAAAATATCAGATTTTGAAATCACTTTCGATGTTCATTATAAATTGGATAAAATCGATACAAATATCGTTCACGTCAAAATGGCGTCAATCTAATCAACACGACTTCATATATTTCTATTTTCAAATATTCTATTTCAAATATTCTATTTCAAACATTTCTATCTCAAATATTTCTTTTTTTCAAATATTTCTATTTCGAATATTTCTATTTCCAATATTGAATGAGGTCTAATCAATTACCATATAATGTTAATTATATGGATTTTCTACAACACATGTATACAATAACAACGATGAATAATCAACCATCATCCAAAGTGCATTCTACACTGTATAAGCATCGAATATAAATATTTAATGCTCATAACAGTCTGTCAATCAATCGATCGACATACAACTAAACAATCGGGATTAGTGTATGTCAAATATCATCCCAATACCCGTGTGGGGTTTCAAACAATCAAACACAGATTTTATTTGTGTAGTTGGGCGATGTGTAAAATTTATCGTCCCAATCAATATCAGTCAAATGTGTGTATATAAACAAATCGTCCGATTTGTTTATTTTTATTTCCTTTCTTATATACGTTAAAAATTCTATTTTTAACTATAAAATATTTTTAACTATATAAATATTTTATTTCATTTCACATCACATCACACAATCAACTACACATCAAAATCAAACAAACAAGCATACAAGCCGTCCATGGTCTGTGGACGACGGGTGTCGGGTGCTACTAAACACCATCTGCATCCTAGTATATATTTTAACTAGAAATAAAATAAAATAAAGGTGAGGAGTTCTCACCAAAGCTATCCCAACTCCACGACACTTCATATATGGAAAATCTTCGTCGTGCTCGCCCTTGTTACTTTCGTCTTCCGTATTCACTACACATATAATAATCACATTTTTATATTCACTTCTTCATTATAAAAATCAAAATTTTATCTTCCTTACCTTATAAAAATCATGTTTTTCTCTCGCCATTCTCTATATAAATATTTTGCCTTTTCAATATTAAATATTGTATTTTTATTATCATAACTATATAAAAATTATATTTTTATATTTCTACTTTAACAAAAATCATATTTTTAATACTCTACCTAAGTAAAAATCATATTTTTATTATGCCACTAGTATGAAAATTATATTTTTAACTTTTCTATATTATAAAAATTATATTTTTAACCTTTCAATAATATAAAATTTCATCTTTATATTTCTAAAAATCTCGTCTTTCTACTTTTAAAGATCTAACTTTTTCTATTTAAAAATCCCATATCTATGTTATTAAAAAGTATAACTTCCTATCTCTAGAAATCTAAAATTTCTATATCTATAAATTCTAAACTTTCATGTAAATGAAAATCAAACTCCATGTTAAATAAAAAAACGAACTTTTTGTTGAATAAACAAACAAGGTAATTATATTTTTAAACTGAAATCAATCAATAAAAATAAAATAACTCACATTTTCAGTTTTGGTGGTAGGAGAAGGCTTTTCCTTTCTTTCTTCTTCTCTCTTTTTTTCTTTTCTTTTTTCCACAAAATCGAATTTTGGTTTGAAGGGGGCTGCGTGTAACAACCCGGAAATCTGGGCCAGTTTAAATTTTTTATTTTGGCAATTTTAGCGAATTTTGAACATTTAAAATGAATTATTTTAAATAAAATCGACGAGAAATTTATTTTGAATATAATTCGAACTTATATATTTATACACGTCGTCGTTAGAATATAAATAATTATTTATATTTATAAAAGGAATTGAAAATGGCGCGGTAGTTCGATAATTCGATTTCAAACTTCAAATGAATGTACCGGGTGCAAAACAACCCGGATTTTAGTGAAACCAAAAACATTAGGATCTATTGGATGATATCTTTCCAATGAATCCGGCAAATCAAAATTTCATAGCGGGAATCAAAAGATATGTCTAGTTGAAAATTCTGAATAGTCGCTATGAAATTCAGACCCTTAAAAATGGAAATTTTGCAAACGACCTCGGATTTCGACAAAACTACTTTTGTTGGATCCGTGATGTAAAGTTATTGCTAGATTCCAAATTTCATAATTTTTCGATTCAATATGTGAGCGTGGCAAAGGAAAACGCGTTTGACCAGTTTCAGTTGATTTTAATCGACTGGAAAATGGCCATTTTTCAAACAGTGTCAGAATTCGACGAAACTAGTTTAATTAGGACCGTATCGTCAATACGAAGCTAGAAAATATTTTTCGGGAATTTTTCTAGTTAGTATGTGACCCCGGTAAACTGAAATGCGCGTTCAAATTCAATATATAGAGTTATATGTTGATTTTAACGGAAACAGATCGAAACGATCAAATCAGCTTACGATACATATCCCATTGTGTTCGGAATGAGGGTGATTAGCTATGGACGATAGGCGGCGGGCCTCGTTTAGAGGTCGTATGTAGAAGCCAACTTTTAGGGAAATAAAATAATTAGAACTCCTCTCTCTCCTCACCCTCTCCTATACCTCTGGCCCCCCTACTCGTTTTCAAATCGACAGAGAATTAAAAAAAAATGGGCCAGAAGCCCTCGATGACGCGCCTCCTTTCCGCCGCCTCTGGGGCGCAGGTCCCCTGACGTCGATGGTGGCGCCCCCTCCCAAGACCTCGCCGTCGATCCCCTTCCCCTCCTCCAGAAATCGCGAGACACCACAGCGCCCCCTAACCCCCTTCCACTTAGGACAGCCACCGACGAAGGAGCTGCAGCCCCCCCTCTTCACCGATCTGCCACCACCCACGAACCCGCGACCCCCTCCTGCTCTTCTCCGCCTAGCGCACCCTCTCCCCCTTGAAAAGCCGCAAAGCCGAACCCTACAGCCCCTCCCAGACCCGTTTGCACCCATCGCGCCCAAGCCAGAAGACCACGACACCCCCTGTCAGGTGTGAACTTTTCCCTCCTTTTTCGAACGCCTATGAGCTCTTTTTATTTATTTATTTTTGTTTATTTAATGTTTAATCAGTTTTATTTTATCTGAAAAAAAGAGAATGATTTTATTATGAATACTATTAGAATAAAAATTAGATTTTTATGATATTAAAAATTAGATTTGTATGTTTTTAAAGTTAAGATTTTTGCAAATAAAAAAGATAAGATTTTTGCAAATAAAAAATAAAAAGATAAGATTTTTAAAATAGAAAGGATAAGATTTTTAAAATAGAAAGGATAAGATTTTTAAAATAGAAAAGATAAAATTTTTAAAATGGAAAAGATTAGATTTTTGAAATGGAAAAGGCGAAATCTTTATATAGAATAGCAAAGTAAAAATTCAATTTTTATATATTGAAGAACAAAGTAAAAATTCGATTTTTATATATTGAAGAACAAAGAAAAATTTCGATTTTTATATATTGAATAGTAAAGTAAAAATTCGATTTTTACATATGTAGAGAGTACGGGCGAAGAAGGTGACAAAAATGCGATAATGATGAAGATTTCTATCAAGGGAGAGTCAAGATGATTGGATAGCTATCGGTGAGAAATTCTCACTCTTCAATTTCTTTTTCTAGTTACATATATACTAGGATGCACACGGTGCTTAGCAGCACCCGACACCCGTCATCCACAGACCATGGATGGCTTGTTTGTTAAATTGTTTGGTTGTGTAGTTGGTTAGATTATTTGGTTTGAATTGAATCGTTTGGTGAAATGAAATTGATTTGATTGATGTGTGAATGGCGTGGGCCTTCACTAGACCGGGGATAAGGCTAGGCCTTTTCCCGTTTCTAGTATCGTGCCGTTATGCCGCCAAAATTTTCTAAAAATATGTTAGAAAAATAAAAATATCATTTTATTGAATAAATGAACCGAATAGAATATTCATAGTTTGAATAAAAATATTTTGGTCGTTAAAAATATAATTTTTGACGTGAATGTGAATAAATAAATATTCATTTACAAACCTAACGGTTTGTTTATGTACACCTATTTGAAGGACATTGATTGGGACGATAAATTTTACACATCGCCCAACTGCACGAATAAAATATGTGTTTGATTGATTGAAACCCCACACGGGTATTGGGATGATATTTGACGTACACTAATCCCAATAATTAGTTGTATGTCGATCGATTGTTTGACAGGCTGCTATAAGCGTTGAATATTTATGTTCGATGCTTATACAGTGTAGAATGCACTTTGGATGATGGTTGATTATTCATCGTTGCTATTGTATACATGTGTTGTAGAAAATCCATATAATTAACATTATATGGTAATTGTTTGGGCCTCATTCCAGTTTCGAAAAAGAAATATTTGAAATAGAAATATTTGAAAAAAAAAAGAAATATTTGAAAAAGAAATATTTGAAATAGAATATTTGAAAATAGGAATATATGAAGCCGTATTGATTAGATTGACGCCATTTTGACGTGAACGATATTTATATCGATTTTATTCATTTTATAATGAATATCGAAAGTGATTTCAAAATCTGATATTTTGAAAAGAATTGAACATAAATTCGAATTGAAATCGAATATAAATGAATTCGAATTGAAATCGAATATAAATGAATTCGAATTGAAATCGAATATAAACGAATTCGAATTGAAATTGAATATAAACGAATTCGAATTGAAATCGAATATAAACAAATTCGAATTGAAATTGAATATAAACGAATTCGAATTGAAATCGAATATAAACGAATTCGAATTGAAATTGAATATAAACGAATTCGAATTGAAATTGAATATAAACGAATTCGAATTGAAATTGAATATAAACGAATTCGAATTGAAATCGAACTGAAATTGAATTAGAAATCAATTTGAATTGAAATCAATTTGAAATGAATTTAAGACGAATTTATATTGGAATATTCAATTTTGATTTGAAATTGAATATAAAGTTGAAACTGTTTTGAAAAGGAATTTAAAACGATTTATAAAGCACGTTTTGAATTGAAATCGACGAAGTATATATTGTATATTTTATATATATAATATAATGGCCTGAATAGAAAGCGCCGCGCCACGGCAGTTCGCGAATTTCGACCATTAACTTCGAACAGACAATACGGGAGATCCGACCGTCGGATTCTCCTAAAACTGGAACGGTTGTGTTCGTATCGAAAAGAGCTTTCTAATGAATATTAGAAATTCAAAATCTAACGGTTGGATTTGGAGATACGTCCAAATCAAATTTGAAAAAGGTCGCTGTAAGTGCAGTTCGATGGCCGTTGATGGAAATCGACTGTACGGGCCTTGATAAAATTATTAAAAATAGTAATAATTTGTGTAAAATCATAAGAAATGATTTAAAAAGGATTGGGATGGAAAAACCCATATTTGAAAAGATAAAAATAGTTTTTTATCGAAATGAACTAGTTTTTAACTAGAATTATAATTCTATTTATTTTTAAATAAATAAATTGAATTTAAAAAGGGTTTTAAAAATAACCAGAATTTCCAATGATTGCATTGGAGTGGATTTGAATCGAAATTGTCTTCGGAATATTTCGATGTTGGAATTCGTGATTATACAGGTGTTGTTATGGAAATTTGAAAGATATATATTTATATCGTTATTTCCAATACGACATTTGTTAATCGTAGAATTTGATATTGAATATAAGCCGATATATTTTCTATTCAGAGCCTTGTATTGAATATCAAATGTGACTTGGGTTTGTCGTGAATGGTGTCTTCATTAACACTGTTCTTGAACCCTGTTGAGAAAAGATTAAATCTTTTTATTTAGATTTAATGAAGTGTACCAATTAAATAATATTTAATTGGAATTGAATTGATATTGATTTTTGGGTTTATCGTGAACAGTGTTTTTAAATAACACTTGTTCTTTAACCCGATAATTAATGGAATGATTTTGGGTTTATCGTGAACCGTGTTTTTAAATGACACTGATTCTTTAACCCAGTCAAAGATTAAAACTAAGTGGAGTTTTAATGAATCTTTAATTAGATTGAAATAATCGAAATGGAGTATCACCAGTTTTGCTCCAGGCGATAGTTAAATCTTTAATTAGATTTGAATGTGAAATGGTAATTGAATTTACCGGTAACACCGTGGTGTTAGACATGAAGTAAGACCCGTTTTACTTCATGGGATGAATAGGTTGGGATTGGGAAATTAAAACAAATGGTTACTTTGGTAAGTTTCGTTAACCCGACTAATTTGAACTGATATTCAAAAATAGATTAAAGAATAAATTCAAGGAATTTATCTTGGATAAAATTAATGGGAACCTTTCCCTATGAATCTGAAATTTAGAAACTAACTGTCGGTTAGCCAAGCAGAATGGTTTTCTGGATATTGATCTGATGTTGGTTTCGGCCTTCGGGGTTAATATTTGGGGAATTATTCTCTTGATTAATTTACGGTTAGTGACTGATGAATTGGAATGAGGCGTATGTTGTGTTTGTGTAACACTTATTTAAAATATACGCGAGTTATTCGGAAAGACCGGGTTTATCCCATTCTGAATAACTGATACGACGATAAGTCGAAGATGAAGACGATGGTCGAAGACCGGAGGTCTTCACGTCGTTTGGGTGATTACTG
The DNA here is from genome assembly GCA_030737875.1 of Allium sativum. Taxonomy (NCBI): domain Eukaryota; kingdom Viridiplantae; phylum Streptophyta; class Magnoliopsida; order Asparagales; family Amaryllidaceae; genus Allium; species Allium sativum. The sequence goes on from CM060918.1 coordinate 848,874,896, forward strand.
ATGATCTTGATTGGGCTGTACACCCAAGAAGATGGAAACAGTTGGTGATCGTCCAGACGTGCTTGGAGATCGATGGACATGCGGGGTACTAGGTGCCTCCGGTTTCGTTCAGATCCAGAACAGACTTGTAAATGGACTGTGTGTCTGACATTGGATTTTAGTCCGTGTGATTGATCTCTATTAAATATATATCTGTTTGGCGGCGGAGAATTTATTCTCTTGCTTAACGCCCTTCTCTGAGACGTACGAGCTCAGGGGTTATATATTGATGGATATCAAACGCATGGAGTGAATTGCCTATGTGGCATGCCTAAGTGGCAAATGATCAAGGCTTCTGTTGAAAAGCAAAGTCTTGTGGTTGATGATCAAAGCACGGCCTTCGTGGCACAGCTTCGTGTAATGTTGATTCGCGAGTTTCACACCCGGTATGAACCAAAAACGGGAGAGGACGTCAGGGAGGGCATGCGTTTCTTTCTAGCTAGATGTGGCGTCAGTGGTTTTACACGTCCTGACGAGTTTGACTTATGTGGTTGTTGCTGTTGCGAGGCGCCTCGGTTTGATCGGACGATCCGGGTCCGATGGAGTCATTCGTTGGCTCATTTACGCCCCATAGTGCGGGGAAACGCATGTTCAGGGTTTAAGTTTAATCCACATCGGTGGACTGGCCCTGAGGATCCAAGGGTCGATGCGCTCTTACCCTGAGGCTCGGGCTAGACAGTCTCGAATCGGTTGAGGACTATCTTTTGCCTCGGTTCATAGACGGAAATCCAATTTCCAAATACGTAACATGTGCGGTTTTATTTGTAGAGCCTAGTATGGCGACATAGTGGGATGGGGCGCTCATGCCGCCTATGATTAATACTTATGATTTGAAGTTGTTTTAAACACTATACACTTATAATAGTATCAAATGATTTTTTTAAACGTATCAAGCATTCTTGTCTATTATAAGGTAAAAACCCTATCCCCCGGCTTGCGATTGCATTGTGTGATAGGACCTGGGTCTTATAATAGCTTCATTTTTCTTTATTTAGCATTGCGCTGTTGTTTTATGCACTGGTATTCTTGGGAGGAAACCCGTTCCGTGTTATATGGCGTGGTCCCTTGATTTACCTAACTTTAAGATAAAGATTAATAACTGCTTTAGTTCTCACACCAGTCACATGACTGACCTGGAGTTTATTGTTTTAACCTAAACTCTGGGTGCCCCTATTTTCCGCACGGGCAGCTAGTAGTTTTGGTTTTGCAGATTTATATTCATAGGATCCTGGTTTACAGCTGGAACGATATCTGGATAGCTTTGTATCCGCATATCTCCTTCAGTTGTGCATTGTATTATTTTCCGCTGCTATGTATTTAAATGTAATTTAAATCTCTGATATTTCTGTGTAATATTCATTTATACTCTGTATATTCTTGTATCTGATGGAATTGTTGTAATATACAACGAAATGTTCTTTCGTATGCGTTCTGTTGTGGCTTGTTCTCGAACTATCCGACGCTTTCCTTTACGGGGAAGTTACGGGTTTTTACACTGCGTGGTCGGGCCAGCGGCCATCGAGGCACCGGAGTTGGCTGAGGAGGCATCGCAGTCGAGGATGAGGGCAGGGGAGATCGGCGGTCTGGGCGACTGGTATGGGCGGCGTGGTTGTACGAGCTCGGGGGGGCACAGATTGATTTAGAGAAGAGAGAGGGAAGGGGAGGTCGTAGGGGGTCTCGCGGCTTACGTGGGTGGTGGCGCTCCATTGATGGGAGGGGCGGCGGTCTCAGGCGACAGGGCGATGGGGAGCTAGGGCACAACGGTTTTTTTTTGGTCAACGGTAGGGAGGGAAAGAGAAAAGGAATGGGGAGGGGATAATATATATATATATATATAATATTTAATTATTTTATTTAATCTTCTCCTAAAAGCAACCTTTTAATTCGTACTCGAAGTGAGACCCACCGCCTGTCGTCTCTAGCGTTTTACCCCCATTCCGAACACAATGGGATATGTATCGTCGGCTGATTTGATCAATTCGACCAGTTTCCGTTGAATTTACATTTAAATCATTATATTTAATTTTAAACGTACATTTCAATTTACTGGGATTACATACTAACTCGAAAAATTCCAGAAAAATATTTTCTAGCTTTGTATTGACGATACAGTCCTAACAAAGCTAATTTCGTCTAATTCTGAGACCGTTTGAAATATGGCCATTTTCCAGTCGATTAAAATCAACTGAATCTGGTCAAATGCATTTTCCTTTGCCACGCTCACATATGGATTCGAAAAATTATGAAATTTGAAACCTAGCAATAACTTGACATCTTGGATCCAACATAAGTGGTTTCGTTGAAATCCGAGGTCGTTTGCAAAATTTCCATTTTTAAGGGCCTGAATTCTATAGCGACTATTCAGAATTTTCAACTGGACATATCTTTTTATCCCCGCTATGAAATTTTGATTTTTCGGATTCGTTGGAAAGATATTCTCAAATAGATTCTATTATTTTTGGTTTCACTAAAATCCGGTTTGTTTTGCACCCGGTACATTCAATTGAAGTTTGAAATCGAATTATTGAACTACCGCGCCATTTTCAATTCCTTTTATAATTTAAAATAAATATTTATATTCTAACGACGATCTATAAAAATATATTCGTTCGAATTATATTCAAAATAAATTTCTCATCGTTATTATTTAAAATAATTCATTTTAAATATCCAAAATTCGCTAAAATTGCCAAAATAAAAATTTTTAATTGGCCCAGATTTCCGAGTTATTACAAGGGTCGTTCTCTACATTAGCAATTTCGAGGGCGAAATTATTTTAAGTGGGAAGAATGTAATGACCCGCATTTGCAGAGGTATTATAATTAATTTATTTAATTATATAAATAGTGAATTAAATGGTCGTGGAATTAAATAATGATGAATATTTAATTAAAATAATAAATTAAATAATATATTTAATTATGAAATAATCAGAATTGGCTGAAATGACGATATGGTGTGAACCGGATCGTCTGTGATATTTAATTCAGCATGGAATTGAATTTGAATAACGAATATATTATATAAACGATAGTTTGAACATAGAATTTTAATATAATTAAAATCGAGCTTGGAATGGCGCTGCAGTTCATAAATTGGCGATTCGAACTTCAACTGAATGTACATGATTCGTTTTAAGCCGGATTTCTGTGAAACAAGAAACGTGTGGAGCTGGTGGAGTATATCATTCTAGTGGAAGAGAAAAATCGAGATTTCTTCGTGTATATTTTGATTCATGTCCAAATCAAATTTCATAAAAGTCGCTGTGGAATTCATTTATAATTTATAAAGGTATTATTTATATTTTATAAAGGAATTTCAATATAAATCGAATATCGGGTTGACCCAGATTTGAAACTTCAAGTTATAAATCCCAGTAAAGTTTTATGATATTCCACTGTGAATATAGACGTTAATATTTATTTATAAATATTTAATGTAATTATATTTATATATATTTAAATGGGTTATTTAGGACTTTAAAAATAGCCACTTTTGCAAACGAAGTCAGAATTCGACGAAACTATTTTTTTTTTGGATCTGCAATGTCAAATAGTTGTTAGATTTCCAGTTTCATGATTTTTAGAGTCACCGTGTGGTCGTACGGATTTTTAGAGTGAGAAACAGTCAGTATTTTGACGGTTTAAATTACATTGTGTGAGCATACGGTGTCAGAATTCGACGAAACCAATTTCGTTGGGACCTAATATCGAACTGAAGGTGCATGTCAATTTTCATGATTTTTGGGTGTCATATATGATCATGAGGATTTTTAGAAGACGAATACACACAACGATTGGTTAAAAATAAATATAAAAACAATTGCTCTCCTTATAAATACCACACCCTTACTCTCTAAACCTAAATTTCATCCTCTAGAAGTCAAACAAGGCGCTGCTACTTTTTCCATATTTTTTTTAGCAAAACCAAAACTTTGAAAAATCAAAGGAAAGTGAAATAAAATGCTACAAATCTTCAAACTTGTATAGTTGAATCCCGAGCATGATTCTCTTTGTTTTGGCATCAATTTCCAGAGGTTCGGCATCATTTTTCTTCGCGGGTATTGAGCAGCGTCGACTAGGACTCGAGGGTTTGTGCAAATGAAGGAGTATTGAGTCGATTCGAGTTCATTTTTGGGATCGAGGAGGAAATCCGCACCTAGTGTGCTAAAATTGGTGATTTCCGTGCTGGTACTTGTCGATCGACATTGTACAGGTCTGAACGACGCATTTTACAGGGGGTGGCAGAGGCGCTTCTATGGCAACGGAAGTAGAGAGGGCGCGATGAGGAGTAGAGGTATTTAATTGGTTTCGATTTTAATGTGATGGTGAAGGGGGGAATGTCGATTTCATTTTTGTTGTTGTGGTTGTAAATGACGAGCGGAAGTAATTGGGTAAGAAGGAGTATGGTGGATCGGTTAAGTATTAGGTTGGGCTGAAATTGGTGAGGCCTAAAACAATTATTTTTAAAAGTGTTTATTTAATTCAATTATATGTATTAACTTGTTAATCAAATATCTCGCACATATGAAATCAGAATCACGAACTGTAAGTTGCGTTGGGATCGTATGGACGAGGGCTACCCAATGGAGCTGACTGGGAGTGGATTGGGGCTCGTATGAATTTATGGCAAAATAAACTGTTTGATTCAAATAAAACAACAGTTTATCGTTCTTTAACGATGAACTGCCAATGTGAGTAAATCTCACCAACTCTGAACAGTTTATATTTTCATGTTGTATTTTTAGAACTGTTAAATATTGGCTGATTGACTGTGTGTTGACTGTTTGATTGATCTGCTAGTCAGTTAGTTGAATTTCTATATTGATTCTGTTTAATAGAATATATCATATGGAATTGAAAGTGATGTTGATTTTATTGTGTAACATCTGTGGATGCAGGGAGACAGGTTGGAGGAATCCGGCTGGATTCCTCAACAGTTATTTTATTGTTTTCATATATTGTGATAAATGACGTGATTTATAATCTGTTGTTGATTATATGTGTATGGACGATATTGGACATCGTAATTTGATATGTTAAACACCAAAACATACCGGGAATTGGAGAAAAGGGGAATTTGTCAAAGTGAATACTGAAAAGAGAATACTTATAAAATCAGAGGATTTTATAAAAGAGAATATTTATAAATAGAATTTTATTTATAAATGGATTATTTATAAATAGAAAATAATTAGAAATAAAACCCTAAAGGAATTATTCGCAAACCATTTGCAAATTGATTAGAAAGAGAAATGTTTGTAAACCATTTAAAAATCAAATAGAAAGACAAAGGTTTGTAAACCATTTACAAATCAATCAGAAAGAAAAATGTTTGTAAACCATTTACAAGTGAGTTTGAATAGGGAATATTTGTAAAACCTTTACAAATGAAATCGAAAGAGGAATATTTGTAAAACCTTTATAAATGAAATCGAAAAGGAGATATTTGTAAAACCATTTACAAATAGAATTAAAAAGGAAATATTTAGAAAATAAATAGAATTATAAAAAGGAAATTTGTTTATAACCGAATAGGATGTTATAAAAAGGAAAACGTTATAAAAAGGAAAACGTTACTAAAAAGGAAATCATTTGTAAAGTGAAGACCCATTACTAAAAGTAAATCTTTATAAATGAATAGTTTTTTCAAATGGAGTTAATCGAATTTAGTTATTCGAATAGAGTTAAATCGAATATGGTATTCGAAGGGAGTCAATCGAATAAGGTATTCGAAAGTTAGTAAATCGAATATGTTATCCGAAAAGGGGTTAGACGAGTCGAGTTAGCTGAATAGAGTTAATCAAATATTTGTTATTCGAATAAGAGTTAACCAGTTAGAGTTAATCAGTTAGAGTTAACCAGTTAGAGTTAAACCAGTTAGAGTTAATCAGTTAGAGTAAATCGAACTAGAGTTATTCAAATGGAGTTTATCGAATATTAGTTTATTCAAATAGAGTTAAAGGAAAGGAATTATCGATTGTTAGTTAATTGAAAGGAGTTATCGATTATTAGTTAATCTAAGGAGTTATCGATTATAGTTTAATCGAAAAGAGTTATCGATTTGTTTAATTGAAGTGAGTTATAGAATATTTGTTATTCGAAGGAGTTATTGAATTTAGTTATTCGATGGAGTTAATCGATTAGAGTTAAAATAAAGGAGTTAATCAAATATAGTTTATTCGAATAGAATCAATTGAGTTAATCGAAAATTAGTGATTCGAATAAAGTAAAAGGAGTTATCGAATATTAGTTATTCGAATAAGAGTTAAATAGTGTTATCGAATATTAGTTATTCGAATAGAGTTAAATGGAGTTAAAGGAATAAATCGAATATAGTTTATTCGAATGGAATTAAAGGAGTTAATCGAATTTGGTTTATTCGAATAGAGTTGAAGGAGTTACCGACTAGAATTAAATCAAATAGAGTTAATCCAATAGCGTTAGTCCAATAGAGTAAATTGATAAGGGTTAATCAAATAGAGTAAGTTGATAGAGTTATCGAATATACCTTATCGAAGGAAAGAATTATCGAATAGAGATGATTCGAAAGAGAGTTACGTAAGGAAGTTTGTTAAAGAATTAAAAGGTGAACTTTGTCTATTTCAAGGTTAGAAACGTTGTTCAGTTAAGGTCTGAGAGGTAGTATTACCCCAACTTGATTTACTTCATTTTTAATTAAGGAATGGTTAAATTTCGAGAGTGAAAGTGGTTAAGTGAATTTAGTAAATAAGTATAGTGGTTCGAGTTGTCGTCGCGATGTTGATTTAAACATCTGTTTAAATCCAAGTAAAGAAGATTTGGAAATGTTTTCCCAATAGAATCAGAAACGTAATCAAATATTTAAATTGGAAATATGGATTAGAAATGGAAATGTTTTCCAGTGTTAACGTATATATTCTAAACGTAGAAAATAAGTAAATATGAATATATATATATATATATGATTGATGATTGATTGATAGAATTTCCATCTGGAAATAATACCGTTGTTTGCACACGTGTTTTTCTTTGATAGTTAACTCATCTACTATCGAAGTTTTTGACCATTTTAACGTTGTTAATATGGAGAGACTGGTTGGATTATTATCCAAAGAACCACTCTGTATTGGCATAAGCATTGCGAATCATATAAGCCAAAGATAATTAAAGACGGAGTAAAGTGCAAGGGATATTGTATAATTCTTAGATAACAGTGCCTAAGACGGATGTACTAAATAGTGCCTTTGGTTCATCCTGCTCCCGGATGACTTATATGGATGAATGTCTGACATAGTATTTCCAGAAAGGTCACTTACATTGTTTTCTTCAACCATACCAAGAGTGGAAGCGGAGAAGGAAACTTCTTTAGCTAACACGTAATGTATTGTTGTAGACGTCAATTAGTGATTTTCGATGGATCTGACAATGTGGCATTCGAAGTGAACCTGATGTGGTGATGAAGCGTAATCTCAAGCCTCATCAACCGGTAAATGACAGAAATCGGGAAGGCAGCATAGCTAAGTTGGTCGCTCCGAAGTAGGGTGTATGATCACTTGATCTAGAGTTTCATTTACTTCTAAAAATCTATTATTGATGTTGTCCCATTTGGGAAACGGTTGCTAATCCCAACCGTTGGTGATATACATTCGATACACTCAAGCGAAATGAGTGGTCAGTCATGTGTGGCCGGGTTGCAAGATGTTCTTGTTGAACCCAGTGTATTCCTTTCTAGAGGTACACTAGCGTAAGGTGGTTCCATACCTTGTCATAGTTGGAAATCCATTACCCAATACGTGCTTGCGGTTTTGATTGTATACTATATATGTAGAACGTGAGATGAAAGCGTTTCTGCTAGATGATTATTATATTGTGGTTGATAGACATTATTATAATATCAAAAGGTTTTTGATATAAAGAAAATTTTGGATTCTCATAAGGGAAAAACCCGTTCCGTTATACGGCGTGGTCCTATGAGATATCAGTTACCTGCTTAAACTGTTTTAAATAATTTTACTTATACTAGTCCCATGACTGACCCGGAGTTTATTTTGTTTTGTTTTCCCTAAACTCTTGGGTGCCCAATTTTGTACGGGCAGTCAAGTAGTCGGGATTTACTGATACTTGAAGAGCTGGAGCAGGAGGCTTAAGGATCATATAGCTATAGTTTATTTATGCTGTGTTGTAAGTGTTGTACTTTGATAATGAGATGTATATTCAAGTACAGATTTATATTTTAAAGTTATGTTATCTATTATATGTTATTCGTTCCGCTGTGAGGTTCGTGTTACTCTGATGTTGTGTTCTTCTTCTTCTTCTATTCTAAGTTTCTATCTTATCTTTCCTCACCCTCTAATTTCTTTCATTAACCATCTGGTACTTTCGACTCTTGATGTTCGATATGTGTTGTATATCGGATGATCAAGGTCTCAAATTTCCGGGTCGTTACAAATCGTATGGTAATGTGGCTTTGGGAAACGACCATTGGGGTCATTTCCCACGTTCATGATTTTTGTCGATTTTTAAATGACCGTTTTTCCATAAACTGATCTTGTTTTGGCCATAACTTTTGATTGGAAAGGAATTTTGACCTGAAACCACTTCTTTTAGATTCGTTTGACAGCTTACCTTTCTGTAGAGTGGTTATAATCGCTAAACGGACTTACCGTTTGGGAGATATGGCTGAAATAAGGTTTGGAAGGTGAAAAACTGCTTAACCGGGCCAAATAGGGTGATTAGTGAATGGGCCCATAACCCATTTCAGGATCAGGGTTATGAGGAGGCCGAAAATATTTAGGGTTTCATTTCATTTCAGTTTTCTAGCCTCCACTTACTTCTTAGAAAACCTAAAAATGGCCTCCAACCTCTAAATCACCTCCAAATTACTTTGTAATCAAGGATTAAGCTTAGCAACACCAAATCAAGGGAGATCTTCACCCAATCAAGATTAGAGCTGCTGTTTAGCATTGGTATTCATGCCATATCAGAGATTTATTTCAAATCTAAGGTTTATTTGTGGCTAAGGTGAGTGATTTTCATAGTTCCATGGTTAATTAAGGGTAATTAGTGTTAATTAGCGAATTTAAACATGATAAAATTCAGGAAAAATAGTTATAAATTCTTAAATGATGTTTTAGACCTCTGATATGAACTTGGGTTAATTTGGTTAAGTTTTGCTAATCCTATCATTAATTATGCTTGAACATGTTTAAGGGAAAATATGGGGTTTTGGCTATGTTTGATCCATTTTAACCTATCATATTGATGTTTGATGTTTGAGGTCACTTCTATTTGTTGCTATGACTTTGTGGTGCGCTTTGTGATTGATTAGAATAGATAGAATGGTCGAAAACGCCATCGAATGGCGTAAAACACTCGCTGGAAAAAGTTGCATAAAATGGTGCAGGCTTTCGGATCGAATCGGAGGGATGGGCTTGGATCGGATAGTGGACTGGGAAAGGGATCACCGAACCGAACCAAGGCTTGGCACAAGGGAAAGTATGGAAAAAAGGAAGGCCACAATGGTCGAACTGGGATCGGATCGAGCTAAAGAAGGGGGAATCGGATTGACTGAAGGGAAGAGAAGGGGATCGAAATAGAAGAGGAAGTGGAAGTGGATCCGATCGGAGACCAGGAACCCGATCCGAACCGATAGAGTAAGGGTACACCGACCCGACCCGCCAGAGGGCACCCGAACCGAATCAATGTACTACGAAGGGACTTGAGGTCCACGACCCGACCCGGAGCACTAGGAAGGAGGCCGATCCGAACCGATAGAGAAAAAGGACTGGAGATCCGAACCGATCCAGTGATGACCAATAACCCGAGATGCAAAGGTAGTCCAAATGGAAGTTAGAGCTAAGGATCCAGTTGGGAACCAATGAGTTCAATTCATGGTTGGGCTTTGCTGCGGGACGTGTGCAAAGGGGTTATCGGTATTCATAACTTTGGTTCACCATTGAGAGACGGATAGTGGACTTGTAGTGATAGTTGTACGGGATTGGATTCCGTCATAGCCCAATGGATAGGTGACCAAGGTAGTGGATATCATATGCTTTACGCACCGAGTGAGAGATGTGAGGATGGTTGCTATGTTTGATTTGTTTGCCATCACAATGACATGCACAACCCCACCCCCGTATTCTTTACACCATCTGTTTAGTGGCACCTTAGAGTATTGAGCGGTATTTTGTGCTAACTCTTTGGTTGCAGGTCCAGGTTCAGGTATGATTGGATTATACCTGTTATTGTTCTGTTTTGTTGCTTATCGCTCATACCAGACTTTTTGTCTGACCCAGAGTTTTATGTCTCTTCTTATTACTCTCGGTGCTCTCACGAGCAGACTAGAGACAGGTTAGCTGGTAATGCACGAGTTGTTGATTCGGAGGCGAGTAGGAGGCTTCCACGTATGATATATATATATATATATTCTCCCTGTGTCGTTGGTGGTCACTACTTGGGAATTAGTAGTGTACCTCCTTAATCTTGCTTTTACCTTTAGAGACAGTTTGAAAAGTTGTAATAATGATGATGTGGAACATAAGCGGTATTTGGATTTTCCGCTGCTATGATAGTTTGTTTTCAGCTTATGCACTGTCTCACCTGTTTTATGTCAAGTTTGTTGTTATTATATTTTGTTCTATGCGCTGTGAGACATTCTACAGGGTCCTTGTTGATTCTTCGTCTTCTTTCTTTCCTTCTGACGACCGTTCCGTGCTAATTGGACATGTGTACAGTGCACTCTTGGAGTAAATGTCGTTTGGTGCGGGGTGGGCCGTCACAGAAACCAAAGGATTTAACCCAATAAGGATCAAAGTGTTTGATTTAGGGATTTGTATAATCATAAGTTTATCATTGAAATAGTATCCCGTATATTGTTACTTACCGGGTAAATGCAGTTAAATACAGGTATGAGAAGACTATGAGAATAGAATTGGATTGCGTAAATTGCCTATAATTTGAGAATTATGCTTGAAAATGCCCGCAAAAAGGTACGCCTACGCAAATATGAAATTTTTAATTTTTGTTTGGGATTTGAGTTCGGTTTTTGAATTTTCCGACCATGAGATTCGATGTATACATATTTCTCGATCCTGCGATATTGAAGATGTCCTACGTACAGAAGAGACTCTGCCAAAAAATTTCCAAAATTTAGGAGTTGGAAATTTTTTGAATATTTTTGTAAAATTCTTTTATTTTAAATAAATTGGTTCTTAAACTAATTGGGTCAGTTTGAAAATAAATTCGAGTTTTAAAATTTATTATTTTTGAAAAGATAAAGGGATTTAATGTTCTATCTACCTTAGCAATTTCGAGGACGAAATTATTTTAAGTGGGAAGGAATATAACGACTCGTATTTTCTGCCTATTTGTTTGGAATATTTTAATTATTTAAAATATCGGTTTGAATTTAAATAATCAAATTTAACGATTTTATTTGGAATATATTATTTAAATAAATAATAAATTAATATTTTAATTTCAAAAATATTTGGGGAAATATAGAATTTGCCATATATGGTGATCGGGCAGTTTAAAGTGGTCAAATATTGGTTATACTGAAAATATAGTGACAATTTCGTTTATTTAACGACAGTCGAGCGATATGTTTTATAATTTAATTAAATAATGAGCAACAGCGGCGCGGCAGTTTACGATTTGGCGTTTTGAACTTCAATTGGGCGTACCAGGTTCAAAATAAGTCGGATTTTCTCGAAACAAAAAACATTGGAACCGGTTTGACGATATCTTTCTAATGGCAGAGAAAAACACAATTTTCGTCATGTAGATTTTATTTTATGTCCAAATCAAATTTTGAAAAATTCGCTGTGGAATTTCCTTATATATTTTATCATTATTTATATAAAATAAAGGGTTTTTAAATTTTTATAATATCGATTTTGCCTGGAATTCAACCCGGGATATTTTATTGTGGTAATATACTATATTCTGGTCGGGTATGGCCTATTTCAATATTTTTATATTGAGGTATTTTAAAATTGGTTTATTTTATTTGAATTGGCCAGTTATAAAAGGGAATTTCTTCAAACAACATCTTTTTTCGGCGAAACAAATTTTGTTGGGGCCGTAACAGTAAATTATTGCTAGATTTCAAGTGGCACGTTAATCGGGGTTAATTTGTGAGCGTGGCAAAATAAAATACAAATAAAAACGACCATTTGAAAGTAAGCGAGGGCCATTCGAGCAAACGAACTCGGAATTCAACGAAACAAGTTTCATTAGGACCGTATCGTTAAATTATACTATGTCGTCCATTCGCATCTCGAACGGGGCTTGTATGTGAGCGCAGCAACGAATAAATGACATTCGAAAACGCGATAGACACGAAATAAAAATCGCTAGTCAACATCGCTCGTCACATCAACTTAAATTATATTATTTTCATTTATATAAACACCCATATGTTCAGCCATTTCCAACCCAATTCATTTCCGTCCGTTAATTTTACACAAAAGTCCTCAAATGTAAAACAATTTATATCTTCAAATCTATCAAGAATTCGAGGGGGGTTCCAAAGAGAAAGTTGTAGATCCGATGGAGATCTAGCTACTGACAAAAATTGGAGGTGATCGGAGGATCGTGGTGGCCGGAATCGGTGTTAAATCACATAAAATGACTTTCGTTATTTTCAGAAATTGGAGAGATGTGTTCGATTTTAGGAACCCAGACCTTGGGATAAATGAAGAGGGGGGATAAGGCTTTCAAATGGTTGTGGTGTCGGGTTCTACAATTGAGGCTGATCGGAGAAATAGGGAGATGAACAGAGAGGTTGATTTTTGGGTTCGGTTTTGAAGTGGCGGACGGATTTTGCTAATTTCCGGCGCTGTGGTTGACTATTGGTCGAGGTTGTCTGAAGTCGAAGAAAGGGGGACGCGAGGGGGTCAGGCTGGTGGTGGTGCGGCGGCCTGAAGTGGTCGGACGGGGGTGAATTTTGGGTCCAAATCGAATTGGGGCAAAACAGAATTACGGCGGTTGGGGAGACTGTGGGGGTACGGCGTTCGTTGGGGTGAGGCGCCTGTGTCAGGCGGTTGGGTTGGCAGCGTCGAAAGGGTCCCAGTCATGATGGTGGAGGTGCGGGAAGGCTCTGATGGGGACGAGCTAAATTCCAATGATGAGAAACAAAAGGGAACGGGGTTCGCAACCATCAGAAGGAGAAAGCGCATGAACATTAAACTAGGATCTGACGTGGCCTATGGGATTAAGGAAAATACGGTAATAAGGTAATCATTAGTTAATAATTGATTAATTAATTAATTATTAGTTAGTTTGTTTTTGCTTAGTGTTTATAAATTTAAAATCGTGATAACTTTTACATATGTTAACGAAATTTGACAAAACTGGATCCGTTGGGATCGCAGGGACGAGACCTATCCGATGGCTCTGACTAGGATTCGATTGGACGCAGTTGGAATTTCAGATAATTTTGAACAGTCGTCTCAAATTAAAAGCAACAAACACGTAAACCGTCAACCAGAACAAAATCTGCTGAGTTAATTCTCACACCTTTTGGAATCCTGTGATGTGGTACATTCATAGTAAAATATAAATTACAGTTAACAGTATAAATTGGCTGATTGGATGCAATGGATGCAAATTGGTTGCTATTGTTTGATTAGTTGCAGTTATCTATAATTCGTCAATTATTTTATTCTTGTATTATTTCTAACTGTATCTATGATGCAGAGAAGGATAGGTGGGAGGGATCCGCCTGGATTCCTCAAATAAACTGTATTTTTGTTTGTTGTGCATATATATGAATTATTACTCTAATTCACACCAAAACCTGTTTGAATGTGGATGGTTGAATATATATTCATCATCGTTGTGATTAATATCAATCGACAGTGTTGATTGGGTAATTGGTAGTAAATGCCCTAAATGTATGGTTTTAACGTCTCTCTACCGTCAGGTAAAATGATAGGGTTCAAAGTTATAAATTTATTTATAACTGAATTAAAAATTTTCAATTATTTCGTATAAGGATTTAAATTGGGAGTTTACAAATAAATATATTAAATCATGTTTATAAGGGAAATCATTTAAATGATTTAGGCAGTTTTAAAAGTGGAAAGCCAAGAATTTACTGACGGATTGGTACAATAGAATATTTGTTTTTAGAACAATTAAATAGTGATTTTAAATTTATTAAGTTATTTAATTATTTTAAAATGGGGAAATGGAAAATGAAAATCAGTTAACTTCTAACTGATATGTATGGTTGACAAAATCAACCGTTTGAACTGAAATTGACAAATGAGATTTAAATTTCAGAATATTCGTTAAAGTTAACGAACGGCATAAAATATTAGTTAATCTTTGATTAACTATATATTAAAGAAATTATTGAGTTGTTTAATGTTAATGAAGTGAATTTTATTTAATAAGCTTTTAAAATGTTAATTTAGACTGTCTGTGTTTAGTAGAATAGTTAACCATTTCTAATATAGTTAATGGTAAAGTTGATAATTAATAATAATTAAGTGTCGATAAGTTCCATCAAGTCAAAAGGAAGTTTTATATAGTAATATATAATCCAAGTTCGAAATGAAATTGGTAAATGAGATATTTAAGTATATGTAAAGAGGTAAGTAAGATATTTCTAATTAAAGCAAATTCAACTGAATAAAGTTTTAGTGAGATAGCTAATAGATTTGAAATGGACCGAAAGGTGTAATGGTTTTAATCGAAATCTAAGATAAGTTGTGAAAGGAGGTGAATGATTTATTATAAAGAAATCAAAGTGAGGTTTTAAAAGGGATTTTAAACCAAATTGAAGAATGAAAATGTTAGAGAATTAAAGTAAGCGAAATAAGGGAATTGAAACAAGGATTCTAAATAAAAAAGGAAATTCATACAATAGTTGGAATCAGAAATTGGTAAGTGGATCCTTGGAACAAAAATCCAAGATAAAAAGGGTCTTAGGGCAAAAAGGGTGGATAGTGGTGTTTAGTGAATATTGACTTGATTAAAGGAATTGAGTAAAGAGATTATCGAACGAGGAGTTTTCAAATGTAAGGAACGGTTTGCGAAACCAGTTTGAAATCGAAATGATAAGGGAGATTTTGGTAAGGTGTTTAAGTGACGAACTTTTATTATTCCAAAGTAAGAACGGGGTCGATCAAGGTCTGAGAGGTAATTAAAATACCCCAACTTAGTTGTCTTCACTATTATCGAGGAATGGTGTCAGTAGGAAGTGAGTGAAGGTATTGGAATTGGTTTTATCCTACATGATGAATATCGAATTCAAATGCGAGGTTTTGGGAAAGTAAATAATATTGAAATATTAGTTTCAAATAAATAAGAATATTTGACTTTGACTTATATAAGTCAATATTTGGTTTAACCATATAAGAACTTGAATGCGTTAATGCCATTAAAGTATAATATAGATATATATGTGTATATATCGAGATCCTCGAATATCAAGAAAGAGGGAAAAGGTTTTTATAGTAATATATCGCTATTTCCAAAAGGGATGTAAATCTGGGTATATACATATATACCTGTTATAGTATTTAAAATAGTTTGATTATAAATAAGGATAAATATAATATTTTAAAATATATTGGAAGGTTTAAAGTTTATTTACCACTTGGTTAAATATATATAGATTTTGAATAGGCCAGGTAATGCCAAATGTAGAACCAGTGAATTCATTTCATTAACACCCTTTATTATTTGATAGTTAAATCACCGACTATCAAACCCTGACTAATACGCTTGTTGGTGCGGAAAGACCGGAATCGAATTCATATTCGAAAACCATTCCGACCAACAAATACGTGAAGACGGTAACTGGAGATGGAGCAATTGAAGATTGTGGATTTCCATAAATGGAAGGACCGCTAATAAACTCTGGATCGCAACCAGAGATAAGCTGTGGTTCTGTCGTGATTGGAATCTACGGGTTGCGAGGACTTCTCGCTTCTGATCCATAGGGTGATTCCTATATGAGATGCAGTAGGAGGGTACCTTCGGTTCATCCTGATCCTAGATGACATGTATGGACGAATGTCTGACAAAGTATTTCCAAAGGACCACGTACATTTATTTCTTCAAACGTATTATAGTTTGTTAGCTCCTAACTAGAGTATTTTTGTGGACGTCAATTAGTGATATCCAGAGGATCTTACAATGTGGCATTCAAAGTAAATTATGGCCAGAATTTCTAGAAGATAAATCCTAGCCTCAAGCCTCATCAACCGGGAAATGACAAAAATCGGGCAGGCAGCATGGCTATGTGGGTCGCTCCCATTAGGGTGTATGATCACCTATCTAGAGAAATTCCATTTGCTTCTTTAATCTATATTCGATGTTGTCCCTTATCGGGAGGCGGTTGCTGATCCCAACCGTCGGTGATGTACATTCGATACACTCAAGCGAAATGAGTGGTCGGTCATGTGAGGGCCGGGTTGCAAGACGTTCTTGTTGAACCCAGTGTATTCGTCTCTAGAGATACACAGTCGGATGGTGGTCCCATACCTTGTTAAGGTTGTAATCCAATATCCAATAAGCGCCCGCGGTTTTTGATTGTATACTATATATGGGGAGCGTGAGATGCAAGCGTTCCTCTAGATTGTTATTTACTTGTATTTAGACACTATGATAATATCAGATCAAAGTAAGGTTTCAAAAATGTTTTGGGTCATAGTAAGTTAAAAACCATCCGTGTTTATGTGTGGGCTGGTCTTACTATTATCCTTTGATTTCAGAATGGATTTTCTAAAGTTAAACAAGTGGTGTGTGTTGTGAATTTATCACTAATAGTATTCCAGACTGACCCGGTGTATTTTGCTTTGCTTCTAATGTGCTCGGGTCAGGCCAAATATGTTCCAGGTTAGGTTTCGCTTGGAGTTTCAGGAGCTAGAAGCAGGCGGCTTCACCGTTAGTTATATACAGATATTTTTCCGTTGTGTCTGATGTATGATGTACTCTGATGATTGGTATGTATAATCCGTTCTTTTGTATAAAGAGATTTGATATTATATTTTATCGTTCCGCTGTGAGATTCTGATGATGTGTTCTTTTTTTTTCTGTTCTAATATTTCTTTCTTTTCTCACCCTCTAATATCTTTCTCATGACAATCCAGTGTTTTTGATGCTTGATTAGTCGACATGGTGATTTTATGTCGATTTTCGGGGTCGAAAATCTGTTGGGTCGTTACACTTTCCACCCAAATTTTCTGGCGGACTCAAATTTCCATATTCATTCCTTTAGTGTACAAAACAAATATTCCGTTTCTTATCATATTATTCTCTTTCTATTTAGTAGGTTCCTATACGAATCCAGGTATATATATGTAAATATATTATTTAAAACAAAACATATTATAGTATATGAATTGTATACGATGCATAGCGGAGATTAGCATTTACAACACAGTAATCAATGGAATGTTGAATTGACTGCAAACTGAAATCAATTTGGTTCTAGAAGTATTACCATGTCTCGAATAACAATTTACACATGAAACGCTAATGGTGATGGCAACGTTGAATACATAGGAAGTCAGTGAGGGGAATGCTAGCCATGCCACATTGGTCATAAGATGAGCAAAAACAAACCACAGACTGCAAGCCGTTAAAAATAAGGATTGGCAACAATATTATAGTTAAAGACACTTTCACAAAGGCAATAGGCAATACATACCAAAGCAACTTATGCAATGTAATGTAATGGTTTTACAGTTGATCGATTCTGAACACTAAATTAACAACAATTTTAATAATTATCAGTAATGCGGTTATATACAACAACAAGTTGGCTACTTACAATACACTTTTGAAGGTGTATATGCATCTTATCTTGATCAAACGAGGAAAAAATGGCAAAGTAGCAGAAAAGCAAAAGAAGCGAAAATCACTAAATGAAACTAGAAGACAGAACAAGCTAAGGAAAGGAAACATATAACGCGGTCAAAATGGTACCAAATGAAAGCTTCATTGCTAATATCAATGCTACATCCACTCACCCAATACGAATGAATGCACATAGCAACGACAATGGGGAGGGTTGGAGTCTGTTTCTCGTGCCCCAGACCCGACCTGGACTTTTTAAATCCTGTCCCAGACCCGCCCCGTAGAACCGGTGCGGGTTTGGAGTTTCACCCCGTACTCGAAACCCGTACGGTTCAGGGAAGACCCGACCCGCCTCACGACCCAGTGTTATTCTGTTGTAATGTACACAAATTTATATAATTAGCATCCTCTTACTTGATATGATAAATTTCAAATATTTGAATCATCTATACTATACTATTAAAGCTCAGTTTAGTTAAATCATATAAATTTCACTTGTTTAATTAAATCTATTTAATAAAATTTCTGTCCTTATACATTTTTTGTTGGATAAATCATATATGATAAATTTTTTGTTGGATGCTCGGGATAGAATAACAAAACCACAGCTTTTGCCTACGATGGAAGAGAGGGAAAATTGACATGCATAAAAAGGGGGAAAACAGTAGGGAAATAGTAAAATTGAGGTAGGGAGAATTACAATATGCAAAATAAAGCAGTGACAGCGCAACAAAGTATCCTACTGGTAGATGCATAGGACAGTCCTTGAATTTTGAGCCTCATGATAACAAATCCAACACTAAGCATCGCAACGATCGAATTGCAGCGTTGCTCTACTTTAATGGCCATGGCTATAAATTTTCAACACAAATCCTATAAAATGTCAAAATGAATACAAACGAATATATTCATGTTGCGCATATATCATATAAAAATGCAGAATAAAGTATAAAATAATATGCATAACTACAATGATGTGAAGAACAGAAGCAGGGTCAGTGTTAGTTTACTGATAGGGAAATATGCCCCTTTTTAGGCTAAATTGCCTGTTTTAACATACCATTATTTGGAACTAGATGCATGCGTACTTGGATTTTTGGGAAAGGGTCCGCTATTGAACATGTAAGTGAATTGCGCTTTGTGGTTAAAAATACAAAAAAGTTGCAAGTCATTAAGTAAATATTTTTTGTAAGTTGTTAAATCCTATAGAACATCAAAATGAATAAAAATGAACATACTTGTATTGTGTATCTACATATATAAATGCAGAATAAAGTATATCCTATTTGATTTCATACTTGAACCATTAAACTACAAACTGAGAAATAGAAAAACAAATAATAAAAAATACCAACGAAATTAATGATGTTACCAGAAATTGTACATGCATACAGTAATACTGATGAAAGCAAAAAGGTAAGTATAAAAGCTTTAATTTCCAAATATACATGATGCCCTTTGAGCATTTAGACAGTAAATTACTTCAACTTCTATTTGTACTTCTTCTTTTGTTACCTAGAGAGGAAGTTAAAAAATTCCATTCTTATTCTCATACCTTGAAACTTGATTTTGTGGCGTTAGTTAATTATGTTAGGCCAAAATTAGATATGCATATAAGAGGACAATAGTCAAACTGTCAAAGAGAAAAACATAAAGTATATATAAAAGCAATACAGGATTGTATGAGAGTAATAGTCAGACTATCCAACAGCTTAACTGAAATAGACTAAAAATGTTTAATCATATAAATTATATATACTATTCATATTATGATAATGAGCATAATAGTGCTATTGAAAAATATAATAGGTTGCAGACAATTCTGTCCTTAAACATAATGAGTATGCCGTGTTTCTTATCATAGGCAGGTGTCAAGTTGACATGCTTTTTGGTAAAAGGAGCAGACATTAAGTTCATACTCAACAACGCGCTCAGAATTGAGTCAAAACATATTATATTCTTGGAATCAGTGTCAATTCAATCATGTGTCGATCACTCAAAAAGGCTTGTGTGCACTGCACCGGTCAACTAAAGGTTCTTGCACAACTCAGCCTGACAACTCTGTAAAGCCCTAAGATACGACGTAATGAAACCCAATGATCATCACTAGAGAACCATGAAAGATCCTTGTGTTGATCACCAAAATTTGTTAAATTTACTACTTTTACACATAAATTGTCTGAACTTGTACAAACTTTGTAGTCAACAAATATATGATGAATGATTACTATGAAGTTGACGTAGGCATTAGAGCCGAACTACTGTAAATGTTGTGTGTTCCTTTAAATTTCTTGTACTCTGGATATTTGGATTGTATGTTTATGACTAAACATACACTTGAGGGTTGGCGTGCACAAATAACCAATTTATGACGTCAACACTATTGTCGTTTCCTTTGTAGTTGTTCATCTTTCTATATCACTGGAATTCATTGAAGTTCATTGTCATTTGTGCTATCTCTTCATTATCATTATCAAAACCTGATCCATAAGCAGTTGCATTGAATACTATCGACTTATTTTCAACTTCATTGCTTTCTGTTCTACCTATCATTTGAAATTTGAAAGACACTGAATTGCAAATAACTCTTCAATTTTCAGAGTGCTAATATCATTAGCCTCTTTAGTTTCTAAAATCTTGTGATCTAACCAAGAGTGAGTGAATTTAAAAAATTTCTTACTTTATCTTCTTTGGAAAAATTATTGCCTAATGTAATGAGTGAATGTACTTTATCCTGAAATCTACAATACATATTAGATGCAGATGCATTTGGACTCATTTGAAATAATTGAAGTTGATTAGTTTACATGGAAATCTTAGTTTGTTTAACTTTACTAGTGCCTTTATTAGTATGTTGCAAAGTTCTCCAAATCTTATATGTAGACTTACAAACAAGCACTCTATTAAAATCATTTCTATCTAGTAAACAGAAAAATATATTCATGGTCTTAGAATTATTTTGTGCATCTTCCTTTCAATTAGTAGTCCACTGTGCATATTAGTTTAGGGTTCGGTGCAATTAGTTTGTGTAATATTCCAAAAGTCTATTTCTATTGATTTTAAACTAATGTTCATCCTATACGCCCCATAAGTGTGATTGTTGCCATTAGAAAGTGGTGGTATGGCAATAAACTAGCCCACTAGTAACCGTGTTGACATTACCAATGTTTGTAACCATTTAAACATTTCAAAAATCAGATTATGTTACTTTTGGAAACCAATGCTCTAATACCAAACGGAACTGATGCAGATTAAGGATCTTGAGGCTAGATTAACACTAGAGGGAGTGAATTGTGTTTAATTTTGTGAATATTTTAGAAATATTTTTTAATATAGTTATGTGTATAATATAAAATGATCACAGAATCAGACAAGTAAATATAAATGCAAGAAAATTAAATGAAGTAAAGGAAAGAACATAGGGGGATTTTACAATTGTTCAAAGTTATCATACATTTAGTTCCACATTTCCTAAGTTCTATAATCAAAATGAAATGTTACACTCCTTGATTATAAGGTCACAAAGAGGCACCTTACAGAACTTGAACCTCTGGGTAAGCCAATTTAGCTTGCGAGCTATTGATCCTCACCATACTTGATTTTCGGGAAAACAAGTCACTCCTAATTGCTTTTTACTAGGCATAACCAAATCCAACTAGATTTAGGCCTACTAGTCACACCCATATTTATTTTTGAGTTGATTGTATAATGGATGCAGACTTGGACTTTTTGATCTTGATTTCAATTACCCCTATAACTCGTTTTTGAACTTTGATCTTGGTATAAATGGAGAAAGTTTGATGTAAAACCAAATAGGAGAAGAAAGGATGTGATTCGGTTTGAAAAATCTGTAGAATATACTTATAGAATTTACAATTTCCAAGAGGGTAAAAGATGGAGTGAAGAAATATGACGAGATTTTGTTATTTTTGTTTCTGGAAGAAAGGTATGAATAGAAATAAAGCGATATTGCTGTTACAGAAGAGTTATCGCGAATAGCCACTTCCATTCAAATTTGAATTTAGAAATTTTTCTGTCATATGTTGACATACATGGTGACCCCATGTCGACATATGTAAGACAAATTTTAAAACTGATTTGTTTTGTAAATATAAACTTATATATTATAATTTAAAACTTTGTAAGGCTATTTTAAAATAGTAAGTGTATATTTTAATCATAGTACACTAATGAAAAATTAAAAAAGTATTTATATAGAATTTAGGTAAAAACATAATATTTATATATTAAAACTAAATATAATAAGTGTTAAAATATAAATATTAAAATGGTAATAGTATCAAATTTAAAAATATTATTTTAAAATCAAAATCTATGGTATAATTTAAAATCAAAGTCAAAATGTCAGCATAGTCAAAAAAATTAAAACCAAAATAAATATTTGAATTCAAAGTATTGATAAAAATCAAATTATAAGTTTATAAAAAGTTAAAGTATAAAAATAAAAGTATAATATTGAAATCTAAAGTTAGTATTTTGAAAAGTATAAGCACTAAAATAAAAGTAAAAATAATAAAATCTAAAAATAATTCAAAGTAAAGATATTTTAAAAATTATAAAAAAATTGAAAATTCTTTGAAAGGAATATTTTTTAAAAAGATATATTAATTTGTATTTATTGAGAATTTGAAATGCATAACTTGTTTTGAAATCATTTTATAAATTGATTTTGAAAATAGGAACAGTTTTGAAAAATCATTATGTAAAAATAGAAGAAGATCAGATAAGTGCAACCTTATTTTTAATAAACCTTCTAAGAATTTATAATATCTTGAACCCTTGAATTCTTGAAACTTATGAGTCTTCATATTCCTTAATCAATAATCTGAATCTTCAATCTTGATACAGCACGATCTTGATTATCAATTTTCTACATAGAATATGTTAATATATCATGCACGATACTAAATTATATATGTATAAATAAATATATATCTAGAAAATAATTACATATTAAATATAAAATATTCATTACCTGAGGTGGTTATCAACAAAATTACCATCTATGGTACTAACATTATATTTGTCCGAAATAACAAGTATATATATCCCAAAACATCGACATCATGACTATAAATTGTAAAAACCCGTAACTTCCCCGTAAAGGAAAGCGTCGGATAGTTCGAGAACAAGCCACAATAGAACACAAACAGAAGAACATTTCATTGCTTATTACAACAATGCATCAGATTACAAGAATATACAGAGTATAAATGAAAATTACACAGAAATATCAGAGATTTAAATTACATTTAAATACATAGCAGCGGAAAAATAATACAATACACAACTAGAATGAGATATACGGATACAATGCTTTCCGGATATCGTTCCAGCTGTAAACCAGGATCCTGTGAATATAAATCTGCAAAACCAAAACTACTAGCTGCCCGTGTCAAAATAAGGGCACCCAGAGTTTAGGTTAGAACAATAAACTCCAGGTCAGTCATGGGACTGGTGTGAGAACTAAAACAGTTATTAATCTTTATTTTTAAAGTTAGGTAAATCAAGGGACCACGCCGTATAACACGGAACGGGTTTCCTCCCAAGAACACCAGTGCATAAAACAACAGCGCAATGCTAAATAAAGAAAAATGAAGCTATTATAAGACCCAGGTCCTATCACACAATGCAATCGCAAGCCGGGGGATAGGGTTTTTACCTTATAATAGCCAAGAATGCTTGATACGTTTAAAACAAATCATTTGATACTATTATAAGTGTATAGTGTATAAAACAACTTCAAATCATAAGTATTGATCACAGGCGGCATGAGCGCCCCTTCCCACTATGTCGCCATACTAGTTCTACAATTAAAACCGCAAAATCACGTATTTGGAAATTGGATTTCCATCTATGAACCGAGGCAAAAGATAGTCCTCAACCGATTCGTGACTCTCTAGCCCGAGCCACAGGTCAGAGCTCGAGTGACCTTGGAGCGACAGGGTCGGTCCACCGATGTGGATTAAACTTAAACCCTGAACATGCGTTCCCCCGCCCTATGGGGCGTAAATGAGCCAGCGAATGACTCCATCGGATCCGGATCGTCCGATCAAACCGAGGCGCCTCGCAACAGCAACAACCACATAAGTCAAACTCGTCAGGGCGGGTAAAACCACTGACGCCACTTCTAACTAGAAAGAAACGCATGCCCTCCCTGAGGTCCGTCTCCCGTTTTTGGTTCATACCGGGTGTGAAACTCGCGAAGTAAACGTTACACAAAGCTACGCCACAAAGGCCGTGCTTCGATCATCAACCACAAGACTTTGCTTTTCAATAGAAGCCTTGATCATTCGCCACTTAGGCATGCCACACAGGCAATTCACTCTATGCGTTTGATATCCATCAGTATATAACCTCTGAGCTCGTACGTCTCAGAGAAGGGCGCTAAGCAAGAGAATAAATTCTCCGCCGCCAAACAGATATATATTTAATAGAAATCAATCACACAGACTAAAATCCAATGTCAGACACACAGTCCATTTACAAGTCCGTTCTGGGTCTGAACGAAACCGGAGGCACGTAGTACCCCGCATATCCATCGATCTCCAAGTACGTCTGGATGATCACCAACTGTTTCCATCTTCTTGGGTGTACAGCCCAATCAAGGTCATCAGTAATCACCCAAACGACGTGAAGACTTCCGGTCTTCGACCATCGTCTTCATCTTCGACTTATCGTCGTATCAGTTATTCAGAATGGGATAAACCCGGTCTTCACGAATAACTCGCGTATATTTTAAATAAGTGCTACACAAACACAACATACGCCTCATTCCAATTTATCAGTCACTAACCGTAAATTAATCAAGAGAATAATTCCCTAAATATTAACCCCGAAGGCCGAAACCAACATCAGATCAATATCCAGAAAACCATTCTGCTTGGCTAACCGACAGTTAGTTTCTAAATTTCACATTCATAGGGAGAGGTTCTCATTAATTTTATCAAAGATAAATTCTTTAATTTATTCTTGAATCTACTTTTGAATATCAATTCAAATTAGTCGGGATTAACGAACTTTACCGAAGTAATCATTTGTTTTAATTTCCAAAACCCAACCTATTCATCCCATGAAGTAAAACTGGTTATACTTCATATCTAACACCACAGTGTTATCGGTAAATTCAATTACCATTTCACGTTCAAATCTAATTAAAGATTTAACTATCGCCCGGAGCAAAACTGGTGATACTCCATTCTCGATCATTTCAATCTAATTAAAGAATCATTAAAACTCCACTTAGTTTTAATCGCTAACTGGGTTAAAGAATCAGTGTAATTTAAAACACAGTTCACGATAAACCCAAAATCACATTCCATTAATTATCGGGTTAAAGAACGAGTGTTATTTAAAACACTGTCCACGATAAACCAAAAAATCAATATCAATTCAATTCCAATTAAATATTATTTA
The DNA here is from genome assembly GCA_030737875.1 of Allium sativum. NCBI lineage: Eukaryota > Viridiplantae > Streptophyta > Magnoliopsida > Asparagales > Amaryllidaceae > Allium > Allium sativum. The sequence goes on from CM060918.1 coordinate 848,900,170, forward strand.
ATTGGCATCCTTCATTAAATCTAAATAAAAAGATTTAATCTTTTCTCAACTGGGTTCAAGAACAGTGTTAGTGAAGACTCCATTCACGACAAACCCAAATCACATTTGATATTAAATACAAGGCTCTGAATAGAAAATATACTGGCTTATATTCAATATCAAATTCTACGACTAACAAATATCGTATTCGAAATAACGATATAGATATATATCTTTCAAATTTCCATAACAACATCTGCATAATCACGAATTCCAACATCGAAATATTCCGAAGACAATTTCGATTCAAATCCACTCCAATGCAATCATTGGAAATTCTGGTTATTTTTAAAACCCTTTTCAAATTCAATTTATTTATTTAAAAATAAATAGAATTACAATTCTAGTTCAAAACTAGTTTACTTCGATAAAAATCTATTTTTATCTTTTCAAATATGGAGTTTTTCATCCCAATTCTTTCTAAATCATTTCTTATGATTTTACACAAATTATTACCATTTTTAATAATTTTATCAAGGCCCGTACAGTCGATTTCCATCAACGGCCATCGAACTGGACTTACAACGACCTTTTTCAAATTTGATTTGGACATAATTCCAAATCCAACCGTTAGATTTCTAATTTCTAGTATTCGTTAGAAAGCTCTTTTCGATACGAACCCAACGGTTCCGGTTTTAGGAGAATCCGACGGTCGGATCTCCCGTAATGTCCGTTTGAAATAAATGGTCGAAATTCACGAACTGCCGCAGCGCGGCGTGTTCTATTCAGGCCATTATATTATATATATAATATATATTTCATCGATTTCTATTTAAAACAAATTTTATAAATAGTTTTGACTTCGTTTCAAAAACATTTTCAACTTCCATTTCAAATTCAAATCAAAGTTGAATCTTTCCTTATAAATTCGGTTTAAAATTCATTTCTATTCAACTCAAGTTTCAATTCAATTTGAATTCATTTCACTTCGTTTTAAATTCAATTCTTTTCGAAATAGTTTTATATTCAATTCATTTCGAAATCGTTTTATATTCAATTCATTTCGAAATTGTTTTATATTCAATTCATTTCGAAATTGTTTTATATTCAATTCATTTCGAAATTGTTTTATATTCAATTCATTTCGAAATCGTTTTATATTCAATTCATTTCGAAATCGTTTTATATTCAATTCATTTCGAAATTGTTTTATATTCAATTCATTTCGAAATGAATAAAATCGATATAAATATCGTTCACGTCAAAATGGCGTCAATCTAATCAACACGGCTTCATCTATTCCTTTATTCTATTCAACAAATGAATATTTATTTTTGTCAACACACGACTAATCTCAACGAATGAGTACTGTCTACGTGTGACTATTTTTGTTAAATTATTTCGTTCAACACATGACTAACCTCAACGGATGAGTACAGTCAAAACATGAACCTTTATTTTATGGTGATAAAGATATAAAATTTATTGTTAAAATATTACGTTCAACACATGACTAACCTCATGAATGAGTACAGTCAACACATGAACCTTTATTTTATAATATTCTTTATTCTCTAAATTGGAATGAGGCCCAATTAATCACCATATAAAATTAATTATATGGATTTTCATACAACACATGTATATAATAGCATTGAAAAATAATCAACCATCACCCAAAGTGCACTACACTGTATAAGCATCAAATATAGATATCTAACGCTTATAACAGCCTGTCAATCAATCGATCGACATATTTAATCAATCAGGATGAGTGAACTTCATATTTCATCCCAACACCCATGTGGGGTTTCAAACAATCAAACACAGATTTTATTTGTGCAGTTGGGCAATGTGTGAAATTTATCGACCCAATCAATATCAGTCAAATCAGTGTATATAAACAAATCGGCCGATTTGTTTATAAATATTTATTTATTCACTTTCACGTTAAAAATTATATTTTTAAAGATAAAACATTTTATTTTAACATATGAATTTCTATTCAGTTCATTCTTTAAATAAAATGATATTTTTATTTTTCTAACATATTTTAGAAAATTTCGGCGGCATAGCGGCACGATACTAGAAACGGGACAAGGCCTAGCCTTATCCCCGGTCTAGTGAAAGCCCACGCCATTCACACATCGATCAAATCAATTTGATTTCACCAAACAATTCAATTCAAACCAAATAATCTAACCAACTACACAACCAAACAATTTAACAAACAAGCCATCCATGGTCTGTGGATGACGGGTGTCGGGTGCTACTAAACACCGTGTGCATCCTAGTATATATATATAACTAGAAAAAAAAATTGAAAGGTGAGAAATTCTCACCGATAGCTATCCAATATCACGACTCTTCATCTAGATATGTCTTCGTCGTTATCGCATCTTCGTCATCTTCGTTGCCCGTAGCCACTACATATATAGAAATCACACATTTTTATATTTTGATGTCTTTAAAATAAAAATCACATTTTTATTTATTCACCTTCAATTTAAAAGTCATATTTTTATAATCACTTCATATATTTAAAAATCGAATTTTTACTTCGCTATTCAATATATAAAAATCGAATTTTTACTTTCCTATGGTATAAAAATTATATTTTTAATGTACTACTCTAATTAAAAATCCCTTCTTTTCTCATGTTAAAAATCTCGTCTTTGTTATGATAAAAAAAACCCAATCATTCATGAATAAAAATCTGTTCTTTTCTATAATAAAAATTAAAACGAAATTCAGTTTGAACGTACTTACATTGTGCGGCTAACGAGGTGGAGCAAGGGAGCGTCGGGTGCTGCAGCAAAGGGGGGGAGAAATGGCGGATGGCTGTTGCAGTTGAAGGCGGGCCCTGACGTGGCTGTTTAGGGTCAGGCGCGGTTTAAAATCCTAGGAGGAGGAGATGTCGGGATTGGTGGAGGCCAGGGGAACGGAGGAGGTCGAGCGGCTGACGTGGGGGTCGGTTTAAGTGGTGGCGGCGCTAGGAGATCCTGGCAGCGGATTTAGGTTTCGGAGGCTCATCGATTTGTTCTTCGCGCCGGGGTCTGACTGGAGATGAGGAGGAAGAGAAGGAGATCGAGAAGAGGAGAGGGAGAGGAGATCGGCAGAGGGGGCGAGGTAGCGGTGACGGTCTGACATGGGGGCGACGGGGTTTGACATTTAGTGGCGGGTTTCCTTCTGTTGACCACGGAATGTAGTTATGAGGGGTTTGACTGATTTTGACCAAGCCTTAATATATATATATATATGTATGTATATATTAATAATTAATTAATTCTAAAAAAGCAACTTTTAAATTTGATCTCCAATCGAGACCCACCACCTATCATCCATAGCTAATTACCCCCATTCCGAACACAATGGGATATGTATCGCAATCTGATTTGATTGTTTTGATCAGTTTCCTTTGGATTTACATTTAAATCATTATATTGAATTTTAAATGTACATTTCAAATTATCGTGGCCACATACTAACTCGAAAAATTCCAAAAAAATATTTTCTAGCTTCGTATTGACGATACGGTCCTAATAAAACTAGTTTCGTCGAATTCTGAGACCGTTGGAAAAATGGCCAATTTCCAGTCGATTAAAATCAACTGAAACTGGTCAAACGTGTTTTCCTATGCCACGCTCACATATTGATTCGAAAAATTATGAAATTTGGAATCTAGCAATAATTTAACATCACGGACCCAACAATACTGGTTTCGTCGAAATCCGAGGTCGTTTGCAAAATTTCCATCTTTAAGGGCCTGAATTCTATAGCGACTATTCAGAATTTTCAACTGGACATATCTTTTGATTCCCGCTATGAAGCTTCAATTATTCGGATTCATTGGGAAGATATTCACAATTAGATCCTAATGTTTTTGGTTTCACTAAAATCCGGATTGTTTTGCACCCGGTACATTCCATCGAAGTTTGAAATCGAATTATCGAACTACCGCGCCATTTTCAATTCTATTTATAATTATATATAAATATTTATATTCAAACGACGACGCATATAAATATATACATTCGAATTCCATTCAAAATAAATTTCTCGTTGATTTTATTTAAAATAATCTATTTTAAATATCCAGAATTCGCCAAAATTGCCAAAATAAAAATTTTTAACTGGCCCAGATTTTCGGGTTATTACATAAATGCTCCAACTGCGAACTCCAATAGCATATCTCCAGAAGCACCTGACTCCCACACAACTCAATCGAATACCTGAAAGTGGTCATGACATAAGTAGACAACAACAAAACATAGTCAGAAACAAAGCTTGTTTTGAGCGGAACTATCTCAATATACTATATATTAAACTATACATAAATAAAAAGGAATCATCAAGTCACAACCAACCCTCTCCACAAGTGTGGCTCAGGGAAATCCAAACTGCCTATTAATAAATATAGTAAATCCATCTCAAAGGTAGATTATCATGCCATAATCTTCTCTTCTCCCACGACAATCGTTAGCATAATATATCCAATTGCGCTACGCTATCCTAAACTACTAATAGCATAGTACTAGCATATACTGATCATCCCATGATCCCAAAACAATGATCACTATTGCTAAGATCGATAATATATGACACGATGCATATGGTGACAACGGTATGACCAAAATAATACGCCATAATGTGTATGGTCACTACTACAAGAACAAATCGTTGATGAATCACTACTAGAGAACACCATGTCCAATACAAAATCATCAAAGTTGGGGGTAACTTGTTACTAATCAAGTCCATATCTCAGCACGCTATCACCAAAATCGTATACGACTCGCTACTGAGTAACTTCATATCTGAGTTTGTTATCATAAACTCATATATGGCTCGATATTAAGGAACTCTGTATCTCAGCCAGCTAAAAAAAACTCATATATGGTTTACAAATACTAAAGTACAACGTAAAACGCAACAGGTTTAAACAGTAATATAAGTAGAACTCTAACTCTTCTTTAAATGCCCAAAGCAACCACGCATAAATCCTGAAACATGCTGTAACGACCCGGATTTTCAGCCGTTGAATTCTGAATATTTAAATATTTTATTTGAATTATATATAAAAATTTATAGGAATTTATTTGATAATAAATGGATTTTTAAAATATATTGAATATCGTCTTAACTTAAAAATAGAAAAGTCGAGATAGAATTCAAATTAGATTACGCTGAAGTTATATGTATATATTCGGATTAGATGGGTATTTTTATTTGCTTATTTTGAAATTGATTTTATTTAATTTCCAAACAATATAGGATAAAAACGAGATTAATTTTTGTAAAATTTAATAATCATATATTTTAGAATGGCACATTACGCTCCTGAAATAGTCTCATAGAACAAATACATCACCTGCAGTCCATGTTGCAAACTCTTTATGCAATTTGATAACAAAACGTAGGTACTTTCAAAGACCAAAACAATCGGTACTATATACCAAAAAAATAAAAATAAAAAAAGAAGAAAATCCTTGTGTTTAAAACATACATTCATGGAGTATCGCCATTGAAATCAAAATGATGATCGGGTATAATAGTGAAATCTGAAATATGGATAGGTAATTTTGTATTGAATGATTGGATCTAATGATTACTTGATCAAAATGTAACCTGTTCTTTTGGTCTAAACTAGTGGATGCCAAACTCAAAGAATATATATTGTTGCAAACTATGCCATTCTTTGAAATTCAAAGATTTCGGCTACTCTGTCCTTTTCACAAATCAGCAGCGTACACCCCAAACCATTGGATCCCTTGCGTGCCAAGCCAATAAAATGTCATTCTCCCCAAACAATTCATTTCTGTGCCCCCCAAGTTGATGTACGCCGTGTACCGCAAGCAGTTCTTCTTTTAAATACTGAGCATCTAAATAACTCAACCCCTTTCTTAGACAAATGAAAACTGAAACAAAATCGGAAATTGTTTTATCCATTCTCATCGAAATTTGGAGAGCGTTAGACCCATGAGAGTCTTTCTGAGTTCGACGATAACCAAGTTCGCACTCTTTTCTGGAGTTGCGTGGTAATTTATAGGATTTAGGATTGTCGTTTTGTGGATTGGAGGATGGCGTTGGATCACCGGCAGGAAGGCGCGTTGTTGGTGGAGCGATTGGTCAACTTCGGTCATCTCTTCTTGCGCTGGTAAGGAGCTGAAGGAGGGTTGTCAACACGGTGAGTAGACCTTGTGCGAGTAAATCCACTTTGGCGTGGCATGGTGTAGTTTGTGGTGAGGCTAGCGGTGATCCTTGTTTATGAAATAGGGGATTTTAGTTTCAAAAGTGTCGGACACTATAGCTCACACTACAGGGATTTTTCAAGATCGGATTTTGATTGAGGCCGGTGAGTTGATAGGAATGGGGGCGAAGTGATGGACGGTGTGAAGGCGGAGTTTTTGGAGGTCACAGCGTTGTCTGTCGTGAAGAAATGGTGAAATAAAAGGAGGAGGGAAGGTCCGGTAATGGGTACAGGAGATAGGTTCATGGTTATGTCATGGAAAGAAGGTTTTATGGAGGGGTGATTAACATTAAGTACAAAATTAAGGGGGTTTTGAGGAGTAATGAAAGAAGAGGAACAGATGACTTCTATTTGTTCCAGTAGGAACATATTTTCCTGTGAGGGATGAATTGCTGGTGAAGCAGAAGGCATCTCCAAAAGGAAGTTTTCTTAATGAAAGTAGAAAAACCCGAAGAAACTAATATGCTTGAGGTACAACATTGATTATAATTTTGGGGGAATAGAACATTAGTAAAAATTTCTTTTGCGTTAAATTTGGATTAAACATATACTAAGGAAATATTAGAGACATCAATATCTTGAGATCTCATTAGAGCGGACTCTGATTAAATTAGTTGGAGAAGAAGAAAAAGAATAATAATAATTGAAAGGGAAAGGAGGAAGCTTTATATGCCTTACCGTGTGATAACTAAGATTAATTATATGGTTTAAACTAACTAAACAATTTTATTATATATAGGTATATATACACATTATATAATCGATAGCTTATAAAGTGTACAACTATCTCAAATGAAAACAGAACCAAATGGAATCAGTCACACTGGAATTATAGCGACAAAGTTCATTGTGCAACTAACAGGGCCAAGAATTGAGCTATTGGAATTTCAAAAGAAAAAAAAATTCAAACGTTGTTTGATTTTAAATGAAACCAAAAGCAGAATCGTTCGCAGCAGACATGGTGAGTAAACTCACTAACTCTAACTCATTTATATTTTTATATAAAAGAGTTTTTTTAAAATTTATTTTATACTATGTGATGGATGCTTGGTTGAATAGTTGATAAAATTGGTTGATATGAATTACATGGTTGATCGGTTATTAGTGTTGTTATTTCATATTGATGTGAAATAATATTATTGATGTTAATTAACATCTATGGATGTAGGGAAACAGGTTGGAGGGACCCAACTGGGTTCCTAAATATTTATATTACTGGTTTTCCTTGATTTTGATGTGTGGTGTGATTTATATAGTCAGTGATTGACTTTGTGTGTTGGTTTACCCTGGCCCTTGAAACTTGGTATTTTAGATACCGAAAATATTTTCAAATGTAGAAAATAAATTGGAGATTTAAAAATCAAATTTATTTCCAAAATAAAAGTTATATTTTGAAGGGAGTTGGAAATAGTATACTTGTTTAATGAATAAAACAAGAGGTTGTTTATAAACGACATGTATAAATTTAGTATAAGACTTATCATTTGATAACTTGGAATATAAATTCAAGTTGGGATTTACATAGAAAACCAAAATCGGTTTTGAAACCGATTTTTTGTAATTGGATTTGATCTTAGTGATTTTATAGGGGATTATAAATGAGATTACAAATATTTGAAGTTAAAAGTGAGATTTTTATAAACATTTGTAAATAGAAGTATAAATATAATTTGGTTTAAAAGAATATTTATAAAAACGAAACCAAATGACTGTACATGAAAGAAATATATCTAGGATTAAATGGAATAATGGTTTAAAGGAAATATTTTGCAAATGAAATATTTATAAAGGAAATTTAGATGATTTGAAATATAAATCCAAATTGGAAATTGAGTGGAAAGGGAAAATGGTAATCGTTTTTAAAGAAACGATGAGTTTTAGTTCAAAGTTCAGAATATTAATCGAATATAGAGTATTCGAATGAGGGTTGTTTATTGGAATTCGATTAGATCGAAATTAGGGAAGTAGTTATTTTACTTCCAGTTTGAATCAAATTTAATAATTTATTTATTTACTTATTAATTTATTTATTGAAATAAATAAATACAAGTTGCATTTTGATAAACCAAATATTTTTAAATAGCGATTTTAAACGCTACCGTTATAATAAACGTTTTGGTAAATGTAAATAGAAATTTTAACGCTGCCATTATAATAACTATTTTAATAGTGATGTTAATGTTATTGTTGTAATAAGTGTTCTATAAATATAGATAGCGATTGTAACGCTGTTGTTAAAAGTAATGTTTTATAAATCAAATATTTGGAAACAGCGATTGCAACGCTGTTGTTAAAATGAAATGAATTGGTCAACGAGGAATTAAAAAAGGGAATTCGGAAATATTCTCCGATATTAATAATGTATATTTTCTGAATATAGAAAATAAAGATTCGTGGATATTTAGAAATGTTTTCTAACTGGAATAAGAGATATTTTCTCGAATAAAGGAATTATAGTATTGAAAATGTTTTTCAAAGAATCGAGAGGGGAAATCGAGCTTCAAAAGTATACAGAAGATAGGAAATGAGAATTGTAAATGATAATATAATAAGAAATTTATTTAAAGGGGCCAATGTTGATTGATGATTGATCGATTGAATTCCTACCTGGAAATAAGATCGTTGGTTGCACACTTATTTTTCTTTGATAGTTAAATCACCGACTATCGAAGTTTTTGACCATTTTTCCGTAGTCGATACAGAGAGACCGGGATCAGATTTATTATCTGGAAACTACTCTGTATGGGCGTTATCGTTGCGATCAAACATGATGAAAATAATTGAAGGTGGATTTATGCAAGGGCTATCCTGTTTACGGGATAGTGCCTTTGGTTTGTCCAGTCCCAGAACAACGTGAATGGATGAATGTCTGACAGAGTATATCTAACGGATCACGTAAGTTGACCTCTTCAAACGTACATATGTTTGGTGGCAGTGGAATTCGTTTCCCTTAGCTTTATACCCGTTGTATTTTTGGGAAAATCAATTTGTGATTTAACGGGTATGACGATGTGGCATTCAAAGTGAATGGTGGTCAGGTGATCTAAAAGACACGAAATGACCTCAAGCCTCATAACCCGAAATTGACAAAGATCGGGCAGGCGGCATGGCTAAGTGGGTTGCCCCCATTAGGATGTATAATCACCTATCTAGAGAAATTCCATATACTTCTTTAATCTATCGATGTTGTCCCTTTCGAGAAACGGTTGTTGATCCCAACCATTGGTGATATACATTCGATACACTCAAGCGAAATGAGTGGTCAGTCATGTGAGGGCCGGGTTGCAAGACGTTCTTGTTGAATCCAGTGTATTCGCCTCTAGAGATACACTATCGGCAGGTGGTCCCATACCTTGTCATTTTGGAAATTCAATCTCTAATAAGCGCCCTGCGGTTTTTGATTTAATATTATATATGGAGCGTGAGATGCACGCATTCCGCTAGATTCTATTTATTTGATGTAGACATTATTATAATATCACTGGATTTGATATCAAAAAAAATATTTTGGTTATCGTAAGGTAAAAACCATTTGTGTTTATGTGTGGATCGATCTTACGATTATCATTTCTTTCGAAAGGATTTTGAAAGTTAAAAAAATGGTTGGAGTTTACTCACACCTGTCCCGTGACTGACCCAGAGTTTATTTTGTTTGTTTTCCCTAAACTCTCTGGTGACCAAATTTGTACGGGCAATCAAGTAGTCGGGATTTTACAGATTCGCTTGGAGGAGTTCGAAGCAGGAGGCTTCATCAGTTGGCTATAGACTATCAAATTTTTCGCTGTGTACTATGTTGTATCAGGAAACAGGAGTTTATAACTGTTCCAGGGATAACTGTTGGGCTCTGATGATGGTATGTATATACAGTTATTGATTTGTATTTCAAAGGTTATGTTATATAATATATTTTATTCGTTCCGCAGTGAGTTGTGATCTTTGTTTTTCTTCTATTCTAATATTTCTTTCTTTCTATTTCTCATCCTCTAACTTCTTTCTAATAATGATTCGTGTTTCTATGCAATTTGGGTTGGACGTGTGGTGTTATTAGTCGACTCAAAGAGTACGGAAATTCGGGCCATTACAGTTGGTATCAGAGCTGAAGGTTGAGTGATAACCTTGACTCTGTGGCGAGACTCAATAGAGATGGGGTTAGTAATACTCTAGATTAAGTTTGAGTGTATGTATATGAGGGAGCGTATTTGTAGATTTGATATAAAAAAATTATATTGTTTTGACTGGTTTGTGGAGTGGTTTATGAATTCTGTTCGATACAGGATGTACAACTGTATCGATATGTGTTTCTAAACTCTCAAACAAAGAATTCGACATAGTATTTGCTTTAAAAAAGGGGTAAATGAATTAATTTTACCCAAAACTATTTTTGATATAAAAAGGAATGATTTTATGAAATTATTGAATTATTTGGTTGTTATTATAATCAAATGAGATTATAATACCGAAATGGTTATATGAACCAAATTGAATTTGTATAAGAATAGAATATATAAATAAGTTGAATTAGAATTGGATACAGATCTGAAGCGTGGATTTAAATCCCGGATATTTAGAAAATGTTTTCTGAAGTACTTTTAAAAGTATTATAATATTGCTTTGAAAGATTTTTGAATAAGAATAGTTTAAATGGATTTTTAAAAGGTTAAGCACTGAACTTTAGTGGCGAGAAAATACTTCTGATAATGGATCGCGACATTATCAGTATTCATTTTCTAGTTTTTGAGTGATGGATTGCTACCATAGTTGATTATTAATGGAAATTGTTTGAGAAAAATAAAGTTGTTTTATAAATTCAAAAGTTTTGAATTGAGTTGATTATAAATATATGTGTATAAATATATATATGAGTTCATACTAATTTGAAATAAAACCCGGGAATTTGAATTCTAAAATTAAATTTAACTTGTATAAGTTGAATAGATTGAAATGATAAAAATGTATCAAATGAATTGAAATTTAACTTAAATGAAATTGGATTGAATTAGAAACAATTCCGAATAAAATTAAATAAAGATAAATGTTGGAATTCGAAATATTAATATGAATTTGATCTATGTATAAACAAGTTGAATATATATTGGACGCTGTTGTTTGGAATTAAACTGTGATGGAACAGAACTCATGCAGGATAAAGGGGTTAATTTTTGAAAACAGAGCTCAGTTTGGATTAGTGAATGGAAGTGAAATAATCAGAAGTTGATTAGAGAGAGTTAAAAAAATGGAAGCTGGATTGATTTGGAACCGATTGGAGATATATATGTATGCTGAGCAGATATTGTATGGAAGCAAATGCAAGAGGTAGAATTATGCCCGACAAAAAGGTACATGTTTACAATATTACTTGGCTTTGATGATTTTGTGAGCCTATGGGCAAGCCGCTTGGCTTTTTGATTTTCTTTTGGATTGGAGAAGGCCTAGAAAGGCGAGTTGTGGTTGTACCAATTGAGCCGTGCAGAGGAGATGCTGCCGAAATTTTTCAGAATTTAAAGTGTTAGAAAATTTTCAGAATTTTTGAAAATTTTCGTTAGTAAGAATAAATAAATATTTTAATTGAAATAAGTTGGTCAAGTTAAACTGAAGTTAAGAAGTGAACAAAAAAGATTTTTGGACCTAGTTAATAGGGTATGTAGCATCTTTTCCTACCTCAGCAATTTCGAGGACGAAATTATTTTAAGGGGGAAGGAATGTAACGAACCGGATTTTTAGCCATTGAATTTTGAATATTTAAATATTTTATTTGAATTATATATAGAAATTTATAGGAATTTATTTGATAATAAATGGATTTTTAAAATATATCGAATATCGTCTTAACCTAAAAATAGAAAAGTCGAGATAGAATTCAAATTAGATTACTTTGAAGTTATATGTATATATTCGGATTAGATGGGTATTTTTATTTTCTTATTTTGAAATTGATTTGATTTAATTTCCAAACAATATATGATCATAACGAGATTAATTTTTATAAAACTTAATAATCATATATTTTAGAATGGCACATTACGCTCCAGAAAAAGTCTCATAGAACCATTACATCACCTGTAGTCCATGTTACAAACTCTTTATGCAATTTGATAACAAAACATAGGTACTTTCAGAGACCAAAACAATAGGTACTATATACTAACAAAATAAAAGTAAATAAAGAAGAAAATCCTTGAGTTTAAAACATACATTCACGGAGTATCGCCATTGAAATCAAAATGATGATTGGGTATAATAGTGAAATCTGAAATATGGATAGGTAATTTTGTATTGAATGATTGGATCTAATGATTACTTGATCAAAATGGAACCTGTTCTTTTGGTCTAAACTAGTGGATGCCAAACTCGAAGAATATATATTGTTGCAAACTATGCCATTCTTTGAAATTCAAAGATTTCGGCTACTCTGTCCTTTTCACAAATCAGCAGCGTACACCCCAAACCATTGGATCCCTTGTGTGCCAAGACAACTAAATATCGTGCTCCCCAAACAATTCATTTCCTTGCCCCCCCCCCCAAGTTGTTGTACGCCGTGTACCGCAAGAAGTTCTTCTTTTAAATAATGAGCATCTAAATAACTCTGCCCCTTTCTTAGACAAATGAAAACCAAAACAAAATCGGAAATTGTTTTATCCATTCTCATCGAAATTTGGAGAGCGTCAGACCCATGAGAGTCTTTCTAAGTTCGACAATAACCAAGTTCGCACTCTTTTCTGGAGTTGCGTGGAAATTTATGGGAGGCAGGATTTTCGTTTTATAGATCAGAGGACGGCGCTGGATGACCGGCAGGAAGGCACGTTGTTGGTGGAGCGATTGGGTCAACTCCGGTTATCTCTTGTTGCACTGGTAAGGAGCTGAAGGAGGGTCGTCAACGCGGTGAGTAGATCTGGTGCGAGTAAATCCGCTTTGGCATGGCATGGTGTAGTTTTTGGTGAGGCTAGCGGTGATCCTTGTTTGTGAAATGGGGGATTTTAGTTTCGAAAGGGTCGGACCCTGTAGCTCACGCTACAGGGATTTTTCAAGATCGGATTTTGATTGAGGCCAGTGAGTTGATAGGAATGGGGGCGATGTGATGGACGGTGTGAAGGCGGAGTTGTTGGAGGTCACAACGTTGTCTGTTGTGAAGAAATGGTGAATGAAAAGGAGGAGGGAAGGTCCGGTAATGGGTACAGGAGATGGGTTCATGGTTATGTCGTGGAAAGAAGGTTTCAAGGAGGGGTGATTAACATTTAGTACAAAATTAAGGGAGTTTTGAGGAGTAATGAAAGAAGAGGAACAACTTCCTTCTATTTGTTTCAGTAGGAATATATTTTCCTGTGAGGGGTGAATTGCTGGTGAAGCAGAAGGCATCTCCAAAAGGAAGTTTTCTTAATGCAAGTAGAAACACCCGAAGAAACTAATATGCTTGAGGTACATCATTGATTCTATTTCTGGGGGAATAGAACATTAGTAAAATTTCTTTTGCATTAAATTTGGATTAAACATATACTAAGGTAATATTAGAGACATCAATATCTTGAGTTCTCATTAGAGCGGACTCTGATTAAATTAGTTGGAGATGAATAAAAAGAATAAAAATAATTGAAAGGGAAAGGAGGAAGCTTTATATGCCTTACTGTGTGATAACTAAGATTAATTATATGGTTTAAATTAATTAAACAATTTTATTATATATAGGTATATACACACATTATATAATCGATAGCTTATAAAGTGTACAACTATCTCAGATGAAAATAGAACCAAACAGAATCAGTCACATTGGATTTATAGCGACAAAGTTCATTGTGCAACTGACAGGGCCGAGAATTGAGCTATTGGAATTTCAAAAGAAAAAGAAAAATCAAATGTTGTTTGATTTTATATGAAACCAAAAGCAGAATTGTTCGCTGCAGACAAAGTGAGTAAACTCACTGACTCTAACTCGTTTATATTTTTATATAAACAAGTTTTTTTTAAATTTATTTTGTACTGTGTGATGATTGCTTGGTTGAATAGTTGATAAAATTGGTTGATATGAATTGATCGGTTATTAGTGCTATTATTTCATATTGATGTGAAAAAATATTATTGATGTTAATTAACATCTATGGATGCAGGAAAACAGCTTGGAGGACCCAACTGGGTTCCTCAATATTTATATTACTGTTTTTCCTTGATTTTGATGTGTGGTGTGATTTATATAGTCAGTGATTGACTTTGTGTGTTGGTTTACCCTGGACCATGAAACTTGGTATTTTAGATACCGAAAATATTTTCAAATGTAGAAAATAAATTGGAGATTTGAAAGGCAAATTTATTTCCAAAATAAAAGTTATATTTTGAAGGGAGTTGGAAATAGTAAACTTGTTTAATGAATAAAACAAGAGGTTGCTTACAAATGACACATATAAATTTAGTATAAGACTTATCATTTGATAACTTGGAATATAAATTCAAGTTGGGATCTACATAGAAAACCAGAATTGGTTTTGAAATCGATTTTTGGTAATTGGATTTGATCTTAGTGATTTTAAAGGGGATTATAATTGAGATTATAAATATTTGAAGTTAAAAGTGAGATTTTTATAAACATTTGTAAATAGAAGTATAAATAGAATTTGGTTTAAAAGAATATTTATAAAAATGAAACCAAATGATTGTACATGAAAGAAGTATATCTAGGATTAATGTGAATAATGGTTTAAAGGAAATATTTTGCAAATGTTATCCAAATTGGAAATTGAGTGGAAAGGGAAAATGGTAATCGTTTTAAAAGAAACAATGAGTTTTAGTTCAAAGTTCAGAATATTAATCGAATATAGAGTATTTGAATGAGGGTTGCTTATTGGAATTCGATTAGATCGAAATTAGGGAACTAGTTATTTTACTTCCCGTTTGAATCAAATTTAATAACTTATTTATTTACTTATTAATTTATATTGAAATAAATAAATACAACTTGCATTTTGATAAACCAAATATTTTTAAATATTGATTTAAACGCTGTCGTTATAATAAATGTTTTGGTAAATCTAAATAGAAATTTTAACGCTGCCGTTATAATAACTATTTTAACAGCGATCTTAATGTTTTTGTTATAATAAGTGTTCTATAATTCTAGACAGTGATTGTAACGCTGTTGTTAAAAGTAATGTTTTATGAATCAAATATTTGGAAACAGCTATTGTAACACTGTTGTTAAAATGAAATGAATTGGTCAACGAGGAATTAAAAAAGAGAATTCGGAAATATTCTCCGATATTAATAATGTATATTTTATGAAAATAGAAAATAAGTATTCGTGAATATTTATGAATGTTTTCTAACTGGAATAAGAAATATTTTCTCGAATAAAGGAATTATAGTATTGAAAATGTTTTTCAAAGAATCGAGAGGGGAAATCGAGCTTCAAAAGAATATGGAAGATAGGAAATGAGAATTGTAAATGATAACATAATAAGAAATTGATTTAAAGGGGCCAATGTTGATTGATGATTGATTGATTGAATTCCTACCTGGAAATAAGATCGTTGGTTGCACACTTATTTTTCTTTGATAGTTAAATCACCGACTATCGAAGTTTTTTACCATTTTTCTGTCGTCAATACAGAGAGACCGGGATCAGATTTATTATCTGGAAACCACTCTGTATGGGTGTTAGTGTTGCGATCAAATATAATGAAAATAATTGAAGGCGGAGTTATGCAAGGGCTATCCTGTTTACGGGATAGTGCCTTCGGTTTGTCTAGTCTCAGGACAACGTGAATGGATGAATGTCTGACAAAGTATATCTAACGGATCACGTAAGTTGATCTCTTCAAACGTACTTATGTTTGGTTGTAGAGGAATTCGTTTCTCCTAGCTTTATACCCGTGGTATTTTTGGGAAAATCAATTTGTGATTTGGCAGGTATGACGATGTGGCATTCAAAGTGAATGGTGGTCAGGTGTTTTAAAAGATATGTAATGACCTCAAGCCTCACAACCCAGAATTGACAAAAATCGGGCAGGCAGCATGGCTAAGTGGGTCACTCCCATTAGGATGTATAATTACCTATCTAGAGAAATTCCATTTACTTATTTAATTTATCGATG
This sequence comes from Allium sativum, assembly GCA_030737875.1. Taxonomy (NCBI): domain Eukaryota; kingdom Viridiplantae; phylum Streptophyta; class Magnoliopsida; order Asparagales; family Amaryllidaceae; genus Allium; species Allium sativum. The sequence continues at coordinate 848,916,478 of CM060918.1, forward strand.
CCGTCCCTTTCGGGAAACGATTGCTGATCCTAACTGTTGGTGATATACATTCGATATCATCAAGCGAAATGAGTGATCGGTCATGTGAGGGCCGGGTTGCAAGACGTTCTTATTGAACCCAGTGTATTCGCCTCTAGAGATACACTATCGGCCGGTGGTCCCATACCTTGTCATGTTGGAAATTCATTCTCCAATAAGCGCCTTGCAGTTTTTGATTTAACATTACATATGGAGCGTGAGATGCAAGCGTTCCGCTAGATTCTATTTATTTGATGTAGACATTATTATAATATCACTGGACTTGATATCAAAAAAAAATTTGGTTATCGTATGGTAAAAACCATCCGTGTTTATGTGTGGATCGGTCTTACGATTATCATTTCTTTCGAAAGGATTTTGAAAGTTAAACAAATGGTTGGAGTTTACTCACACCAGTCCCATGACTGACCCAAAGTTTATTTTGTTTGTTTTCCCTAAATTCTTGGGTGCCCAAATTTCTACGGGCAGTCAAGTAGTCGGGATTTTACAGATTCGCTTGGAGGAGTTGGAAGCAGGAGGCTTCTTCAGTTGGCTATAGACTATCAAATTTTCCGTTGTGTACTATGTTGTATCTAGAAACAGGAGTTTATAACTGTTCCAGGGATAACTGTTGTGCTCTGATGATGGTATGTATATACAGTTACTGATTTGTATTTCAAAGGTTATGTTATATAGTATATTTTATTCGTTCCACTGTTAGTTGTGATCTTCGTTTTTCTTCTATTCTAATATTTCTTTCTTTCTATTTCTCATCCTCTAACTTCTTTCTAATAATGATTTGTGTTTCTTGCAATTTGGATTGGACGTGTGGTGTTATTAGTCGACTCAAAGAGTACGAAAATTCGGGTCGTTACACATGTAGAGGCCTGACCCGACCATTATAAGAAAATAACACCCTCATCAGGCTAGTTAACCAATGTGAGAAACTCAAAATATATGTAACATATTTCAATACCTTATGAGGCTATAAGGACTTATGCAAAGGTTTTAACCTCTGAAGCATTTAACCACTCATTAAGCTTAATATAGTGATATAATAGACAATTTTTAGGGTATAGAATATAAATTATATGGCATAGCTAGAATGGTTATATTTGACAATATATTAGGGCACATTAAAAACCGCTAAGGTTCATTTGCATATTAAATTTCCAAGGCAATCTCTACGGTTAAGTTGATGTTGAATTCCATGCAGAAGGATCAGAAGTTACCTGTCGAGCATCGTTTATCTTTAGATAAAATATTCCATAAGGAAAACAGATAGGCCCACACAAGCAAACACTGATGTGCATCTCGTGGAACCAAAGTACCATCAAGTACCATGCATAACATCTACAAGCTTACTCTAGATATAGAGTTGACATACCATGTTATAGGTTAGGTAAACCCCAAGTCATGCATCCTACTTTGTCTTTAGCCATTTCCTATGTCGAGGTTATGACTCTCATCTTTCACATGTGTCTTCCTCACATGAGCAAAATATGAATCCCTAGTTGAATTCCCGTAGCACAATAGACCTTGGAACACTATTTGGGTTCCCACTTTTTTGTACATCTCATAACCATATATGTATTCCTCAACAGATCATGGAATTGCGCTTAGATTCCTATACCTCAAAAGTTCTTAGAATCGCATAAGGATTCCTACATCCTGAATAAATCACAAATAACTACATGTGTTCGAGCATCTCAAACAGATCTCGAGTCCCCACATAGAGTCCACTTCACCACTACTTTAAAAATATGGAACTCGTATACTTGTTTTGAAGTGGTTTTCGATAAGTAGAACACTTATCAATCTCAATCTCCTCAAAACTAATTCGACAGACTTCTGACTAAGTTCTATAGTCAATTAACCGAATAATAAGTCGAAAATAGATGATTTTGTGTGGAAAACAATCCTTACATATTTTCCATAATAAACGAATGAACATCGAAAGCACTATCAAGTCACATAACATGATTTACGCACAAAGCACGATTTGATCATATAAACGACTTCCTATCCCTTTCACATTTAATTAAACCTTCATTAATTTAAACTTGTTTTATTAGTAGAACTTCTTTTATCTGACTTCATTCATCAATCAAAACTTATAATTGATTATTATTCCTTTATATAATTATGTATATGTTCACATATAAAAGGTATATGATTGTATTCTACTATTTCCCGATTCCTTTATGGTCTTCAATAATTCAAGAAGTATTCATATACTTATCTCTACGGCATAAGTATATTCAGAAATCATATGCAAGATTTACTTTCTATAAAATATAATCAAAGAGGTTGAAACGATTTCTTAATAAGAACCTATTCACTTTTATAAGTTAAAATATCTTCTTTATTATCTTTATCTTGAAAGATATAATACTTAATACCATCTTTAAAATCTTATTATTGAGGATCTAATTATACTCTAAGTTGTCAAACAATATGTTTCTTGTTTAACTATTATTCATGGGATTAAAAACAAATCCTACTAGAGCATCGTTTACTAAAACCCCAAAACCATTGCTTTTAAAATTTATCTTTTAAACATTTATTCAAATACCCAATTATATTTGCTTCATGCTAATAATTTACTTAGATACAAAGAATTATCTTCCTAAAGACAATTAATTTACATGTTGTTACATATATGTCTTGATAAGAGTTAAGTAGTTTCATAGCACTTTATTAACCAACAAGCATTATAATTCATAGATTACTACTTTTTTTAAATAACTTCTCTTATTTAATGGTTGAAACTATTCATTAGCTTTTTGCAACACTAATTAATTAAGTAAAAAAGAAGTGCTAACCACTTGAAGATAGTGCATCATAAAAATAAATTAGAATTTAATGAGTACCATTTCCTAGCAAGAGATATTTTCTAATACTGGTTGATACCATTCTCTATCTTAAGTAAATTGTACAAGGATATAATTACTTTTGCTACAAACTCTATAAATATCCATAAGCTTCTCTGTCACAGTTATACATCTCAATGGGCAATATATTCTTCCGGAATATTGCATTATTTTGCTTCCTTTTGACATTTCTATTTAGCTCTATAATGTGTAATGAGCAAACTGAGATTCCATATTACCTTGTAAATTCTAACGATTTGATACAATTATCTCATGGAAGTCCAACACAAGAATTCATATCATCGCCCCATACACTTTTCGAAGTTGATTCCTCATATGCAAATACATTTTTAAGAGAAGATGACCATGAATTATCATTTGATAATCATCTTTGACGAAGAGGAAAAGACCCTATCCTAAGCCCCCAAAGATACCAAAGCCTCCTCCTCCATCTACTCCAAATAGTATGTTTAGTTCAGTGGATAGAAGTGATCAATTTGAAAACGATAGCACATCTTTCAACGATCATAAGTTGATGAAACGTAAAAGGCCTTATCCTAAACCACCAAAAATACCAAAGCCTCCACCTCCATCTCCACCGCAAGCTGTACAGGAAGCATCATCAATTAGGGAGGATGCAACTTTGGTTAAAGATCACACTCTAATGAAGAGAAAACGACCGTATCCAAAGCCACCAAAGATACCAAAGCCACCACCTCCATCTCCACCTAATACTCGTTTTAGTTCATTAGAAAGAGATGGTTTACTAGGAAATAATGGTAATACACAACTATTCATGGACCACCAATTCATGAAAAGAAAAGGACCATATCCTAATCCACTAATGATTCCAAAGCCTCCACCTCCTGCTGGTCCGAGAACAGAAATTACTTCATTATATGGTGAGAGTTCATCAGATTATATTTTTCATAAACCAATACATATAGACCATCAAATGATGAAGAGGAAACGACCATACCCTAAGCCACCCAAGATACCAAAGCCTCCACCTCCGTCTAATCCACCGTCTGGTGGTAGGACAAAATTTAGAGGTCCTCAGTTACATTGATCCAAACTAATGACATATATCTTAGTGTTGGACCATTTTATATGCCAATATATGCAACTTATGTTTGGCCTGTTACATTATTGCATGAAGTAGAACATGTATGGGAGGTTGTTCAATAAAATACCATTTATGTAATAAGTGTTATTAATTGTATGGTTGGAAATAAAGCTTGATATTTAAACCTTAAAATTTCATGTTTGCCATTGATTATTTATTTTGCACTTCAAGTACCCATTTTTTCTTTTATTTAGTGGCTTACTGATAGAGTACAAGAAAAACAAATTTTGCTGATAGTATTAAACACTTATAACCACCTTAATAAGTTTACTTTTGATCAGACTTTATCTTTTCGATTTCAAAATCAAAGATAAGTTCGATGGTTCTTGGTAAAATTTATACTTTTATATTGATTTTGGTTTTAATATGATATAATTCAATAATGTGAATTCAATATGATATTTGTATTTTTCGAATAGAGGGGCCTAATAAATTCAACAGGAAACAACCCAACAATAGAAAAACATGAAGCAACACATGCAACAGGCAGAAGATTTTCTTGCCGCTATTTGCATTGTATGCTTCGACCAATGGATTGACATTAGGGTGGACAATACTATGGGTTGGGTCGACTTATGGGTCGACCCACCTAGGAGAATTGCACAAGGTTTGAAACACAGCCCATATGCAATTTCGGCAATAGTTTTCAGATAGCAATGATGATCAGAATGAGCTAAAATTTTGCAAACATATAAGCCAGAGACACTACTTTGCGTTACAACAAAACTAGCACGATTCCGTCTAGAACTGATCAAATTATAACAGCCCAAATTTGGACTTCAAGTTGTTTCACATAGCTGAATTATAAATGAATAGGAATTTACTGTAACTACATATTCTTGATAAACTCAACACAGATAAACTAAAAAATATAATTAACTAGAAATGATGAGTTGCAAAACTCACACGAGATTAGATCATCAAGGCTAGTTTACAAGGAATGATTCTTAGACACCTGAGGATGAAGATACAGTGACAAGCAAAGCACCTGAAAGCTTCACTGTACTTTTCTCATATTCCTGAAACAACCTGATGAAGAATATACTAATATAAACTTTGATAAGAAGAAGATTGAGATGATTGAATTCTCTTTTCTTTCTCAATTTGAATAAGAGATTAACTTGAAAATTTATGAGAAAGGATGTAGTCGTTGCTTTAATTTCCTTTCTCACGATCAACTTCAGGAAGGAGGAAGAATTTCCAGAGAGTATAAAATAAAGTATGTATATATCCTTTTCCCATTTACAGAAGTATCTTTGGGCTTTGAATTTAGGATCCATACCCAATAAGCCAAAGCATTGCAAGTTAGAATGTGTGGCAAATTTTCCTTTCTTAACACCAAATAACACTATTAGCACAATTTTCAACTCATATCTCGTTTCAAACTTAAATATTTTAAACATTGATTTGAGCTTGAAATATAAATTAAATATATTTTCCCACTTAAATATTGATTATAAATCAATATTTAATATTTTCAATATTCACTTTTATTATCAAAATATAATCTACAAACATAGATTTGAATAAAATTCTTATTATGTCAAAGATATTTAATTTATTCCAATACACACAATTTTGAAAATCATTAATTATTTATCTTCTAAAAATCATTGTACAAGTTACCGCTTTTTAAATTAGCAAGGAAACTTGCTTTTACAACATGCAATAGTTAAATATGTTCTAAAGGTTAAAAAAACACACAAAGTACAATTTTTATGAATATAAAGTTGAAATATGTTGTAATTGAATATGGGAAAATGAAAGATATCCAAACTGTAACATCCGTGGACAACAAATTAAATCGTTTTGAGTAACCTAAAGAATATAAAAAGGTAGGAAGCCGACCATAAGTGACTATAGAATATCACTAATTTGAAAAACATAGGTGTAGTCAAACACGTGGAAAGGAGAAAAATGAATTTCTAGAAAAACATTCATAAAAATAATAGAATTTTCTTACTAGTAGTAGGCAGAAAAATGGAATGATATTTCGTAGAAAAGAAAATCAACCAATATATTACCTTGTGCTAAAAAAGTAAAAGATGAAGAAGAAATTGAAGTCCATTTTTTAAAGGATGTCGAATTCATTTGTTGCACAGTATAGATCAATAGCTAAAGAAAATTTAGCATGAGATAAATTTAATCAATTTATTCTCGTCCTGAAACTATTTTGAGTGGTATTCTATACAACGGTAACTTTTAAACTCACCAAAAGCAGAAATGTGATTATTAACTTGACATAAATATTATTTGTAAATGGAATTATAAAGCGAGCAAACTTTGCAAATAAAACACTAATTAATCACTTCAAAGATGAAACATAATTGTCAAAACATGTGAATGTTTTGGATAGAGGAAAAGGTTCAAATGAGTAAAAAAATTATAGATATGTGTGTGAACCTGTGCTTCGCACACGGATATGAGAAAATAATAATTGTTGTAGTTTGAAAATTAAATTGTTTTGATAAATAATCAAAATTTACTATTCAGAGGAAGGAACTAAAAACATTACTGCAACATCAAATATATGTATTAAAATAAGCATCGAACCCTTTTGTACCTGCGAAAAAAACAGAATAATATTATAAATTATTTTTCTAATGTGCGAAGTAGGAAGTTATGTGTAGCGCACAATTCAGCAGTAAATAGTAACTATATTAAGTATTAAGTTATTATGTAATGTTCATATATGTGTATGTACATAGAAAAATTATAGTACTAAACAACAAAAAACTCAATATCATGGTCAGTGATTTTTTTTATAGCGGAGACTATAATGGCTTCTCAATAGTTAAAACGGCAAATTGAATAAAATGAACGTGTCGTACAAACAATTGACATAAAGAAAAAAACAAACAGAATTATTAGAGAAATTAAAATTTTAAAGAACCAAAAAATAACACCGAAGGTGGAATTTAGCAACGAAAATAATGGTGTATTACAGCTAAAAAAGAAATTGGATACTAATAACGCAGTTAGTAACATGTTCACGCTTGAAAGCAAGCAAGTATTAATGGATTCTTTTTAAACTCAGCAAAATCAAATATACAATGACAGTTGCATCTTCTTTAACTAAAGAACATAAGCAATATGCATACGCATGAGTTAAGGTTTATTTTCAGTACACATGTAACTAAGAAAGCACAAAAAATTTTAGCCCCTTAGTGGACGATCATGTCTTTTAAATTTTTACAGTTGTAGGATGCAATTAATGAATAAAAGATAAAATGTTTTTCTTTCCTTTTATTGGTAAGAATAAAACTTGATGCGTTGCTTCAGGCATAAGATTTAAGAAGGTTAAATAAGTGCAAATTCCAAAGCAAAATATAAGCATGTAGAACAAACACCAAAAATATTTATTCGTTTATACTCTTTTTTTAGCAACGCATGAAAACGGTGGCCCATTCATTAACGTTAACGATAACAGGTTTACAAGATAATCATAGCAGCCATCATTTTCTGCAAATATACTACAAATAAACCAACAACATAAACTGGAAACAGCCTTAAAAATAAAGTTCATTTTCAACTTACAAAGTACCATAAGCATGAAAAATCAAAATGTAGTTAATCTAGCTTGATATCATCACGGAATCGCACCCACGTAATGCTTGGTTTGCAAAATACCAAACATCTACATTCGGATCCTCGCTTAGCTCTACCAGGCAGTGTCTAATAGTTTGGTCCACCACCAACTGATCAACCATGGGCACTAGAGACTGCAATACCTTTTGACATTAAATTTTATTTTGGGAACCCTGTCTTTCGCCGAATTGATGACCACAGGCGGCAATTTATGGCATGTGATATTTGCACCCATGACAGGGGCAAGAATAGAAATTAATCGCAGAACTTTCATTCGGTATAGATAGTGCAGATTGTTATTCTTTTCAAATACCTATTGAGCAATATGATGCATAGACCAATCAGGGTCAAATTCCTCTACGAGCCTCTTTAGATTATTAATAACTGACTCTCGAATTGCAAAAACTTATCCCTAAGCCATTCATGTAAAGAGCACTAAGTTCATCATCAAAGAAATCAACACCAAGCTGACTTGCAAGCAATGGAATATACTAAACGGTAGCCAACCGAACTCACCAATGTTTATCTTTTGCCAGCTCGACTATGGCAGGTAATAACGACTGAGAAAGAAGAACAATGCCAATGACCTGATTAACCTGATCAAGCTTGCTGACGATACTGAGTTAAACATCAGGAATATATACTATTCATATATGATATACTATTCAGAGATTCGGCGAAAGATATATTATGTTTAATTCAAATATGAATAATTCCCGACAAAAAGTACCCGTTGAATTATTCATTATGTTCAAGTTGATAGGTATATATATACTATTCATATGTGATATATAAATTTCACATATGCAGCAAAATGTTTAATCATATAAATTTCACTTATTTAATTAAATCTATTTATTTAATCAAATCAATATAATTTAACTTTGTCACATTAGCCAAATGAAGTTTTAGTTTGGATAAGTTATGAGCTGTTTACACCATACGACGGCGTTTTCGACCAATCTAACTTTTCTAAGAAATCAAAAAACATTCCAAACAGTCAAAGCAACATATATAATCAACCATAAACACCAAAGAAACAATTTAACATGTTTATATGGATCAAATATACCTAAAACCCATGTTTTTCCCTTAATCCCCTTCATCATGATTTAACCGTACGATTAGCAAAACATGTCCAAATTAACCCAAATTTCTAATATAGGCATAAAATAATATTTTAGAATTTTACAAATTTTACCAGATTTTTCTGAGTCATAATTTCGCTAATTATCACTAATTACCCCTAATTACCCGCAATTAGTGAAAAACAATGCAAATTACTCACCTTAGCCACAAATGAATTATAGATCTGAACTTCTCAACTATTTTGGGTCGAATTCCTATGCAACACAGCAAGTCCAACCCTGGTTTGGTGTTGATTTGCCTTGATTCAATGTTGATTAGGCTAATATATGCTTAAATAGTGATTTGGGGGTGATTTAGAAGGTGCAGGCCATTGTTAGGGTTGAAGAGAGGTAAGTGGCGGCCGAGAAAATGAAAAATAAATCGTATCCTAACTGATTTCAGCCTCCCCATAACCCTAATCCCGAAATGGGTTATGGGCCAAGCTGCAAATCACCCTAATTAGGCCCGGTTAAGCTATTTTTCACCTTTCAAACCCTATTTCAGCCATATCTCCCAAACGGCAAGTCTGTTTGGCTAATGTGACCACTCTACAAAAAGCTAAACCATCATCCAAATCAAATGAAAGTGAATTTAGGTCAAAAATCCTTACCAACAAAAAGTTACAGGCGAAACAATGTTCGCTTGGGATGTTACTCGTATACTTGAATTTAAATTTAAACTCAAAAAATGGCTTTCAATCCAATACAAGTTGATTCGCCTCCTATAAAACAAACTGTGATAACCCCAAACTCCCGTGCCACGGAAGTAAGGATAATCATTGGAATATAAAACATAAACAATAATAGCAGAACAGAAATGTAGAATTACAGCAGATAAAGTACATCAAAGTTACACTGGAAATAATATTAACATCAGAGTTACACAGCATAGCAGGATCATACTTTGAACAGAATACAGTTTCGGCTTAATATAAAATGTTGGCAGCGGAATTTAACATAATATACTAAATGAAGTCTGAACAGAATAACAGAAATGATGGGTGTAACAACCCACATTCTACGCATCGAATGATCATAGAATATTTATTTCTTTCACATACGAAGTCGTATGGTCATGTAGCTTAGGGAAGCGACTAGTGGGGTTATTTCCCATGTTCATGATTTTTGCCGATTTTTAAATGACCATTTTGCCCCTAGCTGGTACTGTTTTGGCCATTACTTATGATTGGAAAGGAATTTTGACCTGAAACCACTTTCATTGGCTCCGGATCGTGGTTTACCTTTCCGTAGAGTGGTCACATTAGCCAAATAGACTCACCGTTTGGGAGATATGGCTAAAACAAGGTTTAGAAGGTGAAAAACAACTTAGCCGGGCCTAATTAGGGTGGTTGGCAAGAGGGCCCATGACCCATTTCGGGATTAGAGATGTATAGGGGCTGATTACGGTTAGAAAACATTTCTTTCAGCTGCCACTTTCATTCTTGGAACCCTAGCAATGGCCTCCAACACCCAAATCAACTTCTAATCACTTTCTAATCAAGTTTTGGCTTAATCAACATCAAATCAAGGAAGATCTTCACCAAATCAGTAGTAGAGCTGTTGTGTTACATTGGTATTCACGCCCAAACAGTAGGGTTTTAGTTCTAAAGGTTTCATTTGTGGCCAAGGTGAGTGATTTGCATAGTTTTGCACTAATAACGGTTAATTAAGGGTAACTAGTGAAGATTAGCGAATTTATACATTAATAAATTCTGGAAAAATATTTGTAAATTCTTAAGTAATGTTGTAGACCTCTATTAGAAATTTGGTTTAATTTGATTAAGTCTTGCTAATCATATCATTAGTTTTGTCTAAACATGCTTAAGGGAAAATATGGGATTTTGGGTAGGTTTGATCCAAATTACATGTTATGGTTGTTGTTTTGATGTCTATGGTTGATTCCCTATGTTGCTATGATTGTATGGTATGTTTTGTGATTGATTAGAACTGTTAGATTGGTCGAAAACGCCGTCGTATGGCATAAAATAGTCGCTGGAAAGTCATAGGAAATATGCACGGTTTCGAACCGGATCGGATCGGATAGTTGGGCTCGGATCGGATAGGAGAACTGGGCAAGTGGACTCGATTCGGATTGGAACTAAGCATAAGGGGCTTGGCAAGAAGGAAGGCCATTTGCTTAGAATTGGAGTTGGGCAGCGGATCGGATCGGAGAGAAACAAAAGGGGATCGGATCGGAGAGAAACCAAAGGGGATCGGATCGGAGAGACTAATAGGGATCGGATCCGAGGCAAGGGCATAGGGATCGGATCGGAGGACCTAGCTTGGAGCTGGAGTTGGAGCGAAGCACCGGATCGGATCGGGACATCTAGGAGGGAGAAACCACCGAACCAGACACAGAGCATCTGAACCGAACCGATGGAGCAAGAGTACACCGAACCGAACCAGGCCAGACAGGGAACACCGAACTGAATCGTACATATGCTATTACTACTACGCGACAACTCTTCTGAAGAACAACTCCAATTCGACCAAAACCCGAGATGCAAAGGAAGTCCAAATGAGGAGCTTTGACTCGTGATCCAGTTGGGAACCAATGAGTGGGCTTCATGAGTTGGGCTTTGCTGCGGGACGTGTGCTAAGGGGTTGTCGATGTCCGTAACTTTGGATCACTATGTGTAGGAAGTACGTGAACGGGTTCAGAGCCATAGTGGCCTAGGTACGACTAAAGGGCTATAGTCCAATGAAGTGGGGTCGTTTGTAAAGATTTGGTCATGACTCCATGTGGTAAGCTTGGTAGTAGAAGTAGTTGTACAAGTCGAACTCCATCACTACTTCGATGGGTCTAGTGATTGACAGTGGTGGACATCGTATGCTTTATGCACTGAGTGAGAGATCTGAGGTTGGTTGTTAGGGTTGATTTGGTTGCCATCATTATGACATGCACACCCCCACCCCCGTTACCTTTACACCATTTGTTGAATGGCACCTTAGAGTATTGTACAGTATGTAGTACTAACTCTTTGGTTGCAGGTCCAGGTTCAGGTATGGTTTAGTATAGCTGTTGCTGTTCTGTTTAGTTGCTTGTCGCTCATACCAGACTTTTTGTCTGACCCAGAGTTTTATATCTCTTCTTATTACTCTGGGTTCTCTCACGAGCAGACTAGAGACAGGTTAGCTGGGTATGCACGGGTAGTTGATCTGGAGACGAGCAGGAGGCTTCCACGTATGATATATATAGTATTCTCCCTGTGTTGTTGAAGATCACTGCTTGGGCATTAGTAGTGCATCTTCTACTTCCGCTTTCTTTTGTTTTAGAGACAGTAATTTGGAAAGTTGTAATAAGCTGTATCTGGATTTTCGCTGCTATAATAGTTTGTTTTCAGCTTATGCACTGTCTCACATGTTTTATGTCAAGTATATGTTATGATTATATTTTATTCCATGCGCTATGAGACGTTCTACAGGTTCCTTGTTGATTCTTTTTCTTCTTTCTTTCCTTCTGACGATCGTTCCGTGCTAACTGGACATGTGTACAGCGCACTTTTGGAGTAAATGTCGGTTGGTGTGGGGCAGGTTGTCACATTTGGTATCAGAGATCTAGCTTGCGTAGTTAACCTAGGGAAGTCATCTGGGAGAGATAGTATATGTATATGAGAGCGCGTATTTGTAATTATTTTGGTTTTCAAAAGCTATATATATATATATATATATATATATTATTAGTATAGCTAAGGATGAAGTCGCACTGCACTAGCACCACTATGAAGATGGTTAATCGTTTTCTCTTTACAGATTGAACGATGAGACAATACGCTAGAGGTTCTGGTAGAGGAGCCAATAATGGGAATGCTGCTGACATGAGGGCAATGTTTAATGACCTCATGAGAGACATGCTTAGGGATGTGCAAGGGGCAGCTCCCAATACTGGTAATGGTGGTGGTCCAATAGTGCAGGCGCCTAGGGTCGATTTCGCCAAGCTATGCAAGAATTACACTAGCCTTGTTGGGAAACCATTCCACGGAACGGAGTCGGCCACGGATGTTCAAGATTGGTTGGATAGCTGCGAGCGTATCTTCGAAGACTTGGGTATCGAGGATGCGATGAAGAGAAGGCTAGCATCCCGTCAGCTGCAAGGACGGGCAATGAATTGGTGGAATGCTATAAAGGCAGCTACTCCCGAGGATCAGATTACTTGGGAGCAGTTTAAGTCTCGCTTTAGTGAGAAGTACATACCAGCTGCCTAGAAATCGGTATTGTTTAATAAATTTTTGGAGCTCAAGCAGAATGGAAGAGCTGTCTCAGAGTATATTGCTGAATTCGATACTTTGTCGAAGTACGGGTTATCTCTTATTGATACTGCCGAGAAGAAGAACGAGAAGTTCATAACTGACTTGGATCAGTACTTGGGGGAAAGGCTTATTAACCACATCGATGAGACGTTTGAATCGATTGTGGGGAAAGCATTGAGGTCAGAGAGTCTTTACCCTAAGCCGAAGACTGAGGTTGCATCTACAGGGGAGCCAAAGCGGCAAGCAAGGGGTGGAGGCAAGAGTAGTTCTTTGAATAAGAGGAAGCGGAACCAAAATAAGGATGACCAGAAAAAGAATAAGAAAGATGTTGAGTGCTTCAAATGTGGTAAGAAGGGCCATTATGCTAGTAATTGTCAGGCCAAGCCACCGGATAGGAAGTGCTTCAACTGTGGCCAAGGGGGACATCACAAGGACAAGTGTCTGCAACCCCTTAAAGAAAAGCAGATGGTGAAAGCATATGCCCTTAATGATATTCCTTCTTCATCGAATGCCCCAACTGCGGTGGAGAAGGGAAAGAATGTCGTTATTCAAGGTATGCTTTCTGCTTATGATGCTCCTGTTAGAGTTTTTTTGATACCGGAGCTTCCAGTTCTTTCATATCTAGTGACCTGGTAGATAGGTTGGGATTGGAGCCCGAGATTGTCGATAGACCTTTAGTAGTGACGAACCCGATTGGTGGTTCGACTAGCCTTAGCATGATTTGTCGAAATGTGGTCTTATCGGGTCATGGATGCATGTTTGTTTGTGATTGCTTTGTTTTGGGCATTACTGGGTTTGGCATTATTTTGGGAGTCGATTGGCTCCAAAGATACGGGGTGGTGGTAGACTGTGAGGGCTTTTTTATGATAGCTAGAGCGGATGATGGGCAGAGGGTAGTGTTTGGTGGTCTACCCAGTGATGGGGTAATGGCTAGTTTTCTAAATTCCCTCGACATCCCGCATAGTGAGTTGTCAGGTTTGCCCGTGGTTGGCCAGTATCCGGACGTTTTCGAGGAACTGACCGGTCTTCCACCACACCGAGAGATTGAGTTCCGTATTGATTTGGCGAAAGATGCCAGACCTATAGTGATGCCACTTCGTCGTATGGCACCAAGGGAGCAGCGAGAGCTCGGGGTGCAAGTTAGCAATCTTTTGAAGAAGGGATTTATCAGAAGGAGTGTTTCTGAATGGGGAGCACAGGTTGTGTTTGCTACCAAGGCGGATGGTTCCCTTCGTTTGTGTGTAGACTACCGCGAGTTGAATAAAGTGACGAGGAAGAACAAGTATCCTCTACCACGGATAGATGATTTGTTTGATCAGTTGAGTGGCGCGAGAGTATTTTCTCAGTTGGATCTCGCGACAGGCTTTCATCAGCTTAGATTGGAAGCTGAGAGTATAGCTAAAATGGAATTGCGGACACCGTCTGGGTTTTATGAGTGGTTGGTCATGCCATTCGGGCTGACCAATGCCCCAGCATATTTTGTGGATCTTATGAATAGAGTATTCGGAGATCAGTTGAATAAGTTTGTCCTTGTGTTCGTGGATGATATTTTGGTCTATTCGAGGATAGAGGAAGAACAAAAGGAACATTTAAGAATAGTAATGGAGTTGTTGAGAAAACACTAATTGAAAGCAAAGTTTTCTAAGTGTCACTTCTAGAGGAGGGAAGTGAGATTCTTGGGCCATGTTTGTAATGACCCGGGTTTTCCGGTCAATTAAATTTAAATAATTTAAAATGGCTTTAAATATTTAGCTGATAATATAAGTGAATTTTATATTTTTGTTATCGATTTAAATATCGATTTCGATTTAATATCGTATATATTAAATTATCGAAATAAGAAATTGAATTTATTCGAATTCAAAGTCAACACTGGATTAGAAACTGTTCAGATAATTAATTCAAACTCCTGTTTGAATTAGAAGAATGATATTAATCGATTTTCGAAGAATTAATTGTTTTGAAATTTATTTAAATCAAGGAATTTAAATTGTTTTTCAATTTAATTTATTGGTTTAAATTAATGTCAACTACAGATGATCGAATAGGGGTTTGAAACCCGTACCAGTGTGTTTAGCACAATAGTTTAACCCTAGGCAGACTTATTTTTGTGTTCGAATAGAAGTTTGAAATCAACAGAATAAATTAATTAATTTAATCATATTAATTAATTCCAATTTTAATTAAATCCTTTTTTTTGGTGGTCCCAAGACAAAGCACAGTGGCTCCTCCATTTCCACAGAATAAACCATAGCCGTGGCCTCCTCTGATCTTCAAAAATCACTAGCTCGTGTACAATAGACGGCCACAGTTCCTCTTTATAAATCAAAAGGGCTCCTCCTCTAAATTCATTCGCGTTCATTTTTACTTCTCAGAAATTAATCCGAAGTCCCTTCTCCCTCAATTTCTTCAAATCAAAATTCGCTCCAGGTATTGAAGAGGAGAATCGCGATTTCATTCCTATTCACGATTACTGCAGGTTTGGGTCCTTGCGATGGGGGTTCAGCAAAGGGCTCGATGATGGTTTTGGGCAAATCTGGAATGGAGGAAGACGCTCAGTGGTCTTTGATGTGGGTTCGACAGCGTTGGAGATGGGTTCACAAGGAAGGAAGGGATCGATTGACAAGGAGTGGTTGCGATGGATTCTGGTAGGAGCGACAGTAGTCACACAGTTCGAAAGAGGGAGGGTCACGATCCATTGAAGGGTGCGAACTTGTTGTTATTAGGGTGAAGTTCGGTGTTGAGGGAGATGGGGTAGTTCGATAGTGGCGTGCCTTAGAAGTGTTTGATGTAATGCCTAAATAGAGTTGTGGTATGTAAACATTGGTAGTAGGCAGTATAGTGTTCGGGAAGAACACTACGATGGTGTTTGAGGTTTCGATCATGAGTTCTGTTGGTTCGAAGGAGAAGAAAGGTTAGCTGGGATTTAGCGATGCAAGTGCGGCAAAATCATATTGACGAAGACTACTAATTGGAATAGTAGCGTTGATCAGAGTAATAAGGTATATTTCTTTTAGAAATTCAAAATACATAGGATTAATGATTTATTTATTTTAGTAAATGAATAATCGATTGATCGTTAAATAAAATCAAATTATCATAGGTACAAAAATAAAATGTATTCGGGACAATTTGAGTAGATTCATAACTGCGGATTTACACAAGCTGGAATTTTTATTTGGATATTCAGCAAATAAAATCATCGGTGAGTAAATCTCGCCTTTTATTTAGAATTTATTTTTATATAGTTAAAAATAATTTTTATGCTTGTTTGAATGCTGTCTGATTGTTTTAAATATATATAGTTATTGAGGATTGGTTGACTATTATATATATATATATATATATATATATATATTGGGTTGATGATTGGTTGGATTCCCATAGTCTCATTAGTGGATGCCCGCGGTTTCATTAGCAGATGATTACACTATACGCCCCACGCTATGATTAGTGGATGACCTTCTATACCGCGATATCCTGCCTCGAAGCAGGATGGGTATTATTTATGTGCAAACGTCTATGGATGCAGGAAAAACAGGTTGGAGGAATCCAACTGGATTCCTCAAAAATATATTATTTGTTTATTGTTTGTTTGATTTCATATATATTCATATATGATGTGTTAAAAATCAAATGATTGAAAATTGGTTGATTTGATTGTTTAAAATATCCCTGGGCTTGAATATTGATTTATAAAAATATCGAAAAAGGGTATTTGAGATTTAAAAAGGGAGTTCTATTTTTATAAATAGAATTTGAATTTTTAATGAACTATAGAAAATATTTACTTGTTTTGAAGATATATAAAACGAGTATTGAATTTATAAACTCTATTTATAAATTAAAATATGGGATTTGAATTGAATTTATAAACTTTGTTTATAAATGAAAATATGGGATTTGAATTGAATTTATAAATTTTGTTTATAAATGAAAAATATGGGACTTGAATTGAATTTATAAACTTGGTTTATAAATGAAAAGGTGGGTTTTGAATCGAATTTATAAACTTTGTTTATAAAGGAAAATATGTGATTTGAACTGAATTTATAAACTCTGTTTATAAATATATAATGTGGGATTTTAAGTAAAGTTATAAACGTTGTTTATAAATAATGCAGAGAATTCAAATAGAATTTGAATATAGAATTCAAATGGACTTTAAACTATAGAATTTGAATATTGAATTCAAATGGACTTTAAACTATAGAATTTGAAAATAGAATTCAAATGAAGTTTAAATAAAGAGAATTCAAATAGAATTGAATTGGAATTTGAATAGAGAAGTCGATAAGGAAATGAGAGTATGAGTATAATTAGAATTTGTTATTATGCAAGTTAAATTATATTTGAACATGTCATGTTCAAATATGAAGGTGAAATAGACTGAAGAGTTAATTAACAAATTAATTAACGAATTTAGTTAAAACGATTGGTATAGTTAAAATAGATTGGACAGGTATAAATATACAGGAGACATGTTTGGAATAAAGTGTTAGAAGGTATATAAATAGATTTCTCGACAAAAGGTACGTATTTAATTCATATATGAGATTTTATGCGCCGTATCGGCAAGCTGCTTGGCTTTTCTTTTTCTTTTTGATTGGAAAAGACCTGTGTGGCAGTTTGGGGATTTTCCCGATGCTCCCGGTACAAAGGAGGTTATGGCGAATTTTTCCGGGAATTTAATGAGTTAGAATATTTTTAGGATAATTGATAGTTAGAAATCAATGTATCGATATATATAGAAGTCGATAAGGAAACGAACTTAGAAATAGAATAGTATAATCAAAAAAGGAAGAATAGGAATAAAATCTAGTAAGAATAGAAAGAGGAAGAGTATACGTGTTTAAAAGTGAATCAGTAGTTGTACGGTATTGATTATTCGAGTAGGTAGTCATATCTGTTTTAACGTTATAAATGTTATTCAGTCAAGGTCTGAGAGGTAGTTATACCCCCAACTTGATTGATTTCATTATTAACAGATAAACAGTTAGATTTCAAGCTCGAAGATCAATGTAGGATAAGAGTTAGTTGAATATAGCATTTGGGTTGTCGTAACGATGTTTTACACAACATCCGTTTTAACCCAGATAAGTGTAAACTTAGAAATAGAATATTTTCTAAGTATAGGAATATACGAGATTGGGAAAGAGATAAGTAATTGGAATATTTTCCAATTATAAATAGCATATATTTTCTAAAGTTTAGAAAATAAAGGAAGGCGATATTCGGAAATGTTTTCCAAATAACATAAAAGGCCAATATGGTTATTGAAAATATTTGGTTAACAAATATTGATAAAGAAATAGAGAAGAGATTTAATTAATTAAGGGCTTAGTGATTGTTTGATAATTGGATGAACACTTGTTTTCTTCGATAGTTAAATCATCGACTATCGAAAAACTTGTTTTTATTCGATAGTTAAATCACAGACTATCGGAGTTTTGACCATCGTTGTCAATATAGAGAGACCGGTTGGATTATTATCCGAAGAACCACCCCGTATTGGCAGTAGCGAGCGAATCAGATTATATAAAGATAATCGAAGACGGAGTAGAGTGCAAGGACTTTTTCTATTAACAAAAATCGTGCCTTCAGTTCATCCTGTTCCTGGGTGACTTGTATGGATGAATGTCTGACACAGTATTTCCAGAAAGGTCACGTACATTGATTTCTTCAACCGTACCAAGAGTGGAAGCGGAGAAGGAAACTTCTTTTAGCTAACACGTAATGTACTGTTGAGGACGTCAATCGGTGATTTGATGGATTTGACGATGTGGCATTCGAAGTGAATCTGGTGTGATGATAAAGCGTAGCTTCTAGCCTCACATCCGGTAAATGACAGAAATCGGGCAAGCAGTATGGTTATGTAGGTCGCACCTATTAGGGTGTATAATCGCCTGATCTAGAGTTTCATTTACTTCTAAAAATCTGTTGTTGATGCTGTCCCATTCGGAAAAGGTTGCTGATCCCAACCGTTGGTGATATACATTCGATACACTCAAGCCAAATGAGTGGTCGGTCATGTGTGGCTGAGATGCAAGATGTTCTTGTTGAACTCGGTGTATTCTCCTCTAGAGATATACCAGCAGAAGGTGGTTCCATAGCTTTTCATAGTTGGAATTCCAGTACCCAATACGTGCTTGCGGTTTTGATTTTATATTATATACATGGAACGTGAGATGCAAATGTTCCACTAGATTGTTATCTACTTGATTTAGACATTATTATAATATCAAAAGAGTTTTGATATAAAGATAAATCAAGTGTTTGGATTCTCATAAGGAAAAACCCTGTTCCGTGTTATACGGCGTGGTCTTATGAGGTATCATTTAGTTTCTGAAACTTTTTTAAACTGTTTACTCATGCCAGTCCCATGACTGACCCGGAGTTTATTTGTTTTGTTCTGCCTAAACTCTTGGGTGCCAAAATTTGTATGGGCAGTCAAGTAGTTCAGGATTTTTCAGATCTATCTAAAGGAGATTGGAGAAGGAGGCTTCAGCGTCAGTTATATAGAGTTTGTTCCGCTATGTTGTAAGTGTATTACTCTGATAAGTATATGTTATACAGTTGAGATTTTGTATTTCAAGGATATGATATATTATATTTTGTTCCGCTGCGATGTGAGATTATGTGTTGTTGTTTCTGTTCTTCTTCTATCCTTTTCTTCTAAAAACAAATGTTTCGTATTTTCGTGATATTTGGGTTGGACGTATGATGTATATAGTCAACTCTGATGTTGCGGCTCTACGGGTCATTACAGTTGGTATCAGAGCTTAGGTTGAGCGAATACCTAGGCTTGTTGGAATGTGCTCATTAGAGATAGGATCAGTAGTATCCTAGAATGAATTGAGTGTGTATATATACGAGAGAGCATATTTGTTATTTGATATAAAAACTGCTTTATATTGTGTTGACTAGTCTGTTGAGTGGATTATAAATTTTGGTCGAATCATGGGACGCCACGATGTCGATAGGAGTTTATAAACACTTGAACAGAAGATTGGACACGATATTGTTTTTAAGTAGAGTTGATTGTTAGGATTATAATCAAATAAGATTATAAAAACTAAAATAGTTATATATATAACCAATGGAATTTGTATATGAAATCAAATACAAATGAGATAAATTGAAATTGAATTCCAACCAGAATTCAGAATTTAAAATCCTAGGAGTTTGGAAAATATTTTTCTAAATGGAGTTTGAAAGAAATATAGTACCGAACTCATTCAGTAGCTGGGAAAAAATTTTGATGATGGTCGCAACATCATTAGTGTTCATTTTCGAGTTTCTAAGTGATGAATTGCTGCCTTAGAAAAGTTTTTGATGGAAATTTGTTTGAAAAGAAACAAGTTGTTTGAAAATTCAAATGTTTTGAATTTGAGATATATATATATATGTATATATTTATATTACTTCAAAGTAATTTTGAAATTGGAAATGGAATATAGATTTCAAATAGAAGTGAAATGGGAGTTGGAATATAGATTTCAAATAGAAGTAAAATATAAGGATTCATATAGGATATGAAATGGAATTTTACACATATATAATTAAAATAAAATGTAAGTATAGCATTTGAAAATAGAATTTGAATAAAGAAAATTCAAAATAGAAATTCAATATAGAAATTCAAATGGCGTTTGAATATAGTAATTTAAAAGGGAATTCAAATATAGAATTTGAACATAGAAATTTAAATAGGATTTGAATAAAGAAAATTCAAATAGAAATTGTATAAGAAAAATTGAAATGGAATTTGAATTCAAAGGAATTCAAATGGATTTGAATAAAGAAAAGTCAAATAGAGATTTGAATATTAGAATTCAAATGGAATTTGGTTAAATAAAATTTCAAAGAGAATACAAAGTGGAGGTTGAATATTAGAATTCAAAGAAAATATAAAGTTTGAAATAGAATTTGAATTCAAAGGAGTTAAAATAGAATTTAAATTCAAAGGATTTCAAATAGAAATGGAACAAAGGAATTTAAATAGAAATTGAATAAAGATTTCAAATAGAAATTGAATAAAGGATTTCAAATAGAAATTGAACAAAGGATTTCAAATAGAAATTGAATAAAGGATTTCAAATGGAATTTGAATATTGTAAATATATAGGATTTGAATATTAGAAGTGAAATAGATCGGGAATATTATGAAATGGATTTGATACATATTAAAAATTTATCAGAATGGAGTTGAATTTATTATAAACAAAGTTAAAACATTTATATTTATAAATATAATTAAAACGAGCTCACCGTAGCGCGGTAGTTCGTAAATTGGCGATTCGAACTTCAATTTAGTATACAGAACTCAATTGAAGTCGGAATTCTTTGAAACAAGAATCGTCGGGACCGGTTGAACAATAGTTTTCTAATGAAAGAGAAAAATCTGGATTTCGTCGTATAGATTTTGAGTTATGTCAAAATCAAATTTTTTGAAAAACAACGCCAGAACCATTATAAAACCATAACGGTTTAATTAAATAAATAAAAGGATTTTTAGGAAATAAAATACGAATTGGCATTAGAAAAATCCAGACTGGAGATATAAAATAAATATGAACTCCAGTGAAGTAAGTGAAATGATTCTTAAGACAAAAGTCATATTTTAAATGGTTAAATAGAATTAACTAAATTAGAGAATAATTAGTTAAAGGAAATTTGAATCAAAATCGGGTTTTTGGATAAGTGAAAGAGATTGAGAATTTATATTCGAAATCGAATATATAACTCGAGTTGAAAATATAATTAGATTAGTTTATAATTAAGTTGACATATATTTGAACAAGTTATATTCAAATAAAAAGGGCGAAATAGGCAAAATGTTTAATTAGCAACTAGTTAATGGGAATTTGAATGATTGAAATTAAATTTAACTTAAGTAAGTTAATGGATCGAAATGAATAAATTGAGTAAAATCAATGTGAATGAAATATGAATTGGGTGTGAATAAAGGAAATATATTTGTAACACAAATACAAAGGAATTTATGTGCAAACAAATAGAAGGAGAAATATTTGTAAAAACATTTACAAATAGAATTTTAAAAGGAAATATTTGTAAAACATTTACAAATAGACTAAATGGAAATATTTATTTATAGGAAATAAATAGAATGTTATAAATGAGATATTTATTTGTTAAATAATACAATTTAATCAAAGGGATATTTAAAAGATGAATAGAAAATGGAAATATGTTTTTAACAGATAAATAGAAAAGACTAATTTATAAATAACAGTTTATAAATTAAGTTAAATATTTATCATTGGATAAATGGGATATATAGGTCTGAACTTATATAGAGAAGAGATATTGGTTTTTAGCACCGATAGTTTTAAATAGAAGTGGTACACAACACTTGTATAAGTGAAGTAACGTTATTAAAGAGAACATTTATAAAGTGAAGAACCATTACTAAAAGTAAATCTTTATAAATGAAGAAACGTTATCCAATAAGAGTTATTCAGATAGGAGAAGTCGATTAGAGTTAGAAATAATCAATTATAGTTAGAATAAATCAATTAGAGTAAGAATTAACCAGTTAGAGTTAATCAGTTAGGGTTAATCCGTAGATTTAATTGAATATTAGTTATTCAATTAGAATTTATCGAATATTTGTTATTCAAAATTAAGAGTTAACCAGATAGAGTAAATTGAACATAGTTAATCGAATTAGGATTTAATTGAATGTTAGTTATTCAATTAAAGTTGATCGAATATAGTTATTGATATAGAGTTAGTCAAACAAAGTTACTCAGGATAAGTTGCCATTTCGTACGACTGCTAGCGTAATTCGTAGGGCTGCAGATAGCCTAGGGCGGTCGGATGTTTCCTGGGGGAATCAGGCGTAATCATTGTGATCGCTGCGATCTAGAGTCAAGCGAATGGAGTTAAATTAAATATAGTTTATTCGAATAGGTTTATAGGAGTTATCGAATATAGCTTATTCGGAAGGAGTTAAGTGAAAAGAGCTAATCAAATAGGGTAAATTAATAAGAGTAAATTGAATAGAGTAAATCGAATATAGTTTATTCGAAGAAAGGTTTTCGAATCTAGTTATTCGAAAGAGGGATTATCGATTATAGTTATTCGAAGGGAGGAGTTATCGAATAAGGATTTATTCGAAAAAGAGTTACGTAAGGAAGTTTGAAATGTTGAGTATCAACATAAATGGAGTTTGAAAAGAAATAGGTTGGTAGTACTTTTCCTACCTTAGCAATTTCGAGGACGAAATTATTTTAAGTAGGGAAGATTGTAATGACCCGGGTTTTCCGGTCAATTAATTGTAAATAATTTAAAATGGATTTAAATATTTAGCTAATAATATAAATGAATTTTTATATTTTTGTTATCGATTTAAATATCGATTTTGATTTAATATCGTATATATTAAATTTTCGAAATAAGAAATTGAATTTATTCGAATTCAAAGTCAACACTGGATTAGAAACAGTTCAGATAATTAATTCAAACTCCTGTTTGAATTAGAAGAATAATATTAATCGTTTTTCGAAGAATTAATTGTATTGAAATTTATTTAAATCAAGGAATTTAAATTGTTTTTCAATTTAATTTATTAGTTTAAATTAATGTCAACTACAGATGATCGAATAGGGGTTTGAAAGCCGTACCAGTGTGTTTAGCACAATAGTTTAACCCTAGGAGGACTTATTTTTGTGTTTGAATAGAAGTTTGAAATCAACAGAATAAATTAATTTATTTAATCATATTGGTTAATTCCAATTTTAATTAAATCCTTTTTGTTGGTGGTCCCAAAACAAAGTACGGTGGCTCCTCCATTTCCACAAAAGTTTTTGACTCATACCGAGGTGTGAGGCTCGCGAATTCACGTTATACACAAAGCTACGTCACACAGACCATGCTTTGATCATCAACCACAAGACTTTGCTTTGCAACAGAAGCCTTGATCATATGCCACTCAGGCGTGGCACACAGGCAATCCACTCCATGCGACTGATTTCTGTCAATACATAACCTCTGAGCTCGTACGTCTCAGAGAAGGGCGTTAAGCAAGAGAATAAATTCTCCGCCGCCAAACATATTTATATTTAACAGAGATCAATCAGCACAAAACAAAATCCAATGTCAGACACACAGTCCATTTACAAGTCCGTTCTGGGTCTGAACGAAACCGGAGGCACCAATTCCTCGCATATCCGTACAATCAACAGTATGTTTGGATGGCTACTACTTCAGTTCCTTCATGGTAGCTACTCCAATCACGAGCGTCAGTAGCGCCCATCCATCCAATGTGAATATCGTCGGTCTTCAACCGTCTTCGACTCTTCGACTTCTCAATGTCGATCGATTATTTGAAATGAGATGAACTCGGCCTTTACAAATAATCCACGTATATTTAGATTTTCAAATCAATTTATCACATGGTTGGACTATTCAACATTCACATTTCAGTTCTTTAGTTATAATTTTCATGTCAAATACATTCAACCATCACATATCAAGCAAACACAACAAAATTGGTTTATTTCCACTCTATATCGTCTATAGTATTTTATAACGATATATCGCCATTTTTAATTAATTTAAAACGACCATATTTAATTAAACGACGTTTCAGGTCGTGTCGATGCACTGGCGTTGTTTTTAACTAATTTTGTTTTGTACATATCTGAAAATCTAACCGTTGGATCTTCACAAATGTTATATCATCAGAAAGATCATTTCAAAACGAATCCAACGGTTTCAGTTTTGGGAAAAATCCGACGGTCGGATCTTCCACACTAGTCATTTGAAGTTACGATTTCAATATACGAAATGCAGCGTCGTTATTCGATTTAATTTAATTATATATATATATATATAATCGTTTCTGGCGCTATTTTTCTTCAGATTTGAATTAAACATTCCAGACAATCCAACTGTCGGATCTTCACAAAGTTGGTGCCGTTGGAAAGATATTTCCAAGGCGAACCCAACGGTTGCGGTTTCGGGAAAATCCAATGGTCGGATTTCCCGCACTAGTCGTTTGAAATCACGGTTTCAAAACACGAACTGCACGGCCACGTTTCGTTTTAATTTTATTTATATTTATATATTCATATAAATATAGTTCATTCAAAAATTCCTATATCGTTTTCACTTCAATTATTTCACTAACGCCTTTAAATTTTGGAAAATTTCGCCATAACCTCCTTTATACGGGAGGGGCTGGGAAAATTCCCAAATAGCCACACGGGCGTCTCATGTCAAAAAGAAAAAGCCAAGCGGCTAGCCAACAGGCTCATAAAATCATCACCCAAACAAAACAGTAAATGTGTACCTATTTGTCGGGCACAAAATTTTATTCCTCTTCTCTAGCCCCTTTGCTATAACCTGTTCAATAAATATGCATGTACATATATACAATTTTTATCACTTATCATTTTCCATTCAACTTCATATTTGATTTACTTTGGTTTAAAAGCACCATTCATTCTAATGTTGCATGCATAGGCTAAAATCATATCATTAGCTAATTAATGTATATTTCAACTCATGCACATTTATTTGAACAAGTGGCTATTTTTAACACTTCATATTTCAAAGATGATAAATTTGGCGAACTAAAATAGATTTCAACACATGACTATTTTATTTAGTTCCTATGCATGTTAAAAATAACATATCTTCACAAATATTTATTTCAACGTCCGCATATCTTTAGCATATCACATATATGATAAAAATGATATTTTTATCACTTAAATATTTATTCAACAAATGGATATTTTCAACACTTCATAGTTTCAATAAAAATGTAATTTTTATTGTTCGATCTTTTTATTTAACACATGAACTTTTCCACTACACACACTTCTCAACACATGAGCATATCCACACATAGATATTTTATTTATGCTGTTCATATTAGAAAGATGGAATTTTTATTGTTGAAACTATTTATATATAAGGCGAATATTTTACATACTTCATATATATTATAAAAGGTTATTTTTATTGTTCAGACACTTCATTCATTCGCAAATGAATTTAATTTTCACACATCACTTTTCAACACATGAACATTTCCACACATGGATCTAGTTTCAACATATGACTTTAATTTCAACGCATGAAGATAATTTCAACATATGAAAATAATTCTAACACATGAATATTATTCAAAATTTCGGCAGCATAACGACAGGGTAGTTAAAACCGGCACCGTCCCTAGTACGGCTCCTCGCTCCACCTTAAAACCTCGCGGTTTTTGACAATGGGGATTCATGCATCTAATTCGCACGTAGGCAGCATGTTTATTTTTATTTCCCCAAATATTTCCTATTCATTTCAATCACCAATGGGTATTTTTCAACCACAACCAAACAATATCAACCACAAACAATTATTCAACCATTCGTATTTTTCATCCAATGTTTCACACCAATTCACAACAATAAATATCGTCCATGGTTTGTAGACGAGGGGAGTATATATATATATATATATATATATATATATATATATATATATATATATTATTGCTATATTTCACTTGCATTTCAACACATATATCAATTATTCTATGCATGTAAAATTCATACTTTGCTTATATAGCTTACACCATGCATGT
The DNA here is from genome assembly GCA_030737875.1 of Allium sativum. NCBI lineage: Eukaryota > Viridiplantae > Streptophyta > Magnoliopsida > Asparagales > Amaryllidaceae > Allium > Allium sativum. The sequence continues at coordinate 848,943,072 of CM060918.1, forward strand.
ACATGAGGTATACTACACGTGTGTAATTTATATTTCGCTAATATAATTTATACACGACATTTTCCATTCAAATTTATATAATTTAAATTTCTCACTTTGGTTTTCGGAGTGCTAAAAATCGTAGATGACTCAGAAAAATCCGCGGCTTCTTCTATGTAGTAGAGAGCTTGCTTGCGGTCCCGATGTTTCCTGTTTCATCGAATTTCGTCAACACACCAAAAAGATATGATTTTTCAAAGTGCAGACATCAAAAAGGACTCACCTTTCTATTTGGTTCGAAACTAGGTTTGAGGTTTTCGCGAAATCCGTGGCACGTAGGGACGATCGGGGAGTTGGACATGGAAGAGCTTCAAGAGGGGGTCCTGTCGGTGGTGGTTTGGTGGCGCTCGGTGGTCGGTGGCATCGTCGGCGGCGATGGGAAGTGGCGGGCTTTCTGGCCTCGATTCAGGTGGAGGAAGCGACGAGGGTGGTCGTGGGTGGGTCGGATCTGACGAGGGGGCGGAGACGAGGCGAACGACGGTGGTGGCGTTGGCTAGAAGTGGCTGTAGCGGCGGCGGCGGAGGAGAGAAGGGAGGGACGGGTTTCGCCGTTGGTTCCAGGGTTTTTTTTTAATTATGAAAGAAAAAATCCTATTGGCCGATATATATATTATATTTTTAAATAGTGTTTTCTCCAACGAACTCCTTTTCAAGTCCAATGACTATTGTTCTTAGCTAAATACCCCCATCCCAGACATAATGGGATATGTTTCATTGGCCAATCCGACTGTTACAGTAAGTTATTTTTCAAATTAAAGTATAAAACATTCAATTTTAACTTTGAACGTACATTTCAATTTGCCAGGGCCATAAACTAATTCGAAAAATTCCAGAAAAATAAATCTAGCTATGTTTTGATGCTACGGTCCCAACAAAACTAGTTTCGTCGAATTCTGAGATCGTTTGAAAAATGGCCATTTTCTGGTCGATCCAATTTAGCAGAAATTGACCAAACACTTTTTCTTTTGCCACGCTCACATACTAGCTTCAAAAAATATGAAATTCGAAACCTAGCAATAATTTGACATCCCGGACCCAACAAAAGTGGTTTCGTCGAATTCCGAGCTCGTATGCAAAATATCAATTTTCCAGGGCTATATATTCTATATAGCGACCTTTCTGAAAATTCTTTCGGCCATAACTTTTGATTACCGTTATGAAACTTCAATTTTTCAGATTCGTTAGATAGGTATTGACTAACAGATTTATATATTTTTGGTTTCGCTAAAATCCGTTATATTCTCCACCCTGTACAGTCAGTCAAAGTTTGAATTCAAATTTTCAAACTGACTCACTATTTCTAATTCACTATTTTATTGAAATATTCTATTTCAATTGTTCAAATTCCTTTGAAATCACCAATTTAAAATTTTTAAATTGGCTCGTATTTTCCGGGTTATTACACCTTATTCCTTGTTCCATATATCCAATGCGGAAGAGAGGCTCTCGCATATCTGGACAATCAACAAGTACGTTCGGACAACTACCATTGTAACCCTTTCCTGGGAGTCAACCAATCTAGGGCATCAGTAGTCATTCATTCGATATGAAGATAGCCGATGTTCAACCACCGCCTTCATATCTTCAACTTCTAATCGTCGTATAATTATTATTTTTTAGAGCAAACGGATATGTAGCACGAGACTACACAGCCGATTATATAATAGATAGTAGTAATTTTCCAACTGACATACCCAGTTGGTGGTCTAAAAAATACGTCCAGTCTAACCCCTTGGGCAATACAACATCATACAGCATCAAACATATACGACTTAGTTACTTGGCATGTTTAATTATACATAGATAATATCCAATACTAAAGAAACACCATAAACCATCACACAAGTTCTCTGCTGGAAGCTGGGTCATTGCTATCAACCGAGTCAGATGGAGAGGAGGCCTGACGCAAAGCAAATCTGAAAGCTGCAGCATGACTGCCACTAGAACCTGTCCATGTAGTAAAAATATGGATAATGCGATGACATATATTTGTAGTCGAGCTAACATTATTTCTAAAAATCCTTGCATTTCTTTCTTTCCACACACACCAACTATAAACAACAAGGAAAGCATCTACTAGCGTGTTAGGAGGTGAGAATTCCCAGTGATCGAAAAAGGAGGAGATGTCAGGGATGAAACCAAGTAAGAAAGAACTTGAAGCAGCCCAAATAGGGTAGGTGCATTCACAGACAAAAAAAAGGTGGTGGACGGTTTCTACATGCATATTACAGTAAGCACAGTTGGGATCAGATGCAATGTTACATCTGAACAGCTTCTCTCTAGTATTGATCTTCTCGTGAATCAAACACCATTGAAAGAAGAGGATTCTTGGAGCCAGTTTGCATTTCCACAATCTTTTCAACTTGATCCTTCTTCCAGAGAAATTCAGAAAATTGTAGCAAGAGGAAACAGAGAAACCACTAGATGGGGATAATGACCAAACAAAGTGATCAATCCTCTCATTGAGCCGAGTTTTGCGCAGGATTACAAAGATATTCAGCAATTGTGAGAGAGTATTCCAATCAAATAGTGAACCTGGAACTATACTTGCATGACCATTGTTAAATGCATCAACTACAGTAAGCATAGAATGAGTTTGAAGAGAAAAGAGGGAAGAAAAAGAAGAAGATAGAGGTACCTGACCATGCCAAATGCCATGCCAAAAAAGACAGGATGAACCACCCCTCAAGGAGACATGAAACAAAGATTTGATACGAGGGAGACAAGAAAGAACACCATGTAGAAAGGGAGAAATTCTCATGGAAGGATTTTGATGAAGGACAAGGTGAGCGTTAGAAGAAAAATGATATGCTAAAATCCAGTTTCTCCAAATGAAATCGCCTGGACAAAGAAGTCTCCAGATCCATTTAGCTAGTAAAGCAGTATTAAAATGATGTAGGTCTAGAACACCAAGACCCCCCTGATCAGTTTGTAGGCAAATAGTCTTCCAATTGATCAACCTCTTTACTTTATGGCCATTCCAAAGAAAGGAGCTTCTTATTGAATCTATCTTGCTAATTACCCATTTAGGGATTTTGTGGAAAGACATCCAGTAAGTGGGGATAGAAGAAAGTACAGATTTGACTAAGATTACACGCCCCATGGATGATAAAGAGTTTGCCTTCCATGCTGCTAGCCTTGATTCAAGCTTGCTAATGAGAGGAAACCAATCATTTTTGCGTAGTTTAGAGGGTCTAAGAGGTAAACCAAGGTAGGTCATTGGGAATTTAGCAACTTTGCAGTTTAGAGTAGAAGAAATCATGACTCCAAGTTGATCAGAGTTGCCAAGCATATAGATGACACTTTTGATGAAATTAATGGAGAGGCCGAAAACAAGTTCAAAGACATACAACAAGATTTTGAGGCAATGAATATGGAGAGGTTCAGGAGAAGAGAAGATTGTAGTGTCATCAGCAAGTTGTAAGTTGTTAATGCATATGGAAGTGTTTGGGAGAGAAATGCCAGCAATAAAGCCATTATTAGAAGCTTTTTTAACCATTTGGTTAAAAACATCAGCAACAAGTACAAAGATCAAGGGGGAGAGAGGATCCCCTTGTCTTAGGCCTCGTTTGGATTTGAAGAGATTACCCGAGACACCATTTACAGAAGTAGAAGAACAATTTGAGCCAAGAATATTTTCAATCCATGAGCACCATCTTTCAGAAAATCCTCTATGTTTTAAAGCCTCCATAATGAATGTCCAATTAACCGAATCGAATGCTTTAGAAAAATCCAATATGAGTAAGACACCAGGAGTAGAAGTGTAATGACAAAAAGAGATTACTTCCTGTGTAGCAGCGATGCAGTCTTGGATGTTTCTCCCTAGTATGAAAGCGGATTGTTCAGATCCAACAAGAAAGGCGATGACAGATTGAAGACAATTAGCCAAAACCTTTGTGATAATTTTAAAAGTGGTGTTGAGAAGACTAATGGGTCAGAAGGATGACAGCGTGTTAGCTCCCGAAGTTTTTGGAATGAGGATGATATTAGCATAATTGATTCTGGCGATAGAATGGGGATCATTGTAAAATTCGTTACACATATCAATAATGTCAGATTTGACCAGGGCCCAAAAGTGTTTAAAGAAAACTGGGACAAAGCCATCAGGCCCAGGGGCTTTGTCATCCGCCATGTCTTTCAGTGCAGCCCAAATCTCAGATTCAGAGAATGGATGATCAATGTGAATAGGCGAAGGATTGGGATATAAGTGATTCCAATCGATATTAGGAGGTGCAGTGTGGGATTGACCAAGAATGGATCGAAAATAGTTAGAAAAAAGGATAAGAATATCCTTTTGATCAGTGTATGAGTGATCACCATCCACAATTTCAGATATGAAAGTAGATCTATGTCTTCCGTTAGCCATCCTATGAAAATAAGAAGTGTTTCTGTCACCTTCCTCCAGCCATTTAGCTTTGGATCTTTGTTTCCACCCAATTTCTTCTTGTTTCATCAATCTATCCAGCTTAGTTTCCAATGAACGCAAGTTATTATATTCCGACTCAAGTAGGGGGCGTTGTTCTTCTAAAATATTGATGTCAATGATACATTTTGAATAGTAGAAATACGAGAACGAATAGAACCCCATATATTTCTAGCCCATGGTTTGATGATCTTCCTAAGAGCTCTTAGTTTAAGTACAATCCTATGAGTGGCCGAATCCGTCACAAAGGTTTGATTCCAAATGGAATGAACAATTTCATCAAAAGAAGGCTCGAGTAACCACAGTCTTTCAAATCTAAAAGGGCTCTTGTTGCAAATAGAGATGTCAGAATTGAGCAATATAGGGCAGTGGTCTGATATAATAGAAGCTAAACCATACACAACAGACATGGGGAAAAGTTCATCACATGCCCCATTATATAGAAAACGATCTAGTTTAGCTAACGATGGATCCGGTCTACGATTTGACCAAGTGAAGGAGCGGTTACTTATTGGTGTATCAATAAGAGAGCAGTCAAAAATGAAGGAATTGAAGTCTTCACTATCATGAGATAAGTTGCCTGAATTTCTATCATAGTTGAATCTAGTAGTGTTGAAATCCCCCCAATAACCCATGGGCCATTAAATTGTGCTGCAAGTGTACAACAGTCAGACCAGAGAAGTGAACGATCATGAGCGTTTTGGGGTCCATAAATGTTGGAGAAGAAGTAGGTGAGGTTAGAGGGGATGTGGCGAAGAGCTACGTGAAGTGCAGAACAACTTTGTGTGGTCCAACATAATGACCAGATTGATTCATTCCAGGCAGTGATTAGGCCTCCGCATGTGTCAATAGCTTTAACATAAGTCCAACCCGATAAAAAAGAGCCACCCACAATTTTGAAGTGATTTGGAGTTGGGTTATCAAGTTTAGTTTCTTGAAGAAAAAGAATATCCACTTTTAGAGGAAGTAAAACCAAACTAATAGCATGGCATTTTGATGGGTTGCCCAACCCCCTGACATTCCATGAAACTAACTTCATTGGGCAGCATTGATGCGCTCCAGTTCTAATTCGTGCATGGAAACATAATGTGAATCGCTCAAATTAACACCCATGCAACGTGACAGTTTTTTGCTTAAACTTTTATTTGCAGAAGAAAAAACAATAGGGGTAAAAAAACTACCCGAGCCTTCAGGTTGATCATCTCGCTTCCTTATCCTCGCACTACGTCTGACAAAGACTGGTGAGAGAAACTGAGTCCAGTTTTCTTCTTCCACTCTATGAGAATATGTGAATGGGACAGGTAGAATTTGCTGAAGAGGTAAAGCAGGTTGAGGGGACAACGGATTGTCAGGTGGAGTCTCAGCTGGGGGAGCGACAGATTGGGTACCTTCAAAATGGTAGGGGATAACAGGAAGGGGCATGGAAAAGGGAAAAGATCGAGGAATGTTGTGTAAGGCCATATCACTATGGATGAATTGGTTAATGTTTTGTTGTGTAAACCGATCCACATCTTGTTCAATATCAGTCATAGGCATAGCTATCATCTCATTTGGAATTTCCACGTCAAATTCCTCCATATTTTCATGCATGCAGGGTACATTCATCTCCTCAACATTACCAATAAGTAAGGATTCAGGTTTCAAACCGGGGTGTTCATGTATGCAACGTTGCACTTTCAAGAGATGTTTCTTTTTGTTAATATTAGCAACAAGGAAAGTAATCAAACCGATTCTTCAAAAAACTGAATTTTGATAAGCAAGCTTCTATGATCAAAATGAGCCCACTCACAATCATCAAGTGCCACCACATTACCCAAAGGACTTAGAATATTTTTAACAGCAAAGGAGTTGTACCTAAGAAATTCTGGAAAACCCACCACCTTTGCCCATGATTCGCCCTCTAGCTCCGCAGCCGGCTCCCATTCAGCTTCAGACCAGCATTCAAAGTACATAGCACCTTCTGGCCTTGTTAAGATTTTCCAGAACAAGACATGGTCTCTGATCCCTTCAATTGGGCAAGCAATGATGAAAGTGTTGTTTCTGTATATCCACATGGGCCATTCATGGTGATCGAATGCCTTCGACAGAGTATCGTGAAGAGTTGTAATGCTCCAGCCACCAGAAATTACTGTTCCGACTACGTAATTTGATGAGTCTTCCATTATAAATTGATACATGTCTTCGGAGCTCAGAGAAGAAGTGTTGGAAGATAAGGGTTTAAGTGTAGGAGAAGGAGTGGATTGCTGACAGTTGGGATAATGTGAATCCCTTTGATTATGAACTGCGCGAGTTGATGTGCGAGGGACCCACACTTTTTTAGATTTATCAGCGCGAGTTGATGTGCGATGGACCCACGCGACAGGAGTTGCATTATTCCAATGAGTGCCTTTCCGCACATGTTTCGAAGTGTCTCTAGGTATTCTTTTTTTAGGGCAATGTGCACACGAATGGCCGTAACCAGTGCAAAAGAACCATATTTTCGAATTTCTGCATTCTCTTGCCACGTGTCCCCTACTAGCACACTGTAGACAGCGTCGTTCCTTCTTCAAAAAATTGACCGTATTCTGAATAGAAGAGAAAACAGGCAAAGCATTTCATTTCCTCACTTGAGTTCGCTTCGGTGGAACCAACGGACGGGATGCGGCCACTTCAACATATGTTTTTTCCGATTGATCTGCTGGAAAATCATTCAATACATCAAAACGATTATGACAATTCAAGTCTTTTGCAGAAGCTAATTGAGAGTTATGCATATATAAAGAAGAAGGATGACGTTGAAAAGATCGGTTGAAGAAATTAGATTGATGGGTATGGTTAGAGACTGAACGATTGATTGGATAAGATGAATTGAAAGATCGGTGGAAGGCAGAAGGACGGTGGGAGGAGATGGGTGCTGGATGACGAAAAAGTGGATTATGAAAAACTGGGCGGGGAGGCAGAGGATGCTTTGAGTTAGGAAGAGAAGAGGAGGACGAAGGAAACGAGGAAGGAGGAGGAAGGGTTGGCGAGCGGGGGTGGAATGCGGCACGGTATTTGGCTGGTATAGGGTAGGAGAAGACCGGAGGATCCGCCATGAGAGTCTCGTCGTATAGTTATTTGAAATGGGAATTAACTCGGCCTTTTCAAATAATTCACGAATACATATAATTCAAATAATTTCTTTTCATTTCATATCGTTTATAATATTTTATAATGATTTATCACTATTTTTATTTATATAATAATAGCCCATTTTAATTAAACGACGCTTTAGGTCATTTGTAACATTCCGTAAATTTCGAGCATTTAAGTCATTGAATAAATTTAATTATTTAATTTAAATTGGTTTTAAGATAAATTTTTCGATGTTATTCATGAACGATTTCAAATTAATTTCTAATAAACAACAATTTCTAATTAGATAAATAGTGATTTATAACAATTGGGATTATTATCAAATTGTACATATATTTGTAATACTTAACTTCAAAACTATTGATAATAAATTAATTAATGTTACCAATTTAAATTGTATAAGAGAAATTGTAATGTAATGAGGTGTCAATGATATACAATGCATGTTTTAACTAGCATAGTTAACGAAAATTAATGCTAAGATATATAATCAAATAAATAATACACATAATTTCTCTATACATTCACATTTCATGCATGTTTATCTTCTTTCCCCTTCTTTTTCTACTTTATTTAAATTCACTACCTCCTTTCTCTCCACTTTATTTCTTCCTTAATAACGCATTTATTTCTTTCCTACGTTTTACTAATTTACTTCCCTTCATTTTATCAATTTCATTCTTTTCATTCTATTTCCATGCATCTTATTTCATTTACGTATTCTCATTCTTTACATTTCCATCCCCATATTTTTCCTTCCCCTTTTGTTTTAATATTTATGTTCTCAGCCTCTTTATTTTGTCTGTCAAAATTTAGCTCGCTCATTCAGTTTCCTTTTAAACCCAAGCAATTAATGAATAAATAAACGTAGGATACGTACGTATATAATAATAAAAAAAATTGTTGCATGCACATTAATTGTTCCCACTTATATTATTTTCTTTTTCTTTTTTTTATGCATGCATTAGCTGAAATATTATACACTTTAAATGCATGGCATTAATTTCCTTTCCCTTTTTCAGTTTTACGTACGTTTTATAAAAGGGGATTGTTAAAGGGACTCCACATTTTGTTAAGGGGGGTATAATTTTAAGGAGACTCGAGAAAAGAAAAAGAGACATTACTACCCATGGCTTGTCACTTATGTTAAACTCTAACTTACTAAATTCAACGCAAATGACAAACTTGGGAATTACTAAACATCTCATTTACACAAATTAGATACAACATATTGATTAAAAAAATTGTTTTTGCATTTATTTTAAATTAACCATAACAATTCTAATATGAAATTACAATTAATTACCTAATCCGATGCCTTTTGATCACCCATGAAACTTTCTTATGTCTCCATTACATTAAATATATCTATTTTCTGTTTTTATGTGCATCATCAAATTATTTGTGACGGCAAGGAATTCCGCTCGGTCCGAACCAGTCGCTAAACCGATCCAGGCCGTTCGAAACGCCCTATCGTTTGAGAACAAGACAAAACAAAACGCATACAAAAGAACATTTCATTGTATATTACAATAATGCATCAGATTACAAGAATATACAGAGTATCAATGAATAAATATTACACAGAAATATCAGAGATTTGAATTACATTTAAATACATCGCAGCGGAAAAATAATACAATACACCACTAGAAGAGATACACGGATACAAAGCTTTCCGGATATCATTCCAGCTGTAAACCAGGATCCTGTGAATATAAATCTGCAAAACCGAAACTACTAGCTGCCCGTGTCAAAATAGGGGCACCCAGAGTTTAGGTTAAAACAATAAACTTCAGGTCAGTCATGTGACTGGTGTGAGAACTAAAACAGTTATTAATCTTTATTTAAAAGTTAGGTAAATCAAGGGACCACGCCGTATAACATGGAACGGGTTTCCTCCCAAGAATACCAGTGCATAAAACAAACAGCGCAATGCTAAATAAAGAAAAATGAAGCTGTTATAAGACCCAGGTCCTATCACACAATGCAACGCAAGTCGGGGGATAGGGTTTTCCCTTATAACAGCCAAAGAATGCTTGATACGTTTAAAACAAATCATTTGATACAATTATAAGTGCATAGTGTATAAAACAACTTCAGATCATAAGTATCAATCATAGGCGGCATGGGTACCGTATATCATGTCGCCATATATAGGTTTACAAATAAAACCGCAAATGTCACGTATTTGGAAATTGGATTTCCCTCTATGAGCCGAGGCAAAAGATAGTCCTCAACCGATTTGAGACAATCTAGCCCATGTCTCAGGACCCAGACTCAGGTGGGCCTTGGATCGTCAGGGCCGGTCCACTGATGTGGATTATTATGCTTGAACAATACGTCTCTCCGCCCTTTGGGGCGTAAATGAGCCAACGAATGGCTCCATCGGACCCGGATCGTCCGATCTAACCGAGGCGCCTCGCAACAGCAACAACCACATAAGTCAAACTCGTCAGGGCGTGTAAAACCACTGACGCCACTTCTAGCTAGAAAGAAACGCAAGTCCTCCCTGATGTCCGTCTCCCTTTTTGGTTCATACCGGGTGTGAAACTCGCGAAGTAAACGTTACACAAAGCTACGCCACAAAGGCCGTGCTTCGATCATCAACCCCAAGACTTTGCTTTTCAACAGAATCCTTGATAATTCGCCACTTAAGCATGCCACACAGGCAATTCACTCTATGCGTTTGATATCCATCGGTATATAACCCCTGAGCTCGTACGTCTCAGAGAAGGGCGTTAAGCAAGAGAATAAATCCTCAGCCGCCAAACAGATATATATTTAATAGAAATCAATCACACGGACTAAAATCCAATGTCAGACACACAGTCCATTTACAAGTCCGTTCTGGGTCTGAACGAAACCGGAGGCACCTAGTACCCCGCATATCCATCGATCTCCAAGTACGTCTGGACGATCACCAACTGTTTCCATCTTCTTGGGTGTACAGCCCAATAAAGATCACCAGTAATCACCCAAACGACGTGAAGACTTCTAGTCTTCGACCACCGTCTTCATCTTCGACTTATCGTCGTATCAGTTATTCAGAATGGGATAAACCCGGTCTTCCCGAATAACTCGCGTATATTTTAAATAAGTGTTACACAAACACAACATACGCCTCATTCCAATTTATCAGTCACTAACCGTAAATTAATCAAGAGAATAATTCCCCAAATATTAACCCCGAAGGCCGAAACCAACATCAGATCAATATCCAGAAAACCATTCTGCTTGGCTAACCGACAGTTAGTTTCTAAATTTCTCATTCATAGGGAAAGGTTCCCATTAATTTTATCAAAGATAAATCCTTTAAATTTATCCTTTAATCTACTTTTGAATTTCGATTCAACTAGTCGGGATTAATGAACCTTACCGAAGTAATCATTTATTTTAATTTCCCAATCCCAACCTATTCATCCCATGAAGTAAAACTGGTTATACTTCATATCTAACACCACGGTGTTATCGGTAAATTCAATTACCATTTCACGTTCAAATCTAATTAAAGATTTAACTATCGCCTAGAGTAAAACTGGTGATACTCCATTCTCGATCTTTTCAATCTAATTAAAGATTCATTAAAACTCCACTTAGTTTTAATTGTTAACTGGTTTAAAGAATCGGTGTCATTTAAAACACGGTTCACGATAAACCCAAAATCACATTCCAATAATTACCGGGTTAAAGAACGAGTGTTATTTAAAACACTGTCCACGATAAACCCAAAAATCAATATCAATTCAATTCCAATTAAATATTATTTAATTGGTACACTTCATTAAATCTAAATAAAAAGATTTAATCTTTTCTCAACTGGGTTCAAGAACAGTGTTAATGAAGACACCATTCACGACAAACCCAAATCACATTTGATATTCAATACAAGGCTCTGAATAGAAAATATATCGGCTTATATTCAATATCAAATTCTACGATTAACAAATGTCGTGCTGGAAATAACGATATAGATGTATATCTTTCAAATTTCCATAACAACATCTGCATAATCACGAATTCCAACATCGAAATATTCCGAAGACAATTTCGATTCAAATCCACTCCAATGCAGTCATTGGAAATTCTGGTTATTTTTAAAACCCTTTTCAAATTCAATTTATTTATTTAAAAATAAATAGAATCATAATTCTAGTTCAAAACTAGTTCAGTTCGATAAAAATCTAATTTTATCTTTTCAAATATGTAGTTTTCATCCCAATTCTTCACAAATCATTTCTTATGATTTTACACAAATTATTACTATTTTTTAATAGTTTTATCAAGGCCCGTACAGTCGATTTCCATCAACGGTCATCGAACTGCACTTACAGCGACCTTTTTCCAATTTGATTTGGACATAATTTCAAATCCAACAGTTAGATTTCAAATTTCTAATATTCGTTAGAAAGCTCTTTTCGATACGAACCCAACGGTTCCAGTTTTAGGAGAATCCGACGGTCGGATCTCCCGTAATGTCCGTTTGAAATAAATGGTCGAAATTCACGAACTGCCGCGGCGCGGCGCGTTCTATTCAGGCCATTATATAATATATATATATATATAATATATAATATATTTCGTCGATTTCTATTTAAAATGAATTATATAAATAGTTTTAAATTCGTTTCAAAAGCAATTTCAACTTCCATTTCAATTCAAATCAAAATTGAATTCTTCTTTATAAATTCGTTTCTATTCAATTCAAATTTGTTTTCTATTCGATTCAATTCGAATTCGTTATCTATTCAATTCAATTCGAATTCGTTATCTATTCAATTGAAATCAAATTCGTTTTGTTTTCTATTTGATTCAAATTCAAATTTCATTTTAAAATATTCGATTTCGAAATCACTTTTCAATATTCGTTTTAAAATGAATAAAATCGATATAAATATCGTTCACGTCAAAATGGCGTCAATCTAATCAAAACGGCTTCATATATTTCTATTTTCAAATATTCCATTTTCAAATATTCCTATTACCAAAATATTCGTTAATATTTAAAATATTTCGTTCAACACATGGCTAATCTCAACGGGTGAGTACAGTCAACACATGAACATTTATATTATAATATCCTTTATTTTCTAAATTGGAATGAGGCCCAATCAATTACCATATAATGTTAATTATATGGATTTTCATACATCACACGTATATAATAGCATTGAAAAATAATCAACCATCAACCAAAGTGCACTACTCTGTATAAGCATCAAATATAGATATCTTACGCTTATAACAGCCTGTCAATCAATCGATCGACATATTCAATAAATCAGGATGAGTGAACTTCAAATTTCATCCCAACACCCGTGTGGGGTTTCAAACAATCAAACACATATTTTTTTATTTGTGTAGTTGGGCGATGTGTAAAATTTATCGTCCCAATCAATGTCCTTCAAATAGGTGTACATAAACAAACCGTCCGGTTTGTAAATGAATATTTATTTATTCACATTCACGTTAAAAATTATATTTTTAACGATCAAACTATTTTATTCAACCTATGAATTTTCTATTCGGTTCATTTATTAAATAAAATGTTATCTTTATTTTTCTAACTTATTTTTAGAAAATTTCGGCGGCATAACGGCACGATACTAGAAACGGGACAAGGCCTAGCCTTATCCCCGGTCTAGTGAAGGCCCACGCCATTCACACATCAATCAAATCAATTCATTTCACCAAATGATTCCATTCAATCAAATATTCTAACTAACTACTCAACCAAACAATTTAACAAACAAGCCATCCATGGTCTGTGGATGACGGGTGTCGGGTGCTACTAAACACCGTCTGCATCCTAGTATATAAATATAACTAGAAAAAAAGAAATATGAAGAGTGAGAAGTTCTCACCAATAGCTATCCTAACTCCACGACACTTCTAATGCAGGAAATCTTCACTGTTCTCGTCTCTTATCACTTTCTTCGCCCGTAGCCACTACATATATAAAAATCGAATTTTTACTTCGCTATTCAATATACAAAAATCATATTTTTACTTCGATGTTCAATATATAAAAATCATATTTTTACTTCGATGTTCAATATATAAAAATCATATTTTTACTTCGATGTTCAATATATAAAAATCATATTTTTACTTCGATGTTCAATATATAAAAATCATATTTTTACTTCGATGTTCAATATATAAAAATCATATTTTTACTTCGATGTTCAATATATAAAAATCCGATTTTTACATCGCTATACATATCCTAAAAATTTCATCTTTCTTATCCTTCCTACATAACAAAATTCTTAATTTTTGTATAATAAAAATCGTAACTTTAAACAAACAAAGATTATATAAAAAAGTATAAATCATTTCTTGCTAACATATAAAAATTCAGTCTTTTTAACATATAAAAATTCATACTTGTTAACATATAATAATTCAGTCTTGTTAACATATAAAAATTCAGTCTTGTTAACATATAAAAAAATTCATACTTGTTAACATATAAAAATTCAGTCTTGTTAACATATAAAAATTCAGTCTTGTTAACATATAAAAAAATTCATACTTGTTAACATATAAAAATTCAGTCTTGTTAACATATAAAAATTCAGTCTTGTTAACATATAAAAAAATTCATACTTGTTAACATATAAAAATTCAATCTTTTATAACAAAGCAAAAATCAGTTTTCATAACATAAAACAAATGAAAATAATTAAAAAAAAAACGTACTGTTCGAAGAAGAGGGGGGGTGGTCTGCGCGGATCGAGGAGGAGCTCGCGGTGGGTGGTTCTTGGCCTGAGGCAGTGGGCGTTCATCGATTTGGGGCTCGCGGTTCTGGTCTCCGCGTCAGGGGAGGAAGGAAGGAGAGATAGAGGGGGGCGAGCGGCATGCGGCGCGGCGGAGCAGAGGGAGGTCCGGCGTCGGGCACGGCGTGGTGATCGATGGTGGTTCGATCGATTTAGGGATTCGAATTTTTTTTTTCTCTTTTTTTTCTGAAACGAACTGATGTATAGGGGGGCCAACGTGATTTAAGGGGAGAGGAGAGAAGATATTATATTTTTTTATTTTATTTTTTTATTTAATTTGCAAAAAGTTGACTTTTACATACGACCTCGAAACGAGGCCTACCGCCTGCCGTCCATAGCGTTTTACCCCCATTCCGAACACAATGGGATATGTATCGTAGGCTGATTCGGCTGTTGCAATCAGTTTCCGTTAAATTTACATTTAAATCACTATATTGAATTTTAAACGTACATTTCAAATTACCGGGGTCACATACTGACTCGAAAAATTCCATAAAAATATTTTCTAGCTTCGTATTGACGATACGGTCCTAACAAAACTAGTTTCGTCGAATTCTAAGACCGTTGGAAAAATGGCCAATTTCCAATCGATTAAAATCAACTGAAACTGGTCAAACGCGTTTTTCTTTGCCACGCTCACATATTGATTCAAAAAATTATGAAATCTGGAACCTAGCAATAATTTGACATCACGGACCCAACAAAAGTGGTTTCGTCGAAATCCGAGGTCATTTGCAAAATGTCTATTTTTAAGGGCCTGAATTCCATAGCGACTATTCAGAATTTTCAATTGGACATATCTTTTGATTCCCGCTATGAAATTTCGATTTTTCAGAATCGTTGGAAAGATATTATCAATTAGATCCTAATGTTTTTGGTTTCACTAAAATCCGGATTGTTTTGCACCCGGTACATTCAATTGAAGTTTGAAATCGAATTATCGAACTACCGCGCCATTTTCAATTCTATTTATAATTATATATAAATATTTATATTCTAACGACGACGTATATAATATATACATTCCAAATATATATTCAAAATAAATTTCTCCTCGATATTATTTAAAATAATTCATTTTAAATAATCAAAATTCGCTAAAATTGCCAAAATAAAAATTTTAAACTGGCCCAGATTTTTCAGGTTGTTACATTCTCCCCCACTTAAAACTTTTCGTCCCCGAAAAGGAACAAAGTCGAAAGTGGTTTGATTATCAACTCTACGTTCGATCTGGCTTTCATTCTCCAACTTTTCAGTTTTTGAGAATTTTCAAATTTTCAAAAATTTGGCTAAAACCCTAAATTTTTGAAAAATTTCGCCATAACCTACCCTGCAATGGGAGCATCGGGAAATCTCAAATAGCTTCCCCGGTCCTTCAGATCTCAAAAAGAAAAAGAAAAAGCCAAGCGGCTAGCCAATAGGCTCATAAAATCATCATCACCCAAACAAAACAGTAAATCATGTAGTAAACATGTACCTATTTGTCGGGCAAACAAATTTTATTCTCTGTTCTAGCCTCCTTGCTATGACCTGTTCAATGTAAGTACAAGTATATGCAAGCAAATGCGACTAGTTTTCAATATAATTCAATATTTGATTCAATTAGGCTAAATGGCTAAAAATTAGCAAACAAATAAACAAACAACACAAACATCAATCAATTAGTTGATTAGCTTTTCAAATTGATAACTTTGATACATAGTCAAAAATCAGATTTTTGATGCCAAATCACAACAATAAGCCCTATCTAATTTTGGTTCTCACACCAGTCAATAGGAAATATATAGAAATCACACCTTCGGAGCACGAACATAAATATTGATGATGCCGTGGTCATTATCAACATCATCTCCGGGTGACTAGAGTGTGATTCTATATCTATCCAGTATATTAAAATTCCAAACACACGTGGATCAGACGTATACGCAAAATCTTTATATACTGGACTGTCCAACTCAATATATATGGATAATCAAATACGAATAATTGTTTTAAATTTCAAAACAAGATTTGTTTTCATTTTCAAAAACATAATCTTCACACTCGTTCTAGGATGTTACTGATCCCATCTGTAACGAGTCATTCTCGTTGGATATTACTAATCCAATTCTGATGAATTCTTCCGTATGGTCCTAATTTGTCTTGTTCTCTGAGCTTTGTAAACCAAAGCTCTGATACCAACTGTGACGGTAAGGAATTCCGCTCGGTCCGAACCAGTCGCTAAACCGATCCAGGCCGTTCAAAACGCCCTATCGTTTGAGAACAAGACAAAACAGAATGCATACAAAAGAACATTTCATTGTATATTACAATAATGCATCAGATTACAAGAATATACAGAGTATCAATGAATAAATATTACACAGAAATATCAGAGATTTGAATTACATTTAAATACATCGCAGCGGAAAAATAATACAATACACCACTAGAAGAGATACACGGATACAAAGCTTTCCTGATATCACTCCAGCTGTAAACCAGGATCCTGTGAATATAAATCTGCAAAACCGAAACTACTAGCTGCCCGTGTCAAAATAGGGGCACCCAGAGTTTAGGTTAAAACAATAAACTCCAGGTCAGTCATGTGACTGGTGTGAGAACTAAAACAGTTATTAATCTTTATTTAAAAGTTAGGTAAATCAAGGGACCACGCCGTGTAACACGGAACGGGTTTCCTCCCAAGAATACGAGTGCATAAAACAAACAGCGCAATGCTAAATAAAGAAAAATGAAGCTGTTATAAGACCCAGGTCCTATCACACAATGCAACGCAAGTCGGGGGATAGGGTTTTCCTTTATAACAGCCAAAGAATGCTTGATACGTTTAAAACAAATCATTTGATACAATTATAAGTGCATAGTGTATAAAACAACTTCAGATCATAAGTATCAATCATAGGCGGCATGGGTACCATATATCATGTCGCCATATATAGGTTTACAAATAAAACAGCAAATGTCACGTATTGGGAAATTGGATTTCCCTCTATGAACCGAGGCAAAAGATAGTCCTCAACCGATTCGAGACAATCTAGCCCATGTCTCAGGACCCAGACTCAGGTGGGCCTTGGATCGTCAGGGCCGGTCCACCGATGTGGATTATTATGCCTGAACAATACGTCTCTCCGCCCTTTGGGGCGTAAATGAGCCAACGAATGGCTCCATCGGACCCGGATCGTCCGATCTAACCGAGGCGCCTTGCAACAGCAACAACCACATAAGTCAAACTCGTCAGGGCGTGTAAAACCACTGACGCCACTTCTAGCTAGAAAGAAACGCAAGTCCTCCCTGATGTCCGTCTCCCGTTATTGGTTCATACTGGGTGTGAAACTCGCGAAGTAAACGTTACACAAAGCTACGCCACAAAGGCCGTGCTTCGATCATCAACCCCAAGACTTTGCTTTTCAACAGAAGCCTTGATCATTCGCCACTTAGGCATGCCACACAGGCAATTCACTCTATGCGTTTGATATCCATCAGTATATAACCCCTAAGCTCGTACGTCTCAGAGAAGGGCGTTAAGCAAGAGAATAAATTTTCAGCCGCCAAATAGATATATATTTAATAGAAATAAATCACACAGACTAAAATCCAATGTCAGACACACAATCCATTTACAAGTCCGTTCTGGGTCTGAACGAAACCGGAGGCACCTAGTACCCCGCATATCCATCGATCTCCAAGTATGTCTGGACGATCACCAACTGTTTCCATCTTCTTGGGTGTACAGCCCAATCAAGATCATCAGTAATCACCCAAACGACGTGAAGACTTCTGGTCTTCGACCACCGTCTTCATCTTCGACTTATCGTCGTATCAGTTATTCAGAATGGGATAAACCCGGTCTTCCCGAATAACTCGCGTATATTTTAAATAAGTGTTACACAAACACAACATACGCCTCATTCCAATTTATCAGTCACTAACCGTAAATTAATCAAGAGAATAATTCCCCAAATATTAACCCCGAAGGCCGAAACCAACATCAGATCAATATCCAGAAAACCATTCTGCTTGGCTAACCGACAGTTAGTTTCTAAATTTCTCATTCATAGGGAAAGGTTCCCATTAATTTTATCAAAGATAAATCCTTTAAATTTATCCTTTAATCTACTTTTGAATTTCGATTCAACTAGTCGGGATTAACGAACCTTACCGAAGTAATCATTTATTTTAATTTCCCAATCCCAACCTATTCATCCCATGAAGTAAAACTGGTTATACTTCATATCTAACACCATGGTGTTATCGGTAAATTCAATTACCATTTCACGTTCAAATCTAATTAAAGATTTAACTATCGCCTGGAGTAAAACTGGTGATACTCTATTCTCGATCTTTTCAATCTAATTAAAGATTCATTAAAACTCCACTTAGTTTTAATTGTTAACTGGGTTAAAGAATTGGTGTCATTTAAAACACGGTTCACGATAAACCCAAAATCACATTCCATTAATTATCGGGTTAAAGAACGAGTGTTATTTAAAACACTGTCCACGATAAACCCAAAAATCAATATCAATTCAATTCCAATTAAATATTATTTAATTGGTACACTTCATTAAATCTAAATAAAAAGATTTAATCTTTTCTCAACTGGGTTCAAGAACAGTGTTAATGAAGACACCATTCATGACAAACCCAAATCACATTTGATATTCAATACAAGGCTCTAAATAGAAAATATATCGGCTTATATTCAATATCAAATTCTACGATTAACAAATGTCGTGCTGGAAATAACGATATAGATATATATCTTTCAAATTTCCATAACAACATCTGCATAATCACGAATTCCAACATCGAAATATTCCGAAGACAATTTCGATTCAAATCCACTCCAATGCAATCATTGGAAATTCTGGTTATTTTTAAAACCCTTTTCAAATTCAATTTATTTATTTAAAAATAAATAGAATTATAATTCGAGTTCAAAACTAGTTTAGTTCGATAAAATCTAATTTTATCTTTTCAAATATGGAGTTTTCATCCCAATTCTTCACAAATCATTTCTTATGATTTTACACAAATTATTACTATTTTTAATAGTTTTATCAAGGCCCGTACAGTCGATTTCCATCAACGGTCATCGAACTGCACTTACAACGACCTTTTTCAAATTTTATTTGGACATAATTCCAAATCCAACAGTTAGATTTCAAATTTCTAATATTCGTTAGAAAGCTCTTTTCGATACGAACCCAACGGTTCCGGTTTTAGGAGAATCCGACGGTCGGATCTCCCGTAATGTCCGTTTGAAATAAATGGTCGAAATTCACAAACTGCCGCGGCGCGGCGCGTTCTATTCAGGCCATTATATTATATATATAATATATATAATATATTTCAATGATTTCTATTTAAAACGAATTATATAAATAGTTTTAAATTCGTTTCAAAAGCAATTTCAACTTCCATTTCAATTCAAATCAAAATTGAATTCTTCTTTATAAATTCGTTTCTATTCAATTCAAATTGGTTTTCTATTCGATTCAATTCGAATTCGTTATCTATTCAATTCAATTCGAATTCGTTATCTATTCAATTGAAATCAAATTCGTTTTGTTTTCTATTTGATTCAAATTCAAATTTCATTTTGAAATATTCGATTTCGAAATCACTTTTCAATATTCGTTTTAAAACGAATAAAATCGATATAAATATTGTTCACGTCAAAATGGCGTCAATCTAATCAACACGGCTTCATATATTTCTATTTTCAAATATTCTGTTTTCAAATATTCCTATTACCAAAATATTCGTTAATATTTAAAATATTTCGTTCAACCCATGACTAATCTCAACGGGTGAGTACAGTCAACACATGAACATTTATATTATAATATCCTTTATTTTCTAAATTGGAATGAGGCCCAATCAATTACCATATAATGTTAATTATATGGATTTTCATACATCACATGTATATAATAGCATTGAAAAATAATCAACCATCAACCAAAGTGCACTACACTGTATAAGCATCAAATATAGATATCTAACGCTTATAACAGCCTGTCAATCAATCGATCGACATATTCAATCAATCAGGATGAGTGAACTTCAAATTTCATCCCAACACCCGTGTGGGGTTTCAAACAATCAAACAAAGATTTTTTTATTTGTGCAGTTGGGCGATGTGTAAAATTTATCGTCCCAATCAATGTCCTTCAAATAGGTGTACATAAACAAACCGTCCGGTTTGTAGATGAATATTTATTTATTCACATTCACGTTAAAAATTATATTTTTAACGATCAAACTATTTTATTCAACATATGAATTTTCTATTCGGTTCATTTATTAAATAAAATGTTATCTTTATTTTTCTAACTTATTTTTAGAAAATTTCGGCGGCATAATGGCACGATACTAGAAACGGGACAAGGCCTAGCCTTATCCCCTGTAACACCCCGCGAATTCTATAACTGTGAAATTCACAAATTAAAGTATAATTAATTTCAAATCAAAGAACTAAGGGAAACGGGATACGCCATTGCGTTCGTCTCGGAAAAATACGCGAAATAGAATCCGAGTTTTCGAAAAACGGAGTCCGTATGAAGAAGATATGGCCTTCGGAAGTTTCTGAATTAAGTTTAAAATTCAAACAGAATAAAATAGCTCAGAAAATCAAGTTTAAATTCCAAAATGGGGCCCAATGGGCCAGGG
Source organism: Allium sativum (assembly GCA_030737875.1). Lineage (NCBI taxonomy): Eukaryota > Viridiplantae > Streptophyta > Magnoliopsida > Asparagales > Amaryllidaceae > Allium > Allium sativum. The sequence goes on from CM060918.1 coordinate 848,964,104, forward strand.
CGGAAAAACACCCGCCTAATGCACCCAGGTCGACTGGGCTGTCGACCTGGTCTAGCCAGGTCGACAGGGCTGTCGACAGGCATGTCGACCTGGTTCAGAGCCAGGTCGAACCCAGTCCAACCTGGCTGGCCTATTCTATGTTGGTCGATTTTCTGTAGTCTGCTTTGTCATTAGGGCTAGGTGGCAGGCTCTAATTGGTCTCTCCTTAGGATGAATGGCTACGATCAATCCAAGCAACATCAATGGTCCTAATCAGTTCATTACCCCTATAAAAATGACCCTAGACTCAACCCTAATCTATTCATTCAAAAATAAGAACAAAGCCGCCATGTTGCTGAGGAACGACTAAGAGTAGCCACCAATTGGAGAGAGGATTAGGAGGCAAATTCTAAAAGCATAAAGCAACTTAATCAAATCAAATCGCATCTCCAAATCCCTAAATTGGAGAATTCGCCACACCATAGTAAGTAGAGTATTATTTTGGTATGAACAAATAATTGTGTTGGTTTGTATACTTGAATTGTGGCGATAAAGTAATTCATAATTGTGCGTTACTATGATTCTTATCGATTTGGAATATTGTATACGTTTGGATATTCTCAAATTATGTTATTCATTATGAAAAACTACATGCGGTAGTTTTATGCAAGTATACGTTTGGAATATTCGCAAATTATGTAATCCATGTTGAAGCTACATGTATGTAGTAGATTAATTGAAATTCATGCAAGTTTGGGATTTTGCTACTATGCCATCATAATGTATATTTTTGTACAAACATCATTTTTGGGAAGTAATTGGAATAAGTTTGGGTTATCATAGTTCATATGAAATTATCATTAAGCCTTGCTTTTGTGCTAGAAAATCTATTTGCAAACTTATGAATATGACTAGGCTATGATGGATATTTTGCATAATTGAAATCCATATTTTTAACAAGAATTATATGATGACATATGTGGTACATAGCTAGGTTAGGTTCAAAAATCCCTTTTGCAAGTTTGCATGACTAAAGTAAAAATCATGATTTCATGATAGAAAGATTTATGCCATGTGAATAGATTTAAAATCATGATTAGTTTGAACTATACTTTTGTGTTAGTAACAAAAGTAAACACCTTTGTAAACATGTAGTAATCTTATGAACATGATTTGCTTATGTTTGACATTATGCCTGAATAAAAATATAGATTTATGTTGTAGTTAAGCCTATGTGTCGTTAATGATATTCTTAAACTTAACTACAAGTTCACATGGTTTGATTCATGTCACTCATGCTTTATGACCAAAGTATATGTTACCACTATGCAAGTACACCAGTTTCTTTTTTGTAGTTCCAACGTCACATTGCAAGTTCATGCGCTCACATTCCCCTTTTTGTGTATGTAATCATGCTTTAAGCCTCCCCTTTTCGCATGGCTAAGTTGGGCTTAAAAAGGGCTAAGCCCAACATATATATAATAAACGGACGTGTTAAACGGGGGAGAATAACGTTGGGTTAAATTAATTAATAAATGAAAACATAAAGTAGAAGGGCCCAAATTCAAGTATGGGTTGGGCCCATGATTGGTGTAACCTTTACACCATTAACTTAATAATGGGCCGCAAATATTTACATATAAGAAAATAAAGAAGAAAGACAAAATATGTAAATGTAGAACATACGATGTGTTTAACCCGAGGTTGGATTGAGTTGTGATGTAAACCTGCCCGGAACCGCCCGGCTGTCCAGTAGTCACAACAATACCTATCCAATGTGGGAGGTTAAACATGGAGCCCAATAAGGACCCGAGGTTAGACTGAGTTGTGGCGTAAGACTGCCCGGAACCAACCGGCAACAGGCAGCCACAACAATACCTGTCTAATGTGAGAGGTCAAGGCTTTAATAAGACAATTAAGGCTGAGTCAGGATTGTTAGGATTAAGTGAACTAAAGACTTAATCAAAATGGAACATGCTAAATTAAACGGACTGGTGGGGGTTAGGTTAGAAAAACACTTAACCAACTTAGCATATTGGCTAGAGATAGAAAACCTAGTAACGGGGGACCCTTTTCAGCAGTAACCCTAGAAGGTGTATCAGGATACCCTGAAACTAGGCAGGGTGGGGCACGATTACTGGGCTGATTGTAAGAGGTCAAATCGACGGCGGTGGTGTAGCAGTGTAGGTTCTAACGGGGTGCGGGCGTGCACACACTCCGGCGCAGAAAAATATGGCACTGGACACCAGTAGAATACCTGTGCATGCTAGGATTGTGTCGGGTCGCCACCATGGGACTTGATACACCCCATGGTGGGACCAGCATAGGTAACTACAACATCGGGGGCCGTAAGACACATGTAACTATGCGAGTAGGAGCCGATCATCATAGAACGGATCACATCACCCTGATTATGGGGTTCCAGTTGGAAACTAGTTTATATGGGTTCAGAGATTAACATGGGGTACGATAGTATATTCGACCCTAGACAACTTAACCAAGTTATAGTGCTTTCCCTCTTCTTGTTTATACTTATCATACCCAGTTCTTTATTCATAGACAGAATAGTACTAAACTTACTCAGGCTTTATGTCTGACTCTACTTTTCTTTCGTCTTCTTTTCTTCCGTTCCCCCCCCCCCCCCAGGTCCACAGGGAGGGAACACTGCAGCTTGACCAGCCTTAACATCCAGCTTGAAGAGGAGAAATGTATTGCTTGGACCTTTTCTTTTTGAACTATGGCTTTGGACAACCACTATGGGGCTTTTGGCAGTTTTATCTATGTTTTCTTTATGCTTCTTTAAATAATGTAGTCAAGACAGATTATGAAAGTGTTATGTTTTTGGAAAAGATGTAAGACAATTATGGTGATGTTGTTGTAACACGTATTTGCTTTTATGAAATAAAAGTTGTTGTTTTCCGCTGTTTACAAATATGTGTTCTTATATCTGTCTTGTATATCTGTGACATATACTTATAAACCTCCACCAAAATTAGGGCATTCCCTTTGAGAGTGACCCTAAAGGAGGTGGGGTGTTTCACTTGGTATCAGAGCATAGGTTTACCAGATAAGATAAAAAGTTTTGAAAAATTATTTTCAAAAAGGAAATTTAAAGAAGCATTTTTAAAAGAAAAATATTATTTTATTTTAAAAAGGCAAAGTCCACTCCCCAAATCCATAGGTACTATCTCTTATCCTTCGTTTTGAATCTATCCTTTTTGTTTCAGCATGTACGAAGATCTTAACTTGCCAGAAGCGGTGCCCATACCTGGTTGGTTTAGACGGTTCTTAGAAGCAAGAGCCACTCAGCCAGGTCCTACCACTCCTCCTCCCCCAGCTGCCGGAAATCATCCAGCTGCAGCGGCACCTTTTCCTCCACCTCCTCCACGGGGAAACACATTTGCTAAGATATGTAAAGATTTTAAAGCTATGGGAGGAAAGGATTTCCATGGAACTGAGTCCTTCGTGGCAGCTAGAAATTGGCTGAAAGAAACGGAGGACCTATTCATCATCTTTGAGGTAGAGGATAGACAAAAAGTACAATTGGCAGTGTGGCTATTGAAGGGTGAGGCTTCCTACTGGTGGGAAGTCACTAATGCTGAAAGACCAGTGGAGACGTGGGAGGACTTTAGGGCAAGGTTTGAGACTAAATTTCTCTCAGATGCAGAAAGAAGTTTGCAGTTGGAAAAATTATTATTTCTTAAGCAAGGGGACAAGACAGTCAGAGAGTATGTGAATCAGTTCGATGAGCTGGCTAGGTTTGGGCTTGACCTAGTCAACACCCCGCACAAGAAGGCTCTCCGTTTCGTCAAAGGGTTGAATGAGCCATTACACAGTTTGGCCATGACCCATATACCCATGGGAGCCACGTATGAAAGACTGGTGCAAATGGCATTGCTGAATGAAGAGGATAAGGGCAAGAAGGAGACAAAGGCAGAAAGCTCTCAAGGGAAGAAAGAGGGTTTGCAACCTAAAAAGACAGACTTTAAGAAAGGCGGGAAAGGCAACAAAGAGAAGAGGAAGTGAAATTTCTGTGGCAAAGTGGGGCACTTAGTAAAGGACTGCCGGAAAAAGAAGGCCAAGGAGAATGGTGGGTGCTTTTCTTGCGGTGAGACGGGCCACAGGGCTAAGGACTGCCCAAAGAAACGAGGACAGGGGCAGAGGGCTGGATCCACCCCAGGGGTACAGGTTCATATGCTGGAAGCGCCACCTCTGCAACAGAGAGGGATAAATACTTCTGTAGAAAGTGTAGTTTATCTTTATGATCACCCCGTTCGCACTTTATTTGATTCTGGCGCATCACACTCCTTTATCTCGTCTGCTTTAGTAGAATCTCTGCACCTAAAAACTAGTATGGTAGAGGACCCCTTAATTGTTTCAAACCCAATTGGGGGACCAGCTCATTTGTCTATGATCTGTGTGGGATTGAAAATTTCTATTCTAAGCGTAGAATTTCTATGTAGTGCCTTTGTTTTGGGCTTTTCGGGTTATGGTTTGATTTTGGGTATGGATTGGCTATCCAGTAATGGGGCCATCCTTGATTGTGAGAAAAGGGTTGTTAGGCTCCTAACCCAGCTCGGTAATACTTTGGAAATTTCTTGTAATCCCTCGTATGCGGTTATGCTTAGTTATCTTGAATCGCTATATGCCTCTGTTGAAAATTTGCAATCAGTTAGAGTGGTCCGGGAATATCCGGATGTCTTCGAAGAGGTGAAGGGCTTGCCTCCGAAGCGGGAAATAGACTTCCGCATATATCTTGTAGATAATGCAAAGCCCGTTGCGTTGCCCGTTAGACACATGGCACCACGAGAAAGGAAAGAGCTCAGTAAACAGATTAAAGAGCTTCTAGAAAAGGGGTTCATTAGGAGAAGCATTTCAGAATGGGGCGCTCCAGTGGTGTTCGCTACAAAGGCGGATGGTTCACTCCGTCTATGTGTTGACTATAGGGAGCTCAACAAGCTAACGAAAAAGAATAGGCACCCTCTCCCTAGAATTGACGATTTATTTGACCAGCTTGTAGGGGCGTCTGTTTTCTCCCAACTCGATTTAGCAACCGGTTTTCATCAGCTAAGGGTGGCTGAAGATAGCATCGATAAAACGGCGTTCAGAACCCCAGACGGCTTCTTTGAATGGCTTGTCATGCCTTTCGGCTTGACAAATGCACCTGCTTACTTCGTGGACCTGATGAGTAGGGTATTTAGAGATTTCCTCAACAAATTCGTAGTGGTCTTCGTAGATGATATCCTTATCTTCTCAAAGAGTGAAGAGGAACATGCTCAGCACTTAAGGGCAATCATGGAAACTTTGCGAGTCCATCAACTAAAAGCCAAATTCTCCAAATGCCACTTTTGGAGAGAAGAGGTGAGGTTTCTTGGGCACATAGTATCCAAACAAGGGTTAGCAGTGGACCCTGCTAAGGTAGTGGCGGTACAGGATTGGAAGACACCAAGGAATGCAACTGAGGTCCGAAGCTTTCTAGGACTAGCGGGTTTCTATCGAAAGTTCATAAGGGATTTTACGAAAATCTTAGCTCCGCTCACGAAATTGACTAACAAGAATCTAGGGTTTAATAGGGACTTGGATTGCGAGTTTGCTTTCCAACGACTGAAAAGGGCTCTCACAACAGCCCCAGTTTTGACGCTGCCAGATGGGAGCAAGATGTTCACTGTTTATACGGATGCATGTGGGACAGGGCTAGGCGCCGTCTTAATGCAAGAAGGAAGGGTAGTAGCTTATGGCGGGAGGCAGTTGAAAGTGCACGAAAAGAACTACCCAACCCATGATCTTGAGTTAGCCGCCATCGTCTTTGCACTCAAGTCTTGGCGACACTATCTCCTAGGTGAGAAGTTCGAACTTTACACTGACCATAAATCGTTGAAATATCTTTTCTCGCAGAAGGATCTTAACTTGAGGCAACAAAGATGGATGGAGTTTCTTGCCTCGTACGATTTCAAAATCTCCTACACTCCGGGCAAAGGCAACGTAGTGGCAGACGCGTTGAGCCGAAAGAAATTGACCCTAAGCCCGTTGTTTGTTGAAAGACAAAGCCTAGAGTTTATAGCCAGCTTCGACTTTAGGCCTTCCTCCGATTTCGTACCAGGCTTGCTAGCATCTCTCGAAGTGCGCCCAACTTTAGTGGATTCGGTAGGGGCAGCACAACGCGAAGATCCTCAGCTTGTGGAAACAATTGATAGGCTAATTAGGGGTGAGACTTCAAGTCACCTCAACAGATACTCCATCGACGATAAGGGTTTGCTAAGGCGAGACGGAAGACTATGCGTCCCACAGACAAAAATTTAGTAAAGAAGGTTCTCGAGGAAGCACATCATTCCAAGATGACGATACATCCAGGCGGAGATAAAATGTACAAAGATATAAAAAGGACTTTCTTCTGGAACGACATGAAAAAGGACGTGGTAGAATTCGTTTCTAAGTGCATGGTGTGCCAACAGGTTAAGGCGAAACAGAAAAAGCCTGGCGGACTACTACATCCTCTGGAGGTCCCGCAGTGGAAGTGGGATAGCATCTCAATGGACTTCATCGATGGGCTGCCTAGGTCTAGGAGAGGCAACACTAGCATTTGGTTAATAGTGGATAGGCTTACTAAAAGCGCCCACTTTTTACCTGTCAAAAGTAAAAGAACTGCCTCATCCCTAGCATCACTTTACCTCAAGGAAATCGTTCGACTCCATGGAATACCATCTAGCATTGTTAGTGACCGAGACCCCATCTTCACCAGTGAGTTTTGGCGGAGTCTGCAAGAAGCAGTAGGAACGCAGTTATGCTTGAGCACAGCCTATCATCCCCAAACCGACGGCCAAACAGAGAGAGTGAACAGAGTTTTGGAAGACCTTTTAAGACTATGCGTCCTTGACTTCGGAGGGACATGGGAAGACCACCTTCCTTTGGTGGAATTTGCCTACAACAACAGCTATCAAGCAACCATCGGAATTGCGCCCTTCGAAGCTTTATATGGAAGACCGTGCCGATCACCCACTTGTTGGTGGGAGTCTACGGATAAGCTCATACTTGGACCAGATATGATCCGAGAGACTTCAGAGAAAGTAGACTTAATACGAAGAAGGATGAAGACGGCCCAAGACAGACAAAAGTCCTATGCCGACAAGAGAAGGACCGACCTTGAATTTGAGGTTGGAGACAGAGTTTTTCTCAAGGTGTCACCCCTAAGGAACGTTGTTCGTTTTGGAACCACAGGAAAACTGGCACCAAGGTTCGTAGGGCCATTCCCTATCATCGAGAAAATTGGGAAAATGGCCTATAGACTAGAGTTACCCGAGAAGTTGGCTGGAGTCCACAACGTTTTTCACGTTTCACATCTCCGAAAATGTCTACATGAGTCTGCTGAAGTGGTAGAGCCAAATATCCTCGAAGAGGCCGAAGTGGAACGCGAAGCAACCATAAGAAAAGTTCCAACCCGCATCTTAGGAACGGAAGTGAAGAAGCTACGCAACCGCGAAGTCAAGCTCGTCAAAGTTCAGTGGAGCGACGCCGAGGGAGACGCGACTTGCGAAACTGAAGCTAGAATCCGTATAGCCTACCCTTTTCTGTTCGAGGGTACATCCTTGATCTTTCCTTTTCCTTAAGTTGCGCTTTTATCTATCTTTTTAGGTATATTTCCTCGACCTTATCTTTTAGGTAGAAACCCTTTGGATGGAAACATGTAATTGAAACATGTTATGGATGATGGTTGCAAATGGTTGCAAGTGATTGCTAGTGGTTGCTCGTGGTTGCATATACACACACAATCTAGGTTTTAGATCGGCTCAGTCACTTCATATTGCATATGCATATATGTTTGCATTCGAATGTGATTGAACTTTAATGTGTTGTCATGTTGATGCTGCATTTGTATTGAATGATTGTGCACTCATGTAGAATCAAGAATAGGAAAATTTGCATACATAATGGATTCATGGCACTTACATAATTCGCATTCAGGAGGTCAACTGAATCAGTAGACCGCCTGATTTTGCATTAGATAAGTACATGTACACACACACTTCGCATATGATCATGAAGCATTAAAAGTCTTTTAAGGACAATGGATGCTCGTGTTTGATGGATGAGTAGATGGATGATTGGATGTTAGGATATACATTCCTCCTAACTTGAAGATTTCGGGGACGAAATCCTTTTAAGTGGGGAAGAATGTAACACCCCGCGAATTCTATAACTGTGAAATTCACAAATTAAAGTATAATTAATTTCAAATCAAAGAACTAAGGGAAACGGGATACGCCATTGCGTTCGTCTCGGAAAAATACGCGAAATAGAATCCGAGTTTTCGAAAAACGGAGTCCGTATGAACAAGATATGGCCTTCGGAAGTTTCTGAATTAAGTTTAAAATTCAAACAGAATAAAATAGCTCAGAAAATCAAGTTTAAATTCCAAAATGGGGCCCAATGGGCCAGGGAGGAAAAACACCCGCCTAATGCACCCAGGTCGACTGGGCTGTCGACCTGGTCTAGCCAGGTCGACAGGGCTGTCGACAGGGCTGTCGACATGCATGTCGACCTGGTCCAGAGCCAGGTCGAACCCAGTCCAACCTGGCTGGCCTATTCTATGTTGGTCGATTTTCTGTAGTCTGCTTTGTCATTAGGGCTAGGTGGCAGGCTCTAATTGGTCTCTCCTTAGGATGAATGGCTACGATCAATCCAAGCAACATCAATGGTCCTAATCAGTTCATTACCCCTATAAAAATGACCCTAGACTCAACCCTAATCTATTCATTCAAAAATAAGAACAAAGCCGCCATGTTGCTGAGGAACGACTAAGAGTAGCCACCAATTGGAGAGAGGATTAGGAGGCAAATTCTAAAAGCATAAAGCAACTTAATCAAATCAAATCGCATCTCCAAATCCCTAAATTGGAGAATTCGCCACACCATAGTAAGTAGAGTATTATTTTGGTATGAACAAATAATTGTGTTGGTTTGTATACTTGAATTGTGGCGATAAAGTAATCCATAATTGTGCGTTACTATGATTCTTATCGATTTGGAATATTGTATACGTTTGGATATTCTCGAATTATGTTATTCATTATGAAAAACTACATGCGGTAGTTTTATGCAAGTATACGTTTGGAATATTCGCAAATTATGTAATCCATGTTGAAGCTACATGTATGTAGTTGATTAATTGAAATTCATGCAAGTTTGGGATTTTGCTACTATGCCATCATAATGTATATTTTTGTACAAACATCATTTTTGGGAAGTAATTGGAATAAGTTTGGGTTATCATAGTTCATATGAAATTATCATTAAGCCATGCTTTTGTGCTAGAAAATCTATTTGCAAACTTATGAATATGACTAGGCTATGATGGATATTTTGCATAATTGAAATCCATATTTTTAACAAGAATTATATGATGACATATGTGGTACATAGCTAGGTTAGGTTCAAAAATCCCTTTTGCAAGTTTGCATGACTAAAGTAAAAATCATGATTTCATGATAGAAATATTTATGCCATGTGAATTGATTTAAAATCATGATTAGTTTGAACTATACTTTTGTGTTAGTAACAAAAGTAAACACCTTTGTAAACATGTAGTAATCTTATGAACATGATTTGCTTATGTTTGACATTATGCCTGAATAAAAATATAGATTTATGTTGTAGTTAAGCCTATGTGTCGTTAATGATATTCTTAAACTCAACTACAAGTTCACATGGTTTGATTCATGTCACTCATGCTTTATGACCAAAGTATATGTTACCACTATGCAAGTACACCAGTTTTTTTTTGTAGTTCCAACGTCACATTGCAAGTTCATGCGCTCACATTCCCCTTTTTGTGTATGTAATCACGCTTTAAGCCTCCCCTTTTCGCATGGCTAAGTTGGGCTTAAAAAGGGCTAAGCCCAACATATATATATAATAAACGGACGTGTTAAACGGGGGAGAATAACGTTGGGTTAAATTAATTAATAAATAAAAACATAAAGTAGAAGGGCCCAAATTCAAGTATGGGTTGGGCCCATGATTGGTGTAACCTTTACACCATTAACTTAATAATGGGCCGCAAATATTTACATATAAGAAAATAAAGAAGAAAGACAAAATATGTAAATGTAGAACATACGATGTGTTTAACCCGAGGTTGGATTGAGTTGTGATGTAAACCTGCCCGGAACCGCCCGGCTGTCCAGTAGTCACAACAATACCTATCCAATGTGGGAGGCTAAACATGGAGCCCAATAAGGACCCGAGGTTAGACTGAGTTGTGGCGTAAGACTGCCCGGAACCAACCGGCAACAGGCAGCCACAACAATACCTGTCTAATGTGAGAGGTCAAGGCTTTAATAAGACAATTAAGGCTGAGTCAGGATTGTTAGGATTAAGTGAACTAAAGACTTAAACAAAATGGAACATGCTAAATTAAATGGACTGGTGGGGGTTAGGTTAGAAAAACACTTAACCAACTTAGCATGTTGGCTAGAGATAGAAAACCTAGTAACGGGGGACCCTTTTCAGCAGTAACCCTAGAAGGTGTATCAGGATACCCTGAAACTAGGCAGGGTGGGGCACGATTACTGGGCTGATTGTAAGAGGTCAAATCGACGGCGGTGGTGTAGCAGTGTAGGTTCTAACGGGGTGCGGGCGTGCACACACTCCGGCGCAGAAAAATAAGGCACTGGACACCAGTAGCATACCTGTGCATGCTAGGATTGTGTCGGGTCGCCACCATGGGACTTGATACACCCCATGGTGGGACCAGCATAGGTAACTACAACATCGAGGGCCGTAAGACACATGTAACTATGCGAGTAGGAGCCGATCATCATAGAATGGATCACATCACCCTGATTATGGGGTGCCAGTTGGAAACTAGTTTATATGGGTTCAGAGATTAACATGGGGTACGATAGTATATTCGACCCTAGACAACTTAACCAAGTTATAGTGCTTTCCCTCTTCTTGTTTATACTTATCATACCCAGTTCTTTATTCATAGACAGAATAGTACTAAACTTACTCAGGCTTTATGTCTGACTCTACTTTTCTTTCGTCTTCTTTTCTTCCGTTCCCCCCCCCCCCCAGGTCCACAGGGAGGGAACACTGCAGCTTGACCAGCCTTAACATCCAGCTTGAAGAGGAGAAATGTATTGCTTGGACCTTTTATTTTTGAACTATGGCTTTGGACAACAACTATGGGGCTTTTGGCAGTTTTATCTATGTTTTCTTTATGCTTCTTTAAATAATGTAGTCAAGACAGATTATGAAAGTGTTATGTTTTTGGAAAAGATGTAAGACAATTATGGTGATGTTGTTGTAACACGTATTTGCTTTTATGAAATAAAAGTTGTTGTTTTCCGCTGTTTACAAATATGTGTTCTTATATCTGTCTTGTATATCTGTGACTTATACTTATAAACCTCCACCAAAATTAGGGCATTCCCTTTGAGAGTGACCCTAACGGAGGTGGGGTGTTTCATCCCCGGTCTAGTGAAGGCCCACGCCATTCACACATCAATCAAATCAATTCATTTCACCAAACGATTCCATTCAATCAAATATTCTAACTAACTACTCAACCAAACAATTTAACAAACAAGCCATCCATGGTCTGTGGATGACGGGTGTCGGGTGCTACTAAACACCGTCTGCATCCTAGTATATAAATATAACTAGAAAAAAAGAAATTTGAAGAGTGAGAAGTTCTCACCAATAGCTATCCTAACTCCACGGCACGCAGGAAATCTTCACTGTTCTCATCTCTTATCACTTTCTTCGCCCGTAGCCACTACATATATAAAAATCGAATTTTTACTTCGCTATTCAATATATAAAAATCATATTTTTACTTCGATGTTCAATATATAAAAATCATATTTTTACTTCGATGTTCAATATATAAAAATCATATTTTTACTTCGATGTTCAATATATAAAAATCATATTTTTACTTCGATGTTCAATATATAAAAATCATATTTTTACTTCGATGTTCAATATTTAAAAATCCGATTTTTACATCGCTATACATATCCTAAAAATTTCATCTTTCTTATCCTTCCTACAAAACAAAAATCTTAATTTTTCTATATTAAAAATCGTAACTTTAAACAAACAAAGATTATATAAAAAAATATAAATTATTTCTGGCTAACATATAAAAATTCAGTCTTTATAACATATAAAAATTCATACTTGTTAACATGTAAAAATTCAGTCTTGTTAACATATAAAAATTCAGTCTTGTTAACATATAAAAAAATTCATACTTGTTAACATATAAAAATTCAGTCTTGTTAACATATAAAAATTCAGTATTGTTAACATATAAAAAAAATTCATACTTGTTAACATATAAAAATTCAGTCTTGTTAACATATAAAAATTCTGTCTTGTTAACATATAAAAAAATTCATACTTGTTAACATATAAAAATTCAGTCTTTTATAACAAAGCAAAAATCAGTTTTCATAACATAAAACAAATGAAAATAATTAAAAAAAACGTACTGTTCGAAGAAGAGGGGGGTGGTCTGCGCGGATCGAGGAGGAGCTCGCGGTGGGTGGTTCTTGGCCTGCGGCAGCGGGCGTTCATCGATTTGTGGCTCGCGGTTCTGGTCTCCGCGTCAGGGGAAGAAGGAAGGAGAGATAGAGGGGGGCGAGCGGCATGCGGCGCGGCGGAGTATCGGGAGGTCCGGTGTCGGGCACGGCGTGGTGATCGATGGTGGTTCGGTCGATTTAGGGATTCGATTTGTTTTTTTTTCTCTTTTTTTTTCTGAAACGAACTGATATATAGGGGGGCCAACGTGATTTAAGGGGAGAGGAGAGAAGATATTATTTTATTTTATTTTTTTATTTAATTTGCAAATAGTTGACTTTTACATACGACCTCGAAACGAGGCCTACCGCCTCCCGTCCATAGGGTTTTCCCCCATTCCGAACACAATGGGATATGTATCGTAGGCTGATTCGGCTGTTGCAATCAGTTTCCGTTAAATTTTCATTTAAATCACTATATTGAATTTTAAACGTACATTTCAAATTACCGAGGTCACATACTGACTTGAAAAATTCCATAAAAATATTTTCTAGCTTCGTATTGACGATACGGTCCTAACAAAACTAGTTTCGTCGAATTCTAAGACCGTTGGAAAAATGGCCAATTTCCAGTCGATTAAAATCAACTGAAACTGGTCAAACGCGTTTTTCTTTGCCACGCTCACATATTGATTCGAAAAATTATGAAATCTGAAACCTAGCAATAATTTGACATCACGGACCCGACAAAAGTGGTTTCGTCGAAATCCGAGGTCATTTGCAAAATGTCTATTTTTAAGAGCCTGAATTCCATAGCGACTATTCAAAATTTTCAATTGGACATATCTTTTGATTCCCGCTATGAAATTTCAATTTTTCAGATTCGTTGGAAAGATATTATCAATTAGATCCTAATGTTTTTGGTTTCACTAAAATCCGGATGGTTTTGCACCCGGTACATTCAATTGAAGTTTGAAATCGAATTATCGAACTACCACGCCATTTTCAATTCTATTTATAATTATATATAAATATTTACATTCTTACGACGACGTATATAATATATATGTTCCAAATATATATTCAAAATAAATTTCTCGTCGATATTATTTAAAATAATTCATTTTCAATAATCAAAATTCGCTAAAATTGCCAAAATAAAAATTTTAAACTGGCCCAGATTTTTCGGGTTGTTACATTATTAACACTAGAGTGTAACCCGTGCATTGCACACGATAATACTATCAAAATTAGCATTTATTTTTTTAATGTTAAAATGAGGATTTTGTTATGCAATATATGATAAGTTTTAACGTGAAATATATACGCTATTAATTAAAATTATTATTATTTTTTATATTTAATAGTTTACATTAACAACTTGCATGTGTGTATTTGAGAATTTTTTAATCATTTTTGTTGATATAGATATACATGTTGAAATTAATATGTGTTAATAATTTATTCGATGAATCAACAAATATTATTTAACAGAATTTGTTTTAATAGGTTAAATGTAAAAATACGAAGTTAGTTTAACTGGATAACATAGCAGAAAGAATTAAAAAGAAATTTGCAAAAAAAAAAAAAAAAAATTGTTGTGGAGTTACTAATGTCGAAAAAATATATTATAATATAATATATAGTAAATTATTGATATAAATGAATCAAAATTTATTTACAAATTAAAATTTTCATTATTGTTGATATACATAGTTCATGTTATGTGATTTATACATACTTACAGTTGCATGAAAAAATACCTTTATTTCTGTTGCATGCACATTAATACATACTTACAGTTGCATTAAAAAATACCTTTATTTTTGTTATGTGATTTATACATACTTACAGTTGCATGAAAAGGTTTATTATCACAACAAAATTTGTTGCATGCACATTAATCGATCTCACTCATATTTTTTTTTTTTTTTGTTTATGCATGCATTAGCTAAAATGTTATATACCTTAAATGCATGGCATTAATTTCCTTTCCCTTTTTCAATTTGATGTACGTTTTAAAAAAGAAAATTACATAGGAAGAATTCAAACTTTTGAAATATTGCCATGAATGACTGGAATGAGTTGAAATGTCCTTCATTCATTTGAAATTAAATTTAAATATAAAGATGGTATGTCTATTAGTACACAAAAATCTATCATGTTATGATCTTCAACATTCACGGGCTGCGGAACTCAACAAATGCAATCGGTTCATTTCTAGGAAGATAGATCTATAACAGCAAAAAAATTTATCAAATACATAATTTTTTGAATAGTTTAAATATGTTATGGTTTATGCCACAGAATAAAATCAGAAAAATTTGGGCAGAGCCAAGAAATCTAATGCTATATTTTTATCGAGTTACATAGTTAACATCAACCCGAATGCACCCTTTGGAAGGAAAACCGATTATAGAGTCTTACTAACCACTACTGATTTACAAACAAAATCAATACAGAAGATTTTGGGTAGAAGGAAGTTTAATGATGCATAAAATATTGAATCGCTTAAAGCAACAACTCAGGTTTTTTTTACCTCAAATAGAACAGATTGAGTCGACAAAGGTAGAGTATAATTGGGTTGACCAACAAACTACCAGGCTGCCTCACAGGTGCAACCGAAGCAAGGGCACTACAATCATCCGATATAGCAGTGGAAAATGAGGCATAACGGTCGAACCAGATGTGAGTAGTAAAGGGAAGAGCATCCAACGGTGATGATGAGTTGGAGACATCTTTGCCTCTTTAAAAATGCAGCTTACTGAAGTTTCCCTAAATGATGAAAATATGCATCTCATCAATTCCAAGGTTAACAGCCAAAGAGTCAAAAAAAAAAAACTTTTGATTCAGTTACAAAACGACACTTGGTTTCAGATATTAAAGAAGGGGAAAGGCATCATAGAAGAATGGAAATAAATTAAAATCATGATCTTTCAATTTTAAAATTCAACGGATACCCATGGAGGCTGGTGTGTTGAATAAAACTCAGTAATAGTAATAATATAATAGTATAGATTAGGTATTCATTGCAAAAGCAACTAATAAACAAACAACAAAGGGAAGTTGAAAAAAAAAATCTGCTTATATGATGTTGTATACCATAGAAATTCAAATTAGTTAGCAAAGGAGAAACAAATGCAAAATAGCCATAAATGGATTTTTTTATGAGCGATAGCACTACCATGTAATTAGGAAATTTCAACGCCAATTAAAATTTAATGAAGAAGCCCATAATAGTAGCACTGGGCATGAGAAAACAAACATAAATGCGGATTCACCAAATACGGCTATCAAAATAATAAAGGTATACCTAGTTAGTATGGGGATAACTCAACTCACAAATTGTAATATGCAAATGTGCAATTTCGGCTCCAACATCTTTGAAACGAAATCATTCGTCTTCTGGTTCGCTACACTCGGCCTGGAAAAAACTAAAATAAGAATGATTTTCCGCCAAAACAACATACTGCTTACATTTGTATCCAATGTCAGACTTTGGATAGAAAATCAGTTACTCTTTATCAGCCTCACATAGAATTCCACCTAGCAATCATAGAACTCGCTTTATTTTCCTATTTATGTAAAAGGAACATCAACTCGGTTGCAGTATGCAGACAAACAGATTAATTGTTGCGTATATCTAAAAACAGGCCTAATCGTAGCTATCAATCAAAAAAATACAACAATATTCAAAACAACCCATTTGAAACATGATGAAGGAACAAACCTGCAAACATTCAGAGATGTCAGAATGAGATTGTAATGCAGGATGATAGATCCAAAACCCAAGTGTCATAAAAATAATCTATCTGCAAAGATGAGGAATAATGGAAATACTGAAATATTGAAATTTCACACATAGAACCAAAGGGAAAAGGCTAATAATTGAACTTCACCTCTATCGTGCCTTGTTCATTTCTTATAGTGTAAAAAAAAAACCTGCAGCTTATCACATTTCTTGTTCTACTACATTTTTACCATATTTGACTTTCAATATATTGCTAGCTGCCAATATATGTGGGCATTATAAAAAATAAAAATAATAAACTTCCCATAATACTCTCAAATGCCATAGTCAGAATAATATATTATGTAATCTGCTTATCTCCTACATGTGCTTGGAAAAGAGGATAAACGAACATGGTGACCTATTTTAATTTTCATATAAGCACAAAAAATGGAAGAAACAATGCTCTGAACAAGCTATCCAGATTACAATTATCTTCGACTTGCATGCAATCACACCAAAAATACCACGTTTACTGACTAATAAGCTAGCAGTTTGGACAGACAAATTTATTACTGAAATATGTGATACAATATAGGAAAATGGATGCGAAATGCAAACTCATTATTCATTTAAGTTTAGTAGATTTCAGGCTTGTCTAACATGAGAATGAACTACTGAAATTTCTGAAAATTACCTACTAAAATTTGTTAAATAAATAAATCGTGATAGTCATGGAGAAAGATTGTAATGACCCGGGATTTTGAACGAAAACTAAAATGTGTAAAATTTATAAATGAATAAAGCATTTATAACTAAACTTATTAATGATAGGATATTTAATTTATACAAACAAGAAAGGGTGAGTAAAGCTTTTTCTTTACTACATGCAACTAGAACAAACTTGTATACACCTTCATTTAAATTCTAATGCCTGAATCAAATAGTATACATAAGCACTATAGAAAAAGCGTAGCTGAACACTAAGTAAATCCAATTTGTTAAAGAACAAATTAAATTAGTAAATGGATAATATCCTCACACATGTACACCTACACTAAGCTAGCTAATACTCTTGTGTGCTTAATCATTTCAAAGCTTGAACCACCTTGGTCTTGCGCAAGGACAAAACAAAAGTATTTCAGTAAACAAGTAAATTAAGTAGCTTATTTTAATTTATTACTTCACACAGAAGCATAAGAGGACAAGAGAGAAACAACTCAGCAAAGACAAGATAAATCAAGAGATTTATTTAGTTAATTTCTTCATATATTAGTGTAAAAAAAGCAAGAGCAACATGACAAGTGATTAGTTGCTAATCACTTAAGTGTTTTAAAGATTTGATGGAAATTTGAGTTGTTGTTATCACGAAGACCACACATTATACATCAAGCATTTAAGGATAGAAGACTCTTCAACTAAGTTTAGATTTAGATCAAATATTCTTTATGTGTAATGTTTACTACCGCATGATCATAAAAGGGAAATTTCCTATTTTAATTTCATCTATGTGTATGAAGGAGCTTCATACATTTTGATTACACAATGGACATTTGCATTAAATAGTTTTGTCAAGCTTAAGAGCAAATGTGGACATAAGGACATCCACCCTTACTTCCGCAGGTTTTCTCAAAACAAAACTTAGCATCAAAATGAAAACATTCTCTGTTATAGGCTTGCACACCTGCGCAAGTTTTGATCAAAGGAAAAGAAGGTTTTTTCTAATTTAAGAAATAAAAACATTTATTTGTTTTATTACTTGTTTATGCCTATAAATAGGTTGTTACTTATTCTCTTTGAAATCACCTATTTCGAGCTAAATCAAAAAGGAAACAAGGATAATTTAAAGTACAGCAACAAAGGAATTTAGGTTAGTAAACCTCACTATATTTTCTTGTATTAAACATGCAAGTTGATGAGAGTTTGTGTATGTTTTTATTTAGTTCTACTGCTGTGTACATATATGTTGCATGATCAAATCCACCTTGAACATCCATGTTAAACACATTGTTAAATCTTTTGTATTACTATATGTTGCTGTGTTAATGAATTCAGGGAAATGAATATTTAGTTATAAGTGACATTTGAAGGTATATAGCAAAACCTTTGTCTATTGGAATCAACATATAAGTTTTCCCCTGTTAAAACTATGTGCAAACAATTATCTCTTGATGCTATTTTCATAGTTGTGAGAATGATGAGACCTGAGTTATGCACACAAATGATTCACCAAAGTATACACAAAATGTTTAACAAGTTTACACTACAAGAAAAACAACATATAGCAGCGGCAGAATCCACTTCTAATCCATCGCTAAACAGGCCTTAGCGCCGGATTTCCTGCATAATGGTTTGGTCGGTAAAAACCATGACGGTATCTATGTCAAATTTTGCGACGGAATTTAGCATGAGTTTTCCGACGGTTTTCCGTCATTTTACTAGTTATATACTAAAAATAAAATTTTATTTTTTAACTTAATTTTAATTAATATACCGACGGATTACCGACGGATAATTAATTTAGGGAGTTGTTATTGACACTCCAAATATTGTTAAGGGGAGGTCAAACTTTTTTTTAAAATAAATTTTGTTAAGGGGAGTACCAATGGAGAGAGCACCCCCTTAACAAATAAACTTTATTTTACCAAATTATCCTTTTTTACAATAATCTCTTTTTTATTTGTTAATCAAAAAAAATTATATGGTATATTAGTCAACTATATCAGATTTTTATATCAAATTATTAACAATTTCATTTGTCAAATTAGATGAAAAAATATCATTGATAGGAAATCGAAATACATATATCGAACAATTATTTTTTTAATAAGGTATTACATTCTTTGTTCATACCATTATTTCTCCTCAAACAATCGCTTTTTTTGTTTTCAAATAATTTAGGGATTTAGTTTTTTGCATTTGAAATTGATTTGGATTTGTGATAATAACTGATGTTATTACTAGACATTATTACGAGGGTAAAAGGGAATGTAAAAGATTAAGTGCGTGACCCCCCTTAACATTATTTTTATGATTGGAATGTTTTCAAAATTTGACCTCCGCTTAACAATATTTGGAGTGTCAATAACAATTCTCTTAATTTATAATAAAATATTATTTATAAAAGGCGTTGGTAAACCCTTACTAATTACCAAGGGATTAGCGACGGATTTTAATTTATGTAAATATTTAAACTAGCATCATCTCTTAGTAATCTGTCGCTATTCCCCTTCTAATCTGCAAATATATTATATATATATATATATATATATATATATATACACACACACACACACACACATAAACACATATATGTATATTTATCGAACTAATATCAATCAACTATGAACACTGAAATAAATAACATATCCAAAAATACAAAGATAAATTTGCAGTTATGATTTATTTCTTCGTTCAATACATTCAACTTTGACGACTGCGTATGTCTTGAACTTTTTAATACATCCAAGATAATAATATACATTTAAACAAAAGCAGTTTGATCAATAACCATCTAACAATACATCTAAAATTACAAGAGTCTACTTTATTACCATCCAAAGAAGTTGTTTTTTGACTCAGGATCTTGTTCAAAAAGAGCAGCAAATACAGTAGCTCTTTCATTTTGTGCTTTCATACCTCCAACATGTAAAATTGTCTGTCTCTCTTTTTCAGTCCATGTTCTTGAAGCATTTTCTCTACATCACCTATAAATAAGCAGTACCATGTCAATTAAAGCTAAATTCATAGTGAATTAGAACAGCTAAATTCAGTGCTGTAAATACCATAAATGATTCAGTTACTTCAATAAATATTTTTAGGATTCCCTTTTTTCTTAAGTTGCAAGTACATTTTGCATGTACTATTTTTCTGCCCTCACATTATCGCTCACATTTACATCATATTTGGCTGGTTAGAGCCCTCCTACTGAATTGAACATTTATTTTTTGCATTCACGTTATTACTCATACTTGTAACGTATTTTACTACGAGTTATATACCTATATATGCAAAGTATTACACTGCCATTGACCATCCATCATAACTTTACAATATACATTTTTAATGTTATATTCATACCATAATCTACTACGGGTTAGATATAACTTATCATAGAAACCAAATGACCATCCATTAGTAATTTTATTACACAAAAATATCTATGATATACAAAGATATTTCCCCACATTATAAGACATGATTTTTTTCTCTATTTTTATAATCCAGTTTAAGTAATCAGTTACACCACCAACAAATACCAATATCAACTGCTCTGATACAAAAACGTGAGCACTTACCAATATCAAGTGCTCGAATACGGATTCGGACGGATTTCGGATTTTTCGGTTACATAGACCTAGAAATGAACATATTATTGAATGAACATATGACAAAATGAACAGTAGCATTGAAAGAATTCTCTAATATGACAAAATTATAGCATTGGTAAGAATCTGTTCATTTCACTAATTAGTTGTGTTGTCTTATTTGTTTAAATGTTATTTCATTTGTTTGTTACTTTGTGGGGAAGTAACATTGGAAGAATTTCAAGTGTCTCACATTTTCATCAAGTTATACAGCCAACTAAAGTAGCATTCAAATTCTTTCAATGCTACGGTCCATTTTGTGGTTTTTGGAATACTACAAATTTTTGATGAACCAAGAGTTTGATAATATAGAAAATTGATTCACAAATAAAGCAGTAAAAAATTATTTTACTGCATAAAAAAAACTATTAACACTGAACTTACCATTATTATCTGAGGAACAACTTTTGGTTGTCCCATCTTCAACGGGCGATTTAAATGAGTATTTGGAGATCTTCCATCATTGAACTGCTCATTACCATGCAACTTGTGAACACACTTAATTCTATACCTACACCGTTGGTAGAATTATCCCACTGAAACACACAGTTCATTATAAGAACATAGTTTGTATTAACAAATATCTAATAGAGCTGAAAACTACCCTTACTATTGAAGCATAAATAGTTGTTAACAGTTTTTGGAAAATGAAATTTAGGCAAAATAAATAATGGCCAGCCAACTCGGAATACAACTACCATCATGACAATATCATCCTGTTACAGAGAAGATTAAACTATATCACTGAGTTCAGATAGCCGATCACAGATATTGCACTTTAAATGAAAGGAAGCTACTTTACTTATTATGTATTCAATTAAAGCCCAGGATAGTTTTCTAAGGGTTTAAACAATCCCTGACAACGGTGAAAGCACACACGTTTGTTAACAAAAGATATTATATCAACCAAAACCATAACATCGCTGCCAATAATTAACCTAAGCTCAAATCAATAGATTAAGTAAAAATCAACTGGATGACAACGTCTGAAATCGAGTATCAAATCAAAAATCAACGCTTACCTTTTTCCAAAAATCAGATCTTTAGCAAGGCAAAGTAATCAAAAACCAAACTTACGTTTGGTCCATTAGCACCGACTCTCCAAACGGGGGTTTTCGTCGTTTTGCACTTGAACAAGTTCTGATCCGATTCAGCTTCGAACTCGAATTTGAAAATGGGGTTTCTGTATCGCTCGAACCTGTAGATCTAGGTAGCTGCAGTTCATATATCGATTTAGCAATACTCGGATGAAATCAAATGAAATCTGTAACGACCCAGATTTTTTGACCATTTAGTTATTATTTAAAAATGTTTTTTTATTGTTCTGGAAGTTTAAATGGTTTAATTTCAATAATTTTGAATATTTTATGTTATTCCGAAATGGTAGAAATTTAGTGGATCTGCAATATAATGTGAACTGGCAGTATAAAAGGATAAATTTTTAATTTAAAATAGTACGTTTATAAAGGAAGTAGTAGCTAACGAACTCGGATTTCGACGAAATCAACTTCATCAAATCCGAAATGATGAAATTAGGTAACCAACCAAGTTACGTCAAAAATGGCATCCGTATGTAGAAAAGAAAAAATAAAAGGCCAAAATTTGAACTAAATTTTGACGGTAATTGGAATTTGCTAATGCTAACGACAAAACTAGAACCTGAGACCTATCCAGGAAAATTCTAAACATAGGATATTAGCTATATATGAAATCTGGGAAAATCCTATAACGGATATAGAAAGTTATTAAGGAAACAAAATTTAAATAAATTATTTGAAAATCTAAACGAACTCCGATTTTTGATTTGAATACATAGGATTGAAGTACGTTAAAAACCGGACCAGATGGTGGAAGAATTTCTGAAAACCGTTATCGTTTGATACTCCAACATTAGACCGGAAGGTGTTGAAACTAACACAAAACACTATTTTGAATTTGAATTTAAATTATTTGAAAGTTCAAACGAATTCAAAATTTAAATATTTTTATATATTATTGAAGAGCAAGTAAAACTGAACAACATGGTTGAAAAAGATTTTGGATAAGGTATCAATAAGTAAGTCAAATTAACGTCCGAATAGGGTTGAGAAAACACACTTTACTATTCATAAATTATTAAATTTATTTATAATTTAATTAATTTAAGGATTAATCCTAGCCATCCATTTTCGACCGTTGGATTCGCGCCACCTCAGCAATCCATGTGACTCCTTCGGCTATAAATAGCCCCCCCCTTTCATTTTAAACTGACTCCTCCTCCTCCTCTTTCAAGCTTTGGCAATGGCAGAAATAATAATAAAATATTAGGAAATAGGGAAGAGGGAAGGAAGGGAGAAAGGAGGGCAAGACGGGAAGCTAGGGACTCTTAGGCAGAGTCTTGGGCTTCGCGGGGTAAGTTTTTAAATAATATTTATTTATTTATTTATTTGTGTAATATATATATATATATATATATATATATTATAATTAAAATAGAATTTGTAAAAATAAATATCAGAACATTCTAAGGGTGACAGAGAGGATAGTGTCTAAGGCTTGAGTTTGGAAAATATAGTTTCCTGCTCTCCCTGGCTATCCCTAACTGATCCAACGGATGGGATGATTAATTTAAATTTAAATTTAAAATTTAATTTGAATTTAATTTGAATTTAAAAAAGACCAGGGGCATTTTCGTAATTTTTAACCATAAACTTTAAAAGCTTATAACTTTTTCAAAACAAGTCCGATTTCCACGAAACAAGGACCGTTGGATTCTTATCGAAAAATACTTTAAAATGAGTGGAAGCAGAATTTTGATCCGGGTTAAAAATTTTAAGTTATAATTAAATGAATATTTTTAAGTATTTTATATGAAAATTAAATTTAATTAATATTAAAATGGTTTTTCAATTTTAAAAAAAATGGATATGGCTAGAGATGGGAAAGTAGGATTTTTTAGAAGGGCAGGGAAGGTAATTTGGCTAATAACGCAATTAGAAATTAATTAAGATAAAAATAATTTAATTAATTTAATTAATTAAATAATCATTTAAATTAGGTAGATATTTTAAATAGCATAACTTTTGCATACTTTAACGAAATTTAACGAAACAGGATCCGTTGGGATCGTATGGACGAGCACTACGCAGTGGAACTGACCGCAAGTGGATTGGAGCTCGTTTGGATTTATGGTGAAATTTAACGTCTGAACCAAATCAATGACTGATTATCGTTATTCAACGATAAACCGTCCAATGTGAGTAAATCTCACTAACTCTGAACACTTTATATTTTTATAAAGTATTTTTAGAATGTATAAATCTTGGTTGAATTGCTGTGTGTTGATGGTTTGGTTGAACTGCTAGTCAGTTGATTGGAATTATCGATAACGATATATATAAATCGTATCGAAATATTGATTATGTTTATCATAATATTTTACCTTCATGTATTTATGTTGACTGACATCTGTGGATGCAGGAAAACAGGTTGGAGGGACCCAACTGGGTTCCTCGACATTTATTTACCGTTTTTCATATATTTTGATATATGATGTGCTATATCATCTGATACTGATTCTGTGTGTTTGGATGATGATCAATCCTTTTGATTTGGTATTTTCATACCATAAGTGATACTGAGAAGTGAAAAAGTGAATTTTCAAAGAATATTTGAAAATAATCTATTTATATAAAATCAACGGATTATATATATATATATATATATATATATAAAAGAAAAAAAAAGGTTTATTGAAGGGAAATAATTGTAAAATCAGAAGAGTTAAAGGAAATATATTTGTAAAAACAAAAGTAAAGGAAATATATGTGTAAAACAAATATCGAGGAAATACATTTGTAAAACAAATGTAAAGGAAAATATTTGCAAATCAAATAGAATAGGGAAAAAGGAAATATTTGTAAAACAATTACAAATGGAATTGAAAAGGGAATATTCATTTGGGGAATAAAGGAAAGTTAATGGAGATATTTATGTAGAGAATAAATGGAAAAGTTAAAAGTAATATTTATTTGTTAAATAAATAGAAGTAAAAAGGGAATAGTTATTTGCTAAGTAAACAAATAGAAAAAGAGAAAATTCAAAAGGATTATTCAAAAGGAGTTATTCAAAAGGAATTATTCAAAAGAGAAAAGTCAAAGGGATTAATTCAAAAGAGTTAATCAACTAGAGTTAAACCGTTGGAGTTAAACTGTTAGAGTTAAACCATTGGAGTTAAACCGTTAGAGTTAAACCGTTGGAGTTAAACTGTTAGAGTTAAACCGTTGGAGTTAAACTGTTAGAGTTAAACCGTTGGAGTTAAACTGTTAGAGTTAAACCGTTCGAGTTAAACCGTTAGAGTTAAACCATTGGAGTTAAACTGTAAGAGTTAAACCGTTGGAGTTAAACTGTTAGATTTAAACCGTTGAAGTTAAACTATCAGAGTTAAACCGTAAAGTTAAACAGTTAGAGTTAGTTAGTTAGAGTTAACCAGTTAGAGTTATTCAGTTAGAGTTATCCAGTTAGAGTTATTCAGTAAGAATTAACCAGTTAGAGTTAATCAGTTAGAGTTAATCGTTTTGAGTCAAATCGAACTAGAGTTATTCAAATATAGTAATCGAATAAGGGTTAATTGAATATTAGTTATTCAATTAGAATTGATCGAATCTAATTATTCGAGATAGAGTTAAAAATAGACAAAGTTATTTAAGGATGAATTTCCATTTAGCACGACTGCCAGCGTAATTCGTAGGGCTGCAGATAGCCTACGGCGGTCGGATGTTTCCTGGGGGAATCAGGCGTAACCAATGTGATCGCTGCGATCTAGGGTCAAGCAAATGGTGTTAACTCAAATAGTAATTAATCAATAGAAGTTAATTAAGTCGAGTTAGTCGAGTATTAGTAAATTAAGTAGGGTTAGTCAAAAAGGGAATTAATCGAATATCACCTATTCGAAGTAGAGTTATCGAATATAGTTTATTCGAGAAGAGTAATCGAATATAGTTCGTTCGAAGTGTGTTAAATCGAATATAGTTATTCGAAGGAGAGAATTATCGAATATGGTTTATTCGAAGTGAGATTTTTTGAATATTAGTTATTCGAAGAAAAGGATTATCGAATATTAGTTATTCGAACAGGGGAATCGAATATAGTTTATTCGAAAGAGAATTATCGGATAGTGATTATTCGAGAGTGAATCATACATGGAATGTAATAACCCGGAAAATCTGGGCCAGTTTAAAATTTTTATTTTGGCAATTTTGGCGAATTTTGAATATTTAAAATAGATTGTTTTAAATAATATCGACGAGAAAATCTATTTTGAATAGAATTAGAACGTATATATTATACGCGTCGTCGTTAGAATATAAATAATTATATATAATTATAAAAGGAATTGAAAATGGCGCGGTAGTTCGAAAATTCGATTTCTAATTTCAAATGAATATACAGAATTCAATATAAGTCGGAATTGAACGAAACAAGAAATATTTGAATCTGTATAACTATATCTTTGTAACGAAGTTAACAAACTGAGATTTCATTTTAGAAATGATGAGATATGTCCAGTTGAAAATTAGAAATAGTCGCTATGGAATTCAGGCCCTTAAAAATAGCCATTTTGCAAATGACCTCGGATTTCGACGAAACCACTTTTGTTGGGTCCGTGATGTTAAGTTATTGCTAGATTCCAAATTTCATAATTTTTCGAATCAATATGTGAGCGTGGCAAAGGAAAACGTGTTTTGACCATTTCAGTTGATTTTAATCGACTGGAAATTGGTCATTTTTCAAACGGTCTCGGAATTCGACAAAACTAGTTTTGTTAAGACCGTATCGTCAATACGAAGCTAGAAAATATTTTTCAAGAATTTTTAGAGTTAATATGTGACCCCGGTAATTTGAAATGTACGTTTAAAATTCAATATAGCGATTTAAATGTAAATTCAACGGAAACTAATCGAAACGATCAAATCAGCTTGCGATACATATCCCATTGTGTTCAGAATGGGGGTAAAACGCTATGGACGACAGGCGGTGGACCTCGTTTCGAGGTCATATGTGAAAGTCAGCTATTTGCAAATAAAATAATTAAATAATTAAAAAAAAAAAAAAAAAAAAAAAAGAATTCTCTCTCTCCTCCCCATACCTTCTCCCAGGCCCCCCCCCGTTCACCTTTTCAGAATCAAAAAGAAATAAAAAAAAAAAAAAAAAAACGAAACGACGAGGGCGACGGAGCCCTAGTCCGCCGCGCCGCCACCCGCGTGGGCCAGTCACCGCCGCCTCCAGATTGCTCCTCCCACCGCGTCAGGCGATCCCCCTTCTCACCAAATCGAACTCGATTTCCCCCCCCCCCTAGTTCGCCCAAAAGCCACGCCGCCCTCCTCCTACAACCCCTAGCCTCCGCCTCGCCCTCTCTGGCCACCGCCGAAGATGAAGTTCCCCCCCCCCTGTAAGTTTTTATTTATTTTATTTTATTAGTTTATTTTATTTTTATAAAAACAGAAAATACACTGTTTTTTTTTTTTGGATTTTAAACTGATTTTTTTAAAAAGAATTAAAAACTGGTTTTTAAAAGTTAAAAACAGATTTTATAAAAAGGTTAAACTGATTTTATGAGATTTTTAAACTGATTTGATTAAAGTTAAAAACTGTTTTGTTTTTAAAGTTAAAGACTGATTTTGTTTTAATATTAAAAACTGATTTCTTTTAGTTTTAAAAACAGAAATTTAAAAAGGAAGTTTTAAAACTGTTTTAAAAGAAATCAAAACAGAAATTTTAAAAAGTAAAAACTGCATTTTTGAAAAAAGGCAAAAACTGCATTTTGGAAAAAATAAAAACTGCATTCATTTTTAAAAGGGATTTTAAAAAAAACTGCATTTTCTAGAAATTAAAAATTGCATTTTCTAGAAAATAAAAACTGCATTTTTCTAGAAGACGAAAGCTATTTTTCTAAAAGGAAAAATGCATTGTGAAAGAAAACAGGAAAGGAAAAAAAAAGAGTTAAAAACTGAAATTTTTAAAAGATAAAAACTGAGATTTTTTAGTTTAAAGTTAAAACTGATTTTTAGTTTAAAGTTAAAACTGATTTTTAGTTTAAAGTTAAAACTGATTTTTTAGTTTAAAGTTAAAACTGATTTTTTTAGTTTAAAGTTAAAACTGATTTTTTAGTTTAAAGTTAAAACTGATTTTTTAGTTTAAAGTTAAAACTGATTTTTCAAAAGGATTAAAACGGATTAGGAAAAAAAGATTTGATTTTTAGTTAAAGAAAAATATGATTTTTATATTTTTAAAGTAGTAAAAATATGAGTTTTTATATTTTTAAAGAATTAAAAATATAATCTTTACTATCTAGGAATATTAAAAATATAATCTTTATAGGATAGAGAATATAAAAATATCATCTTTGTGTATGTAACGAAATAAAAATCTGATTTTTATTTTATATACGTTGAGATAAAGTGGTAATTTATATAAAGGCGAAGTCTATATTTTTATAAAGGTGAAATCTTTATTTTAGAAAAGGGAAATCTTTATATGAAGAATAACATGATAAAAATATAATTTTTATCAATAGAACAACATAGAAAAAATTCGATTTTTATATATTGAACTTTGAAATAAAAATTCGATTTTTATATATTGAACTTTGAAATAAAAATTCGATTTTTATATATTGAACTTTGAAATAAAAATTCGATTTTTATATATTGAACTTTGAAATAAAAATTCGATTTTTATATATTGAACTTTGAAATAAAAATTCGATTTTTATATATTGAACTTTGAAATAAAAATTCGATTTTTATATATTGAACTTTGAAATAAAAATTCGATTTTTATATATTGAACTTTGAAGTAAAAATTCGATTTTTATATATGTAGAGAATACGGGCGAAGAAAGTGACATCGACGAGAACAGTGAAGATTTCCTGCATATGAAGAGCCGTGGAGCTTGGATAGCTATATGTGAGAACTCCTCACCTTTCAATTTCTTTTCTAGTTATATTTATATTTATATATATACTAGGATGCAGACGGTGCTTAGTAGCACCCGACACAATCGTCCACAGACCATGGACTTGTTTGTTTGGCTGTTTGGTAATTGATTGAGATATTGATTTGAATGTGGTTTGTGGTGTGAAAAATCGAATCGATAAATTGGTTAGGATTAGACGTGCGCCGTTATAAGGCGAAGGAGTAAGGCTAGGTTAGACCCTTACTCCAAATTTTGTGGCTTGCATAACGAAAGTGAATTTGATTGATGTGTGAATGGCGTGGGCCTTCACTAGACCGGGGATAAGGCTAGGCCTTGTCCCGTTTCTAGTATAGTGCCGTTATGCCGCCGAAATTTTCTAAAAATATGTTAGAAAAATAAAAATAACATTTTATTTAAAGAATGAACTGAATAGATATTCATATGTCGAAATAAAATATTTTATCGTTAAAAATATAATTTTTAACGTGAATATGAATATAGTGAATGCGAATAAAATAAAATATTCATTTACAAGCCAGATGGTTTGTTTATGTACACCTATTTGAATGACATTGATTGGGTCGATAAATTTTACACATCGCCCAACTGCACGAATAAAATCTATGTTTGATTGTTTGAAACCCCACACGGGTGTTGGGATGAAATATGAGTTCACTCATCCTGATTGATAAAGTATGTCGATCGATTGATTGACAGGCTGTTATAAGCGTTAGATATCTATATTTGATGCTTATACAGTGTAGTGCACTTTGGTTGATGGTTGATTATTCTTCAATGCTATCTTATACATGTGTTGTATGAAAATCCATATAATTGACTTTATATGGTAATTGATTGGGCTTCATTCCAATTTGAAAAATAAAGAATATTATAAAATAACGGTTCATGTGTTGACTATACTCATCCGTTGATATTAGTCATGTGTTGAACGAAATATTTTTATAATAAAATTTATATCTTTATCAATATAAAATAAAGGTTCATGTGTTGACGGTACTCATTCGTTGAGATTAGTCATGTGTTGAACGAAATAATTTAACAAAAATAGTCACACATGGACGGTACTCATTCGTTGAGATTAGTCGTGTGTTGAAAAAAAAAAAAGAAATATTTGAAAGAGAATATATAAAGCCGTGTTGAATAGTGATGCGCCATTTTGACGCGAACGATATTTATATCGACTATATAACGATTTCGAAATGAATTGAATATATAACGATTTCGAAATGAATTGAATATATAACGATTTCGAAATGAATTGAATATATAACGATTTCGAAATGAATTGAATATATAACGATTTCGAAATGAATTGAATATATAACGATTTCGAAATGAATTGAATATATAACGATTTCGAAATGAATTGAATATATAACGATTTCGAAATGAATTGAATATATAACGATTTCGATTTAAATTGAATATAAAACGATTTCGAAATGAATTGAATATATAACGATTTCGATTTGAATTGAATATAAAACGATTTCGAATTGAATGGAATAGAAAACCAATTTGATTTCAAATTGAATATATATTGAACTTGATTCAAATAGAAAACGAAACGAATTGGATTTGAATAGAAAATGAGTTTGAATCGAATATAAAACCAATTTGAATTGAATTAAATTGAAAACGAATTCAAAATTGAATTGAAAGCGAATTGAAATGAATTCAAATTTAATTGAAATTTGAATTGAATAGAAATGAATTTTAAAACGAGTTTTTAAAGAAGAATTCAATTTTGCTTTGGATTGAAATAGAAATTGAAATGGTTCTTGAAACGAATTTAAAACTATTTATAAACTTCGTTTTAAATAGAAATCGACGAAATATATATTATATATATTATATATATAATATAATGGCCTGAATAGAACGCGCCGCGCCGCGGCAGTTCGTAAATTTCGACCATTTATTTCAAACAGACATTACGGGAGATCCGACCGTCGGATTCTCCTAAAACCGGAACCGTTGGGTTCGTATCGAAAAGAGCTTTCTAACGAATATTAGAAATTCAAAATCTAACGGTTGGATTTGGAGATACGTCCAAATCAAATTCGAAAAAGGTCGCTGTAAGTGCAGTTCGATGGCCATCGTTGGAAATCGACTGTACGGGCCTTGATAAAATTATTAAAAATATCAATAATTTGTGTAAAATCATAAGAAATGATTTGGGAAAAATTGGGGTGAAAAACTCCATATTTGAAAAGATAAAAATAGATTTTTATCAAAATGAACTAGTTTTGAACTAAATTTAAAACCAATTTATTTTTAAATAAATGAACAAGATTTAAAAAAAGGGGTTTTAAATAATCGAATTTCTAATATATTTGATTGAGTTTGAAATGGGTTTATCGTGAACTGTGTTTTAAATAACACCTAGTTCTTTAACCCAGTAAAAGGAGTTTTAACGAATCTGCAATTAGATTGAAATGTGAATTCGTAATCTAAATTTCCAAATTTAGAAAATGAGCGGGAATGGAGTATTACCAGTTTTGCTCCAAAGCGATAGTTAAATCTTTAATTAGATTTGAACGTGAAATGGTAATTAGTTTTACCGATAACACAGGGGTGTTAGATATGGAGTATTACCAGTTTTGCTTCAGGGGATGAATAGGTTGGGATTGGGAAATAAAATAAATAATTACTTCGTTGTGGTTCGCTAATCTCGACTAGTTGGAAAAACCATAATTTGGTTTTAAATGTCATCCAAAGGAAGATTTCAGGATAAATTTTAAAGAATTTATCTTGGATAAAATTAATGGGAACCTTTCCCTAAGAATGTGAAATTTAGAAACTAGTTGTAGGTTGGCTAAGAAGAGTGGTTTCCTGGGTATTGATCTGATGTTGGTTTCGGCCTTCGGGGTCAATGTTTGGGAAATTATTCTCTTGCTAATCTGCGGTTAGTGACTAATGAATTGGAATGAGGCGTATGTTGTGTTTGTGTAAACATTTGTTTTAATATACGCGGGTTGTTCGGAAAGTCCGGGTTTATACCCATTCTGAATAACCGATTCGACGATAAGTCGAAGATGAAGACGGTGGTCGAAGACCGGAAGTCTTCACATCGTAGGGATAATTACTGACGATCCTGATTGGGCTGTACACCCAAGAGGATGGAAATAGTTGGTGGTCGTCCAGACGTACCTGGAGATGGATGGATATGCGAGGAAAGTGCCTCCGGTTTCGTTCAGACCCAGAACGGACTTGTAAATGGATTGTGTGTCTGACATTGGATTTTATTCTGTGTTGATTGATTTCTATTAAATATATATCTGCTTGGCGGCGGAGAATTTATTCTCTTGCTTAACGCCCTTCTCTGAGACGTACGAGCTTAGAGGTTATATATCGATAGATATCAATCGCATGGCATGAATTGCCTGTGTGGCATGCTGAGTTGCATGGATCAAGGCTTTTGTTGAAAAGCAAAGTCTTGTGGTTGATGATCAAAGCACGCCTACGTGGCAGCTTTGTGTATAGCGTGTATTCGCGAGCCTCACACCTCGGTATGAGTTAAAAACGGGATACGGACCGCTGGGAGAGCGCACGTTTCTTTCTAGCTTTGGTGGTGTCAGTGACTTACCAGCCCTGACATATATATACTTTTCACCTTTGTGGTTGTTGGAATGAGGCGCCTCGATTATAGGTCTGTAAGGACCGGGAAACGTGTGTTCAGGCATAATTAATCCTCTAACGTAAGTGAGGACCGGCCCAGCCGCATCCAGGGGTTACCCAGTGTGCGTAATCCCGGGGACATTTGCTAGAGTGTCTCGAACGCGGAGAGGAGCTTGCCCCTTGCCTCGACTCATGACGAAAATCCAATTTCCAATACGTGTATCGCGGTTTTAATTGTAGAACTAGTATGGCGACATGATATATGGTACCCATGCCGTCTATGATTTATACTTATGATTGAAATGTTTTGACACTATACACTTATTATAGTATCAAATGATTTGTTTTAAAACGTATCAAGCATGTTTGGCTATTATAAGGGAAAACCCTATCCCCCGGCTTGCGTTGCATTGTATGATAGGACCTGGGTCTTATAATAGCTTCATTTTTCGAAAAAGCATTGCGTTGTTTATTCTATGCACTGGTATTCTTGGGAGGAAACCCGTTCCGTGTTATACGGCGTGGTCCCTTGAATTACTCTCTTTTAAAATAAAGTTTTAAATAACTGTTTTAGTTCTCACACCAGTCACATGACTGACCTGGAGTTTATTGTTTTAACCTAAACTCTGGGTGCCCCTATTTTCCGCACGGGCAGCTAGTAGTTTTGGTTTTGCAGATTTATATTCACAGGATCCTGGTTTACAGCTGGAATGATATCCGGAAAGCTCTGTATCCGTATATCACCTTCAGTTGTGCTTTATATTATTTTTCCGCTGCTATGTAATTTATTTAAATCTCTGATATTTCTGTGTAATATTTATTCATTTATACTCTGTATATTCTTGTAATCTGATGCATTGTTGTAATATACAATGAAATGTTCTTCTGTTTGTGTTCTGGTTTGTCCTGTTCTCAACGTTCAGGGGTTTCGAACGGTCTAGATCGGTTTAACGACTGATTCAGATCGAGCGAAATTCCAGGCCGTCACATTTGGTATCAGAGCTTTGGTTTACAGAGCTCGAGAACAAGACATATTAGAACCATACGAAAGAATTCATCAGATAATGGATTAGTAATATCCAGTTAGAATGACTCGTTAGAGATAGGATCAGTAGTATCCTAGAACGAGTGTGAAGAGTATATTTTCCAAATGAAAACCATTTTGTTTTGAAATTTAAATCGTTTTAAACGTATTTGAATATTTATTTATTTTGAATATGGACAATCGAGTATATATAGATTTCGCGTATACGCGTCATGAACGTATATTCGAAGTTTTAATATATTGGATAGATATAGAATCATACTCTAGTGGCCCGAAGATGATTCTGATGATTGACTAGTTGTCATTAGTATTCATGTTCGAGTAACGAAGGTGTGATATCGATATATTTCCATTAGACTGGTGTGAGAACCAAACCTTATTTAGTTAGAACACTTTGTTGTGAATTGGCACCAAAAACAAGATTTTCAGTATATGTATCAAATTATGAATTTGAAACTCTAATCCCCTAATTGATTGATGTTTGAGTTGCTTGTTTAATTGTTTGCTAATTTTAACCATTTATGCCTAAGTAAACTAATAATTGAATTATATTGAAATTGGTCGCATTTGCTTCCATATACATATACTTACATTGAACAGGTCATAGCAAGGAGGCTAGAGCCAGAGAATAAAATTTGTTTGCCCGACAAATAGGTACATGTTTACTACATAATTTCCTGTTTTGTTTGGGTGATGATGATTTTGTGAGCCTATTGGCTAGCCGCTTGGCTTTTTCTTTTTCTTTTTGAGATTAGAAGGACCGGGAACGCTATTTGCAATTTCCCGATGCTCCCATTGCAGGGGAGGTTATGGCGAAATTTTTCGAAAATTTAGGGTGTTAGCCAAATTTTTGAAATTTTGAAAATTCTCAGAAACTAAAGAGTTGGAGAATGAAAGCCAGAATGAATGTAGAGCTTAATAATCAAACCACTTTCGACTTTGTTCCTTTTCGGGGACGAAAAGTTTTAAGTGGGGGAGATTGTAATAACCCGGAAAATCTGGGCCAGTTTAAAATTTTTATTTTGGCAATTTTGGCGAATTTTGAATATTTAAAATAGATTGTTTTAAATAATATCGACGAGAAAATCTATTTTGAATAGAATTAGAACGTATATATTATACGCGTCGTCGTTAGAATATAAATAATTATATATAATTATAAAAGGAATTGAAAATGGCGCGGTAGTTCGAAAATTCGATTTCTAATTTCAAATGAATATACAGAATTCAATATAAGTCGGAATTGAACGAAACAAGAAATATTTGAATCTGTATAACTATATCTTTGTAACGAAGTTAACAAACTGAGATTTCATTTTAGAAATGATGAGATATGTCCAGTTGAAAATTAGAAATAGTCGCTATGGAATTCAGGCCCTTAAAAATAGCCATTTTGCAAATGACCTCGGATTTCGACGAAACCACTTTTGTTGGGTCCGTGATGTTAAGTTATTGCTAGATTCCAAATTTCATAATTTTTCGAATCAATATGTGAGCGTGGCAAAGGAAAACGTGTTTTGACCATTTCAGTTGATTTTAATCGACTGGAAATTGGTCATTTTTCAAACGGTCTCGGAATTCGACGAAACTAGTTTTGTTAAGACCGTATCGTCAATACGAAGCTAGAAAATATTTTTCAAGAATTTTTAGAGTTAATATGTGACCCCGGTAATTTGAAATGTACGTTTAAAATTCAATATAGCGATTTAAATGTAAATTCAACGGAAACTAATCGAAACGATCAAATCAGCTTGCGATACATATCCCATTGTGTTCAGAATGGGGGTAAAACGCTATGGACGACAGGCGGTGGACCTCGTTTCGAGGTCATATGTGAAAGTCAGCTATTTGCAAATAAAATAATTAAATAATTAAAAAAAAAAAAAAAAAAAAAAAAGAATTCTCTCTCTCCTCCCCATACCTTCTCCCAGGCCCCCCCCGTTCACCTTTTCAGAATCAAAAAGAAATAAAAAAAAAAAAAAAAAAAACGAAACGACGAGGGCGACGGAGCCCTAGTCCGCCGCGCCGCCACCCGCGTGGGCCAGTCACCGCCGCCTCCAGATTGCTCCTCCCACCGCGTCAGGCGATCCCCCTTCTCACCAAATCGAACTCGATTTCCCCCCCCTAGTTCGCCCAAAAGCCACGCCGCCCTCCTCCTACAACCCCTAGCCTCCGCCTCGCCCTCTCTGGCCACCGCCGAAGATGAAGTCCCCCCCCCCCTGTAAGTTTTTATTTATTTTATTTTATTAGTTTATTTTATTTTTATAAAAACAGAAAATACACTGTTTTTTTTTTTTGGATTTTAAACTGATTTTTTTAAAAAGAATTAAAAACTGGTTTTTAAAAGTTAAAAACAGATTTTATAAAAAGGTTAAACTGATTTTATGAGATTTTTAAACTGATTTGATTAAAGTTAAAAACTGTTTTGTTTTTAAAGTTAAAGACTGATTTTGTTTTAATATTAAAAACTGATTTCTTTTAGTTTTAAAAACAGAAATTTAAAAAGGAAGTTTTAAAACTGTTTTAAAAGAAATCAAAACAGAAATTTTAAAAAGTAAAAACTGCATTTTTGAAAAAAGGCAAAAACTGCATTTTGGAAAAAATAAAAACTGCATTCATTTTTAAAAGGGATTTTAAAAAAAACTGCATTTTCTAGAAATTAAAAATTGCATTTTCTAGAAAATAAAAACTGCATTTTTCTAGAAGACGAAAGCTATTTTTCTAAAAGGAAAAATGCATTGTGAAAGAAAACAGGAAAGGAAAAAAAAAGAGTTAAAAACTGAAATTTTTAAAAGATAAAAACTGAGATTTTTTAGTTTAAAGTTAAAACTGATTTTTAGTTTAAAGTTAAAACTGATTTTTAGTTTAAAGTTAAAACTGATTTTTTAGTTTAAAGTTAAAACTGATTTTTTTAGTTTAAAGTTAAAACTGATTTTTTAGTTTAAAGTTAAAACTGATTTTTTAGTTTAAAGTTAAAACTGATTTTTCAAAAGGATTAAAACGGATTAGGAAAAAAAGAT
Source organism: Allium sativum (assembly GCA_030737875.1). Lineage (NCBI taxonomy): Eukaryota > Viridiplantae > Streptophyta > Magnoliopsida > Asparagales > Amaryllidaceae > Allium > Allium sativum. The sequence continues at coordinate 849,000,367 of CM060918.1, forward strand.
TTGATTTTTAGTTAAAGAAAAATATGATTTTTATATTTTTAAAGTAGTAAAAATATGAGTTTTTATATTTTTAAAGAATTAAAAATATAATCTTTACTATCTAGGAATATTAAAAATATAATCTTTATAGGATAGAGAATATAAAAATATCATCTTTGTGTATGTAACGAAATAAAAATCTGATTTTTATTTTATATACGTTGAGATAAAGTGGTAATTTATATAAAGGCGAAGTCTATATTTTTATAAAGGTGAAATCTTTATTTTAGAAAAGGGAAATCTTTATATGAAGAATAACATGATAAAAATATAATTTTTATCAATAGAACAACATAGAAAAAATTCGATTTTTATATATTGAACTTTGAAATAAAAATTCGATTTTTATATATTGAACTTTGAAATAAAAATTCGATTTTTATATATTGAACTTTGAAATAAAAATTCGATTTTTATATATTGAACTTTGAAATAAAAATTCGATTTTTATATATTGAACTTTGAAATAAAAATTCGATTTTTATATATTGAACTTTGAAATAAAAATTCGATTTTTATATATTGAACTTTGAAATAAAAATTCGATTTTTATATATTGAACTTTGAAGTAAAAATTCGATTTTTATATATGTAGAGAATACGGGCGAAGAAAGTGACATCGACGAGAACAGTGAAGATTTCCTGCATATGAAGAGCCGTGGAGCTTGGATAGCTATATGTGAGAACTCCTCACCTTTCAATTTCTTTTCTAGTTATATTTATATTTATATATATACTAGGATGCAGACGGTGCTTAGTAGCACCCGACACAATCGTCCACAGACCATGGACTTGTTTGTTTGGCTGTTTGGTAATTGATTGAGATATTGATTTGAATGTGGTTTGTGGTGTGAAAAATCGAATCGATAAATTGGTTAGGATTAGACGTGCGCCGTTATAAGGCGAAGGAGTAAGGCTAGGTTAGACCCTTACTCCAAATTTTGTGGCTTGCATAACGAAAGTGAATTTGATTGATGTGTGAATGGCGTGGGCCTTCACTAGACCGGGGATAAGGCTAGGCCTTGTCCCGTTTCTAGTATAGTGCCGTTATGCCGCCGAAATTTTCTAAAAATATGTTAGAAAAATAAAAATAACATTTTATTTAAAGAATGAACTGAATAGATATTCATATGTCGAAATAAAATATTTTATCGTTAAAAATATAATTTTTAACGTGAATATGAATATAGTGAATGCGAATAAAATAAAATATTCATTTACAAGCCAGATGGTTTGTTTATGTACACCTATTTGAATGACATTGATTGGGTCGATAAATTTTACACATCGCCCAACTGCACGAATAAAATCTATGTTTGATTGTTTGAAACCCCACACGGGTGTTGGGATGAAATATGAGTTCACTCATCCTGATTGATAAAGTATGTCGATCGATTGATTGACAGGCTGTTATAAGCGTTAGATATCTATATTTGATGCTTATACAGTGTAGTGCACTTTGGTTGATGGTTGATTATTCTTCAATGCTATCTTATACATGTGTTGTATGAAAATCCATATAATTGACTTTATATGGTAATTGATTGGGCTTCATTCCAATTTGAAAAATAAAGAATATTATAAAATAACGGTTCATGTGTTGACTATACTCATCCGTTGATATTAGTCATGTGTTGAACGAAATATTTTTATAATAAAATTTATATCTTTATCAATATAAAATAAAGGTTCATGTGTTGACGGTACTCATTCGTTGAGATTAGTCATGTGTTGAACGAAATAATTTAACAAAAATAGTCACACATGGACGGTACTCATTCGTTGAGATTAGTCGTGTGTTGAAAAAAAAAAAAGAAATATTTGAAAGAGAATATATAAAGCCGTGTTGAATAGTGATGCGCCATTTTGACGCGAACGATATTTATATCGACTATATAACGATTTCGAAATGAATTGAATATATAACGATTTCGAAATGAATTGAATATATAACGATTTCGAAATGAATTGAATATATAACGATTTCGAAATGAATTGAATATATAACGATTTCGAAATGAATTGAATATATAACGATTTCGAAATGAATTGAATATATAACGATTTCGAAATGAATTGAATATATAACGATTTCGAAATGAATTGAATATATAACGATTTCGAAATGAATTGAATATATAACGATTTCGATTTAAATTGAATATAAAACGATTTCGAAATGAATTGAATATATAACGATTTCGATTTGAATTGAATATAAAACGATTTCGAATTGAATGGAATAGAAAACCAATTTGATTTCAAATTGAATATATATTGAACTTGATTCAAATAGAAAACGAAACGAATTGGATTTGAATAGAAAATGAGTTTGAATCGAATATAAAACCAATTTGAATTGAATTAAATTGAAAACGAATTCAAAATTGAATTGAAAGCGAATTGAAATGAATTCAAATTTAATTGAAATTTGAATTGAATAGAAATGAATTTTAAAACGAGTTTTTAAAGAAGAATTCAATTTTGCTTTGGATTGAAATAGAAATTGAAATGGTTCTTGAAACGAATTTAAAACTATTTATAAACTTCGTTTTAAATAGAAATCGACGAAATATATATTATATATATTATATATATAATATAATGGCCTGAATAGAACGCGCCGCGCCGCGGCAGTTCGTAAATTTCGACCATTTATTTCAAACAGACATTACGGGAGATCCGACCGTCGGATTCTCCTAAAACCGGAACCGTTGGGTTCGTATCGAAAAGAGCTTTCTAACGAATATTAGAAATTCAAAATCTAACGGTTGGATTTGGAGATACGTCCAAATCAAATTCGAAAAAGGTCGCTGTAAGTGCAGTTCGATGGCCATCGTTGGAAATCGACTGTACGGGCCTTGATAAAATTATTAAAAATATCAATAATTTGTGTAAAATCATAAGAAATGATTTGGGAAAAATTGGGGTGAAAAACTCCATATTTGAAAAGATAAAAATAGATTTTTATCAAAATGAACTAGTTTTGAACTAAATTTAAAACCAATTTATTTTTAAATAAATGAACAAGATTTAAAAAAAGGGGTTTTAAATAATCGAATTTCTAATATATTTGATTGAGTTTGAAATGGGTTTATCGTGAACTGTGTTTTAAATAACACCTAGTTCTTTAACCCAGTAAAAGGAGTTTTAACGAATCTGCAATTAGATTGAAATGTGAATTCGTAATCTAAATTTCCAAATTTAGAAAATGAGCGGGAATGGAGTATTACCAGTTTTGCTCCAAAGCGATAGTTAAATCTTTAATTAGATTTGAACGTGAAATGGTAATTAGTTTTACCGATAACACAGGGGTGTTAGATATGGAGTATTACCAGTTTTGCTTCAGGGGATGAATAGGTTGGGATTGGGAAATAAAATAAATAATTACTTCGTTGTGGTTCGCTAATCTCGACTAGTTGGAAAAACCATAATTTGGTTTTAAATGTCATCCAAAGGAAGATTTCAGGATAAATTTTAAAGAATTTATCTTGGATAAAATTAATGGGAACCTTTCCCTAAGAATGTGAAATTTAGAAACTAGTTGTAGGTTGGCTAAGAAGAGTGGTTTCCTGGGTATTGATCTGATGTTGGTTTCGGCCTTCGGGGTCAATGTTTGGGAAATTATTCTCTTGCTAATCTGCGGTTAGTGACTAATGAATTGGAATGAGGCGTATGTTGTGTTTGTGTAAACATTTGTTTTAATATACGCGGGTTGTTCGGAAAGTCCGGGTTTATACCCATTCTGAATAACCGATTCGACGATAAGTCGAAGATGAAGACGGTGGTCGAAGACCGGAAGTCTTCACATCGTAGGGATAATTACTGACGATCCTGATTGGGCTGTACACCCAAGAGGATGGAAATAGTCGGTGGTCGTCCAGACGTACCTGGAGATGGATGGATATGCGAGGAAAGTGCCTCCGGTTTCGTTCAGACCCAGAACGGACTTGTAAATGGATTGTGTGTCTGACATTGGATTTTATTCTGTGTTGATTGATTTCTATTAAATATATATCTGCTTGGCGGCGGAGAATTTATTCTCTTGCTTAACGCCCTTCTCTGAGACGTACGAGCTTAGAGGTTATATATCGATAGATATCAATCGCATGGCATGAATTGCCTGTGTGGCATGCTGAGTTGCATGGATCAAGGCTTTTGTTGAAAAGCAAAGTCTTGTGGTTGATGATCAAAGCACGCCTACGTGGCAGCTTTGTGTATAGCGTGTATTCGCGAGCCTCACACCTCGGTATGAGTTAAAAACGGGATACGGACCGCTGGGAGAGCGCACGTTTCTTTCTAGCTTTGGTGGTGTCAGTGACTTACCAGCCCTGACATATATATACTTTTCACCTTTGTGGTTGTTGGAATGAGGCGCCTCGATTATAGGTCTGTAAGGACCGGGAAACGTGTGTTCAGGCATAATTAATCCTCTAACGTAAGTGAGGACCGGCCCAGCCGCATCCAGGGGTTACCCAGTGTGCGTAATCCCGGGGACATTTGCTAGAGTGTCTCGAACGCGGAGAGGAGCTTGCCCCTTGCCTCGACTCATGACGGAAATCCAATTTCCAATACGTGTATCGCGGTTTTAATTGTAGAACTAGTATGGCGACATGATATATGGTACCCATGCCGTCTATGATTTATACTTATGATTGAAATGTTTTGACACTATACACTTATTATAGTATCAAATGATTTGTTTTAAAACGTATCAAGCATGTTTGGCTATTATAAGGGAAAACCCTATCCCCCGGCTTGCGTTGCATTGTATGATAGGACCTGGGTCTTATAATAGCTTCATTTTTCGAAAAAGCATTGCGTTGTTTATTCTATGCACTGGTATTCTTGGGAGGAAACCCGTTCCGTGTTATACGGCGTGGTCCCTTGAATTACTCTCTTTTAAAATAAAGTTTTAAATAACTGTTTTAGTTCTCACACCAGTCACATGACTGACCTGGAGTTTATTGTTTTAACCTAAACTCTGGGTGCCCCTATTTTCCGCACGGGCAGCTAGTAGTTTTGGTTTTGCAGATTTATATTCACAGGATCCTGGTTTACAGCTGGAATGATATCCGGAAAGCTCTGTATCCGTATATCACCTTCAGTTGTGCTTTATATTATTTTTCCGCTGCTATGTAATTTATTTAAATCTCTGATATTTCTGTGTAATATTTATTCATTTATACTCTGTATATTCTTGTAATCTGATGCATTGTTGTAATATACAATGAAATGTTCTTCTGTTTGTGTTCTGGTTTGTCCTGTTCTCAACGTTCAGGGGTTTCGAACGGTCTAGATCGGTTTAACGACTGATTCAGATCGAGCGAAATTCCAGGCCGTCACATGGAAATTCGATTATATCGAATCAAGGGACGTAATGTTTACTTTCCGTTTCAAATCAAGTTTTAATTATCTGTTAATAAAGTAGTTGGTTGTTTATTTATCCAAATTAAGATATGGAAATATATTTAAGTTAACATATTTTGAAAGCATGGAATTATAACATTTATAGTTATAATCAAATGATTCATTAAAGGAAGTGGATTCATAAATAGAATCCGAGAGTTCGCAAGAAAGTTTCTTAAAGAATGAAGTTTGAACTTTGTCTATTTCGAAGTTAGAAATGTTGTTCAGTTAAGGTCTGAGAGGTAATTATACCCCAACTTGATTGACTTCATTTTTAACTAAGAAGTGGATAAGGTTCGAGAGTGAAAGTGGTTAAGTGAATTTAGTTAATGAGCGAAATGGTTGGTGTTGGCATAGCGATGCTTATTCAAACATCATTTTAAACCCAATGAAGGAGATTTGGAAATGTCTTCCAAATGAAAAATCAGAAATGTTTTCTGAATATAGAAAATGAGAAATGGAATTGTTTTCCATTGTTAATAACGTATATTTTCTAAATATAGTAAATAAGAAATATAGGAAAACAAGAATAAGGAAAAGGGTAAATTTATGATAATTTGATGATGAATGATGATTGATCGATAGAATTTCCATCTGGAAATAATATCGTTGTTTGCTCACAGACATGTTTTCATTTGATAGTTAAATCACCTACTATCAAAGTTTTTGACCATTTTACGTTGTTAATATGGAGAGACCGGTTGGATTATTATCCAGAGAACCACTCTGTATTGGCATAAGCGTTGCGAATCAAGTATGCTGAATATATTGAAGAGGGAGTTATGCAAGGGCTATCCTATTTACAGAATAGTGCCTTTGGTTTGTCCAGTCCTCGGACAAACGTGAATGGACGAATGTCTGACAGAGTATATTCAAAGGATCGCTAAGTTGATCTCTTCAAACGTACTTATGTATGGTGGCGGAGGAATTCGTTTCTCTTAGCTATATACCCGTGGTATTTTTGGTGAAATCAATTTGTGATTTGGCGGGTATGACGATGTGGCATTCAAAATAATGGAGGTGTGATCTGTCAAAAGATACGTTATGACCTCTAGCCTCATCAACCGGGAAATGACAAAAATTGGGCAGGCAGCATAGCTATGTGGGTCGCACCCATTAGGATGTATGATCACCTATCTAGAGAAATTCCAATTGCTTCTTTAATCTATCGATGCTGTCCCATTCGGGAGACGGTTGCTGATCCCAACCGTTGGTGATATACATTCGATACACTCAAGCGAAATGAGTGGTCGGTCATGTGAGGGCCGGGTTGCAAGATGTTCTTATTGAACCCAGTGTATTCCCTCTAGAGATACACTATCGGCAGGTGGTCCCATACCTTGTCAAAGTCGGAATCCAATCTCCAATAAGTGCCCGCGAGTTTGATTTGTATACTATATATGTAGAGCATGAGATGCAAGCGTTCTACTAGATTTTAATTACTTATGATTAGACATTATTATAATATCAGATAATATATGATTTCCAAAGTGTTTTGGGTTATCGTAAGGTAAAAACCGTCCGTGTTTATGTGTGGATTGGTCTTACGATTATCTTTTCTTTTGAAAGGATTTTGAAAGTTAAACCAAATAATTTGAGTTTACACACACCAGTCCCATGACTGACCTAGGGTTTATTTTGTTTTGTTTTCCTTAAACTCTTGGGTGCTCAAATTTGTACGGGCAGTCAAGTAGTCAGGATTTACAGGTATGCTTGAAGAGCTTGGAGCAAAAGGCTTCAAGATTTTTCTAGCTATTGATTATTCCGCTGTGATGAAAGTGTTGTACTCTGATAATGGTATGATATACATATACTGCTTTGATTTCAAGATATGTTGTCTATTATATTTTATTCGTTCCGCTGAGAGATTCGTGTTACTCTAATGTTGTTGTGTTCTTCTTCTTCTTCTGTTCTAATTTTCTATCTTATCTATCCTCACCCTCTAATTTCTTTCTTGGACTATCCGGTAATTTCGACTTTTGATTGTTCGATAGGTGTTATATATCGGATAACCAAGGTCGCTTTTTTTCCCGGGTCGTTACAGTGGTATCAGAGCTGAAGGTTAAGTGATTACCTTGGCTCCATGGCGTGACTCAGTAGAGATGGGGTTAGCAATACCCTAGATTGAATTTGAGTGTATATATACGGGTGAACGTATTTGTTATTTGATATAAAAATGGTATTATATTGTGGAGATTTATTGGTTGAGTTGTTTATGAGTTCTAGTCGATCAGTTTGATCCACTGTATCGATAGGAGTTTATAAACACTTGAATACGATGGGTCGACACGATATATTTTGAAAAAAGGGTAAATGAAATAATTTTACCCAAATTATATTTTGATATAAGCAAAGTATAGATATTTGAAATTATATTAGATGAGTTGGTTGTGATTATAATCAAATAAGATTCTAAAATGTGAAATGGTTATGTAAATAACAAATCAGAATTCATATAAGTGAAATATATGAAATCAGATGAATTAAATCTGAATTTAAGTTCAGAATTGGAATTAAAATTGTTAAAATTTGAATAAGTGTTATAAATGGAATTAAATTGAATATATGTGAATTTTAAAATCCTAGGAGATTTTAAATTGGTTACAAGCATTAAAAAGGGATATTTTGAAATGAATTTCAAAATGAAAGTGTTTAGAAATGGTTTTGAGAGTGACATAGTATTGAACTCACTTCGATAGCTGGAAAATAAATTCCGATGTTGATCCGGACATCATCGGTGTTCATTTTCGAGTTTGTAAGTGACGGATTACTACCCAAGATTTTGCTTTTGAATTGTTTTGAGAAACCAAGTTGTTTTGATATTCCAAAGGGATATTTGATTTTTGGAAAAGGCAAAGCTATTTGAAACTCCCAGGTAAGATTGTTTGAAATAAACAAAAAATTAAATAGAAATTTGTGAAAGCAAATTTGAAATTGAATTGAAACCAGCTCAGTGGAAATTGAATTGAAATAGAATGGTATCAAGTAGAATTGGACTGAATTAGAGATAATCTGGGATAGAAATGGAAGGTCGAGCAAGAAATTTGAATTGAGATTGGAATTGCAGTTTGATTGAAATTTGGCTTGGTTATAAGCGGATGGTCGTGCTGAAGATAAAAGTGATTGGGAGTTTGATTGGGATGATAGTGGTATATGCTAAATTGATAGCAGAATTGAATGCCGACAAAAAGGTACACATACATATTCATCTGAGTTTGATGAGATTTATGAGCCTGTTTGGCAAGCCACTTGGCTGTTTGATTTTCTTTTGGGTTGAAGAAGGCCTAGAGAGGCGAGTTGGAGTTTGAGCTATTGACCAGTACAAAGGAGATGTTGGTGAAATTTTTCAGAAATTTCGAATGTTAGAAAGTTTTCAGAATTTTTGAAATTTTCGTATATAGGAATAAATTAATAAATTAATTAGAGTAGATTGGTTTAGTGAAACCAGAGTAAACAAATAATTTTAACCTAGTTATAAAGTTCATTTTTTTACCTTAGCAATTTCGAGGGCGAAATTGTTTTAAGGGGGGAAGAATGTAACGACCCAGATTTTTTGACCATTTAGTTATTATTTAAAAATGTTTTTTTATTGTTCTGGAAGTTTAAATGGTTTAATTTCAATAATTTTGAATATTTTATGTTATTCCGAAATGGTAGAAATTTAGTGGATCTGCAATATAATGTGAACTGGCAGTATAAAAGGATAAATTTTTAATTTAAAATAGTACGTTTACAAAGGAAGTAGTAGCTAACGAACTCGGATTCCGACGAAATCAGCTTCATTAAATTCGAAATGATGAAATTAGGTAACCAACCAAGTTACGTCAAAAATGGCATCCGTATGTGGAAAAGAAAAAATAAAAGGCCAAAATTTGAACTAAATTTTGACGGTAATTGGAATTTGCTAATGCTAACGACAAAACTGGAACCTGAGACCTATCCAGGAAAATTCTAAACATAGGATATTAGCTATATATGAAATCTGGGAAAATCCTATAACGGATATAGAAAGTTATTAAGGAAACAAAATTTAAATAAATTATTTGAAAATCTAAACGAACTCCGATTTTTGATTTGAATACATAGGATTGAAGTACGTTAAAAACCGAACCAGATGGTGGAAGAATTTCTGAAAACCGTTATCGTTTGATACTCCAACATGAGACCGGAAGGTGTTGAAACTAACACAAAACACTATTTTGAATTTGAATTTAAATTATTTGAAAGTTCAAACGAATTCAAAATTTAAATATTTTTATATATTATTGAAGAGCAAGAAAAACTTAACAACATGGTTGAAAAAGATTTTGGATAAGGTATCAATAAGTAAGTCAAATTAACGTCCGAATAGGGTTGAGAAAACACACTTTACTATTCATAAATTATTAAATTTATTTATAATTTAATTAATTTAAGGATTAATCCTAGCCATCCATTTTCGACCGTTGGATTCGCGCCACCTCAGCAATCCATGTGACTCCTTCGGCTATAAATAGCCCCCCCCCCCTTTCATTTTAAACTCACTCCTCCTCCTCCTCTTTCAAGCTCCGGCAATGGCAGAAATAATAGTAAAATATTAGGAAATAGGGAAAAGGGAAGGAAGGAAGAAAGGAGGGCAAGACGGGGAGCTAGGGACTCTTAGGCAGAGACTTGGGCTTCACGGGGTAAGTTTTTAAATAATATTTATTTATTTATTTATTTGTGTAATATATATATATATATATATATATATATATATATATATATATATTATAATTAAAATAGAATTTGTAAAAATAAATATCAGAACATTATAAGGGTGACAGAGAGGATAGTGTCTAAGGCTTGAGTTTGGAAAATATAGTTTCCTGCTCTCCATGGCTATCCCTAACTGATCCGACGGATGAGATGATTAATTTAAATTTAAATTTAAAATTTAATTTGAATTTAAAACAGACCAGGGGCATTTTCGTAATTTTTAACCAAAAACTTTAAAAGCTTATAACTTTTTCAAAACAAGTCGGATTTCCACGAAACAAGGACCGTTGGATTCTTATCGAAAAATACTTTAAAATGAGTGGAAGCAGATTTTTGATCCGGGTTAAAAATTTTAAGTTATAATTAAATGAATATTTTTAAGTATTTTATATGAAAATTAAATTTAATTAATATTAAAATGGTTTTTCAATTTTAAAAAAATTGGATATGGCTAGAGATGGGAAAGTAGGATTTTTTAGAAGGGCAGGGAAGGTAATTTGGCTAATAACGCAATTAGAAATTAATTAAGATAAAAATAATTTAATTAATTTAATTAATTTAATTAATTAAATATTCATTTAAATTAGGTAGATATTGTAAATAGCATAACTTTTGCATACTTTAACGAAATTTAACGAAACAGGATCCGTTGGGATCGTATGGACGAGCACTACACAGTGGAACTGACCACAAGTGGATTGGAGCTCGTTTGGATTTATGGTGAAATTTAACGTCTGAACCAAATCAATGACTGATTATCATTATTCAACGATAAACCGTCCAATGTAAGTAAATCTCACTAACTCTGAACACTTTATATTTTTATAAAGTATTTTTAGAATTTATAAATCTTTGTTGAATTGCTGTGTGTTGATGGTTTGGTTGAACTGCTAGTCAGTTGATTGGAATTATCGATAACGATATATATAAATCGTATCGAAATATTGATTATGTTTATCATAATATTTTACCTTCATGTATTTATGTTGACTGACATCTGTGGATGCAGAGAAACAGGTTGGAGGGACCCAACTGGGTTCCTCGACATTTATTTACCGTTTTTCATATATTTTGATATATGATGTGCTATATCATCTGATACTGATTCTGTGTGTTTGGATGATGATCAATCCTTTTGATTTGGTATTTTCATACCATAAGTGATACTGAGAAGTGAAAAAGTGAATTTTCAAAGAATATTTGAAAATAATCTATTTATATAAAATCAACGGATTATATATATATATATATATAAAAAGAAAAAAAGGTTTATAGAAGGGAAATAATTGTAAAATCAGAAGAGTTAAAGGAAATATATTTGTAAAAACAAATGTAAAGGAAATATATGTGTAAAACAAATATCGAGGAAATACATTTGTAAAACAAATGTAAAGGAAAATATTTGCAAATCAAATAGAATAGGGAAAAAGGAAATATTTGTAAAACAATTACAAATGGAATTGAAAAGGGAATATTCATTTGGGGAATAAAGGAAAGTTAACGGAGATATTTATGTAGAGAATAAATGGAAAAGTTAAAAGTAATATTTATTTGTTAAATAAATAGAAGTAAAAAGGGAATAGTTATTTGTTAAGTAAACAAATAGAAAAAGAGAAAATTCAAAAGGATTATTCAAAAGGAGTTATTCAAAAGGAATTATTCAAGAGAGAAAAGTCAAAGGGATTAATTCAAAAGAGTTAATCAACTAGAGTTAAACCGTTGGAGTTAAACTGTTAGAGTTAAACCGTTGGAGTTAAACTGTTAGAGTTAAACCGTTGGAGTTAAACTGTTAGAGTTAAACCGTTCGAGTTAAACCGTTCGAGTTAAACCGTTGGAGTTAAACTATTAGAGTTAAACCGTTGGAGTTAAACTGTTAGAGTTAAACCGTTGAAGTTAAACTGTCAGAGTTAAACCGTAAAGTTAAACAATTAGAGTTAGTTAGTTAGAGTTAACCAGTTAGAGTTATTCAGTTAGAGTTATCCAGTTAGAGTGATTCAGTTAGAATTAACCAGTTAGAGTTAATCAGTTAGAGTTAATCGTTTTGAGTCAAATCGAACTAGAATTATTCAAATATAGTAATCGAATAAGGGTTAATTGAATATTAGTTATTCAATTAGAATTGATCGAATCTAAATATTCGAGATAGAGTTAAAAATAGACAAAGTTATTTAAGGATGAATTTCCATTTAGCACGACTGCCAGCGTAATTCGCAGGGCTGCAGATAGCCTACTCGAATTTTTCCTGGGGGAATCAGGCGTAACCATTGTGATCGCTGCGATCTAGAGTCAAGCAAATGGTGTTAACTCAAATAGTAATTAATCAATAGAAGTTAATTAAGTCGAGTTAGTCGAGTATTAGTAAATTAAGTAGGGTTAGTCAAAAAGGGAATTAATCGAATATCACCTATTCGAAGTAGAGTTATCGAATATAGTTTATTCGAGAAGAGTAATCGAATATAGTTCGTTCGAAGTGTGTTAAATCGAATATAGTTATTCGAAGGAGAGAATTATCGAATATGGTTTATTCGAAGTGAGATTTTTCGAATATTAGTTATTCGAAGAAAAGGATTATCGAATATTAGTTATTCGAACAGGGGAATCGAATATAGTTTATTCGAAAGAGAATTATCGGATAGTGATTATTCGAGAGTGAATCATACATGGAAATTCGATTATATCGAATCAAGGGAAGTAATGTTTACTTTCCGTTTCAAAACAAGTTTTAATTATCTGTTAATTAAGTAGTTGGTTGTTTATTTATCCAAATTAAGATATGGAAATATATTTAAGTTAACATATTTTGAAAGCATGGAATTATAACATTTATAGTTATAATCAAATGATTCAGTAAAGGAAGTGGATTCATAAATAGAATCCGAGAGTTCGCAAGAAAGTTTCTTAAAGAATGAAGTTTGAACTTTGTCTATTTCGAAGTTAGAAATGTTGTTCAGTTAAGGTCTGAGAGGTAATTATACCCCAACTTGATTGACTTCGTTTTTAACTAAGAAGTGGATAAGGTTCGAGAGTGAAAGTGGTTAAGTGAATTTAGTTAATGAGCGAAATGGTTGGTGTTGGCATAGCGATGTTTATTCAAACATCAGTTTAAACCCAATGAAGGAGATTTGGAAATGTCTTCCAAATGAAAAATCAGAAATGTTTTCTGAATATAGAAAATGAGAAATGGAATTGTTTTCCATTGTTAATAACGTATATTTTCTAAATATAGTAAATAAGAAATATAGGAAAACAAGAATAAGGAAAAGGGTAAATTTATGCTAATTTGATGATGAATGATGATTGATCGATAGAATTTCCATCTGGAAATAATATCGTTGTTTGCACACAGACATGTTTTCATTTGATAGTTAAATCACCGACTATCAAAGTTTTTGACCATTTTACGTTGTTAATATGGAGAGACCGGTTGGATTATTATCCAGAGAACCACTCTGTATTGGCATAAGCGTTGCGAATCAAGTATGCTGAATATATTGAAGAGGGAGTTATGCAAGGGCTATCCTATTTACAGAATAGTGCCTTCGGTTTGTCCAGTCCTAGGACAAACGTGAATGGACGAATGTCTGACAGAGTATATTCAAAGGATCGCGTAAGTTGATCTCTTCAAACGTACTTACGTTTGGTGGCGGAGGAATTCGTTTCTCTTAGCTGTATACCTGTGGTATTTTTGGTGAAATCAATTTGTGATTTGGCGGGTATGACGATGTGGCATTCAAAGTAATGGAGGTGTGATCTGTCAAAAGATACGTTATGACCTCTAGCCTCATCAACCGGGAAATGACAAAAATCGGGCAGGCAGCATGGCTATGTGGGTCGCACCCATTAGGATGTATGATCACCTATCTAGAGAAATTCCAATTGCTTCTTTAATCTATCAATGCTCTCCCATTCGGGAGACGGTTGCTGATCCCAATCGTTGGTGATATACATTCGATACACTCAAGCGAAATGAGTGGTCGGTCATGTGAGGGCCGGGTTGCAAGATGTTCTTGTTGAACCCAGTGTATTCGCCTCTAGAGATACACTATCGGCAGGTGGTCCCATACCTTGTCAAAGTCGGAATCCAATCTCCAATAAGTGCCCGCGAGTTTGATTTGTATACTATATATGTAGAGCGTGAGATGCAAGCGTTCTACTAGATTTTAATTACTTATGATTAGACATTATTATAATATCAGATAATATATGATTTCCAAAGTGTTTTGGGTTATCGTAAGGTAAAAACCGTCCGTGTTTATGTGTGGATTGGTCTTACGATTATCTTTTCTTTTGAAAGGATTTTGAAAGTTAAACCAAATAATTTGAGTTTACTCACACCAGTCCCATGACTGACCCAGAGTTTATTTTGTTTTGTTTTCCTTAAACTCTTGGGTGCTCAAATTTGTACGGGCAGTCAAATAGTCAGGACTTACAGGTATGCTTGAAGAGCTTGGAGCAGGTTGCTTCAAGATTTTTCTAGCTATTGATTATTCCACTGTGATGAAAGTGTTGTACTCTGGTAATGGTATGATATACATATACTGCTTTGATTTCAAGATATGTTGTCTATTATATTTTATTCGTTCCGCTGTGAGATTCGTGTTACTCTGATGTTGTTGTGTTCTTCTTCTTCTTCTGTTCTAATTTTCTATCTTATCTATCCTCACCCTCTAATTTCTTTCTTGGACTATCCGGTAATTTCGACTTTTGATTGTTCGATAGGTGTTATATATCGGATAACCAAGGTCGCTTTTTTTCCCGGGTCGTTACAAAATCAGTAACAGATTACCTTAGAATCCGGGAGATCTATTAGAAAAGCTGCAGACTGAGGGAATTAACAGTGTTAATTGAGTGGATATATGAGAAAGATATTGAGTAAAAGATAAGGATTACAAATAATAAGGGTAAGAGAGGGGAAACGAGTGGAGGGAAAATGAAAGTGTGGAGGGAAAAACGAAGACGGACTACTGATTATTAAATTAACATGTGCGACGTTTCCAAGTGCCGTTTCAACATTTGAAGTGTACTATTATTATACTAACGGAAGGGAAAAAAACAAAAATTATATGGAACCTTTTTAGCAAAACAATGAAAAAATTAATGGGATAGTTAATAGGGTTGTTTTAATATGTAATGTAATCACTGAAAATAGAATGAATATTAAATCTTGCTTAAAAATTAATTATTAACAATATTTATTAAAAATTAATTATTAAATCTTGCTTCTTCTTGAGTACTAAATATTATTTGTTTAAATATTAAATGTTAATAATTACGGGTTAAATATTGATTATTGATTATTGATTATTAATTACCATTTATATATTATTTAACTTTATACTTAATATCTGTTATTAACTGTAAATTATTTGTTACTATGGTATTTTAAGCAATAACAAATCTATTTAAATTTTCTACCACAAACCTGTGTATAAAGTAAAATTACTTCTAAACAATTTGTAGTAACTTAATATCTGGTTGGAATCAATGTTTTTAATAACCTTTTAAACAGTTGTTAAAATGTAAATAGATAATCATTAAAAGCAAATGTTGTCAAAACTTCCTGCTTTACAGTGTCATATGTAAACGTTGTAAAAGTTAATATTTTACAACGTTTCTAAACAAAATGTTCTAAAAACATAAGATTTTTAAACCTTTTTGTCAAAATCGTTGTAAAATTACATCTTTTACAAAGTTTTATTATCAGTCATTGTGAAAAAACATTGTAAAAAGGTGATTTTGTTGTAGCAACAATAAATTAATAGATCAAAGTTTACCAATAATGTCTATAAACGATAATGTACCATAAAGTTTATCTCCAATATAACCGGTTAAATCAGAACTTATATTTATGTAAAAAAGCTGTACATTAATTGGGGACTCTACGAATAGCAATTTACAGATGAAAAATATATTGGTTTATCAGTTCAACCAATTTAGAAAATCAAAACATAACTTGTAACCAATTTTTTTTTTTACAAAATATCAACTAATGATATAGTATTGTCTATATAAATCTTTATATATATGAATGGGATATAGGTTACTAAATCGATATACCCTTGTTCTAGGATTGCTTGTTAAATTGTTCAAGAATGCCGTCTATTTAAGACCTATTACAATAGGTATTATTTGATACAATATTGTTCAGGAGTGCCAAACACGAATTTATTAACATGTATTCTTCCTCATCTTTTCCATCTTTAACTGTGAGTTGTTTCCTTGAATTTTGAAAAGAAATAAGAGATTATCTAATCAACGCACCAATTTCCTAATTGTTACCTTATTTCAATGAAATCAAGTAAAGAAAAACTTTTTTGAAATAAATATATATCTGCAATCCTATTAATTCATATGTAATACAAAAGAATATTTTTTTGGAAAGAATTAAATTTTCCCTTTTGATTTTTGAAATAGAAATAAATACATAACTACCTTTTTAATTACTCAATGGACACTTAATTTATTAACATGTTTATTTAATTGGAAATTTGTACCTATCGTTTGTAGATCGTAATCTTAAGATATGTTTTCTACAGTCAATAATAGATTACCAATAACTAATTATTAATAGTAGATATTAATTTATAATAACTATTATATACTTATATTAACTATCACATATCAATTATTAATTATTTAATAGTACATTAATATGCATGAAAATAATAACTTATATGGTCTAAGTTATTATTTTCATGCATATTAATGTACTATTGAATAATAACTTGTAGAGTCTTGTATTATTTTTAAACTTAGACCAATTTGTTTTTCTTAATTACTAATTATTTATCAAATAATACATACCAATAAATTTCTTAAAAGCAAATATGTATTAATAATTTCTTGATATTAATTTAATTAATCATATTAAAGATTATTAAATAATCATTGATTATCAAAACAAATTTAATAAACATCGAACAACAATGTATTTTTATTAATTACTATTACCTCTTATTTATATTATATAGTAATTAATAATTAGTCAGCATTAATTTTCCAAAAAAAAATCAGCATTAACTATTGAATTTTATTTACTTCTAATAGTTATTATTTATTATTAATTACTAATGTATTATTAACTTTAATTATTTAAAATTTAAATTTACTAATTACTTACTAAGTAATAACACAAATTTAAAACATTTTATAAATAATAAAAATAAAAGTTCCTTTCAAATCTCTTGGAAAACTGCAGGAAAATAGCTTCAAAATTATGTCGACGGTAATCCGACTCTATTAGCAACGGAATTTAGCGTTAAATATTATATGACGGTAAAGAGCTGCAATTCCATTGATTTAGCGGCAGAATTAGTATTCGACGGTAATAATTTATAATAAGATGATATATAAAATACAAAATATTTTCTCTTACAAAGCCCACAAAAATCCGCCGCTAATTAGCAACGAAATTTTCCGCTGCTAAAAATCTGTCGCTAATCTCGGTTTTTCTTGTAGTGTTAAAACCGTATATATATATTCATATATACAGTGTTTATATATATATAGTGTAAGGAGGATTCAAACAAGATTTTCGACCATCATAGTCTCGAATCTCAGGGTGATCTGATCAAAATACAGAAACATGATTTTTGAAACAAACATCACAATTTTTAATAAAGGGGATGATGAGAAAAGTCGGTTTAGTCGAAAAGGGTGTTCATAGCTATTATAGATCATCTAGATGATAATAAACTCTGTAAATTTGTATATGGGTGCGTGATGATCCATAGGGGATAGGAAAAATATCCTCAAATTTTTCTAATGTGTATAAATTGAGTTTGAATGGATCAAATGTTTTTTTTGTTTTGGGTTACTCGAGAATCACGATCGAACTGCGCCAACTTGGTGGCGACTGGAGGTTGCGCGCCTGGTGGGAAGGATGTTGTGGGTCATCGCCAGTAGGTGGCCGGAGTGGGGTAGGTCCGGTTGCCTGAGGAGGGAGATGGAGAAACTTTCTCGGATCGGATTAGCGGTGAAGTATGACACAACAATCTGGCAAGGTGATCGGGCACGTAGAATTAGCGGTGATCCAGGGGTTTGGCACGATGACTGAGAAGGTTGGTACTTTGGCAAGTTCTGGCACTTTGGCAAGTGATCGGGCAAGTGTTGGCATGATGACTGGAGTGATCGGGCAAGGTAAACCATGGTGTTTCTGGACCTGGTACTTTGAAAACGAGTAGTACCACCTAGTACTTGGGCTGAGAAGAAATCGTGGGTCGATCAAAAGATTTTGGCACTGGAGCACGCTGTTTTGAAAGGGGTACTTAGTACTTTGGTCAAAACATTAATAAAATAGATTTTTGAACCAAGTTTTTAAATTAAAACAATTTAATTTAAAAATAGAGAATAAATAAAATAAACAAGAGAAATAATTAAATAAAAAGAGAAGTTTTATTTGAAAGTATCGTAGACAAGTGAATGGAAGAATATAGCAGAATTACAAAGAGCAGAGCTTGACTGTAGGAAGTCAACGGATTCGAATTTGTAATGTAAAAGAAATAATTTAAATAAGTTATAAATAAAAAACTAGAAGTAAGAAAATAGTTTACAAGAAGAACATAAATATTAGACATCGTATAAACACAGATAACAAACAATGAAAAATACCGTGTGCGATGCACACGCTTTATTTGTTCAAACTTAAAGGATGTGTAAACTAATCACATTAGACTAATAATTTAATATCAGCTTTAAAAGACATTAATATCACCTATTTAGAGATATTCCCTTTTATCAATGATGTCCCATTCGGGAAATGGTTGCCGTACACAACCGTTGGTGATATACATTCGATACACTAAAGAGAAATAAGTGGTCGGTCATGTGTGGCCGGGTTACAAGAAGTTCTTGTTGAATCCAGTGTATTCCTCTCGAGAGGTACACTATCGGAAGGTGGTTCCATACACTGTCATAGTTGGAAATCCATTTATCGTAAGCGTTAACGGTTTTGTTTGTATACTATATAAGTAGAATGTGAGATGAAAGATTTCTACTGGATTCTAAATTATTGTGGAAACCCTAGACATATCATAACACCTGTTTAAATTATACAAATTTTTTTGATTCTCATAAGGGAAAAACCCGTTCCATATTTACGGTGTGGTCTTATGAGTAATGATTTTATTTCTGATCTTGTTTTAAAATCGTTTACTTAAACCAGTCCCCGACTGACCCAGAATTTATTTTTGTGTTTTACTTAAACTCTTGGGTATTCATAAAACTTGTTATGAATAGACAAGTGATCCAGGTCTTGACTTACTTTTAAAGTAGCTGGATGGGAAGGAACTGAAATGTTGGGTTATCTATATATATTTATCTACAAGTTGTTTTATCCATGATGTTATGTATACTTATTTGCAAGTTAGTATCACAAATGTTAAGTATGTATTGTGATGAAATGTATCCGTATGTATGAAGTACTCTAATGTACTTGACTTATGATATCAAATTCCGTTGTGAGATTCTGAGGTTTTCTGTAGTTTTATCTTATATCTATCTTTTATTCTTAAATAATAATACAACTATGGAGGTGTTCGAAAGTTGGGTCGTTACAAAGATATCCCACAGCAATGATTGAACCTATAAAAAACTGAATTAAAAGAGTCTGCACAAAAGTTACCTATAAATATATGAAAATATTTTAAACATACGAAGAAGAAAATGTGTACATTAGTTGCATCTCGAGTTGTGTTCATCCTAAAATCGGTTAAGCATGTGTATTATGCTTTAACAAACCGTAAAAGCATCATATGTACTGTTAACATACATTAACTTTGTATGTTTTGCTTTTAGTCTTAAATAATGTCGTGCAAGGGTATAGTACAGATCTTAAAAGGCACCTGTAACCATGATATGTGCATAATATTACTCTTCATATAAAGTTTATACATCATAAATTTTACTCTAAAATTGTAAGAGATCGGTCTTTAAATCCTTACATATCTTACAGCTATTTTCCAAATGGCATATTCTCATTTGTGATATCTTAACATGGCATGTTACAAATAATTCTACAACTCTTAGCCGCTAACATAATAGTCATTTTCAAAATAAAAAATAAAAAATAGGGAGAGCACTTTACTTTAATAGCATACTTTTATAAACAAAAGGAACAAAATAATGAACTTACATGACATAAGATAAGAGTAGGCTGTTTTTTTCCATCATAGGAAATGCAACAAATTTTATTAATATTTAATCATAGTATTTGCTTGTATAATAATACAAATAATTATTTTAACCACTTTTAATTATAATAAGAATTTCTTCCATCACTTTTTTGGTGAAACAAAGGAAAATGATCGTAATGTATCAAAAAGTGCAGCAATATCTGCAAATTTAGGCAAATCTAAACCTTATCACCGTTTGATTGCTTCAAAAATAAATGAACATAAAATTTAAGAAAATATACGCATTTGCATTTTACAATATAGTAGTTGCTCATTAGGAAGCACTAAATGAATAGGATTATATGAATTTCTGTATAGCTAAAAAGAAAAGCAAGAACAACATTGACAACATTTTCAAAGTTCAATGCCTCACATCTAAAGTTTATCTTTCAAACTTATAAGCTTCATAGAGATAATAGGCCTAATATGTAAAAGGAGTGGCTGATGTCTCATGCTTGTGAGATGTCAAGTGTTATTTTTATATACAGATGAAGCAATGTAACTTGATAACTTTGGATCACCATGGTGGGCAACTAATTGTAGGTTAAAAAGACTTCAAACTCTTAAAATTCTAAATTAAATCCAAGGTATAGAGACTGCAGGACTTAACAGCTATTAAACTGCCGTTAATTGAACATCTTAACTTTTCTTTATAAACGACAATTATTAAAATAATCTTAACGCTCAGTTGAAAATATTCTTTATAAACTATAATTATCCTGAGAAGTTGCATAAACCGTGTGAATGTAGACATTGTTAGAGAAGCTTAAACTATGAAGATCCAACAGGTAAAAGACAGAACTTGGTACATCATTTAAAAAAAATTGCGACCACTGAAAGGTATTGCAGTTGTGTTAACTACCCAGGTTCAATTTGTATTAGACCATTACAATTGTTTACTCCATGGTGAAGGTGAATAAGAAAAGATAAATTGGCCAAGGAAGTAGATACCGTACTTATCAAATGAAGTGAGTCAAGATTTACCAATGTAATATTATTATCATTTACTTAGCGACATTACACAATAGGGGTAATAGATTATTATTCCTATAAATAGTCTCACAGATACATACTTTTTACTCTATACCATCATGTTCCTATGTGCACCATTCTTGTCAAATATCATATCATATCAGACAATTAATAAACTCACTTGTTGAGTTGGTATTAGCGGCAAGAGAATCTAGATTGAGAATAGTCGAGGTTCCAGATTAGCCAATCTGAAAGCATATGTGTAGAGTATCTCCTGCATAGTTGATAAATTTCATGCTTAGTGAGCAATCTGACCTATCATTTAATTCGTACCACAAATTATTCATAAAGAATATGGTATTATTAGACATCCACCAGATTAGTGTTTATTTGCCCAATCGTTTCAGCTTGATATACACTAGAAGTAACACAAAACAAACATTCTAGTGTAATTATTCTTACCCCATATCTACATTTATGTAATGTGTATGGTGACATTCAAACCATTATTATCAAAGACATAGGTTGATGCTTAACTTATGGACATATTATAAAAATTATTAGGAATACCCCACCGGATCCATGTAAACAAATGTTATACTAACTGATATCACCGTAGTTAACTCCATACCATATACTATGATGCATGATCGAAGGGGAATGGGTTCATTTACATCAATATAATAATGAGTGGTATACCTTTTACTTATCTAACTTTATATTCATTCCTAATGTAAATGCGGGTGCAGGTTCAAACAGATGCAAGTCCAAATAGATGCGTATAACCACATTCCAGCCGCAATGCTTTGAATAAACTGTTTAAGGAATGCCTTCATCACTTACTTAGCAGTAATGTATATCAGGACAGTTAAATAATGTATGGAACTTTTAAACTGAAAATATGCCATTTGCCGCATTTTGTTGGCAAATAACAAATTAAATTATATATTGTTGTAAAGCCTCTTGTGATACTGGGTAAGACTTAAGAGTATAATTGTTTGGATTCTAGTTTATTTATAAAAACTTCCAAATAAATTAAAAATGTAATTTCACATAGAAAAAGTGACGAACAGTGAAAGTGAAAAGTGGAATTGAAATGATCGGAAATCCCCCTTACGGGAAATCGCGGATTGTACTGAGGACAAGACGAATCGGAACACAAACAGAAGAACATTTCATTGTTAATTACAACAATTCCATCAGAATACAAGAATATACAAAGTATGAATAAATATTATACATCAGAGAACTATCAGAGATTCAAATACATTACTACATCAGAAAAATAGTACAATACACAACTGAGAAAGATATACAGATACAAAGCTTTTCGGATACCATTCCATCTGTAAACCAGGTTCCTGTGAATATAAATCTACAAAACCAAAACTACTAGCTGCCCGTGTCGAAAATAAGGTCACTCAAAGTTTAGGTTAAAACAATAAACTCCATGTCAATCATGTGATTGGTGGGAGAACTAAAACATTTATTAAACTTTATTTTAATGTTAGGTAAATCAAGGGACCACGCCGTATAACACTGAACGGGTTTTCTCCCAAGAATACCAGTGCATAAAACAATAGTGCAATGCTAAAATAAAGAACAATGAAGTTATTATAAGACCAAGGTCCAATCACACAATGCAACACAAGCCGGAGGATAGGGTTTTACCTTATAATAGCCAAAGAATGCTTGATACGCTAAATTCCATCTTTTGTTATTACTAAAAGTGTATAGTGTCAAAACAATTTCAATCATAAGTATCAATCATAGATGGCAAGGGTACCACATATCATGTCGCCAATACTAGGCTTTACAATCAAAACCGCAAATGTCACGTATTGGAAGTTAGATTTCCATCTGTGAACCGAGGCAAAAGATAATCCTCACCGATTCGAGACTCTCTAGCCCGAGCCTCAGGATCAGAGCTTGAGTGACCCTTAGATCATTAGGGTTGGTCCACCGATGTGGATTAAAATGCCTGAACACTGCGTTTCCCCACCCTTTTGGGGCGTAAATGAGCCAAATGACTCCATCGGCTCCACACAGTCACCGATATATCCGAGTTGCCTCGCAATCCAACAACCACACAGGTGAAAATAATATATATGTTAGGGCTGGTAGGTCACTGACACCACCCTAGCTAGAAAGAAACGCATGCCATTCCTGAGGTCCTCTCCCGTTTCTAGTTCACAACCAGGGTGTGTGGCTCGCGAATTAACGCTACACAAAGCTATGCCACACGGGCCGTGCTTTGATCATCAACCACAAGACTCTGCTTTTCAACAAAAGCCTTAATCATTTGCCACTTAGGCTTGCCACACAGGCAATTCACTCCATGCGATTGATATCCATCAATATATAACCTCTAAGCTCGTACGTCTCAGATAAGGGTGTTAAGTAAGAGAATAAATTCTCCACCGCCAAATAGATATATATTTAATAGAAATCAATCACACAGAATAAAATCCAATGTCAGACACACAGTCCATTTACAAATTCGTTCTGGGTCTAAACGAAACCGGAGGCACCTGGTACCTCGCATATCCATCGATCTCCAAGTACATCTGGACGATCACCAACTGATTCCCTCCTCTTGGGTGTACAGCCCAATTAATATCATCAGTAATTATCCAAACGATGTGAAGACCTCCGGTCTTCGACCACCATCTTCATCCTCGACACATCGTCGAATCGGTTATTCAGAATGGGATAAACCCGGTCTTTTTGAATAACTCGCGTATATAATAAACAAGTGTTACACAAACACAACATACGCCTCATTCCAATTCAGAATATTCTTTTATTCAAATATTCTTATACTTTTGGGAAAGGTTCCCATTAATTTTATCAAAGAAATTTTTTTTAAATTTATTCTTTAATCTTCCTTTGAATATCAATTCAAACCAAATTATGGTTTATCCAAACTAGTCGAGATTAACGAACCTTACAGAAGTAATCATTTGTTTTAATTTCCCAATCCCAACCTATTCATCTCATGAAGTAAAACTGGTAATACTTCATATCTAACCCTACGCTGTTATCAGAAAATTCAATTACCATTTCACGTTCAAATCTAAATAAAGATTTAACTATCACCTGGAGCAAAACTGGTGATACTACATTCTCGATTATTTCAATATAATTACAGATTCATTAAAACTCCACTTGGTTTTACTATTCCCAATAATCACTATTAATGATTATTTAAATTGGGAAATCATATACCGTCTTTAACTGGGTTAAAGAACAAATGTCATTTAAAACATGGTTCACGATAAACCCAAAATTACATTTATTCCATTAGCCTTTAACCGTAAATTAGCAAGTGAATAATTCCCTAAATAACAACCCCGAAGGCCGAAACCAACATCAGATCGATACCCTGGAAACCATTCAACCTTACAAAAGGCCGAACTCCGTTGGGTCTAAGAACAGTGTTAATGAAGACACCATTCACGACAAACCCAAATCCCATTTGATATTAAATACAAGGCTCTGAATAGAAAATATATCGACTTATATTCAATATCAAATTCTACAACCAACAAATATCGTATTAGAAATAACGATATAAATATATCTTTCAGATTTTCATAACAATATCTGTATAATCACAAAATCCAACATCGAAATATTCCAAAGACAATTTCGATTCAAATACATTCCAATTCAATTATTGGAACTTCTGGTTACTTTTAAAACCCTTTCAAATCCGATTTATTTATTTCAAAAATAAATGGATTTTAATTCTAGTTCAAAACTAGTTCATTTCGATAAAAGTCTATTGTTATCTTTTCAAATATGGAGTTTTTCATCCCAATTCTTTCCAAATCATTTCTTATGATTTTACACAAATTATTACTATTTTTAATAATTTTATCAAGGCCTGTAAGTCGATTTCCATAAATGGCCATCAAACAGCACTTACATCGACCTTTTCCAAATTTGATTTGGACATAATTCTAAATCCAACAATTAGATTTCAAATCTCTAATATTCGTTAGAAATCACTTTTCGATACGAACCCAATGGTTCCAGTTTTAGGAGAATCCGACGGTCGGATCTCCCGTAATGTCCATTCGAAGTCAATGGTCGAAATTCGTGAACTACCACTGCGCGGCGCGTTCTATTCAGGCCATTGTATATAATATATATTATATATTATATATATTTCGTCGAGTTCCTTTCAAAACGTATATTATAAATCGTTTTAAATTCGTTTTCTAAACGATATCAACTTCCTAATTTCTAATCAAAATTTAATATTCCATATCATTAATCTCTAAATGATAATATTTTCAAAATGTTATATTTTGAAATCACTTCCTTTTCTATATTCATTATAAAAATGAATAAAATCGATATAAATATCGTTTGCGTCAAAATGGCGCATATCTAATCAACACGGCTTTATATATTTCAATAACTTCGTTATTCTATTCAACAAATGAATATTTTCTTCAACACATGAATATTCTCAACACATGAGTATCGTCAACACATGACTATTTTTGTTATTTGATATATTTCATAAAATTATGATTTCTACCGTTTAATTCTTAATCAAACTCCAACCGTAAATTAGTTGGAGAATGATTCCTTAAGTATTAACCCCGAAGGCCGAAACCAACATCAGATCAATACCCAGGAAACCACTCATCTTAACTAGTTTCCAATTAGTTTCTAATTTTATATACGATAAAGATGTGAATTTTATTGTTAAAATATTTCGTTCAACACATGATAAGTTTCAACACATGAATATTCTCAACACATGAGTATCGTCAACACATGACTATTTAATTTATTCAACACATGAATCTTTATTTTCCAAATTGGAATGAGGCCTAATCAGTTACCATATAATGTTAATCATATGGATTCCATACAACACATGTATATAATAGCAATGATAAATAATCAACCATCATCCACGCACCACACAACTGCATAAGCATTAAATATAAATAATTAACGCTTACACAGTCTATCGACCAATCAATCGACATACAACTAAATAATTTGGATTAGTGTACGCCAAATATCATCCCAACACCCGTGTGGAGTTTCAAATTAACAAACACTGAATATTATTTGTGCAGTTGGGCGATGTGTAAAATTTATCGTCCCAATCAATATCAGTCAAATCAGTGTACATAAACAAACCATATGATTTGTTTATAAATATTTATTGTATATACACGGTAAAAATTATATTTTTAACTATAAAATATTTATTCATTCCACATCAAACAATCAATTTTTCACAACTCATCAATCAAACAAACAAGTCATCCATGGTCTGTGGACGATGGGTGTCGGGTGCTACTAAGCACCGTCTGCATCCTAGTATATATTTCAACTAGAAAACAAATTAAAAGTGAGGAGTTCTCACCATGGGGTTCCAGTCCACCATTTTTTAATTCTGAACGGTTTGAATTTGTCCAAAATTTCAATGCGATATTTCCCGCTGTCCATAGTAAAAATCACATTTTTATTATCACTACATGTTACAACCCGAAAATCAGGGCCAGTTTAAAATTTTTATTTTGGCAATTTTAGCGAATTTTGAACATTTAAAATAGATTATTTTAAATAACAGAGACGAGAAATTTATTTTGAATATAATTCGAACGTATATATTTATACGCGTCGTCGTTAGAATATAAATATTTATATATAATTATAAATAGAATTGAAAATGGCGTGTTAGTTCGATAATTCGATTTCAAACTTCAATTGAATGTACCGGGTGCAAAACAATCTGGATTTTAGTGAAACCAAAAACAATGGGATCTATTTGGGAATATCTTTCCAACGAATCCGAAAAATCGAAATTTCATAGCGGGAATCAAAATATATGTCTAGTTGAAAATTCTCAATAGTCGCTATGGAATTCAGGCCCTTAAAAATAGACATTTTGCAAACGACCTCGGATTTCGACGAAACCACTTTTGTTGGGTCCGTGATGTCAAATTATTGCTAAATTTCATAATTTTTCGAATCAATATGTGAGCGTGGCAAAGGAAAACGCATTTGACCAGTTTCAGTTGATTTTAATCAACTGGAAAATGGACATTTTTCCAACTGTCTTAGAATTCGACGAAACTAGTTTTGTTAGGACCGTATCATCAATAGAAGCTAGAAAATATTTTTCTGGAATTTTTCGAGCTAGTATGTGACCCCAGTAAATTGAAATGCGCGTTCAAATTCAATACATAGAGTTATAGGTTGATTTTGATGAATACTGATCGAAACAATCGAATCAACTTACGATACATATCCCATTGTGTTCGGAATGGGGGTAATTAGCTATGGACGACAGGCGGTGGGCGTCGTTTTGGGGTCGAAAATAAAAGTTGCTTTTTGACTGGAAAATAAAATAATTAAAAATTAAAACCCTTTTCTCTCTCTCTCTCTCTCTTCCTTTAGCTTCTGGCCCCCCTTTTTCTCGATTCATTCATTACAGATAAAAAAAAGAAGGACGAAGCGGAGAGGAGCGCCCCCCTGATCGATGTCGCACCGCGCGCCTCCGGCCAACATCAACCGCGACCCCCCCCCCCAATCGACCATTACGCCGCCCTTGCGTCCTCTTCCTCAGCCTCGATCGGAAACATACCCCCCTCTCGCTGCTGCCTCACGACCAACCCCACCCCCCTCGAGCACCGCAACCGACACCCCTCCCCCCCCCCCCCCCCCCGATTTGAAGCAGCCCCCCCCCCCTTTTTGCTGGCCTACGACGTGAAGCCCCCTTCCCTGACGCCCTCTAACGAAGGAGCAACAGCCCCTTCCGATGTGAACTGTGAGTTTCGTTTTTTTCTCTATTCCTATTTATTTATTCACATTGATAATGAAGCTCAGATTTTAATCTAGTAAAAATTAGAAATTTAATTAGTTAAAGATTAAATTTTTATGATGTAAAAGGTGTGATTTTATTCTGTGAATGAAATATTTTTAGTTGAAAAATATGATTTTTACTTATGTAGAGTATTAAAAATATGGTTTTTATATTTTTAGTATAATAAAAATATGATTTTTATTTAATTAGAGAATAAAAATATAAATATACCTTGATTTAGAAAGATAAACATATTCCATTGTTTTGAAAAATTAGAAATATAAACCTTTTTTTTAAATAGAAAAGATTAGATTTTTAATAGAAAAGGCGAAATCTTTATATTTGAAAAAGGCGAAATCTTTATATGAGGAATAGCTTAGTAAAATTTGAATTTTTATCTATATAGTAGCGGTATGAAAATAGAATTTTTATCCATATAGCGTGATTATAAAAATAGGATTTTTATATGCATAGCAACAAAGTAAAAATTTGATTTTTCTATATTGAATAGTGAAATAAAAATTCGATTTTTCTATATTGAATAGCGAAGTAAAAATTCGATTTTTCTATATTGAATAGCGAAGTAAAAATTCGATTTTTCTATATTGAATAGCGAAGAGAAAATTAGATTTTTCTATACTGAATAGCGAAGTAAAAAATTCGATTTTTATATATTGAATAGCATAGTGAAAATTCGATTTTTATATATTGAATAGCGAAGTAAAAATTCGATTTTTACATATGTAGAGGATACGGGCAACGAAGGTGATAAAAAGGCGAGAACGATGAAGATTTCTATCAATGAAGAGTCGTGGTATTGGATAGCTATTGGTGAGAATTCCTCACACTTTAATTTCTTTTTCTAGTTATATATATATACTAGGATGCAGATGGTGTTTAGTAGCACCCGACACCCGTCATCCACAGACCATGGATGGCTTGTTTGTTAAATTGTTTGGTTGTGTAGTTGGTTAGTTTATTTGGTTTGAATTGAATTGTTTGGTGAAATGGAATGGATTTGATTGATGTGTGAATGGCGTGGGCCTTCACTAGACTGGGGATAAGGCTAGGCCTTGTCCCGTTTCTAGTATCGTGCCGTTATGCCGCCGAAATTTCCTAAAATATGTTAGAAAAATAAAAATATCATTTTTATTCTGTAAATGAACTGAATAAAAATTCATGTGTTAAAATAAAATATTTATCGTTAAAAATATAATTTTTAACGTGAAAGTGAATTAATAAATATTTATAAACAAATCGGCCGATTTGTTTATATACACTGATTTGACTGATATTGATTGGGTCGATAAATTTTACACATCGCCCAACTGCACAAATAAAATCTGTGTTTGATTGTTCGAAACCCCACACGGGTATTGGGATAAAATACGACATACACTAATCCCAATAATTAGTTGTTTGTCGATCGATTGATTGACAGCTGTTATAAGCGTTAGATATCTATATTTGATGCTTATACAGTGTAGCGCACTTTGGATGATGGTTGATTATTTATCGTTGCTATTATATACCTGTGTTGTATGAAAATCCATATAATTAGCTTTATATGGTAATTGATTGGGCCTCATTCCAATTTAGAAGATAAAAAATATTATAAAATACAGGTTCATGTGTTGACTGTACTCATCTGTTGAGATTAGTCTTGTGTTGAACGAAATATTTTAAAAATAAAATTTATATCTTTATCACTATAAAAGAAAGGTTCATGTGTTGACTGTACTCATCCATTGAGATTAGTCATGTGTTGAACGAAATATTTTAACAATAAAATTTATATCTTTATCACTATAAAATAAAGGTTCATGTGTTGACTGTACTCATCCGTTGAGATTAGTCATGTGTTGAATGAAATATTTTAATAAAAATAGTCACACGTGGACAGTACTCATTCGTTGAGATTAGTCGTGTGTTGACAAAAATAAATATTCATTTGTTGAATAGAATAAAGGAATTATTGAAATATATAAAGCCATGTTTTAGAGATGCGCTATTTCGACGCGAGCGATATTTATATCGAGTATATTCGAATTCGAAATGAATTGAATATAAAACGATTTCGAAATGAATTGAATATAAAACGATTTCGAAATGAATTGAATATAAAACGATTTCGAAATGAATTGAATATAAAACGATTTCGAAATGAATTGAATATAAAACGATTTCGAAATGAATTGAATATAAAACGATTTCGAAATGAATTGAATATAAAACGAATTCGAAATGAATTGAATATAAAACGATTTCGAAATGAATTGAATATAAAACGATTTCGAATTGAATTGAATAGAAAACCAATTTGAATTCGAATTGAATAGTGTAACACCCCACACCCTCTAAGGTCACTCACAAAGGGAATGCCTTAACTTCGGTGGAGTATTTTAAGCGAATATAGAACAGAAAAATTACAACAAGACAGATGTAAATAATACTTGAAAATCTAAAACATCATTTCATTGCAGCAGAAGGTAAACATGTTTAGTTACAACACCATAAAAGAGTCAAGTACTAAATATCCATCCTGATAAAAACATAAGTACATAATCCCACTACATAACTAATAGCCATAATAGAAAAGATAAGCTGGGCTTTACATCACGGTCCAAGCTCCAAAAGATAGATAAGCGATCTGATCAAAGCCCACTAGTACTAGGCCCAACCTGAGGACCTGAGGGGGAAAAAGATAAAAACAACGGGGTCAGACATAAGTCTGAGTGAGCCCTATAACTTTAACAATACAATCATTAAAGTAATTAGGGTATGATATAAACTTGGTACGGTGATGACTGGGGATAAATGACTACACTAAGCAGCCAACTGACATAGGATGAACTAAGATATCGGTAAAGACGCATCTACCCACCCAAGGGTAATTACTAACTGCACCACACCAGTCATTCCTATTTAAAGGTTGATCCGACCCAAGGACTTAGAAAATTTACCCAGTAGTTTCGTGTACTCCTAGCTGACTACATAGGTGTCGTCTGCCCTTATCTCCACTAGGTGTACCCACTACTCCCCAAGCGATCGGCTCCCTACCATAGATACCCGTGCTGGCCCCACAGTGGGGTGTATCACTCCCCAAAGTGGCAACCCAATACAACCAACGGTGCACGGCTTATACCTACACGATGCAACAACATCTTACCTACCAGCCCGGGTCCACACACGCTTATGAAACCCGTTGGACTTGCGTTGCCACCGCTAAC
The DNA here is from genome assembly GCA_030737875.1 of Allium sativum. Lineage (NCBI taxonomy): Eukaryota > Viridiplantae > Streptophyta > Magnoliopsida > Asparagales > Amaryllidaceae > Allium > Allium sativum. The sequence goes on from CM060918.1 coordinate 849,031,767, forward strand.
CCGTTTTGGCCTCTTATATTCAAGCCCAGTACGCGTGTCCCGTCCTCGACATGGGTCGAGCCCAATAAGATACATATGGGTTACTGGTTGAAATGGGCCCCCACAAGCTACCCACCTAAGCTTGCCCCTTTTTCTAGTGCATCCCACTTAACCCTTTAATCATGTTCAATTACATGTTTCCACTTGGTTAAGTATTCTAATCGTATTTTCTATTGCCACCCAAGGCAACCCACTAGATTTCCACATGCCACCCAAGGCACTTACTTGATTTCCACATGCCACCCAAGGCACCCACTTAACCCCTCATGCCCCACTACATGCTTATCTGGTTAAGTGTTTCTTAATTGATTAAGACCGTAACCTTTGCAAAGACCTCTCACATTAGACTATCTTTTATGGCAGCTGGATTTGCCGGTCGGGTCCGGGCAGCCTTACGCCATAACCGAGTCTAACCTCGTGTCTTTACACTTGTCACGTATTTAGTTTGTGCCTAAGACCTCTCACATTGGGCCAATCATTTGTAGCCGTTGGATTTGCCGGTCGGTTCCGGGCAGTCTTATGCTACAAAAGGGTCCAACCTCATGTCTTAGTCGATTAATTACACCTAATTAATCACCCCATATTTCGAATTAATTTTCCCTAATTAATTCCAATTTAATGATGTACATAATTGACTCAATTATGTTCATCCACTTATGGTATGAAACATCATACCAATTTCATCACAATTTTGTTAACATGAATATTAACCCCATTGTTCCCCACGTAATTCGCTAACATGACATACTTAAAAGGGAAGATTCATCACAAATACAATGGGTTCAACTTGCATAACATTAGCATCAACATGGGTTTTAAAGGTGTCAACATGCATATAGCATCAAACCCAACTAGCATAAATAATCAACCCAAACTTGCATGAATCACATATGTCATAAAGAGGTTAACTTGCATAAGTTACTTATGTCATACAAAGGGGTAAACTTGCATATGTATGTATGACATACAAAGGGGTTAACTTGCATATGTATGCATATCATACAAAGGTGTAAACTTGCACATGTTACTTGCATATAATCAAACACAAAACTTGCATAACATGTCATATATGAACTTGCATGTAATCAAACACCAAACTTGCATAACATATCATATATGAACTTGCATATACTCAAACACCAAACATGCATAACATGGTGTCATAATGGATCAATGTTTATCATAGCGATTTGCATAACTAGCATCATGAACACATAGCCTAAAACTTGCATAACTTGCATAACATCATGATCATATAGCATACAACTTGCATAACTTGCATAACATCATGAACATATAGCATATGACTTGCATAACTCGCATAACATCATGAACACATAGCATATGACTTGCATAACTTGCATAACATCATGAACACATAGCATATCACTTGCATAACTTGCATAACAACATGAACACATAGCATATGATAACATAACTTGCATTGATCCACATTCATAGCCATAACCTCGTTATATCCTATCATAATCATTTCAACAATTGGTCATTAAGGCTATAGTACTCACAACTTGTTGATTAGCACCCCTATGAAGAAGAATAAGTTGCTAGAGTTGATTAGAAGTTGATTTGAGAAGCTATCTTCCTCTTTAATTTGTTGGTTGCTCCTTCTAGTTGCATTTTGACGGCATAACGACGTTGTCTCCAATTTTAGTATGAATTAGGGTAGTCCTAGGGTGTATTTATAGATTAGTTAAGTGTTTTAGGCCATTAGATTAACCCTAAATCAGATTAGAGCCGTCAGATCTCGTCACTAGCCACCAAGCACAGCCCAAAAGCCAAAATGGTGCACCCAGATCACACAGACCGACAGGGGGGGTCGACCCTTGGGTCGACCCCTGGGTCGACCCCTGGGGGGGGTGGGGAGTTGACACCCATGTCGACCCTAGGGTCGACACCTTCTATCTGGCGGGAATTTTCCCACCTCTTCTAAAATGTGAAGTTTGAATATTTTAAAACTGTTTTGAATTTTCTGAAAAATTCTTCGGGCCTTAACTGTGTCATACGGACTCCGATTTTCGAAAACTCGGACTCTATTCCGCGTATTTTTCCGACACGAACGCAATGGCATTGCCCGTTTCCCCTGATTTAGATTTTAAAATTTAATTCTGCCCTGTTTTATATTATAGCAAGTTATTCAACATACGGGGTGTTACAAATAGAAAACGAATTGAATTCAAATTGAATAGAAAACGAATTGAATTTAAATTGAATAGAAAACGAAATGAATTTGAGTCGAATTAAAATCAATTTGAATTGAAATCAAATAGAAATGAAAGTAAAAAGGATTTATAATAGGAAATTCAATTTTGATTTGAATTTGAAATATAGGTTGAAATTGTTTTTGAAACGAATTCAAAACTATTTATAAAATTCGTTTTTAAGTAGTAATCGATGAAATATATATTATATATATTATATATATATATAATATAATGGCCTGAATAGAACGCGCCACGCCGCGGCATTTCGCGAATTTCGACCATTAACTTCAAACGGACATTACGGGAGATCCGACCGTCGGATTCTCCTAAAACTAGAACCGTTGGGTTCGTTTCGAAAAGAGCTTTCTAACGAATATTAGAAATTTGAAATCTAATGGTTGGATTTGGAGATACGTCCAAATCAAATTTGGAAAAGGTCGTTGTAAGTGCAGTTCGATGGCCATTGATGGAAATCGACTATACGGGCCTTGATAAAATTATTAAAAATAGTAATAATTTGTGTTAAATCATAAGAAATGATTTGTGAAAAATTGGGATGAAAAACTCCATGTTTGAAAAGATAAAAATAGTTTTTTATCGAAATGAACTAGTTTTGAGCTAAAATTAAAACCCAACTATTAATAAATAAATAAATTGGATTTGAAATGGGTTTTAAATGGAATTGATTTATGGGTTTATCATGAACAGTGTTTTAAATAACACTTGTTCTTTAACCCGATAATAAATGGAAATGTAATTTGGGTTTGTCGTGAACTGTGTTTTAAATGACACTAGTTCTTTAACCCAGTAAAAGGAGTTTTAATGAATCTGCAATTAGATTGAAATGTGGATTGATAATCTAAATTATCAAATTTGGAAAATAATCGAGAATGGAGTATCACCAGTTTTGCTCCAAAGCGATAGTTAAATCTTTAATTAGATTTCAACGTGAAATGGTAATTAACTTTACCGATAACACCGTGGTGTTAGATATGGAGTATTACCAGTTTTGCTTCATGGGATGAATGGGTTGGGATTGGGAAATAAAATAAATAATTACTTCGGTGTGGTTCGCTAATCTCGACTAGTTTGGAAAACCATAATTTGGTTTGAAATGATATCCAAAGGAAGATTAAAGGATAAATTTTAAAGAATTTATCTTGGATAAAATTAATGGGAACCTTTCCCTAATAATAGGAAATTTAGAAACTAGCTGTAGGTTAGTTAAGAAGAATGGTTTCCTGGGTATTGGTCTGATGTTGGTTTCGACCTTCGGGGTTAATATTTGGGGAATTGCTCTCTTACTGATTTATGGTTAGTGGCTAATGAATTGGAATGAGGCGTATGTTGTGTTTGTGTAACATTTGTTTTTAATATACGCGGGTTGTTCGGAAAGGCCGGGTTCATACCCATTCTAAATAACCGATTCGACGATAAGTCGAAGATGAAGACGGTGGTCACAGACCGGAAGTCTTCACATCGTTTGGATAATAACTGATGATCCTGATTGGGATGTATACCCAAGAGGATGGAAATAGTTGGTGGTCGTCCAGACGTACTTGGAGATCGATGGATATGCGAGGAAAGTGCCTCCGGTTTCGTTCAGACCCAGAACGAACTTGTAAATGGATTGTGTGTCTAACATTGGATTTTATTCTATGTTGATTGATTTCTGTTAAATATATATTTGTTTGGCGGCGGATAATTTATTCTTTGCTTAACACCCTTCTCTGAGACGTACGAGCTTAGAGGTTATATATCGATAGATATCAATCGCATGGCATGAATTGCCTGTGTGGCATGCTGAGTTGCATGGATCAAGGCTTCTGTTGAAAGGAAAAGTCATGTGGTTGATGATCAAAGCATGGCCTTTGTGGCGTAGCTTTGTGTATAGCGTGAATTCGCGAGCCTCACACCTCGGTATGAGTTAAAAACGGGATACAGATCGCTGGGAGAACACGACGTTTCTTTCTAGCTTTGGTGGTGTCAGTGAATTACCAGCCTTGACATTTATATACTTTTCACCTTTGTGGTTGTTGGAATGATGCGCCTCGATTATAGGTCTGTAAGGACCGAGAAACGTGTGTTCAGGCATAATTAATCCTCAAACGTAAGAGAGGACCGGCCCAGCCGAATCCGGGGTTGCCCAGAGTGTGCAGTCCCGAGGCATTTGCTAGAGTGTCTCGAAGCGGAGAGGAGCTTGCCCCTTGCCTCGACTCATGACGGAAATCCAATTTCCAATACGAGATATTTCGGCTTTATTTGTAGAGCCTAGTATGGCGACATAGTAGCATGGGATGTTATGCCGTCTATGATTTATATTTATGATTGAAAATGTTTTGGCACTATACACTTATTATAGTATCAAATGATTTGTTTTAAACGTACCAAGCATGTTTGGCTATTATAAGGGAAAACCCTATCCTCCGGCTTGCGTTGCATTGTGTGATGGGACCTGGGTCTTATAATAGCTTCATTTTTCGAAAAAGCATTGCGTTGTTTATTCTATGCACTGGTATTCTTGGGAGGAAACCCGTTCCGCGTTATATGGCGTGGTCCCTTGATTTACTCTCTTTTAATGTAAAGTTTTAAATTACCGTTTTAGTTGTCACACCAGTCACATGACTAACCTGGAGTTTATTGTTTTGACCTAAACTCTGGGTGCCCCTATTTTCGACACGGGCAGCTAGTAGTTTTGGTTTTGCATATTTATATTCACAGGATCCTGACTTACAGCTGGAATGATATCCGGAAAGCACTGTATCCGTATATCTCCTTCATTTGTGCTTTGTATTATTTTCCACTGCTATGTAATTTATTGTAATATCTGATATTTATCGAATGTAATTTATTTATTTATACTCTGTATATTCTTTTGTTCTGATGAAATTGTTGTAATAACAATGAAATTTTCTTCCGTCTGCGTTCTGATTTGTCTTATTCTCAAACGATCTGGGGTTTCGAACGGTCTAGATCGGTTTAACGACTGATTCGGATCGAGCGAAATTCCAGGCCGTCACATTTGGTATCAGAGCTTTGGTTTACAGAGCTCGAGAACAAGATGCATTAGAACCATACGAAAGAATTCATCAGATATTGGATTAGTAATATCCAATTAGAATGTCTCATTAGAGATAGGATCAGTAGTATCCTAGAACGAGTGTGAAGAGTATATTTTTCAAATGAAAACAAATTTTGTTTTGAAATTTAAATCGCTTTATACGTATTTGAATATTTATTTACTTTGAATTTGGACAATTTAGTATATAAAGGTTTTGCATATACGCGTCATGAACGTATATTCGAAGTTTTAATAAACTAGATAGATATAGAATCACGTTCTAGCCGCCCGAAGATGGTACTGATAATTGTCATGACATCATCAGTATTTATATTCGAGTGACGAAGGTGTGATATCTATATATTTCCATTAGACTGGTGTGAGAACCAAAACTAATATAGCTAGAATATTTTGTTGTGAATTGGCATCAAAAACTTGATTTTCTGTATATATATCAAAATTATCAATTTGAAATGTTAATCCACTAATTGATTGATGTTTGTGTTGATTGTTTATTTGTTTGCTAATTTTTAGCCATTTAGCCTAATGGAACCAAATATTGAGATTTGGTCGCATTTGCTTGCATATACATATACTTACATTGAACAGGTCATAGCAAGGAGGCTAGAGCAGAGAATAAAATTTGTTTGCCCGACAAATAGGTACATGTTTACTATAATTTACTGTTTCGTTTGGGTGATGATGATTTTATGAGCCTATTGGCTAGCCGCTTGGCTTTTTCTTTTTCTTTTTGAGATCAGAAGGCCTATATGGCAATTTCGGGATTTTCCCGTGGCTCCCGGTGCAGGGGAGGTTATGGCGAAATTTTTCGAAAATTCAGAGTGTTAGCCAAATTTTTGAAAATTTGAAAATTCTCAGAAACTGAAAAGTTGGAGAATGGAAGCCAGATCGAACGTAGAGTTGATTGATCAAACCACTCTCGACTTTGTTCCTTTTCGGGGATGAAAATTTTTAAGTGGGGGCGATTGTAACAACCCGAAAATCTGGGCCAGTTTAAAATTTTTATTTTGGCAATTTTAGCGAATTTTGAACATTTAAAATAGATTATTTTAAATAACATAGACGAGAAATTTATTTTGTATATAATTCGAACGTATATATTTATACCCGTCGTCGCTAGAATATAAATATTTATATATCATTATAAATAGAATTGAAAATGGCGCGGTAGTTCGATAATTCGATTTCAAACTTCAATTGAATGTACCGGGTGCAAAACAATCCGGATTTTAGTGAAACCAAAAACAATGGGATCTATTTGGGAATATCTTTCCAACGAATCCGAAAAATCGAAATTTCATAGCGGGAATCAAAAGATATGTCCAGTTGAAAATTCTGAATAGTCGCTTTGGAATTCAGGCCCTTAAAAATAGACATTTTGCAATCGACCTCGGATTTCGACGAAACCACTTTTGTTGGGTCCGTGATGTCAAATTATTGCTAGATTCCAAATTTCATAATTTTTCAAATCAATATGTGAGCGTGGCAAAGGAAAACGCGTTTGACCAGTTTCAGTTGATTTTAATCGACTGGAAAATGGCCATTTTTCCAACGGTTTCAGAATTCGATGAAACTAGTTTTGTTAGGACCGTATCATCAATATGAAGCTAGAAAATATTTTTCTGGAATTTTTCGAGTTAGTATGTGACCCCAGTAAATTGAAATGCGCGTTCAAATTCAATATATAGAGTTATACTTTGATTTTGACGAAAACTGATCGAAACAATCGAATCAGCTTACGATACATATCCCATTGTGTTCGGAATGGGGGTAATTAGGTATGGACGACAGGCGGTGGGCCTCATTTTGAGGTTGAAAATAAAAGTTGCTTTTTGACTAGAAAATAAAATAATTAAAAATTAAAACCCTTTTCTCTCTCCCTCTTCCTTTAGCTTCTGGCCCCCCTTTTTCTCGATTCATTCATTACAGATAAAAAAAGAAGAAGAAGAAGAAGAAGGACGAAGCGGAGAGGAGAGCAGCCCCCCCCCCCGATCGATGCCGCACCACGCGCCTCCGGCCAACATCAACCGCGACCGCCCCCCCAATCGACCATCGCGTCGCCCTTGCGTCCTCTTCCTCAGCCTCGATCGGAAACACCCCCCCTCTTGCTGCTGCCTCGCGATCGAACCCCCCCTTCGAGCACCGCAACCGACAACCCCCCCCCCCCCCGCCCCCGCCGATTTGAAGCAGCCCCCCCTTTATGCTGGCCTGCGACGTGAAGCCCCCTCCCCTGACGCCCTCTGACGAAGGAGCATAGCCCCTTCCGATGTGAACTGTGAGTTTCATTTTTTTTCTCTATTCCTATTTATTTATTCACATTGATTATAAAGCACAAATTTTAATCTAGTAAAAATTAGAAATTTAATTAGTTAAAGATTAAATTTTTACGATGTAAAAGGTGTGATTTTATTCTGTGAATGAAATATTTTTAGTTGAAAAATATGATTTTTAATTATGTGGAGTATTAGAAATATGGTTTTTATATTTTTAGTATAATAAAAATATGATTTTTATTTAATTAGAGAATAAAAATATAAATATACCTTGATTTAGAAAGATAAACATATTCCATTGTTTTGAAAAATTAGAAATATAAACCTTTTTTTAAATAGAAAAGATTAAATTTTTAATAGAAAAGGCGAAATCTTTATATTTGAAAAAGGCGAAATCTTTATATGAGGAATAGCTTAGTAAAAATAGAATTTTTATCTATATAGTAGCGGTGTGAAAATAGAATTTTTATCCATATAGCGTGATTATAAAAATAGGATTTTTATATGCATAGCAATAAAGTAAAAATTCGATTCTTCTATATTGAATAGCGAAATAAAAATTTGATTTTTCTATATTGAATAGCGAAGTAAAAATTCGATTTTTCTATATTGAATAGCGAAGTAAAAATTCGATTTTTCTATATTGAATAGCGAAGAAAAAATTAGATTTTTCTGTATTTAATAGCAAAGTAAAAAATTCGATTTTTATATATTGAATAGCATAGTGAAAATTCGATTTTTATATATTGAATAACGAAGTAAAAATTCAATTTTTACATATGTAGAGGATACGGGCGACGAAGGTGATAACAAGGCGAGAAAGATGAAGATTTCTATCAATGAAGAGTCGTGGTATTGGATAGCTATTGGTGAGAATTCCTCACTCTTTAATTTCTTTTTCTAGTTATATATATATATATATATATACTAGGATGCAGACGGTGTTTAGTAGCACCCGACACCCGTCATCCACAGACCATGGATGGCTTGTTTGTTAAATTGTTTGGTTGTGTAGTTGGTTAGTTTATTTGGTTTGAATTTAATTGTTTGGTGAAATGGAATGGATTTGATTGAAGTGTGAATGGCGTGGGCCTTCACTAGACAGGGGATAAGGCTAGGCCTTGTCCCGTTTCTAGTATCGGGTCGTTATGCCGCCGAAATTTCCTAAAATATGTTAGAAAAATAAAAATATCATTTTTATTCTGTAAATGAACTGAATAAAAATTCATGTGTTAAAATAAAATATTTATCGTTAAAAATATAATTTTTAACGTGAAAGTGAATAAATAAATATTTATAAACAAATCGGCAGATTTGTTTATATACACTGATTTGACTGATATTGATTGGGTAGATAAATTTTACACATCGCCCAACTGCACAAATAAAATCTGTGTTTGATTGTTTGAAACCCTACACGGGTTTTGGGATAAAATACGACATACACTAATCCCAATAATTAGTTGTTTGTCGATCGATTGATTGACAGGCTGTTATAAGCGTTAGATATCTATATTTGATGCTTATACAGTGTAGCGCACTTTGGATGATGGTTGATTATTTATCGTTGCTATCATATACCTGTGTTGTATGAAAATCCATATAATTAGCTTTATATGGTAATTGATTGGGCCTCATTCCAATTTAGAAGATAAAGAATATTATAAAATACAGGTTCTGTGTTGACTGTACTCATCCGCTGAGATTAGTCACGTGTTGAACGAAATATTTTAACAATAAAATTTATATCTTTATCACTATAAAATAAAGGTTCATGTGTTGACTGTACTCATCCGTTGAGATTACTCATGTGTTGAACGAAATATTTTAACAATAAAATTTATATCTTTATCACTATAAAATAAAGGTTCATGTGTTGACTGTACTCATCCGTTGAGATTAGTCATGTGTTGAACGAAATAATTTAATAAAAATAGTCACACGTGGACAGTACTCATTCGTTCAGATTAGTCGTGTGTTGACAAAAATAAATATTCATTTGTTGAATAGAATAAAGGAATTATTGAAATATATAAAGCCGTGTTGATTAGAGATGCGCTATTTCGACGCGAGCGATATTTATATCGAGTATATTCGAATTCGAAATGAATTGAATATATAACAATTTCGAAATGAATTGAATATAAAACGATTTCGAAATGAATTGAATATAAAACGATTTCGAAATGAATTGAATATAAAACGATTTCGAAATGAACTGAATATAAAACGATTTCGAAATGAATTGAATATAAAACGATTTCGAAATGAATTGAATATAAAACGATTTCGAAATGAATTGAATATAAAACGATTTCGAAATGAATTGAATATAAAACGATTTCGAAATGAATTGAATATAAAACGATTTCGAATTGAATTGAATAGAAAACCAATTTGAATTCGAAATGAATAGAAAACGAATTGAATTCAATTTGAATATAAAATGAATTGAATTTAAATTGAATAGAAAATGAAATGAATTCGAATCGAATTAAAATCGATTTGAATTGAAATCAAATAGAAATGAAAGTAAAAAGGATTTATAATAGGAAATTCAATTTTGATTTGAATTTGAAATATAGGTCGAAGTTGTTTTTGAAACGAATTCAAAACTATTTATAAAATTCGTTTTTAAGTAGTAATCGATGAAATATATATTATATATATATTATATATATAATATAATGGCCTGAATAGAACGCGCCGCGCCACGGCAGTTCGCGAATTTCGACCATTAACTTCAAACGGACATTACAGGAGATCCGACCGTCGGATTCTCCTAAAACCAGAACCATTGGGTTCGTTTCGAAAAGAGAGTTCTAACGAATATTAGAAATTTGAAATCTAACAGTTGGATTTGGAGATACGTCCGAATCAAATTTGGAAAAGGTCGCTGTAAGTGCAGTTCGATGGCCATTGATGGAAATCGACTATACGAGCCTTCATAAAATTATTAAAAATAGTAATAATTTGTGTAAAATCATAAGAAATGATTTGGGAAAAATTGGGATGAAAAACTCCATGTTTGAAAAGATAAAAATAGATTTTTATCGAAATGAACTAGTTTTAAGCTAAAATTAAAACCCAACTATTAATAAATAAATAAATTGGATTTGAAATGGGTTTTAAATGGAATTGATTTGTGGGTTTATCGTGAACAATGTTTTAAATAACACTTGTTCTTTAACCCGATAATAAATGGAAATGTAATTTGGGTTTGTCGTGAACTGTGTTTTAAATGACACTAGTTCTTTAACCCAGTAAAAGGAGTTTTAATGAATCTGCAATTAGATTGAAATGTGGATTGATAATCTAAATTATCAAATTTGGAAAATAAGCGAGAATGGAGTATCACCAGTTTTGCTCCAAAGCGATAGTTAAATTTTTAATTAGATTTGAACGTGAAATGGTAATTAACTTTACCGATAACACCGTGGTGTTAGATATGGAGTATTACCAGTTTTGCTTCATGGGATGAATAGGTTGGGATTGGGAAATAAAATAAATAATTACTTCGGTGTGGTTCGCTAATCTCGACTAGTTTGGAAAACCATAATTTGTTTTGAAATGATATCCAAAGGAAGATTAAAGGATAAATTTTAAAGAATTTATCTTGGATAAAATTAATGGGAACCTTCCCCAAATAATAGGAAATTTAGAAACTAGCTGTAGGTTAGTTAAGAAGAATGGTTTCCTGGGTATTGATCTGATGTTGGTTTCGGCCTTCGGGGTTAATATTTAGGGAATTGCTCTCTTACTGATTTACGGTTAGTGACTAATGAATTGGAATGAGGCATATGTTGTGTTTGTGTAACATTTGTTTTTAATATACGCGGGTTGTTCAGAAAGGCCGGGTTTATACCCATTCTAATAACCGATTCGACGATAAGTCGAAGATGAAGACGGTGGTCGCAGAACGGAAGTCTTCACATCGTTTGGATAATTACTGATGATCCTGATTGGGATGTACACCCAAGAGGATGGAAATAGTTGGTGGTCGTCCAGACGTACTTGGAGATCGATGGATATGCGAGGAAAGTGCCTCCGGTTTCGTTCAGACCCAGAACGAACTTATAAATGGATTGTGTGTCTGACATTGGATTTTATTCTGTGTTGATTGATTTCTATTAAATATATATCTGTTTGGCGGTGGAGAATTTATTCTTTTGCTTAACTCCCTTCTCTGAGACGTACGAGCTTAGAGGTTATATATCGATAGGCTTGTGGTTGATGATCAAAGCACGGCCTTTATGGCGTAGCTTTGTGTATAGCGTGAATTCGCGAGCCTCACACCTCGGTATGAGTTAAAAACGGGATACGGACCGCTGGGAGAACATGACGTTTCTTTCTAGCTTTGGTGGTGTTAGTGACTTACCAGCCCTGACATTTATATACTTTTCACCTTTGTGGTTGTTGGAATGAGGCGCCTCGATTATAGGTCTGTAAGGACCGAGAAACGTGTGTTCAGGCATAATTAATCCTCAAACGTAAGAGAGGACTGGCCCAGCCGAATCCGGGGTTGCCCAGAGTGTGTAGTCCCGAGGCATTTGCTAGAGTGTCTCGAAGCGGAGAGGAGCTTGCCCCTTGCCTCGACTCATGACGGAAATCCAATTTCCAATACGAGATATTTCGGCTTTATTTGTAGAGCCTAGTATGGCGACATAGTAGCATAAGATGCTATGCTGTCTATGATTTATATTTTTGATTGAAAATGTTTTGGCACTATACACTTATTATAGTATCAAATGATTTTTTTTAAACGTACCAAGCATGTTTGGCTATTATAAGGGAAAGCCCTATCCTCCGGCTTGCGTTGCATTGTGTGATGGGACCTATTTTCGAAAAAGCATTGCGTTGTTTATTCTACGCACTGATATTCTTGGGAGGAAACCCGTTCCGTGTTATACGGCGTGGTCCCTTGAATTACTCTCTTTTAAAGTAAAGTTTTAAATAACTATTTTAGTTCTCACACCAGTCACATGACTGACCTGGAGTTTATTGTTTTAACCTAAACTCTGGGTGCCCCTATTTTCGACACGGGCAGCTAGTAGTTTTGGTTTTGCAGATTTATATTCACAGGATCCTTATTTACAGCTGGAATGATATCCGGAAAGCTCTGTATCCGTATATCACCTTCAGTTGTGCTTTGTATTATTTTCCGCTGCTATGTAATTTATTGTAATCTCTGATATTTATCGAATGTAATTTATTCATTTATACTCTGTATATTCTTGTGTTCTGATGAAATTGTTGTAATAACAATGAAATGTTCTTCCTTTGCGTTCTGATTTGTCTTGTTCTCAAACGATCAGGGGTTTCGAACGGTCTAGATCGGTTTAACGACTGATTCGGAATGAGCGAAATTCCAGGCCGTCACACTACATGTACATAAAAATCCTATTTTTATTTCCACTTCATATATATAAAAATCGAATTTTTATTGCTACTTCATAGATATAAAAATCGAATTTTTATTCTCATACATATATAAAAATCACATATTTTTACCCTGGTTCTTTCTATATAGAAATTATATTTTTATTTCGCTACAACATATATAAAAATCCCGTCTTTCTATATATAAAAATATCGACTTTCCTATATAAAAATATCGAACTTTCCTATACAAAAATACCATCTTTACTAGGATAAAAATATAATCTTTACTATGATAAAAATATAACCTTTACTATGATAAAATTATAACCTTTACTATAAGCTAAAAATCATATTTTTACTTCGCTATTACATATAAAAATCATATTTTTATATTCTTTATCTTATAAAAATCTTATTTGTAATTCGCTATAAGCACAAAAATCATATTTTTAATCCCTATATAATTTAAAAATCAAATCTTTCTCAATATCAAAATCCCATCTTTCAGGTTATAAAAATTCTGTCTTTATACTATCATTATATGTAAATAAACTGATTTTATTTAATCTACAAGAATTTATTTAAACTAAATAAATAAACCTTTCATGGATTAAAAATCGTATTTTTTACTGTTCTAAAAATATAATCTTTCACGGATGAAAAATCTTAACTTTTCTCTTGCTAATTACATATACAAAAATAAAAACTCTTCATTTTTAATTACACGAATAAATTGAAATAAAAACTCACAAGAGGGAAATGGGGAGGAAGGGCGGCGCCTAGAGCTTGGCGGAGGGTCAGAGGTGGCTGCTGGTGCTCTGGCGACGCGGCGGGGTGGCATAGAGCTAGCGGCGGCGGAATGGTGGGCCAAGGCGGTTTAGGGTTCATGGGGGCTGCGTTCGATTTGAGGAAGGGGGGCTCGTGATACGGGAGGAGGAGAGGGAACGGTGGAGGAGGAGAGAGGGAGGGTGCGGTGCCGGAGCACGGTAGTGGTGGGCGGCGGTTCCCCCCCCCCGGTCGATCTCCCTTTCTCTTTTTTTTGATTGAAAAGGTAAGGGGGCCTGAGAGAGTATAGAGAGAGAGGTATTTTTTTATATTATTTAATTTAATTTCAAAAAGTACCTTTTTGTTTTGAACTCGAAATCAAACCCACCGACTGTTGTCCCTAACTAATTACCCCCATTCCGAACACAATGGGATATATATCCTAAGCTGATTCGATCGTTTCGACCAGTTTTCGTCAAAATCAAAATATAAACCTATATATTGAATTCGAACGTGCATTTCAATTTACGGGGACCACATACGAACTCTAAAAATTTCCAAAAAATATTTTTTAGCTTCATATTGACGATACGGTTATAACAAATCTAATTTTGTCAAATTCGGAGACCGTTAGAATAATGGCCATTTTCAAGTCGATCAAAATTGACTGAAACTGTCAAAACACGTTTTCTTTTGCCACACACACTTATTGATTCAAAAAATTATGAATTTTGAAATCAAGCAATAATTCGACATCTCGGATCCAACAAAAGTGGTTTTGTCTAAAAAGAAGGTCGTTTGCAAAATTTCCATTTTTAAGGGCCAGAATTCCATAGCGACTATTCTGAATTTTCAATTGGGCATAACTTTTTATCCCCGCTATGAAATTTTAATTTTTCGGATTCGTTGGAAAGATATTCTCAAATAGATTCTGATATTTTTAGTTTCGCTAAAATCCGGTTTATTTTGAATCTTGTACGTTCATATGAAATTTGAAATCGAATTTTCGAACTACCGCTCCATTTTCAATTCCTTTTATAATTAAAAATAATAATTTATATTCTAACGACGATTCAAATAAATATATTCATTCTAATTCTATTCAAAATAAATTTCTCATCATTATTATTTAAAATAATTCATTTTAAATATCTGAAATTCATTAAAATTGCCAAAATAAAAATTATAAATTGGCTCGGATTTTCCGGGTTATTACAATCTCCCCCACTTAAAACTTTTTGTCCCCGAAAAGGAACGAAGCTGAAAGTTGTTTAACTAATCAACTCAACTTTCATTATTTTAATTATGGCTCAAATTCTTCAACTTTTCGGTTTCTAACAACTTTTCAAATTTTCCAAAAATTTGGCTAACACCCTAAAATTTCAAAAAAAATCGTCATAACCTCCCCTGCACCGGGAGCTTCGGGATATTTCAAATAGCCTCCCATGGCCCTCACCAATCCAAAAAGAAAAAGAAACAGCCAAGGGGCTAGCCAATCGACTCATAAAATCTTCAAAACCCAAAGAAATACAATAAACATGTACCTATTTGTCGGGCAAACAATTTTATTTCTCTTCTCTAGCCTCCTTGCTATGACTTGTTCAATGTAAGTACATGTACATGCATGCATATGCGATAAATTTTCAATACAATCCACTTTTGGTTCAATTTGGCTAAAGGTTCCACATATAATTAATCAACCAATAATCAAACAACACAATCAGCAATCAATTAGTTGATTATCATTTCAAATTCATAATTTTGATATATAGTCAAAAATCACATTTTTGGTGCCAAATAACAACAATATATTCTAACTATATTTTGGTTCTCACACCAGTCAATTGGAAATATGTAGATATCCCACTTCCGGCACTCGAATATAAATTTTGATGATGATATATCTATCATCAGAATCACCTCCGGGCGACTAGAGTGTAATTCTATATCCATCCAATATATTTGAGACTTCCAATACACGTGGATCAGACGTATATGAAAATCTCTATATACTGGATTGTCCAATTCAATTTAAAATAAATATTCAAATACGAATAATAAAGTTTAAATTTTCAAAACAAAATTTGTTTTCATTTTAAATATATACTCTTCACACTCGTTCTAGGATACTACTAATCCCATCTCTAACGAGTCATTCTTATTGGATATTAATAATCCAATCTCTGATGAATTCTTTTGTTTGTCTCTAACGTGCTTTGTTCTCCGAGCTCTGTAAATCAAAGCTCTAATACCAAGATGAAACGACCCGAAATCCCGCTTATGGGAAATCGCGGATTGTACTGAGGACAAGAAGAATTGGAACACAAACAGAAGAACATTTCATTGTTAATTACAACAATTCCATCAGAATACAAGAATATACAGAGTATGAATAAATATTATACATCAAAGAAATATCAGAGATTTAAATACATTACTGCAGTGGAGAAATAATACAATACACAACTGAAAAAGATATACGGATACAGAGCTTTCCGGATATCATTCCATCTATAAGCCAGGTTCCTGTGAATATAAATCTGCAAAACCAAAACTACTAGTTGCCCATGTCAAAAATAAGGGCACCCAGAGTTTAGGTTAAAACAATAAACTCCAGGTCACTCATGTGACTGGTGTTAGAACTAATACAGTTATTAATCTTTATTTTAAAGTTAGGTAAATCAAAGGACCATGCCGTATAACACGGAACGGGTTTCCTCCCAAGAATACCAGTGCATAAAACAATAGCGCAATGCTAAAATAATGAACAATGAAGCTATTATAAGACCCAGTTCCCATCACACAATGCAACACAAGCCGGAGGATAGGGTTTTACCTTATAATAGCCAAAGAATGCTTGATACGCTAAATTTCATCTTTTATTATTACTATAAGTGTATAGTGTCAAAATAATTTCAATCATAAACAGCATGGGTACCATATATCATGTCGCCAATACTAGCCTCTACAATCAAAACCGCAAATGTCACGTATTGGAAGTTGGATTTCCATATGTGAACCGAGGCAAAAGATAGTCCTCACCGATTCGAGACCATCTAGCCCGAGCCTCAAGATCGGAGCTCGAGTGACCCTTGGATCGTTAGGGTCGGTCCACCGATGTGGATTAAAATGCCTGAACACTGCGTTTCCCCACCCTTTGGATCGTAAATGAGCCAAATGACTCCATCGGTGCGAGAGCCCGTAACTTCCCCGGTGAGGAAAGCGCAGATTACCTTGAGAACAAGACAAAATAGAACGCAGACAGAAGAACATTTCATTGTTTATTACAACAATTCCATCAGATACAAGAATATAAAGAGTATAATTGAATAAATTACATTCAATAAATATCAGATATTACAATAAATTACATAGCAGCGGAAAAACAATACAAAGCACAACTGAAAGTAATACACGGATACAGAGCTTTCCGAGCATTGTTCCAGCTGTAAATCAGGATCCTGTGAATATAAATCTGCAAATCCAAAACTACTACCTGCCCGTGTAAAAATAAGGGCACCCAGAGTTTAGGTTAAAACAATAAACTCCAGGTCAGTCATGTGACTGGTGTGAGAACTAAAACAGTTATTTAAAACTTTACTTTAAAAGAGAGTAATTCAAGGGACCACGCCGTATAACACGGAACAGGTTTCCTCCCAAGAATACCAGTGCATATAAAAGTCAACGCAATGCTTTTTCGAAAAAATGAAGCTATTATAAGACCTAGGTCCCATCACACAATGCAACGCAAGCCAGAGGATAGGGTTTTCCCTTATAATAGCCAAACATGCTTGGTATGTTTAAAACAAATCATTTGATACTATTATAAGTGTATAGTGTCAAAACAATTTCAATCATAAATATCAATCATAGGCGGCATGGTTACCATCTATCATGTCGCCATACTAGGCTCTACAAATAAAACCGTAATACACGTATTGGAAATTGGATTTCCGTCATGAGTCGAGGCAAGGGGCAAGCTCCTCTCCGATTCGAGAAACTCTAGCAAATGCCTCAGGACTACACACTCTGGGTAACCCTTGGATCTTCAGGGCCGGTCCTCTCTTACGTTTGAGGATTAATTATTCCTGAACACACGTTTCCCGGTCCTTACAGACCTAAAATCGAGGCGCCTCGCATCCAACAACCACATAGGTGAAAAGTATATAAATGCCAGGGCTGGTAGGTCATTGACACCACCAATGCTAGAAAGAAACGTCGTGCTCTCCACGCAGTCACTATCCCGTTTTTGACTCATACCGAGGTGCGAGGCTCGCGAATTCACTATATACACAAAGCTAAGCCACAAAGGTCATGCTTTGATCGTCAACCACAAGACTTTGCTTTTCAACAGAGGCCTTGATCAATTGCCACTTAGGCGTGCCACATAGGCAATTCATGCCATGCCACTGATGTCCATCGATATACAACCTCTGAGCTCGTACGTCTCAGAGAGGGGCGTGAAGCAAGAGAATAAATTCTCCGCCGCCAAACAGATGTATATTTAATAGAGATCAATCAACACAGAATAAAATCCAATGTCAGACACACAGTCAATTTACAAGTTCGTTCTGGGTCTAAACGAAACCGGAGGCACTTTCCTCGCATATCCACCAATCTCCGAGTACGTCTGGATGACCATCAACTGATTCCCTCATCTTGGGTGTACAGCCCAATCAAGATCATCAGTAATCACCCAAATGATGTGAAGACTTCCGGTCTTCGACCAGCGTCATCATCTTCGACTTATCGTCGAATCGGTTATTCAGAATGGGTATAACCCGGCCTTTCTGAATAACCCGCGTATATAGTAAACAAATGTTACACAAACACAACATACAACTCATTCCAATTTAGCAACCACTAATCGTAAATCAACAAGAGAACAATTTCCCAAATATTAACCCCGAAGGCCGAAACCAACATCAGATCAATACCTAGGAAACCATTCTTCTTAGCTAACCTACATTTAGTTTCTTAATTTCATATTCTTAGGGAAAGGTTCCCGTTAATTTTATCAAAGATAAATTCTTTAAAATTTATTCATTAATCTTCCATTGGATATCATATGAAACCAAATTATGGTTTTCCAAACTAGTCGAGATTAGCAAACCACACCGAAGTAATTATATATTTTATTTCCCAATCCCAACATATTCATCCCATGGAGCAAAACTGTTATTGCCCCATAACTAACACCACGGTGTTATCGGTAAATTTAATTACCATTTCACGTTCAAATCTAATTAAAGATTTAACTACCGCTTGGAGCAAAACTGGCGATACTCCATTCTCGATCCTTTCGTAGATTTGATAATTTATATTATCAATCCACATTTCAATCTAATCAAAGATTTATTAAAACTCCTTTTACTGGGTTAAAGAACTAATGTCGTTTAAAACACAGTTCACAATAAACCCAAATCACAATCTATTTATTATCGGGTTAAAGAACAAGTGTTATTTAAAAACCCTTCACGATAAACCCACAAATCAATTCTATTTAAAACCCATTTCAAATCAAATTTATTTGAAAGCAAATGGGTTTTAATTTTAGTTCAAAACTAGTTCATTTCGATAAAAATCTATTTTTATCTTTTCAAATATGGAGTTTTTCATCCCAATTTTTCCCAAATCATTTCTTATGATTTTACACAAATTATTACTATTTTTACTAATTTTATTAAGGCCCGTACAGTCGATTTCCATCAACGGCCATCGAACTGCACTTACAACGACCTTTTCCAAATTTGATTTGGACGTATCTCCAAATCCAACCGTTAGATTTGAATTTTCTAATATTCGTTAGAAAGCTCTTTTCGATACGAACCCAACGGTTCTGGGTTTAGGAGAATCCGACGGTCGGATCTCCCGTAATATCCGTTCGAAATCAATGGTGGAAATTCACGAACTGCCGCGCCGCGGCTCGTTCTATTCAGGCCATTATATTATATATGTAATATATATTTCGTCGATTTCTATTTAAAACGAATTTTATATATAATTTTAAATTCGTTTCAAAAACAATTTCAACTTCCATTTCAAATTCAAATCAAAATTCCAATTCATTCTATATTCAATTCAATTCGAATTTGGTTTATATTCAATTCAATTCGAAATTGGTTTATATTCAATTCAATTCGAATTCGTTTTCTTTTCACTTCAAAACAATTCAGATTCAAATTCTTTTTCTTTTCAATATTCATTATAAAAACGAATATAATCGATATAAATATCGTTCGCGTCAAAATAGCACATCTCTAATCAACTCGGCTTTATATTTTTCAATAACTTCATTATTCTATTCAACAAATGAATCTATATTTCTTTCAATACATGACTCTATATTTTTGTCAACACACAACTAATGTAGTAACCCGCATTTTTAGCTATTGAATAATTTATTTATTTAATTATTAAATATCGATTTATCGATATCGAGAACGTGAATTAAAAAAAATATGGAATATTTAATTAATAATTATAATATAATAATATATTATAATGTCGAAATAGTCGGAAATAGTGAAATTCACAATATCATGTGAATTGAATAGCATACGAGATTTGGTGGAGTTTCGATTCGAAATATAATAACGATTATATTGAATCGACGACAGCTTGAACGTATAATTATAATATAATTTAAAATAGAGCTTGAAACGACGCGGCAGTTCGCTATTTGGCGATTTGAACTTCAACTGAATGTACAGGATTCATTTTAAATCAGATTTCTGTGAAACAAGAAACGTGTGGAGCTGGTGGAGTATATCTTTCTAGTGGAAGAGAAAAAACGGAATTTCGTCGTGTAGATTTTGATGTACGTCCAAATCAAATTTCAGAAAAAGTCGCTGTGGAATTCCTTTATAATTTGCGATGCTTTATATACGTTATAAATGGATTTTTCAGTATAAACTGAATATCGAGATAATCTGGAATCTGAAATATCAAGCTGTAAATTCTGATATGATATTCTGGGGCTGTACGATATCATATGTGAAGATAGACGACAATATTTAATTTTAAACAATTAATTTAATAATATTTAAATATATATATATATATATATTTAAATAGGCTATTTAGAGTGTTAAAAATAGCCACTTTTGCATACGAAGTCGGAATTCGACGAAACCAGTTTTGTTGGATCCGCAATGTCAAATAGTTGTTAGATATGAAGTTCCGTGATTTTTAGAGTCACTGTGTGAACGAACGGATTTTCAGAGTGAGAAACAGTCAGTATTTCGACGGTTAAAAATACGCTGTGTGAGCAAACTGAGTCGGAATTCGACGAAACCAGTTTCGTTGGGACCGTAATGTCGAACTGTAGCTGCATGTCCAGTTTCGTGATTTCTGGGTATTGTATGGAGACATAGGAAATTTTAAAGTGAAAATCAAGCTAGAAATCAATTAAAATAATAATACTTTTATCTTCCTATAAATACATCACTTATCTCTTAAACCCAAAACTCAATTCATTTTTGGTCAACGACAGTTTTATTTCCGCCGTTCTATTTTTCTCTTCTCAAAGGAAAATCCAACTTCATAAATTTGTAGAAAATCAAATACTCATGGGAATTCAACCATTTCAGATTCTTTAAACTTGTATGAGGGAGAGCATCGCCTGGGTATGCACAGATTTTTGTACGATGGAGTTTAGGGGTGTGCCAGTTTTCCACCGTGAGGTTTAGGGTGAGGACGAGTTTGAATTGGGGAGGCCGGAGTTGGATTTGAGGATGACGTCGTTCTTCTGAGGTCGAGGCGAAGCCGTTGGAGGCTTTTTTGTGGAGTTCGGTTACCATTGTGGTCATGGGTCCCTGTAGCGGCTCGAGATGGTGACCGAGGAAATGGTGAGCGAGTTTGACGGTTGAGGTATAGGAGTGTAGAGGTTGGGAAGCGCGAGCTAATGGGGGTGGCCGTTGGTTGATCGGTGAAGGGATGGAGGAGTATAGGTCCCATGAAGATCGGTCGATTTGGGAAATACTGGAGATTCAATCGGGGAAGATAACTGTTTCATACGGGTGGGAATTTATGGGCCTGGACGTGATTTGATGGGCCGGAGGACCAAAAGGTTAAGCCCAAGTTTTTAATTCAGTAAATTTATTTTAATTTAAAATAGTATACAAACTTGTAACTTAAATATCTTTTACATACGATATCAGATAGACGAACCGTAAGTTGCGTTGGGACCGTATGGACGGACACTACACAATGAGACTGACTGGAAGTCCATCTGACCTCGTTACAATTTATGGCGAATTAAATTGTTTGATTCAAATAAAATAACGGTTTATAGTTCTTCAACGATGAACTACAAATGTGAGTAAATCTCACTAACTCTGAACAGTTTATATTTTCATGTTGTATTTTTAGAACTGTTAAATATTGACTAATTGGTTGTGTGTTGACTGTTTGATTGAACTGCTAGTCAGTTAGTTGATTTCTATATTGATTCTGTTTAATAGAATATATCATATAGAACTGAAAGTGATGTTGATTTTATTGTATAACATCTGTGGATGCAGGGAAACAGGTTGGAGGAATCTGACTGGATTCCTCAACAGTTATTTCATTATTTTTCATATATTGTTATATGATATGATATAAAATCTGTGGGCGATTATATGTGTTTGGACGATATTGAACATCATGATTTGATATGATTGAATATCATAACATACGGGATGTTGATAAGGAGACTTTCAAAGTGATATTGAAAACAAAATATTTATAAATTGGAATATTTATAAATAAGAGATATTTATAAAGTGGAATATTTATAAATAAGGAATATTTATAAATTGGGATATTTATATATAGGAGATATTTTAAAAAGGAAAATAAATTCAAAACATTTCTTTTTGAATGGAAAGGCCTATGTGTCGAGTTTGGGGATTTTCCCGATGCTCCCGTTACAAAGGAGGTTATGGCGAATTTTTCCGAAAATTTAAGGAGTTAGAATATTTCAAGAATAAATTTGAAAAGGAAATATTTGTAAACCATTTACAAATAGAATTGGAAAGGGAAAATTTTAAAAAGGAAATCATTTTTAAAGTGTAGAACCGTTATTTAAAAGTAAATCTTTTCAAATAAATAAAACGTTGTTAAAAAGGAAGTCTTTATAAAGTGAAGTTAGTTAATCGAATATAGACATTCGAAGTTAGTTAATCAAATATAGACATTCGAAGTTAGTTAATCGAATATAGACATTCGAAGTTAGTTAATCGAATATAGACATTCGAAGTTAGTTAATCGAATATAGACATTCGAAGTTAGTTAATCGAATATAGACATTCGAAGTTAGTTAATCGAATATAGACATTCGAAGTTAGTTAATCGAATATAGACATTCGATGTTAGTTAATCGAATATAGACATTCGAAGTTAGTTAATCGAATATAGACATTCGAAGTAGTTAATCGAATATGGTATGTGAAAGTTAGTTAATCGAATATGTTATTCGAAAGAAGTAAGTCGAGTTAAGTTAGTCAAGTTAGTCGAGCCTAGTTAATCGAATCGAATTGGTCGAACCAAGTAAGTCGAGTTAGTCGAGTCAAGTTAAGTTAGTCGAGTTAAGTTCGTCGAGTTAAATAAATCGATGTTAGTTTCATCGAAAGGAGTTATCGATGTTAGTTTCATCGAAATGAGTTATCGATGTTAGTTCATCGAAAGGAGTTATCGCTGATAGTTCATCGAAAGGAGTTATCGATGTTAGTTTCATCGAAGGGAGTTATCGATTATAGTTTAATCGAAGTGAGATTTTCAAGTATGAGATATTTGAAAAGGAAGTGTAACAACCCGAAAATCTGGGCCAGTTTAAAATTTTTATTTTGGCAATTTTATCGAATTTTGATTATTTAAAATGGATTATTTTAAATAAAATCAACGAGAAATTTATTTTGAATATAATTCGAACGTATATATTATACGCGTCGTCGTTAGAATATAAATATTTATATATAATTATAAAAGGAATAGAAAATGGCGCGGTAGTTCGATAATTCGATTTCAAACTTCAATTGAATGTACCGGGTGCAAAACAATCCGGATTTTATTGAAACCAAAAACATTAGGATCTAATTGATGATATCTTTCTAACGGATGTAAGAAACTGAGATTTCACTTTAAAATTTGAGAGATATGTCCAGTTGAAAATTCTGAATAGTCGCTATGGAATTCAGGCCCTTAAAAATGGACATTTTGCAAACGACCTCGGATTTCGACGAAACCAGTTTTGTTGGGTCCGGGATGTAAAGTTATTGCTAGATTCCAAATTTCATAATTTTTCGAATCAATATGTGAGCGTGGCAAAGGAAAACGCGTTTAACCAGTTTCAGTTGATTTTAATCGACTGGAAATTGGCCATTTTTCCAACGGTCTCAGAATTCGACGAAACTAGTTTTGTTAGGACCGTATCGTTAATACGAAGCTAGAAAATATTTTTCTAGAATTTTTCTAGTTAGTATGTGACCCCGGTAATTTGAAATGTGCGTTTAAAATTCAATATAGTGATTTAAATGTAAATTCAAAAGGAAACTGATTGTAACAGTCGAATCAGCTGACGATACATGTCCCATTGTGTTCGGAATGGGGGTAGAACGTTATGGACGACAGGCGGTGGGCCTCGTTTTGGGATCATATGTAAAAGTCAACCTTTTTGAATAAATAAATAATTAAAAATAAAAAAAAAAATATCTCCCCTTAACTACCAGGCCCCCCCCCCCCCGACTAAAATCATAAATCAGTAAAGGAAAAAAAAAAGAAAAAAAAAAAAAAAGAGGAGGCGAGAGCGACGGGGGGAGCCGCCGCCGCATCCCCCCCCTCGACTGAGCCGCCGCGCTCGACGGCGCCGGCATCGCAAGGATCCCCCCCCCCATCCTCCAGCTTCTCCTCCTCTTCGTTCGATTCCTCCGCGACCCCCCCTGGCCTCACCTCCGCCTACACTGATTCGCGAGCCTACCCCTCGATCCTCCTCTTCCCCTTCCTCCGAGACCCCCAGTCGCGAAGCCAACCTCCTCCGCCTCACCCACCTTTCCTCCTCCGACCAGGCACCCCCCCCTGCTGTTCGGCGACGCAAGACGACCCCCCCCCCCCTCTGTAAGTCCCCTTTTTCCTTCTTCTTTATTTATTATTTTATTTCTACTTTTATTTTAAAGATTAAATACTGATTTCTGTTTTAATTTGAAAACTGATTTTTGTTTAAAAAAAAAAAAAAATAAACTGATTTCTTTTTAGATTTATAAAACTGTTTTTATAAAAGGATTCAAACTGATTTTTGAAAAAGGATTTTAATAAAACTGATTTTTATTTTAGATATAAATACTGAAATTTTATAAAGAATAAAAACTGATTTGCAAAAATAATTAAAACTGATTTGTTTAAAGAATTAAAATTGATTTTAAGAAAAGTTTTAAAACAGATTTTAGAAAAGGTTTTAAAAGATTTGAACTTTAAAATAAGTTAGGGAAAAAAAAATTTGAACTTTGAATAGAAAGAAAAGTGTTGAATTTCGAAATAAAAATATGATTTTTATCGATATGAATGTGAAGTAAAAATAGAATTTTTATATATTGAACTTTGAAATAAAAATTCGATTTTTATATATTGAACTTTGAAATAAAAATTCGATTTTTATATATTGAACTTCGAACTAAAAATAGAATTTTTATATATTGAATAGCGAAGTAAAAATTCGATTTTTATATATTGAACTTTGAAATAAAAATTCGATTTTTATATATTGAACTTTGAAATAAAAATTCGATTTTTATATATTGAACTTCGAACTAAAAATATGATTTTTATATATTGAATAGCGATGTAAAAAATTCGATTTTTACATATGTAGTGAAAGCAACAACGAAGGTGACAAAAAGGGCGAAAAGACGAAGACTTCTGCAAAGGAAGAGCCGTGGAGCTAGGATAGCTATATGTGAGAATTTCTCACCTTTCAATTTCTTTTCTAATTATATATATATACTAGGATGCAGACGGTGCTTAGTAGCACCCGACACAATCGTCCACAGACCATGGACTTGTTTGTTTGACTGTTTGGTGATTGATTGCGATATTGGTTTGAATGTGGTTTGTGGTGTGAAAAATCGAATCGATAAATTGGTTAGGATTAGACGTGCGCCGTTATAAGGCGAAGGAGTAAGGCTAGGTTAGACCCTTACTCCAAATCTTGTGGTTTGCATAATGAAATTGATTTGATTGATGAGTGAATGGCGTGGGCCTTCACTAGACCGGGGATAAGGCTAGGCCTTGTCCCGTTTCTAGTATCGTGCCGTTATGCCGCCGAAATTTTCTAAAATATGTTAGAAAAATAAAAATATCATTTTATCGAATGAAATGAATTGAATAGAAATTCATATGTTGAAATAAAATGTTTTATCGTTAAAAATATAATTTTTAACGTGAAAGTGAATAAATAAATATTTATAAACAAATCGGCCGATTTGTTTATATACACTGATTTGACGGATATTGATTGGGACGATATATTTTACACATCGCCCAACTGCACGAATAAAATATTTGTTTGATTGTTTGAAACCCCACACGGGTGTTGGGATGAAACTTGAAGTTCACTCATCCTGATTGATTAAATATGTCGATCGATTGATTGACAAGCTGCTATAAGCGTTAAATGTCTATATTTGATGCTTATACAGTGTAGTGCACTTTGGTTGATGGTTGATTATTCATCGTTGTTGATATATACATGTGTTGTAGAAAATCCATATAATTAACATTATATGGTAATTGATTGGGCCTCATTCCAGTTTCAAAAAAAAAAGAAATATTTGAAATAGAAATATTTGAAATAGAATATTTGAATATTGAAATATGTGAAGCCGTGAGGATTAGATTGACGCCATTTTGACGTGAACGATATTTATATCGATTTTATTCATTTTAAAATGAATATTGAAAAACAATTTCGAAATCGAATATTTTGAAATGAAATGAATTGAAAACGATTTCGAAATGAATTGAATTGAAAACGATTTCGAAATGAATTGAATTGAAAACGATTTCGAAATGAATTGAATTGAAAACGATTTCGAAATGAATTGAATTGAAAACGATTTCGAAATGAATTGAATTGAAAACGATTTCGAAATGAAATGAATTGAAAACGATTTCGAAATGAATTGAATTGAAAACGATTTCGAAATGAATTGAATTGAAAACGATTTCGAAATGAATTGAATTGAAAACGAATTCAAATTGAATTGAAAGCGAATTGAAATGAATTCAAATTGAATTGAAATTTGAATTGAATTGAAATGAATTTTAAAACGAATTTATAAGGAAGAATTCAATTTTGATTTGAATTGAAATGGAAGTTGAAGTTGCTTTTGAAACGAATTTAAAACTATTTATAAAATTCGTTTTAAATAGAATCGACGAAATATATATTATATATATTATATATATAATATAATGGCCTGAATAGAACGCGCCGCACCGCGGCAGTTCGCGAATTTCGACCATTTATTTCAAACGGACATTACGGGAGATCCGACCGTCGGATTCTCCTAAAACCGGAACCGTTGGGTTCGTATCGAAAAGAGCTTTCTAACGAATATTAGAAATTTGAAATCTAACGGTTGGATTTGGAATTATGTCCAAATCAAATTCGAAAAAGGTCGCTTTAAGTGCAGTTCGATGGCCGTTGATGGAAATTGACTGTACGGGCCTTGATAAAATTATTAAAAATAGCAATAATTTGTGTAAAATCATAAGAAATGATTTGTGAAGATTTGGGATGAAAAACTCCCTATTTGAAAAGATAAAAATAGATTTTTATCGAAATGAACTAGCTTTGAACTAGAATTATAATTCTATTTATTTTTAAATAAATAAATTGAATTTGAAAAGGGTTTTGAAAATAACCAAAATTTCCAATGATTGCATTGGAGTGGATTTGAATCGAAATTGTCTTCGGAATATTTCGATGTTGGAATTCGTGATGATACAGGTGTTGTTATGGAAATTTGAAAGATATATATATTTATATCGTTATTTCCAATACGACATTTGTTAGTCGTAGAATTTGATATTGAATATAAGCCGATATGTCTTCTATTCAGAGCCTTGTATTGAATATCGAATGTGATTTGGGTTTGTCGTTAATGGTGTCTTTACTAACACTGTTCTTGAACCCAGTTGAGAAATGATTAAATCTTTTTATTTAGATTTAATGAAGTGTACCAATTAAATAATATTTAATTGGAATTGAATTGATATTGATTTTTGGGTTTATCGTGAACAGTGTTTTAAATAACACTTGTTCTTTAACCCGATAATTAATGAATGTGATTTGGGTTTGTCGTGAATGGTGTCTTCACTAACACTGTTCTTGAACCCAGCTGAGAAAAGATTAAATCTTTTGATTTAGATTTAATGAAGTGTACCAATTAAATAATATTTAATTGGAATTGAATGGATATTGATTTTTGGGTTTATCGTGAACAGTGTTTTAAATATCACTTGTTCTTTAACCCGATAATTAATGGGATGTGACTTTGGGTTTATCGTGAACCGTGTTTTAAATGACACTGATTCTTTAACCCAGTCACAGATTAAAACTAAGTGGAGTTTTAATGAATCTTTAATTAGATTGAAAAGATCGAGAATGGAGTATCACCAGTTTTGCTCCAGGCGATAGTTAAATCTTTAATTAGATTTGAACGTGAAATTTAGAAACTAACTGTCGGTTAGCTAAGTAGAATGGTTTTCTGGATATTGATCTGATGTTGGTTTCGGCCTTCGGGGTTAATATTTGGGGAATTATTCTCTTGATTAATTTACGGTTAGTGACTAATGAATTGGAATGAGGCGTATGTTGTGTTTGTGTAACACTTTTATAAAATATACGCGAGTTATTCGGGAAGACCGGGTTTATCCCATTCTGAATAACTGATACGACGATAAGTCGAAGATGATGACGATGGTCGAAGACCGGAAGTCTTCACGTCGTTTGGGTGATAACTGATGATCTTGATTGGGCTGTACACCCAAGAAGATGGAAACAGTTGGTGATCGTCCAGACGTACTTGAAGATCGATGGATATGCGGGGTACTAGGTGCTCCCGGTTTCGTTCAGACCCAGAACGGACTTGTAAATGGACTTTGTGTCTGACATCGGATTTCATTCTGTGTGACTGATATCGGTTGCATAGGATGGTTTGCCTGTGTGGCATGCTAAGATGCAAATGATCGAGGCTTCTGTTGAAAAGCAAAGTCTTGTGGTGATGATCAAAGCACGGCCTTTGTGGCGTAGCTTTGTGTAACGTTTACCTCGCGTGTTTCACACCCGGTATGAACCAAAAACGGGAGACGGACCTCAGGGAGGACTTGCGTTTCTTTCTAGTTAGAAGTGGCGTCAGTGGTTTTACACGCCCTGACGAGTTTGACTTATGTGGTTGTTGCTGTTGCGAGGCGCCTCGGTTATATCGGTTTCGGCCGATGCTTCTGGTCGGCTGACGGACCAGACTGACACCCCATAGGGTGGGGAGACGTAGTGTTCAGGCATAATAATCTACATCGGTGGACCGGCCCTGTCGCTCCAAGGCTTGCCTGCGCGCTTGCCTGAGACACGGACTAGAGCGTCTCGAATCGGTTGAGGACTATCTTTTGCCTCGGTTCATAGACGGAAATCCAATTTCCAAATACGTGATCTTGCGGTTTTAGTTGTAATCCTATATATGGCGACATAGTGGGATGGGGCGCTCATGCCGCCTATGATTGATACTTATGATTTGAAGTTGTTTTATACACTATGCACTTAAAATAGTATCAAATGATTTGTTTTAAAACGTATCAAGCATTCTTTGGCTGTTATAAGGGAAAACCCTATCCCCCGGCTTGCGTTGCATTGTGTGATAGGACCTGGGTCTTATAACAGCTTCATTTTTCTTTATTTAGCATTGCGCTGTTTGTTTTATGCACTGGTATTCTTGGGAGGAAACCCGTTCCGTGTTATACGGCGTGGTCCCTTGATTTACCTAATGATTTAAAATAAAGATTAATAACTGTTTTAGTTCTCACACCAGTCCCATGACTGACCTGGAGTTTATTGTTTTAACCTAAACTCTGGGTGCCCTTATTTTGACACGGGCAGCTAGTAGTTTTGGTTTTGCAGATTTATATTCACAGGATCCTGGTTTACAGCTGGAATGATATCCAGAAAGCTTTGTATCCGTATATCTCTTCTAGTTGTGTATTGTATTATTTTCCGCTGCTATGTATTTAAATGTAATTTAAATCTCTGATATTTCTGTGTAATATTCATTTATACTCTGTATATTCTTGTAATCTGATGCATTGTTGTAATATACAATGAAACGTTCTTCTGTATGCGTTCTGCTGTGGTTTGTTCTCGAACTATCCGACGCTTTCCTTTACGGGGAGGTTGCGGGTCTTCACAGTTGGTATCAGAGCTTTGGTTTACAAAGCTCAGAGAACAAGACACATTAGAACCGTACGAAAGAATTCATCAGATATTGGATTAGTAATATCCAATTAGAACGACTCGTTAGAGATGGGATCAGTAGTATCCTAGAACGAGTGTGAAGAGTATATTTTGAAAATGAAAACCAATTTTGTTTTGAAAATTTAAATCAATTATTCGTATTTGATTATTTATTTATATTGATGTGGACAATCCAGTATATATAGATTTTGCGTATACGTCTGATCCGCGTGTATTTGAAATTTTAATATACTGGATAGATATAGAATTACACTCTAATCGCCCGGAAATGATTTTGATGATGGAGCTCCATCATTAGAATTTATGTTCGAGTGACGAAAGTGGGCTTTCTATATATTTCCTATTGACTGGTGTGAGAACCAAAATTTGATAGGGCTTATTGTTGCGATTTGGCACCAAAAATTTGATTTTTGTATATGTATCAAAATTATGAATTTGAAACTCTAATTCACTAATTGATTGATGTTTGTGTTGTTTGTTCATTAGTTTGATAATTTTGAACCATTTAGCCTGATTGAATCAAATATTGGATTATATTGAAAATTGGTCGCATTTGCTTGCATATACATATACTTATATTGAACAGATCATAGCAAGGAGGCTAGAGCCAGAGAATAAAATTTGTTTGCCCGACAAATAGGTACATGTTTACTACATAATTTCCTGTTTTGTTTGGGTGATGATGATTTTGTGAGCATATTGGCTAGCCGCTTGGCTTTTTCTTTTTCTTTTTGAGATCTGAAGGACCGGGGAAGCTATTTGAAATTCCCCGATGCTCCCATTGCAGGGGAGGTTATGGCGAAATTTTTCGAAAATTTAGGGAGTTAGCCAAATTTTTGAAATTTTAGAAAATTCTCAGAAACTGAAAAGTTAGAGAATGGAAGCCTGATCGAGCGTAGAGTTGATTAATCAAACCACTTTCGACTTTGTTCCTTTTCGGGGACGAAAAGTTTTAAGTGGGGGAGATTGTAACAACCCGAAAATCTGGGCCAGTTTAAAATTTTTATTTTGGCAATTTTATCGAATTTTGATTATTTAAAATGGATTATTTTAAATAAAATCAACGAGAAATTTATTTTGAATATAATTCGAACGTATATATTATACGCGTCGTCGTTAGAATATAAATATTTATATATAATTATAAAAGGAATAGAAAATGGCGCGGTAGTTCGATAATTCGATTTCAAACTTCAATTGAATGTACCGGGTGCAAAACAATCCGGATTTTATTGAAACCAAAAACATTAGGATCTAATTGATGATATCTTTCTAACGGATGTAAGAAACTGAGATTTCACTTTAAAATTTGAGAGATATGTCCAGTTGAAAATTCTGAATAGTCGCTATGGAATTCAGGCCCTTAAAAATGGACATTTTGCAAACGACCTCGGATTTCGACGAAACCAGTTTTGTTGGGTCCGGGATGTAAAGTTATTGCTAGATTCCAAATTTCATAATTTTTCGAATCAATATGTGAGCGTGGCAAAGGAAAACGCGTTTAACCAGTTTCAGTTGATTTTAATCGACTGGAAATTGGCCATTTTTCCAACGGTCTCAGAATTCGACGAAACTAGTTTTGTTAGGACCGTATCGTTAATACGAAGCTAGAAAATATTTTTCTAGAATTTTTCTAGTTAGTATGTGACCCCGGTAATTTGAAATGTGCGTTTAAAATTCAATATAGTGATTTAAATGTAAATTCAAAAGGAAACTGATTGTAACAGTCGAATCAGCTGACGATACATGTCCCATTGTGTTCGGAATGGGGGTAGAACGTTATGGACGACAGGCGGTGGGCCTCGTTTTGGGATCATATGTAAAAGTCAACCTTTTTGAATAAATAAATAATTAAAAAAAAAAAAAATATCTCCCCTTAACTACCAGGCCCCCCCCCCCCCCCCGACTAAAATCATAAATCAGTAAAGGAAAAAAAAAAGAAAAAAAAAAAAAAAAGAGGAGGCGAGAGCGACGGGGGGAGCCGCCGCCGCATCCCCCCCCTCGACTGAGCCGCCGCGCTCGACGGCGCCGGCATCGCAAGGATCCCCCCCCATCCTCCAGCTTCTCCTCCTCTTCGTTCGATTCCTCCGCGACCCCCCTGGCCTCACCTCCGCCTACACTGATTCGCGAGCCTACCCCTCGATCCTCCTCTTCCCCTTCCTCCGAGACCCCCAGTCGCGAAGCCAACCTCCTCCGCCTCACCCACCTTTCCTCCTCCGACCAGGCACCCCCCCTGCTGTTCGGCGACGCAAGACGACCCCCCCCCCTCTGTAAGTCCCCTTTTTCCTTCTTCTTTATTTATTATTTTATTTCTACTTTTATTTTAAAGATTAAATACTGATTTCTGTTTTAATTTGAAAACTGGTTTTTGTTTAAAAAAAAAAAAATAAACTGATTTCTTTTTAGATTTATAAAACTGTTTTTATAAAAGGATTCAAACTGATTTTTGAAAAAGGATTTTAATAAAACTGATTTTTAGTTTAGATATAAATACTAAAATTTTATAAAGAATAAAAACTGATTTGCAAAAATAATTAAAACTGATTTGTTTAAAGAATTAAAACTGATTTTAAGAAAAGTTTTAAAACAGATTTTAGAAAAGGTTTTAAAAGATTTGAACTTTAAAATAAGTTAGGGAAAAAAAAAAAATTGAACTTTGAATAGAAAGAAAAGTGTTGAATTTCGAAATAAAAATATGATTTTTATCGATATGAATGTGAAGTAAAAATAGAATTTTTATATATTGAACTTTGAAATAAAAATTCGATTTTTATATATTGAACTTTGAAATAAAAATTCGATTTTTATATATTGAACTTCGAACTAAAAATAGAATTTTTATATATTGAATAGCGAAGTAAAAATTCGATTTTTATATATTGAACTTTGAAATAAAAATTCGATTTTTATATATTGAACTTTGAAATAAAAATTCGATTTTTATATATTGAACTTCGAACTAAAAATATGATTTTTATATATTGAATAGCGATGTAAAAAATTCGATTTTTACATATGTAGTGAAAGCAACAACGAAGGTGACAAAAAGGGCGAAAAGACGAAGACTTCTGCAAAGGAAGAGCCGTGGAGCTAGGATAGCTATATGTGAGAATTTCTCACCTTTCAATTTCTTTTCTAATTATATATATATACTAGGATGCAGACGGTGCTTAGTAGCACCCGACACAATCGTCCACAGACCATGGACTTGTTTGTTTGACTGTTTGGTGATTGATTGCGATATTGGTTTGAATGTGGTTTGTGGTGTGAAAAATCGAATCGATAAATTGGTTAGGATTAGACGTGCGCCGTTATAAGGCGAAGGAGTAAGGCTAGGTTAGACCCTTACTCCAAATCTTGTGGTTTGCATAATGAAATTGATTTGATTGATGAGTGAATGGCGTGGGCCTTCACTAGACCGGGGATAAGGCTAGGCCTTGTCCCGTTTCTAGTATCGTGCCGTTATGCCGCCGAAATTTTCTAAAATATGTTAGAAAAATAAAAATATCATTTTATCGAATGAAATGAATTGAATAGAAATTCATATGTTGAAATAAAATGTTTTATCGTTAAAAATATAATTTTTAACGTGAAAGTGAATAAATAAATATTTATAAACAAATCGGCCGATTTGTTTATATACACTGATTTGACGGATATTGATTGGGACGATATATTTTACACATCGCCCAACTGCACGAATAAAATATTTGTTTGATTGTTTGAAACCCCACACGGGTGTTGGGATGAAACTTGAAGTTCACTCATCCTGATTGATTAAATATGTCGATCGATTGATTGACAAGCTGCTATAAGCGTTAAATGTCTATATTTGATGCTTATACAGTGTAGTGCACTTTGGTTGATGGTTGATTATTCATCGTTGTTGATATATACATGTGTTGTAGAAAATCCATATAATTAACATTATATGGTAATTGATTGGGCCTCATTCCAGTTTCAAAAAAAAAAGAAATATTTGAAATAGAAATATTTGAAATAGAATATTTGAATATTGAAATATGTGAAGCCGTGAGGATTAGATTGACGCCATTTTGACGTGAACGATATTTATATCGATTTTATTCATTTTAAAATGAATATTGAAAAACAATTTCGAAATCGAATATTTTGAAATGAAATGAATTGAAAACGATTTCGAAATGAATTGAATTGAAAACGATTTCGAAATGAATTGAATTGAAAACGATTTCGAAATGAATTGAATTAAAAACGATTTCGAAATGAATTGAATTGAAAACGATTTCGAAATGAATTGAATTGAAAACGATTTCGAAATGAAATGAATTGAAAACGATTTCGAAATGAATTGAATTGAAAACGATTTCGAAATGAATTGAATTGAAAACGATTTCGAAATGAATTGAATTGAAAACGAATTCAAATTGAATTGAAAGCGAATTGAAATCAATTCAAATTGAATTGAAATTTGAATTGAATTGAAATGAATTTTAAAACGAATTTATAAGGAAGAATTCAATTTTGATTTGAATTGAAATGGAAGTTGAAGTTGCTTTTGAAACGAATTTAAAACTATTTATAAAATTCGTTTTAAATAGAATCGACGAAATATATATTATATATATTATATATATAATATAATGGCCTGAATAGAACGCGCCGCACCGCGGCAGTTCACGAATTTCGACCATTTATTTCAAACGGACATTACGGGAGATCCGACCGTCGGATTCTCCTAAAACCGGAACCGTTGGGTTCGTATCGAAAAGAGCTTTCTAACGAATATTAGAAATTTGAAATCTAACGGTTGGATTTGGAATTATGTCCAAATCAAATTCGAAAAAGGTCGCTTTAAGTGCAGTTCGATGGCCGTTGATGGAAATTGACTGTACGGGCCTTGATAAAATTATTAAAAATAGCAATAATTTGTGTAAAATCATAAGAAATGATTTGTGAAGATTTGGGATGAAAAACTCCCTATTTGAAAAGATAAAAATAGATTTTTATCGAAATGAACTAGCTTTGAACTAGAATTATAATTCTATTTATTTTTAAATAAATAAATTGAATTTGAAAAGGGTTTTGAAAATAACCAAAATTTCCAATGATTGCATTGGAGTGGATTTGAATCGAAATTGTCTTCGGAATATTTCGATGTTGGAATTCGTGATGATACAGGTGTTGTTATGGAAATTTGAAAGATATATATATTTATATCGTTATTTCCAATACGACATTTGTTAGTCGTAGAATTTGATATTGAATATAAGCCGATATGTCTTCTATTCAGAGCCTTGTATTGAATATCGAATGTGATTTGGGTTTGTCGTGAATGGTGTCTTTACTAACACTGTTCTTGAACCCAGTTGAGAAATGATTAAATCTTTTTATTTAGATTTAATGAAGTGTACCAATTAAATAATATTTAATTGGAATTGAATTGATATTGATTTTTGGGTTTATCGTGAACAGTGTTTTAAATAACACTTGTTCTTTAACCCGATAATTAATGAATGTGATTTGGGTTTGTCGTGAATGGTGTCTTCACTAACACTGTTCTTGAACCCAGCTGAGAAAAGATTAAATCTTTTGATTTAGATTTAATGAAGTGTACCAATTAAATAATATTTAATTGGAATTGAATGGATATTGATTTTTGGGTTTATCGTGAACAGTGTTTTAAATATCACTTGTTCTTTAACCCGATAATTAATGGGATGTGACTTTGGGTTTATCGTGAACCGTGTTTTAAATGACACTGATTCTTTAACCCAGTCACAGATTAAAACTAAGTGGAGTTTTAATGAATCTTTAATTAGATTGAAAAGATCGAGAATGGAGTATCACCAGTTTTGCTCCAGGCGATAGTTAAATCTTTAATTAGATTTGAACGTGAAATTTAGAAACTAACTGTCGGTTAGCTAAGTAGAATGGTTTTCTGGATATTGATCTGATGTTGGTTTCGGCCTTCGGGGTTAATATTTGGGGAATTATTCTCTTGATTAATTTACGGTTAGTGACTAATGAATTGGAATGAGGCGTATGTTGTGTTTGTGTAACACTTTTATAAAATATACGCGAGTTATTCGGGAAGACCGGGTTTATCCCATTCTGAATAACTGATACGACGATAAGTCGAAGATGATGACGATGGTCGAAGACCGGAAGTCTTCACGTCGTTTGGGTGATAACTGATGATCTTGATTGGGCTGTACACCCAAGAAGATGGAAACAGTTGGTGATCGTCCAGACGTACTTGAAGATCGATGGATATGCGGGGTACTAGGTGCTCCCGGTTTCGTTCAGACCCAGAACGGACTTGTAAATGGACTGTGTGTCTGACATCGGATTTCATTCTGTGTGACTGATATCGGTTGCATAGGATGGTTTGCCTGTGTGGCATGCTAAGATGCAAATGATCGAGGCTTCTGTTGAAAAGCAAAGTCTTGTGGTGATGATCAAAGCACGGCCTTTGTGGCGTAGCTTTGTGTAACGTTTACCTCGCGTGTTTCACACCCGGTATGAACCAAAAACGGGAGACGGACCTCAGGGAGGACTTGCGTTTCTTTCTAGTTAGAAGTGGCGTCAGTGGTTTTACACGCCCTGACGAGTTTGACTTATGTGGTTGTTGCTGTTGCGAGGCGCCTCGGTTATATCGGTTTCGGCCGATGCTTCTGGTCGGCTGACGGACCAGACTGACACCCCATAGGGTGGGGAGACGTAGTGTTCAGGCATAATAATCCACATCGGTGGACCGGCCCTGTCGCTCCAAGGCTTGCCTGCGCGCTTGCCTGAGACACGGACTAGAGCGTCTCGAATCGGTTGAGGACTATCTTTTGCCTCGGTTCATAGACGGAAATCCAATTTCCAAATACGTGATCTTGCGGTTTTAGTTGTAATCCTATATATGGCGACATAGTGGGATGGGGCGCTCATGCCGCCTATGATTGATACTTATGATTTGAAGTTGTTTTATACACTATGCACTTAAAATA
Organism: Allium sativum; assembly: GCA_030737875.1. Taxonomy (NCBI): domain Eukaryota; kingdom Viridiplantae; phylum Streptophyta; class Magnoliopsida; order Asparagales; family Amaryllidaceae; genus Allium; species Allium sativum. The sequence continues at coordinate 849,069,011 of CM060918.1, forward strand.
GTATCAAATGATTTGTTTTAAAACGTATCAAGCATTCTTTGGCTGTTATAAGGGAAAACCCTATCCCCCGGCTTGCGTTGCATTGTGTGATAGGACCTGGGTCTTATAACAGCTTCATTTTTCTTTATTTAGCATTGCGCTGTTTGTTTTATGCACTGGTATTCTTGGGAGGAAACCCGTTCCGTGTTATACGGCGTGGTCCCTTGATTTACCTAATGATTTAAAATAAAGATTAATAACTGTTTTAGTTCTCACACCAGTCCCATGACTGACCTGGAGTTTATTGTTTTAACCTAAACTCTGGGTGCCCTTATTTTGACACGGGCAGCTAGTAGTTTTGGTTTTGCAGATTTATATTCACAGGATCCTGGTTTACAGCTGGAATGATATCCGGAAAGCTTTGTATCCGTATATCTCTTCTAGTTGTGTATTGTATTATTTTCCGCTGCTATGTATTTAAATGTAATTTAAATCTCTGATATTTCTGTGTAATATTCATTTATACTCTGTATATTCTTGTAATCTGATGCATTGTTGTAATATACAATGAAACGTTCTTCTGTATGCGTTCTGCTGTGGTTTGTTCTCGAACTATCCGACGCTTTCCTTTACGGGGAGGTTGCGGGTCTTCACAGGAAGAGTCATCGAATATTAGTTATTCGAAGAGAGATTATCGAATATCGTTTATTCGAGAAGATGTTAATCGAATATAGGTTATTCGAAGAAGAGTTAATCAAATAGAGATTTCTCGAAGAGAGTTAATCGGCAAATTTGATTATATCGAATTCGGGAAAGTACTTATACTTTCCAGTGTCTAAATAGAGATTTATTTATTTATAAATAAATAAGTGTTAGGTTAATTATTCACTAATAAGAATAGAAGTTATCATTAAAGTTAGATAATTCGAAAGTAGGGATTATAACGTTATCGTTATAACCAATGTTTTAAATATAGAAGTGGATTAGTAAAATTGAATCCGAGAAAGGCGTAAAGAATTTGTTAAAGATTAAAAGATAAACTTTGACCATTTCAAAGTTATAACGTTGTTCAGTTAAGGTCTGAGAGGTAATTATACCCCAACTTGAGTGACTTCCTTCTTAACTAAGAAATGGTAAGGTTTGATCGTAAAGGAGTTTTGGAAATGTTTCCCAAACGAAAATCAGAAATGTTTTCTGATAAAAGAAAATAAGAATTTAGAATATAGGGAAACAGGAGATAAGTAAATAAATGAACTAACGAGATTTATGTTAAATGATGTTTGTTCAATATAATTTCCATCTTGAAATAATATCGTTGTTTGCACACTTGTTTTTCTTTGATGGTTAAATCACAGACTATCGAAGTTTTGACCATTTTAACGTTGTTAATATGGAGAGACCGGTTGGATTATTATCCAAAGAACCACTCTGTATTGGCATAAGCGTCTCGAATCATATATGCCAAAGATAATTGAAGACGGAGTAAAATGCAAGGGCTATCCTGTTTATAGAATAGTGCCTTCGGTTTGTCCAGTCCCAGGACAACTTGTATGGACGAAGGTCTGACAGAGTATATCCAATGGATCGCGTAAGTTGATCTGTTCAAACGTATTCACGTTTGGTGGCGGAGGAATTTGTTTATCTAAGCTGTATACCCGTGTTGTTTTTGGATAAGTCAATTTGTGATTTGGCGGGTATGACGATGTGACATTCTAAGTGAATGAGAATGACTTGTATGAATGAATGTCTAACAGAGTATTTCCAGAAGGGTCACGTACATTGATTTCTTCAACCGTACCAAGAGTGGAAGCGGAGAAGGAAACTTCTTTAGCTAACACGTAATGTACTGTTGTAGACATCAATTAGTGATTTTCGATGGATCTGACAATGTGGCATTCGAAGTGAATCTAATGTGATGATAAAGCGTAGCTTCTAGCCTCATCAATCGGTAGATGACAGAAATCGGGCAGGCAGCATGGCTAAGTCGGTCGCACCGAAGTAGGGTGTATAATCACCTATCTAGTGAATATTCATTTGTTTCTTAAATCTATCAATGCTGTCCCATATATATATACGGGAACGGTTGCTGATCCCAACCGTTGGTGATGTACATTCGATACACTCAAGCGAAATGAGTGGTCGGTCATGTGTGGCTGAGTAGCAAGATGTTCTTGTTGAACTCCAGTGTATCGTTCCTAGAGTACACTGATCGGAAGGTGGTTCCATACCTTGTCATAGTTGGAAATCCAATCATCCAATACGTGCTTGCGATTTTGATTGTATACTATATATGTAGTAACGTGAGATGCAAGCGTTTCTGCTAGATTGATATTTATTTGTACTTAGACATTATTATAATATCAGAAGGATATTGCTTTGAAAAGTTATTTGGATTCTAATAAGGGAAAAACCCGTTCCGTATTCACGGCGTGGTCTTATGAGATATCATATACTTGTTTTAAATGATTTGAGTTTATTCACACCAGTCCCATGACTGACCCGGAGTTTATTTTGTTGTTTTCCCTAAACTCTTGGGTGCCTAAATTTGTACGGGCAGTCAAGTAGTCGGGATTTTACAGATACACTTGGAGAGCTTGGAGCAGGAGGCTTCAGGATTGTATAGCTATTATTATTCCTGCTGTTGTTGTAAGTGTTGTACTCTGATAAGTGTTATTGTATACATATACTGATGTTATTTCAAAGATATGTTATGATATATTTTATTCGTTCCGTTGTGAGATTCGTGTTTACTCTGATGATGATGTTCTTCTTATTCTTCTATTTTATAAGTTCTATCTTATCTATTCTCACCTTCTAATTTCTTTCATTAATTACCGGGATTTTTCGATGGTTTGGTTATCGACGTCGTGCTTACGTCGATAACCAAAGTCGCTCAAAAATCCGGGTTACTACAGTTGGTATCAGAGCTTAAGTTAAGTTTTACCTTGGCTCTGTGGCGTGACTCGGTAGAAATAGGGTTAGTAATACCCTAGATTGAGTTTGAGTGTATATATACGAGTGAACGTATTTGTTAGTTAATATAAAATGATTTTTTATTGTGGAGTTTTATTGGTTGAGTTGTTTGTGAATTCTGGTCGATCGGTTTGGTCCACTGTATCGATAGGGGTTACTAAACAGAATACGATGAACCGTCATGGTATGTTTTGAAAGAGGGTAAATGGAATAATTTTACCCGAATATATTTGATATAGTATATTGGTTGTGTTGGTTGTTATTATAATCGAGTAAGATTATAAAAAGGTAAAATGATTATAAATGACTAATCAGAATTCATATAAGTAAAGTATATGAAATAAGATGAAGAAAAATCTGAATTTAAATCAGACTGGAATTAAAATAAGGAAATTTTAAGTTCCTGGGAGATTTTGAAAATGTTTTTCAAACTGAAAATGATATAGTATTGAACTCACTTCGATAGCTGGAAAATAGATTCTGATGATGAATCGCGACATCATCAGTGTTCATTTTCGAGTTCTAAGTGACGAATTACTACCAAAGGTTTTGTTTTTGAATTGTTTTGAGAAAACAAGTGGTTTAGAAATTCAAATGTTTTGAATTGGAATTATGATTTCAAATTGATTTGAAATAGATCCAGGAATTTAAGTTCTGGAATTAAAATTTAGCTAATGAGGTTAAAGAGATTGAGATGGTAAAATTGAGAAAAATAAATTGAAATTTAACTTGAACTGAGTTAAATGGAATTGAATTGGATTAGAGAATAATCTAGAATGGAACAAAATTGATAAGTAAATAATTGGGAATTTGATATTCGGGTTCGAATGAAATTCGATTTGGATTTGAGGATATGAACTGATTGGAATTTGATGGAAATAACACTTGTATATGCTGAGTTGATAGCATATGGAAGTGATAGAGTTGATATTCCCGACAAAAAGGTACCAGTTTATATTATATATGGATATGAGATTTATGAGCCGAATTTGCAAGCCGCTTGGCTGTTTGATTTTCTTTTGGGTTAAAGAAGGCCCAAAGAGGCGAGTTGGAGTTTGAGATATTGACCAGTACAAAGGAGGTGCTGGCAAATTTTTTTCGAAAAGTTAAGGTGTTAGAAAATTTTCAGAATTTTTGAAAATTTAGTTAGTCGGAATAAATTAATATTTTAGTCGATATTAACTGGTTCAGTTGAAACCGGAGACAAGAGGTAAACAAATAAATTTTTACCCAGAAGATAGGGTCATCCCTAAGCTTAGCAATTTCGAGGACGAAATTTTATTAAGGGGGGAAGATTGTAGTAACCCGCATTTTTAGCTGTTGAATAATTTATTTATTTAATTATTAAATATCGATTTATCGATATCGAGAACGTGAATTAAAAAATTATGGAATATTTAATTAATAATTATAATATAATAATATATTATAATGTCGAAATAGTCGGAAATAGTGAAATTCACAATATCATGTGAATTGAATAGCATACGAGATTTGGTGGAGTTTCGATTCGAAATATAATAATGATTATATTGAATCGACGACAGGTTGAACGTATAATTATAATATAATTTAAAATAGAGCTTGAAACGACGCGGCAGTTCGCTATTTGGCGATTTGAACTTCAACTGAATGTACAGGATTCATTTTAAATCAGATTTCTGTGAAACAAGAAACGTGTGGAGCTGGTGGAGTATATCTTTCTAGTGGAAGAGAAAAATCGGAATTTCGCCGTGTAGATTTTGATGTACGTCCAAATCAAATTTCAGAAAAAGTCGCTGTGGAATTCCTTTATAATTTGCGACGCTTTATATACGTTATAAATGGATTTTTCAGTATAAACTGAATAATGAGATAATCTGGAATCTGAAATATCAAGCTATAAATTCTGATATGATATTCTGGGGCTGTACGATATCATATGTGAAGATAGACAATAATAATTAATTTTAAACAATTAATTTAATAATATTTAAATATATATATATATATTTATTTATTTAAATAGGCTATTTAGAGCGTTAAAAATAGCCACTTTTGCATACGAAGTCGGAATTCGACGAAACCAGCTTTGTTGGATCCGCAATGTCAAATAGTTGTTAGATATGAAGTTCCGTGATTTTTAGAGTCACTGTGTGACCGAACGGATTTTCAGAGTGAGAAACAGTCAGTATTTCGACGGTTAAAAATACGCTGTGTGAGCAAACTGAGTCGGAATTCGACGAAACCAGTTTCGTTGGGACAGTAATTTCGAACTGTAGCTGCATGTCCAGTTTCGTGATTTCTGGGTATTGTATGGAGACATAGGAAATTTTAAAGTGAAAATCAAACTAGAAATAAATTAAAATAATAATACTTTTATCTTCCTATAAATACATCACTTATCTCTTAAACCCTAAACTCAATTCATTTTTGGTCAACGACAGTTTTATTTCCGCCGTTCTATTTTTCTCTTCTCAAAGGAAAATCCAACTTCATAAATTTGTAGAAAATCAAATACTCATGGGAATTCAACCATTTCAGATTCTTTAAACTTGTATGAGGGAGAGCATCGCCTGGGTATGCACAGATTTTTGTGCGATGGAGTTTGGGGGTGTGCCAGTTTTCCACCGTGAGGTTTAGGGTGAGGATGGGTTTGAATTGGGGAGGCCGGAGTTGGATTTGAGGGTGACGTCGTTCTTCTGAGGTCGAGGCGAAGTCGTTGGAGGCTTTTTTGTGGAGTTCGGTTACCATTGTTGTCATGGGTCCCTGTAGCGGCTCGAGATGGTGACCGAGGAAATGGTGAGTGAGTTTGACGGTTGGGGTATAGGAGTGTAGAGGATGGGAAGCGCGAGCTAATGGGGGTGGCCGTTGGTTGATCGGTGAAGGGATGGAGGAGTATTGGTCCCATGAAGATCGGCCGATTTGGGAAATACTGGAGATTCAATCGGGGAAGATAACTGTTTCATACGGGTGGGAATTTATGGGCCTGGACGTGATTTGATGGGCCGGAGGACCAAAAGGTTAAGCCCAAGTTTTTAATTCAGTAAATTTATTTTAATTTAAAATAGTATACAAACTTGTAACTTAAATATCTTTTACATACGATATCAGATAGACGAACCGTAAGTTGCGTTGGGACCGTATGGACGGACACTACACAATGAGACTGACTGGAAGTCCATCTGACCTCGTTACAATTTATGGCGAATTAAATTGTTTGATTCAAATCAAATAACGGTTTATCGTTCTTCAACGATGAACTGCAAATGTGAGTAAATCTCACTAACTCTGAACAGTTTATATTTTCATGTTGTATTTTTAGAACTGTTAAATATTGACTGATTGGTTGTGTGTGGACTGTTTGATTGAACTGCTAGTCAGTTAGTTGAATTTCTATATTGATTCTGTTTAACAGAATATATCATATAGAACTGAAAGTGATGTTGATTTTATTGTATAACATCTGTGCATGCAGGGAAACAGGTTGGAGGAATCCGACTGGATTCCTCAACAGTTATTTCATTATTTTTCATATATTGTTATATGATGTGATATAAAATCTGTGGGCGATTATATGTGTTTGGACGATATTGAACATCGTGATTTGATATGATTGAATATCATAACATACGGGATGTTGATAAGGAGACTTTCAAAGTGATATTGAAAACAAAATATTTATAAATTGGAATATTTATAAATAAGAGATATTTATAAAGTGGAATATTTATAAATAAGGAATATTTATAAATTGGGATATTTATAAATAGGAGATATTTTAAAAAGGAAAATAAATTCAAAACATTTCTTTTTGGATGGAAAGGCCTGTGTGTCGAGTTTGGGGATTTTCCCGATGCTCACGTTACAAAGGAGGTTATGGCGAATTTTTCCGAAAATTTAAGGAGTTAGAATATTTCAAGAATAAATTTGAAAAGGAAATATTTGTAAACCATTTACAAATAGAATTGGAAAGGGAACATTTTAAAAAGGAAATCATTTTTAAAGTGTAGAACCGTTATTTAAAAGTAAATCTTTTCAAATAAATAAAACGTTGTTAAAAAGGAAGTCTTTATAAAGTGAAGTTAGTTAATCGAATATAGACATTCGAAGTTAGTTAATCGAATATAGACATTCGAAGTTAGTTAATCGAATATAGACATTCGAAGTTAGTTAATCGAATATAGACATTCGAAGTTAGTTAATCGAATATAGACATTCGAAGTTAGTTAATCGAATATAGACATTCGAAGTAGTTAATCGAATATGGTATGTGAAAGTTAGTTAATCGAATATGTTATTCGAAAGAAGTAAGTCGAGTTAAGTTAGTCAAGTTAGTCGAGGCTAGTTAATCGAATCGAATTGGTCGAACCAAGTAAGTCGAGTTAGTCGAGTCAAGTTAGTCGAGTTAAGTTCGTCGAGTTAAATAAATCGATGTTAGTTTCATCGAAATGAGTTATCGATGTTAGTTCATCGAAAGGAGTTATCGATGATAGTTCATCGAAAGGAGTTATCGATGTTAGTTTCATCGAAGGGAGTTATCGATTATAGTTTAATCGAAGTGAGATTTTCAAGTATGAGATATTTGAAAAGGAAGAGTCATCGAATATTAGTTATTCGAAGAGAGATTATCGAATATCGTTTATTCGAGAAGAAGTTAATCGAATATAGGTTATTCGAAGAAGAGTTAATCAAATAGAGATTTCTCGAAGAGAGTTAATCGGCAAATTCGATTATATCGAATTCGGGAAAGTACTTATACTTTCCAGTGTCTAAATAGAGATTTATTTATTTATAAATAAATAAGTGTTAGGTTAATTATTCACTAATAAGAATAGAAGTTATAATTAAAGTTAGATAATTCGAAAGTAGGGATTATAACGTTATCGTTATAACCAATGTTTTAAATATAGAAGTGGATTAGTAAAATTGAATCCGAGAAAGGCGTAAAGAAGTTGTTAAAGATTAAAAGATAAACTTTGACCATTTCAAAGTTATAACGTTGTTCAGTTAAGGTCTGAGAGGTAATTATACCCCAACTTGAGTGACTTCCTTCTTAACTAAGAAATGGTAAGGTTTGATTGTAAAGGAGTTTTGGAAATGTTTCCCAAACGAAAATCAGAAATGTTTTCTGATAAAAGAAAATAAGAATTTAGAATATAGGGAAACAGGAGATAAGTAAATAAATGAACTAACGAGATTTATGATAAATGATGTTTGTTCGATATAATTTCCATCTGGAAATAATACCGTTGTTTGCACACTTGTTTTTCTTTGATGGTTAAATCACAGACTATCGAAGTTTTGACCATTTTAACGTTGTTAATATGGAGAGACCGGTTGGATTATTATCCAAAGAACCACTCTGTATTGGCATAAGCATCGCGAATCATATATGCCAAAGATAATTGAAGACGGAGTAAAATGCAAGGGCTATCCTGTTTACAGAATAGTGCCTTCGGTTTGTCCAGTCCCAGGACAACTTGTATGGACGAAGGTCTGACAGAGTATATCCAATGGATCGCGTAAGTTGACCTGTTCAACTGTATTCACGTTTGGTGGCGGAGGAATTCGTTTCTCTAAGCTGTATACCCATGTTATTTTTGGATAAGTCAATTAGTGATTTGGCGGGTATGATGATGTGACATTCTAAGTGAATTAGGATGACTTGTATGAATGAATGTCTAACAGAGTATTTCCAGAAGGGTCACGTACATTGATTTCTTCAACCGTACCATGAGTGGAAGCGGAGAAGGAAAGTTCTTTAGCTAACACGTAATGTACTGTTGTAGACGTCAATTAGTGATTTTCGATGGATCTGACAATGTGGCATTCGAAGTGAATCTGGTGTGATGATAAAGCGTAGCTTTGTAACAACCCGGAAATTCTGGGCCAGTTTAAAATTTTTATTTTGGCAATTTTAGCGAATTTTGATTATTTAAAATGAATTATTTTAAATAATATCGTCGAAAAATTTATTTTGAATAGAATTCGAACGAATATATTTATATACGTCGTCGTTAGAATATAAATATTTATATATAATTATAAATAGAATTGAAAATGGCGCGGTAGTTCGATAATTCGATTTCAAACTTCAATTAAATGTACCGGGTGCAAAACAATCCGGATTTTAGTGAAACCAAAAATAATGGAATCTAATAGTGAATATCTTTCCAACGAATCCGAAAAATCAAGATTTCATATCGGGAATCAAAAGATATGTCCAGTTGAAAATTCTGAATAGTCGCTATGGAATTCAGGCCCTTAAAAATGGACATTTTGCAAATGACCTCGGATTTCGACGAAACCACTTTTGTTGGGTCCGTGATGTCGAATTATTGCTAGGTTTCAAATTTCATAATTTTTCGAGTCAATATGTGAGCATGGCAAAGGAAAACGCATTTGAACGGTTTTAGTTGATTTTAATCGACTGGAAATTGGTCATTTTTCAAACGGTCTCAGAATTCGACGAAACTAGTTTTGTTAGGACCATATCGTCAATACGAAACTAGAAAATATTTTTCTGGAATTTTTCTAGTTAGTATGTGACCCCGGTAATTTGAAATGTACGTTTAAAATTCAATATAGTGACTTAAATGTAAATTAAACGGAAACTGATTGAAATGATCGAATCAGCTCACGATACATATCCCATTGTGTTCGGAATGGGGGTAAAACGCTAGGGACGACAGTCGTTGGGCCTCGATAGGTGTTCGAATTAAAAGTCAACATTTAGGGTTTTAAAAAAAATAAAATAATAAAATATATAAAAATCCCTATAACTACCTTTCTCCCTCTCTCTCCTTCATTTACCAGTCAACGCCCCCTTTATAAAAAAAAAACCCTAATCTAAATCGCGCAGACCCCCTCCCGTCGCCTTCTACCCTCGAACGTCGCCACCCTCCGATAAAGCGCCGCCGCCCCCAGCCCTCTACCTCGCCTTCCACCTCCTCCTCCCATCGCCTTGCCCCCCTTCTCCTCCACCTGCGCTTCAATCCCCACCTCGCGATGGCGTGAAACCCCCCCCCCCCCTTGCTGCTGTTCGGCGACGAAGAAACCCCCCCCTTGCTGCTGTTCGGCGACGAAGGATCCCCCCCCCTCTTGTAAGTTTTTTTCTTATTTGTTTAAATTATTTTTATGTATTTAAAAAAAATTGATTTTAGGTTAAAACTGAAAACTGTCTTTTTTTTTAGGATGTAAAAACAAAAATTTAAAATTGAAAACTGTTTGTTTTAAAAGGAAAAATAAAAACAGAATTTTTAAAGAGTTAAAACTGAATTTTTTTTTTCTCTAAAAAGGCAAAACTGTTTTTAAAGAAGAAAAAAAAACTGCATTTTCATAAAAGAGTTTTAAAAACTGCATTTTTAAAAACTGATATGATAAGAAAATAAAAATTGGTTTTATTTTAAAGGTTTAAACTTTGAAGAAAAAAAAAGATTTAAACTTTGAAATAGAAAAAGGGTTTGATCTTTTAATAGAAAAAGATTTGAACTTGAAAATAAAGATCATGTTTTTAAAAATAGAAAAATGGAATTTTTGTTAAGTAGAAGTAGTAAGGTATGATTCTTATATTTTTAAAGCAATAAAAATATAATTGTTACATCATAAGAATAATAAAAATATAATCTTTATATTTAATAGCGAAGTCAAAATGCAATCTTTATATATTGAATAACATAGTAAAAATTCGATTTTTACCTATGTAGAGGATACAGTCAACGAAAGCAACAAGAAGGCGAAATAGGCGAAGGTTTCTATTAAGAAAAATCGTGTTATTGGAAAGCTATTGGTGAGAATTTCTCACTCTTCAATTTATTTTCTAGTTATATATATATACTAGGATGCAGACGGTGTTTAGTAGCACCCGACACAATCGTCCACAGACCATGGACTTGTTTGTTTGATTGCAAATTAGTTAGACTATTTGGTTTGGTTAGAATGGTTTGGTGAAATGAATTATATATATTGAAAGTGAATATATCATACGTATTGAAAGTGAATATATCGTATGTAGTGAAAGTGAATATATCATACGTATTGAAAGTGAATATATCGAATGTAGTGAAAGTGAATATATCATATATATTGAAAGTGAATATATCATATATATTGAAAGTGAAAATATCGAATATATTGAAAGTGAAAATATTTTATATAGTGAAAGTGAAAATATCGTATATATGAAAAGTGAAAACGATATATATATGAATTGAAAACGATGTATATGAAATATTTGAATTGAAAACGATGTATATGAAATATTCGATTTTGATAGAAAATTGAAAATGAATTCGAATTGAATTGAATAGAAAACGAATTCGAATTGAATTGAATAGAAAACGAATTCGAATTGAATTGAATAGAAAAGGAATTCGAATTGAATTGAATAGAAAACGAATTCGAATTGAATTGAATAGAAAACGAATTCGAATTGAATTGAATAGAAAACGAATTCGAATTGAATTGAATAGAAAACGAATTCGAATTGAATTGAATAGAAAACGAATTCGAATTGAATTGAATAGAAAACGAATTCGAAATGAATTGAATTGAATAGAAAACGAATTCGAATTGAATAAAATAGAAAATGAATTCGAATTGAATTGAATAGAAAACGAATTCGAATTGAATAAAATAGAAAACGAATTCGAATTGAATTGAATAGAAAACGAATTCGAATTGAATTGAATAGAAAACGAATTCGAATTGAATTGAATAGAAAACGAATTCGAATTGAATAAAATAGAAAACGAATTCGAATTGAATAAAATTGAAAACGAATTCGAATTGAATTGAATAGAAAACGAATTCGAATTGAATTGAATAGAAAACGAATTCGAATTGAATTGAATAGAAAACGAATTCGAATTGAATTGAATAGAAAACGAATTCGAATTGAATAAAATAGAAAATGAATTCGAATTGAATTGAATAGAAAATGAATTCGAATTGAATTGAATAGAAAACGAATTCGAATTGGATTGAATAGAAAATGAATTCGAATTGAATAAAGAATAAAATGAATTCGAATTGAATTGAATAGAAAACGAATTCGAATTGAATTGAATAGAAAATGAATTCGAATTGAATTGAATAGAAAACGAATTCGAATTGAATAAAATAGAAAATGAATTCGAATTGAATTGAATAGAAAACGAATTCGAATTGAAATAAAATTGAAATCGATTTGAATTGAAATCAAATCAAAGTGAATGTTAAAAGAATTTATAAAGGAAAATTCAATTTTGATTTGAAATTGAAATAAAGGTTGAAATTGTTTTTGAAACAAATTTGAAATGATTTATAAAATTCGTTTTAAATAGAAATCGAAGAAATATATATTATATATATTATATATATAATAAATGGCCTGAATAGAATGCGCCGCGCTGCGGCAGTTCGCGAATTTCGACCATTGACTTCGAACGGACATTACGGGAGATCCGACCGTCGGATTCTCCTGAAATCAGAACCGTTGGGTTCGTATCGAAAAGAGCTTTCTAAGGAATATTAGAAATTTGAAATCTAACGGTTGGATTTGGAATTACGTCCAAATCAAATTTGAAAAAGGTTGCTGTAAGTGCAGTTCGATGGCCGTTGATGGAAATCGACTGTACGGGCCTTGATAAAATTATTAAAAATAGTAATAATTTGTGTAAAATCATAAGAAATGATTTGTGAAGAATTGGGATGAAAAACTCCATATTTGAAAAGATAAAAATAGATTTTTATCGAAATGAACTAGTTATTAACTAGAAAAATAATCCAATGGTTATAAATAAATAAATTGGATTAGATTTGAATTGAAATTATCTTTGGATATTTTCGATATTGGATTCCGTGATTATACAGATATCGTGATCGGAATTTGGAAGATATCGATATCGTTATTCCCGATATGATATCTGTTGGTTTCAGGATTTGATGTTGAATATAAGTCGATACTCTCTCTATTCAAAACCTTATATTTAATGTCAAATTTGATTGATTGATGGTTTGGATTGTGCTCGACCAGTTTATGAGCAAAATATGCTTTTACATTTAGCATTGGTTTGTGTTGAAAATATCTGTGTGCTAACGCCTTGTGAAACACTTCACGATTTGACGATAAGGTGTTATAGCGATATAGTGTTCATTTCAAAATTAATGAATGATTGTGAAATGATATTTTTCTTAAAGCGAAAAGAAACGTATTCCCGATTTTGGACAGGGAATGTTTTATAAAAATGTTTTATAAAACAGAAAGGATTTCGAGGCCCAAAACCCGATGATTTCTAAAGTGATTTAGAAAATGTATTATATGTTACATTGTGGTTCATCGCGTATTCGATTAGTTGCTATTGATGATGTATCTGTTTGGTGGCGGAGAATTTATTCTCTTTCTTAACACCCTTCTTTGAGACGTACGAGCTCAAAGGTTATGTGATTAATAGTGACTGATCATATGCGTGAATTACTGATGTGAAGTACTATATTTTGAAAGTACTTGTGATTATTACGTTGTGAAATGATTTTCCCTACTTCGGGATATGAAATGATTTAGTATGTGGCTAAAGATTCGGGTAACCCTGAGACTAAAAGTATGGGTGAGAGGGCGGTGTATGCTCTCCATGAGTGGGAGGTGCATCGTCGGTGTAGCCTACTCCTATGTGGGGTAGGTGCACATATATATATCGAGTTGCGAGGTGCGTACCCTTTGCCTTGTCGATGGGGAGCACGATATTTGGTTGCATACTTGTTTGTATGCATTGTTATGTTTTGGAATTCACATTTCCAAATGATTTGATTTGAAATCCCGAAGTGAAATCTACTTTGATATAGAAAGTTAGATATGTATTTCAAATGATTTGAAATAAGAAATCGGGAATAAAATCCAAAGGAATAATTTCTGCAAATTGAATTGGATTTGGAAAATCTAAGTGTGGTTATTAATCTATGTGGGTAGATTGGGATATTGCATGTTGATTGATGCATAGTAGATCCATATATCTATATTGATTGTTGTTTATACACTGGTATTCATGGGGGTAAACCCGTTCCGCGTTAGCGGCGTGGTCCCGTGATATACCATATTATCAAATAAGTTAATTATAACTGTTGGAGTTTCTCACACCAGTCCCATGACTGACCTGTAGTTTGCTTTTCCCTTGCAAACTCGGGTGCCCCTATTTTCCACACGGGCAGCCGAGTAGTTTTATTTTGCAGATGTTTTGAGCAGGATTCTGGATTGAAGCTTTAAGCTGTGTCCAGACATTTACAGTCTTCCGCTGTGTAGTTTATATTTCCGCTGTGCACTGTTTTACATTTATGTAAATTTATCTTCCGCTGTGTATTATTATCGATATACTCTGATATTCTGTACTCTGATGTAACATTATTATGATGTTTATTGAAGTCTTCTGTTATTTGTTCTGATGTGTTGTATACCCAAAGTTAGCGTATGCGGGATTCGAACGGTCTTGGTCGGTTTAGCGATCGATTAGGTCCGGGCGAAACCCGTGTCGTTACAACGTGGTATAAGAGCTTTGGTTAAACTCAAATCTTTGGGGTACAACTCGTTAGAACTGAACAAAAGACTCATCAGAGGTAGGATTAGTAATGTCCTATAAAAGAATCCTCATTAGAGATAGAATCAGTAGCATTCTAGAATGAGTGTCTCGTTAGAGATGGGGTTAGAAATGCCCCAGAATGAGTCGAGAGTTATTTGTTTATAAATAACGTATTTGTGATTATATATATAATCTGATTTTAGAAAATATGATTTTAAATATATAAAATTATATATTTGAAAATATAATCAATTAATTGATTGATGTTTGTGTTGTTGGTTTATTTGGTTGATAATTTTGAACCATTTAGCCTAATTGAACCAAATATTGAACTGTATTGAAAATTGGTCGCATTTGCTTGCATATATATGTACTTGCATTGAACAGGTCATAGCAAGGAGGCTAGAGCCAGAGAATAAAATTTGTTTGCCCGACAAATAGGTACATGTTTACTATATAATTTACTGTTTTGTTTGGGTGATGATGATTTTATGAGCCTATTGGCTAGCCGCTTGGCTTTTCCTTTTTCTTTTTGAGATCTGAAGGACCGGGGAAGCTATTTGAAATTCCCCGATGCTCCCATTGCAGGGGAGGTTATGGCGAAATTTTTCGAAAATTTAGGGTGTTAGCCAAATTTTTGAAAATTTGAAAATTCTCAGAAACTGAAAAGTTGGGGAACGGAAGCCAAATCGAACGTAGAGTTGAATGATCAAACCACTTTCGACTTTGTTCCTTTTCGGGGACGAAAAGTTTTAAGTGGGGGAGATTGTAACAACCCGGAAATTCTGGGCCAGTTTAAAATTTTTATTTTGGCAATTTTAGCGAATTTTGATTATTTAAAATGAATTATTTTAAATAATATCGTCGAAAAATTTATTTTGAATAGAATTCGAACGAATATATTTATATACGTCATCGTTAGAATATAAATATTTATATATAATTATAAATAGAATTGAAAATGGCGCGGTAGTTCGATAATTCGATTTCAAACTTCAATTGAATGTACCGGGTGCAAAACAATCCGGATTTTAGTGAAACCAAAAATAATGGAATCTAATAGTGAATATCTTTCCAACGAATCCGAAAAATCAAGATTTCATATCGGGAATCAAAAGATATGTCCAGTTGAAAATTCTGAATAGTCGCTATGGAATTCAGGCCCTTAAAAATGGACATTTTGCAAATGACCTCGGATTTCGACGAAACCACTTTTGTTGGGTCCGTGATGTCGAATTATTGCTAGGTTTCAAATTTCATAATTTTTCGAGTCAATATGTGAGCGTGGCAAAGGAAAACGCATTTGACCGGTTTCAGTTGATTTTAATCGACTGGAAATTGGCCATTTTTCAAACGGTCTCAGAATTCGACGAAACTAGTTTTGTTAGGACCATATCGTCAATACGAAACTAGAAAATATTTTTCTGGAATTTTTCTAGTTAGTATGTGACCCCGGTAATTTGAAATGTACGTTTAAAATTCAATATAGTGACTTAAATGTAAATTAAATGGAAACTGATTGAAACGATCGAATCAGCTCACGATACATATCCCATTGTGTTCGGAATGGGGGTAAAACGCTAGGGACGACAGTCGTTGGGCCTCGATAGGTGTTCGAATTAAAAGTCAACATTTAGGGTTTTAAAAAAAATAAAATAATAAAATATATAAAAATCCCTATAACTACCTTTCTCCCTCTCTCTCCTTCATTTACCAGTCAACGCCCCCTTTATAAAAAAAAAAACCCTAATCTAAATCGCGCAGACCCCCTCCCGTCGCCTTCTACCCTCGAACGTCGCCACCCTCCGATAAAGCGTCGCCGCCCCCAGCCCTCTACCTCGCCTTCCACCTCCTCCTCCCATCGCCTTGCCCCCCCTTCTCCTCCGCCTGCGCTTCAATCCCCAACTCGCGATGGCGTGAAACCCCCCCCCCCCCTGCTGCTGTTCGGCGACGAAGAAACCCCCCCCCCCCCCTGCTGCTGTTCGGCGACGAAAGACCCCCCCCCCCCCCCCTCTTGTAAGTTTTTTTCTTATTTGTTTAAATTATTTTTATGTATTTAAAAAAAATTGATTTTAGGTTAAAACTGAAAACTGTCTTTTTTTTTAGGATGTAAAAACAGAAATTTAAAATTGAAAACTGTTTGTTTTAAAAGGAAAAATAAAAACAGAATTTTTAAAGAGTTAAAACTGATTTTTTTTTCTCTAAAAAGGCAAAACTGTTTTAAAAGAAGAAAAAAAACTGCATTTTTATAAAAGAGTTTTAAAAACTGCATTTTTAAAAACTGATATGATAAGAAAATAAAAACTGGTTTTATTTTAAAGGTTTAAACTTTGAAGAAAAAAAAAAGATTTAAAATTTGAAATAGAAAAAGGGTTTGATCTTTTAATAGAAAAAGATTTGAACTTGAAAATAAAGATCATATTTTTAAAAATAGAAAAGATGGAATTTTTGTTAAGTAGAAGTAGTAAGGTATGATTCTTATATTTTTAAAGCAATAAAAATATAATTGTTACATCATAAGAATAATAAAAATATAATCTTTATATTTAATAGCGAAGTCAAAATGCAATCTTTATATATTGAATAACATAGTAAAAATTCGATTTTTACCTATGTAGAGGATACAGTCAACGAAAGCAACAAGAAGGCGAAATAGGCGAAGGTTTCTATTAAGAAAAATCGTGTTATTGGAAAGCTATTGGTGAGAATTTCTCACTCTTCAATTTATTTTCTAGTTATATATATATATACTAGGATGCAGACGGTGTTTAGTAGCACCCGACACAATCGTCCACAGACCATGGACTTGTTTGTTTGATTGCAAATTAGTTAAACTATTTGATTTGGTTAGAATGGTTTGGTGAAATGAATTATATATATTGAAAGTGAATATATCATACGTATTGAAAGTGAATATATCGTATGTAGTGAAAGTGAATATATCATACGTATTGAAAGTGAATATATCGAATGTAGTGAAAGTGAATATATCATATATATTGAAAGTGAATATATCATATATATTGAAAGTGAAAATATCGAATATATTGAAAGTGAAAATATTTTATATAGTGAAAGTGAAAATATCGTATAAATGAAAAGTGAAAACGATATATATATGAATTGAAAACGATGTATATGAAATATTTGAATTGAAAACGATGTATATGAAATATTCGATTTTGATAGAAAATTGAAAATGAATTCGAATTGAATTGAATAGAAAACGAATTCGAATTGAATTGAATAGAAAACGAATTCGAATTGAATTGAATAGAAAACGAATTCGAATTGAATTGAATAGAAAACGAATTCGAATTGAATTGAATAGAAAACGAATTCGAATTGAATTGAATAGAAAACGAATTCGAATTGAATTGAATAGAAAACGAATTCGAATTGAATTGAATAGAAAACGAATTCGAAATGAATTGAATTGAATAGAAAACGAATTCGAATTGAATAAAATAGAAAATGAATTCGAATTGAATTGAATAGAAAACGAATTCGAATTGAATTGAATAGAAAACGAATTCGAATTGAATTGAATAGAAAACGAATTCGAATTGAATACAATAGAAAACGAATTCGAATTGAATAAAATTGAAAACGAATTCAAATTGAATTGAATAGAAAACGAATTCGAATTGAATTGAATAGAAAACGAATTCGAATTGAATTGAATAGAAAACGAATTCGAATTGAATTGAATAGAAAACGAATTCGAATTGAATAAAATAGAAATCGAATTCGAATTGAATTGAATAGAAAATGAATTCGAATTGAATTGAATAGAAAACGAATTCGAATTGGATTGAATAGAAAACGAATTCGAATTGAATAAAGAAGAAAATGAATTCGAATTGAATTGAATAGAAAACGAATTCGAATTGAATTGAATAGAAAATGAATTCGAATTGAATTGAATAGAAAACGAATTCGAATTGAATAAAATAGAAAATGAATTCGAATTGAATTGAATAGAAAACGAATTCGAATTGAAATAAAATTGAAATCGATTTGAATTGAAATCAAATCAAAGTGAATGTTAAAAGAATTTATAAAGGAAAATTCAATTTTGATTTGAAATTGAAATAAAGGTTGAAATTGTTTTTGAAACAAATTTGAAATGATTTATAAAATTCGTTTTAAATAGAAATCGACGAAATATGTATTATATATATTATATATATAATAAATGGCCTGAATAGAACGCGCCGCGCTGCGGCAGTTCGCGAATTTCGACCATTGACTTCGAACGGACATTACGGGAGATCCGACCGTCGGATTCTCCTGAAATCAGAACCGTTGGGTTCGTATCGAAAAGAGCTTTCTAAGGAATATTAGAAATTTGAAATCTAACGGTTGGATTTGGAATTACGTCCGAATCAAATTCGAAAAAGGTCGCTGTAAGTGCAGTTCGATGGCCGTTGATGGAAATCGACTGTACGGGCCTTGATAAAATTATTAAAAATAGTAATAATTTGTGTAAAATCATAAGAAATGATTTGTGAAGAATTGGGATGAAAAACTCCATATTTGAAAAGATAAAAATAGATTTTTATCGAAATGAACTAGTTATTAACTAGAAAAATAATCCAATGGTTATAAATAAATAAATTGGATTAGATTTGAATTGAAATTATCTTTGGATATTTTCGATATTGGATTCCGTGATTATACAGATATCGTGATGGGAATTTGGAAGATATCGATATCGTTATTCCCGATATGATATCTGTTGGTTTCAGGATTTGATGTTGAATATAAGTCGATACTCTCTCTATTCAAAACCTTATATTTAATGTCAAATTTGATTGATTGATGGTTTGGATTGTGCTCGACCAGTTTATGAGCAAAATATGCTTTTACATTTAGCATTGGTTTGGGTTGAAAATATCTGTGTGCTAACGCCTTGTGAAACACTTCACGATTTGACGATAAGGTGTTATAGCGATATAGTGTTCATTTCAAATTTAATGAATGATTGTGAAATGATATTTTTCTTAAAGCGAAAAGAAACGTATTCCCGATTTTGGACAGGGAATGTTTTATAAAAATGTTTTATAAAACAGAAAGGATTTCGAGGCCCAAAACCCGATGATTTCTAAAGTGATTTAGAAAATGTATTATATGTTACATTGTGGTTCATCGCGTATTCGATTAGTTGCTATTGATGATGTATCTGTTTGGTGGCGGAGAATTTATTCTCTTGCTTAACACCCTTCTTTGAGACGTACGAGCTCAAAGGTTATGTGATTAATAGTGACTGATCATATGCGTGAATTACTGATGTGAAGTACTATATTTTGAAAGTACTTGTGATTATTACGTTGTGAAATGATTTTCCCCACTTCGGGATATGAAATGATTTAGTATGTGGCTAAAGATTCGGGTAACCCTGAGACTAAAAGTATGGGTCAGAGGGCGGTGTATGCTCTCCATGAGTGGGAGGTGCATCGTCGGTGTAGCCTACTCCTATGTGGGGTAGGTGCACATATATATATCGAGTTGCGAGGTGCGTACCCTTTGCCTTGTCGATGGGGAGCACGATATTTGGTTGCATACTTGTTTGTATGCATTGTTATGTTTTGGAATTCACATTTCCAAATGATTTGATTTGAAATCCCGAAGTGAAATCTACTTTGATATAGAAAGTTAGATATGTATTTCAAATGATTTGAAATAAGAAATCGGGAATAAAATCCAAAGGAATAATTTCTGTAAATTGAATTGGATTTGGAAAATCTAAGTGTGGTTATTAATCTATGTGGGTAGATTGGGATATTGCATGTTGATTGATGCATAGTAGATCCATATATCTATATTGATTGTCGTTTATACACTGGTATTCATGGGGGTAAACCCGTTCCGCGTTAGCGGCGTGGTCCCGTGATATACCATATTATCAAATAAGTTAATTATAACTGTTGGAGTTTCTCACACCAGTCCCATGACTGACCTGTAGTTTGCTTTTCCCTTGCAAACTCGGGTGCCCCTATTTTCCACATGGGCAGCCGAGTAGTTTTATTTTGCAGATGTTTTGAGCAGGATTCTGGATTGAAGCTTTAAGATGTGTCCAGACATTTACAGTCTTCCGCTGTGTAGTTTATATTTCCGCTGTGCACTGTTTTACATTTATGTAAATTTATCTTCCGCTGTGTATTATTATCGATATACTCTGATATTCTGTACTCTGATGTAACATTATTATGATGTTTATTGAAGTCTTATGTTATTTGTTCTGATGTGTTGTATACCCAAAGTTAGCGTATGCGGGATTCGAACGGTCTTGGTCGGTTTAGCGATCGATTAGGTCCGGGCGAAACCCGTGTCGTTACAAGCTTCTAGCCTCATCAACCGGTAAATGACAGAAATCGGGCAGGCAGCATGGCTAAGTCGGTCGCACCGAAGTAGGGTGTGTAATCACCTATCTAGTGAATATTGATTTGTTTCTTAAATCTATCAATGTTATCCCATATATGTATATACGGGAACGGTTGCTGATCCCAACCGTTGGTGATGTACATTCGATACACTCAAGCGAAATGAGTGGTCGGTCATGTGTGGCTGAGTTGCAAGACGTTCTTGTTGAACTCCAGTGTATCATTCCTAGAGTACACTGATCGGAAGGTGGTTCCATACCTTGTCATAGTTGGAAATCCAATCATCCAATACGTGCTTGCGATTTTGATTGTATACTATATATGTAGTAACGTGAGATGCAAGCGTTTCTGCTAGATTGATATTTATTTGTACATAGACATTATTATTATATCAGAAGGATATTGCTATGAAAAGTTATTTGGATTCTCAGAAGGGAAAAACCCGTTCCGTATTCACGGCGTGGTCTTATGAGATATCATATACCTATTTTACATGATTTGAGTTTATTCACACCAGTCCCATGACTGACCCGGAGTTTATTTTGTTGTTTTCCCTAAACTCTTGGGTGCCTAAATTTGTACGGGCATTCAAGTAGTCGGGATTTTACAGATACACTTGGAGAGCTTGGAGCAGGAGGCTTCAGGATTCTATAGCTATTATTATTCCCGCTGTTGTTGTAAGTGTTGTACTCTGATAAGTGTTATTGTATACATATACTGATGTTATTTCAAAGATATGTTATGATATATTTTATTCGTTCCGCTGTGAGATTCGTGTTTACTCTGATGATGATCTTCTTCTTCTTCTTCTATTCTATAAGTTCTATCTTATCTATTCTCACCTTCTAATTTCTTTCATTAATTACCGGGATTTTTCGATGGTTTGGTTATCGACATCGTGCTTACGTCGATAACCAAAGTCGCTCAAAAATCCGGGTTACTACAACTAATCTCAACGAATGAGTATTGTCCACGTGTGACTATTTTTGTTATTTAATATATTTTATAAAAATTATGGTAGCTATCGTTTGATTTCAAATCAGACTCCAACCGTAAATTAGTAAGAGAACGATTCCCTAAATATTAACCCCGAAGGCCGAAACCAACATCAGATCAATATCCAGGAGACCACTCATCTTATCTATTTTCCAGTTAGTTTCTAATTTTATATATGATAAAGATGTTAATTTTATTGCTAAAATATTTCGTTCAACACATGACTAATCTCAACGGATGAGTACTGTCAACACATGAACCTTTATTTTATAACGAAGTTAGTTTCTAATTCTATATATAATAAAGATGTAAATTCTATTGTTAAAATATTTCGTTCAACACATGACTAATCTCAACGGATGAGTACTGTCAACACATGAACCTTTATTTTATAATATTCTTTATTTTCTAAATTGGAATGAGGCCCAGTCAATTACCATACAAAGTTAATTATATGGATTCCATACAACACATGTATATAATAGCAACGATACATAATTAACCATCATCCAAAGTGCACTACAATATATAAGCATCAAATATAGATATCTAACGCTTATAACAACCTGTCGATCCATCGATCAACATACAACTAATTACTGGGATTGGTGTATGCCGTAATTTATCCCAATACCCGTGTGGGGTTTCAAATCAACAAACACAGATTTTTATTTGTGTAGTTGGGCGATGTGTAAAATTTATCGTCCCAATCAATGTCCTTCAAATAGGTGTACATAAACAAACCATCCGGTTTGTAAATGAATATTTATTTATTCACATTCACGTTAAAAATTATATTTTTAATGACCAAATTATTTTATTCAACTTATGAATATTCTATTCGGTTCATTTATTAAATAAAATGATATCTTTATTTTCTAACTTATTTTAGAAAATTTCGGCGGCATAACGGTACGATACTAGAAACGGGACAAGGCCTAGCCTTATCCCCGGTCTAGTGATGGCCCACGCCATACACATATCAATCAATTCAAATAATCTAACTTATCTATGCAACCAAACAAACAAGTCCATGGTCTGTGGACAGTGGTGTCGGGTGCTACTAAACACCGTCTGCATCCTAGTATATATATTTATAACTAGAAAAGAAAATTTAAAGTGAGAAGTTCTCACAGAGGGTTCCACTCCGTCGTGCTTTGCTGTTGAACTGCTGAACATCTGGATTTGCTTGAAATACCAATGCAGTTCTTTTTCCCGCTGTTTATAATAAAAATTGTATTTTTATCACTTCATTCTAATAAAAAAAATCACATTTTCATTTCTTCTTCATATATATTTTTATTTCTACTTCATATATATTTTTATTACTACTTCATTCTATATAAAGATTTCGCGTTTTCTTATATAAAGATTTCGCCTTTTCTTATATAAAGATTTCGCCTTTTCTTATATAAAGATTTAATCTTTACTATCTATATAATATAAAAATCGTATTTTTAATACTTCCACTTTATAAAAAATATATTTTTAACTCCTCTAGCATATAAAAATCGAATTTTTATTCTTCCTGTATTATAAAAATTATATTTTTAACCTTTTCTAGTATATAAAAATCGAATTTTTATTCTTCCTATATTATAAAAATTATATTTTCAACCTTTTCTAGTATATAAAAATCGAATTTTTATAATCGCTACTATATAAAGATCGAATTTTTATTACTCTACTTGTATAAAAATTATATTTTTAATACTCTACTATAATAAAAATCATATTTTTATTATTCTAAAAATATAAAAATCTAATCTTGTTAATATAAAAGTGAAATCTTTTCAAATGTTTAAAAATCACTATTTTATCATGTTAAAAATCATTACTTTTTAATGTTAAAACCGCTATTTTCTAATTTTAAAAATCGAATCTTTTATAGGATAAAAACTAATCCTTCCTTCATCAAAATCAAGCCTTTTTCATGCTTACTATATAATCAAAATCTGAGTTTGTAACAATGTTATTTCAAAAAAAAACTAAATTAACTATATTTAAAACTCACATTTGCTAAAACGAAGAGGGAGGAGTAGCTGTTCGCTGTTTTGAGTCGTAGATAGGGGAAATGATGGCGTCAGGGTGCGTGCAGGTGGAGGGAGGCAGCAGGTGGTCGGTGGTGGGCTGTGGAGCATTGGCGGTGGCTGATTTGGGGAATTTGGGTTAACGGGTCTCATCGTGCTAGGGTTTGGAGCTGCATCGAGGTGGGTGTTTTGGCGGAGGCGCCATCGCCGGAGGGGAGGTGGGCGCGAGCGGCGGCCGGGCCTCGGTGGCCAGCGGTGGAGGCCTGCGATGGGTTTGGTTCTGCTCGTTTTTTTCTTTTTCTTTGGAGTTCGACCTGAAAAGGAGAAGAGAGAAGGGGGGTAGGGACATATAATAATATATATTATTTTATTTTAATTTTCTTCTTTAAGTTGACTTTTAATTCAAACACTAAACGAGACCCAACGACTGTCGCCCCTAGCTAATTACCCCCATTCCGAACATAATGGGATATGTACCCTTAGCTGATTCGATCTTTTAGACCAGTTTTCGCCAAAATCAAAATATAACTCTATATATTGAATATGAACGTGCATTTCAATTTACTAGGGTCACATACTAACTCGAAAAATTCCAGAAAAATATTTTCTTGCTTCGTATTGAGGATACGGTCCTAACAAAACTAGTTTCGTCGAATTCTGAGAGCGTTAGAAAAATGGCCATTTTCCAGTTGATTAAAATCAACTGAAATTGGTCAAACGCATTTTCCTTTGCCACACTCACATATTGATTCAAAAAATTATGGAATTTGAAACCTAGCAATAATATTACATCGCGGATCCAACAAAAGTGGTTTCGTCGAAATCCGAGGTCGTTTGCAAAATTCCCATTTTTAAGGGCCTGAATTCCATAGCGATTATTCAGGATTTTCAATTGGACATATCCTTTGATCCCTGCTATGAACATTTGATTTTTTGGATTCGTTGGAAAGGTATTCCCAATTAGATCCTATTATTTTTGGTTTCACTAAAATCCGGTTTATTTTGCACCCGGTATGTTCAATTGAAGTTTGAAATCGAATTATCGAACTACCGCGCCATTTTCAATTCCTTTTATAATTATAAATAATTATTTATATTCTAACGACGACGTATATAAATATACTTTCTAAGTATATTCAAAATAAAATTTCGTCGATACTATTTAAAATAATTCATTTTAAATGTTCAAAATTCATTAAAACTGCCAAAATAAAAAATTTAAACTGGCTTGCTTTTCCGGGTTATTACAATCGGCTCCACACAGTCACCGATATGTCCGAGGCGCCTTGCAATCCAACAACCACACAGGGGAAAATAATATAAATGTCAGGGCTGGTAGGTCACTGACACCACCCTAGCTAGAAGGAAATGCATGCCCTCCCTGAGGTCCACTCCCGTTTCTCGTTCACAACCGGGGTGTGAGGCTCTTGAATTAACGCTACACAAAGCTATGACACACAGGCCGTGCTTTGATCATCAACCACAAGACTCTGCTTTTCAACAAAAGCCTTGATCATTTGCCACTTAGGCATGCTACACAGGCAATTCACTCCATGCGATTGATATCCATTAATATATAACCTTTGAGCTCATACGTCTCAGAGAAGGGCGTTAAGCAAGAGAATAAATTCTCCGCCGCCAAACAGATATATATTTAATAGAAATCAATCACACATAATAAAATCCAATGTCAGACACACAGTCCATTTACAAGTTCGTTCTGGGTCTAAACGAAACTGGAGGCACCTTGTACCTCGCATATCCATCGATCTCCAAGTATGTCTGGATGATTACCAACTGATTCCCTCCTCATGGGTGTTGCCCAATCAAGATCATCAATAATTATCCAAATGATGTGAAGACCTCCGGTCATCAACTACCATCTTCATCCTCGACACATCGTCGAATCAGTTATTCAGAATGGGATAAACCAGGTCTTTCTGAATAACTCGCGTATATAATAAACAAGTGTTACACAAACACAACATATGCCTCATTCCAATTCAGAATATTCTTTTATTCAAATATTCTTATACTTTAGGAATGGTTCCCATTAATTTTATCAAAGATAAATTCTTTAAATTTATTCTTTAATCTTCCTTCGAATATCAATTCAAACGAAATTATGGTTTATCCAAACTACTCAGGATTAACGAACCTTACCGAAGTAATCATTTGTTTTAATTTCCCAATCTCAACCTATTCATCCCATGAAGTAAAACTGGTAATACTTCATATCTAACCCCGCGGTGTTATCAGTAAATTCAATTACCATTTCACGTTCAAATCTAATTAAAGATTTAACTATCTCCTGGAGCAAAACTGGTGATACTCCATTCTCGATCATTTCAATCTAATTAAAGATTCATTAGAACTCAACTTGGTTTTAATCTTCCCAATAATCACTATTAATGATTATTTAACTTGGGAAATCATATCCCGTCTTTAACTGGGTTAAAGAACCAATGTCATTTAAAACACGGTTCACGATAAACCCAAAATCACATTCTATTCCATCAGCCTTTAACCGTAAATTAGCAAGTGAACAATTCCCTAAGTAACCCCGAAGGCCGAAACCAACATCAGATCAATACCCAGGAAACCATTCAACTTAACTAATCTTCAGTTAGTTTCTGATTTTCATAACTCCGTTGCGTCTAAGAACAGTGTTAATGAAGATACCATTCATGACAAACCCAAATCCCATTTGATATTAAATACAAGGCTCGGAATAGAAAATATATCAGCTTATATTAAACATAAAATTCTACGACCAACAAATATCGTATTGGAAATAACGATATAAATATATCTCTCAGATTTCCATAACAATATCTGTATAATCACGAAATCCAACATCGAAATATTCCAAAGACAATTTCGATTCAAATCCATTCCAATTCAATTATTGGAATTTCTGGTTACTTTTAAAACCCTTTCAAATCCAATTTATTTATTTTAAAAATAAATGGATTTTAATTCTAGTTCAAAACTAGTTCATTTCAATAAAAATCTATTTTTATCTTTTCAAATATGGAGTTTTTTGTCCCAGTTCTTTCCAAATCATTTCTTATGACTTTGCACAAGTTATTACTATTTTTAGTAATTTTATCAAAGCCCGTATAGTCGATTTCCATAAGCGGCCATCGAACTGCACTTACAACGACCTTTTCCAAATTTGATTTGGATATAATTCCAAATCCAACCGTTAGATTTCAAATCTCTAATATTCGTTAGAAATCTCTTTTTGATACGAACCCAATGGTTCCAGTTTTAGGAGAATCTGACGGTCGGATCTCCCGTAATGTCCATTCGAAGTCAATAGTCGAAATTCGCGAACTACCACTGCGCGGAGCGTTCTATTCAGGCCATTATATATAATATATATAATATATATTATATATATTTCGTCCATTTCCTTTCAAAACGTATTTTATAAATTGTTTTAAATTGCTGTTCTAAACGATTTCAACTTCCTACTCAATTTCTAATCAAAAATGAATATTCCATATCATTAATCTCTAAATGATAATATTTTCAAAATGTTATATTTTGAAATCACTTCCTTTTCTATATTCATTATACAAATGAATAAAATCGATATAAATATCGTTCTCGTCAAAATGGCGCATATCTAATCAACACGGCTTTATATATTTCAATAACTTCGTTATTCTATTCAACAAATGGATATTTTCTTCAATACATGAATATATATTTCTTTCAACACATGAATATTCTCGACACATGAGTGTCATCAACACATGACTATTTTTGTTATTAGATATATTTCATAAAATTATGATTCCTATCATTTAATTCTTAATCAAACCCCAAACGTAAATTAGTAGGAGAACGATTCCCTAAGTAATAACCTCGAAGGCCGAAACCAACATCAGATCAACACCCAGGAAACCACTCATCTTAATTATTTTCCAGTTAGTTTCTAATTTTATATATGATAAAGATGTGAATTTTATTGTTAAAATATTTCGTTCAACACATGATAAGTTTAAACACATGAATATTCTCAACACATGAGTATCGTCAACACATGACTATTTAGTTTATTCAACACATGAATCTTTATTTTCCAAATTGGAATGAGGCCCAATCAATTACCATATAATGTTAATCATATGGTTTCCATACAACACATGTATATAATAGCAATGATAAATAATCAACCATCATCCAAAGTGCACCACACAACTGCATAAGCATTAAATACAAATAATTAACGCTTACACAGTCTATCGACCAATCGATCGACATATAACTAAATAATTGGGATTAGTGTACGCCAAATATCATCCCAACACCCGTGTGGGGTTTCAAATCAACAAACACTGAATATTATTTGTGCGATTGGGCGATGTGTAAAATTTATCGTCCCAATCAATATTAGTCAAATGAGTGTACATAAACAAACTGTCTGATTTGTTTATAAATATTTATTGTATATACACGTTAAAAATTATATTTTTAACTATAAAATATTTATTCATTCCACATCACACAATCAATTTTTCACTGTTCAAAAAATATAATCTTTAACGAATGAAAAATCTTAACTTTTCTTTCGCTAATTACATATACAAAAATCAGAACTCTTCATTTTTAATTACACGAATAAATTAATATAAAGACTCACAAGGGGGAAATGGGGAGGAAGGGCGGCGCCTGGAGCTTGGTGGAGGGTCGGAGGCGGCTGCTGGTGCTCTGGCGGCACGACGGGGGCATAGGGCCAGCGGAGGCGGAATGGTGGGCCAGGGCGGTTTAGGGTTCAGGTGGGGTTGCGTTCGATATGAGGAAGGTGGTTTGCGATACGGGAGGAGGAGAGGGAACGGTGGAGGAGGAGGGAGGGAGGGTGCGGCGCCGGAATATGGCAGTGGCGGGCGGCAGTTTCCCCCCTCGGGTCGAACTCCCTTTCTCTTTTTTTTTTGTTTTTCGATTGAAAAGGTAAACAGGGGGGAGGGCTGAGAGAGTATAGAGAGAGAGATTTTTTTTATTATTATTTTATTTAATTTCAAAAAGTACCTTTTTATTTTGAACTCGAAATCAAACCCACCGACTATTGTCCCTAGCCAATTACCCCCATCCGAATACAATGGGATATGTATCATAAGCTAATTCGATCGTTTCGATCATTTTTCGTCAAAATCAAAATATAAATCTATATATTGAATTTGAACGCGCATTTCAATTTACCGGGACCACATACGAACTCTAAAAATTCCAAAAAATATATTTTCTAGCTTCGTATTGACGATATGGTTCTGACAAAACTAATTTCGTCAAATGCTGAGACAATTAGAAAAATGGCCATTTTCTAATCGATCGAAATTGACTGAAACTATCAAAACACGTTTCCTTTTGCCACGCTCACATATTGATTCAGAAAATTATGAATTTTGAAATCTAGCAATAATTCGACATCCCTCATCCAGCAAAAGTGGTTTCGTCGAAAACGAAGGTCGTTTGCAAAATTTCCATTTTTAAGGGCCAGAATTCCATAGCGACTATTTTGAATTTTCAATTGGGCATAACTTTTTATCCCGGCTATGAAATTTTGATTTTTTGGATTCATTGGAAAGATATTCTCAAATAGATTCTGATATTTTTGGTTTCGCTAAAATCCGGTTTATTTTGAATTCTGTACATTCATTTGAAATTTGAAATCGAATTTTCGAACTACCACGCCATTTTCAATTCCTTTTATAATTAAAATAATTATTTATATTCTAACGACGATTCAAATAAATATATTTATTCTAATTCTATTCAAAATAAATTTCTCGTCGTTATTATTTAAAATAATTCATTTTAAATATCTAATATTCATTAAAATTGCCAAAATAAAATTTTTAAATTGGCTCGGATTTTCCGGGTTACTACAGGAATTGTGAATCTCAAGTTTAGATATAATCAGGACTATGATAACTTTAATAGAAATGTATATTATTAGCTTTTACTGACCTTTGAGACCAACTATTTGCAGAAAGTAAAAGGATAAGTCATCAGTAAACAGCATAACAGGTTGTGAATTCAATATACTTTCCAAAATAACAGAAGCAGGCAGGCAAAAAGGAATTTAAAGTACAAACCGTTAAGTACAACAATGCAGTCTGAGTAAAACACTGAAGATTATGAGAATGTGAAGTTGATCTACATGATGATGTTGGATGCTTAGAATAGAATAACAAAACCGCAGCTTTTGCCTACGATAGAAGAGAGGGAAAATTGACATGCATAAAAAGGGGGAAAACAGTAGGAAAATAGTAAAATTGAGGTAGGGAGAATTACAATATGCAAAATAAAGCAGTGATAGCGCAACAAAGTCTGCTACTGGTAGATGCATGTAATAACCCGAAAATCTGGGCCAGTTTAAAATTTTTATTTTGGCAATTTTAGCGAATTTTGAATATTTAAAATAGATTATTTTAAATAATATTGACGAGAAAATTTATTTTGAATATAATTCGACGTATATATTATACGCGTCGTCGTTTGAATATAAATATTTATATATATAATTATAAATAGAATAGAAAATGGCGCGGTAGTTCGATAATTCGATTTCAAACTTCAATTGAATGTACCGGGTGCAAAGCAATCCGGATTTTAGTGAAACCAAAAATATTAGGATCTAATTGACAATATCTTTCCAACGAATCCGAAAAATCGAAATTTCATAGCGGGAATCAAAAGATATGTCCAGTTGAAATTTCTGAATAGTCGTTATGGATTCAGGCCCTTAAAAATGGACATTTTGCAAACGACCTCGGATTTCGACGAAACCACTTTTGTTGGGTCCGTGACGTCAAATTATTGCTAGATTCCAAATTTCATAATTTTTCGAATCAATATGTGAGCGTGGCAAAGGAAAACGCGTTTGACCAGTTTCAGTTGATTTTAATCGACTGGAAATTGGCCATTTTTCAAACGGTCTCAGAATTCAACGAAACTAGTTTTGTTAGGACCGTATCGTCAATACGAAGCTAGAAAATATTTTTCTGAAATTTATAGAGCTGTTATGTGGCCCCGGTAATTTGAAATGTACGCTTAAAATTCAATATAATGATTTAAATGAAAATTCAACGGAAACTGATCAAAACAATCGAATCAGCTTGCGATACATATCCCATTGTGTTCGGAATGGGGGTAAAATGCTATAGGCGACAGGCGGTGGGTCCCCTTTCGAGTTCGAAAATAAAAGTTGCTTTTTGAAGTCAATAAATAATTAAATATATATATTTTATATAAACCCCCCTCCTTTCATTTTGACAGATGAATAAAAAAAAATTATCGAGCCGCCACCGCTCGTCGCGGTCACCGTCGACGCGACCACGCCCCACCTCCGGCGAACGATGGCCGACCCTCCCCTTCTCTTCTCCTTCCTCTCTCCCCCTCCTCCTGTACGAATCCTAGCCAAAATCGCCCACGCCCGAATCGAATCCCGCTGCCATCCCCCTCGCTCACCGCCGCAGGCACTGGCTTTGCCACCTCCCCACCTCCGCCTGAACCTGCGACGCGCCCTCCCCTCTTCTCCAATGAAAAGAACGCGGCCACCCCTTAATCGAAGGACTAAAACCCTAGCCTTTTCAGCAACCACCGCCCAGCAGTCGTGGCCCCCACCTCCGATGCACCAGTCCTCCGACGCGCTGCCTGACCTCGCCCCCGGCTGCAGCCTTTCCGACGAACCTTAGCAAAGCCCCCTCTTCAAATCAAAGTAAGTTTAGTTTTTAATTTATTTACATATATGTTAATTTCAGTTTATCATATACAATAGCGTAGAAAGAAAATTAGATTTTGAATCGTAAAATGGTTGGATTTTTGATTTGAAAAAGTATATGATCTTTATGATTTTTATTTACGAATAGGTGAGATTTTTAATTATGTAAAGTTTATATATATATATATATATATATATTTCTTTATTATTAAAAGGTTAGATTTTTTTTATAATTAGCAAAGTTATGATTTTTATTATGAGAAGATAAAGAAGTAAAAATACGATTTTTCCAAATGGAAAAGTGAAGTAAAAATACGATTTTTATTGTATAAGGAGCGATTATAAAAATATGATTTTCAAATTGAAAGTGAACAAATAAAAATGTGATTTTTATAATGACATTTTTGAAAAGATAGGATTTTTAAAATATCAAAAGATGGAATTTTTACAATGTATGTAGCGAAGTAAAAATTCGATTTTTATATATTGAATAACGAAGTAAAAAATTCGATTTTTATATATTGAATAACGAAGTAAAAATTCGATTTTTATATATTGAATAACGAAGTAAAAATTCGATTTTTATATATTGAATAACGAAGTAAAAAATTCGATTTTTATATATTGAATAACAAAGTAAAAATTCGATTTTTATATATTGAATAACGAAGTAAAAATTCGATTTTTATATATTGAATAATGAAGTAAAAATTCGATTTTTATATATTGAATAATGAAGTAAAAATTCGATTTTTATATATTGAATAATGAAGTAAAAATGTGATTTTTATATATTGAACATCAAAGTAAAAATGTGATTTTTATATATTGAATAGCGAAGTAAAAATTCGATTTTTACATACGTAGAGAATACGGACAACGAAAGCGACAAAAGGCGAGATTGGCGAAGATTTCTATAAAAGAAGAGTCAAGATGATTGGATAGCTATTGGTGAGAATTTCTCACTCTTCAATTTCTTTTCTAGTCATATATATATACTAGGATGCAGACGGTGCTTAGTAGCACCCGACACAATCGTCCACAGACCATGGACTTGTTTGTTTGGTTGCATAGATTAGTTAGATGATTTGATTTGAAATTGAATTGTTTGGTGAAATTGAATTGTTTGGTGAAATGAATGGATTGATTGATGTGTGAATGGCGTGGGCCTTCACTAGACCGGGGATAAGGCTAGGCCTCGTCCCGTTTCTAGTATCGTGCCGTTATGCCGTCGAATTTTTTTAAAAATAAGTTAGAAAAATAACAATATCATTTTATAGAATAAATGAATTGAATAGAAATTCATATGTCGAAATAAAGTGTTTTGTCGTTAAAAATATAATTTTTAACGTGAATGTAAATAAATAAATATTCATTTACAAACCGGACGGTTTGTTTATGTACACCTATTTGAAAGACATTGATTGGGACGATAAATTTCACACATCGCCCAACTGCACAAATAAAATCTGTGTTTGATTGTTTGAAACCCTACACGGGTGTTGGGATGAAATTTGAAGTTCACTCATCCTGATTGATTAAATATGTCGATCGATTGATTGACAGGCTGTTATAAGCGTTAGATATCTATACTTGATGCTTATACAGTGTAGTGCACTTTGGTTGATGGTTGATTATTTTTCAATGCTATTATACATGTGTTGTATGAAAATCCATATAATTAAGTTTATACGGTAATTTATTGGGCCTCATTCCTATTTGAAAAATAAAGAATAATATAAAATAAAGGTTCATGTGTTCACAGTACTCATCCATTGAGATTGGTCATGTGTTGAACGAAATATTTTAGTAATAAAATTTACATCTTTATCAATATAAAATAAAGGTTCATGTGTTGACAGTACTCATCCATTGAGATTGGTCATGTGTTGAACGAAATATTTTAGTAATAAAATTTACATCTTTATCAATATAAAATAAAGGTTCATGTGTTGACAGTACTCATCCATTGAGATTGGTCATGTGTTGAACGAAATATTTTGATAATAACAACTATTTTGAAAAGAGCTTTCTAACGAATATTTGAAGATAGAAATTTATGAAGCCGTGTTGATTAGATTGACGCCATTTTGACGGGAACGATATTTATATCAATTTTATTCATTTAAAAATGAATATTGAAAAGTAATTTTGAAATCAAACGATTTCGAAATGAAATGAATTGAAAACGATTTCGAAATTAATTGAATTGAAAACGATTTCGAAATGAATTGAATATAAAACGATTTCGAAATGAATTGAATATAGACCGAATTCGAATTGAATTTAAAATGAATTGAAATGAATTCAAATTGAATTGAAACTTGAATTGAATAGAAATGAATTTTAAAACGAATTTATAAGGAAAGATTCAATTTTGATTTGAATTAAAATGGAAGTTGAAATTGCTTTTGAAACGAATTTAAAACTATTTATATAATTCGTTTTAAATAGAAATCAACGATATATATTATATATATATATATATATATAATATAATGGCCTGAATAGAACGCGCCGCGCCGCGGCAGTTCGTGAATTTCAACCATTTATTTCAAACGGACACTACGGGAGATCCGACCGTCGGATTCTCCTAAAACCGGAACCGTTGGGTTCGCATCGAAAAGAGCTTTCTAACGAATATTTGAAATTCAAAATCTAATGGTTGGATTTGGAGATACGTCCAAATCAAATTTGAAAAAGGTCGCTGTAAGTGCAGTTCGATGGCCGTTGATGGAAATCGACTGTACGGGCCTTGATAAAATTATTAAAAATAGTAATAATTTGTGTAAAATCATAAGAAATGATTTAGAAAGAATTGGGATGAAAAACTCCATATTTGAAAAGATAAAAATAGATTTTTATCGAAATGAACTAGTTTTAAACTAGAATTATAATTCTATTTATTTTTAAATAAATAAATTGAATTTAAAAAGGGTTTAAAAATAACCAGAATATCCAATGATTGCATTGGAGTGGATTTGAATCGAAATTGTCTTCGAAATATTTCGATGTTGGAATTCGTGATTATACAGGTGTTGTTATGGAAATTTGAAAGATATATATTTATATCGTTATTTCCGATACGACATTTGTTAATCGTAGAATTTGATATTGAATATAAGCCGATATATTTTCTATTCAGAGCCTTATATCGAATATAAAATGTGATTTGGGTTTGTCGTGAATGGTGTCTTCACTAACACTGTTCTTGAACCCAGTTGAGAAAAGATTAAATCTTTTTATTTTAGATTTAATGAAGTGTACCAATTAAATAATATTTAATTGGAATTGAATTGATATTGATTTTTGGGTTTATCGTGAACAGTGTTTTTAAATAACGCTTGTTCTTTAACCCGATAATTAATGGAATGATATTTTGGGTTTATCTTGAACAGTGTTTTTAAATAACGCTTGTTCTTTAACCCGATAATTAATGGAAGGTGATTTTGGGTTTACCCTGAACCGTGTTTTTAAATGACACTGATTCTTTAACCCAGTCAAAGATTAAAACTAAGTGGAGTTTTAATGAATCTTTAATTAGATTGAAATAATCGAGAATGGAGTATCACCAGTTTTACTCCAGGCGATAGTTAAATCTTTAATTAGATTTGAACGTGAAATGGTAATTGAATTTACCGATAACACCGTGGTGTTAGATATGAAGTATTACCAGTTTTACTTCATGGGATGAATAGGTTGGGATTGGGAAATTAAAACAAATGATTACTTCGGTAAGGTTCGTTGATCCCGACTAGTTGAATGGATATTCAAAAATAGATTAAAGAATAAATTCAAGAAATTTATCTTGGATAAAATTAATGGGAACCTTTCCCTATGAATGTGAAAATTAGAAACTAACTGTCGGTTAGCTAAGCAGAATGGTTTTCTGAATATTGATCTGATGTTGGTTTCGGCCATCGGGGTTAATATTTAGGGAATTATTCTCTTGATTAATTTATGGTTAGTCACTGATGAATTGGAATGAGGCGTATGTTGTGTTTGTGTAACACTTATTTAAAATATACGCGAGTTATTCGGAAAGACCGGGTTTATCCATTCTGAATAACTGATACGACGATAAGTCGAAGATGAAGACGATGGTCGAAGACCGGAAGTCTTCACGTCGTTTGGGTGATTACTGATGATCTTGATTGGGCTGTACACCCAAGAAGATGGAAACAGTTGGTGATCGTCTAGACGTACTTGGAGATCGATGTATATGCGGGGTACTAGGTGCCTCCGGTTTCGTTCAGACCCAGAACGGACTTGTAAATGGACTGTGTGTCTGACATTGGATTTTAGTCCGTGTGATTGATCTCTATTAAATATATATCTGTTTGGCGGCGGAGAATTTATTCTCTTGCTTAACATCCTTCTCTGAGACGTACGAGCTCAGGGGTTATATATTGATGGATATCAAACGCATGGAGTGAATTGCCTGTGTGGCATGCCTAAGTGGCAAATTATCGAGGCTTCTGTTGAAAAGCAAAGTCTTGTGGTGATGATCAAAGCAAGGCCTTTGTGGCGTAGCTTTATGTAACGTTTACTTCGCGTGTTTCACACCCGGTACGAACCAAAAACGGGAGAGGACATCAGGGAGGGCATGCGTTTCTTTCTAGCTAAAAAGTGGCGTCAGTGGTTTTACACGCCCTGACGAGTTTGACTTATGTGGTTGTTGCTGTTGTGGGGCGCCTCGGATTGATCGGTCGTTCTCGAACCGATGGAGTCATTTAGTTGGCTCATTTACGCCCCAAAAGGCGGGGAAACGCATGTTCAGGCATTTTAATCCACATCGGTGGACCGGCCCTGAGGATCCAAGGGTCACTCGAGCTCTGATCCTGAGGGGCGGGCTAGAGCGTCTCGAATCGGTTGAGGACTATCTTTTGCCTCGGTTCATAGATGGAAATCCAATTTCCAAATACGTGACATTTGCGGTTTTAATTGTAGAACTAGTATGGCGACATGATATATGGTACCCATGCCGCCTATGATTGATACTTATGATTTGAAGTTGTTTTATACACTATGCACTTATAATAGTATCAAATAATCTGTTTTAAACGTATCAAGCATTCTTTGGCTGTTATAAGGGAAAACCCTATCCCCCGGCTTGCGTTGCATTGTGTGATAGGACTGGTCTTATAACAGCTTCATTTTTCTTTATTTAGCATTGCGCTGTTTGTTTTATGCACTGGTATCCTTGGGAGGAAACCCGTTCCGTGTTATACGGCGTGGTCCCTTGATTTACCTACCTTTAAAATAAAGATTAATAACTGTTTTAGTTCTCACACCAGTCACATGACTAACCTGGAGTTTATTGTTTTAACCTAAACTCTGGGTGCCCCTATTTTGACACGGGCAGCTAGTAGTTTTGGTTTTGCAGATTTATATTCACAGGATCCTGGTTTACAGCTGGAATGATATCCGGAAAGCTTTGTATCCGTATATC
This sequence comes from Allium sativum, assembly GCA_030737875.1. Lineage (NCBI taxonomy): Eukaryota > Viridiplantae > Streptophyta > Magnoliopsida > Asparagales > Amaryllidaceae > Allium > Allium sativum. Next base: position 849,106,093 of record CM060918.1, read on the forward strand.
TCTTCTAGTTGTGTATTGTATTATTTTCCGCTGCGATGTATTTAAATGTAATTTAAATCTCTGATATTTCTATGTAATATTCATTTATACTCTGTATATTCTTGTAATCTGATGCATTGTTGTAATAACAATGAAATGTTCTTCCGTCTGCGTTCTGATTTGTCGTGTTCTCAAAACAATTCCTTCTTTCTCTCTCTCTTCGGAGACCGGGGAAGTTCGGGTCGTTTCATCGTGGTATCAGAGCTTTGGTTTACAGAGCTCGAGAACAAGACACATTAGAACCATACGAAAGAATTCATCAGATATTGGATTAGTAATATCCAATTAGAATGACTCGTTAGAGATAGGATCAGTAGTGTCCTAGAACGAGTGTGAAGAGTATATTTTTCAAATGAAAACAATTTTATTTTGAAAATTTAAATCGTTTTAAACGTATTTGATTATTTATTTATTTTGAATATGGACAATCCAATATATAAAGATTTTTCATATACGTGTCATGAACGTATATTCGAAGTTTTAATATACTGGATAGATATAGAATCACGCTCTAGTCACTCGGAGATGATTTTGATGGTGGAGCTCCATCACCAAAATTTATGTTCGTGTTTCAAAGGTGTGATTTTCTATATATTTCCATTAGACTGGTGTGAGAACCAATACATATATATAGTTAGAACACATTGTTGTGAATTGGCATCAAAAAAATGATTTTTGTATATATATAAAAAAATTATGAATTTGAAACTCTAATCCACTAATTGATTGATGTTTGTGTTGTTTGTTTATTTGTTTGATAATTTTGAACCATTTAGCCTAATTGAATCAAATATTGAATTATATTGAAAATTGGTTGCATTTGCTTGCATATACATATACTTACATTGAACAGGTCATAGCAAGGAGGCTAGAGCCGAAGAATAAAATTTGTTTGCCCGACAAATAGGTACATGTTTACTACATAATTTACTGTTTTGTTTGGGTGATGATGATTTTATGAGCCGATTGGCTAGCCGCTTGGCTTTTTCTTTTTCTTTTTCTTTTTGAGATCTGAAGGACCGGGGAAGCTATTTGAAATTCCCCGATGCTCCCGGTGCAGGGGAGGTTATGGCGAAATTTTTCGAAAATTTAGGGTGTTAGCCAAATTTTTGAAATTTTGAAAATTCTCAGAAATTGAAAAGTTGGAGAATGGAAGCCAAATCGAACGTAGAGCTGAATAATCAAACCACTTTCGGCTTTGTTCCTTTTCGGGGACGAAAAGTTTTAAGTGGGGGAGATTGTAATAACCCGAAAATCTGGGCTAGTTTAAAATTTTCATTTTGGCAATTTTAGCGAATTTTGAATATTTAAAATAGATTATTTTAAATAATATCGACGAGAAAATTTATTTTGAATATAATTCGACGTATATATTATACGCGTTGTCGTTTGAATATAAATATTTATATATATAATTATAAATAGAATAGAAAATGGCGCGGTAGTTCGATAATTCGATTTCAAACTTCAATTGAATGAACCGGGTGCAAAGCAATCCAGATTTTAGTGAAACCAAAAATATTAGGATCTAATTGACAAAATCTTTCCAATGAATCCAAAAAATCGAAATTTCCTAGCGGGAATCAAAAGATATGTCCAGTTGAAATTTCTGAATAGTCGCTATGGAATTCAGGCCCTTAAAAATGGACATTTTGCAAACGACCTCGGATTTCGACGAAACCACTTTTGTTGGGTCCGTGACGTCAAATTATTGCTAGATTCCAAATTTCATAATTTTTCGAATCAATATGTGAGCATGGAAAAGGAAAACGCGTTTGACCAGTTTCAGTTGATTTTAATCGACTGGAAATTGGCCATTTTTCAAACGGTCTCAGAATTCGATGAAACTAGTTTTGTTAGGACCATATCGTCAATACGAAGCTAGAAAATATTTCTCTGGAATTTATAGAGTTGTTATGTGACCCCGGTAATTTGAAATGTACGCTTAAAATTCAATATAATGATTTAAATGAAAATTCAACGGAAACTGATCAAAACAATCGAATCAGCATGCGATACATATCCCATTGTGTTCAGAATGGGGGTAAAATGCTATAGGCGACAGGCGGTGGGTCCCGTTTCGAGTTCGAAAATAAAAGTTGCTTTTTGAAGTCAATAAATAATTAAATATATATATTTTATATAAACCCCCCCTCCTTTCATTTTGACAGTGGAATAAAAAAAAATATCGAGCCGCCACCGCTCGTCGTGGTCACCGTCGACGCGACCACGCCCCACCTCCGGCGAACGATGGCCGACCCTCCCCTTCTCTTCTCCTTCCTCTCTCCCCCTCCTCCTGTACGAATCCTAGCCAAAATCGCCCACACCCGAATCGAATCCCGCTGCCATCCCCCTCGCTCACCGCCGCCGGCACTGGCGTTTCCACCTCCCCACCTCCGCCTGAACCTGCGACGCGCCCTCCCCTCTTCTCCAATGAAAAGAACGCGGCCACCCCTTAATCGAAGGACTAAAACCCTAGCCTTTTCAGCAACCACCGCCCAGCAGTCGTGGCCTCCACCTCCGATGCACCAGTCCTCCGACACGCTGCCTGACCTCGCCCCCTGCTGCAGCCTTTCCGACGAACCTTAGCAAAGCCCCCTCTTCAAATCAAAGTAAGTTTTGTTTTTAATTTATTTACATATATGTTAATTTCAGTTTATCATATACAATAGCGTAGAAAGAAAATTAGATTTTGAATCGTAAAATGGTTGGATTTTTGATTTGAAAAAGTATATGATCTTTATGACTTTTATTTACGAATAGGTGAGATTTTTAATTATGTAAAGTTTATATATATATATATATATTTCTTTATTATTAAAAGGTTAGATTTTTTTTTATAATTAGCAAAGTTATGATTTTTATTATGAGAAGATAAAGAAGTAAAAATACGATTTTTCCAAATGGAAAAGTGAAGTAAAATACGATTTTTATTGTATAAGGAGCGATTATAAAAATATGATTTTCAAATTGAAAGTGAACAAATAAAAATGTGATTTTTATAATGACATTTTTGAAAAGATAGGATTTTTAAAATATCAAAAGATGGAATTTTTATAATGTATGTAGCGAAGTAAAAATTCGATTTTTATATATTGAATAACGAAGTAAAAAATTCGATTTTTATATATTGAATAACGAAGTAAAAAGTCGATTTTTATATATTGAATAACGAAGTAAAAATTCGATTTTTATATATTGAATAACGAAGTAAAAAATTCGATTTTTATATATTGAATAACAAAGTAAAAATTCGATTTTATATATTGAATAACGAAGTAAAAATTCGATTTTTATATATTGAATAACGAAGTAAAAATTCGATTTTTATATATTGAATAACGAAGTAAAAATTCGATTTTTATATATTGAATAACGAAGTAAAAATTCGATTTTTATATATTGAATAATGAAGTAAAAATGTGATTTTTATATATTGAACATCAAAGTAAAAATGTGATTTTTATATATTGAATAGCGAAGTAAAAATTCGATTTTTACATACGTAGAGAATACGGACAACGAAAGCGACAAAAGGCGAGATTGGCGAAGATTTCTATAAAAGAAGAGTCAAGATGATTGGATAGCTATCGGTGAGAATTTCTCACTCTTCAATTTCTTTTCTAGTCATATATATATATACTAGGATGCAGACGGTGCTTAGTAGCACCCGACACAATCGTCCACAGACCATGGACTTATTTGTTTGGTTGCATAGATTAGTTAGATGATTTGATTTGAAATTGAATTGATTGGTGAAATTGAATTGTTTGGTGAAATGAATGGATTGATTGATGTGTGAATGGCGTGGGCCTTCACTAGACCGGGGATAAGGCTAGGCCTCGTCCCGTTTCTAGTATCGTGCCGTTATGCCGCCGAATTTTTTTAAAAATAAGTTAGAAAAATAACAATATCATTTTATAGAATAAATGAATTGAATAGAAATTCATATGTCGAAATAAAATGTTTTGTCGTTAAAAATATAATTTTTAACGTGAATGTAAATAAATAAATATTCATTTACAAACCGGACGGTTTGTTTATGTACACCTATTTGAAAGACATTGATTGGGACGATAAATTTCACACATCGCCCAACTGCACAAAAAAAAATCTGTGTTTGATTGTTTGAAACCCTACACGGGTGTTGGGATGAAATTTGAAGTTCACTCATCCTGATTGATTAAATATGTCGATCGATTGATTGACAGGCTGTTATAAGCGTTAGATATCTATACTTGATGCTTATACAGTGTAGTGCACTTTGGTTGATGGTTGATTATTTTTCAATGCTATTATACATGTGTTGTATGAAAATTTATATAATTAACTTTATATGGTAATTGATTGGGCCTCATTCCTATTTGAAAAATAAAGAATAATATAAAATAAAGGTTCATGTGTTCACAGTACTCATCCATTGAGATTGGTCATGTGTTGAACGAAATATTTTAGTAATAAAATTTACATCTTTATCAATATAAAATAAAGGTTCATGTGTTGACAGTACTCATCCATTGAGATTGGTCATGTGTTGAACGAAATATTTTAGTAATAAAATTTACATCTTTATCAATATAAAATAAAGGTTCATGTGTTGACAGTACTCATCCATTGAGATTGGTCATGTGTTGAACGAAATATTTTGATAATAACAACTATTTTGAAAAGAGCTTTCTAACGAATATTTGAAAATAGAAATTTATGAAGCCGTGTTGATTAGATTGACGCCATTTTGACGGGAACGATATTTATATCGATTTTATTCATTTAAAAATGAATATTGAAAAGTAATTTTGAAATCAAACGATTTCGAAATGAAATGAATTAAAAACGATTTCGAAATGAATTGAATTGAAAACGATTTCGAAATGAATTGAATATAAAACGATTTCGAAATGAATTGAATATAGACCGAATTCGAATTGAATTTAAAACGAATTGAAATGAATTCAAATTGAATTGAAACTTGAATTGAATAGAAATGAATTTTAAAACGAATTTATAAGGAAAGATTCAATTTTGATTTGAATTAAAATGGAAGTTGAAATTGCTTTTGAAACGAATTTAAAACTATTTATATAATTCGTTTTAAATAGAAATCGACGATATATATATATATATATATATATTATATATATATATATAATATAATGGCCTGAATAGAACGCGCCGCGCCGCGGCAGTTCGTGAATTTCGACCATTTATTTCAAACGGACATTACGGGAGATCTGACCGTCGGATTCTCCTAAAACCGGAACCGTTGGGTTCGCATCGAAAAGAGCTTTCTAACGAATATTTGAAATTCAAAATCTAACGGTTGGATTTGGAGATACGTCCAAATCAAATTTGAAAAAGGTCGCTGTAAGTGCAGTTCGATGGCCGTTGATGGAAATCGACTGGACGGGCCTTGATTAAATTATTAAAAATAGTAATAATTTGTGTAAAATCATAAGAAATGATTTAGAAAGAATTGGGATAAAAAACTCCATATTTGAAAAGATAAAAATAGATTTTTATCGAAATGAACTAGTTTTAAACTAGAATTATAATTCTATTTATTTTTAAATAAATAAATTGAATTTAAAAAGGGTTTTAAAAATAACCAGAATATCCAATGATTGCATTGGAGTGGATTTGAATCGAAATTGTCTTCGAAATATTTCGATGTTGGAATTCGTGATTATACAGGTGTTGTTATGGAAATTTGAAAGATATATATTTATATCGTTATTTCCGATACGACATTTGTTAATCGTAGAATTTGATATTGAATATAAGCCGATATATTTTCTATTCAGAGCCTTATATCGAATATAAAATGTGATTTGGGTTTGTCGTGAATGGTGTCTTAACTAACACTGTTCTTGAACCCAGTTGAGAAAAGATTAAATCTTTTTATTTTAGATTTAATGAAGTGTACCAATTAAATAATATTTAATTGGAATTGAATTGATATTGATTTTTGGGTTTATCGTGAACAGTGTTTTTAAATAACGCTTGTTCTTTAACCTGATAATTAATGGAATGATATTTTGGGTTTATCTTGAACAGTGTTTTTAAATAACGCTTGTTCTTTAACCCGATAATTAATGGAAGGTGATTTTGGGTTTACCCTGAACCGTGTTTTTAAATGACACTGATTCTTTAACCCAGTCAAAGATTAAAACTAAGTGGAGTTTTAATGAATCTTTAATTAGATTGAAATAATCGAGAATGGAGTATCACCAGTTTTACTCCAGGCGATAGTTAAATCTTTAATTAGATTTGAACGTGAAATGGTAATTGAATTTACCGATAACACCATGGTGTTAGATATGAAGTATTACCAGTTTTACTTCATGGGATGAATAGGTTGGGATTGGGAAATTAAAACAAATGATTACTTCGGTAAGGTTCGTTAATCCTGACTAGTTGAATGGATATTCAAAAATAGATTAAAGAATAAATTCAAGAAACTTATCTTGGATAAAATTAATGGGAACCTTTCCCTATGAATGTGAAAATTAGAAACTAACTGTCGGTTAGCTAAGAAGAATGGTTTTCTGAATATTGATCTGATGTTGGTTTCGGCCTTCGGGGTTAATATTTGGGGAATTATTCTCTTGATTAATTTACGGTTAGTGACTGATGAATTGGAATGAGGCGTATGTTGTGTTTGTGTAACACTTATTTAAAATATACGCGAGTTATTCGGAAAGACCAGGTTTATCCCATTCTGAATAACTGATACGACGATAAGTCGAAGATGAAGACGATGGTCGAAGACCGGAAGTCTTCACGTCGTTTGGGTGATTACTGATGATCTTGATTGGGCTGTACACCCAAGAAGATGGAAACAGTTGGTGATCGTCCAGACGTACTTGGAGATCGATGGATATGCGGGGTACTAGGTGCCTCCGGTTTCGTTCAGACCTAGAACGGACTTGTAAATGGACTGTGTGTCTGACATTGGATTTTAGTCCGTGTGATTGATCTCTATTAAATATATATCTGTTTGGCGGCGGAGAATTTATTCTCTTGCTTAACGCCCTTCTCTGAGACGTACGAGCTCAGGGGTTATATATTGACGGATATCAAACGCATGGAGTGAATTGCCTGTGTGGCATGCCTAAGTGGCAATTGATCGAGGCTTCTGTTGAAAAGCAAAGTCTTGTGGTGATGATCAAAGCAAGGCCTTTGTGGCTTAGCTTTGTGTAACGTTTACTTCGCGTGTTTCACACCCAGTATGAACCAAAAACGAGAGAGGACGTCAGGGAGGGCATGCGTTTCTTTCTAGCTAAAAAGTGGCGTCAGTGGTTTTACACGCCCTGATGAGTTTGACTTATGTGGTTGTTGCTGTTGCGAGGCGCCTCGGATTGATCGGTCGTTCTCAAACCGATGGAGTCATTTAGTTGGCTCATTTACGCCCCAAAGGGCGGGGAAACGCATGTTCAGGCATTTTAATCCACATCGGTGGACCGGCCCTGAGGATCCAAGGGTCACTCGAGCTCTGATCCTGAGGGGCGGGCTAGAGCGTCTCGAATCGGTTGAGGACTATCTTTTGCCTCGGTTCATAGATGGAAATCCAATTTCCAAATACGTGACATTTGCGGTTTTAATTGTAGAACTAGTATGGCGACATGATATATGGTACCCATGCCGCCTATGATTGATACTTATGATTTGAAGTTGTTTTATACACTATGCACTTATAATAGTATCAAATAATCTGTTTTAAACGTATCAAGCATTCTTTGGCTGTTATAAGGGAAAACCCTATCCCCCGGCTTGCGTTGCATTGTGTGATAGGACTTGGGTCTTATAACAGCTTCATTTTTCTTTATTTAGCATTGCGCTGTTTGTTTTATGCACTGGTATCCTTGGGAGGAAACCCGTTCCGTGTTATACGGTGTGGTCCCTTGATTTACCTACCTTTAAAATAAAGATTAATAACTGTTTTAGTTCTCACACCAGTCACATGACTGACCTGGAGTTTATTGTTTTAACCTAAACTCTGGGTGCCCCTATTTTGACACGGGCAGCTAGTAGTTTTGGTTTTGCAGATTTATATTCACAGGATACTGGTTTACAGCTGGAATGATATCCGGAAAGCTTTGTATCCGTATATCTCTTCTAGTTGTGTATTGTATTATTTTCCGCTGCGATGTATTTAAATGTAATTTAAATCTCTGATATTTCTGTGTAATATTAATTTATACTCTGTATATTCTTGTAATCTGATGCATTGTTGTAATAACAATGAAATGTTCTTCCGTCTGCGTTCTGATTTGTCGTGTTCTCAAAACAATTCCTTCTTTCTCTCTCTCTTCGGAGACCGGGGAAGTTCGGGTCGTTTCAATGCATAGGACAGTCCTTGAATTTTTAGCCTAATGATAACAAATCCAACACTAAGCATCGCCATGATCGAATTGCAGCGGTGCTCTACTTTAATGGCCATGTCTATAAATTTTCAACACAAATCCTGTAAAATGTCAAAATGAATACAAACTAATATATTCGTGTTGTGCATATATCATATAGAAAGGCTGAATAAAGTATAAAATAATATGCATAACTACAATGATGTGAAGAAAAGAAGCAGGGTCAGTGTTAGTTTACTAAGGGAAATATGCCCCTTTTTAGGCTAAATTGCCTGTTTTAACATACCATTATTTGGAACTGGACACATGCATACTTGGATTTTTGGGAAAGGGTCCGCTATTGAACATGTAAGTGAATTGCGCTTTGTGGTTAAAAATACAAAAAAATTTGCAAGTCATTAAGTAATTATTTTTTATAAGTTGTTAAATCCCATAGAACATCAAAATGAATAAAAATGAACATACTTGTATTGTGTATCTACATATATAAATGCAGAATAAAGTATATCCTATTTTATTTCATACTTGAACCATTAACTGCAAACTGAGAAATAGAAAAAAATTTAATTAAAAAAATACCAATGAAATTAATGATGTTACCAAAAATTGTACATGCATACAGTAATACTGATGAAACCAAAAATGTAAGTATAAAAGCTTTCCGGATATACATGATGCCTTTTAAGCATGTAGACAGTAAATTAGTTCAACTTCTAATTTGTACTTCTTCTTTTGTTACCTAGAGAGGAAGTTAAAAAATTCCATTCTTATTCTCATACCTTGAAACTTGATTTTGTTGCATTAGTTAATTATGTCAGGCCAAAATTAGATATGCATATATGAGGACAATAGTCGAACTATCAAAAAGAAAATCATAAAGTATATATAAAAGCAATACAGGTTTGGATGAGAGCAATAGTCAAACAATCCAACAGCTTAACCGAAATAGACTAAAAATGTTTAATCACATAAATTATATATACTATTTATATATGATATTGAATTTGAAGTGATTGGATTTTATCATATATACTATTCACATATGAATAATTCAACGTTCCAAACACAAGATATATTATGTTTAAGGACAGAAATGTTAATAAATAGATTTAATTAAATAAGTGAAATTAATATATAATATTCATATATGATATACTTTGTCTATTTAAATAGACAAGAAATGTTTAATCATGTAAAATATATATACTATTCATATATGATATTGAATTTGTAGTGATTGGATTTTATCATATATACTATTCACATATGAATAATTAAAATTTCTAAACACAAGATATATTATGTTTAAGGACAGAAATGCTAATAAATAGATTTAATTAAACAAGTGAAATTTATATATACTATTCAAATAGAATATATCATGTGCGAAAGACATATGATATACTTTGTCTATTCACGACAAACATCTCACAGCGCGATTGGATTTGAAGTGATTTAATTAACTGATATTATTCATGTTGCTATTTTGATGGCTGTTTGTGCATTTTGCAAATTTTAATTTCGAACCAAATTTATTTTGACTAGAAACTATTCACAACCAATTTTTTTTTAATCATATACGCCATATGAAATTCGCTATGATTAATTTTTTGAAGATGAAATGAGATGTAGCTCCTGTGCTTATGTTATGTAAATTTACTTTGGGATTTGTTCTTGACCACATATTCAGATTTATCATGGTAAAATGATTAGTGTTTAATGTTGACCAAGTATCAAAAATTGTGTGTTGGAAACATTCGTTGAACTGGGATTTGTGCACTGGATAAATGATGATACATATAAATTAAAATATATATATGAATCAATGTTTTTATAGCATCTCTAACATGGATAGTTTGATCATTGGTTAACCAGCATAACTCCACACACACGCGTGTGCACTTCGCGCACACACACAAAACATCAACAGTAACGACAAACTTTTAGCTCAGATGGTGAGTTGGCAAAATCAACCTATTTTTTTGTCAATAATGTCTAAACAATCAATTTCCATAGTTAGTGAAAATAATAAAAATAATCGAAGTCTTGCAAATTCATGTAAAAGATTTGGAAAGTGAAAATAATAAAAACAAAGTAAGAGTTTGGAAAATAATGAGTTTTGAAGCTGAGGAGAAAATTTTAAAATTGAGAAAGGAAGTGAAAAAAATGAAACCAAGACTCAAAGAAAATGAAAAGATAAATACAGAGGTTAAAGTAGAGAGACTCCATATAGTATATAAAGTTGAATATGCATTAGATAAAAATACAGGTATGGAGAATGAAACTTAAAGCCAAAAAACGAAGTTCCACATAAAAAATCAATGAAGAGACAAATTTTGAGCTTTATGCTCCGCATTGAAACTAAAATAGACAGTATATTTTTATAGGTAGAAACAACAACTGAAATAGATGAAGACACATATTTAGATATGAGAGCCCAATATGAGGAAAATTACTTGGTAACCGAAAAGAATGAAGACAGAGCGATAGATGTTAAGTAGAAAAAGTGCTTCCAATAAAGCAAGACCAATAAGAAGAAGAAAAAGAAAATTCTAAAATGGTGGAAAATAAAGAAACAATTTGTAATGGCCTAGATCTTTACCGTCTAATTTAAACATTTAAAAATGGTTTTAAATGTCAATTTGGAATATAAATAACTTTGAATTCAATTATTTTGAATGTTATATTAATATAAATAATAATTTAATTCCGAAATAGTCAAAATATGTTAGATTCGAAGTTTTATATGAATTGGCTTTATAAATGGGTTTAATCCAGTTTATATTCGTATCAAATTAATGATTTAGTTTATTAAACGATGTTTGAACGTTTAATTTATAATTTAAAACGAGCTGAAACGTCGTGGTGGTTAATAGTTTTACGTTTTGAACTTTAATTGAACATTCCAGATCCAATTTAAATCGGAATTCTTTGAAACAAGAATCATCCGAATCTATTTAATCATAATTTTCCAATAAAAGAGTCAAGTTTTTATATTATAAATTGTTAGTTATGTCCAATTTAATTTTTCAAAAGGGTCGCTCTGGAATCGTTAACAAACCATAACGATTTATTTTATAATACAAAAAAGGTTTTTAAATAAATTTAAAATCGTTTTAACTTAGAATTCGATATATTGAATTGAAAATCAAAATTAGTATATTTAAAGTTATATACCATTGTATTTGAATATGTATATGTTAATAATAATTTTTTATTATTAGAATTGTTTATATTATCAATGTATATATATATATATATATATTATCGATTCAACATGTAATTTAAGAATAGTTAATTTTAAAATGACCTTGTTTTTCCAACGAAACTAATTTTATTAAAACTGTAATTATTATTTATTGTAAGATTTCCAACTTCACGTCAATTGGATTTATTTTATGATCGTGCGCGGTATAAATTGCTTATGGTTTAACCTTTTGAAATAAAAATGATATTTTCACAAACGATCTCTGAAGTCAATGAAACTAGTTCCATTGTGTCTGAAATATTAAATTATTATATGATTTCTAATTTCGTTTCAACTGAAGCTCGTGTGTGTGCGTACAAATTTTGCGCTAAAAATATCATTAGTCTTTTCAGTAAAATATCGTTGGTTGTTTTCATAAAATATCGTCCGTCGCCTCATATAAATATATCAGTCAACTCACATTAAAATATCTGCAAAAAATTCTTTCCTTGCATGTGCAATTTGAAATATATGTTCCCCCCACATGCTCTACGTGTTTCTTTTAGATCGATCACAAATTTCATGTGCAAGAGACTCAAAACGAAAAGAAAATCTCAAGAAAAATGACAAGACCATGTGCGATCGTCTATATAGATGTACGCATATATATATATATATTTTTATATATATATATATATATTCTGTATAACCCGTCTACACCCCACGCTATCTCTGCATTTCAAGAGCAGAAACTGATCCCCCATGTTACCCTATATTTTCTTAAAGGTTGGTTGCCAATTATAATATAAAAATAGGGGCCATCTGTGTATATATATACTCTGCTTCGTTCTACTTCTTCAAGCCTCAACTCCATTCTAAACAGATTCAGCTGCCTAAACTATTTAAATACCCATTCTTTCCTCTTCATTGTACCCAACTCAAAGCAATGAAACCCCATTGTTCTTCACCTTCAAAATGAAATTTTGAGACTTTATTTAAAAAAACACTTTGTAAAACCATTCTTTTTTTATTTACTGAGTCCATGGGTTTGAGATCATCTTCCTGATAAAATCTTATAAGACCCGTTCACAATTCCAGTCTCCCCTTATTCATCCAACAATAAACTAGGTCATGCTACAACAAATTATGATTGTCTTACTGCAACGAGAAGGATGACGCGGGTTTTAGTGGATCAAAAGCCTCTTCTTTAAATCTATAAGTGTAAACCCATGCTACGCATACGGGTTGCAGACAATTCTATGTGCATAATATTTAATAGTTTATTTTAGGCTTAGATATCACTGGTAGATGTAAACGAATTAAGATTGGAGTGACAAAGGAAAAAGCGTGATAGCAAGCTAAGGGTGTGTTTGAGTGTATTGCAAGCGGGGTATTATAGATGGGTATTTTAGTTAGCGGAAAATGCGTTTGTGGGTTTAAGAGGATCAATTTTATTTTTGTTTTCTTAATTTAAATTATTTATTATTTGTTTTTAATAAATAATAAGTATCATTAATTTACACAAATAAATAAATAAATAAATAAATATCAATTATTATGATTTAGGTCAAACCAACTGCAGTTCATAGAGCATTTCAATATGATCACAATGCAAAAAAGTGTCTTAAAGAAATCACATTCGCACAAGTTATTAATTTTTGAAATTTATAAAAGTTTAAATTTATTAGTTAACATTATTACAAATCTAAACGCGCCATATTCCTACGTTTAGAAAACGGGCAAAATACCCCGTTTAAGTTTTTGACGCGTCGGACGCATCAAAAATTGTAATGGGGTATTTCTACCCAGCGAATAGCCCCTAAAACAATTAAAGTTGCTTAGAGAACTTTGACTACCATAGTAAATTTTGAATAGGCATGAGTTGATGCGTTATTCCAAGGAACTCATGAAGCAAACAACAAATAGTTAAAAGAAAACATGTTAGTCGTGGACGTGCATTGTGGGGGTACCTTTGCATTAAAATATGCATTTATTTTACAAAACAGCAGGCAATAATAACAATTCAACATAAAACTAATATCGTGCACCATGATATGCTTACCACGGGAAAACACATTGTTGTACCATACAATTGAGCGGCGACACAGAACATTGATTCTATTATTTAGATTTAGTTTTTTGGTTCAAGTTCAAGTAACGTACTATAAAAAAGCGAGGGTGCATTGACTGGACAGATAATAATACAATGTACAGTCTTTAAATAGAAAAAAATGAATAACTGAACAATTAAAATGCAAATGCAACATCCTGATCAGCAAGGAGTCCAGAGCATGAAGTTTGTTGAAGCACAAATGAACTTTGTTGCACCATGGGCTTCCCACGTGTAAAACTTAAATATTCTCAGGTGGCATTGAATCTATTGGAAAAAAGGGATTAAGAATGTGTGTAGTGATGTAATTAATGGTAGGAAGATATGTGCAAAGTAAGATGAAATGTTACCAGCAAATAATTTGTGTATGAAGCCAAAGTAGAAGTAACCTTGCTGAGAAAATAGAGAACAGAGTGTTGTAAAACATTCAAGTAGCCATGTAAGGAAATAAAAGGCTTAATGTCTAAATGTCTAAGATTCAATCAACTTGAACACCACGTATGTATGTTATACCTTTTTGTATGTCCGTTCATGTATGAAAAAAAAGCATCACAAATCACAATATTTTAATCTTCAGAATTTATGAACATTAAACTAATTGTAATGGTGGCTATAACACACTTGTAGTAGCTCCCATTATTTTTCCATTATTCCATAAATGATAAACTGAGTACAAATCATTAACACTATATGATCCATCTTGCTCTCAGGTTGTGGAGTACAAAAAATTAAAACCAAAGGCAGCATAACTCCCTCTTTTCTAACAATCATGTATATTAGCATGTATGTAAGTATGGCGGAATAATTATTTTTGAACTATTCCTCTATTTGTTACCCTTATCAAAACATGCGAAATAACATGTGCATACTAAATTATATACATGAGTTTAGGGAAAGTCATGCCTTTTAGGGTAGTTACTTATGCATTGTTAATTATTATGTAAAAACACATTATTTCCTCATGAAGTGAAAGAAATTGTGGCATGGCAAAAATATCAGCATAAAATAAAAGGAAATGAATAGAAAAGGAAAGCCTATGTATTTTTTTAGAGAGGTTGTCCATGGTATTTGTAACAAGCCTGAAATTCTAAGCCAATTTAAATTATTATTTTTTGGGAGATTTTGATGAATTTTGAATATTTAAAATGAATTATTTTAAATAATAACGATGAGTAATTTATTTTGAATAGAAATAGAACGTATATATTTATTTGAATCGACATTAGAATATAAATATTTTATTTTAATCATAAAAGGGATTGAAAATGGCCCGGTAGTTTGAAAATTCGATTTCAATGTTCAAATGAATGTACGGGATTCAAAATAAACCATATTTTAGCGAAAACAAAAATATTAGAATCTATTTGAGAATATCTTTCCAACGAATCCAAAAAATTGAAATTTCATAGCGGGAATAAAAAGTTATGCCCAGTTGAAAATTCAGAATAGTCGCTATGGAATTCTGGCCCTTAAAAATAGCAATTTTGCAAACCACCTCGGTTTTGACAAAACTACTTTTGTTGGATCCGGGATGTCAAGTTATTGCTAGATTCCAAAATTCGTAAATTTTCGAATCAATATGTGAGCATGGCGAAGTAAAACGTGTTTTAACAGTTTCAGTCAATTTCGATTGACTGGAAAATGGCCATTTTTCAAACGGTCTCAAAATTTGACGAAATTAGTTTTGTTAGGACCGTATCGTCAATACAAAGCTAGAAATAATTTTTCTGGATTTTTTTTAGTTTGTATGTGGCCCTGGTAAATTGAAATGTGCGTTCAAATTCAACATACATTGATTTATATTTTCATTTGAACGAA
The DNA here is from genome assembly GCA_030737875.1 of Allium sativum. Taxonomy (NCBI): domain Eukaryota; kingdom Viridiplantae; phylum Streptophyta; class Magnoliopsida; order Asparagales; family Amaryllidaceae; genus Allium; species Allium sativum. The sequence goes on from CM060918.1 coordinate 849,121,610, forward strand.
AACAAATCGTAACAAGCGAATTGGCTTGCGAAACATATCCCATTGTGTTCAGAATGGGGGTAATTAGCTGAGGGCGACAGTCATTGGGTTTGATTTGAAGTTTGTGGTGCTAAACGAATAAAGTTGGAATTAAATAATAAAATAATAATTATATATAATTCTTTCTTTACCCCCCCCCCCACACCTCTCTTCATATCAGATAACTAAATAAAAGAAAAAGGGAAAAAGAAGAACCCCACCACATCCCCTTTTTCAGCTCGTCGCCCCGTCGACGTTCATCATCGCGCCCCAAGGGTGCGCCGCCGGCGGCGCTCTCCACCCTCGATTCCCCCCCTCTCGCTTCCCTCTCTCCTCCTCCCCTCTGCTGTCATAAACCGCCAGAACCCATCGATTCCGACGCCTCCACCTCGAGCCACCCTATTAGCCGCCACGGATCCACGCAGCACCGCACCACCTAGCTCTTGACTGCCATTCCCTCCGAGCTTATACCCGCCTTCGATGAAGACTGCGAGCGCGAGAGTGGAGGGTCCGCTCAACTCCAGTACACTGCACAAAAGGAAATGTTTCCCCTTCTTTTTTACACTTTGAGCTTTATCTTTGTCCTGGTTATTTATATATATATAAAAGGGCGATTTTTACAAATAAAAATGGAGTTTTTACAAATAAAAATATGATTTTTATTTATATTCTTAACGTATAAAGTTTGGATCTTTATTTACATGGACAACAATATAGAAAGACCGAATTTTTGAATTAGTAGAGATTAGATTTTTGAATTAGAAAAGATATGAATTTTGGTTTGGTAAAAATATGATTTTTAGTTCGATAAAAATGTTATTTTTATCGTACGTATGATATGATCTTTAGAAGGCTAAAAATAGAATTTTTATCGAGTTATGAGGTTATTTTTTTGAAAGATAAAAATATAATTTTTATAGTATATCTGAAATAATATTTTTAGAAGAATAAAAATTTGAATTATATATATATATATATCATTTTAGAATAGAAATATGATTTTTATCTAAGTAGTGGCGCTATAAAAATGGGATTTTTATTTATATATGAATAATGAAATGAAAATATGAATTTTTAGGTATATAGATTTGAAATAAAAATATGATTTTTATTATATAAACATTGTTATAAAAATATGATTTTTACATAAGGATTAGCGATATAAAAATGTGATTTTTAAGATATACCGCGTGAAACAGATCTCGTTGGAAACACAACGTAGATTTTCTACGTATGAAGAGTCGCAGCGTTTGGTTTAGCTTCTTGGTGAGAACTTCTCACTTTAATTCATGTTTCCTAGTTAAAAATATATATTAGGTTGCAGACGGATGAGTATGTTGAAATAAATTATTTATTGTTAAAAATACAATTTTTTATGTGAATGTGAATAAATAAATATTCACTTACAAATCAGACGACTTGTTTATGTACACCCATTTGAAGGATATTTATTGGGACGATAAATTTTACACGTCACCCAACTACAAAAATAATATTTAGTGTTTGTTGATTTGAAACCCCACACGGGTGTTGGGATGAGATTTGGCATACACTAATCCCAATTATTTAGTAGTATGTCGATCGATTGGTCGACAGACTGTGTAAGCGTTAATTATTTATATTTAATGCTTATGCAGTTGTGTAGTGCACTTTGGATGATGGTTGATTATTTATCATTGCTATTATATACATGTGTTATATGGAATCCATATAATTAACATTATATGGTAATTGATTGGGCCTCATTCCAATTGGGGAAATAAAGAATATAATAGAGTAAATATTCATGTGTTGAATAAAATATATATTCATGTGTTGAATAGAATAAATATTCATGTGTTGAATAAAATATATATTCATGTGTTAAGCAAAATATTTTAACAATAAAATTTACATCTTTATCATATATAAAATTAGAGTCTAATTAAGAATTAAACGATATAAAACACAATTTTATCAAATATAAAATAAACAAAATAGTCATGTGTTGACGATACTCATGTGTTGAGAATATTCATGTGTTGAAGAAAATATTTATTTGTTGAATAGAATAACGAAGTTATTGAAATATATAAAGCCGTATTGATTAGATAGGCGCCATTCTGACGCGAACAATATTTATATCGATTATATTCGTTTTTATAATTAAAATAGAAAAGAAATTGATTTCAAAATATAATATTTTGAAAATATTGTCATTTATATATTAATGGTATGAAATATTCAATTTTGATTTAAAATTGAATATGATGTTGAAATCGTTTTTAAAACGAATTTAAAACGATTTATAAAATACGTTTTGAATTGAAATCGACGAAATATATATAACATTATATATATATATATATATTAATGGCCTGAATAGAACGCGCTGCGCTGCGGCAGCTCACGAATTTCGACCATTGACTTCGAGTTGACGTTACGGGAGAACCGACCATCGGATTCTCCTGAAACCGGAACCATTTGGTTCGTATCGAAAACAGCTTTCCAATGAATATTAGTAATTTTAAATCTAACGGTTTTATTTGGAATTATGTCCAAATCAAATTTGGAAAAGGTCGTTGTAAGTGCAGTTCGATGACCGTTATTGAAAATCGACTGAACGGACCTTGATAAAATTATTAAAAATATTAACAATTTGTGTAAAATCATAAAATATGATTTGGAAAGAATTGGGGTGAAAAATCCCATATTTGAAAGGATAAAAATATATTTTTATCAAAATGAACTAGTTATGAACTAGAATTATAATCCAATGTTTTTGAATGAATAAGTTGGATTTGAAGTGGTTTTAAAAATAATCAGAATTTCCAATATAAGTATCGGAATGGATTTGAATCAAAATTATCTTCAGAATATTTCGATGTTGGATTTTGTGATTATATAGATATGGTTGTGGAAATTTGAAAGATATATTTATATCGTTATTTCCAATACGATATTTGTTGGTTTCAGAATTTGATATTGAAAATAAGCCGATATATTTTCTATTCAGAGCCTTATATTTAATATCAAATGAGATTTTGGGTTCGTCGTGAATGGTCTATCAAATAACACTATTCTTGAACCTAGTTTAGAAAAGAATAAATCTTTTAATTAAGATTTAGTGAAATTGTCCAGTTAATTGGTATTTAATTGGAATTGAATTTCAATTGGTTTTTAGGGTTTATCGTGAGCGGTGTTTTGAATAACACCTGTTCTTTAACCCGATTAACAATGGAAAGTTATTTTGGGTTTATCGTGAACCGTGTTTTAGATGACATTGGTTCTTTAACCCAGTTAAAGACAGGATATTGACCTTTGGGAAGATTAAAACTAAGCGGAGTTTTAATGAATCTTTAATTAGATTGAAATGATCGAGAATGGAGTATCACCAGTTTTGCTCCAAGCGATAGTTAAATCTTTAATTAGATTTGAACGTGAAATAGTAATTAATATTTATCGATAACACTGTGGTGTTAGATATGGAGTATTACCAGTTTTGCTCCACGGGATGTGTAATAACCCGGAAAATCTGGGCCAGTTTAAAATTTTTGTTTTGGCAATTTTAGCGAATTTTGAATATTTAAAATAGATTATTTTAAATGATATCGACAAGAAATTTATTTTGAATATAATTAGAACGTATATATTATATACGTCGTCGTTAGAATATAAATATTTATATATAATTATAAATAGAATTGAAAATGGTGCGGTAGTTCGATAATTCGATTTCAAACTTCAATTGAATGTACCGGGTGCAAAACAATCCGGATTTTAGCGAAACCAAAAACATTAGGATCTATTTGATAATACCTTTCCAACGAATCTGAAAAATCGAAATTTCATAGCGGGAATCAAAAGATATTCCAATTGAAAATTCTGAATAGTCGTTGTGGAATTCAGGCCCTTAAAAATAGACATTTTGCAAACGACCTCGGATTTCGACGAAACAACTTTTGTTGGATCCGCAGTGTCAAATTATTGCTAGATTCCAAATTTCATAATTTTTCGAATCAATATGTGAGCGTGGCAAAGGAAAACGCGTTTGACCAGTTTTAGTTGATTTTAATCGACTGAAAATTGGCCATTTTTCTAACGGTCTCAGAATTCGATGAAATTAGTTTTGTTAGGACCGTATCGTCAATACGAAGCTAGAAAATGTTTTTCTGGAATTTTTAGAGACAGTATGTGACCGCGGTAATTTGAAATGTACGTTTAAAATTCAATATAGTGATTTAAATGTAAATTCAACGGAAACTGATTCAAACGATCGAATCAACCTATGAAACATGTCCCATTGTGTTCGGAATGGGGGTGAAACGCTATGGACAACAGGCGGTGGGCCTCGTTTCGAGGTCGTTTGTAAAAGTCAACTTTTAGGAAATAAATTAATTAAATAAATTAAAAATTAAATCTCTCTCTCCTCACCTTCTCTATTTCTCTGGCCCTCCCCCCTCGTTATAATTCATTTTACAGAAAAAAAAAGAAAAAAGAAAAAAAAGAAAAGGAAATCGATTTCGCCGCCCCCCCTAAACCACCGCGCCGCCTCCGATTGGCCACCTCCGCCTTCTCCCTCCGCCGTCCGCCAGTACAGACCGCCCCTCCCCCACGCGCGTCTCCTCCTCTCCCCTCTCCCTGTACGCGACCAACGACCCCAACCACCACTGCCAAAGCCGCCGCCGCCTTTGGATGGACCCCACTGCCAAGCCGACCTCCCCCTCCTTCGCCTGAGCGATGGCGCACCCCCCCCTTTGTAAGTCTCCTTTTTATTTTTATTTTGTTTTATTTTTACTTTCTTTTATGTAATTATTTTAGAAATTAAACTAGTATGGTTTTAAAAACTGTTCTTTTAAACTGAAATTAAAGAAGTAATTTTTCATTTAACGAGGATGTAATTTTTTTTGATAGCAAAGATTAGATCCTTAAATTATAAAAGATTTGATTTTTAAAATTGAAAGGATTATACTTTTATTTATAAAAATATGATTTTTATATAAGGAAGAGGTAGAAAAGATTTTTATTCAATTAAAAATATGATTTTTATATTTTTAAAGTATTAAAAATATAGTCTTTACTATATAGATGGTATAAAAATATGATTTTTGTTTGTGTAGAGAATTAAAAAAAATATAATTTTTACATGATAGAAATATTAAAAATATCATCTTTATATAGGTAGCAAAATAAAAATGTGATTTTTATAGTGTTAAAAGTGAAAAGACGATATTGTTAAAAGTGAAAAGACGATATTGTTAAAAGTGAAAAGACGTTATTTTTAAAAGTGAAAAGACGATATTTTTAAAAGTGAAAAGACGATATTTTTAAAAGTGAAAAGACGATATTTTTAAAAGTGAAAAGACGATATTTTTAAAAGTGAAAAGACGATATTTTTAAAAGTGAAAAGACGATATTTTTAAACGGCAAAAGAGTAGATTTTTAAAAGGCAAAAGATTAGATTTTTAAGAATGAAAAGGAGAAATCTTTATATTTGAAAAGGTTCGATTTTTATATATTGAATAGCAAAGTAAAAAATTCGATTTTTATATATTGAATAGCAAAGTTAAAATTCGATTTTAAAATATATGAAGTGATTATAAAAATATGATTTTTAAAATTGTGATTTTTATTTTAAAAAGACAGCAATATAAAATTGTGTGATTTTTATATATGTAGTGACTACGGGCGACGAAAGTGACGAAAGGCGAGAACGATGAAGATTTCTATTAAAGAAAAGTCAAGATGATGGGATAGCTATTGGTGAGAATTTCTCACCTTTCAATTTCATTTTCTAGTTATATATATATATATATATATATATATATATATATATATACACACTAGGATGCAGACGGTGCTTAGTAGCACCCGACACAATCGTCCACAGACCATGGACTTGTTTGTTTGATTGCATAAATTAGTTAGATGATTAGATTTGAATTTGATTGTTTGGTGGATTTGATTGATGTGTGAATGGCGTGGGCCTTCACTGCACCGGGGATAAGGCTAGGCCTCGTCCCGTTTCTAGTATCGTGCCGTTATGCCGCCGAAATTTTCTAAAATATGTTAGAAAAATAAAAATATCATTTTATTTAAAGAATGATCTGAATAGAAATTCATATGTTAAAATAAAATGTTTTATCGTTAAAAATATAATTTTTAACGTGAATATGAATATAGTGAATGCGAATAAATAAAATATTCATTTACAAACCGGACGGTTTGTTTATGTACACCTATTTGAAGGACATTAATTGGGACGATAAATTTTACACATCGCCCAACTGCACAAATAAAATCTATGTTTGATTGTTTGAAACCCAACACGGATGTTGGGATGAAATATGAAGTTCACTCATCCTGATTTATTAAATATGTCGATCGATTGATTGACAGGCTGTTATAAGCGTTAGATATATATATTTGATGCTTATACAGTGTAGTGCACTTTGGTTGATGGTTGATTATTTTTCAATGCTATTATATACGTGTGAAGTATGAAAATCCATATAATTAACATTATATGGTGATTGATTGGGCCTCATTCCAATTTAGAAGATAAAGAATACTATAAAATAAAGGTTCATATTTTAACTGTACTCATCCGTTGAGATTAGTCATGTGTTGAACGAAATATTTTAACAATAAATTTTATATCTTTATCACTATAAAATAAAGGTTCATATTTTGACTGTACTCATCCGTTGAAATTAGTCATGTGTTGAACGAAATATTTTAACAATAAATTTTATATCTTTATCACTATAAAATAAAGGTTCATGTGTTGACTGTACTCATCCGTTGAGATTAGTCATGTGTTGAACAAAATATTTTATTAATAAAATTTACTTCTTTATCAATATAAAATAAAGGTTCATGTGTTGACAGTACTCATCCGTTGAGATTAGTCATGTGTTGAATGAAATATTTGAGATAGGAATATTTGAGAACGAAATATTTGAAATAGAAATGTTCGAAAAGGAAATGTTTGAAATAGAATATTTGAAAATAGAAATATATGAAGCCGTGTTGGTTAGATTGACGCCATTTTGACGTGAACGATATTTATATCGATTTTATTCATTTTAAAATAATTATTGAAAAGCGATTTCGAAATGAATAAATATTGAAAAGCGATTTCGAAATAAATAATTATTGAAAAGCGATTTCGAAATGAATAAATATTGAAAAGCGATTTCGAAATGAATAAATATTGAAAAGCGATTTCGAAATCAATAAATATTGAAAAGCGATTTCGAAATGAATTGAACTGAAAACGATTTCGAAATGAATTGAATTGAAAATGATTTCGAAATGAATTGAATTGAAAACGATTTCGAATTGAATTGAATAGATAACGATTTCGAAATGAATTGAATTGAATAAATAACGAAATTGATTTGAATCGAATAGAAAACCGATTTCGAATTGAATTGAATAGATAACGATTTCGAAATGAATTGAATTGAATAGATAACGAAATTGATTTGAATCGAATAGAAAACCAATTTGAATTGAATCAAATAGAAAACCAATTTGAATTGAATCGAATAGAAAAACCAATTTGAATTGAATCGAATAGAAAACCAATTTGAATTGAATCGAATAGAAAACCAATTTAAATTGAATCGAATAGAAAACCAATTTGAATTGAATCGAATAGAAAACGACTTTGAAACCGAATTGAATTGAAAACGAATTCAAAACTATTTATATAATTCGTTTTAAATAGTAATCGACGAAATATATATTATATATATTATATATAATATAATGGCCTGAATAGAACGCGCCGCGGCAGTTCGCGAATTTCGACCATTTATTTCAAACGGGCATTACGGGAGATCCGACCGTCGGATTCTCCTAAAACCGGAACCGTTGGGTTCGTATCAAAAAGAGTTTTCTAACGAATATTAGAAATTTGAAATCTAACGGTTGGATTTGGAGTTACGTCCAAATCAAATTTGAAAAAGGTCGCTATAAGTGCAGTTCGATGGCCATTGTTGGAAATCGACTGTACGGGCCTTGATAAAATTATTAAAAATAGCGATAATTTGTGTAAAATCACAAGAAATGATTTGGGAAAATTTGGGATGAAAAACTCCATATTTGAAAAGATAAAAATAGATTTTTATCGAAATGAACTATATTGAACTAAATTTAAAACCTGATTTGTTTTTAAATAAATAAATTAGATTTAAAAAGGGGTTTTAAATAATCAGAATTCCTAATATATTTGATTTGAATTGAACTAGAATTGATTTGTGGGTTTATCGTGAAATGTGTTTTAAACAACACTAGTTCTTTAACCCGATGATAAATAGAATGTGATTTGGGTTTGTCGTGAACTGTGTTTTAAATGACTTAGTTCTTTAACCCAATAAAAAGAGTTTTAACGAATCTGCAATTAGATTGAAATGTGAATTTGTAATCTAAATTATCAAATTTAGAAAATGAGCGAGAATGGAGTATCACCAGTTTTGCTCCAAAGCGATAGTTAAATCTTTAATTAGATTTGAACGTGTAATGGTAATTAATTTTATCGATAACACCATGGTGTTAGATATGGAGTATTACCAGTTTTGCTTCATGGGATGAATAGGTTGGGATTGGGAAATAAAATAAATAATTACGTCGGTGTGGTTCGCTAATCTCGACTAGTTCAGAAAACCATAATTTGGTTTGAAATGACATCCAAAGGAAGATTTAAGGATAAATTTTAAAGAATTTATCTTGGATAAAATTAATGGGAACCTTTCCCTAAAAATGTGATTTTATGAATAAAAAGAATATTCTGAATTGGAATGAGGCGTATGTTGTGTTTGTGTAACATTTGTTTTAATATACGCGGGTTGTTCGGAAAGTCCGGGTTTATACCCATTCTGAATAACCGATTCGACGATAAGTCGAAGATGAAGACGGTGGTTGAAGACCGGAAGTCTTCACATCGTTTGGATAATTACTGACGATCCTGATTGGGATGTACACCCAAGAGGATGGAAATAGTTGGTGGTCGTCCAGACGTACTTGGAGATGGATGGATACGCGAGGAAAGTGCCTCCGGTTTCATTCAGACCCAGAACGGACTTGTAAATGGATTGTGTGTATGACATTGGATTTTATTATGTGTTGATTGATTTCTATTAAATATACATCTGTTTGGCGGCGGAGAATTTATTCTTTTGCTTAACGCCCTTCTTTGAGACGTACGAGCTCAGAGGTTGTATATCGATGGACATTAGTCGCACGGCATGAATTGCCTGTGTGGCACGCTAAGATGCAATGATCAAGGCTTCTGTTGAAAAGCAAAGTCTTGTGGTTGATGATCAAAGCACGGCCTACGTGGCAGCTTTGTGTATAACGTGAATTCGCGAGCCTCACACCTCGGTATGAGTTAAAAACGGGATACGGACTGCAGGGAGAGCACGACGTTTCTTTCTAGCTTTGGTGGTGTTAGTGACTTACCAGCCCTGACATTTATATACTTTTCACCTATGTGGTTGTTGGAATGCGAGGCGCCTCGATTATAGGTCTATAAGGACCGGGAAACGTGTGTTCAGGAATTGCCAGTCCTCTAACGTAAGTGAGGACCGGCCCTGAAGCATCCAAGGGTTGCCCAGAGTGCGTAGCCCTGAGGCATTTGCTAGAGTGTCTCGAACGCGGAGAGGAGCTTGCCCCTTGCCTCGACTCATGACGGAATCCAGTTTCCAATACGTGATATTGCGGTTTTAATTGTAGAACTAGTATGGCGACATAGTAGATGGTAGCTATGCCGCCTATGATTGATATTTATGATTGAAATGTTTTGACACTATACATTTATTATAGTATCAAATGATTTGTTTTAAACGTACCAAGCATGTTTGGCTATTAAAAAGGAAAACCCTATCCTTCGGCTTGCGTTGCATTGTGTGATGGGACCTGAGTCTTATAATAGCTTCATTTTTCGAAAAAGCATTGTGTTGTTTATCCTATGCACTGGTATTCTTGGGAGGAAACCCGTTCCGTGTTATACGGCGTGGTCCCTTGAACTACCCTCTTTTAAAGTAAAGCTTTAAATAACTGTTCTAGTTCTCACACCAGTCATATGACTGACCTGGAGTTTATTGTTTTAACCTAAACTCTGGGTGCCCCTATTTTCCGCACGGGCAGCTAGTAGTTTTGGTTTTGCAGATTTATATTCACAGGATCCTGGTTTACAGCTGGAATGATATCCGGTAAGCTCTGTATCCGTATATCACCTTCAGTTGTGCTTTGTATTATTTTCCGCTGCTATGTAATTTATTGTAATCTCTTATATTTATCAAATGTAATTTATTCATTTATACTCTGTATATTCTTGTATTCTGATGGTATTGTTGTAATAACAATGAAATGTTCTTCCGTTTGTGTTCTGTTGTGGGTTGTTCTCAAAGTATCCGCTCTTTCCTTCACGGGGAAGTTACGGTTCCTTACATTTGGTATCAGAGCTTTGGTTTACAAAGCTCGAGAACAAGACATATTAGAACCATACGAAAGAATTCATCAGATATTGGATTAGTAATATCCAATTAGAATGACTCGTTAGAGATAGGATCAGTAGTATCCTAGAACGAGTGTGAAGAGTATATTTTTCAAATGAAAACAATTTTGTTTTGAAAATTTAAACCATTTTATACGTAATTGATTATTTATTTATATTGAATTTGGACAATCGAGTATATATAGATTTCGCATATACGCGTCATGAACGTATATTCGAAGTTTTAATATACTGGATAGATACAGAGTCACATTCTAGTCGCTCGGAGATAATTCTGGTAATGCGGCCGCATTATCCATATTTGTGTTCGTGTTACGAAGGTGTGATTTCTATATATTTCCATTAGACTGGTGTGAGAACCAAAACTTATGTAGTTAGAACACATTGTTGTGAATTGGCATCAAAAATATGATTTTTGTATATATATCAAATTATGAATTTGAAACTCTAATCCACTAATTGATTGATGTTTGTGTTGTTTGTTTAGTTGTTTGCTAATTTTGAACCATTATGCCTAATTGTACCAAACATTGAATTGTATTGAAAATTGGTTGCATTTGCTTGCATATACATGTGCTTACATTGAACAGGTCATAGCAAGGAGGCTAGAGCAGAGAATAAAATTTGTTTGCCCGACAAATAGGTACATGTTTACTACATAATTTACTGTTTTGTTTGGGTGATGATGATTTTATGAGCCTATTGGCTAGCTGCTTGGCTTTTTCTTTTTCTTTTTGAGATCAGAAGGCCTATATGGCAATTTCGGGATTTTCCTGTGGCTCCCGGTGCAGGGGAGGTTATGGCGAAATTTTTCGAAAATTTAGGGTGTTAGCCAAATTTTTTGAAAATTTGAAAATTCTAAGAAACTGAAAAGTTGGAGAATGGAAGCCAGATCGAACGTAGAGCTGATTAATCAAACCACTTTCGAATTTGTTCCTTTTCGGGGACGAAAAGTTTTAAGTGGGGGAGATTGTAATAACCCAGAAAATCTGGGCCAGTTTAAAATTTTTATTTTGGCAATTTTAGCGAATTTTGAATATTTAAAATAGATTATTTTAAATGATATCGACGAGAAATTTATTTTGAATATAATTTGAACGTATATATTATATACGTCGTCGTTAGAATATAAATATTTATATATAATTGTAAATAGAACTGAAAATGGCGCGGTAGTTCGATAATTCGATTTCAAACTTCAATTGAATGTATCGGGTGCAAAACAATCCGGATTTTAGCGAAACCAAAAACATTAGGATCTATTTGATAATATCTTTCCAACGAATCCGAAAAATCAAAATTTCATAGCGGGAATCAAAAGATATGTCCAATTGAAAATTTTGAATAGTCGCTATGGAATTCAGGCCCTTAAAAATAGACATTTTGCAAACGACCTCGGATTTCGACGAAACCACTTTTGTTGGATCCGCAGTGTCAAATTATTGCTAGATTCCAAATTTCATAATTTTTCGAATCAATATGTGAGCGTGGCAAAGGAAAACGCGTTTGACCAGTTTTAGTTGATTTTAATCGACTGGAAATTGGCCATTTTTCTAACGGTCTCAGAATTCGACGAAATTAGTTTTGTTAGGACCGTATCGTCAATACGAAGCTAGAAAATATTTTTCTAGAATTTTTAGAGACAGTATGTGACCCCGATGATTTGAAATGTACGTTTAAAATTCAATATAGTGATTTAAATGTAAATTCAACGGAAACTGATTCAAACGGTCGAATCAACCTACGAAACATGTCCCATTGTGTTCGTAATGAGGGTGAAACGCTATGGACGACAGGCGGTGGGCCTCGTTTCGAGGTCGTATGTAAAAGTCAACTTTTAGGAAATAAATTAATTAAATAAATTAAAAATTAAATCTCTCTCTCCTCACCCTCTCTATTTCTCTGGCCCTCCCCCCTCGTTATAATTCATTTTACAAAAAAAAAGAAAAAAGAAAAAAAAGAAAAGGAAATCGATTTCGCCGCCCCCCCTAAACCACCGCGCCGCCTCCGATTGGCCACCTTCTCCCTCCGCCGTCCGCCATTACAGACCGCCCCTCCGCCACGCGCATCTCCTCCTCTCCCCTCTCCCTGTATGCGACCAACGACCCCAAACCACCACTGCAAAAGCCGCCGCCGCCTTTGGATGGAGCCCACTGCCAAGCCGACCTCCCCCTCCTTCGCCTGAGCGATGGCGCACCCCCCCTCTGTAAGTCTCCTTTTTATTTTTATTTGTTTTATTTTTACTTTCTTTTATGTAATTAGTTTAGAAATTAAACTAGTATGGTTTTAAAAAACTGTTCTTTTAAACTGAAATTAAAGAAGTAATTTTTCATTTAACGAGGATGTAATTTTTTTTGATAGCAAAGATTAGATCCTTAAATTATAAAAGATTTGATTTTTAAAATTGAAAGGATTATACTTTTATTTATAAAAATATGATTTTTATATAAGGAAGAGGTAGAAAAGATTTTTATTCAATTAAAAATATGATTTTTATATTTTTAAAGTATTAAAAATATAGTCCTTACTATATAGATGGTATAAAAATATGATTTTTGTTTGTGTAGAGAATTAAAAAAATATAATTTTTACATGATAGAAATATTAAAAATATCATCTTTATATAGGTAGCAAAATAAAAATGTGATTTTTATAGTGTTAAAAGTGAAAAGACGATATTGTTAAAAGTGAAAAGACGATATTGTTAAAAGTGAAAAGACGATATTTTTAAAAGTGAAAAGACGATATTTTTTAAAGTGAAAAGACGAAATTTTTAAAAGTGAAAAGACGATATTTTTAAAAGTGAAAAGACGATATTTTTAAAAGGCAAAAGAGTAGAATTTTAAAAGGCAAAAGATTAGATTTTTAAGAATGAAAAGGCGAAATCTTTATAGTTGAAAAGGTTCGATTTTTATATATTGAATAGCAAAGTAAAAAATTCGATTTTTATATATTGAATAGCAAAGTTAAAATTCAATTTTTAAATATATGAAGTGATTATAAAAATATGATTTTTAAAATTGTGATTTTTATTTTAAAAAGACAGCAATAAAAAAATGTGTGATTTTTATATATGTAGTGACTACGGGCGACGAAAATGACGAAAGGCGAGAACGATGAAGATTTCTATTAAATAAAAGTCAAGATGATGGGATAGCTATTGGTGAGAATTTCTCATCTTTCAATTTCATTTTCTAGTTATATATATATATATATATATATATATATATATATATATATATATATATACTAGGATGCAGACGGTGCTTAGTAGCACCCGACACAATCGTCCACAGACCATGGACTTGTTTGTTTGATTGCATAAATTAGTTACATGATTAGATTTGAATTTGATTGTTTGGTGGATTTGATTGATGTGTGAATGGCGTGGGCCTTCACTGGACCGGGGATAAGGCTAGGCCTCGTCCCGTTTCTAGTATCGTGCCGTTATGCCGCCGAAATTTTCTAAAATATGTTAGAAAAATAAAAATATCATTTTATTTAAAGAATGATCTGAATAGAAATTCATATGTTAAAATAAAATGTTTTATCGTTAAAAATATAATTTTTAACGTGAATATGAATATAGTGAATGTGAATAAATAAAATATTCATTTATAAACCGGACGGTTTGTTTATGTACACCTACTTGAAGGACATTGATTGGGATGATAAATTTTACACATCGCCCAACTGCACAAATAAAATATGTGTTTGATTGTTTGAAACCCCACACGGGTGTTGGGATGAAATATGAAGTTCACTCATCCTGATTTATTAAATATGTCGATCGATTGATTGACAGGCTGTTATAAGCGTTAGATATATATATTTGATGCATATACAGTGTAGTGCACTTTGGTTGATGGTTGATTATTTGTCAATGCTATTATATACGTGTGAAGTATGAAAGTCCATATAATTAACATTATATGGTGATTGATTGGGCCTCATTACAATTTAGAAGATAAAGAATACTATAAAATAAAGGTTCATATTTTGACTGTACTCATCCGTTGAGATTAGTCATATGTTGAACGAAATATTTTAACAATAAATTTTATATCTTTATCACTATAAAATAAAGGTTCATATTTTGACTGTACTCATCCGTTGAGATTAGTCATGTGTTGAACGAAATATTTTAACAATAAATTTTATATCTTTATCACTATAAAATAAAGGTTCATGTGTTGACTGTACTCATCCGTTGAGATTAGTCATGTGATGAACGAAATATTTTAATAATAAAATTTACTTCTTTATCAATATAAAATAAAGGTTCATGTGTTGACAGTACTCATCCGTTGAGATTAGTCATGTGTTGAACGAAATATTTGAGATAGGAATATTTGAGAACGAAATATTTGAAATAGAAATGTTCGAAAAGGAAATGTTTGAAATAGAATATTTGAAAATAGAAATAAATGAAGCCGTGTTGGTTAGATTGACGCCATTTTGACGTGAACGATATTTATATCGATTTTATTCATTTTAAAATAAATATTGAAAAGCGATTTCGAAATGAATAAATATTGAAAAGCGATTTCGAAATGAATAAATATTGAAAAGCGATTTCGAAATGAATAAATATTGAAAAGCGATTTCGAAATGAATAAATATTGAAAAGCGATTTCGAAATGAATAAATATTGAAAAGCGATTTCGAAATGAATTGAATTGAAAACGATTTCGAAATGAATTGAATTGAAAACGATTTCGAAATGAACTGAATTGAAAACGATTTCGAATTGAATTGAATAGATAACGATTTCGAAATGAATTGAATTGAATAAATAACGAAATTGATTTGAATCGAATAGAAAACCGATTTCGAATTGAATTGAATAGATAACAATTTCAAAATGAATTAAATTGAATAAATAACGAAATTGATTTGAATCGAATAGAAAACCAATTTGAATTGAATCGAATAGAAAACCAATTTGAATTGAATCGAATAGAAAACCAATTTGAATTGAATCGAATAGAAAACCAATTTAAATTGAATCGAATAGAAAACCTTTTTGAATTGAATCGAATAGAAAACGACTTTGAAACTGAATTGAAAACGAATTCAAAACTATTTATATAATTCGTTTTAAATAGTAATCGACGAAATATATATTATATATATATTATATATATAATATAATGGCCTGAATAGAACGCGCGGCGGCAGTTCGCGAATTTCGACCATTTATTTCAAACGGGCATTACGGGAGATCCGACCGTCGGATTCTCCTAAAACCGGAACCGTTGGGTTCGTATCGAATAGAGTTTTCTAACGAATATTAGAAATTTGAAATCTAACGGTTGGATTTGGAGTTACGTCCAAATCAAATTTGAAAAAGGTCGCTATAAGTGCAGTTCGATGGCCATTGTTGGAAATCGACTGTACGGGCCTTGATAAAATTATTAAAAATAGCGATAATTTGTGTAAAATCACAAGAAATGATTTGGGAAAATTTGGGATGAAAAACTCCATATTTGAAAAGATAAAAACAGATTTTTATCGAAATGAACTATATTGAACTAAATTTAAAACCCGATTTGTTTTTAAATAAATAAATTAGATTTAAAAAGGGGTTTTAAATAATCAAAATTCCTAATATATTTGATTTGAATTGAACTAGAATTAATTTGTGGGTTTATCGTGAATTGTGTTTTAAACAACACAAGTTCTTTAACCCGATGATAAATAGAATGTGATTTGGGTTTGTCGTGAACTGTGTTTTAAATGACATTAGTTCTTTAACCCAATAAAAAGAGTTTTAACGAATCTGCAATTAGATTGAAATGTGAATTTGTAATCTAAATTATCAAATTTAGAAAATGGGCGAGAATGGAGTATCACCAGTTTTGCTCTAAAGTGATAGTTAAATCTTTAATTAGATTTGAACGTGTAATGGTAATTAATTTTACCGATAACACCATGGTGTTAGATATGGAGTATTACCAGTTTTGCTTCATGGGATGAATAGGTTGGGATTGGGAAATAATATAAATAATTACTTCGGTGTGGTTCGCTAATCTCGACTAGTTCAGAAAACCATAATTTGGTTTGAAATGACATCCAAAGGAAAATTTAAGGATAAATTTTAAAGAATTTATCTTGGATAAAATTAATGGGAACCTTTCCCTAAAAATGTGATTTTATGAATAAAAGAATATTCTGAATTGGAATGAGGCGTATGTTGTGTTTGTGTAACATTTGTTTTAATATACGTGGGTTGTTCGGAAAGTCCGGGTTTATACCCATTCTGCATAACCGATTCGACGATAAGTCGAAGATAAAGACGGTGGTTGAAGACCGGAAGTCTTCACATCGTTTGGATAATTACTGACGATCCTGATTGGGTTGTACACCCAAGAGGATGGAAATAGTTGGTGGTCGTCCAGACGTACTTGGAGATGGATGGATACGCGAGGAAAGTGCCTCCGGTTTCGTTCAGACCCAGAACGGACTTGTAAATGGATTGTGTGTCTGACATTGGATTTTATTCTGTGTTGATTGATTTCTATTAAATATACATCTGTTTGGCGGCGGAGAATTTATTCTTTTACTTAACGCCCTTCTCTGAGACGTACGAGCTCAGAGGTTGTATATCGATGGACATCAGTCGCACGGCATGAATTGCCTGTGTGGCACGCTAAGATGCAATGATCAAGGCTTTTGTTGAAAAGCAAAGTCTTGTGGTTGATGATCAAAGCACGGCCTACATGGCAGTTTGTGTATAACGTGAATTCGCGAGCCTCACACCTCGGTATGAGTTGAAAACGGGATACAGACTGCAGGGAGAGCACGACGTTTCTTTCTAGCTTTGGTGGTGTCAGTGACTTACCAGCCCTGACATTTATATACTTTTCACCTATTTGGTTGTTGGAATGCGAGGCGCTTCGATTATAGGTCTGTAAGGACCAGGAAACGTGTGTTCAGGAATTGCCAATCCTCTAACGGAAGTGAGGACCGGCCCTGAAGCATCCAAGGGTTGCCCAGAGTGCGTAGCCCTGAGGCTTTTGATATAGTGTCTCGAACGCGGAGAGGAGCTTGCCCCTTGCCTCGACTCATGACGGAATCCAATTTCCAATACGTGATATTGCGGTTTTAATTGTAGAACTAGTATGGCGACATAGTAGATGGTAGCTATGCCGCCTATGATTGATATTTATGATTGAAATGTTTTGACACATACACTTATTATAGTATCAAATGATTTGTTCTAAACGTACCAAGCATGTTTGGCTATTATAAGGGAAAACCCTATCCTCCGGCTTGCGTTGCATTGTGTGATGGGACCTGGGTCTTATAATAGCTTCATTTTTCGAAAAAGCATTGCGTTGTTTGTCCTATGCACTGGTATTCTTGGGAGGAAACCCGTTCCGTTTTATACGGCGTGGTCCCTTGAACACCCTCTTTTAAAGTAAAGCTTTAAATAACTGTTCTAGTTCTCACACCAGTCACATGACTGATCTGGAGTTTATTGTTTTAACCTAAACTCTGGGTGCCCCTATTTTCCGCACGGGCAGCTAGTAGTTTTGGTTTTGCAGATTTATATTCACAGGATCCTGGTTTACAACTGGAACGATATCCGGAAAGCTCTGTATCCGTATATCACCTTCAGTTGTGCTTTGTATTATTTTCCGCTGCTATGTAATTTATTGTAATCTCTAATATTTATCGAATGTAATTTATTCATTTATACTCTGTATATTCTTGTATTCTGATGGTATTGTTGTAATAACAATGAAATGTTCTTCCGTCTGTGTTCTGTTGTGGGTTGTTCTCAAAGTATCCGCTCTTTCCTTCACGGGGAAGTTACGGGTCCTCACAGGATGAATAAGTTGGGATTGGTGTAGTAACCCTTAACTTCCCCGGTAAGGAAAGCCTGGATTGCTTTGAGAACACGCCAAAATAGAACGCAATTAGAAGAACATTTCATTGTTTATTACAACAATTCCATCAGAATATAAGAATATACAGAGTATGAATAAATATTACACATTTAACAAATATCAGAGATTTAGATTACATTTAAATACATCATAGCGGAAAATAATACAAAACACAACTGAAAGAAATACACGGATACAGAGCTTTCCGGGTATCGTTCCAGCTGTAAACAAGGATCCTGTGAATATAAATCTGCAAAACCAAAACTACTAGCTGCCCATGCGGAAAATAAGGGCACCAAGAGTTTAGGTTAAAACAATAAACTCCAGGTTAGTCATGTGACTAGTGTGAGAACTAAAACAGTTATTAGTCTTTTTATTTTTAAAGTTAGGTAAATCAAGGGACCACGCCATATAACATGGAATGGGGTTCCTCCCAAGAATACCAGTGCATAACACAAATAGCGCAATGCTAAATAAAGAAAAATGAAGCTATTATAAGGCCAAGGTTCCATCACATAATGCAACGCAAGCCGGAAGATAGGGTTTTTACTTTATAATAGCCAAAGAATGCTCGGTACGTTTAAAACAAATCATTTGATACTATTATAAGTGTTTAGTGTCAAAACAATTTCAATCATAAATATCAATCATAGACGGCATTAATGACCCATACCACTATGTCGCCATACTAGGTTCTACAAATAAAACCGCAATATCACGTATTGGAAATTGGATTTCCATCATGAGTCGAGGCAAGGGGCAAGCTCCTCTCCGTTCCGGACACTCTAGCAAATGTCCCAGGACCGCACACAGCAATCCTTGGATCTTCAGGACCGGTCCTCTCTTACTTTTGAGGATTAGTTATTCCTGAACACATGTTTCCCAGTCCTAACAGACCTATATCCGAGGCGCCTCGCATTCCAACAACCACACAGGTGAAAAGTATATAAATGTCAGCCAGTTTAAGCACTGACACCACCACTAGCTAGAAAGAAACATCGCGCTCTCCCTGTAGTCACTATCCCATTTTTGACTCATACCGAGGTGTGAGGCTCGCGAATTAACGCCATACACAAAGCTGCGCCGCACATGCCGTGTAATAACCCGGAAAATACGAGCCAATTTAAAATTTTTAAATTGATTATTTCAAAGGAATTTGAACAATTGAAATAGAATATTTCAATAAAATAGTGAATTAGAAATAGTGAGTCAGTTTGGAAATTTGAATTCAAACTTTGACTGACTATGCAGGGTGGAAAATATAACGGATTTTAGCGAAACCAAAAATATTTAAATCTGTTAGTCAATACCTTTCTAACGAATCTGAAAAATCGAAGTTTCATAACGGGAATCAAAAGTTATGGCCGAATGAATTTTCAGAAGAGTCGGTATATAGAATATATAGGCCTGGAAAATTGATATTTTGCATACGACCTCGGAATTCGACGAAACCACTTTTGTTGGGTCCGGGATGTCAAACTATTGCTAGGTTTCAAATTTCATAATTTTTGAAGCTAGTATGTGAGCGTGGCAAAAGAAAATGTGTTTGGTCGATTTCTGTTAAATTGGATCGACCAGAAAATGGCCATTTTTCATACGACCTCATAATTCGACGAAACTAGTTTTGTTGGGACCGTAGCATCAAAACATAGCTAGATTTATTTTTCTGGAATTTTTCGAATCAGTTTGTGGCCCTGGCAAATTGAAATGTGCGTTCAGAGTTAAAAATTAAATGCTTTATACTTTAATTTGAAAAATAACTGACTGTAACAGTCGAATTGGCCTACGAAACATATCCCATTGTGTCCGGAATGGGGGTATTTAGCTAGGGGCGACAGTCGTTGGGTTTAAAAAGGAGTTCGTTTAAGAAAACACTATTTAAAAATTTTAATATAGTCTCGGCCAATCATATTTTTCCATTCATAATTAAAAAATAATAATAACAGAAACCCCCCCCCCCCCCGACCCCGACTTCGACGGCGAAAAGCCTTCTTCACCTTCCCAGGCGATTTCCGATCGCCACGGCCAGAATTAGCTCCTCCCCCGGTTCAACTTTTTGTAGTTCTCTCTCCCCTCTTCAAATCCATATAAGGAGCTCCCCCTATCGTCGCCTCTCCGCCGAGATATCCACCTAAAAACTTCCGACCTTCAAGCCGCCGCCGCCGCCGTTCTGCGCCACCGAGCTGCACCAAACCACCGCGCGCCTGTAGCTCTCTCGAAGCTCTTCCACCTCCAACTTCCTGATCGTCCCCTCGTGTCCCGGTTCTCGCGAAAACCGCAAACCTAGTTTTGAAGCTTTCTGAAAGTGCGTTTTTCTTTGATCTTTACACTTTGAAAAATCATATCTTTTTGGTGTGTTGACGAAATTCGATGAAACAGTAAACATCGAGACCGCAAGGAAGCTCTCTACCCAATAGAAGAAGCTGCGGATTTTTCTGACATCGTATCGATTTTTAGCGCTCAGAAAACCAAGGTGAGAAATCTAAATTAACGTGAAATTGAATGGAAAATGTCGTGTATAATTTATATAAGCGAAATATAAATTACATACGTGTTGTATACCTCATGTACATGCGTAGTGTAAGCTATATGAGCGAAGTATGAATTTTTACATGCATAGAATAATTGATATATGTGTTGAAATGCAAGTGATATACATATTATATTATATATATATACTCCCCTCGTCCACAAACCATGGACGATACTTATTGTGGTGAATTGGTGTGAAATATTGGGTGAAAAAAAAATACAAATGGTTGAATAATTGTTTGTGGTTGATATTGTTTGGTTGTGGTTGAAAAATACCCATTGGTGATTGAAATGAATTGGAAATATTTGTGGAAATAAAAATAAACATGCCGCCTGCGTGCGAATTAGATGCATGAATCCCCATTGTCAAAAACCGTGAGGTTTTAATGTAGAGCGAGGAGCCGTACAAGGGACGGTGCCGATTTTAACTACCCTGCCGTTATGCTGCCGAAATATTGAATAATCTTTGTGTGTTAGAATTATTTTCATATGTTGAAATTATTTTACATGCATTGAAATTAAAGCCATATATTGAAACTATATCCATGTGTGGAAATTGTTCATGTGTTGAAAAGAGTTGTGTGAAAATTAAATTCATTTGTGAATGAATGAAGTGGTTAAACAATAAAAATCACATTTTTATATATATATGAAGTCTGCAAAATATTTGCCTTATATAAATAGTTTCAACAATCAAAATTTCATCTTTCTAATATGAACAACATAAATAAAATGTCCATGTGTGGAAATGCTCATTTGTTGAGAAGTGTGTGTAGTGGAAATATTCATGTGTTGAATAAAAAGATCGAACAATAAAAATTACATTTTTATTGAAACTATGAAGTGTTGAAACGTCTATTTGTTGAATAAATATTATAAATGATAAAAATATCATTTTTATCATATGTGTGATATGCTAAAGATATGCGGACGTTGAAATAAATATTTGTGATAGAAATATTATTTTTTAACATGCATAGGAACTAAATAAAATGTTCTGTTTTAGTTCGCCAAAATTATCATCTTTGAAATGTGAAGTGTTAAAAATAGCCACTTGTTCAAATAAACGTGCATGAGTTGAAATATAAATTAACTAGCTAATGATATGATTTTTGCCTATGCATGCAACATTCGAATGAATGGTGTTTTTAAACCAAAGCAAATCAAATATGAAATTGAATGGAAAATGATAAATCTTAGAAATTGTATATATGTACATGCATATCTATTGAACTGGTTAAAGCAAAATGGGCTAGAGAAGAGAAATAGAATTTTGTGCCCGACAAATAGGTACACATTTACCGCTTTGTTTGGGTGATGATTTTATGAGCCTGTTGGCTAGCCGCTTAGCTTTTTCTTTTTCTTTTTGATATGAGACGCCCGTGTGGCTATTTGGGAATTTTCCCAGACCCTCCCGTACAAAGGAGGTTATGGCGAAATTTTCCAAAATTTAAAGGCGTTAGTGAAATAATTGAAATGGAAACGATATAGGAATTTTTGAATGAACTATATTTATATAAATATATAAATATAAATAGAATTAAAACGAAACATGGCCGTGCAGTTCATATTTTGAAACCGTGATTTCGAACGACTAGTGCGGGAAATCCTACCATTGGATTTTCCCGAAACCTCAACCGTTGGGTTCGCCTTGGAAATATCTTTCTAACGGCACCAACTTTGTGAAGATCCGACGGTTGGATTGTCTGGAATGTTTAATTCAAAACTGAAGAAAAACAGCGCCCGAAACGATTATATTTATATATATATATATAATTAAATTAAATCGAATAACGACGCTGCAGTTCGTAAATTGAAATCGTAACTTCAAATGGTTGGTGTGGAAAATCCGACCGTCGGATTTTCCCAAAACTGAAACCGTTGGATTCGTTTTGAAATGACCTTCCTAATGATGTAAAATTTGTGAAGATCCAACGGTTAGATTTTTAGATATGTGTAAAACAAAATTAGTGGAAAGCAGCGCCAGTGCATCGACATGACCTGAAACGTCGTTTAATTAAATATGGTCGTTTTAAATTAAATAAAAATGGCGATATGTCGTTATAAAGTGCTATAGACGATATAGAGTGAAAATGAACCAATTTTGTTGTGTTTGCTTGAGATGTGATGGTTGAATGTATTTGACATGAAAATTTTAACTAAATAACTGAAATGTGAATGTTGAATAGTTCAACCATGTGATTAATTGGTTTGAAAATCTAAATATACGTGGATTATTTGAAAAGGCCGAGTTTATCTCATTTCAAATAATCGATCGATGTTGAGAAGTCGAAGAGTCAAAGATGGTTGAAGACCGACGATCTCCACATTGGATGGATGGGCGCTACTGATGCTCGTGATTGGAGTAGCTACCATGAAGGAATTGAAGTAGTAGCCGTCCAAACATATTGTTGATTGTACGGATATGCGAGGAATTGGTGCCTCCGGTTTCGTTCAGACCCAGAACGGACTTGTAAATGGACTGTGTGTCTGACATTGGATTTTGTTCTGTGTTGATTGATCTCTGTTAAATATATATCTGTTTGGCGGCAGAGAATTTATTCTCTTGCTTAACGCCCTTCTCTGAGACGTACGAGCTCAGAGGTTATGTATTGACAGAAATCAGTCGCATGGAGTGGATTGCCTGTGTGGCACGCCTAAGTGGCATTTGATCAAGGCTTCTGTTGCAAAGCAAAGTCTTGTGGTTGATGATCAAAGCATGGCCTGTGTGACGTAGCTTTGTGTATAACGTGAATTCGCGAGCCTCACACCTCGGTATGAGTCAAAAACGGGAGACGGACCGCTGGGAGTGCACGACGTTTCTTTCTAGCTATGGTGGTGTCAGTGACCTACCAGCCCTGACATTATATATACTTTTCACCTTTGTGGTTGTTGGAATGCGAGGCGCCTCGATTATAGGTCTGTAAGGACCGGGAAACGTGTGTTCAGGAATTGCCAATCCTCAAAAGTAAGAGATGACCGGCCCAGCCGATTCCAAGGATCATAGTGGGGTCCTGGGACATTTGCTAGAGTGTCTCGAACGGAGAGGAGCTTGCCCCTTGCCTCGACTCATGAAGGAATCCAATTTCCAATACGAAATATGCGGATGTGGTTGTATTACTAGTATGGCGACATAGTAGATGGTAGCTATGCCGCCTAGGATTAATATTTATGATTGAATTGCTTTTGAAACATATATGCACTAGTAATAATATCAAACTCTTTTGTTTTATTCGTATGAAGCATCTTTGGCCATTATAAAGTAAAAACTCTATCCTCCGGCTTGCGTTGCATTGTGTGATGGGACCTAAGTCTTATAATGGCTTCATTTTATAAAAAGCATTGCGTTGATTTAATCATTTATTTTATTTCATGCACTAGCACTCATTGGAGTAAACCCGTTCCGCGAAAGTGGCGTGGTCCTTTGATTTGCCTTATTATTGTTGTTAATAAGTTGAGTAGATTTCTCATACCAGTCCCATGACTGACTCGTAGTTTGTTTCACCTTGCAAACTCGGGTGCCCTCATTTTCACGTGGGCAGCCTAGTTACAGGTTTCTGACGCACCTTTTGGCTCATGGCGAGACTTGACTACACCGTGCTGACTTGGATTTTCTCCGCCATTATTGTATCTATATTATGATTCCGCCACTGGCGATGTAGACTGATATTCCTTTTGTGTACTCTTTATGTGTGATTCCGCCTCAGGCGATGGTGACTGATTATGTATCATTATACACTAAGTTGTATCCTGTACTGTGCTCTCTGATGTGATGATATTTATATGATTCCGCTGTCATATGTGTGTAAATTATTCTATTTTCTGTTTATGCTATTATCTGTGATCTGCTAATGATGATTTATGTGTTATATTCCAATGATTATCCGTAACACCGTGTCACGGGGTTTTGGGATCCTCACAGCTGGTATCAGAGCTTTGGTTAACCTTAGTTCTGGAGTCTAACACATTAAACACTTCGTCAAAATAGAATCAGTAGTATTCTAAGGCGAGTCGCTCATTAGAGATAGGACTAGTAAAGTCCTAGAATGAGCTGAGAAGATTAGCAAAAACAATTGATCAGTCCATCGTTATCTTTCCGTAGAATTTCTGCTTAATTATGCAATAGACTATCATTTCTGTTAGCTGACTTTTTCGTTACTTATACAGAATTTGACAAATAGCTACCAGAGTAGCCGCCGCGAGAGGAGGCCGTGCCGGCCGTGGCCGAGGTAAGGGAGAAATCCCAGCTCAAGAAGGACCTTTGGTACAACCTCCGGCAGCTCAATACTTCGAGCTCGACCGTGTAGCTAAGAGATATAAGAACTTAGGAGGCAAGACCTTCTCGGGAACTGGCACCGTAATAGAGGCCCTTGCATGGCTCAAAACATGCGAGAAAATTCTTGAAGGCCTAAGGCTAGGAGACGAAGGCAAAGCTGTTATGGGCGCTTGGCTTATGCAGGAACAAGCCGAATTATGGTGGGAATCTCTTACCGCCGGGAATAGAGAAGCTGGAAGAACATGGGATGGATTTAAAGAACTCTTCAAGGAGAAATATGTCCCAGAACAAGCTCTAGAAAGTATGCACGATGACTTCGCCAATCTCCAGCAAGGGGATCTTTCCGTGCAAGATTATCTGAACAAATTTACAATGCTGTCGCCCTATGCTCCAAAGCTCATTGCCACTGCGAAATCCAAAAATAAGAGGTTTATCTTTGGACTAAGACGACAATATCATGATAGAGCCATGGCCCATGTCAAGCTGAAATGACATGCAACTATGAAGACCTGGATCAAAGGCATCTGGATCAGGATCGCGCTAGAAGCCAAGCCGGAAACAAGCGCAAGCCTGCTGTAAATCAGGGCGAGTCAAGCCAAGCAGCATCTTCCAAACCTCAGACTGCAAGCCGCCAAGAGGAAGTTGCTTTAACTGTGGTAAGCCGGGGCACTACTCAAACGTCTGCACAGCTCCGAAGAAACAGAAAACGAATTCTCAAGGCTCGAGCCAAGGCTCTCAGAACCCTCGCTCATGCTTCAATTGTCGCAAGACCGATCATCTGGTCAAAGACTGTCCTTTGTTGAAGAAAGCTACTGTAGCTCATGTCTATGACGGGTCTAGCCCGCCAGCTGCTTCCGATGGAGCAGGTAAACCCGATGTTTTGGGAGGTACCCTTACAATTAAAAATATTCCTGTTTCTGTATTATTTGACACAGGTGCATCGCGTAGTTTTATTGCTAGAAACACAGTGCACAAATTAAAGTTAAAACAGCGAAATCTTAAAGAATCGGTTGAAGTTCATAACCCGATAGGGGGTCCTATTACTCTCGGTTCATATTGTAAAGTACCTATTTCTTTTTCTCAATACAAGTTTCCTTTTGATTTAATCGTTATGGATTTTCCCGAATTCGATATCATTCTCGGGCTAGATTGGTTGACAAAACATGAAGCTGAAGTGAATTGTGTGGAAAGAATCGTTAAAATTCGAACGAAGCTTGGATATATTTCGGTTCCTTGTCATGGTTCGAATCCGAATAGAGAAGAATTTTGGTCAGCATTGGAAATTATCCCCACTTCCATAGAAAAGATTCCGATTGTTTGAAACTTTGCGGATGTGTTTGAAGAAGTTGAAAACTTACCTCCGCAAAGAGAAATAGAATTCCGAATCGATCTAATTCCCAATGCCAGACCAGTGGTGCATCCAATCCGTAGAATGACTCCGAAAGAAAAAGAAGAATTAGGTGATCAAACTCATCAACTATTGTGGAAGGGTCTAATCAGACCTAGTTTTTCTAATTGGGGTGCAGTTGTTGTGTTTGTCCCGAAGTCAGACGGTACTCTTAGATTATGTGTTGATTACCGAGACCTCAACAAACAGACGCTTAAAAATAAATATCCACTACCCCGCATTGATGATTTGCTAGACCAATTGAATGGGGCGAAAGTATTTTCCCGAATGGACCTAGCTACAGGTTTTCATCAATTGAGAATAGCAGAAGAGTGTGTTCCTTTGACCGCTTTCAGAGGCCCAGACATATTTTATGAATGGTTAGTAATGTCGTTTGGCCTATGCAACGCTCCAGCATACTTTGTCGATCTAATGAATAGAGTGTTCAGGGGAGTTCTGAATAAATTTGTCCTCGTATTCATCGATGATATTTTAATTTACTCCAAATCAAAACCCAAGCATGAAAAACACTTAGAACAAGTATCGGAGATTCTAAGGAAGAACGTCTTCAAAGCCAAATTCTCTAAATGTGTCTTCTGGCAAGAAGTTAAATTTCTTGGCCATGTCGTGTCAGAGAAAGGAATTTCTGTTGACCCAAGCAAAATAACAGCGATTCAAGACTGGAAACAACCCACTACTCCCACAGAAGTTAGAAGTTTTATGGGGTTGGCTAGTTATTATCGAAAGTTCGTTAAGGATTTTTCGAAGATATCCGGTCCGTTAACGAAGCTCACAAAGAAACATGAGAAGTTTAAGTGGACTTCCGACTGTGAAAAAGCTTTCCAGGAATTGAAATCGAAGCTGACCACCGCTCCAGTGTTAACTATTATTGATGGCAATCAGGATTTAACGGTTTGGACAGATGCTTCTATTAGAGGTCTTGGGGCAGTGTTAATGCAGAGAGGCCAAGTAGTCGCTTATGCAAGCCGCCAATTGAAACCGCATGAGAAGAATTATGTGACTCATGATCTCGAGTTGCTAGCCATCGTATTTGCCTTGAAAATCTGGAGGCATTACTTATTGGGAGAGAAATTTATACTATACACAGATCATCAATCATTGAAGTATTTATATACCCAAAAAGATCTGAATCTGAGACAGCAGTGTTGGCTAGAGTTTCTTGCAGCGTATGATCTTGATATCCTGTATACGCCGGGGAAAGCTAACGTAGTAGCGGATGCACTTAGCAGAAAGACCGCAATCGTTGCCCATCTTATAATTACACCTGGATTGATTCATAGGATTTCAGCCCTTCAGAAAGACGATGAATTCATTCAGAGAATCAGTAAGAGAGTCAAGGAAGGTGAAACCACGAGTTTCCGTATTGACAATAAGGGGGTTCTCAGGTTAAATAATAGGATTTGCATCCCAAATATTCCAGGCCTTCGAAGAGAAGTGCTGGACGAATGCCATAAGTCCAAATTTTGCATCCATCCTGGGGTGAGTAAAATGTACAACGATATCAAACGCACTTTCTGGTGGAAGGCAATGAAAAGAGATATTTCTTTGTATGTTAGCAGATGCCCTACTTGTCAATTGGTCAAGAGTGACCAACAGAAGCTAGCTGGATTGTTGCAACCGTTGGAAGTCCCAGGCTGGAAATGGGAACAGATTTCCATGGATTTCATAGATGGTTTGCCGCGAACCAGGAAAGGTAATGACAACATTTGGGTAATCGTAGATCGCTTCACGAAGACTGCCCATTTTATACCTGTCAGATCCAATAGAACTGCCCAAAGTCTAGCACAGATATATTTCAAAGAAATTGTTAAGCTGCATGGAATTCCCATCAGCATAGTCAGTGATAGAGATCCCCTATTTACTAGCAAGTTCTGGGAGGCTTTCCAGACAGAATTGGGAACAAAACTGAATATGAGCACCGCTTATCACCCACAAACAGATGGCCAAACTGAGCGGGTGAATAGAATTCTAGAAAATTTATTGCGGGCTTGTATAATCTATTTTGGTGGGTCGTGGGAAGATCATTTGCATTTGGCAGAGTTCTCATATAACAATAGCTATCAAGCAAGTTTGAGAATGTCACCATTTGAAGCATTATATGGCAGACCATGCAGATCTCCAGCATGTTGGGTAGAACCTGGCAACAGACTTGTACTAGGACCCGATATGATTAGGGAAGCATCTGATAAAGTGGATTTCATCAAGAAGCGATTGAAAACCGCCCAAAGCCGACAGAAAAGTTATGCAGACTCTAGAAGGAGAGATTTGACATTTGCTGTTGGTGATCATGTTTATTTAAAGGTTTCTCCGATGAGAGGAGTAATCAGATTTGGAAAGACTGGGAAGTTGGCACCGAGATTTATTGGTCCCTTTCCTATACTTGAGCGAATTGGAACTCTTGCTTATAGGGTTCAATTGCCAGATTGGTTGCCTGGAGTGCACAATGTTTTTCACGTATCTCAACTTAGGAGACATGTGCATGATCCGGATCTTGTTGTAGAAGAAGCAGCGCAACGGGATGTGGAGATAACTCCAGAATTAGCACTCAAAAGAGAGCCATTAAAAATTGTTGGCAAAGAAACTAGAGAACTCAGAAGCAAAAAGGTTCATTTAGTTAAAGTGCAGTGGAGCAGTGATCCTAGAGACTGTACTTGGGAAACTGAGGAAAGCATTAAGCAAGCTTACCCCAAATGCAGAGTGGATATCTCTGACTAACTCCGGTGCAAGGTACCTTTACCATACTTTGCATTTACATTTTATTTCCTACTTTACTGTTGTTTCCTTTTCGAGGATGAAAAGTTTTAAGTATGGGAGATTGTAATAACCCGGAAAATACGAGCCAATTTAAAATTTTTAAATTGATTATTTCAAAGGAATTTGAACAATTGAAATAGAATATTTCAATAAAATAGTGAATTAGAAATAGTGAGTCAGTTTGAAAATTTGAATTCAAACTTTGACTGACTATGCAGGGTGGAAAATATAACGGATTTTAGCGAAACCAAAAATATTTAAATCTGTTAGTCAATACCTTTCTAACGAATCTGAAAAATCGAAGTTTCATAACGGGAATCAAAAGTTATGGCCAAATGAATTTTCAGAAGATTCGGTATATAGAATATATAGGCCTGGAAAATTGATATTTTGGATACGACCTCGGAATTCGACGAAACCACTTTTGTTGGGTTTGGGATGTCAAACTATTGCTAGGTTTCAAATTTCATAATTTTTGAAGCTAGTATGTGAGCGTGGCAAAAGAAAATGTGTTTGGTCGATTTCTGTTAAATTGGATCGACCAGAAAATGGCCATTTTTCATACGACCTCAAAATTCGACGAAACTAGTTTTGTTGGGACCGTAGCGTCAAAACATAGCTAGATTTAGTTTTTTGGAATTTTTTGAATCAGTTTGTGGCCCTGGCAAATTGAAATGTGCGTTCAGAGTTAAAAATTAAATGTTTTATACTTTAATTTGAAAAATAACTGACTGTAACAGTCGAATTGGCCTACGAAACATATCCCATTGTGTCCGGAATGGGGGTATTTAGCTAGGGGCGACAGTCGTTGGGTTTAAAAAGGAGTTCGTTTAAGAAAACACTATTTAAAATTTTTAATATAGTCTCGGCCAATCATATTTTTCCATTCATAATTAAAAAAAAAAAAAACAGAACCCCCCCCCCCCCCCCCGACCCCGACTTCGACGGCGAAAAGCCTTCTTCACCTTCCCAGGCGATTTCCGATATCCACGGCCAGAATTAGCTCCTCCCCCAGTTCAACTTTTTGTAGTTCTCTCTCCCCTCTTCAAATCCATATAAGGAGCTCCCCCTATCGTCGCCTCTCCGCCGAGATATCCACCTCCAAACTTCCGACCTTCAAGCCGCCGCCGTCGCCGTTCTGCGCCACCGAGCTGCACCAAACCACCGCGCGCCTGTAGCTCTCTCGAAGCTCTTCCACCTCCAACTTCCTGATCGTCCCCTCGTGTCCCGGTTCTCGCGAAAACCGCAAACCTAGTTTTGAAGCTTTCTGAAAGTGCGTTTTTCTTTGATCTTTACACTTTGAAAAATCATATCTTTTTGGTGTGTTGACGAAATTCGATGAAACAGGAAACATCGAGACCGCAAGGAAGCTCTCTACCCAATAGAAGAAGCTGCGGATTTTTCTGACATCGTATCGATTTTTAGCGCTCAGAAAACCAAGGTGAGAAATCTAAATTAACGTGAAATTGAATGGAAAATGTCATGTATAATTTATATAAGCGAAATATAAATTACATACGTGTTGTATACCTCATGTACATGCGTAGTGTAAGCTATATGAGCGAAGTATGAATTTTTACATGCACAGAATAATTGATATATGTGTTGAAATGCAAGTGATATACATATTATATTATATATATATATATACTCCCCTCGTCCACAAACCATGGACGATACTTATTGTGGTGAATTGGTGTGAAATATTGGGTGAAAAAAAATTACGAATGGTTGAATAATTGTTTGTGGTTGATATTGTTTGGTTGTGGTTGAAAAATACCCATTGGTGATTGAAATGAATTGGAAATATTTGTGGAAATAAAAATAAACATGCCGCCTGCGTGCGAATTAGATGCATGAATCCCCATTGTCAAAAACCGCGAGGTTTTAAGGTAGAGCGAGGAGCCGTACTAGGGACGGTGCCGGTTTTAACTACCCTGCCGTTATGCTGCCGAATTTTGAATAATCTTTGTGTGTTAGAATTATTTTCATATGTTGAAATTATTTTACATGCATTGAAATTAAAGCCATATATTGAAACTATATCCATGTGTGGAAATTGTTCATGTGTTGAAAAGAGTTGTGTGAAAATTAAATTCATTTGTGAATGAATGAAGTGGTTAAACAATAAAAATCACATTTTTATATATATATATGAAGTCTGCAAAATATTCGCCTTATATAAATAGTTTCAACAATCAAAATTTCATCTTTCTAATATGAACAACATAAATAAAATGTCCATGTGTGGAAATGCTCATTTGTTGAGAAGTGTGTGTAGTGGAAATATTCATGTGTTGAATAAAAAGATCGAACAATAAAAATTACATTTTTATTGAAACTATGAAGTGTTGAAACGTCTATTTGTTGAATAAATATTATAAATGATAAAAATATCATTTTTATCATATGTGTGATATGCTAAAGATATGCGGACGTTGAAATAAATATTTGTGATAGAAATATTATTTTTTAACATGCATAGGAACTAAATAAAATAGTCATGTGTTGAAATCTGTTTTAGTTCGCCAAAATTATCATCTTTGAAATGTGAAGTGTTAAAAATAGCCACTTGTTCAAATAAACGTGCATGAGTTGAAATATACATTAACTAGCTAATGATATGATTTTAGCCTATGCATGCAACATTCGAATGAATGGTGTTTTTAAACCAAAGCAAATCAAATATGAAATTGAATGGAAAATGATAAATGTTAGAAATTGTATATATGTACATGCATATCTATTGAACAGGTTAAAGCAAAAGGGGCTAGAGAAGAGAAATAGAATTTTGTGCCTGACAAATAGGTACACATTTACCGCTTTGTTTGGGTGATGATTTTATGAGCCTGTTGGCTAGCCGCTTGGCTTTTTCTTTTTCTTTTTGAAATGAGACGCCCGTGTGGCTATTTGGGAATTTTCCCAGACCCTCTCGTACAAAGGAGGTTATGGCGAAATTTTCCAAAATTTAAAGGCGTTAGTGAAATAATTGAAATGGAAACGATATAGGAATTTTTGAATGAACTATATTTATATAAATATATAAATATAAATAGAATTAAAACGAAACGTTGCCGTGCAGTTCATATTTTGAAACCGTGATTTCGAACGACTAGTGCGGGAAATCCAACCATTGGATTTTCCTGAAACCTCAACCGTTGGGTTCGCCTTGGAAATATCTTTCTAACGGCACCAACTTTGTGAAGATCCGACGGTTGGATTGTCTGGAATGTTTAATTAAAAACTGAAGAAAAACAGCGCCAGAAACGATTATAATTATATATATATATAATTAAATTAAATCGAATAACGACGCTGCAGTTCGTAAATTGAAATCGTAACTTCAAATGGTTGGTGTGGAAAATCCGACCGTCGGATTTTCCCAAAACTGAAACCGTTGGATTCGTTTTGAAATGACCTTCCTAATGATGTAAAATTTTGAAGATCCAACGGTTAGATTTTCAGATATGTGTAAAACAAAATTAGTGGAAAGCAGCGCCAGTGCATCGACATGACCTGAAACGTCGTTTAATTAAATATGGTCGTTTTAAATTAAATAAAAATGGCGATATGTCGTTATAAAGTGCTATAGACGATATAGAGTGAAAACGAACCAATTTTGTTGTGTTTGCTTGAGATGTGATGGCTGAATGTATTTGACATGAAAATTTTAACTAAATAACTGAAATGTGAATGTTGAATAGTTCAACCATGTGATTATTTGGTTTGAAAATCTAAATATACGTGGATTATTTGAAAAGGCCGAGTTTATCTCATTTCAAATAATCGATCGACGTTGAGAAGTCGAAGAGTCAAAGATGGTTGAAGACCGACGATCTCCACATTGGATGGATGGGCGCTACTGATGCTCGTGATTGGAGTAGCTACCATGAAGGAATTGAAGTAGTAGCCGTCCAAACATATTGTTGATTGTACGGATATGCGAGGAATTGGTGCCTCCGGTTTCGTTCAGACCCAGAACGGACTTGTAAATGGACTGTGTGTCTGACATTGGATTTTGTTCTATGTTGATTGATCTCTGTTAAATATATATCTGTTTGGCGGCGGAGAATTTATTCTCTTGCTTAACGCCCTTCTCTGAGACGTACGAGCTCAGAGGTTATGTATTGACAGAAATCAGTCGCATGGAGTGGATTGCCTTTGTGGCACGCCTAAGTGGCATATGATCAAGGCTTCTGTTGCAAAGCAAAGTCTTGTGGTTGATGATCAAAGCATGATCTGTGTGACGTAGCTTTGTGTATAACGTGAATTCGCGAGCCTCACACCTCGGTATGAGTCAAAAACGGGAGACGGACCGCTGGGAGTGCACGACGTTTCTTTCTAGCTATGGTGGTGTCAGTGACCTACCAGCCCTGACATTATATATACTTTTCACCTGTGTGGTTGTTGGAATGCGAGGCGCCTCGATTATAGGTCTGTAAGGACCGGGAAACGTGTGTTCAGGAATTGCCAATCCTCAAAAGTAAGAGAGGACCGGCCCAGCCGATTCCAAGGATCATAGTGGGGTCCTGGGACATTTGCTAGAGTGTCTCGAACGGAGAGGAGCTTGCCCCTTGCCTCGACTCATGAAGGAATCCAATTTCCAATACGAAATATGCGGATGTGGTTGTATTACTAGTATGGCGACATAGTAGATGGTAGCTATGTCGCCTAGGATTAATATTTATGATTGAATTGCTTTTGAAACATATATGCACTAGTAATAATATCAAACTCTTTTGTTTTATTCGTATGAAGCATCTTTGGCCATTATAAGGTAAAAACTCTATCCTCCGGCTTGCGTTGCATTGTGTGATGGGACCTGAGTCTTATAATGGCTTCATTGTATAAAAAGCATTGCGTTGATTTAATCATTTATTTTATTTCATGCACTAGCACTCATTGGAGTAAACCCGTTCCGCGAAAGTGGCGTGGTCCTTTGATTTGCCTTATTATTGTTGTTAATAAGTTGAGTAGATTTCTCATACCAGTCCCATGACTGACTCGTAGTTTGTTTCACCTTGCAAACTCGGGTGCCCTCATTTTCACACGGGCAGCCTAGTTACAGGTTTCTGACGCACCTTTTGGCTCATGGCGAGACTTGACTACACCGTGCTGACTTGGATTTTCTCCGCCATTATTGTATCTATATTATGATTCCGCCACTGGCGATGTAGACTGATATTCCTTTTGTGTACTCTTTATGTATGATTCCGCCTCAGGCGATGGTGACTGATTATGTATCATTATACACTAAGTTGTATCCTGTACTGTGCTCTCTGATGTGATGATATTTATATGATTCCGCTGTCATATGTGTGTAAATTATTCTATTTTCTGTTTATGCTATTATCTGTGATCTGCTAATG
The DNA here is from genome assembly GCA_030737875.1 of Allium sativum. Classification (NCBI taxonomy): domain Eukaryota; kingdom Viridiplantae; phylum Streptophyta; class Magnoliopsida; order Asparagales; family Amaryllidaceae; genus Allium; species Allium sativum. The sequence continues at coordinate 849,156,366 of CM060918.1, forward strand.
ATGATTTATGTGTTATATTCCAATGATTATCCTTAACACCGTGTCACGGGGTTTTGGGATCCTCATATGCCGTGTTTTGATCATCAACCACAAGACTTTGCTTTTCAACAGAAGCCTTGATCATCTACAACATAGGCGTGCCACATAGGCAATTCACTCCATGCGACTGATGTCCATCGATATACCACCTCTGAGCTCGTACGTCTCAGAGAAGGGCGTTAAGCAACAGAATAAATTCTCCGCCACCAAACAGATGTATATTTAATAGAGATCAATCAACACAGAATAAAATCCAATGTCAGACACACAGTCCATTTACAAGTTCGTTCTGGGTCTGAACGAAACCGGAGGCACTTTCCCCGCATATCCATCGATCTCCAAGTACGTCTGGACGATCACAAACTGTTTCCCTCCTCTTGGGTGTACAGCCCAATCAAGATTATCAGTAATCACCCAAACGATGTGAAGACTTCCCGTCTTCAAACACCGTCTTCATCTTCGAAATATCGTCGAATCGGTTATTCAGAATGAGTATAAACCCGGCCTTTCTGAATAACCCGCGTATATAATAAACACGTGTTACACAAACACAACATACGCCTCATTCCAATTCAGAATATTCTTTTATTCAATTTTCACATTCTTAGGGAAAGGTTCTCATTAATTTTATCAAAGATAAATTCTTCTAAATTTATTTTTAATCTTCCTTTGGATATCATTTCAAACCATATTATGGCTTTCCAAACTAGTTGGGATTAGCGAACCACACCGAAGTAATTATTTATTTTATTTCCCAATCCCAACCTATTCATCCCATGAAGCAAAACTGGTAATACTCCGTATCTAACGCCATGGTGTTATCGGTAAAATTAATTACAATTTCAAGTTCAAATCTAATTAAAGATTTAACTATCGCTTTGGAGCAAAACTGGTGATACTCCATTCTCGATCACTTTTCTCTAATTAAAGATTCATTAAAACTCAACTTAGTTTTAATCTTCTCAAAAATCAATATCTTGTCTTTAACTGGGTTAAAGAACCAATGTCACCTAAAACACGATTCACGATAAACACAAAATCACTTTCTATTGTTAATTGGGTTAAAGAATAGGTGTTATTCAAAATACCGCTCACGATAAACCCAAAAACCAATTTAAATTCAATTTCGATTAATATTATTTAATTGGCACACTTCATTAAATCTAAATAGAAAGATTTAATCCTTTTCTCAACTGGGCTAAAGAACAGTGTTAATGAAGACACCATTCACGTCAACCCCAAGTCACATTTGATATTAAATATGAGGCTCTGAATAGAAAATATATCGGCTTATATTCAATATCCAATTCTACGACCAACAAATATCTTATTGGAAATAACGATATAAATATATCTTTCAAATTCCCATAACAATATCTGTATAATCATGAAATCCAACATCCAAATATTCCGAAGATAATTTCAATTCAAATCCATTCCAATTCAATTGTCGGAAATTCCGGTTACTTTTAAAACCCCGTTCAAATTCAATTTATTTATTTCAAAAATAAATTGACTTTAATTCTAGTCCAAAACTAGTTCATTTCGATAAAAATCTATTTTTATCTTTTATAATGTGGAATTTTTCACCCCAGTTCTTTCCAATTCATATATTATGATTTTACACAAATTATTAATATTTTTAATAATTTTATCAAGGCCCGTATAGTCGATTTCCATCAACGGCCATCGAACTGCACTTACAATGACCTTTCCCAAATTTGATTTGGACATAATTCCAAATCCTACCATTAGATTTCAAATTTCTAATATTCATTTGAAAGCTCTTCTCTATACAAACACAACAGTTATGATTTCAGGAGAATCCGACGGTCGGATCTCCCGTAACGTCAATTCGAAGTCAATGGTCGAAATTCATGAACTGCCGCGGCGCGTTCTATTCAGGCCATTTTATATATATTATATATATTTCGTCGATTTCAATTCAAAACTATTTTATAATTCGTTTTCAATTCATTTTCAAAACGATTTCAACTTCATATTCAATTCCGAATCAAAATTGAATATTCCACATCATCGATATACAAATGATAATATTTTCATAACGTTATATTTTGAAATCACTTCCTTTTCTATAATTATTATAAAAATGAATATAATCGATATTAATATCGTTTGCGTCAAAATAGCGCATCTCTAATTAACACAGCTATATATATTTCAATAACTTCATTATTCTATTCAACAAATGAATATTTATTCTATTCAACACATGAATCTATATTCTTTCAACACATGACTAATCTCAACACAAGAGTACTGTCAACACATGACTATTTTTGTTATGTAATTTATTTTATAAAATTATGATAAAGGTATAAATTTTATTGCTAAAATATTTTACTCAACACATGATAAATTTCAACACATGAATATTCTCAACACATGAGCATCGTTAACACATGACTATTTTTCTTTTCAACACATGAATCTTAATTTTATAATATTCTTTATTTACCCGATTGGAATGAGGCCCAATCAATCACCATATAATGTTAATTATATGGATTTCATACAACACATGTACATAATAGCAACGATAAATAATCAAACATCATCCAAAGTGCACCATACAACTGCATAAGCATTAAATATAAATAATTAACGCTTACAAAGTCTGTCGACCTATCGATTGACATATAACTAAATAATTGGGATTAGTGTACGCCATATATCATCCCAACACACGTGTGGGGTTTCAAATCAACAAACACTGAATATTACTTGTGCAGTTGGGCGACGTGTAAAATTTATCGTCCCAATTTATATTCTTCAAATAGGTGTACATAAACAAACCCTCCGGTTTGTAAATGAATATTTACTTATTCACATTCACTATATTCATATTCACGTTAAAAATTATATTTTTAATGATAATTAATTTATTTTAACACATTTCACATCAACATCACAAACAAACTTCACAACACATCAAACAAGCATACAAGCTATCCATGATCTGTGGACGACGGGTGTCTGGTGCTGCTAAGCACCATCTGCATCTTAGTATATATTTCAACTACAAAACAAGATTTAAAGCGAGAAATTCTCACCAACTAGCTAAACCAACGCCACGACTCTTTAATGTAAGAATCTTCGTCGTTCTCGGTTTTTGTCAATTTCGTTGTTCGTAGCCACTACATATATAAAAATCATATTTTTATATTGTTGCTATGTATATAAAAATTCTATTTTTATACCGCTACTATACCGATAAAAAATCTATTTTTACAACGGTGTTCATATAATAAAGATTATATCTTTATCACGCTATTCTCTATATAAAAATTATATTGCTATACCGCTTCTACATATGTAAAAATCACTCCTTTACACTGATACTTCCATGATAAAAATTATATTTTTATCTTCTTAGTAATATAATAAAAATTATATTTTTATTACTCTACATGAATAAAAATCATATTTTTATTCTACTTATGATATAAAAATCTTATTTTTATATGGCTATTTCTATAAAGATCACATCTTTATTACTCTACATTATATAAAAATCGTATTTTTATCCTCACTTCATATATATAAAAATCGTTTCTTTGTTCAAATTAAAAATCAGAACTTTGTTAATTTAAAAATCATACCTTTGTTAATTAGAAATCTAATTCTTTTATAATTAAAAATCTAATTCTTTTCTATGGAAAAATCTTAGCTTTATCATGTAAAAATTCTAAGCTAATTTCAGTTAAAAAAACACTGAACAATAAATAAAATAAAAGAAAGAAAGGGGTAAGGGGGAAGCTCATCGATTTGGTCGAAGAAGGAGGTGGTGTGGAGGAGGAGGGGGCGTCGGGTGCTGCTGTGGCGGTCGCCTGAGGTGGGGGGAGAGTCGGGTGCGCAGGGGGGAGGCACCTAGGGCTAAGGGTGCGGGGACCTCGAATCGAGCGTGGGGTCTTCAAATCGGCGGAGAAGGCAACGCCGACGAGAGGGGGAGGTCGTGGCCGGACTGGGCACGGGCAGGGGGCTCTGGGCGGGGGCACCGTCGCCAGGTAGGGGTGGCGACAGTTATTCGATCCGCTTTCTTTTTTTTATTTACTTTACTGAAATGAATTTCAATGGGGAGAGGGTATAAGGTTTTTTTTAATAATTTATTTATTATTTTATTATTCATTTGAGTTGACTTTGCATACTGACTCGAAATCATGTCCACCGACTGTCGTCCCTAGCTAATTACCCCCATTCCGAATACAATGTGATATGTTTCGTTAGCCAATTCTATCATTTCGATCAGTTTTCGTTAAAATCAAAATATAAATTTATATATTTAATTTTGAATGCACATTTCAATTTACCGGGCCCACTTACAGCCTTTAAAAATTCTGAAAAATATTTTATAGCTTCCAATTGACGATTTGGTCCTAACAAAACTAATTTCGTTGAATTCCGAGGCCGTTTGAAAAATGGTCATTTCCCAATCGATTAAAATCAACTAAAACTGGTCAAACGCGTTTTCCTTTGCCACGCTCACATCTTGATTCGAAAAATTACGAAATTTGAAACCTAGTAATTACTTGACATCACGGATCCAACAAAAGTGGTTTCGTCGAAATCCGAGGTCGTTTGCAAAATTTCCATTTTTAAGGGCCAGAATTCCAAAGCGACTATTCTGAATTTTCAACTAGACGTATCTTTTGATTCCCACTATGAAATTTCAATTCTCCTGATTCGATGGAAAGATATTCTCAAATAGATTCTAATATTTTTGGTTTCGCTAAAATCCGGTTTATTTGGCACCCGGTACATTCATTTGAAGTTTGAAATCGAATTATCGAACTACCGCGCCATTTTCAATTCCTTTTATAATTTAAAATAAATATTTATATTCTAAGGACGATCTATATAAATATATACATTCTAATTCTATTCGAAATAAATTTCTCTTCATTGTTATTTAAAATAATTCATTTTAAATTATCAAAATTCATTAAAATCGCCAAAATAAAAATTTTAAATTAGCTTAGAATTTCCGGGTTATTACAATCTCCTCCATTTTAAACTTTTCGTACCCGAAAAGGAACGAAGCTGAAAGTTGTTTAACTAATCAACTCAACTTTCATTACTTTCTTTATGGCTTAAGTTCTTCAACTTTTCAGTTTCTAAGAACTTTTCAAAATTTTCAAAAATTTGGCTAACACCCTAAATTTCTGAAAAATTTCGCCATAACATCCCCTGCACCGGGGACATCAGGATATTTCATATGAGCTCCCATGACCTTCTCCAATCCAAAAGAAAAAGAAAAAGCCAAGCGGCTAGCCAATTGGCTCATAAAATCATCCAAACCAAATAAAATTCAATAAGCATGTACCTATTTGTCGGGCAAACAATTTTATTCTTCTGCTCTAGCCTCCTTGCTATGATCTGTTCAATGTAAGTACATGTATATGCATGCATTTGTAATTATTTTTCGATACACTCACTATTTGGTTCAATTAAGCTAAATGGTTTCAAAATTATCAAACAAATAAACAAACAACACAACCATCAATCAATTAGTTGATTATCATTTCAAATTCATAACTTTACTACAGATACAGAAAATCATGTTTTTGATGCCAAATCACAACAATAAATCTATATAGTTTCGGTTCTCACACTAGTCTAATGGAAATATATATATATATATATCACACCTTCGAAACACGGATATAAATACTGATGATGTGGACAAATCATCAGAATTATCTCCGGGTTTCTAGAATGTGATTCTATATCTATCCAGTATATTAAAACTTCGAATATACATCCATCATGCGCATATGCAAAATCTTTATATATCGGATTGTCCAAATTCAACACAAATAAATATTCAAATAGATATAAAACGATTTAAATTTCAAAACAAAATTCGTTTTCAGTTTTTAAAATATACTCTTCACACTCGTTCTAGGAAACTACTGATCCTATCTTTAACGAGTTATTCGAATTGGATATTACTAATACAATTTCTGATGAATCCTTTCATTCGGTTCTAATGTGTCTTGTTCTCGAGCTCTGTAAACCAAAGCTCTGATACAAAATGTAGTAACCCGTAACTTCCCCGGTAAGGAAAGCCCGGATAGCTTTGAGAACACGACAAATAGAACGTAAACAGAAGAACATTTCATTGTTTATTACAACAATTCCATCAGAATATAAGAATATACAGAGTATGAACAAATATTACACATTTGACAAATATCAGAGATTTAGATTACATTTAAATACATCGCAGCGGAAAATAATACAAAACACAATTGAAAGAAATACACAGATACAGAGCTTTCCGAGTATCGTTCCAGCTGTAAACCAGGATCCTGTGAATATAAATCTGCAAAACCAAAACTACTAGCTGCCCGTGCGGAAAATAAGGGCACCCAAAGTTTAGATAAAAACAATAAACTCCAGGTCAGTCATGTGACTGGTGTGAGAACTAAAACAATTATTAGTCTTTTTATTTTTAGAGTTAGGTAAATCAAGGGACCACGCCGTATAACACGGAACAGGTTTCCTCCCAAGAATACCAGTGCATAACACAAACAGCGCAATGCTAAATAAAGAAAAATGAAGCTATTATAACACCCAGGTCCCATCACGCAATGCAACGCAAGCCGGAGGATAGGGTTTTAACCTTATAATAGCCATAGAATGCTTGGTACGTTTAAAACAAATCATTTGATACTATTATAAGTGTATAGTGTCAAAACAATTTTAATCATAAATATCAATCATAGACGACATTATTGACCCATACCACTATGTCGCCATACTAGGTTCTACAAATAAAACCGCAATATCACGTATTGGAAATTGGATTTCCGTCATGAGTCGAGGCAAGGGGCAAGCTCCTCTCCATTCGAGACACTCTAGAAAATGTCCCATGACCGCACACAACAATCCTTGGATCTTCAGGGCCGGTCCTCTCTTACTTTTGAGGATTAGTTATTCCTGAACACATGTTTCCCGGTCCTAACAGACCTATATCCGAGGCACCTCGCATTCCAACAACCATCCAGGTGAAAAGTATATAAATGTCAGACTGTTTAAGCACTGACACCACCACTAGCTAGAAAGAAACGCCGTGCTCTCCCTGCAGTCATCATCCCATTTTTGACTCATACCGAGGTGTGAGGCTCGCGAATTGACGCCATACACAAAGCTGCGCCACACAGGTCGTGCCTTGATCATCAACCACAAGACTTTGCTTTTCAACAGAAGCCTTGATCATCTGCCACTTAGGCATGCCACACAAGCAATTCACTCCATGGGACTGATGTCCATCGATATACAACCTCTGAGCTCGTACGTCTCAGAGAAGGGCGTTAAGCAAGAGAATAAATTCTCCGCCACCAAATAGATGAATATTTAATAGAGACCAATCAACACAGAATAAAATCCAATGTCAGACACACAGTCCATTTACAAGTTCGTTCTGGGTCTGAACGAAACCGGATGCACTTTCCTCGCATATCCATCGATCTCTAAGTACGTCTGGACGATCACCAACTGTTTCCCTCCTCTTGGGTGTACAGCCCAATAAAGATTATCAATAATCACCCAAACGATGTGAATACTTCCGGTCTTCAACCACCGTCTTCATCTTCGACATATCGTCGAATCGGTTATTCAGAATGGGTATAAACCCGGCCTTTCTGAATAACCCGCTTATATAATAAACATGTGTTACACAAACACAACATACGCCTCATTCCAATTCAGAATATTCTTTTATTCAATTTTCACATTCTTGGGGAAAGGTTCCCGTTAATTTTATCAAAGATAAATTCTTTTAAATTTATTCTTTAATCTTCCTTTGGATATCATTTCAAACCATATTATGGCTTTCCAAACTAGTCGGGATTAGCGAACCACACCGAAGTAATTATTTATTTTATTTCTCAATCCCAACCTATTCATCCCATGAAGCAAAACTGGTATTACTCCATGTCTAACACCACGGTGTTATCGGTAAAATTAATTACCATTTTACGTTCAAATCTAATTAAAGATTTAACTATAGCTTTGGAGCAAAACTGGTGATACTCCATTCTCGATCACTTTTCTCTAATTAAAGGTTCATTTAATCTTCTCAAAAATCAATATCCTGTCTTTAATTGGGTTAAAGAACCAATGTCACCTAAAACACTATTCACGATAAACCCAAAATCACTTTCTATTGTTAATTGGGTTAAAGAACAGGTGTTATTCAAAACACCGCTCATGATAAACCCAAAAACCAATTTATATTCAATTCCGATTAATATTATTTAATTGGTACACTTCATTAAATCTAAATAGAAAGATTTAATCCTTTTCTCGACTAGGCTAAAGAACAGTGTTAATGAAGACACCATTCACGACAAACCCAAATCACATTTGATATTAAATATAAGGCTCTGAATAGAAAATATATCGGCTTGTATTCAGTATCCAATTCTACAACCAACAAATATCGTATTGGAAATAACGATATAAATATATCTTTCAAATTCCCATAACAATATCTGTATAATCACGAAATCCAACATCGAAATATTCCAAAGATAATTTCGATTCAAATCCATTCCAATTCAATTATTGGAAATTCTAGTTACTTTTAAAACCCCTTTCAAATTCAATTTATTTATGTCAAAAATAAATTGATTTTAATTCTAGTTCAAAACTAGTTCATTTCGATAAAAAACTATTTTTATCTTTTCTAATGTGGAATTTTTCACCCAAGTTATTTCCAATTCATATATTATGATTTTACACAAATTATTAATATTTTTAATAATTTTATTAAGGCCCGTACAGTCGATTTCCATCAACGGCCATCGAACTGCACTTACATCGACCTTTCCCAAATTTGATTTCGACATAATTCCAAATCCTACTATTAGATTTCAAATTTCTAATATTCGTTGGAATGCTCTTCTCGATACGAACCCAACGCTTCCGGTTTCAGGAGAATCCGACAGTCGGATCTCCCGTAACGTCAATTCGAAATCAATGGTCAAAATTCACGAACTACCGCGGCGCGGCGCGTTCTATTCAGGCCATTTAATATATAAATTATATATATTACATGTATTTCATCGATTTCAATTCAAAACGTATTTTATAATTCGTTTTAAATTCGTTTTCGAAACGATTTCAACTTAATATTCAATTCCGAATCAAAATTGAATATTCCACTTCATCGATATACAAATGATAATATTTTCAAAACGTTATATTTTGAAATCACTTATTTTTCTATAGTTATTATAAAAACGAATATAATCGATATAAATATCATTCGCGTCAAAATAGCGCATCTCTAACCAACACGGCTTTATATATTTCAATAACTTCGTTATTCTATTCAACAAATGAATATTTATTCCATTCAAGACATGAATCTATATTCTTTCAACACATGACTAATCTCAACACATAAGTACTGTCAACACATGACTATTTTTGTTATGTAATATATTTTATAAAATTATGATAAATGTATAAATTTTATTGTTAAAATATTTTACTCAATACATGATAAATTTCAACACATGAATACTCTCAACACATGAGCATCGTTAACACATGACAATTTTTCTATTCAACACATGAATCTTTATTTTATAATATTCTTTATTTTCCCGATTGGAGTGAGGCCCAATCAATCACCATATAATGTTAATTATATGGATTCCATACAACACATGTATATAATAGCAACGATAAATAATCAAACATCATCCAAAGTGCACCACACAACTACATAAGCATTAAATATAAATAGTTAACGCTTACAAAGTCTGTCGACCTATCGATCGACATACAACTAAATAATTGGGATTAGTGTACGCCAAATATCATCCTAACACCCGTGTGGGGTTTCAAATCAGCAAACACTGAATATTATTTTTGCAGTTGGGCAACGTGTAAAATTTATTGTCCCAATCTATATTCTTCAAATAGGTGTACATAAACAAACGTCCGGTTTGTAAATGAATATTTATTTATTCACATTCACTATATTCATATTCACGTTAAAAATTATATTTTTAATGATAATTAATTTATTTTAACACATTTCACATCAACATCACAAACAAACTTCACAACACATCAAACAAGCATACAAGCCGTCCATGGTCTGTGGATGACGGATGTCGGGTGCTACTAAGCACCGTCTGCATCCTAGTATATATTTAAACTAGAAAACAAGATTTAAAGTGAGAAATTCTCACCAACTAGCTAAATCAACGCCATGACTCTTCATATGTCGGAATCTTCGTCGTTCTCGCCTTTTGTCAATTTCGTTGTCCGTAGCCACTACATATATAAAAATCATATTTTTATATTGTTGCTATGTATATTAAAATTCTATTTTTATACCGCTACTATATAGATAAAAATTGTATTTTTACAACGGTGTTCATATAATAAAGATCATATCTTTATCACGCTATTCTCTATATAAAAATTATATTGCTATATCGCTTCTACATATTTAAAAATCACTCCTTTACACAGCTAATTCCATGATAAAAATTATATTTTTATCTTCTCAGTAATATAATAAAAATTATATTTTTATTACTCTAAATGAATAAAAATCATATTTTTATTCTACCTATGATATAAAAATCATATTTTTATATGGCTACTTCTATAAAGATCACATCTTTATTACTCTACATTATATAAAAATCGTATTTTTATACTCACTTGATATATATAAAAATCGTTTCTTTGTTCATATTAAAAATCAGACCTTTGTTAATTTAAAAATCATACCTTTGTTAATTAAAAATCTAATTCTTTTACAATTAAAAATATAATTCTTTTCTATGGAAAAATCTTAGCTTTATCATATAAAAATTCTATGCTAATTTCAGTTAAAAAAAACATTGAACAATAAATAAAATAAAAGAAATAAAACGGAAGGGGGAAGCTCACTGATTTGGTTGAAGAAAGAGGTGCTGTGGAGGAGGAGGGGGTGTCGAGTGCTACTTTGGCGGTCGCCAGAGGTGGGGGGAGAGTCGGGTGCGCAGGGGGGCGGCGCCCAGGGCTGAGGGTGAGGGGACCTCGAATCGAGCGTGGGGTCTTCAAATCGGCAGAGAAGGCAACGCTGACGAGGGGGGAGGTCGTGGCCGGACTGGGCGCGAGCAGGGGGCTCTAGACGGAGGCGCCGTCGCCAGGGGGCGACGGGTATTCGATCCGCTTTTTTTTATTTACTTTACTGAAATGAATTTCAATGTGGAAAGGGGAGAGGGTATAAGGTTTTCTTTATAATTTATTTATTATTTTATTATTCATTTAAGTTGACTTTTCATAATAACTTGAAATCAAGTCCACCAACTGTCGTCCCTAGCTAATTACCTCCATTCCGAACACGGTGTGATATGTTTCATTAGCCAATTCTATCGTTTTGATCAGTTTTCGTTAAAATAAAAATATAAATCTATATATTGAATTTTGAATGCGCATTTCAATTTACCGGGCCCACATACAGCCTCTAAAAATTCCCAAAAAAATATTTTCTAGATTTGTATTGACGATATGGTCTTAACAAAACTAGTTTCGTTGAATTCCGAGACTGTTTGAAAAATGACCATTTCTCAGTCGATTAAAATCAACTGAAACTGTTCAAACGCGTTTTCCTTTTCCACGCTCACATATTGATTCAAAAAATTACGTAATTTGAAACCTATTAATAACTTGACATCTCAGATCCAACAAAAGTGGTTTCATCGAAATCCAAGGTCATTTGCAGAATTTCCATTTTTAAGGGCTAGAATTCCATAGCGACTATTTAGAATTTTCAACTGGACGTATCTTTTGATTCCCGCCATGAAATTTCAATTTTCCTGATTCGTTGGAAAGATATTCTCAAATAGATTCTAATATTTTTGGTTTCGCTAAAATCCGGTTTATTTTGCACCCGTACATTCATTTGAAGTTTGAAATTGAATTATCGAACTACCGCGCCATTTTCAATTCCTTTTATAATTTAAAACAAATATTTATATTCTGACGACGATCTATATAAATATATACGTTCTAATTCTATTCGAAATAAATTTCTCGTCGTTATTATTTAAAATAATTCATTTTAAATAATCAAAATTCATTAAAATCGCCAAAATAAAAATTTTAAATTGGCTCAGAATTTCCGGATTATTACAATTGGGAAATAAAATAAAAAATTACTTCGGTGTAGTTCGCTAATCCCGACTAGTTGGGAAAACCTTGACATGGTTTGAAATGATATCCAAAGGAAGATTAAAGAATAAATTTAGAAGAATTTATCTTTGATAAAATTAATGGGAACATTTCCCTAATAATGTGAATATTTGGATAAAAGAATATTCTGAATTGGAATGAGGCGTATGTTGCGTTTGTGTAACACTTGTTTATTATATACACGGGTTATTCGAAAAGGCTGGGTTTATACCCATTCTGAATAACAGATTCGACGATAAGTCGAAGATGAAGACGGTGGTTGAAGACTGGAGGTCTTCCGTCGTTTGGAGGATTATTGATGATCTTGATTGGGCTGTACACCCAAGAGAAGGGAATCAGTTGGTGATCGTCCATATGTGCTTGAAGATCGATGGATATCCAAGGAATAAGGTTCCTCTGGTTTCGTTCAGACCCAGAACGAATGTGTAAATGGATTGTGTGTCTGACATTGGATTTTATTCTGTGTGATTGATTTCTATTAAATATATATATGTTTGGCGGCGAAGAATTTATTCTCTTGCTTAACGCCCTTCTCTGAGACGTACGAGCTCAAAGGTTATATATTGATGGATATCAATCGCATGGCACGAATTGCCTGTGTGGCATGCCCAAGTGGCAGATGATCAAGGCTTCTGTTGAAAAGCAAAGTCTTCTGGTTGAAGATCAAAGCACGGCCTATGTGGCATAGCTTTGTGTATGGCGTTAATTCGCGAGCCTTAGACCTCAGTATGAGTCAAAAACGGGATGAGGACTCAAGGAGTGCATGACGTTTCTTTCTAGCTATGGGTGATGTCAGTGACCTCCCAACCCTGACATTATATACTTTTTACCTGTGTGGTTGTTGGATGCGAGGCACCTCAGATATAGGTCCTATAGGACCGGGAGACGTGTGTTCAGGAATACTAATCCTCAAAAGTAAGAGAGGACCGGCCTTGGGGGATCCCAGGATCACTGTGTGTGGTCCTGAGACATTTGCTAGAGTGTCTCGAATGGAGAGGAGCTTGCCCCTTTCCTTGACTCAAGATGGAAATCCAATTTCCAATACGTGACAATTCGGTTTTATTTGTAGAACCTAGTATGGCGACATGGTGGGATGAGGCACTTATGCCATCTATGATTGATACTTATGATTGAAATTGTTTTGACACTATACACTTACAGTAATATCAAAATAATGTGTTTTTAAACGTATCAAGCATTCTTTGGCTATTATAATGTAACAACCCGTAAAATGCGAGCCAGTTTGAAATTTTTATTTTGGCCATTTTAGCGAATTTTGATTATTTAAAATGAATTATTTTAAATAATATCGACGTGAAATTTATTTTGAATAGAATTCGACGCATATATTATATACGTCGTCGTTAGAATATATATATTTATATATAATTATAAATAGAATTGAAAATGGCGCGGTAGTTCGATAATTCGATTTCAAACTTCAATTGAATGTACCGGGTGCAAAACAATCCGGATTTTAGTGAAACCAAAAATGGTAGAATCTAATTGATAATATCTTTCCAACGAATCCGAAAAATCGAAATTTCATGACAAGAATCAAAAGATATGTCCAGTTGAAAATCCTGAATAGTCGCTATGGAATTCAGGCCCTTAAAAATGGACATTTTGCAAACGACCTCGGATTTCGACGAAACCACTTTTGTTGGATCCGCAGTGTCAAGTTATTGCTAGGTTTCAAATTTCATAATTTTTCGAATCAATATGTGAGCGTGGCAAAGGAAAACGCGTTTGACCATTTCAGTTGATTTTAAATCGACTGGAAATTGGCCATTTTTCAAACGATCTCAGAATTTGATGAAACTAGTTTTGTTAGGACCGTATCGTCAGTACGAAGCTAAAAAAATATTTTTCGAGAATTTATAGTTTTGTTATGTGACCCCGGTAATTTGAAATATACGTTTAAAATTCAATATAGTGATTTAAATGTAAATTTAACGGAAACTGATTGTAACAATCAAATCAGCTTGCGATACATATCCCATTGTGTTCGGAATGGGGGTAAAACGCTATGGACGACAAGCGGTGGGCCTCGTTTCGAGGTCGTATGTGAAAGTCAACTCTTTAGGATAAAATAAATTAATTAATTAATAATAAAAAAAAATATTATCTTCCCTCTTTAACTTCTGGCCCCCCCCCCCCAAATCATTATTTCAGAATCGATTTAAAAAAAAAAGAAGAGAAAATGAGGACGACGAAGGAAGACCGCCGCCCCTGGAGTCTTTCCGCCGCCGCAGGAGGTGGGCGCCCCCACTAGAAACCCCCGCCGCCGATCATCCCACCCGCTGGCCTTCTCTCCCCTTCCAGAAACCCACCGCAACCTCTTTCCCCTTCTTCTAATCGAACCGCCACTGCCCTGAGCCGCCACCTGCGACCAACTCCGACCGCCTGACCACCGCCACGCCCTGCCTACCACCTCCAGCGCGCCCCTCGACCTCCACCTTCCCCTCTGTAAATACATCGAGTTGTATACGTTTCAGGTAATAAAAAAAACTGAATTTTATTTTGTTACAAAACTGAATTTTATTTTGTTATAAAATTGATTTGTTTTATTTAGTTATGCATACTTCTATGGGATTTTTACATATAAAAAATATAGTTTTTATATTTTTAAAATAATCAAAATATGATTTTTATATTTTTTAAAGTATTAAAAATATAGTCTTTACTATATAGCGATAATAAAAATATGATTTTTATATTTTTAAAGTATTAAAAATATAGTTTTTATATTTTTAAAGAATTAAAAATATAATCTTTACTATATAGAAGTGGTAAAAATGTGGTTTTTGTTTAGGTAGAGAATTAAAAATATAATTTTTACATAATAGGAATATTAAAAATATCATCTTTATATGTGTAGAAAAATAAAAAGGAGATTTTTATAAAGATGAAATCTTTAAATTTGAAAAAGCGAAGTATATGTTTTTATAAAGGCGAAATCTTTATATGAGGAATAGCGTGATAAAAATATAATTTTTATCTATTTGACATAGCGATAAAAAGTCGATTTTGATATATAGAACTTCGAATAAAAATATGATTTTTATATATTGAACTTCGAACTAAAAATTCGATTTTTATATATTGAATAGCAAACTAAAAATATAGTTTTTATATATTGAACTTCGAGTTAAAAGTATGATTTTGATATATAGAACTTCGGATAAAAATATGATTTTTATATATTGAACTTTGAAGTAAAAATATGATTTTTATATATTGAACTTCGAAGTAAAAATATGATTTTTATATATTGAACTTCGAAATAAAAAATTCGATTTTTATATATAGGATAGCAAAGTAAAAATTCGATTTTTATATATTGAACATCGAAGTAAAAATTCGATTTTTACATATGTAGTGGCTGCGGGCAACGAAGACGACGAAGATGCGATAGCGATGAAGATTTCTATCAATGAAGTGCCGTGGAGCTAGGATAGCTATAGGTGAGAATTTCTCACCTTTCAAATTTATTTTCTAGTTATATATATATATACTAAGATGCAGACGGTGTTTAGTAGCACCCGACACAATCGTCCACAGACCATGGACTTGTTTGTTTGGCTGTTTGGTTATTGATTGCGATATTGGTTTGAATGTGGTTTGTGGTGTGAAAAAAAAATCGAATCGATAAATTGGTTAGGATCAGACGTGCGCCGTTATAAGGCGAAGGAGTAAGGCTAGGTTAGACTCTTACTCCAAATTTTGTGGTTTACATAACGAATTGATTTGATTGATGTGTGAATGGCGTGGGCCTTCACTAGACCGGGGATAAGGCTAGGCCTCGTCCCGTTTCTGGTATCGTGCCGTTATGCCGCCGAAATTTTCTAAAAATATGTTAGAAAATAAAAATATCATTTTATTGTGTAAATGAATAATAGAAATTCATATGATAGAATAAAATGTTTTATCGTTAAAAATATAATTTTTAACGTGAATATGAATATAGTGAAAGTGAATAAAATAAATATTCATTTACAAACCAGACGGTTTGTTTATGTACACTCATTTGAAGGACATTGATTGGGTCGATAAATTTTATACATCGCCCAACTGCACAAATAAAATCTTTGTTTGATTGTTTGAAAACCCCACACGGGTGTTGGGATGAAATTTGAAGTTCACTCATCCTGATTGATTAAATATGTCGATCGATTGATTGACAGGCTGTTATAAGCGTTGAATATCTATATTTGATGCTTATACAGTGTAGTGCACTTTGGTTGATGGTTGATTATTTTTCAATGCTATGATATATATGTGTTGTATGAAAATCCATATAATTAACTTTATATGGTAATTGATTGGGCCTCATTCCAATTTGAAAAATAAAGAATATTATAAAATAAAAGTTCATGTGTTGACAGTACCCATCCGTTGAGATTGGTCATATGTTGAACGAAATATTTTAGTAATAAAATTTACATCTTTATCAATATAAAATAAAAGTTCATGTGTTGACAGTACTCATCCATTGAGATTGGTCATGTGTTGAACGAAATATTTTGATAATAACAACTATTTTGAAAAAGAAATATTCGAAATGGAATATTTGAAAATATCAATATATGAAGCCGTGTTGATTAGATTGACGCCATTTTGACGTGAACGATATTTATATCTATTTTATTCATTTTAAAATGAATATTGAAAAGTGATTTCGAAATCGAATATTTTAAAATAGAATTGAATTGAAAACGATTTCGAATAGAAATGAATTGAAAACGATTTCGAATAGAATTGAATTGAAAACGATTTCGAATATGAATTGAATTGAAAACGATTTCGAATAGAAATGAATTGAAAACGATTTCGAATAGAATTGAATTGAAAACGATTTCGAATAGAAATGAATTGAAAACGATTTCGAATAGAATTGAATTGAAAACGATTTCGAATAGAAATGAATTGAAAACGATTTCGAATAGAAATGAATTGAAAACGATTTCGAATATGAATTGAATTGAAAACGATTTCGAATAGAAATGAATTGAAAACGATTTCGAATAGAATTGAATTGAAAACGATTTCGAATAGAATTGAATTGAAAACGATTTCGAATAGAAATGAATTGAAAACGATTTCGAATAGAATTGAATTGAAATTTGAATTGAATAGAAATGAATTTTGAAACGAATTTATAAAGAAGAATTCAATTTTGATTTGAATTGAAAAGGAAGTTGAAATTGCTTTTGAAACGAATTTAAAACTATTTATATAATTCGTTTTAAATAGAAATCGACGAAGTATATATTATATATATTATATATATAATATAATGGCCTGAATAGAACGCGCTGCGCCGCGGCAGTTCGTGAATTTCGACCATTTATTTCAAACGGACATTGCGGGAGATCCGACCGTCGGATTCTCCTAAACCCGGAACCGTTGGGTTCGTATCGAAAAGAACTTTCTAATGAATGTTAGAAATTTGAAATCTAACGGTTGGATTTGGAGATACGTCCAAATCAAATTCGAAAAAGGTCGTTGTAAGTGCAGTTCGATGGCCGTTAATGGAAATCGACTGTACGGGCCTTGATAAAATTATTAAAAATAGTAATAATTTGTGTAAAATCATAAGAAATGATTTGTGAAAGTTTGGGATGAAAAACTCCATATTTGAAAAGATAAAAATAGATTTTTATCGAAATGAACTAGTTTTGAACTAGAATTATAATTCTATTTATTTTTAAATAAATAAATTGAATTTGAAATGGTTTTGAAAATAACCAAAATTTCCAATGATTGCATTGGAGTGGATTTGAATCGAAATTGTCTTCGGAATATTTCGATGTTGGAATTCGTGATATTACAGGTGTTGTTATGGAAATTTGAAAGATATATATTTGTATCGTTATTTCCAATGCGACATTTGTTAGTCGTAGAATTCGATATTGAATATAAGCTGATATATTTTCTATTCAGAGCCTTGCATTGAATATCGAATGTGATTTGGGTTTGTCGTGAATGGTGTCTTCACTAACACTGTTCTTGAACCCAGTTGAGAAAAGATTAAATCTTTTTATTTAGATTTAATGAAGTGTACCAATTAAATGATATTTAATTGGAATTGAATTGGTATTGATTTTTGGGTTTATCGTGAACAGTGTTTTAAATAACACTTGTTCTTTAACCCGATAATTAATGGAATGGGATTTTGGGTTTATCGTGAATCGTGTTTTAAATGACACTAATTCTTTAACCCAGATAATGATTAAAACTAAGTGGAGTTTTAATGAATCTTTAATTAGATTGAAAAGATCGAGAATGGAGTATCACCAGTTTTGCTCCAGGCGATAGTTAAATCTTTAATTAGATTTGAACGTGAAATTTAGAAACTAACTGTCGGTTAGCCAAGCAGAATGGTTTTCTGGATATTGATCTGATGTTGGTTTCGGCCTTCGGGGTTAATATTTGGGGAATTATTCTCTTGATTAATTTACGGTTAGTGACTAATGAATTGGAATGAGGCGTATGTTGTGTTTGTGTAACACTTATTTAAAATATACGCGAGTTATTCGGAAAGACCGGGTTTATCCCATTCTGAATAACTGATACGACGATAAGTCGAAGATGAAGACGATGGTCGAAGACCGGAGGTCTTCACGTCGTTTGGGTGATAACTGATGATCTTGATTGGGCTGTACACCCAAGAAGATGGAAACAGTTAGTGATCGTCCAGACGTACTTGGAGATCGATGGATATGCGAGGTACTAGGTGCCTCCTGTTTCGTTCAGACCCAGAACGGACTTGTAAATGGACTGTGTGTCTGACATTGGATTTTAGTCCGTGTGATTGATCTCTATTAAATATATATCTGTTTGGCGGCGGAGAATTTATTCTCTTGCTTAACGCCCTTCTCTGAGACGTACGAGCTCAGGGGTTATATATTGATGGATATCAATCGCATGGAGTGAATTGCCTGTGTGGCATGCCTAAGTGGCAAATGATCAAGGCTTCTGTTGAAAAGCAAAGTCTTGTGGTTGATGATCGAAGCACGGCCTTTGTGGCGTAGCTTTGTGTAACGTTGATTCGCGAGTATCACACCCGGTATGAATCAAAAACGGGAGACGGACCTCAGGGAGGGCATGCGTTTCTTTCTAGTTATGAGTGGCGTCAGTGCTTGAACTGGCTGACGAGTTTGACTCATGTGGATGTTACTTATTATTACTTGCTGAAAAGCGAGGCGCCTCGTGATATCGGTTTCGGCCGATGCTTTTGGTCGGCTGACGGGCCAGGCTTACGCCCCAAAGGGCGGGGAAACGCAGTGTTCAGGCATAATAATCCACATCGGTGGACCGGCCCTGACGATCCATGGGGCAGTTGCGGCTGTTCCTGAGGCTCGGACTAGACAGTCTCGAATCGGTTGAGGATCTTGCCCCTAGCCTCGGTTCATACCATAAATGATAACCCAACTTCCAATACGACATTTGCGGTTTTAATTGTAAAACTAGTATGGCGACATGATATATGGTACCCATGCCGCCTATGATTGATACTTATGATTTGAAGTTGTTTTATACACTATGCACTTATAATAGTATCAAATGATTTGATTTAAACGTATCAAGCATTCTTTGGCTGTTATAAGGGAAATCCCTATCCCCCGGCTTGCGTTGCATTGTGTGATAGGACCTGGGTCTTATAACAGCTTCATTTTTCTTTATTTAGCATTGCGCTGTTTGTTTTATGCACTGGTATTCTTGGGAGGAAACCCGTTCCGTGTTATACGGCGTGGTCCCTTGATTTACCTAGCTTTAAAAATAAAGATTAACTGTTTTAGTTCTCACATCAGTCCCATGACTGACCTGGAGTTTATTGTTTTAACCTAAACTCTGGGTGCCCTTATTTTGACACGGGCAGCTAGTAGTTTTGGTTTTGCAGATTTATATTCACAGGATCCTGGTTTACAGCTGGAACGATATCCGGAAAGCTTTGTATCCGTATATCTACTTCTAGTTGTGTATTGTATTATTTTCCGCTGCTATGTATTTAAATGTAATTTAAATCTCTGACATTTCTGTGTAATATTCATTTATACTCTGTATGTCCTTGTAATCTGATGCATTGCTGTAATATACAATGAAATGTTCTTCTGTTTGTGTTCTGTTGTGGTTTGTTCTCGAACTATCCGACGCTTTCCTTTACGGGGAAGTTACGGGTCTTCACAGTTGGTATCAGAGCTTTGGTTTACAAAGCAGAGAACAAGGCACATTAGAACCATACGAAAGGATTCATCAGATATTGGATTAATAATATCCAATTAGAACGACTCGTTAGAGATAGGATCAGTAGTATCCTAGAACGGGTGTGAAGAGTATATTTTTCAAATGAAAACAATTTTGTTTTGAAAATCTAAATCAATTATTCGTATTTGATTATCTATGTATATTGATTTTGGACAACTCAGTATATAAAGAATTTGCATATACGCCTTGCAAACGTATGTTCAAAGTTTTAATATATTGGGTAGATATAGAATCGCATTCTAGTTGCCCGGGGATGATTCTGATAATGCTGCAGCGTTACCAGTATTTATTTTCGAGTGACGAAGGTGTGATATCTATATATTTCCATTAGGCTGGTGTGAGAACCAAAATTAGATAGGGCTTATTGTTGTGATTTGGCATCAAAAATCTGATTTTTGACTATATATCAAAATTATGAATTTGAAATGATAATTCACTAATTGATTGATGGTTGTGTTGCTTGTTTAAATTGTTTGGTAATTTTTGAACCATTATGCCTAATAGAATCAAATATTGAACTGTATTGAAGATTGGTCGCATCTGCTTGCATATACATGTATATCATTGAACAGGTCATAGCAAGGAGGCTAGAGCCGAAGAATAAAATTTGTTTGCCCGACAAATAGGTACATGTTTACTACATAATTTACTGTTTTGTTTGGGTGATGATGATTTTATGAGCCTATTGGCTAGCCGCTTGGCTTTTTCTTTTTCTTTTTGAGATCCAAAGGACCGGGGAAGCTATTTGAAATTCCCCGATGCTCCCGGTGCAGGGGAGGTTATGGCGAAATTTTTCGAAAATTTAGGGTGTTAGCCAAATTTTTGAAATTTTGAAAATTCTCAGAAACTAAAAGGTTGGAGAATGGAAGCCAGATCGAACGTAGAGTTGATTAATCAAACCACTTTCGACTTTGTTCCTTTTCGGGGACGAAAAGTTTTAAGTGGGGGAGATTGTAACAACCCGTAAAATGCGAGCCAGTTTGAAATTTTTATTTTGGCCATTTTAGCGAATTTTGATTATTTAAAATGAATTATTTTAAATAATATCGACGTGAAATTTATTTTGAATAGAATTCGACGCATATATTATATACGTCGTCGTTAGAATATATATATTTATATATAATTATAAATAGAATTGAAAATGGCGCGGTAGTTCGATAATTCGATTTCAAACTTCAATTGAATGTACCGGGTGCAAAACAATCCGGATTTTAGTGAAACCAAAAATGGTAGAATCTAATTGATAATATCTTTCCAACGAATCCGAAAAATCGAAATTTCATGACAAGAATCAAAAGATATGTCCAGTTGAAAATCCTGAATAGTCGCTATGGAATTCAGGCCCTTAAAAATGGACATTTTGCAAACGACCTCGGATTTCGACGAAACCACTTTTGTTGGATCCGCAGTGTCAAGTTATTGCTAGGTTTCAAATTTCATAATTTTTCGAATCAATATGTGAGCGTGGCAAAGGAAAACGCGTTTGACCATTTCAGTTGATTTTAAATCGACTGGAAATTGGCCATTTTTCAAACGATCTCAGAATTTGATGAAACTAGTTTTGTTAGGACCGTATCGTCAGTACGAAGCTAAAAAAATATTTTTCGAGAATTTATAGTTTTGTTATGTGACCCCGGTAATTTGAAATGTACGTTTAAAATTCAATATAGTGATTTAAATGTAAATTTAACGGAAACTGATTGTAACAATCAAATCAGCTTGCGATACATATCCCATTGTGTTCGGAATGGGGGTAAAACGCTATGGACGACAGGCGGTGGGCCTCGTTTCGAGGTCGTATGTGAAAGTCAACTCTTTAGGATAAAATAAATTAATTAATTAATAATAATAAAAAAAATATTATCTTCCCTCTTTAACTTCTGCCCCCCCCCCCCAAATCATTATTTCAGAATCGATTTAAAAAAAAAGAAGAGAAAATGAGGACGACGAAGGAAGACCGCCGCCCCTGGAGTCTTTCCGCCGCCGCAGGAGGTGGGCGCCCCCACTAGAAACCCCCGCCGCCGATCATCCCACCCGCTGGCCTTCTCTCCCCTTCCAGAAACCCACCGCAACCTCTTTCCCCTTCTTCTAATCGAACCGCCACTGCCCTGAGCCGCCACCTGCGACCAACTCCGACCGCCTGACCACCGCCACGCCCTGCCTACCACCTCCAGCGCGCCCCTCGACCTCCACCTTCCCCTCTGTAAATACAGCGAGTTGTATATGTTTCAGGTAATAAAAAAAACTGAATTTTATTTTGTTACAAAACTGAATTTTATTTTGTTATAAAATTGATTTGTTTTATTTAGTTATGCATACTTCTATGGGATTTTTACATATAAAAAATATAGTTTTTATATTTTTAAAATAATCAAAATATGATTTTTATATTTTTTAAAGTATTAAAAATATAGTCTTTACTATATAGCGATAATAAAAATATGATTTTTATATTTTTAAAGTATTAAAAATATAGTTTTTATATTTTTAAAGAATTAAAAATATAATCTTTACTATATAGAAGTGGTAAAAATGTGGTTTTTGTTTAGGTAGAGAATTAAAAATATAATTTTTACATAATAGGAATATTAAAAATATCATCTTTATATGTGTAGAAAAATAAAAAGGAGATTTTTATAAAGATGAAATCTTTAAATTTGAAAAAGCGAAGTATATGTTTTTATAAAGGCGAAATCTTTATATGAGGAATAGCGTGATAAAAATATAATTTTTATCTATTTGACATAGCGATAAAAAGTCGATTTTGATATATAGAACTTCGAATAAAAATATGATTTTTATATATTGAACTTCGAACTAAAAATTCGATTTTTATATATTGAATAGCAAACTAAAAATATAGTTTTTATATATTGAACTTCGAGTTAAAAGTATGATTTTGATATATAGAACTTCGGATAAAAATATGATTTTTATATATTGAACTTTGAAGTAAAAATATGATTTTTATATATTGAACTTCGAAGTAAAAATATGATTTTTATATATTGAACTTCGAAATAAAAAATTCGATTTTTATATATAGGATAGCAAAGTAAAAATTCGATTTTTATATATTGAACATCGAAGTAAAAATTCGATTTTTACATATGTAGTGGCTACGGGCAACGAAGACGACGAAGATGCGATAGCGATGAAGATTTCTATCAATGAAGTGCCGTGGAGCTAGGATAGCTATAGGTGAGAATTTCTCACCTTTCAAATTTATTTTCTAGTTATATATATATATATACTAAGATGCAGACGGTGTTTAGTAGCACCCAACACAATCGTCCACAGACCATGGACTTGTTTGTTTGGCTGTTTGGTTATTGATTGCGATATTGGTTTGAATGTGGTTTGTGGTGTGAAAAAAAAATCGAATCGATAAATTGGTTAGGATCAGACGTGCGCCGTTATAAGGCGAAGGAGTAAGGCTAGGTTAGACTCTTACTCCAAATTTTGTGGTTTACATAACGAATTGATTTGATTGATGTGTGAATGGCGTGGGCCTTCACTAGACCGGGGATAAGGCTAGGCCTCGTCCCGTTTCTAGTATCGTGCCGTTATGCCGCCGAAATTTTCTAAAAATATGTTAGAAAATAAAAATATCATTTTATTGTGTAAATGAATAATAGAAATTCATATGATAGAATAAAATGTTTTATCGTTAAAAATATAATTTTTAACGTGAATATGAATATAGTGAAAGTGAATAAAATAAATATTCATTTACAAACCAGACGGTTTGTTTATGTACACTCATTTGAAGGACATTGATTGGGTCGATAAATTTTATACATCGCCCAACTGCACAAATAAAATCTTTGTTTGATTGTTTGAAAACCCCACACGGGTGTTGGGATGAAATTTGAAGTTCACTCATCCTGATTGATTAAATATGTCGATCGATTGATTGACAGGCTGTTATAAGCGTTGAATATCTATATTTGATGCTTATACAGTGTAGTGCACTTTGGTTGATGGTTGATTATTTTTCAATGCTATGATATATATGTGTTGTATGAAAATCCATATAATTAACTTTATATGGTAATTGATTGGGCCTCATTCCAATTTGAAAAATAAAGAATATTATAAAATAAAAGTTCATGTGTTGACAGTACCCATCCGTTGAGATTGGTCATATGTTGAACGAAATATTTTAGTAATAAAATTTACATCTTTATCAATATAAAATAAAAGTTCATGTGTTGACAGTACTCATCCATTGAGATTGGTCATGTGTTGAACGAAATATTTTGATAATAACAACTATTTTGAAAAAGAAATATTCGAAATGGAATATTTGAAAATATCAATATATAAAGCCGTGTTGATTAGATTGACGCCATTTTGACGTGAACGATATTTATATCTATTTTATTCATTTTAAAATGAATATTGAAAAGTGATTTCGAAATCGAATATTTTAAAATAGAATTGAATTGAAAACGATTTCGAATAGAAATGAATTGAAAACGATTTCGAATAGAATTGAATTGAAAACGATTTCGAATATGAATTGAATTGAAAACGATTTCGAATAGAAATGAATTGAAAACGATTTCGAATAGAATTGAATTGAAAACGATTTCGAATAGAAATGAATTGAAAATGATTTCGAATAGAATTGAATTGAAAACGATTTCGAATAGAAATGAATTGAAAACGATTTCGAATAGAAATGAATTGAAAACGATTTCGAATATGAATTGAATTGAAAACGATTTCGAATAGAAATGAATTGAAAACGATTTCGAATAGAATTGAATTGAAAACGATTTCGAATAGAAATGAATTGAAAACGATTTCGAATAGAATTGAATTGAAATTTGAATTGAATAGAAATGAATTTTGAAACGAATTTATAAAGAAGAATTCAATTTTGATTTGAATTGAAAAGGAAGTTGAAATTGCTTTTGAAACGAATTTAAAACTATTTATATAATTCGTTTTAAATAGAAATCGACGAAGTATATATTATATATATTATATATATAATATAATGGCCTGAATAGAACGCGCTGCGCCGCGGCAGTTCGTGAATTTCGACCATTTATTTCAAACGGACATTGCGGGAGATCCGACCGTCGGATTCTCCTAAACCCGGAACCGTTGGGTTCGTATCGAAAAGAGCTTTCTAATGAATGTTAGAAATTTGAAATCTAACGGTTGGACTTGGAGATACGTCCAAATCAAATTCGAAAAAGGTCGCTGTAAGTGCAGTTCGATGGCCGTTAATGGAAATCGACTGTACGGGCCTTGATAAAATTATTAAAAATAGTAATAATTTGTGTAAAATCATAAGAAATGATTTGTGAAAGTTTGGGATGAAAAACTCCATATTTGAAAAGATAAAAATAGATTTTTATCGAAATGAACTAGTTTTGAACTAGAATTATAATTCTATTTATTTTTAAATAAATAAATTGAATTTGAAATGGTTTTGAAAATAACCAAAATTTCCAATGATTGCATTGGAGTGGATTTGAATCGAAATTGTCTTTGGAATATTTCGATGTTGGAATTCGTGATATTACAGGTGTTGTTATGGAAATTTGAAAGATATATATTTGTATCGTTATTTCCAATGCGACATTTGTTAGTCGTAGAATTCGATATTGAATATAAGCTGATATATTTTCTATTCAGAGCCTTGCATTGAATATCGAATGTGATTTGGGTTTGTCGTGAATGGTGTCTTCACTAACACTGTTCTTGAACCCAGTTGAGAAAAGATTAAATCTTTTTATTTAGATTTAATGAAGTGTACCAATTAAATGATATTTAATTGGAATTGAATTGGTATTGATTTTTGGGTTTATCGTGAACAGTGTTTTAAATAACACTTGTTCTTTAACCCGATAATTAAGGGAATGGGATTTTGGGTTTATCGTGAATCGTGTTTTAAATGACACTAATTCTTTAACCCAGATAATGATTAAAACTAAGTGGAGTTTTAATGAATCTTTAATTAGATTGAAAAGATCGAGAATGGAGTATCACCAGTTTTGCTCCAGGCGATAGTTAAATCTTTAATTAGATTTGAACGTGAAATTTAGAAACTAACTGTCGGTTAGCCAAGCAGAATGGTTTTCTGGATATTGATCTGATGTTGGTTTCGGCCTTCGGGGTTAATATTTGGGGAATTATTCTCTTGATTAATTTACGGTTAGTGACTAATGAATTGGAATGAGGCGTATGTTGTGTTTGTGTAACACTTATTTAAAATATACGCGAGTTATTCGGAAAGACCGGGTTTATCCCATTCTGAATAACTGATACGACGATAAGTCGAAGATGAAGACGATGGTCGAAGACCGGAGGTCTTCACGTCGTTTGGGTGATAACTAATGATCTTGATTGGGCTGTACACCCAAGAAGATGGAAACAGTTAGTGATCGTCCAGACGTACTTGGAGATCGATGGATATGCGAGGTACTAGGTGCCTCCGGTTTCGTTCAGACCCAGAACGGACTTGTAAATGGACTGTGTGTCTGACATTGGATTTTAGTCCGTGTGATTGATCTCTATTAAATATATATCTGTTTGGCGGCGGAGAATTTATTCTCTTGCTTAACGCCCTTCTCTTAGACGTACGAGCTCAGGGGTTATATATTGATGGATATCAATCGCATGGAGTGAATTGCCTGTGTGGCATGCCTAAGTGGCAAATGATCAAGGCTTCTGTTGAAAAGCAAAGTCTTGTGGTTGATGATCGAAGCACGGCCTTTGTGGCGTAGCTTTGTGTAACGTTGATTCGCGAGTATCACACCCGGTATGAATCAAAAACGGGAGACGGACCTCAGGGAGGGCATGCGTTTCTTTCTAGTTATGAGTGGCGTCAGTGCTTGAACTGGCTGACGAGTTTGACTCATGTGGATGTTACTTATTATTACTTGCTGAAAAGCGAGGCGCCTCGTGATATCGGTTTCGGCCGATGCTTCTGGTCGGCTGACGGGCCAGGCTTACGCCCCAAAGGGCGGGGAAACGCAGTGTTCAGGCATAATAATCCACATCGGTGGACCGGCCCTGACGATCCATGGGGCAGTT
This sequence comes from Allium sativum, assembly GCA_030737875.1. Classification (NCBI taxonomy): domain Eukaryota; kingdom Viridiplantae; phylum Streptophyta; class Magnoliopsida; order Asparagales; family Amaryllidaceae; genus Allium; species Allium sativum. Next base: position 849,183,966 of record CM060918.1, read on the forward strand.
GCGGCTGTTCCTGAGGCTCGGACTAGACAGTCTCGAATCGGTTGAGGATCTTGCCCCTAGCCTCGGTTCATACCATAAATGATAACCCAACTTCCAATACGACATTTGCGGTTTTAATTGTAAAACTAGTATGGCGACATGATATATGGTACCCATGCCGCCTATGATTGATACTTATGATTTGAAGTTGTTTTATACACTATGCACTTATAATAGTATCAAATGATTTGATTTAAACGTATCAAGCATTCTTTGGCTGTTATAAGGGAAATCCCTATCCCCCGGCTTGCGTTGCATTGTGTGATAGGACCTGGGTCTTATAACAGCTTCATTTTTCTTTATTTAGCATTGCGCTGTTTGTTTTATGCACTGGTATTCTTGGGAGGAAACCCGTTCCGTGTTATACGGCGTGGTCCCTTGATTTACCTAGCTTTAAAAATAAAGATTAACTGTTTTAGTTCTCACACCAGTCCCATGACTGACCTGGAGTTTATTGTTTTAACCTAAACTCTGGGTGCCCTTATTTTGACACGGGCAGCTAGTAGTTTTGGTTTTGCAGATTTATATTCACAGGATCCTGGTTTACAGCTGGAACGATATCCGGAAAGCTTTGTATCCGTATATCTACTTCTAGTTGTGTATTGTATTATTTTCCGCTGCTATGTATTTAAATGTAATTTAAATCTCTGACATTTCTGTGTAATATTCATTTATACTCTGTATGTCCTTGTAATCTGATGCATTGCTGTAATATACAATGAAATGTTCTTCTGTTTGTGTTCTGTTGTGGTTTGTTCTCGAACTATCCGACGCTTTCCTTTACGGGGAAGTTACGGGTCTTCACAGTTGGTATTAGAGCTTTGGTTTACAAAGCAGAGAACAAGGCACATTAGAACCATACGAAAGGATTCATCAGATATTGGATTAATAATATCCAATTAGAACGACTCGTTAGAGATAGGATCAGTAGTATCCTAGAACGGGTGTGAAGAGTATATTTTTCAAATGAAAACAATTTTGTTTTGAAAATCTAAATCAATTATTCGTATTTGATTATCTATTTATATTGATTTTGGACAACTCAGTATATAAAGAATTTGCATATACGCCTTGCAAACGTATGTTCAAAGTTTTAATATATTAGGTAGATATAGAATCGCATTCTAGTTGCCCGGGGATGATTCTGATAATGCTGCAGCGTTACCAGTATTTATTTTCGAGTGACGAAGGTGTGATATCTATATATTTCCATTAGGCTGGTGTGAGAACCAAAATTAGATAGGGCTTATTGTTGTGATTTGGCATCAAAAATCTGATTTTTGAATATATATCAAAATTATGAATTTGAAATGATAATTCACTAATTGATTGATGGTTGTGTTGCTTGTTTAAATTGTTTGGTAATTTTTGAACCATTATGCCTAATAGAATCAAATATTGAACTGTATTGAAGATTGGTCGCATCTGCTTGCATATACATGTATATCATTGAACAGGTCATAGCAAGGAGGCTAGAGCCGAAGAATAAAATTTGTTTGCCCGACAAATAGGTACATGTTTACTACATAATTTACTGTTTTGTTTGGGTGATGATGATTTTATGAGCCTATTGGCTAGCCGCTTGGCGTTTTCTTTTTCTTTTTGAGATCCAAAGGACCGGGGAAGCTATTTGAAATTCCCCGATGCTCCCGGTGCAGGGGAGGTTATGGCGAAATTTTTCGAAAATTTAGGGTGTTAGCCAAATTTTTGAAATTTTGAAAATTCTCAGAAACTAAAAGGTTGGAGAATGGAAGCCAGATCGAACGTAGAGTTGATTAATCAAACCACTTTCGACTTTGTTCCTTTTCGGGGACGAAAAGTTTTAAGTGGGGGAGATTGTAACAACCCGTAAAATGCGAGCCAGTTTGAAATTTTTATTTTGGCCATTTTAGCGAATTTTGATTATTTAAAATGAATTATTTTAAATAATATCGACGTGAAATTTATTTTGAATAGAATTCGACGCATATATTATATACGTCGTCGTTAGAATATATATATTTATATATAATTATAAATAGAATTGAAAATGGCGCGGTAGTTCGATAATTCGATTTCAAACTTCAATTGAATGTACCGGGTGCAAAACAATCCGGATTTTAGTGAAACCAAAAATGGTAGAATCTAATTGATAATATCTTTCCAACGAATCCGAAAAATCGAAATTTCATGACAAGAATCAAAAGATATGTCCAGTTGAAAATCCTAAATAGTCGCTATGGAATTCAGGCCCTTAAAAATGGACATTTTGCAAACGACCTCGGATTTCGACGAAACCACTTTTGTTGGATCCGCAGTGTCAAGTTATTGCTAGGTTTCAAATTTCATAATTTTTCGAATCAATATGTGAGCGTGGCAAAGGAAAACGCGTTTGACCATTTCAGTTGATTTTAAATCGACTGGAAATTGGCCATTTTTCAAACGATCTCAGAATTTGATGAAACTAGTTTTGTTAGGACCGTATCGTCAGTACGAAGCTAAAAAAATATTTTTCGAGAATTTATAGTTTTGTTATGTGACCCCGGTAATTTGAAATGTACGTTTAAAATTCAATATAGTGATTTAAATGTAAATTTAACGGAAACTGATTGTAACAATCAAATCAGCTTGCGATACATATCCCATTGTGTTCGGAATGGGGGTAAAACGCTATGGACGACAGGCGGTGGGCCTCGTTTCGAGGTCGTATGTGAAAGTCAACTATTTAGGATAAAATAAATTAATTAATTAATAATAAAAAAAAAATATATTATCTTCCCTCTTTAACTTCTGCCCCCCCCCCCCCCCCAAATCATTATTTCAGAATCGATTTAAAAAAAAAAAAAAAAGAGAAAATGAGGACGACGAAGGAAGACCGCCGCCCCTGGAGTCTTTCCGCCGCCGCAGGAGGTGGGCGCCCCCACTAGAAACCCCCGCCGCCGATCATCCCACCCGCTGGCCTTCTCTCCCCTTCCAGAAACCCACCGCAACCTCTTTCCCCTTCTTCTAATCGAACCGCCACTGCCCTGAGCCGCCACCTGCGACCAACTCCGACCGCCTGACCACCGCCACGCCCTGCCTACCACCTCCAGCGCGCCCCTCGACCTCCACCTTCCCCTCTGTAAATACAGCGAGTTGTATACGTTTCAGGTAATAAAAAAAACTGAATTTTATTTTGTTAAAAAACTGAATTTTATTTTGTTATAAAATTGATTTGTTTTATTTAGTTATGCATACTTCTATGGGATTTTTACATATAAAAAATATAGTTTTTATATTTTTAAAATAATCAAAATATGATTTTTATATTTTTTAAAGTATTAAAAATATAGTCTTTACTATATAGCGATAATAAAAATATGATTTTTATATTTTTAAAGTATTAAAAATATAGTTTTTATATTTTTAAAGAATTAAAAATATAATCTTTACTATATAGAAGTGGTAGAAATGTGGTTTTTGTTTAGGTAGAGAATTAAAAATATAATTTTTACATAATAGGAATATTAAAAATATCATCTTTATATGTGTAGAAAAATAAAAAGGAGATTTTTATAAAGATGAAATCTTTAAATTTGAAAAAGCGAAGTATATGTTTTTATAAAGGCGAAATCTTTATATGAGGAATAGCGTGATAAAAATATAATTTTTATCTATTTGACATAGCGATAAAAAGTCGATTTTGATATATAGAACTTCGAATAAAAATATGATTTTTATATATTGAACTTCGAACTAAAAATTCGATTTTTATATATTGAATAGCAAACTAAAAATATAGTTTTTATATATTGAACTTCGAGTTAAAAGTATGATTTTGATATATAGAACTTCGGATAAAAATATGATTTTTATATATTGAACTTCGAAGTAAAAATATGATTTTTATATATTGAACTTCGAAGTAAAAATATGATTTTTATATATTGAACTTCGAAATAAAAAATTCGATTTTTATATATAGGATAGCAAAGTAAAAATTCGATTTTTATATATTGAACATCGAAGTAAAAATTCGATTTTTACATATGTAGTGGCTACGGGCAACGAAGACGACGAAGATGTGATAGCGATGAAGATTTCTATCAATGAAGTGCCGTGGAGCTAGGATAGCTATAGGTGAGAATTTCTCACCTTTCAAATTTATTTTCTAGTTATATATATATATATATACTAGGATGCAGACGGTGTTTAGTAGCACCCGACACAATCGTCCACAGACCATGGACTTGTTTGTTTGGCTGTTTGGTTATTGATTGCGATATTGGTTTGAATGTGGTTTGCGGTGTGAAAAAAAAATCGAATCGATAAATTGGTTAGGATTAGACGTGCGCCGTTATAAGGCGAAGGAGTAAGGTTAGGTTAGACTCTTACTCCAAATTTTGTGGTTTACATAACGAATTGATTTGATTGATGTGTGAATGGCGTGGGCCTTCACTAGACCGGGGATAAGGCTAGGCCTCGTCCCGTTTCTAGTATCGTGCCGTTATGCCGCCGAAATTTTCTAAAAATATGTTAGAAAATAAAAATATCATTTTATTGTGTAAATGAATAATAGAAATTCATATGATAGAATAAAATGTTTTATCGTTAAAAATATAATTTTTAACGTGAATATGAATATAGTGAAAGTGAATAAAATAAATATTCATTTACAAACCAGACGGTTTGTTTATGTACACTCATTTGAAGGACATTGATTGGGTCGATAAATTTTATACATCGCCCAACTGCACAAATAAAATCTTTGTTTGATTGTTTGAAAACCCCACACGGGTGTTGGGATGAAATTTGAAGTTCACTCATCCTGATTGATTAAATATGTCGATCGATTGATTGACAGGCTGTTATAAGCGTTGAATATCTATATTTGATGCTTATACAGTGTAGTGCACTTTGGTTGATGGTTGATTATTTTTCAATGCTATGATATATATGTGTTGTATGAAAATCCATATAATTAACTTTATATGGTAATTGATTGGGCCTCATTCCAATTTGAAAAATAAAGAATATTATAAAATAAAAGTTCATGTGTTGACAGTACCCATCCGTTGAGATTGGTCATATGTTGAACGAAATATTTTAGTAATAAAATTTACATCTTTATCAATATAAAATAAAAGTTCATGTGTTGACAGTACTCATCCATTGAGATTGGTCATGTGTTGAACGAAATATTTTGATAATAACAACTATTTTGAAAAAGAAATATTCGAAATGGAATATTTGAAAATATCAATATATGAAGCCGTGTTGATTAGATTGACGCCATTTTGACGTGAACGATATTTATATCGATTTAATTCATTTTAAAATGAATATTGAAAAGTGATTTCGAAATCGAATATTTTAAAATAGAATTGAATTGAAAACGATTTCGAATAGAAATGAATTGAAAACGATTTCGAATAGAATTGAATTGAAAACGATTTCGAATATGAATTGAATTGAAAACGATTTCGAATAGAAATGAATTGAAAACGATTTCGAATAGAATTGAATTGAAAACGATTTCGAATAGAAATGAATTGAAAACGATTTCGAATAGAATTGAATTGAAAACGATTTCGAATAGAAATGAATTGAAAACGATTTCGAATAGAAATGAATTGAAAACGATTTCGAATATGAATTGAATTGAAAACGATTTCGAATAGAAATGAATTGAAAACGATTTCGAATAGAATTGAATTGAAAACGATTTCGAATAGAAATGAATTGAAAACGATTTCGAATAGAATTGAATTGAAATTTGAATTGAATAGAAATGAATTTTGAAACGAATTTATAAAGAAGAATTCAATTTTGATTTGAATTGAAAAGGAAGTTGAAATTGCTTTTGAAACGAATTTAAAACTATTTATATAATTCGTTTTAAATAGAAATCGACGAAGTATATATTATATATATTATATATATAATATAATGGCCTGAATAGAACGCGCCGCGCCGCGGCAGTTCGTGAATTTCGACCATTTATTTCAAACGGACATTGCGGGAGATCCGACCGTCGGATTCTCCTAAAACCGGAACCGTTGGGTTCGTATCGAAAAGAGCTTTCTAATGAATGTTAGAAATTTGAAATCTAACGGTTGGATTTGGAGATACGTCCAAATCAAATTCGAAAAAGGTCGCTGTAAGTGCAGTTCGATGGCCGTTAATGGAAATCGACTGTACGGGCCTTGATAAAATTATTAAAAATAGTAATAATTTGTGTAAAATCATAAGAAATGATTTGTGAAAGTTTGGGATGAAAAACTCCATATTTGAAAAGATAAAAATAGATTTTTACCGAAATGAACTAGTTTTGAACTAGAATTATAATTCTATTTATTTTTAAATAAATAAATTGAATTTGAAATGGTTTTGAAAATAACCAAAATTTCCAATGATTGCATTGGAGTGGATTTGAATCGAAATTGTCTTCGGAATATTTCGATGTTGGAATTCGTGATATTACAGGTGTTGTTATGGAAATTTGAAAGATATATATTTGTATCGTTATTTCCAATGCGACATTTGTTAGTCGTAGAATTCGATATTGAATATAAGCCGATATATTTTCTATTCAGAGCCTTGCATTGAATATCGAATGTGATTTGGGTTTGTCGTGAATGGTGTCTTCACTAACACTGTTCTTGAACCCAGTTGAGAAAAGATTAAATCTTTTTATTTAGATTTAATGAAGTGTACCAATTAAATGATATTTAATTGGAATTGAATTGGTATTGATTTTTGGGTTTATCGTGAACAGTGTTTTAAATAACACTTGTTCTTTAACCCGATAATTAATGGAATGGGATTTTGGGTTTATCGTGAATCGTGTTTTAAATGACACTGATTCTTTAACCCAGATAATGATTAAAACTAAGTGGAGTTTTAATGAATCTTTAATTAGATTGAAAAGATCGAGAATGGAGTATCACCAGTTTTGCTCCAGGCGATAGTTAAATCTTTAATTAGATTTGAACGTGAAATTTAGAAACTAACTGTCGGTTAGCCAAGCAGAATGGTGTTCTGGATATTGATCTGATGTTGGTTTCGGCCTTCGGGGTTAATATTTGGGGAATTATTCTCTTGATTAATTTACGGTTAGTGACTAATGAATTGGAATGAGGCGTATGTTGTGTTTGTGTAACACTTATTTAAAATATACGCGAGTTATTCGGAAAGACCGGGTTTATCCCATTCTGAATAACTGATACGACGATAAGTCGAAGATGAAGACGATGGTCGAAGACCGGAGGTCTTCACGTCGTTTGGGTGATAACTGATGATCTTGATTGGGCTGTACACCCAAGAAGATGGAAACAGTTAGTGATCGTCCAGACGTACTTGGAGATCGATGGATATGCGAGGTACTAGGTGCCTCCGGTTTCGTTCAGACCCAGAACGGACTTGTAAATGGACTGTGTGTCTGACATTGGATTTTAGTCCGTGTGATTAATCTCTATTAAATATATATCTGTTTGGCGGCGGAGAATTTATTCTCTTGCTTAACGCCCTTCTCTGAGACGTACGAGCTCAGGGGTTATATATTGATGGATATCAATCGCATGGAGTGAATTGCCTGTGTGGCATGCCTAAGTGGCAAATGATCAAGGCTTCTGTTGAAAAGCAAAGTCTTGTGGTTGATGATCGAAGCACGGCCTTTGTGGCGTAGCTTTGTGTAACGTTGATTCGCGAGTATCACACCCGGTATGAATCAAAAACGGGAGACGGACCTCAGGGAGGGCATGCGTTTCTTTCTAGTTATGAGTGGCGTCAGTGCTTGAACTGGCTGACAAGTTTGACTCATGTGGATGTTACTTATTATTACTTGCTGAAAAGCGAGGCGCCTCGTGATATCGGTTTCGGCCGATGCTTCTGGTCGGCTGACGGGCCAGGCTTACGCCCCAAAGGGCGGGGAAACGCAGTGTTCAGGCATAATAATCCACATCGGTGGACCGGCCCTGACGATCCATGGGGCAGTTGCGGCTGTTCCTGAGGCTCGGACTAGACAGTCTCGAATCGGTTGAGGATCTTGCCCCTAGCCTCGGTTCATACCATAAATGATAACCCAACTTCCAATACGACATTTGCGGTTTTAATTGTAAAACTAGTATGGCGACATGATATATGGTACCCATGCCGCCTATGATTGATACTTATGATTTGAAGTTGTTTTATACACTATGCACTTATAATAGTATCAAATGATTTGATTTTAACGTATCAAGCATTCTTTGGCTGTTATAAGGGAAATCCCTATCCCCCGGCTTGCGTTGCATTGTGTGATAGGACCTGGGTCTTATAACAGCTTCATTTTTCTTTATTTAGCATTGCGCTGTTTGTTTTATGCACTGGTATTCTTGGGAGGAAACCCGTTCCGTGTTATACGGCGTGGTCCCTTGATTTACCTAGCTTTAAAAATAAAGATTAACTGTTTTAGTTCTCACACCAGTCCCATGACTGACCTGGAGTTTATTGTTTTAACCTAAACTCTGGGTGCCCTTATTTTGACATGGGCAGCTAGTAGTTTCGGTTTTGCAGATTTATATTCACAGGATCTTGGTTTACAGCTGGAACGATATCCGGAAAGCTTTGTATCCGTATATCTACTTCTAGTTGTGTATTGTATTATTTTCTGCTGCTATGTATTTAAATGTAATTTAAATCTCTGACATTTCTGTGTAATATTCATTTATACTCTGTATGTCCTTGTAATCTGATGCATTGCTGTAATATACAATGAAATGTTCTTCTGTTTGTGTTCTGTTGTGGTTTGTTCTCGAACTATCCGACGCTTTCCTTTACGGGGAAGTTACGGGTCTTCACATATAAGGTAAAACTCTATCCTCCGGTTTGCGTTGCATTGTATGATGGGACCTGGGTCATATAACAGCTTCATTTTTCTTTATTTAGAATTGCGCTATTTGTTTTATGCACTGGTATTCTTGGGAGGAGACCCGTTCAGTGTTATACGGCGTGGTCCCTTGATTTACCTAACTTTAAAAATAAAGATTAAAAACTGTTTTAGTTCTCACACCAGTCACATGACTGACCTGGAGTTTTTTGTTTTAACCTAAACTCTGGGTGCCCTTTTTTTCGACACAGGCAGCTAGTAGTTTTGGTTTTGCAGATTTATATTCATAGGATCCTGGTTTACAGCTGGAATGATATTCGGAAAGCTCTGTATCCGTATATCTCCTGTCAGTTGTGTGTTATATTATTTTTCCGCTGCTATGTATAAAAATGTAATTTAAATCTCTTATATTTGTTAAATTTGTAATATTTATTCATACTCTGTATATTTTGGTATTCTGATGGAATTGTTGTAATAAACAATGAAATGTTCTTCTGTTTGCGTTCCGATGTGTGTTGTTCTCAAAGCAATCTGTGCTTTCCTCCACGGGGAAGTTACGGGTTACTACAGTATTGATAGTGAAAAAGCTTTGTATCCAAAATCAATAACTATCCAGGTGGATCTGAGCCTATTGCTACACATGGATGCGGGGAGTAGGAATAGGATGAGTACAGTACTATGCAGCTTAAAATTTTATTATGCCATTGTATGGCATAACAAATGAGATTATTGGCATCGATCAACTCAATGCATTGTTCATTGTCCAGCTATTGTCGTAGGGAAAATTTTTTATGGCAATAATTTGTCTCTCTATGTGATGCTAAAATGCTACATATTTAATTAGTTACAAGTGAAGTAACATAACCTGAAGCAGTAATGTATAATTTTGGAGGATGGACAAGAAGTAAAAATTCCAAGTGGAACATAGAGGAAAAAGTATTTGAGCTGTGTTAATAAGAAAAAAAGCATAAATATTGATTCAACATATATAATAGAAAAGAAAATACTAAAAAGTTCAATTTTTTTCCAAAAGCAAAAAAAATCATGCTTTTAAAATGTCAGCATTTTAGAATTTCAACAAATCGAAATCAGAGAAAAATGAAAGAAGCATTGTGCTCCTTTTGTCCAAGCATAGTTAGCATGAACAGGTAAAAGCATCAATGTGTGGAGAACAATATAAAATATGTAGTATGTAATTTAGACATTCAATTAAGATACTCAGAAATATTGAGGTTACTACATATAATCAATGGTTTTGATTCATAATAACATTTCATGATTTGCATGTGGGAAAAAGTTACATTCAAATGTATGTAACTAATGCAATTGTATATAGTTAGATATTTAAATAGTTGTTTACCAAAGAAGATGAGAAACATATCTCATTATCATTTTTAAAATTTTGTAGAAATGACTTACTATTAAGAAATATCACATTTCCATTAATAACCTTATAAAACAAAATATTTAACAATCAAAAACACGATTAAAAGAAAGAATTCCTCAATGGAATGCCCATATTAGTATGAATAAAAAGCCTGAAACTAGACCAATTATAGCATCCATTAGAGGTATAACCTATATGGGAAAATTGGTCAATCAAGTAACCTTAATCAAACAAAATCGCAGATAATCATAATATAATCAACTTGCATTTAGGAAATAAAATATATATTGATTTCATGTCAGACTATAGTAATTAAAATAAAATAATTTGACTATTATTTGTGATTTGATACGGTAAGTTAGTAAACAAATTAAATAGCATCTTGAACATTGATCTTTGTATACTATGTTTTCCTGATGTGTTAAAAGAATCAAATTAACACATGTAAGAAAGTTAGTTGACAAAATTCTTCTTGCAATAATACACTAAAAATTGATATTAATAGAAGAATCTTAGATCAAGGATAAAAAGGTGATTTATTAATTCCTGCTAAATGACTTGAGAATCCTTTTTTTCCCTGATGTTAACTTTTATAATCCCAAAGTTAATATAATTATTACTTCTAATAGGCAGTTGGGATCATGGATTTAAATATGACATATGGGCTTTGACTTCTCATAGCATAATTGATATGCTAGTCCATATAAATACCAACAAAATATGTTTTGTTTAATATGTTTGAAGTGAATACCTGCCACAACATAACATAATGAGTATAACTCTTCAATAGCACTTGATTCAGAGAGTAGAGAGTAGAGAGTGTAGAGAGAAGAAGTTTGATCAAAACAGAATTGAATTCGGTAGAGTATAAGAGTAAGAATCATAAAAATTATTAAGAATAATGGTGGAGTGAAAGATGATGAAGTTAGAGAAGAAGAGATGTTAAAAAATTCGGTTTTAACCTCTTTTTATGGAGTATGAAGGGTTGCAATGGTTTTGAAGCGTTTCAAATAGTGAAAAGGCACTTCCCTTCAAATTAGAAAAATAGCTGTAATATGTCGACAAACAAATTTTGCTATGTCGACATAGTCATTTGTAGTTATCATTTTCAAAGCATTTTTCATGTATTTTGATATAAAATTAATTCTGAAAATTGTTGAGTAAAACTCTAATGCTGTAAATCAATATTATATGATAGAAAAACATATGAAAACATATTTTTAAACTGTATAATTATATTTATAAAATTATATGGTTTTAAATTATATAAAATATAAATAAAGCATATGTAAAAATTTAAGTTTGAAAAACAAATAATAATAATAATAGAAACAAATATAAAACCAAAATAGAGAGGATTGAGAATAAAATAGTAAAATAAAATAGAGAGGATTGAGAAAAGAATTGAAAAATCAGAATTTGACTCTGAATTTGAATTTGGATTTGAACCTGGAGTGCTATTTAGAGTTTTACAAAATGTAGACTCTATAATTATATTTAATCTTGAACTCTTGATTAGTCATGAGTCTTGAATCTACTCTGAATCCTGAATCTCTTAAAGCTCTAAAATTGTACAGTCTTCAGTATTAATTCCTGTATACAAATCCTGCATATATGTATATATATTCTAGATAAAGATATTTGTAACGACACGGATTTCGCCCGGGCCTGATCGATCCCTAAATCGACCAAGACCGTTCGATTCCCGCATACGCTAACTTTGGGTATACAACACATCGGAACAAATAGCAGAAGACTTTTATAAACATCATAATAATGTTACATCGGAGTACAGAATATCAGAGTATATCGAAAATAATACACAGCGGAAGATAAATTTACATAAATGTAATACAATGCACAGCGGAAATATAAACTACACAGCGGAAGACTGTAAATGTCTGGACACAGCTTAAAGCTTCAATCCAGAATCCTGCTCAATACATCTGCAAAATAAAACTACTCGACTGCCCGTGTGGAAAATAGGGGCACCCGAGTTCGCAAGGGAAAAGCAAACTACAGGTCAGTCATGGGACTGGTGTGAGAAACTCTAACAGTTATAATTAACTTATTTAATAATATGGCATATCACGGGACCACGCCGCTAACGCGGAACGGGTTTACCCCCATGAATACCAGTGTATAAACAACAATCAATATAGATATATGGATCTACTATGCATCAATCAACATGCAATATCCCAATCTACCAACTTAGATTAATCACTACACTTAGATTTTCTAAATCCAATTCAATTTACAGAAATTATTCCTTTGGATTTTATTCCAGATTTTTTAATTCAAATCATTTGAAATATATATCTAACTTTCTATATCAAAGTAGATTTCACTTCGGGATCTCAAATCAAATCGTCTGGAAATATGAATTCTAAAACATAACAATGCATACAAACAAGTATGCAACAAAATATCGTGCTCCCCATCGACAAGGAAAAGGGTACGCACCTCGCAACTCGATATATAAATGTGCACCTACCCCACATAGGAGTAGGCTACACCGACGATGCACCTACCGCACATAGGAGCAGGCTACACCGCTCTCTCACCCATACTTTTAGTCTCAGGGTTACCCGATTCTTTAGCCACATACTAAATCATTTCATATCCCGAAGTAGGGAAAATCATTTCACAACGTAATAATCACAATTACTTTCAAAATATTGTACTTCACATCAGTAATTCACGCATATGATCAGTCACTATTAATCACATAACCTTTGAGCTCGTACGTCTCAAAGATGGGTGTTAAGCAAGAGAATAAATTCTCCGCCACCAAACAGATACATCATCAATAGCAACTAATCGTATATGCGATGAACCACAATGTAACATATAATACATTTCTAAATCATTTTAGAAATCATCGGGTTTTTGGGCCTTGAAATCCTTTCTGTTTTATAAAACATTCCTTGTCCAAAATCGGGAATACATTTCTTTTCACTTAAGAAAAATATCATTTCACAATCATTCGTTAAATTTGAAATGAACACAACATCGCTAAGCACCTTATCGTCAAATCGTGAAGTGTTTCACAAGTTGTTAGCACACAGATATTTCTATCCAACCCAATGCTAAATGTAAAAGCATATTCTGCTCATAAACTGGTCGAGCACCATCCAAACAATCAATCAATCAAATTTGACATTAAATATAAGCTTTTGAATAGAGATAGTATCGACTTATATTCAACATCAAATCCTGAAACCAACAGATATCATATCGGGAATAACGATATCGATATCTTCCAAATTCCCATCACAATATCTGTATAATCACGGAATCCAATATCGAAAATCTCCAATGATAATTTCAATTCAAATCCAATCCAATTTATTAATTTATAACCATTGGATTATTTTTCTGGTTAATAACTAGTTTGTTTCGATAAAAATATATTTTTATCTTTTCAAAACATTTTCATCCCAATTCTTCACAAATCTTTTCTTATGATTTTACACAAATTATCGATATTTTTAATAATTTTATCAAGGCCCGTACAGTCGATTTCCATCAATGGTCATCGAACTGCACTTACAGCGACCTTTTCCAAATTTGATTTGGACATAATTCCAAATCCAACCGTTAGATTTCAAATCTCTAATATTCGTTAGAAACCTCTTTTCGATACGAACCCAACGGTTCCGGTTTCAGGAGAATCCGACGGTCGGGTCTCCCGTAATGTCTGTTCGAAGTCAATGGTCGAAATTCGCGAACTGCCGCAGCGCGCCGCGTTCTATTCAGGCCATTATATTATATATATATATATATATATATATATATATATAATATATTTCGTTGATTTCTATTTAAAACAAATTTTATAAATCGTTTTAAATTTGTTTTCAAAACCATTTCAACTCTATATTGAATTTCAAATCAAAATTGAATTTTTCCTTATAAATTCGTTTTAAATTCATTTCAATTCAATTCAACTTTCAAATTCATTTCAATTCGAATTCATTTTCTATTCAATTCAATTCGAATTAATTTTCTATTCAATATCAAAATCGAATATTTCATATACATGACAATTTTATACACTGTATATATATATATATATATATTTTAAAAAATATAATTTTATCAATCAAATCATTTTCATATTTCATATATGTATCGTTTTCATTTTATATATATCATTTTCACATTTCATACATATAATATTTTCACTTTTCATATATATAATATTTTCACTTTTCATATATATAATATTTTCACTTTTCATATATATAATATTTTCACTTTCAATATATACGATATTTTCACTTTTCAATATATACGATATTTTCACTTTCAATATATATATTTCATACACTTCCAATATATATAATTCATTTCACATCACGATCAATTTTCACACAGAATACAATCAAACAAGTCGTCCATGGTCTGTGGACGACGGGGAACAGTTCATATATGCAGATACTAAATAAATAACTGTACAGAAAATTTAAAGTGAGAGAATTCTCACCTTGAACGGTTTTGAAATTATAAACGTTAATCAAAACATTGCGTTTAATTTAACTAGAAATTCTGACTGCTTCTATTGCTGACTAGAACTGTTCCATCATGTAGCATTTCTCACCACAATTCTAAGGCAACTGAAATCATCCAATTCTGATTCCGTATGAAAAAGATACAGCCAATTATACATTTAAACAATTAAATATATCATTAATTAAATTAATTAATTAAATCATTAGTTTCCTTTAATCTTTCTTCGCTTTTATCTCGTTCCTCTTCCTATACAAAATCTGACCTATCGCTCCACCCATACCTAAGCTCGCGCACCGAAATCCGTGCTACCAGTCGTCGATCTGAACCTGCCACCTCCTCCGCCCACGCATGAGCTCCCTACTCCCGGCGCCAGTCATGATTCGGTGGTCCCCTAGCTTCGTAGATCGATCCTAAACATCGCCTCTTTGAACCAGTGATTCAACCCCTACAGGTGGTGATAATTGATCACGACCGATCATCATGGAGAGCTCGAGGAGGTTGACAATTTCGCAGTTGGATGCTTTGAAAATTGATTAAGGATTGGGAGATTTAATTGGAGGAAGGATCGGCTATTTTGGTTCGTTAATTTAAGTACAGGCGACGGCTTTGAATAAAGACTAGGGTTTGACTGTCTAGGGCATATATAATTATTAATTTATTTATTATTAAATTCACAATTTACCTTCATACGGATCTGAACTCCAAATGAATCCCAATGACTGTCGCCCCTAGCTAATTACCCCCATTCCGAACGCAATGGGATATGTATCGTAACCCAATTCGGTTGTTTCGATCAATTTTCTTTAAATTAAAATATAAATCTATATATATTCAATTTGAATGCACATTTCAATTTACCGGGGCCATATACGGACTCTAAAAATTTCCGAAAAATATTTTCTAGCTTCGTATTGATGATACAATCCTAAGAAAACTAATTTCGTCAAATTCTGAGACCGTTTGAAAAATGGCCATTTTCTGGTCGATCCAATTTAACTGAAATCAACTAAACACATTTTCCTTCGCCACGCTCACATATTAACCTCAAAAATTATGAAATTTGAAACCTAGCAATAATTTGACATCGCGGATCCAACAAGAGTAGTTTCGTCGAAATTCGAGGTCATTTGCAAAATGGCAATTTTTAAGGGCCAGAATTCCATAGCGACTATTCTGAAAGTTCAACTAGACATATCTTTCAACTTCTAATGTGAAATCTCAGTTTCTTACATCTGTTAGAAAGATATCGTCAAACAGATTCAAATATTTCTTGTTTCGTTCAATTCCGACTTATAATGAATTCTGTATATTCATTTGAAATTCGAAATCGAATTTTTGAACTACCACGCCATTTCAGGCCTGAATTATAATTAAAATAAATTTATTCGTTTTAACTTCGTCGAAAATAAATTTTCCGTCGTTATTATTTAAAATAATTCATTTTAAATATTCAAAATTCACTAAAATTGCCAAAGTAAAATTTTTAAATTGGCTCGCATTTCCGGGTTGTTATAATATTAGTATATATTTTATAATCAATGATAATTGAAATAAGGTTGTTGTCATCAAAACTCCATTCTCCAACATTATCATATATAAAACAATATGATAAAATGAATCAAATCAGAGTATCATATCTAAATCAATATGATACTCATAATAAATCTAACCAGAGTATCACACATAAATCGATGCGAAGCTCTTAACAATTTTATAAATGAATAGGATACTCATTAGGTCAGAGTATCATAAACTAATGAAATCAACATGACATTTATCATAAATAAAAACAATATGATAAAATACCCCAAAATAGAGTACCATATATAAATCAATATGATACTCATAACAAATACGTATACAAAACAATAAGACAAATATTTTATTATAATTAATCAAGTCAATAAAATCTTCATGGCTTTTGTCGTTGGTCAATCAAATCATAGTATAAATCATTATAACAATTATCGTATACAAATCAATATGATAATATAAACCAAATCAGAGTATTATATATAAATAGATATGATACTCCTAACAATTATCATAAATAAATCAGTATGATAATATAATCAAATCAGAGTATCATATATAAATAAATACAATACTCAGAACAATTATCATATATAAATCAATATGATAATATAATAAAATCAGAGTATCATATATAAATTAATACGATACTCATAACAGTTATCATATAAAAATCAATATGATTATATAATCAAATCAGAGTATCATATATAAATCAATATGATAATATAACCAAATCAGAGTATCATATATAAATTAATATGATACTCATAACAATTATCATATATAAATCAATATGATAATATAATCAAATCAGAGTATCATATATAAATCAATACGTTACTCATAACAGCTATCATATATAAATCAATATGATAGTTTAATCAAATCAGAGTATCATATATAAGTCAACACGATACTCATAAAAATTATCATATATAAATCAGCATGATAATATAATCAAATTAGAGTATCATATATAAATCAATATGATACTCATAACAATTATCATATATAAGTTAATATGATAATATAAAGTTAACCGATTATAGTAATGCAATAAAATATTAGGGAATTATGGGATAAATATAGCACCACTCATAACATACCAAATAAACAGACGCTAGTATTGTAAATTCACAGTGGTAGAGCACGAGCGTGCATCAAGACATCAGCACTGTAATCTACTCATAGCGTCATAACACACTTGGCGATCAATCTAGGATAACCAAGACGGTCTAAGGAGAAGGCCGTATGCTACCCGTTCACAGCACGACTCGTGGGACCCCCACGCCACCATCTATTGTAGTCCGTGACCCACCAATCGAGAATCCCGATCCAAACAACAAAATTGCCCAATGTAGTAGACCGCTGACCTTTGGTGGTAGATGGGAAAAAATAAAAACCACCGATTTAGGTAGCAATCCTAAATTAGCTCGACCAAGATGGAGTTTTGGTCCATTGGTACAACGGAGTCCGGTCTATCCTAATCTCAAAACCAAAAGTATTTTTATAAACATTATTTTATAATAGATATGCCATGAAGTTCAAGGTGTTTATAACATCAAAACACTTTGTAAACTTAATCATGTTTTTAAAATATACCATCACATGCAAAACAAAATAATAATCACAACCCGAATTAGTCAAAACAAAGCTGATATTCAATTTTATCATATATAAAACAATATGATAACATAAATCAAGTCAGAGTATCATATATAAGTTAATATGATACTCATAATAAATATCATATATAAAACGATATGACAAAATAATTCAAATCACAATAGTTGCGATAGAGAAAATGATGTCATCATAGGAATGGCATATAAGTATGCCAACTCAATGAAGAACTAGAACCACATCGATTAAAAAAGTGTCATATACTTCCAAATAGTAAGTACTTAAGTAATGCACTTGTGTCCCATACCACATTGCATTACTTTAATATTTACTAAATGGGAGTAAATCCACTTATTGAAAATACACGCAAATAACTATTCCACAAAATTAAAATGTTAGAAATCGTATTTGAAAGCCACTTATGTAGATCAACAATTGTCCCAAAATCCTAAATATGAAATTTGGTTCGTGAGTCATGTCTTAAAATTCATTCTATCTTTGTTAACAGACCAACTGCAAAGAATTATGTTTTTGACAATCTAGACATTAAACTTATACAAATCTTAAAACATAAAATTCGTAACACATTTTCTAAGCTTTCCAAAAATTCAAGGTTTATCAAAATCCTATAAGAAACCACAAATTTGTACCCAAAACATTTTGTGTTTATCAATTTACGTGTACTGATCTTGTAAAAATCATATAAAATCAACATTTAATCTTTTAAAGCTAAATTTTTTATAGTACCATTGAATATCAGTCTAGTTTTTATGCACCAAATTTGAGAACCAAACTCAAAACCATTTGGTACAGATTCCATATTCTTCACAACCCATTTTCTGCTGTGTTTTAAAATTCTCAATTTTTATATACCAAACTTGCAAAAATCACAGAAATTCAAAATTTTGATATTTTTAATTTAAAATTTTTACATTAGATTTGGATATGAATTTAGTTTATGTGTACAAAATTTCAAAGCTAAATTCCATATCAATTGGTACAAATTTCAAGTTCTTTACATTCTATTTTCTATTGTGTTCTAAAGATCTCAATTTTCCTATACCCAACTTGCAAAAATCATAGAAATTCGAAATTTAATATTTTTAATTCAAAATTTTTACAGTATATTTGAATATGAATATATTCAAAGCTAAATTCCTTACCATTTGGTACAGATTTCATGTTCTTCACATTCCATTTTCTGCTGTGCTTTGAAAATATCATTTTTCATATATTCAACTTGCAAAAATCATAAAAATTCGAAATTTAACATTTTTAACTTAAAATTTTTGTAGTAGCTTTGAATATGAATGTAATTCATGTGATCAAAATTTCAAAGCTAGATATCATGCCAAATGGTTTAGATTTCATGTTCTTTGACAACTATTATCAGCTCATGTCTGGAAATCTTAATTTTCACGTATCCACTTTGAGTCAATTCATCATACATGAAACAAGCATTTAAAATGCATTAGCAAAATCAAATCACTCTTCCATATTGCCTCATCATAAAATTATATCAATCTTAATTTAGAATTTCTATTCAATTTTAATTTCCAATATTCCAACAATACAAAATGACATAGGGAAAGGAAGATAACAATCAAACATACCTAAAGATTTCATCATTAGGTCTAAGGAAAGAATCTCAAACTATGAAATTGAATAAAAATTGAATCTTCACTCACCTACAACTCCAAAAAGCTATCTTTCAGCTCTGAAATTGATTAATCTTTTGATTGAAGCCCTTGGATTGGGAATCTTCTTTTATCCTCAATTTGTATGAAATTTTGATTGAATGGCATGATTAGAGATGAAAGAAATTTTAAGGTTTTTATATTTGTTCTCGGTTGTTTCTGGTTTGGGGAAAAAATACGTACTATAAGTAATCGGTGAAAGAGGATGGGAAGGATTCTTACCCTTAGCTCCCACTCTAGAACCTTCAACCAAGTCCCCCCCCCCCTTTATTTTATTACTTTCCCCTTCATTTTATTTCTTTTCTCATGTAACATAATGATTACTCTTTGTTTCTTTATGATATATTTTCATTTTCCTCCTTATTATATTATTTTCTAGAGTATTCATCAAAATATATTTTAAAATGATTACATCCTATATTTTTATTTTTATTTTGTTTACATTTTTTTCCTTTTTTAAAATTAATATAAAAGTTCTTTTCTCTTCCTCTTTTTTTTTCAAATGCATACTTGAAAACTAACAGACACAAAAATAGTATGTTATTTAAACTTTGCATACATAAAGGCAAAACTTCTTTATGTAATCATAAAAAAATATTTTTTTTCTTTTAAAAATTGTTATTTAATCAAAAGCAATAAACTTCATCATTGGTAAAATAAATTATGCAAACTTTTACATCAGTTACATACGCAAAATAATTCATAAAACATGTATTTTCCTCTCACCCCAAAATATATGTTTCAGTTTTATTTATTTATTTATTCATTATTAAATATTTTATTTTATCTAAATTACCAAATCAATTAGTTGGTTTGCAATTCGATTTCCCTAAGAAAAGTGGGTTGTTAGAGATGTATCCCTTATGTAAAAATTGCGTCCTCGCAATTTCTACGTAAGGGATACATATGTAACAAAATTATAGATTGGGGACATAATTCCCCCTTGCAAAAATTGCGTCCTCGCAATTTCTACGTAAGGAATACATCTATAACAAAATTATATATTGGGGTTTTGGTCTAGGTATGTACAACTATTATTATATTATGGGAGTGATACTTTGGAATATACAGACCTGTATGTTGTTTCTACCGTCTTGTGCTAATCCATATTCTAAATATATTATGTACTATGTTAAACCTGGGCTCTAAAACCAAAAATGTAACGCCCGACCCCTATATCCATGCTAACCAAGAGCAATACTAAGTATTACTGATGGAAAGTACGGATAATGGGACTCAATAGGGCTAAATGTTGTAATCATTCCCTTGAACGAACACTGACATGATTTTTTTTATAAATTTTTCAACTTACCATTCGTGCCCAGTATAAGTTCAAAGCAAGGGCACAAGAAAATTTCCCAAGTTACATAGTACAAAATATAATAGAATCTAGCGCAGCAAAATAACAACAACAATGTACATAATACATATCATAATAGAGATGTCTGGGATACATAATCCATAATACATAGCATCACTTACCAGATACATAATAGCGTACATGCCATAATACTACTAGCAACTGGCAGTCCGAAGCTGCATAGTCCAAAATCCCAAAACGTGGAAAAGAAAAAAGTGGCGTTGTAGTCCGTGCAAATCTATCCTGTTAATAATCCTCAACCTGACCCGAGGATTGTTTTAACAAAACAAATCACACGGGTCAGACTATGTGTAGTGTGAGTGAAGTAAGTATCTATGGACATTAAATAATTTATCAAAGAAGTAAAGGTGCCACATGTATATGTCAACATGAGGCATACGATTGTTACAATATTTGAACAATTTAGCATAATCATCACATGTAAATATGCCATAATTCCAAATATATGTGTTGTATGTAAATCAATATAATACCAACGTCAATTAACATATGTAAAATAAAATGATGAAATAAATAAAGTTAGAGTATCACATATAAACCATTAAAATACTTATAACTTTTATCATATATAAAACAATATGATAAAATGAATCAAATCAGAGTATCATATCTAAATCAATATGATACTCATAATAAATCTAACCAAAGTATCACACATAAATTAATGCGATGCTCATAACAATTTTATAAATTAATATGTAATAACCCGGAAATCTGGGCCAATTTAAAAATTTTATTTTGGCAATTTTAGCGAATTTTGATTATTTAAAATGAATTATTTTAAATAATATCGACGAGAAATTTATTTTGAATATAATTCGAACGTATATATTCGTTTGAATCGACGATAGAATATAAATATTTATTTATATTTATAAAAGGGATTGAAAATGGCGTGGTAGTTCGATAATTCGATTTCAAACTTCAAATGAATGTACCGGGTGCAAAATAAACTGGATTTTAGCAAAACCAAAAATAATAGAATATAATAGATAATATCTTTCCAACGAATCCGAAAAATCAAGATTTCATAGCGAGAATCAAAAGATACAACCAGTTGAAAATTCTGAATAGTCGCTATGGAATTCAGGCCCTTAAAAATGGAAATTTTGCAAACGACCTCGGATTTCGATGAAACCACTTTTGTTGGATCCCCGATGTCAAATTATTGCTAGGTTTCAAATTTCATAATTTTTCGAATCAATATGTGAGCGTGGCAAAGGAAAACGCGTTTGACCAGTTTCAGTTGATTTTAATCGACTGGAAAATGGCCATTTTTTAAACGGTCTCAGAATTTGACGAAACTAGTTTTGTTAGGACCGTATCGTCAATACGAAGCTAGAAAATATTTTTCTAGAATTTTTCGAGTTAGTATGTGGCCCCGGTAAATTGAAATACGCATTCAAATTCAATATATAGAGTTATATGTTGATTTTGACGAAAACTGATCGAAACGATCGAATCAGCTTACTAAACGTATCCCATTGTGTTCAGAATGGGGGTATTACCCTAGGGACGACAGTCGGTGGGTTCGATTTTGAATTCGAAATAAAAGTTCGCTTTATAGAATAAATAAATATAATAATATAAAAAAAATCAATAACCCCCTCCCTTTTTCCTCTTATCTCATTCACGTTCAAAGGAAAAAATAAAATAAAAAAAGGGGGCGCTCCTCAAATCGATGGCGGCTATCGCCACCGCCACCTGACGCCGCCGAAGGTGGGCCACCCCATCGCCGCGCTCCGGCCAAGCCCCCCCCTCATGCGACCTCTCTTCTCCGCTCCCTCTCTCCTCCTCCACTTGAGAAACCCGCCACGCCCCATCTCGAGAACCCCACCATCCCACAGTCCACCGCACTCCCTCCAGGCCGACGCCGCCGCTCCCATCGACGCCCCCTCCTCCGTGCGCCACCGCCTCGTCCAGCCTCCTTCCCCCCCCCTCTTCTAAAACGACCGTGCCCTCCCCCTATTTCCCTCCAAACCGCGACCTCGAGCCACTGACGCGGCAGCTTCGTCTCCACCCCCTCCCCAACGCTGTGAGTTTTTTATTTATTTAATTATTTGCATTATTTTTATTTTTCTTTCTTTTCCCTGATTTTAATTAGGAATAAAACTGTTTTTTTATTATTTTATTTTTATTTTATTTAAAGGTTAGGATTTTATTAGTAGAAAGCTATAATCTTTCATTAAAGAAAGATTGGATTTTTTTAAGTAGAAAATATAGGATTTTTAAATTGTAGAATTATAAAAGATAGGATTTTTATATTGTAAAAATATTAAAGATAGGATTTTTATATTGTAAAAATACTAAAGATAGGATTTTTATATTGTAAAATATTAAAGATAGGATTTGTATATTGTAAAAGTATAAAAGATAGGATTTTTATATTGTAGAACTATAAAAGATAGGATTTTTATATTGTAAAAATATTAAAGATATGATTTTCATATTGTAAAAATATTAAAAATATATTTTTATATAGTAGAGATGTTAAAAATATGAATTTTATAAAGTAGAAGTATAAAAATATAATCTTTTATATAGTTATGATAATAAAAATTCGATCTTTATATATGAAGTAGTAATATAAAAATATAATTTTTATATAGAATGAAGCGTCGAAAATATATATGAAGTTGGAAAAAATATGATTTTTATTTATTAGAATGAGGCAATAAAAATATAATTTTCATATTTGAACAGCGTGAAAAGAACTGCATTGGAATCCAGATGATCCAACAGTTCTAAAGCAAAGCACGGCAGAGTGGGACCCTTTGTGAGAACTTCTCACCTTTAATTTATTTTTCTAGTTGAAATACATATACTAGGATGCAGACGGTGTTTAGTAGCTGTAATGGCGCGTTTTGTTAGCTGTCGAATAATTGATTTATTTAATTATTTATATATCGATTTGGGGATATCGATAACTTAAAGTACAACGTTCGAACTTATAATTTATAATTATAATTAAAACGAACCTGAAACGTCGTGGCAGTTCGCAATTTGGCGATTTGAACTTCAACTGAATGTACATGACTCATTTTAAGCCGGATTTCTGTGAAACAAGAAACGTGTGGAGCTGGTGGAGTATATCTTTCTAGTGGAAGAGAGAGATCGGGATTTCGTCATGTGGATTTTGAGTTACGTCCAAATCAAATTTATCAGAAATGCAGCGCCCTGACCATAACGATTTAATTATATTTAAATAGGGATTTAAATAGAAATCGACCGTCGATATAACTCTGACGATGTAATATCGAGCTGGAAATACATACAGGAATAGTCTAGAGTTGTACGGCATTACATTGTGAATATAGACGATAATAATTAATTTTAAATAATTAATTTAATAATATTTAAATATATTTATATATTTAAATAGGCTATTTAGAGCGTTAAAAATAGCCTCTTTTGCAAACGAAGTCGGAATTCGACGAAACCAGTTTTGTTGGATCTGCAATGTCAAATAGTTGTTAGATTTCTAGTTTCGTGATTTTTAGAGTCACTGTGTGGTCGTACGGATTTTTAGAGTGAGAAACAGTCAGTATTCTGACAGTTAAAAATACGCTCTTTGAGCATACGGAGTCGGAATTCGACGAAACCAGTTTCGTTGGGACCGTAATGTCGAACTCTAGCTACATGTTCAGTTTGGTGATTTTTGGGTATCATATGTAATCACTGGGATTTTTAAAAGACAAATACGAGGAGAAAATCGATAAATAAAGATAAGAAAATCAAATTGAAAATATCCCTCCCATTTTCAGAGGTCCTGCACAGGCCACACGGCCTTCGATCTCCACCACAAACCTTACCAAACCCATTCAAGCCTATATAAGGCGTATAAACCGAACACAGTAAAAGTTTGCCACAAATTAAAATCAAAAGGGAATTGTAATAACCCGAAAATCTGGGCCAGTTTAAAATTTTTGTTTTGGCAATTTTAGCGAATTTAGAATATTTAAAATAGATTATTTTAAATATAATCGACGAGAAATTTATTTTGAATAGAATTCGAACGTATATATTATATACGTCGTCGTTAGAATATAAATATTTATATATAATTATAAATAGAATTAAGAATGGCGCGGTAGTTCGATAATTCGATTTCAAACTTCAATTGAACATACCGGGTGCAAAACAATCCGGATTTTAGTGAAACCAAAAATGATAGGATCTAATTGATAATATCTTTCTATCGAATCCGAAAAATCAAGATTTCATAGCGGGAATCAAAAGATATGTCCAGTTGAAAATTCTGAATAGTCGCTATGGAATTCAGGCCCTTAAAAATGGACATTTTGCAAACGACCTCGGATTTCGACGAAACCAGTTTTGTTGGATCCGTGATGTCAAATTATTGCTAGATTCCAAATTTCATAATTTTTCGAATCAATATGTGAGCGTGGCAAAGGGAAACGCGTTTTGACCATTTCAGTTGATTTTAATCGACTGGAAATTGGCCATTTTTCCAACGGTCTCAGAATTCGACGAAACTAGTTTTGTTAGGACCGTATCGTCAATACGAAGCTAGAAAATATTTTTATGGAATTTTTAGAGTTAGTATGTGACCCCAGTAATTTGAAATGTACGTTTAAAATTCAATATAGCGATTTAAATGTAAATTCAATGGAAACTGATTCAAACAGTCGAATCAGCCTACGATGCATGTCCCATTGCGTTCGGAATGGGGGTAATATGCTATGGACGACAGGCGGCGGGCCTCGTTTCGAGGTCGTATGTAAAAGTCAACTTTTTTGAAAATTAATTAATTAATTAATTAAAATATATATACTATATTAACTCACCTCCCCCCCCCCCTTTTCCTCTTTGACCGATTCAGACTTCAGGAAAAAAAAAAGAAAAAAAAAGAAAAAAACCCCCGATTGAATCGCGCCTCCGACGTCCACCCTCCACCGCCGTCGACAGGCCATCGCACCCCCTCTCCCCTCCTCCGCACCTTCCTCTCCTCCTTTCCCTCCTGATTTTCGAACCCCACGCCCTACGCAAACACCCCCAACCCGAACCCTAACTCCGCCTGGAACAGCACCGCCAGCCACCCAGGGACCCGCCGCCGTTGCTGACCCCCTCTCGCCTCCTCAACCGCGGTGAAACCCCCCCCCCCCTCTGTAAGTTTTGTTTCGTTTTATTAATTTATTTTTATGTATTTAAATAAAAAAAACCGATTTTCTTGAAAGGAAGAAGAATAATTTTTATTAGGGTTTTAAAACTGATTTTATAAGATTTTAAAACTGATTTTAAAATAAAAGTAAAAACTGATTTTATAAGATTTTAAAACTGATTTTAAAATAAAAGTAAAAACTGATTTTATAAGATTTTAAAACTGATTTTAAAATAAAAGTAAAAACTGATTTTATAAGATTTTAAAACTGATTTTAAAATAAAAGTAAAAACTGATTTTTAGAAAAAGGTTTGAACTTTAGAAATGAATTTGCTTTGAATATAAAACTATGGTTTTTAAAAATGAATTTGCATTGAATATAAAACTATGGTTTTTAAAAATGAATTTGCTTTGAATATAAAACTATGGTTTTTAAAAATGAATTTGCTTTGAATATAAAAATATGGTTTTTAAAAATGAATTTGCTTTGAATATAAAACTATGGTTTTTAAAAATGAATTTGCTTTGAAAATAAAAATATAATTTTTGTATTGTTTAAATCGAAATAAAAATATGATCTTTATATTGTTTACATAGAAGGAAATTTAGATCTTTATATATGAAAGCGAAGAATAAAAATTAGTTTTTTTATATTGAATGGCGAAATAAAAATAAGATTTTTATATATTGAAAGTCGGAGTAAAAATAAGATTTTTATATATTGAAAGTCGAAGTAAAAATTATATTTTTATATATTGAATAGCATCGTAAAAATTCGTTTTTACATATGTAGAGAATACGGGCGAAAGCGACAAAAAGGGGAGGTCGACGAAGAAGTCCGCAAAAGAAGATTCAAGATAATTGGATAGCTATATGTGAGAACTTCTCACTCAAATTCTACTTTTCTAGTTATATATATATATATATATATATATATATATATATATATATATACTAGGATGCAGACGGTGCTTATTAGAAGCACCCGACACCCGTCCACAGACCATGGACTTGTTTGATTGGTTGTGTAGTTGGTTAGATTATTTGATTTGGATTTGATTGTTTTGGTGAAATTGAAATTGATATGATTGATGTGTGAATGGCGTGGGCCTTCACTAGACCGTGGATAAGGCTAGGCCTCGTCCCGTTTCTAGTATCGTGCCGTTATGCCGCCGAAGTTTTCTAAAATGTGTTAGAAAAATAAAAATATCATTTTATTTAAAGAATGAACTTAATAGAAATTCATATGTTGGAATAAAATGTTTTATCGTTAAAAATATAATTTTTAACGTGAATGTGAATAAATAAATATTCATTTACAAACCAGACGGTTTGTTTATGTACACCTATTTGAAGGACATTGATTGGGACGATAAATTTTACACATCGCCCAACTGCACAAATAAAATATGCGTTTGATTGTTTGAAACCCCACACGGGTGTTGGGATGAAATTTGAAGTTCACTCATCCTGATTGATTAAATATGTCGATCGATTGATTGACAGGTTGTTATAAGCGTTAGATATCTTTATTTGATGCTTATACAGTGTAGTGCACTTTGGTTGATGGTTGATCATTTTTCAATGTTATTATATACATGTGTTGTGTGAAAATCCATATAATTAATTTTATATGGTAATTGATTGGGCCTCATTCCAATTTGAAAAATAAAGAAAATTTTAAAATAGAAATTTATGAAGCCGTGTTGATTAGATTGACGCCATTTTGACGTGAACGATATTTATATCGACTTTATTCATTTTAAAATGAATATTGAAAAGTGATTTCGAAATCGACGATTTCGAAATGAATTGAAAACGAATTCGAAGTGAATTGAAAACGATTTCGAAATGAATTGAATTGAAAACGAATTCAAAGTGAATTGAAAACGATTTCGAAATGAATTGAATTGAAAACGAATTCAAAGTGAATTGAAAACGATTTCAAAGTGAATTGAAAACGATTTCGAAATGAATTGAATTGAAAACGAATTCAAAGTGAATTGAAAACGATTTCGAAATGAATTGAATTGAAAACGATTTCGAAATGAATTGAATTGAAAACGAATTCAAATTGAATTGAAATTTGAATTGAATAGAAATGAATTTTAAAACGAATCTATAAAGAAGAATTCAATTGTGATTTGAATTGAAAAGGAAGTTGAAAATGTTTTTGAAACGAATTCAAAACTATTTATATAATTCGTTTTAAATAGAAATCGACAAAGTATATATTATATATATTATATATATAATATAATGGCCTGAATAGAACGCGCCGCGGCAGTTCGTGAATTTCGACCATTTATTTCAAACGGACATTACGGGAGATCCGACCGTCGGATTCTCCTAAAACCGGGACCGTTGGGTTCGTATCGAAAAGAGCTTTCTAACGAATAATAGAAATTAGAAATCTAACGGTTGGATTTGGAATTATGTCCAAATCAAATTCGAAAAAGGTCGCTATAAGTGCAGTTCGATGGCCATTGATGGAAATCGACTGTACGGGCCTTGATAAAATTATTAAAAATAGTAATAATTTGTGTAAAATCATAAGAAATGATTTGTGAAGATTTGGGATGAAAAACTCCATATTTGAAAAGATAAAAATAGGTTTTTATCGAAATGAACTAGTTTTGAACTAGAATTATAATTCTATTTATTTTTAAATAAATAAATTGAATTTGAAAAGGGTTTTGAAAATAACCAAAATTTCCAATGATTGCATTGGAGTGGATTTGAATCGAAATTGTCTTCGGAATATTTCGATGTTGGAATTCGTGATTATACAGATGTTGTTATGGAAATTTGAAAGATATATATTTATATCGTTATTTCCAATATGACATTTGTTAGTCGTAGAATTGGATATTGAATATAAGCCGATATATTTTCTATTCAGAGCCTTGTATTGAATATCAAATGTGATTTGGGTTTGTCGCGAATGGTGTCTTCACTAACACTGTTCTTGAACCTAGTTGTGAAAAGATTAAATCTTTTTATTTAGATTTAATGAAGTGTACCAATTAAACGATATTTAATTGGAATTGAATTGGTATTGATTTTTGGGTTTATCGTGAACAGTGTTTTAAATAACACTTGTTCTTTAACCCGATAATTAATGGAATGTGATTTTGGGTTTATCGTGAACCGTGTTTTAAATGACACTGATTCTTTAACCCAGTTAAAGATTAAAACTAAGTGGAGTTTTAATGAATCTTTAATTAGATTTAGATGATCGAAAATGGAGTATCACCAGTTTTGCTCCAGGCGATGGTTAAATCTTTAATTAGATTTGAACGTGAAATGGTAATTGAATTTACCGATAACACTGTGGTGTTAGATATGAAGTATTACCAGTTGTACTTCATGGGATGAATAGGTTGGGATTGGGAAATAAAATACATGATTACTTCGGTGTGGTTCGCTAATCCCGACTAGTTTGAATTGATATTCAAAGGAGATTAAAGAATAAATTTAAAGAATTTATCTTGGATAAAATTAATGGGAACTTTTCCCAAAGTATAGGAATATTTGAGTAAAAGAATATTCTGAATTGGAATGAGGCGTATGTTGTGTTTGTGTAACACTTTTATAATATATACGTGAGTTATTCAGAAAGACCGGGTTTATCCCATTCTGAATAACTGATTCGACGTGGTGTCGAAGATGAAGACGGTGGTCGAAGACCAGAAGTCTTCACGTCGTTTGGGTAATTACTGATGATCTTGATTGGGCTGTACACCCAAGAAGATGGTAACAGTTAGTGATCGTCCAGACGTGCTTGGAGATCGATGGATATGCGGGGTACTAGGTGCCTTCGGTTTCGTTCAGACCCAGAACGGACTTGTAAATGGACTGTGTGTCTGACATTGGATTTTAGTCCGTGCGATTGATCTCTATTAAATATATATCTGTTTGGCGGCGGAGGATTTATTCTCTTGCTTAACGCCCTTCTCTGAGACGTACGAGCTCAGGGGTTATATATTGATGGATATCAAACGCATGGAGTGAATTGCCTGTGTGGCATGCCTAAGTGGCAATTGATCGAGGCTTTTGTTGAAAAGCAAAGTCTTGTGGTGATGATCAAAGCACAGCCTGTGTGGCACAGCTTTGTGTAACGTGAATTCGCGAGCCTCGCACCCCGGTTGTGAACCAAAAACGGGAGAGGACGTCAGGGAGGGCATGTGTTTCTTTCTAGCTAGAAGTGGCGTCAGTGGTTTTACACGCCCTGACGAGTTTGACTTATGTGGTTGTTGCTGTTGCGAGGCGCCTCGGTTATATCGGTTTCGGCCGATGCATTCTGGTCGGCAGACGGACCAGACTTACACCTCATAGGGTGGGGAAACGCATGTTCAGGGTTTAAGTTTAATCCACATCGGTGGACTGGCCCTGAGGATCCAAGGGTCACTCGAGCTCTGATCCTGAGGCTCGGGCTAGAGAGTCTCGAAGTCGGTGAGGACTATCTTTTGCCTCGGTTCATAGATGGAAATCCAATTTCCAAATACGTGACATTTGCGGTTTTAATTGTAGAACTAGTACGGCGACATGATATATGGTACCCATGCCGTCTATGATTGATACTTATGATTTGAAGTTGTTTTATACACTATGCACTTATAATAGTATCAAATGATTTGTTTCAAACGTATCAAGCATTCTTTGGCTGTTATAAGGGAAAACCCTATCCCCCGGCTTGCGTTGCATTGTGTGATAGGACCAGGGTCTTATAACAGCTTCATTCTTCTTTATTTAGCATTGCGCTGTTTGTTTTATGCACCGGTATTCTTGGGAGGAAACCCGTTCCGTGTTATACGGCGTGGTCCCTTGATTTACCTAACTTTAAAAATAAAGATTAACTGTTTTAGTTCTCACACCAGTCACATGACTGACCTGGAGTTTATTGTTTTAACCTAAACTCTGGGTGCCCTTATTTTGACACGGGCAGCTAGTAGTTTTGGTTTTGCAGATTTATATTCACAGGATCCTGGTTTACAGCTGGAACGATATCCAGAAAGCTTTGTATCCGTATATCTCCTTCTAGTTGTGTATTGTATTATTTTCCGCTGCTATGTATTTAAATGTAATTTAAATCTCTGATATTTCTATGTAATATTCATTTATACTCTGTGTATTCTTGTAATCTGATGCATTGTTGTAATATACAATGAAATGTTCTTTCATATGCGTTTTGTTGTGGTTTGTTCTCGAACTATCCGGCTCTTTCCTTTACGGGGAAGTCACGGGTCGTTTCATTTGGTATCAGAGCTTTGGTTTACCAAGCTCAGAGAACAAGACACATTAGAACTATACAAAAGAATTCATCAGATATTGGATTAGTAATATCCCATTTGAATGACTCGTTAGAGATGGGATCAGTAGTATCCTAGGACGAGTGTGAAGAGTATATTTTTAAAATGACAACCAATTTTGTTTTGAAAATTTAAATCAACTATTTGTATTTGATAATTTATTTGATAATGATTTGGACAGTCCAGTATATAAAGAATTTGCATATACGCCTTGCAAACGTATATTCGAAGTTTTAATATACTGGATAGATATAGAGTCACATTCTAGACACCCGGGGATAATTCTGATGATGTGGCCACATCATCAATATTTATGTTCGTGCTCCGAAGGTGTGGTTTCTATATATTTCCTATTGACTGGTGTGAGAACCAAAATTAGATAGGACTTATTGTTGTGAATTGGCATCAAAAACATGATTTTTGTATATGTATCAAAATTATGAATTTCAAACTCTAATCAACTAATTGATTGATGTTTGGGTTGTTTGTTTATTTGTTTGATAATTTTGAATCATTATGCCTAATTTGATCGAATAATGAATTGTATTGAAATTTGGTCGCATTTGCTTGCATACATGTACTTACATTGAACAGGTCATAGCAAGGAGGCTAGAGCCAGAGAATAAAATTTGTTTGCCCGACAAATAGGTACATGTTTACTACATAATTTACTGTTTGTTTGGGTGATGATGATTTTATGAGCCTATTGGCTAGCCGCTTGGCCTTTTCTTTTTCTTTTTCTTTTTGAGATCTGAAGGACCGGGGAAGCTATTTGAAATTCCCCGATGCTCCCGGTGCAGGGGAGGTTATGGCGAAATTTTTCGAAAATTTAGGGTGTTAGCCAAATTTTTGAAATTTTGAAAATTCTCAGAAACTGAAAGGTTGGAGAATGGAAGCCTGATCGAGCGTAGAGTTGATTAATCAAACCACTTTCGACTTTGTTCCTTTTCGGGGACGAAAAGTTTTAAGTGGGGGAGATTGTAATAACCCGAAAATCTGGGCCAGTTTAAAATTTTTGTTTTGGCAATTTTAGCGAATTTAGAATATTTAAAATAGATTATTTTAAATATAATCGACAAGAAATTTATTTTGAATCGAATTCGAACGTATATAATATATACATCGTCATTAGAATATAAATATTTATATATAATTATAAATAGAATTGAAAATGGCGTGGTAGTTCGATAATTCGATTTCAAACTTCAATTGAACATACCGGGTGCAAAACAATCCGGATTTTAGTGAAACCAAAAATGATAGGATCTAATTGATAATATCTTTCTATCGAATCCAAAAAATCAAGATTTCATAGCGGGAATCAAAAGATATGTCCAGTTGAAAATTCTGAATAGTCGCTATGGAATTCAGGCCCTTAAAAATGGACATTTTGCAAACGACCTCGGATTTCGACGAAACCAGTTTTGTTGGATCCATGATGTCAAATTATTGCTAGATTCCAAATTTCATAATTTTTCGAATCAATATGTGAGCGTAGCAAAGGGAATCGCGTTTTGACCATTTCAGTTGATTTTAATCGACTGGAAATTGGCCATTTTTCCAACGGTCTCAGAATTCGACGAAACTAGTTTTGTTAGGACCGTATCGTCAATACGAAGCTAGAAAATATTTTTATGGAATTTTTAGAGTTAGTATGTGACCCCAGTAATTTGAAATGTACGCTTAAAATTCAATATAGCGATTTAAATGTAAATTCAACGGAAACTGATTCAAACAGTCGAATCAGCCTACGATGCATGTCCCATTGCGTTCGGAATGGGGGTAATATGCTATGGACGACAGGCGGTGGGCCTCGTTTCGAGGTCGTATGTAAAAGTCAACTTTTTTGAAAATTAATTAATTAATTAATTAAAATATATATACTATATTAACTCACCTCCCCCCTTTTCCTCTTTGACCGATTCAGACTTCAGAAAAAAAAAAACCCCGATTGAATCGCGCCTCCGACGTCCACCCTCCACCGCCGTCGACAGGCCATCGCACCCCCTCTCCCCTCCTCCGCACCTTCCTCTCCTCCTTTCCCTCCTGATTTTCGAACCCCACGCCCCACGCAAACACCCCCAACCCGAACCCTAACTCCGCCTGGAACAGCACCGCCAGCCACCCAGGGACCCGCCGCCGTTGCTGACCCCCTCTCGCCTCCTCAACCGCGGTGAAACCCCCCCCCCCCCTCTGTAAGTTTTGTTTCGTTTTATTAATTTATTTTTATGTATTTAAAAAAAAAAACGATTTTCTTGAAAGGAAGAAGAATAATTTTTATTAGTGTTTTAAAACTGATTTTATAAGATTTTAAAACGTATTTTAAAATAAAAGTAATAACTGATTTTATAAGATTTTAAAACTGATTTTAAAATAAAAGTAAAAACTGATTTTATAAGATTTTAAAACTGATTTTAAAATAAAAGTAAAAACTGATTTTATAAGATTTTAAAACTGATTTTAAAATAAAAGTAAAAACTGATTTTTAGAAAAAGGTTTGAACTTTAAAAATGAATTTGCTTTGAATATAAAACTATGGTTTTTAAAAATGAATTTGCTTTGAATATAAAACTATGGTTTTTAAAAATGAATTTGCTTTGAATATAAAACTATGGTTTTTAAAAATGAATTTGCTTTGAATATAAAAATATGGTTTTTAAAAATGAATTTGCTTTGAATATAAAACTATGGTTTTTAAAAATGAATTTGCTTTGAAAATAAAAATATAATTTTTGTATTGTTTAAATCGAAATAAAAATATGATCTTTATATTGTTTACATAGAAGGAAATTTAGATCTTTATATATGAAAGCGAAGAATAAAAATTAGTTTTTTTATATTGAATGGCGAAATAAAAATAAGATTTTTTATATATTGAAAGTCGAAGTAAAAATAAGATTTTTATATATTGAAAGTCGAAGTAAAAATCATATTTTTATATATTGAATAGCATCGTAAAAATTCGTTTTTACATATGTAGAGAATACGGGCGAAAGCGACAAAAAGGCGAGGTCGACGAAGAAGTCTGCAAAAGAAGATTCAAGATAATTGGATAGCTATATGTGAGAACTTCTCACTCAAATTCTACTTTTCTAGTTATATATATATATATACTAGGATGTAGACGGTGCTTATTAGAAGCACCCGACACCCGTCCACAGACCATGGACTTGTTTGATTGGTTTTGTAGTTGGTTAGATTATTTGATTTGGATTTGATTGTTTTGGTGAAATTGAAATTGATATGATTGATGTGTGAATGGCGTGGGCTTTCACTAGACCGGGGATAAGGCTAGGCCTCGTCCCGTTTCTAGTATCGTGCCGTTATGCCGCCGAAGTTTTCTAAAATGTGTTAGAAAAATAAAAATATCATTTTATTTAAAGAATGAACTTAATAGAAATTTATATGTTGGAATAAAATGTTTTATCGTTTAAAATATAATTTTTAACGTGAATGTGAATAAATAAATATTCATTTACAAACCAGACGGTTTGTTTATGTACACCTATTTGAAGGACATTGATTGGGACGATAAATTTTACACATCGCCCAACTGCACAAATAAAATATGCGTTTGATTGTTTGAAACCCCACACGGGTGTTGGGATGAAATTTGAAGTTCACTCATCCTGATTGATTAAATATGTCGATCGATTGATTGACAGGCTGTTATAAGCGTTAGATATCTTTATTTGATGCTTATACAGTGTAGTGCACTTTGGCTGATGGTTGATCATTTTTCAACGTTATTATATACATGTGTTGTGTGAAAATCCATATAATTAATTTTATATGGTAATTGATTGGGCCTCATTCCAATTTGAAAAATAAAGAAAATTTTAAAATAGAAATTTATGAAGCCGTGTTGATTAGATTGACGCCATTTTGACGTGAAAGATATTTATATCGACTTTATTCATTTTAAAATGAATATTGAAAAGTGATTTCGAAATCGACGATTTCGAAATGAATTGAAAATGAATTCGAAGTGAATTGAAAACGATTTCGAAATGAATTGAATTGAAAACGAATTCAAAGTGAATTGAAAACGATTTCGAAATGAATTGAATTGAAAAAGAATTCAAAGTGAATTGAAAACGATTTCAAAGTGAATTGAAAACGATTTCGAAATGAATTGAATTGAAAACGAATTCAAAGTGAATTGAAAACGATTTCGAAATGAATTGAATTGAAAACGATTTCGAAATGAATTGAATTGAAAACGAATTCAAATTGAATTGAAATTTGAATTGAATAGAAATGAATTTTAAAACGAATCTATAAAGAAGAATTCAATTGGGATTTGAATTGAAAAGGAAGTTGAAAATGTTTTTGAAACGAATTCAAAACTATTTATATAATTCATTTTAAATAGAAATCGACGAAGTATATATTATATATATATAATATATATAATATAATGGCCTGAATAGAACGCGCCGCGCCGCGGCAGTTCGTGAATTTCGACCATTTATTTCAAACGGACATTACGGGAGATCCGACCGTCGGATTCTCCTAAAACCGGGACCGTTGGGTTCGTATCGAAAAGAGCATTCTAACGAATAATAGAAATTAGAAATCTAATGGTTGGATTTGGAATTATGTCCAAATAAAATTCGAAAAAGGTCGTTATAAGTGCAGTTCGATGGCCATTGATGGAAATCGACTGTACGGGCCTTGATAAAATTATTAAAAATAGTAATAATTTGTGTAGAATCATAAGAAATGATTTGTGAAGATTTGGGATGAAAAACTCCATATTTGAAAAGATAAAAATAGGTTTTTATCGAAATGAACTAGTTTTGAACTAGAATTATAATTCTATTTATTTTTAAATAAATAAATTGAACTTGAAAAGGGTTTTGAAAATAACCAAAATTTCCATTGATTGCATTGGAGTGGATTTGAATTGAAATTGTCTTCGGAATATTTCGATGTTGGAATTCGTGATTATACAGATGTTGTTATGGAAATTTGAAAGATATATATTTATATCGTTATTTCCAATACGACATTTGTTAGTCGTAGAATTGGATATTGAATATAAGCCGATATATTTTCTATTCAGAGCCTTGTATTGAATATCAAATGTGATTTGGGTTTGTCGCGAATGGTGTCTTCACTAACACTGTTCTTGAACCTAGTTGTGAAAATATTAAATCTTTTTATTTAGATTTAATGAAGTGTACCAATTAAACGATATTTAATTGGAATTGAATTGGTATTGATTTTTGGGTTTATCGTGAACAGTGTTTTAAATAACACTTGTTCTTTAACCCGATAATTAATGGAATGTGATTTTGGGTTTATCGTGAACCGTGTTTTAAATGACACTGATTCTTTAACCCAGTTAAAGATTAAAACTAAGTGGAGTTTTAATGAATCTTTAATTAGATTGAGATGATCGAAAATGGAGTATCACCAGTTTTGCTCCAGGCGATGGTTAAATCTTTAATTAGATTTGAACGTGAAATGGTAATTGAATTTACCGATAACACTGTGGTGTTAGATATGAAGTATTACCAGTTTTACTTCATGGGATGAATAGGTTGGGATTGGGAAATAAAATAAATGATTACTTCGGTGTGGTTCGCTAATCCCGACTAGTTTGAATTGATATTCAAAGGAGATTAAAGAATAAATTTAAAGAATTTATCTTGGATAAAATTAATAGGAACTTTTCCCAAGTATAGGAATATTTGAATAAAAGAATATTCTGAATTGGAATGAGGCGTATGTTGTGTTTGTGTAACACTTTTATAATATATACGCGAGTTATTCAGAAAGACCGGGTTTATCCCATTCTGAATAACTGATTCGACGTGGTGTCGAAGATGAAGACGGTGGTCGAAGACCGGAAGTCTTCACGTCGTTTGGGTAATTACTGATGATCTT
Source organism: Allium sativum (assembly GCA_030737875.1). Taxonomy (NCBI): domain Eukaryota; kingdom Viridiplantae; phylum Streptophyta; class Magnoliopsida; order Asparagales; family Amaryllidaceae; genus Allium; species Allium sativum. The sequence continues at coordinate 849,221,303 of CM060918.1, forward strand.
GATTGGGCTGTACACCCAAGAAGATGGAAACAGTTAGTGATCGTCCAGACGTGCTTGGAGATCGATGGATATGCGGGGTACTAGGTGCCTCCAGTTTCGTTCAGACCCAGAACGGACTTGTAAATGGACTGTGTGTCTGACATTGGATTTTAGTCCGTGCGATTGATCTCTATTAAATATATATCTATTTGGCGGCGGAGGATTTATTCTCTTGCTTAACGCCCTTCTCTGAGACGTACGAGCTCAGGGGTTATATATTGATGGATATCAAACGCATGGAGTGAATTGCCTGTGTGGCATGCCTAAGTGGCAATTGATCGAGGCTTCTGTTGAAAAGCAAAGTCTTGTGGTGATGATCAAAGCACAGCCTGTGTGGCACAGCTTTGTGTAACGTGAATTCGCGAGCGTCGCACCCCGGTTGTGAACCAAAAACGGGAGAGGACGTCAGGGAGGGCATGTGTTTCTTTCTAGCTAGAAGTGGCGTCAGTGGTTTTACATGCCCTGACGAGTTTGACTTATGTGGTTGTTGCTGTTGCGAGGCGCCTCGGTTATATTGGTTTCGGCCGATGCATTCTGGTCGGCAGACGGACCAGACTTACACCCCATAGGGTGGGGAAACGCATGTTCAGGGTTTAAGTTTAATCCACATCGGTGGACTGGCCCTGAGGATCCAAGGGTCACTCGAGCTCTGATCCTGAGGCTCGGGCTAGAGATTCTCGAAGTCGGTGAGGACTATCTTTTGCCTCGGTTCATAGATGGAAATTCAATTTCCAAATACGTGACATTTGCGGTTTTAATTGTAGAACTAGTACGGCGACATGATATATGGTACCCATGCCGTCGATGATTGATACTTATGATTTGAAGTTGTTTTATACACTATGCACTTATAATAGTATCAAATGATTTGTTTCAAACGTATCAAGCATTCTTTGGCTGTTATAAGGGAAAACCCTATCCCCCGGCTTGCGTTGCATTGTGTGATAGGACCTGGGTCTTATAACAGCTTCATTCTTCTTTATTTAGCATTGCGCTGTTTGTTTTATGCACCGGTATTCTTGGGAGGAAACCCGTTCCGTGTTATACGGCGTGGTCCCTTGATTTACCTAACTTTAAAAATAAAGATTAACTGTTTTAGTTCTCACACCAGTCACATGACTGACCTGGAGTTTATTGTTTTAACCTAAACTCTGGGTGCCCTTATTTTGACACGGGCAGCTAGTAGTTTTGGTTTTGCAGATTTATATTCACAGGATCCTGGTTTACAGCTGGAACGATATCCGGAAAGCTTTGTATCCGTATATCTCCTTCTAGTTGTGTATTGTATTATATTCCGCTGCTACGTATTTAAATGTAATTTAAATCTCTGATATTTCTGTGTAATATTCATTTATACTCTGTGTATTCTTGTAATCTGATGCATTGTTGTAATATACAATGAAATGTTCTTTCATATGCGTTTTGTTGTGGTTTGTTCTCGAACTATCCGGCGCTTTCCTTTACGGGGAATTCACGGGTCGTTTCAGGAATCAAAAAAGAAATAAATAAATCATGGAAGTAGTGTTTCTGAGTTGCCAATGAGATTCTCGTCATTTCACATGAATTTGGTCGCGTTCGAATACCATTCCTGTTCGCTGCCTTTTCGAGCGTGAGGCTAGGGTTCGACCTAGTTTGGATTTGGAAGTTCGATTCGAGAAATGAGTGTGGAAATTGAGATTAGAAGATGGAGTAGCAGCTAGTGAAGGAGTACGGGTGGTTTCGGTGGTGTGTGTTGGAATGCGACAGGAGTTTTCGAGGTGGATGGACTACAGGTCGGGTTTGGGAGGGGTGATCGAGTTGGGCTTCAGGGGGATGGGCTGGTGCGAAATTGGATGGGGATTTGGATTGTAACACCCCACACCCACTATAGTCACTCACTAAGGGAATGCCATAGCATCGGTGGAGTATTTTTAGTGAGTATAGAACAGTAAAATTACAACAAGACAGATATAATGTAATACTTGAAAATTTAAAACATCATCTCATAGCAGCGGAAAGTAAAACATGTTTGGTTACATCATAAAACCATAACAAGAGTCAAGTACAAAATATCCATCCTGAATAAAATAAGTACATAATCCCACTACTCATAACAAATAGCCATAACAGAAAAGATAAGATAAGCTGAGCTCTACATCTACGGTCCAAGCTCCAAGAGATAGATAAAGCAAACTGATCAAAGCCCACTAGCACTAGGCCCAACCTGAGGACCTGAAGGAAAAAGATAAAAACAACGGGGGTCAGACATAAGCCTGAGTGAACCCTATCTCCTTAATAATACAATTATTAAAGTAATTAGGGTATGATATGAACTCGGTATGGTATCTTTGGGGATAATGACTACACTAAGTTGCCCACGAACACAGGACGAACTAAGATAACCGTAAAGACACATCTACCCACCCAAGGATAATTACTAACTGCACCACACCAGTCACTCCTACTCAAAGGTTGATCCCACCCAAGGATATCAAAGATAGATATAACCAGTAGTTTCCTGTACCCTAGTTGACTACATAGGTGCCGTCTGCCCCTATCTCTACTAGGTGTACCCCACTACCCCAAGCGATCGGCTCCCTAACGTAGATACCCGTGCTGGTCCCACAGTGGGGTGTATCACTCCCCTAAAGTGGCTACCCAATACTATCAACGGTGCACGGCTTTATATCTACACGATGCAACAACGACTTATCTACCAGCCCGGGCCCACACACGCATATGAAACCCGTTGGACTTGCGTTGCCACGGCTACCCCGTTTTGGCCTCTTATAATCAAGCCCAATATGCGTGTCCCGTCACTCGACATGGGTCGAGCCCACAAAGATACGTTTGGGATATTGGTTGAAATGGGCCCCCCACAAGCTACTACTTAAGCTTGTCATTTTATCTAGTGCATCCCACTTAACCCCTTTTTATAATCATGCCCCCTTACATGTTAAGGTTTGGTTAAGTCATCCAATTATATTACAATTGCCCCTTAAGGCACCCACTAGATTTTCGCATGCCACCCAAGGCACTTACTTGATTTCCCCATGCCACCCAAGGCACTTACTTAACCATTTAATCATGTTTAGTTACATGTTCCACTTTGGTTAAGTATTCTTATCGTATTTTCTATTGCCACCCAAGGCAACCCACTAGTTTCCTCATGCCACCCAAGGCACCCCCACTAGTTACTATATGCCACCCAAGGCACCCACTTAACCCCTCATGTCCCACTACATGCTAATATGGTTAAGTGTTTCTTAATTAATTAAGACCGTGATCTCCCATAAAGACCTCCCACATTAGACTGGCTGTTATGACCGCCTGGTTAAGTCGGTAGAGTCGGGGCAGTCTTACGTCATAACAGAGTCTAACCTCGTGTCTTTACCTTAATCACGTATTTAATTTATGGCTAAGACCTCTCACATTGGGCTGACATTTGTAGCAACTGGTTAAGCCGGTCGGGTCCGGGCAGTTTTACACTACAAATGAGTCCAACCTCGTGTCTTAGTCGATTAATTACACCTAATTAACCACCCCCATATTAATTATTCCTAATTAATATCAAGTTTTCCATAACATGGGTAGACCTAACTCAATAGGTAAATTCCCATGGGGTAGACCTAACTCAATAGGTAAATTCCCACTTATGGTAATTTATTTTTATGGTATGCTTAATCATACCCAACCATGCTTTAATTAACATATTTACCAACCCCATCGTTTCCCCACGTAAATCGTTCTCATTTCATGACATAATAAAGGGGAAGATCCATCACAACTATCATGGGTTTAGCATACAACTTTGTCATGGGTTAAGAGGATGTCAACTTGCATATATGAGCATATATTAACCCAACTATATTCAACCCAAACTTGCATATTATCAAACATGTGTCTTACATAACATGTTGCATATGAACTTACATATCATCAAACATGTGATTTGCATAACATGTTGCATATGAACTTACATATCATCATACATGTGATTTGCATAACATGTAGAACTTGCATTTTAGCATATACTTAACTTGCATAAGCACTCACATACTTGCATAAGCATTCATATACTTGCATAAGCTTGCATATCATGTTAAACTTGCATTTCAACATATACATAACTTGCGTAAACATTCACATACTTGCATAGGCTTGCATATGATGTTAAACTTGCATTTCAACATATACATAACTTGCATAAACATTCACATACTTGCATAGGCTTGCATATTATGTTAAACTTGCATTTCAACATATACATAACTTGCATAAACATTCACATACTTGCATAGGCTTGCATATTATGTTAAACTTGCATTTCAACATATACATAACTTGCATAAACATTCACATTCTTGCATAGGCTTGCATATTATGTTAAACTTGCATTTCAACATATACATAACTTGCATAAACATTCACATACTTGCATAGGCTTGCATATTATGTTAAACTTGCATTTCAACATATACATAACTTGCATAAACATTCACATACTTGCATAGGCTTGCATATTATGTTAAACTTGCATTTCAACATATACATAACTTGCATAAACATTCACATACTTGCATAGGCTTGCATATTATGTTAAACTTGCATTTCAACATATACATATCTTGCATAAACATTCATATACTTGCATAAGATGTTAAACATGCATATAAGCATATACATGACTTGCATAAGTACTCACATACTTGCATAACATGTTTGCATAATGGATCCATATTCACTTAGTGTTTTGCATCATAAACATCATGAAACAACTTGCATAAAAATATCATGATTACATATTATGAAACTTGCATGACATAAGGCATATAACTTGCAAAACACATAATATTCACTACATCAAGCTTGCATAAATATATGGATCCACAAACATAGCCATACTTTATCACATCTTATCATAATCAATTCAATAATTGATTATTAAGGGGATAGAAGCTCACCAAAACAAGATTAGCAAGTTAAATGAAGCAAATCCCAATGATTAAGTAGAAGAAGATGTAGATTAGCTTGCAAACCCTCTTAGGATTTTTAGTGGAGGCTCTCCAATTTTCTAAGTGGTGGCATAATGGCCTTAGATCTATTTTTGGTAAGGATAAGGGGGGTATTAGGGTGTATATATAGATTAGTTAGATGTTTTAGGACCATAGGATATACCCTAGAACCAATCCTAGCTTTTAAAGCATGTCTTGGGGAAGAAGTCAAGTGTAGGAACCATTTAGGGCCCAAAAAAACAGCCCAAAACTCATCCCGGGCCTCAAAACATGAGCAGTTTTCGTTTTTGATTTTTCGTGAAACTTTGACGGGCCATAACTTGGTCATACGGACTCCGATTTACGAAAACTCGGACTCTATTTCGCGTATTTTTCCGAGACGAACGCAATGGCACAGCCCGTTTCCCCTGATTCAGAATATTAAATTTAATTCTGCTCTGATTTATGTTATAACAAGTTATTTAACATACGGGATGTTACATTCTCCCCTACTTAAAGAATTTCGTCCCAGAAATCTCTAAGTCAAGAAGAACGTATCCTACCAACCAAACAACCATCTACTCAACCATCAAACACTGGCATCCATTGTCCTTAAAGTTTCTAATGTTGTATGAACATATGCAAAAAGTGTGTGTATATGTTCCCTATCTAATGCAAAATCAGGCGGTCTACTGATTCAGTTGACCTCCTTAATGCAAACCATGATAGTGCCATGCATCCAATATGTATGCGAAAGAACCCTATCGACACATACTATTTCTACATGCGTGCACAATCATTCACCGAATAAATGCATCATCCATATGATAGCACAACCATCATACATCCATTAATATAGCTACCTACACACATTTATATGCAATATGCAATATGAAGTGATTGAGCCGATCTAGTGCCTAAAGTGTGTGTATATGCATCCACGAGCAACCACTAGCAAACACTTGCATCCACTTGCATCCATCAATCATAACATGTCTCAAACACATGTTTCAACCATAGGTTTACCCTATCTAAAAGGTCAAAGGTGCTAACGAGAGGACATACTAAGGACAAGATAAGTACAAGATAGGCAATAAAGGAGAAGTTAAAGAACATACTCTCGAAAAGAAAAGGGTACAAAGAACGCATCTTCGCTTCCGTCTCCCAAGTAGCATTGCTCTCGTCATCTCCCCATTGCACTTTGACTAGCTGAACCTCTCTGTTTCTCAACTTCTTAATCTCTGACCCAAGGATGCGAGTAGGAGCTCGTCGAATCGTCGCATCACGCTCTACTTCCACTTCTCTAAGCAAGCTCGGCTCTACCACCTCTGCGGTCTCATGTAGGCACATCCTCAAATGTGACACATGGAAAACATCATGTATACCACTAAGTCTGTCTGGCAACTCCACCATATATGCCATCCGTCCAATTCTTTCCTTGACAGGAAACGGTCCTACAAACCTCGGTGCTAACTTCCCAGCGGATCCAAAGCGAACAACATTCCGTAATGGAGACACTTTGACAAAAACCATGTCCCCAACTTCAAACTCAAGATCAGTCCTCCTCTTATCTGCATAAGATTTCTGTCTGTCTTGCGCTGCTTTCATCCTTCTTCGAATCAAATCAACCTTCTCTGAAGTCTCTCTAACCATATCGGGCCCTAGCAAGATCTTATCCGTAGATTCCCACCAACATGTAGGTGATCGACAAGGCCTTCCATAAAGAGCTTCAAAAGGTGCCATGCCAATACTAGACTGGAAGCTGTTGTTATATGCAAACTCCACCAAAGGAAGATGCTCTTCCCATGTACCTCCAAAATCCAAGATACAAAGCCTCAAAAGATCTTCCAAAACACGGTTCACTCTCTCGGTCTGGCCGTCTGTCTGAGGATGATATGCGGTGCTCAAACACAACTGAGTCCCCACCGCCTCCTGTAAACTCTTCCAAAACTCACTAGTGAAGATAGGATCTCGATCACTCACTATGCTGGAAGGTACCCCATGCAATCGAACTATCTCTCGAACATAGACTGAAGCAAGCCATGGAGCAGTCCTCTTACTCTTTACGGGTATGAAATGGGCGCTCTTAGTAAGTCTATCAACCACGACCCAAATTCCTGTATTGCCCTTCCTCGATCTCGGTAAACCATCAACGAAGTCCATCGAGACACTATCCCACTTCCATATCGGAACTTCCAAAGGATGAAGCAACCCACCTGGCTTCTTTTGCTCTCCTTTTACTTGTTGGCACACCAAGCATCTAGCAACATACTCGGCCACATCTTTCTTCATACCGGCCCAGAAGAAAGTCCTTTTCATGTCTTGGTACATCTCGTCCCCACCGGGATGAATGGTCATCCTAAAACGGTGTGCATTATCAGGAATAACCTTCCTCAAACCCTCATCTTGCGGTACACAAAGTCTACCGTCTCTACACAAGCACCCCCTATCATTTAGGGTGTACCTACTCAAATGGCTGGACGACTCCCCCCCTTATGAGCTTTTCTACTAACTCAACCAACTATGGGTCGTCCCTCTGTGCTTCTACAATTTGCCCCAAAAGAGTAGGTCTAACTTCCAAGGAAGCTAGCAAACCGGGTACACAATTAACGGAAGGTCTGAAATCCATCATAGAAATAAACTCTAGTCTCCTTCGTTCAACGAACCACAAACTCGAGGACAATCCCTTTTTCTACTTAAGGTGTCCGCTACCATGTTACCCTTGCCAGGGGTATACGCTATCTCAAACCCATAGGATGCTAAAAATCCCATCCACTTTTACTGTCCTAAGATTATGCGCTTGAAGAGCCTCCAGCACTTCCCTAAGATGTAGGGCATGCTCTTCTCCACCAGGATATCATCCAAAATCATCACAGCTATCCATCCCTCACGCAGACCACCCTAATCGAACTCGGCATTCCCCCAAATGCAAGCCCCAAAGGCCTAAACCAATATCAGACAAACACCCAAGGGATACCTCCTTCGAATTCAGACGACCTTCGTGAGATGATACTAGTAAAAACGGCTAAATAATTAAGCCCCTTGTCCAACCCTGGATGTCCCCGCCAGTCTTACTCCAAAACCACCGTTTTTCCCTAACTGGCTTTGCTCCTAGAAAAGACCAAGATGTCATCCACAAAGACCATCACAACTTATTTAGGTACTCCTTGAACACCCTTCTTATCAAATCATCAAAGTATACGGGGGCGTTCGTCAGACCCAATGGCATCACCAGCCACTCATAAAAAAATCATCCGGAGTCCTAAAGGCAGTCTTCTCTGTACTATCCTCAGCCACTCTCAACTGATGAAATCCCGTGGCTAAGTCCAACTGCGAAAATACTGAGGTGCCCACTAACTGATCAAAGAGATCATCAATCCTCGACAATGGGTGTCTATTCTTCTTTGTGAGTTTATTTAGCTCTCTATAGTCAACACAAAGTCTGAGGGACCCATCTGCCTTTGTAGCAAAAACCACCAGAGCACCCCACTCCGATATACTTCGTCTTATGAACCCCTTCTCAAGCAAATCGCCTACTTACTTATGGAGTTCCCTCCTCTCACGAGGAGCCACGTGGCACACTGGCCAAGACACTAGTTTAGCCTTACCCACCAGATATATTTGGGAGTCAATTTCCAGCTCCGGAGGTAAGCCCTTCACCTCCTTATACACATCCGGGTATTCCCGGACCGCTCTAACAGATCACAAATTCTAGACCAACATGTCAAGCGATTCTAGATAACTTAGCATAACAGATTCTATGGGATTACAAGAGATCTCGAGAGTGTTACCCAAGCGGCCCATAAGCCTAACAACTCTCCCTCCAAAATCAAAAACGGCACCCCTACTGGATAACCAGTCCATGCCCAGAACTAACCCATAGCCCGTGAAGCCCAACAAGCATCACATCTAAACTCAATGCTAAGTATAAAAACTTTCAAACCCAACCACACCATGGAGCCCAATTGGGTTTGAAACAACTAAGGGATCATCAACCAAACTGGTGTCTAAGTGCAGTGACTCAACTATCAATGGTGAGATAAACGAACTCGATATATCAGGATCAAATAAAGTTTGAATCGGATAATAAAGAAATCCAAATTCCAACCTAGACGGTCTTATCCTCATCTGGTACCTTAGTCGTGAGGGAATACAATTACCCCCCAGAAGATTCCATACCTTGCCCTTGCTTCTTTGGACAATCCTAATAACGTGTCCTATTCCTCTCAAAAGGATAACTACTAGCCTTCCTCTTCCCTATTCTCCACTCACAACCTCCCACCAATGAGGTTTCACCCTTCATTAACCAAACAACTATTTGAGCCTTCCTCTCTTCTTGAACCAACTTCTAACCAGATTTACGTCTGAGTCCCTTGAAGTGGTTTTCCATCCTTATCCATCTTAGAAAGATCATCTATACGCGGAGGGGAAACTCAAAATGAGAGAGAGGAAGAGATTCAAAATGGAGAATTCGAAAGATATAGATATGGCTATTGGGGATTATGCTTTTCTTTCAAAAACTTTTCTCTTAAAAGACATGTTTTCGAAAATACTCCTTTCAAAAAAATATTCTTAGAAAATAGTTTTTCTTAAAGATTTTATCTGTTCTGGTAACCTTAAGTTCTGATACCACGTGTAACACCCCACACCCGCTATAGTCACTCACTAAGGGAATGCCATAGCATCGGTGGAGTATTTTTAGTGAGTATAGAACAGTAAAATTACAACAAGACAGATATAATGTAATACTTGAAAATTTAAAACATCATCTCATAGCAGCGGAAAGTAAAACATGTTTGGTTACATCATAAAACCATAACAAGAGTCAAGTACAAAATATCCATCCTGAATAAAATAAGTACATAATCCCACTACTCATAACAAATAGCCATAACAGAAAAGATAAGATAAGCTGAGCTCTACATCTACGGTCCAAGCTCCAAGAGATAGATAAAGCAAACTGATCAAAGCCCACTAGCACTAGGCCCAACCTGAGGACCTGAAGGAAAAAGATAAAAACAACGGAGGTCAGACATAAGCCTGAGTGAACCCTATCTCCTTAATAATACAATTATTAAAGTAATTAGGGTATGATATGAACTCGGTATGGTATCTTTGGGGATAATGACTACACTAAGTTGCCCACGAACACAGGACGAACTAAGATAACCGTAAAGACACATCTACCCACCCAAGGATAATTACTAACTGCACCACACCAGTCACTCCTACTCAAAGGTTGATCCCACCCAAGGATATCAAAGATAGATATAACCAGTAGTTTTCTGTACCCTAGTTGACTACATATGTGCCGTCTGCCCCTATCTCTACTAGGTGTACCCCACTACCCCAAGCGATCGGCTCCCTAACGTAGATACCCGTGCTGGTCCCACAGTGGGGTGTATCACTCCCCTAAAGTGGCTACCAAATACTATCAACGGTGCACGGCTTTATATCTACACGATGCAACAACGGCTTATCTACCAGCCCAGGCCCACACACACATATGAAACCCGTTGGACTTGCGTTGCCACCGCTACCCCGTTTTGGCCTCTTATAATCAAGCCCAATATGCGTGTCCCGTCACTCGACATGGGTCGAGCCCACAAAGATACGTTTGGGATATTGGTTGAAATGGGCCCCCCACAAGCTACTACTTAAGCTTGTCATTTTATCTAGTGCATCCCACTTAACCCCTTTTTATAATCATGCCCCCTTACATGTTAAGGTTTGGTTAAGTCATCCAATTATATTACAATTGCCCCTTAAGGCACCCACTAGATTTTCGCATGCCACCCAAGGCACTTACTTGATTTCCCCATGCCACCCAAGGCACTTACTTAACCCTTTAATCATGTTTAGTTACGTGTTCCACTTTGGTTAAGTATTCTTATCGTATTTTCTATTGCCACCCAAGGCAACCCACTAGTTTCCTCATGCCACCCAAGGCACCCCCACTAGTTACTATATGCCACCCAAGGCACCCACTTAACCCCTCATGTCCCACTACATGCTAATATGGTTAAGTGTTTCTTAATTAATTAAGACCGTGATCTCCCATAAAGACCTTCCACATTAGACTGGCTGTTATGACCGCCTGGTTAAGCCGGTAGAGTCCGGGCAGTCTTACGTCATAACAGAGTCTAACCTCGTGTCTTTACCTTAATCACGTATTTAATTTATGGCTAAGACCTCTCACATTGGGCTGACATTTGTAGCAACTGGTTAAGCCGGTCGGGTCCGGGCAGTTTTACACTACAAATGAGTCCAACCTCGTGTCTTAGTCGATTAATTACACCTAATTAATCACCCCCATATTAATTATTCCTAATTAATATCAAGTTTTCCATAACATGGGTAGACCTAACTCAATAGGTAAATTCCCATTGGGTAGACCTAACTCAATAGGTAAATTCCCACTTATGGTAATTTATTTTTATGGTATGCTTAATCATACCCAACCATGCTTTAATTAACATATTTACCAACCCCATCGTTTCCCCACGTAAATCGTTCTCATTTCATGATATAATAAAGGGGAAGATCCATCACAACTATCATGGGTTTAGCATACAACTTTGTCATGGGTTAAGAGGATGTCAACTTGCATATATGAGCATATATTAACCCAACTATATTCAACCCAAACTTGCATATTATCAAACATGTGTCTTACATAACATGTTGCATATGAACTTACATATCATCAAACATGTGATTTGCATAACATGTTGCATATGAACTTACATATCATCATACATGTGATTTGCATAACATGTAGAACTTGCATTTTAGCATATACTTAACTTGCATAAGCACTCACATACTTGCATAAGCATTCATATACTTGCATAAGCTTGCATATCATGTTAAACTTGCATTTCAACATATACATAACTTGCGTAAACATTCACATACTTGCATAGGCTTGCATATGATGTTAAACTTGCATTTCAACATATACATAACTTGCATAAACATTCACATACTTGCATAGGCTTGCATATTATGTTAAACTTGCATTTCAACATATACATAACTTGCATAAACATTCACATACTTGCATAGGCTTGCATATTATGTTAAACTTGCATTTCAACATATACATAACTTGCATAAACATTCACATACTTGCATAGGCTTGCATATTATGTTAAACTTGCATTTCAACATATACATAACTTGCATAAACATTCACATACTTGCATAGGCTTGCATATTATGTTAAACTTGCATTTCAACATATACATAACTTGCATAAACATTCACATACTTGCATAGGCTTTCATATTATGTTAAACTTGCATTTCAACATATACATAACTTGCATAAACATTCACATACTTGCATAGGCTTGCATATTATGTTAAACTTGCATTTCAACATATACATATCTTGCATAAACATTCATATACTTGCATAAGATGTTAAACATGCATATAAGCATATACATGACTTGCATAAGTACTCACATACTTGCATAACATGTTTGCATAATGGATCCATATTCACTTAGTGTTTTGCATCATAAACATCATGAAACAACTTGCATAAAAATATCATGATTACATATTATGAAACTTGCATGACATAAGGCATATAACTTGCAAAACACATAATATTCATTACATCAAGCTTGCATAAATATATGGATCCACAAACATAGCCATACTTTATCACATCTTATCATAATCAATTCAATAATTGATTATTAAGGGGATAGAAGCTCACCAAAACAAGATTAGCAAGTTAAATGAAGCAAATCCCAATGATTAAGTAGAAGAAGATGTAGATTAGCTTGCAAACCCTCTTAGGATTTTTAGTGGAGGCTCTCCAATTTTCTAAGTGGTGGCATAATGGCCTTAGATCTATTTTTGGTAAGGATAAGGGGGGTATTAGGGTGTATATATAGATTAGTTAGATGTTTTAGGACCATAGGATATACCCTAGAACCAATCCTAGCCTTTAAAGCATGTCTTGCGGAAGAAGTCAAGTGTAGGAACCATTTAGGGCCCAAAAAAAACAGCCCAAAACTCATCCCGGGCCTCAAAACATGAGCAGTTTTCGTTTTTGATTTTTCGTGAAACTTTGACGGGCCATAACTTGGTCATACGGACTCCGATTTACGAAAACTCGGACTCTATTTCGCGTATTTTTCCGAGACGAACGCAATGGCACAGCCCGTTTCAGAATATTAAATTTAATTCTGCTCTAATTTATGTTATAACAAGTTATTTAACATACGGGGTGTTACATGGATGGAGGAGGTGGCGCCCGAAATTGATGGACGGACGGACGAGAAGTGGTGGTCAATGTTGGGGTCAACGTCTGATTTGGAGGATTGGGTTACAGGAGCTAATTTGGGGAAGGAAGTAAAGGGAGAAGCGGGTTTTTAGAAGGAGGACGTGGGCTTTAAGGGGTATTGGGCCGGAGTAAAAGTAAGGTGAAGGCCCGTTGGAATTTTAAATCCGAGTTTTTATTTAATTAAAAAGTGTATTAGCTTGTAATTGTGATATCTCATCCATACGAAGTTAGAATCGAGAACCGTAAGTTGCATTGGGATCGCGGGGACGAGCACTCCACACTGGAACAGACCGCGAGTCGATTGGAGTCCGTCACAATTTATAGCAAAATAAATTGTCTGAATCAAGCGATGGTTATCGTCATTGACGATGATCGTCCAAATGTGAGTAAATCTCACAAACTCTAAACAGTTTTATTTTCACGTTGTATTCTTAGAACTGTTAAAATATTGTCTGTTTGACTGTGTGTTGATTGTTTGCTTGAACTGCTAGTCAGTTAGTAGAGATTATATATATATATTTACGTATGTGTGTATATATATATATATATATATATATATATATATATATATAAACCGTCAAATAGTTATATGTTGATTCTGTTTATCAGAATATTATACTGGTGTTGTTTAACATCTGTGGATGCAGGGAAACAGGTTGGAGGAATCCAACTGGATTCCTCAATAGTTATTTTTACTGTGATTTATGTATTGTGATATATAAATGTGATGTATATAATCTGTTGTGATTACGTATGGTTGGACGATATTCATCGTTGTTAGGTGATGTGTTAAAAACCATAAGAAATACCAGAGTGTGATAAAAGGATTAAACAAAGTAATTGGTTAGGTTAACCAAAGCAAAGTTAGTCGAGTTAAACAAAGTAATTGGTTAGGTTAACCAAAGCAAGTTAGTCGAGTTAAACAAAGTAATTTGTTAGGTTAACCAAAGCAAGTTAGTCGAGTTAATCAAAGTAATTGGTTAAGTTAACCAAAGCGAGTTAGTCGAGTTAATCAAAGTAATTGGTTAAGTTAACCAAAGTAAATTAGTTAAGATAAACTAAGCGGTTAATCGAAGTGAATTAGTTAAGTTAAACTTATTGGTTAATCAAAGTGAATTTGTTGCGTCAAACTAAGTGACTTAGTTAAGTTAAACTAATTAAATCAAAGTGAATTTGTTGCGTCAAACTAAGTGACTTAGTTAAGTTAAACTAATTTGTAAATCAAAGTGAATTTGTTGCGTCAAACTAAGTGACTTAGTTAAGTTAAACTAATTTGTAAATCAAAGTGAATTAGTTGCGTCAAACTAAGTGAATTAGTCAAGTTAAACTAATTGGTTAATCGAAGTAAATTAGTTGGGTTAATCAAAGTGAATTAGCTAAGTTAAACTAAGTAAATCGGTTAGAGTTAATCAAAGTGAATTAACTAAGTTAAACTAAGTGGATTAGTTCAGTTAATCGAGACAAGTAAATCAAGTTAGGTTAAACCATTTGAGTTAACCAGTTAGGTTAAACCATTTGAGTTAACTAGTTAAAGTTTACCAGTTAAAGATAAACAGTTAGAGTTACTCAATTAGAGTTGAATAGTTAGAGTTGATCAGTTAGAGTTGATCAGTTAGAGTTACTCAATTAGAGTTGACCAGTTAGAGTGACCAGTTAAAGTTGACCAGTTAAAGTTGACCAGTTAGAGTTGATCAGTTAGAGTTACTCAGTTAGAGTTGACCAGTTAGAGTTGACCAGTTAGAGTTATCCAAGTGGAGTTAATCAATTTGAGTTAAGTTAATCGATTTGAATTAAGTTGAATCGAAATGGAGTAAATCGATTAGAATTAAGTTAATCGAGTTAGAGTAAATCGAATATTAGTTATTCGAAGGTAAGTTATTCGAATTAGTTATTCGAAGGAGTTAATCAATTAAGTTATTCGAATGATTTATTCGAAGGAGTAAATCAAATTAAGTTAATCGATTAGAGTTGAGTTAATCGATTTGGGTTAAGTTAAGTTATCAAGTTAAGTAATCGAGTTAAGATTTATCGAGTTAAGTAATCGAGTTAAGTAATCGAGTTGAGATAATCGAGTTAAGAAAATCAAGTTAAGTTAATCGAATAAGTTATTCGATAAGAGTAAATCCATATAAGTTAATCGGATGTTAGTTATTCGATAAGAACAGACACATTTAAGAAAATCGAATATTTGTTATTCGATAAGAGTTAATGAAATAGAGCCAACCAAGAAGAGTTATTCGAATATTTGTTATTCGATAGGAGTTAATCGAAATAGAGTTTATCGAATATAAGTTATTAACAAGGGAGTTAATCGAATAGAGATTACTCGCAAGAGAGTAATACGTCGAATTCAATTATATCGAATTCGGGAAAGTACTATTTACTTTCCGGGTTTTAAATCAAGATTTAGTTATTGATTTAGAAATTAGGTGTCTGTTAAATTATTCGAGTTAGGAGATAAAGTTATAATTTAGGTTAGATATTGCAGAAGTAGGAATTATAACGTTATAGTTATAATCAAACGTTTTCATATAAGAAGTAGATTCGTAACCTGAATCCGAGAATTTGCGTAAACAGATGATTGGAAAAAGTGAGTGACGAGCTTCATCTATTTCACAGTAAAGGACGTTGTTCAATTAAGGTCTGAGAGGTAATTATACCCCAACTTGATTGACTTCAGAATTGACAAAGGAATAGTTGTGGTTCGATCTAAAAGGTTGATTAGGAATAAAGTTAAGGAATAAGCGATAAATGGATTAAGCGAAACGATGTTTTATACAACGTTCATTGGAAATCCGTAAATGAGTTTTTTGGAAACGTTTTCCAAATATAGTCAGATATGTTTTCTAAACATAGAAAATGGAATGTTTTCATGATAAGAATTTAAGAAATAGAGTTAAGAAAATTCAGAAACTGACTGGAGAGGGTAAGTTGAACGGTTTTCTAAGTGACGATCTGATGTTGGTTTCGACCTTCCGAATTGATACTTAGAGAATTATTCTCATACTAGTTACAGTTAGGGACTGATAGTTGCGAAATTATAGTGATGTGAAAATAAGCTATGGAAATGTTTTCCAATGATTAATAACATATATTTTCTAAATATATGAAATAAGGAAATATGAACATATATATGTATATGATGATTGATCGATCGAATTTCCATTTGGAAATAAGATCGTTGTTTGTACACCGACATGTTTTCATTTGATAGTTGAATCACAGACTATCAAAGTTTTGACCCTATTTACGTTGTAAATATGGAGAGACCGGTTGGATTATTATCCGAAGAACCACTCCGTATTAGCATAAGCGTTGCGAATCAAGTACGCTGAAGATAATTGAAGACGAAGTGAAGTGCAAGGGCTATTGTGAAAAGCCTAGGTAGGATGGATTCACTGAATAGTGCCTTCGGTTTATTCAGTCCCAGAACAACGTATATGGACGAGTGTCTGACAAAGTATTCTTAACGAATCATATATGTTGATCTCTTTAAACGTATTACGTTGGTGGCGGAGAAATTCGTTTCTCTTAGCTTTTATACCCGTGATGCCTTGAGAAATCGATAATGATTTGGCTGGTATGACGATGTGGCATTCAAAGTAATTGAAGAAATAATCTGTCAAAGTGATAAACGTGACCTCAAACCTCACAACCGGGAAATAACAGAAGTTGGGCTAGGCAGCATGGCTAGTTGGGCCATACTCAAGCAGGGTGTATTATCACCATCTAGAGAATATTCAATTGTACTTCTTTATAATCTATTTCAATGCTGTCCCTTATCGGGAAGGTTGGTTGCTGATCCCAACCATCGGTGATAATATATTCGTTACACTCAAGCTAAATGAGTGGACGGTCATGTGTGGCCGGGTTGCAAGACGTTCTTGTTGAACCCTAGTGTATCTCCTCTAGAGTACACTGATCGGAAGGTGCTCCCACACCTTGTCTGTTGGAATCCAATCTCCAATAAGCGCTCACGGTTTTATTTGTATACTATGAAATGTGGAACGTGAGATGCAAGCGTTCTGCTAGATTGATATCTATTTGTATTTAGACATTATTATAATATCAGAAAGATATCCTTTATCTAACCAAGTGTTGGAGTTTTATTCACACCAGTCCCATGACTGACCCGGAGTTTATTTTGTTTTGTTTCCCCTAAACTCTTGGGTGCCTAAATTTGTACGGGCAGTCAAGTAGTCGGGATTTTACAGATACACTTGGAGAGCTTGGAGCAGGAGACTTCAGGATTATAGCTATTATTATTCCGCTGTGTTGTTAAGTGTTGTACTTTGAAATGGTATGTATATACTAGCACTGATTTGTATTTCAAAGTTATGTTATATTTTATTCGTTCCGCTGTGAGATTCGTGTTTACTCTGATGATGTAAGTTCTTCTTCTTCTTCTTCTATTCTATTAGTTCTATCTTTTCTTCCTCACCCTCTACTTTCTTTCACTAACGTCTCGGGATTTTCAGCTCTCGAGGAGTCGAAAATTTCCAGCCGTTACAGTTGGTATCAGAGCTTAGGTTAAGTGATTACCTTGGCTCTCTGGCATAACTCGATAGAGATGGGACTAGTAATATCCTAGATTGAGTTTGAGTGTATATATATGAGCGCGTAATTGTTACTCAATATAAAATGGTTTTATATTGTGGAGACTCATTGGTTGAGTGGCTTATGAATTCTGGTCGATCAGTTGATCCACTGTATCGATAAGGGTTACTAAACACTCGAATACGATGAACCGTCATGGTATGTTTTGAAAGAGGGTAAATGAAATAATTTTTCCCAAAATATATTTGTTTATAGAAGAAATATATATCTTGAAATTATTATAGTATATTGATTGTGTTGGTTGTTATTATAATCAAATAAGATTATAAAAGGGTGAAATGGTTATAAATGACCAATCAGAACTCATATGAATGTTATATATGAAATAGTTTGAATTAAATATGAATTTAAATCAGAATTTGGAATTTAAAATAAGGAAATTTTAAGTTCCTGGGAGATTTTGAAAATGTTTTTCAAATTGAAAATGATATAGTATTGAACTCACTTCAATAGCTGGTAAATAGATTTTGATGATGAATCTAGATATCATCAATGTTCATTTTTGAGTTCTAAGTGACGGATTACTACCAAAGGTTTTGTTTTTGAATTGTTTTGAGAAAACAAGTTGTTTAGAAATTCAAAGGTTTTTGAATTGGCATTATGATTTTAAATTGATTTGAAAGAAACCCAGGAACTTAAGTTCTGGAATTAAAATTTAACTAATGAAGTAAATAAAATGAGATGGTAAAAATAAATTGAAATTTAACTTGAACCGAGTTAAATAAAATTGAATTGAGATTAGAGATAATCTAGAATGGAACCAAATTGATAAGTCAATAATTTGGAATTTGATATTAGAGTTCGAATGAAATTCGATTTGGATTTGAGGATATAAACTGATTGGAGATCAATTGGAATGGATAACATTGGTATATGTTGAAGTGGTAGCAGATGCAAGGGATAGAGTTAAATGCCCGACAAAAAGGTACAAGTTTATATCATATATTAGTTTGGATTTTATGAGCCGAATTGGCAAGCCGCTTGGCTATTTTGATTTTCTTTTGGATTGGAGGAGGCCTAGAGAGGCGAGTTGTGGTTTGACGTATTGAGCCATACAAAGGAGGTTATGGCGAAATTTTTCGAAAATTTAATGTGTTAGAAAATTTTCAGAATTTCTGAAAATTTTAGTTGGTCGGAAATGAATTAATAAATTAATTAAAATTAAATGATTCCATTCGAAACTGAAATTTAGAGGTAAACAAAAAAGGATTTTTAAATCTAGTTAGTAGAGTTAGTAGCATTTTTCTAACTTAGCAATTTCGAGGACGAAATTATTTTAAGGGGGGAAGTCTGTAATGGCGCGTTTTGTTAGCTGTCGAATAATTGATTTATTTAATTATTTATATATCGATTTGGGGATATTGATAACTTAAAGTACAACGTTCAAACTTATAATTTATAATTATAATTAAAATGAACCTGAAACGTCGCGGCAGTTCGCAATTTGGCGATTTGAACTTCAACTGAATGTACATGATTCATTTTAAGCCGGATTTCTGTGAAACAAGAAACGTGTGGAGCTGGTGGAGTATATCTTTCTAGTGGAAGAGAGAGATCGGGATTTCGTCATGTGGATTTTGAGTTACGTCCAAATCAAATTTAACAGAAATGCAGCGCCCTGACTGTAACAACCCGAAAATCTAGGCCAGTTTAAAATTTTTATTTTAGCGATTTTAGCGAGATTTGAATATTTAAAATAGATTATTTTAAATAATATCGACGAGAAATTTATTTTTAATATAATTCGACGTATATATTATATACTTCGTCGTTAGAATATAAATATTTATATATAATTATAAATAGAATTGAAAATGGCGCGGTAGTTCGATAATTCGATTTCAAACTTCAATTGAATGTACCGGGTGCAAAACAATCCGGATTTTAGTGAAACCAAAAACATTAGGATCTAATTGATGATATCTTTCCAACGAATTCGAAAAATCGAGATTTCATAGCGGGAATCAAAAGATATGTCCAGTTGAAAATTCTGAATAGTCGCTATGAAATTCAGGCCCTTAAAAATGGACATTTTGCAAACGACCTCGGATTTCAACGAAACCAGTTTTGTTGGGTCCGGGATGTAAAGTTATTGCTGGATTCCAAATTTCATAATTTTTCGAATCAATATGTGAGCGTGGCAAAGGAAAACGCGTTTGACCAGTTTTAGTTGATTTATTCGACTGGAAAATGGCCATTTTTCCAACGGTCTCAGAATTCGACGAAACTAGTTTTGTTAGGACCGTATCGTCAATACGAAGCTAGAAAATATTTTTCGGGAATTTTTCGAGTTCGTATGTGACCCCGGTAATTTGAAATGTACGTTTAAAATTCAATATAATGATTTAAATGTAAATTCAATGGAAACTGATTGTAACTATCGAATCAGCTTGTGATACATATCCCATTGTGTTCGGAATGGGGGTAAAACGCTATAGGCGGCAGGCGGTGGGCCTCGTTTTGTGGTCGAAAATAAAAGTTGCTTTATGTGGAAAATAAAATAAAATAAAATAAAATAAAAAAAACCTTTCCCTTCCCCTTAACTAGCCCCCCCCCCCCCCCCCGATATTCTCAATTTAGTTTTAAATAAATAAAAAAAAGAAGCAGCGAATCGCAGAACCCCGTTCGCCATCGCCGATCGCGGCCCTCAACGGCGGCGCCACCACCTCCCCCTCCGCCCTCGTTGCTCCCTCCTCCTCCAATCGGTGCTCCAAGGAACCCTAGCCCCCTTAAAAACCCGCCGCACCCCCCTTTTTAGCCACTACAGGATCCAGCGACGAGACCCCACCACGCCGCCGACCTGAGAGGCACCCCCACGCCTCAGACCCCCTGCTGCCCCCCACTGACGCTCCAGCCGACGAACTCCGATAACCGCAGAAGAAAAAAACTGTAAGTTTTAAAAATTCTGAATTTATGTGTTATAAATTTGATTTTTATATGTGCTTTAGAACTGACCTTTTTTTATATATAGATAAAGGACTGATTTTTTATATATAAGAATATATATATTTTATATGAAAGAAAGAATATATATTTTTATATGAAAGAAAGAATATATATTTTTATATGAAAGAAAGAATATATTTTTATATGAAAGAAAGAATATATATTTTTATATGAAAGAAAGTATATTTTTATATGAAAGAAAGATATTATTTTTATAAGCAGAAAGATTTTTAACATGAAGTTAAAGTTATAAAGATACTATTTTTTTTATATATCATAGGAAAATTAAAGATACGATTTTTATATTTTTAAAGGATTAAAAATATGATTTTTATATTTTTAAAGTATTAAAAATATAATCTTTATAGGATAGAGAATATCAAAATATCATCTTT
Source organism: Allium sativum (assembly GCA_030737875.1). Classification (NCBI taxonomy): domain Eukaryota; kingdom Viridiplantae; phylum Streptophyta; class Magnoliopsida; order Asparagales; family Amaryllidaceae; genus Allium; species Allium sativum. The sequence continues at coordinate 849,242,577 of CM060918.1, forward strand.
GTATATGTAGCGAAATAAAAATCTGATTTTTATTTTATATACGTTGAGATAAAGTGGTAATTTTTATAATGATGAAAACTTTATTTTTGAAAGGATGAAGTCTTTATTTTTATAAAGGCGAAAACTTTATTTTTATAAAGGCGAAAACTTTATTTTTATAAAGGCGAAATCTATATTTTTATAAGGGAGAAATCTATATTTTTATAAGGGCGAAATCTATATTTTTGAAATGGAATTTTTATCTATATAGTAGCAATGTAGAAATAGAATTTTTATCCATAGAGCGCGATAGTAAAAATATGATTTTTATATATTGAATAGCATAGTAAAAATTCGATTTTTAAATATATGAAGTGATTATAAAAATATGATTTTTAAATTGAAAGTGAATAAATAAAAATGTGATTTTTATTTTAAAGACATCGAAATATAAAAATGTGTGATTTCTATATGTAGTGGCTAAGGGCAACAAAGGAGAAGAAAAGGCGAGAACGACGAAGATCTCTACAATAGGAGTGTCGTGGTATTGGATAGCTTTAGGTGAGAACTTCTCACTCTTCTATTTCTATTCTAGTTATATATATATATATATATATATATATATATATATATATATATATATATATATACTAGGATGCAGACGGTGCTTAGAAGCACCCGACACAATCGTCCACAGACCATGGACTTGTTTGTTTGGCTGTGTTGTTAGTTAGATTGTTTGGGTTGATTTGAATAGTTTGGTGAAATGAAATTGATATGATTGATGTGTGAATGACGTGGGCCTTCACTAGACCGGGGATAAGGCTAGGCCTCCTCCCGTTTCTAGTATCGTGTCGTTATGCCGCCGAAATTTTCTAAAATATGTTAGAAAAATAAAAATATCATTTTTATTGTGTAAATGAACTGAATAGAAATTCAAGTGTTGAAATAAATATTTTTGACGTTAAAAATATAATTTTTAACGTGAAAGTGAATAAATAAATATTTATAAACAAATCGGCCGATTTGTTTATTTACACTGATTTGACTGATATTGATTGGGTTGATAAATTTTACACATCGCCCAACTGCACAAACAAAAATGTGTGTTTGTTGATTTGAAACCCCACACGGGTGTTGGGATGATATTTGGCGTACACTAATCCCAATTATTTAATTATTGTCGATCGATAGGTCGACAGACTGTGTAAGCGTCGATTATTTATATTTGGTGCTTATGCAGTTGTGTGGTGCACTTTGGTTGATGGTTGATTATTTTTCAAAGCTATTATATACATATGTTGTATGGAATCCATATAATTAACATTATATGGTGATTGATTGGGCCTCATTCCAATCGGGAAAATAAGGAATATTATAAAAGAAAATTCATGTGTTGAATATAAAAATAGTCATGTGTTGACGATGTTCATGTGTTGAGTGAAATATTTTATACAATGAAATTTACATCTTTATCATATTTAAAATTAGAAATACTTCTCAGTAGAAGTCTAATTAAAAATCAAACGATAGATACCTTAGTTTTATAAAATATTTTACATAACAAAAATAGTGAGGTGTTGACAGTACTCATGTGTTGAGATTAGTCGTGTGTTGAAAGAAATATAGATTCATGTGTTGAATAGAACAAATATTCATTTGTTGAATAGAATAACGAATTATTGAAATATAAAGCCGTGTTGATTAGAGATGCGTTATTTTGAAGCGAACGAGGTTTATATCGATTTTATTCGTTTTATAATGAATATTGAAAAGTGATTTCAAAATTTAATATTTTGAAAGGAAATTCAAATTGAATTAGATTAAAATTCAAAATGGAAATTTTATTGAATCAATTTGAAATGAATTCGAATCGAATAGAAAACGAATTCGATTCGAATTGAATAGAAAGTGAATTTGAATTCGAATAAAATAGAAATGAATTCAAATTGAATTAAATTGAATTGAAATCAAGTTAAAACGAATTCGAATTGAATAGAAAGTGAATTTGAATTCGAATAAAATAGAAATGAATTCAAATTGAATTAAATTGAAATTGAAATTTAAAACGAACTGAAATTGAATTGAAATCAATTTAAAACGAATTCGAATTGAATCAAATGGAAGGTAAATTCAAATTGAATTGAATTGAAACGAATCAGAATTGGAATTGAATTGAAATGAATTCGAATTGAATTGAAATCAAATCGATTTGAAATTGAATATAGAAGTTGAATTGTTTTAGAAACGAATTTAAAACGATTTATAAAATTCGTTTTAAATAGAAATCGACGAAATATATATTATATATTATATATATATAATATAATGGCCTGAACAGAACGCGCCGCGCCGCGGCAGTTCGTGAATTTCGACCATTTATTTCAAACGGACGTTGCGGGAGATCCGACCGTCGGATTCTCCTAAAACCGGAACCGTTGGGTTCGTATCGAAAAGTGCTTTCCAATGAATATTAGAAATTTGAAATCTAACGGTTGGATTTGGAATTATGTCCAAATCAAATTCGAAAAAGGTCGCTGTAAGTGCAGTTCGATGGCCGTTGATGGAAATCGACTGTACGGGCCTTGATAAAATTATTAAAAATATCTATAATTTGTGTAAAATTATAATATGTGAATTGGAAAGAATTGGGCTGGAGAATTCCACATTTGAAAGGATAAAAATAGATTTTTATCGAAATGAACTAGTTTTGAGCTAGAATTAAAATCAATTTATTTTTGAAATAAATAAATTGAATTTGAAAGTGATTTTAAAAATAACCAATATTCCCAATATGTGAATTGGACTGGAGTTGAATCGAAATTATCTTCGGAATATTTCGATGTTGGATTTCGTGACTATACAGATATTGTTATGGGAATTTGAAAGATATATTTTATATCGTTATTTCCAATACGATATTTGTTGGTTTCAGAATTTGATATTGAATATAAGCCGATATATTTTCTATTCAGAGCCTTGTATTTAATATCAAATGTGATTTGGGTTTATCGTGAATCGTGTTTTAGATGACATTGGTTCTTTAACCCAGTTAAAGACAGGATATTGATTTTTGAAAAGGATTAAAGCTAAGTGGAGTTTTAATGAATCTTTAATTTAGATTGAAAAGTGAGTTGATAATTTAAATTATCAAATCTGAAAAGTGATCGAGAGTGGAGTATCACCAGTTTTGCTCCAAAGCGATAGTTAAATCTTTAATTAGATTTGAACGTGAAATGGTAATTAATTTTACCGATAACACCATGGTGTTAGATATGGAGTACCACCAGTTTTGCTCCATGGGATATATAGGTTGGGATTGGGAAATAAAACAAATAATTACTTCGGTGTGGTTCGCTAATCCCGACTAGTTTGAAATTATATCCAAAGGAAGATTATAGGATAAATTTAGAAGAATTTATCTTTGATAAAATTAATGGGAACATTTCCCTAAGAATGTGATTTTGTGAATAAAAGAATATTCTGAATTGGAATGAGGCGTTCGTTGTGTTTGTGTAACATTTGTTTATCATATACGTGGGTTATTCAGAAAGGCCGGGTTTATACCCATTCTGAATAATCGATTCGACGAGATGTCGAAGATGAAGACGGTGGTCGAAGACCGGAAGTCTTCACATCGTTTGGGTGATTACTGATGATCTTGATTGGGCTGTACACCCAGGATGAGGGAAACAGTTGGTGATCGTCCAGACGTACTTGGAGATGGATGGATATGCGAGGAAAGTGCCTCCGGTTTCGTTCAGACCCAGAACGAACTTGTAAATGGATTGTGTGTCTGACATTGGATTTTATTCTGTGTTGATTGATCTCTATTAAATATACATCTGTTTGGCGGCGGAGAATTTATTCTCTTGCTTAACGCCCTTCTCTGAGACATACGAGCTCAGAGGTTGTATATCGATGGACATCAGTCGCATGGAATGAATTGCCTGTGTGGCACGCGTAAGTGGCAATTGATCAGGGCTTCTGTTGAAAAGCAAAGTCTTGTGGTTGATGATCAAAGCACGGCCCGTGTGGCATAGCTTTGTGTATAACGTGAATTCGCGAGCCTCACACCTCGGTATGAGTCAAAAACGGGATACGGACCCAAGGAGTGCACGACGTTTCTTTCTAGCTAGGGTGGTGTCAGTGACCTACCAGCCCTGACATTTATATACTTTTCACCTGTGTGGTTGTTGGATGCGCGGCGCCTCGGATATATGTCTGTAAGGACCGGGAAACGTGTGTTCAGGAATAATTAATCCTCAAAAGTAAGAGAGGACCGGCCTTGGAGGTTCCAAAGGATCAGAGCGGGGTCCTGAGGCATTGCTAGAGTGTCTCGAACGCGGAGAGGAGCTTGCCCCTTGCCTCGGCTCATGATGGAATCCAATTTCCAATACGTGTATTGCGGTTTTAATTGAAGAACTAGTATGGCGACATGATAGATGGTACCCATGCCGCCTATGATTGATATTTATGATTTGAAATTGTTTTGACACTATACACTTATTGTAGTATCAAATAATGTGTTTTAAACGTATCAAGCATGCTTTGGCTGTTATAAGGGAAAACCCTATCCTCCGGCTTGCGTTTCATTGTGTGATGGGACCTGGGTCTTATAACAGCTTCATTTTTCTTTATTTAGCATTGCGCTGTTTGTTTTATGCGCTGGTATTCTTGGGAGGAAACCCGTTCCGTGTTATACGGCGTGGTCCCTTGATTTACCGAACTTTAAAATAAAGAATTATAACTGTTTTAGTTCTCACACCAGTCACATGACTGACCTGGAGTTTATTGTTTTAACCTAAACTCTGGGTGCCCCTATTTTCCGCACGGGCAGCTAGTAGTTTTGGTTTTGCAGATTTATATTCACAGGGTCCTGAGTTACAGCTGGAACGATGCTCGAAAAGCTCTGTATCCGTGCATTACTTTCAGTTGTGCTTTTGTATTATTTTCCGCTGCTATGTAATTTATTGTAATCTCTGATATTTATCGAATATAATTTATTCATTTATACTCTGTATATTCTTGTATCTGATGGAATTGTTGTAATAACAATGAAATGTTCTTCTGTATGCGTTCTATTTTGTCCTGTTCTCAACGCTATCCGCGCTTTCCTTCACGGGGAAGTTCGGGTCGTGTCAGTTTGGTATCAGAGCTTGGGTTTACAGAGCTCGAGAACAAGACACATTAGAACCATACGAAAGAATTCATCAGATATTGGATTAGTAATATCCAATTAGAATGACTCGTTAGAGATAGGATCAGTAGTATCCTAGAACGAGTGTGAAGAGTATATTTTTCAAATGAAAACAATTTTGTTTGGAAAATTTAAACCATTTTATACGTATTTGATTATTAATTTATTTTGAATATGGACAATCGAGTATATATAGATTTCGCGTATACGCGTCATGAACGTATATTCGAAGATTTAATATACTGGATAGATATAGAATCACATTCTGGACACCCGGGGATAATTCTGGTGATGTGGCCACATCATCAGTATTTATGTTCGTGTTTCGAAGGTGTGATATCTATATATTTCCATTAGACTGGTGTAAGAACCAAAACTAATATAGTTAGAGCACATTGTTGTGAATTGGCATCAAAAACATGATTTTCTGTATATGTATCAAAATTATGAATTTGAAACTCTAATTCACTAATTAATTGATGTTTGTGTTGTTTGTTTAATTGTTTGCTAATTTTAACCATTTATGCCTAATTGAACTAATAATTGAATTGTATTGAAAATTGGTAGCATATGCATGCATACATATACTTACATTGAACAGGTCATAACAAGGAGGCTAGAGCCAGAGAATAAAATTTGTTTGCCCGACAAATAGGTACATGTTTACTACATAATTTCCTGTTTTGTTTGGGTGATGATGATTTTGTGAGCCTATTGGCTTTTTCTTTTTTTTTTTGAGATCTGAAGGACCGGGGAAGCTATTTGAAATTCCCCGATGCTCCCGGTGCAGGGGAGGTTATGGCGAAATTTTTCGAAAATTTAGGGTGTTAGCCAAATTTTTGAAATTTTGAAAATTCTCAGAAACTGAAAAGTTGGAGAATGGAAGCCAGATCGAATGTAGAATTGATTTATCAAACCACTCTTGACTTTGTTCCTTTTCGGGGACGAAAAGTTTTAAGTGGGGGAGATTGTAACAACCCGAAAATCTGGGCCACTTTAAAAATTTTATTTTAGCGATTTTAGCGAGATTTGAATATTTAAAATAGATTATTTTAAATAATATCGATGAGAAATTTATTTTTAATATAATTCGACGTATATATTATATACGTCGTCGTTAGAATATAAATATTTATATATAATTATAAATAGAATTGAAAATGGCGCGGTAGTTCGATAATTCGATTTCAAACTTCAACTGAATGTACCGGGTGCAAAACAATCCGGATTTTAGTGAAACCAAAAACATTAGGATCTAATTGATGATATCTTTCCAACGAATCCGAAAAATCGAGATTTCATAGCGGGAATCAAAAGATATGTCCAGTTGAAAATTCTGAATAGTCGCTATGGAATTCAGGCCCTTAAAAATGGACATTTTGCAAACGACCTCGGATTTCGACGAAACCTGTTTTGTTGGGTCCGAGATGTAAAGTTATTGCTGGATTCCAAATTTCATAATTTTTCGAATCAATATGTGAGCGTGGCAAAGGAAAACGCGTTTGACCAGTTTCAGTTGATTTTAATCGACTGGAAAATGGCCATTTTTCCAACGGTCTCAGAATTCGATGAAACTAGTTTTGTTAGGACCGTATCGTCAATACGAAGCTAGAAAATATTATTCGGGAATTTTTCGAGTTCGTATGTGACCCCGGTAATTTGAAATGTACGTTTAAAATTCAATATAATGATTTAAATGTAAATTCAACGGAAACTGATTGTAACTATCGAATCAGCTTGCGATACATATCCCATTGTGTTCTGAATGGGGGTAAAACGCTATAGGCGGCAGGCGGTGGGCCTCGTTTTGTGGTCGAAAATAAAAGTTGCTTTATGTGGAAAATTAAATAAAATAAAATAAAAAAAATAAAAAAAACCTTTCCCTTCCCCTTAACCAGCCCCCCCCCCCCCCCCGATATTCTCAATTTAGTTTTAAATAAAAAAAAAAGAGGCAGCGAATCGCAGAGCCCCGTTCGCCATCGCCGATCGCGGCCCTCAACGGCGGCGCCACCACCTCCCCCTCCGCCCTCGTTGCTCCCTCCTCCTCCAATCGGTGCTCCTAGGAACCCTAGCCCCCTTAAAAACCCGCCGCACCCCCCTTTTTAGCCACTGCAGGATCCAGCGACGAGACCCCACCACGCCGCCGACCTGAGAGGCACCCCCACGCCTCAGACCCCCTGCTGCCCCCCACTGACGCTTCAGCCGACGAACTCCGATAACCGCAGAAGAAAAAAACTGTAAGTTTTAAAAATTCTGAATTTATGTGTTATAAATTTGATTTTTATATGTGCTTTAGAACTGACCTTTTTTTATATATAGATAAAGGACTGATTTTTTTTATATAAGAATATATATTTTATATGAAAGAAAGAATATATATTTTTATATGAAAGAAAGAATATATATTTTTATATGAAAGAAAGAATATATTTTTATATGAAAGAAAGAATATATATTTTTATATGAAAGAAAGAATAAATTTTTATATGAAAGAAAGATATTATTTTTATAAGCAGAAAGATTTTTAACATGAAGTTAAAGTTATAAAGATACTATTTTTTTTATATATCATAGGAAAATTAAAGATACGATTTTTATATTTTAAAAGGATTAAAAATATGATTTTTATATTTTTAAAGTATTAAAAATATAATCTTTATAGGATAGAGAATATCAAAATATCATCTTTGTATATGTAGCGAAATAAAAATCTGATTTTTATTTTATATACGTTGAGATAAAGTGGTAATTTTTATAATGATGAAAACTTTATTTTTGAAAGGATGAAGTATTTATTTTTATAAAGGCGAAAACTTTATTTTTATAAAGGCGAAAACTTAATTTTTATAAACGCTAAATCTATATTTTTATAAGGGCGAAATCTATATTTTTATAAGGGCGAAATCTATATTTTTGAAATGGAATTTTTATCTATATAGTAGCAATGTAGAAATAGAATTTTTATCCATAGAGCGTGATAGTAAAAATATGATTTTTATATATTGAATAGCATAGTAAAAATTCGATTTTTAAATATATGAAGTGATTATAAAAATATGATTTTTAAATTGAAAGTGAATAAATAAAAATGTGATTTTTATTTTAAAGACATCGAAATATAAAAATGTGTGATTTCTATATGTAGTGGCTACGGGCAACAAAGGACAAGAAAAGGCGAGAACGACGAAGATCTCTACAATAGGAGTGTCGTGGTATTGGATAGCTTTAGGTGAGAACTTCTCACTCTTCTATTTCTTTTCTAGTTATATATATATATACTAGGATGCAGACGGTGCTTAGTAGCACCCGACACAATCGTCCACAGACCATGGACTTCTTTGTTTGGCTGTGTTGTTAGTTAGATTGTTTGGGTTGATTTGAATAGTTTGGTGAAATGAAATTGATATGATTGATGTGTGAATGGCGTGGGCCTTCACTAGACCGGGGATAAGGCTAGGCCTCGTCCCGTTTCTAGTATCGTGCCGTTATGCCACCGAAATTTTCTAAAATATGTTAGAAAAATAAAAATATCATTTTTATTGTGTAAATGAACTGATTAGAAATTCAAGTGTTGAAATAAATATTTTTGACGTTAAAAATATAATTTTTAACGTGAAAGTGAATAAATAAATATTTATAAACAAATCGGCCGATTTGTTTATTTACACTGATTTGACTGATATTGATTGGGTTGATAAATTTTACACATCGCCCAACTGCACAAACAAAAATGTGTGTTTGTTGATTTGAAACCCCACACGGGTGTTGGGATGATATTTGGCGTACACTAATCCCAATTATTTAATTATTGTCGATCGATAGGTCGACAGACTGTGTAAGCGTCGATTATTTATATTTGGTGCTTATGCAGTTGTGTGGTGCACTTTGGTTGATGGTTGATTATTTTTCAAAGCTATTATATACATGTGTTGTATGGAATCCATATAATTAACATTATATGGTGATTGATTGGGCCTCATTCCAATCGGGAAAATAAGGAATATTATAAAAGAAAATTCATGTGTTGAATATAAAAATAGTCATGTGTTGACGATGTTCATGTGTTGAGTGAAATATTTTATACAATGAAATTTACATCTTTATCATATTTAAAATTAGAACTACTTCTCAGTAGAAGTTTAATTAAAAATCAAACGATAGATACCTTAGTTTTATATAATATTTTACATAACAAAAATAGTGAGGTGTTGACAGTACTCATGTGTTGAGATTAGTCGTGTGTTGAAAGAAATATAGATTCATGTGTTGAATAGAACAAATATTCATTTGTTGAATAGAATAACGAATTATTGAAATATAAAGCCGTGTTGATTAGAGATGCGTTATTTTGACGCGAACGAGGTTTATATCGATTTTCTTCGTTTTATAATGAATATTGAAAAGTGATTTCAAAATTTAATATTTTGAAAGGAAATTCAAATTGAATTAGATTAAAATTCAAAATGGAAATTTTATTGAATCAATTTGAAATGAATTCGAATCGAATAGAAAACGAATTCGATTCGAATTGAATAGAAAGTGAATTTGAATTCGAATAAAATAGAAATGAATTCAAATTGAATTAAATTGAATTGAAATCAAGTTAAAACGAATTCGAATTGAATAGAAAGTGAATTTGAATTCGAATAAAATAGAAATGAATTCAAATTGAATTAAATTGAAATTGAAATTTAAAACGAACTGAAATTGAATTGAAATCAATTTAAAACGAATTTGAATTGAATCAAATGGAAGGTAAATTCAAATTGAATTGAATTGAAACGAATTAGAATTGGAATTGAATTGAAATGAATTCGAATTGAATTGAAATCAAATCGATTTGAAATTGAATATAGAAGTTGAATTTTTTTAGAAACGAATTTAAAACGATTTATAAAATTCGTTTTAAATAGAAATCGACGAAATATATATTATATATATTATATATATAATATAATGGCCTGAACAGAACGCGCCGCGCCGCGGCAGTTCGTGAATTTCGACCATTTATTTCAAACGGACGTTGCGGGAGATCCGACCGTCGGATTCTCCTAAAACCGGAACCGTTGGGTTCGTATCGAAAAGAGCTTTCCAATGAATATTAGAAATTTGAAATATAACGGTTGGATTTGGAATTATGTCCAAATCAAATTCGAAAAAGGTCGCTGTAAGTGCAGTTTGATGGCCGTTGATGGAAATCGACTGTACGGGCCTTGATAAAATTATTAAAAATATCTATAATTTGTGTAAAATTATAATATGTGAATTGGAAAGAATTGGGCTGGAGAATTCCACATTTGAAAGGATAAAAATAGATTTTTATCGAAATGAACTAGTTTTGAGCTGGAATTAAAATCAATTTATTTTTGAAATAAATAAATTGAATTTGAAAATGATTTTAAAAATAACCAATATTCCCAATATGTGAATTGGACTGGAGTTGAATCGAAATTATCTTCGGAATATTTCGATGTTGGATTTCGTGACTATACAGATATTGTTATGGGAATTTGAAAGATATATTTTATATCGTTATTTCTATTACGATATTTGTTGGTTTCAGAATTTGATATTGAATATAAGCCGATATATTTTCTATTCAGAGCCTTGTATTTAATATCAAATGTGATTTGGGTTTATCGTGAATCGTGTTTTAGATGACATTGGTTCTTTAACCCAGTTAAAGACAGGATATTGATTTTTGAAAAGGATTAAAGCTAAGTGGAGTTTTAATGAATCTTTAATTAGATTGAAAAGTGAGTTGATATTTTAAATTATCAAATCTGAAAAGTGATCGAGAGTGGAGTATCACCAGTTTTGCTCCAAAGCGATAGTTAAATCTTTAATTAGATTTGAACGTGAAATGGTAATTAATTTTACCGATAACACCGTGGTGTTAGATATGGAGTACCACCAGTTTTGCTCCATGGGATATATAGGTTGGGATTGGGAAATAAAACAAATAATTACTTCGGTGTGGTTCGCTAATCCCGACTAGTTTGAAATGATGTCCAAAGGAAGATTATAGGATAAATTTAGAAGAATTTATCTTTGATAAAATTAATGGGAACATTTCCCTAAGAATGTGATTTTGTGAATAAAAGAATATTCTGAATTGGAATGAGGCGTTCGTTGTGTTTGTGTAACATTTGTTTATCATATACGTGGGTTATTCAGAAAGGTCGGGTTTATACCCATTCTGAATAATCGATTCGACGAGATGTCGAAGATGAAGACGGTGGTCGAAGACCGGAAGTCTTCACATCGTTTGGGTGATTACTGATGATCTTGATTGGGCTGTACACCCAGGATGAGGGAAACAGTTGGTGATCGTCCAGACGTACTTGGAGATGGATGGATATGCGAGGAAAGTGCCTCCGGTTTCGTTCAGACCCAGAACGAACTTGTAAATGGATTGTGTGTCTGACATTGGATTTTATTCTGTGTTGATTGATCTCTATTAAATATACATCTGTTTGGCGGCGGAGAATTTATTCTCTTGCTTAACGCCCTTCTCTGAGACATACGAGCTCAGAGGTTGTATATCGATGGACATCAGTGGCATGGAATGAATTGCCTGTGTGGCACGCGTAAGTGGCAATTGATCAGGGCTTCTGTTGAAAAGCAAAGTCTTGTGGTTGATGATCAAAGCACGGCCTGTGTGGCATAGCTTTGTGTATAACGTGAATTCGCGAGCCTCACACCTCGGTATGAGTCAAAAACGGGATACGGACCCAAGGAGTGCACGACGTTTCTTTCTAGCTAGGGTGGTGTCAGTGACCTACCAGCCCTGACATTTATATACTTTTCACTTGTGTGGTTGTTGGATACGAGGCGCCTCGGATATAGGTCTGTAAGGACCGGGAAACATGTGTTCAGGAATAATTAATCCTCAAAAGTAAGAGAGGACCGGCCTTGGAGGTTCCAAAGGATCAGAGTGGGGTCCTGAGGCATTGCTAGAGTGTCTCGAACGCGGAGAGGAGCTTGCCCCTTGCCTCGGCTCATGATGGAATCCAATTTCCAATACGTGTATTGCGGTTTTAATTGTAGAACTAGTATGACGACATGATAGATGGTACCCATGCCGCCTATGATTGATATTTATGATTTGAAATTGTTTTGACACTATACACTTATTGTAGTATCAAATAATGTGTTTTAAACGTATCAAGCATGCTTTGGCTGTTATAAGGGAAAACCCTATCCTCCGGTTTGCGTTGCATTGTGTGATGGGACCTGGGTCTTATAACAGCTTCATTTTTCTTTATTTAGCATTGCGCTGTTTGTTTTATGCACTGGTATTCTTGGGAGGAAACCCGTTCCGTGTTATACGGCGTGGTCCCTTGATTTACCGAACTTTAAAATAAAGAATTATAACTGTTTTAGTTCTCACACCAGTCACATGACTGACCTGGAGTTTATTGTTTTAACCTAAACTCTGGGTGCCTCTATTTTCTGCACGGGCAGCTAGTAGTTTTGGTTTTGCAGATTTATATTCACAGGGTCCTGATTTACAGCTGGAACGATGCTCGGAAAGCTCTGTATCCGTGCATTACTTTCAGTTGTGCTTTTGTATTATTTTCCGCTGCTATGTAATTTATTGTAATCTCTGATATTTATCGAATGTAATTTATTCATTTATACTCTGTATATTCTTGTATCTGATGGAATTGTTGTAATAACAATGAAATGTTCTTCTGTATGCGTTCTATTTTGTCCTGTTCTCAACGCTATCCGCGCTTTCCTTCACGGGGAAGTTCGGGTCGTGTCACTGACCATAACGATTTAATTATATTTAAATAGGGATTTAAATAGAAATCGACCGTCGATATAACTCTGACGATGTAATATCGAGTTGGAAATACATACAGGAATAGTCTAGAGCTGTACGGCATTACACTGTGAATATAGACGATAATAATTAATTTTAAATAATTAATTTAATAATATTTAAATATATTTATATATTTAAATAGGCTATTTAGAGCATTAAAAATAGCCTCTTTTGCAAACGAAGTCAGAATTCGACGAAACCAGTTTTGTTGGATCCGCAATGTCAAATATTTGTTAGATTTCCAGTTTCGTGATTTTTAGAGTCACTGTGTGGTCGTACGGATTTTTAGAGTGAGAAACAGCCAGTATTCTGACAGTTAAAAATACGCTCTGTGAGCATACGGAGTCGGAATTCGACGAAACCAGTTTCGTTGGGACCGTAATGTCGAACTCTAGCTACATGTCCAGTTTGGTGATTTTTGGGTATCATATGTAATCACTGGGATTTTTAAAAGACAAATACGAGGAGAAAATCGATATATAAAGATAAGAAAATCAAATTGAAAATATCCCTCCCATTTTCAGAGGTCCTGCACAGGCCACACGGCCTTCGATCTCCACCACAAACCTTACCAAACCCATTCAAGCCTATATAAGGCGTATAAACCAAACACAGTAAAAGTTTGCCACAAAGTAAAATCAAAAGGGAATCAAAAAAGAAATAAATAAATCATGGAAGTAATGTTTCTGAGTTGCCAGTGAGATTCTCGTCATTTCACATGAATTTGGTCGCGTTCGAATACCATTCCCATTCGCTGCCTTTTCGAGCGTGAGGCTAGGGTTCGACCTAGTTTGGATTTGGAAGTTCGATTCGAGAAATGAGTGTGGAAATTGAGATGAGAAGATGGAGTAGTAGCTAGTGAAGGAGTTCAGGTGGTTTCGGTGGTGTGTGTTGGAATGCGACAGGAGTTTTCGAGGTGGATGGACTACAGGTCGGGTTTGGGAGGGGTGATCGAGTTGGGCTTCAGGGGGACGGGCTGGTGCGAAATTGGATAGGGATTTGGATGGAGGAGGTGGCGCCCGAAATTGATGGACGGACGGACGAGAAGTGGTGGTCAACGTTGGGTTCAACGTCTGATTTGGAGGATTGGGTTACGGGAGCTAATTTGGGGAAGGAAGTAAAGGAAGAAGCGGGTTTTTAGAAGGAGGACGTGGGCTTTAAGGGGTATTGGGCCGGAGTAAAAGTAAGGTGAAGGCCCGTTGGCATTTTAAATCCGAGTTTTTATTTAATTAAAAAGTGTATTAGCTTGTAATTGTGATATCTCATCCATACGAAGTCAAAATCGAGAACCGTAAGTTGCGTTGGGATCGTGGGGACGAGCACTCCACACTGGAATAGACCGCGAGTCGATTGGAGTCCGTCACAATTTATAGCAAAATAAATTGTCTGAATTAAGCGATGGTTATCGTCATTGACGATGATCGTCAAAATGTGAGTAAATCTCACAAACTCTAAACAGTTTTATTTTCACGTTGTATTCTTAGAACTGTTAAAATATTGTCTGTTTGACTGTGTATTGATTGTTTTCTTGAACTGCTAGCCAGTTAGTATAGATTATATATATATATATATATTTACGTATGTGTATATATATATATATATATAAACCGTCAAATAGTTATATGTTGATTCTGTTTATCAGAATATTATACTAGTTTTTTTAACATCTGTGGATGCAGGGAAACAGGTTGGAGGAATCCAACTGGATTCCTCAACAGTTATTTTTACTGTGATTTATGTATTGTGATATATAAATGTGATGTATATAATCTATTGTGATTACGTGTGGTTGGACGATATTCATCGTTGTTAGGTGATGTGTTAAAAACCATAAGAAATACCAGAGTGTGATAAAAGGATTAAACAAAGTAATTGGTTAGGTTAACCAAAGCAAAGTTAGTCGAGTTAAACAAAGTAATTGGTTAGGTTAACCAAAGCAAGTTAGTCGAGTTAAACAAAGTAATTTGTTAGGCTAACCAAAGCAAGTTAGTCGAGTTAATCAAAGTAATTGGTTAAGTTAACCAAAGCGAGTTAGTCGAGTTAATCAAAGTAATTGGTTAAGTTAACCAAAGTAAATTAGTTAAGATAAACTAAGCGGTTAATCGAAGTAAATTAGTTAAGTTAAACTAATTGGTAAATCAAAGTGAATTTGTTGCGTCAAACTAAGTGACTTAGTTAAGTTAAACTAATTGGTAAATCAAAGTGAATTTGTTGCGTCAAACTAAGTGACTTAGTTAAGTTAAACTAATTTGTAAATCAAAGTGAATTTGTTGCGTCAAACTAAGTGACTTAGTTAAGTTAAACTAATTTGTAAATCAAAGTGAATTAGTTGCGTCAAACTAAGTGAATTAGTCAAGTTAAACTAATTGGTTAATCGAAGTAAATTAGTTGGGTTAATCAAAGTGAATTAGCTGAGTTAAACTAAGTAAATCAGTTAGAGTTAATCAAAGTGAATTAACTAAGTTAAACTAAGTGGATTAGTTCAGTTAATCGAGACAAGTAAATCAAGTTAGGTTAAACCATTTGAGTTAACCAGTTAGGTTAAACCATTTGAGTTAACCAGTTAAAGTTTACCAGTTAAAGATAAACAGTTAGAGTTACTCAATTAGAGTTGACCAGTTATAGTTGATCAGTTAGAGTTGATCAGTTAGAGTTACTCAATTAGAGTTGACCAGTTAGAGTGACCAGTTAAAGTTGACCAGTTAAAGTTGACCAGTTAGAGTTGATCAATTAGAGTTAATCAGTTAGAGTTGACCAGTTAGAGTTGACCAGTTAGAGTTATCCAAGTGGAGTTAATCAATTTGAGTTAAGTTAATCGATTTGAATTAAGTTGAATCGAAATGGAGTAAATCGATTAGAATTAAGTTAATCGAGTTAGAGTAAATCGAATATTAGTTATTCGAAGGTAAGTTATTCGAATTAGTTATTCGAAGGAGTTGATCAATTAAGTTATTCGAATGAGTTATTCGAAGGAGTAAATCAAATTAAGTTAATCGATTAGAGTTGAGTTAATCGATTTGGGTTAAGTTAAGTTATCAAGTTAAGTAATCGAGTTAAGATTTATCGAGTTAAGTAATCGAGTTAAGTAATCGAGTTGAGATAATCGAGTTAAGAAAATCAAGTTAAGTTAATCGAATAAGTTATTCGATAAGAGTAAATCCATATAAGTTAATCGGATGTTAGTTATTCGATAAGAACAGACACATTTAAGAAAATCGAATATTTGTTATTCGATAAGAGTTAATGAAATAGAGCCAACCAAGAAGAGTTATTCGAATATTTGTTATTCGATAGGAGTTAATTGAAATAGAGTTTATCGAATATAAGTTATTAACAAGGGAGTTAATCGAATAGAGATTACTCGCAAGAGAGTAATACGTCGAATTCAATTATATCGAATTCGGGAAAGTACTATTTACTTTCCGGGTTTTAAATCAAGATTTAGTTATTGATTTAGAAATTAGGTGTCTGTTAAATTATTCGAGTTAGGAGATAAAGTTATAATTTAGGTTAGATATTGCAGAAGTAGGAATTATAACGTTATAGTTATAATCAAACGTTTTCATATAAGAAGTAGATTCGTAACCTGAATCCGAGAATTTGCGTAAACAGATGATTGGAAAAAGTAAGTGACGAGCTTCATCTATTTCACAGTAAAGGACGTTGTTCAATTAAGGTCTGAGAGGTAATTATACCCCAACTTGATTGACTTCAGAATTGACAAAGGAATAGTTGTGGTTCGATCTAAAAGGTTGATTAGGAATAAAGTTAAGGAATAAGTGATAAATGGATTAAGCGAAACGATGTTTTATACAACGTTCATTGGAAATCCGTAAATGAGTTTTTTGGAAACGTTTTCCAAATATAGTCAGATATGTTTTCTAAACATAGAAAATGGAATGTTTTCATTATAAGAATTTAAGAAATAGAGTTAAGCAAATTCAGAAACTGACTGGAGAGGGTAAGTTGAACGGTTTTCTAAGTGACGATCTGATGTTGGTTTCGACCTTCCGAATTGATACTTAGAGAATTGTTCTCATACTAGTTACAGTTAGGGACTGATAGTTGCGAAATAATAGTGATGTGAAAATAAGCTATGGAAATGTTTTCCAATGATTAATAACATATATTTTCTAAATATATGAAATAAGGAAATATGAACATATATATGTATATGATGATTGATCGATCGAATTTCCATTTGGAAATAAGATCGTTGTTTGTACACCGACATGTTTTCATTTGATAGTTGAATCACAGACTATCAAAGTTTTGACCCTATTTGCGTTGTAAATATGGAGAGACCGGTTGGATTATTATCTGAAGAACCACTACGTATTAGCATAAGCGTTGCGAATCAAGTACGCTGAAGATAATTGAAGACGGAGTGAAGTGCAAGGGCTATTGTGAAAAGCCTAGGTAGGATGGATTCACTGAATAGTGCCTTCGGTTTATTCAGTCCCAGAACAACGTATATGGACGAGTGTCTGACAAAGTATTCTTAACGAATCATATATGTTGATCTCTTTAAACGTATTACGTTGGTGGCGGAGAAATTCGTTTCTCTTAGCTTTTATACCCGTGATGCCTTGAGAAATCGATAATGATTTGGCTGGTATGACGATGTGGCATTCAAAGTAATTGAAGAAATAATCTGTCAAAGTGATAAACGATACCTCAAACCTCACAACCGGGAAATAACAGAAGCTGGGCTAGGCAGCATGGCTAGTTGGGCCATACCCAAGCAGGGTGTATTATCACCATCTAGAGAATATTCAATTGTACTTCTTTATAATCTATTTCAATGCTGTCCCTTATCGGGAAGGATTGTTGTTGATCCCAACCATCGGTGATAATATATTCGTTACACTCAAGCTAAATGAGTGGACGGTCATGTGTGGCCGGGTTGCAAGACGTTCTTGTTGAACCCTAGTGTATCTCCTCTAGAGTACACTGATCGGAAGGTGCTCCCATACCTTGTCTGTTGGAATCCAATCTCCAATAAGCGCTCACGGTTTTATTTGTATACTATGAAATGTGGAACGTGAGATGCAAGCGTTTTGCTAGATTGATATCTATTTGTATTTAGACATTATTATAATATTAGAAAGATATCCTTTATCTAACCAAGTGTTGGAGTTTTATTCACACCAGTCCCATGACTGACCCGGAGTTTATTTTGTTTTGCTTCCCCTAAACTCTTGGGTGCCTAAATTTGTACGGGCAGTCAAGTAGTCGGGATTTTACAGATACACTTGGAGAGCTTGGAGCAGGAGACTTTAGGATTATAGCTATTATTATTCCGCTGTGTTGTTAAGTGTTGTACTTTGAAATGGTATGTATATACGAGCACTGATTTGTATTTCAAAGTTATGTTATATTTTATTCGTTCCGCTGTGAGATTCGTGTTTACTCTGATGATGTAAGTTCTTCTTCTTCTATTCTATTAGTTCTATATTTTCTTCCTCACCCTCTACTTTCTTTCACTAACGTCTCGGGATTTTCAGCTCTCGAGGAGTCGAAAATTTCCAGCCGTTACAGTAGCACCCGACACCCGTCGTCCATAGACCATGGACGACTTGTATGCTTGTTTGTTTGATTTTGATGTGTAGTTGATTGTGTGATGTGATGTGAAATGAAATGAAATAAAACATTTATATAGTTGAAATAAAATATTTTATAGTGGAAAATATTTTATAGTTAAAAATAGTATTTTTAACGTGTATATGAAATGAAATAAAAATAAACAAATCGGACGATTTGTTTATATACACACATTTGACTGATAGTTTGGGACGATAAATTTTACAGATCGCCCAACTGCACAAATAAAATTTGTGTTTGATTGTTTGAAAACCCAACATGGGTATTGGGATGATATATGACATAAACTAATCCCAATAATTAGTTGTATGTCAATCAATTGATTGACAGACTGTTATAAGCGTTGAATATTTATATTTGATGCTTGTACAGTGTAGAATGCACTTTGGATGATGGTTGATTATTTGTCGTTGTTGATATATACATGCGTTGTATGGAAATCCATAGAAATAAAATCTATGGTAATTGATTGGGCCTTATTCCAGTTTTGAAATAGAATATGTGAAAATAGAAATATTTGAAAAGAAATATTTGAAATAAATTATTTGAAAATAGAAATAAATGAAGCCGTGTTGATTAGATTGACGCCATTTTGACGAGAACGATATTTATATCGATTTTATTCATTTTATAATGAATATCGAAAGTGATTTCAAAATCTGATATTTTGAAAAGAATGGAAATACGAACTGAAACTGAATAGAAATGAATTCGAATTGAAATCGAATTGAAATCGAATTGAATTGAAAACGAGCTGAAATTGAATTAGAAATCAATTTGAATTGAAATCAATTTGAAATGAATTTAAATCGAATTTATAAGGAAAAATTCAATTTTGATTTGAATTTGAAAAGAAGTGGAAATCGTTTGAAAACGAATTTAAAAACGATTTATATAATACGTTTTGAATCGAAATCGACGAAGTATATATTATATATTAAATAAATAATATAATGGCATGAATATAACATGCCGCGCTGCGGTAGTTCGCGAATTTCGACCATTGACTTCGAACGGATATTACGGGAGATCCGACCGTCGGATTCTCCTGAAAACGGAACCGTTGGGTTCGTATCGAAAAGAGCTTTCTAATGAATATTAGAAATTTGAAATCTAACGGTTGGATTTGGAATTATGTCCAAATCAAATTTGAAAAAGGTCGCTGTATGTGCAGTTCGATGGCCGCTGATGGAAATCGACTGTGCGGGCCTTGATAAAATTATTAAAAATAGTAATAATTTGTGTAGAATCATAAGAAATGATTTGTGAAGAATTGGGATAAAACCCCATATTTTAAAAGATAAAAATAGTTTTTTATCGAAATGAACTAGTTTTGAACTAGAATTATAATTCTATTTATTTCTAAAATAAATAAAGTGGATTTGAAATGGTTTTGAAAATAACTAGAATTTCCAATATATGAAGTGGGAATTGATTTGAATTAAAATCGTCTTTGGAATATTTCGATGTTGGATTTCTTGATTATACAGATATTGTTTGGGAAATTTGAAAGAAATATAAATATCGTTATTTCTAATACGATATTTGTTGGTCGTAGAATTTGATGCTGAATATAAGCCGATATATTTTCTATTCAGAGCCTTGTATTTAATATCAAATGTGATTTGGGTTTGCCGTGAATGGTGTTTTCATTAACACTGTTCTTAAACCCAGTTGAGAAAAGATTAAATCTTTTTACTTAGATTTAATGAAGTGTACCAATTAAGTAATATTAAATTGATATTGATTTTTGGGTTTATCGTGAACAGTGTTTTAAATAACACTTATTCTTTAACCTGATATTTAATGAATGTGATTTTGGGTTTATTGTGGGCCGTGTTTTGAATGACATTGGTTCTTTAACGCAGTTAAAGACAGGATATTGATTTCTGTGGAGATTAAAACTAAGTGGAGTTTTAATGAATCTTTAATTAGATTGAAATGATCGAGAATGGAGTATCACCAGTTTTACTTTAGGCGATAGTTAAATCTTTAATTAGATTTGAACGTGAAATGGTAATTGAATTTACCGATAACACCATGGTGTTAGATATGAAGTATGACCAGTTTTACTTCATGGGATGAATAGGTTGGGATTGGGAAATTAAAATAAATGATTACTTTGGTGTGGTTCGCTAATCCTGAATAGTTTGAATTGATATTCAAAGGAGATTAAAGAATAAATTTAAAGAATTTATCCTTGATAAAATTAATGGGAACCTTTCCCAAAATATAAGAATATTTGAATAAAAGAATATTCTGAATTGGAATGAGGCATATGTTGTGTTTGTGTAACACGTGTTTATTATATATATACGCGAGTTGTTCAGAAAGACCGGGTTTATCCCATTCTGAATAACTGATTCGACGTGGTGTCGAAGATGAAGACGGTGGTTGAAGACCGGAAGTCTTCACATTGTTTGGGTGATTACTGATGATCTTGATTGGGCTATACACCCAAGAAGATGGAAACAGTTGGTGATCGTCCAGACATACTTGGAGATCGACGGATATGCGGGGTACTAGGTGCCTCCGGTTTCGTTTAGACCCAGAACGAACTTGTAAATGGACTGTGTGTCTGACATTGGATTTTAGTCTGTGTGATTGATTTCTATTAAATATATATCTGTTTGGCGGCGGAGAATTTATTCTCTTACTTAACGCCATTCTCTGAGATGTACGAGCTCAGGGGTTATATATTGATGGATATCAAACGCATGGAGTGAATTGCCTGTGTGGCATGCCTAAGTGGCGATTGATCAAGGCTTCTATTGAAAAGCAAAGTCTTGCGGTGATGATCAAAGCATGACCTGTGTGGCATAGCTTTGTGTAACGTTGATTCCCGAGCCTCACACCCCGGTGGTGAACCAAAAACGGGAGAGGACCTCAGGGAGGACATGTGTTTCTTTCTAGCTAGAAGTGGCGTCAGTGGTTTTACACGCCCTGACGAGTTTTAATTATGTGGTTGTTGCTATTGCGAGGCGCCTCGGTTTGATCGAACGATCCGGGTCCGATGGAGTCATTTTTTGGCTCATTTACGCCCCATAGGGTGGAGAGACGTATTGTTCAGGCATTTTAATCCTCATCGGTGGACCGGTCATGTCGCTCCAAGGCTTGACTGAGCACTTGCCTGAGACATGGGCTACATTGTCTCGAATCGGTAGAGGACGGTCCCTGGCCTCGGTTCACAGATGGAAATCTAATTTCCAAATACGTGATAATTCGGTTTTAGTTGTAACCCTATATATGGCGACATAGTGGGATGGGGCACTCATGCTGTCTATGATTGATACTTATAATTTGAAGTTGTTTTATACACTATACACTTATTATAGTATCAAAAGATTTGTTTTAAACGTATCAAGCATTTTTGGCTATTATAAGGTAAAAACCCTATCCTTCGGCTTGCGTTACATTGTGTGATGGGAACTAGGTCTTATAATAGCTTCATTTTTCTTTATTTAGCATTGCGCTGTTTGTTTTATGCACTGGTATTATTGGGAGGAAACCCGTTCCGTGTTATACAGCATGGTCCCTTGATTTGCCTAACTTTAAAAATAAAGATTAATAATTGTTTTAGTTCTCACACCAGTCCCATGACTCACCTGGAGTTTATTGTTTTAACCTAAACTCTGGGTTCCCTTATTTTGACACGGGCAGCTAGTAGTTTTGGTTTTGCCGATTTATATTCACAGGATCTTGGTTTACAGCTGGAATGATATCCAGAAAGCTTTGTATCCGTATATCTCTTCTAGTTGTAAATTGTATTATTTTCCGCTGCGATGTATTTAAATGTAATTTAAATCTCTGTTATTTCTGTGTAATATTTATTCATTTATACTCTGTATATTCTTGTATTCTGATGGAATTTTTGTAATATACAACGAAATGTTCTTCCGTCTGCGTTCTATTTGTCGTGTTCTCGAAAAAATCAGGCGTTTCGAACGGTCTGGATCGGTCTAGCGACTGATTCGAATCGAGCGAAATTCTTTTTCGTATCAGTTGGTATTGGTTTACAAAGCTCAGAGAACAAGACACGTTAGAACCAAATGAAAGAACTCATCAAAAATTGGTTAATAACATCCAATGAGAATGACTCGTTAGAGATGGGATCAGTAGCATCCTAGAACGAGTGTGAAGAGTATATTTTTAAAATGAAAACAATTTTTGTTTTGAAAATTTAAATCAATTATTCATATTTGATTATTTATTTATGTGAATTTGGACAATCCGGTATATATAAATTTTGTGTATACGTCTGATCCGCGTGTATTTGAAGTTTTAATATACTGGATAGATGTAGATTCACACTCTAGTCACCCGAAGATGATTCTGATGATTGTAGCTACATCATCAGAATTAGTGTTCGAGTGTCGAAGGTGTGATATTTATATATTTCCTATTGTCTGGTGTGAGAACCAAAATTAGATAGGGCCTATTGTTGTGATTTGGCATCAAAAATGTGATTTTTGACTATATAACAAAATTATGCGTTTGAAATGCTAATCAACTAATTGATTGATGGTTGTGTTGTTTGATTATTGTTGGAATAATTAAAATTTGAATCATTTAGTCAAATTGTACCAAAAAGTGAGTTGTGTTGAAAATTTGTCGCATTTGCTTGCATATACTTGTACTTACATTGAACAGGTTATAGTAAAGAGGCTAGAGCAGAAGAATAAAATTGTTTGCCCGACAAATAGGTACATATTTACTATAATTTACCGTTTTGTTTGGGTGATGATTATTTTATGAGCCGATTGGCTTTTTCTTTTTCTTTTTGAGATCAGAAGGCCTGTATGGTAATTTCGTGATTTTCCCGTGTCCCTGGTGCAGGGGAGGTTATGGCGAAATTTTTCGAAAATTTAGGGGGTTAGCCAAATTTTTGAAAAATTTGAAAAGTTTTTAGAAACTGAAAAGTTGAAGAATTTAAGCCGTAATGAAAATAACGAAAGTTGAGTTGGTATTTAAAACAACTTTCGGCCTCGCTCCTTTTTGGGGACGAAAAGTTTTAAGTGGGGGAGATTGTAATGACCCGGAAATCTGGGCCAATTTAAAATTTTAGTTTTGGCAATTTTAGCGAATTTTGATTATTTAAAATGAATTATTTTAAATAATATCGACGATAAATTTATTTTGAATATAATTCGAACGTATATATTCGTTTGAATCGACGATAGAATATAAATATTTATTTATATTTATAAATGGGATTGAAAATGGCGCGGTAGTTCGATAATTCGATTTCAAACTTCAAATGAACGTACCGGGTGCAAAATAAACCGAATTTTAGCGAAACCAAAAATAATAGAATCTAATAGAGAATATATTTCCAACGAATCCGAAAAATCAAGATTTCATAGTGGGAATTAAAAGATACGTCCAGTTGAAAATTCTGAATAGTCGCTATGGAATTCAGGCCCTTAAAAATGGAAATTTTGCAAACGACCTCGGATTTCGATGAAACCACTTTTGTTGGATCCGCGATGTCAAATTATTGCTAGGTTTCAAATTTCATAATTTTTTGAATCAATATGTGAGCGTGGCAAAGGAAAACACGTTTGACCAGTTTCAGTTGATTTTAATCGACTGGAAAATGGCCATTTTTTAAATGGTCTCAGAATTTGACGAAACTAGTTTTGTTAGGACCGTATCGTCAATATGAAGCTAGAAAATATTTTTCTAGAATTTTTCGAGTTTGTATGTGGCCCCAATAAATTGAAATATGCATTCAAATTCAATATATAGAGTTATATGTTGATTTAGACGAAAACTGATCGAAACGATCGAATCAGCTTACTAAACATATCCCATTGTGTTCAGAATGGGGGTATTACCCTAGGGACGACAGTCGGTGGGTTCGATTTTGAATTCGAAATAAAAGTTCGCTTTATAGAATAAATAAATATAATAATATAAAAAAAAATCAATAACCCCCCTCCCTTTTTCCTCTTATCTCATTCACGTTCAAAGGAAAAAATAAAATTAAAAAAAGGGGGCGCCTCTCAAATCGATGGCGGCTATCGCCACCGCCACCTGACGTCGCCGAAGGTGGGCCACCCCATCGCCGCGCTCCGGCCAAGCCCCCCCCCCCTCGTGCGACCTCTCTTCTCGCTCCCTCTCTCCTCCTACACTTGAGAAACCCGCCACGCCCAATCTCGAGAACCCCACCATCCCACAGTCCACCGCACTCCCTCCAGGCCAACGCCGCCGCTCCCATCGACGCCCCCTCCTCCGTGCGCCACCACCTCCTCCAGCCTCCTTCCCCCCCTCTTCTAAAATGACCGTGCCCTCCCCCTATTTCCCTCCAAACCGCGACCTCGAACCACTGACGCGGCAGCTTCGTCTCCACCCCCTCCCCAGCGCTGTGAGTTTTTTATTTATTTAATTATTTGCATTATTTTTATTTTTCTTTCTTTTCCCTGGTTTTAATTAGGAATAACACTGTTTTTTTTATTATTTTTTATTTTATTTTATTTAAAGGTTAGGATTTTATTAGTAGAAAGCTATAATCTTTCATTAAAGAAAGATTGGATTTTTTTAAGTATAAAAGATAGGATTTTTATATTGTAGAACTATAAAAGATAGGATTTTTATATTGTAAAAATATTAAAGATATGATTTTTATACTGTAAAAATATTAAAGATAGGACTTTTATATTGTAAAAATATTAAAGATAGGATTTTTATATTGTAAAAGTATAAAAGATAGGATTTTTATATTGTAGAACTATAAAAGATAGGATTTTTATATTGTAAAAATATTAATAATAGGATTTTTATATTGTAAAAATATTAAAAATATAATTTTATAAAGTAGAGATTTTAAAAATATGATTTTTATAAAGTAGAAGTATAAAAATATAATCTTTTATATAGTTATGATAATAAAAATTCGATCTTTATGTATGAAGTAGAAATATAAAACTATAATTTTTATATAGAATGAAGCGTCGAAAATATATATGAAGTAGGAAAAAATATGATTTTTATTTATTAGAATGAGGCAATAAAAATATAATTTTCATATTTGAACAGCGTGAAAAGAACTGCATTGGAATCCAGATGATCCAACAGTTCTAAAGCAAAGCACGGCGGAGTGGAACCCTCTGTGAGAACTTCTCACCTTTAATTTATTTTTCTAGTTGAAATATATATACTAGGATGCAGACGGTGTTTAGTAGCACCCGACACCCGTCGTCCACAGACCATGGACGGCTTGTATGCTTGTTTGTTTGATTTTGATGTGTAGTTGATTGTGTGATGTGATGTGAAATGAAATGAAATAAAACATTTATATAGTTGAAATAAAATATTTTATAGTGGAAAATATTTTATAGTTAAAAATAGAATTTTTAACATGTATATGAAATGAAATAAAAATAAACAAATCGGACGATTTGTTTATGTACACACATTTGACTGATATTGATTGGGATGATAAATTTTACACATCGCCCAACTGCACAAATAAAATCTGTGTTTGATTGTTTGAATACCCCACACGGGTATTGGGATGATATATGACATACACTAATCCCAATAATTAGTTGTATGTCGATCGACTGATTGACAGACTGTTATAAGCATTGAATATTTATATTTGATGCTTGTACAGTGTAGAATGCACTTTGGATGATGGTTGATTATTTGTCATTGTTGATATATACATGCGTTGTATGGGAATCCATAGAAATAAAATCTATGGTAATTGATTGGGCCTCATTCCATTTTTGAAATAGAATATGTGAAAATAGAAATATTTGAAAAGAAATATTTGAATAGAAATATTTGAAATAGATTACTTGAAAATAGAAATAAATGAAGCTGTGTTGATTAGATTGACGCCATTTTGACGAGAACGATATTTATATCGATTTTATTCATTTTATAATGAATATCGAAAGTGATTTCAAAATCTGATATTTTGAAAAGAATGGAAATACGAACTGAAACTGAATAGAAATGAATTCGAATTGAAATTGAATTGAATTGAAAATGAACTGAAATTGAATTAGAAATCAATTTGAATTGAAATCAATTTGAAATGAATTTAAATCGAATTTATAAGGAAAAATTCAATTTTGATTTGAATTTGAAAAGAAGTGGAAATCGTTTGAAAACGAATTTAAAAACGATTTATATAATACGTTTTGAATCGAAATCGATGAAGCATATATTATATATATTAAATATATAATATAATGACCTGAATAGAACGTGCCGCGCCGCGGCAGTTCGCGAATTTCGACCATTGACTTCGAATGGATATTACGAGAGATCCGACCGTCGGATTCTCCTGAAACCCGAACCGTTGGGTTCGTATCGAAAAGAGCTTTCTAATGAATATTAGAAATTGGAAATCTAATGGTTGGATTTGGAATTATGTCCAAATCAAATTTGAAAAAGGTCGCTGTAAGTGCAGTTCGATGACCGTTGATGGAAATCGACTGTGCGGGCCTTGATAAAATTAATAAAAATAGTAATAATTTGTGTAGAATCATAAGAAATGATTTGTGAAGAATTGGGATGAAAACCCCATATTTTAATGGATAAAAATAGATTTTTATCGAAATGAACTAGTTTTGAACTAGAATTATAATTCTATTTATTTCTAAAAAAAATAAAGTGGATTTGAAATGGTTTTGAAAATAACCAGAATTTCCTATATATGAAGTGGGAATGGATTTGAATCGAAATCGTCTTTGGAATATTTCGATGTTGGATTTCTTGATTATACAGATATTGTTTGGGAAATTTGAAAGATATATTACTATCGTTATTTCCAATACGATATTTGTTGGTCGTAGAATTTGATGCTGAATATAAGCCGATATATTTTCTATTCAGAGCCTTGTATTTAATATAAAATGTGATTTGGGTTTGTCGTCAATGGTGTTTTCATTAACACTGTTCTTAAGCCCAGTTGAGAAATGATTAAATCTATTTATTTAGATTTAATGAAGTGTACCAATTAAATAATATTTAATTGAATTGATATTAATTTTTGGGTTTATCGTGAACAATGTTTTAAATAACACTTGTTCTTTAACCCAATAATTAATGAATGTGATTTTGGGTTTATTGTGGGCCGTGTTTTAAATGACATTGGTTCTTTAACCCAGTTAAAGATAGGATATTGATTTCCGTGTAGATTAAAACTAAGTGGAGTTTTAATGAATCTTTAATTAGATTGAAATGATCGAGAATGGAGTATCACCAGTTTTACTCCAGGCGATAGTTAAATCTTTAATTAGATTTGAACGTGAAATGGTAATTGAATTTACCGATAACACCGTGGTGTTAGATATGAAGTATGACCAGTTTTACTTCATGGGATGAATAGGTTGGGATTGGGAAATTAAAATAAATGATTTCTTCGGTGTGGTTCGCTAATCCCGACTAGTTTGAATTGATATTCAAAGGAGATTAAAGAATAAATTTAAAGAATTTATCCTTGATAAAATTAATGGGAACCTTTCCCAAAATATAAGAATATTTGAATAAAAGAATATTCTGAATTGGAATGAGGCGTATGTTGTGTTTGTGTAACACGTGTTTATTATATATATACGCGAGTTGTTCAGAAAGACCGGGTTTATCCCATTCTGAATAACTGATTCGACGTGGTGTCGAAGATGAAGACGGTGGTTGAAGACCGGAAGTCTTCACGTTGTTTGGGTGATTACCGATGATCTTGATTGGGCTGTACACCCAAGAAGATGGAAACATTTGGTGATCGTCCAGACGTACTTGGAGATCGACGGATATGCGGGGTACTAGGTGCCTCCGGTTTCTTTCAGACCCAGAACGAACTTGTAAATGGACTGTGTGTCTGACATTGGATTTTAGTCTGTGTGATTGATTTCTATTAAATATATATCTGTTTGGTGGCGGAGAATTTATTCTCTTACTTAACGCCCTTCTCTGAGACGTACGAGCTCAGGGGTTATATATTGATGGATATCAAACGCATGGAGTGAATTTCTTGTGTGGCATGCCTAAGTGGTGATTGATCAAGGCTTCTATTGAAAAGCAAAGTCTTACGGTGATGATCAAAGCATAGCCTGTGTGGCATAGCTTTGTGTAACATTGATTCGCGAGCCTCACATCCCGGTGGTGAACCAAAAACGGGAGAGGACCTCAGGGGGGACATGCGTTTCTTTCTAGCTAGAAGTGGCGTCAGTGGTTTTACATGCCCTGACGAGTTTGACTTATGTGGTTGTTGCTGTTGCGAGGCGCCTCGGTTTGATCGGACGATCCGGGTCCGATGGAGTCATTTGTTGGCTCACTTACGCCCCATAGGGAGAAGAGACGTATTGTTCAGGCATTTTAATCCACATCGGTGGACCGGCCCTGTCGCTCCAAGGCTTGACTGAGTACTTGCCTGAGACATGGGCTAGATTGTCTCGAATCGGTAGAGGACGATCCCTGGCCTTGGTTCACAGATGGAAATCCAATTTCCAAATACGTGATAATTCGGTTTTAATTGTAATCCTATATATGGTGACATAGTGGGATGGGGAACTCATGCCGTCTATGATTGATACTTATGATTTGAAGTTGTTTTATACACTATACACTTATTATAGTATCAAAAGATTTGTTTTAAACGTATCAAGCATTTTTGGCTATTATAAGGTAAAAACCCTATCCTCCGTCTTGCGTTGCATTGTGTGATGGGAACTGGGTCTTATAATAGCTTCATTTTTCTTTATTTAGCATTGCGCTATTTGTTTTATGCACTGGTATTCTTGGGAGGAAACCCGTTCCGTGTTATACGGCATGGTCCCTTGATTTGCCTAACTTTAAAAATAAAGATTAATAACTGTTTTAGTTCTCACACCAGTCCCATGACTGACCTGGAGTTTATTGATTTAACCTAAACTCTGGGTGCCCTTATTTTGACATGGGCAGCTAGTAGTTTTGGTTTTGCAGATTTATATTCACAGGATCCTGGTTTACAGCTAGAATGATATCCGGAAAGCTTTGTATCCGTATATCTCTTCTAGTTGTGTATTGTATTATTTTCGGCTGCGATGTAATTAAATGTAATTTAAATCTCCATTATTTCTGTGTAATATTTATTCATTTATACTTTGTGTATTCTTGTATTCTGATGGAATTGTTGTAATATACAACGAAATGTTCTTCCGTCTGCGTTCTATTTGTCGTGTTCTCGAAACAAACAGGCGTTTCGAACGGTCTGGATCGGTCTAGCGACTGATTCGAATCAAGCGAAATTCTTTTTCGTTACATAATAGGATACTCATTAGGTCAGAGTATCATAAACTAATGAAATCCACATGACATTTATCATAAACAAAAACAATATGATAAAATACCCCAAAACAGAGTACCATATATAAATCAATTTGATACTCATAACAAATACATATACAAAACAATAAGATAAATATTTTATGATAATTAATCAAGTCAATAAAATCTTCATGGCTTTTATCGTTGGTCAATCAAATCAAAGTACAGATCAATATAACAATTATCATATATAAATCAATATGATAATACAAACCAAATCAGAGTATTATATATGAATCAATATGATGCCAGACGCCATTTCACCCATCGTTCTTGAATTCTAAAACTAACATCCTTTTCAATCTCCCCATCAAACTGCAACATAGATCATAAGTATCGAAACGATTCCTTCTTGGGTACTACTCTACCGGTCGAGGTGACCACTCTGTCATCTTAACTAACACCGCTAAACTCACACTTCAAATACTCTGTTTTAGTTCTGCTAAGCATGAAACCCTTTGATTCCAAGGTCTCCCTCCACAACTCCAGTTGTCGATTAACCCTTATACTAAGGTCTCCCTCCTCTTTTACCCTGGTTTGGGATAGGCTGCATAGAAAACTATACAGGCAGAGTTTGATACTCATAACAATTATCATATATAAATCAGTATGATAATATAATCAAATCAGAGTATCATATACAAATAAATACGATACTCAGAACCATTATCATATATAAATCAATATGATAATATAATCAAATCAGAGTATCATATATAAATCAATACGACACTCATAACAATTAACATATATAAATCAATATGATAATTTAATCAAATTAGAGTATCATATATAAATCAATACGATACTGATAACAATTATCATATATAAATCAATATGATAATATAATCAAAACAGAGTATCATATATAAATCAATACGATACCCATAACAATTACCATATATAAATCTATATGATAATATAAAGTTAATTGATTATAGTAATGTAATAAAATATTAGGGAATTATGGGATAAATATAACTCAACTCATAACATACCAAATAAACAGACGCTAATATTGTAAATTCATGGTGGTAGAGCATGAGCGCGCATCGAGACATCTGTACTGTAATTTACTCATAGCG
The DNA here is from genome assembly GCA_030737875.1 of Allium sativum. NCBI lineage: Eukaryota > Viridiplantae > Streptophyta > Magnoliopsida > Asparagales > Amaryllidaceae > Allium > Allium sativum. Next base: position 849,273,601 of record CM060918.1, read on the forward strand.
CCAATAACACACCTGGCGATCAACCCAGGATATCGAAGATGGTCTAAGGTAAAGGTTGTATGCTACTTGTTCATGGCACTACAAGTGGGACACCCATGCCTCCATCTATTGTAGTATGTGACCCACCAATCGGGAATCCCGATCGAAACAACAAAATTGCCCAATGTAGCAGACCGTTGACCTTTTGGTGGTAGATGAGCGAATTTAAAACCACCGATTCAGGTAGCGATCCTAAATCAGATCGACCAAGATGGAGTTTTGGTCCGTTGGTACAACAGAGTCCAGTCTATCCCAATCCCGAAACCAAAAGTATTTTTATAAACATTATTTTATAATAGATATGCCATGAAGTTCAAAGTGTTTATAATGTCAAAACACTTTGTAAACTTAACCATGTTTTGAAAATATACCATCACATGCAAAAAATAATAATAATCACAACCCGAATTAGACAAAACAAAGATGATATTCAACTTTATCATATATAAAACAATATGATAAAATAAATCAAGTAAGAGTACCATATATGAGTCAACATAACATGTAAATTCTATTTATCAACCCTATATAATTTTCTTTGATTTGCCAACAAAATTATGAATTTGAAGTCAAAATAAAAATTGTGAAATTTAGTTTGAATAGAATTAGAACGTATATATTTATTTAAATCGAAGTTAGAATATAAATATTTATTTAATTATAAAAGGAATTGAAAATTGTGCGGTAGTTTGAAAATTCGATTTCAAACTTCAAATGAATGTACATGACCCAAAATAAACCAGATTTTAGTGAAACTAGAAATATTTGAATCCGTTTGAAAATATCTTTCCAACGAATCTGAAAAACCCATATTTCATAGCGGGAATAAAAAGTTATGTCCAGTTGAAAATTCAGAATAGTCCCTATGAAAAATATAGCCCATAAAAATAGTGATTTTGCAAACGACCTCAATTTTCGACGAGACCACTTTTGTTGGATCCGGGATGTCAAATTATTGCTAGATTCCAATTTTCATAGCTTTTGGAATCAATATGTGAGCTTGGTGAATTTAAACGAGTTTGGTAATTTCAATTTGAATTTAATCAACTGGAAAATGACCGTTTTTCAAACGGTCTCCAAATTTGACGAAATTAGTTTTGTTAGGACCATGTTGTCAAAACATAGCCACATTTATATTTCTGGAATTTTTGGAGTCCGTATGTAGCACCAATAAAATGAAATGTACGTTTAAATTAAATATATATTGATTTATATTGTAATTTAAATGAAAACTGATCATAACAGCCGAATTGGCTTGCGAAACATATCCTATTGTGTTTACAATGGGGGTAATCAGCTAGCAGCGACAGTCGTTGGCTTCGGTTTGGAGTTCCAATGGAAGAGACACTTTTTGGAAATAAATAAATAAATTATATATAAAGGGTTTAAAAACCCTAATTCTCTCAGAACGAGAAAACCGAGCCCCCAAATAAAAAAACCATCGTTCTGAAGCCCCCCCCCCTGTCGCTCAACTTTCTTCGTCGCCACCCCCCTTCCTGGCGCCGTCGCGTCTCAGCGCCAGCCATCCACTATCGTGAACCTTACCACCTGCGCCTCCTCCAGTGAACCCCCCTCCGACGATCAACCCCCCTCCTCAATAAACCAAAAGAAAAGTGATTTTTTTCCCTTTATTTATATATTATGATGTAAATTGTTTTTATGTTGATTTTTATAATATAAAATTTTGATTTTTTTGAAATATAAAGATGCAATTTTTCTAAAAAAAATATACATACAAAGGTCGGGTTTTTAATGTAAGAAAGCTATGATTTTTATTATACGATTAACAAGATAAAAATTCAATCCTTATATATATTAAAAACAAAAAGATATGATTTTTAAAAACAAATAGATGTGATTTTTAAAAACCAAAAGATATGATTTTAAAAACAAATAGATATGATTTTTAAAAACAAAAAGATATGATTTTTAATATAAAAAGACTTGATTTTTGTATGTGAAACTGAATTATAAAAATATGATTTTTATAATGTAAAGATCGATATAAAAATACAATTTTTATTATCTAGAAAGCGAAATAAAAATATTATTTTATTATATATATAGCGAAGTAAAAAATGATTTTTAATATATAAACATCATATTAAAAATGTGATTTTTATTATGAACAGTGTGAAAACCCGTAACTTCCCAGGTAAGGAAAGAGCGGATATTTTGAGGATAAGACAGATCGGGATGCAAACAGAAGAACATTTCATTGTTAATTACAACATTTCCATCAAAATACAAGAATTACAGAGTATGAATAAATATTACACAGAAAATATCAGAGATTACAATACATTACATAGCAGCGGAAAAAATTACAATACACAACTAGAAGTAATACACGGATACAGAGCTTTCCGGGTATCGTTCCAGCTGTAAATCAGGATCCTGTGAATATAAATCTGCAAAACAAAAACTACTAGCTGCTGTGTCAAAATAAGGGCACCCAGAGTTTAGGTTAAAACAACAAACTCTAGGTCAGTCATGTGACTGGTGTGTGAGAACTAAAACAGTTATTAATCTTTATTTTAAAGTTCGGTAAATCAAGGGGCTACGCCGTATAACACGGAACAGGTTTCCTCCCAAGAATACCAATGCATAAAACAACAACGCAATGCTAAATAAAGAACAATGAAGCTATTATAAGACCTAGGTCCCACCACACAATGCAACACAAGCCAGAGGATAGGGTTTTTACCTTATAATAGCCAAAGAATGCTTGATACGCTAAAAACAAATCATTTGGTACTATTATAAGTGCATAGTGTATAAAACAATTACAATCATAAGTATCAATCATAGACGGCATAAGTGCCCCATACCACAATGTCGCCATACTAGGCTCTACAAATAAAACCGCAAAGTCAAGTATTGGAAGTTGGATTTCCATCTATGAACCGAGGCAAAAGATAGTCCTCACCGATTCGAGACTCTCTAGCCCGAGCTTTAGGACATGTACTCAGTCAAGCCCTTGGATCGTCAAGGCCGGTCCACCGATGTGGATTAAAATGCCTGAACACTGCGTTTCCCCACCCTTTGGGGCGTAAATGAGCCAAATGACTCCATCGGCTCCACACAGTCACCGATATATCCGAGGCGCCTCGCAATAGCGACAACCACACCGGTGAAAATAATATAAATGTCAGGGCTGGTAGGTCACTGACACCACCCTAGCTAGAGGGAAAGGCATGCCCTCCCTGATGTCCTCTCCCATTTTTGGTTCACAACCAGGGCGTGAGGCTCGCGAATCAACGTTACACAAAGCTATGCTACACAGGTCGTGCTTCGATCATCAACCACAAGACTCTGTTTTTCAAAAAAAGCCTTGATCATTTGCCACTTAGGCATGCCAAATAGGCAATTCACTCCATGCGATTGATATCTATCACTATATAACCCCTGAGCTCGTACGTCTCAGAGAAGGGCATTAAGCAAGAGAATAAATTTTCCATCGCCAAACAGATATATATTTAATAGAAATCAATCACACAGAATAAAATCCAATGTCAGGCATACGGTCCATTTACAAGTTCGTTCTAGGTCTGAACGAAACCGGAGGCACCTTGTACCTCACATATCCATCGATCTCCAAGTATGTCTGGACGATCACCAATTGATTCCCTCCTCTTGGGTGTACAGCCCAATCAAGATCATCAGTAATCACCCAAACGATGTGAAGACCTCCGGTCTTCGACCACCGTCTTAATCCTCGACACCATGTCGAATCAGTTATTCAGAATGGGATAAACCCGGTCTTTCTGAATAACTCGCGTATATAATAAACAAGTGTTACACAAACACAACATACGCCTTATTCCAATTCAGAATATTCTTTTATTCAAATATTCTTATACTTTGGGAAAGGGTTCCCATTAATTTTATCAAAGATAAATTCTTTAAATTTATTCTTTAACCTACTTTTGAATATCAATTCAAACTAGTCGGGATTAGCGAACCACACCGAAGTAATCATTTATTTTATTTCCCAATCCCAACCTGTTCATCCCATGAAGTAAAACTAGTAATACTTCATATCTAACACCACGGAGTTATCGGTAAATTCAATTACCATTTCACGTTTAAATCTAATTAAAGATTTAACTATCGCCTGGAGCAAAACTGTTGATACTTCATTCTCGATTATTTCAATCTAATTAAAGAATCATTAAAACTCCACTTAGTTTTAATCTTCCCAAAAATCAATATCAATGATTTTTTAACTTGGGAAATCATATCCTATCTTTGACTGGGTTAAAGAACCAATGTGTAATATCCCGGAAATCTGGGCCAGTTTAAAATTTTTATTTTGGCGAATTTTGATTATTTAAAATGAATTATTTTAAATAATAACGACGGGAAATTTATTTTGAATAGAATTCGAACGTATATATTATATAGATCGTGGTTATAATATAAATATTTATTTATATATAAAAGGAATTTATCTTTGATAAAATTAATGGGAACCTTTCCCTATGAATGTGAAATTTAGAAACTAACTATCGGTTAGCTAAGCAGAATGGTTTTCTAGATATTGATCTAATGTTGGTTTCGGCCTTTGGGGTTAATATTTGGGGAATTATTCTCTTGTTAATTTACGGTTAGTGACAGATGAATTGGAATGAGGCGTATGTTGTGTTTGTGTAACAATTGTTTATTATATACGCGAGTTGCTCAGAAAGACCGGGTTTATCCCATTCTGAATAACTGAATCGACGATAAGAAATCGAAGATGAAGACGATAGTCGAAGACCGGAGATCTTCACCTCGTTTGGATGGTAACCGAGGTCCTGCTTGGGAGGCATCCCGAAATATGGATAATGAGTGGTGATCGTCCAGACGTATGTGGTGATCGATGGGTTTGCGAGGTATTTAGTGCCTCCGGTTTCGTTCAGACCCAGAACGGACTTGCAAATGGAAAGTGTGTCTGACATTGGAATTTATTCTGTGAGATTGATAGCCATCAGTTGCATGGTGTGAATTGCCTGTGTGGCATGCTAAGATGCAGTGATCAGGGCTTCTGTTGAAAAGCAAAGTCTTGTGGTGATGATCAAAGCACCGCCTACATGGCATAGCTTTGTGTATAACGTGAAATCGCGAGCCTCAGACCCCGGTATGAACCAGAAACGGGAGAAAGGACCTCAGAGAGTGCCTGCGTTTCCTCCTAGCTAGAAGTGGCGTCAGTGGTTTTACACGACCTGACGAGTTTGACTTATGTGGTTGTTGCTGTTGCGAGGCGCCTTGGTTAGATCGGACGATCCGGGTCCGACGGAGTCATTTGTTGGCTCGCTTACGCCCCAAAGGGCTGGGAAACGTAGTGTTCAGGCATTTTAATCCACTCCGTGTGGACCGGCCCTGACGATCCAAGGTTCGATGCGTTCTGATCCTGAGACTCGGGCTAGGCAGTCTCGAATTTGGTATGGACTATCTTTTGCCTTGGTTCATGACGGAAATCCAATTTCCAATTACGTGACTGTGCGGTTTTGATTGTATATACATATGGCGACATGATATATGGTACCCATGCCGTCTATGATTGATAGTTATGATTCGAAGTTGTTTTGAAAAATGTAAACACTAGTATTAATATCAATTGCTTTTGTTTTATTCGTACCAATCATATTTTGGCCATTATAAGGTAAAACTCTATCCTCCGGTTTGCGTTGCATTGTGTGATGGGAACTGAGTCTTATAATGGCTTCATTTTTATAAAAAGCATTGCGATATTTAAAAGAAAGATTTGTTTTTAAAGCACTGGCAATCCAATGGAGTAAACCCGTTTCACGAAAGTGGCGTGGTCCTGTGATTAGCCATATTATAAATGTGTTGAGTAGATTTCTCATACCAGTCCCATGACTGACTCGTGGTTTGTTTCACTTTCAAACTCGGGTGCCTCTTTTTCTACACGGGCAGCCTCGTATTCAGTTTTAGCTGGTTCTTTCTGGATAGCTGGAGCTGAAGATGGATTCTATCATTTATCTCTTTTTATGCTGTTCAGCTCCTATTGTACATTATGTTTGTTTTCCGCTGTAGACATATATGTATAGTTGAACTGTATTTGTACTAAGTATGATCCTGTATACTGTGTAACTCTGATGATTACTTTTATCCAGTATATTATATTGTTCATTATCTGGTGTATTTATTTATTTATTTCTATTCTGCTATTATCTGTTTCTGTGTTATATTCCAAGGATTACCTTTGCCACCGTCAGTACGGGGTTTGGGGTCATCTCAAGTTGGTATCAGAGCTTTGGTTCACAGAGCTCTAGAGAACAAGACACATTAGAACCATACGAAAGAATTCATCAGAAATTGGATTAGTAATATCCAATGGGAATGACTCGTTAGAGATGGGATCAGTAGCATCCTAGAACAAGTGTGAAGAGTGTATTTTTAAAATGAAAACAATTTTTGTTTTGAAAATTTAAATCAATTACTCGTATTTGATTATTAATTTATATGAACTTGGGCAATCCAATATATAGAGATTTTGCATATATGTCTTGCAAACGTGTATTCGAAGTTTTAATGTATTGGTTAGTTATAGAATCGCACTCTAGTGCCCGGGGATAATTCTGGTGACGGGGCACCATCGCCAGTATTTATCTTCGAGTTTCGAAAGTGAGATTTCTATATATTTCCAATTGACTGGTGTGAGAACCGAAACAAGATAGGGCCTATTGTTGTGGTTTGGCATCAAAAATGTGATTTTTGACTATGTATCAAAGTTATGAATTTGAAAAGCTAATAAACTAATTGACTGATGGTTGTGTTGTTTGATTATTGTTTGTTAATTGAAATTTTGAACCATTACGCCTAATTGAATCAAATAGTGAATTGTATTGAAATTTATCGCATTTTCTTTCATATACATGTACTTACATTGAACAGGTCATAACAAAGAGGCTAGAGTAGAAGAATAAAATTGTTTGCCCGACAAATAGGTAGATGTTTATCATAATTTACTGTTTTGTTTGGGTGATGATGATTTTATGAGCCGATTGGCTAGCTGCTTGGCTTTTTTCTTTTTCTTTTTGAGATCAGAAGGCATGTATGGCAATTTCGGGATTTTCCTGTTGCTCCTGGTGTAGGGGAGGTTATGGCGAAATTTTTCGAAAATTTAGAGTGTTAGACAAATTTTTGAAAAATTTGAAAAGTTATTAGAAACTGAAAAGTTGAAGAACTTAAGTCGTAATCAAAATAATGGAAGTTGAGTTGATTTGTGAATCGGCTTCGTTCCTTTTCGGGACGAAAAGTTTTAAGTGGGGGAGATTGTAATAACACGGAAATCTGGGCCAGTTTAAATTTTTTATTTTGGCAATTTTGGCGATTTTTGATTATTTAAAATGAATTATTTTAAATAATAACGACAGGAAATTTATTTTGAATAGAATTCGAACGTATATATTATATAGATCATCGTTAGAACATAAATAATTATTTATATATATATATAAAAGGAATTTATCTTTGATAAAATTAATGGGAACCTTTCCCTATGAATGTGAAATTTAGAAACTAACTGTCGGTTAGCTAAGTAGAATGGTTTTCTGGATATTGATCTGATGTTGGTTTCAGCCTTCGGGGTTAATATTTGGGGAATTATTCTTTGTTAATTTACGGTTAGTGAGTGATGAATTGGAATGAGGCGTATGTTGTGTTTGTGTAACACTTGTTCATTATACGCGAGTTGCTCAGAAAGACCGGGTTTATCCCATTCTGAATAACTGAATCGACGATAAGAAATCGAAGATGAAGACGATGGTCGAAGACCGGAGATCTTTACCTCGTTTGGATGGTAACCGAGGTCCTGATTGGGAGGCATCCCGAAATATGGATAATGAGTGGTGATCGTCCAGACGTATGTGGTGATCGATGGGTTTGCGAGGTATTTAGTGCCTCCGGTTTCGTTCAGACCCAGAACGGACTTGCAAATGGAAAGTGTGTCTGACATCGGAATTTATTCTGTGTGATTGATAGCCATCAGTTGCACAGTGTGAATTGCCTGTTTGGCTTGCTAAGATGCAGTGATCAGGGCTTCTGTTGAAAAGCAAAGTCTTGTGGTGATGATCAAAGCACCGCCTACGTGGCGTAGCTTTGTGTATAACGTGAAATCGCGAGCCTCACACCTCAGTATGAACCAGAAACGGGAGAAAGGACCTCAGAGAGTGCCTGCGTTTCCTCCTAGCTAGAAGTGGCGTCAGTGGTTTTACACGCCCTGACGAGTTTGACTTATGTGGTTGTTGCTGTTGCGAGGCGCCTCGGTTAGATCGGACGATCCGGGTCCGATGGAGTCATTTGTTGGCTCTCTTACGCCCCAAAGGGCGGGGAAACGTAGTGTTCAGGCATTTTAATCCACTCCGTGTGGACCGGCCCTGACGATCCAAGGGTCGATGCGTTCTGATCCTGAGACTCAGGCTAGGCAGTCTCGAATTCGGTAAGGACTATCTTTTGCCTTGGTTCATAGCGGAAATCCAATTTCCAATTACTTGACTGTGCGGTTTTGATTGTGTATACATATGGCGACATGTTATATGGTATCCATGTCGTCTATGATCGATAGTTATGATTCGAAGTTGTTTTGAAACATGCAAACACTAGTAATAATATCAATTGCTTTTGTTTTATTCGTATCAATCATATTTTGGCCATTATAAGGTAAAACTCTATCCTCCGGTTTGTGTTGCATTGTGTGATGGGAACTGAGTCTTATAATGGCTTCATTTTTATAAAAAGCATTGCGATGTTTAAAAGAAAGATACGTTTTTAAAGCACTGGCAATCCAATGGAGTAAATCCATTCCACGAAAGTGGCGTGGTCCTGTGATTAGCCATATTATAAATTTGTTGAGCAGACTTCTCATACCAGTCCCATGACTGACTCGTAGTTTGTTTCACTTTCAAACTTGGGTGCCCCTTTTTCTACAAGGGCAGCCTTGTATTCAGGTTTAGCTGGTTCTTTCTGGATAGCTGGAGCTGAAGATGGATTCTATCATTTATCTCTTTTTATGATGTTGTGACGGCAAGGAATTTCGCTCGGTCCGAACCAGTCGCTAAACCGACCCAGACTGTTCGAAATGCCCTATCGTTTGAGAACACGACAAAGCAGAACGCATACAGAAGAGCATTTCATTGTATATCACAACAATGCATCAGATTACAAGAATATACAGAGTATAAATGAATATTACACAGAAATATCAGAGATTTAAATTACATTTAAATACATAGCAGTGGAAAATAATACAATACACAACTAGAAGAGATATACGGATACAAAGCTTTCCGGATATCATTCCAGCTGTAAACCAGGATCCTGTGAATATAAATCTGCAAAACCAAAACTACTAGCTGCCCGTGTCAAAATAGGGGCACCCAGAGTTTAGGTTAAAACAATAAACTCCAGGTCAGTCATGTGACTGGTGTGAGAACTAAAACAGTTAATCTTTATTTTTAAAGTTAGGTAAATCAAGGGACCACGCCGTATAACACGGAACGGGTTTCCTCCCAATAATACCAGTGCATAAAACAAACAGCGCAATGCTAAATAAAGAAAAATGAAGCTGTTATAAGACCCAGGTCCCATCACACAATGCAACGCAGCCGAGGATAGGGTTTTCCCTTATAACAGCCAAAGAATGCTTGATACGTTTAAAACACATCATTTGATACTATTATAAGTGTATAGTGTATAAAACAACTTCAAATCATAAGTATCAATCATAGGCGGCATGGGTACCATATATCATGTCGCCATATATAGGTTCTACAAATAAAACCGCAAATGTCACGTATTTGGAAATTGGATTTCCATCTATGAACCGAGGCAAAAGATAGTCCTCAACCGATTCGAGACGCTCTAGCCTGCCCCTCAGGACCCAGACTCAGGTGGGCCCTTGGATCGTCAGGGCCAGTCCACCGATGTGGATTAAACTTAAACCCTGAACATGCATTTCCCCGCCCTATGGGGCGTAAACGAGCCAACTAAATGACTCCATCGGTTCGAGAACGACCGATCAATCCGAGGCGCCTCGCAACAGCAACAACCACATAAGTCAAACTCGTCAGGGCGTGTAAAACCACTGACGCCACTTCTTGCTAGAAAGAAACGCATGCCCTCCCTGACGTCCTCTCCCGTTTTTGGTTCGTACCGGGTGTGAAACTCGCGAAGCAAACGTTACACAAAGCTACGCCACAAAGGCCTTGCTTTGATCATCACCACAAGACTTTGCTTTTCAACAGAAGCCTCGATCAATTGCCACTTAGGCATGCCACACAGGCAATTCACTCCATGCGTTTGATATCCATCAATATATAACCCCTGAGCTCGTACGTCTCAGAGAAGGGCGTTAAGCAAGAGAATAAATTCCCCGCCGCCAAACAGATATATATTTAATAGAGATCAATCACACGGACTAAAATCCAATGTCAGACACACAGTCCATTTACAAGTCCGTTCTGGGTCTGAACGAAACCGGAGGCACCTAGTACCCCGCATATCCATCGATCTCCAAGTACGTCTGGACGATCACCAACTTTTTCCATCTTCTTGGGTGTACTGCCCAATCAAGATCATCAGTAATCAGCCAAACGACGTGAAGACTTCTGGTCTTCGACCACCGTCTTCATCTTCGACACCACGTCGAATCAGTTATTCCGAATGGGATAAACCCGGTCTTTCTGAATAACTCGCGTATATATTATAAAAGTGTTACACAAACACAACATACGCCTCATTCCAATTCAGAATATTCTTTTATTCAAATATTCCTATACTTTGGGAAAAAGTTCCCATTAATTTTATCCAAGATAAATTCTTTAAATTTATTCTTTAATCTCCTTTGAATATCAATTCCAACTAGTCGGGATTATCGAACCACACCGAAGTAATCATTTATTTTATTTTCCCAATCCCAACCTATTCATCCCATGAAGTAAAACTGGTAGTACTTCATATCTAACACCACAGTGTTATCGGTAACTCAATTACCATTTCACGTTCAAATCTAATTAAAGATTTAACTATTGCTTGGAGTAAAACTGGTGATACTCCATTCTCGATCTTTTCAATCTATTTAAAGATTCATTAAAACTCCACTTAGTTTTAATCTTTAACTGGGTTAAAGAATCCGTGTCATTTAAAACACGGTTCACGATAAACCCAAAGTCACATTCATTAATTATCGGGTTAAAGAACGAGTGTTATTTAAAACACTGTTCACGATAAACCCTAAAATCAATATCAATTCAATTCCAATTAAATATTATTTAATTGGTACACTTCATTAAATCTAAATAAAAAGATTTAATCATTTCTCAACTGGGTTCTAGAACAGTGTTAGTGAAGACACCATTCACGACAAACCCAAATCACATTCGATATTCAATACAAGGCTCTGAATAGAAAATATATCGGCTTATATTCAATATCGAATTCTACGACTAACAAATGCCGTTTTGGAAATAACGATATAAATATATATCTTTCAAATTTCCATAACAACACCTGTATAATCACGAATTCCAACATCGAAATATTCCGAAGACAATTTCGATTCAAATCCCCGCCAATGCAATCATTGGATATTCTGGTTATTTTCAAAACCCTTTTTAAATTCAATTCATTTATTTAAAAATAAATAGAATTATAATTCTAGTTCAAAACTAGTTCATTTCGATAAAAACCTATTTTTATCTTTTCAAAAATGGAGTTTTTCATCCCAATCCTTTCTAAATCGTTTCCTATGATTTTACACAAATTATTACTATTTTTAATAATTTTATCAAGGCCCGTACAGTCGATTTCCATCAATGGCCATCGAACTGCACTTACAGCGACCTTTTTCGAATTTGATTTTGACATAATTCCAAATCCAACCGTTAGATTTCTAATTTATCACATTCGTTAGAAAGCTCTTTTCGATACGAACCCAACGGTTCCGGTTTTAGGAGAATCCGACGGTCGGATCTCCCGTAATGTCCGTTTGAAATAAATGGTCGAAATTCACGAACTACCGCGGCGCGGCGCGTTCTATTCAGGCCACTATATATTATATATATAATATATATAATATATACCTCGTCGATTTCAATTCAAAACGTGCTTTATAAATCGTTTTAAATTCGTTTTCAAAACGGTTTCAACTTCATATTCAATTTCTAATCAAAATTTAATATTACAATATAAATTCGTTTTAAATTCATTTCAAATCGATTTCTATTCGAATTCATTTACATTCAAATTCAATTCGAATTTCCTTCCATTTATTTTCAATTCGAATTCATTTCTATATAGTTCGAATTTCAAATCTATTCAATTTCAATTCGAATTCAATTCTATTCAGTTTCAATTCGAATTTCTACTCTTTTCAAAATATTAGATTTTGAAATCACTTTCGATATTCATTATAAAATGAATAAAATCGATATAAATATCGTTCACATCAAAATGGAGTCAATCTAATCTACACGGCTTCATATATTGACATTTTCAAATATTCCATTTCGAATATTTCTCTTTCAAATATTTCTATTTCAAATATTTCTTTTTCCAAATATTTCTATTTCAAAACTGGAATGAGACCCAATCAATTACCATATAATGTTAATTATATGGATTTTCTACAACACATGTATTTATCAACAACGATGAATAATCAACCATCATCCAAAGTGCATTCTACACTGTATAAGTATCAAATATAAATATTCAACGCTTATAACAGCCTGTCAATCAATCGATCGACATACAACTAAACAATCGGGATTAGTGTACGTCAAATATCATCCCAATACCTGTGTGGGGTTTCAAGCAATCAAACACAGATTTTTATTTGTGCAGCTGGGCGATGTGTAAAATTTATCGTCCCAATCAATGTCCTTCAAATAGGTGTACATAAACAAACCGTCCAGTTTGTAAATGAATATTTATTTATTCACATTCACGTTAAAAATTATATTTTTAACGATCAAACTATTTTATTCAACCTATGAATTTTCTATTCAGTTCATTCTTTAAATAAAATGATATTTTAATTTTCTAACTTATTTTAGAAAATTTCGGCGGCATAACGGCACGATACTAGAAACGGGACGAGGCCTCGCCTTATCCCCGGTCTAGTGAAGGCCCACGCCATTCCCACATCAATCAAATCCATTCGTTTCACCAAACAATTCAATTTCAATCAAATAATCTAACTAATCTATGCAACCAAACAAACAAGTCCATGGTCTGTGGACGATTGTGTCGGGTGCTACTAAGCACCGTCTGCATCCTAGTGTATATATATAACTAGAAAAAGAAATTGAAAGGTGAGAAATTCTCACATATAGCTATCCTAGCTCCACGGCACTTCATTGATAGAAATCTTCATCGTCATCGCATCTTCTTTTCCTTCTTTGCCCGTAGCCACTACATATATAAAAATCACACATTTTTATATTTTGTTGTCTTTGAAATAAAAATCATATTTTTACAATCGCTTTCTATATTTAAAAATCGAATTTTTATTCCGTTATATAGATAAAAATTATATTTTTATCATGTAAAAATTATATTTTTAACTCTCTACCTAACCAAAAATCATATTTTGACATCATCTATATAGTAAAGACTATTTTTTTAATACTTTAAAAATATAAAAATCATATTTTTAATACTTTAAAAATATAAAAATCATATTTTTAATACTTTAAAAATATAAAAATCATATTTTTATTCTTACGATAACCATTTCAAAACAAAGTTAGTTTTATTTTAAAAACATATTTATTTTCAAAGCAGTTGTATTTTAAAACAAAGTATATTTCTATTTCAAATAAAAAAACGAATTTTATATTTTCAAATCAAAGATTAGATTTTTATAATTTCTACATATATGAATTTCAGATTTTAACAATGCATTTAAACATCAATTTCCATTCATATAAATAAAATCCATTTTCAAACAATATTATAAATAAATAAAAATCCTCATATAAAATTCCATCCTTTAACTTACAAAAATCTAAGCCTTTTATGGTGTTATTCATATCATCAAAACCCTATATATATTTTTTTATAGAATAAAATAGAGAGAAAAGAAAAAAAAGCATGGAACTCACTAGTTTTCGGATTAAGGCGGAGGAGGTGGTCTTCACGGCGGAGGTGGGGTTCAGTGGCGGCGCCAGGGGGTTGTATCGGGGTGGGGAAGGGCGGATCGAGGTGGGTGGTTCTTTTTTGGGCTTGGGGCGGTTTCGTTCTCCGAACTGGGGGAGGGTTGGGCTGACGCGAGAGGCGCGAGAGGGGGCTGAGGGGGAGGGGGGTCGGACTGAGGCAGCGGCGCCACCTAGGGCGCGGCGACAGTCACCAAGGCGGGCGCGAGCTCCTACGTCTCTCTTTTCTTTTGTTTCTTTTTTATTTACTGAATCGATTAAAAAGAGAGAGGGGGGGGCCAGAGCGGGTTAACGGGGAAGAAAAGGGTTTTTTTTATTATTTAATTTTCCACAAAAAGCAACTTTTATTTTCGACTTCAAAACGAGGCCCACCGCCTGTCGTCCATAGCGTTTTACCCCCATTCCGAACACAATGGGATATGTATCGCAAGTTGATTCGATTGCTTCGACCAGTTTCTGTTGAATTTACATTTAAATTGCTATATTGAATTTTAAACGTACATTTCAAATTACCGGGGTCACATACTAACTAGAAAAATTCCAGAAAAATATTTTCTAGCTTCGTATTGACGATACGGTCCTAACAAAACTAGTTTCGTCGAATTCTGAAACCGTTAGAAAAATGGCCATTTTCCAGTCGATTAAAATCAACTGAAACTGGTCAAACGCGTTTTCCTTTGCCACGCTCACATATTGATTCAAAAAATTATGAAATTTGAAATCTAGCAATAATTTGACACCGTGGACCCAACAAAACTAGTTTCGTCGAAATCCGAGGTCATTTGCAAAATTTCCATTTTTAAGGGCCTGAATTCCATAGCGACTATTCAGGATTTTCAACTGGACATATCTTTTGATTCCCACTATGAAATCTTGATTTTTCGGATCCGTTGGAAAGATATTATCAATTAGATCCTAATGTTTTTGGTTTCACTAAAATCCGGATTGTTTTGCACCCGGTACATTCAATTGAAGTTTGAAATCGAATTATCGAACTACCGCGCCGTTTTCAATTCTATTTATAATTATATATAAATATTTATATTCTAACGACGACGTATATAATATATACGTCGAATCCTATTCAAAATAAATTTTCTCGTCGATATTATTTAAAATAATTCATTTTAAATATTCAAAATTCGCTAAAATTGCCAAAATAAAAATTTTAAACTGGCCCAGAATTTCCGGGTTATTACAATCTCCCCCACTTAAAAGTTTTCGTCCCCGAAAAGGAACAAAGTCGAAAGTGGTTTGATTACTCAACTCTACGTTTGATCTGGCTTCCTTTCTCCAACTTTTCAGTTTCTGAGAATTTTCAAATTTTCAAAAATTTGGCTAACACCCTAAATTTTTGAAAAATTTCGCCATAACCTCCCCTGCACCGGGAGCATCGGGGAATTTCAAATAGCTTCCCTGGTCCTTCAGATCTCAAAAAGAAAAAGAAAAAGCCAAGCGGCTAGCCAATAAATAGCTTCCCCGGTCCTTCAGATCTCAAAAAGAAAAAGAAAACGCCAAGCGGCTAGCCAATAGGCTCATAAAATCATCATCACCCAAGCAAAACGGTAAATTATGTAGTAAACATGTACCTATTTGTCGGGCAAACAAATTTTATTCTCTGCTCTAGCCTCCTTGCTATGACCTGTTCAATGTAAGTACATGCATATGCAAGCAAATGCGACCAATTTTCAATATAGTTCAATATTTGGTTCGATTAGGCATAATGGTTCAAAATTAGCAAACAAATGAACAAACAACACAAACATCAATCAATTAGTGAATTTAACGTTTCAAATTCATAATTTTGATACATATACAAAAAATCATGCTTTGGTGCCAAATCACAACAATGTATTCTAGCTATATTAGTTTTGGTTCTCACACCAGTCTAATGGAAATATATAGAAAATCACACCTTCGAAACTCGAACATAAATGTTGATGATGCGATCGCTATCATCTTCGGGCGACTAGAGTGTGATGCTATATCTATCCAATATATTAAAACTTCGAATACACGCGGATCAGACGTATACGCAAAATCTATATATACTGGATTGTCCACATCAATATAAATAAATAACCAAATACGAATAATTGATTTAAATTTTCAAAACAAAAATTGTTTTCATTTTCAAAAATATACTCTTCACACTCGTTCTAGGATACTACTGATCCGATCTCTAACGAGTCATTCCCATTGGATATTACTAATCCAATTTCTGATGAATTCTTTCGTATGGTTCTAATTTGTCTTGTTCTCTGAGCTTTGTAAACCAAAGCTCTGATACCAACTGTGACGGCAACGAATTTCGCTCGGTCCGAACCAGTCGCTAAACCGACCCAGACCGTTCGAAATGCCCTATCGTTTGAGAACACGACAAAGCAGAACGCATACAGAAGAGCATTTCATTGTATATCACAACAATGCATCAGATTACAAGAATATACAGAGTATAAATGAATATTACACAGAAATATCAGAGATTTAAATTACATTTAAATACATAGCAGTGGAAAATAATACAATACACAACTAGAAGAGATATACGGATACAAAGCTTTCCGGATATCGTTCCAGCTGTAAACCAGGATCCTGTGAATATAAATCTGCAAAACCAAAACTACTAGCTGCCCGTGTCAAAATAGGGGCACCCAGAGTTTAGGTTAAAACAATAAACTCCAGGTCAGTCATGTGACTGGTGTGAGAACTAAAACAGTTAATCTTTATTTTTAAAGTTAGGTAAATCAAGGGACCACGCCGTATAACACGGAACGGGTTTCCTCCCAAGAATACCAGTGCATAAAACAAACAGCGCAATGCTAAATAAAGAAAAATGAAGCTGTTATAAGACCCAGGTCCCATCACACAATGCAACGCAGCCGAGGATAGGGTTTTCCCTTATAACAGCCAAAGAATGCTTGATACGTTTAAAACACATCATTTGATACTATTATAAGTGTATAGTGTATAAAACAACTTCAAATCATAAGTATCAATCATAGGCGGCATGGGTACCATATATCATGTCGCCATATATAGGTTCTACAAATAAAACCGCAAATGTCACGTATTTGGAAATTGGATTTCCATCTATGAACCGAGGCAAAAGATAGTCCTCAACCGATTCGAGACGCTCTCGCCCGCCCCTCAGGACCCAGACTCAGGTGGGCCCTTGGATCCTCAGGGCCAGTCCACCGATGTGGATTAAACTTAAACCCTGAACATGCATTTCCCCGCCCTATGGGGCGTAAACGAGCCAACTAAATGACTCCATCGGTTCGAGAACGACCGATCAATCCGAGGCGCCTCGCAACAGCAACAACCACATAAGTCAAACTCGTCAGGGCGTGTAAAACCACTGACGCCACTTCTAGCTAGAAAGAAACGCATGCCCTCCCTGACGTCCTCTCCCGTTTTTGGTTCATACCGGGTGTGAAACTCGCGAAGCAAACGTTACACAAAGCTACGCCACAAAGGCCTTGCTTTGATCATCACCACAAGACTTTGCTTTTCAACAGAAGCCTCGATCAATTGCCACTTAGGCATGCCACACAGGCAATTCACTCCATGCGTTTGATATCCATCAATATATAACCCCTGAGCTCGTACGTCTCAGGGAAGGGCGTTAAGCAAGAGAATAAATTCCCCGCCGCCAAACAGATATATATTTAATAGAGATCAATCACACGGACTAAAATCCAATGTCAGACACACAGTCCATTTACAAGTCCGTTCTGGGTCTGAACGAAACCGGAGGCACCTAGTACCCCGCATATCCATCGATCTCCAAGTACGTCTGGACGATCACCAACTGTTTCCATCTTCTTGGGTGTACAGCCCAATCAAGATCATCAGTAATCACCCAAACGACGTGAAGACTTCTGGTCTTCGACCACCGTCTTCATCTTCGACACCACGTCGAATCAGTTATTCAGAATGGGATAAACCCGGTCTTTCTGAATAACTCGCGTATATATTATAAAAATGTTACACAAACACAACATACGCCTCATTCCAATTCAGAATATTCTTTTATTCAAATATTCCTATACTTTAGGAAAAAGTTCCCATTAATTTTATCCAAGATAAATTCTTTAAATTTATTCTTTAATCTCCTTTGAATATCAATTCCAACTAGTCGGGATTATCGAACCACACCGAAGTAATCATTTATTTTATTTTCCCAATCCCAACCTATTCATCCCATGAAGTAAAACTGGTAGTACTTCATATCTAACACCACAGTGTTATCGGTAACTCAATTACCATTTCACGTTCAAATCTAATTAAAGATTTAACTATTGCTTGGAGTAAAACTGGTGATACTCCATTCTCGATCTTTTCAATCTATTTAAAGATTCATTAAAACTCCACTTAGTTTTAATCTTTAACTGGGTTAAAGAATCCGTGTCATTTAAAACACGGTTCACGATAAACCCAAAGTCACATTCATTAATTATCGGGTTAAAGAACGAGTGTTATTTAAAACACTGTTCACGATAAACCCAAAAATCAATATCAATTCAATTCCAATTAAATATTATTTAATTGGTACACTTCATTAAATCTAAATAAAAAGATTTAATCATTTCTCAACTGGGTTCTAGAACAGTGTTAGTGAAGACACCATTCACGACAAACCCAAATCACATTCGATATTCAATACAAGGCTCTGAATAGAAAATATATCGGCTTATATTCAATATCGAATTCTACGACTAACAAATGCCGTATTGGAAATAACGATATAAATATATATCTTTCAAATTTCCATTACAACACCTGTATAATCACGAATTCCAACGTATTCTATTCAGTTTCAATTCGAATTTCTACTCTTTTCAAAATATTAGATTTTGAAATCACTTTCGATATTCATTATAAAATGAATAAAATCGATATAAATATCGTTCACATCAAAATGGAGTCAATCTAATCTACACGGCTTCATATATTGACATTTTCAAATATTCCATTTCGAATATTTCTCTTTCAAATATTTCTATTTCAAATATTTCTTTTTCCAAATATTTCTATTTCAAAACTGGAATGAGACCCAATCAATTACCATATAATGTTAATTATATGGATTTTCTACAACACATGTATTTATCAACAACGATGAATAATCAACCATCATCCAAAGTGCATTCTATACTGTATAAGCATCAAATATAAATATTCAACGCTTATAACAGCCTGTCAATCAATCGATCGACATACAACTAAACAATCGGGATTAGTGTACGTCAAATATCATCCCAATACCCGTGTGGGGTTTCAAGCAATCAAACACAGATTTTTATTTGTGCAGTTGGGCGATGTGTAAAATTTATCGTCCCAATCAATGTCCTTCAAATAGGTGTACATAAACAAACTGTCTGGTTTGTAAATGAATATTTGTTTATTCACATTCACGTTAAAAATTATATTTTTAACGATCAAACTATTTTATTCAACCTATGAATTTTCTATTCAGATCATTCTTTAAATAAAATGATATTTTTATTTTCTAACTTATTTTAGAAAATTTCGACGGCATAACGGCACGATACTAGAAACGGGACGAGGCCTCGCCTTATCCCCGGTCTAGTGAAGGCCCACACCATTCCCACATCAATCAAATCCATTCATTTCACCAAACAATTCAATTTCAATCAAATAATCCAACTAATCTATGCAACCAAACAAACAAATCCATGGTCTGTGGACGATTGTGTCGGGTGCTACTAAGCACCGTCTGCATCCTAGTGTATATACATAACTAGAAAAAGAAATTGAAAGGTGAGAAATTCTCACATATAGCTATCCTAGCTCCACGGCACTTCATTGATAGAAATCTTCATCATCATCGCATCTTCGTTGCCTTCTTTGCCCGTAGCCACTACATATATAAAAATCACACATTTTTATATTTTGTTGTCTTTGAAATAAAAATCATATTTTTACAATCGCTTTCTATATTTAAAAATCGAATTTTTATTCCGTTATATAGATAAAAATTATATTTTTATCATGTAAAAATTATATTTTTAACTCTCTACCTAACCAAAAATCATATTTTGACATCATCTATATAGTAAAGACTATATTTTTAATACTTTAAAAATATAAAAATCATATTTTTAATACTTTAAAAATATAAAAATCATATTTTTAATACTTTAAAAATATAAAAATCATATTTTTATTCTTACGATAACCATTTCAAAACAAAGTTAGTTTTATTTTAAAAACATATTTATTTTCAAAGCAATTGTATTTTAAAACAAAGTATATTTCTATTTCAAATAAAAAAACGAATTTTATATTTTCAAATCAAAGATTAGATTTTTATAATTTCTACATATATGAATTTCAGATTTTAACAATGCATTTAAACCTCAATTTCCATTCATATAAATAAAATCCATTTTCAAACAATATTATAAATAAATAAAAATCCTCATATAAAATTCCATCCTTTAACTTACAAAAATCTAAGCCTTTTATGGTGTTATTCATATCATTAAAACCCTATATATATTTTTTTATAGAATAAAATAGAGAGAAAAGAAAAAAAAAAGCATGGAACTCACTAGTTTTCGGATTAAGGCGGAGGAGGTGGTCTTCACGGCGGAGGTGGGGTTCAGTGGCGGCGCTAGGGGGTTGCATCGGGGTGGGGAAGGGCGGATCGAGGTGGGTGGTTCTTTTCTGGGCTTGGGGCGGTTTCGGTCTCCGAACTGGGGGAGGGTTGGGCTGACGCGAGAGGCGCGAGAGGGGGCTGAGGGGGGGGGGTCGGACTGAGGCAGCATCGCCACCTAGGGCGCGGCGACAGTCACCAAGGCGGGCGCGAGCTCCTCCGTCTCTCTTTTCTTTTTCTTTTTTATTTATTTACTGAATCGATTAAAAGGAGAGAGGGGGGGGGGGCTAGAGCGGGTTAACGGGGAAGAAAAGGGGTTTTTTTTATTATTATTATTTAATTTTCCACAAAAAGCAACTTTTATTTTCGACTTCAAAACGAGGCCCACCGCCTGTCGTCCATAGCGTTTTACCCCCATTCCGAACACAATGGGATATGTATCGCAAGTTGATTCGATTGCTTCGACCAGTTTCTGTTGAATTTACATTTAAATTGCTATATTGAATTTTAAACGTACATTTCAAATTACCGGGGTCACATACTAACTAGAAAAATTCCAGAAAAATATTTTCTAGCTTCGTATTGACGATACGGTCCTAACAAAACTAGTTTCGTCGAATTCTGAGACCGTTAGAAAAATGGCCATTTTCCAGTCGATTAAAATCAACTGAACTGGTCAAACGCGTTTTCCTTTGCTACGCTCACATATTGATTCGAAAAATTATGAAATTTGAAATCTAGCAATAATTTGACACCGCGGACCCAACAAAACTGGTTTCGTCGAAATCCGAGGTCATTTGCAAAATTTCCATTTTTAAGGGCCTGAATTCCATAGCGACTATTCAGGATTTTCAGCTGTACATATCTTTTGATTCCCGCAATGAAATCTTGATTTTTCGGATCCGTTGGAAAGATATTATCAATTAGATCCTAATGTTTTTGGTTTCACTAAAATCCGGATTGTTTTGCACCCGGTACATTCAATTGAAGTTTGAAATCGAATTATCGAACTACCGCGCCGTTTTCAATTCTATTTATAATTATATATAAATATTTATATTCTAACGATGACGTATATAATATATACGTCGAATCCTATTCAAAATAAATTTTCTCGTCGATATTATTTAAAATAATTCATTTTAAATATTCAAAATTCGCTAAAATTGCCAAAATAAAAATTTTAAACTGGCCCAGAATTTCCGGGTTATTACAGATGTTCAGCTCCTATTGTACATTATGTTTGTTTTCCGCTGTAGACATATATGTATAGCTGAACTGTATTTGTACTAAGTATGATCCTGTATACTGTGTAACTCTGATGATTACTTTTATCCAGTATATTCTATTGTTCATTATCTGGTGTATTTATTTATTTCTGTTCTGCTATTATCTGTTTCTATGTTATATTCCAAGGATTACCCTTGCCACCGTCAGTACAGGGTTTGGGGTCGTCTCACAATGTAATCTAAAACACGGTTCACGATAAACCCAAAATCAATTCCAATTCAATTCCAATTAAATACCATTTAATTGGTACACTTCACCATTTCAACTATATAAAGATTCAAACTTTTCTTATATAAAAATTCGACCTTTTCTATTCGATTAACTATATAAAAATCCGACCTTTTCTATTCGATTAACTATATAAAAATCCGATCTTTTTTATTTGATTAACTATATGAAAATCCGACCTTTTTTATTCGATTAACTATATAAAAATCCAACCTTATCTATTCGATTAACTATATAAAAATCCAACCTTTTCTATTCGATTAACTATATTTTCTACTAATAAAACCAAAACTTTTGTTCATAAAAATCAAAACTGAAAAGAAAAATCAAAACTGAAAACAAAACATACCATGCACATTTAAAAACTTAAAATAAAAATAGAAATCGATTTAAATTTACTTACATTGATTATTAGGTGGAGGTGGGTTTCGCCGTTGACTAGGAGGGTCGTTGGGAGGTTGGCGCAGGCGTCGGATGAGTTGGGTGGCAGTGGTTTACGATGGGAGGGGTGTTGCAGCGGGTTTCAGAGGATTGGGGGCATTAGGGATTCGAGGGGAGGAAGGGGGAGGTGCGGCTGACGTTGGGGGGAGGAGGCGCGCCCTTGGGCGGCGGAGCTGGGTCTCCGGCGAGGTGGCGCGACGTGGGGTAGAGTGGCTCCATCGATCCATCGTTTTTTTTCTTTTGAATATGTTTTTTGATGGGAGAGAAAAGGGGGTTGGGCGTTTCCCTTGAATAGGAGGGTATAGGTTTTTTTTTAATTAATTTATTTATAATATATATAATTTCCCCAAAAAGCAACTTTTTATTTCGACCTCCAAACGAGACCCACCGACTATCGTTCATAACTAATCACCCCCCATTCCGAACACAATGGGATATGTTTCGTAGGCTAGATCGACTGTTACGATCAGTTTTCATCAAAATCAAAATATAAATCTATATATTCAATTTTGAACGTACATTTCAATTTATTGGGGCCACATACGGATCCCAAAAATTCCAGAAAAAATATTTCTAGCTTTGTATTGACGGTGCGGTCTTAACAAAACTAATTTCGTCAAATTTGAAGACCGTTTGAAAAATAGCCAATTTTCAGTCGATTAAAATTAACTTAAACTGATCAAACGCGTTTTTCCTTTGCCACGCCTACATATTGATTCGAAAAATTACGAATTTTGAAACCTAGTAATAACTTGACATCACGGATCCAACAAAAGTGGTTTCGTCGAAAACCGAGGTCGTTTGCAAAATTTCAATTTTTAAGGGCCAGAATTCCACAGTGACTATTCTGAATTTTCAACTGGACGGAACTTTTGATTCCCGCTATGAAACTTCGATTTTTCGGATTCGTTGGAAAGATATTCTCAAATAGATTCAAATATTTTTGGTTTCACTAAAATCCGGTTTATTTTGAATCCTGTGTATTCATTTGGAATTTGAAATTGAATTTTCAAACTACAGCGCCATTTTCAATTCCATTTATGTATATAAATAAGTATTTATATTCTAACGACGATTCAAATAAATATATACATTCTATTCTATTTAAATTAAATTTCTCGTCGTTATTATTTAAAATAATCTATTTTAAATTTGCAAAATTCGTCAAAATTTCCAAAATAAAAAATTTAAATTGGCTCAGAATTTCCAGGTTATTACAAACAGCGTGGAAAGGACTGCGTTGGAATTTCGGACAAATCCAAACGATTCAGAAATTCAAAAATAAAACTGGAGGAGTGGATCTCAAAGGTGAGAACTTCTCACTTTAAATTTTATTTTCTAGTTAAAATATATACTAGGATGCAGACGGTGCTTCCCAGCACCCGACACCGTCGTCCACAGACCATGGACGACTTGTTTGATTGGATTGTATTGTGTTGTGGAAGTTGACTATTGATTGTGATGGGAAATAAAATATTCATGTGTTGAATAAAATATATAATCATTAAAAATATCATTTTTAAGGTGTAATGGAAATTAAAAATATTCAGGTGTTGAAATAAATATTTTATAGTTAAAAATATATTTTTTAACCTGTATATGAATAAAATAAATATTCATTTACAAATCGGACGATTTTTTTATGTACACACATTTGACTGATATTGATTGGGACGATATATTTTACACATCGCCCAATTGCACAAATAATAATCAATGTTTGTTGTTTGAAAACCCCACACGGGTATTAGGACGATATTGGACATACACTAATCCCAATATTTGGTTGTATGTCAATCGATGGGTTGACAGACTGTTATAAGCGTTAATTATATATATTTAACGTTTATGCAGTTGTTTAATGCACTCTGGATGATGGTTGACTGTGTTTGATTGTTGTTGTGTACATGTGTGTATGAAATCCATATAAATAAAATTATATGGTAATTGACTGTATCTAATTCCAATTCGAAAAGAATGAATATTTTAAAATAACGAATATTTTACAATGACGAATAATGAATATTATAAAATAAATAATATTTTAAAATAATATTCAGAAATAAATCAAAATATGATTTTTGTAATAACCCGAAAATCTGGGCCAGTTTAAAATTTTTATTTTGGCAATTTTAGCGAAGTTTGAACATTTAAAATGAATTATTTTAAATAATATCGACGAGAAATTTATTTTGAATATAATTCGTACGTATATATTATATACGTCGTCGTTAGAATATAAATATTTATATATAATTATAAATAGAATCAAAAACGGCGCGGTAGTTCGATAATTTGATTTCAAACTTCAATTGAATGTACCGGGTGCAAAATCATCCGGATTTTAGTGAAACCAAAAACATTAGGATCTAATTGATAATATCTTTCCAACGAATCCGACAAATCGAAATTTCATAGCGGGAATCAAAAGATATGTCCAGTTGAAAATTATGAATAGTCGCTATGGAATTCAGGCCCTTAAAAATGGACATTTTGAAAACGACCTCGGATTTCGACGAAACCACTTTTGTTGGATCCGCAGTGTCAAATTATTGCTGGATTCCAAATTTCAAAAATTTTCGAATCAATATGTGAGCGTGGCAAAGGAAAACGCGTTTGACCAGTTTTAGTTGATTTTAATCGACTGGAAATTGGCCATTTTTCCAACGGTCTCAGAATTCGACGAAACTAGTTTTGTTAGGACCGTATCGTCAATACGAAGCTAGAAAATATTTTTCTGCAATTTTTAGAGTTAGTATGTGACCCCGGTAAATTGAAATGCGCGTTCAAATTCAATATATAGAGTTATATGTTGATTTTGACGAAAACTAATCGAAACAGCTGAATCAGCTTGCAATACATATCCCATTATGTTCGGAATGGGGGTAATACGCTAAGGACGACAGGCGGTGGACCTCGTTTAGAGGTCGTTTTTGAAAGTCAACTTTTTGCAATTAAAAATAAATAAATCAAATAATATAAATTTTATAAAAGCCCCCCCTTTTTTTACTTCTTCTTTCCCGATTCAGTATAAAAAAAAAGAGAGAGAGACGAGGGCGACGGGAAGAGAGCCACCGCCGCCACATCGCGCCCCCCCCCCCCCAGCGACGCCGCCGCCGCTGCTTCTTCTCCTTCTCCTCCTCCTTCTTCCTCCACCTCGCCACTCCCCCCCTTGCGTGCAACCCCCATCGCGCCAGCAACTGCACCTCCCTCCCGCCTGAAACCCTAGCCGACAATCCCGACCTCCTCCACCCCGCTGGCCACCACCGCCGACCCCAAAAGCCCCTCCCTCGGCCTCCGCTCGACTGCCGAACCCCCTCCCTCTTATAAAAAAAATAAAAAAAAAAACACTGTAAGTTTTTATGTTAATTTTGTTTTTATTTATATACTTTATTATTTATTTTCCAGAGTAGGATTTTTAAAAGAAAGTATAGAAAAGATTTGATTTTTTTTAAATTAGAAAAGATTTGATTTTTAAAATTTAAAGGATTAGATTTTTAAAAGAAGAAAGACGATATTTTTAAATGGAGAAAGGTGAGATTTTTACATAGGTAGTGGGTTAAAAATATGACTTTTACATAGTAGGAACTATAAAAATATAATCTTTATGAGATATAGAATGTAAAAATATCATCTTTGTATATGTAGCGAAATAAAAATCTGATTTCTATTTTATATATGTTGAGATAAAGAGGTAATTTTTAAAGTGATGAAATGGAAATGGAAACTTTATTTTTACAAAGGCGAAAACTTTATTTTTACAAAGGCGAAAACTTTATTTTTACAAAGGCGAAAACTTTATTTTTATAAAGGCGAAATCAATATTTTTGAAATGGAATTTTTATCTATATGACACCAAAGTAAAAATTCGATTTTTATATATTGAATAGAGGAGTGAAAATTCGATTTCTAAATATATGAAGTGATTATAAAAATATGATTTTTTTTTAAATTGAAAGTGAATAAATAAAAATGTGGCTTTTATTTTAAAGACATCAAAATATAAAAATGTGATTTTTATATATATAGTGACTACGGGCAACGGAGATGGCGAAGATGGGATAACGATGAAGATTTCTATCAATGAAGTGTCGTGAAGTTGGATAGCTATTGGTGAGAACTTCTCACTCTAAATTTCTTTTTCTAGTTATATATATATATATATATATATATATATACTAGGATGCAGACGGTGTTTAGTAGCACCCGACACCCGTCATCCACAGACCATGGATGGCTTGTTTGTTAAATTGTTTGGTTGTGTAGTTGGTTAGTTTATTTGGTTTAAATTGAATTGTTTGGGGAATTGAAATTGATTTGATTGATGTGTGAATGGCGTGGGCCTTCACTAGACCGGGGATAAGGCTAGGCCTCGTCCCGTTTCTAGTATCGTGCCGTTATGCCGCCGAAATTTTCTAAAATATGTTAGAAAAATAAAAATATCATTTTTATTGTGTAAATGAACTGAATAGAAATTCAAATGCTGAAATAAATATTTTTGACGTTAAAAATATAATTTTTAACGTGAATGTGAATAAATAAATATTCATTTACAAACCTGACGGTTTGTTTATGTACACCTATTCGACTGATATTGATTGGGATGATAAATTTTACACATCGCCCAACTGCACAAATAAAATCTGTGTTTGATTGTTTGAAACCCCACACGGGTGTTGGGATGAAATTTGAAGTTCACTCATCCTGATTGATTAAATATGTCGATCGATTGATTGACAGGCTGTTATAAGCGTAAGATATCTATATTTGATGCTTATACAGTGTAGTGCACTTTGGTTGATGGTTGATTATTTTTCAATGCTATTATATACATGTGTTGTATGGAATCCATATAATTAACATTATATGGTGATTGATTGGGCCTCATTTCAAATCGGGAAAATAAGGAATATTATAAAAGAAAATTCATGTGTTGAATATAAAAATAGTCATGTGTTGACGATGTTCATGTGTTGAGTGAAATATTTTAAATAATAAAAATTACATCTTTATCATATTTACAATTAGAATATACTTCACGGTGGAGTCTAATTAAAATCAAACGATAGATACCATAGTTTTATAAAATATTTTACATAACAAAAATAGTGATGTGTTGACAGCACTCATGTGTTGAGATTAGTCGTGTGTTGAAAGAAATATAGATTCATGTGTTGAATGGGATAAATATTCATTTGTTGAATAGAATAAAGAAGTTGTGAAAAATATAAAGCCGTGTTGATTAGTTTTGCGCCATTTTGACGTGAACGATATTTATATCGATTTTATTCAAATTGAAATGAATATTATAGCAAATTCGAATTGAAAAGAAAACGAATTTGAATTGAATATAAAAGGACTTCGAATGGAATTGAATATAAAACAAATTCAAGTTGAATTGAAAACGAACTGAAATTTAATTGAATTCGAATCGAAATTAAATTGAAATCAATTTGAATTGAAACGAATTTGAAATTGAATTAAATTGAAATGAATTCGAATTGAACTGAAATCAAATCGACCTGAAATTGAGTATAGTGTTGAAATGGTTTTGAAAACGAATTTAAAACAATTTAAAAAATACGTTTTAAAAAGGAAATCGACGAAATATATATAATACATATAAAATATATTATATATATAATGGCTTGAATAGAACGCGCCGCGCCGCGGCAGTTCGTGAATTTTGACCATTTATTTCAAACGGACGTTGCGGGAGATCCGACCATCGGATTCTCCTAAAACCGGAACCGTTGGGTTCGTATCGAAAAGAGCTTTCCAATGAATATTAGAGATTTGAAATCTAATGGTTGGATTTGGAATTATGTCCAAATCAAATTCGAAAAAGGTCGTTGTAAGTGCAGTTCGATGGCCGTTGATGGAAATCGACTGTACGGGCCTTGATAAAATTATTAAAAATATTGATAATTTGTGTAAAACCATAATATGTGAATTGGAAAGAACTGGGATGAAAAACTCCACATTAGAAGGTAAAAATAGATGTTTCTCGAAATGAACTAGTTTTTGAACTAGAATTAAAATCAATTTATTTTTGAAATAAATAAATTGAATTTAAACGTGATTTTGAAAATAATCGATATTTCCAATACGTGAAGTGGAAGTGGAGTTGAATCGAAATTATCTTCGGAATATTTCGATGTTGGATTTTGTGACCATACAAATATTGTTATGGGGATTTGAAAGATATATTTTATATCGTTATTTCCAATACGATATTTGTTGGTTTCAGAATTTGATATTGAATATAAGCCGATATATTTTCTACTCAGAGCCTTGTATTTAATATGAAATGTGATTTGGGTTTATCGTGAACCGTGTTTTAGAAGACATTGGTTCTTTAACCCAGTTAATTGCAGGATGTTGATTTTTGAAAAGATTAAAACTAAGTGGAGTTTTAATGAACCTTTAATTAGATTAAAATTGTGAACTGATAATTTAAATTATCAAATCTAAAAAGTGATCGAGAGTGGAGTATCACCAGTTTTTCTCCAAAGCGATAGTTAAATCTTTAATTAGATTTGAACGTGAAATGGTAATTAATTTTACCGATAACACCGTGATGTTAGATATGGAGTATCACCAGTTTTGCTCCATGGGATATATAGGTTGGGATTGGGAAATAAAATAAATAATTACTTCGCTGTGGTTCGTTAATCCCGACTAGTTTGAGATGATATCCAAAGGAAGATTAAAGAATAAATTTAGAAGAATTTATCTTTGATAAAATTAATGGGAACCTTTCCCTAAGAATGTGATTTTGTGAATAAAAGAATATTCTGAATTGAAATGAGGTGTTTGTTGTGTTTGTGTAACATTCGTTTACTATATACGTGGGTTATTCAGAAAGGCTGGGTTTATACCCATTCTGAATAATCGATTCGACGAGATGTCGAAGATGAAGACGGTGGTTGAAGACCGGAAGTCTTCACATCGTTTGGGTGATTAATGATGATCTTGATTGGGCTGTACACCCAGGATGAGGGAATCAGTTGGTGATCGTCCAGACGTACTTGGAGATGGATGGATATGCGAGGAAAGTGCCTCCGGTTTCGTTCAGACCCAGAACGAACTTGTAAATGGATTGTGTGTCTGACATTGGATTTTATTCCGTGTTGATTGATCTCTATTAAATATACATCTGTTTGGCGGCGGAGAATTTATTCTCTTGCTTAACGCCCTTCTCTGAGACATACGAGCTCAGAGGTTGTATACCGATGGACATCAGTCGCATGGAGTGAATTGCCTGTGTGGCATGCGTAATTGGCAATTGATCAAGGCTTCTGTTGAAAAGCAGAGTCTTGTGGTTGATGATCAAAGCACGGCCTGTGTGGCGTAGCTTTGTGTATAACGTGAATTCGCGAGCCTCACACCTCGGTATGAGTCAAAAACGGGAGACGGACCGCTGGGAGAGCACGACGTTTCTTTCTAGCTAGGATGGTGTCAGTTACCTACCAGCCCTGACATTTATATACTTTTCACCTGTGTGGTTGTTGGATATGAGGCGCCTCGGATATAGGTCTGTTAGGACCGGGAAACTTGTGTTCAGGAATAACTAATCCTCAAAAGTAAGAGAGGACCGGCCCAGCCGATTCCAAGGATCATAGTGGGGTCCTGGGACATTTGCTAGAGTGTCTCGAACGCGGAGAGGAGCTTGCCCCTTGCCTCGACTCATGACGGAAATCCAATTTCCAATACGTGTATTGCGGTTTTAATTGTAGAACTAGTATAGCGACATAGTGGTATGGGTCATTCATGCCGCTTATGATTGATATTTATGATTGAAATTGTTTTGACACTATACACCTATAATAGTATCAAATAATGTGTTTTAAACGTATCAAGCATGATTTGGCTGTTATAAGGTAAAAACCCTATCCTCCGGCTTGTGTTGCATTGTGTGATGGGACCTGGGTCTTATAACAGCTTCATTTTTCTTTATTTAGCATTGCGCTGTTTGTTTTATGCACTGGTATTCTTGGGAGGAAACCCGTTCCGTGTTATATGGCGTGGTCCCTTGATTTACCTAACTTTAAAACAATATTAATAACTGTTTTAGTTCTCACACAAGTCACATGACTGACCTGGGGTTTATTGTTTTAACCTAAACTCTGGGTGCCCCTATTTTCCACACGGGCAGCTAGTAGTTTTGGTTTTGCAGATTTATATTCACAGGGTCCTGATTAACAGCTAGAACGGTGCTCGGAAAGCTCTGTATCCGTGTATCACTTCTAGTTGTGTTTTGTATATTTTTCCGCTGCTATGTAATTTATTGTAATCTCTGATATTTGTCGAATAAATTTAATCATTTATACTCTGTATATTCTTGTATCTGATGGAATTGTTGTAATAACAATGAAATGTTCTTCTGTCTGTGTTCCGATGTGTGTTGTTCTCAAAGTATCCGCTCTTTCCTTCACGGGGAAGTTACGGGTTCTTACAGTTGGTATCAGAGCTTTGGTTTACAGAGCTCGAGAACAAGACACATTAGAACCATACGAAAGAATTCATCAGATATTGGATTAGTAATATCCAATTAGAATGACTCGTTAGAGATAGGATCAGTAGTATCCTAGAACGAGTGTGAAGAGTATATTTTTCGAATGAAAACAATTTCGTTTTGAAATTTAAATCGTTTTATACGTATTTGGATATTTATTTATTTTGAATATGGACATTCGAGTATATAAAATTTTGCATATACGCGTCATGAACGTATATTCGAAGTTTTAATATATTGGATAGATATAGAATCACATTCTAGACACCCGGGGATAATTCTGATGATGTGGCCACATCATCAGTATTTATATTCGTGTTTCGAAGGCGTGATATCTATATATTTCCATTAGGCAGGTGTGAGAACCAAAACTTGTGTAGCTAGAACACATTGTTGTGAATTGGCATCAAAAACATGATTTTTTGTATATATGTATCAAAATTATGAATTTGAAACTCTAATTTACTAATTGATTGATGTTTGTGTTGTTTGTTTATTTGTTTGATAATTTTGAACCATTTAGCCTAATATAATCAAATATTGAATTGTATCGAAAATTGGTCGCATTTGCTTGCATATATATATATACTTACATTGAACAGGTCATAGCAAGGAGGCTAGAGCAGAGAATAAAATTTGTTTGCCCGACAAATAGGTACATGTTTACTACATAATTTACTGTTTTGTTTGGGTGATGATGATTTTATGAGCCTATTGGCTAGCCGCTTGGCTTTTTCTTTTTCTTTTTGAGATCAGAAGGCCTGTATGGCAATTTCGGGATTTTCCCGTGCTCCCCGTACAAAGGAGGTTATGGCGAAATTTTTCGAAAATTCAGGGTGTTAGCCAAATTTTTGAAATTTTTGAAAATTTTCAGAAACTGAAGAGTTGGAGAATGGAAGCCAGATCGAATGTAGAGCTTATTAATCAAACCACTTTCGACTTTGTTCCTTTTTGGGGACGAAAAGTTTTAAGTGGGGGAGATTGTAATAACCCGAATATCTGGGCCAGTTTAAAATTTTTATTTTGGCAATTTTAGCGAAGTTCGAACATTTAAAATGAATTATTTTAAATAATATCGACGAGAAATTTATTTTGAATATAATTCGTACGTATATATTATATACGTCGTCGTTAGAATATAAATATTTATATATAATTATAAATAGAATCGAAAACGGCGCGGTAGTTCGATAATTTGATTTCAAACTTCAATTGAATGTACTGGGTGCAAAATCATCCGGATTTTAGTGAAACCAAAAACATTAGGATCTAATTGATAATATCTTTCCAACGATTCCGACAAATCGAAATTTCATAGCGGGAATCAAAAGATATGTCCAGTTGAAAATTCTGAATAGTCACTATGGAATTCAGGCCCTTAAAAATGGACATTTTGCAAACGACCTCGGATTTCAACGAAACCACTTTTGTTGGATCCGCAGTGTCAAATTATTGCTGGATTCCAAATTTCATAATTTTTCGAATCAATATGTGAGCGTGGCAAAGGAAAACGCGTTTGACCAGTTTCAGTTGATTTTAATCGACTGGAAATTGGCCATTTTTCCAACGGTCTCAGAATTCGACGAAACTAGTTTTGTTAGGACCGTATCGTCAATACGAAGCTAGAAAATATTTTTCTGCAATTTTTAGAGTTAGTATGTGACCCCGGTAAATTGAAATGCGCGTTCAAATTCAATATATAGAGTTATATGTTGATTTTGACGAAAACTAATCGAAACAGCTGAATCAGCTTGCGATACATATCCCATTGTGTTCGGAATGGGGGTAATACGCTAAGGACGACAGGCGGTGGACCTCGTTTAGAGGTCGTTTGTGAAAGTCAACTTTTTGCAATTAAAAATAAATAAATTAAATAATATAAATTTTATAAAAGCCCCCCTTTTTTTACTTCTTCTTTCCCGATTCAGTATAAAAAAAAGAGAGAGAGAGACGAGGGCGACGGGAAGAGAGCCGCCGCCGCCACATCGCGCCCCCCTCCCCCCACCCCCCAGCGACGCCGCCGCCGTTGCTTCTTCTCCTTCTCCTCCTCCTTCTTCCTCCACCTCGCCACTCACCCCCCTGCGTGCAACCCCCATCGCGCCAGCAACCGCACCTCCCTCCCGCCTGAAACCCTAGCCGACAATCTCGACCTCCTCCACCCCGCTGGCCACCACCGCCGACACCAAACGCCCCTCCCTCGGCCTCCGCTCGACTGCCGAACCCCCTCCCTCTTATAAAAAAAACAAAAAAAAACACTGTAAGTTTTTATGTTAATTTTGTTTTTATTTATATACTTTATTTACTTTATTATTTATTTTTCAGAGTAGGATTTTTAAAAGAAAGTATAGAAAAGATTTGATTTTTTTTAAATTAGAAAAGATTTGATTTTTAAAATTTAAAGGATTAGATTTTTAAAAGAAGAAAGACGATATTTTTAAATGGAGAAAGGTGAGATTTTTACATAGGTAGTGGGTTAAAAATATGACTTTTACATAGTAGGAACTATAAAAATATAATCTTTATGAGATATAGAATGTAAAAATATCATCTTTGTATATGTAGCGAAATAAAAATCTGATTTCTATTTTATATATGTTGAGATAAAGAGGTAATTTTTATAGTGATGAAATGGAAATGGAAACTTTATTTTTACAAAGGCGAAAACTTTATTTTTACAAAGGCGAAAACTTTATTTTTACAAAGGCGAAAACTTTATTTTTACAAAGGCGAAAACTTTATTTTTACAATGGCGAAAACTTTATTTTTATAAAGGCGAAATCAATATTTTTGAAATGGAATTTTTATCTATATGACACCAAAGTAAAAATTCGATTTTTATATATTGAATAGAGGAGTGAAAATTCGATTTCTAAATATATGAAGTGATTATAAAAATATGATTTTTTTTAAATTGAAAGTGAATAAATAAAAATGTGGCTTTTATTTTAAAGACATCAAAATATAAAAATGTGATTTTTATATATATAGTGACTACGGGCAACGGAGATGGCGAAGATGGGATAACGATGAAGATTTCTATCAATGAAGTGTCGTGAAGTTGGATAGCTATTGGTGAGAACTTCTCACTCTAAATTTCTTTTTCTAGTTATATATATATATATATACTAGGATGCAGATGGTGTTTAGTAGCACCCGACACCCGTCATCCACAGACCATGGATGGCTTGTTTGTTAAATTGTTTGGTTGTGTAGTTGGTTAGTCTATTTGGTTTAAATTGAATTGTTTGGGGAATTGAAATTGATTTGATTGATGTGTGAATGGCGTGGGCCTTCACTAGATCGGGGATAAGGCTAGGCCTCGTCCCGTTTCTAGTATCGTGTCGTTATGCCGCCGAAATTTTCTAAAATATGTTAGAAAAATAAAAATATCATTTTTATTGTGTAAATGAACTGAATAGAAATTCAAATGCTGAAATAAATATTTTTGACGTTAAAAATATAATTTTTAACGTGAATGTGAATAAATAAATATTCATTTACAAACCGGACGGTTTGTTTATGTACACCTATTCGACTGATATTGATTGGGATGATAAATTTTACACATCGCCCAACTGCACAAATAAAATCTGTGTTTGATTGTTTGAAACCCCACACGGGTGTTGGGATGAAATTTGAAGTTCACTCATCCTGATTGATTAAATATGTCGATCGATTGATTGACAGGCTGTTATAAGCGTAAGATATCTATATTTGATGCTTATACAGTGTAGTGCACTTTGGTTGATGGTTGATTATTTTTCAATGCTATTATATACATGTGTTGTATGGAATCCATATAATTAACATTATATGGTGATTGATTGGGCCTCATTTCAAATTGGGAAAATAAGGAATATTATAAAAGAAAATTCATGTGTTGAATATAAAAATAGTCATGTGTTGACGATGTTCATGTGTTGAGTGAAATATTTTAAATAATAAAAATTACATCTTTATCATATTTACAATTAGAATCTACTTCACGGTGGAGTCTAATTAAAATCAAACGATAGATACCATAGTTTTATAAAATATTTTACATAACAAAAATAGTGATGTGTTGCAGCACTCATGTGTTGAGATTAGTCGTGTGTTGAAAGAAATATAGATTCATGTGTTGAATGGGATAAATATTCATTTGTTGAATAGAATAAAGAAGTTGTGAAAAATATAAAGCCGTGTTGATTAGTTTTGCGCCATTTTGACGTGAACGATATTTATATCGATTTTATTCAAATTGAAATGAATATTATAGCAAATTCGAATGGAAAAGAAAACGAATTTGAATTGAATATAAAAGGACTTCGAATGGAATTGAATATAAAACAAATTCAAGTTGAATTAAAAACGAACTGAAATTTAATTGAATTCGAATCGAAATTAAATTGAAATCAATTTGAATTGAAACGAATTTGAAATTGAATTAAATTGAAATGAATTCGAATTGAATTGAAATCAAATCAACCTGAAATTGAATATAGTGTTGAAATGGTTTTGAAAACGAATTTAAAACGATTTATAAAATACGTTTTAAAAAGGAAATCGACGAAATATATATATAATATATATATAATATATTATATATATAACGGCTTGAATAGAACGCGCCGCGCCGCGGCAGTTCGTGAATTTCGACCATTTATTTCAAACGGACGTTGCGGGAGATCCGACCGTCGGATTCTCCTAAAACCGGAACCGTTGGGTTCGTATCGAAAAGAGCTTTCCAATGAATATTAGAAATTTGAAATCTAACGGTTGGATTTGGAATTATGTCCAAATCAAATTCAAAAAAGGTCGCTGTAAGTGCAGTTCGATGGCCGTTGATGGAAATCGACTGTACGGGCCTTGATAAAATTATTAAAAATATTGATAATTTGTGTAAAACCATAATATGTGAATTGGAAAGAACTGGGATGAAAAACTCCACATTAGAAGGTAAAAATAGATGTTTCTCGAAATGAACTAGTTTTTGAACTAGAATTAAAATCAATTTATTTTTGAAATAAATAAATTGAATTTAAAAGTGATTTTGAAAATAATCGATATTTCCAATACGTGAAGTGGAAGTGGAGTTGAATCGAAATTATCTTCGGAATATTTCGATGTTGGATTTTGTGACATTACAAATATTGTTATGGGGATTTGAAAGATATATTTTACATCGTTATTTCCAATACGATATTTGTTGGTTTCAGAATTGGATATTGAATATAAGCCGATATATTTTCTATTCAGAGCCTTGTATTTAATATCAAATGTGATTTGGGTTAATCGTGAACCGTGTTTTAGAAGACATTGGTTCTTTAACCTAGTTAATTGCAGGATGTTGATTTTTGAAAAGATTAAAACTAAGTGGAGTTTTAATGAACCTTTAATTAGATTAAAATTGTGAACTGATAATTTAAATTATCAAATCTGAAAAGTGATCGAGAGTGGAGTATCACCAGTTTTTCTCCAAAGCGATAGTTAAATCTTTAATTAGATTTGAACGTGAAATGGTAATTAATTTTACTGATAACACCGTGAAGTTAGATATGGAGTATCACCAGTTTTGCTCCATGGGATATATAGGTTGGGATTGGGAAATAAAATAAATAATTACTTCGGTGTGGTTCGTTAATCCCGACTAGTTTGAGATGATATCCAAAGGAAGATTAAAGAATAAATTTAGAAGAATTTATCTTTGATAAAATTAATGGGAACCTTTCCCTAAGAATGTGATTTTGTGAATAAAAGAATATTCTGAATTGAAATGAGGCGTTTGTTGTGTTTGTGTAACATTCGTTTACTATATACGTGGGTTATTCAGAAAGGCCGGGTTTATACCCATTTTGAATAATCGATTCGACGAGATGTCGAAGATGAAGATGGTGGTTGAAGACCGGAAGTCTTCACATCGTTTGGGTGATTACTGATGATCTTGATTGGGCTGTACACCCAGGATGAGGGAATCAGTTGGTGATCGTCCAGACGTACTTGGAGATGGATGGATATGCGAGGAAAGTGCCTCCGGTTTCGTTCAGACCCGGAACGAACTTGTAAATGGATTGTGTGTCTGACATTGGATTTTATTCTGTGTTGATTGATCTCTATTAAATATACATCTGTTTGGCGCTTAACGCCCTTCTCTGAGACATACGAGCTCAGAGGTTGTATACCGATGGACATCAGTCGCATGGAGTGAATTGCCTGTGTGGCATGCGTAAGTGGCAATTGATCAAGGCTTCTGTTGAAAAGCAGAGTCTTGTGGTTGTTGATCAAAGCACGGCCTGTGTGGCGTAGCTTTGTGTATAACGTGAATTCGCGAGCCTCACACCTCGGTATGAGTCAAAAAAGGGAGACGGACCGCTGGGAGAGCACGACGTTTCTTTCTAGCTAGGGTGGTGTCAGTGACCTACCAGCCCTGACATTTATATACTTTTCACCTGTGTGGTTGTTGGATATGAGGCGCCTCGGATATAGGTCTGTAAGGACCAGGAAACGTGTGTTTAGGAATAACTAATCCTCAAAAGTAAGAGAGGACCGGCCCAGCCGATTCCAAGGATCATAGTGGGGTCCTGGGACATTTGCTAGAGTGTCTCGAACGCGGAGAGGAGGTTGCCCCTTGCCTCGACTCATGACGGAAATCCAATTTCCAATACGTGTATTGCGGTTTTAATTATAGAACTAGTATGGCGACATAGTGGTATGGGTCATTCATGCCGCCTATGATTGATATTTATGATTGAAATTGTTTTGACACTATACACCTATAATAGTATCAAATAATGTGTTTTAAACGTATCAAGCATGATTTGGCTGTTATAAGGTAAAAACCCTATCCTCCGGCTTGTGTTGCATTGTGTGATGGGACCTGGGTCTTATAACAGCTTCATTTTTCTTTATTTAGCATTGCGCTGTTTGTTTTATGCACTGGTATTCTTGGGAGGAAACCCGTTCCGTGTTATATGGCGTGGTCCCTTGATTTACCTAACTTTAAAACCAATATTAATAACTGTTTTAGTTCTCACACCAGTCACATGACTGACCTGGGGTTTATTGTTTTAACCTAAACTCTGGGTGCCCCTATTTTCCACACGGGCAGCTAGTAGTTTTGGTTTTGCAGATTTATATTCACAGGGTCCTGATTAACAGCTGGAACGGTGCTCGGAAAGCTCTGTATCCGTGTATCACTTCTAGTTGTGTTTTGTATATTTTTCCGCTACTATGTAATTTATTGTAATCTCTGATATTTGTCGAATAAATTTAATCATTTATACTCTGTATATTCTTGTATCTGATGGAATTGTTGTAATAACAATGAAATGTTCTTCTGTCTGTGTTCCGATGTGTGTTGTTCTCAAAGTATCCGCTCTTTCCTTCACGGGGAAGTTACGGGTTCTTACAATTTTGATGTCTGATTTGGGATGAACACTAAAATATTTAAATATATAAAGCCGCGTTGATTAGTCTAACGCCATTTTAACGTGAACGATATTTATATCGATTTTATTCATTTTTATAATGAATATTTAAAAGGAAGTGATTTCAAAATCAAATGTTTTGACTATATTATCATTTATATATTAATGATATGGAATATTCAATTTTGATTTGAAATTGAATATGAAGTTGAAATCTTTTTGAAAACAAATTTAAAACAATTTAAAAAAATACGTTTTAAATGGAAATCGACGAAATATATATAATATATTTAATGGCCTGAATAGAACGCGCCGCGCTATGGTAGTTCTCGAATTTCAACCATTGACTTCGAATGGACATTACGAGAGATCCGACCGTCGGATTCTCCTAAAACCAGAACTTTTGGGTTCGTATCAGAAAGAGCTTTTAAACGAATATGAGAGATTTGAAATCTAACGGTTGGATTTGTAATTATGTCCAAATCAAATTTGGAAAAGGTCGTTGTAAGTGTTGTTCGATGACCGTTTATGGATATCGACTGTACAAGCCTTGATAAAATTATTAAAAATATCAATAATTAGTGTAAAATCATAATAAATGATTTGGAAAGAACTGGGATGAAAAATTCATATTTGAAAAGATAAAAATATATTTTTATCTTTTCAAACTTGGAATTCTTCATCCAAAATCTTTCCAAATCATTTATTATGATTTTACACAATTTTTCCATATTTTTAATTTTTTTATAAGGCCCTTGCAGTAGGTTTCCAATAGCGGCCACCGAACTGCATCCATAGCGACCTTTTCTCAAATTGATTTGGACATATCTCAAAATTTAACCATTATATTTCAAATCTCTTATATTCATTGAAAGGATCATTTCGATACGAACCCAAAGGTTCCGGTTTTAGGAGAATCCGACGGTCGGATCACCCGTTACATTAATTTGAAGTCAATGGTAGAAATTCACAAATGGTCGTTGTGCGACGCGTTCTATTCAGGCCATTAATATATGTACAATATATATTTCGTCGATTTCAAATCAAAATGTATTTTATAAATTCATTTCAAAACAATTTCAACTTCATTCTCAATTTTAAATAAAAATTGAATATTCCATTTCATTATAATTTTAAAATGATAATATTTTCAAAATATCAGATTTTGAAATCCATTTCTTTTTCCTATTCATTATCAAATGAATAAAATTTATTGATAAACCCGTTCGGGTTAAATTGGCGTTTCTATACTTAACCCGACTTCATATATTTTTATATATTTCCGTATCCATCCAAAATCGAACATCAAAATCATATTTGATTCTTCACTGAATATTATTTTAAAATATTCGTTATTTTAAAATATTCGTAATTTTAAAATATTCTTTGTTTCTGAATCGGAATGGGACTCAATCAATTACCATATAATTTCAGTTAAATGGATTTCATACATCGCATGTATTCAACAATAATGATAAATAATCATTCAACATTCAAACATCATCCAGAGTGCATTTTACAACTGTGTAAGCATTAAAATAAATAAATAATGCTCATCACAACTTGTCAGCACGTTGAGACGACCCGAATTCCCGTTTAGACGGAAACAGGGCTATCTTTGGAATATAACACAGAAACAGATAATAGAAGAACAAAATTAAATAAATACACCAGATAATGAACAACAAAATATACTGGATAAAAGTAATCATCAGAGTTACACAGTATACAGGATCTTACTTAGTACAAATACAGTTCAGCTATACATAAATGTCTACAGCGGAAATAAACAAAATATGTACAATAGGAGCTGAACAGCATAAAAAGAAATAAATGATAGAATCCATCTTCGGCTCCAGCTATCCAGAAAGAACCAGCTAAACCTGAATACAAGGCTTCCCATGTAGAAAGAGGGGCACCCGAGTTTGAAAGTGAAACAAACTACGAGTCAGTCATGGGACTGGTATGAGAAATCCACTCAACACATATATAATTGGCCAACCACAGGACCACGCCACTTTCGTGGAACGGGTTTACTCCATTGGATTGCCAGTGCTTTAAAACAAATCTTTCTTTTAAACATCGCTATGCTTTTTATAAAAATGAAGCCGTTATAAGACTCAATTCCCATCACATAATGCAACGCAAACCGGAGGATAGAGTTTTACCTTATAATGGCCAAAATATGCTTGATACGAATAAAACAAGGCATTTGATATTATTGCTAGTGTTTATATGTTTTGAAAACAATTTCAAATCATAACTATCAATCATAGACGGCATGGGTACCATATATCATGTCGCCATATATATATACAATCAAAACCGCACGATGTCGTATTTGGAAATTAATTTCCGTCATGAACCAAGGCAAAAGATAGTCCTTACCAAATTCGAGACAATCCAGCCTACCATGTCTCAGGAACAGCCGCAACTGCCCCCTGGATCGTCAGGGCCGGTCCACCGATGTGGATTATTATACCTGAACAATACGTCTCCCCGCCCTTTGGGGCGCAAACGAGCCAACGAATGACTCCATCGGACCCGGATCGTCCGATCAAACCGAGGCGCCTCGCAACAGCAACAACCACATAGGTGAAAAGTATATAAATGTCAGGGTTGGTAGGTCACTGACACCACCCTAGCTAGAAAGAAACGCATGCCCTCCCTGATGTCCTTCTCCCGTTTTAGGTTCATCCCGGGGTGTGAGGCTCGCGAATTCATGTTATACACAAAGCTACGCTACACAGGAGGCGCTTTGATCATCACCACAAGACTTTGCTTTTCAGCAGAAGCCCTGATCACTGCATCTTAGCATGCCACATAGGCAGTTCATGCCATGCAACTGATGTCCATCAATATACAACCTCTGAGCTCGTGCGTCTCAGAGAAGGGCGTTAAGCAAAAGAATAAATTCTCCGCTGCCAAACAGATGTGTATTTAACAGAAATCAATCAACACAGAATAAAATCCAATGTCAGACACACAGTCCATTTTCAAGTCCGTTCTGGGTCTGAACGAAACCGGAGGCACTAAATACCTCGCAAACCCTTCGATCACCACGTACGTCTGGACGATCACCACTCATTATCCATATTTCGGGATGCCTCCCAATCAGGACCTCGGTTACCATCCAAACGAGGTGAAGATCTCCGGTCTTCGACCACCGTCTTCATCTTCGAATTTCAATCGTCGGTCAATTATTCGAAATGAGAATTAACTCGGCCTTTTCGAATAGTTCACGTATATTTAGAATTTCAAATCGATTTATTTCAATGGTTAAATTATTCGACAACACCAATTTTGTTCTTTAATGTAATTTTCACACCAAACACATTCAACCATCAAAAGCCACATAAATCAAGCAAATTCAGTTTATTTCCATTCCATATTGTTTCCAATATTTTACAACGATTTATCGCTATTTTTATTTATTTTAAAATAGCCCATTTATTCAAAACGACGCTTCGGGCCATACAGCGGCCGTGGCGCTGTTTTTTTTCAGATTTGATTTACACATATCTGAAAATCTAACCGTTGGATCTTCACCAAATTTATATCATCAGAAAGGTCTTTTCAAAACGAATTCAACGGTTCCAGTTTCGGGAAAATCCGACGGTCGGATCTCCCGGTACAATCGTTTGAAGTTTCGATTTCAAATTACGAACTGCAGCGTCGTTATTCGATTAAATATATAATTATATTTATATATATATATAAATATAATCGCTTCTGGCGCTGTTTTTCATCAGATTTGAATTAAACATACCAGACAATCCAACCGTTGGATTTTTACAAGGTTGGTGCCGTTGGAAAGATTATTCCAAGGCGAACCCGACGGTTGAGGTTTTCGGGAAAATCCAATGGTCGGATTTCCCGCACTAGTCGTTTGAAATCACGGTTTCGAAATACGAACTGCACGGCTTCGTTTCGTTTTAATTTTATTTATATTTGTATATTTATATAAATATAGTACATTCAATGATTTCCATATCGTTTCACTTCAAATATTTTTCTAACACCTTAAAATTTTGGAAAATTTCGCCATAACCTCCCCTGCACCGGGAGCATCGGGAAATCGCAAATAGCTTTCCCGGTCCTTCTAATCTCAAAAAGAAAAAGAAAAAGCCAAGCGGCTAGCCAACAGGCTCATAAAATCATCACCCAAACAAAACAGTAAATGTGTACCTATTTGTCGGGCACAAAATTTTATTCCTCTTCTCTAGCCCCTTTGCTATAACCTGTTCAATGAATATGCATGTACATATATATATACAGTTCTTATCATTTATCCTTTTCTATTCAACTTCATATTTGATTTCTGTTTGGTTTAAAAAACCCCTTCATTCTAATGTTACATAAATAGGTGCAAATCATTTCATTAGCTAATTAATGAATATTTCAACTCATATATGTTTATTTTGAACAAGTGGCTATTTTTAACACTTCCCATTTCAACGATTCATGTATACAATAAAAATGTGATTTTTATTGTAAAACAATTCATTTCAAAACACTATTTTTCTATATAGTTCAAGTTGGTGATAAAAATGGGATTTTTATCATAAAACAATTTCTTCTAAAACGAGATTATTTTACACAGTTCATATAGT
Organism: Allium sativum; assembly: GCA_030737875.1. Taxonomy (NCBI): domain Eukaryota; kingdom Viridiplantae; phylum Streptophyta; class Magnoliopsida; order Asparagales; family Amaryllidaceae; genus Allium; species Allium sativum. The sequence goes on from CM060918.1 coordinate 849,316,926, forward strand.
CGATAAAAGGTGATTTTTATTATCAAACGATTTATTTCAAAATATGAATACCATTCAACACATGAATTTCTAATCAACGAATGAATATCAATTCAACACATGAATGTTTTCTATTCAATGAATAAATATAGTTTAAGCATATGAAAATAATTCAAACACACGAATATTATTCAAAATTTCGGCAGCATAACGGCAGGGTAGTTAAACCGGGACCGTCCCTAGTACGGCTCCTCGCTCTACCTTAAAACCTCGCGGTTTTTGACAATGGGGATCATGCATCTAGTTCGCACGCAGGCGGCATGTATATATTTATTTCATTTCCACAAACTAATCCTATGTGGTTTCAACTAAATATTTCTCAACCACAAATGGGTATTTTTCAACCACAATCAACCAATATCAATCACAAACAATCCCAAACAATCATTCGCTATCAGTCAATTTTCACAACCATTTCAACCAATAAATATCGTCCATGGTTTGTGGACGAGGGGCGTATATATATATATATATATTTATATATATATATTTATATATAGCAATTCACTTTCATTTCACACATATATATATATTTAAGAAGAAATTGAAGAGTGAGAAATTCTCACCAATAGCTATCCCATACTACGACTCTTCCTTTCGAAGTCTTCGCCAATCTCGCCTTTTTGTCGCTTTCGTCCGTATTCTCTACATATGTAAAAATCGAATTTTTACTATGTTATTCCATATATAAAAACTGCATTTCAAAAATATACATTCCGCCTTTTCAAAAATAAAGATTATATTTTTAATATTCCTATGATTTAAAAATTATATTTTTATTGTTTTAAAAAAATATAAATTTTCATATCTTACTTCTTTTACCTAATAAAAATACCGTCTTTTCTCTTTTAAAAATATGATCTTTATTTTTTCCAAGTTCAAATCTTTTTCTTTTTTAAAATAAACAGTTTTTAAATTCTTTTAATATACTAAATTAATAACATAACTAAATAAATAAATTTAATAGAATTAACCTGTAATTAACATTCCTTAATCAAAGAAATTAGGCCGTTACCTCCCCTACATTTACTCACGTTTTCAGTTCAACTTCATCCAGAGCAGTTCGAAGCTTCGGACGGAAATCAGGCGCTGCTACGAGGTCCGCCTTTGCGCGAGCTCCTTCCGGCCACCAAGCACCTCTAGCTCGATCACCCTTCAACCTCGGAATTCGCCTGGGAACGGTGACTTCTTGGAGCGATGGTTCGAGCTTGACACTCGCGTCATAGAGCACGGAGGACGCTTGAGGCGTCGGAGTAGAGGGGAGGATGGAGATGCGTGGCGGCGGTTCGAATAGTGGAGCGTGATTTTAGATTTAGGTTTTTTTTTCCTTTTAAATTCTCGTCTGAATTGAAGAAAAAGGGGGGGGGGTCGTTGACTTGATGAAGAAGAGAAAGGGGCCCCCTTTATAAATAATTATATTTTTAATTAATTTCCATAAAGTGCTTTTTCTATCGAACCCCAAACCTAGCCCAACGACTGTCTTCCCTAGCGTATAACCCCCATTTTGAACACAATGGGATATGTATCGTCAGCTGATTCAATCGTTTGAATCAGTTTCCGTTGAATTTAAAGTGTAATTCTTTACATATTCAATTCAAACGCACATTTCAACTTAGTGGGGCCACATACGAACTCGAAAAATTCCAGAAAAATATTTTCTAGCTTCGTATTGACGATACGGTCCTAACAAAACTTGTTTCGTCGAATTCTGAGATCGTTTGCAAAATGGCCAATTTCCAGTCGATTAAAATCAACTAAAACCAGTCAAACGCGTTTTCCTTTGCCACGCTCACATATTGATTCGAAAAATTATGAAATTTGAAACCTAGCAATAACTTGACACTGCAGATCCAACAAAAGTGGTTTCGTCGAAATCCGAGGTCATCTGCAAAATGTCCATTTTTAAGGGCCTGAATTCCATAGCGACTATTCAGAATTTTCAACTGGACATATCTTTTGATTCCCGCTATCAAATTTTGATTGGTCGGATTCGTTAGAAAGATATTCACTAACGGATTTAAATATTTTTGGTTTCACTAAAATCCGGATTGTTTTGCACCCGGTACAGTCCGACAAAGTTTGAATTCAATTTTTGAAACTGCCACGCCATTTCAGGCCTTGTTTATAATTATAATTAATTATATTCGTTTTCAATTGTCGATTCAAACTCAGTTTTCATCACCATTATTTAAAATATTTATTTTAAATATTTAAAATCCATTATTTTAGCCAATTTAAAATTTTTAAATTGGTACAGATTTTCTGGGTCGTTACACAACCCATCGATTGACATACAACTAAATATTGGGATTAGTGTATGTCAAATATCATCCCAATACCCATGTGGGGTTTTCAAACAACAACAGTCAATTTAAAATAACCACTGGTTAATAAATTTAACCAGTTCTAATTCAATTTGAATTATTTTTCTAATTAACAAATTTTCATTTTTAAAATTATAAATGGATATTTATAATTAATTTCACTACCACATTAATATTAACATTACTTTTAATATGTTAATCATCACAATCACAACACAAATCACGAAATCGTCCAAATAAATAAATACTCAACTACCCAATGCCATTTACGGCGCCATAAGTGGCCATTTGCGTAGCTTGAAATCCGAGTGTCTGTAATATCCATACATTGCTTCCAATTTATGTGATTTGTGCAAATTCGATTGTTGAACTCCATACAACAGATAAAAATCTATACTGGCAATTTCTATATATTTACAGTTATAAAATAAGTTAAATAACTGTATGAAATTTTAGTGAGAGAATTTTCACATTGGATTCCACTCCGTCATTCTTTATTTTTGAATTATTTTTATAAAATTAAACGCTCGTTTAATTTTATCAAAAACTGCAACTGCTTCCGTTTTAGTTCTTACCAGTTCCATTGTGAAGCTCTCTTCGATACGGTTCCAAAATATTCAGTTTCGTCAATTTCTGATAACGTATGGAAGAGATATTGTTTTTATAAGACTATATACATTTTAATTGTCATTAACATTTAAATAATTAATAAATTATAAACTTAACTTAAACCACCTATTAAACTATACTTCCCCAACGTTGCTTGCTCTAGGTTTAACGCAAAAAAACGCACCATTGCTTGATGGTTTCAATGCCGAAACTCAATTCATGATTCAAAAAATCAAAAACCAAGAATATCGTTCCTCTTCTCTTCGCGATCTCCACCAACCTAGCATCAATTTCCTCATCCCGTCACCCTCCTCATTGTCGCCATAGTCACCCTCCCCATGTACAGCATCGAATTGTACCATGATCGTGTTGGAGAATGGAGCTTTAATGACAATAACCTTATTTCAATTATCATTGATTATAAAATCATTGATTATAAAATATACACAAACATCTTTATTTAGAATATATATATATATATATGCAGAATTTGTATACAGGAATTAATATTGAAGACTGTATAGTTTAAGAGCTTTTAGAGATCCAGAATTCAAAGTAGATTCAAGACTCATGAGTAATCAAGATTTCAAGAGTTCAAGAATAATATATTTATAGAGTCTAGATTTTATAAGACTCTAAATAGCACTCCAGGTTTAAATTCAAACTCATGTTCAAATTCAGATTTTCAAATTCTATCTTCAATCCTCTCTAATTTTTGTTTTCATTTTATCCTAAATCTTATCTATTTTGTTTTCTATTTAATTCTATTTTCATTCTTTTGATTTTCAAACTTAAGTTTTATATATATACGTTATTTATATTTTATATAGTTTAAAACCTTATGATTTTATAAATATATTTATATAGTCTAAAAATATATTTTCTTATGTTTTTCTATCATATAATATTGATTTACAACTTTAGAATTTTATTCAAGAATTCCCAGAATTAATTTTATATCAAATTACTTGAAAAATGCTTTGAAAATAAAATTTACACATGGCTATGTCGACATAGCAAAATATGTATGTCGACATATAACAGCTGTATCGACCCAAAAATCCGGTAGAATTTGAGCTGACCAAAAACACAAGTCCAACCCCAAATATCACGGAAATTCGAACCGTTAATGGAAAGAAGTTAGAGGGTGAGGATAGATAAGATAGAAACTTAGAATAGAAGAAGAAGAAGAACACAACATCAGAGTAACACGAATCTCACAGCGGAACGAATAACATATAATATATATAACATAACTTGAAATATACATCTGTACTTGAATATACATCAATATCAAGGTACATCACTTACAACACAGCAGAAATAACTATAGCTATATGATCCTGAAGCCTCCTGCTCCAAGCTCTTCCAGTATATCTGTAAATTCCTGACTACTTGACTGCCCGTACAAATTCAGGCACCCAAGAGTTTAGGGAAAACAACAAAGTAAACTCCAGGTCAGTCATGGGACTGGTATGAGTAAACAGTTTAAAACAGTTTCAGAAAACTAAATGATATCTCATAAGACCACGCCGTATAACACGGAACGGGTTTTTCCCTTATGAGAATCCAAACACTTGACTTATCTTTATATCAAAACTCTTTTGATATTATAATAATGTCTAAATCAAGTAGATAACAATCTAGTGGAACGTTTGCATCTCACGTTCCACATATGTAATATACAATCAAAACCGCAAGCACGTATTGGGTAATGGATTTCCAACTATGACAAGGTATGAAATCACCTTCCGCTGGTATATCTCTAGAGGAGAATACACCGAGTTCAACAAGAACATCTTGCAACTCAGCCACACATGACCGACCACTCATTTCGCTTGAGTGTATCGAATGTATATCACCAACGATTGGGATCAGCAACCGTTTCCCGAATGGGACAGCATCGACAATAGATTTTTAGAAGTAAATGAAACTCTAGATCAGGTGATTATACACCCTAATAGGTGCGACCTACATAGCCATGCTGCTTGCCCGATTTCTGTCATTTACCGGATGATGAGGCTAGAAGCTACGCTTTATCATCACACCAGATTCACTTCGAATGCCACATCGTCAAATCCATCGAAAATCACTAATTGACGTCTACAACAGTACATTACGTGTCAGCTAAAAGAAGTTTCCTCCTCCGCTTCCACTCTTGGTACAGTTGAAGAAACCAACGTACGTGACCTTTCTGGAAATACTCTGTCAGACATTCATCCATACAAGTCACCCAGGAACAGGATGAACTGAAGGCACTATTTCTATTTATAGAAAAAGTCCTTGCACTCTACTCCTTCTTCGATTATCTTTATATAATCTGATTCGTAACGCTACTGCCAATATGGAGTGGTTCTTCGGATAATAATCCAACCGGTCTCTCCATATCGACAACGATGGTCAAAACTTCGATAGTCTGTGATTTAACTATCGAATAAAAACAAGTGTTTCGATAGTCGATGATTTAACTATCGAATAAAACAAGTGTTCATCCAAACATCCAACAAATCACTGAACCTTTAATTAATATTCCATTAATTAAATCTCTTCTCTATTTCTTTATCAATATTTGTTAACCAAATATTTTCAATAACCATATTGGCCTTATACGTTCTTTGGAAAACATTTCCATATATCGCCTTCCTTTATTTTCTATACTAGGAAATATTCATTATTCTATTTCCAAGCTTTGCACATATTTGGGTTAAAACAGATGTTGTGTAAAACATCGTTACGACAACCCAAATACAGTATTTAACAAATTCTCATTTCACATTGATCTTCGAGCCTGAATCTTGCTACTTATCGGTATATCATGAAATCAACCAAGTTGGGGTATAATTACCTCTCGGACCTTGACTGAATAACATTTAACGTCAAAACAGACAAGACTACTTACTCGAATAATCAATACCATACAACTGATTATTCACTTTTAAACACATATACATTTCCTCTTTCTATTCCTTCTAGATTTTATTCTTAGTCTTCCTTTTTTATTATACTATTCTATTTCTAAGTTCATTTCCTTATCGACTTCTTTATATATCGATACGTTGATTTCTAACTATCAAATTATCTTAAAAATATTCTATCTCCTTAAATTCCCGGAAAAATTCGCCATAACCTCCTTTGTACCGGGAGCATCGGGAAATTTCAAATAGCCTTCCCGGTCCTTCTTATCTCAAAAAGAAAAAGAAAAAGCCAAGCGGCTTGCCGATACGGTGCATAAAATCTCATATGGAAATTAAATACGTACCTTTTGGTCGGGCATTCTATTTATTTCACTTCTATACTTTATTCCAAACCTGTCTCCTGTATCTATACCTGCCCAATCTATTTAACTGTACCAAATCGTGTTAACTCAATTCGTTAATTATTTCTTTAGTCTATTACTCCTTTTAATATTTGAATTCTATATTCAAACTCCAATTCGCTTCTATTATTCAATTTCTATATATCAAATTCTATTGTCTTCTATTTATTCAAATCCTATATTAAAAAGTCCATTTGAATTTCTATTATTCAAATCTCTATTTCAATTCCTTATATTCAAAGTCTATTTAAATTTCTCTATTCAAATTCCATTTGAAATACTATATTCAAATTCTATAGTTAAACTCCATTTGAATTCTATTATTCAAATTCTATTTTCAAAGTCTACTTAAATTTCACTTTTCAAATTCTATATTCAAATCTATTTGAATTCTCTTTTCAAATTCTATATTCAAAGTCTATAGTTAAACTCCATTTGAATTCTATTATTCAAATCTATTCAAATTCTATTGTTTAAATTCCATTTGAATCCTATATTCAAATCGTTTAAAGTCCATTTGAATTTCTATATTCAAATCTATAGTTTAAAGTCCATTTGAATTTCTATTATTCAAATCTCTATTTCAATTCCTTATATTCAAAGTCCATTTGAATTCTCGGCACTATTTATAAACAACGTTTATAACTTCAATTCAAATCCCACATTTCCATTTATAAACAACGTTTATAAAATTCAATTCAAATCCCATATTTTCATTTATAAACAACGTTTATAAATTCGATTCAAATCCCATATTTTCATTTATAAACAACGTTTATAAATTCGATTCAAATTCCATCCTTTCATTTATAACAACTTTATAAATTCGATTCAAATTCCATCCTTTCATTTATAACAACTTTATAAATTCGATTCAAATTCCATCCTTTCATTTATAACAACTTTATAAATTCGATTCAAATTCCATCCTTTCATTTATAACAACTTTATAAATTTGATATTCGTTCATATATATTCAAAACAAGTTAATGTTTTCTATAGTTCATTTAAAAATTCAAATTCTATTTATAAAAATAGAATTCCCCTTTTAAATTTCAAATACCCTTTTCGATATTTTTATAAATCAATATTCAAGCCCAGGGATATTTTAAACAATCAATTCCACCAATTATTCAATCATTTGATTTTTAACACATCACATATGAATATATATGAAATCAAACAAACAACAACAGATAATATATTTTTGAGGAATCCAGTTGGATTCCTCCAACCTGTTTTCTTGCATCCACAAATGTTAGCACATAAATAATACCTATCCTGCTTCGAGGCAGGATATCGCGGTATGAAGGTCATCCACTAATCATAGCGTGGGGCGTATAGGGTAATCATCCGCTATGAAACTGCGGGCATCCGCTAATGAGACTGCGGAAATCCAACCAATCATCAACCCAATATATATATATATAATAGTCCTAAATAACTAATATATATTTTAAATCAACCAAACAATATTTAAACAAGCATAGCAATTATTTTTAATGACATAAAAATAATTCTAATTAAGGTGAGTGAGATTTACTCACCGATGATTTTCTTTGTTGAATATCTTGTGGAAATTCAAATCTTACGGCTGCGAATCGCCTCGAATGAGTTTTTATCGTGCTCCTACGAATATTTATTTAATGATCAACATTTCAATTAACGAATAAATAAATGTCTTATATATATCCCTTTTCTCATTTAATTAAATCCTCAAATTGTTTTTGATTAAATATCCAACTTCTTTTATTTATTTTGAGTTTGAAAATCTAAATCAAACTAATATAGTTTAAATAAAAGAAACACAAACTAACTAATTCATTTTCTATAACTAATTATATAAATTTATTTGCTCTTTATATAACTAATCCCTCATAATAATTTTCTAACTGCCTTATATATTTTTCCAAATAAATAAAAACTAAAAACAGAAAAATACCTTAGTCCTGCTAAGTTCTTTCTTCTTCCTTAAAACATCACTGCCGAACAGAGACTTCCAACCCTACTACCCCGTACTATCCAAACCCCAATCAAAGATCAACGTCGGCCTCCAGTATTCCATCTGCCGAACCCCCAAACACCATCCTCGAGTAGCTGCTCCTGGCGCAACAGTCAACGTCGCTTTACTTACGATCCCTTCCCTAAATTTGTGATCTTGCGATGCTCTATTTTCCCCAAATCGAACACCCATGCCATTCACGATTCAACCCCAGACCTCGCGATTCCGAACTCAAACAGACACCCCCCCTTTGAACCAAAGTTGAGCACTCAGAATCGAACATCGTCCTATACTTGAAATCATCCCCGCGAGTCCTCCAGAACGAGTCGAGCTTCAGAGAGCTCATCGCGATTTAAAAAAAACGAATCGGACCCAAATTGATGGCCAACGAACCAACGTATGCTCTCGAATGAGTTTAATAATCCAGGTTTTTATTTGATTTTGTTTGAGCAAGGGGAATATTTCAGAATTGGGATTCTTTTTTTCTGAAGTGAGGATTAACAGGATTCACGGTTTTTATAAAGAAGGGTGCAGTTTTTAAATGGAACAGCGAGGTCTAAAATTTTGAAGGGGAGAGAAAGCCACGGGTCCCTTTTGTTTTGGGGTTTTAAATTTTACAACGAGGTCTAATTATTTTTCCTCCTTGGTGTTTTTCTTTTTAACCACAAACAAAAGAAAATTTTATTTTATTAAATTTGTTTTTACATCGTATCCTTAAATTAAAATACTCCATGGTCCTGAACTCCTTTCTGAACCCAACAACTGTCCATTCTAGGGTAAAACCACCATTCTGAACCCACTGGAATAGGTCACGAAGTTCAATTCGATCATCTGTGAAAGATATTAATTTAAATCAATATAAATTAATTTCAGACAATTTATTCTCCTCGATAATAAATAAATATTATCGTTATTATTCAGTTTTGAATTTCTATTGATTATCTGAATCAATTTCAGTATAGTCTGAACTATTTAATTCAATTAACTTCGTATTTCGAAAATTATATAAATTCAAAGTAAAAATCATATTTCGGCTTTTAAATCGATAATCAAATATAAAATTTCTTTTATATTTTTATTCCAATATTTAAACCTCATTAAATATTCTAAATTTACCGACGAAATATTCGGGTCATTACATTCTTCCCCACTTAAAATAATTTCGTCCTCGAAATTGCTAAGGTAGAAAAAGTGCTACCAACCCATTAACCTTTCCAAAACTTATTTATGTTGATACTCAACATTTCAAACTTCCTTGCATAACTCTCTTTCGAATAAATCCATATTCGATAACTCCTCCCTTCGAATAACTATATTTGATAATCTCTCTATCGAATAACTAGATTCGAAATCCTTTCTTCGAATAAACTATATTTGATTTACTCTATTCAATTTACTCTTATCAATTAACTCTATTGGATTTAACTCTTTTCGATTAATTCCATCGAATAACTAAATTCGATAACTCCTTCGAATAACCAATATTCTATAACTCACTTCGATTAAACTAATCGATAATTCCTTTCGAATAAACTATAATCGATAACTCATTTCGATTAACAAATAATCGATAACTCCTTTGATTTACTAATAATCGATAACTCCTTCGATTAACTAATAATCGATAACTCCTTTCGAATAACTATATTCGATAACTCCTTTCGAATAACTATATTTGATAATCTCTCTATCGAATAACTAATGTTCGATTTAACTCCACTCGCTTGACTCTAGATCGCAGCGATCACAATGGTTACGCCTGATTCTCTCAGGAAACATCCGACCGCCCTAGGCTATCTGCAGCCCTGCGAATTACGCTAGCAGTCGTACGAAATGGCAACTTATCAGTAACGATGTTTGACTAACTCTATCTCAATAACTATATTCGATCAAATTTAACTGAATAACTAACATTCAATTAAATTCTAATTCGATTAATTATGTTCAATTAACTTTATCTGTTTAACTCTTTATTTGAATAACAAATATTCGATAAATCCTTGTTGAATAACTAATATTCAATTAACTCTACGGATTACCCTAACTGATTAACTCTAACTGGTTAATTCTTACTCAAATCAATTTTTTCTAACTCTAATCGATTATTTCTAACTCTAATCGACTTCTCCTATTCGAATAACTCCTATTGGATAACATTTATTCATTTATAAAGATTTACTTTTAGTAATGGTTCTTCACTTTATAAATGTTCTCTTTAATAACGTTACTTCACTTATACAAGTGTTATGTACCCCTTCTATTTAAAACTATCGGTGCTAAAAACCAATATCTCTTCTCTATATAAGTTCAGACTTATATATTCCATTTATCGAATGATAAATATTTAAAATTTATAAACTGTTATTTATAAATTTGTCCTTTCTATTTATCTATTAAAAACAGATTCCCATTTTTTATTCATCTTCTAAATATTCCTTTGATTAAATTCTATTTATTCAACAAATAAATATCTCATCTATAACATTCTATTTATTTAACAATAAATATTTCCATTGAATCTATTTGTAAATGTTTTACAAATATTTCTTTTTAAATTCTATTTGTAAGTGTTATTACAAATATTTCTCCTTCTATTTGTTTGCACATACTTCCTTTGTATTTGTGTTACAAATATATTTCCTCTTTAACTCTTTTGGTTTTTCCTTTATTCAAACCAAATTCATATTTACATTGATTTTACTCAATTTATTCATTTAGATCCATTTAACTTACTTAAGTTAAATTTAATTTCAATCATTCAAATTCCCATTAACTAGTTGCTAATTAATCGTTTTGCCTATTCACCTTTTTTTATTTGAATATAACTTGTTCAAATATATGTCAACTTAATTATAAACTAATCTAATTATATTTTCAACTCCAGTTATATATTCGATTTCGAATATAAATTCTCAATCTCTTTCACCTATCCAAAAACCCAATTTCGATTCAAATTTCCTTTAACTAATTATTTTCCAATTTAGTTAATTCTATTTAACTATTTAAAATATAATTTTTGTTTTTAAAATCATTTCATTTACTTCACTAGAGTTCATATTTATTTTATATCTCCAGTCTGGATTTTTTCTAATGCCAATTCGGATTTTATTTCCTAAAAATCCCTTTATTTATTTAATTAAACCGTTATGGTTTTATAACGGTTCTGGCGCTGCTTTTCTAAAAATTTGATTTTGTCGTAACTCAAAATCTATACGACGAAATCTAGATTTTTCTCTTTCATTAGAAAACTATTGTTCAACCGGTCCCGACGATTCTTGTTTCAAAGAATTCCGACTTTATTTGAGTCCTGTATACTAAATTGAAGTTCGAATCGCCAATTTACGAACTGCCGCACTATGGCGAGCTCGTTTTAATTATATTTATAAATATAAACGTTTTAACTTCGTTTATAATAAATTCAACTCCATTCTGATATATTTTCAATACATATCCAATCCATTTTTCCATTTCAACATAATATTCCCGATCTATTTCCCTACTATTTGAAATTCTATATATTTACAATATTCAAATTTCATTTGAATTTCTTTATTCAAACTCATTTGAATTTCCTTCTATTCAATTTCAATTTGAATTTTTCTTCGATTCAAATTCTAATTCAATTTCCTTATCTTCAATTTCTATTTGAATTTCTTCATTCAAAACCCATTTCAAATCCCTTATTCAAATTCCATTTGAAATCCTTTATTCGATTTCTTTTTAAATTCCTTATTCAAATTTCTATTTGAAATCCTTTGAATTTAAATTCTATTTTAACTCCTTTTGTTTTCTTTGAATTCTAATATTCATCCTCCACTTAATATTCTCTTCGAAATTCTATTTAACCAAATTCCATTCGAATTCTAATATTCAAATCTCTATTTGACTTTTCTTTATTCAAATCCATTTGAATTCCTTTGAATTCAAATCCCATTTCAATTTCTATGTTCAAATTCTATGTTTGAATTCCCTTTATATTTGCAATATTCAAATTCCATTTGAATTCCTTTATTCAAACTCATTTGAATTCCTTTGAATTCAAATTCTATTTCACTTCTATTTGAATTACATATATATTCAAATTCCTTTATTTTACTTCTATTTGAAATCTATATTCCCATTTCACATTTCAAAATTCCTCTGAAGTAATATAAATATATACATATATTTATATCTATCTTAAATTCAAAACATTTGAATTTTCAAACAACCTGTTTTCCTTTCAAACAGATTTCCATCAAAACTTTTCTAAGGCAGCAATTCGTCACTTAGAAACTCGAAAATGAACACTGATGATGTTGCGACCATCATCAGAATTATTTCCCAGCTACTGAATGAGTTCAGTGCTTTATTTCTTTCAAACTCCATTTAGAAAAATATTTTCCAAACTCCCAGGATTTTAAATTCTGAATTCTGGTTGGAATTCAATTTCAATTTATCATATTTGTATATTTGATTTCATATACAAATTCTATTGGTTATTTATAACTATTTCTATTTTAATATCTCATTTGATTATAATCCTAACAATCAACTTAACTATTTAAAAACAATATCATGTCCAATTTTCTGTTCAAGTGTTTATAAACTCCTATCAACATCGTGGCGTCCCACGATTCGACCAAAATTTAAAATCCACTCAATAGACTAGTCAACACAATATAAAACAGTTTTTATATCAAATAACAAATACGCTCTCTCGTATATATATACACTCAACTCATTCTAGGATACTACTGATCCTATCTCTAATGAGCACATTTCCACACAGCCTAGGTATTCGCTCAACCTAAGCTCTGATACCAACTGTAACGACCCAGCGGCAGTGGGCTAACCTCCCAGCGTGGCTTACAGAGATACCTCAGAACTGCTTTTACGGCCAGCCTCTCGACTCGACTAACCCACATTGTCAGGAGATTTAGGGGTAAGAGTCTCCCGTTCGCCACCAAACGCGAAGCGAGAACCCCCTATCATCCGTACCAATTAAGCAACCAGCTCTGATACCAACTGTAATGACCCAAAAATCCGGTAGAATTTGAGCTGACCAAAAACACAAGTCCAACGCTGAAGCCTCCTGCTCCAAGCTCTTCCAGTATATCTGTAAATTCCCGACTACTTGACTGCCCGTACAAATTTAGGCACCCAAGAGTTTAGGGAAAACAACAAAGTAAACTCCGGGTCAGTCATGGGACCGGTATGAGTAAACAGTTTAAAACAGTTTCAGAAAACTAAATGATATCTCATAAGACCACGCCGTATAACACGGAACGGGTTTTTCCCTTATGAGAATCCAAACACTTGACTTATCTTTATATCAAAACTCTTTTGATATTATAATAATGTCTAAATCAAGTAGATAACAATCTAGTGGAACGTTTGCATCTCACGTTCCACATATGTAATATACAATCAAAACCGCAAGCACGTATTGGGTAATGGATTTCCAACTATGACAAGGTATGAAATCACCTTCCGCTGGTATATCTCTAGAGGAGAATACACCGAGTTCAACAAGAACATCTTGCAACTCAGCCACACATGACCGACCACTCATTTCGCTTGAGTGTATCGAATGTATATCACCAACGATTGGGAGCAGCAGCCGTTTCCCGAATGGGACAGCAACGACAATAGATTTTTAGAAGTAAATGAAACTCTAGATCAGGTGATTATACACCCTAATAGGTGCGACCTACATAGCCATGCTGCTTGACCGATTTCTATCATTTACCGGATGATGAGGCTAGAAGCTACGCTTTATCATCACACCAGATTCACTTCGAATGCCACATCGTCAAATCCATCGAAAATCACTAATTGACGTCTACAACAGTACATTACGTGTCAGCTAAAAGAAGTTTCCTCCTCTGCTTCCACTCTTGGTACAGTTGAAGAAACCAACGTACGTGACCTTTCTGGAAATACTCTGTCAGACATTCATCCATACAAGTCACCCAGGAACAGGATGAACTGAAGGCACTATTTCTATTTATAGAAAATGTCCTTGCAATCTACTCCGTCTTCGATTATCTTTATATAATCTGATTCGTAACGCTACTGCCAATATGGAGTGGTTCTTCGGATAATAATCCAACCGGTCTCTCCGTATCGACAACGATGGTCAAAACTTCGATAGTCTGTGATTTAACTATCGAATAAAAACAAGTGTTTCGATAGTCGATGATTTAACTATCGAATAAAACAAGTGTTCATCCAAACATCCAACAAATCACTGAACCTTTAATTAATATTCCATTAATTAAATCTCTTCCCTATTTCTTTATCAATATTTGTTAACCAAATATTTTCAATAACCATATTGGCCTTATACGTTCTTTGGAAAACATTTCCATATATCGCCTTCCTTTATTTTCTATACTAGGAAATATTCATTATTCTATTTCCAAGCTTTGCACATATTTGGGTTAAAACAGATGTTGTGTAAAACATCGTTACGACAACCCAAATACAGTATTTAACAAATTATCATTTCACATTGATCTTCGAGCCTGAATCTTGCTACTTATCGGTATATCATGAAATCAACCAAGTTGGGGTATAATTACCTCCCAGACCTTGACTGAATAACATTTAACGTCAAAACAGACAAGACTACTTACTCGAATAATCAATACCATACAACTGATTATTCACTTTTAAACACATATACATTTCCTCTTTCTATTCCTTCTAGATTTTATTCTTAGTCTTCCTTTTTGATTATACTATTCTATTTCTAAGTTCATTTCCTTATCGACTTCTTTATATATCGATATGTTGATTTCTAACTATCAAATTATCTTAAAAATATTCTATCTCCTTAAATTCCCGGAAAAATTCGCCATAACCTCCTTTGTACCGGGAGCATCGCTAAATTTCAAATAGCTTTCCCGGTCCTTCTTATCTCAAAAAGAAAAAGAAAAAGCCAAGCGGCTTGCCGATACGGCGCATAAAATCTCATATGGAAATTAAATACGTACATTTTGGTCGGGCATTCTATTTATTTCACTTCTATACTTTATTCCAAACCTGTCTCCTGTATCTATACCTGCCCAATCTATTTGACTATACCAAATCGTTTTAACTCAATTCGTTAATTATTTCTTTAGTCTATTTCTCCTTTTAATATTTGAATTCTATATTCAAACTCCAATTCGCTTCTATTATTCAATTTCTATATATCAAATTCTATTGTCTTCTATTTATTCAAATCCTGTATTAAAAAGTCCGTTTGAATTTCTATTATTCAAATCTCTATTTCAATTCCTTATATTCAAAGTCTATTTAAATTTCTCTATTCAAATTCCATTTGAAATACTATATTCAAATTCTATAGTTAAACTCCATTTGAATTCTATTATTCAAATTCTATTTTCAAAGTCTACTTAAATTTCACTTTTCAAATCTATTTGAATTCTCTTTTCAAATTCTATATTCAAAGTCTATAGTTAAACTCCATTTGAATTCTATTATTCAAATCTATTCAAATTCTATTGTTTAAATTCCATTTGAATCCTATATTCAAATCGTTTAAAGTCCATTTGAATTTCTATATTCAAATCTATAGTTTAAAGTCCATTTGAATTTCTATTATTCAAATCTCTATTTCAATTCCTTATATTCAAAGTCCATTTGAATTCTCGGCATTATTTATAAACAAAGTTTATAACTTCAATTCAAATCCCACCTTTCCATTTATAAACAACGTTTATAAAATTCAATTCAAATCCCATATTTTCATTTATAAACAACGTTTATAATTTCGATTCAAATCCCATATTTTCATTTATAAACAACGTTTATAAATTCGATTCAAATTCCATCCTTTCATTTATAACAAATTTATAAATTCGATTCAAATTCCATCCTTTCATTTATAACAACTTTATAAATTCGATTCAAATTCCATCCTTTCATTTATAACAACTTTATAAATTCGATTCAAATTCCATCCTTTCATTTATAACAACTTTATAAATTCGATATTCGTTCATATATATTCAAAACAAGTTAATGTTTTCTATAGTTCATTTAAAAATTCAAATTCTATTTATAAAAATAGAATTCCCCTTTTAAATTTCAAATACCCTTTTCGATATTTTTATAAATCAATATTCAAGCCCAGGGATATTTTAAACAATCAAATCCACCAATTATTCAATCATTTGATTTTTAACACATCACATATGAATATATATGAAATCAAACAAACAACAACAGATAATATATTTTTGAGGAATCCAGTTGGATTCCTCCAACCTGTTTTCCTGCATCCACAGATGTTAGCACATAAATAATACCTATCCTGCTTCGAGGCAGGATATCGCGGTATGAAGGTCATCCACTAATCATAGCGTGGGGCGTATAGGGTAATCATCCGCTATGAAACTGCGGGCATCCGCTAATGAGACTGCGGAAATCCAACCAATCATCAACCCAATATATATATATATAATAGTCCTAAATAACTAATATATATTTTAAATCAACCAAACAATATTTAAACAAGCATAGCAATTATTTTTAACGACATAAAAATAATTCTAATTAAGGTGAGTGAGATTTACTCACCGATGATTTTCTTTGCTGAATATCTTGTGGAAATTCAAATCTTACGGCTGCGAATCGCCTCGAATGAGTTTTTATCGTGCTCCTACGAATATTTATTTAATGATCAACATTTCAATTAACGAATAAATAAATGTCTTATATATATATATCCCTTTTATCATTTAATTAAATCCTCAAATTGTTTTTGATTAAATATCCAACTTCTTTTATTTATTTTGAGTTTGAAAATCTGAATCAAACTAATATATTTTAAATAAAAGAAACACAAACTAATTAATTCATTTTCTATAACTAATTATATAAATTTATTTGCTCTTTATATAACTAATCCCTCATAATAATTTTCTAACTGCCTTATATATTTTTCCAAATAAATAAAAACTAAAAATAGAAAAATACCTTAGTCCTGCTAAGTTCTTTCTTCTTCCTCAATACATCACTGCCGAACAGAGACTTCCAACCCTACTACCCCGTACTGTCCAAACCCCAATCAAAGATCAACGTCGGCCTCCAGTATTCCATCTGCCGAACCCCCAAACAACATCTTCGAGTAGCTGCTCCTGGCGCAACAGTCAACGTCGCTTTACTTACGAGCCCTTCCCTAAATTCGTGATCTCGCGATGCTCTATTTTCCCCAAATCGAACACCCATGCCATTCACGATTCAACCCCAGACCTCGCGATTCCGAACTCAAACAGACACCCCCCCCCCCTTTGAACCAAAGTTGAGCACTCATAATCGAACATCGTCCTATACTTGAAATCATCCCCGCGAGTCCTCCAGAACGAGTCGAGCTTCAGAGAGCTCATCGCGATTTAAAAAAAACGAATCGGACCCAAATTGATGGCCAACGAACCAACGTATGCTCTCGAATGAGTTTAATAATCCAGGTTTTTATTTGATTTTGTTTGAGGAAAGGGAATATTTCAGAATTGGGATTCTTTTTTTCTGAAGTGAGGATTAACAGGATTCACGGTTTTTATAAAGAAGGGTGCAGTTTTTAAATGGAACAGCGAGGTCTAAAATTTTGAAGGGGAGAGAAAGCCACGGGTCCCTTTTGTTTTGGGGTTTTAAATTTTACAACGAGGTCTAATTATTTTTCCTCCTTGGTGTTTTTCTTTCTAACCACAAACAAAAGAAAATTTTATTTTATTAAATTTGTTTTTACATCGTATCCTTAAATTAAAATACTCCATGGTCCTGAACTCCTTTCTGAACCCAACAACTGTCCATTCTAGGGTAAAACCACCATTCTGAACCCACTGGAATAGGTCACGAAGTTCAATTCGATCATCTGTGAAAGATATTAATTTAAATCAATATAAATTAATTTCAGACAATTTATTCTCCTCGATAATAAATAAATATTATCGTTATTATTCAGTTTTGAATTTCTATTGATTATCTGAATCAATTTCAGTATAGTCTGAACTATTTAATTCAATTAACTTCGTATTTCGAAAATTATATAAATTCAAAGTAAAAATCATATTTCGGCTTTTAAATCGATAATCAAATATAAAATTTCTTTTATATTTTTATTCCAATATTTAAACCTCATTAAATATTCTAAATTTACCGACGAAATATTCGGGTCATTACAACAGCTATTTTCCAAATTTGAAGGGAAGTGGCTTTATATTATTTGAAACGCTTCAGAATCGTTGCAACCCTTCATACCCTCTAAAAAGAGGTTAAAACCGAATTTTCTAACATCTCTTCTTCTGTATCTTCATCCTCTTTCATCCTACCATTATTCTTAATCATTTTTATGGTTTTTATACTTATACACTGCCGAATTCACTTCTAAATTGATAAAACTTCGTCTCTCTACACTCTGTACTCTCTACTCTCTGAATCAAGTGCTATCGAAGAGTTATAGGGCTATTTATTAGTGGGTTGGGTTGAATAAACCTTGACGTGAGTCAAAGAGGAATCGGTGTAGAAATCGTACTATTACATCAATTGATACATTCGAAATATATGATTAAGTAGTAACAAAGAGGTGGGTCTACAGAAATAAAATATAGGTAAATATACTTACCGTTGTAGTTACGTCAAATATGTAGACTTTACCCATGGTTGTCTAGCTTTATGACGGAAGCAGTGATAATAAAAGATTAACAAAATACATACGTTCGTAGTTCTTCCAAGTTTGTAGTCGAAACAGCCAAATATATTTTGCAATATATTACTTATTCATGAAGATGCAGTTGTAAAACAACATGTTGTATAATTATCCACACCGAGAATTTGCAAAATATATGCATGGACTGTTGTCTACTCCAAGTATTCTTTAGTTTTATTTTTGTTTAGCTCCTTGTATTTATTATATTGACTAAAGAGTTTTGTTCAATAATTATTTATGTTTGAAGCCCCTATCTTTTACTTGTTGTCTACTCCAAGTATTCTTTAGTTTTATTTTTGTTCTTAGATCCTCGTATTTATTATATTGACTAAAGAGTTTTATTCAATAATTATTGGTGTTTAAAGGCCCTATCTTTTACTTCACTCTATTCGCCTGCTATTCTAATGCTAATATTAATACTCCACACCTTATTTTATTTTGATAATTTGAAATGTAATAACTTTTCTTGGAAACTTAAACCTGATAATATATTCTCACCATCAATTCACAAAGTTTACGGCGCTTCTAAAGATACCATTTTGCACCGGTAAAATGAACGTCCTGAAAACTCAACAATATTAGTTCATTTGTTCTATTTATGATCCAATTTTATTTTTTTGATATAATTAACTAACCTAATACTATCATAACCTCCTTAAAATTTGTGCTTTAAAGCTACATGAAATTTTAGTTTTCAAATGGAGTAAAAAAACCAACTGCCTTTACTGAAGAAATTTAGAAACAAAATGTTTCAAAACCATATATAAACCTTCAAGTAACGACTCAATATGCCTTTATTGTAAAAAAAATTGAAAAAACTATGAAAAACTGAATTAGAAGTTAAAATTTCAAATTTTGGTACGTAAACTATGTCAAATACATTTATAAATAACAAAAATGTTGTTTCAACCAGCGTATTATCATTCGGGATACAGCGGGAGCTACGTGAACCGCACGATTTTAAATTATCCAAGTATAATTATTGTTATGCCCCGTGAATTCCTTGTTCCCCACTGCACCGCGTATTTTCACCGGATTTCACCCTGGTCGATCTAGCAATGTCCTAGAAATAAAGACTTAAACTAATTTATCAAAAGTCATCTAACATGGCTTAAAAGGAAAAAATGATTCAATTGAAAATCCACTACAAATCTGCACTTGCAACCAAGTGCATTTAATTATGTAATCAACGATGATACATCTTTATCAGTTAAACACATACACTGTAATTCATCAATATATGCAGGCGAAAACTCATAATTGGGTTTTCTTGACGGTTAATTCTAGGTTTTGATTCGATCACAGCCTGGTGGTTGATTGGAAGAAAATAATAATATAACATGACTGAAGCGCTATTTATAACTAAATACATGAAATCTTATTATGCTGGCTTTAGTGTTATTATCCATCTTTGAATTGCATAATTTGTAGTCAGTTTAATTATAGGCCTGGAACCAAGTAAATAATCTGTTCTAGCGAAGACAACATAAACAAAGTTTAAGGTAAAGATTTAGTGTTGTTATTCATATTTGAATTGTACAGTTTGTAATATGTTTAATGATGGGCCTGTAACCAAGTAAAAAAATCCAAAGAAATATTATTTATCATAGACAACATAAATGAGTTTAAATATTAACCGTAACCGTCTTTGGAATATCATCTTGAAATTTTAATCAAACTTCATGGTAGGGGTGACATTTATTAGAGTTAACCTATCGAACCAATTCAACCGACATTAACCGAAACACATTAACCGACTAATTCGATTAATCGACATTTGGTTAACCTATCAATGTTTACCAACAAAATTATGGTTGACCACATAACATACATTGGTTAACTTGTTACCTATCTCTCCATAAACTAACATATATAATTTTAAACAAACGGTGGATATCCTTGGGCTTTTGGCGTGTTGCAATTTAGGAGCGTTGTTGAACGCTTCTTTATATATATATGTATATATGTATATATGTATATATATATATATATATGAGGAGTGATCAAGAGCACCCCAAATAGTCCAGCACCCATTTAGCCCCCCTTATTTCCACTACACAATCTTCTTTCTCTCTCCTTCCACTAACTCTCTCTCCCTCCACTAACTTCATAAATAATAAACGTGTGGCTATTATAGAGGTGCAAAAAGGGTGCCAACAAAATGGGGTGCCATATAAATATATATATATATATATATATATATATATATATGGTCAACTGACCTCAACTCAATTGTATTAACCGACAAATTCGATTATTTGAACATTCGGTGAACCGGTCGCACCTACACCTGGTTCACAGAAAAGTTTCATTGCTTTAAGGAATACAACTTAAATTTTGACAGTGGTCCACGTCAGTGATGTAGTTCGTTGATAAGTGGAAACATGTGTCCTTTGACAAACATTTAACTTGTTAAAAACTATCTATCATGTCATGTATGTTGATTTTGTATATTTAATAGTCAATCTCATTGGAAACAATTATGTCAAACCAAAATTTCAATTTATATTTTTTTGAATTGTAGACCGTTAAAGAATATGACAATTATTAGTGTTACCTTGAATTCGGATTGTTTGTTCCATTCTATAGATCAACGTTAAATTGACGTTAATGTAGTTTTTCCAAAGACCCTTGTTTGATCATCTTCTTTAGCGAATTGTAGATCTACTGGCTAAAATCATATGTAGATGAAGCCATAATGGAAGGCTGAAGTGTATTGAGCCTTCGAAATTTCATAGAACATCCCATGATAAGTTTATTATATATGGAGTAAGAATCAAAGGTCAAACATTCTAATTTAAACATAAACACCAATAATACAAACTTGCATTACCAATGAACACTGTTAGTTTCTCAGCTTGCACAAATCACATATTCACATAGACTTGCAATCAAAAATTTTAGATGGTATTAATCAATTTTGTATAATTACTTTGGAAAGCAGTGTTGGGTAATAATTGAACCACGGTTCATGATACAATTAGGTCAACGCTTTTTTGAAATAATGATGAGACATAGCCCAAGTGAAAGCAATGTAAGTAACATATCTATTGAAAAAGATATGCAAATTGCAAGGAAGAATTAGTTTGATTGCACACATAGTTTGAGATACCATGTAAATGACATGCAGGCTATGCAGCGTTGCATATAGTTACAATGTGACGGCCTGGAATTTCGCTCGATCTGAATCAGTCGTTAAACCGATCTAAACCGTTCGAAACCCCTGACTGTTGAGAACAGGACAAATCAGAACACAAACAGAAGAACATTTCATTGTATATTACAACAATTCCATCAGATATAAGAATATACAGAGTATAAACGAATAAATATTACACAGAAATGTCAGAGATTTAAATTACATTTAAATACATAGCAGCGGAAAAATAATATAAAGCACAACTGAAGGTGATATACGGATACAGAGCTTTCCGGATATCATTCCAGCTGTAAACCAGGATCCTGTGAATATAAATCTGCAAAACCAAAACTACTAGCTGCCCGTGCGGAAAATAGGGGCACCCAGAGTTTAGGTTAAAACAATAAACTCCAAGTCAGTCATGTGACTGGTGTGAGAACTAAAACAGTTATTTAAAACTTTATTTTAAAAGAAAGTAATTCAAGGGACCACGCCGCATAATACGGAACGGGTTTCCTCCCAAGAATACCAGTGCATATCAATAGACAACGCAATGCTTTTTCGAAAAATGAAGCTATTATAAGACCCAGGTCCTATCATACAATGCAACGCAAGCCGGGGGATAGGGTTTTCCCTTATAATAGCCAAACATGCTTGGTACGTTTTAAACAAATCATTTGATACTATAATAAGTGTATAGTGTCAAAACATTTCAATCATAAATATAAATCATAGACGGCATAGTATCCCATGCTACTATGTCGCCATACTAGGCTCTACAAATAAAGCCGCAATACACGTATTGGAAATTGGATTCCGTCATGAGTCGAGGCAAGGGGCAAGCTCCTCTCCGCGTTCGAGACACTCTAGCAAATGTCCCCGGGATTACGCACACTGGGTAACCCCTGGATGCTTCAGGGCCGGTCCTCACTTACGTTAGAGGATTAGTATTCCTGAACACACTTTTCCCGGTCCTTACAGACCTATAATCGAGGCACCTCATCCAACAACCACAAAGGTGAAAAGTATATATATGTCAGGGCTGGTAAGTCACTGACACCACCAAAGCTAGAAAGAAACGTGCGCTCTCCCTGCAGTCCGTATCCCGTTTTTAACTCATACCGAGGTGTGAGGCTCGCGAATACACGCTATACACAAAGCTGCCACGTAGGCTGTGCTTTGATCATCAACCACAAGACTTTGCTTTTCAACAGAAGCCTTGATCCATGCCACTCAGCATGCCACACAGGCAATTCATGCCGTGCGATTGATATCTATCGATATATAACCTCTAAGCTCGTACGTCTCAGAGAAGGGCGTTAAGCAAGAGAATAAATTCTCCGCCGCCAAGCAGATATATATTTAATAGAAATCAATCAACACAGAATAAAATCCAATGTCAGACACACAATCCATTTACAAGTCCGTTCTGGGTCTGAACGAAACCGGAGGCACTTTCCTCGCATATCCATCCATCTCCAAGTACGTCTGGACAACCACCAACTATTTCCATCCTCTTGGGTGTACAGCCCAATCAGGATCGTTAGTAATTATCCCTACGATGTGAAGACTTCCGGTCTTCAACCACCGTCTTCATCTTCGACATATCGTCGAATCGGTTATTCAGAATGGGTGTAAACCCGGACTTTCCGAACAACCCGCGTATATTAAAACAAATGTTACACAAACACAACATACGCCTCATTCCAATTCATTAGTCACTAATCGCAAATCAGCAAGAGAACAATTTCCCAAACATTAACCCCGAAGGCCGAAACCAACATCAGATCAATACCCAGGAAACCATTCTTCTTAGCCAACCTACAGCTAGTTCCTAAATTCCACATTCTCAGGGAAAGGTTCCCATTAATTTTATCCAAGATAAATTCTTTAAAATTTATCCTGAAATCTTCCTTTGGATGTTATTTAAAACCAAATTATGGTTTTCCCAACTAGTCGAGATTAGCGAACCACAACGAAGTAATTATTTATTTTATTTCCCAATCCCAACCTATTCATCCCATGAAGCAAAACTGGTAATACTCCATATCTAACACCACTGTGTTATTGGTAAAACTAATTACCATTTCACGTTCAAATCTAATTAAAGATTTAACTATCGCCTTGGAGCAAAACTGGTAATACTCCATTCCCGCTCATTTTCTAAATTTGGAAATTTAGATTACGAATTCACATTTCAATCTAATTGCAGATTCGTTAAAACTCCTTTTACTGGGTTAAAGAACTAGGTGTTATTTAAAACACAGTTCACGATAAACCCATTTCAAACTCAATCAAATATATTAGAAATTCGATTATTTAAAACCCCTTTTTAAATCTTGTTCATTTATTTAAAAATAAATTGGTTTTAAATTTAGTTCAAAACTAGTTCATTTTGATAAAAATCTATTTTTATCTTTTCAAATATGGAGTTTTTCACCCCAATTTTTCCCAAATCATTTCTTATGATTTTACACAAATTATTGATATTTTTAATAATTTTATCAAGGCCCGTACAGGCGATTTCCAACAATGGCCATCGAACTGCACTTACAGCGACCTTTTTCGAATTTGATTTGGACATATCTCCAAATCCAACCGTTAGATTTTGAATTTCTAATATTCGTTAGAAAGCTCTTTTCGATACGAACCCAACGGTTCCGGTTTTAGGAGAATCCGACGGTCGGATCTCCCGTAATGTCCGTTTGAAATAAATGGTCGAAATTTACGAACTGCCGCGGCGCGGCGCGTTCTATTCAGGCCATTATATTATATATATAATATATATAATATATATTTCGTCGATTTCTATTTAAAACGAACTATATAAATAGTTTTGAATTCGTTTCAAAAACATTTTCAACTTCCTTTTCAATTCAAATCACAATTGAATTCTTCTTTATAGATTCGTTTTAAAATTCATTTCTATTCAATTCAAATTTCAATTCAATTCGAATTCGTTTTCAATTCAATTCATTTCGAATTCATTTTCTATTCAATTCAATTCGAATTCGTTTTCTATTCAATTCAATTCGAATTCGTTTTCAATTCAATTCATTTCGAATTCATTTTCTATTCAATTCAATTCGAATTCGTTTTATATTCAATTCATTTCGAAATCGTTTTATATTCAATTCATTTCGAAATCGTTTTATTCGATATAAATATCGTTCGCGTCAAAATGGCGCATCACTATTTAACACGGCTTTATATATTCTATTTCAAATATTTCTTTTTGTCAACACACGACTAATCTCAACGAATGAGTACCGTCCATGTGTGACTATTTTTGTTAAATTATTTCGTTCAACACATGACTAATCTCAACGAATGAGTACCGTCAACACATGAACCTTTATTTTATATTGATAAAGATGTAAATTTTATTATAAAAATAATTCGTTCAACACATGGCTATTCCCAACGGATGAGTATAGTCAACACATGAACCTTTATATTATATTGTTTATTTTTCAAATTGGAATGAGGCCCAATCAATCACCATATAAAATTAATTATATGGATTTTCATACATCACATGTATATAATAGCATTGAAAAATAATCAACCATCAACCAAAGTGCACTACACTGTATAAGCATCAAATATAGATATCTAACGCTTATAACAGCCTGTCAATCAATCGATCGACATATTTAATCAGTCAGGATGAGTGAACTTTAAATTTCATCCCAACACCCGTGTAGGGTTTCAAACAATCAAACATAAGTTTTTATTCGTGCAGTTGGGCGATGTGTAAAATTTATCGACCCAATCAATATCAGTCAAATAGGTGTCCATAAACAAACCGTCCGGTTTGTAAATGAATATTTATTTATTCACTTTCACTATATTCATATTTACGTTAAAAATTATATTTTTAACGATAAAATATTTTATTTCGACATATGAATATCTATTCAGTTCATTCTTTAAATAAAATGTTATTTTTATTTTTCTAACATATTTTAGAAAATTTCGGCGGCATAACGGCACGATACTAGAAACAGGACAAGGCCCAGCCTTATCCCCGGTCTAGTGAAGGCCCACGCCATTCACACATCAATCAAATTCACTTTCGTTATGCAAATCACAAAATTTGGAGTAAGGGTCTAACCTAGCCTCACTCCTTCGCCTTATAACGGCGCACGTCTAATCCTAATCAATTTATCGATTCGATTTTTCACACCACAAACCACATTCAAACCAATATCTCAATCAATCACCAAACATCCAAACAAACAAGTCCATGGTATGTGGACGGGTGTCGGGTGCTACTAAACACCGTCTGCATCCTAGTATATATATATAAATATAACTAGAAATAAAATTGAAAGGTGAGAAATTCTCACATATAGCTATCCTAGCTCCTTAACTCTTCTTTGATAGAAATCTTCATTGTTTTCGCATCTTCGTCAGCTTCGTCGTCCGTAGCCACTACATATATAAAAATCGAATTTTTACTTCGCTATTCAATATATAAAAATCTATTTTTCTATCGAAGTTCAATATATAAAAATTCTATTTTTCTATCGAAGTTCAATATATAAAAATTCTATTTTTCTATCGAAGTTCAATATATAAAAATTCTATTTTTCTATCGAAGTTCAATATATAAAAATTCTATTTTTCTATCGAAGTTCAATATATAAAAATTCTATTTTTCTATCGAAGTTCAATATATAAAAATCGAATTTTTATTTCAACGTCAAATAGATAAAAATTATATTTTTATCACACTATTTTCCACATAAAGATTTCGCCTTTTCTAAAATAAAGTTTTCGCCTTTAAAAATCACCACTTTATCTCAACGTATATAAAATAAAAATCAGATTTTTATTTCGCTACATATACAAAGATGATATTTTTATATTCTCTATCCTATAAAGATTATATTTTTAATACTTTAAAAATATAAAAATCATATTTTTAATACTTATATATAGTAAAGATTATACTTTTAATCCTTTAAAAATATAAAAACTATATTTTTACCTCTTCTACTCAATAAAAATCCCATCTTTCCTATTTTAAAGATATGATCTTTATTTTTGCAAGTTCAAATCTTTTTCTTTTAAAAGATTAAAACCTTTTTTTCTATTTTAAAGTTTAAACCTCTTTTTTTCTATTTTCTTTAAAAAAAATCCAGTTTTAACTCTTTTATAAAAACAAAACAGTTTTTATCTTTTAAAAGATTCAGTTTTTATTTTTCTTTTCAAAAATTCTATTTTTAAAACTCTTTTAAAAATATGCAGTTTTTATCTTTTTTTTTAAAACAGTTTTTATAATTCTTTTAAAAATTCTGTTTTTTTTTAAAACCCTTTTTAAAAATTCTGTTTTTAGAACTCTTTTAAAAAAAACAAAACAGTTTTTTTTTTTTAAAATCTTTTCTAAAAATTTCAGTTTTTAAAATCTTTTCTAAAAATTAGTTTAAAACCCTTTTAAAATCAGTTTTAAATTAATTTAAAATTCAGTTTAATAATCTTATTCAAATCAGTTTTATAATTATTTTATAAAAACAGTTTTTAAATCTTTACAGTATTTTATCCTTTTTTTCTTCAGTTTATATATAAAACAAAATAAAATAAATAAATAAAAATAAAAAAGAAAGGAAGAAAAGGCTTACGGGGGGAGTGGGCTTCAGGAGGTCGGCGTCGGGCTGACCTAGGCCTGGGGGGGGCGTGCGGTTTCTGATGGAGGGGGCTGCGTCGTGGGGCTTCGGGTGCCTTGGCTGCGGAGGAGGGAGAAGCGAGAGGGGGAAGGGAAAGAGGGGGGATCGGAGAACAGGAGGTGGGGCGCGATGATGGCTCGTCGGCGTCAGGTGTTTAGGGGGGCGGCGGCTTCGATTTAGAATTAGGTTTTTTTTTTTTTTTTTTTTTTAATTTTATTTGATTCTGAAGAATGAAATCGGGGGGGGCCTGGGTAGTTAAGGGGGAAAGAAATTTAATTATTTTTTTTTTTTTTTTTTTATTTTATTATTTAACTCAATTTAAAGTTGACTTTCCGTTTCAACTCAGATTTGAACCCGCCGACTGTCGTCCCTAGCATAATACCCCCATTCCGAACACAATGGGATATGCCACGTAGGCCAATTCGACTGTTTGCATCAGTTTCCGTTAAATTTACATTTAAATCACTATATTGAATTTCAAACGTACATTTCAAATTACCGGGGTCACATATTAACTCTAAAAATTCCAGAAAAATATTTTCTAGCTTCGTATTGACGATACGGTCCTAACAAAACTAGTTTCGTCGAATTCTGAGACCGTTAGAAAAATGGCCAATTTCCAGTCGATTAAAATCAACTGAAACAGGTCAAAACACGTTTTCCTTCGCCACGCTCACATATTGATTCGAAAAATTATGAAATTTGGAATCTAGCAATAACTTAACATCACGGACCCAACAAAAGTGGTTTCGTCGAAATCCGAGGTCATTTGCAAAATGGCTATTTTTAAGGGCTATATATTATATTAAAATATATATAAATTCCACAGCGACTATTTCTAATTTTCAACTGGACATATCTCATCATTTCTAAAATGAAATCTCAGTTTGTTAACTTCGTTACAAAGATATAGTTATACAGATTCAAATATTTCTTGTTTCGTTCAATTCTGACTTATATTGAATTCTGTATATCCATTTGAAATTAGAAATCGAATTTTCGAACTACCGCGCCATTTTCAATTCCTTTTATAATTATATATAATTATTTATATTCTAACGACGACGAATATAATATATACGCTCGAATTATATTCAAAATAAATTTCTCGTTCATATTATTTAAAATAATCTATTTTAAATATTCAAAATTCGCTAAAATTGCCAAAATAAAAAATTTCAAACTGGCTCGCATTTTACGGGTTATTACAATCTCCCCCACTTAAAACTTTTCGTCCCCGAAAAGGAACAAAGTCGAAAGTGGTTTGATTATTCAACTCTATATTCATTCTGGCATCCTTTCTCTAACTTTTCAGTTTCTGAGAATTTTCAAAATTTCAAAAATTTGGCTAACACCCTAAATTTTCGAAAAATTTCGCCATAACCTCCCCTGCACCGGGAGCATCGGGGAATTTCAAATAGCTTCCCCGGTCCTTCAGATCTCAAAAGAAAAAGAAAAAGCCAAGCGGCTAGCCAATAGGCTCACAAAATCATCATCACCCAAACAAAACAGGAAATTATGTAGTAAACATGTACCTATTTGTCGGGCAAACAAATTTTATTCTCTGGCTCTAGCCTCCTTGCTATGACCTGTTCAATGTAAGTATATGTATATGCAAGCAAATGCGACCAATTTCAATACAATTCAATATTTGGTTTACTTAGGCATAAATGGTTAAAATTAGCAAACTATTAAACAAACAACACAAACATCAATCAATTAGTGGATTAGAGTTTTAAATTCATAATTTTGATATATATAAAGAAAATCATGTTTTTGATGCCAATTCACAACAATGTGTTCTAACTATATTAGTTTTGGTTCTCACACCAGTCTAATGGAAATATACAGATATCACACCTTCGTTACTCGAACATGAATACTAATGACAACTAGTCAATCATCAGAATCATCTTCGGGCCGCTAGAGTATGATTCTATATCTATCCAGTATATTAACACTTCGAATATACGTTCATGACGCGTATACGCGAAATCTATATATACTCGATTGTCCATATTCAAAATAAATAAATATTCAAATACGTTTAAAACGATTTATAATTTTTAAAACAAAATTGTTTTCATTTGAAAAATATACTCTTCACACTCGTTCTAGGATACTACTGATCCTATCTCTAACGAGTCATTCTAATTGGATGTTGCTAATCCAATATCTGATGAATTCTTTCGTATGGTTCTAATGTGTCTTGTTCTCGAGCTCTGTAAACCAAAGCTCTGATACCAAATGTGGCGGCCTGGAATTTCGCTCGATCTGAATCAGTCGTTAAACCGATCTAAACCGTTCGAAACCCCTGACTGTTGAGAACAGGACAAATCAGAACACAAACAGAAGAACATTTCATTGTATATTACAACAATTCCATCAGATATAAGAATATACAGAGTATAAACGAATAAATATTACACAGAAATGTCAGAGATTTAAATTACATTTAAATACATAGCAGCGGAAAAATAATATAAAGCACAACTGAAGGTGATATACGGATACAGAGCTTTCCGGATATCATTCCAGCTGTAAACCAGGATCCTGTGAATATAAATCTGCAAAACCAAAACTACTAGCTGCCCGTGCGGAAAATAGGGGCACCCAGAGTTTAGGTTAAAACAATAAACTCCAAGTCAGTCATGTGACTGGTGTGAGAACTAAAACAGTTATTTAAAACTTTATTTTAAAAGAAAGTAATTCAAGGGACCACGCCGCATAATACGGAACGGGTTTCCTCCCAAGAATACCAGTGCATATCAATAGACAACGCAATGCTTTTTCGAAAAATGAAGCTATTATAAGACCCAGGTCCTATCATACAATGCAACGCAAGCCGGGGGATAGGGTTTTCCCTTATAATAGCCAAACATGCTTGGTACGTTTTAAACAAATCATTTGATACTATAATAAGTGTATAGTGTCAAAACATTTCAATCATAAATATAAATCATAGACGGCATAGTATCCCATGCTACTATGTCGCCATACTAGGCTCTACAAATAAAGCCGCAATACACGTATTGGAAATTGGATTCCGTCATGAGTCGAGGCAAGGGGCAAGCTCCTCTCCGCGTTCGAGACACTCTAGCAAATGTCCCCGGGATTACGCACACTGGGTAACCCCTGGATGCTTCAGGGCCGGTCCTCACTTACGTTAGAGGATTAGTATTCCTGAACACACTTTTCCCGGTCCTTACAGACCTATAATCGAGGCGCCTCATCCAACAACCACAAAGGTGAAAAGTATATATATGTCAGGGCTGGTAAGTCACTGACACCACCAAAGCTAGAAAGAAACGTGCGCTCTCCCTGCAGTCCGTATCCCGTTTTTAACTCATACCGAGGTGTGAGGCTCGCGAATACACGCTATACACAAAGCTGCCACGTAGGCTGTGCTTTGATCATCAACCACAAGACTTTGCTTTTCAACAGAAGCCTTGATCCATGCCACTCAGCATGCCACACAGGCAATTCATGCCGTGCGATTGATATCTATCGATATATAACCTCTAAGCTCGTACGTCTCAGAGAAGGGCGTTAAGCAAGAGAATAAATTCTCCGCCGCCAAGCAGATATATATTTAATAGAAATCAATCAACACAGAATAAAATCCAATGTCAGACACACAATCCATTTACAAGTCCGTTCTGGGTCTGAACGAAACCGGAGGCACTTTCCTCGCATATCCATCCATCTCCAAGTACGTCTGGACAACCACCAACTATTTCCATCCTCTTGGGTGTACAGCCCAATCAGGATCGTTAGTAATTATCCCTACGATGTGAAGACTTCCGGTCTTCAACCACCGTCTTCATCTTCGACATATCGTCGAATCGGTTATTCAGAATGGGTGTAAACCCGGACTTTCCGAACAACCCGCGTATATTAAAACAAATGTTACACAAACACAACATACGCCTCATTCCAATTCATTAGTCACTAATCGCAAATCAGCAAGAGAACAATTTCCCAAACATTAACCCCGAAGGCCGAAACCAACATCAGATCAATACCCAGGAAACCATTCTTCTTAGCCAACCTACAGCTAGTTCCTAAATTCCACATTCTCAGGGAAAGGTTCCCATTAATTTTATCCAAGATAAATTCTTTAAAATTTATCCTGAAATCTTCCTTTGGATGTTATTTAAAACCAAATTATGGTTTTCCCAACTAGTCGAGATTAGCGAACCACAACGAAGTAATTATTTATTTTATTTCCCAATCCCAACCTATTCATCCCATGAAGCAAAACTGGTAATACTCCATATCTAACACCACTGTGTTATTGGTAAAACTAATTACCATTTCACGTTCAAATCTAATTAAAGATTTAACTATCGCCTTGGAGCAAAACTGGTAATACTCCATTCCCGCTCATTTTCTAAATTTGGAAATTTAGATTACGAATTCACATTTCAATCTAATTGCAGATTCGTTAAAACTCCTTTTACTGGGTTAAAGAACTAGGTGTTATTTAAAACACAGTTCACGATAAACCCATTTCAAACTCAATCAAATATATTAGAAATTCGATTATTTAAAACCCCTTTTTAAATCTTGTTCATTTATTTAAAAATAAATTGGTTTTAAATTTAGTTCAAAACTAGTTCATTTTGATAAAAATCTATTTTTATCTTTTCAAATATGGAGTTTTTCACCCCAATTTTTCCCAAATCATTTCTTATGATTTTACACAAATTATTGATATTTTTAATAATTTTATCAAGGCCCGTACAGGCGATTTCCAACAATGGCCATCGAACTGCACTTACAGCGACCTTTTTCGAATTTGATTTGGACATATCTCCAAATCCAACCGTTAGATTTTGAATTTCTAATATTCGTTAGAAAGCTCTTTTCGATACGAACCCAACGGTTCCGGTTTTAGGAGAATCCGACGGTCGGATCTCCCGTAATGTCCGTTTGAAATAAATGGTCGAAATTTACGAACTGCCGCGGCGCGGCGCGTTCTATTCAGGCCATTATATTATATATATAATATATATAATATATATTTCGTCGATTTCTATTTAAAACGAACTATATAAATAGTTTTGAATTCGTTTCAAAAACATTTTCAACTTCCTTTTCAATTCAAATCACAATTGAATTCTTCTTTATAGATTCGTTTTAAAATTCATTTCTATTCAATTCAAATTTCAATTCAATTCGAATTCGTTTTCAATTCAATTCATTTCGAATTCATTTTCTATTCAATTCAATTCGAATTCGTTTTCTATTCAATTCAATTCGAATTCGTTTTCAATTCAATTCATTTCGAATTCATTTTCTATTCAATTCAATTCGAATTCGTTTTATATTCAATTCATTTCGAAATCGTTTTATATTCAATTCATTTCGAAATCGTTTTATTCGATATAAATATCGTTCGCGTCAAAATGGCGCATCACTATTTAACACGGCTTTATATATTCTATTTCAAATATTTCTTTTTGTCAACACACGACTAATCTCAACGAATGAGTACCGTCCATGTGTGACTATTTTTGTTAAATTATTTCGTTCAACACATGACTAATCTCAACGAATGAGTACCGTCAACACATGAACCTTTATTTTATATTGATAAAGATGTAAATTTTATTATAAAAATAATTCGTTCAACACATGGCTATTCCCAACGGATGAGTATAGTCAACACATGAACCTTTATATTATATTGTTTATTTTTCAAATTGGAATGAGGCCCAATCAATCACCATATAAAATTAATTATATGGATTTTCATACATCACATGTATATAATAGCATTGAAAAATAATCAACCATCAACCAAAGTGCACTACACTGTATAAGCATCAAATATAGATATCTAACGCTTATAACAGCCTGTCAATCAATCGATCGACATATTTAATCAGTCAGGATGAGTGAACTTTAAATTTCATCCCAACACCCGTGTAGGGTTTCAAACAATCAAACATAAGTTTTTATTCGTGCAGTTGGGCGATGTGTAAAATTTATCGACCCAATCAATATCAGTCAAATAGGTGTCCATAAACAAACCGTCCGGTTTGTAAATGAATATTTATTTATTCACTTTCACTATATTCATATTTACGTTAAAAATTATATTTTTAACGATAAAATATTTTATTTCGACATATGAATATCTATTCAGTTCATTCTTTAAATAAAATGTTATTTTTATTTTTCTAACATATTTTAGAAAATTTCGGCGGCATAACGGCACGATACTAGAAACAGGACAAGGCCCAGCCTTATCCCCGGTCTAGTGAAGGCCCACGCCATTCACACATCAATCAAATTCACTTTCGTTATGCAAATCACAAAATTTGGAGTAAGGGTCTAACCTAGCCTCACTCCTTCGCCTTATAACGGCGCACGTCTAATCCTAATCAATTTATCGATTCGATTTTTCACACCACAAACCACATTCAAACCAATATCTCAATCAATCACCAAACATCCAAACAAACAAGTCCATGGTATGTGGACGGGTGTCGGGTGCTACTAAACACCGTCTGCATCCTAGTATATATATATATAAATATAACTAGAAATAAAATTGAAAGGTGAGAAATTCTCACATATAGCTATCCTAGCTCCTTGACTCTTCTTTGATAGAAATCTTCATTGTTTTCGCATCTTCGTCAGCTTCGTCGTCCGTAGCCACTACATATATAAAAATCGAATTTTTACTTCGCTATTCAATATATAAAAATCTATTTTTCTATCGAAGTTCAATATATAAAAATTCTATTTTTCTATCGAAGTTCAATATATAAAAATTCTATTTTTCTATCGAAGTTCAATATATAAAAATTCTATTTTTCTATCGAAGTTCAATATATAAAAATTCTATTTTTCTATCGAAGTTCAATATATAAAAATTCTATTTTTCTATCGAAGTTCAATATATAAAAATCGAATTTTTATTTCAACGTCAAATAGATAAAAATTATATTTTTATCACACTATTTTCCACATAAAGATTTCGCCTTTTCTAAAATAAAGTTTTCGCCTTTAAAAATCACCACTTTATCTCAACGTATATAAAATAAAAATCAGATTTTTATTTCGCTACATATACAAAGATGATATTTTTATATTCTCTATCCTATAAAGATTATATTTTTAATACTTTAAAAATATAAAAATCATATTTTTAATACTTATATATAGTAAAGATTATACTTTTAATCCTTTAAAAATATAAAAACTATATTTTTACCTCTTCTACTCAATAAAAATCCCATCTTTCCTATTTTAAAGATATGATCTTTATTTTTGCAAGTTCAAATCTTTTTCTTTTAAAAGATTAAAACCTTTTTTTCTATTTTAAAGTTTAAACCTCTTTTTTTCTATTTTCTTTAAAAAAAATCCAGTTTTAACTCTTTTATAAAAACAAAACAGTTTTTATCTTTTAAAAGATTCAGTTTTTATTTTTCTTTTCAAAAATTCTATTTTTAAAACTCTTTTAAAAATATGCAGTTTTTATCTTTTTTTTTAAAACAGTTTTTATAATTCTTTTAAAAATTCTGTTTTTTTTTAAAACCCTTTTTAAAAATTCTGTTTTTAGAACTCTTTTAAAAAAAACAAAACAGTTTTTTTTTTTTTAAATCTTTTCTAAAAATTTCAGTTTTTAAAATCTTTTCTAAAAATTAGTTTAAAACCCTTTTAAAATCAGTTTTAAATTAATTTAAAATTCAGTTTAATAATCTTATTCAAATCAGTTTTATAATTATTTTATAAAAACAGTTTTTAAATCTTTACAGTATTTTATCCTTTTTTTCTTCAGTTTATATATAAAACAAAATAAAATAAATAAATAAAAATAAAAAAGAAAGGAAGAAAAGGCTTACGGGGGGAGTGGGCTTCAGGAGGTCGGCGTCGGGCTGACCTAGGCCTGGGGGGGGCGTGCGGTTTCTGATGGAGGGGGCTGCGTCGTGGGGCTTCGGGTGCCTTGGCTGCGGAGGAGGGAGAAGCGAGAGGGGGAAGGGAAAGAGGGGGGATCGGAGAACAGGAGGTGGGGCGCGATGATGGCTCGTCGGCGTCAGGTGTTTAGGGGGGCGGCGGCTTCGATTTAGAATTAGGTTTTTTTTTTTTTTTTTTTAATTTTATTTGATTCTGAAGAATGAAATCGGGGGGGGGGCCTGGGTAGTTAAGGGGGAAAGAAATTTAATTAATTTTTTTTTTTTATTTTATTTTATTTTATTATTTAACTCAATTTAAAGTTGACTTTCCGTTTCAACTCAGATTTGAACCCGCCGACTGTCGTCCCTAGCATAATACCCCCATTCCGAACACAATGGGATATGCCACGTAGGCCAATTCGACTGTTTGCATCAGTTTCCGTTAAATTTACATTTAAATCACTATATTGAATTTCAAACGTACATTTCAAATTACCGGGGTCACATATTAACTCTAAAAATTCCAGAAAAATATTTTCTAGCTTCGTATTGACGATACGGTCCTAACAAAACTAGTTTCGTCGAATTCTGAGACCGTTAGAAAAATGGCCAATTTCCAGTCGATTAAAATCAACTGAAACAGGTCAAAACACGTTTTCCTTCGCCACGCTCACATATTGATTCGAAAAATTATGAAATTTGGAATCTAGCAATAACTTAACATCACGGACCCAACAAAAGTGGTTTCGTCGAAATCCGAGGTCATTTGCAAAATGGCTATTTTTAAGGGCTATATATTATATTAAAATATATATAAATTCCACAGCGACTATTTCTAATTTTCAACTGGACATATCTCATCATTTCTAAAATGAAATCTCAGTTTGTTAACTTCGTTACAAAGATATAGTTATACAGATTCAAATATTTCTTGTTTCGTTCAATTCTGACTTATATTGAATTCTGTATATCCATTTGAAATTAGAAATCGAATTTTCGAACTACCGCGCCATTTTCAATTCCTTTTATAATTATATATAATTATTTATATTCTAACGACGACGAATATAATATATACGCTCGAATTATATTCAAAATAAATTTCTCGTTCATATTATTTAAAATAATCTATTTTAAATATTCAAAATTCGCTAAAATTGCCAAAATAAAAAATTTCAAACTGGCTCGCATTTTACGGGTTATTACATACAACTTCCATTGTAAAGCTTGACTAAATCATAACTCAAATCATTTGAACCATTGGGCCTGAAGAACTTGCAAAATATAAGAGAGCAAGAATTTTACAATAGTACAACGGCTAATTGTTGAATCATTGAAATTATAAGAAGTGCATCAGTACACCAGCTTAAATAAACTACCAGTATATATCTCAATCTGAATAATATGTTATTATTAAATATTTAAACAACATATTATACAATGATCAATATATCATTACCGTGACTTAAGTAAAATTGTATTATGCACTTCAATTAACATCAGACTTGGCAATCCTGCTTGAAATGTTGATACGTTCAAGGGCTCCATCTCATTTCATATTGGAGTCGGTGCTTCAGCATAAAACATATAAAACATTAGTAGCATAACACATAAATTTTTGAAGCGCTTTGTAAAGAATAGTCTGTAGTATGTACTTGAATAAATAGCAAAGACCAACCCGTAGTTAGTAGCTTAGTGCATACATAAATAAAAAATAATAACAGAGGAAGAGGAAGTATTTGACTTGAAGTTAGAACACGTAGCCAAATATCCTTGAAAACATTGAAACTGTGACGATCCCAAAATCCGAGGTGCAGTATTAAGGATAATCATTGGAAATAACACATCAATCATCATAGCAGAGTACAGATAATAGCAAAAACAATAAATAGAATAATTTTACATGGATATGACAGCGGAATCACCACATGTAACAACATCAGAATAGCACAGCGTAGGATATAACTTAGTAAATAAAAGGGAAGTGATCAGTCATCATCGCCAGAGGCGGAATACATACATGCAGTGAGACATAATAAGGGTATCAATCTACATCGCCGAAGGCGGTACATATACATACGAGAATAAATACTAAAAGTAAAGCAGTCTGCATCGCCTGTGGCGGAATCATAATATAAGTACAATAATGGCGGAAAATGTCAAAGTCATCTCTGTGAAGTCAGCCTCGCCATGAGCCAAAATGCACCCTATGCAACAGTGCAGAGCCAAAAACAACCTGTCACCTGTGAACTAGGCTGCCCGTGTGGAAATAAGGGCACTCGCGTTTGCAAAGTGAAACAAACAACGAGTCAGTCATGGGGACTGGTATGAGAAATCTATTTAACAGTTAAACAACAGTAATAAGCAAATCATAGGACCACGCCACTTTTGCGGAACAGGTTTACTCCAGTGATTGCTGGTGCATTTAAACAAAGTAAATTCTTTAAAACAACGCAATGCTTTTGAAAAGAATGAAGTCATTATAAGACTCAGGTCCCATCATACAATGCAACGCAAGCCGGAGGATAGAGTTTTACCTTATAATGGCCAAATATGCTTAATACGTGTAAAGCAAAATCATTTGATATTATTACTAGTGCATATATGTTTCAAAAGCGAATAGCATCATAAATATCAATCATAGGCGGCACAGCTACCATCTACTATGTCGCCATACTAGTTCTACAATCGAGTCCGTTGTTTCGTATTGGAAATTGGATTTCCGTCATGAGTCAAGGCAAGGGGCAAGCTCCTCTCCGCTTCGAGACATTCTAGCAAATGCCTCAGGACTACACACTCTGGGTTACCCTGGATCTTCAGGGCCGGTCCTCTCTTACGTTTGAGGATTAATTATGCCTGAACACACGTTTCCCGGTCCTTACAGACCTATAATCGAGGCGCCTCAAATTCCAACAACCACATAGGTGAAAAATAATATAAATGTCAGGGCTGGTAAGTCACTGACACCACCATAGCTAGAAAGAAACGTCGTGCTCTCCCTGCAGTCCGTATCCCATTTTTAACTCATACCGGGGTGTGAGTCTCACGAATCCACGCTATACACAAAGCCAGGCCACGTAGGCCGTGCTTTGATCATAAACCACAAGACTTTGCTTTGCAACAGAAGCCTTGATCACAGCATCTTGCCATGCCATATAGGCAATCCACTCCATACGATTGATTTCTATCGATATATAACCTCTGAGCTCGTACGTCTCAGAGAAGGGCGTTAAGCAAAAGAATAAATTCTCCGTCGCCAAACAGATATATATTTAACAGAGATCAATCAGTATAGAACAAAATCAATGTCAGACACACAGTCCATTTACAAGTCCGTTCTGGGTCTGAATGAAACCGGAGGCGTCAAATTCCTCGTATATCCGTCCAATCAACGCATATGTTCAGACAGCTACTACTTCCGTTCCTTCACGGTAGCTACTCCAGTCAGGAACCTCAGCAGCGCCTATCCAACCGATACGAAGATCGTCTGTCTTAAATCGTCTGTGCATTTTCCAATTCGAATCGCTCGATCAATTATTTGAAATGAGGGTTAGCTCGGCCTTTTCAAATAATTCACGTAATTAGAATTCAAATCAATTCTTTCTATGGTTATATTATTCGACATCCATATTTCAGTTCTTTAGTGTTATTTTCGTGTCAAACATATACAACCATCAAATGTCAAACAGATCAAGCCAAATTGGTTTATTTCCAATCTATGTTGCTTAGAATATTTTATAATGATTTTTCGCCATTTTTATTTATTTAAAAATGGCCATATTCAATTAAACGACGTTTCAGGTCGTGTCGTGGCACCGGCGCTGTTTTTCCCCTAATTTGTTTTACACATATCGGAAAATCTAACCGTTGGATTTCTACAAAGTCTATATCAGTGGGAAGATATTCCCAAAGCGAACCCAACGGTTCCAGTTTCGTGAAAATCCGATGGTCGGATCTTCCACATTAGTCGTTTGAAGTTACGGTTTCAAAATTCGAACTGCAGCATCGTTATTCGATTTTATTTAATTATATTTATATTTATATATAAATATAAACGATTCTGGCGTTGTTTTTCTTCAGATTTGAATTAAACATTCCAGACAATCCAACCGTTGGATTTTTACAAGGTTGGTGCCGTTGGGAAGATATTTCCAAGGAGAACCCAGCGGTTGCGGTTTCGGGGAAATCCGATGGACGGATTTCTCGTACTAATCGTTTCAAATTACGATTCCAAAACACGAACTGCACGGCTTCGATTCCTTTTAATTATATTTATATTTATATATAAAAATATAGTTCATTCTATAATTTCAAATATAGTTCATTCATTAATTTCAACTTCGTTTTCACTTCAAATATTTCACTAACGCCTTAATATTTCGAAAAATTTCGCCATAACCTCCTTTGTACGGGAAGGGGTTTGGAAATTTATTGGGCCGTGTTAGGTACCCAATAAATCCTATAAAGCATCCACATATTTATAGTGATATATTCTGGTGTTTACGGGGGAGCATGTATAGATAATATCTCCGGAGAATAAATTCTCGTCACCCCGCTCCATGTGGAAATAAATAGTCCATGTGCCATATCTAATAACTAGAGAGACGTGATTATTGTCATCTCCAGACCCGTGTGGGGTTTTTTATTAATCTGGCAATTTATTGTTATATTTTATATAGTCCATACCAGTCATCAGTTCAACCTGTAGTATATAATCATCGCCATACAAGCCTCTTGCTCGTATGGTAAATCTTCCACCTCGTCACACAAGCTCCAATTGCTTATGTGGAATATGATGAAGTATGCCTATCGTCAAGAAGTATGCCAT
This sequence comes from Allium sativum, assembly GCA_030737875.1. NCBI lineage: Eukaryota > Viridiplantae > Streptophyta > Magnoliopsida > Asparagales > Amaryllidaceae > Allium > Allium sativum. The sequence goes on from CM060918.1 coordinate 849,357,464, forward strand.
GTAGTGTAGTTCAAAATTAATTGTTACAATCCTATGGCGATGTTTATTATTTCACACAGAATAACCAGCACTCCGCATCCAATGGCATTCACAGGAGTTGATATAAAAATAAAATTGTGCAGCCAACTCATCAAGGCTTACCTATTTGTCGGGCATGCAAATAATTTCTTTACTCTACAGCTAATCCATATTCCCTGTTCAACACATGTATATATATAAGCAGAACAAAGCTAATAATAATATTTCTAGCAAACTATTATTTATTTTGACACGTGTGTATTTTTATCAAAGAGTATACATGATAAAAGAAATATTTTTATCTTCAAAAATATTTGTTCAACACGTGAATGTTTTTTTAACACTTCATATTCACAATAAAGATGTAGTTTTTAATGTCTATTCATTTTATTTTGAAATACGATAACATCCAACACATGAATTTCAATTCAACTAATGAATTTCAATTCAACACATAAATATTTTCTATAGTTTGTATATATATAAAAATGTGATTTTTATCGCTAAAGCTATTTGTTTAAATTCAAATAATATTCAACACATGAATTTCAACTCAACGAATGAATTTCAACTCAACACATGAATATTTTCTACAGTTTGTATATATATAAAAATGTGATTTTTATCGCTAAAGCTATTTGTTTAAATTCAAATAATATTCAACACATGAATTTCAGCTCAACGAATGAATTTCAACTCAACACATGAATATTTTCTATAGTTTGTATATATATATGTGATTTTTATCGCTAAAGCTATTTGTTTAAATTCAAATAATATTCAACACATGAATTTCAACTCAACGAATGAATTTCAACTCAACACATGAATATTTTCTATAGTTTGTATATATATAAAAATGTAATTTTTATCGCTAAAGCTATTTGTTTAAATTCAAATAATATTCAACACATGAATTTCAACTCAACGAATGAATTTCAACTCAACACATGAATATTTTCTATAGTTTGTATATATATAAAAATGTGATTTTTATCGCTAAAGCTATTTGTTTAAATTCAAATAATATTCAACACATGAATTTCAACTCAACGAATGAATTTCAACTCAACACATGAATATTTTCTATAGTTTGTATATATATAAAAATGTGATTTTTATCGCTAAAGCTATTTGTTTAAATTCAAATAATATTCAACACATGAATTTCAACTCAACGAATGAATTTCAACTCAACACATGAATATTTTCTATAGTTTGTATATATATAAAAATGTGATTTTTATCGCTAAAGCTATTTGTTTAAATTCAAATAATATTCAACACATGAATTTCAACTCAACGAATGAATTTCAACTCAACACATGAATATTTGTTTTAACATATGTAATTTATTTCAACGAATGAAAATTATTCTAACACATGTATATTTCAGAAAATTTCGGCAGCATAACAGCAGGGTAGTTAAAACCGGGACCGTCCCTAGTACGGCTCCTCGCTCTACCTTAAAACCTCGCGGTTTTTGACAATGGGGATCATGCATCTAGTTCGCACGCAGGCGGCATGTTTTATTTTCAATTCCACAATCCTATTCTAATTTGTTTCAACCACAAGAGGGTATTTTTCAACCACAAAGGTATATTTCAACCACAAAGGTATTTTTCAACCACAATATCAACCACAAACAATTATTTCCAACTATTCGTCATACCATATAATATCACGTCAATCACAAGCAAAATATATCGTCCATGGTCTGTGGATGAGGGGAGTATATATATATTATTTCTATAATTCACTTGCATTTCATCACAATTCAAAGCATATATGTTTCATACAACGCTTGTATAATTTATACATCGCTAATATAACTTATACAACACATGTACATGAGGTATACAATGCGTATATAATTTACACTTCGCTTATATAATTTATACAACGCGATTCCATTCACACAATTTAGTTTAGATTCCTCACATTGGTTTTTGCAGTGCTAAAAATCGTAGGAAGATCAGAAAAATCTGCGGCTTCTGCTAGATGGTAGAGAGCCTCCTTGCGGTCACGGTGTCTCCTGTTTCATCAAATTTCGTTAACGAACGAAAAAGATATTATTTTTCAAAGTTTTGCAACACTTTATAGTGTTATTTTCAATTCAGAATAATAAAGGTCGAACCTTTATATTTCGTTCAGAACTAGGTTTGGGATTTTTGCGAAAACGGTGGAGTATTGGGATGATCGGCGGTGCTGACGTAAAAGAGGGGGGTGGGGGCTTCCTGTCGACGGTGGTGCGGTCCTCTCCGGTGGCCTGTGGCGTTGTCGGCGGTGCTGGGAAGTCTCGAAGTTTGGGGGCTCGATTCAGGCGGAGGAGGTGATGGTGGAGGTCGTATCAGGGTCGGATGTGAAGAGGGGGCGAAGGTGAGTCGAGTGGTGGTGGTGGCGTCGGCTGTAGGTGGCAGTGGCGGCCAGAAAAGGGGAGGGAAGGTTGGAGCGACGTGAATCGTCGATGGGAGGGTGGCGGCTAGGGTTATCCGTGATTTATATTTTTATTTTTATTTTGAAAGGAAAAATCTTATTGGCCGAGGATTTATATAAAAATTTTAAATAGTGTTTTTACAAACGAACTCCCTTTCGAACCCAACGACTGTCGCCTTTAGCTAAATACCCCCATTCCGGACACAATGGGATATGTTTCGTTAGCCATTTCGACTGTTACAGTCAGTTATTCTTCAAATTAAAATATAAAACATTCAATATTTAATTTGAACGTGCATTTCAATTTGCCAGGGCCACAAACTGAATCGAAAAATTCCAGAAATATAAATCTAGCTTTTTTTTGACGATACGGTCCCAACAAAACCAGTTTCGTCGAATTCTGAGCTCATATGCAAAATGTCCATTTTCAGGTCGATCCATTTTAACAGAAATTGACCAATCACATTTTCTTTTGCCCCGCTAACATACTAGCTTCAAAAATTATGAAATTTGAAACCTAGCAATAGTTTGACATCCCGGACCCAACAAAAGTGGTTTCATCGAATTCTGAGGTCGTATGCAAAATATCAATTTTCAAGGGCTATATATGCTATATAGCGACCTTTCTGAAAATTCATTTGGCCATAACTTTTGATTACCGTTATGAAACTTCGATTTTTCAGATTCGTTAGAAAGGTATTCATAAACAGATTTAAATATTTTCAGTTTCGCTAAAATCCGTTATATTTTCCACCCGGTATAGTCAGACAAAGTTTGTATTCAAAATTTCAAACTGCAATACTAGCCCCAATTCTTTATTTTATTGAAATATGCTATTTCAATTATTCAAATTCTTTTGTAATAATAAATTTTAAAAATTTTAAATTGGTTCACATTTTCAGGGTTATTACAATCTCCCCCACTTAAAACTTTTCGTGCTCGATAAGGAAATAACAGCAAAGTAGGAAACAAAATGTAAATGCAAAGTACTATAAAGGTACCTTGCACCAGAGTTAGTCAGAGATGTCCACTCTGCATTTGGGGTAGGCTTGTTTAATGCTTTCCTCAGTCTCCCAAGTACAGTCTCTAGGATCACTACTCCACTGCACTTTGACTAAATGAATCTTTTTGCTCCTTAGCTCTCTAGTTTATTTGCCAACTATCTTTAATGGCTCTCTTCTGAGCGCTAATTCTGGAGTTATGTCTATATCCTGTTGCGTTGCTTCTTCTACAACAAGATCTAGATCATGAACATGTTTTCTGAGTTGAGACACGTGGAATGCATCATGTACACCAGGCAACCAATCAGATAATGAAACCCTATATGCAAGAGTTCCAATCCGTTCTAGTATAGGAAAGGGACCAATAAATCTCGGCGCCAACTTCCCCGTTTTGCCAAATCTGATTACTCCCTGCATTGGAGAAATTCTTAAATAAACATAATCGCCAACGGCAAATGATAAATCTCTCCTTCTTGCATCAGCATAACTTTTCTGTCAGCTTTGTGTGGTTTTCAATCGCTTCTTAATGAAGTCGACTTTATCAGATGCTTCTCGAATCATATCGGGCCCTAACCCAAGTCTGTTGCCAGGTTCTACCCAACATGCGGGAGATCTGCACGGTCTACCGTATAATGCTTCAAATGGAGATATTCCCAAACTTGCTTGATAGCTATTGTTATAAGAGAATTCGGCTAAATGTAAGTGATCTTCCCATGAGCCTCCAAAATCGATAATGCAAGCCCGCAGTAAATCTTCTAGAATTCTATTCACCCGCTCACTTTGGCCGTCTGTCTGAGGGTGATAAGCGGTGCTTAGATTCAATCTGGTTCCAATTCTGCCTGGAATGCTTCCCAGAATTTGCTAGTAAATAGGGGGTCTCTATCACTGACTATATTGAGCGGCACTCCATGTAGTTTAACTATTTCTTTGAAGTAAATCTGTGCTAAACTTTGAGCCGTTCTGTTGGATCGGACAGGTATGAAATGGGCAGTCTTCGTGAAGCGATCTACGATTACCCATATACTGTTGTTTCCTTTCTTAGTTCGAGGCAAGCCATCAATGAAGTCCATCGAAATTTGCTCCCACTTCCATCCTGGAATTTCTAAGGGTTGTAATAATCCAGCCAATTTCTGCTGATCGCTTTTAACTAGCTGACAAGTGGAGCATCTACTAACATATAATGAAATATCTCTTTTCAAAGCCCTCCACCAGAATGTGCGTTTGATATCGTTATACATTATGCTCACACCGGGATGGATACTGAGTTTGGACTTATGACACTCGTCAAGTATTTCTCTTCGAAGCTCTGGAAGATTTGGGATGCAAATTCTGCCCTTTAATCTAAGAACTCCTTTGTCAACGAGTTAGAAACTTGTGGATTCACCTCCCTTGACTCTTTGACTGATTCTTTGAATAAATTCATCGTCTTTCTGTAGGGACGAGATCAAGTCAATTAATGAGGACGTGATGACAAAACTAGTGATGATTTCATTCTTTCTGCTGAGCGCATCTGCTACAACATTGGCTTTCCCTGGAGTGTATAGAATTTCAAAATCATATGCCGCAAGGAATTCTAACCAACGCTGTTGTCTCAAGTTTAGATCTTTCTGAGTGAATATATATTTCAAGGATTGATGATCAGTAAATAGTTCGAACTTCTCGCCTAGTAAATAATGCCTCCAGATTCTTAAAGCAAACACGATAGCTAATAACTCAAGATCATGAGTTGCATAGTTTCTTTCATGCGGCTTCAGCTGACGGCTGGCATAAGCGACCACTTGGCCTTTTTGCATTAATACTGCGCCTAGCCCTCTAATAGAAGCGTCTGTCCATACAGTCAAGTCTTGGTTGCCTTCTATAATTGTTAATACTGGAGCAGTTGTCAACTTTAGTTTCAGCTCCTGAAAAGCTTCTTCACGTTCGGGAGTCCATTTGAATTTCTCATGCTTCTTTGTATGCTTTGTCAATACACCAGATATCTTTGAAAAATCCTGAACGAATTTCCGACAGTAACTAGCCAATCCAAGGAAACTTTGAACTTCTGTGGGGGTAGTAGGTTGTTTCCAGTTCTAAATCGCTGTAATTTTGCTTGATCTACAGCAATCCCTTCTTTTGATATGACATGTCCTAGGAACTTAACTTCATCCTGCCAGAAGACACACTTAGAAAATTTAGCTTTCAAGACATTTCTCCTTAGGATTTTCAACACTTGTTCTAAATGTTTTGCATGTTCGCCTTCCGACTTGGAGTTGATTAAAATGTCATTGATGAAGACTAGAACAAATTTATTCAATACACCACTGAACACTATGTTCATAAGATCGACGAAGTATGCCGGAGCGTTACACAAGCCGAACGGCATTACTAACCATTCGTAGAATAAATTGGGACCCCTGAAGGCTGTCAAAGGAACACAGTCTTCTGCTATACGTAATTGGTGGAAACCTGTAGCTAGGTCCATTCTGGAGAATACTGTTGCCCCATTTAATTGACCTAACAGATCATCCATACGGGGCAAGGGATATTTGTTCTTTAGTGTCTGCTTATTGAGATCTCGGTAATCAACACAAAGTCTTATAGTACCGTCTGATTTCGAGACAAATACCACTGCTGCTCCCCAAGCTGAGAAGCTTGGTCTGATCAGACCTTTCCAAAGCAATTCTCGGGTTTGACTACCTAACTCTTCTTTTTCTTTCGGGGCCATCCTTCTAATTGGATGTACTACTAGTCGGGCATTAGGAATTAGATCTATCCTGAATTCAATTTCTATTTGCGGCGGTAAGTTTCTACTTCTTCAGACACATCCGCATAGTTTTTAATGACCTGTATCTTTTCTAATGAAGGGGGAGTAACTTCTAAAGAAGACCAAAATTCTGTTCTATTAATTTCTGAGCCATGGCATGGTATAGTGATATGCCCAAATTTTGTTTTAACTTTCACGATTCTCTCGGCACATCTAACTTTGGCCTTATATCTTGTCAACCATTCCAAACTGAGAATAACATCAAATTCAGACAAATCCATAACGATTAAGTGGATGGGAAACTTGTAACATGAATAAGAGATAGGCAATCTGCAGTATGAACTGAGACTAACAGAACCTCCTATCGGGTTTTGAACTTTAATTGGTTCTTTAAGCTTTCTTTGTTTCAATTTTAACTTGTGAACAATGTTACCAGAAATGAAGCTACGTGATGCACCAGTATCAAAAAGTACATAAACAGGAATATTTTTAATGGTAAGGGTACCACCAAAGACATCGGGTTTACCTGATCCATCGGTGGTAGCTGGCGGGGTCTCCCCGTCATACACATGAGCCACTTGTGCATTCTGCTTTAGAGGACAGTTCCTGCTATAGTGCCCTTTCTTATGGCAGTTGTAGCATTCGGCTGAGATGTGGTCCAGATTTGCCTTTGGCTTCTTCGGGGCTTTGCACACATTAGAAAAATGTCCTGGCTTCCCGCAGTTGTAGTAATTCCCCTTCGGTATCTTTCCAGGTTTCTGAGTAGCGACCGCTGTAATGCTAGACTCTGGCTGATCTGCTGAAGCCTTGCGCTTATTTCCAGCTTGGCTTTTGGCGCGGTCTTGGTTGGCATGTCTTTCATCCATATCTTCATAATTGCAAGCCATTTCTACCAATTCTGAGAAGGAGAGTTTGATGTTGCTTATGGCTCTGTCATGGTACTTGCGCTTTAGCCCAAATATAAACCTCTTATTCTTAGCTTTGTTAGTCATAATAAGCTCTGGAGCGTAGCGCGACAACTGGGTGAATTAATTGAGGTAATCCTGGATAGAGAGATCTCCCTGCTGGAGGTTAGCAAACTGCTCTCGCATCCTCTCTAAGGCCTGCTCAGGTACAAACTTCTCGTTGAACATGGTCTTGAATTGCTCCCAGGTCCTGACAGTACCTGCTGCATCACCTGAGATGATGGCATCCCACCACAGCTCTGCTTCTTCCTGTAAGAGCCAGATACCTAGTCGTGCTTTGTTGTTGGTCCCCAAACCCATGCCTTCAAAGATCATGTCACAGGTCTTCACCCAAGCAATAGCTTCTGTCACTGTACCGAGGCCAGAAAAGGGTTTTCCCCCCAGGTTCATATACCTCTTCGCTACTCTGTCTAGCTCAAAGTCCTGGGGTGCTGGTGGCTGAATAATAGGGCCCTCCTCAACTACGGGGATATTCCCCCGTCCTCCTACTCGGCCTCCACGGCCTCCTCTAGCTGCTGCTGCTCGTGTAGCCATCAGAAAGAGTACTGTATAAGCAAGAAAAGAGTCAAGCTCACAGATTTGATAATTTTCATAAATGATAAAGTAGGGGAACATAAGGAAAGGTAATGATGTACTGATCAAATTGTTTTGCTAATCTGCTTAGCTCATTCTAGGACATTCCTAATCCTATCTCTAATGAGCTACTCTACTTAGAACACTACTGATTCTATTCTGACGAGGTGTTAAATGTGTTAGATCCCGGAACTAAGGTTAACCAAAGCTCTGATACCAACTGTGACGATCCCAAAATCCGAGGTGCGGTATTAAGGATAATCATTGGAATATAACACATCAATCATCATAGCAGAGTACAGATAATAGCAAAAACAATAAATAGAATAATTTTATGTGGATATAACAGCGGAATCACCACATGTAACAACATCAGAATAGCACAGCGTAGGATATAACTTAGTAAATAAAAGGGAAGTGATCAGTCATCATCGCCAGAGGCGAAATACATACATGCAGTGAGACATAACAAGGGTATCAGTCTACATCGCCGAAGGCGGTACATATACATACGAGAATAAGTACTGAAAGTAAAGCAGTCTGCATCGCCTGTGGCGGAATCATAATATAAGTACAATAATGGCGGAAAATGTCAAAGTCATCTCTGTGAAGTCAGCCTCGCCATGATCCAAAATGCACCCTATGCAACAGTGCAGAGCCAAAAACAACCTATCACCTGTGAACTAGGCTGCCCGTGTGGAAATAAGGGCACCCGCGTTTGCAAAGTGAAACAAACAACGAGTCAGTCATGGGGACTGGTATGAGAAATCTATTTAACAGTTAAACAATAGTAATAAGCAAATCATAGGACCACGCCACTTTCGCGGAACGGGTTTACTCCAGTCATTGCTGGTGCATTTAAACAAAGTAAATTCTTTAAAACAACGCAATGCTTTTGAAAAGAATGAAGCCATTATAAGACTCAGGTCCCATCATACAATGTAACGCAAGCCGGAGGATAGAGTTTTACCTTATAATGGCCAAATATGCTTAATATGTGTAAAGCAAAATCATTTGATATTATTACTAGTGCATATATGTTTCAAAAGCGAATAGCATCATAAATATCAATCATAGGCGGCATAGCTACCATCTACTATGTCGCCATACTAGTTCTACAATCGATTCAATTATTTCATATTGGAAATTGGATTTCCGTCATGAGTCGAGGTAAGGGGCAAGCTCCTCTCCGCTTCGAGACATTCTAGCAAATGCCTCAGGACTACACACTCTGGGTAATCCTGGATCTTCAGAGCCGGTCCTCTCTTACGTTTGAGGATTAATTATGCCTGAACACACGTTTCCCGGTCCTTACAGATCTATAATCGAGGCGCCTCACATTCCAACAACCACATAGGTGAAAAATAGATATAAATGTCAGGGCTGGTAAGTCACTGACACCACCATAGCTAGAAAGAAACGTCGTGCTCTCCCTGTAGTCCGTATCCCGTTTTTAACTCATACCGGGGTGTGAGGCTCGCGAATCCACGCTATACACAAAGCCAGGCCACGTAGGTCGTGCTTTGATCATCAACCACAAGACTTTGCTTTGCAACAGAAGCCTTGATCACAGCATCTTGGCATGCCACATAAACAATCCACTCCATACGATTGATTTCTATCGATATATAACCTCTGAGCTCGTACATCTCAAAGAAGGGCGTTAGGCAAAAGAATAAATTCTCCACCGCCAAACAGATATATATTTAACAGAGATCAATCAGTATAGAACAAAATCCAATATCAGACACACAGTCCATTTACAAGTCCGTTCCGGGTCTGAACGAAACCGGAGGCGTCAAATTCCTTGTATATCCGTCCAATCAACGCATACGTTCAGACGGCTACTACTTCCGTTCCTTCATGGTAGCTACTCCAGTCAGGAACCTCAGCAGCGCCTATCCAACCGATACGAAGATCGTCGGTCTTAAATCGTCTGTGCATTTTCCAATTCGAATCGCTCGATCAATTATTTGAAATGAGGGTTAGCTCGGCCTTTTCAAATAATTCACGTAATTAGAATTCAAATCAATTCTTTCTATGGTTATATTATTCGACATCCATATTTCAGTTCTTTTGTGTTATTTTCGTGTCAAACACATAAAACCATCAAATGTCAAACAGATCAAGCCAAATTGGTTTATTTCCAATCTATGTTGCTTAGAATATTTTTTAATGATTTTTCGCCATTTTTATTTATTTAAAAATGGCCATATTCAATTAAACGACGTTTCAGGTCGTGCCGTGGCACTGGCGCTGTTTTTCCCCTAATTTTTTTTTACACATATCGGAAAATCTAGCCGTTGGATTTCTACAAAGTCTATATCAGTGGGAAGATATTCCCAAAGCGAACCCAATGGTTCCAGTTTCGTGAAAATCCGACGGTCGGATCTTCCACACTAGTCGTTTGAAGTTACGGTTTCAAAATTCGAACTGCAGCATCGTTATTCGATTTTATTTAATTATATTTATATTTATATATAAATATAAACGATTCTGGCGCTGTTTTTCTTCAGATTTGAATTAAACATTCCAGACAATCCAACCGTTGGAGTTTTACAAGGTTGGTGCCGTTGGGAAGATATTTCCAAGGCGAACCCAACGGTTGCGGTTTTGGGGAAATCCGATGGTCGGATTTCTCGTACTAATCGTTACAAATTACGATTCCAAAACATGAACTACACGGCTTCGATTCCTTTTAATTATATTTATATTTATATATATAAATATAGTTCATTCTATAATTTCAAATATAGTTCATTCATTAATTTCAACTTCGTTTTCACTTCAAATATTTCACTAACGCCTTAATATTTCGAAAAATTTCGCCATAACCTCCTTTTATACGGGAAGGGGTTTGGAAATTTATTGGGCCTTGTTAGGTACCCAATAAATCCTATAAAGCATCCACATATTTATAGTGATATATTCTGGTGTTTACGGGGGAGCGTGTATAGATAATAACTCCAGAGAATAAATTCTCGTCACCCCGCTCCGTGTGGAAATAAATAGTCCATGTGCCGTATCTACCAACTAGAGAGACGTGGTAATTGTCAACTCCAGACCCGTGTGGGGTTTTTATTAATCTGGCAATTTATCGTTATATTTTATATAGTCCATATCAGTCATCAGTTCAACCTGTAGTATATAATCATCGCCATACAAGCCACTTGCTCGTATGGTAAATCTTCCACCTCATCACATAAGCTCCAATTGCTTATGTGGAATATGATGAAGTATGCCTATCGTCAAGAAGTATGCCATGTAGTGTAGTTCAAAATTAATTGTTACTATTCTATGGCGAAGTTTATTATTTCACACAGAATAACTAGCACTCCGCATCCAATGGCATTCACAGGAGTTAATATAAAAATAAAATTGCGCAGCCAACTCATCAAGGCTTACCTATTTGTCGGGCACGCAAATAATTTCTTTACTCTACAGCTAATCCATATTCCCTATTCAACACATGTATATATATGCAGAACCAAGCTAATAATAATATTTCTAGCAAACTATTATTTATTTCGACACGTGTGTATTTTTATCAAAGCGTATACATGATAAAAGAAATATTTTTATCTTCAAAAATATTTGTTCAACACATTAATGTTTTTTTTAACACTTCATATTCACAATAAAGATGTAGTTTTTATTGTCTGTTCAATTTATTTTGAAATACGATAACATCCAACACATGAATTTCAATTCAACTAATGAATTTCAATTCAACACATGAATATTTTCTATAGTTTGTATATATATAAAATTGTGATTTTTATCGCTAAAGCTATTTGTTTAAATTCAAATAATATTCAACACATGAATTTCAACTCAACACATGAATATTTTCTACAGTTTGTATATATATATAAATGTGATTTTTATCGCTAAAACTATTTGTTTAAATGCAAATAATATTCAACACATGAATTTCAACTCAACGAATGAATTTCAACTCAACACAAGAATATTTTCTATAGTTTGTATATATATAAAAATGTGATTTTTATCGCTAAAGATATCTGTTTAAATTCAAATAATATTCAACACATGAATTTCAACTCAACTAATGAATTTCAACTCAACACATGAATATTTTCTATAGTTTGTATATATATAAAAATGTGATTTTTATCGCTAAAGTTATTTGTTTAAATTCAAATAATATTCAACACATGAATTTCAACTCAACGAATGAATTTTAACTCAACACATGAATATTTTCTATAGTTTGTATATATATAAAAATATGATTTTTATCGCTAAAGCTATTTGTTTAAATTCAAATAATATTCAACACATGAATTTCAACTCAACGAATGAATTTCAACTCAACACATGAATATTTTCTATAGTTTGTATATATATAAAAATGTGATTTTTATCGCTAAAGCTATTTGTTTAAATTCAAATAATATTCAACACATGAATTTCAACTCAACGAATGAATTTCAACTCAACACATGAATATTTTCTATAGTTTGTATATATATAAAAATGTGATTTTTATTGCAAAAGCTATTTGTTAAAATTCAAATAATATTCAACACATGAATTTCAACTCAACGAATGAATTTCAACTACACACATGAATATTTGTTTTAACATATGTAATTTATTTCAACGAATGAAAATTATTCTAACACATGTATATTTCAGAAAATTTCAGCAGCATAACGGCAGGGTAGTTAAAACCGGGACCGTCCCTAGTACGGCTCCTCGCTCTACCTTAAAACCTCGCGGTTTTTGACAATGGGGATCGTGCATCCAGTTCGCACGCAGGCGGCATGTTTTATTTTCAATTCCACGATCCTATTCTAATTTGTTTCAACCACAAGAGGGTATTTTTCAACCGCAAAGGTATTTTTCAACCATAAAGGTATTTTTCAACCACAATATCAACCACAAACAATTATTTCCAACCATTCGTCATACAATATAATATCACATCAATCACAAGCAATATATATCGTCCATGGTCTGTGGACGAGGGGAGTATATATATATTATTTCTATAATTCACTTGTATTTCATCACAATTCAAAGCATATATGTTTCATACAACGCTTGTATAATTTATACATCGCTAATATAACTTATACAACACATGTACATGAGGTATACAATGCGTATATAGTTTACACTTCGCTTATATAATTTATACAATGCGATTCCATTCACACAATTTAGTTTAGATTCCTCACATTGGTTTTTGCAGTGCTAAAAATCGTAGGAAGATCAGAAAAATCCGCGGCTTCTGCTAGATGGTAGAGAGCCTCCTTGCGGTCACGGTGTCTCCTGTTTTATCAAATTTCGTTAACGATCGAAAAAGATATTATTTTTTAAAGTTTTGCAACGCTTTATAGTGTTATTTTCAATTCAGAATAATAAAGGTCGAACCTTTATATTTCGTTCAGGACTAGGTTTGGGATTTTTGCGAAAACGGTGGAGTCTTGGGATGATCGGCGGTGCTGACGTGAAAGAGGGGGGTGGGGGCTTCCTGTCGGCGGTGGTGCGGTCCTCTCCTATTGCCTGTGGCGTTGTCGGTGGCGCTGGGAAGTTTCGAAGTTTGGGGGCTTGATTCAGGCGGAGGAGGTGATGGTGGAGGTCGTATCGGGGTCGGATGTGAAGAGGGGGCGAAGGCGAGTCGAGTGGTGGTGGTGGCATCGGCTGTAGGTGGCGGTAGCGGCCGGAAAAGGGGAGGGAAGGTTGGAGCGACGTGAATCGTCGATGGGAGGGTGGCGGCTAGGGTTATCCGTGATTTATATTTTTATTTTTATTTTGAAAGGAAAAATCCTATTGGCCGAGGATTTATAGAAAATTTTTAAATAGTGTTTTTACAAACGAACTCCATTTCGAACCCAACGACTGTCGCCCGTAGCTAAATACCCCCATTCCGGACACAATGGGATATGTTTCGTTAGCCATTTCGACTGTTACAGTCAGTTATTCTTCAAATTAAAATATAAAACATTCAATATTTAATTTGAACGTGCATTTCAATTTGCCAGGGCCACAAACTGAATCGAAAAATTCTAGAAATATAAATCTAGCTTTTTTTTGATGATACGGTCCCAATAAAACCAGTTTCGTCGAATTATGAGCTCATATGCAAAATGTCCATTTTCAGGTCGATCCGTTTTAACAGAAATTGACCAATCACATTTTCTTTTGCCCCGCTCACATACTAGCTTCAAAAATTATGAAATTTGAAACCTAGCAATAGTTTGACATCCCGGACCCAACAAAAGTGGTTTCGTTGAATTCCGAGGTCGTATGCAAAATATCAATTTTCAAGGGCTATTTATGCTATATAGCGACCTTTCTGAAAATTCATTTGGCCATAACTTTTGATTCCCGTTATGAAACTTCGATTTTTCAGATTCGTTAGAAAGGTATTCATAAACAGATTTAAATATTTTCAGTTTCGCTAAATCCGTTATATTTTCCACACGGTACAGTCGGACAAAGTTTGTATTCAAAATTTCAAACTGCAATACTAGCCCCAATTCTTTATTTTATTGAAATATGCTATTTCAATTATTCAAATTCTTTGGTAATAATCAATTTTAAAAAATTTAAAGTGGTTCACATTTTCCGGGTTATTACAGAAACTTTATGTCGTAACATTTTGTTAAGGAACTAAACCCAAAATTACATGGACAACTCATCAATCAAAAAGCTGTAATGTTTGCTAAGTAACAATAACAAAAGTTGATTTTATGTTCTGTAAGTTATAAGCAGCCATACTCACATGTAGTAAAAAAAATAAAAAATAAAAAACTGAAACAACTTGTGTAAATGAAATTAATCAACAGTACAAATCAGGACACCTTACAATATTGTTTGGATAACTAACTCATATATGTTTTTACCTTTTTCTTACATGCCCATTACAAAAAGGACATAATACAATGTATAATGCAAATAAATCATTGGATCTTAATTAATGAGAATGTTACTGATAAATAACTTTGTCACATAAATAACTTCAAACATTAGCCAAATGAAACCTATGGTAAGAAAATATAAAACTGATACCTAAAAAATATAAAACTGATACCTAAAAACAGCTATTATGTAAATTCAACTAGAAAATATAAAACTGATACCTAAAAAATATATAAAACGGATACCTAAAAACGACTATGATTTAAATTCAACTAGAAAATATAAAACTGACACCTAAAAAAATATAGAACTGATACCTAAAAACTGCTTTGATATTTTAAAGGAAAACTAATACAAAAAATGTATACATCCCACTTTGATTGATAAAAATGACATAATTTCGATTGAGTTGCAAATCTAATGCAAAAATACAAGTACAAAACTGATAAAGTATCAAAATTATAAACACAAAAGCATTACACTGTTAAACCCAAAACTGATACCTAAAAAAATAGCAAACTGATACATAAAAACTGCTGCTAACTTCACCATAAAAAAAGTATTTTCCATCGATTTTTTCTTGTTCATCTCTCTCGTTCGATTTTCCACGACGAATTCACGAAATCAAAAAATCACGAAATCATATTTACTGCCAAACGAATCAAAATCCATGGCACGTTCATGAATCAACGAAGACGATTGAAATGATAAAATTAGGGCAAATAAAAAAAATTGAGGAGCTCGATCGATATGGATTTTGAAGAGGATAGATGAAGATTGAAATATGAGAGAAAAAAATCGCATTGGAAATCATAGAGGAGATCGAGAAATTTGCGCGAGACGGATTGTTGAGGAAGAAGAAATCCATGCGCGTGAAGAAGAAAAGAATTAGTTTATTGTCCTTTTGAGTAAAATTTTAGTGGGCTGTCCTTATGGTTAAAAAAGCCTTCAATTTTATCCTTGTGAATATCTTCCTGTGTTTAAAATACAATTGTTTTTTCATTACTTTCCAACAACATTTCAATTGCTAACTTGGAGCACTTTTGCTATATTGTTAACCTTGAAATACATTAGTTTTGACAATATAAACATATAAGAATATATTTTTTTTGAAAAAGAACATATAAGAATATATATAAATATATACATATATTATATATATCTTAATTTTACAAAATAATATCACTTACGATATTAATTAAGAAACAATATTGTCACTATCAAAGAAAATTCAATTAATACATGACATTCATAGTAATTGGCAAAACAACCTAAACTAGATTCGCGATGCAACTTAAACGAATATCATTATTGACAGCTAAAATTGTCGTCGCATTCAAAGATTATTGATTACTCGACATCAATAGTGTTTCGCGTACTGAAAATAAAAGTGCAGCAAACAAAGAACACAAAAAATTATAGTGGTTCAGTTCGGATTGAACCTACATCCACTTTGAATGCGTTTGCGTGTTTTTATTAATTATTGAAGGTTACAAGTAGTAGGCATTATAATACAAATTTTGGCGAAGTTTTCAAGATTTATATTTTGCATATGCAAAGTCTAGGGAGAAAAATATATGTTCTTTTTCTTTCTTTAGCCCTATGCAGCCATCAATGATGTCCAAAGTCCTTGAAGAGCTCTCAAATCATGCAAATGTCAACTTTTTTGAAGAATGAGAAGAAGGTATTTGTATGTTGTAATGACCCGGGTTTTACACATATCATTGACACGAATATTGGTTGATCATAAGTATTGTATTTACAAATACGAGTTAAAATCCATATTTTTAATATTTCAAAACATATCAGAAAGATTAATTGCATTTCTTTTACCTGTGTAACAGCACTTACATATGCATTTATAACAGCATTTAATAAAATCCTCTTTTCACATTCATGTATGATAGCAGGATTTGATAGCATTTGTTTTAAATTCATTTATTTTACATATGTTTGAATAATAACACTTATTCATTACAAGTTTAAAAATACCACTTTGTTTCACTTGTTTTGTTCATTTTTTTTTCAAAGGCTTTAGAATTTGAGTTTTTGAGAATATCTTGATTTAAAAACTTATAACACTTGAATCAAAATATGCTTTGTCATTTTTTTATGGGTAAGTCCTTATGTTTATTTTGGCAAAATTCTTGTTTTTAAATCATGAAGCACTTGAAAATAAAACATGCTAAAACCATTTGTTGTGGCAAAGCAAGTTCAAATCCTTTGTGTTCACATGAACTTCAAAGTAAAACACGAATGTGCCATTGGCTTTTGCAAAAAAAATTTTATGTATGTATGTATTTGAATGCACCTTCACTAGTTCTAGGATAGTAGAGAAAATCTAGAAAGATAGAGTTGCACATAGCAAAATCATTTTTGATTTTATATTTTCAGTTTTAAAATCTTTCTTGTTTCTTACATAAATTTTCTTTCTTTTTATTTTTCCAAAATTGTTTCAATTTGTCAAAAGGCCATGTGCTATAGATTGGTCAAATCTTATGCTTTTATACCATAAAACTTGCCTACACTAGATGAGTACTTAAGCATAGATTTCTAAGATTTATTCATGTCATATCATCACATAGCCAAGATAAAAAGTACCTAGAACTTTCAGATTTTCATCAAGCCTTGGAAGGCAAGTAAGATTTTTTTTTTAATTCTTGTAAAATCAAATCTTTATGTGAAAATATGATTTAGAAACCCATTAAAATTCTGATCATGTATGGTATAATAAAAAAGATACCATATTCATTTAAACCAAGAAATGATTTGGAAAACATGGTTGTGTCATTTTACATTTAAGATGATATTTGATGGTAGGCCAATGGGGGGGAAGAGGATACATGTGCAAGGGATTTAGAGGTGAGTAGGAGCTGATGTGAGCCATGTGAATTCAGATTTTTGTGTTTTGATATTGAGAGAGAAATGAGTTTTTATATTGTTATGCATTCGCCAAATCAAAAACTGAAAACAAATTTGTGCTCTTTCCAAATCTAGCAATTAAATGCAACCATAATTTAGTATTTTCCTTCACCTATATAAGGCCTTGAGCACCCATACTTTTCTACACACAAAAAAGTTTTCAAACTAAAATCAGTAGAGGAAAATCAGGGAGCTTCTAAGCAACATGTGAGTAAATTTTTAATAGAAATTCTTTACTGTTTTCTTTCTGTTTTGAACTAAAAGTAAATCTGGTTTGTATTGATCTGGTGAAAGTGGTATTCTTACTTGAATTACCTTTTTGTTTAGCTCAACCATTTGTTGTTGTGGTACTTAAGAGTAGAACAACAATTACTTAGAAATGGTATCATGCTAGAGTCCTATTTTTCTTTCCTGTTTGGGAATTATACACCACCAATTCGATCTGGTAATCTATGTTAGGAATATAAGTATAATGTTGTACTGTTTTTAAAATCCATTTCAGTAGTCTAACATGGTTTAGAAAGATCAAAATCAGTTTTAAATATACACAATATACTAAAACAGTAAAACACGGTATGTTCAAACAACTCTCTATTTGATCGAAAATTCAAAACTCGTATTAAACAAAGCTAAATACATGAAGGAAATACTAGTAGTAAATGATGATTTTTAAAAGAAATTTCATGATTTTTAATGCTATATATTGATGGGATTGTGGAGATGATCAGAATTGGTAAAAGAACCAATTTCCGACCATCTAGGTCATGGGAGGCCACGGGGTTTAGGGAGAAGCATCATCTAAGATCAAGGATGTGAGGAAAAATGCTAGCTAAATTTTCAAATGGATGGATTTTGTGAAATCAAAGAAATTAGGGTAATTTGGGTATTTTTGGGTTCGGTTTTCAAACTCGAACTGCTCTTCATCGGGGAAGCTTTGGAGGTGCGGTTTGAGGGGGAGCGGAGCGTCGGGGTGTCCGGGTGTCAGGCAGGAAGGTGGTGGCGGCACGTGGTGAGGAGGATGTGCGGTGGTCAAATTCCCTAATGGTAATTTTTCTATAAATTGGCGTTGAGGGTGAAAATTCCAACGGAGATGAAGGGGAGGTGATCAGGGTGGTGTGGCGTGATCTGGTGGTGGCGAGTGATGTGCGGTGGTGGTCGGATGCGGTCCAGAGTGGCCGCGCTGGTTGTGCACGTGCACAGGACTGGTGGTGTAAGTGGAAGTGGAACACCATGATTTTGGAGTGATCAGTCCAGGAAAATCAAGACATCAAGGGATTGTGGCACCTTTTTTTTTGGCACTTTGGTAAGTTCCCAAAACTAT
This sequence comes from Allium sativum, assembly GCA_030737875.1. Lineage (NCBI taxonomy): Eukaryota > Viridiplantae > Streptophyta > Magnoliopsida > Asparagales > Amaryllidaceae > Allium > Allium sativum. The sequence continues at coordinate 849,376,337 of CM060918.1, forward strand.
GAGAGATCGGAAAGGTTTCACGCAATTTCAACATGGTACTTTCGTTTGGGTACTTTGGGTTTTATTAAGGTTTAAATTTTATTTTATTTTAAATGAAAAACCAAGTTTTAATATAAAGGAAATAAAAATAACATTTTTATTTAAATCTGTTAAGTCGAAGTAAAATTGAGATTTTATTTCAAACTGACAGGTCGGGAAAAGAAAGTGAATCAGGATCCGATGAAGTTTTGTCGTGAAATACAGAAGTAAGATTAATCATACATTTCATTTATAATTAAAATTTGAATTCATCTCTAATAAAAGTATTTGAAAGTTTAAAGTGAATATAAAAGAGAAAATAGATATTCAAATAAAAACATAATTTTTATTTAAAATAGCACAAGAGGAAGAAAGAAGTGGATCAGGATTAGAAATACATTTTTGTCAAACTGAAATTTTAAATAAAATTTAAGTTAAATTTAATTTAAAGGAGAATTTGAAATGATTTTTAAAATGAATATTCAACTGGAAGTCAATAAAAAGAAAATCGATCAACGATGAAAGATCAGATATTGTTTGACCAAAGTTGAGACGTTAGGACAGAAACTGTTAAATTATTAGGTTATAAATATATTTTATAATTTAATTTGGAATTTAATTTCTACTGAGTTGTTTAAATTTTAAATAAAGAAAAGAAGTCGTAGGTAACACATACGATGAGTTTGTTAATCTTAAACAGTAATTTAAATTTTTCCGGTACCAGTAACTGATCTTGTATAGCTCTGCAATTTATATAATAAGAACTGTAATTATATTTTTTTCATGTTTAGATGAATAAAAGGAGAGACTTTATTGATATATAAGCAGAAGGAAGAAATCGAGTAAAAGAATCGAAAGGAGAATTGACGAGAAAAATACCAAGTGTAAAAGTTGAAAAATAAATGATTAAATTATAATTTAAGCCATTTATGAGTGATCAGATTTATGAATGATGATAAGAAATATTTTTCTAAGAAAAATAAGGAAAGTATTCATTTTTAAAAAGTGACGAACAAAATGAAAAGGAAAAACCCGTGTAGCGTGCATACTAAGATTGTCCAAATATGATCACAATATCCAGATATAAGCGGAATGATCATATGCTGTTTAGTTTGTCTGAAATTATTGATGTAAATCGATTCTAATCATGTTAGATTAATATTTTAAAAAGAAATATATTCGTTAATCATTTCAAATAGACCGGAATGACGTTTCACTTTGAATTAATAATACATTGCGCGTCAGAGATTTTAAAATTGAAGACGGCGATATACAAGGGCTATTTTTAAAATAGTGCCTTCGGTTTGTCCAATCCCAGGACAAGTTGTATGGACAAATGTCTGACAAAGCAATTCTAACTGGTCACGTACGTTGAACTCTTCAAATGTATTTATATGGGGGCAGAGGAATTCGTTTCTCTCGCTGTATACCTATAATATATTTTTAGGGAAATCAATTAGTGATTGGAAAGTTTTGACGATGTGGCATTCAAAGAAAATAAAGAGATGATGATTAGGCATAAGTCTAGCCTCAAACCTCACACCCAGGAAATGACAAAAATCGGGCAGGCAGCATGGCTATGTGGGTCGCTCCCATTAGGGTGTATTGTCACCATCTAGAGAATATTCATATTTGTTACTTCTTTCATTTCTGTATCTCCCGGGAACTACGGTGGTCGCGACAAAAAGCCGTAAGGTCACAATATATTCGATACACTCAAGAGAAATGAGTGGCCGGTCATGTGTGGGCCGGGTTGCAAGAAGTTCTTGCTGAACCCAGTGTATTCTTCTCTAGAGATATACGATCAGAAGGTGGTTCCATACCTTGTCGTAGTCGGAAATCCAATTTCTATAAGCGCCAAGCGGTTTTTATTTGTATACTATATAGGAGAATGTGAGATGCAAGCATTCTTCTAGATTTTCAGTTTATTTGTGAAAAACTTATACACACTATGATAATATCTGATTTAAAGTATATAAAGTGTTTTGATCTCATAAGGTAAAAACCCGTTCCGTATTCACGGCGTGGTCTTATGAGATTTTTTTTCTTTAAACTATTTTAAATTGTTTACTCATACCAGTCCCCTGACTGACCCAGAGTTTATTTTTCTGTGTTTCCCTTAAACTCTTGGGTATTCATAGCACTTGTTATGAATACACAAGTGAATCAGGATTGGATAAAATCTGTGAAGATGGATGAAGATCTTTCTGTGTGCTGGTCCACCTATCTACTGTATAATTATAAGTCTGCAGTTTGGATATTAATGACATGTATAATTAATGATGTACTATGAATGGTTTGTATCACCAGATATATGATGCTCTAATGTAATATGTACCGCTGTGTAATATTATAAAGTATTATCTTTTGAAAAATTCCACTGTGAGATTCTGATGTCTTCTATGATTTTATCTTCTATCTATTCTTATTCTTATTAATGGTATGACTTCCGATGTGTTCGAAAGTTGGGTCCTTACGGTTGGTATCAGAGCCTAGGTTACTGATTACCTAGGCTTTGGGTGAGTGTAAGAGTGCGTATTTTCATAATAAAATTTTAAATGAATTTAAAATAAATCAACTTGGACGATATACCCAAGTTAGTTATATCCGATCAAGTCTGGAATGACGACTTGTTACATTTAGGTGATTAAGATGAGTAACCGAGGATGAAGAGGTCGAGCTAGGGGGTCTTCCACTACTACTGGACACAATACTGAATCCCTAGATCAAGGGGAGACTATGGGGGAAGTTGTACCAGTCCGGTAAGATAAAAGGAGTTAATTAACCTGGGTCAGCCTCGAGATAAATCAAAAATGGTTGGATTAAATTAGGATAATATCCATTCACATTGATATCGGAAAATCGGGAAAGAATTCTAAATTGAATAAAAAAATTGGATTTCCTGAAAGTAAGGCTGGACTTAAGTATTAATTGGATATGGAAATTGATTGGTCGATTTATGGGATTAAATCATAATTGTGAGTCCCGAGATGGAAATAATTAACTAAGATAATGAAGATTAAGGGTAATACTTAACGTAGTTAAGTAAATTGGCAAATGAGTAAAAAGGGCGAATCTGGACAAATGCATGTACTTGAACAAGATTGATTCAAATCAATGAAATAAATAAGGCCTGAGATCTATTTTCCATATAAAAGCTAGTGCATTTGGAAATTGATGAGAATTTAAGAATGGAATTCAAGAAGCAGTAATACATAAGTGGAATATTTTCCAACCATAGTGACAGAAATATCCAGTTAAAATAGCTGTTATTAATAAAATATTTGTTGATGTGTGTCGATAACTCAAATCTACTGCTTACAAATTTCGGGGATGTAATTTTTATAAGGGGGGTAGAATGTAATGACCCAGGTTTTACACATATCATTGACACGAATATTGGTTGATTGTAAGTATTGTATTTACAAATACAAGTTAAAATCCATATTTTTAATATTTCAAAACATATCAAAAAGATTAATTGCATTTCTTTTACCTATGTAACAGCACTTGTATGTGCATATATAACATCATTTAATAAAATCCTCTTTTCACATTCATGTATGATAGCAGGATTTGATAGCGTTTGTTTTATATTCATTTATTTTACATATGTTTGAATAATAACACTTATTCATAGCAAGTTTAAAAATGCCACTTTATTTCACTTGTTTTGTTCATTTTTTTCAAAGGCTTTAGAATTTGAGTTTTTGAGAATATCTTGTTTTAAAAAATTATAACACTTGAATTAAAATATGCTTTGTCATTTTTTTTTCAGGGTAAGTCCTTATGTTTATTTTAGCAAAATTCTTGTTTTTAAAACATGAAGCACTTGAAAATAAAACATGCTAAAACCATTTGTTTTGGCAAAGCAAGTTCAAATCCTTTGTGTTCACATGAACTTCAAAGTAAAACATGAATGTGCCATTGGCTTTTGCAAAAATGTTTTCATGTATGTATGTATTTGAATGCACCTTCACTAGTTCTAGGATAGTAGAGAAAACCTAGAAAGATAGAGTTTCACATGGCAAAATCATTTTTGATTTTATATTTTCAATTTTAAAATCTTTCTTGTTTCTTACATAGATTTTCTTTCTTTTTATTTTTCCAAAAATGTTTCAATTTGTCAAAAAGCCATGTACTATAGATTGGTCAAATCTTATGCTTTTATACCATAAAACTTGCCTACACTAGATGAGTACTTAAGCATATATTTCTAAGATTAATTCATGTCATATCATCACATAGCCAAGATCAGAAGTACCAAGAACTTTCTGATTTTTATCAAGCCTTGGAAGGCAAGTAAGTTTTTTTTGTTAAATTCTTGTTAAATCAAATCTTTATGTGAAAATATGATTTAGAAACCCATTAAAATTCTGAGCATGTATGGTACAATAAAAAAGATACCATATTCATTTAAACCAAGAAAAGATTTGGAAAACATGGTTGTGTCATGTCGCATTTAAGATGATATTTGATGGTAGGCCAATGGGGTGGGGAAAGAGGATACATGTGCAAGGGATTTAGAGGTGAGTAGGAGCTGATGTGAGCGATGTGAATTCAGATTTTTGTATTTGATATTGACAGAGAAATGAGTTTTTATTTTGTCATGCATTCGTCAAATCAAAAACTGAAAATAGATTTGTGCTCTTTCCAAATCTAGAAATTAAATTCAACCATATTTTAGTATTTTCCTTCACCTATATAAGGCCTTGAGCACCCATACTTTTCTACACACAACAAAGTTTTCAAAGTAAAATCAGTTGAGGAAAATCAGGGAGCTTCTAAGCAACATGTGAGTAAATTTTTAATAGAAATTCTTTACTGTTTTCTTTCTGTTTTGAACTGAATGTGAATCTCGTTTGTATTGATCTGGTGAAAGTGGTATTCTTACTTGAGTTACCTATTTGTTTAACTCAACCATTTGTTGTTGTGGCACTTAAGAGTAGAATAACAATTACTTAGAAATGGTATCATGCTGGAGTCCTGTTTTTCTTTTCTGTTTGGGAATTATACACTACCAATTCGATCTGGTAATCTATGTTAGGAATATAAGTATAATGTTGTACTATTTTTCTTTCCAAATCTAGCAAGTAAATGCAACCATATTTTAGTACTTTCCTTCAACTATATAAGGCCTTGAGCACCCATACTTTTCTACACACAACAAAGTTTTCAAAGTAAAATCAGTAGAGGAAAATCAAGGAGCTTCTAAGCAACATGTGAGTAAATTTTTAACAGAAATTCTTTACTGATTTCTTTCTGTTTTGAACTGAAAGTGAATCTGGTTTGTATTGATCTGGTGAAAGTGGTATTATTACTTGAGTTACCTGTTTGTTTAGCTCAACCATTAGTTGTTGTGGCACTTAAGAGTAGAATATAAATTACTTTGAAATGGTATCATGCTGGAGTCCTATTTTTCTTTCCTGTTTGGGAATTATACACCACCAATTCGATCTGGTAATCTATGTTAGGAATATAAATATAATGTTGTACTGTTTTTAAAACCCATTTCAGTAGTCTAACATCGTTTAGAAAGATCAAAATCAGTTTTAAATATACACAATATACCAAAACAGTAAAACACAATACGTACAAACAACTCTCTGTTTGATCGAAAATTCAAAACTCGTATTAAACAAAGCTAAATACATGAAGGAAATACTAGTAGTAAATGATGATTTTTAAAAGAAATTTCATGATTTTTAAGGCTATATATTGATGGGAAAGTGGAGATGATCAGAATTGACAAAAGAACCAATTTCCGACCATATAGGTCTTGGGAGGCCACGAGGTTTAGGGAGAAGCATCATCTAAGATCAAGGATGTGAGGAAAAATGCTAGCTAAATTTTCAAATGGATGGATTTTGTGAAATCAAAGAAATTAGGGTAATTTGGGTATTTTTGGGTTCGGTTTTCAAACTCGAACTGCTCTTCGTCGGGGAAGCTTTGGAGGTGCGGTCTGAGGGGGATCGGAGCATCGGGGTGTCAGAGTGTTAGGGCAAGAAGGTGGTGGCGGCACATGGTGAGGAGGAGGTGCAGTGGTCAAATTCCCTAATGGTGTTTTTTCTGTAAACTGGCGTTGAGGGTGAAAATTCCACCGGAGATGAAGGGGAGGTGATCAGGGTGGCGCAGCGTGATCTGGTGGTGGCGAGTGATGTGCGATGGTGGTCGGAGGTGGTCCAGTGTGGCCGCGCCGGTTGTGCATGTGCACAGGACTGGTGGTGTCAATGGAAGTGGAACACTGTGATTTTTGAGTGATCGGCCCAGGAAAATCATGACATCAAGGGATTGTGGTACTTTGTTTTTTTGGCAACTTGGTACTTTGCCAAAACTGTGAGAGATCGGACCGGTTTCATGCAATTTCAACATGGTACTTTCATTTTGGTACTTTGGTTTTTATTAAGGTTTAAACTTTATTTTATTTTAAATGAAAAATGAAGTTTTAATATAAAGGAAATAAAAATAACATTTTTATTTAAATCTGTTAAGTCGAAGTAAAAATGACATTTTATTTCAAACTGAAAGGTCGGCAAAAGAAAGTGAATCAGGATCCGATGAAATTTTGTCTTGAAATACAGAAGTAAGATTAATCATACATTTAGTTTAAAATTAAAATTTGAATTCACCTCTAATTAAAATATTTGAAAGTTTAAAGTGAATATAAAAGAGAAAATTGATATTTAAATAAAAACATAATTTTTATTTAAAATAGCACAAGAGGAAGAAAGAAGTGGATCAGGATTAGAAATACATTTTTGTCAAACTGAAATTTGAAATACTGAAATTTTAAATTAAATTTAAGTTAAATTTAATTTAAAGGAGAATTTGAAATGATTTTTAAAATGAATATTCAACTGGAAGTTAATAAAAAGAAAATCGATCAACGATGAATGATCAGATATTGTTTGACCAAAGTTGAGACGTCAGGACAGAAACTGTTAAATTATTAGGTTATAAATATATTTTATAATTTAATTTGGAATTTAATTTCTACTGAATTGTTTAAATTTTAAATAAAGAAAAGAAGTCGTAGGTAACACATATGATGAGTTTGTCAATCTTAAACAGTAATTTAAATTTTTCCGGTACTAGTAACTTATCTTATATAGCTCTGCAATTTATAAAATAAGAACTGTAATTATATTTTATTCATGTTTAGATGAATAGAGAGAATTTATCGATATATACGCAGAAGGAAGAAATCGAGTAAAAGAATCGAAACGAGAATTGACGAGAAAAATACCAAGTGTAAAAGTTGAAAAATAATGATTAAATTATAATTTAAGCCATTTATGAGTGATCAAATTTATGAATGATGACGAGAAATATTTTTCTAAGAAAAATAAGGTAAGTATTCATTTTTAAAAAGTGACGAACAAAATGAAAAGGGAAAACCCGTGCAGTGCGCACACTAAGTTTGTCCAAATATGATCACAATATCCAGATATAAGCGAAATGATCATATGCTGTTTAGTTTGTCTGAAATTATCGATGTAAATCGATTCTAATCATGTTAGATTAATATTTTAAAACGAAATATATTCGTTAATCATTTCAAAGAGACAAGAATAACGTTCCACTTTGAATTGATTATACGTTGCGCGTCAGAGATTTTAAAATTGAAGACGGCGATATACAAGGGCTATTTTTTAAATAGTGCCTTCGGTTTGTCCAATCCCAGGACAACTTGTATGGATGAATGTCTGACAAAGTAATTCTAACTGGTCACGTACGTTGATCTCTTCAAACGTATTTATATGGTGGCTGTGGAATTCGTTTCTCTCGTTGTATACCTATAATATATTTTTTGGGAAATCAATTAGCGATTGGAAAGTTTTTACGATGTGGCATTTAAAGAAAATAAAGAGATGATGATTAAGCGTACGTCTAGCCTCAAGCCTCACACCCAGGAAATGAAAAAAATCGAGCAGGCAACATGGCTATGTGGGTCGGTCCTATTAGGGTGTATTGTCACCATCTAGAGAATATTCATATTTGTTACTTCTTTCATTTCTGTATCTCCCGGGAACTACGATGGTCACGACAAAAAGCCGTAAGGTGACAATATATTCGATACACTCAAGAGAAATGAGTGGTCAGTCATGTGTGGGTCGGGTTGCAAGAAGTTCTTATTGAACCCAGTGTATTCGTCTCTAGAGATACACGATCGGAAGGTGGTTCCATACCTTGTCATAGTCGGAAATCCAATTTCCATAAGCGCCCAGCAGTTTTTATTTGCATACTATATAGGAGAATGTGAGATCCAAGCATGCTTCTAGATATTCAATTTATTTGTGAAAAACTTATAGACACTATGATAATACCTGATTCAAAGTATACAAAGTGTTTTGATCTCATAAGGTAAAAACCCGTTCCGTATTCACGGCGTGGTCTTATGAGATATTTTTTTCTTTAAACTATTTTAAACTGTTTACTCATACCAGTCCCCTGACTGACCCGGAGTTTATTTTTTTGTGTTTCCCTTAAACTCTTGGGTATTCATAACACTTGTTATGAATAGACAAGTGAATCAAGATTGGATAAAATCTGTGAAGCTGGATGAAGATCTTTCTGTGTGCTGGTCCACCTATCTACTGTATAATTATAAGTCTGCAGTTTGTATATTAATGACATGTATAATTAATGATATACCATGAATGGTTTGTATCACCAGATATATGATGCTCTGATGTAATATGTACCGTTGTGTTATATTATAAAGTACTATCTTTTGAAAAATTCCGCTGTGAGATTCTTATGTCTTCTATGATTTTATCTTCTATCTATTATTATTCTTATTAATGGCACGACTTCCGATGTGTTCGAAAGTTGGGTCGTTACATACCTAGTGGATTAGGTGGGGGTATTTGAGATTTGGAGACCACAGCAGGAGATTTCGCATCCTTAGAAGGCAACATCCTGAAATTCGCATCCCCTTGAAATACATCTGAAGATTTCGTATCCCCGTAGCGATACGAAGCACGTATCATCGGAATACGAAATTTCGTACACCGAGGGATACGAAAATGAAGTGGAATTCATGCTTTTTAGGGGATGTGAAGCACATGAGGATAGGTGGCGAGGGATGCGAAATAACACGGCTGGTGACCTTCTGGATACGAGAAGTGGAAGGCGAAGTAGAGGGAAGTGAAATATCTTGGTGTGAGAGCAGGGAGGTCAAAATCATGGGAAGCGAAATGGAAGGAGTGGAAATGTGGTGTAGAGGCCCGTAAATCCGTACCAATTTGAGCTGACTAATATTATACACATTCAACGCAAAGTGCATGAAAATACAGATCTTTAAGAGAAAGAAATTGGAGGATGAGATAGGAAAGATAGAACTAATAGAATAAAAGAAGAAGAAGAACATAATGAATAGAATCAGAGTAAACACAAATCTCACAGCGGAACGAATAAAATTTATTTTACAACATAACTTTAAAATACAAAACTGAATTTGTATATACATAACATATCAAAGTTTAACTCATATACATCACAGTGGAAATAATCTCTAAATAACTAACGGTGAGGCCTCCTGCTTCGAGCTTCTCCAAGTGAATCTGTAAAATCCTGAAACACTTGACTGCCCGTACAAATTTGGGCACCTAAGAATTTAGGAAAACACAAACAAAATAAACCCTAGGTCGGTCATGGGACTGGTGTGAGTAAACTCCAACCATTTGTTCAACTTTAAACATCCTTTTGAAACAAAAGGGTAATAGTAAGACCAGCCCACACATAAACATGGACGGTTTTTACCTTACTATAACCCAAAATATCTTTGATATCAAATCCAGTGATATTATGACAATGTCTAAACAAATAAATATCCAAGTAGCAGAATGCTTGCATCTCACGCTCCACATATATAGTATAAAATCAAAAACTGCAGGGCGCTTATTGGAGATTGATTCCAACAGATAAGGTATAGGAGCACCTACCAATCAGTGTACTCTAGAGGGTATACAACTACAGGTTCAACAAGAACGTCTTGCAACCCGGCCACACATGACCGACCACTCATTTAGCTTGAGTGTATCGAATATATTGCCACCCGTGGTTGTTGGCCATCCAACTATAATTCGAAGATATAGAATCGAAAAAGAACAAATATGAATTTTCTATAGATAGGTGACAATACACCTTGCTTGGGGATGACCTAACTAGCCATGCTACCTAGCCTAACTTTTGATACTTCCTGGTTGTGAGGCTAGAGGCTATGTCTATCTTCAGAACATCTGATCACTATTCACTTTGAATGACACATCATCAAACTCGTCAATTCACTGATCGATTTCCAAAAATATCACGGGTATAAAAAGCTAAGAGGAACGAATTCCTCCTCCACCTGACATAATAACTTTAAAAGGTAAACCATACGTGATTTGTTAGGTATACTCTGTCAGACACTCGTCCGTACAAGTTGTTCTGGGACTGGACAAACAGAAAGCACCATTTTGGAACAGAACGACCCTTGCATTTCACTCTGTCTTCAATTATCTTCAGCATAATCTAAGTCGCAGCGCTTATGCATATACGGAGTGATTTTCGAATTATAAATCCTATCGGTCTCTCCGTATTGACAACGATGGTCAAAACTCTTCGATAGTCGGTTATTTAACTATCGAAGTAAAAACAAACTGTAACACCCAGCGGATTTTCGACCCCAAAAATCGACATCAAATCTCCATGTCGACTATTCAAGCATCGAAAACACTGGATTGTCAATAGAAAGAAATTAGAGGGTGAGAGAAGAAAGAAAGAAATATTAGAATAGAAGAAAGAAGAAGAACACCACATCAGAAACTCACAGCGGAACAGACAAAATATAATATCAAATCTCTTCATACAAAACTGTATATACATACCAATCATCAGAGTACAGCATATATCAGACACTGCGGAAAACACTTTATATAACTAGCGGTGAAACCTCCTGCTTCCAGCTCCTGAAATTCCAAGCGAAACCCAACCTGGAACATACTCGGTCTGACCCGAGCACATTTGATTTAAAACAAAATACACCGGGTCAGTCTGGAATACTATCAGTGATAAATTCACAGAACACACACTCAACTTGTTTAACTTTGCAAAAATCCTTTCAAAATAAAAGGATAATAGTAAGACTAGTCCACACATACACACGGACGGTTTTTACCTTACTACAACCCAAACCATTTTGGAAATCATACTTTGATCTGATATTATCATAATGTCTAAATACAAATAATTAGCAATCTAGAGGAACGCTTGCATCTCACGCTCCCCATATATAGTATACAATCGAAAACCGCTGCCGCTTATTGGATATTGGATTCCAACTATGACAAGGTATGGGTCCACTTTCCGATAGTGTATTTCTAGAGGTGAATACAGTGGGTTCAACAAGAACGTCTTGCAACCTGGCCCTCACATAACCGACCACTCATTTCACTTGAGTGATCAAATGTATATCACCGACGGTTGGAATCAGCAACCGTCTGCCCGAAAAGGGATAGCATCGATAGATTAAAGAAGCAAAAGGAATTTCTCTAGATAGGTGATCATACATCCTAATGGGAGCGACCCACATAGCCATGTTGCCTGCCCGATTTTTGTCATTTCCCGGTTGATGAGGCTTGAGGCTAGAACTTGATTTTAAAACATCTGGTCATCATCCACTTTGAATGCCACATCGTCAGATCTGCCAGATCACACTTGATTGACGTCCACAAAAATACTCTAGTTTATTTGGCTAGAGAATAACCATTTCTCCTCCATCAACTATGGTACGTTTGGAGAAATCAACGCATGTAATTCCTTTGGAAATACTCTGTCAGACATTCGTCCATACAAGTCATCCAGGAACAGGATGAACCGAAGGTACTCTCCTACTGCATCTCATATAGGAATCACCCCATGGATCAGTAGCGAGAAGTCCTTACAACCCGTAGATTCCAACCACGACAAAATCACAAATCAAAATAACTCTGGGTGCAGGCCAGAGAAATTAGACAAGTAGTCCTTCCGCTTATGAAGATCCACGGTCTTCACTTGCTCCATCTTCAATTTCCATCTTCACGTATTTGCTAGTTGGAATGGTTTTCGAATATAATTCGATCCCGGACTTTCCGAACCAACAATCGTATTGGTCTGGTTTGATAGTCGGTGTTTTAACTATCAAATAACAACAGTGTGAATACATTGGTTTTGCTGATTTAGCACTTGACACGACTTGACCTCTTAAATGATATAAACCAAATTTTCTCTTACTAACTCTGGCTAATTTATTTTGATTGATTGACTCTAAATTGCCTAATTCGACTTATTTAATTCAACTGGATTAACTTGACTCGATTACTTCTATCGATTAGCTAATATTGACTTAACTCCATTCGCTTGACTCTAGATCACAGCGATCACAATGGTTACGCCTGATTCCCTCAGGAAACATCCGACCACCGTAGGCTATCTGCAGCCCTACGAATTACGCCAGCAGTCGTACAAAATGGCAATTCCTACTGAATAACTATGTTTGACTAACTCTAACTATATTCGATCAACTCTAAATGAATAACGAATATTCGATATTATTTGAAATCAAAATTCTTATTTCCTTTGTAAACTAATATTGCCAGATTATTTATTTCCCAAAATCCTTGCGTTAGAGCTTGACATTCCTCGTATAAGACAAAACTAATTTCAACACCTTCACGTGCCCAAACTAATACCATTCCTCGATAATAGTGAAGCCAACCAAGTTGGGGTATTTTAGTTACCTCTCAGACCTTGATCGGCCTGTTCTTACCTTAGAATAACATTAGTTTGTCACTTAACCATCGATATTCAAACCTTGTTTACAATCTTGATTTCAATTCTAGGCTTACAACCCGTTTCTTGTATTTGAAATCCTTGCTCAAAAATCTTCTTACTTAATTACTTTAATTAAGTAAATATTCACTAACTGTGGTTCTTACTCAACATTATTTCACTTGTTTCGATAATTAAGAAAACCTTATTTAAGATTACTATATTTACATGCCCAATCCATTTTTCAATCTCGTTTTAACGCTTGGGTTATGAACCCCTTTAAAATCCCTTGACCATACTTGTCGCTAGTTAATTATCCCTTACCTGGCATCCAATTAAAAATCATCACTTTCAATCATTAATATTAACTATATTAAAACAGTTAACCTTGCTATTTATTAAAAATAGGATAATTATTTCCTTTAAACGCTACCCAACAATAGTTAATTCCATTTACACTAAATATCTCAAAATTCCTTAATTTAGTTAATCAAGAATTTACTCATATTTACACTATTCGTTAAGTTTAACAACTATCCAGACAATTTAAACCAAATAAATTCAGTTATCACTTTGGATTTAAAACAGTTGAGCTTTGTCGACCGTACCTCTCAGTTAACTATTAACTGATGTCATTTGTCATTTCCCTTCTTAAATTAATTGAATGACTTAATTAATTTAAAACACTATTTAATTATATAAAAATACAATTATTCTACCTTACCAATCCCTGGTAAACTCTTTATCCTTTTGCTTTAACTGGTTTAAACCATTTAAGTAATTCCTATTATAAACATGATTTAATATATCCATTTGTAAATTTTCAATTTAAAAACCTTATATAAGGTAGTTGGAAAACTTAAATTCAGTTATAAATAAATTTATAACTTTATCTCTGCGTCGATCCACCTGACAGTCGAACGACGTTAAATCATACCTTTAGACCATTTACTGTCAATTACCAAATCAACACTATTGGTTGATTTTAAACTCAACACAGGTGAATACTTATTCAACCATCAACATACAGACAGGTTTTGGTTTCAGTCAAGGAGAATAATTCATATATATGCAAAACAATCAAAAATACAGTTTATTTGAGGATTCCGATTGGATCCCTACATCCTGTCCTTCTCTGCATCACAGATATCAGTTGATAACAATATACGCGTTAAGTTATTGACTGATTATAAATAACTGCAACCAATTAACAGCAACAACCAATTTGCATCCATCGCATCCAAACAATCAATTTGAACTGTTAATTGTAAAATATATTTAACTGTGAATGTACCACATCATAGAATTCCAGAAGGTGTGAGAATTAACTCACCAGAGTTTGTTCTGGTCGACGGTTGACACGTTTGTTGCTTTTAATTTGGGACGACCGTCTAAAATTAGTTGAAATTTCAACAGTGTCAGATTGACTCCTAGTCAGTGTCATCGGATAGGTCTCGTCCCTGCGATCCCAACGGATCTAGTTTCGTCAAATTCCATCCATGTATGTGGAAGATATAATCGTTTTAACTTTGAACAAATCATACGATAATTAATAAATTAATTAATTAAAATTTAAAACTTAATCACCTTATTAGCCACGTCATCCTCGTATTTATTGAATTAACGCATTTCCTTCTTGCTCTTGGAAACAAGCCCATAACCCACTTCTTCACACCGGAGTTCAACTCCTCCATCACCTTGCTGTGGCCTCGTCAGCGCCCCGGAACCACCTCCGACTACATCCCCGACACCGCACCACCACCCAGCACCATCGCCAGAACCGCTGGCCTCGAACTCCCTCCGACCACCGTGAAATCACTGTTTCCCCCAAATTGATTCAAACCCCAAATTCGCTCTCCTCTGATCACCAGACCCATCGCCACCACCACCGGACTGACTGCCGTGCCACCCACCTTCGACTCCACCTAGACCGCGACCCCATCTCCGCCTCCTCCGACCGGATTTTGGCCAAAACTGAACACCACTTCCAAAGATAAACCACAAAAGAACGTCTCCGTTCATCTTGGTCCCACGACCACCACACACCATCAGACGACCTGACCCCGATGCCAAACCAAAGGTCTGTCTTCCCTCTTCCATTTGCCCCAGACCCCCTTGCCTGAAAACCCGCCATCGTCGAGAAATCAAGCAAAAACTGAAACTCGGATCTAGCCTTCCTTCGTCGATTCCGGCCATCATAGACACCCGTTGTTCCTTAATTTTTGACAGCGCCTTCCCCTCGACAACCTCTACGACTTTTGCTTTGACTGCTACCATAAATTTTTGCCATAATTTGAGATATAAATTGATTTAGTTTTGAGGACTTTTCTGTCAAAAGTGTTGAACGGAAATGAATTGGGGCTTTGGGATTTGGGGTTGGGCAGTTTATATAGAGGGGGAAAAGTTGGAAAAAGATTATTAAACTCCGATGACGTGACTAAAGATATTTTCTCTCATACCTATCGCTATTTCGAACACTGTTTATTCGCTGCTGCGCTCACATACTAACCCCATTCGAGACGCGACCGGACGACATAGTATATTTTGACGATACGGTCCTAACGAAACTTGTTTCGTCGAATTCCGTGTCAGTTTGCTCAAATAACGTTCGTACACGTCCAAATTGATCGATTTATTTTGCAATTTATTTTACCATGCTCACAGAATAACACCGTTTTGCGTGCAATTTGAAAATCTAGCAATAATTTACTGTTACGGTCCCAACAAAATTTATTTCATCGAAAACAGAGGTCGTTTGAAAAATGTCCCTTTTGAACTGGCCAATTTGAATTAAAATAAACCAATTTTAAAATACTTCAATTTAATAATATCAAAATATTGCAGTAGGCCATACACGACCATAATTTGATGTATTACCAAGGAAAAATATCCTGGGTTGAATTCGAAGCCAAATTGATACGAAAAATATTTAAAAACCGTTATTTTATATAAACGCAGCGCTATATATATAAAGGAATTCCTAGCGCTATTTTTCTGAGAACTTTATTTGGACATAAAACAAAATCTACACGACGAAAACTGGATTTTTCTCTGCCATTGGAATGACATCGTCAAATCGGTCCCGACGTTTCTTGTTTCGAGGAAATCCGACTTAATTTGAACCCGGTACGACCCATTGAAGTTCAATACGCGAACTACCGCGCCGCTGCAGCTCGTTATTTAATTAAATTATTAACCATATCGCTTGATTGTCGTTAAATGTGCGATTTCACCGATATATTTTAAATACAGACCATATCGACCCCCTATATTTAGCCGATACACGTTATACAACAATTTCAACAATTTCTCCATATTCTGGAAATTAAATATTATTTTATTATTTATTTAAATATATTAATCCAAATATAATCGTTAAATTCGATTATTTAAATTCAAACCCATATTTTAAATAATTAAAATATTTCAAATAAATGGCCAAAAACACGGGACGTTACATTCCTTCCCCCTTAAAATAATTTCGTCCTCCAAATTGTTAGGCAGAAGAAATGTCGTCACTTTTATCTTTTCAAAAGGAATTAATTTTTAAAACTCGAATTTATTTTCAAACTAACCCAGTTGGTTTAAAAACCAATTTATTTCAAATAAAATAATTTTCTAAAAATCTTCAAAAAAAATTCTAACACCTTAAATTTTGAAAAATTTCGGTAGAGTCTCCCCTGTACGGAGGACATCTGCAAAATCGGAGGTTCAAGAAATATGTACACATCGACTCTCATGGTCGGAAAAATCAAAATCCAAAATCAAAATCCAAACAAAAACCAAAAATTTCATATTTGCGTAGGCGTACCTTTTGGCGAGTGCTATTATGCGATAAGCGATAGATTATATTTGAGCTTGCTTAATTGTTTCGCATTTCTACTCAAACTGGACTCAATTATCTCGAGAATTTCTCTTTCTAATGGATTTTAAAGTTGAACTGGCACTTCAGCCACTGTACTCAACTTAACCAATTCATTAGTATTCAACAAATGTCAGTTAGGTTCAAATTACCCGTATCATTCATATCAACCATTTATACACACAATTTAATTCACACAAGATTAATTATTTATAATCATTTCATTTATCTCTTTAATTATCCATTCAAATTTATTCCTTTGGATTGGTTTATTCAACTAATTTATTTCAGATTGGTTTTAACCCTGTCTATTCAGGTTCAGATTTATACTCGAGCAACCAACAACACAATCTAAATATATCACTCAAATCAGCATCAAAAAATCCAAATAATTTGCCTATACTATAATATCCTTTACTCTTTATTTTATTATAAAATAAATTGGGCAAAAATAATTTTAAAATAATTTTATATCAAAATACAAATACGCTCTCTCGAACATATATACACAACTCAATCTAGGGTATTGCTAACCCCATCTCTATTGAGTCACACCACAGAGCCAAGGTTAACACTAAACCAATAGCTCTGATACCACTGTAACGACCCAGCGGATTTTCGACCCCGAAAATCGACATCAAATCACCATGTCGACTATTTAAGCATCGAAAACACTGGATTGTCAATAGAATGAAATTAGAGGGTAAGATAAGAAAGAAAGAAATATTAGAATAGAAGAAAGAAGAAGAACACCACATCAGAATCTCACAGCGGAACAGACAAAATATAATATCAAATCTCTACATACAAAACTGTATATACATACCAATCATCAGAGTACAACATATATCAGACACCGCGGAAAACACTTTATTTAACTAGCGGTGAAGCCTCCTGCTTCCAGCTCCTGAAATTCCAAGCGAAACCTAACCTGGAACATACTCGGTCTGACCCGAGCACATTTGATTTAAAACAAAATACACCGGGTCAGTCTGGAATACTATCAGTGATAAATTCACAGAACACACACTCAACTTGTTAAACTTTGCAAAAATTCTTTCGAAATAAAAGGATAATAGTAAGACCAGTCCACACATAAACACGGACGGTTTTTACCTTACTATAACCCAAACCATTTTTGAAATCATACTTTGATCTGATATTATCATAATGTCTAAATACAAATAATTAGCAATCTAGAGGAACGCTTGCATCTCACGCTCCCATTATATAGTATGCAATCGAAAACCGCGGGCGCTTATTGGATTTTGGATTCCAACTATGACAAGGTATGGGTCCACCTACCGATAGTGTATCTATAGAGGCGAATACACTGGGTTCAACAAGAACGTCTTGCAACCTGGCCCTCAGATGACCGACCACTCATTTCGCTTGAGTGTATCGAATGTATATCACCGACGGTTGGGATAAGCAACTGCCTGATCGAAAAGGGACAGCATCGATAGATTAAAGAAGCAAAAGATATTTCTCTAGATAGGTGATCATACATCCTAATGGGAGCGACCCACATAGTCATGTTGCCTGCCGATTTTTGTCATTTCCCGGTTGATGAGGCTTGAGGCTAGAACTTGATTTTAAAACATCTGGTCATCATCCACTTTGAATGCCACATCGTCAGATCCGCCAGATCACACTTGAGTGACGTCCACAAAAATACTCTAGTTTATTTGGCTAGAGAATAACCATTTCTCCGACATCAACTATGGTACGTTTGGAGAAATCAATGCATGTAATTCCTTTGGAAATACTCTGTCAGACATCCGTCCATACAAGTCATCCAGGAACAGGATGAACCGAAGGTACTCTCCTACTGCATCTCATATAGGAATCACCCCATAGATCAGTAGCGAGAAGTCCTTGCAACCCATAGATTCCAACCACGACAAAATCACAAATTAAAATAACTCTGGCTGCAGGCCAGAGAAATTTGACGAGTAGTCCTTCCGCTTATGAAGATCCACGGTCTTCACTTGCTCCATATTCAATTTCCATCTTCACGTATTTGCTGGTCTGTAACACCCCACGCCCGCTATGGTCACTCACTAAGGGAATGCCATAGCATCGGTGGAGTATTTTAGTGAATATAGAACAGAAAAATTACAACAAGACAGATATAAATAGTACTTGAAATTTTAAAACATCATCTCATAACAGCGGAAATAAACATGTCTGGTTACATCATAAAACCACGATAAAAGTCAAGTACAATATCCATCAAAATAAAGAAGTACATAATCCCACTCTCTCATACAATAGCCAGAAAAGATAATTGGATAACTGGAGCTTTACATCTACCCAAGCTCCTAAAGACTGGAACAGCAATCCGATCAAGCTCTACTACTGCTAGGATCCACCGTAGGACCTGAGGGTTGGGAAAAATATAAAAACAATGGGGTCAGACATAAGTCTGAGTGAGTCCTATAACCCTAACAATACAACCATTAAAGTAATTAGGGTATGACATAAATAAGGTACGGTACCTCTGGGGATAATGACTACACTAAGTAGCCAACTAAACACCGGATGTACTACGATAACCGAAAAGACGCATTTATCCACCCAAGGATAATTCTTACACCACCCCATACTTATTCACCCAAGGGTAATTCCTACACTGCACCACACCAGTTCTACCCACCAAGAGTAATTCCTACTTAAAGGTTGATCCCACTAAGGACTTAGAAAATTTCCCAAGTATTTTCGTGTACTCCTAGCCCACTACATAGGTGTCGTCTGCCCCTACCTCCACTAGGTGTACTTAGTAATCTTACCCAGTAGTTTCGTGTACCCCTACATAGGTGCCGTCTGCCCCTATCTTTATTAGGTGTACCCACTACCCCCAAGCGATCGGCTCCCTACCGTAGATACCCGTGCTGGTCCCACAAAAGGGGGTGTATCATTCCCCAAAGTGGCTACCATATAATATCACTGTGCACGGCTTTATATCTACACGATGCAACAACGACTTACCAACCAGCCCGGGTCCACACACGCATATGAAACCCGTTGGTCCCGCGTTGCCACCGCTAACCCGTTTTGGCCGCTTATAGTCAAGCCCAATATGCGTGTCCCGTCACTCGACTAGAGTCGAGCCCACAAAGATACGTTTGGGATATTGGTTGAAATGGGCCCCCACAAGCTACTACTTAAGCTTGCTACTTTTATCTAGTGCATCCCACTTAACCCTTTAACCATGTCCCCTTACATGTTATAAATCTTGGTTAAGTCCTTTAATCATATTTCAATTGCCACTTAGGGCACCCACTAGATTTCCACATGCCACCCATGGCACTTACTTAACCCCTTAATCGTGTTTAATTACATGTTCCACCTTGGTTAAGTATTCTAATCGTATTCTCACATGCCACCCATGGCACTTACTTAACCCTTTTATCATGTTTAATTACATGTTCCACCTTGGTTAAGTATTCTAATCGTATTTTTCTATTGCCACCCAAGGCAACCCACTAGTCTCATCATGCCACCCCAAGGCACCCACTTAACCCCTCATGTCCCACTACATGCTAATATGGTTAAGTGTTTCTTAATTCATTAATTAAGATCATGACCTCATAAAGACCTCTCACATTAGACCGTCTTTTATGACTGCTGGATATGCCGGTTGGTTCCGGGCAGACTTCTGTCATCAAAAGGGCCTAACCTCGTGTCTTTACTTTAATCATGTATTTAATTTATGACTAAGACCTCTCACATTGGGCCAATCATTTGTAGCCACTGGATGGCCGGTCGGTTCCGGGCAGACTTCCGCTACAAAAGGGTCCAACCTCGTGTCTTAGTTGATTAATTACACCTAATTAATTACCCCCATATTAATTATCCCTAATTAATATCAAGTTTTCATAACATGGGTAGACCTAACTCAATAGGTAAATTCCCATGGGGTAGACCTAACTCAATAGGTAAATTTCCACTTATGCTTAATCATTTTATGGTATGCTTAATCATAACCATTTCACACCGTTCATTTACATGTCTATTAACCCCATCGTTTCCCCACGCACTTATGCTAACACGACATATTTCCAAGAGAAGATTCTCTCACACTTAACATGGGTTTCACTTAGCACACAATAGCATTAACATGGGTTAAAAGGTGTCTACTTACATCATAATATTAACCCAACTAGCATTGCTAAATAACCCAACTTGCATGAACATACATATGTCATATCTAAAGGCAACTTGCATAAGTATTCATAGGTTATACAAAGATGAACTTGCATGTGTCTTAAAGGTGTGAACTTGCACAACATGTTACATGTTAACTTGCATAACATCATACCCATAACTTGCATGATATCATAAACATAACTTGCATATCAACATACACATAACTTACATAACATCATGCATATAACTTGCATAATCTCATACACCTAACTTGCATATGAACTTGCACAACAACATGCACATAACTTACATTACATCATATACATACTTGCATAACATGTCGATCTTGCATATAAGCATACACATAACTTGCTTAACATGTTGAACTTGCATATATGACTTGCATCTTAAAAGAGGGTAAACATGCATAGCATATAAAGATGTTATCTCACATATGTATGCATCACATTTAAGAGGGTAAACTTGCATGTCATGATTTATGCATAACACCAAACACTTAGCATGCATAAAACCACCTACTTAGCATGCATAGAACCAATTTCTTATTATGCATAAACATACCACTTAACTTGCATAAACCCAAACACTTAGCATGCATAAAACCCAATACTTAACATGCATACAATCAAATACTTAGCATGCACAAAATCAAATACTTAGCATGCATAACACCAAATACTTAGCATGCATAAAATCACATGCATAACTTACATTTCATGTTACATATACTTGCATATGTTCTCACATATAGTTTGCATAACATGTTACATATGCATAAATGTTCAACATAATATTTTACATCATAAAACATGGCAATAAACTTGCATATGGCATAAAACTTGCAATTCACATATCATACAACTTGCATAAACTCACTTATCCACAAACATAACCATGTCTTATCACATCCTACCATAATCAATTTAACAATTGATTATTAAAGCTATAGGAACTCACCAAAACCAAGATTAGCAAACTTATGAAGTGGAATTAGTGGCTTTAATTGAAGAAGATGTTGATTAGCTTGCAACTCTCTTCATTGATTTGTGGAGGCCATGCTCAAATTTCATTTTGCCATTGTTTAGTTACCAAACCTAATTATGAATGAATTAGGGTAGGGTTTGGGTCTTATTTATAGGATTAGGTAGTGTTTTAGGCCCTTAGATTAACCCTAGGTTAGATTAGGACCGTTAGATTTAGGAAATCTCTAGAACCAGCCCACTAGGCCAGCACAAGGACCCAAACTGGTGCACCCAGTTTTACTGGGCGTCGTACCCCTGTCGACAGGCAAGTCGACAGGGCAGTCGACACCCCTGTCGACAGCCCTGTCGACAGCGCTGTCGACATGGCTAGGGCGGGAATTTTTCCCGCCTGGCCCCCACTGGCCCCAAGTCAAAATCTGATTATTTAAATTCTTAATTCTGTTTTAAGTTTTGAATTTTCTGCAAACTTCATCGGGCCATACGGACTCCGATTTTCGAAAACTCGGACTCTTTTTCGCGTATTTTTCCGAGGCGAACGCAATAACGCAGCCCGTTTCCCCTAATTCCCACATCTGAGATTATTTATTCTGTAATTAGTGAATTTTAGTATTAACCCAAAATACGGGGTGTTACATGGTCGGAATGGTTTTCGAATATAATTCGATCCCGGACTTTCCGAACCAACAATCGTATGGGTTTGGTTTGATAGTCGGTGTTTTAACTATCAAATAACAATAGTGTGAATACAATGGTTTTGCTGATTCAGCACTTGACGCGACTTGACCTATTAAATGATATAAACCAAATTTTCTCTTACTAACTCTGGCTAATTTACTTTGATTGATTGACTCTAAATTGCCTAATTCGACTTATTTAACTCAACTGGATTAACTTGAATCGATTACTTCTATCGATTAGCTAATATTGACTTAACTCCTTTTGCTTGACTCTAGATCACAACGATCACAATGGTTACGCCTGATTCCCTCCAGAAATATCCGACCACCGTAGGCTATCTACAGCCCTACGAATTACGGTAGCAGTCGTACGAAATGGCAATTCCTACTGAATAACTATGTTTGGCTAACTCTAACTATATTCGATCAACTCTAATTGAATAACGAATATTCAATATTATTTGAAATCAAAATTCTTATTTCCTTTTTAAACTAATATTGCTAGATTATTTATTTCCCAAAATCCTTGCGTTAGAGCTTGACATTCCTCGTATAAGACAAAACTAATTTCAACACCTTCACGTGCCCAAACTAAATACCATTCCTCGATAATAGTGAAGCCAACCAAGTTGGGGTATTTTAGTTACCTCTCAGACCTTGATCGGCCTGTTCTTACCTTAGAATAACATTAGTTTGTCACTTAACCATCGATATTCAAACCTTGTTTACAATCTTGATTTCAGTTCTGGGTTTACAACCCATTTCTTGTATTTGAAATCCTTGCTCAAAAATCTTCTTACTTAATTACTTTAATTAAGTAAATATTCAATAACTTTGGTTCTTACTCAACATTATTTCACTTGTTTCGATAATTAAGAAAACCTTATTTAAGATTACTATATTTACATGCCCAATCCATTTTTCAATCTTGTTTTAACGCTTGGGTTATGAACCCCTTTAAAATCCCTTGACCATACTTGTCGCTAGTTAATTATCCCTTACCTGGCATCCAATTAAAAATCATCACTTTCAATCATTAATATTAACTATATTAAAACAGTTAACCTTGCTATTTATTAAAAATAGGATAATTATTTCCTTTAAACGCTACCCAACAATAGTTAATTCCATTTACACTAAATATCTCAAAATTCCTTAATTTAGTTAATCGAGAATTTACTCATATTTACACTATTCGTTAAGTTTAACGACTATCCAGACAATTTAAACCAAATAAATTCAGTTATCACTTTGGATTTAAAACAGTTGAGCTTTGTCGACCGTACCTCTCAGTTAACTATTAACTGATGTCATTTGTCATTTCCCTTCTTAAATTAATTGAATGACTTAATTAATTTAAAACACTATTTAATTATATAAAAATACAATTATTCTACCTTACCAATCTCTGGTAAACTCTTTATCCTTCTGCTTTAACTGGTTTAAACCATTTAAGTAATTCCTATTATAAACATGATTTAATATATCCATTTGTAAATTTTCAATTCAAAAACCATATATAAGATAGTTGGAAAACTTAAATTCAGTTATAAATAAATTTATAACTTTAACTCTGCGTCGATCCACCTGACAGTCGAATGACGCTAAATCATACCTTTAGACCATTTACTGTCAATTACCAAATCAACACTGTTGGTTGATTTTAAACTCAACACAGTGAATACTTATTCAACCATCAACATACAGACAGGTTTTGGTGTTAGTCAAGGTGAATAATTCATATATATATGCACAACAACCAAAAATACAGTTTATTTGAGGATTCCGGTTGGATCCCTCCAACCTGTCTTTCTCTACATCACAGATATCAATTGATAACAATATACGCGTTAAGTAATTGACTGATTATAAATAACTGCAACCAATTAACAGCAACAACCAATTTGCATCCATCGCATCCAATCAATCAATTTGAACTGTTAACTGTAAAATATATTTAACTGTGAATGTACCACATCACAGGATTCCAGAAGCTGTGAGAATTAACTCACCAGAGTTTGTTATGGTCGACGGTTGACGCGTTTTTTGCTTTTAATATGGGACGACCGTCCAAAATTAGCTGAAATTTCAGCAGCGTCAGATTGACTCCTAGTCTGTGCAATCGGATAGTTCTCATCCCTGCGATCCCAACAGATCCAGTTTCGTCAAATTCCATCCATGTATGTGGAAGATATGATCGTTTTAAGTTTGAACAAATCATACGATAATTAATAAATTAATTAATTAAAATTTAAAACTTAATCACCTTATTAGCCACGTCATCCTCGTATTTATCGAATTAACGCATTTCCTTCTTGCTCTTGGAAACAAGCCCGTAACCCACTTCTTCCTACCGGAGTTCAACTCCTCCATCACCTCGCCGTGGCCTCGTTAGCGCCCCGGAACCACCTCCGACTACATCCCCGACACCGCACCACCACCCAGCACCATCGCCAGAACCGCCGGTCTCGAACTCCCTCCGACCACCGTGAAATCACCGTTTCCCCCAAATTGATTCAAACCCAAAATTCGCTCGCCTCCGACCACCAGACCCATCGCTACCACCACCGGACTGACTGCCGTGCCACCCACCTTCGACTCCCCCTAGACCGCGACCCCATCTCCACCTCCTCCGACGGGATTTTGGCCAAAACCGAACCCCACTTCCAGAGATAAACCACAAAAGAACGTCTCTGTTCATCTTGGTCACACGACCACCACACACCATCAGACGATCTGACCCCGATGCCAAATCAAAGGTATGTCTTCCCTCTTCCATTTGCCCCAGACCCCCTTGCCTGAAACCCCGCCATCGTCGAGAAATCAAGCAAAAACCGAAACTCGGATCTGGCCTTCCTTCGTCGATTCCGGCTACCACAGACACCTGTTGGTCACCAATTTTTGACAGCGCCTTCCCCTCGACATCCTCTATGACTTTCGCTTTGACCGCTACCATAAATTTTCGCCAGAATTTGAGATATAAATTGATTTAGTTTTGAGGACTTTTCTATAAAAGTGTTGAACGAAAATGAATTGGGGCTTAGGGATTTGGGATTGGGCAGTTTATATAGAGGGGAAAAGGTTGGAAAAAGATTATTAAATTCCAATGACATGACTAACGATATTTTCTCTTGTACCTATCGCTATTTCAAACATTGTTTATTCGCTGCTGCGCTCACATACGAACCCCGTTCGAGACGCGACTGGATGACATAGTATATTTTGACGATACGGTCATAACGAAACTTGTTTCGTCGAATTCCGTGTCCGTTTGCTCAAATAGCATTCGTACACGTCCAAATTGATCGATTTATTTTGCATTTTATTTTACCATGCTCACAGAATAACACCGTTTTGCGTGCAATTTGAAAATCTAGCAATAATTTCCTATTACGGTCCCAACAAAATTTATTTCTTCGAAAACAGAGGTCGTTTGAAAAATGTCCCTTTTTAACTAGCCAATTTGAATTAAAATAAACCAATTTTAAAATACTTCAATTTAATAATATCAAAATATTGCAGTTGGCCATATATGACCAGAATTTGATGTATTACCAAGGAAAAATATCCCGGGTTGAATTCGAAGCCAAATTGATACTCAAAATATTTAAAAACCTTTATTTTATATAAATGCAGCGCTATATATATAAAGGAATTCCTGGCGCTGTTTTTCTGAGAACTTTATTTGGACATAAAACAAAATTTACACGACGTAAACTGGATTTTTCTCTGCCATTGGAAAGACATGGTCAAACCGGTCCCGACGTTTCTTGTTTCGAGGAAATCCGACTTAATTAGAACCCGGTACGACCCATTGAAGTTCAAAACGCGAACTGTCGCGCCGCTGCAGCTCGTTATTTAATTAAATTATAAACCATATCGCTCGATTGTCGTTAAATGCGCGATATCGCTGATATATTTTAAATACATACCATATTGACCCCCTATATTTAGCCGATACACCTTATACAACAATTTCAACAATTTCTCCATATTCTGGAAATTAAATATTATTTTATTATTTATTTAAATATATTATTCCAAATATAATCGTTGAATTCGATTATTTAAATTCAAACCCATATTTTAAATAATTAAAATATTTCAAATAAATGGCCAAAAACACGGGACGTTACACAAACATTCATTCAAATGTACAACTAAACATCACACAACCATGGGCACTTTTAATTTAACATTCGTTTTTGTTATTCGAATTCCTATATCTTACCAGATATTTCTCAAATCCCGTTTTAGCCCTTTTCACACTTCTTGGAAAAAACATCTCCAGTTATTATAAACTCTTATTCTCCCATGTTCCAGAAAATATACGTTATTTACGTTCGAATACATTTCCATTCTTTATTTTCTACACTTCGATAATATACTCTATCTACATTGGATAAATATATATTTCCCATTTCATTATAAACATTTTAATCTGCTAAACGTTCACCTTTAAAACATTATTTAATTTAAATGTGAATATCCTCCCTATTATATAAATCTTTACCCCTTTATCAGATAACTCTTTATTCACATAATACAAACCCTTAACTTGTTTACCGAAATTTCTTTACAATTTTATATTTCCATTCCTCTTTATAAACTCTTTGTCTTCTGTTAGTTCTCTTTCATTCGAATTATTTAATTCAAGTAAAACATCTCATTACAAACTTAATACCATCTTAAATGAATTCCATTTAAGAAACACTTGCTCTAATTAAGATAATTAAATAATAATTAACTTCATCATTACTGAAGTAAACAGTTTACTTCATAACAGATTGGCTGCTTAAATAAATAATAACTAATTGTGCTTAGTTCGGTAATCATTTAAACTTCATTAATTCAAAAGTAATTAATAAGAAATCTTATTAATTTTGATCAATTTCTCGCTAAGTCATTAGCATTAGATTAATTGAAAATCAATTTATTAAATAATCAATTTTCAAATCAACTTCAAACCATCAGTTAATTCGTTAACTGATTTTAAATACTCCTTACCATTTGATTAATATAATTAATCTAATTATTCCTAAATAGTTTGTTTAAAAATAATTATCCAAAAATATTAACTCGCATGATAATTATAGCTTTATAAACTTTATTTAAAAGTCAGAGAATCATTTATATTTACTTTATAAAACGAACTATAAAATGTTTATAGTAGAACTTCTATTAAAATTTTAAACATCTTTCTAATTATAAAAATATAATTTTTATAATTTAACTTCATTGATTTTCCTGACGGTCAATTAACTTCTTAACAAAATGATGGGTTTATGGTCAACTGTTGCTACTTTCTTAATCGACATCGTTTATTGATTAAACTAAAACAATTATTGAATTTCCATTCAACATCAATACCACATAGGGTTTAAATGTCATTTGGGTTCAAATAGTGCATATATAATTACTATAAAACAAACAATATATATAAATATTGAGGAATCCGGATGAATTCCTCCGACCGGCTTCCTGCATCCACAGATGTTAGTCAACACAATTAACACTGATTCCATACTGGGGAATATTATAATCAACGGAATCAGTATCCAACCAATGATGTGTACATATGCAATGATATATATATATCAACCAATTTAATTGTAATCTACCTAAATGACCATCACACAGCATTTAACCATTATTTATCACTATTAAAATCTAATTATAATATTTAAAAATAGAGCAGATTCAGTGAATTTACTCATCTTCGCGTGTTAACCGTTAAATAATGATATGTGTCAGTCGATTAAACCAGACGTTCCTTGAATTAGCAACTCATCGACCATCCCGAAGAAATATCTACTACATTCGCACCACCAGAACTCGTCCGAACCACACCATCGAACCGCGTTCAATCCCTCGGAACACTGTTACCATCACAGTGTTCAACTCGTCGGCCTCATATTCATTTCATCCTTGAATCCATAGTAGCGTCCGCATGCGAGCTATAGCCAATAATCACGCATGGTATTTCCATTATTTCCATTCAAAACTCAAACTGATTTGGTTCCAACACCATGATTTTCTTCAAGCTTCATAATCGAAATGAACTCGACCTACTACGACAAGCAATAGTGACTACCATCGAAACTTCCTACTGCTGTCAAAACCTTGCGCCCGGTACCCACTATCCGGTCCCTTTCCTTATCTTTTTAAACTGTGGCATGCTGCTCTTCAGCTCAAGCATACACTACATCAGTACCCACCCAACCAAATCGCATGTTCTCCATGTAAATATCATTTATGTACATAGATCATCACGCAAACTTACATCACGTATTAACCCCTTTGTTGGCCTAACTCCACTCCTTTAAATGCTCAAAATGCACTGTGCGTGTCCAGATACTTCCGTTCACGTCCATTGTGCCTTTGTCTTCTCCCATGAAAGCATGCTCCGGAATCCACTTCCCTATGCAACGCAATACATCTCCAGTCCACTAAAATGTAACCCAATGATCCGAAGCTCGTCCACATTAAAACTCTTTTTCTTTGACTGTTCCATGCATTCAACATTAACACTCATCTCCTTTTCTCCGACCCGTCAACAACCCCATCACCATCTCGCAAGACTTGTAGTACTTAGAGCACAACCAACCATGGCTTGTTTAGTTACTAAACAAGCCACGGAGCAACCAGGTGTGGCTTGTTTACTTCCCCGTGGCTAGTTTGGAACCCGTTCTTGTCCAGTTGAGTGAACAGAGGCTAGTGGTTATAACGGCAAAGTGTTTGCCGTTATAAGTTTATAACGGCAAACACTTTGCCGTTATAAACTTTTAATAATAAAAAAACATGCAGACGGTGTTTGGTGCGGTGAGAAGAGATATATTGGATGGAAGGGTGTTTGGTGTTTTGTACTGTTTGTATTATATAATATATTTTATAAGTGGTTTGTGGCTGGTTGTGGCTAGTTTTGTATTGCTGGTTGCTTGGTGGCTTGTATGGATGAAAGAGAAAAAGTGAACAAAGCGGATGGTTGGTTATGGTCTTATTCACTTTATCTCGTCAAAAACCCAAGCCTGTACTTCACATCTGGCCCCTCTTCACATCCTCCTCCTGAAAACCGCTTCCAGGAAAACTCCAGTGGCACGAAAACATATGGGTTTTACCCCCTACCCTACTGTTCAAATCTCTGATACTGTATTTAATTTGCCATCGCACCCATCACAACAACTATGAGAATGAGGTGCGAATGATAAGGCTTCGTATATGAGAGGTTTGAGATTTTTGCCGAGGAGTATTAGATTTAATTTCTATTAAAACTTTTGTTCGAAACTTTCTGTATACAAAGTGCTCTTTTATATATATAACTGAGGACGCTTATGCCTTAAGGAATAGGGCGATGGGTTTTAATAGGTAATTTTAATGTGTAAGGTGATTTTTCAATTTAGCTGAAGTTTAGGGAAATGGCTTTCTTAACAAGGCAATAGGGGGAGAGTAAATACGAAAAGAAAGAATAGGGCAATAGGATAGCAGCTAGACCTTTAGGCACTGCTTCGTGTGAAAGCAAATAGAGTAAACGCAGACAAGTAGCACTACTAGTTAAGAAACCATTTATATTAGAGCATTTTTCTATTTTGTCCCAATTTAATTTTTTTATTCCACATATAGCCTTTTTTGAAAATTTGCAAATCTAGCCTCCTTTTGGCCAACTCAACGCCGAGTTGGCCAGAAAATGAGTTTTTCTACAGGTACAATCAATGATTGCGCCCTGTAAGGTTTCTTTTTTTTTAAAACCCGATGGCCTCCTCGTGACTATTAAAAGTTAAAACATCCATCAAAATCCAAAAAACCCTAAAACCCAAAATCGAAATTAAAACTCCAAATCCGAAATTAAAAGCCCAATTATCTTCAAGTAATTTCTGCTTCTATAATATACATGCCAAGTTTTTCAACACAAGAGCAAGCTATTGGTAATTATTTCTATTATTTTTGTGTGTTTATCTCAGAATTTAGGTTTAGGGTTTTCTTTATTTTTCTTGTAATTTTGTACACCGATGGTTTACAGATGTATATAGTTGATGTGTTGGTCATATATATGCAAAATAGTTGATTTCGTGAAAGTTTTGTTGAGATTGGAAAATGTTGTCATATGATTTGTGGAGCCTTTTCTTGTGGTTTGAAAAGGCATGTTAAGTTTGTTGTGGAGAATTGAAGATTGGTAATCGACTTCATTATGTTGAATTTGCGTAGATTTGAAAATTGGTAGGTTTGTATTTGTTTTGGTGAAACCTAGTACTAAATTTGTTAGGATTGAAATATTTCAGAGTATGCGAAGATGGCGCCTGGACCTGTAGATGGTAGCGTCTTATATTTACATGCACAACATCGTTCAAACAAACCGGAGTTGATGGCGGTAACCAAAACTCACCATTCAATACTAGTTAGAATATAGAGACCGAGAATATTTGTGCATGTTAACTAATCAAAAATTCACTTTTGTTATTGTGTGTCAGCTCAAAACTGCAGTTGAAACCATCGAGCACTCATCGTCCTTAAAGTTGGTCACTTCAAAACATGCCGATGTGTTAGAGCTACTTGATCGAGCGGGTTTTCTCTGGAACATCGCCTTGGATCCATACAAATCGACCGCCATCATATAACAGCTTTAATAGATTGATGGAGACCAGAGACATCGTCTTTTCACCATAGATGCGGTGAAATGACGATCACATTGGCGGACGTGGCAGTTTTGCTTGGCTTACCCATCGATGGTCGCCCATTCACCACTCCTGAACCCAGTGATTATATGGAAATGTGCGAGAGTTTGCTAGGACTATCTCCTTCGGGAGTCGAGTGGCACAGGCCCGAGATGATTAATATGCCGTGGTTTAGGCAGCAATTAGCCGAAGACATTCTTGAGGATGCTTCTCAAGAACAAATGGAGCAGCGTGCGCGGGCCATTATCCTTCACATTATTACTTCCCGTTTGGTTTGCGACCATTCGAAATCTCGTGTTTGGCTTAGATAGTTACATTACTTGGAGGACTTTGATTTATGCCGTGAGTATGCTTGGGGTAGAGCCGTTCTTGGCTTCACATATGCGGAGCTATACATAAGGTTGTCTATTGAAACTTATCTGATTTAAATAAGAGAAATTAATTTGAAACTAAACATAATGAGTATGTCGTGTTTCTTATCACAGGCAGGTGTCAAGTTGACATATCAAGTAATAAAATATGTTTTGTTAAAAAAATGTTTAATCATATAAATTAATTTAATCGAAACTAAACTGAGCTTTAACTATCAGTATCATATATAAGTCAACATAACATGTAAAAGTACAATAGTGCTCACAACATTAGTTGTCAGAGTATCATAGATATGTTCATTTATTTAAAATTATGTACATTTTATTACTATTACAAACCAAAAGCATCTATCATGTCCATAATCATGCTTCAGCAGAATATATATACATCAGATTGTAATTTTTTGTTGGCGTAACTACTGCAGTATGCAAATGTTAATGCAATAGGCATTACACGTGCTATGCACGCTACATCAATCCGGATATTTCCACATTGTTATAAATCAATGGTTATGCTGCTATATCAAATCCGACGTTTTTACAACCAATGGCGAAGGACATCCACTACACCTCTTCTGACACGTTAACATTAACAAATTGCAATGTGCAAATGTAAAGTTTCACTGATTGTTTAGTAGAAGTCCGTGTGCAAAGCATGGGTTCACACTAAAAAATAATATTGAAATGGGAAGAGAGAGAATGAGCGGGGAAATGAGTGGTGGATATTAAGGGGGAGAATTCACGTGCAAAATATAAGAGGTGTAGCGGAACCCTCCCCATATGCACACACACACACACATATAAATATAAATATATATATATATATATATCAAAAGTTGATGCAAGAAAATATGTAGCACAAAAATGCGTAATTGTAGTAGACTTGGTTTTACCTGTTTGAGGCATCACCATTAATTTTATATTCATTTTCTCTAATACGAATACATCCATAAATGTAAGCATCAATAATATAGTAGTTCAATCCAAATTTTTTTTTTTGAAGCTTTAGAGAATGATGAGAAAAAATGTTATTTTTTTCATAGTATTATGTGTTTAAACAACCAACCTTTGTAGTATTCATAAAATAAAAACAGAAGTTGAGAAAATGTCTGCATATGAAATATATTTGAATTTCATTTCGTAATGTATTTTGGAAATAAATTGTCAGCTGTTGATGCAAAATAAATTTTGAGTTTTTGAATTTGCATTTATTTAACACAATTTTCATCATTTCCTTCATCGAATGCTCACTTACTCTAAAGGCAAGATGTACATGTATGTGTACCTCTATATATTTGTGTGTTGTGTCTGAAATTATTACAATGGTTCACATATAGAAATATCAATGGTGACATGTTGAATGTGTCAATGAGAGTCAATAACCCATCACAAAACTAACTTGCACTCCTTATCAAGTGTGTTGCAAATAACTTGGAAGTTGCACGTTGCTTCTACAATATAAAACAACTATGCACATAGAAAGAAAAAAAAATTATATGCCAAAAAATAAGCATGATTTGTATGTTTGTTAAGTAGAGTTCTAGAATAAGGCTTATTGGTTTAAAATTGAACTGATATTGTATCATACAATAAGTTACTGGACTCGTCCCCATTACCATTAAAAACCTGTTTTCATAAAATATGCTACACAGAGGTCATATGACGATAAAGTGCACTGATAGCAATTTAATGACAATTATCCATCAAGGACAATTGTTGAGGTACTTTTTCTATAAAAAATTCAGTCTCGGGCTTTATAGATCATGATTGAGATTTTGTATTTTCCGAAATCCTTCATGTCTCAAGTTCAAGCTGAGTACGTATCACTATTTGCATGTGGACATGAAATTCATAGATTAGTCAACTCTTCAATATGTCTTTTTGGGTCTTGGTTTTAATTGCCATCCCTTTTAAAAATGCACTTGATTACAAGTAGTCATTTGGCATACTGTTATGTTCCAACAATTGAGTATTTGGTTTTGGCCTACATAGCATCAACTAATACAAAATGGTTTTAAAATGAAAATAACAACAATAAAATTTAGAACTAAAAATAAATTGTGGATTGTAAGAATTGCTTTTGTTTAATGAGACAAAACTAATTTCCTTTGAGAACATCATTTGGAATTTCATTATTCAAAATAGAAATGCATCACTATTACTTTAACGTCATTACAAAATATAAGATTTATATCATCTAAAAGGGGTTCTAATTCTTCAGCCTAGCTTAAGAAAAAAATACACTCCAAAGTACGATTTTTTTTTTCCAAAATGAAAATGAGGACAAATGCATACTACACTGCTTACAGTAGTAAACATGTTTTGTTAAGAAAAAAAACTATTGCTTTAATAACAAATATAAGTTCGCAGACTTGTATTTTTAGCTAACATAAATTTGTTTTGATGGTCTGCAAACACTTTCACCCAGATTGTGGAATTCTAATTTGTAAATGGAAATGCCATTAGATTTGTATAAAGCTATTTTATATAAACCACAATACCACGTCATGTTGAGATATTCGATGAGCAAAAAAAATTACACTTAAAAGAGAAAATACTTAACATTCATTGTGTAGAGTATCCAAATGATGTCAATTAGCCTATCGCCTAGTTAAGATACAAATGAAGTTGCACTAAAATTTCATAACTATGAAACATTATACAAAGGACTGAATGGTTTTCTTTAAAAGAGCCTAAAGAAATTAGGCAAAGAAGTCTTATGTGTGAGACAAATGTGTGTGAGCACGAAAATATTTCCACAATTAGCAATAATAGCATGAAATATAACGTCAGAGTTCGTTTAACCTTTTAATACGGCAACCATATTAGCTGTAGATATGGAAGCATGACTAAAGATAAAGCATGATAGTGTTCAAATGTTACAAAATCTAGTGCATAAAGCAATTAAGAAAGTAGCCACTAGATGAATGCATTGGTAAAGCTAATGTGCTTTACATTTTGTATATAAGAATTGAATTCTTTTTTTGAGAAGGTAAAGTAATTGAATTCATGCTAAAATCCACCCGTAAATGAATATAGTCAAGAATGAGACAATCGAACAGAAACTATATTCGTAAATTACAATACCTACATCTTGCAATGACCCGAAATAGAATCCTCCATCCAAAATGTAGGGACAATAAAAGCATATGTAAAATACATATGGAAAGTGCAAATGAAGTGGAAAAAGTGAAGAAGTTCTAAAAATTTAGATCGTGCAAAGGATAATTTATTTAATCAAGCATTATTTGTAATGAAAAAAAATTAAAATTCAATCATCATGCTTTGAGACCATGAGTACAATTTAGACTACAATAAAGACATGATAAAACTTATTTAGATTTGTTCGATTCATTTTGAATTCCATGGTTCAAAAATTTATAGTATGGTGGGTCATTTATAAACAGGTAATTTTGGATATAGATATTGTCACATCCACAACTTGTTTGGAAACCATTTTCAGTATCAAATATTTTATCCCATAGATATGAAAGAATATGAAGAAAAAAATGTCTTATCCGCTAGCGTAAATCGAAAAATGTAGATAAAGTTGTTTGTTTAGTATTTTTTTCTCAATCCGATTGACTATATAAGGATGAAAAATAAACCAATATGATGATGACAAAATAGTTTTAAGCAATTAGCATTTAGCAAATCCATATAATACAAACTATTAACTTATCTAAAAAGCATATATTTGTTATTGTATTAGAAATCACAAAATGATAATAAGAACCCTAAATAAAACCGGATAGATTATTCTTAGATGCGTGTACCATTGTCTATGGTGGATACCATTGTATATGCATTTGCATTTTTTTTTTCAAATATCTAATATTTTTCCTTTTATAGGGTACATGTTTATGATTTTTCGGGTATCTATTAACATACCTAAGGCATGGTGAAAATAAATTAATTTTTCATGTATGTATACTATATTTAAACATTACAGAAAAGATAACTATTTAAATTTTCGCTTGAAATATATGAAATTATGATAGACAAAAGATTTGTATTATGTATTGTTAGATAACTCCAGATTATCACAAAACCAATTGGTAATGTGAAGGGTGAACTCATTATAGTTATACAGGATTCATTTTACAAATTCCCCAGTGTGGGACTTGTCTCAACACTCCATCGTTCATGTGGCATATTATGAGTCTAACACGTGGAACTTATTGGGTGACATAGATAAATGTGGCAATTATGTGCACACGAATTAAACCTGCTCTGATACCATGTTAGAGAACTCCAGATTATCACAAAACCAATTGGTAATGTGAAGGGTGAACTCATTATAGTTATACATGATTCATTTTACAAATTCCCCAATGTGGGACTTGTCTCAACATGTATTTACGCCTTGAAAACAAAAGATTGCTAACTCCATTATAGTATAAACCATAAACAAACATTATAATGTAAGATAGAACCATCTCAAAGGTTAAGTTGATCAACTATCATAATTGTTCTTTATTATATTTACAAAATTCCTATCAACTGTTGCTGCAAAAAAGATTAGCAATAGAGTGCAAAGAGCATAAAAATGGTGCCCTATCAAATACCTCAGAATTCATATAGTGACTTTGAGGTTAGCAGGCTACTTAAAATTAATTAGAATATCTAACATTTTTAGCACGATCATTAAATTCTAAAATCAATCGTCTCTACAGTTGCATAAAATAGATTAGACCAGAGTCAAATGGGCAGTAATCTACATCCGCACTAAGCATAAACTGAATTTTAAGTCTGATTGGTTCGATGAACGAAAAGGGTTACATGAATTATTGAATAGAAAACATGCATTTTGTAATGAAAAATCGACCAAAAGTTGCAAACATGACAACAGAAAACACACACCTGGAATTGTAGTTGATGCTTATAAATTGAAATTTCTGTAAACAGAGAACTATGCCAATTTGTGCCCAAAAAAAGCCAATGGTGTGTAAAAATCAAGCCACGAAATCTTTAAATCCTATAATGTCCGATGGTAATGCATTTTAGCAGGACAATTTTGTAATACGGCTAAAAATCTAAGTGGTAATTGAGAAATTTTGTTAATTTCCACAAATGCCTGACCAAGAATTCCAGGGAATAATATAAAACACATAAAGAGAAATCAACCAAAAAAAAAGTGAATCCACTCACAGAAGAAAGCTAAGAATGAAATAACAATAGATACGACAAAGAAAAAAGATTAGCAAAAAGAACAATGTCAAGATATCGGAGCCGAAGAGACAAACATCACGTTTACAGGGAAAAGTAAAAATGCTTATAATGGTGGAAGAAATGGGATGATGGATGTCATACAGTCGATATTGGATTGCAGATAACCATCTCTGACGGTCAGAGAAAAAGGAAGACTTTGTGGCGATAGGAGGAGAAACAAAATGGCGCACCAAGAAAGGACGGCATTGGATCTGCCAAAAGGCTGGATTATTAGAGTTAACAATGATACCAAGTAGGAAGAATGGAAGATGAACGGTGACAGTGTACAAAGGACAAAAGTGGGGGATCGTGAATGTCTAGGGTTTGGATGCGAAAGGACGGAGGAATTATCCGTGCATCGAAAGAAAGGTGAATGCTCTGAACGCTACAGTTTAATTTACATGCGAAGGCTGCGACGCTTTAGCTTAATATACACGTGGTGCAATTTCCTTGAGAGACGGGAGAATGCTTCTGAGGTGTGGAAACTAAACTGAGCTTTAATAGTATAGTTTAGATGATTCAAATGTTTGAAGTTATTTAAGTATTGATAATATATCTTGGAAGCATTTTAAGCTTACATGTAAATATATAACTCTTGCATGATTTGGATATATCGATATTATTGCATATGCAAATAAGACTATTATATGTCCTATAATACAATAGTCGAAAACAACATAGGATGTTTGTAGTACAATACAAGACACAACAGTACATCAATACATTAGTTTCTTAATATTCCACTGGATCCTTCTTTGTGCAAAGTTTTCAACTTAAAATGTATGTTGTATAAGAAGATCACAACCTTGAAAAGTATGTATTTTCCATCGTTGTATTAACCAATATCATTAATATGCAATCATTTTTATTTAAATTATCATGCCATAACATCTTATAGTATATAAATTTTGGATTGTAGGATTTTGTCATTCTGGAGTTTAAAACCAAGGGATAAAAAGCATTAAGCCATTTCAAGCCAGTTTAGCAAGCATGGTGGTGTGTCAGCTGTCGGATCAAGGTTTAACGATGTTTATGTATATGTAGTTGTAGATGATTACTCTTAGTTTACATGAAAATTTTGATAATCATGTTTGTTTTCATGTACTGGCAACTCGATAATAATATTTTATGTTTGTGCATCCAAATGTGGCAGTTTTGTGATGTATTCAGTGGACATTTTATATTATGCACAAAGTTTTTATAGATTGATTGTGTCCAATCAAATGTGATCCCTGTCCCTTTTGTTATTATGTACCATGTATTATTACTATTTACCAATTCTGTTATAAACATCTTCCTTCTTACATGGTATGTTGCCTTTATTTCACATGATCAAAAATGATTATTCAGCCATATAGTGCTTTGGTTCATCAAATCAATCAATAATAGAATTATCAAATGATGATTGCTTTTTAATGGAGGACTAGAATTTGGCTTTTGACGTAATTGTGACTTCCTAATATTTCTCTATAAGTACTCTTAATATTGTTTCAAGAACAATGGCAGTAGATTACTTTGTGCGTTTTAAGTTTTTCTTCATTTCAAGCAGAAATTTCTACTTTTTAAGGATATTTTCACCGTGATCTTTAGCTGACCATAATGCCTTGCATTCGTTTAAATCTAAATTTGATTCTTCAAGTGAACAGATAACATTAGAGTTCCATTACTAATTACAAAAAATGTAGTTTTATCCGGTGTGCGTAGCACGGGTTCATCAAGGTATCAGTGGATAATTTAACTATTATATAAGTCAACATAACATAGGTAATAGTAAATAAAAAAAATTAATATATTTAAGGACAACTAATTCTCAATCAGGCTTACGACTGGTTCTTACCTATAAGGTCGGTACAGTCTCTTACTACAAGATGCAACCATCTACTCTACTCTTAATTTCTACAACTTATTTTGTCAACCCAAAATAATTTATCAAAAAGGATTATCATAAAAATAGAGACTTCAAAACTTAATTTATTAAAAATTCTTGTTATGAAATATAACAAGAAAACTAGCGAGCTATACAGGCACTATAATATGCACCTTTTACTGATAGAATTATATTTTAGACAAAATTTTCGCAAGAAATCACTACTTACAAAATATACCCCATTTTATTTTAAAACTCGATATGTATACTATAGATATTTATAACTTGTAAGATTAAACCTTGAAAGCACCATAAACCATTTTCCCAAAACTCACAATTTCAAGTTCTTAAAAGTTAACAATGGGGTTAGACTCAAAATGGGTTTCCAATTTTTGTAGGCTTTCCTAGACACTCCCATAAAGTCAATTCTCCTAAATATATATTTTTAATC
This sequence comes from Allium sativum, assembly GCA_030737875.1. Lineage (NCBI taxonomy): Eukaryota > Viridiplantae > Streptophyta > Magnoliopsida > Asparagales > Amaryllidaceae > Allium > Allium sativum. The sequence continues at coordinate 849,415,414 of CM060918.1, forward strand.
CATTTTTCTCTTTCTTTCTTTTTTTTTTAACCTTTTCCAATTTATAAGGTTTTATCACTAAACCCACTAACCCAAAATAATGATCATATAGGATTCATCTTCCTTTCATACAAATTATATTGTATACATTCCACCCAAATTTCCTAAGGCTCTAAAATTTTCATATTCATTCCTTTAGTGTACAAAACAAATATTATGTTTCTTATCATGTTATGCTCTTTCTATTTAGTGGGTTCCACTATGAATCCAGGTGTGTGTGTGTGTGTGTGTGTATATATATATATATATATATATATATATATATATATATATATATATATGTAAATATATGATTTAAAACAAAATATATTAGAGTATATGAATAGTATACGATATATAGAGGAGATTAGCATTTACAACACAACAATCAATGGAATGTTGAATTGACTGCAAACTGAAATCAATTTGGTTCTAGAAGTATTACCATGTCTCGAACAACAATTTACACATGAAACACTAATGGTGATGGAAACATTGAATACATAGGAAGTCAGTGAGGGGAATGCTAGCCATGCCACGGTGGTCTTAAGATGAGCAAAAACAAACCACAGATTGCAAGCCGTTATAAATAAGAATTGGCAACAATATCAGAGTTAAAGACACTTTCACAAAGGCAAAAGGTAATATGTTCCAAAGCAACTTATGCAATGTAATGGTTTTACAGTTAATCGATTCTGAACACTAAATTAACAACAATTTTAATAATTATTAGTAATGAGGTTACATACAACAGAAAGTTGGCTAGTTACAATACACTTTCGAAGGTGTATATGCGTCTCATCCTTATCAAACGAGGAAAAAAACTGGCAAAGTAGCAGAAAAGAAAAAGAAGCGGAAATCACTAAATGAAACTAGAAGACTGAACAAGCTAAGGAAAGGAAACATATAACGCGGTCAAAATGGTACCAAATGATAGCTTCATTGCTAATATCAATGCTACATCTACTTACCCAATACCAATGAACGCACCTAGCAACGACAATGTAGCGGGTTGGAGTCGGTTTCTCGTGCCCCAGACCCAACCTGGACTTTTTAAATCATGTCTCAGACCCGCCCCGTAGACCCGGTGCGGGTTTGGAGTTTCACCCTATACTCGAAACTTGTACGGGTCAGTGAAGACTCGACCCACCTCATGACCCGGTGTTATTCTATTGTAATGTACACAACTTTATATATTTATAATTTTTATCACTAAGTAATAAATTATATACATATTATAATGTGTTCACATTGATAGGAGAATATAATAAAATGAGTTGTAAGATAATAGTTTAAAATGTATGCATTTGTTATTGTATGATTATATTGATGCAACTTAATATTATGATAACCTTATAGTTTGTTGATTGAAAGAATATAATATTTAATTTATAACCATGTATACCTAAGAAAATTAACAAGTAATCTTTATAATTACAAATTGTTTTACTGATGTTTCAATCATGCGGATCGGGGTAGGGGCGGGTTAGTCGTGCCCCAGGCTCGGCCCTAGACCCGAACCTCTAAAAACAGTTCGCGGGTCTATCCGGTCCGAAGACCCTATGGAGCGGGTCTAAATCGGTCAAAACAGAGGCGGGTCAAGCGGGTTTGGAGCCTAGACCCGTCCCATTTCATCTCTAAACGCACCAGCAAGAAAAAAAAATCCCAAAAAGAAACTAAAAGACAACACCGAGGATTCACAGAAATTAACAGGATGTGCATCCTTCTAAAGATTCAAATCTTTTAACCTTCAAATCCATAAATGCTATGTTTTTTTACTAATGGTGATGGCGACGATGAATGCATAGGAAGTCAGTGAAAGTTAGTGAGGGGAATGCTAGCCATTGCACGGTGGTCTTAAGATGAGCAAAACCAAACCAAATATATTGCAAGCCATTAAATTAGCAAAAATAAGAAATGGTAACGATATCAGACTATTTACATAAATTTGTAATGATTTAAAGACACTTCCACAAAGGCAAAAGCTAATATGTTCCAAAACATTCTAAGCAACTTATGCAGTGTAATGCTTTTACAGTTTATCGATTCTAAACACTAAATTTATAACAATTTTGATAATTATCAATATCGCGGTAATATACAACAACAACGTGTTGGCTAGTTACAATACACTTTTGAAGGTGTATATGCCTCTTATCTTGATCGGCACTGGCCAGTATTGCACAACTGACCAAATGGATGGCAGAATTAAACAGATGACTGTCTGTAAATTATACCACAAAACCGCAAAGTTTAATCAAACAAGGAAAAAAACTAAAGAAGATATCTGCAAATTATTGCTAGGGTAAGCAGTATTTTACACGATCTTAAACTTCTATACTTTGACTCTTCCACCGTTCATTTCTCGGTAGTATAAGTTGTAGCTCCCACACAGGTGCTTTTGCCTATTGAACTCTTGGACAAAGGAGAAAAATGAAACGGATAGACATACAACTCTATGGGTAGGGGTGCTGATTTTAAGGAACCAAAGTGGACCTAAACACCAATAATTGGGCTGGAATACCTTAAATGGTCCACATGGACTAGTGCTTGAAATTGCTGCTGGTTTTGTCATCACCTTTGACGTGAAATATTAAGTGTCGGTCGTTTGATTTAAATTATATGAGAAGATTTATCAGCTAACAGTACTAAATATGGAAGAATGGAACCATTAGTAGAGACAAATCCAGAATGGTTGAAGCTAATGTCTGAAATTCAGGCAAGAGCTAAGTCGAAAAGGGTTAAGGATGTAGTTGCTTCACCTGGTGGGGTAAAGAAAGGAGGTATTTCTAAAAAATGAGTGCAGGTTTTTTTTGTTTTTTTTCCTTCTTTCTGTTCAAATCCAAAGTTTTTGTTTGTTTTATCACTGCTTTATGAGGGTTTTTGGGTTGGTTGTGTCAGTAGTTTTGTGGTTGACCTTCGGTTTTGAAAGACAGTTAGTGAAGTAGTGTGGTTATTGCCAGTCTTTCATGGCATTTTGTTCTTCTTGCTTGTTGGTCTTCATGCTGCATGTAGTCGTATACTCCTGTGTTGAGAGTTTGCGGATGGGATGCAGTCTTCCTTGGTTTTTCAGTTGGAGATTTTGTTGGTGGCATTGATTTGATCAATTAATTTAGGGGTGCGGTAGTATTCTGAAGGCTTTGTTCTACTCTGGGCTTTGCTAGCTGGGCGTTCATGTTTTCTTTGGGTTGGCTCTGGTCAGGGATGGAGCCAGTAATTGGGATCACCTTGGACTATTATAACAGCGCTAATTCGTCTGAATACATAAAAGAATAAAACGTAATTGCTAAATTAAAAAATATCTAATTTCATAAAAGGAAGGTGAAAAGAAAATTGAAAAGTCTAAGAATGAAACATAGTTGGTTAAGGTATTGGCCTTCCAGCCGTAAGCCCAGGGATCAAATCCTGGCATATCACATCATTTTTACCTTCATGTAGCATCAGACCACGATCACCCTCTCTAGTCATGTTTGAACCGCTTGCTTAAATTTATCATAAAACCACCCAAGGCAGTGGAAAGTGACGGAAACATAAATATGAAAATAATAGAATTAAATGCATGAACAAACAATTTAAATTTGAAAGAAAAGGTGAACAAAGAGTGGCAAATTAAGCACAAAATATTGTGCTACAATTTAAGCATATGCTTGGTTCTCATTCACTTCAACTTCAATTAACATGCATATCATTTTGCAGGTTTTTTGTCAAACATCAAAACTATATATAATTTGTTCAACTCGTTTTGTTAGTTTTTAGTCAAAGGAAAGAGGAACTTTACTTTAATGACTATAGTAATTGTATAATAATTCTACAAAGACCCAGGCTGTAGCCCAGGGCACGAGCAACATAGCTCCGTCCCTAGTTCTGGTGTTTGTAGCAGGGTGTTGGTGTATGGGCTCTTGCTGATGGCTTTACCAGTCTGTGGTGTTTTGGTTAGTTCCTGTTGGGCTTATCTTTGTGTTTATTTATTATGATATTTCATTGGATCTTGTATTTTCTTTTGGGTTGAGCTGGTTATAGTCTCTGTTTGTATATGGAAAAATAGGTCACGTTCAAATTTCCGAAAATAAAAAATGTGGCGTATTAAAACGAGTGTCGGCAGCTATACAGAGAATGATAATACATCTATGTGATAGGTAACAAATATCAAGTGTTCATGTATACGACCCACTGGCGGATGCAAGTAAGGACCAGTGGGGGCGATGGCCCCCACTAAGATTGAAAAAATTACCAAAAAAATATTACTATTGCATGATCTGAATGCGTTACAGCCAACCCCCACTCAACTTCCCAATGCATTAAAATACTTGCTTCATGGTTAAACAACACATCAGGTCCAACATGGTTGACATTTCATCGTTTTGTGTGAACAATAGTTATAACTTTCTGGAAAAATAGTGCTCTTTTTGCTATTGGTTTGAGTGTTCTAAATAGTACCCTGAAGATAATGCCCTGAACAATAGCGATAACTTTCTGGAAAAATAATCCTGTTGGAAAAAATAGTTTTTGAATGGGAAAATTATATTTTTCCCCAGTGAGATAACTTTCTGGATCCGCCGCTGATACGACCCAACTCTATTTTCTTCTTTTTTTAGTGTTGTCCCCACTCATTTTTCCTATATCTAGCACTGTTATTTATTGTGATAGTTTTCCAATTTCGGTTCTTGAATGAGCACTGAAATTTCGAAATGGACAGGAATCTGTCAAATTTTGCATTGAAGTTTGGTTCATTGACATAAAAATACTACTATCTACACTCAGGGTTAGGTCGCTAGTGAAAGTAGTATTTTATGGGAAAAGCTTTCAAATGGGCACCCGACTGTCTGGACTAGAAATGCCGTGGAGTGGAAGTAATTTTGGAAAGAAATAGTTACAGATAATCGCTAAAGGAACGTCATGCAACCAGGACCAGTACCATACTAATTAGTTCCACAAAAGGCATCTATGCATTTTGTTGGAATTCGAAAGTATTGAATGAAATATACTTTTTCCATTAAGCGAACAGGTGCGACTGTTAAGTGAAAGGATGTGATTATTAGAAGCATGCTTTTCCGTGAAAAGACACTTTGCGAAAAGACACTTTGCGAAAAGACACTTCGTGAAAAGACACTTCGCGAAAAGATACTTCCTTTCACCAACGGTCATATTTCCCAACGATCATATCTCAGCGAAAAGACACTTCACGAAAAGCACTTCGCGAAAAGGCACTTCATTTCGCCAAACGGTTACATTTCAGCGAAAAGACACTTCGCGAAAAGGCACTTTCTTTCATAGAAAGAGATGCTTCTGTACGAAGAAGTACGAGTACGACCGTTCGAAAGAGATACAATCGTACGAAGAGGTACGGGTGCGACCGTTCGAAAGAGATGCGACCGTACGAAGAGGTACGAGTGCGACCATTCGAAGGGATGCGGATAAACTATAAATAAGAAGGAAACCTGATCACTTTCCTCGCTTATTTCCAATCCGATTTTCCTTCTCTCTTCTCTAATACTCTTATATATAATCACAGAGTGACATACTCATTACAATCTCGTGTAGAGAACGTCTGTTGTATCTTGGGAGAATTTTGAAATAAAATTCTTAAGGAAATTGTTACGACAAGCCTAAGACGACATTATACGGTTAGATTTTAATTTATTTGTATATTTATATACATTATTTTATGATCTTTCCATTTTGTACGTTGTGCTATTTCCTAAAATAGTATAACGTTGTTGTTGTTGTAACTTGATTACAACATTCTTATTGCTATTATTAAATAGTATTAATTTCCAGTATAGTGGAAATTCGAGTTATAAACTTGTGCGACAAGTTTATAATTGATTATTCTCTGTTTTGGTGTACTAGATGTTAGATCCAAAATTGGCTCCAACACCCAAGTTGTACAATTATGCAGAGATTAATATCAGAAAAAATGCAAGAAAAGCAGGAAAGACACGAGATTTATAGTGGTTCGGCGTTAACGAGCCTACATCCACTTTATATCTACGATTATACTTAAAATTCGAGTACAATCAATCATTTATCCCTCAACCTCACTTTTACAATGTTGATTCACTCAGTAAATTCGAGACAACTCTGAACAAGAATAATAGAGATATAATAATGGTGGAATTAGAGCTCAGAACTGCCAAAAAGTTCTTGAAAAATGCCAAGTCTGTAGCTACTTATAGCTGATATTTGCAGACGGATCGCGGTCATACGTGGCACAAATCCCGAGGATCTCGGACTGGTTCGTGGCTTGATAAAGAATTGGTCAAAATGGCAGTTATGGACAGGTGTCGCAAGATCCTTCATTTTCAGATCGTGAATGACTTGGTCGTGATCTTCATCTTAGCTTCTGGGGTTGGATCGTGAAGAGGCAGAGGGTACGGATCGGATCGTACTGCTATGAATGGATTGAGTCGTGAAGCTCTGACGAGGATGGATCGAGAAGACCGGGACGGGTCGGATCGCGAGACATGGGGGCGATCGTGGTGAGTGGCTTCACGAGTGAGGTGTTATCTAGGACTTGTGTTTGAATCTAGGTGGCTTGGTTCAAAAGCTAGCCAACATTTTGGCCCCTCGATGTATGTTTTATCAAAGATGGAACATGCTTCGAAATAACTGAGCTATCTTTTCATGAACCGATGTGAACCTAAGGTTGTGTCCGTCTGAAATGTCATTAAGCTTCAGGAATTCGTATCCCCTGGCTAGTTTAAATATCAAGTTAAATCTTCAATCATTTCTTTGTTCATTGGATAATTTTCGTCTTTCAAATTCCAGAATGCATCGCGGTCGTCCTATCAGGTAATTTTGTTCAAATTTCACGAGTATTTGCATGCCTTTGATCTAATGGCCATTCACGAGTTTGGATCGTTGCAATCTTCATGTGGTTCGCAATCGTGATATACACCACGGTTCGATTATTCGAGAAGTGCGCCCCCTAGGCTCCAATGGGACCCACGAATGCTCATGGCCCATGGTCCTTCATGGGTCGAGTCACGACAAAAATGGGGAGACGAAGGGACACTCGGTCTGACTACAAAACCTACCCTCTCCTTCTTTCTTCATTCTTTCCCCTTTTGTTCTAGCCGCCGCCGGCCTCTTCTCTGAAACCCTAACCACGAATCTTAGAAAACACACCTATTTCCTAAAAAAGAAAGGTAATTATTCTAGAAATTCTTTCACATGATTTTATTCTTGTTTCTTTTGAGTTTTCTCTGGCTCGGCGGACGAGAACGACGAGGCTTTGTGGTATTTGAAGCTTTTTAAGGGCGACGATTGTTAATGGGTTCAGTTGCTCATGTCCATCGATGGGGAGGAGAGAAGAAGAAGGAGAAGAAGTTGTCCAGTTTGGATCGTTGGCGATATTCGGATCGCAACGCCACTGGGATGGGAGAGATGAGGTGTAGCCGGTGTCTATGGATCGGCTCGCGGTATTAAGATGTGGCAGCTGACCTCGGGCATCACATGGACTCGGGGGCAACCCCCTCGTTATTGGAAATGCACAGCGACTGACTTCATCTCTAGATCGGATGGATACCGGAGCGCAAACTCTCACTCAACTGCAACAGGGATCGGCTCGTGACAGGCCACCAGCACCGGGTCGGATTGCCCCTCCTTAGTTCGCTCCCCACGAACCACGATCCGGCCTTCATCATACTGCCTCATGAACCGACCCCATCTAACCGGATCGGGTCGCCACCCTCGATCCCTGATCCGCGAGCCGCGATCCCCAAGCAACAGCTCACCAGCAGCTTCCGATCTTTCCTACACTCAACGCTGGGGGCACCAGCTCTGATCTTGGCAATTTACAGCAACTTTTTGAAGGCGATCGGCTCACAAATCTGATTCAACGCGTCTTAAGAGGCTGCACTTATCAGAACGATGTGGATGACTTCAATCACAACCCGTTCACACAAGAAATCAGGATTTCTCGCAATCCCCCGGATTTCAAACTTCCACAACTGGAGCCCTACAACGATAGGACAAATCGTACCGTGCACTTGATGCGCTACAAACGGCATATGGAAGTTCAATCGGCATCGGAAAACGTCATGGCTAAATGTTTTCCCCTCTTTCTAACTGATATAGCAGCCATGTGGATTCGACAGCTAGAAACGGAATCGATCAGCAGTTGGAACATGTTGGTCGCATGCTTCCTTGAACAATTTCAGGTCCACATCGCATGACCCAAGAATGTCATGTCCCTCACCACAATCAAGAAGAGGCCCAGAGAAACTCTGCATTCATTCCTGGAAAGATTCAATGTTGCAGCAGCATCAGTTGATCTCTCTGAACCATCGATGGTACTGATGGCAGCAGTATCCGACGTTCTAGATAATTCGAAGTTTAAAACATCCTTGTACTGAGATCCACCACGAAATCTCAGCGAATTCTACCTTGAAGCAGATAGATTTCTGCGGGAAGAAGATGCAACTTCTGAGAAGAAAACCCTCGAAGTCAACATGCTCAAAGATGGAGAACCATTTGATTCTGGAAAAGGAAAAAGAGCAGTCAATGCAAAGAATGATCGTAATGCTCCACCCCGGAGAGGGTCCAGATACGAAAAATAAACTGAACTGAATGACACCTTGAGAAATATCTACGTAGATACAGGGGGTGCTTCCTCATATCCAAGGCCTCTCAAGAAGGAACCAACACTAGCACAACGCAATTCTGGCAGACACTGCATATTTCATGACATGGATGGTCATAACACTGATGACTACAGACATTTACGAGACCTTATCTGGATCGGGTCAGGCGAGGAGAACTACCCGAGTACGTCATTCAACTATCAACGCCTACATCTGCCCCTGCACTACCACCACTGACTCCCCGGAGAGGGAATGATCCTGGATCGAGCAATCGCAGGATTATTATCAACTGATCCTATTCAGCGGATCCCTTCAGTTTGCCGGACTCTAGTTCGTAATTCATGTTTTTAGGGTTTTAGGCGACTTCTCGCCCCTCTTTGTTTTCAACGCATGTAATAAGCGCGGCAACATCAGCCCACATGCACGGAACCGACCTGTAGTCTCCAGTCGTGTTCGGGGTTAGAATAACTGTCGCTTAGCTTTCATGAATCAATAATGATCACTCTTGAGCCCCGGCTCCTAACAGGATCTGTCCAGTATAAACAGGAAAAAGAACTAGAGGATGCACAAGCCCAACTGGCTTTAGCCCGACGAGACGCAGGTAATTACAGGTCCGAGATGGAGAGTGCTAGGGAGCGTTTTTGCAACGATCTTGACTTAAACAGCCAGGAACGGGTGACCTTGAGGAAGGAAGTGGAAGATCTCAGAGCAGTTAACACCGAACTGAAGACAGCAAAGGAACGCTTTGCTGCTGAGAAAGAGGCTTGGGAAAAAGAGAGGGCGAGCTTAAAAGATGACCTTGCTCTCGCCAAAAAGGAGAAGGAGGTTTTAAATGATCAACTTGCTCAAGATGAGGAGCATGCATCTCTCGGCGAAAGTAACGCCAACAATGCTCTTGAATCCGCAATTGCTGCGACCGATAAGCTCGCCGAAAGAGAGAAAGAAATAGCTGGTTTTGAAGAACTATTGTTCGACTTATTTGGTCAAGTCATCAAGACTCGAGACATCTCTTGGATTCCGGACTATCATGTTACTTTGGCCAATGTATGGGATGCAATTGTCGAAGGCGAGAAGCGGCGATTGGGGGTCGACTTGATTGACGAAAACCAGCTGATGCAAACCTTTCTTAGAGGTGAAGAACTAAAGGCTTTGGAGGAAGGTAGGCGCCTAATCCATGAGGAGATGGGGAAGGAGAAGAGTAGGCTCAAGTGTAAGGATAAGGTTGGCGAAAGCTCGAGCTCGGTGGTGGAGCTCAAAACCTCTGAAGTTTAGGAATATAACCCCGATGATCCGTTGATCCCCTTGGCTCCAAATCCTCCGATTATCGGGACAACCAGTACAAATATGGGAGATGAGTCGACTGAAGGTATCTCCATATCCACTCCACAGCTGACAGACAATTGACATGGCCACATCTTCTCCTGATTCACTAACCTTTGCTTCTCATTGTGTAGGTACCAAAGCGGTCGGAAAAGGTGCAGAGGAGAAGGCATTGGCAGAGAAAGTTGATGTCCCTCCGGGTTCTAGTATTGAAGTTTCCGAGATTCCAAAGCAAACCGAGGGCACAACAAGTGATAGAGTTACGGTAGCACCCATGGAATCTGGCACCGGCGCTCCTGCAGACGCTGAGATTATCGCTGCTTTGCATGACATAGATGGCGGTCATGGAGATGAGGAAGAGGAGGTAAAAATCATAGACAAGGCCAAGGATGATGATAGTGAAAACTTGGCTGACATATAGGCTAGGAAGGAGAAGCAGTTGGTTCTTAGGAAGGGGGAACAAGATCCGGTATTCGTGCCCCCTATTTTTGAAATCGACCCCAAAACTGGGTTGGTTATAAGATTCTCTTCTAAATCAATAACTTCACAACTTGCCTCCGAACCTTCCAGTGCTCCCCCGGAGCCTCTTGTCGATAAGAGGAAGAGGAAGAAAAGTGACCGCTCTGGTACTGATAAAGAGGAGTTAGAGAAACAGAAAGAAATCAAAGTCATCTCCCAAGCGTAAATAGAATGCAGTTATTAGCTCATTTTTAGTTTTAGGATTTCCTTTGGCCAAAAGGTTTAGTCGTGAGAGTGGCCCTCACTTTTGTTTAGCTTCTCGTTTTTGTAAATCTGCTTTCAGTAAATAAAGATCTATTTCTTTTGCGCCATTGTGTTCCTGCAAATTCATCATGTTAGCAGAGTTTAGATGGTCATAACCGAAACATTCGTAGTTAACTATTAAAGTCATAAGTAACAATTATTAATCATGACAGAAATAATTATCGAAAAATACACATGCTAAGTAAATGTGTAGTGGTGCACGTATATACCCCCAATCAATCATCATTATAGTGCCTGGCCAGGCCTTATTGGCGATCGATTAGGATTATATTGGTACTATCCCGATTTTTTAGTGGGGTAATGGTTCTTGCGGCGCTAAGTCTCTAGTGCTTTTATACTCTCCCGATCCTTTAGCGGGTTAGAGTTCTTGTGGCGCTAAGTCTCTAGCGCCTTCATACTCTCCCGATTCTTCAGCGGGTTAGAGTTCAAGCTCGATTCTTTGTCTGCTCTCCGATCCTTCAGCGGGGCAGAGGTTCTAGGGGCGCTAAGTCTCTAACGCCTTTATACTCTACCGATCCTTCAGCGGGTTAAAGTGTTATCAAGTTGGTTTTATCGTGGTGCACCTTCACGCCTTGGGGACGTTATTTTCGCGTCCTTTATACTCTCTCCCTGATCTCAGGAGTTAGAATGCAAACAGTAGTGCGATTTACCTCGCTGCACCTTTTGGAGCTTTAATCACCATGAGCCTTCCAATCTGATAGACAGCGTTTTGAATTAGATGTTTTGAGATTACAGCATAATTTTAAACAAATTTCGAAATGGTAACGGTTTATATTGGTCAAAATAAAAGAGTAGATAAGAAATGGTGCAATAAAGGTAAATGACACGCGATATTTTTATAGTGGTTCGGTCGAATCCTGACCTACGTCCACTTTATAATCTTTTGTTCAAATAACCAAACTATTCTAGGCAAGTCGAGCTTTTTTACATGGTTCTAAAAACAAAAGAGTAAAACTGACATCTTTATGTCAGATAAAGCCGCAAATTTTGGGCATTCCACACTCTGGGGATTTCATCTCCATCTACGGTTGCTAGCTTGAAGGTTCCATTATCAAGCCTTCGTAAAATGGAGTATGGTCCTTCCCATTTTGGGCCCATATGTACTGGGGGTGGAAAGACGCGCTTCAGAACCAAGTCTCCAGGTTCAAATGTCCGAGCTTGGACTCTTCTGTTGTAGTACCAAGCTATTTGTTGTTTATGCCTCAGGGCATGTAAGTCGGCTTCGTCCCTTTTTCCTCAACCATGTCCAGGGATTCAAGGAGCAACTCATTGTTGGTCATCGGATCGTAATAAATGGTTCGATGAGATGGTACTTCCGACTCGACAGGAATGACTGCCTCAGCTCCAAAAGCAAGGGGAAACGGGGTGTGACCCGTCGCCGACTTGTACGTTGTTCTATAGGCTTATAGTGCCAGGGGTAATTCAACAACCTACATGGCTTTGGCCCTCTTTAATCTTTTCTTTAGAATGGATTTGATCACCTTGTTTGCCGCTTCAACTTGTTCGTTCGATTGCGGATGTGCCACAGAGGTGTATCTTTTCTCAATGTGATACTTCCGACAAAAATCTTGAAACTCGGTGTTGTCGAATTGGGTCCCATTATTGGTTACGATGACTTTTGGGTTCCCAAATTGACATATAATGTTCTTAACGACAAAGGTGATCACTCGCTTGGTTGTGATCGTGGTCAAAGGCTCTGCTTCTACCCATTTAGTAAAATAATCCACGGCCACAATAACGAACTTTGCTCCGCCCTTTGCTATGGGAAGTCTCCAAATAATGTCGATTCCCCACATAGCAAAAGGCCACGGGCTTGTCATTGTCTTCAACTGGCTAGGTGGCACCCTAGGAATCTAGGAGAATTTCTGGCAAGTGTCACAACGTCGTGAATACTTGGTTGCATCCTTGTTTATGGTAGGCCAGAAATAGCCGTATCGCAATATCTTCTTTGCCAATGTTTGCCCTCCAGCGTGATCGCCACACTCACCCTCATGGACTTCTTTCAGTACACGCTTGATGTCGTCATGGGCGATGCACCAGAGGAGAGGCATCGAGAAACCTTGTTTGTACAGGACTTCGCCTTGCAACACATATCAGGAAGCCTTCCGTATAACTGCACGCCTCTCACTTTTCTTTGTTGGGAGCGTTCCATTCATCAAAAAAATATTTATGGGGGTCATCCATGACTCCCTTTCAGGTTCAATCTCCAGTGCCGGATCAATTTCCATCTGATCCACGCTAGGGAACTGTAGCACTTCAGTCGGGACTAGCTCCGTATGTTCTGGATTATCGGAGCTAGCCATCTTCGCTAACTTGTCTCCTCTTTAATTCTCTGCTCGAGGAATATGAGATATGCTATGGTGATCAAAACTATCTAACAACTTCTTCACTTTTTCCAAGTATGATATCAACCTTGGACTCTTAGCCTGGAACTTTTCATTAACTTGGTTCACAACTAAATTGGAGTCACAAAAGGTATCTAGCTTTGTTATCCCTAATTCCTTTGCAAGCTTCAACCCAGCAATTATAGCTTCATACTCGGAATCATTATTAGTTGCGTGGAACTCCAATCTACGAGCATAATATATTAGCCATTTCTCTGGAGTTTCAAGAACCACTCCGACACCACATCGTCTGTCATTTTTAGCTCCATCAGTGTATAGTTTCCAAGCGTTAAGGTCAAGGAGTAGCTTTGGTGGATCGTCTTCCTCAGCTACCACATCATCTTCTGGGATGATAAACTCTGCTATAAAGTATGCAAGTGCCTGCCCTCTTATCGACCTTCGCGGTTGGAAGTTCAGGTCGAATTGACTCTGCTCAATATTCCATTTAAGCAACCTTCCTGATGCTTCTGGCCTTTGTAGGACCTGATTAAGAGGGTGATCAGTGTAAACAGTAATGGGGTGAGCCTGGAAGTAGTAACGAAGCTTCTTAGATGCAATCAGCAAACTGTACGCAAGCTTTTCTATTTTTGGGTAATTCCGTTCTACGGCTGCCAATTTCTTACTCATATAGTACACCGGTCTTTGCATCTTATCCTCCTCTCTTACCAAAGCCGAACTGATTGCATGGGATGACACTGCCAAGTTCACAAATAAATCCTCGTGATCCACAGGCTTAGACAGTATCAGGGGTCTTTCTAGATGATTCAATAGATTCTGGAATGCTTCTATACAATCAGGAGTCCATTTAGAGTTGTGCTTGCCTCGCTTTATTAGCTCAAAAAACAGGATGCATTTATCTGTAGCTTTTGTGATAAATCTGCTGAGCGCTGCCACTTTTCCAGCAAGGTTTTGCACGTCTTTAATCTGCTTTGGTTCTTGAATATTTTGGATTGCTGTAATTTGGTCTGGATTGATCTCAATTCCACGCGAGCTTACAATGAACACTCGGAATTTTCTAGATGCTAGCCCAAATGAGCATTTCAAAGGATTCAGTTTCATCCCATATTTTCAGAGAATTCCAAACATCTCTGCTAAATCATCAGTATGATCGGATAACCATCTGGATTTTACCAACATATCGTCAACGTATACCTCCATCGTTTTCCCGATTTGATTGTAGAACATCCTATTCACCAATCACTGATATGTAGGCCGGCACTTTTCAAACCGAATGGCATCACCACATAGCAGTATAATCCAAAATCTGTAATGAAACTGGTATGCTCTTGGTCTAGGACATGCATGGGGATATGATTGTACCCCGAGCATGCATCCATAAAAGAAAGAAGTTGATGACCCGTGGTTGAATCTACCAACTGATCGATTCTAGGCAATGGGAAGCTATCCTTCAGACAGGCCTTGTTTAGATCTGAGAAGTCAATGCACGTATGCCACTTTCCATTGGCCTTCTTCACCAAAACCGAGTTTGAAATCTAATCAGGGTATGTTGAATCTTTAATATACCCGTTACTTCTCAGTTTTTCAACTTCTTCTTTCAAGGCAGCAGACCTTTCTGGACCAAGCATTAGCCTTTTCTGCTTGACAGGAGGATGTTTTGGGTTAATGCTTAACGAATGACTCATAAGCGAGGGATATATCCCACACATGTCCGCATGGGTCCAGGCGAATACATCCAAGTTAGCTTTCAGGAAATTTGTTAATTCTTTGGCTCGAACAGGATACAACTGGGATCCAATCTTCAGGACCTTCTCTGGGTCACTATCATCGATTGGTACATCCATAGTCCCTTCATTGGGAGTCGTCATTCTGCCCCAGGCTCTTCATCCTCTCTGGGATCTATGTCCTCGGGCAACTCTCTGGGCGACCCTCCTGAAGGTATTTCCTTTAGTTGCTATGACGGTTCCTCCCTTGGAGGGGAGGAACCACCTTTTTCTTCTACATCTTTCCCTTTGCGGAGCAACCTTAACTCTGCAATGTAACATGCTCGTGCAACAACCTGATCTCCTCTGATTATACCCACACTGGCATCCGTTGGGAACTTCAATAGCAGGCACCAGGGTGCAATGCAGGCCCTGAATTTAGCTAGGGCCTGTCGGCCTAAGAAGGCATTGTACGGCGATTCAATATCTCAGATACGAAGGGGAGGATCCTAACTCTCTGGCGTTCTCTTTCGTCAAGGTTTACTGATAATTCCACATATCCTATTCGAGCGGTCGAGGCCCCATTAAATCCACGTATCCAACCTTCACATGGTTTCAAATCCTTCGGCTCGAGTTTCATTTGGTCGAATGTTTTCTTGAATAGAATGTTGACTGAACTCCCGTTATCTACCAAGACTTTATGAACTATAGCTGGGCCGATGGTGACAATGATCACCAATGGATCTTCAGTTGGGGAGTGTACTCCAATACTCTCTCGCTTGCGAAATACGACGTCATCGGACATCGTCTTTTGTTGCTTAACCGGAGCATTGTCCTTGGGATTACTACATTCCCCCACTTCGAAATGCTGTTTAGCTGCATTTATATATTGGTCCATAGCTCTGAAACCGTGCCCTTCCAGGTAAAGTCCACCAACTATGGTATTGATAATGATATTTTTTTCCTTTTTGCTGAGCCGTTGATTCGGTAGCAGGTTGGCTTTGGTTTGGGGCTTATACGGCTTGCCCCCTATCCCTAGGAGTCACCTTATACTCATCAAGCTTCCCTTCTCGGAGCAACCTTTCAACCACGTCTCTCAAGTGACGATATTCGTTTGTGGAATGACCATGGATCTGATGAAAAAGACAGAATTTCCCAGTTTTATTCTCTTTCTCTGCAGAATATCTCGGAGGTGGCCTTTTGTACTAGAAGACATTATATGTATCCAGGAAGATGTTTTCCAACGTATCATTTAACGGTGTGAAGCTCTCAAACGTTCTGGGCCGGTATCTCCTCTGAGAGTCATTTTCTCGATTTCTTTTCCGATTGTTGTTATTATTGTTCCCTGATTGGCGACCGCTGCCTTGATTCTTGTTCCCGACGTTAACTTCAACTTTTCCTGAGTTATCTCCCGTTTTCTTGATGGCCACGTTGCTTTGGATATCTTCCTTATCAATAGCCTTTCTTTTTCGATAAGCGTATATCTCCTCCCGACGCAGGCGAACATTAGCTTTTTCATAAAATATTTCTTTGGTCGGGGGTGGTTTGCCAGCCAGATATCTCCCAAACTCGGTATCTTTATTGACGCCATCGATCAGGGCCATCTACACAGTTTTCTCATGCGGATCTTTGACTTCTGTGACAGCCAAGTTAAAACGATCCAAATACAACCTCAGGCTCTCGTCCGGTCGTTGTTTAATAAGGGATAGCTCAATCACATTCTTAGACCTCTGGGCATGAAGACGGAATTGGTTCATGAATTTCTCACTCAATTCCCTAAAGCTGGTATTGACCGTGCTGGCAAGCGGATAAACCACAATAACGCCACATCTTCCAGGAATATAGGGAATGCTTTACATTTTATCGCGCCTATAGCTGCATTGGCATTTATTGACTAGGAATATCGCATTAGATGCTGGATGGGGTCAGTCCTACATGTATAGCAATTCATGGTTGGCATATTTAAGCGCCTCGGGAATGTAACATCAGTATGTCGTCAGTAAAAGGCTTATGACTGCGATCTATGCCCCAATCTTCATTCCTCTGTCCACGGCTATCTACCATGACTTGCCTAATCATTGCTTCAACCTCTGCATCAGTTAGGGTAGATTCGGGATCAGCACTTCTTGCCCGACGGCCTCCTCCAGCATTTCTTTGACGTGTTGCTACAAAGTCTGGGCCCTGAGCAGAACTCCCTTGCCCCCTGTTGCCGCGGTCGATCACGCGACGAGCGGGAGGCACGCCATTCCTCGTTGGTAAAGCGGGCTCACTTAAGTTGCGGTTACTAGTTCTCTAATTATACGCCTCTTCTTCTCGAGATGGAAGTGACCCAAATCGAAGCTGCTCTATGTTCTCAGCCCTTTCTAATGGGGGCCATCATCGGTTCCTTTGGGGTTCTTCAGACGACGACGTATGTTCCGAGGAGAAAGGGTGAGATGGAGGTGGTGAAACCTGCCTTTGAATATCGTCAATTCGTCTGCCTAGTGCAGTAATATTTTGACGTAGCAATGAGCTCTTCTGCCTTTGAGTGGCCAATTCGTCAGTTTGCATATCCAATGCTTCGAGTATTCGAGTCAGATGTCCTTCGGTAACTGGGGCAGAAGGGTCGAACTGGTCATCTTCATCTTCTCTTATACGCAAGGAACTTGAACCGAGTTGAGCAAATGTTCCAACACGAGTGGAACGAGCCATAATTTCCTTCCCAGGTCGGGTAGTAGTCTGGTTGTCTGTTCGGATCGTGGTCCTCCTAGGCTGGTGGCTCGTGGTACCCTCCTGGCGTCGGTTCATGGTTGTTCCCTGGAATCGGATCGCGGAAGGGTTAGTGGGGGGATGGCGACGTTATCTTGGGAGTCCTGACACCCTCAGCTGCTCGGATCGCCACGCCCTCATTGGATCGGATCGCCCCCACCTCTCCATGATCTGGGGACAAAACTTCGACCCGCTCCTGAACGCTCTCTTCAATTGCTTCATTCTTAGCTTCAGTCGCTTGGGAAGCTCGTACTTCCTTAGACTTCTTTCCAACCATGATGTCTGAGCTTTACTGAAATCTTCAAAAATCGAAACAGTGGAGTTTTGGACTGTTTTCTTCGGACTTGACTATCCAAATAATAGAACTACAATCCAATATGCTGAGACTTTGTTCTCAGTGAAAGCACCAAAATATTAGATCCAAAATTGGCTCCAACACCCAAGTTGTACAATTATGCAGAGATTAATATCAGAAAAAATGCAAGAAAAGCAGAAAGACACGAGATTTATAGTGGTTCGGCGTTAACGAGCCTACGTCCACTTTATATCTATGATTATACTTAAAATTCGAGTACAATCAATGATTTATCCTTTAACCTCACTTTTACAATGTTGATTCACTCAGTAAATTTGAGACAACTCTAAACAAGAATAATAGAGATATAATAATGGTGGAATTAGAGCTCAGAATTGCCAAAAAGATCCTGAAAAGTGCAAGTCTGGGGCTATTTATAGCTGATATTTGCAGACGGATCACGATCATACATGGCATAATTCCCGAGGATCTCGAACTGGTTCGTGGCTTGATAAAGAATTGGTCAAAATGGCAGTTATGGACAGGTGTCGCAAGATCCTTCATTTTCGGATCGTGAATGACTTGGTCATGATCTTCATCTTAGCTTCTGGTGTTGGATCGTGAAGAGGCAGAGGGTACGGATCGGGTCATTCTGCTGTGAACGGATCGGGTTGTGAAGCTCTGACGAGGACGGATTGAGAAGACCGGGACAGGTCGGATCGCGAGACATGGCGGCAATCGTGATCGTGGTGAGTGGCTTCACAAGTGAGGTGTTTTCTAGGACTTGTGTTTGAACCTAGGTGGCTTGGTTCAAAAGCTAGCCGACACTAATAACATCTTAAGAATTTTACTGTTTTCTTACTAAAACAGAAATGGCAACAGTAGAACATTCAAAGACTACTACTCACAACAGACCTGATCCGTTCAAGGGAGACGGTGACATTTTTTAACATGGTAGAAACAGATGTTATTCTATCTCACCACACTTGGTCTACAAAAATATCTCGAGGAGGAGGAACTGACTGGCAAAGTGTCAGAGGTTAATTTATGGAAGCATTCTTATTTTTTATGCAGAAACTATATTTTGAGCTGTCTCGATAAGGTTCTATACAAAGTATATCAACCTCTAATGACAACAAAAGCTCTCTGGAATACACTTGCCACAAAGTATAAGAAGCAGAATATCTGTCTTAAGAAATTCATTATAGACAAATTCATGGACTACAAGATGGTCGATTCCAAACCAGTGACTTCTCAATTACATGAATTGCAAATTATCATTCATGAACTTAAAGCGGAAGGTCACAAGGTTGGTGAATCGTTTTTGGTTGAAGCCATCATGGGAAAACTGCCGCCGTCATGGAGAGATTACCGCAACTATTTGAAACATAAAAAGAAGGAAATCTCTCTACAGGATCATATAGTCCGACTAAAAATTGAAGCAGATAACCGTGGAATTACGAAACAAATCGAGGAGGCACTTGTTACTGAATGGGCTAAGACCAAAAACAAAAAGAAGAATTTCCAGAAGAAAAGGAAAGATACAGATAACAAACCAAAAGATAACAAGCGAGCCAAGAAGTTCAATGGCGACTGCTGCGTTTGTGGAAAAACGGGATATGCCGCTAGAGATTGCTGACACAAAAAGGAAGGCAATAAAGAGGCAAATATAGTGGATAACATGGAAGTGGACGAGCCCAACTTCTCAGTAGTTGTATCGGAATGCAACTTGCTTCAGAATCCTAATCAATGGTGAGTAGACACAGGCACTACTCGTCATATTTGTTCTGATAAATCCATATTCTATACATATACAAAGTTCGACCACCAAGAAAAACTCTATATGGGTAATTCTGCAGTTTCCATGGTCGAAGGCAGTGGCACAGTAATCCTCAAGTTTACTTTTGGAAAAACTGTCAAATTAAATGATGTGCTCCATGTTCCAGACATCCGTAAGAATCTCATCTCTGGTGCAGTTTTATCAAAGAAAGGATTCAAAATGGTTTTCATGTCAAACAAGATGGTTCTGTCCAAAACTAGAATGTGTATAGGAAGAGGGTATTTATGTGATGGCCTATTTAAGGCGAATGTAGCTGTTATCGGCAATAAACCTATGTATTCTGATTGTGCTATTAATAAAATTGAAGTTTCTCATTTGCTTGAGCATGAAATTTTATTACGGCATGATAGATTAGGACAAATAAATTTCCGAAAAATGAAAAAGTTATCAAACTTGGGATTAATACCAAATTTCCAAGTAGATTAAGACTACAAATGTGAGACATGTGTAGAAGCAAAAATGGTAAAAAGACCATTTTATACAATTGATAGAAGAACCGAACCACTAGTTTTCATACATACTGATTTATGTGATTTCAAATCAATACCTATAAGAGGTGGGAAAAAGTATTTTATCACATTTATCGATGATTGTGCATGATACTTCTATGTATATCTTTTAAATAGTAAGGATGAAGCAATTACATCGTTTATAAAGTATAAAACTGAGGTAGAAAATCAGTTAAATAAAAAGATCAAGATATTGAGATCTGATCAAGTTGGAGAATATCAATCATCGTTTGAACAATTTTGTGCAGAAAATGGAATAATACATCAAACAATAACACCATATTCACCATAACAAAATGGTATAGCTGAGAGAAAAAACAGAACGTTAAAAGATATGATAAATGCAATGCTTTTAACTTCTGGTTTACCGACGAGCTTGTGGGGGGAAGCCTTAAATATGGCTAATCAAATTTTAAATAAAGTTCCTCACAATAAAACAGGAACAATTCCATATGAGATTTGGAAAGGACATAAACCAAGCTTTAAATACCTCAAAGTGTGGGGGTGCTTGGCAAAGGTTCCTATTCCGCCTCCTAAGAAAGTCAAACTTGGCCCAAAAACTGTAGACTGTTACTATCTAGGGCAATCCCAAAATAGTAGTCTACATATTTTTGATATTCAAGTCTGATATACCTGATATTCATGTAACTACAATTATGAAATCAAGAGATGCCTCATTCTTTGAAGACGTGTTTCCACACAAAAGGAATGAAGGAAATAGTGTCCCTAAGAGGACAAGAGAAGAATCAAATAAATCACAAGAAGATGTAATTTTTCATGAGATTGAGGAAATTGAGCCCAGAAGAAGCATAAGGGCTAAGACTTTCAAGACATTTGGTCCGGAGTTTTTAACATATATGTTAGAACACGAACCACAAACGTACAAGGAAGCAATGTCATCTTCTGAATCTGCATGTTGGAAAGAAGCAATCCAAAGTGAGATTGATTCAATTCTAAGTAATAAAACTTGGGAAATTGTAGATATTCCACCTGGAATAAAACCGATTGGCTGCAAATGGATTTTCAGGAAGAAAATGAAACCCGATGGCTCTATCGATAAATATAAAGCCAGATTAGTAGCCAAAGGATATCATAAAAAAGAAGGTGTAGACTTCTTTGATACTTATTCACCGGTTACACGAATAACCTCAATAAGAATGCTAATAGCAATTGCATCCATTTATAATCTAGAGATTCATTAAATGGATGTAAAGATAGCATTCTTAAATGGCGATCTTGATGAAGAGATCTACATAGAGCAACCAGAAGGTTTCATTTCAAAAGGAAATGAAAACAAAGTCTGTAGATTAGTAAAATCATTATATGGACTAAAACAAGCTCCAGAACAATGGCACGCAAAATTTGATAGTGTCATGATCAAAAATGGTTTTCGTATAAATGAATGTGATAAGTGTGCTTATTATAAACAAGTTGGACAATCATATGTAATGATTTGTCTATATGTAAGCGATATGTTAATATTTGGTCCGAATACCCAACTAATAGAGTCCATAAAGAAAATGTTAATTAAAATTTCAATATGAAAGACTTAGGAGTTGCAAACGTTATTTTGGGAATCAAAATAATGAGAACACCGAATGGAATTGAATTATCTCAATCACACTATGTAGACAAAGTGATTGAAAGATTCAAAAACTTTGGGATTAAAGAAGTACTGACACCTTTTAATCCAGCAGAAGTACTGCATAAAAATACTAATGAGAATGCGATGCAACTGGAATACTCTTGTGTAATAGGATGTCTCATGTATCTCATGAATTGCACAGGACCAGATATAGCTTATGCAGTAAGTCGATTAAGCAAGTATACAAGCAATCCAGGTAACGAACACTGGAAAGCACTAATGAGAGTGCTAGGATATTTGAAAAATACTACAAACTATTCCTTACACTATTGAAAATATCCAGCTGTATTAGAAGGATATAGTGATGCAAACTAGATTGCTGATTCAGAGGAATCAAAATCAACGAGTGGTTATGTATTTACCCTAGCAGGGGCAGCAGTGTCATGGAAATCTTCTAAAAAGACATGCATAGCTCGATCCACTATGGAATCAGAGTTCATAGAACTAGATAAAGCAGGTGAAGAAGCAGAATGGCTTCGTCATTTTTTAGAAGATATCCCATTCTGGCCTAAACATGTACCGGCTATATGCATACACTACGATAACCAAGCAGCGCTAAGTAGAGCGCATAATTTTGTGTATAATGGAAAGTAACGACATATTCGTAGATGTCATAACACAGTTTTGCAGTTACTCTCAAATGGAACTATTTCCGTAGATTATGTGAGAACAAATGATAACCTAGCGGATCCGTTTACTAAAGGTTTATCAAGAGAGAAAAATTAACTGCGCATCGAGGGGAATGAGTTTAAAAGCCTAAACCAACAAGAGTTACCTTATACGGAAACCTAACCTTGCGACTGGAGATCCCACGGACTAGGATCAATAGGCAATCTAGTTATAATTAACTCAAGACGTAATGCATTTGTTTGGACATAGTCCTATTCCATTCCTATGGTGCACAACATAAATGCATGCCTACAGAAGAATTGATAGGTTAAAACTATGTTTTTTAATGATGGCCATATCTTGTAAATAACAAGTGGAGTATATGTAGGATACTCTTAATGGTTGCGATCACCTATGTTAGTGTGAGCTGGGTCGGCTCTATGAGAATATCCAAGGCTTTTATACTCCATAACACTCGCAGAACCAAGTAAGTGTTCAAGACCAAAATGAACACAACTAAGAGATTGGGTGAGATGGGAACCGATGCTTCGTAAAACTTATTGTCTGGATATACAATAACGGTTGACGGTTCAAGATGAAATAATTCACCGATTAGCCAAGTAGATCCGATAAGTTTTAACTAGGGAAAGTTCAAAGTGAAATATCTACTTATCCACGATAAAGCATTATTCCATATGTACTCTGTGATATTTCGCTTTATGTGGGGGAAAAGAATATTATCATTCATGTGGGGGATTGTTAGAATTCGTAAGTATTGAATGAAATATACTTTTTCCATTAACCGAATTGGTGCGACTGTTAAGTGAAAGGAAGTGACTATTAGAAGCATGCTTTTCCATGAAAAGACACTTCGCGAAAAGACACTTCACGAAAAGACACTTTCTTTCATCAACGGTCGTATTTCCCAACGACCATATCTCAACGAAAAGACACTTCGCGAAAAGACACTTCACGAAAAGACACTTCGCGAAAAGGCACTTCATTTCACCAAATAGTTACATTTCAGTGAAAAGACACTTCCTTTCATAAAAAGAGATGCGTCTGTACGAAGAGGTACGAGTACGACCGTTCGCAACAGATACAATCGTACGAAGAGGTACGGGTGCGATCGTTCAGAAGAGATGCGACCGTACGAAGAGGTACGGGTGCGACCGTTCGAAGGGATGTAGATAAATTATAAATAAGGAGGAAATCTAATCACTTTCCTCACTTATTTCCAATCCGAACTTCCTTCTCTCTTCTTATATAATCACAGAGTGACATAAACATTACAATCTCGTGCAGAAAACGTCTGTTGTATCTTGGGAGAATTTTAAAATAAAATTCTTAAGGAAATTGTTACGACAAGCCTCAGACGACATTATACGTTTAGATCTTTAATTATTTGTATATTTATGTACATTATTTTATAATCTTTCCGTTTTGTACGTTGTGCTATTTCTTAAAATAGTATAACGTTATTGTTGTTGTAACTTGATTACAACATTCTTATTGTTATTATTAAATAGTATTAATTTCCAGTATAGTTGAAATTCGAGTTATAAACTTATGCGACAAGTTTATATTTGATTATTCTCTGTTTTGGTATACTAGATGTATAACACAATTCAATACCAAAATGAAATTAAAAGAGAGAACAAGCTGAGGAAAAGAAACATATAACACGGCCAAAATGGTACCAAATGAAGCTAGCTTCATTGCTAATATCAATGCTACATCCACTCATCCAATACCAACGAACGCACCAGCAAGAAAATAAATCCAAAAAAAAAAAACTAAAAGACAACACTGATAGTGATAATTCACAGAATTCAACCAGATGCACACTGTTCTAAAGAATGAAAGCTTCATTATCAGACGGTGTACAGCCATTTCCTCTAAATTCTCCTTCGCTCTTGGCCTTCCCATTTCGTCTGTATCCAACATCTCCACCGGTAATTCTGTGCACTCGTCCCTACTCCTGAAGTCACGCTCTTTCTCCTTTCTGTATACTGCTCCGTACCCCACTCACCTTCCCAGTGGCAACTCGAATCCTTCCTTGCCATCCTTTGACTGCACTTTTGCTTACGAGTTTGTACGTAGGCATAGGCTGGCAGTCCGAGCGGTTGGGATAGACGTTGCCGATGCAGGAGAAGCATTCGGGTTGCGGTCGCGAATGGGGTCCGGCCTGCGTTTGATCCGATCTGTTGTCCTCCGTTTTGTTTTTGTGCCGGAAGCAGGGAGCCCTAGTGAAATTTAAACTAAAACATACAAAAATCCATCGAGGATTATGAGAGTGGGTTGCATAGTGAAGGACAAGCAAGGAAAGGAGTGCTAGAGAGGAGGATGTGGAGGGTTTGGGAAGGGGAACTTTTCTGAGCTGTTCAAATCCGTCGAGGATTATGAGAAATCGCCAAAACTTGATAACATTAAGCAGAGACTCCACTTGATTGTTGCTGGGCTTCAAGCAATTTATCATTCCCAAACCCTCCGCATCCTCCTCTCTGGTACTTCACAGAGGAAGTGGTTCCGTTTGATAGTAAATCTTGGATGGTACGATGAAATGGTCAATTTTTTGCCGTCGATTGATAATTTTTTTCCCGTAGGTGGTAGTAAATTTGTGCTTTCTTCATCTGCTTGTTTATATCAATATTTTACTGGGTTTGTATCATATTAGTTAAATAGCCAAATTCAAACTTTAGCAGATGTATTTCAAAACGTTTTATCGAGTTTTTTATTCATACTGACCGTTAAGGATTGCTTACTGTCACTAGCCAAAACAGAATTCTCTGGAGCCAAAAAATAATGCGGCTTCTTCAATTTTTTCTCTCCGCGTAATCTATTTCTTGCTGTATTCCTATTTCTTCTCGTGTGTTGCTATTCACACCTTCATTTAGACTACTGACCACCTTTAAAAAATTCATAGATTGTATTATTTTTGACCTACTTCCTACCATCACTTTATTTCTTTTCACTTAGTCAATAACAGCTATACTGTCTCTTCTCAAACAACGTAAACTCTCAGATATCAAACCTAAACCTTAAGAAAAAAAATTGGACTAAGTAGAGGATGGAAGATAAATACAAAAAAGAGGTTATGAAGAACCGTTCATACCAATTTGTAAACTTCAACTATCAATGATTTCAAATCCATTTCTAAGCTTATAGATTGCATCGATTTCAAAAGAAAAAAGAAAAAAAAATTAGGGTTCGAATCTTACTCAACTTAGACGACTTCTTCCCTCTTGTCGTTGTGGCACAAACATTATCAACTGATTGGACACTTGAAATTGCGTTGGTAATTTAGGGAAATCTTCAAGCTTGTAGAGCGATGGAGAAAATTTCAGAAAGAAGACGTTTTTTTTTGGAACGATGAAGAAAAATTCAGAAAGGCAGAGGTGGTAGCAGATTAGAAATTGAATAATTTAAGTGGTGTAAAGGAGTAGAGAGGGTGACCTTTATTATAGGTGGCTAGTAGTGTAAATAGGAGAGTAAATAGCAGCACATTTTCTTCTCCACGTCCCTATTTATTCTCGTATTTCTTCTTCTCCCTGATTCTTTCTGTATTTCTTCTAAAACCCAATACCCTTTAATCCATGTATCAACCTATTTCTCATATCTAACCCGCAAATCAACATATTCTTCAGGCAGTAATATCAACTTGCCTGTACAAATATTTCTTTGTGCCACTTCCAAATAAATCTCCCTTTGCCAGACGTTGTTACTTTTCCATTGTATACTAAATTGATACTCAAAGGAGAAAATTGGTGATGTTAATGTTTTCAGTTCAATTTATGTTTCTTCAATTAAATCCCATACCAAAATTTGATTTTGGATCTCAAAAACCAAGTTTTAATATAGGATTTGGATAATAAGTTTTGATATTCGGGCACTGATAGATGCTACTTGTGTTGCGCAATTGGAAAGGAGATTAGGTCATGTTTGGCTCTCCACAGTCCCCTTCATTAGTTCGTTTGATCGGTAAGTTTATTATTTATTTATATATTTTAAAATATATTTTATATAACATTATAGGACTATTGTTTGTAGACTCCAGTAGAAATATCTTTTGAAAACAATACTATTTCAACCTTACCAATTGAATTTTTATTCCAGACAAATTTCAAGTTGAATTTTTTTCAGAGGTACAATACTACATGGACAGTTCATTTATATAGTTTTGGGTTAGCAACAATGATGTTAAAATCCTAATGTTATCCTTGCACTTCAATATTCAATGAAGATTCTTATGGGGAAAATTAGATGGGAATACCTTCAATTTTTTCTTAAAACATTTTTTGTTATGCACTTTTAACTGGTTCACGTCTATTCCTAAATATTTATTGTACCAATAGATCAATTTAAGCTAACTAATTATGTTTCAAATGTGATTCATAAAAGAATCTTCGCGTTGTAACATGAAAAGAATAATGACATGTTGGGTTATATGAACAACCATGCAAGTATTTTTTTTTTCCTTTTCGGAAAAGAATATTTACTTTAATAAAAATATAATATTTGCCTAGGGTATGATTGTTACCAAGAGATAAGTAATATTTCTAAAATATTGTTCGTTGTTTGAATGGAAGTTGTGCTGAAGTAATACCAGCTGGGAAAATAATCATTTTTTGGTGCACTGCTAATTAATTAAAACCACTTCTTCAAATGATATAAGGTTAACCTTTTCATTTTTTATTTTTTTTGGGATTTATGATTATACAATTGAATTTATAGAAATACATGGACATAAGTTTCATTTATATTTGTTGGTTTGCAGCAGTGATGTTTATACTACTAATGTTATCCTTGCATTTTGACATTCAATGGCAATGCTTATGGGATAAATTTAACTGAGATGCCTTGACCAAATTTAAAATCATTTTCATGATGCACTTAACAGGTTTACTTCTGTCCCTACACATTTGTTCTATCAATAATTAGATGTGACTGAACATGTTTCAAACGTAGAACCCCCAAATAAGTCTACATTGTTTAACGATAATTACATAGCTATATGATGTGTAAGTTCCTTTTGGAAAGGTATGTTTGCTAACCGTACAATTTGAATTCGTTAAAAACATGCCGAGGATATTTTCATTATGAGAAAACCATTTAGCTTTACCTGATTCCATGCCACTTCTATTCCCTCATACTCATGAAATACCATATAATTGCTTTTGAATTATTTTTATATGACCTATCGGCTAGTTGGGTACTGAATTTTTGCACTTTGCAGCTTAATATTTAGATGTCGCATTGAAGTTTCGCGCTTGCGTAGATTGCAAAAGGTTTTAAATGCTAACTTGTGAAAGTACATTGGTCTAAAGAGGTATGAATAATGTTATCGGTACTTTGTAAACATGATCAACATGTTAATATCAGACGAGCATTTGAAAAAGATGTCTCTTGAACAATTAGTTTGGTAATATCCAGTCATGTTATTTCCAACTAGGATAAAACAGGCTTTGTGGCTATACTGCTGATCATCCGGAAACAACGTATTTGGAGCATATGCTCATGTTTCTTCAGTCTTTATTCATATGTACATATAATAACCAGAAAATAGAATGTTCATTAAATTTTTTAGAGTGATTATGTGAACAACATCACTAGCTGTTGTAATCAATTTAGTTGGACTAGTTGTAGCTGGCAACAAATTTTAATGGCGGACTGATCCCATAGGTGCTATCATTCTTCTAATGTATAAATTATGAATTTGTCAGATAATGTTTTTGAAAGTGCAATTTTTTTTAATAGTGTTTAGCAATATTTTTGCAATATAAACAATGATGAGTTGATGCTGAAGCTTGAAAGATATGTTATATTGAAACATTATTGTATTAGTTCTTATGTAACTGTTTTTGAAAGATTTATACACGATGTCTAGCAATAATTGCTTTTTTATATGTAGTGATATTAATCTTCTTTCCAGGAAGTCCTCTATTTTATTTAGAGCAAACCAAAAATATGCAGTTGATAATTGAAAGCCCCAGAAGTTAGTGAAGCTGACAGGAAGAAATGCTCTTGACTGCAAGTTAATGGATATGAAGTTGAAAGATTTATTCAATGATATGTGGTGAGCCTTTTTCGTCATATTAATATTATTTTTTAACTGGTTTACGGATCAAGTTACAACTAAACCGAATTTAGTAACCATGCCGAATTATTTTTCCTAAAATAGCAATTAACATATTTTACATATCTTGACTATTGCTATTTTTCATAAAATTTTCGATTTAGACAAAGCATTTGGTATTCATTTTAAATGACTAATTTTCTTTGAAGAATATTGGTTAATTTCAATTTACAGCCATCAAAGCATGGTAGCTTGCAATCATTAATGGAAATATGGTGCCCGGGTGTTGCGATCTGTTGCTTTTACTAGAACATTGTAAGTACTCATTTCACTATGACTACAAAAGTTAAGATCGTTACGTTTTACTCTGTGAATTTAAGTTTCTTCCACTATATGATTAAATATATTTTGAGTTTATATATAGTTCATGACCCATATATACAAGTTTTCTATCAGAAGTTATATTGCACCAGAGAATGCATTCCGAGGTGACCTATCAAAAAAGCAGATGCATACTGTTTTGGGGCTCATCCACTCAAGATTCTAACTTACAAAGAACGCAGATCTTTTAATTTGTTGCCACTTGAAATGCAATTCTTCCAGATTATGTATGTTTTAAGTTGAAAATTCTACCTTACACTCAAACGAATCGGTTTAGGTGGCCGTAGACAATTTAAACTGTATTTGAACATATGATTAATTTGCACAACAACATTGTGAATTTTTTACACTGTTGCTTTAATATAATATTGCTGAAATGGTTATTTGTCATGCAGGCTTTTCTACGCATGTGACGGTCCGCCCCGCACCAGTCGACATTTCTAATGAAATGCGCTGTGCCGATGTCCAACCAGCATGGGACGGTCGTCAAAGGAAAGGGGTTTGAAACTATGTACCATCAAAGAACCTGTAGTATATGTCACAGTGCATAAAAAAAATATAATAATAACATAACTTGATATAAAACAGACGAGACAGTGCATAAGCTGAAAACTAAACCATCATAGCAGTGGAAGATTCAAAATACAGCTTATTATCCAAACCATCTTTATTACAGCTTTTAAAACTGTCTCTAAATAAAAATAGGAAGGTAGACTACTAATGCCCAAAGTAGTGACCAACAACAATACAGGGAGAATATATGGGAGTAATACGTGTAAGCCTCCTACTCGTCTCCGGACAGCTACTCGTGCATAACCAGCTAACCTGTCTCTAGTCTGCTTGTTTAGGAGCACCCAGAGTAATAAGAAGAGACATAAAAATATGGGTCAGACAAAAGTCTGGTATGAGCGATAAGCAGTAAAAACAGAACAATAACAGGTATACATAACCATACCTGAACCTGGACCTGCAACCAAATAGTTAGCACAACAGGATGTACAATACTCTAAGGTGACACTAACATATGGTGTGAAAATAATGGGAAGGGGATGTGCACGTCATGGTGATAACAAACATCAAACATAGCAATTATCCTCACATCTCTCACTCAGTGTGCAAAGTATACGATATCTACCACTTTGATCACCCAATTCTTTGCTACGATCACTCTCACCCATGGAGTCATGACGGTTCCACTGCACTGATCCATAGCTACTAATCAATTATCCTCACATCTCTCACTCAGTGTGCAAATTATACGATATCTACCACTTTGATCACCCAATTCTTTGTTATGATCACTTTGATGCATGGAGTCATGACGGTTCCACTGCACTGATCCATAGTCACTTTGCCCCCATGGAGTCATGACAACTCCACTGCACTGATCCATAGCCAACGTCCGTCTCTCAGTGGTGAGTCAAAGATATAGACATCGATATCCCCTTTGCGCACATCCCGCAGCAAAGCCCAACACATGAAGTTAACTCGTTGATCCCCATGTGGATCCTAAGTAATAACCTCCCATTTGGACTTCCTTTGCATCTGGGGTTTTGGTTGAATTGGAGTTGGTCTTCAGAAGAATCGTCGCGTAATATTTGTAGAGGCTCAAATACGGTTCGGTTCAGATATATAGTGTTTAAGTTCCACGTCTGGTTTGTCCTAATCTCACTCGTTCGGTTCGGTTCAAAGATACAGTGTCTGTCCTCTATTCGGTCCGGTCCTCTAGCTCCGGTTCGGTTCGGTCCCCTGGTTCCGGTTCGGTGCTCCACACTTTTCGTTACGGTTCGGTCCGCATAAATCCGATCCTACGCCCTCTTGCCATTCCGATCCGATCCCAACTCCACTCAGCTTGAATGACCTTCCTTTTTGCCCTTGCCTTTGTGCGCTGCTGAAGATGCCACCACTCTGGTTTGGTCCGGTCCATCCAATCTGATCCCCTCCACCGATCCGATCCAGATCACTGCAGCATTTCCAACAAGCTTATATCGTCCATTTTCGCCATACGACGGCGTTCTCAACCATTGTAACTTTACTAATCAATCATGACACATCATAAACAACATATGTGTTCAATTAAAAAGATCAAAACACCAAGCATATAGGTCATTTTAGATCAAACATACCCAAAAAGTATGATTTTTCCCTTAATCCCCATAAGCATGTTTAACCATATGATTAGCAAAATTAATCCAAATTAACCCAAATTTTTATCAGAGGCATAAAATAATATTTCAGAATTTTTACATATTTTTCCAGAATTTTAACATGCATAATTTCACAAATTATCACTAATCACCCCTAATTAGCCGTAATTAGTGAAAAACAATGTAAATCACTCACCTTAGCCACAAATGAATTATAGATCTGAACTTTACTACTATTTTAGGTCGAATTACTATGCAACACAATAGCTCCAACTCTGATTTGGTGTTGATTTGCCTTGATTTGATGTAGCTTAGATTAATCCTTGATTAGAAAGCAATTAGGAGATGTTTAAAAGAGATTTAGAAGGTGGAAGTCATTGTTTGAGTTGAAGAGAAGTAAGTGGCGGCTGTAAAAATGACAAAGAAAGGTTTCTCTAACCCTTTTCAGCGCTTATGTAACCCTAATCCCGAAATCCCCCAATGGGCCTAGTTGCTAATCACCCTACTTGGCCCGGTTAAGCTGTTTTTCACCTTCCAAACCTTATTTCAGCCATATCTCCACAAACAGTAAGTCCGTTAGATCAATGTGACCACTCTATGGAAAGGTAATCCATCATCCGGACCCAATGAAATTGGTTTCAGGTCAAAACTCCTTTCTAATCAAAAGTTATGGACGAAACAAGAATCACCAGGGGAAAAATAGTCATTTAAAAATCGGAAAAAATCATGAAAATGGGAAATGGCCCCAGTAGTCGTATCTCGAAGTTACAAGACTATATGGCTTCGCATGTGAACGAAATAAATATTCTACGATCCTCCGATGCGTAGAACGCGGGTCATTACAACGCATGCAACCGCAACCAAGACCAAGGCTGCAATTTCTGAAATAGTAGCTATGGTAACTCATAAAGGAAACCAAATGACTTCTCCCATGCTGGCAAATATTTTATTTGATGATTATGAGTGGATTTAGTAATCAGTTGAAGTGGGGATTGGTTGTGAATGAGTGATGTTGGTGTGGAGGGAGGCGGTGTATAATGATGATATCTTTCTTACAGCCAAAGGTGGGAAATGTATGTATGAACGTGTCGAAGCAGGAGCTGGTTTACCTAATACAGTAGCAAAGGGTCTTGATGTAGAACTGGAATAATATTATTATATGTATTAGGAAGTTGCATGTCATAAGTGAAATAATTGTCAGAAGTAGCATTAAATTCATTGTATATTTCTAAAGTGGTGTTCTACAATTGTACAATGATGTTGGACGCAAATGTAAATATCCGAGAATTAATAGAGTTTTTAGGATTATGTGTATTAATTTATTATTATTATTTTGTATACATATATATGTTTGTGTTTAAAGAAATATAATTGCACAAAAATTTTGAATGTGCTAGTGAAATTGAATTTCAATTGTTTAATTCATAATGAAATCAATTAGACAACAGAGTGTTTGTGTGTGTTCTTTCTCTGTTGTATCTGACTATTATTTATATTTTAAATAATACAAGTTAGTTATTGTCCAAAATATTAGTTATGAGATTAATTTAAATTAATAAAATTACTATTTTTTTTTGAAATCACACCTTTAAACAGTCGGTTTTCCTACTGTTGCGTGGTAATACTAGTATTTTTATGTGTTGGTATTAAATAAAAGAAACAAAGGATAAAACATTTCGTATTTCTGCCTAATTTGTTTGACAGATGATGTTTGTCGTGAACTTGAGAAAATTTCTTCTTGTCTATGTTTTGTTGAGTAAACATTTATAGACTCAATCAAAGATAAAATAACATAAATTCAAGACGTGTGCATGCGATATTATTGTTTGGTAGCAAAAAAGGATCAATGAAATTGTGAAATTATGATTATAACCGTGAGTATGTATAGGCATTTAACCGACCACACCGTTTTAACTATCTTAACCGACATGTACTGAACCAACTTAACTGATAAAAAAATTTAACCAACCAAATTGGTTAACAGGTTGATTTTAATTGAATATTTCAGTTCGATGGACAATTAAAAAAATAGATCTGTCGGTCAACCGATATGTTTTTTAATATAGGCAATCCATTCTAAAATTTAAGGCAACCTAGACTATTAGTATATTATAATATATAGTCAGTACCAATTACAAACTGTTCTCTTTTGTTCTACTTTCGTTCCTTAGTCTGTAACCGTTGGCATACTACAATGAAAAAACATTTTAAGAAAAGAAGCCTAAACAGTCTGTCTCAATCATTCAACAGTGTCGCTGCTAATTTGACTCGAGAACTAGAAGGCTAGAAGCCTTCGACAGTTGTTCGATTTCAACTTCGATGACTTTGCCTTTCTTGACCAATACTATTGCATAAAATTGAAATTACATGGCATCGAGATAGACGTGAAAGATAAAACATTTGAGTATGAGTTATTAGGTTAAAACAAGTGCGAACCAGTGCTACATCCACGGGTTATTGCTTAAAATAAATTAGTCCCATTTTTTGATACTATTATTGAATGTTTTTTTTCCTTTGTTAGAGTTTTAATATTGAACTAAAACCAAAATTTCTTTTTGCATAGTTATTGGAAAAGATAGAGGGATTTTTCTGAAAAAACAGTTAAAATAAAGTATATTATGCCATCGTTATACATTTCAACATCAAAATATAAACAGTTCATCCAGAGCATTAGGGTTCGTGCGACCCACATGTGAGTAAATTAAGGCTCATATTTCTAATGCCAAACAACCAGCATTTTAATGGCGAGTTTAAGAAGCTAATTTGGATATAGATGTCAATAAATACTCGAAAAATTCAAATTTTATCAATATCTGTATCCGAAAAACAAATACATATCTCATATATGATAAAACAGATGAGGATTCGAATACGAAAATATCCACATCCAAAAATTGTTCGTCGATTTTTTCCAAATAATGATTCAAATTGTGTCTATTAATATATAGCGAAAAATACATATTTATTATTTTATTAAGTTAGATGTTTAGATTATATGCATAAAATGCATATTAACAGCTTAAAACTATTTACTATCAACATATTCATTTGTGTTTTACATTTTAGTAATCCACAGATTTTTAAAAAAAAATCTAAACTAAAATCTTCCATTTAGGCTTCTTGATTTGTTGCTTGTTAGCAAATTAGATAATTATTCGATATTCATCTGTATCGGCGGATGCAAATATATAATATTCGAAAATGATTTCGAGTGCAAATACTGATATAACACAATTCATATTCAAAATTTTCTACTAACGAATGTAAGAAAAAAGGAAATTTTAATTTAAAAGAATAGAAAAAATGCAGAATATCAGTAAATACTCGTTGTGGATGGATTATAATTTAAAATGAAGTAATTATATATTGGTTGAAATCCATAACATGATGAAGTTAGTTGGGCATACATTATGTATAAGTTAGAATACGTCTATGCTTCATCAAGTGAAAGAAAAATCAACATTATAGCTCACTCTACGGGAGGTTATTAGTGAAATGCTTTATATCTCTATCTGGCAATGCAATAATCAAAATTCTATATTATTTATGGACTTGTGCATGCTTTAATCCAAATTTACATACTTGTGCCATATAGTGTTCAATTTACATTTATTTATTATGTATGACATATTTACGTGAAAAATTTGGTTGTAGGTGCTGCACCAACTCAGGGTACCTTTTAAATCATTACTTGAATTTTTCTTCATTATGGCGTTTCCGCAATCAACACATGACCACATTGAAATATTTGTGCAGATTATATGGATACACACCAGCAATGTTTTTACTACTTATAGAAAGATGCAGTACAAAAATATAAGAATGAAGCTTATACCAAGCTAAGAGTTTTACTCTTCATATTTCCAAATAGGAGTTAGATATGATTATTAGGGAAATTGTGCTTTTGCAGAAGCGACCAGGATCTTATTCACCCAATTACTTAAAGATAAATATTTTTATAGGAAAACAACACAGATATTGTAACACCCTGTAATTCTGTAACATTAAGTTTCGCAAATTAAAGTATAATTAAATTTTAAAATAAGAATCAAGGGAAATGGGTTGCGCCATTGCGTTCGTCTCGAAATTCTTCTTGGAAACGAGTCCGAGTTTTTGAGAAACAGAGTCCGTATGAGGGAGATATGACCCTCCGAAGTTTCAAGGATTTTCAGAATCGAAAACAGCTCGAAATTAGAATTCGAAATTCAAATTCAAACCCCAGTGTAGACTGGGCAGGAATTTTCCCGCCCAGGACCAGGTCGACCAAGGGGTCAACACTATGGTCGACCTCCCAAGGACCAGGTCGACCCTATGGTCGACCTGGGGGTCGACCTAGTGCTGAAGTCTAGTTTTGAGCCTGGGTTCATTTTGATGTATCTTGTCTCGTTTGCTGTCTAGATTCGTCCGCCTAATCCTATATAAACAACCTCCTAGCCTCATTCTCTTTACACCATTCTTCTCTAACCATATGCTGCACAAATTCTTGATGGACATGGCTTCTCTTAAATTAAATTAAAATAAAATAAAACATAAAGACTATTTCTTGAAGACTACGACTAGGAATTGCAAATTGGAGATTCAAATAAAGTTAAAGCTTCAAGAGGGGAAGCAAAGGCTGATTCAACGGCTTCGAGCAACGTCGCGCGAATCATAGCAAATCACCTCAATGTTATCTTATTATCCTTTTTTAAACTGATCAATGTAAGTCAGTTACTTTTTAGATTTGAACGTCTAGATCTATTTGTGGCATGTAATTAAATGGATATAAGAATATGCCTGATCCTCTCATTTGAATCTGTGCTTGTATATGGCTTTGGATCTAATTAAGAACTATTATGATTAATTACCGATGAGACTGTGTCTATGCCTATGACATTGAAACTATTGTTAATGGCCTAAGACTATGACTGTGAACATAAGACTATGTCTATGCCTATGACTGTGAACATAAGACTATGCCTATGCCTATGACTGTGAACATAAGACTATTGCCTATGAATATGACAAGGACAATTGTGGCTAATCACCTATGACTCATGACTATGAGATTATTGGCTATGATTATGAACATAAGACTACTGTCTATGAACAGGACTATGAAATTGTTACAGTTAATTGCCTATGACTATTTAGGGTAATTGCCTAGGACTATTTTGGTTAATTTTCCATGACTACCGTGGTTAATCGCCTATGATTCATAACTATGAGATTTCTACATATGACCATGACTATGACTATTGTAGTTAATTGCCTAAGACTATTACGGTTATGCCCTGTGACGGCCGGGAATTTCGCTCGATCTGAATCAGTCGTTAAACCGATCTAGACCGTTCGAAACCCCTGAACGTTGAGAACAGGACAAATCAGAACACAAACAGAAGAACATTTCATTGTATATTACAACAATGCATCAGATTACAAGAATATGCAGAGTATAAATGAATAAATATTACACAGAAATATCAGAGATTTAGATTACATAGCAGCGGAAAAATAATATAAAGCACAACTGAAGGTGATATACGGATACAGAGCTTTCCGGATATCATTCCAGCTGTAAACCAGGATCCTGTGAATATAAATCTGCAAAACCAAAACTACTAGCTGCCCGTGCGGAAAATAGGGGCACCCAGAGTTTAGGTTAAAACAATAAACTCCAGGTCAGTCATGTGACTGGTGTGAGAACTAAAACAGTTATTTAAAACTTTACTTTGAAAGAGAGTAATTCAAGGGACCACGCCGCATAACACGGAACGGGTTTCCTCCCAAGAATACCAGTGCATAGAATAAACAACGCAATGCTTTTTCGAAAAATGAAGCTATTATAAGACCCAGGTCCTATCATACAATGCAACGCAAGCCGGGGGATAGGGTTTTCCCTTATAATAGCCAAACATGCTTGGTACGCTTAAAACAAATCATTTGATACTATAATAAGTGTATAGTGTCAAAACATTTCAATCATAAATATAAATCATAGACGGCATAGTATCCCATGCTACTATGTCGCCATACTAGGCTCTACAAATAAAGCCGTAATACACGTATTGGAAATTGGATTCCGTCATGAGTCGAGGCAAGGGGCAAGCTCCTCTCCGCGTTCGAGACACTCTAGCAAATGTCCCCGGGATTACGCACACTGGGTAACCCCTGGATCTTCAGGGCCGGTCCTCACTTACGTTAGAGGATTGGCAATTCCTGAACACACGTTTCCCGGTCCTTACAGACCTATAATCGAGGCGCCTCATCCAACAACCACAAAGGTGAAAAGTATATAAATGTCAGGGCTGGTAAGTCACTGACACCACCAAAGCTAGAAAGAAACGTGCGCTCTCCCTGCAGTCCGTATCCCGTTTTTAACTCATACCGAGGTGTGAGGCTCGCGAATACACGCTATACACAAAGCTGCCACGTAGGCGTGCTTTGATCATCAACCACAAGACTTTGCTTTTCAACAGAAGCCTTGATCCATGCAACTCAGCATGCCACACAGGCAATTCATGCCATGCGATTGATATCTATCGATATATAACCTCTAAGCTCGTACGTCTCAGAGAAGGGCGTTAAGCAAGAGAATAAATTCTCCGCCGCCAAGCAGATATATATTTAATAGAAATCAATCAACACAGAATAAAATCCAATGTCAGACACACAATCCATTTACAAGTCCGTTCTGGGTCTGAACGAAACCGGAGGCACTTTCCTCGCATATCCATCCATCTCCAAGTACGTCTGGACGACCACCAACTATTTCCATCCTCTTGGGTGTACAGCCCAATCAGGATCGTCAGTAATTACCCAAACGATGTGAAAACTTCCGGTCTTCGACCACCGTCTTCATCTTCGACTTATCGTCGAATCGGTTATTCAGAATGGGTATAAACCCGGACTTTCCGAACAACCCGCGTATATTGAAAACAAATGTTACACAAACACAACATACGCCTCATTCCAATTCATTAGTCACTAACTGCAAATTAGCAAGAGAACAATTTCCCAAACATTAACCCCGAAGGCCGAAACCAACATCAGATCAATACCCAGGAAACCATTCTTCTTAGCCAACCTACAACTAGTTTCTAAATTTCACATTCTTAGGGAAATGTTCCCATTAATTTTATCCAAGATAAATTCTTTAAAATTTATCCTGTAATCTTCCTTTGGATGTCATTTAAAACCAAATTATGGTTTTCCAACTAGTCGAGATTAGCGAACCACAACGAAGTAATTATTTATTTTATTTCCCAATCCCAACCTATTCATCCCATGAAGCAAAACTGGTAATACTCCATATCTAACACCGTGGTGTTATCGGTAAAATTAATTACCATTTCCCGTTCAAATCTAATTAAAGATTTAACTATCGCTTTGGAGCAAAACTGGCGGTACCCCATTCTCGCTCATTTCTAAATTTGGTAATTTAGATTATCAATTCGAATTTCAATCTAATTGCAGATTCAATAAAACTCCTTTTACTGGGTTAAAGAACTAGGTGTTATTTAAAACACAGTTCACGACAAACCCAAATCACATTCTATTCGTTATCGGGTTAAAGAACTAGTGTTATTTAAAACACTGTTCACGATAAACCCATTTCAAATTTAATCAAATATATTAGAAATTCGATGATTTAAAACCCCTTTTTAAATCTAATTCATTTATTTAAAAATGATTGGGTTTTAAATTAGTTCAAAACTAGTTCATTTCGATAAAAATCTATTTTTATCTTTTCAAATATGGAGTTTTTCACCCCAATTTTTCCCAAATCATTTCTTATGATTTTACACAAATTATTGATATTTTTAATAATTTTATCAAGGCCCGTACAGTCGATTTCCAACAATGGCCATCGAACTGCACTTACAGCGACCTTTTTCGAATTTGATTTGGACGTATCTCCAAATCCAACCGTTAGA
This sequence comes from Allium sativum, assembly GCA_030737875.1. Classification (NCBI taxonomy): domain Eukaryota; kingdom Viridiplantae; phylum Streptophyta; class Magnoliopsida; order Asparagales; family Amaryllidaceae; genus Allium; species Allium sativum. Next base: position 849,454,331 of record CM060918.1, read on the forward strand.
TTTTGAATTTCTAATATTCTTTAGAAAGCCCTTTTCGATACGAACCCAACGGTTCCGGTTTTAGGAGAATCCGACGGTCGGATCTCCCGTAATGTCCGTTTGAAATAAATGGTCGAAATTCACGAACTGCCGCGGCGCGGCGCGTTCTATTCAGGCCATTATATTATATATATAATATATATATAATATATATTTCGTCGATTTCTATTTAAAACGAATTATATATTTAGTTTTGAATTCGTTTCAAAAACAAAGTCAACTTCTATTTCAATTCAAATCAAAATTGAATTCTTCTTTATAAATTCGTTTTAAAATTCATTTCTATTCAATTCAAATTTCAATTTAATTTGAATTCATTTCACTTCATTTTAAATTCAATTCGAATTCGTTTCTCAATTCAATTCAATTCAATTCAATTCAAATTGATTTTCTATTCGATTCAAATTCATTTTCTATTCAAATTAAATTCGTTTCGTTTTCTATTTGAATCAAGTTCATTATATATTCAATTTGAAATCAAATTGGTTTTCTATTCCATTCAATTCGAAATCGTTTTATATTCAATTCATTTCGAAATCGTTATATATTCAATTCATTTCGAAATCGTTATATATTCAATTCATTTCGAAATCGTTATATATTCAATTCATTTCGAAATCGTTATATATTCAATTCATTTCGAAATCGTTATAATCGATATAAATATCGTTCGCGTCAAAATGGCGCATCACTATTCAACACGGCTTTATATATTCTATTTCAAATATTTCTTTTTGTCAACACACGACTAATCTCAACGAATGAGTACCGTCCATGTGTGACTATTTTTGTTAAATTATTTCGTTCAACACATGACTAATCTCAACGAATGAGTACCGTCAACACATGAACCTTTATTTTATATTGATAAAGATGTAAATTTTATTATAAAAATAATTCGTTCAACACATGACTAATATCAACGGATGAATATAGTCAACACATGAACCTTTATTTTATATTGATAAAGATGTAAATTTTATTATAAAAATAATTCGTTCAACACATGACTAATCTCAACGAATGAGTACCGTCAACACATGAACTTTTATTTTATATATTCTTTATTTTTCAAATTGGAATGAGGCCCAATCAATCACCATATAAAATTAATTATATGGATTTTCATACATCACATGTATATAATAGTATTGAAAAATAATCAACCATCAACCAAAGTGCACTACACTGTATAAGCATCAAATATAGATATCTAACGCTTATAACAGCCTGTCAATCAATCGATCGACATATTTAATCAGTCAGGATGAGTGAACTTTAGATTTCATCCCAACACCCGTGTAGGGTTTCAAACAATCAAACATAGATTTTATTCGTGCAGTTGGGCGATGTGTAAAATTTATCGACCCAATCAATATCAATCAAATAGGTGTACATAAACAAACCGTCCGGTTTGTAAATGAATATTTATTTTATTCACTTTCACTATATTCATATTCACGTTAAAAATTATATTTTTAACGATAAAATATTTTATTTCGACATATGAATATCTATTTAGTTCATTCTTTAAATAAAATGTTATTTTTATTTTTCTAACATGTTTTAGAAAATTTCGGCGGCATAACGGCACGATACTAGAAACGGGACAAGGCCTAGCCTTATCCCCGGTCTAGTGAAGGCCCACGCCATTCACACATCAATCAAATCCACTTTCGTTATGCAAACCACAAAATTTGGAGTAAGGGTCTAACCTAGCCTTACTCCTTCGCCTTATAACGGCGCACGTCTAATCCTAATCAATTTATCGATTCGATTATTCACACCACAAACCACATTCAAACCAATATCTCAATCAATCACCAAACATCCAAACAAACAAGTCCATGGTATGTGGACGGGTGTCGGGTGCTACTAAACACCGTCTGCATCCTAGTATATATATATATAAATATAACTAGGAATAAAATTGAAAGGTGAGAAATTCTCACATATAGCTATCCTAGCTCCACGGCACTTCTAACGCAGGAAATCTTCGCCAACTCGCCTTTTTATCGCCTTTGTTGCCCGTAGCCACTACATATATAAAAATCGAATTTTTATTTCAAAGTTCAATATATAAAAATCGAATCTTTATTTCAAAGTTCAATATATAAAAATTCTATTTTTCTATCAATATGTCAAATAGTTAAAAATTATATTTTTATCACGCTATTTTCCACTTAAAGATTTCGCCATTTCTAAAATAAAGTTTTCGCCTTTAAAAATCACCACTTTATCTCAACGTATATAAAATAAAAATCAGATTTTTATTTCGCTACATATACAAAGATGATATTTTTATATTCTCTATCCTATAAAGATTATATTTTTAATACTTTAAAAATATAAAAATCATATTTTTAATACTTATATATAGTAAAGATTATACTTTTAATCCTTTAAAAATATAAAAACTATATTTTTACCTCTTCTACTCAATAAAAATCCCATCTTTCCTATTTTAAAGATATGATCTTTATTTTTGCAAGTTCAAATCTTTTAAAAGATTCAGTTTTTATTTTTCTTTTCAAAAATTCTATTTTTAAAACTCTTTTAAAAATATGCAGTTTTTATCTTTTTCCTAAATTCTGTTTTTAAAACTAAAGAAAATTCAGTTTTTAAAAATAAATAAATAAAACAGTTTTTAAACTAAAATTAAAAATCAGTTTTAAAAATCATTATAAATCAGTTTTAATGAAAATAAATAAAAGCAAAAATAAAAATAAAAAAAAAAAAAAAAAAAAAAAAAAAAAAAAAGGACAGAACTTACAGTGATCGGGGGGGGGGGGGTCTTCCTGCATCGTCGGAGGAGGGGTTGTCGGCGGCTTCGAGGTGGTCCAGTGGTGTCGCGATGAGGCGTTCGCGGCAGGGTGCGGCGGTGGTTCAGGGGGTTGCTCGATTGGATGTCGCGAGGGTAGTGGGGACTCCGAGGTGTCGTTCGGTGCCTGAAGGGAGGAGGAGGTCGGTCGGGCTTCGGCGATCTGGCGGTGGGCTTCGAAGATCAGGCGGCGGTTCGAAGATCGGAGGGCGGCTTGATTTAGTCTCTAGGTTTTCTTTTTTTTTTTTTTTTTTTTTTCTCACTGATAAATGATCGGGGGGGGGCCAATTGAAGGAGAAAAGAAGGGATATTTTTTTTTTTATTATTATTATTTAATTATTTAAATTTGCATTAGGGTTGACTTTTATATATGACCTCGAAACGAGGCCCACCGCCTGTCGTCCATAGCGTTCTACCCCCATTCCGAACACAATGGGATATGTATCGCAAGCTGGTTCGATCGTTACAATCAGTTTCCGTTGAATTTACATTTAAATCTTTATATTGAATTTTAAACGTACATTTCAAATTACCGGGGTCACATACTAACTAGAAAAATTCCAGAAAAATATTTTCTAGTTTCGTATTGACGATACGGTCCTAACAAAACTAGTTTCGTCGAATTCTGAGGCCGTTTGAAAAATGGCCAATTTCCAGTCGATTAAAATCAACTGAAACCGGTCAAACGCGTTTTCCTTTGCCACGCTCACATATTGATTCGAAAAATTATGAAATTTGGAATCTAGCAATAACTTGACACTGCGGACCCAACAAAACTGGTTTCGTCGAAATCCGAGGTCATTTGCAAAATGGCTATTTTTAAGGGCTATATATTATATTAAAATATATATAAATTCCACAGCGACTATTTCTAATTTTCAACTGGACATATCTCATCATTTCTAAAATGAAATCTCAGTTTGTTAACTTCGTTACAAAGATATAGTTATACAGATTCAAATATTTCTTGTTTCGTTCAATTCTGACTTATATTGAATTCTGTATATTCATTTGAAATTAGAAATCGAATTTTCGAACTACCGCGCCATTTTCTTTTCTATTTATAATTATATATAATTATTTATATTCTAACGACGACGTATATAATATATACGTCGATTCTATATTGAAAATAAATTTTCCGTCGCCATTATTTAAAATAATCTATTTTAAATATTCAAAATTCGCTAAAATGGCCAAAATAAAAATTTTAAACTGGCCCAGATTTTGCGGGTTATTACAATCTCCCCCACTTAAAACTTTTCGTCCCCGAAAAGGAACAAAGTCGAAAGTGGTTTGATTATTCAACTCTATGTTCGTTCTGGCTTCCATTCTCCAACTCTTTAGTTTCTGAGAATTTCCAAAACTTCAAAAATTTGGCTAACACCCTAAATTTTCGAAAAATTTCGCCATAACCTCCCCTGCACCGGGAGCATCGGGAAATTGCAAATAGCGTTCCCGGTCCTTCAGATCTCAAAAAGAAAAAGAAAAAGCCAAGCGGCTAGCCAATAGGCTCACAAAATCATCATCACCCAAACAAAACAGTAAATTATGTAATAAACATGTACCTATTTGTCGGGCAAACAAATTCTATTCTCGGCTCTAGCCTCCTTGCTATGACCTGTTCAATGATATATATATATATATATATATATATATGCAAGCAAACGCGACCAATTTTCAATACAATTCAATATTTGATTATATTAGGCATAAATGGTTAAAAATCAGCAAACAATTAAACAAACAACACAAACATCAATCAATTAGTGGATTAGAGTTTCAAATTCATAAATTTTGATATATATAAAGAAAATCATGTTTTTGATGCCAATTCACAACAATGTGTTCTAACTATATAAGTTTTGGGTTCTCACACCAGCCTAATGGAAATATATAGAAAATCACGCCTTCGTCACTCGAAAATAAATACTGGTGATGGTATACTTCATCATCAGGACCATGTCCGGGTGCCTAGAGTGTGACTCTATATCTATCTAATATATTAAAACTTCGGATATACGTTCATGACGCGTATATGCAAAACCTTTATATACTAGATTGTCCACATTCAAAATAAATAAATATTCAAATACGTATAGCATGATTTAAATTTTCAAAACAAAATTGTTTTCATTTGAAAAATATACTCTTCACACTCGTTCTAGGATACTACTGATCCTATCTCTAACGAGTCATTCTAATTGGATATTACTAATCCAATATCTGATGAATTCTTTCGTATGGTTCTAATGTGTCTTGTTCTCGAGCTCTGTAAACCAAAGCTCTGATACCACCGCCCGACACCTCCGAACGCCGCCAGAACCCCTCGACTTCTCCTCCCCTTCGCATACCACGGTGAGCGTTTAATTTGATTTTTATTTTTATTTTTGCTTTTTGTTTTTTTTTTGTTTGCAGGGAATGAATAAAAACTGTTTTTTTATTATGATTTAAAAACAGTTTTAAAAGAAATCAAAACAGAATTTTTAAAAAAAGAAGAAACTTATGAAAACTGTTTTTTTTATATATAAAGTTTCAAACAGAAATTTAATAAAAGATTTTAAAACTGTTTTAAAAATGAAATATAAAACTGATTTTTTGTTTTAAGTTTTTAAAACAGAATTTTAAAAGATTTTAAAACAGAAATTTATAAAATAAGATTTTAAAAACTGCATGTTTTTAAAAGATTTTAAAACTGTTTTTAAAAAAGAAGTTGAAACAGAAATTTAAAAAGGTTTTTTTTTTTAGAAAACTGTTTTAACAGAAATTTTTTTAAAACAGAAATTTTGAAAAAGAATAAAAAACTGCATTTATTTAAAAGGATAAAAACTGCATTTTTATAAAAGATAAAAACTGCATTTGAAACAGAATTTTTAAAGATGTAAAAACTGTTTTAAAGGGAAAAATAAAAACTGATTTTATTTTAAACTTTGAAATAGAAAAAGATTTAATCTTTTAGTAGAAAAAGATTTGAACTTTTAAAAATAAAGATCATATTTTTAAAAATAGAAAAGACAGAATTTTGTTAAGAAGTAAGATGTGATTTTTATATTTTTAAAGCAATAAAAATATAATTTTTACATCATAGGAATATTAAAAATATAATCTTTGTTTTTAAAATATGATCTTTATATATTGAATAACATAGTAAAAATTCGATTTTTACATATGTAGAGAATACGGGTGAAAGCGACAAAAGGCGAAGATTTCTATTAAGGAAGAATCGTGTGAGTGGATAGCTATTGGTGAGGATTCCTCACTCTTCAATTTCTTTTTAAAATTTTATATATATGTGTTGAAAGTGGAAGTGAATTGCTATATATAAATATCTATATATATATATATATATATATACGCCCCTCGTCCACAAACCATGGACGATATTTATTGGTTGAAATTGTTGTGAAAATTGATTGATAGCGAAGTGAAATAACATATATATGAAAAGTGAAATTTATATATATAGCGAAGTGAAATAACATATATATGAAGAGTGAAATTTATATATATAGCGAAGTGAAATAACATATATATGAAGGGTGAAATTTATATATATAGCGAAGTGAAATAACATATATATGAAGAGTGAAATTTATATATATATATAGCGAAGTGAATATCGAATATATTGAAAGTGAAAATATCGAATATATTGAAAGTGAAAATATTCGAATTGAAAACAATGTATATGAAATATTCGAATTGAAAACGATATATATATATGTATGAAATGAAAACAATGTATATGAAATATTCGAATTGAAAACGATATATATATATATATATGAAGTGAAAACGATATATATATTGAAAGTGAAAATATCGAATATATCGAAAGTGAAAATATTGAATATATTGAAAGTGAAAATATTGAATATATTGAAAGTGAAAATATCGAATATATTGAAAGTGAAAGTATTGAATATATTGAAAGTGAAAGTATCGAATATATTGAAAATGAATATATCGTATATATTGAAAAATGAATATATCGTATGTATTGAAAATGAAAATATCGTATATAGTGAAAGGTGAATATATATATATATATATATGAATTGAAAACGATGTATATGAAATATATATATGAATTGAAAACGATGTATATGAAATATATATATGAATTGAAAACGATGTATATGAAATATATATATGAATTGAAAACGATGTATATGAAATATTCGAATTGAAAACGATGTATATGAAATATTCGAATTGAAAACGATGTATATGAAATATTCGAATTGAACTGAATAGAAAACGAATTCGAATTGAATTGAATAGAAAACGAATTCGAAATGAATTGAATAGAAAACGAATTCGAATTGAATTGAATAGAAAACGAATTCGAATTGAATTGAAAAAAAAACGAATTCGAATTGAATTAAATAGAAAACGAATTCGAATTGAATTGAATAGAAAACGAATTCGAATTGAATTGAATAGAAAACGAATTCGAATTGAATTGAATAGAAAACGAATTCGAATTGAATTGAATAGAAAATGAATTCGAAATGAATTGAATTGAAAACGAATTCGAATTGAATTGAAATTTGAATTGAATAGAAATGAATTTTAAAACGAATCTATAAAGAAGAATTCAATTGTGATTTGAATTGAAAAGGAAGTTGAAAATGTTTTTTGAACGAATTCAAAACTATTTATATAATTCGTTTTAAATAGAAATCGACGAACTATATATTATATATATTATATATATAATATAATGGCCTGAATAGAACGCGCCGCGCCGCGGCAGTTCGTGAATTTCGACCATTTATTTCAAACGGACATTGCGGGAGATCCGACCGTCGGATTCTCCTAAAACCGGAACCGTTGGGTTCGTATCGAAAAGAGCTTTCTAATGAATGTTAGAAATTTGAAATCTAACGGTTGGATTTGGAATTATGTCCAAATCAAATTCGAAAAAGGTCGCTGTAAGTGCAGTTCGATGGCCATTGTTGGAAATCGACTGTACGGGCCTTGATAAAATTATTAAAAATAGTAATAATTTGTGTAAAATCATAAGAAATGATTTAGAAAGAATTGGGATGAAAAACTCCATATTTGAAAAGATAAAAATAGATTTTTATCGAAATGAACTAGTTTTGAACTAGAATTATAATTCTATTTATTTTTAAATAAATAAATTGAATTCGAAAAGGGTTTTAAAAATAACCAAAATTTCCAATGATTGCATTGGAGTGGATTTGAATCGAAATTGTCTTCGGAATATTTCGATGTTGGAATTCGTGATTATACAGGTGTTGTTATGGAAATTTGAAAGATATATATTGATATCGTTATTTCCAATACGACATTTGTTAGTCGTAGAATTCGATATTGAATATAAGCCGATATATTTTCTATTCAGAGCCTTGTATTGAATATCGAATGTGATTTGGGTTTGTCGTGAATGGTGTCTTCACTAACACTATTCTTGAACCCAGTTGAGAAAAGATTAAATCTTTTTATTTAGATTTAATGAAGTGTACCAATTAAATAATATTTAATTGGAATTGAATTGATATTGATTTTTGGGTTTATCGTGAACAGTGTTTTAAATAACACTCGTTCTTTAACCCGATAATTAATGGAATGTGACTTTGGGTTTATCGCGAACCGTGTTTTTAGATGACACTGATTCTTTAACCCAGTCACAGATTAAAACTAAGTGGAGTTTTAATGAATCTTTAATTAGATTGAAAAGATCGAGAATGGAGTATCACCAGTTTTGCTCCAGGCGATAGTTAAATCTTTAATTAGATTTGAACGTGAAATTTAGAAACTAACTGTCGGTTAGCCAAGCAGAATGGTTTTCTGGATATTGATCTGATGTTGGTTTCGGCCTTCGGGGTTAATATTTGGGGAATTATTCTCTTGATTAATTTACGGTTAGTGACTAATGAATTGGAATGAGGCGTATGTTAAATTTGATTGATTGATGGTTTGGATTGTGCTCGACCAGTTTAGGAGCAGAATATGCTTTTGCATTTAGCATTGGGTTGGGTTGAAAATATCTGTGTGCTAACGCCTTGTGAAACACTTCACGATTTGACGATAAGGTGTTTAGCGATGTTGTGTTCATTTCAAATTTAACGAATGATTGTGAAATGATATTTTTCTTAAGTGAAAAGAAATGTATTCCCGATTTTGGACAGGGAATGTTTTATAAAAATGTTTTATAAAACAGAAAGGATTTCGAGGCCCAAAACCCGATGATTTCTAAAGTGATTTAGAAATGTATTATATGTTACATTGTGATTATTATGTTGTGAAATGATTTTCCCTACTTCGGGATATGAAATGATTTAGTATGTGACTAAAGATTCGGGTAACCCTGAGACTAAAAGTATGGGTGAGAGGGCGGTGTATGCTCTCCTGAGTGGGAGGTGCATCGTCGGTGTAGCCTACTCCTATGTGGGGTAGGTGCACATATATATATCGAGTTGCGAGGTGCGTACCCTTTGCCTTGTCGATGGGGAGCACGATATTTGGTTGCATACTTGTTTGTATGCATTGTTATGTTTTGGAATTCATATTTCCAAATGATTTGATTTGAGATCCCGAAGTGAAATCTACTTTGATATAGAAAGTTAGATATGTATTTCAAATGATTTGAAATAAGAAATCGGGAATAAAATCCAAAGGAATAATTTCTGTAAATTGAATTGGATTTGGAAAATCTAAGTGTGGTGATTAATCTAAATGGGTAGATTGGGATATTGCATGTTGATTGATGCATAGTAGATCCATATATCTATATTGATTGTTGTTTATACACTGGCTTTCATGGGGGTAAACCCGTTCCGCGAAAGTGGCGTGGTCCCGTGATTTGCCTTATTTTTGAACAAAGTTAACAACTGTTTTTGAGTTCTCACACCAGTCCCATGACTGACCTGTAGTTTGCTTTTCCCTTGCGAACTCGGGTGCCCCTATTTTCCACACGGGCAGTCGAGTAGTTTTATTTTGCAGATGTTTTGAGCAGGATTCTGGATTGAAGCTTTAAGCTGTGTCCAGACATTTACAGTCTTCCGCTGTGTAGTTTATATTTCCGCTGTGCACTGTTTTACATTTATGTAAATTTATCTTCCGCTGTGTATTATATTTCGATATACTCTGATATTCTGTACTCTGATGTAACATTATTATGATGTTTATTGAAGTCTTCTGTTATTTGTTCTGATGTGTTGTATACCCAAAGTTAGCGTATGCGGGATTCGAACGGTCTTGGTCGGTTTAACGATCGATTAGGTCCGGGCGAAATCCGTGTCGTTACAACGATTGATTGAGATATTGGTTTGAATGTGGTTTGTGGTGTGAATAATCGAATCGATAAATTGATTAGGATTAGACGTGCGCCGTTATAAGGCGAAGGAGTAAGGCTAGGTTAGACCCTTACTCCAAATTTTGTGGTTTGCATAACGAAAGTGGATTTGATTGATGTGTGAATGGCGTGGGCCTTCACTAGACCGGGGATAAGGCTAGGCCTTGTCCCGTTTCTAGTATCGTGCCGTTATGCCGCCGAAATTTTCTAAAACATGTTAGAAAAATAAAAATAACATTTTATTTAAAGAATGAACTAAATAGATATTCATATGTCGAAATAAAATATTTTATCGTTAAAAATATAATTTTTAACGTGAATATGAATATAGTGAAAGTGAATAAAATAAATATTCATTTACAAACCGGACGGTTTGTTTATGTACACCTATTTGATTGATATTGATTGGGTCGATAAATTTTACACATCGCCCAACTGCACGAATAAAATCTATGTTTGATTGTTTGAAACCCTACACGGGTGTTGGGATGAAATCTAAAGTTCACTCATCCTGACTGATTAAATATGTCGATCGATTGATTGACAGGCTGTTATAAGCGTTAGATATCTATATTTGATGCTTATACAGTGTAGTGCACTTTGGTTGATGGTTGATTATTTTTCAATACTATTATATACATGTGATGTATGAAAATCCATATAATTAATTTTATATGGTGATTGATTGGGCCTCATTCCAATTTGAAAAATAAAGAATATATAAAATAAAAGTTCATGTGTTGACGGTACTCATTCGTTGAGATTAGTCATGTGTTGAACGAATTATTTTTATAATAAAATTTACATCTTTATCAATATAAAATAAAGGTTCATGTGTTGACTATATTCATCCGTTGATATTAGTCATGTGTTGAACGAATTATTTTTATAATAAAATTTACATCTTTATCAATATAAAATAAAGGTTCATGTGTTGACGGTACTCATTCGTTGAGATTAGTCATGTGTTGAACGAAATAATTTAACAAAAATAGTCACACATGGACGGTACTCATTCGTTGAGATTAGTCGTGTGTTGACAAAAAGAAATATTTGAAATAGAATATATAAAGCCGTGTTGAATAGTGATGCGCCATTTTGACGCGAACGATATTTATATCGATTATAACGATTTCGAAATGAATTGAATATATAACGATTTCGAAATGAATTGAATATATAACGATTTCGAAATGAATTGAATATATAACGATTTCGAAATGAATTGAATATATAACGATTTCGAAATGAATTGAATATAAAACGATTTCGAATTGAATGGAATAGAAAACCAATTTGATTTCAAATTGAATATATAATGAACTTGATTCAAATAGAAAACGAAACGAATTTAATTTGAATAGAAAATGAATTTGAATCGAATAGAAAATCAATTTGAATTGAATTGAATTGAATTGAATTGAGAAACGAATTCGAATTGAATTTAAAATGAAGTGAAATGAATTCAAATTAAATTGAAATTTGAATTGAATAGAAATGAATTTTAAAACGAATTTATAAAGAAGAATTCAATTTTGATTTGAATTGAAATAGAAGTTGACTTTGTTTTTGAAACGAATTCAAAACTAAATATATAATTCGTTTTAAATAGAAATCGACGAAATATATATTATATATATATTATATATATAATATAATGGCCTGAATAGAACGCGCCGCGCCGCGGCAGTTCGTGAATTTCGACCATTTATTTCAAACGGACATTACGGGAGATCCGACCGTCGGATTCTCCTAAAACCGGAACCGTTGGGTTCGTATCGAAAAGGGCTTTCTAAAGAATATTAGAAATTCAAAATCTAACGGTTGGATTTGGAGATACGTCCAAATCAAATTCGAAAAAGGTCGCTGTAAGTGCAGTTCGATGGCCATTGTTGGAAATCGACTGTACGGGCCTTGATAAAATTATTAAAAATATCAATAATTTGTGTAAAATCATAAGAAATGATTTGGGAAAAATTGGGGTGAAAAACTCCATATTTGAAAAGATAAAAATAGATTTTTATCGAAATGAACTAGTTTTGAACTAATTTAAAACCCAATCATTTTTAAATAAATGAATTAGATTTAAAAAGGGGTTTTAAATCATCGAATTTCTAATATATTTGATTAAATTTGAAATGGGTTTATCGTGAACAGTGTTTTAAATAACACTAGTTCTTTAACCCGATAACGAATAGAATGTGATTTGGGTTTGTCGTGAACTGTGTTTTAAATAACACCTAGTTCTTTAACCCAGTAAAAGGAGTTTTATTGAATCTGCAATTAGATTGAAATTCGAATTGATAATCTAAATTACCAAATTTAGAAATGAGCGAGAATGGGGTACCGCCAGTTTTGCTCCAAAGCGATAGTTAAATCTTTAATTAGATTTGAACGGGAAATGGTAATTAATTTTACCGATAACACCACGGTGTTAGATATGGAGTATTACCAGTTTTGCTTCATGGGATGAATAGGTTGGGATTGGGAAATAAAATAAATAATTACTTCGTTGTGGTTCGCTAATCTCGACTAGTTGGAAAACCATAATTTGGTTTTAAATGACATCCAAAGGAAGATTACAGGATAAATTTTAAAGAATTTATCTTGGATAAAATTAATGGGAACATTTCCCTAAGAATGTGAAATTTAGAAACTAGTTGTAGGTTGGCTAAGAAGAATGGTTTCCTGGGTATTGATCTGATGTTGGTTTCGGCCTTCGGGGTTAATGTTTGGGAAATTGTTCTCTTGCTAATTTGCAGTTAGTGACTAATGAATTGGAATGAGGCGTATGTTGTGTTTGTGTAACATTTGTTTTCAATATACGCGGGTTGTTCGGAAAGTCCGGGTTTATACCCATTCTGAATAACCGATTCGACGATAAGTCGAAGATGAAGACGGTGGTCGAAGACCGGAAGTTTTCACATCGTTTGGGTAATTACTGACGATCCTGATTGGGCTGTACACCCAAGAGGATGGAAATAGTTGGTGGTCGTCCAGACGTACTTGGAGATGGATGGATATGCGAGGAAAGTGCCTCCGGTTTCGTTCAGACCCAGAACGGACTTGTAAATGGATTGTGTGTCTGACATTGGATTTTATTCTGTGTTGATTGATTTCTATTAAATATATATCTGCTTGGCGGCGGAGAATTTATTCTCTTGCTTAACGCCCTTCTCTGAGACGTACGAGCTTAGAGGTTATATATCGATAGATATCAATCGCATGGCATGAATTGCCTGTGTGGCATGCTGAGTTGCATGGATCAAGGCTTCTGTTGAAAAGCAAAGTCTTGTGGTTGATGATCAAAGCACGCCTACGTGGCAGCTTTGTGTATAGCGTGTATTCGCGAGCCTCACACCTCGGTATGAGTTAAAAACGGGATACGGACTGCAGGGAGAGCGCACGTTTCTTTCTAGCTTTGGTGGTGTCAGTGACTTACCAGCCCTGACATTTATATACTTTTCACCTTTGTGGTTGTTGGATGAGGCGCCTCGATTATAGGTCTGTAAGGACCGGGAAACGTGTGTTCAGGAATTGCCAATCCTCTAACGTAAGTGAGGACCGGCCCTGAAGATCCAGGGGTTACCCAGTGTGCGTAATCCCGGGGACATTTGCTAGAGTGTCTCGAACGCGGAGAGGAGCTTGCCCCTTGCCTCGACTCATGACGGAATCCAATTTCCAATACGTGTATTACGGCTTTATTTGTAGAGCCTAGTATGGCGACATAGTAGCATGGGATACTATGCCGTCTATGATTTATATTTATGATTGAAATGTTTTGACACTATACACTTATTATAGTATCAAATGATTTGTTTTAAGCGTACCAAGCATGTTTGGCTATTATAAGGGAAAACCCTATCCCCCGGCTTGCGTTGCATTGTATGATAGGACCTGGGTCTTATAATAGCTTCATTTTTAAAAAGCATTGCGTTGTTTATTCTATGCACTGGTATTCTTGGGAGGAAAACCGTTCCGTGTTATGCGGCGTGGTCCCTTGAATTACTCTCTTTCAAAGTAAAGTTTTAAATAACTGTTTTAGTTCTCACACCAGTCACATGACTGACCTGGAGTTTATTGTTTTAACCTAAACTCTGGGTGCCCCTATTTTCCGCACGGGCAGCTAGTAGTTTTGGTTTTGCAGATTTATATTCACAGGATCCTGGTTTACAGCTGGAATGATATCCGGAAAGCTCTGTATCCGTATATCACCTTCAGTTGTGCTTTATATTATTTTTCCGCTGCTATGTAATCTAAATCTCTGATATTTCTGTGTAATATTTATTCATTTATACTCTGCATATTCTTGTAATCTGATGCATTGTTGTAATATACAATGAAATGTTCTTCTGTTTGTGTTCTGATTTGTCCTGTTCTCAACGTTCAGGGGTTTCGAACGGTCTAGATCGGTTTAACGACTGATTCAGATCGAGCGAAATTCCCGGCCGTCACATGCCCATAACACTATAGTTACAAACCATGTTGTACACCGAACTGGCATTTTGTTGGATCTCATACTTAGGGTATGACTTGCTTAGTTTATTCTGGTTCTCTATTGTGTACACCAAACCCACTAGATCCATTATCTTTGTATTTGTGTATTTTGGTTCGCTTTTTCAGCCTATTCTCTTATGTAAATTCTCGTGCTTATCCCCTGTTCCTTTTGTTAGTTTTATTTCATGAGTACCTAAGAACTTGTGAAATCATGTTATACGTACGACTACGGCGGGGCGATTTTGGGCGTAGCTTAATTAAGATGATTTGGCATAACAAATATGTTAGCATAATCTGAATTGGCTATAATAGTAAATATTACATGCATATTAGACTTGGGCATAAAATGGTAAATTGTTAATTGACCGCAAAGTATGTAATTGGCATGTAAGCCAAGTTTGGATATAAACTATAAACTAGAATATTAAATCTAGTTTTAACATGAACTGATCTAATTTGGCATAAAACTGCAGGTTGGGTTAAGTGATAGGTAAATCAAGATTTGGGCCTAGAATATAGGTATGTTAGAGAGCATGACATATGAATATGATATAGGCCAAATTTGTTTAAATGGGTTGTTATCAATTTACATATTGACAAAAAAGGATAAATTTGTAAATCTAGGAAAGACGATTATGCCTAACCCGAGGTTAGATTGAGTTACGGTATAAGGCTGCCCGTAACCGCCCGGCAAATCTGGCAACTATAGCAATACCTATCTAATGTGGGTGGTTAGAGCATTGAGCCCAAAAGGACCCGAGGTTAGACTGAGTTGCGGTGTAAATCTGCCCGGAACCGACTGACACATCCAGTGACTGCAATAATATCTGTCTAATGTGAGTGGTTGGTGCTTTAAATGAATAATTTAATGCTAAGAAACGGTTAAGCTAGAATGGGAGGGTTAATTACGTAGGAACACTTAACCAACTTAACATGTTAACAAGAGAAGACTTGTAGAGGTTAAATAACCGTTATAACATGTTGTCTAGACAATTGGGTGATGTTAAGAAAAGGTTTAACCATTATAACATGTTAACTAGACTAGAAGGTGGGGTTAAGGAAAATAAACTTTGCCAATTTAACATGTTAACTAGATTAGAAGGTGGAGTTAAGTAAACTTAGAACACTTAGCCATCATAGTGTGACAAACGAACAAGGATAAGTTAAAACATGAAGGGGCAATACTTAACCATTAGAATATATGGATTAAACAGATGTTAGGGTTAAGTTAACCAAGGGAGCACTTAACCAATACAAGATGAAGGGGTGGGGTAAAGTAATAAGAAATACTTAACCAATATGACTTGATTTGTGGTAAGGTTAAGTCAACATGAACTACTGATAACACTTAACCAGTTTAACATGACAAATGAATGGGTTAAGTTAACTTGAATTGACTAATGACACTTAACCAATCCAACTTGATGAGAAAAAGAACTAAGCAGTAAACCTTAGTTAAGAGGACTAAGTGGTAAACATTAGTTAAGAAAACGACGGTTCAGGATACTAAGTAGTAAACCTTAGTTAAGGGAACTAAGTAGTAAACCTTAGTGGAATACGAGAAGGAGCGAACGTCCATCTGATCTTAAAGAAGGCTCCAACAAATTGGGGTACGAAGCACGTGACTTCGAGGAGACATGAGGGTACTCTTGGTATCCCTCTGTGAGGCTGCAGATTATCCGCCTGGGATCACAGAGGTTAAGGTCTGCTTTAGAAGTACCAAGGGTATGCCTTGGTTGCAATATAAGGCAACCTAAAGATAGGACGGACCAGCGTGATTCGGCGAGACCAGTAGCCCTGTGATAGCAACTCGTTGTCTACCTACCATCTTGAGTCAGTCGAGATACGTACAGCGGAAAGGCGGAGAACTCCAAAAGACCGTATACTTGCTATCTAGTTATGGGTGCGGATGGCCATAGGTTAGTGGGGGCATAAAGGGCCTGCGTATAGTTCTCATTTTTCAAGGTGTGCATTTCATTAGTTGAGGGAGGGGTCAAGTGGGACCATAGCCACTAGAAAAACAGACCTTAGCATCTGCATTGGTAGATATCTGAAAGCTCCCGACCGAGTTTCGTGTTTTCTTGATTTGCCCTGCCACGAGACTCGGGTCGCACATATAGAGGACATGTGCATCTAGATAGTGATAATGATCCACGACACATACGTGGGGAAAATCTAGGAACATATACCACTATGGGTAGTGTATCCTAGAGTAGGGGCGTCGTTTGATAGGTAGAATAATCCCTAGTTGGACCTAGGTCGCGTAAACACTAAAATTCGAGAAACGTTCAATAGGTAGCATAAACCCCAGCAACCCTGGGTAGCGTAAACCCTGATTGGATCTAGAATGCGCTCGATAGAAAACCCTAGGTTAGACCTAGGTAGTAAATAATAGATGTACACCTGAAACAACCACAATTGCGGGAATTGGGATCACGTATCTGTCAGTTTATACAGATTACTAGTTAAGTGGTGCAGGGATATAGAAATTAGAATAACAATGTAGTGGCGAAGCATAGAAAGTACATAAGTGCATCCAGTTTATCTTACCTTATCATATCTTGTGCTAACCTTATGATTCCCGTCATCATGGTGTAGTCTTGTATTCGGTTAATTCATGCCATGTTGCTTGTTACCTGTTCACATGCTGAAAGTTACTGAACTTGCCAAACTTTATGTCTGACTCTGTTTTCTTTCGCTTTCTTGTCTTCTGTCCCCCCTCCCCCCCCCACCCCCCCCCCCCCGTTCGCAGGGAGGGAATATTACTACTTAGCCAGTTTTCTTTCCAAGCTGAAGATCAGTCGAAGTTTTGCTTGGATTCTCTTTTCCATTACTATGGCTGGCTCACGCTACATTGGGGAATATAAATGTTATTTTGTTCTTCTTTATTTTATAAGACAGATATTCTGGTAGTGGAAAATAATTGTTGCACAAACTATTTGATCAATAAAGTAAAGTTCTATTTTCCGCTGTTTTAATTTTGTCTATCTTGTAATTTATCTGTATCTTTTAACTATAACTTTCCACCGAAGTTAAGGCATTCCCTTCGTGAGTGACCTTAACGGATGTGAGGTGTTACACGTGGTATCAAAGCTGAAGGTTACCAGATCAGATAAAAGATTTGCAAAAAAAAAAATTATTTTCAAAACGGTTTTAAAGAAGCATTTTTCAAAAGAAAAGTTTTGTTTTAAAGGCATATTCCGCAAAAGCCATACGCACTATCTTCTAATCCTCTGTTTGAATTCTTGTCCACTTCTTTCTCGAGTCTTCGGGGCTCCTGGCTTTCTGGGAGGTAACCTCATCGTGGCACGGTTCCGTAGGCTTGATAAGACTACCATACCTATCGAAGGGCAAAGTAGTGCCCGACTCCCATCTATAGCCATAGTAGTTTCACCTGTAGCTAGTCTTCATTCAAGCTTTGAAGGGTTTTCCGTGCGATGGAGGCTGATTTTGAGAAACTTGTCAATATGATTACACAGGGATGGTAAAGATAAGGATGAGGGAGTTTGGCTAGGAAGCTCAACGCAAGGATGAGAAATTCGTGGATATAAACTCGACTCACGAAGAAAGAAGTAATTATAAAACCTAAGACGAGAAGAAGTATCTTTTCCATGGTATAATTAAGGACATGGGCAAGGACGAGGGACGGTATTTTCAGAAGCGAGAGTGCATTCTTCCACCACCAGAATACCTGAGAGAAAGATAGTAAAAGTCTCTGTTGGAAAAGTTTAGCTTTTCGTTTTGATCAACCAGTTCGTACTCTTTTGAACTTAGCGCTTTACATTTGTTCATATCTACTTCCATAGTTGAGTCTCTGCACCCTAGTACCTGTATAGTAGAAGACCCCATTAGTGTCTCAAATCCAATTGGTGGTTCGGCCCGTTTACCTTTGGTTTGTAAGGATTTGAGAATAACTATATTAAGTGTTGAGTTTAAGCATAATGCTTATGTTTTTGGTTCCATGGGCTATGAGTTGATTCTAGGCATGGGTTGGTTGTCTAGTAATTCTAAAAGGAGGGTAGCTATACTTTTGACTTGCCTTGGGAATACCCTCAAGATTCCGTGTAAAGAATCAGTTAGGCTTGGCTAGCTAGAAGCGCTTAATGCATTTATTGACAATTTGCAATCCGTTAGGGTAGTCCATGAGTACGCAGATGTTTTTGATTAGGTTAGGAGTTTACCCCTAAAACGCAGGATAGACTTCCGCAAGTATCCAGTGACAATAAAAACCCGCTATCCGATCAACGACAGTTTTGGAAATGGAGGTCAAGAAGCTTCGCAGTCGTGAAGATTAATTAGATAAGGTACAGAATGGTGAAGCTTAAGAAGATGCGACTTAGAAGACTAAAGACTAGATACACGCATCATACCCTTTTTCTTAAGGGTACATCCTTGATCTCTTTTTCTAGGAATTTTATGCATACTTTCTAGCTTTTGAGGTATATCCTCTAGGGCGTATCATCGTTCCTTAGGTAGAAGCAGTAACAACCCGAAAATCTGGGCCAGTTTAAAAATTTTATTTTGGAAATTTTAGCGAATTTTGATTATTTAAAATGAATTATTTTAAATAATATCGACGAGAATTTTATTTAGAATAAAATTCAATCGTATATAGTTATATTGATCAACGATAGAATATAAATATTTATATATATTTATAAAAGGAATTGAAAATGGCGCGGTAGTTCGATAATTCGATTTCAAACTTCAATTGAACATACCGGGTGCAAAACAATCCGGATTTTAGTGAAACTAAAAACATTAGGATCTAATTGATGATATCTTTCCAACGAATCCGAAAAATCAAATTTTCATAGCGGGAATCAAAAGATATGTCCAGTTGAAAATTCTGAATAGTCCCTATGGAATTCAGGCTCTTAAAAATGGAAATTTTGCAAATGACCTCGGATTTCGACGAAACCACTTTTGTTGGATCCGTGATGTCAAATTATTTCTAGATTCCAAATTTCATAATTTTTCGAATCAATATGTGAGCGTGGCGAAGGAAAACGCGTTTGACCAGTTTCAGTTGATTTTAATCGACTGGAAATTGGCCATTTTTCAAACGGTCTCAGAATTCGATGAAACTAGTTTTGCTAGGACCGTATCGTCAATACGAAGCTAGAAAATATTTTTCGGGAATTTTTCGAGTTAGTATGTGACCCCGGTAAATTGAAATGCGCGTTCAAATTCAATATATAGAGTTATACGTTGATTTTGACGAAATCTTATCGAAACGATCGAATCAGCTTACGATACATATCCCATTGTGTTCGGAATGGGGGTAATTAGCTATGGACGACAGGCAGTGGGTTTCGTTTCGAGTTCAAAATAAAAGTTACCTTTTTGAAGGTTAAAAATAAAATAATATATACATTTATATAATATAATTCTCCTTCAACCCCTTATCTCCTCAGCCGTTTACAATTGAACAAAAAAAAAATCGCGCCTAGCGCGACTGGCGCCCTCCACCGCCGCCAAGGCGGCGCACCCACCGCCTGCCCCTCTCCATCACCTCCTTCCTCTTCATCTCCTCCCCCACGATCCCCCTCCTCCTCTGTATCGCACGCAGCCCAAGGACCCCTAGCCCAAACCCTAAATCGCACAGCTCCTCCCCAGCGTAGAACCCTCCAACCGCGAATCCCCTACTTGTCGCGAGCACCCCATGTCAGCCCCGCTCCTCCGATCACCCCATGACCGCCGTCCATCTCCTCCAGTGAAACCCAGAGCCCCTGCCTTCAACGAGATCCATGATTGGCAAGAAAAAGGTGATTTTTTTTTCCTTATTTTTAATTTCAGTTTTTATATAAAAATGTATGTATAAAAATGCGATATTTTTATAATTAAAAGATTATATTTTTCATAGAGAAGGAACTGATTTTTCTATTTTATAAAAAAGGATTTTTATTTGATTTAAAAACTAATGAAGATGAGATGAAAAGATAATATTTTTAACATTGAAAAGATAACATTTTTAGAAAGGTCAAAATATGATCTTTGTATATATAATGTTTTGAAAATATATTTATATATATAATTTATATATATGTAAGCATCATTATAGAAAATATGATTTTTCATCGTATATAAGAAATATTATGGATTTGTAAAAATTCGATTTTCATATATTGAATAGCATAGTAAAAATTCGATTTTTATATACTGAATAGCATAGTAAAAATTCGATTTTTATATATTGAATAGCATAGTAAAAATTTGATTTTTATATGTTGAATAGCATAGTAAAAATTCGATTTTTATATATTGAATAGCGAAGTAAAAATTCGAGTTTTACATATGTAGTGAATACGGGCAACGAAAGCGACAAGGAGGCAAGAACGACGAAGATTTCCTGCATTAGAAGTGTCGTGGTATTGGATAGCTTTTGGTGAGAACTCCTCACTCAAAATTTCTTTTTCTAGTTATATATATATACTAGGATGCGGACGGTGTTTAGTAGCACCCGACACCCGTCATCCACAGACCATGGATGGCTTGTTTGTTTAATTGTTTGGTTGTGTAGTTGGTTAGATTATTTGGTTTGAATTGAATTGTTTGGTGAAATGAAATTGATTTGATTGATGTGTGAATGGCGTGGGCCTTCACTAGACCGGGGATAAGGCTAGGCCTTGTCCCGTTTCTAGTATCGTGCCGTTATGCCGCCGAAATTTTCTAAAAATAAGTTAGAAAAATAAAGATAACATTTTATTTAATAAATGAACCGAATAGAATATTCATAGGTTGAATAAAATAGTTTGATCGTTAAAAATATAATTTTTAACGTGAATGTGAATAAATAAATATTCATTTACAAACCGGACGGTTTGTTTATGTACACCTATTTAAAGGACATTGATTGGGACGATAAATTTTACACATCGCCCAACTGCACAAATAAAATTTGTGTTTGATTGTTTGAAACCCCACACGGGGATTGGGATGATATTTGACGTACACTAATCCCGATTGTTTAGTTGTATGTCGATCGATTGATTGACAGATTGTTATAAGCGTTGAATATTTATATTTGATGCTTATACAGTGTAGAATGCACTTTGGATGATGGTTGATTATTCATCGCTGTTGATATGTACATGTGTTGTAGAAAATCCATATAATTAACATTATGTGGTAATTGATTGGGCCTCATTCCAGTTTCAAAAAAGAAATATTTGAAATAAAAACCTTTGAAATAGAAATATTTGAAAATAGAATATTTGAAAAGGGAAATAGTTGAAAAGAAATATTTAAGATAGAAATATTCGAAATAGAATATTTGAAAATAGAAACATATGAAGCCGTGTTGGTTAGATTGACGCTATTTTGACGTGAACGATATTTATATCGATTTTATTCATTTTATAATGAATATCGAAAGTGATTTCAAAATCTGATTTTTTTTGAATATAAATGAATTCGAATTGAAATTGAATACAAATGAATTCGAATTGAAATTGAATTGAATTGAATTAGAACTGAAATTGAATTAGAAATCAATTTGAATTGAAATCGATTTGAAATGAATTTAAAAACGAATTTATATTGGAATATTCAATTTTGGTTTGAAATTGAACATGAAGTTGAAACCGTTTTGAAAATGAATTTAAAACGATTTATAAAGCACGTTTTAAAAGGAAATCGACGAAGTATATATTATATATATAATATAATGACCTGAATAGAACGCGCCGCGCCGCGGCAGTTCGCGAATTTCGACCATTGACTTCGAACGGATATTGCGGGAGATCCGACTGTCGGATTCTCCTGAAACCGAAACCGTTGGTTTCGTATTGAAAAGTGCTTTCTAATGAATATTAGAAATTAGAAATCTAACGGTTGGATTTGGAATTATGTCCAAATCAAATTTGAAAAAGGTCGCTGTAAGTGCAGTTCGATGGCCGTTGGTGGAAATCGACTGTACGGGCCTTGATAAAATTATTAAAAATATTAATAATTTGTGTAAAATCATAAGAAATGATTTAGAATGGATTAGGATGAAAAACTCCATATTTGAAAAGATAAAAATAGTTTTTTATCGAAATGAAGTTTTGAACTAGAATTATAATTATATTTATTTTTAAATAAATAAATTGGATTTGAAATGGTTTTGAAAATAACTAGAATTTCCAATATTTGAATTAGAATGGATTTGAATCGAAATTGCCTTCGGAATATTTCGATGTTGGGTTTCGTGATGATATAGATATTGTTATGGGAATTTGAAAGATATATATATATATATATATATATATATATATATATATATATATATATATATATATATATATATATATCGTTATTCCCAATACGACATTTGTTAGTCGTAGAATTTGATATTGAACATAAGCTGATATATTTTCTATTCAGAGCCTTGTATTTAATATCAAATGTGATTTGGGTTTGTCGTGAATGGTGTCTTCATTAACACTGTTCTTGAACCCAGTTGAGAAAAGATTAAATCTTTTATTTAGATTTAATGAAGTGTACCAATTAAATAATATTTAATTGGAATTGAATTGATATTGATTTTTGGGTTTATCGTGAACAGTATTTTTAAATAACACTTGTTCTTTAACCCGATAATTAATGGAATGTGACTTTGGGTTTATCGTGAATTGTGTTTTATATGACACAGATTCTTTAACCCAGTTAACGATTAAAACTAAGTGGAGTTTTAATGAATCTTTAATTAGATTGAAATGATCGAGAATGAAGTATCACCAGTTTTGCTCCAGGCGATAGTTAAATCTTTAATTAGATTTGAACGTGAAATGGTAATTGAATTTACCGATAACACCGTGTTGTTAGATATGAAGTATTACCAGTTTTACTTCATGGGATGAATAGGTTGGGATTGGTAAATTGAAACAAATGATTACTTCGGTAAGGTTCGTTAATCTCGACTAGTTTGAATTGATATTCAAAAGTGGATTAAAGAATAAAATTAATGAGAACCTCTCCCTATGAATGTGAAATTTAGAAACTAACTGTCGGTTAGCCTAGCAGAATGGTTTTCTGGATATTGATCTAATGTTGGTTTCGGCCTTCGGGGTTAATATTTAGGGAATTGTTCTCTTGATTACTTTATGGTTAGTGACTGATGAATTGGAATGAGGCGTATGTTGTGGTTGTGTAACACTTATTTAAAATATACGCGAGTTATTCTGGAAGACCGGGTTTATCCCATTCTGAATAGCTGATACGACGATAAGTCGAAGATGAAGATGATGGTCGAAGACCGGAAGTCTTCACGTCGTTTGGGTGATTACTGATGATCTTGATTGGGTTGTACACCCAAGAAGATGGAAACAGTTGGTGATCGTCCAGACGTACTTGGAGATCGATGGATATGCGGGGTACTAGGTGCCTCCGTTTTCGTTCAGACCCAGAACGGACTTGTAAATGGACTGTGTGTCTGACATTGGATTTTAGTCCGTGTGATTGATCTCTATTAAATATATATCTGTTTGGCGGCGGAGAATTTATTCTCTTGCTTAACGCCCTTCTCTGAGACGTACGAGCTCAGGGGTTATATATTGATGGATATCAAACACAAGGAGTGAATTGCCTGTGTGGCATGCCTAAGTGGCAATTGATCGAGGCTTCTGTTGAAAAGCAAAGTCTTGTGGTGATGATCAAAGCACAGCCTGTGTGGCATAGCTTTGTGTAACGTGAATTCACGAGCCTCGCACCCCGGTTGTGAACCAAAAACGGGAGACGGACCTCAGGGAGGGCATGCGTTTCTTTCTAGCTAGGGTGGTGTCGGTGAACTTTGAGCCCTGACATTTATATACTTTTCACCTGTGTGGTTGTTGCTGTTGCGAGGCGCCTCGGTTTGATCGGACGATCCGGGTCCGATGGAGTCCTCCGTTGGCTCATTTACACCCCAAAGGGCAGGGAAACGCAGTGTTCAGGATTTAAGATTAATCCACATCGGTGGACCGGCCCTGACGATCCAAGGGCCCACCTGAGTCTGGGTCCTGAGGCTCGGGCTAGAGAGTCTCGAATCGGTTGAGGACTATCTTTTGCCTCGGTTCACAGACGGAAATCCAATTTCCAAATACGTGACATTTGCGGTTTTAATTGTAGAACTAGTACGGCGACATGATATATGGTACCCATGCCGCCTATGATTGATACTTATGATTTGAAGTTGTTTTATACACTATGAACTTATTATAGTATCAAATGATTTGTTTTAAATGTATCAAGCATTCTTTGGCAGTTACAAGGGAAAACCCTATCCCCCGGCTTGCGTTGCATTGTGTGATAGGACCTGGGTCTTATAACAGCTTCTTTTTTCTTTATTTAGCATTGCGCTGTTTGTTTTATGCACTGGTATTCTTGGGAGGAAACCCGTTCCGTGTTATACGGCGTGGTCCCTTGATTTACCGAACTTTAAAATAAAGAATAATAACTGTTTTAGTTCTCACACCAGTCCCAAGACTGACCTGGAATTTATTGTTTTGACCTAAACTCTGGGTGCCCTTATTTTGACATGGGAACTTAGTAGTTTTGGTTTTGCAGATTTATATTCACATGATCCTGGTTTACAGCTGGAACGATATCCGGAAAGCTTTGTATCCGTATATCTCCTTCTAGTTGTGTATTGTATTATTTTCCGCTGCTATGTATTTAAATGTAATTTAAATCTCTGATATCTCTGTGTAATATTTATTCATTTATACTCTGTAAATTCTTGTAATCTGATGCATTGTTGTAATATACAATGAAATGTTCTTCCGTCTGCGTTCTATTTTGTCTTGTTCTCAAACGATAGGGCGTTTCGAACGGTCTGGATCAGTTTAGCGACTGGTTCGGACCGAGCGAAATTCCTTCTCGTCACAGTTGGTATCAGAGCTTTGGTTTATAGAGGTCGAGAACAAGACACATTAGAACCATACGAAAGAATTCATCAGATATTGGATTAGTAATATCCAATTAGAATGACTCGTTAGAGATAGGATCAGTAGTATCCTAGAACGAGTGTGAAGAGCATATTTTTCAAATGAAAACAATTTTGTTTGAAAATTTAAAATCAATTATTCGTATTTGATTATTTATTTCATATTGATTAGGACAAACCAATATATAAAGATTTTGCGTATGCGCCTAGCTAGCATGTATTCGAAGTCTTTATATATTGGTTAGATATAGAGTTACACTCTAGTCACCCGGGGGTGATTCTGATGGTTGATATATCATCATCAGAATTTATATTCGAGTGACGAACGTGTAATATCTATATATTCCCTATTGACTGGTGTGAGAACCAAAAATTAGATAAGGCCTATTGTTGTGATTTGGCATCAAAAACATGATTTTTGTATATGTATCAAAATTATGAATTTGAAACTCTAATTCACTAATTGAATGTGGTTGTGTTGTTTGTTTATTTGTTTGCTAATTTTTAGCCATTTAGCCTAATTGAATCGCATATTGAATTATATTGAAAATTGGTCGCATTTGCTTGCATATACATATACTTACATGGAACAGGTCATAGCAAGGAGGCTAGAGCAGAGAATAAAATTTGTTTGCCCGACAAATAGGTACATGTTTACTACATAAATTACTGTTTTGTTTGGGTGATGATGATTTTATGAGCCTATTGGCTAGCCGCTTGACTTTTTCTTTTTGAGATCAGAAGGCCTGTATGGCAATTTCGGGATTTTCCCGTGGCTCCCGGTGCAGGGGAGGTTATGGCGAAATTTTTCGAAAATTTAGGGTGTTAGCCAAATTTTTGAAAATTTGAAAATTCTCAGAAACTGAAAAGTTGGAGAATGGAAGCCAGATCGAACGTAGAGTTGATTAATCAAACCACTTTCGACTTTGTTCCTTTTCGGGGACGAAAATTTTTAAGTGGGGGAGATTGTAACAACCCGAAAATCTGGGCCAGTTTAAAATTTTTATTTTGGCAATTTTAGCGAATTTTGATTATTTAAAATGAATTATTTTAAATAATATCGACGAGAATTTTATTTAGAATAAAATTCAATCGTATATAGTTATATTGATCGACGATAGAATATAAATATTTATAAAAGGAATTGAAAATGGCGCGGTAGTCGATAATTCGATTTCAAACTTCAATTGAACATACCGGGTGCAAAACAATCCGGATTTTAGTGAAACTAAAAACATTAGGATCTAATTGATGATATCTTTCCAACGAATCTGAAAAATCAAAATTTCATAGCGGGAATGAAAAGATATGTCCAGTTGAAAATTCTGAATAGTCGCTATGGAATTCAGGCCCTTAAAAATGGAAATTTTGCAAATGACCTCGGATTTCGACGAAACCACTTTTGTTGGATCCGTGATGTCAAATTATTGCTAGATTCCGAATTTCATAATTTTTCGTATCAATATGTGAGCGTGGCGAAGGAAAACGCGTTTGACCAGTTTCAGTTGATTTTAATCGACTGGAAATTGGCCATTTTTCAAACGGTCTCAGAATTCGATGAAACTAGTTTTGTTAGGACCGTATCGTCAATACGAAGCTAGAAAATATTTTTCGGGAATTTTTCGAGTTAGTATGTGACCCCGGTAAATTGAAATGCGCGTTCAAATTCAATATATAGAGTTATATGTTGATTTTGACGAAATCTTATCGAAACGATCGAATCAGCTTACGATACATATCCCATTGTGTTCGGAATGGGGGTATTTAGCTATGGACGACAGACAGTGGGTTTCGTTTCGAGTTCAAAATAAAAAGTTACCTTTTTGAAGGTTAAAAATAAAATAATATATACATTTATATAATATAATTCTCCTTCAACCCCTTATCTCCTCAGCCGTTTACAATTGGAAAAAAAAAATCGCGCCTAGCGCTTCTGGCGCACCCACCGCCTGCCCCTCTCCATCACCTCCTTCCTCTTCATCTCCTCCCCCACGATCCCCCTCCTCCTCTGTATCGCACGCAGCCCAAGGACCCCTAGCCCAAACCCTAAATCGCACAGCTCCTCCCCAGCGTCGAACCCTCCAACCGCGAATCCCCCACCTGTCGCGAGCACCCCATGTCAGCCCCGCGCCTCCGATCACCCCATGACCGCCGTCCATCTCCTCCGGTGAAACCCAGAGCCCCTGCCTTCAACGAGATCCATGATTGGCAAGAAAAAGGTGATTTTTTCCCTTATTTTTAATTTCAGTTTTTATATAAAAATGTATGTATAAAAATGCGATATTTTTATAATGAAAAGATTATATTTTTCATAGAGAAGGAATTGATTTTTCTATTTTATAAAAAAGGATTTTTATTTGATTTAAAAACTAATGAAGATGAGATGAAAAGATACTATTTTTAACATTGAAAAGATAACATTTTTAGAAAGGTCAAAATATGATCTTTGTATATATAATGTTTTGAAAATATATTTATATATATAATTTATATATATGTAAGCATCATTATAGAAAATATGATTTTTCATCGTATATAAGAAATATTATGGATTTGTAAAAATTCGATTTTTATATATTGAATAGCATAGTAAAAATTCGATTTTTATATACTGAATAGCATAGTAAAAATTCGATTTTTATATATTGAATAGCATAGTAAAAATTCGATTTTTATATATTGAATAGCATAGTAAAAATTCGATTTTTATATATTGAATAGCGAAGTAAAAATTCGATTTTTACATATGTAGTGAATACGGGCAACGAAAGCGACAAGGAGGCAAGAACGACGAAGATTTCCTGCATTAGAAGTGTCGTGGTATTGGATAGCTTTTGGTGAGAACTCCTCACTCAAAATTTCTTTTTCTAGTTATATATATATATATATATATATATATATATATATACTAGGATGCAGACGGTGTTTAGTAGCACCCGACACCCGTCATCCACAGACCATGGATGGCTTGTTTGTTTAATTGTTTGGTTGTGTAGTTGGTTAGATTATTTGGTTTGAATTGAATTGTTTGGTGAAATGAAATTGATTTGATTGATGTGTGAATGGCATGGGCCTTCACTAGACCGGGGATAAGGCTAGGCCTTGTCCCGTTTCTAGTATCGTGCCGTTATACCGCCGAAATTTTCTAAAAATAAGTTAGAAAAATAAAGATAACATTTTATTTAATAAATGAACCGAATAGAATATTCATAGGTTGAATAAAATAGTTTGATCGTTAAAAATATAATTTTTAACGTGAATGTGAATAAATAAATATTCATTTACAAACCGGACGGTTTGTTTATGTACACCTATTTGAAGGACATTGATTGGGACGATAAATTTTACACATCGCCCAACTGCACAAATAAAATTTGTGTTTAATTGTTTGAAACCCCACACGGGTATTGGGATGATATTTGACGTACACTAATCCCGATTGTTTAGTTGTATGTCGATCGATTGATTGACAGACTGTTATAAGCGTTGAATATTTATATTTGATGCTTATACAGTGTAGAATGCACTTTGGATGATGGTTGATTATTCATCGTTGTTGATATGTACATGTATTGTAGAAAATCCATATAATTAACATTATATGGTAATTGATTGGGCCTCATTCCAGTTTCGAAAAAGAAATATTTGAAATAAAAACCTTTGAAATAGAAATATTTGAAAATAGAATATTTGAAAAGGGAAATATTTGAAAATAAATATTTGAGATAGAAATATTCGAAATAGATTATTTGAAAATAGAAACATATGAAGCCGTGTTGGTTAGATTGACGCCATTTTGACGTGAACGATATTTATATCGATTTTATTCATTTTATAACGAATATCGAAAGTGATTTCAAAATCTGTTTTTTTTCAATATAAATGAATTCGAATTGGAATTGAATACAAATGAATTCGAATTGAAATTGAATTGAATTGAATTGAATTGAATTGAATTAGAACTGAAATTGAACTAGAAATCAATTTGAATTGAAATCGATTTGAAATGAATTTAAAAACGAATTTATATTGGAATATTCAATTTTGGTTTGAAATTGAACATGAAGTTGAAACCGTTTTGAAAATGAATTTAAAACGATTTATAAAGCACGTTTTAAAAGGAAATCGACGAAGTATATATTATATATATTATATATATAATATAATGACCGGAATAGAACGCGCTGCGCCGCTGCAGTTCGCGAATTTCGACCATTGACTTCGAACGGATATTGCAGGAGATCCGACCGTCGGATTCTCCTGAAATCAGAACCGTTGGGTTCGTATCGAAAAGAGCTTTCTAATGAATATTAGAAATTAGAAATCTAACAGTTGGATTTGGAATTATGTCCAAATCAAATTTGAAAAAGGTCGTTGTAAGTGCAGTTCGATGGCCGTTGGTGGAAATCGACTGTACGGGCCTTGATAAAATTATTAAAAATATTAATAATTTGTGTAAAATCATAAGAAATGATTTAGAAAGGATTGGGATGAAAAACTCCATATTTGAAAAGATAAAAATAGTTTTTTATCGAAATGAACTAGTTTTGAACTAGAATTATAATTCTATTTATTTTTAAATAAATAAATTGGATTTGAAATGGTCTTGAAAATAACCAGAATTTCCAATATTTGAATTAGAATGGATTTGAATCGAAATTGCCTTCGAAATATTTCGATGTTGGGTTTCGTGATAATACAGATATTGTTATGGGAATTTGAAAGATATATATATATATATCGTTATTCCCAATACGACATTTGTTAGTCATAGAATTTGATATTGAACATAAGACGATATATTTTCTATTCAGAGCCTTGTATTTAATATCAAATGTGATTTGGGTTTGTCGTGAATGGTGTCTTCATTAACACTGTTCTTGAACCCAGTTGAGAAAAGATTAAATCTTTTTATTTAGATTTAATGAAGTGTACCAATTAAATAATATTTAATTGGAATTGAATTGATATTGATTTTTGGGTTTATCGTGAACAGTATTTTTAAATAACACTTGTTCTTTAACCCGATAATTAATGGAATGTGACTTTGGGTTTATCGTGAACCGTGTTTTAAATGACACAGATTCTTTAACCCAGTTAACGATTAAAACTAAGTGGAGTTTTAATGAATCTTTAATTAGATTGAAATGATCGAGAATGGAGTATCACCAGTTTTGCTTCAGGCGATAGTTAAATCTTTAATTAGATTTGAACGTGAAATGGTAATTGAATTTACCGATAACACCGTGGTGTTAGATATGAAGTATTACCAGTTTTACTTCATGGGATGAATAGGTTAGGATTGGTAAATTGAAACAAATGATTACTTCGGTAAGGTTCGTTAATCTCGAGTAGTTTAAATTGATATTCAAAAGTGGATTAAAGAATAAATTTAACGAATTTATCTTTGATAAAATTAATGAGAACCTCTCCCTATGAATGTGAAATTTAGAAACTAACTGTCGGTTAGCCTAGCAGAATGGTTTTCTGGATATTGATCTGATGTTGGTTTCGGCCTTCGGGGTTAATATTTGGGGAATTATTCTCTTGATTAATTTATGGTTAGTGACTGATAAATTGGAATGAGGCGCATGTTGTGGTTGTGTAACACTTATTTAAAATATACGTGAGTTATTCGGGAAGACCGGGTTTATCCCATTCTGAATAACTGATACGACGATAAGTCGAAGATGAAGACGATGGTCGAAGACCGAAAGTTGTCACGTCGTTTGGGTGATTACTGATGATCTTGATTGGGTTGTAAACCCAAGAAGATGGAAACAGTTGGTGATCGTCCAGACGTACTTTGAGATCGATGGATATGCGGGGTACTAGGTGCCTCCGGTTTCGTTCAGACCCAGAACGGACTTGTAAATGGACTGTGTGTCCGACATTGGATTTTAGTCCGTGTGATTGATCTCTATTAAATATATATCTGTTTGGCGGCGGAGAATTTATTCTCTTGCTTAACGCCCTTCTCTGAGACGTACGAGCTCAGGGGTTATTTATTGATGGATATCAAACGCATGGAGTGAATTGCCTGTGTGGCATGCCTAAGTGGCAATTGATCGAGGCTTCTGTTTTAAAGCAAAGTCTTGTGGTGATGATCAAAGCACAGCCTGTGTGGCATAGCTTTGTGTAACGTGAATTGACGAGCCTCGCACCCCGGTTGTGAACCAAAAACGGGAGACAGACCTCAGGGAGGGCATGCGTTTCTTTCTAGCTAGGGTGGTGTGAGTGACCTACCAGCCCTGACA
Organism: Allium sativum; assembly: GCA_030737875.1. Lineage (NCBI taxonomy): Eukaryota > Viridiplantae > Streptophyta > Magnoliopsida > Asparagales > Amaryllidaceae > Allium > Allium sativum. Next base: position 849,486,178 of record CM060918.1, read on the forward strand.
TTTATATACTTTTCACCTGTGTGGTTGTTGCTGTTGCGAGGCGCCTCGGTTTGATCGGACGATCCGGGTCCGATGGAGACCTTCGTTGGCTCATTTACGCCCCAAAGGGCGGGGAAACGCAGTGTTCAGGATTTAAGTTTAACCACATCGGTGGACCGGCCCTGACGATCCAAGGGCCCACCTGAGTCTGGGTCCTGAGGCTCGGGCTAGAGAGTCTCGAATCGGTTGAGGACTATCTTTTGCCTCGGTTCACAGACGGAAATCCAATTTCCAAATACGTGACATTTGCGGTTTTAATTGTAGGACTAGTACGACGACATGATATATGGTACCCATGCCGCCTATGATTGATACTTATGATTTGAAGTTGTTTTATACACTATGCACTTATTATAGTATCAAATGATTTGTTTTAAACGTATCAAGCATTCTTTGGCTGTTATAAGGGAAAACCCTATCCCCCGGCTTGCGTTGCATTGTGTGATAGGACCTGGGTCTTATAATAGCTTCATTTTTCTTTATTTAGCATTGCGCTGTTTGTTTTATGCACTGGTATTCTTGGGAGGAAACCCGTTCCGTGTTATACGGCGTGGTCCCTTGATTTACCAAACTTTAAAATAAAGAATAATAACTGTTTTAGTTCTCACACCAGTCCCATGACTGACCTGGAGTTTATTGTTTTGACCTAAACTCTGGGTGCCCTTATTTTGACACGGGCAGCTAGTAGTTTTGGTTTTGCAGATTTATATTCACAGGATCCTGGTTTACAGCTGGAACGATATCCGGAAAGCTTTGTATCCGTATATCTCCTTCTAGTTGTGTATTGTATTATTTTCCGATGCTATGTATTTAAATGTAATTTAAATCTCTGATATCTCTGTGTAATATTTATTCATTTATACTCTGTATATTCTTGTAATCTGATGCATTGTTGTAATATACAATGAAATGTTCTTCCGTCTGCGTTCTATTTTGTCTTGTTCTCAAACGATAGGGCGTTTCGAACCGTCTGGATCGGTTTAGCGACTGTTTCGGACCGAGCGAAATTCCTTCTCGTCACAGAAGCCAATGGATGTAAACATGTATTTGACACATGTTATGATTGATGGTTGCAAATGGTTGCTCGTGGATGCATATACACACCGTAGGCGCTAGAATGACCCAGTCACTTTCATATTGCAGTCGCATATATGTATTTTCTTAACGGATTTAACTTGATATGTTATCATATGGATGTTTCATATGGATGAATGGTTATGCACACATGTAGTATTTACATAACTAGGGATGCTTGCATACATGATTGGATGCATGGCACTGACATAATTCGCATTAAGGAGGTCAACTGAATCAGTAGACCGCCTGATTTTGCATTAGATAAAGACACATACACATACTATGCATATGAACATGAAAGCATTAGAAATCTTTTTAAGGACAATGAATGCCTGTGATTGAATGGTTGAGTATATGGGTGATTGGATGGTAGGATATATTCTTCCTAACGTGAAGATTTCGAGGAAAAAATCCTTTTAAGAGGGGGAGAATGTAACGCCCCGTAATTCTATAACATTAAGTTTCACAAATTAAAGTATAATTAAATTTTAAAATAAGAATCAAGGAAAACGGGTTGCGCCATTACGTTCGTCTCGAAATTCTTCTTGGAAACGAGTCCGAGTTTTCGAGAAACGGAGTCCGTATGAGGGAGATATGACCCTCCGAAGTTTCAAGGATTTTCACAATTGAAAACAACTCGAAATTCGAATTCGAAATTCAAATCCAAACCCCAGTGCAGGCTGGGCGGGAATTTCCCCGCCCAGGACAAGGTCGACCTAGGGGTCGACTCTATGGTCGACCTCCCAAGGTCGACCCTATGGTCGACCTAGGGGTCGACCCGGTGCTGAAGCCCAGTTTTGAGCCTGGGTTCATTCTGATGTATCTGGTCTCGTTTGCTGTCTAGATTCGTCTGCCTAATCCTATATAAACAGCCTCCTAGCCTCATTCTCTTTACACCATTCTTCTCTAACCTTATGCTGCACAAATTATTGATGGACATGGCTTCTCTTAAATTAAATTAAATTAAATTAAAATAAAACACAAAGACTATTTCTTGAAGACTACGGCTAGGAATCGCAAATTGGAGATTCAAATAAAGTTAAAGCTTCAAGAGGGGAAGCAAAGGCTAATTCAACGGCTTCGAGCAACGTCGCGCGAATCTTAGCAAATCACCTCAACATTATCTTATTATCCTTTTCAAAAACCGATCAATGTAAGTCAGTTACTTTTTAGATTTGAACGTCTAAATCTATTTGTGGCATGTAATTAAATGGATATAAGAATATGCCTGATCCTCTCATTTGAATCTGTGCTTGTATATGCCTTTGGATCTAATTAAGAACTATTGTGATTAATTATCGATAAGACTGTGCCTATGCCTATGACGTTGAAACTATTGTTAATGGCCTAAGACTATGACTGTAAACATAAGACTATGCCTATGCCTATGACTGTGAACATAAGACTATGCCTATGCCTATGACTGTGAACATAAGATTATTGCCTATGACTCATGACTATGAGATTATTGCCTATGATTATGAACATAAGACTACTATCTATGACCATGACTTTGAAATTATTACAGTTAATTGCCTATGACTATTTAGGGTATTTGCCTAGGACTATTTTGGTTAATTTTCCATGACTATCCTGTTTAATCGCCTATGATTCATAACTATGAGATTTCTACCTATGACTATGACTATGACTATGACTATGACTATGACTATGACTATGACTATTGTAGTTAATTGCCTAAGACTGTTATGGTTATGCCCATGACACTATAGTTACGAACCATGTTGTACACCGAACTGGGATTTTGTTGGATCTCATACCTAGGGTGTGACTTGCTTAGTTTATTCTGGTTCTCTATTATGTACACCAAACCCACTGGATCCATTATCTTTGTATTTGTGTATTTTGGTTCGCTTTTTCATGCCTATTCTCTTATGTAAATTCTCGTGCTTATCCCCTGTTCCTTTTGTTTGTTATATTTCATGAGTACCTAAGAACTTGTGAAATCATGTTATACGTACGACTACGGCGGGGGGAATTTGGGCGTAGCTTAATTAAGATCATTTGGCATAACAAATATGTTAGCATAATCTGAATTGGCTATAATAGTAAATATTACATGCATATTAGACTTGGGCATAAAATGGTAAATTGTTAATTGACCGCAAAGAATGTAATTGGCATGTAAGCCAAGTTTGGATATAAACTATAAACTAGAATATTAAATCTAGTTTTGACATGAAATAATCTAATTTGGCATAAAACTGCAGGTTGGGTTAAGTGATAGGTAAATCAAGATTTACGCCTAGAATATAGTTATGTTAGAGAGCATGACATATGAATATGATATAGGCCGAATTTGTTTAAAAGGGTTGTTATCAATTTACATATAGACAAAAAAAGGATAAATTTGTAAATCTAGGAAAGACGATTATGCCTAACCCTAGGTTAGATTGAGTTACGGTATAAGACTGCCCGGAACCGCCCAGAAAATCCAGCAACCGTAACAATACCTATCTAATGTGTGTGCTTAGAGCATTGAGCCCAAAAGGACCTGAGGTTAGACTGAGTTGCGGTGTAAATCTGCCCGGAACCGACCGGCACATCCAGTGACCACAACAATATATGTCTAATGTGAGTGGTTGGTGCTTTAAATGAATAATTTAAAGCTAAGAAACGGTTAAGCCAGAATGGGAGGGTTAATTCCATAGGAACACTTAACCAACTTAACATGTTAACAAGACAAGACTTGTAGGGGTTAAATAACCGTTATAACATGTTGACTAGACAAGTGGGTGAGGTTAAGAAAAGGTTTAACCGTTATAACATGTTAACTAGACTAGAAGGTGGGGTTAAGTAAAATAAACTTAGGCAATTTAACATGTTAACTAGACTAGAAGGTGGAGTTAAGTAAACTTAGAACACTTAGCCATCACAGTGTGACAAACGAACAAGGTTACGTTAAAACATGAAGGGGCAATACTTAACCATTAGAACATATGGATTAAATAGATGTTAGGGTTAAGTTAACTAAGGGAGCACTTAACCAATACAAGATGAAGGGGTGGGGATAAGTAATAAGAAATACTTAACCAATATGACTTGATTTGTGGTAGGTCTAAGTCAACATGAACTACTGATAACACTTATCTAGTTTAACAAGACAAATGAATGGGTTAAATTAACTTGAATTGACTAATGACACTTAAACAATCCAACTTGACGAGAAAAAGAACTTAGTAGTAAACCTTAGTTAAGAGGACTCAGTTGTAAACCTTAGTTAAGAAAACGACGGTTCAGGATACTGTAGTAAACCTTAGTAGAATACGAGAAGGAGCGAACGTCCATCTGATCTTAAAGAAGGCTCCAACGAACTGGGGTACGAAGCACACGACTTCGAGGGGACATGAGGGTACTCTTGGTATCTCTCTGTGAGGCTGCAGATGATCCTCCTGGGATCACAGAGGTTAAGTTCTGCGTTAGAAGAACCAAAGGTATGCCTTGGTTGCAATATAAGGTAACCTAAAGACTAGGATGGACCAGCATGATTCGGCGAGACCAGTAGCCCTATGATAGCAATTCATCGTCTACCTACCATCTTGAGTCAGTCGAGATACGTACAGCGGAAAGGAGGAGAATTCCAAAAGAACATATACTTTCTATCTAGTTATGGGTGCGGATGGCCATAGGTTAGTGAAGGCATAGAGGGCCTGCGTATAGTTCTCATTTTTCAAGGTGTGTCTTTCATTAGTTGAGGGAGGGGTCAAGTGGGACCATAGCCACCGTAAAAAACAGACCTTAGCATCTGCATCGGCAGATATCTGAAAGCCCCCGACCGAGTTCCGTGTTTTCTTGATTTTCCCTGTCATGAGACTCGGGTCGCACATATAGAGGACATGTGCATCTAGACAGCGATAACGATCCACGACACATACGTGTGGAAAGTCCAGGAACATATACCATTATGGGTAGTGTGTCCTAGAGTAGGGGCGTCGTTTGATAGGTAGAATAATCCCTAGTTGGACCTAGGTCGCGTAAACACTAAAATCCGAGAAACGTTCAATATGTAGCATAAACTCCAGTAGCCCTGGGTAGCGTAAACCCTGATTGAATCTAGAATGCACTCGATAGAAAACCCTAGGTTAGACCTAGGTAATAAGTAATAGTTGTACACCTGAAACAACCACAATTGCGGGAATTGGGATCACGTATCTGTCTAGTTATACAGATTACTAGTTAAGTGGTGCAGGGATATAGATATTAGGATAACAAGGTAGTGGCGAAGCAGAGAAAGTATAAAAGTGCATCCAGTTTATCTTACCTTATCATATCTTGTGCTAACCTTATGATTCCCGTCATCATGGTGTAGTCTTGTACTCGGTTAATTCATGCCATGTTGCTTGTTACCTGTTCACATGCTGAAAGTTACTGAACTTACCAGACTTTATGTCTGACTCTATTTTCTTTCGCTTTCTTGTCTTCTGTTCCCCCCTCTCCGGTTCGCAGGGAGAGAATATTACTACTTAGCCCAGTTTTATTTCTAAGCTGAAGATTAGTCGAATTTTTGCTTGGATTCTCTTTTCCATTGGTATGGCTGGCTCACGCTACATTGGGGAATATAAATGTTATTTTGTTCTTCTTTATTTTGTAAGACAGATATTCTGGTATTGGAAAACAATTGTTGTACAAACTATTTGATCAATAAAGTAAAGTTCTATTTTCCGCTGTTTTAATTTTTTCTGTCTTGTAATTTGTCTGTATCTTTTACCTATTACTCTCTGCCGAAGTTAAGGCATTCCCTTTGTGAGTGACCTTAACGGATGTGGGGTGTTACAGATATGAAATTACATGCACAAACACAAGATATTTCACCCAACCACCCTCTTTATTGATTCACCAAAAACAAATTTTATTTACATACAATGGATCAAAACAAAAAATAAACAAAATTACAATGAATCAATAACCTTATTGAGAAAGAGAAAGAATATCTAGATGACTACAACTCTTGTTGGAGAAGGAGAACAATGAAGAACAACAGCAAACTGTAACGACCTGGAGAATTCCAACCCTGAAAATCAACACAAAACCCATGTTGACTATTCAAGCACCGAAAAATCCAGATCATTAGTAGAAAGAATTTAGAGGGTGAGAAATAGAAAGAAAGAAAATTTGAATAGAAGAAGAAGATCATAGATAAACAAAATTAGAGTAAACATGAATCTCGCAGCGGAACGAATAAAATATATTATATAACAACTTTTGAAATATAAAACTTTGTGTACTTACATATCTGATTAGAGTACATCACATTCATATCACAACGGAACTAAACTCTCTATCTATATATCTAACTTTGAAGCCTCCTGCTCCAAGATCCTCCAAGTACCTATAAAATCCCGACTACTTGACTGTCCGTACAAATTTGGGCACCCAAGAGTTTAGGGTAAAATAAAATAAACTCTGGGTCAGTCATGTGACTGGTGTGAGTAAACTCCAAACACTTGATTTAACCTTTTCAAATCCTTTTCAAAAGCAATGAAAATCATAAGACTGATCCACACATAAACATGGTTATTTTTTACCTTACGATAACCCAAAACACTTTCCAAAATCAATACTATTCTAATATTATAGTTGTGTCTAATTCAAGTAAATAATAATCTAATGGAACGCTTTCATCTCACACTCTACATATATAAAATGCAATAAAAACTGCGGGCTCTTGTTCGGGAACGGATTTCCAACTATGACAAGGTATGGAACCACCTTCTTATCATTTCGCTTGAGTGGTCCGAATATATTGTCACCTTATGGTTCGTATACCAACATAACCGTTCCCGGGAGATACAAAAATGAAAGAAGTAACAAATATTAATATTCTCTAGATGTGACAATATACCCTAATTGGGTGCGACCCACTTAGCCATGCTACCTGCCCGATTTTTGTCATTTCCCGATTGATGAGTCTTGCATATCTTTCGACAGATCACACTTTTGTTTACTTCGAACGCCACATCGTCATACGTGCCAAATCACAAATTAATTTCTCTAAAAATACCACGGGTATAAAGCTAAGAGAAACGAAGTCCTCCCCCACCAATGTAAATATGTTTGAAGCGATCAACTTACACGGTCTATTAGATATACTCTGTCAGACATTCATCGATAAATTGTCCTGAGTTTGGACAAACCGAAGGCACTATACTATAAATCCATCTTAGGAAATTTCTACCTAGAATTCCCGGAACAGCCCTTGCTCCATCTTTAATCATATTTGATTCGCAATTCTAATGCCATATGGAGTGGCCGTTTTCAAATAATAAACCTTATCCTGGTCTCTCCGTATTGACCATGGAAAAATGTTCAAAAACTTTGATAGTCCTTTATTTAACTATCAAAGGAAAACATATATGCAAACAACGATCTTATTTCAAAATGGAAATAATATCGATCAACCATCAATCAACACTAAGCTCCTTTAATTTAATTTATCATTAAATTATTCATTTCTCAATTTCCTTTCAGTGTCTTTACCCAAATATTTCCCCAACTCGTTTAGCTTTTCATGATTCTTGGAAAACATCTCCTTCTATTTTAAACTATTTATTTTCTATATTTCAAAGAATATTTCTCGTTAACATCGGAAAATATTTCCATTTCTTATTCACGAATCTTAACTCTTCTATATCCGTTAGTCTCCAACTATAAACTAGTAAGAGAACAACTCCCTAAGTATTTACCCCAAAGGCCGAAACCAACATTAGATCAATACTCAGAAAGCTATTCAAGTTAACTAATTTTCAGTCAGTTTATAATTTACTTAACTCCATTTCTTAATTTCTTATCAAATCATTTCTTACAAAATTCTTGGATTCGGTTTACGAATCCACTTCTTTTACAGAAAATATTGATTTTAACGATAGCATTATAGTCCCTATTTCCAAAAAAAATATCTTTAAAATATAACTCCGATTCGTTACTTTGAATAAATAAATAATATTTAATTAATTAATTAAATAAATAATCTTCATCTAAAAATGAAAATAAAATATTACTTTCCTAATTCCAACGTCTAACTCTCCTTCGAATAAGTTTTTATTCGATTAATGTTCCGAACTTCGGACTAATTCACCGCTTGAGGTCAACTCAATTTCTAAATTCTCTTTTGAATTTATCACTTTAAATATTTACCAGTTTCCCTTTATAACCAAATTAAATCTGCAAAATGTTTGCTTCTAAATAACTATTCCCTTAAAATGTGAATTATATTTCTCTGTAGAAATCTGGACTCTCAATTTATTTGAATCAAAACTTGATTTATTATCTTAAATACCATTTCAGGTTCAATTCCTATTTATCAAGTTATTATATAAATTCATACTTTATATTCCATTTCATAAACTTCTTTTACCAATCGATTTCCTGTTAATTATATAATAAGTTTATATTTTCATCTCAATTACATAATCAATTATAGATTATTGGTTATAAAACAAATATTAATCATCTTGTCAAATCCTGAATTATATAATATACAGTTTCAAAAAAATAAATTATTTTTATAACATTTGACATCGTTGAATTATCGTTATAAATCCTTATAGTTTTATACAATTCATATTCACATTTCAAACTTCGAAAAAAATACCATGATTTCCCTTTCCATTACTTATTTTTAAATTAACACTCATGGATTATTTAACAATATTAAATATTTTATTCCATTTAAAAATATTTTAATGAATCAACTACATGTTTTATTATGATTAAAACAAGTTATTAAAACCTCAAATTCTTTTCCAATGTATTTGAATATATTTGAATATGTTTTACGGTATTTAAATACCAACTTATTCAGGTCAGTGTTAATCAAACATCCCAAAACACACAATAATCAATCACCAATTATTAGTCACATCATATAATGTAATATATTAAAAACGATAATATAATTGTTGAGGAATGCAGTTGGATTCCTTCAACCTGTTTCCCTGCATCACAGATGTTAATCAACACAAATAACACTAATTTCGTATAAATATGAAATATTAAAATAAATAGAATCAATATTTAAGCAACGTTTTGTATATATAGCGGTATCTATAATTTCAACCAATTAACTAGCAAATCATCGAAACAACCATCACACACAATGTTCAATCATTTTTATCAATATTAAAGAACATTTATAAAATTATAAAACTGAACAGAGTTAGTGAGTTTACTTACTTTGGTCGTTAATCGTTAAAATCGATTAACGTTGGTTGATTTGAATCAGACGTTTAATTCTACCTAAAATTGTAACAATCTTCAAATTGAGCTAGACCAGTTCCATTGCATAGCTTGCGACCCTACGATTCTGAAGGTGTCATGTTTCCGCGATTCTGATAACGTGAGAGTGAATTGTTAAGTTAAAAAGGCTAACGTATTATTTAATTTAAATTAAATTCATAAAAATTATAAAATTGGGCTTCACATTTATTATCAACGCCCATTACCTCTTTCAAATCAAATGGCATGCCCACTACAATTCAGTATATTCGAACTGCAGATAACCCCATCCTTCACGTTACTATCTCCTTCCAGATATTCCAACCGCCCTCTCTAACGTTACTATATTGTTCCCCACTTATACCTTCGGATTCTATTTCTTACGCAGGCATCAGCATTTTTTTTCTATTCTCGGTCATCCCACTTGGACAGTGGCATCTCTTCTTTCTTCATATGGAACATGCGAGTTCATACAGTGGACATTTCCGATATCTTTGCAAACCATGCCCTCCTTCATTTAATCATGAAATCCACCTGACCCACTTCCAAACTCACCGTTAAACTTCCCTTTGCGAGCTCCTCCTAGCTGCCACTCCCCCTACAACTCGCGCAAAGCTCACATGATCTTCCGGCAAAACTCACGAACTGTACATATGCGTCTTCTTTCTTTCTTTCTTTTTTCTTTTTTGTGTTTTTTCTTTACACAGGCTTCCAAAAAGCAAGCAAACAAAGCTTGCTATCTTCTCCTGTTTCCCTATGCCGTGAGCCCGAGCTGTTCGCGCCTCATCCTACTCACATCTGCAACATTTGAACGAGAACTAGCTGCTATGCATGCAGTCCCCTTTTTTTTGTTATTATAAAGGTCGGTTATTTTCTATTTCGTGATCAGAGGAAATGGGTTTTTGGAAAAACCAAAAAAAAAAAAAAAAGAGTTGAAGCTGTGCATATTTATATAGTTTGATTTCTTCGTTGCTAAGGAATGAAATATACAGGTTAAGTACACTAAATTTACTTAGGCATGAAGTCTTAGTTGGAGGATAGCTTCTGCATTCCTCATTTTTTGCCTGCGCGATACAGTGTTACTTCACTGTTAAGTATAGAATTTCTTTTTATCTTCTTTATATTACATATTTATTATGGGTACTCCATGCCATAGAATTTCGTTCGTTTATAGACCGCTATCGACAAAAATAAAAATATCATTGTGGTGAGTAATGCGCCACGACCCGAAAAATATAATAAAATAGACAAGTTAGCTTATTTTGTGAAGTTCCAAAAATGCTGATATAGGGTGTAAAATACTTTAAACAAAAAGTAGTTTATTTTTAAAATAAAATTACAGAAAAATTCTAAAAATTAAATGAAGTATACATCTCAAAAATCTTCTTCAAATTCGAAACCGATATTTATTTATACTAAATTATTCGTTATGGCTTACAAACGATTCCATTGCGACTATTTGAAAATTTGATTTGGACATAACTCACAATCTATGATACGAAATCTCCAACTTTCTCTTCCATTAGAAAAATAAAATCAGTTACATTCGAACGTTTCTTGTTTCAAAGAAATCCGACTTGTAACGAATCCTGTACACTCAGTTGAAGTTCAAAATTCAATATTACAAACTATCGTGATGTTACAAGCTCGATTATAATTTATATTTTAATTAATACGTTCGATTCCATTCAAATAATATATTCGTTGTTATAACTCGAATATAAACTAAATTAAATATCATATATTATCCAAATTACAAAAAATTGCAAATCCAACCATTTTCGACTATTTCAGAAATAATTATACTATCCCATTAAATATTATATAAATAAAATATTCAAAATATTTAATTCAAACCATTTAAATTTCCAAATCATTATATTAAAATAATTAAATTAATTAATTATTAAATCACCAAAAATCCGGGACATTACACAAACCCTTGGATTAATTATCTCGGTCTCAATTCCATGTTTTTGATCCATGCTTAGATGCTACTTTTACCGGATAACAGAAGGCCTAGGCAAATATCCAATTTGCCCATCCGAAATATACCCAGAATATAATCATCCATTTCTTTCCTTCTATGATAAAATCATTCAAATCAATCAATCAATCAACCAACCAATCAATTAGTCAATTAGTGAATCAATCGTTCAATTAACTATTACATCCTGTTCATGAAATATTTGAATCAAAAAATTCAACACTCCACCTTGATTCAAATATCTTATATCTCCAACAAACAAGTCATCTAGCTCTTTCAATGACAACTTCTCTCAGTTTAACCAATACAAACACAACCCACTGCCTACAAAGATGTATCTTCCCTCCGAGATGCACCACGCAACATAAATGGTCTAAAAGTGCTTGTAATACCATAAGGATCATCACTTTATGGATTTTCAACATCGACACCATTTGATCTGAGCTCCTTTCTCGATCACCCCGGATCCCTTGAGCATCATCAATGTGAAGACCCATGTCCACCAAATCAGCAGTGACCCAATTAACCTCTCCACCTTACAGTGGGCTAGGTTAACTGTCACTTGCCTTCCACAGTCGACCACAGAACCAACCAATGTATACAGGCTTCCCACCTCCAAGACACCTCTCATCAGAATAAGACCACACTTCTTCACTCCCAAAAATCAACCTCGAGTATCATAAGTGCAACCACGGTGATCCAACTGACCGAGAGAAATGAGGTTATTCAAACTCGTGGGTACACGCCTAACTTCAGAGACTTCCCTTACCACGCCATCATGCATATGAAACTGGATAGATCCAATAACACAAACCTGTAGCTTTACTTAATTGGTTGTTCTAATCATGTCAACATTCTTCTCATAAAAAGAAAAATACTTCAAAGCCTTACAAATGTGAAAACTGGCTCCCGAATCCATCTTCCAAGGATTAACTTAATTCAACAGACATCACAAGATGCATCACTAATGGAACCTGCGGCAAGACCTGCCTGTGCCTCATCACTACTACTATCATCATCCGCAACTTTCTTCTTATCCCTCTGATAAGCAAAACAATCTTTGCGTATGTGACCTTACTTATTACAATAATGACAAGTGATAACACCTTTACCATTAGCCCTTTTCCTCTTCCTTCTTGTATCTTTCCACGAGTCCTTTGCTATTATGGCCTCACCTTAACTTATTTCAAACCCGACGCTTTTCTCCTTAATTCCTCATTCAAAAGGATGCTTCGAACAGTTTCCAAAGAGATACTTCCATTAGCATTGGAATTACTCAATGAAACAGCCAAAGTCTCCCAACTTTCTGAAAGCGAACTCATCAATAAAAGAGCCTGCAACTCATCATCAAAATTGACCTTCAAATTTGCCAATTGATTAATCACATCTTGAAATGCGTTCAGGTGCCCTACAACATAATTCTTCTCATCCAATCTCAGTTGAGCAAGCTTTCGAACTAGAAAAGCCTTACTTGTAGCACTCCTCGACTTATACAAAGATATCAATTTGTCCCACAAATCCTTCGCGAACAAAACTAGCCACATGATGGGATCTCGAATGATCAAGGTACTGCCGAATCAAAGCAATCACCTTATTATCCATGTTCTTCCACTTTCCCTCATCCACATCCGAGGCCTTCATTCCATCTCCATCAATCGGATCATGAAGATCACTGAGGTAAAGCACACCCTCCATTTTAGGCTTCCAAATCCCCCAATTTCTTCCATCAAAAATAGTTATCTTCGGAAACACCATAATATCCGACATAAAAAAAAATCAATTTTTTCCCAATCCAAAATAACTTTAAGATTTGTGATTATCTAACACTGATACCAACTATTAGGGAAAGTGCGCCTTTGCGGAAGCGACAAAGATCTTATTCACCCAATTACTTAAAGATGATTTCTATGGAAAAACAACACAGATATGAAATTACATGCACAAACACAAGATATTCCACCCAATCACCCTCTTTAATGATTCATCAAAAATAAATTTTGTTTACATACAATGGATCAAAAATAAAAATAAAAATAAAAATAAACAATGAATCAATAACCTTATTGAGAAATGGAAAGAATATCTAGATGACTACAACTCTTGTTGGAGAAGGAGAACAACGACAAACCCTTGGATTAATTATCTCAGTCTCAATTCCATGCTTCTAATCCAAAACTAGATACTGCTTTTATAGAAGAATAGAAGGCCTAGACAAATATCCAATTTGCCCATTAGAAATATATCCAGAATATAATCATTCATTTCTTGCCTTCTATGATAAAATCAATCAATCAAATCAACCAACCAACTAACCAATTAGTCAATCAATTAATCAATCAATTAATCAAATCAATTAATTGATTACATCCTCTTCATAAAATATTTGAATCAAAAAATCCAACAATGATAAGAATCGATTATTTGTACTAAAAAAGTATTAATATAATTGATATAAAAATTATTGTTGATCATCTTCAAATAAGATTAGTCTGATAACCAGTATAGAGTATTACAATATTAGTTTCCTTTTTTTTTACATAACCTGATATGTTTGATCTTCTAGACAACATATACAATATGCACTAAAAAATTACAAACAGCAAATAAAGTCTTCTGTTCCATAATTTCATAATCATTGTATTTTTGATGTTTGATCTTAATTTTCCTACATGGATGTTCCATTACACATTATGTTTTCATGTTAAGCATTTTGGAAATGTTGAATGGAGATATCACATCTTGCAAAGCAATATTTACGTTGAATGCAAAGCAAACAATGTCAATATGCCAACTCGTTTATTTCCTGCACCCTTAATAAGTAAATGTCTCATGGTTAATGGAATTATGTATGAAAATGATTCATGCAGGCAATGTAATCAATAAGTTACTGAAACATAATAGGACGAACAAAGTTGCAGATTTTATGCAAATATTTTGAAAGGTTCATATATATAACTAAACTAAATCTACTTTAACATATCAGTTTGGTATCATGTAGTTCTTCTTGGAAATGAATGGGTAATAGAAAGTTGATTTTGGGAAGAAGAAGATATAATAAAGCATAGTCCAACATCATCAAAATATTAAAAGAACTCTCTCTTATATATTACAAGCCTACCTGCTTATATAAAATAAAAAGAAGAGGGCTTGTAGAGGAATGTAAGGCTAAGCCTTGACACAATAATACATTAAAATGTCAAAGATTGGACCTTGGGCTCTTGGGGTCTCTTGATTGAATAGGGCTGACGATTGTTGTTTGGCCAGTGCGCTGAAATGAGAATTTCTTTCCTAGAATTTAAAAGGCATGTCCGTTTAGTTGAGTGGGTACAACCATTTGAATTCTGAGTGCACGCACATTAATGCACCATGTGGTAAAAGGTCAGAACCTTTCCAATTCAAATGGTTATTAATGCCTAGATAGGCACCTCCTCAAGCCAATAAATACATTGCCCAAAATGAGACAAAATTCACTTTTTAATCTGCTCGCATCACTTCTTCTTCTTCAAAGTAATCCTCTGATCCAGTTTATGTGATCTACTTTAGTTCGTTAGATATCCGTTTGTTGGCACTACGCTATGGGGCTGGTCCGTTTTATCCTGGGAAACAAATTGCTATTACGTCAATCAGTGCATACGACAACAATATTTTTTCAACGAAATAGAATCATTTTTGGACTCGGACATTATTGAAATATTCTTCTACTTGTCTTTTGGAGATAGTTATGTACCGCTCAAATCTACTGCACAGTCAGTCATGCTTTTTGTCATTGCGGTAAACATAGTTTGACATGACAATTGTTGCATAATTGAGTAACATTGATTGTTGTTACCGTCTATTTGTAATACAATTGTGTATTGACAACAGATCTAACAGTTCTATCATTCAAGTATCACTGGTTCAAATATATTTAAGTTAATGTACCTATAGTAGCATTTTTTAATTGGACTCTGTTGATTACACAAAAATGTCCAGTACATTGTTTACGCAACATTATAAACAAACACACACTCAACAACTTAATTCAGTGACAAATAAAGGAGTAATTATAGTAAATCATGAAGATGTTGATGAATAGACAGATGCTTCGAAGTTGAACCCGAGGCGGTTGGGAACCGCAAGCCGATTCGTATTGTCGAGCACGATACGAAGCAACTTCGAAGGAAGGCGGTGAAGCTAGTCAAGGTTCAGTGGGGCGAGAACGAGAATGACTGTACTTGGGAGAAAGAGGAGAGCATTAGGGTGAACCATGAAATTGCTCATACATACTTTATGTTTCAATAAATCAAAATAAACTTTGATTTTCTTTACAAGCTTGACAACTGGGCAATTGAATGTGTAATCAAATACATTTACCAAGAGCAACAGAAGTGATGATATTCAAGAATTTTATTGAATATGAGAAGACTTATTTAGAAGCTAATTATTAGGGAAACAAATATGGGTAGAAAAAATTGTATAACAAATTAAATTATCAAATTGAAAGGAGCAGGGCAGTATCAATCATCGTAGATGTGTTAATATGAACTAATTATAATGGATCACAGGAAGTTTAATGTTATCATAAGAATTTGTTGTACAAACTTTAAATTATTAAAGTGGAAAATAGGCTGAAGGACAAGCATATTAAAAATTTTGGTGAAAAAGATGGAAAGTTTGGTTTTTAGGGAGAAGGACAAAAGTTAGTGTAAAAGAGGATATGATAGTGGCCCCCCTGAATTCCTCTTTTACACTAAATTTTGTACTTCTCCAGAAAATCCAAACTTCCCATCTTTTTCTATCATTTTTTAAATAAATTTGTCTTTCTCCCAAAAAAAAGGGAAAGAAAACTGGTCACAACCGCAAGGAGTGAAAATATATGGTCCATGTCATTACTAGTGCATTATGACAATCTATAAATAGCCAAGGCCAAAATAAAGGATAGCCATGAAGTCGAAATAGCATAACTAAATTTATTAATAAAATTACTGTATAATTGGCATAATAGGACATAATGTCTATGTAATAAATAATACCAAAATCTCATTTATAAGAGCAACTCCAACAAATCGGGTGTGTAAATCCAAATTTATACACTCCGAATAATCGAAACAACGAAATATCCCAAAAGTTTTAAATCCAGGCGTTTGTTTAACAAACACGTAGATATAGGCTCTTATTAAACAAGCGCTTAGATCCAGCCGTTTGTTAAACAAAAGCCTGGTACATTTGCTGAAACAAATTCGACTTTAAGTATTTTGTAAATTATATAGGTTTAAAATTTCAAAAATATTTCAATAAAAAACTATTAGATTTTAAGAATATATATATATATATATATATATATGTTTAAAAATATGTTTGTATACTGCTTCATATTTTTAATATATTGTATGTAAATATTTTAACCATTCCTTTTTGTTTCTATTTCTATTTTTAGTATATTGTATGTAATTGTTTTAACCATTCCTATTTTTAAGAAAAATGTTTATTTACTGCTTCATATTTGATTTGAATTTATATTCATATTCGAAGAGCATAACTAATTCCGAAATTTTGACTACAAAGTTGCTTACAAGAGAATGTAACATAGAAATAAGTACTAACACTTAGGATGCAACATATACTAACACAGAAATTGATAATAAAACTATGAATAATAAAACTTCATTCATGTTTGCTGGGATTTTAAGTCGCCTAATCATTATGGTTAAACCGCAACTGTTCAATAACGTTTTGGAGAGATCTAATCTCGTGTTCGAGTTCGTTTGCATATGTAATTCCCCTTGGGCACAATGGTTCGTCTATCCATTCTGTGTAATTGCATCCATTCGGAAAGGATGGACATTGCTGAATGCGACGGCCAATATTGTTTCCATCTGCTCGAACCACAACGTCAACCGGATAACCGCAGTAGCAACAAACTTAATAAGAATCACCTTCCTGTTCATAAGGAATTGGAAGATGTGGTACTTGATAAGAATCAACTTCATGCCATGGTAGAACGACGGACTGTTCATGTGTGTGTTGAACGTTTCATACTTGGGCTTAATGTAGAGGTTAGACGATCCATTGTTCGGACGGTGGTTCAACCCGAGGTCTCAGTTGGTTTAGAAACTGGAGTTCATCTGCAAGCTTCTAAAGTCGCTTCTGTTCATACGCCTGTTCATCAGAGTCTGGAGATGATGGCCAAGAAGGCATAGTTGTGGTAAAGCACAGAGTAGCTGGAAATAAAATTGTTAGAGTGAGGTAAGTTGTGAGTAATTCGACAGAATATAGCTGCTAGTGTACTAGTGAATAAAGGGCAAAACAAACAATGATGTGAACGGTTACTGGTACACCTTTCGTTTTCGGTTGTCCATATCAGTGTATCATAAGGGGACAATTTATGAACTGAGCATACTGAGTAGTCATATCAGCCTTAAATCTGTCGTCGTTACACAATATTCGAGATTCACTTTCAATTTGCTCTTTTACCATGTGCACTGCTTTAATCCTGCACTGACTAGTCTTATCAAGAAAGAGCAATACATCCTTAGTTTATGGGGTCATCACATGTAAAGTTAAATGGGACTGATCTTTTCATTTAAACACTAGATAATGGATTGCTCTTCTTTCGTAAATAACTCCTTAGGTTAAATGGGAGATTGGTATATAAGTGATGAACAAATGGAGCAAATGTTCGATGAGTGGGAACAAACCAAAGATCACCAAAATGAGGTAGGATTTGTGCCAAAAACTTAAATAAACGAGGTGCCCGAAGAGGTTCCTGCACCTCAAATACGTGCTACAATGCCACGACCTACTAGAAGCGTACAAGCTCAATTAGTTCGTGTTAACCATAAAGCCTCATCTTCCTTAGCTTCAACTAACGAATGTTCTACAAATGAATTATACATCCTCATGAAAGCGTATATAGAAGTTGAACGTCGAGATACATTATTAATTAAAGGAGGTGGAGGTTTAAGCCATGAAGAGTTTTGGGCAATGATCGCAAGATTACAAAACAGCCACCGTAGGTGTCCTGTTAGCAGATCAACAGCTGAAACCCATTTAGCTCACCGTCATTTTGTAGAAGCTTGCGATCGCTACCATACGATTGTCCAGACAGTGGAAGATGAAGACATACTTCAAGCATCTTAAGCAACTTTTGATACTCGTTACCTGTATGAACACGGAACGGATTTTGTGGGTCACAAAGCTTACAAGCTTTGCTATAGTTGGCTAACCCGATCTTGGGATGAGTAAGTTTTTATTATATGTTTACTAAATTTCGTGCTTTTAATTAAGTCTGTCATATTTTTAAATCTAGTTAGGAATTTCTATGTTTCTATTTCTACCTAATTGTATCATAGTTAAAATTTCTATGCCGGATGTAATATTGCTCTATCTATGTTGTTATTTCTAGCACGTTCTAACCTAATTTCTGTGCTGGTTGTAATGTTTTGTGGGTGATAAATCAAACTTAATTGTTTCTTCCACTCTAACTGTTTTATATCAGTACTATAGCAAGTGTTGCTTTCTCTAAGCAATAAAGTCATTATTGCTTTACGTCAATAATAATGCAACTGTTGCTTTATATCAGTAATAAAGCAAATGTTGCTTTAAAAAAAGTGTTGCTTTATGTCAGTAATACAACCACTGCAGCTTTATTTCAAACATTTAAATGTGGTAACCAATGCATGACAAAATGTGATATCCAATGACAATCATACTGTGGTAACCAATGCATGCCACATTTTGGTATCCAATGAGGACCAAAATGTAGAAAACTATGTTATATAAGGAGGATAACTAGCAGCATTCACTACTCAAACACAGTCCAATATTTTTAGTATATACACTCAAAAACTCAAAAGTCCACAATGGTCACCGAAGAGCATTTGTTGTTCGATGATACTAATGAAGACTTTGATACTATGGTGGATGAGCATTTTCATCGACAAAGACAACTAATAGCTGCATTAGGAGATGGTGAATCTAGCAAAAAACATGGGAGTTCTGTTGTAGGCCGTCGATATAAAAATCAACATCATGCACGGCACAACAAGAGACTAATGGTGTAACAACCCGAAAATCTGGGCCAGTTTAAAATTTTTATTTTGGCAATTTTAGCGAATTTTGATTATTTAAAATGAATTATTTTAAATAATATCGACGAGAAAATTTCTTTTGAATAAAATTCAATCGTATATAGTTATATAGATCGACGTTATAATATAAATAATTATATATAATTATAAAAGGAATTGAAAAGGGCGTGGTAGTTCGATAATTTGATTTCAAACTTCAATTGAACATACCGAGAGCAGAATAATCCGGATTTTAGTGAAACCAAAAATAATGGAATCTAATTGATAATACCTTTCCAACGAATCTGAAAAATCAAAATTTCATAGCGGGAATCAAAGGATATGCCCAATTGAAAATTCTGAATAGTTGCTATGGAATTCAGGCCCTTAAAAATGGACATTTTGCAAACGACCTCGGATTTCGACGAAACCACTTTTGTTGGATCCGCAGTGTCAAGTTATTGCTAGGTTTCAAATTTCATAATTTTTCGAATCAATATGTGAGCGTGGCAAAGGAAAACGCGTTTGACTAGTTTCAGTTGATTTTAATCGACTGGAAAATGACCATTTTTCCAACGGTCTCGGAATTCGATGAAACTAGTTTTGTTAGGACCGTATCGTCAATACGAAGCTAGAAAATATTTTTCTACAATTTATAGAGTTCATATGTGACCCTAGTAAATTGAAATGTATGTTTAAAATTCAATATAATGATTTAAATGTAAATTCGACGAAAACCGATCGAACTGGTTTACGATACATATCCCATTGTGTTCGGAATGGGGGTATTACGCTATGGACGATAGGCGGTGGGCCTCGTTTCGAGTTCGACAATAAAAGTTACCTTTTTGAAGAGAAGAGAAAAAAATAAAATAAAAAAATATATATATATTCACTCAGACCACCCCCCCTTTTTCTCATTTTCCCCAGAACCCCTCAAACTCAAAAAAGAAATCGCGCCCCCATTTACCAGCCGTCGCCTCCTTGCTGGCCGCGCCCCCGCCGCCATGGAGCCCCGCCGTCGCGCTTAGGGCTGTCGCACCACCTGAGCTCCAGCATCGATCCTCTCTCCACTTCGATTGAAGATCCAAACCCCTACCCGAGCCCTAGCCACCACCGTTAACCCCCTGCCGCGCCCTACCTCGCTCCAGACCTCCGCTGCCACCCTCTCTCTTCTTCCCCCTCCCCAATCTGCGAGTACCCGACGACCTAGCACGCAGCCCACCGCACCCGAAGCCAACGACGATCCACCCCTGACCCTCATTCCCTCTCACGCTCACTCCTCTTCTAATCCACGAGGTCAGCCCCCTACTCTTCGATAAGCAAAGGTAAATTTTTAAACGATTTTATTTTCTTTGATGTAATTAGTTAAACAAAAAAAATACATAGTAAAATCAGTTTTTAAAAAAAATGGCTTTGTATAAAGATAGGATTTTAGATTATATAAAAATATGATTTTTATGAATATAAAAATCTGATTTTTAGACCTAAAAAGGTATGATTTTTACTTATGTAAAGGCGAGATTTTTAGTTGAAAAAGGCGAAATCTTTATATTTGAAAAGGCGAAATCTTTATATGAGTAGCAAAATAAAGATGTGATTTTTATAATGTTATTTTTATAAAGGCGAAATCTTTATATTTGAAAAAAGGCGAAATCTATATTTTTGAAATGGAATTTTTATCTATATAGCAAAGTAAAAATTCGATTATTATATATTGAATAGCATAGTAAAAATTTGATTTTTATATATTGAACAGCGAAGTAAAAATTCGATTTTTACATATGTAGTGGATACGGGCAGCGAAAGCGACAAAGAGCGAGAATGGCGAAGATTTCTATAAATGAAGAGTCGTGGTAATGGATAGCTTTTGGTGAGAATTTCTCACTCTTCAATTTCTTTTTCTAGATATATATATATATATACTAGGATGCAGACGGTGTTTAGTAGCACCCGACACCCGTCATCCACAGACCATGGATGGCTTGTTTGTTAAATTGTTTGGTTGTGTAGTTGGTTAGATTATTTGGTTTGAATTGAATTGTTTGGTGAAATGAAATTGATTTGATTGATGTGTGAATGGTGTGGGCCTTCACTAGACCGGGGATAAGGCTAGGCCTTGTCCCGTTTCTAGTATCATACCGTTATGCCGCCGAAATTTTCTAAAAATAAGTTAGAAAAATATAGATAACATTTTTATTTGATAAATGAACCGAATAGAATATTCATAGGTTGAATAAAATAGTTTGATCGTTAAAAATATAATTTTTAACGTGAATGCGAATAAATAAATATTCATTTGACGGTTTGTTTATGTACACCTATTTGAAGGACATTGATTGGGACGATAAATTTTACACATCGCCCAACTGCACAAATAAAATCTGTGTTTGATTGTTTGAAACCCCACACGGGTATTGGGATGATATTTGACGTACACTAATCCCAACAATTAGTTGTATGTCGATCGATTGATTGACAGGCTGCTATAAGCGTTGAATATTTATATTCGATGCTTATACAGTGTAGAATGCACTTTGGATGATGGATGATTATTCATCGTTGTTATTGTATACATGTATTGTAGAAAATCCACTTTATATGGTAATTGATTGGGCCTCATTCCAATTTTGAAATAGAAATATTTGAAATAGAAATATTTGAAATAGATTTCTGAAAATAGAAACATATGAAGCCGTGTTGGTTAGATTGACGCCATTTTGACGTGAACGATATTTGTATCGATTTTATTCATTCTTCAATGAAAATTGAATAGATTTGAAATTCGAACTATATAGAAATGAATTCGAATTGAAAATAAATAGAATTGAATTCGAATTGAATTTGAATATAAATGAATTCGAATGGAAATCGATTTGAAAAGAATTTAAAACGAATTTATATTGGAATATTCGATTTTGATTTGAAATTGAATATGAAGTAAAACCGTTTTGAAAATGAATTTAAACGATTTATAAAGCACGTTTTGAATTGAAATCGACGAAGTATATATTATATATATTATATATATAATATAATGGCCTGAATAGAACGCGCCGCGCCGCGGCAGTTCGCGAATTTCGACCATTGACTTCGAATGGATATTGCGGGAGATCCGACCGTCGGATTCTCCTGAAACCGGAACCGTTGGGTTCGTATCGAAAAGAACTTTCTAACAATTATTAGAAATTAGAAATCTAACAGTTGGATTTGGAATTATGTCCAAATCAAATTTGAAAAAGTTCGCTGTAAGTGCAGTTCGATGGCCGTTGATGGAAATCGACTGTACGGGCCTTGATAAAATTATTAAAAATAGTAATAATTTGTGTTAAATCATAAGAAATGATTTGTGAAGATTTGGAATGAAAAACTCCATATTTGAAAAGATAAAAATGGATTTTTATCGAAATGAACTAGTTTTGAACTAGAATTACAAATTCTATTTATTTTTAAATAAATAAATTGAATTTGAAAAGGGTTTTAAAAATAACCAGAATTTCCAATGATTGCATTGGAATGGATTTGAATCGAAATTGTCTTCGGAATATTTCGATGTTGGATTTCGTGATGATACAGATATTGTTATGGGAATTTGAAAGATATATTTATATCGTTATTTCCAATACGATATTTGTAAGTCGTAGAGTTTGATATTGAATATAAGCCGATATAATTTCTATTCAGAGCCTTGTATTTAATACCAAATGTGATTTGGGTTTGTCGTGAATGGTGTCTTCATTAACACCTTTCTTGAACCCAGTTGAGAAAAGATTAAATCTTTTTTTATTTAGATTTAATGAAGTGTACCAATTAAATGATATTTAATTGGAATTGAATTGATATTGATAATGATTTTTGGGTTTATCGTGGACAGTGTTTTAAATAACACTCGTTCTTTAACCCGACAATTAATGGAATGTGATTTTGGGTTTATCGTGAACCGTGTTTTAAATGACACTGATTCTTTAACCCAGTTAACGATTAAAACTAAGTGGAGTTTTAATGAATCTTTAATTAGATTGAAAAGATCAAGAATGGAGTATCACCAGTTTTGCTTCAGGCGATAGTTAAATCTTTAATTAGAATTGAACGTGAAATGGTAATTGAATTTACCGATAACACCGTGATGTTAGATATGAAGTATTACCAGTTTTACTTCATGGGATGAATAGGTTGGGATTGGGAAATTAAAATAAATGATTACTTCGGTAAGGTTCGTTAATCCCGACTAGTTGAATCGAAATTCAAAAGATGATTAAAGAATAAATCAAAGAATTTATCTTGGATAAAATTAATGGGAACCTTTCCCTATGAATGTGAAATTTATAAACTAACTGTCGGTTAGCCAAGCAGAATGGTTTTCTGGATATTGATCTGATGTTGGTTTCGGCCTTCGGGGTTAATATTTGGGGAATTATTCTCTTGATTAATTTACGGTTAGTGACTGGTAAATTGGAATGAGGCGTATGTTGTGTTTGTGTAACACTTATTTAAAATATACGCGAGTTATTCGGAAAGACCGGGTTTATCCCATTTTGAATAACTGATACGACGATAAGTCGAAGATGAAGACGGTGGTCGAAGACCAGAAGTCTTCGCGTCGTTTGGGTGATTACTGATGATCTTGATTGGGCTGTACACCCAAGAAGATGGAAACAGTTGGTGATCGTCCAGACGTACTTGGAGATCGATGGATATGCGGGGTACTAGGTGCCTCCGGTTTCGTTCAGACCCAGAACGGACTTGTAAATGGACTGTGTGTCTGACATTGGATTTTAGTCCGTGTGATTGATCTCTATTAAATATATATCTATTTGGCGGCGGAGAATTTATTCTCTTGCTTAACGCCCTTCTCTGAGACGTACGAGCTCAGGGGTTATATATTGATGGATATCAAACGCATGGAGTGAATTGCCTGTGTGGCATGCCTAAGTGGCAATTGATCGAGGCTTCTGTTGAAAAGCAAAATCTTGTGGTGATGATCAAAGCACGGCCTTGTGGCGTAGCTTCGTGTAACGTTTACTTCGCGAGTTTCGCACCCCGGTTGTGAACCAAAAACAGGAGAGGACCTCAGGGAGGACATGCGTTTCTTTCTAGCTAGGGTGGTGTCAGTGACCTACCAGCCCTGACATTTATATACTTTTCACCTATGTGGTTGTTGCTGTTGCGAGGCGCCTCGGTTTGATCGGACGATCCGGGTCCGATGGAATCATTCGTTGGCTCATTTACGCCCCAAAGGGCGGGGAAACGTAGTGTTCAGGCATAATAATCCACATCGGTGGACCGGCCCTGACGATCCAAGGGGCAGTTGCGGCTGTTCCTGAGGGGCGGGCTAGAGCGTCTCGAATCGGTTGAGGACTATCTTTTGCCTCGGGTCATAGATGGAAATCCAATTTCCAAATACGTGACTTTGCGGTTTTATTTGTAAACCTATATATGGCGACATAGTGGCATGGGACGCTCATGCCGCCTATGATTGATATTTATGATTTGAAGTTGTTTTATACACTATGCACTTATTATTGTATCAAATGATTTGTTTTAAACGTATCAAGCATCCTTTGGCTGTTATAAGGGAAAAACTTATCCCCCGGCTTGCGTTGCATTGTGTGATAGGACCTGGGTCTTATAACAGCTCCATTTTTCTTTGTTTAGCATTGCGCTGTTTGTTTTATGCACTGGTATTCTTGGGAGGAAACCCGTTCCGTGTTATACGGCGTGGTCCCTTGATTTACCTAGCTTTAAAAATAAAGATTAACAATTGTTTTAGTTCTCACACCAGTAACATGACTGACCTGGAGTTTATTGTTTTAACCTAAACTCTGGGTGCCCCTATTTTGACACGGGCAGCTAGTAGTTTTGGTTTTGCAGATTTATATTCACAGGATCCTGGTTTACAGCTGGAACGATATTCAGAAAGCTTTGTATCTGTATATCTCTTTCTAGTTGTGTATTGTATTATTTTCCGCTGCTATGTAATTTATTGTAATCTCTGATAATTTGTGTTGTATAATATTCATTTATACTCTGTATATTCTTGTAATCTGATGCATTGTTGTAATATACAATGAAATGTTCCTTTGTCTGCGTTCTGTTGTGGCTTGTTCTCGAACTATTCGTGCTTTCCTTTACGGGGAAGTTACGGGTTTTTACAAATGGAAGCTTATTTTGTTTCAAATTCGAGGTATACACCTACAGAGTTTAGAAGGAGATTCCAAACGAGGCGTCCTATTTTTCTTTGAATCCTAGAATGCATTAAACAACATGATTCCTACTTTATCTACAAACGCAATGCATCTATGACAATAGGGCTCGCCGATATTCAAAAGATGACAACTGCGCTGCGTATGATAGCCTATGGAGGTCCTACTGACGCTCAATACAAAAATTTGAAAATGGCAGAAAACACATTACTAGAATGCTTGGACCATTCCTGCCAAGCAATCGTAGATGTTTATGGTAATCAATACTTGCGTAGACCAAAAGAAGCCGACATTGCAATGTTAATGGATATGCACGGTAGTAGAGGATGGCCTAGGATGTTAGGATCTTTAGACTGCATGCGTTGGGAGTGGAAGAATTGTCCAAAAGCATATGCTGGAGCTTATCAGGGTAAGTCTCATACATCAACTATTATACTTGAAGCTGTAGCGTCGTACGACTTGGGGATATGACATGCTTTTTTCGGAATGCCAGGTTCGAACAATGATTTGAATGTGGTTGAACGCTTAACGTTTTTTTAATGATTTGGTGAACCGTAGATCAGTTCCATATCATTTTACTTTAGAGGGTCATGTGTATGACCATGGATATTATCTAGGCGATGATATATACCCACAATGGAGTACCATTGTCAAGACAATATCGAACCCACAAAACAATAAACAAGCAAGGTTTGCAGTAATGCAAGAAGGACAAAGAAAGGATGTAGAAAGAACATTTGGCATTCTACAATCCAGATTTGTCGTGGTCAGTGATCCATGCAGATTTTGGTCTCTAACTAAAATAACTAGGATAATGTATACTTGTGTTATTTTACATAACATGATTATAGAGGACGAAAAAGACATGGATGATGATTTCAATTACGAATGCCCTACTCCACCACCTGAGATTTGGTGCGAAAATATGATTTAAAGCGAATTAGAGCTTGAGTTTCATGTCAGAAGCCAAATGTCCTACCATAACGTTCACATTCATCGAAGACTCCAGAAAGATTTAATAGATCATCTATGGAGCTTTGTTGGAATTCATTAAAACTATTTACCCTTAATTGTTGTGTTTTCGTTGCTTTAGTAGTTCTAATAGTGTACTGTAACCTTTAATCAATATCTGAAACTGTGTATCCGTTAATTGTTAGTGAAATCATGTATCCTAAGCTGTTGTAACCGTTGATCGTTTTGGCTTAATTACATCTTCGTGCCTGAATTTCTACATCGGTGAAAGTAACATAAATACCACACAATTTCATCATAATTCAATGTTCTAAATTAGGGAATACAGATTACTAATCAACGCGTCTGTTAAACATCCGCCTGAATATAGGCGCTTGTTTAACAAACGCTTAAATCCAAGCGCTTGTTAAACAAACGCTAGTATCCAGGCAGTTGTTCAACAAGTGCTAGACGAGTTTGCATATCCCAAAACTTTCCCCCCAAACTTCAGAACGGCTTGATGTTTTCGCACTCCATTGGACGACAAAATGGGTGCGAATATCACAAATACTGATATGTAGGATTTTGTCGGATTTGCCCTAACCATTACCATAGCCCCAAGTTCAAGTATAGAACAATAAGCAGAAAATTGAATTAGTCATACATTAGTACGGTAACATCAACATTTGTACGTGCATGCTGCAAGGTTAAGAATCTAGTACTGGTGAAAAAAGAAGGCAATTTAAAGAGAATATTTTCTGATGCATCATTCATTCATATTTTTTGTTGGGCCAAATTTATACTTTCTAGCATTAGCATATTGGAATGTGAAATCAATCTTTTATTTCCTAGCGTTTTACCATATTCAGAAATTCTCCACATTATCAACTATGCAGCTAAAGGATATTTACCTTACATTCAAATTAGAAGCTGTGGTATGTAGTCGTAGTAGTAACTACATATAAAATGGGTAAAGTACTATGTAATCCAGTGTATTAAAGACCCAACCCAACCTCGGTTCGACCGCAGTTAACCTTCGACCTTGGAGCGCCACAGCTTTGATAATGAAATAACCTTGCGTGTGTATAGACCCACGATTTAACCTCAAAACCCTATAAAAACCTCTGGCCCGACCTCTTTGAACCTCAGGGTTCTTCAAATTTAAGAAAAAAATAATTGCTTAACTATTCATTTTTTGACATAATAAATTTAACAAATAATTTCATAGCAAATATTATTAAATTTTTGATGATGTAATTCATTATTATGTACATTTTACGAACTATTGTTAAACTAATCCTCTGTCACTATAAAAAATTAGTAAATTTACAACTTTGCAACGATAAGTTGTTATATAATTATTTCAATTAGATAGTATATAATATACTACATTACAAGTGCGTTGAAGACGAAAATTGAACTCATGTCAAAGTGTCTCAACCAGGTTGGACACAGATGTTTGTCATAACTGGTTAAATTTTATCTATATTTAAAATAATTTTACGTTCAAATTGAAAAAATACAAATAAACCATCAGCGCAGTTCTCACGGTCTGACCGTTCAACCCCGAAAACCTTGAACCTTGCATTACCACGGTTTGACGTACGGTTCAGTCTTCACAACTATGATGTAATCGAACAGGAGCTGTGAAGATGGTTTGAATGGGGATTGCGTAAATTATGTAAGCTTATACATACATACATACATACATACATATATATATATATATATATATATATATATATAGGAGCGTTCCGCTACACCTCTTATTTTGCACGTGAACTCTCCCCCTTAATCTCCACCACCCATTTCCCCACTCATCCCACTAAGAAATAATATTAAAATGGGAAGAGAGAGAATGAGTGGGGAAATGGGTGGTGGAGATCTAGGGGAGAATTCACGTGCAAAATAAAAGGTGTAACTGAATGCTTTACACACACACATACATATGTATGTATATATATACATATATATACATATATATATATGCATATATATATATAGGATCATTCAATGACACCTCAAATAGTGAGCGTCTCATTTTCCCCCCATGTAAACCAAGCATTTATATTAGAATAAGTGAGTGGGAGGTGAGAGAATGAGTGGAGGTAGAGGGAAATGGGATATGTTAGTTTATATTTGGGGTGCTATTGAACGCTCGCTATATATATATATATATATATATATATATATATATATATATATGAGGAGGGTTCCATGGCACCCCAAATTTGTAGCACCCCTAAAGCCCCTTAATTAGAGTCACTCATTTGTTATTAAATAAGATAGTGGGGGGAGAGAGTTAGTGGGAGGAGAGAGAAAGAAGATTGTGTGGTGGAAATTAGGGAGGCTAAAGGGGTGCTACATTATTTGGGGTGTTATTGATCATATATATATATATATATATTTTTTTTTACTATAGGATAAAAATGTATTTATTAAATAATTTGATCTTAATTTAGCTATGAAATACCAGCTTTTGGATATATATTAAAACAGTCGTCCAATGGAAAAAAAAGCAACATGAAGGTGTCATACAGACTTAGTTTAAATGCGTCGTAAATCTTCAACAATGTTAAATACAAAACTAACGTACTCAGGCTAGTGTAATTATAGTGACTGTCCATATGGATTAATACACAACTCTTTAATAACCGCTCATTCCTAATGAAATATAGGAATTTCAAAGGTTATGTCATCTCTGAAATATAACAAAAAAGAGTTGCAAATTGGGAACACACCCCTTATGTAGTGCATATATAGTTGAACTGAAATATATATAAATGAAGAACATTTGAACAATATAAGAACTAAGCATTTATTAAGTGAACTTAATAATGCATATATAATTGAAAATAAATAAATAAGTTGACTATGTTGTAATGATTCTACTCATAGGTGGCATGCCCAAAATATATATTGGTGGCCTAACGTCTAGCAGTTTCAAATGCAATATAAGAACAACTGAATACTGGATAGATCTAGAAAAAAGCATTACACAAAAAAGGAATGTTTAGTTGTACATGCCCACTATAGAATCTTAGTGGCCTAACTTGGAAGTATGCAGTCGTTCATACAAAAAATAGGACTTTTTACCCATTTAGGCTTGTTTTGAAATTGTATTACATGATTAGCCATGTTTCAAAAATAATAACAAATATAGACTTGTTTTGTCAGGGGAGCGATATGGGCGAGTTTTCAAAACTCGCCTTTGTGCGCGTTTTCAAAACGCGCCTGTGTATTTGGGGTAATTTCAAAACTTTATATATACTCGCCATTCTTCTCATAATTCGGATTCATACTCAACCACATCTTCACAGCCCCGTATATTTTCAAAATGACTTCTCAAACAATGGTTGAGCAAGAGGTTAACTCGTTCCCAGTTCGCTGCCACTGTGGATATATGGCTGAAGTTGTCGTCTATGATGATGGCGAAAACATTGGTCGTCGAAGTCTTCTTTGTTCCAATTATTCTCACGGATGCAATTTTTCAGAATGGATTGACGAACTGCTTTGTCCCAGGGGCATAGCATATGCGAATGTGCTGGAGCAAGAAATTTGACGTCTCCAAAAACTCCTAAAGGACTTGCAATTTAAACCTAACCACTAGTTTTTCTATTAGCCGTCGTCGTTGTAGGTTTCTGAAGATTAGTTTGAATTATTGTATTATCCGTTGTCGTTGTTTGTTTCTGAAGTTTAGTTTAAATTATTATTTGTGTGTTTGTAGGAGTTGAAAGATCAACACGAAGTATTGTACGTTTGTGTTTTTCTAATGAATTATTTTATGCTTTTGAAGTTTGAATTAAAGCTTTGTATTTTGCTGGTTTGTACAGTGTACATTATGACATAAATAAGAATTGACAACTCGCTGCCAAAAATTAAAGCTGGGTCAATCTGTTTCTGTACAGTACGATCTACCGCAAATCAGGCGATTTGACTAGACATGGGTAAATTTGTCCATTGTGATAAAGCCGTGGCTTGTTTTGTGTGATCAGTACGAGCATAGGACAATTGATTCTGATTCTGCTTTATTTTGAATTGGGTGACATGATTAAAGCTCTGTCAATTCTGACTTGACAACGACTGCACACTGAGTTGAATAAAGTTGATTTGATGGTGACGTTGCTTAGTTGGTTTCCCTATTTCATAGCTCTTCAGCACATTACTTCTTATACACTTCAATCTTGTCTTCAAATAACTTCAAGAAAAATAAACACAGTCAACAATGGCGCCTCCTTTTATTACTGCACTTATCTACTACAATGGTGAGTTGGTTGTGGATGGGCACCAAAATAGAAGATATGTGGGAGGATTATGCAAACCAGGGAGAGTTCGAAGGGGTTGCACACTTGGTGCTTTGAAAGACACAGTTTTCCAAGCAACCAGAATTAACCCTCTCGAATATGATATTGAGTTGTCGGTCAACTGGCCTACTAAATCGGGGTCGAGAGCCGTAGCACTTTCAGACGATGAAGATGTACAAGTAATGTTTTCCACTGTGAAGAAATCTTTGAGTTGTTTGTTGGAAAAACAGCAAAAGAAATTGTGGAAGATGTCGTGGAAGAAATTATCACACCGCCTATAGTGAGTAGCGGTTTCAGATACTTCACGGAAATGTTGCAAACTCATGATCCATCAATCAACTTTAGTTCTCCTTTATACACCAATCCGTGTTGTCCACCAAATGTAGCTGAGAAGCAGCAACAACAACAACAAAAAGAACAACAGACTGATCAGTCAGAATTGTTAGATATGAGCCAAAGGTATGTGGTCCACATCAAGTTAGTTTTATAATTACTCATTGAAATGTTAGATCTGACTGAAATGCATTTATTAATAGGTTGACTGTAGAAGCCGAAGAAGAATAGGGTGCACGTCCTTCACAACATGCCGAACATATTGACAGCATGGCGGTTGCCACGACAACATTTGATGATACATGCTGGGCCGGAGTCAGCAATGAACCGTTGAACTATGACTATGATTCAAACACAGTATATCCCGAAGATGATGGTGATGAGCCTCAAATGGAAGTACCCGTGGACGAGGATCTCTGCACAGCGCAAATGATGGCCAGATCCGTAGTGGGTAATTTAGAGTTTTCTAGCGAAAAATTCTCGGCTTCCTGCGTACAAAATGGTTTTGCTTTTGGGATGGTATTTCGAAGCAAGGTAGAGTTTCTCAAGCAACTTACGGAATGGTCTATTCTGCACGGTGTTTCATACAAGCCAATCAAGTCGAATAAAACAATATATACCGCTGTATGTAGTGTTGATGGTACTTGTCCATGGCGAATACATGCTATAGTGTCGAAGAAATCACAAAACGGATTGTGGAAAATCCGAAAGTTGCCTCATGAACATAACTGTGTCAACCATACGATTAATTCAAACCACAAGCAAGCCACTTCTGCGTTTCTTGTATCCAAAATCATGGCTTTTGTGAAGGCCAACTTGGATATCTCTGCTGGGACTGTGCAAGTGCTTGTCAACAAGCACCTTTTCATCAAAATCAGTTACATGAAAGCTTGGCGAACGTTGAATAAAGCTCTGGAAAAAGTATACGGTGACTGGGCTGAATCGTATTCGTATTTACCTCAGTATTTTGAGGAAATAAAAAGACGCAATCCAGGTTCGGTAGGACATATAGTACACGATGAGTATACGGTATTTCATCGTACTTTTTGGGCATTTGGTCCTTCCATTGCAGGTTTTGTACACTGTCGTCGAGTGCTCTCTATTGATAGGACACATTTGTACGGTAAGTACAAAGAATACTGCTTGTTGCTACCGCTATAGATGCGGACGACTGCCTTTACCCATTAGCTTATGGGGTGGTCGAGTCTGAATCATATGATAGTTGGGCCTGGTTCTTTTCATGCATGCGTGAGTTCATTTATAGCGTACAAAATCAACACATTACATTTATATCTGATAGAATGAAAGGGATTCCAAGCGCTTTGCAGGATAAATGGCACCAACCACACAAACATAGGTTCTGTGCAAGGCATCTTAAAGCAAAATTTCAAGCTGCATGTCATCAAGACAAGAGACTTGTAGGCTTATTTTGGGCTGATGCATGTGCTTCAGAAGTGATTGAATGCAATAAACTTAGAGAAGAGATCAAGACAACTAAGCCGGAGGCGCATGACTGGACTGAACGAAGCCTAGGAAATTGCGAAGAAAACTGGGCTCTTTGCAAAGATGACGGCCACCGCTTCCATATTATGACGACCAACGCATCTAAAAGTTTTAATGGCATACTAAAAGGCACCAGATCCTTGCCTATAAAGGCGTTGGTTGCAAGAACGTTCTTTTGATCAGTTGAGTATTTCTATAAGAGATGAGAAAAAGGGGCGGGTCTGAATTCGAAACTTACTCCAAAATGGGAAGATAAAATTGAAGCTCGTGCTATTGAAGCACGACGTTGTAGGTTTGTTCGATTTGGTCGATATAAATGAAAGTGATTAACAGTTACTGCGATGAATATGATGTTGTGATCGACGGTTCTGCTGTCACCTGTACATGCAGAATCCCACTTCTGCAGAAGATACCATGTGCTTATGTGATGGCGACTTGTTCAGCACAGGATTTTTGTAGTAATTTAGCACATCACGATTTTGCTAGTGAATGGTACTCCATTGAAAATTATAGAGCTACATACGACCCAGAGTTTAATCCTATACGCGATAAGAAATACTGGGACCCGTACAACAGTCCACGAATACTGCCTCCGACTATCAAAAGACTAGCTGGACGACCCAAATCAACGAGTTTCAAAAATGTTATGGACAAGCATCAAACACCCAAAACAAACAGGTGCAGCAAATGTGGATCGCTGGGCCATAACAGAAAGCGGTGTACTTTAGCAGCCTAAACTGGAGATGTTTGTTTGTTGAAGCGATGTCAGTGTGTTGCATTTCGTGTATCTGTATTTCTTATGTTTCGAACTTATCTGTCCTTAACCGGACTATGTATCTCTCTTGTATTTGAATATTATAATTTGGTATTTGTTTTACGTTGTTTGGTTAATCTATATATAGTAATTAAATGTTGTGGTAGTTCGAACTTTAACGTTTACACCTACGTTCGAATACATAGGAATCGTTATACGTCGGTTTTCATTGAAACAAAAAATGATCGAATCTATAGAACTATATTTCAGTACTGAAACAGAAAAATGGGAATTTCATATTATAAAAATCGAGTTATGTCCAAATCAAATTTCAAGAAAGTCGCTATGGAGTTTAAAACAAAAGTGTACAGGCGAGTTTCCAGAACGCGCCTTTGGGCGAGTTTCCAAAACGCGCCTTCGTTAATACAAATCAGGTCTATTCCTGTAATTACTTTCAAAACAAGTTTGTTTGCGTTATACAATTCTGAAACAAGCCTAACATTGTAAAAAGTTCAAAAAAATAAGCACCAAAGCCAAGTTCATATTCTGAGTTGAGGACTAGAAAAAGAACATTTGGACTTTTTCCAGAAATTTAGAAGTTAAAATAAGGCGTTTATTAGATAACGAAGCGAAACATAAACGTAATAAATCATGTTTAAACATGATGGGCTTGTATTTTATGAAGTTTTGGAGCAGTTCTGGAATCACAGCCGTTAATGGAGCAGTTCTTTTTACCCATTCACCTATTATTTATCAGCACTTTCTTATATAAAATATCATTAGATGGAGCATTTGCCATAAATATGCAATATATAAACCTACTTGTCTTGTTCGTCCTTAACTCTAAAGTGCTCTTAAATTTATTGCATATCTCCTCACTATGACTTTCCTTTCATCTCTACCCAACAGGTGAAAGCGTTAATTAACGTTAGCTTATTATTATGCTAATTCTAATGGTAGGAAAGGATAGGTTAAAAGAAGTAGCTATTTATAAAGGAAAATAATAATTAAATGATAGACTCAGTATGCATAAAAATAGATTGCATGTAACTCAAACCTAAATTTTATTGAAATAAAAAGGTTATATTTTACTGAGAGGAATGGTTTCAAGAAATTCACATTTGAGTCTATAGCACAAAGCAATTGGATAGAAAAGCAAGTGTAACAACCCGTATTTCGATAACATGTTAAGACGAGAATCAAGGCAGAATTTAATTTTAAATTCTGAATCAAGTAAAACGGGTTATGCCATTGCGTTCGTCTCGGAAAAATACGCGAAATAGAGTCTGAGTTTTCGAGAATCGGAGTCCGTATGACCAAGTTATGGTCCGACGAAGTTTTCAGAAAATTCAAGTTAAAAAACGAGTTCAAATTTCGAAAATTTGGCCTAGAAGGCTAGGCGGAAAAATTCCCGCCAGCCACCCCAAGTCGACAGCCCTGTCGACTTGGGAGTCGACATGGCATGACCCAAGTCGACAGCCTTGTCGACTTGGGTGTCGACTTGTAACACCCCGAATTTTAGTTAATACTAAAATTCACTAATTACAGGATAAATAATCTCAGACGTGGGAATTGGGGGTAACGGGCTGCGTTATTGCGTTCGTCTCGGAAAAATACGCGAAATAGAGTCCGAGTTTTCGAGAATCGGAGTCCGTATGGCCCGGTTATGGCCCAAAGAAGTTTGCAGAAAATTCAAAGTTAAAAACAGATTTAGAAATTTAAATTCAGATTTCAAATTAGAACCAGCGGGGCCAGGCGGGAGAATTCCCGCCTTGACCATGTCGACAGGGCTGTCGACAGGCCTGTCGACAGGGGGAGTCGACTTGCCTGTCGACTTGCCTGTCGACACGGCGTGTCGAACCAGGGTGCTTGGGTGCACCAGATCTGGTTTTCTGGCTAGGGCTGGGCTGGGTTCTAGAGATTTCCTAAATCTAACGGACCTAATCTAATTTAGGGTTAATCTAAGGGCCTAAAACACTCTCCTAATCTATAAATACACCCTAAACCTACCCTAATCCATACTAAAAATAGAAATGATGGCCTCATGCCGCCAAATTAAATCTTAGAAGGAGCCTCCACTTGTTTATGAAGGAAGTTGCAAGCTAATCACTCTCTAATCAATCTCTAATCATCACCATCTTCATATTTAACAACTAATTCCACTTCATAAGTTTGCTAATCTTGGTTTTGGTGAGTTTCTATCACTTTAACATCAATTGTTAAAGTAAGTGGATTGGGTGTAATGAGACTTATGGTCTTAGATGCGGATTAGTGAGTTTGAATCATTTGTAATGATATGCTACTCTATGTTTTTCTATGTTTATGCATAATTAATAAGTAAGTTTATGCATGTTTGATAAGTTGGTTTATGCATGCTTAACAAGTTGGTTTATGCATGTTTAATAAGTGGGTTTATGCATGTTTAATATGTGGGTTTATGCATACTTAACAAGTGGATTTATGCATGTTTAATATGTGGGTTTATGCATATTTAACAAGTGGATTTATGCATGTTTAACAAAGTGAGTTATGCAAGTTCATATGCAAGTCATGTGTATGATGTTATGTAAGTTATTCATATGCAAGTTGTGTATATGCTTAAATGCAAGTTTAACATGATATGCAAGTTATGCATGCTTATGCAAGTATGTGAATGCTTATGCAAGTATGTGAATGCTTATGCAAGTTATGTGTATGCTTAAATGCATGTTTAACGTGTTATGCAAGTTATGAGAAAGCTTATATGCAAGTTCAACATGTTATGCAAGATATGTGTATGATAATATGCAAGCTCATATGCAACATGTTATGCGAATCATGTGTATGATAATATGCAAGTTTGGGTTAAATGTAGTTGGGTTAATATGTGCTCATATATGCAAGTTGACATCCTCTTAACCCATGACAAAGTTATATGCTAAACCCATGATATTTGTAATGGATCTTCCCCTTTTCTATGTCATGAGAACGATTTACGTGGGGAACGATGGGGTTGGTAAATATGTTAATAAAAGTATGATTGGGTATGATTAAGCATACCATAAAAATAAATTACCATAAGTGGGAATTTACCTATTGAGTTAGGTCTACCCCATGGGAATTTACCTATTGAGTTAGGTCTACCCATGTTATGGAAAACTTGATATTAATTAGGGATAATTAATATGGGGGTGATTAATTAGGTGTAATTAATCGACTAAGACACGAGGTTGGACTCATTTGTAGTGTAAAACTGCCCGGACCCAACCGGCTTAACCAGTTGCTACAAATGTCAGCCCAATGTGAGAGGTCTTAGCCACAAATTAAATACGTGATTAAAGTAAAGACACGAGGTTAGACTTTGTTATGACGTAAGACTGCCCGGACCCTACCGGCTTAACCAGGCGGTCATAACAGCCAGTCTAATGTGGGAGGTCTTTATGGGAGATCACGGTCTTAATTAATTAAGAAACACTTAACCATATTAGCATGTAGTGGGACATGAGGGGTTAAGTGGGTGCCTTGGGTGGCATGTGGAAATTTAATGGTTGCCTTGGGTGGCATGTGGAATCTAGTGGGTTGCCTTGGGTGGCAATAGAAAATACGATTAGAATACTTAACCAAGTGAAACATGTAATTAAACATGATTAAAGGGTTAAGTGGGATACACTAGATAAGTGACAAGCTTAGGTGGGTAGCTTGTGGGGGCCCATTTCAACCAATATCCCAAACGTATCTTTGTGGGCTCGACCCATGTCGAGTGACGGGACACGCATATTGGGCTTGATTATAAGAGGCCAAAACGGGTTAGCGGTGGCAACGCAAGTCCAACGGGTTTCATATGCGTGTGTGGGCCCGGGCTGGTAGATAAGCCGTTGTTGCATCGTGTAGATATAAAGCCGTGCACCGTTGATATTATCAGGTAGCCACTTTAGGGGAGTGATACACCCCACTGTGGGACCAGCACGGGTATCTACGGTAGGGAGCCGATCGCTGGGGAGTATTGGGTACACCTAATAAAGATAGGGGCAGACGGCACCTATGTAGGGGTACACGGAACTACTGGGTAAAATTACTAAGTACACCTAGTGGAGATAGGGGCAGACGGCACCTATGTAGTCAGCTAGGGTATACGAGACTACCGGGGAAAAAGTTTCTAAGTCCTTGGGAGGGATCAACCTTTAAGAAGAAATGACTGGTGTGGTGCAGTTAGTAATTATCCTTGGGTGGGTAGATGCGTCTTTACGGTTATCTTAGTTTATCCTAAGTCTATCAAGCTGCTTAGTGTAGCCATTCATCCCCAGACATTACCGTGGGTCAAGTTTATATCTTCTCTGGTTACTTTAATAATTGTATTGTTAAAGTTATAGGACTCGCTCAGACTTATGTCTGACCCCGTTGTTTTTATCCTTTTTCCCAACCCTCAGGTCCTACGGTGGATCCTAGCAGTAGTGGAGATTGATCGGATTGCTGTTCCAGTGTTTAGGAGCTTGGATAGATGTAAAGCTCCAGTTATCCAGTTATCTTTTCTTTTGTTCTGGCTATTGTATGAGAGAGTGGGATTATGTACTTCTTTATTTTGACGGATATTGTACTTGACTTTTATCGTGGTTTTATGATGTAACCAGACATGTTTATTTCCGCTGTTATGAGAAGATGTTTTAAATTTCAAGTACTATTTATATCTGTCTTGTTGTAATTTTTCTGTTCTATATTCACTAAAATACTCCACCAATGCTATGGCATTCCCTTAGTGAGTGACCATAGCGGGCGTGGGGTGTTACACGTGGTATCAGAGCAAAGGTTACCGGAACAGATAAAATTTGTAGAAAACTATTTTTCTAAAACATTTTTGGAAGAGATATTTTCAAAAACATGTCTTTAAAAAGAAAGGTTTTTGAAGGAAAAGCATAATCCCCAATAGCCATATCTATATCCTTCGAATTCTCCGTTTTGAATCTTTCCTTTTTCGTTTCAGCATGGCCGAGAATCTTAACTTTCCGGAGGGTGTGACGGTACCAGTATGGTATAGGAGATTGATGGAGGCTAGGGCCACCACTGCGGGTCCAGCAAATGTTCCTCCACCAACCGTAGCACCCGATCTTCCTCCTCCCCCTCCTCCTCGCACGGATACTTTTGCTAAGACTTGCAAGGAATTTAAAGCTATGGGAGGGAAACCTTTTCAAGGATCTGAAACTTTTGTGGAGGCTAGAGCTTAAGGAGGTGGAAGAATTGATAGATATCTTTGAAATGGAAGAAGGAAAGAAAGTCAAGTTGGCTGCTTGGTTAATGAAGGGAGAGGCCTCATTCTGGTGGGAGGTCACTAATGGAGAACGCCCCGTTGACTCTTGGGCGGATTTTAGGCAAAGATTTGTGGCAAAGTTTCTCTCAAGGGCGGAGGAAAACTTGTATATGGAAAGATTCTTGACTCTAAAGCAAGGAAATCTCTCGGTGAAGGAATATGTCAACAAGTTTAATCAATTGGCAAGATTTGGCCTAGACATGGTGAATACACCGGAGAAGAAGGCTTTGAGCTTCGTGAAAGGCTTGAATGAACCGATGCATGGGTTGGCTATGACTCATATCCCTATGGGGGCCACCTTTGAGAAGCTAGTTGACATGGCACTCATGTATGAAGAAGAGAAGGGTCCCAATGCTAATAGGGCACCCGAGAAGAAGGGAGATCAAAAGAGACCTCAGCAACAACAGCAAAATAAAGGTGGGAAAGGCAACGGTGGCAAGGGCAAGAAGAAGAAGTGTTTCAACTGTGGGACACCTGGCCACCTAAGCAAGGATTGTCGTAAGAAGAAGAAGACTGGCTGCTTCCACTGTGGCGAAGCAGGGCATCTAGTGAAAGATTGTCCTAAGAAGGGGCAAAGGACGGGGTCTACCTCAGGAGGACAGGTGCAAGCTCTTATGGCACCGAGTCAGGCTAGGGGGCAAGTACAGGCTCTCGCAGTCCCACCAATTCAGGAAAGAGGTAGAACTATCTCCGTTGAAAGTCTGGTTTTTCTATTTGATCATTCTGTCCGTACATTGTTTGATTCAGGCGCATCGCATTCGTTTATCTCATCATCGTTAGTTGAGTCACTGCACTTAGACACCAGTCTGGTAGATGATCCCTTGGTTGTTTCAAACCCAATTGGGGGCTCCACTTATTTGTCCATGATATGTTTGGGTTTGAAGATTTCTATACTTAGCATTGAGTTTAGATGTGATGCTTTTGTGTTGGGCTTCACGGGCTATGGGTTGATTTTGGGCATGGACTGGTTATCCAGTAATGGTGCCGTTCTTGATTGCGAAAGGAGAGTTGTTAGGCTCATGACCCGCTTGGGTAACACTCTCGAGATTTCTTGTAATCCCAGGGACTCTGTTATGCTAAGTTATCTTGAATCGCTTGACGCTTCGGTCGAGAGTTTGCAATCTGTTAGAGTGGTCCGGGAATATCCGGATGTGTTTGAGGAGGTGAAGGGCTTACCTCCAAAGCGGGAGATTGACTTCCGAATATATCTGGTGGATAATACTAAACCTGTATCTTTACCAGTGCGCCACATGGCTCCTCGTGAGAGGAGGGAACTCCATAAGCAAGTAGGGGAGTTCCTTGAGAAGGGGTTCATAAGACGAAGTATATCGGAGTGGGGTGCTCCAGTAGTATTTGCTACGAAGGCGGATGGGTCCCTCAGACTTTGTGTAGACTATAGAGAACTCAACAAGCTCACAAAGAAGAATAGACACCCATTGCCGAGGATTGATGATCTTTTCGATCAGTTGGTTGGCGCTTCAGTATTTTCTCAGTTGGACTTAGCCACGGGGTTTCATCAGTTGAGGGTGGCTGAGGATAGCATAGACAAGACTGCCTTTAGGACTCCAGATGGTTTCTATGAGTGGCTGGTGATGCCATTTGGGTTGACGAACGCCCCTGCATACTTTGTTGATTTGATGAGTAGGGTGTTCAGGGAGTTCCTTAATAAATTCGTGGTGGTCTTTGTGGATGATATCTTAGTATTTTCTAAGAGTGAAGAAGAACATGCCCTACATCTTGGGGAGGTATTGAAGACTCTTCGGGCACATAGCCTTAAGGCTAAATTCTCTAAATGTCACTTCTGGCGGAAAGAAGTGCGGTTCTTGGGGCACGTGGTCTCCAAGGAAGGGATAGCTGTGGATCCCGCGAAGGTAGTATCAATTCAGGATTGGAAGGTTCCGAAAAATGCTACCGAAGTAAGAAGTTTCTTGGGGTTGGCGGGTTATTATAGGAAGTTTATCAAAGACTTCGCAAAGATATCAGCCCCGTTAACCCGCTTAACAAAGAAGAATCTTGTTTTCACATGGGACGTAGATTGTGATGATGCGTTCCGACGGTTAAAGAGAGCTTTAACCACCGCTCCAGTTTTAGTGTTGCCAGATGGGAGCAAGCCATTTGTTGTCTATACTGATGCTTGTGGGACAGGGCTGGGCGCAGTCTTAATGCAAGAGGGAAGGGTGATAGCCTATGGTGGAAGGCAGTTGAGGGCACATGAGAAAAATTACCCTACCCATGATTTAGAGTTGGCCGCTATTGTTTTTGCGCTTAAGATTTGGCGCCATTATCTTCTTGGTGAGAGATTCGAATTGTTCACTGACCACAAATCATTGAAGTACTTGTTTTCTCAGAAGGATTTGAATCTGAGATAGCAAAGGTGGATGGAATTCTTAGCATCCTATGATTTCGAGATAGCGTATACCCCTGGCAAGGGTAACGTGGTGGCGGACGCCTTGAGCAGGAAGAGGTTGTCCTTGAGTCCATTGTTCGTGGAACAACGAAGCTTGGAATTTATCTCGATGTTTGATTTTAGACCTTCCATTGATTATGTACCCGATTTGCTAGCATCCTTGGAGGTTAGACCTACTCTTTTGGGGCGGATTGGAGAAGCACAGAGGGACGACCCACAGTTGGTTGAGTTGGTAGAGAAGCTCATAAGGGGGGAGTCATCCAGCCATTTGAGTAGGTACACCCTAGACGATAGGGGGTGCTTGCGTAGAGACGGTAGACTTTGTGTACCGCAAGACGAGGGTTTGAGGAAGGCTATTCTTGATGATGCACACCGTTCTAGGATGACCATTCATCCCGGTGGGGACAAGATGTACCGAGACATGAAGAGGGTTTTCTTCTGGGCCGGTATGAAGAAAGATGTGGCCAAGTATGTCGCTCAATGCTTGGTGTGCCAACAAGTGAAGGCGGAGCAAAAGAAACCTGGTGGGTTGCTTCACCCATTGGAAGTTCCGCAATGGAAGTGGGATAGCGTCTCGATGGATTTTATTGACGGGTTACCCAGATCGAGGAAGGGTAATACAGGAATTTGGGTGGTGGTAGACAGACTTACTAAGAGCGCCCATTTTATACCTGTGAAGAGCAAGAGGACCGCTCCATGGCTAGCTTCTGTATATCTTCGAGAGATAGTTCGATTGCATGGGGTACCCTCTAGCATAGTGAGTGATCGAGATCCTGTCTTCACTAGCGAGTTCTGGAGAAGTTTGCAAGAAGCAGTGGGGACTCAATTGTGTCTGAGCACCGCATATCATCCTCAGAAAGACGGCCAGACTGAGAGGGTGAATCGTGTTTTAGAAGACCTTTTGAGGCTTTGTATCCTAGATTTTGGAGGTACATGGGAAGAGCATCTTCCATTGGTGGAGTTCGCATATAATAACAGCTTTCAGTCCAGTATTGGTATGGCTCCTTTCGAAGCTCTCTATGGAAGGCCTTGTCGATCACCTACATGTTGGTGGGAATCTACGGATAAGATCATGCTTGGGCCTGATATGGTTAGGGAGACTTCTGAGAAGATTGACTTGATTCGAAGAAGGATGAAAGCAGCGCAGGATAGGCAAAAATCTTATGCGGACAAGAGAAGGACGGATCTTGAGTTTGAGGTTGGGGACATGGTTTTTGTCAAAGTATCTCCGTTGAGAAATGTCGTTCGCTTTGGATCCGTTGGGAAGTTAGCACCGAGGTTTGTTGGGCCGTTTCCTATTAAGGAAAGGATTGGACGGATGGCATATAGGGTAGAGTTGCCCGACAGACTTAGTGGTGTTCATGATGTATTCCATGTATCACATCTGAGGAAGTGCTTACATGAGACAGCAGAGGTGGTAGAGCCGAGCTTGCTTAGAGATGTAGAGGTAGAGTGTGATG
Organism: Allium sativum; assembly: GCA_030737875.1. Taxonomy (NCBI): domain Eukaryota; kingdom Viridiplantae; phylum Streptophyta; class Magnoliopsida; order Asparagales; family Amaryllidaceae; genus Allium; species Allium sativum. The sequence continues at coordinate 849,528,760 of CM060918.1, forward strand.
CGACGATTCGACGAGCTCCTACTCGCATCCTTGAGTCAGAGACTAGGAAATTGAGGAATCGAGAGGTTCAGCTAGTCAAAGTGCAATGGGGAGAAGATGAGAGCAACGCAACTTGGGAGACGGAAGCAAAGATGCGTTCATTGTACCCATTTCTTTTTGAGGGTATGTTTTTTTCCTCTATCGTTGTCTAGTACTTATCTTATCTTTAGTATATCCTCTCGTTAGTACTGATTGACCTTTAGATAGGGTAAATCTATGGTTGAAACATGTGTTTGAGACATGTTATGGTTGATGGATGCAAGTGGATGCAAGTGGATGCTAGTGGTTGCTCGTGGATGCATGTACACACACTCTAGGCACTAGATCGGCTCAATCACTTCATATTGCATATTGCATAGAATGGTGTGTAGGAAGATATATTTATGGATGTATAATGATTGTGTTATCATATGGATGATGCATTTTTGTGAATGATTGTGCACTCATGTAGATATTGTATGTGTCGATAGGGTTCTCTCGCACACATAATGGATGCATGGCACTATCATGGTTTGCATATGTTCATACATTAGATAGGGAACATATACACACACTTTTGCATATGCTCATACATCATTAGAAATTGTTTTAAGGACGATGGATGCCCGTGTTTTGATGGATTGAGTAGATGGCTGTTTGGATGGTAGGATATGCATTCTCCTTAGCTTAGAGATTTCGGGGACGAAATCCTTTAAGGAGGTGAGAATGTAACACCCCGAATTTTAGTTAATACTAAAATTCACTAATTACAGGATAAATAATCTCAGACGTGGGAATTGGGGATAACGGGCTGCGTTATTGCGTTCGTCTCGGAAAAATACGCGAAATAGAGTCCGAGTTTTCGAGAATCGGAGTCCGTATGGCCCGGTTATGGCCCAAAGAAGTTTGCAGAAAATTCAAAGTTAAAAACAGATTTAGAAATTTAAATTCAGATTTCAAATTAGAACCAGCGGGGCCAGGCGGGAGAATTCCCGCCTTGACCATGTCGACAGGCCTTTCGACAGGGGGAGTCGACTTGCCTGTCGACTTGCCTGTCGACACGGCGTGTCGAACCAGGGTGCTTGGGTGCACCAGATCTGGTTTTCTGGCTAGGGCTGGGCTGGGTTCTAGAGATTTCCTAAATCTAACGGACCTAATCTAATTTAGGGTTAATCTAAGGGCCTAAAACACTCTCCTAATCTATAAATACACCCTAAACCTACCCTAATCCATACTAAAAATAGAAATGATGGCCTCATGCCGCCAAATTAAATCTTAGAAGGAGCCTCCACTTGTTTATGAAGGAAGTTGCAAGCAAATCACTCTCTAATCAATCTCTAATCATCACCATCTTCATATTTAGCAACTAATTCCACTTCATAAGTTTGCTAATCTTGGTTTTGGTGAGTTTCTATCACTTTAACATCAATTGTTAAAGTAAGTGGATTGGGTGTAATGAGACTTATGGTCTTAGATGCGGATTAGTGAGTTTGAATCATTTGTAATGATATGCTACTCTATGTTTATGCATAATTAATAAGTAAGTTTATGCATGTTTGATAAGTTGGTTTATGCATGCTTAACAAGTTGGTTTATGCATGTTTAATAAGTGGGTTTATGCATGTTTAATATGTGGGTTTATGCATACTTAACAAGTGGATTTATGCATGTTTAATATGTGGGTTTATGCATATTTAACAAGTGGATTTATGCATGTTTAACAAAGTGAGTTATGCAAGTTCATATGCAAGTCATGTGTATGATGTTATGTAAGTTATGTGTAGGTTGATATGCAAGTTCATATGCAAGTTGTGTATATGCTTAAATGCAAGTTTAACATGATATGCAAGTTATGCATGCTTATGCAAGTATGTGAATGCTTATGCAAGTATGTGAATGCTTATGCAAGTTATGTGTATGCTTAAATGCATGTTTAACATGTTATGCAAGTTATGAGAAAGCTTATATGCAAGTTCAACATGTTATGCAAGATATGTGTATGATAATATGCAAGCTCATATGCAACATGTTATGCAAATCATGTGTATGATAATATGCAAGTTTGGGTTAAATGTAGTTGGGTTAATATGTGCTCATATATGCAAGTTGACATCCTCTTAACCCATGACAAAGTTATATGCTAAACCCATGATATTTGTAATGGATCTTCCCCTTTTCTATGTCATGAGAACGATTTACGTGGGGAACGATGGGGTTGGTAAATATGTTAATAAAAGTATGATTGGGTATGATTAAGCATACCATAAAAATAAATTACCATAAGTGGGAATTCACCTATTGAGTTAGGTCTACCCCATGGGAATTTACCTATTGAGTTAGGTCTACCCATGTTATGGAAAACTTGATATTAATTAGGGATAATTAATATGGGGGTGATTAATTAGGTGTAATTAATCGACTAAGACACGAGGTTGGACTCATTTGTAGTGTAAAACTGCCCGGACCCAACCGGCTTAACCAGTTGCTACAAATGTCAGCCCAATGTGAGAGGTCTTAGCCACAAATTAAATACGTGATTAAAGTAAAGACACGAGGTTAGACTTTGTTATGACGTAAGACTGCCCGGACCCTACCGGCTTAACCAGGCGGTCATAACAGCCAGTCTAATGTGGGAGGTCTTTATGGGAGATCACGGTCTTAATTAATTAAGAAACACTTAACCATATTAGCATGTAGTGGGACATGAGGGGTTAAGTGGGTGCCTTGGGTGGCATGTGGAAATTTAATGGTTGCCTTGGGTGGCATGTGGAATCTAGTGGGTTGCCTTGGGTGGCAATAGAAAATACGATTAGAATACTTAACCAAGTGAAACATGTAATTAAACATGATTAAAGGGTTAAGTGGGATACACTAGATAAGTGACAAGCTTAGGTGGGTAGCTTGTGGGGGCCCATTTCAACCAATATCCCAAACGTATCTTTGTGGGCTCGACCCATGTCGAGTGACGGGACACGCATATTGGGCTTGATTATAAGAGGCCAAAACGGGTTAGCGGTGGCAACGCAAGTCCAACGGGTTTCATATGCGTGTGTGGGCCCGGGCTGGTAGATAAGCCGTTGTTGCATCGTGTAGATATAAAGTCGTGCACCGTTGATATTATCAGGTAGCCACTTTAGGGGAGTGATACACCCCACTGTGGGACCAGCACGGGTATCTACGGTAGGGAGCCGATCGCTGGGGAGTAGTGGGTACACCTAATAAAGATAGGGGCAGACGGCACCTATGTAGGAGTACACGGAACTACTGGGTAAAATTACTAAGTACACCTAGTGGAGATAGGGGCAGACGACACCTATGTAGTCAGCTAGGGGTATACGAGACTACCGGGGAAAAATTTTCTAAGTCCTTGGGAGGGATCAACCTTTAAGAAGAAATGACTGGTGTGGTGCAGTTAGTAATTATCCTTGGATGGGTAGATGCGTCTTTACGGTTATCTTAGTTTATCCTAAGTCTATCAAGCTGCTTAGTGTAGCCATTCATCCCCAGACATTACCGTGGGTCAAGTTTATATCTTCTCTGGTTACTTTAATAATTGTATTGTTAAAGTTATAGGACTCGCTCAGACTTATGTCTGACCCCGTTGTTTTTATCCTTTTTCCCAACCCTCAGGTCCTACGGTGGATCCTAGCAGTAGTGGAGCCTGATCGGATTGCTGTTCCAGTCTTTAGGAGCTTGGATAGATGTAAAGCTCCAGTTATCCAGTTATCTTTTCTTTTGTTCTGGCTATTGTATGAGAGAGTGGGATTATGTACTTCTTTATTTTGACGGATATTGTACTTGACTTTTATCGTGGTTTTATGATGTAACCAGACATGTTTATTTCCGCTGTTATGAGATGATGTTTTAAATTTCAAGTACTATTTATATCTGTCTTGTTGTAATTTTTCTGTTCTATATTCACTAAAATACTCCACCAATGCTATGGCATTCCCTTAGTGAGTGACCATAGCGGGCGTGGGGTGTTACACGACTTATGGTGGCCGGGCAGTTTTGCCTGGTGCACCTGTTTTCTGTTTTGGCTAGGTTTTTGGGCCTGGTTCGAAATCTGATGGTTCAGGTTGATCCTAGGGTTAATCCTAAGGTCCTAATCACTCCTAATCTCTATAAATAAGCCCCTAACCTACCCCTAAATCCTCATTATTCATTCATGCAACTAAACTATGGCAAAATTATTACTCTCATGGCCTCCACTCTCATTCTAAAATTCCTAAGTAAATTCCTATGAGAGATTCATGTTCATTCAAGTGTTTTCAAGCATGAATGGATGTTGTTAGCTTGCATTCAAGTCAAGTTGCAACATTTCTATTTCAAAGCAAGGGTTTTATTGATTTGGAGCTTTCATATTGGGTTTATTTGATTGCATAAGAGCTTCGTCTCAATCTTTGTTTTGCATTTCGATTTGTGCCTTCATAGCAATGTAAGCCCTTTCCCTACTCTTAGATATTAACTATGAAGTTAAATGTTCATGTTGCAAGTTTGGGTTTGATCATTAAGTAGGATACATGCTATCATGTCATGCAAGTTTATGAAGTCATTATCTTGATCTTGTGGGCTAAAAGTTACAACCTTTATGTTGAAATGTTGCATTATGCAACATGAGAACCCTCATAACCTTTATGTCAACTTGCATATGAAGTCATAACCCTTATATGATGATATATGCGAGTTACTAGTCATCATTCCATGTCTTTTGTCACCATGATTCGCATATGTGCCAAGTTTGGGTTTATGCATGTTTTTGAGGCTTAAGAAAGTAACATGCAAGTTAATGAACACATTTGTGCCTCATTTGCCACCATGATTAACTTGTGGCTTAATATCCATTTTTGTCATGCCTTTGCCAAGTCTCTTCTTTTAATCCATTACGTTGTTGCGAACGTATATGCGAGTTTAAAAGCGTTGGGTTATGTTATGGGTAATTTCTAATGACATGAAAATATAACTTAAAAACATGACTTGAAATATAACATGGAAGTTGACATGTAAGTATGCTTGAAAATATGAAATTGGGAATTTACCTATTAAGTTAGGTCTACCCATACTATGGAATTGGGAATTTACCTATTGAGTTAGGTCTACCCATATCCTTAAGAAAACTTGAATATGAACGTGACACTAGACTAAACATGAAAGTGACCAACTCGAGGTTGGGTTGAGTTTGCAACATAAAGCTACTCGGAACCGACCAGCCTAACTAGTAGTTGCAAACAATAGGACCCAATGTGAGAAGTTGGTCATGTTGTGCTTGAACCCGAGGTTAGACCAAGTTGTGGTGTAAAGCTACCCGGAACCGACCGGCTTAACTAGTAACCACAACAAAGTCTAATGTGAGAGGTTGAGGTGCATTAAGTAATTAATGCCACATGATAAGGTTAAGTAAGTTTCCTTAATAACACTTAACCGTATAATACAGTTAACGGATGGGGTTAAGTTAACTTAGACTTAACTAATCTAAACATGGAAATCGGATGGGGTTAAGTTAGCCTAGACTTAATTAATCCAACTTGGTAGTTTAAGGGGGTTAAGTTAAACACTTAACTAATCTAATACGATGATTTGATGTGGTTAAGTGACCTATACTTAACCAATCTAACTCGTTAATTTGATGTGGTTAAGTTAACCAATACTTAACCAATATAACGTGAAAACAAGATAAGGCTAAGTCATGAATCGCTTGAATACACTTGACTGATTTGACTAAGTAAATTGGTAGGGTCAAGTTAATATATACTTAACCAATCTAGAATGATAATTGGACGAGGTTAAGTCGTGAATTGCTTCATATACTTAACCAACTTGACACATGGTTTGTAGGTTTAAGTCTTGAACTTGGATACTTAGCCAATTTTGACATGATTTGTAGACGGGTTAAGTCATGAACTTAAGTGACACTTAATCCATTATATAAACCCTAGTTCGGAGAATTAGGTGGATAAACTGTAATTAACAGGGATAACGGGAATGAGGCTAAGTGGTAAACCTTAGTTGAAGAATAACTAAGTAATAATTCTTAGTCAAGAAAATTTAGACCAGTTCATAGATAGATGAGTAACCTGATACGGTAGGTCATCGTTTAAGCACACGAGTAGGAGCAAGTTATCTGATTTAGATAAAGGCTCCAGCGAACTGGGTAACGAAGCAGCGGCTTCGGGGAACGTGAGGATATACTTGGTATCCCTCTGTGAGCTGCCAGGTGATCACACTAGGCTCATGAGAGGTTAAGGTCTGCGTTAGAAGAACCAAGAGTATGCCTTGGTTGCTATACGAGCGACCTAAATATAGGGATGGATAGGGGATAGTCGACGATACACGGTCGTGCCCTAGATAGCATTTCGTCAGGCTACCTACCATCTTTGGTCAAGCATGTACGTACGGAAAGGCAGAGAACACCCAAAAAACCATAATTGCTATCTAATTATTGTTGCGGTAAGGCTAGGATTGTGGGTTGGCCAGTAGTGTGTTCTCATACAGGATTTATCCTGTCTTGTCTTTCACTAGTTGAGGGAGTGGTCTCGTGGGACCATAGCCACGTATAGGAAAAACAGACCTTAGCATCTGCATCGGCAGATAAATCGAAAGCTCCCGACCGAGTCCTGTATTTCTTGATCTGCCCTGTGACAGGACTCGGATGGCACGATGTGATACATGTGCATACAGTCATGGAAAAACGATTCACGATGAATGCGTGGGAAAAAGGGCGCGGTTGACGGTTAGCGTAATTCCTAGTGGCCCTGGGTGGTTGAACCTAAACCGAAATACGAAAACGTGCAATCGGTAAGCATAATCACTAGTGGTCCTAGGTGGCATAAGTCCTAGTTGCACAAACGATGATTCATGTTGGGAAAGCCTAGCTAGGTCTAGGGTAACAGTCCAAACGAGCTTAAGGATCATGGAATTACATTGGAGTAGTATAGAACCTCATGGGAAAGCCCGTACGGTCTACGGCAAGGAACTGAACATTTACATGGAAAGAAACATACGAGCTGAGTAACCTATAAATGCGATATATTAGGTTGACATGAACCATTACACGACTTTTGAGAAATGGTCATTCATGGTTAACACATGATACGGTGGGGATACTAGTATGGTAGGTGCAGAGCTAAAATACAGGATAGATACCATGGGACATTATACGTGATAGATATCTTGGGGATATTATACTTGATAGGAACCTGACGATGGGATACCTTGTTTTATCTTGACATCGTAATTTATCATGACACCTTAGTTTATCTGAGTTCAGTAGTTCATCCTGTTATTTTGATTTAGCTTATCTATCTTGTCATCATGCTTATGTTCATCTCAGTTTCTCATGTCAGTTAACTTTACTAGTTTTTATGCTGATAATAGATAGGGCTTACTCAGTCTTTTTGACTGACCCATTTTGTTTCGCTTCTTGTCTTCCGTCCCCCCCCCCCCCCCCCCAAGGTTACAGGGAGGAAATACTGTTGTTTAATTCGGACTTCTTCTGCTTGAAGGTCATCATGGATGGCTTGGACTTTTCTTGGCTATGGCTACTTTACTGTTTTACTTGGGGAATAATTTTCAAAAATGTCTTTATGCTTCTTTACTATTGCAAGACAGGTTTTGATGTACTCTGATGTAAAAGGCTTTAGACCTTATTTATTCATGTTATGAAAGTTTGATTTTACTTCCGCTATTTTATATGTTCTGTCTTGTGATATTTCTGTGCATGTTTACCAATAATGCCCCTCTAAAGCTAGTGCATTCCTTTGCGAGTGATCCTAGCGGAGGCGGGGTGTTACACGTGGTATCAGAGCAGAAGGTTACCAGACTGGGCAAAAAGTTTTTAAAGACCTTCTGAAAACTATTTGAAAATCGTTTACAAAGAAGCATTTTTCAAGAAAATTTTCTTTTAAAAGAAAAAGGCTATTCCCCAAAGGCCATTAGCACTATCCTTGTTTCCTTAATTGAATCTCTTTTCCTTTCTTTCCTCCATCTGTAGTCACAGTGGTTTTAACTGCGACTAGTCCTTTCTATCTACGAAAGTGTTTTCCATACGATGGAGGTGGTTCTCGAGAGACCAGTGGCCGCGTTATAAGAAAGGATAGTGAGAAAGAGGATAAAGGATACGAGCTTAAGGATGAGCAACTTGTTGGTATGGCTTAGTCCTCAAAGGAGGGAGAAAGATGAACAATGAAACCCATGACGAGAGAGTACCTTTGGCATGGTAAAACGGGGCGGATAGTTAAGTATTATGGGACAAGGACAAGATCATCGGGAGGGCAATAGTATGCTCTCATTTCTAGGGTACCTCGGAAGGAGGGTAACGATCTTGTTAAAGGTTTAGCTTTTCTTCTCTATCATCTCGTTAGGACTTCGTTTTTCGTATCATTTAAGTCTGCTTCGATAGTTGAGTCTCTGCACCTTAAGTACTAGCGTAATAGAGAATCCCATTTTTGTCTCAAAGTCCTATTGGAGAATCAGTCCATTTATACATGACTTGTTTGGATTTGAGAATGTCTATGCCAAGTGTTGAGTTTGGAAATAATGCTTATGTTTATAAGCTATTTATGGATTCTAGGGATGAAGTGGTTATCCAGTAGGGGGTGCCACTCTCGGTTTTTATAGGAGGGTAGTTAGACCTTTTGACTAGCCTTGGTAATACCCTCGAAGTATCGTGTAACCTTTTTGAGGTTCTGTCATGACTAGTTACTTAGAATTCTTTGATGCCTTTGTTGGAAATTTGAAGCCCGATCGAGTGGTGTTCGCCGATAAGACGGATGGTTTACTTCATTTATGCATGGGTTATAGAGATCACCCTAGTAAGTGCACTTGATAACCTGGTTGACATCTGTTTACTTTCAAGAGAAAGTTCTTCTACATGGAATACCTTATAGTATATAAACGAGATCCAAGATTCACTAGTGAATTTCGGAAAGCTTGCATGAGATCATGAGTACGCAGTCATGTTTGCGCCAAGTATTCTAGAAAAAGGATAAGTGCAAGTGGAACGAGAGGCGACGAAGAAATGAGTTCCAGCTCATGTTATGGAAACAGGAAATAAGAAGCTACGAAATCGCGAAGTTAAAAGACGGTCAAGGCACAATGGAATTAAGCTCAAGGAAATACCTTTGATGGTCAAAGACTAGATACACGCATGATATCTCTTTTTGGGAGTATATCCTTGATCCTTGTTTTCTGTAGAGCTTACTTGTAGGCTATCTTTTGTGGACATCCTCTCGGTCCTATTTTCTGTTACAAACCCCGTAAGGAGTTTGTCTTGTTTATCTTCTCGACCCTGTTTCAGGGAATCCTAGGTAGAACCCTATGGATGTAAACATGTATTTGAAACATGTTATGATTGATATGGTTGCAAGTGGTTGCTCGTGGATGCGCGAATACACATTAGATACTAGCTCGACTCGGTCACATTTCATATTGCATATGCACGAGTATTTATACTTGTTTATGGATGAAATCGAATGTATTATCATGCGGTTGTTGCATATGAATGAATGATTGTGCACGCATATAGTATCTATATGACTAGGACTATTTGCATACATGTTGGATTCATGGCACTATACATATTCTGCATTAGAAAGATTATTCATGCCTGATCATTAGCATTAGCTAAGGAACATGTACACACACGTTTTGCATATATTCATACAGCATTAGAAATCATCTAAGGACAATGGTTGCTTGTGGATGATGTTTTGAGTAGATGAATGATGGATGGTAGGATATGTTCTTCCTAACTTGGAGATTTCGGGGATGAAATCCTAAAAGGTGGGGAGAATGTAACAACCCATATTTCGATAACATGTTAATACGAGAATCAAGGCAGAATTTAATTTTAAATTCTGAATCAAGTAAAACGGGCTATGCCATTGCGTTCGTCTCGGAAAAATACGCGAAATAGAGTCTGAGTTTTCGAGAATCGGAGTCCGTATGACCAAGTTATGGTCCGACGAAGTTTTCAGAAAATTCAAGTTCAAAAACGAGTTTTAATTTCGAAAATTTGGCCTAGAAGGCTAGGCGGGAAAATTCCCGCCAGCCACCCCAAGTCGACAGCCCTGTCAACTTGGGAGTCGACATGGCATGACCCAAGTCGACAGCCCTGTCGACTTGGGTGTCGACTTATGGTGGCCGGGCAGTTTTGCCTGGTGCACCTGTTTTCTGTTTTGGCTAGGTTTTTGGGTCTGGTTCGAAATCTGATGGTTCAGGTTGATCCTAGGGTTAATCCTAAGGTCCTAATCACTCCTAATCTCTATAAATAAGCTCCTAACCTACCCCTAAATCCTCATTATTCATTCATGCAACTAAACTATGGCAAAATTATTACTCTCATGGCCTCCACTCTCATTCTAAAATTCCTAAGTAAATTCCTATGAGAGATTCATGTTCATTCAAGTGTTTTCAAGCATGAATGGATGTTGTTAGCTTGCATTCAAGTCAAGTTGCAACATTTCTATTTCAAAGCAAGGGTTTTATTGATTTGGAGCTTTCATATTGGGTTTATTTGATTGCATAAGAGCTTCATCTCAATCTTTGTTTTGCATTTCGATTTGTGCCTTCATAGCAATGTAAGCCCTTTCCCTACTCTTAGATATTAACTATGAAGTTAAATGTTCATGTTGCAAGTTTGGGTTTGATCATTAAGTAGGATACATGCTATCATGTCATGCAAGTTTATGAAGTCATTATCTTGATCTTGTGGGCTAAAAGCTACAACCTTTATGTTGAAATGTTGCATTATGCAACATGAGAACCCTCATAACCTTTATGTCAACTTGCATATGAAGTCATAACCCTTATATGATGATATATGCGAGTTACTAGTCATCATTCCATGTCTTTTGTCACCATGATTTGCTTATGTGCCAAGTTTGGGTTTATGCATGTTTTTGAGGCTTAAGAAAGTAACATGCAAGTTAATGAACACATTTGTGCCTCATTTGCCACCATGATTAACTTGTGGCTTAATATCCATTTTTGTCATGCCTTTGCCAAGTCTCTTCTTTTAATCCATTACGTTGTTGCAAACGTATATGCGAGTTTAAAAGCGTTGGGTTATGTTATGGGTAATTTCTAATGACATGAAAATATAAATTAAAAACATGACTTGAAATATAACATGGAAGTTGACATGTAAGTATGCTTGAAAATATGAAATTGGGAATTTACCTATTAAGTTAGGTCTACCCATACTATGGAATTGGGAATTTACCTATTGAGTTAGGTCTACCCATATCGTTAAGAAAACTTGAATATGAACGTGACACTAGACTAAACATGAAAGTGACCAACTCGAGGTTGGGTTGAGTTTGCAACATAAAGCTACCCGGAACCGACCGGCCTAACTAGTAGTTGCAAACAATAGGACCCAATGTGAGAAGTTGGTCATGTTATGCTTGAACCCGAGGTTAGACCAAGTTGTGGTGTAAAGCTACCCGGAACCGACCGGCTTAACTAGTAACCACAACAAAGTCTAATGTGAGAGGTTGAGGTGCATTAAGTAATTAATGCCACATGATAAGGTTAAGTAAGTTTCCTTAATAACACTTAACCGTATAATACAGTTAACGGATGGGGTTAAGTTAACTTAGACTTAACTAATCTAAACATGGAAATCGGATGGGGTTAAGTTAGCCTAGACTTAATTAATCCAACTTGGTAGTTTAAGGGGGTTAAGTTAAACACTTAACTAATCTAACACGATGATTTGATGTGGTTAAGTGACCTATACTTAACCAATCTAACTCGTTAATTTGATGTGGTTAAGTTAACCAATACTTAACCAATATAACGTGAAAACATGATAAGGCTAAGTCACGAATCGCTTGAATACACTTGATCGATTTGACTAAGTAAATTGGTAGGGTCAAGTTAATATATACTTAACCAATCTAGAATGATAATTGGACGAGGTTAAGTCGTGAATTGCTTGATATACTTAACCAACTTGACACATGGTTTGTAGGGTTAAGTCTTGAACTTGGATACTTAGCCAATTTTGACATGATTTGTAGACGGGTTAAGTCATGAACTTAAGTGACACTTAATCCATTATATAAACCCTAGTTCGGAGAATTAGGTGGATAAACCGTAATTAACAGGGATAACGGGAATGAGGCTAAGTGGTAAACCTTAGTTGAAGAATAACTAAGTAATAATTCTTAGTCAAGAAAATTTAGACCAGTTCATAGATAGATGAGTAACCTGATACAGTAGGTCATCGTTTAAGCACACGGGTAGGAGCAAGTTATCTGATTTAGATAAAGGCTCCAGTGATCTGGGTAACGAAGCAGCGGCTTCGGGGAACGTGAGGATATTCTTGGTATCCCTCTGTGAGCTGCCAGGTGATCACACTAGGCTCATGAGAGGTTAAGGTCTGCGTTAGAATAACCAAGAGTATGCCTTGGTTGCTATACGAGCGACCTAAAGACGGGGATGGATAGGGGATAGTCGACGATACACGGTCGTGCCCTAGATAGCATTTCGTCAGGCTACCTACCATCTTTGGTCAAGCGTGTACGTACGAAAAGGCAGAGAACACCCAAAAAACCATAATTTCTTTCTAATTATGGTTGCGGTAAGGCTAGGATTGTGGGTTGGCCAGTAGTGTGTTCTCATACAGGATTTATCCTGTCTTGTCTTTCACTAGTTGAGGGAGTGGTCTCGTGGGACCATAGCCACGTATAGGAAAAACAGACCTTAGCATCTGCATCGGCAGATAAATCGAAAGCTCCCGACCGAGTCCTGTATTTCTTGATCTGCCCTGTGACAGGACTCGGATGGCACGATGTGATAATGTGCATACAGTCATGGAAAAACGATTCACGATGAATGCGTGGGAAAAAGGGCGCGGTTGACGGTTAGCGTAATTCCTAGTGGCCCTGGGTGGTTGAACCTAAACCGAAATACGAAAACGTGCAATAGGTAAGCATAATCACTAGTGGTCCTAGGTGGCATAAGTCCTAGTTGCACAAACGATGATTCATGTTGGGAAAGCCTATCTAGGTATAGGGTAACAGTCCAAACGAGCTTAAGGATCATGGAATTACATTGGAGTAGTATAGAACCTCATGGGAAAGCCCGTACGGTCTACGGCAAGGAACCGAACATTTACATGGAAAGAAACATACGAGTTGAGTAACCTATAAATGCGATATATTAGGTTGACATGAACCATTACACGACTTTTGAGTAAGGGTCATTCATGGTTAACACATGATACGGTGGGGATACTAGAATGGTAGGTGCAGAGCTAAAATACAGGATAGATACCATGGGACGTTATACGTGATAGATATCTTGGGGATATTATACTTGATAGGAACCTGACGATGGGATACCTTGTTTTATCTTGACATCGTAATTTATCATGACACCTTAGTTTATCTGAGTTCAGTAGTTCATCCTGTTATTTTGATTTAGCTTATCTATCTTGTCATCATGCTTATGTTCATCTCAGTTTCTCATGTCAGTTAACTTTACTAGTTTTTATGTTGATAATAGATAGGGCTTACTCAGTCTTTTTGACTGACCCATTTTGTTTCGCTTCTTGTCTTCCGTCCCCCCCCCCCCCCCCCAAGGTTACAGGGAGGAAATACTGTTGTTTAATTCGGACTTCTTCTGCTTGAAGGTCATCATGGATGGCTTGGACTTTTCTTGGCTATGGCTACTTTACTGTTTTACTTGGGGAATAATTTTCAAAAATGTCTTTATGCTTCTTTACTATTGCAAGACAGGTTTTGATGTACTCTGATGTAAAAGGCTTTAGACCTTATTTATTCATGTTATGAAAGTTTGATTTTACTTCCGCTATTTTATATGTTCTGTCTTGTGATATTTCTGTGCATGTTTACCAATAATGCCCCTCTAAAGCTAGTGCATTCCTTTGCGAGTGATCCTAGCGGAGGCGGGGTGTTACACGTGGTATCAGAGCAGAAGGTTACCAGACTGGGCAAAAAGTTTTTAAAGACCTTCTGAAAACTATTTGAAAATCGTTTACAAAGAAGCATTTTTCAAGAAAATTTTCTTTTAAAAGAAAAAGGCTATTCCCCAAAGGCCATTAGCACTATCCTTGTTTCCTTAATTGAATCTCTTTTCCTTTCTTTCCTCCATCTGTAGTCACAGTGGTTTTAACTGCGACTAGTCCTTTCTATCTACGAAAGTGTTTTCCATACGATGGAGGTGGTTCTCGAGAGACCAGTGGCCGCGTTATAAGAAAGGATAGTGAGAAAGAGGATAAAGGATACGAGCTTAAGGATGAGCAACTTGTTGGTATGGCTTAGTCCTCAAAGGAGGGAGAAAGATGAACAATGAAACCCATGACGAGAGAGTACCTTTGGCATGGTAAAACGGGGCGGATAGTTAAGTATTATGGGACAAGGACAAGATCATCGGGAGGGCAATAGTATGCTCTCATTTCTAGGGTACCTCGGAAGGAGGGTAACGATCTTGTTAAAGGTTTAGCTTTTCTTCTCTATCATCTCGTTAGGACTTCGTTTTTCGTATCATTTAAGTCTGCTTCGATAGTTGAGTCTCTGCACCTTAAGTACTAGCGTAATAGAGAATCCCATTTTTGTCTCAAAGTCCTATTGGAGAATCAGTCCATTTATACATGACTTGTTTGGATTTGAGAATGTCTATGCCAAGTGTTGAGTTTGGAAATAATGCTTATGTTTATAAGCTATTTATGGATTCTAGGGATGAAGTGGTTATCCAGTAGGGGGTGCCACTCTCGGTTTTTATAGGAGGGTAGTTAGACCTTTTGACTAGCCTTGGTAATACCCTCGAAGTATCGTGTAACCTTTTTGAGGTTCTGTCATGACTAGTTACTTAGAATTCTTTGATGCCTTTGTTGGAAATTTGAAGCCCGATCGAGTGGTGTTCGCCGATAAGACGGATGGTTTACTTCATTTATGCATGGGTTATAGAGATCACCCTAGTAAGTGCACTTGATAACCTGGTTGACATCTGTTTACTTTCAAGAGAAAGTTCTTCTACATGGAATACCTTATAGTATATAAACGAGATCAAAGATTCACTAGTGAATTTCGGAAAGCTTGCATGAGATCATGAGTACGCAGTCATGTTTGCGCCAAGTATTCTAGAAAAAGGATAAGTGCAAGTGGAACGAGAGGCGACGAAGAAATGAGTTCCAGCTCATGTTATGGAAACAGGAAATAAGAAGCTACGAAATCGCGAAGTTAAAAGACGGTCAAGGCACAATGGAATTAAGCTCAAGGAAATACCTTTGATGGTCAAAGACTAGATACACGCATGATATCTCTTTTTGGGAGTATATCCTTGATCCTTGTTTTCTGTAGAGCTTACTTGTAGGCTATCTTTTGTGGACATCCTCTCGGTCCTATTTTCTGTTACAAACCCCGTAAGGAGTTTGTCTTGTTTATCTTCTCGACCCTGTTTCAGGGAATCCTAGGTAGAACCCTATGGATGTAAACATGTATTTGAAACATGTTATGATTGATATGGTTGCAAGTGGTTGCAAGTGGTTGCTCGTGGATGCGCGAATACACATTAGATACTAGCTCGACTCGGTCACATTTCATATTGCATATGCACGAGTATTTATACTTGTTTACGGATGAAATCGAATGTATTATCATGCGGTTGTTGCATATGAATGAATGATTGTGCACGCATATAGTATCTATATGACTAGGACTATTTGCATACATGTTGGATTCATGGCACTATACATATTCTGCATTAGAAAGATTATTCAGGCCTGATCATTAGCATTAGCTAAGGAACATGTACACACACGTTTTGCATATATTCATACAGCATTAGAAATCATCTAAGGACAATGGTTGCTTGTGGATGATGTTTTGAGTAGATGAATGATGGATGGTAGGATATGTTCTTCCTAACTTGGAGATTTCGGGGATGAAATCCTAAAAGGTGGGGAGAATGTAACAACCCATATTTCGATAACATGTTAATACGAGAATCAAGGCAGAATTTAATTTTAAATTCTGAATCAAGTAAAACGGGCTATGCCATTGCGTTCGTCTCGGAAAAATACGCGAAATAGAGTCTGAGTTTTCGAGAATCGGAGTCCGTATGACCAAGTTATGGTCCGACGAAGTTTTCAGAAAATTCAAGTTCAAAAACGAGTTTTAATTTCGAAAATTTGGCCTAGAAGGCTAGGCGGGAAAATTCCCGCCAGCCACCCCAAGTCGACAGCCCTGTCAACTTGGGAGTCGACATGGCATGACCCAAGTCGACAGCCCTGTCGACTTGGGTGTCGACTTATGGTGGCCGGGCAGTTTTGCCTGGTGCACCTGTTTTCTGTTTTGGCTAGGTTTTTGGGTCTGGTTCGAAATCTGATGGTTCAGGTTGATCCTAGGGTTAATCCTAAGGTCCTAATCACTCCTAATCTCTATAAATAAGCCCCTAACCTACCCCTAAATCCTCATTATTCATTCATGCAACTAAACTATGGCAAAATTATTACTCTCATGGCCTCCACTCTCATTCTAAAATTCCTAAGTAAATTCCTATGAGAGATTCATGTTCATTCAAGTGTTTTCAAGCATGAATGGATGTTGTTAGCTTGCATTCAAGTCAAGTTGCAACATTTCTATTTCAAAGCAAGGGTTTTATTGATTTGGAGCTTTCATATTGGGTTTATTTGATTGCATAAGAGCTTCATCTCAATCTTTGTTTTGCATTTCGATTTGTGCCTTCATAGCAATGTAAGCCCTTTCCCTACTCTTAGATATTAACTATGAAGTTAAATGTTCATGTTGCAAGTTTGGGTTTGATCATTAAGTAGGATACATGCTATCATGTCATGCAAGTTTATGAAGTCATTATCTTGATCTTGTGGGCTAAAAGCTACAACCTTTATGTTGAAATGTTGCATTATGCAACATGAGAACCCTCATAACCTTTATGTCAACTTGCATATGAAGTCATAACCCTTATATGATGATATATGCGAGTTACTAGTCATCATTCCATGTCTTTTGTCACCATGATTTGCTTATGTGCCAAGTTTGGGTTTATGCATGTTTTTGAGGCTTAAGAAAGTAACATGCAAGTTAATGAACACATTTGTGCCTCATTTGCCACCATGATTAACTTGTGGCTTAATATCCATTTTTGTCATGCCTTTGCCAAGTCTCTTCTTTTAATCCATTACGTTGTTGCAAACGTATATGCGAGTTTAAAAGCGTTGGGTTATGTTATGGGTAATTTCTAATGACATGAAAATATAAATTAAAAACATGACTTGAAATATAACATGGAAGTTGACATGTAAGTATGCTTGAAAATATGAAATTGGGAATTTACCTATTAAGTTAGGTCTACCCATACTATGGAATTGGGAATTTACCTATTGAGTTAGGTCTACCCATATCGTTAAGAAAACTTGAATATGAACGTGACACTAGACTAAACATGAAAGTGACCAACTCGAGGTTGGGTTGAGTTTGCAACATAAAGCTACCCGGAACCGACCGGCCTAACTAGTAGTTGCAAACAATAGGACCCAATGTGAGAAGTTGGTCATGTTATGCTTGAACCCGAGGTTAGACCAAGTTGTGGTGTAAAGCTACCCGGAACCGACCGGCTTAACTAGTAACCACAACAAAGTCTAATGTGAGAGGTTGAGGTGCATTAAGTAATTAATGCCACATGATAAGGTTAAGTAAGTTTCCTTAATAACACTTAACCGTATAATACAGTTAACGGATGGGGTTAAGTTAACTTAGACTTAACTAATCTAAACATGGAAATCGGATGGGGTTAAGTTAGCCTAGACTTAATTAATCCAACTTGGTAGTTTAAGGGGGTTAAGTTAAACACTTAACTAATCTAACACGATGATTTGATGTGGTTAAGTGACCTATACTTAACCAATCTAACTCGTTAATTTGATGTGGTTAAGTTAACCAATACTTAACCAATATAACGTGAAAACATGATAAGGCTAAGTCACGAATCGCTTGAATACACTTGATCGATTTGACTAAGTAAATTGGTAGGGTCAAGTTAATATATACTTAACCAATCTAGAATGATAATTGGACGAGGTTAAGTCGTGAATTGCTTGATATACTTAACCAACTTGACACATGGTTTGTAGGGTTAAGTCTTGAACTTGGATACTTAGCCAATTTTGACATGATTTGTAGACGGGTTAAGTCATGAACTTAAGTGACACTTAATCCATTATATAAACCCTAGTTCGGAGAATTAGGTGGATAAACCGTAATTAACAGGGATAACGGGAATGAGGCTAAGTGGTAAACCTTAGTTGAAGAATAACTAAGTAATAATTCTTAGTCAAGAAAATTTAGACCAGTTCATAGATAGATGAGTAACCTGATACAGTAGGTCATCGTTTAAGCACACGGGTAGGAGCAAGTTATCTGATTTAGATAAAGGCTCCAGTGATCTGGGTAACGAAGCAGCGGCTTCGGGGAACGTGAGGATATTCTTGGTATCCCTCTGTGAGCTGCCAGGTGATCACACTAGGCTCATGAGAGGTTAAGGTCTGCGTTAGAATAACCAAGAGTATGCCTTGGTTGCTATACGAGCGACCTAAAGACGGGGATGGATAGGGGATAGTCGACGATACACGGTCGTGCCCTAGATAGCATTTCGTCAGGCTACCTACCATCTTTGGTCAAGCGTGTACGTACGAAAAGGCAGAGAACACCCAAAAAACCATAATTTCTTTCTAATTATGGTTGCGGTAAGGCTAGGATTGTGGGTTGGCCAGTAGTGTGTTCTCATACAGGATTTATCCTGTCTTGTCTTTCACTAGTTGAGGGAGTGGTCTCGTGGGACCATAGCCACGTATAGGAAAAACAGACCTTAGCATCTGCATCGGCAGATAAATCGAAAGCTCCCGACCGAGTCCTGTATTTCTTGATCTGCCCTGTGACAGGACTCGGATGGCACGATGTGATAATGTGCATACAGTCATGGAAAAACGATTCACGATGAATGCGTGGGAAAAAGGGCGCGGTTGACGGTTAGCGTAATTCCTAGTGGCCCTGGGTGGTTGAACCTAAACCGAAATACGAAAACGTGCAATAGGTAAGCATAATCACTAGTGGTCCTAGGTGGCATAAGTCCTAGTTGCACAAACGATGATTCATGTTGGGAAAGCCTGTCTAGGTATAGGGTAACAGTCCAAACGAGCTTAAGGATCATGGAATTACATTGGAGTAGTATAGAACCTCATGGGAAAGCCCGTACGGTCTACGGCAAGGAACCGAACATTTACATGGAAAGAAACATACGAGTTGAGTAACCTATAAATGCGATATATTAGGTTGACATGAACCATTACACGACTTTTGAGTAAGGGTCATTCATGGTTAACACATGATACGGTGGGGATACTAGAATGGTAGGTGCAGAGCTAAAATACAGGATAGATACCATGGGACGTTATACGTGATAGATATCTTGGGGATATTATACTTGATAGGAACCTGACGATGGGATACCTTGTTTTATCTTGACATCGTAATTTATCATGACACCTTAGTTTATCTGAGTTCAGTAGTTCATCCTGTTATTTTGATTTAGCTTATCTATCTTGTCATCATGCTAATGTTCATCTCAGTTTCTCATGTCAGATAACTTTACTAGTTTTTTTGCTGATAGTAGATAGGGCTTACTCAGTCTTTTTGACTGACCCATTTTGTTTCGATTCTTGTCTTCCGTTCCCCCCCAGGTTACAGGGAGGAAATACTGTTGTTTAATTCAGACTTCTTCTGCTTGAAGGTCATCATGGATGGCTTGGACTTTTCTTGGCTATGGCTACTTTACTGTTTTACTTGGGGAATAATTTTCAAAAATGTCTTTATGCTTCTTTACTATTGCAAGACAGGTTTTGATGTACTCTGATGTAAAAGGCTTTAGACCTTATTTATTCATGTTATGAAAGTTTGATTTTACTTCCGCTATTTTATATGTTCTGTCTTGTGATATTTCTGTGCATGTTCACCAATAATGCCCCTCTAAAGCTAGTGCATTCCTTTGCGAGTGACCCTAGCGGAGGCGGGGTGTTACAGCAAGTGTTAAAAAGAAAAATAAAGCTAGCCAGCAAGGAAAATTATACGTGTAAAAAAAAGATCAAAAGGGAAAAAATGGTTGGAGAACTCAACTCTCAGGTTCAATGGTATTAGTAAATCTTGCATGCATATAACTCATATATTAGTGGTCTATCGACTAAAATTTTAAAGTGAAAGCCATTAGCATCAATAGTTTTGCAGTACCATTTTAATTCAAAGGATATCAATTATTTTACTAACCATTTTTATGAATACTATTTAACGCATTGCAATACTAAGAAATTGCCTTTTATATACTCTAAAATTTAAAAAACTGCCTAATAAATACTTCTTTTCATGGAGCTACACTAAGCAAAAAAGAAATGTTGCATCAAGGAAGGTTGTACCTAAAAAATTTCTATTGTATCAATGTGATGAATATATGTGCAGAGAGCTTAGCATGTGAATGATAAGCCAGATTATCATGCAGTATGCCAACTTATTACAACACTAAATGCAAACTCTTGAAAGGATTTATTGAGTATGCCACTTAGTTTAAAAATGATAAGCACCTTAATAGACTTCTGCAAAACAGATAGTTTTCCAACATTTGTTGCACACTTTATTTAATAAGTATGGATGTTTGATGTAGCAAAAAACATTACACAATTTTTTTTTATGTTAATTGTACCTTTGAAGCGAAGTAGATTTAGCACTTTCAACTATGTTAGGAATAAGGATAATATCATAAAATAAGATTTAGTAGTGCTAACTTTATTTTTCATCTGTATGATAAAGTATTCATATCCATATTTTAATGTCAAAAAACAGTGCTAATTTCGCAAAATAAGTTATTTCCAACTTTGATTTCAGGGGGAAAAATGCAGTACAATGTACAAATTGTGTTAACATAAACTATTGATACCAATAAAGATAGCATAAAAACCTATAATAATTTTACTCAGTCGAGAGAAGAACTTCTTGGCTAAGTAATGTCGACTGATATTCAATCGAACAACCAAATTCATGCATTGTTCGTAGACATCCATCAATCAGTAAAATATGCGCCTAACTTAAAGGATAAAAAAATAAAAAATTAATTAAAATATCCCCCCTTTCAAAATCGATTCAGTTGAAAAAGAAATAAAAAAAAAACGCCTAAACCCTACCCGGTCCCGTCGATCTCGCCTGCGCTCCGCCATCCAGGGCGTCGCGCCTTCCCCCTCCTCCGTTCTCGCCTCTCTCCTCCCACGCCACCACCTCGTGACCCCCACCTCGCGCAGCCAACAGACCACGCCCCACCAGATCTGCCCACTCCTCCTCCACCCAACCGCGCCTCCACCTCCTGGCAGCAACACCACTCCGCCCTCTCTCTCTTCCTTCTTCTTCCTTCTACGACGCACGAAAACCCCAATCGAGCACCTCCATTTTCTCCACCCGCACCCCCACTCGCCTGAACAGCCGCCGCTCAGCAGTGAATCCCCCCTCTTTTTCTTCTGACGAGCAAAGTAAGTTTTAATTAATTACTAGTGTAGAAAAATATGATTTTTCCTATGTGTTTGATTATAAAAGAAATGATTTTTATTTTATAGTGATGATATAAAAATTCGATCTTTGTATAAAAAGTCGAAATATATATAAAAATATAATCTTTTATATTGTAGATGTATAAAAAATAATCTTTTATATTGTAGAAGTATAAAAATATAATCTTTTATATTGTAGAAGTATAAAAATATAATTTTTTATATATGTAAGATAGTAAAAATATCATCTTTATATATATAACGAAATAAAAATCTGATTTTTATTATATATATATACAATGAAGTAAAAATGTGATTTTTATAGCGAAGAAATGAAAAGGGCGAAATCTTTATAAATGAAAAGGGCAAAATCTTTATAAATGAAAAGGCGAAATCTTTATGTAGAGAATAGTGTGGTAAAAATATAATTTTTATCTATATAGTAGCGGTGTAAAAATATAAATTTTATCTATATAGTAGCGGTGTAAAAATAGAATTTTTATATGCATAGCAACAACATAAAAATGTGATTTTTATATATGTAGTGACTACGGGCAACGAAAGTGACATAAGGCGAGGACAGTGATGATTACCTACAATAGAAGTGTTGTGGAGTTGGGATAGCTTTGGTGAGAATTTCTCACTCTTCAATCTCTTTTTCTAGTTATATATATATATACTAGGATGCAGACGGTGCTTAGCAGCACCCGACACCCGTCATCCACAGACCATGGATGGCTTGTTTGTTTGATTGATGTGTTGTGAAAATTGTTTGTGATGTTGATGTGAAATAGATAATAAAATATATTCATAGGTTGAATAAAATAATTTGGTCGTTAAAAATATAATTTTTAACGTGAATGTGAATAAATAAATATTCATTTACAAACCGAACGGTTTGTTTATGTACACCTATTTGAAGGACATTGATTGGGACGATAAATTTTAAACATCGCCCAACTGCACAAATAAAAATCTATGTTTGTTGATTTGAAACCCCACACGAGTATTGGGATAATATACGACATACACTAATCCCAATAATTAGTTGTATGTCGATCGATGGATTGACAGATTGTTATAAGCGTTATATATTTATATTTGATGCTTAATATAGTGTAGTGCACTTTGGACGATGGTTGATTATTTATCGTTGCTATTATATACATGTGTTGTATGGAATCTATATAATTAACTTTGTATGGTAATTGATTGGGCCTCATTCCAATTTAGAAAATAAAGAATATTATAAAATAAAGGTTCATGTGTTGACCGTACTCATCCGTTGAGATTAGTCATGTGTTGAACGAAATATTTTAACAATAAAATTTACATCTTTATCATTAGAAAATAAAGGTTCATGTGTTGACCGTACTCATCCGTTGAGATTAGTCATGTGTTGAACGAAATATTTTAACAATAAGATTTACATCTTCATCATATATAAAATTAGAAACTAATTGGAAAATAGATAAGATGAGCGGTCTCCTAGATATTGATCTGATGTTGGTTTCGGCCTTCAGGGTTAATATTCAGGGAATCGTTATCTTACTAATATACGGTTGGAGTCTGATTTGAAATCAAACGATAGATACCATAATTTTTATAAAATATATTAAATAACAAAAATAGTCACACGTGGATAGTACTCATTCGTTGAGATTAGTCATGTGTTGACAAAAATATAGATTCATGTATTGAATAAGATAAATATTCATTTGTTGAATAGAATAACGGAATTATTGAAATATATAAAGCCGTGTTGATTAGAGATGTGCTATTTTGACTCGAACGATATTTATATCGATTATATTCGTTTTTAAAACGAATTCGAATTGAATTGAATATATAACGAATTCGAATTGAATTGAATATAAAACGAATTCGAATTGAATTGAATATAAATCGAATTCGAATTGAATATAAAACGAATTCGAATTGAATTGAATATATAACGAATTCGAATTGAATTGAATATATAACGAATTCGAATTGAATTGAATATAAAACGAATTCGAATTGAATTGAATATAAAACGAATTCGAATTGAATTGAATATAAAACGAATTCGAATTGAATTGAATATAAAACGAATTCGAATTGAATTGAATATAAAACCAATTCGAATTGAATTGAATATATAACGAATTCGAATTGAATCGAATATAAAACAAATTCGAATTGAATCCAATATAAAAGGAATTCGAATTGAATTGAATATATAACGAATTCGAATTGAATTGAATATATAACGAATTCGAATTGAATTGAATATAAAACGAATTCGAATTGAATTGAATATAAAACGAATTAGAATTGAATTGAAAACGAATTGAAATAGAATAAAAATCGATTTGAAATGAATTCAAATTGAATCGAAATTTGAATTAAAATTGAAATGAATTTAAAACGAATTTATAAGGAAAAATTCAATTTTGATTTGAATTGGAAATGGAAGTTGAAATGTTTTTAAAACGAATTTAAAACTATTTATAAAATTCGTTTTAAATAGAAATCGACGAAATATATATTGTATATATTATATATAGCCTGAATAGAACGCGCCGCGCCGCGGCAGTTCGTGAATTTCGACCTTTGATTTCGAACGGACATTACGGGGGATCCGACCGTCGGATTCTCCTAAAACCGGAACCGTTGGGTTCGTATCGAAAAGAGCTTTCTAACAAATATTAGAAATTTGAAATCTAACGGTTGGATTTGAAGATACGTCCAAATCAAATTTGGAAAAGGTCGTTGTAAGTGCAGTTCGATGGCCGTTGTTGGAAATCGAGTGTACGGGCCTTGTTAAAATTATCAAAAATAGTAATAATTTGTGTAAAATTATAAGAAATGATTTGTGAAGAACTGGGATGAAAAATCCCACATTTGTAAAGAAAAAAATAGATTTTTATCGAAATGAACTAGTTTTGAACTAAAATTAAAACCCATTTATTTTTAAATAAATAAATTGGATTTGAAATGGGTTTTAAATAGAATTGATTTGTGGGTTTATTGTGAAGGGTGTTTTAAATAACACTAGTTCTTTAACCCGATAATAAATAGAATGTGATTTGGGTTTATCGTGAGCTGTGTTTTAAATGACATTAGTTCTTTAACCCAGTAAAAGTGAGTTTTAATGAATCTGCAATTAAATTGAAATGGGAATTGATAATTTAAATTATCAAATTTGGAAAATGAGCGAAAGGAGTATCACCAGTTTTACTCCAAAGCGATAGTTAAATCTTTAATTAGATTTGAATGTGAAATGGTAATTAATTTTACCGTTAACACCGTGGTGTTAGATATGGAGTATTACCAGTTTTCTTCATGGGATGAATAGGTTAGGATTGGGAAATAAAATAAACAATTACTTCGGTGTGGTTCGCTAATCTCGACTAGTTTGGGAAACCATAATCTGGTTTGAAATGATATCCAAAAGAAGATTAAAGGATAAATTTTAAAGAATTTATCTTTGATGAAATTAATGGGAACCTTTCCCTAAGAATATGAAATTCAAAAACTAGTTGTAGGTTAGTTAAGAAGAATGGTTTCCTGGGTATTGATCTGATGTTGATTTCGACCTTCGGGGTTAATATTTGGGGAATTGTTCTCTTGCTAATTTACGGTTAGTGACTGATGAATTGGAATGAGGCGTATGTTGTGTTTGTGTAACATTTGTTTATAATATACGCGGGTTGTTCGGAAAGGCCGGGTTTATACCCATTCTGAATAACCGATTCGACAATAAGTCAAAGATGAAGACGGTGGTTGAAGACCGGAAGTCTTCACATCGTTTGGGTGATTACTGATGATCTTGATGGGTTGTACACCCAAGATGAGGGAATCAGTTGGTGGTCGTCCAGACGTACTTGGAGATCGATGGATATGCGAGGAGAGTGCCTCCGGTTTCGTTCAGACCTAAAAGGAACTTGTAAATGGACTGTGTGTATGACATTGGATTTTATTCTATGTTGATTAATCTCTATTAAATATACATCTGTTTGGCGGTGGAGAATTTATTCTTTTGCTTAACGCCCTTCTCTGAGACACACGAGCTCAGAGGTTGTATATCGATGGACATCAGTCGCATGGCATGAATTGCCTGTGTGGCACGCCTAAGTGGCAATTGATCAAGGCTTCTATTGAAAAGCAAAGTCTTATGGTTGATGATGAAAGCACGGCCTTTGTGGCATAGCTTTGTGTATAACGTGAATTCGTGAGCCTCACACCTCGGTATGAGTCAAAAACGGGATAAGGACTGCAGGGAGAGCACGACGTTTCTTTCTAGCTTTGGTGGTGTCAGTGACTTACCAGCCCTGACATTTATATACTTTTCACCTATGTGGTTGTTGGATGAGGCGACTCGATTTTAGGTCTGTTAGGACCGGGAAACGTGTGTTCAGGAATAATTAATCCTCAAACGTAAGAGAGGACCGGCCCTGAAGCATCCAGGGGTTACCCAGAGTGTGTAGTCCCGAGGCATTTGCTAGAGTGTCTCGAAGCGGAGAGGAGCTTGCCCCTTGCCTCAACTCATGACGGAAATCCAATTTCCAATACGTGTATTTCGGTTTTATTTGTAGAGCCTAGTATGGCGACATGATATATGGTACCCATGCCGTCTATGATTGATATTTATGATTGAAATTGTTTTGACACTATACACTTATTATAGTATCAAATAATTTGTCTTAAACATACCAAGCATGTTTGGCTATTATAAGGGAAAACCCTATCCTCCGGCTTGCGTTGCATTGTGTGATGGGACCTGAGTCTTATAATAGCTTCATTTTTTCAAAAAGCATTGCGTTGTTTATTTCTATGCACTGGTATTCTTGGGAGGAAACTCGTTCCGTGTTATACGGCGTGGTCCCTTGAATTACTCTCTTTTAAAGTAAAGTTTAAATAACTGTTTTAGTTCTCACACCAGTCACATGACTGACCTGGAGTTTATTGTTTTAACCTAAACTCTGGGTGCCCTTATTTTCGACACGGGCAGCTAGTAGTTTTGGTTTTGCAGATTTATATTCACAGGATCCTGATTTACAGCTGGAACGATGCCCGGAAAGCTCAGTATTCGTATATCACCTTCAGTTGTGCCTTGTATTATTTTCCGCTGCTATGTAATTTATTGTAATCTCTGATATTTATCGAATGTAATTTATTCATTTATACTTTGTATATTCTTGTATCTGATGGAATTGTTGTAATATACCATGAAATGTTCTTCTGTTTGCGTTCCAATTTGTCCTGTTCTCAAAACGATAAAGGGATTCGAACAGTCTAGATCGGTTTAACGATCGATTCGGATCGAGCGAAATTCCTTGCTGTTACATGATGCCACTGCTATGGATCGAAAATGCAAGATGTCTACGGATAGTTGCTCTTCTTCTAGCTCTGACATACAAATTATACGCAAATTATTTCATTCGTTTACTGAACCGTAGAAGAAAAATTTAAAACTCATCAATGTCCTGCCGCTTCTAATGTTTTTCTTCTTGCTAAAGTGGCTGGCACATTGCTGTGGCAAGTTCTTGTGAATTGCCTATGGCCAACAAAACATATTGCATCGAACAATCTCCCCCCGTCTTGAAGGGAGTTGCCAAATTTAACTCCTCTTCCCGTCTTCCAAGCAATAGTCAAAAGCCAAAACTCAAATAAATACTGAGCACTCGTATGCTCATCTTGCTGCCAACTGCCTACGAACCCCCGCCTGGATACAAGGATGGAGCTCTGGTCACTTCTTCATCAGTAGTTGGTTTCTTTAACTCTACATTGTCAGCTACAATCCTTGGGTACAATGATCTCAAAGCTCCCGTTACTAGGAGCAAGAAAGTGGAACTGTTGAATGGATTAGCTAACCACAATGAATGATGTCAGAGTATGATCTGGTGCAGTGTGCCCTTGTCTCTAAGGAGTGATACGCTGCATTGGTGTGAGGCTGAATATATCATTATACCAATGGACATTCAGAAATGAAGTTAGCGTTTACAATGCAAGAGAGTAATGTTTTCTTTCTGGTTTGTGCAATTTACATAGTTCCAGCTTTTTGTTTTGCTATGATCTTTTTATTGTTTTTCTTTTCTGTGCATCCTTTTGTATTGTTGCACATGTTATCACTGGTTTTTTCTTTTCTTTTCTTTTCTTTTCTTTTTTTTTTTTTTTTTTTTTGCAAGTGTAGATGTTTGTCTCACTTGTGTTTGTTGTTCTTGTTTGCATTCTTGATGTTGCAATAAAATGGTAGAGGAACTTTCAACCCCGCTAGCTTACCAAAAAAATATAACATCCTTTGAAACTGATCTTCGAGTGCCTGTGTTAATCTCCTAATACATACGCCCCCGCGCACGCACATACATACACACAATATATGTATGTGTGTGTGTGTGTCTATATATATATATATATATATATATATATATATATATATATATATATATATATATATATATATATACACATGGGAAAGTCTAAAGGGACACAAAATTAAATACACAAAATCTGAGTCATTAGATCTCCCTCTGAATTACACCTCACACATAAAGATAAACAATTCTTGTGGTCCAGATTTTGTGTACACACTTTTATGTCTAATTTTGTGTCCCTGTAGCTGCTCCATATATATACACACACACATGTGTGTGTGTGTGTGTGTGTGTATATATATATATATATATATGTTTTATCTTGTTGCTAGGTACTGAATTAAATAGAAAACTTGTGTTAATTATTATTGAAATAATATCTCGTCTTGACATTAAATCAAATAACAATACAATGATAATGTAGAAAAAAAGAAAATAATCAACATTATCTAATTTTCAAGTAGAATGCTACATCTAACACCCGATTTTTTTTCTTTCGGGTACCATTATAATTTTATCAGACGTCACTGCTTTTACGTACTTCTTACAACAATATAATACTCGGTCCTACGTAATTTTACCTCTCATCCATTCTCAATCAATCTTACGTATTTATCAAAAGTTTCAAACCACAAACCAAAAATTAAGTAAAAAGCCTAACAGATGTTGGAGGTGAAGATATGAAGCATATTTCCTCCTATATTGATATTAAAGAGGTTAATCTTTTTTCTGTTGGAAAACAATGGCTGAGTCGCGGACTAGGTCGCTTTCTTGAAGACGATTCGGCGATCTGGTCGGAGGTGCAAACCAGTTTGTTCCTTCGCCACCGCCTCTAGGATAAAACAGCCTCTAAAACAATAACTGATTTGCTTGCACAACAAATCAGTGCAGATTTGCACTTTCTAAATTAAAATACTGCTCGAGAATTTTTAAGAGAAATTTTTTAATGGCGGCTGAGAGAAAAAAAGAAATTGTGATTCGGGCGGTATTCTCGTCTGAAACTAATGACAATATATAGGACGAGAATTAGGGTTAGGGTTGCTGATTAGTGGGCCGCTAAAATTGAGGGATAAGTGTTTTTACCGTTGCAGAAATAAGACTAAGTTTTATGGTCCAAAAAATATAAGTGTCTACACAACAAAGCCCAAGCCCGAACCGAACCGGACCAGGTCAAGTCGATCGGTCGCGCGCGTGTGTGGTGGTCATGATGCATGGTCTCCCTCCTCACAACAATGCATGCATTGGGAGCCCAATGCCCCCAACATGATTTCTTAGAAACAAGTATAAATACTTGCTTTTTTCATATAATCGCATGATGTAGGACTATTCCCATATAGGAGTCATTCATACACTTATTCAAGATTTTTAATAATTCACTTAATGTTAATAAAACATTTCCAACAATTTCCATGTGTTAAATTTTATTTTTGTTCAACAAATTAACCGTAGATATACTATTAACTGAGCCGGTCCCGATACATATGATCCACGATGCGATTTACAAAATGATGTCCTTAATATAAATTTTCGTACAATGGAACAAAATGATATTCATACTTGCAAAGGCAAGTTAATATTTTAAAATTCAATACTGTTGTTACAGGTTAATACTGCTGACAGGACCAATGAAACTAACATGGTTTTAATGTAAAGAATCATGAATAGTAAGTCTAAATACGAATAAAAAATTACATATAGGAGTTGAACTATTTCAACTATGCAGAATCATCGTTTGATTCCTTTATATCATTAGAAAGTTAACACTCCATATCTACAAATTGTCATATGAATAACATGATCATTTATGAAAAAAAATGTAATTATGAAATAATAAATGTAACATAAAGTTTTTAGAAAAGTGGGGCTTTACTACAAATTGATAAAAATTGTTCAGATTGGTCGACCAAGTTCAAAACAAGTTAACATATGTTTGTTTTATTCAGTTGACCTAAACATTGGATATCTATTTCATTTACTACCTGTTGAAATGATTGTTTTCAGATTATTTTTCATTGGATATCTATTTTACATATTGATAAAAATTGTACAATTGCTATGCCGTTTTTGGTTTAATTTGATTGTTTTCAGTTAACATATGCTGGTTCTGTTTTTTCAGTGTTGCTAACTGCTTATGCTATGGCTTTATATTTCTCAGATAAGAATTTGGTGGTTTTGTTTCTATTTTAGGTTTTCTGGTGTCGTTTGATCTGTTGACAGATAGGAGGATTTGTGAATATTACTATTATTGTTCTGCATATTGCTTGGTTAATGAACGGGGTCAGTGATATTTAGAGCCTGTTTGATGGTAACTCATTTTGAAATTCCTTAAAACCAGATCTTGGCGACAATCATGGTCTTCTCAAATTATTCAAGTGTGTTTTTGCAGTTTGATTTTCTCATTCTGTTTTGCAATTTCTTTATTGCTCATCAAGTGATTTCTCTCTGTTTCTCAATCATGGATTAAATATTTTTTGTTTGGGAAGTTAGTGTGTAATTGGGTGATGAATTTACTCACTTTTCATAGATTAGAGGGCTCGTTTTTATCAAGATTGTTAGAGATGATATATCCTTGATTATCATCATGTTTATCGTTTGTACAAATGTACACATTATAACATATATAGATATTATCTTAATTATCAGTTGTACTACCCCTTACTTGATGCGTAATCTTTTGTATATTTAGCATTTTACCCTCGTTATGAGATTTTGCGCTGGGCTTTTAGATGGATAGATTGAATCATAGTTTCCAAAATTGAACCTTGAGTTGAATGGTGTCGGTGGAAGTTTTTGGTGAAAGGTATTGGTTGAACCGATCAGACCGCGAGAAACGCGATAATCATTAATTTTTATTTTTTTAGTTATTATGTAAAATTGTATCAAATCATGTTGATTATTAATTAATTATAGCAATTACATTTTACTTTAAAACAATCAGTGACAAATATTAGTTGGAATAATTTTATAATAATTTGTTAGTTCAAAAGTGAATTTGTTTATTTGTGAATATGTAAGAAGTTCAATTCAATAATGATTTGTAGAACGATGCACGTTGCTTTTTTGTTAAATTGATTATGTGAAAAATTGAAAGAGTGAAATCGAAAATTTTCTTTTAAATTGAAGAGCTGTGAGATTTAAAAAGGTCGGTCTAGAGCTTTTTTTTTTTGTTTTGGGTTAGACCTTGGATTTATGTATGCGTAAGGTTATTTTATTTTCAGAATCGTGATGTTTTAAGGGTGAAGGTTAACCGTGTTTGAACCGATGTTGGCTTGGGTCTCTAGAATATTGGATTGAGTTGTTTGAAATCGGATTTTGAACTTTGCTCCCAACTATTGGCATATTCGTCTATTTTGTATTAGCGTCGAGAACTTGTAATACAAAGAATGTCCTAGAATGATGGAACCGCAAATGAATTTCCCACTTAAGCATAGCTGAGGTGACTACACCATTTTGCATGTTAAACTTGGAAACTAGGTTCTCA
This sequence comes from Allium sativum, assembly GCA_030737875.1. NCBI lineage: Eukaryota > Viridiplantae > Streptophyta > Magnoliopsida > Asparagales > Amaryllidaceae > Allium > Allium sativum. Next base: position 849,560,189 of record CM060918.1, read on the forward strand.
AAGTATACACGTAAGCTAAGTTCACTTTTAAGTTTAATGTGTGCTTCACGTATGAAAATGCGAGAACCAGAGAGTGAAATTTATACAGTATCATCCTGCTTTAATATAAATATGTTCAACAACCAAAGGGTGATGATTTGATACTAGTTTTTATAAATGACTTATTTTTAAATTACTAAATTAAAATAGTTTTACAGATGACTTATTTTTAGAGATGAAAAATGTAAGAATGCCTATAAAATGAAGATAAACACAAGAAGCAGTAAACATTGTATGAAAAATGATGACAATATATAACGCATGAAATGAATATTGAAGCAGCAACACTTGATTTTCTTATTAATTATGGTGAAATCCAAACTCAATGCTATGCATACTATTTTGCTTTAACAAGCCTAACGAATGCAACAACAAAAACACAATTTTAGTGAATCGTTGTGATTTGCTGTATATTGATAAAATGATAGACTATATTTGCATATTATTAATATTATTTTAGATGTTATTGTGCATTGGCACATGGTGCACAAGCATTTGGCACACCAATTAACATCGGTATACCAATTAAAATAAAAAAGCTGTTTGTCATATGTGAATACATCAATTAAAATCAATTTAGAATAATACATGGTTTTACTACGTGCTTTGAAGTGGGTGCTAATGTTGGTTATTCACATGGCGGTAGCAGCAGCAGTGATTGTTGTAACCACGATCGTAACCACGACCGATGTCACGACCCCAACCTTGACTGCGGCAACGCCCGCGACCTCAGCCTCCACCTTGACTATCAGGGGCAGGGAAAGGAATTGGAGTGGGATTTGGTGCTGCCCTAGCTTTGGTCAATTCACACCAGCACCAACATCAAATCTTGCTTCATTTTCTTTCGTTGACTCTGACGCTGATGGTCCGGGTAGAGGTCGGGTCGCGGGTGTAGCCGCGGGTGCGGTCGGAGTCGTGGTCTCGGTTGTGGTACGGTCCTGGTTACAGCCACTACTGCTGCTGTCGTCATGTGAATAACCAACATTAATTCTCGCTCCAAGGCACAATGCACATAGTAAAACCATGTATTATACTTAATGAAATTTAGTTGGTGTGTTTTCATGGGACCAGTGCTATTTTATTTTAATTGGTGTGACAAGTGCTTAGAGCATCTCCAACAGTGGAGGATATTCATATTAAGGGGTGTAATATCCCTTATTTTTGCACCCAACAGTTGTTACACGGTGTAATATGAAGGCAAATGTTACGGGCTGGATTCAGAGTTCGTAATAGGGCGCGCGAGCTGATTTTATCAGCTCGTGATGTCGCGAGCTGATTTTATCAACTCGCGACTTCAGGAGCTGATAAAATCAGCTCGTGGCCCATTTTTTTTTTTCCTAACTATTTTTACCATATACAATACCAAATGCATTAATTTTTTTGTAAAATAAACTTCGAAACATAATAATAATATTTGATTACTAAGAGCAAAACCAATTTTTTTTTTTTAACGTTTTACCCTAGTTTGTCGTATACAAAAACATAACCGATATGTAATTTGTAAAATAAACTTAGGAACATAATAATAGATGATTAATAACTCGTACGAATACAAGAAAAGGAGTTTGTATAATAGAAAATGAAACACAATCGATGATTAATAACTTAGGAACATCTTAGGAAATGAAACATAATCGATGATTAATAACTTAGGAGTTCGTACAAGAGAAGTAATAGTAGAAAAGGAGTTCGTACAATAGATGATTAATAACTTAGGAACATCTTTACTGCATACATAATCGATAAGTTCAGACAAACATAAAATAAAACACATTCAGGTAATGGTTCTTCATAACTAGGTATCGCCGTGGTGGTTCCATAAATGAGTCATAAGATCCTTCTGTAGCCGGTTATGGAGTTCTGCATCTCTGTAGATAACTTGACGGCTCAAATGAACGTTGAAGTCCTCCTCTGTTAGTGGTTGGTTTTGTCGGAATACTGGAGGTGGTAGCGAAGCACCCTCGTAATCGCAGTGACGTTGATCTTCATCCATATCTCTTTCATCTTCTATAATCATGTTGTGAAGAACGATGCAAGCAAACATGATTGTAGACATCTTACTCCTACGCCATAGCCGACATGGATTACTTATCATTGCAAATCTAGATTGTAAAACACCGAAAGCACGTTCCACATCTTTCCTTTGTCCCTCTTGCATCGCCGCGAACATGACTTGTTTAGGAGTTAATGGATTTGGACATGTTTTAACAATGGTGCTCCATTTCGGGTAAATGCCGTCACCTAGGTAATAGCCATGGTTGTAAGTATTTTGGCCTAGGGTAAATGTTAAAGGAGGTACCTGGCCTTTAGCAAGATCATTGAACAAATGAGATCTTTCCACAACATTTAAGTCGTTATTAGACCCGGGCATTCCGAAGAAAGCGTGCCATATCCACAGATCGTACGATGCCACAGCTTCCAAAATGATGGTTGGTCGTCTTTCCTTGCCGTTGTACGCACCTTGTAATCCCTTAGGACAGTTCTTCCATTCCCAGTGCATACAGTCCAGACTTCCTAACATTCCCGGCCAACCCCTGCTTTCGTGCATCTCTCTGATTCGCACTACATCTGCTTCGTTTGGAGACCGTAAGTATTCTTCTCCGTAGACGTCCACAATTGCTTGACAGAAAGTTTCAAGTGTTTCTAGTGTCGTGCTCTCTGCTATGCGGTATGCATCGTCCAAAGCATCGGCTGGAGTGGCATAAGCTAACATTCTCATAGCTGCCGTCATTTTTTGTTCACCGGACAATCCCTGTGTCTTCGATGCATTATGTTTGTACTTAAAGTAATCATTGTTACCTTGAATACCAGCCAATATCCGAAGAAATAGGTTTCTCCGCATCCTGAATCTTCGACGAAACATATCAGGCCCGTAAGTGCAATCCTCATCGAAGTAATCTTGCATCAAAGACTTGTGGTATTTAGCATGATTTCGGTGTATAAACCTCCTTCCAAGAACCGATCCCCCTCTAGTTGTGGACGATGAACCGTACGCTTCACGGTATAGGTCCCGTATTTCTTGTATTTCTTCTTCTTCCTCTTGAAGGATTTCATCTTCCTCTGAATCGCTAGCAAAAGCCAGCAAGCATTTTGTAAAACTGGAATCCATTTATATTTGTTAGTAAGTTTTGATTTGAGATATGTATGACAATGTTGCTGTTATATATAAGGTTTGATTTGAGTGTCTCTTTATTGGATTCCTTTATTGGACTGAGTGTCTCTTTATTGGTTTGTGTGTCTCTTTATTGGTTTGAGTGTATGTTTATTGGTTTGTGTGTCTCTTTATTGGTCTGAGTGTCTCTTTATTGGTTTGTGTGTCTCTTTATTGGTCTGAGTGTCTCTTTATTGGTTTGTGTGTCTCTTTATTGGTTTAAGTGTATGTTTATTGGTTTGTGTGTCTCTTTATTGGTTTAAGTGTATGTTTATTGAAGGATTTAAACATTTACGCACCCGAAGGAGTTAAAAAGGAGTTAAAAAAGGAGTTAAAAACTATGGGTCGTCCACTACCGTCGTTATTTAAACATGTAAACATTTAAGTACCAGGTTTGGCGCTTGGCAAAGTACCAAAACATACAGTCCAAAACATATCGCATACAGTCCAAAACATCGAGACATACATATATACATATATACATCGAGCCATACATATATACACCGCGACATACAGAAATATAAATCATGATAAATCTGCGGCATCATCATCACCACCATCCAAAGACATGTCGTCTCCGCTATCAGGCGGGTCATAATACGTAAAATCGTCATCACTACCTCCACCTGCTCCACCTCCTCCTCCAGAACCAGAACCACCTGCTCCACCTGCTCCACCTCCTGCTCCTCCACCTCCTCCACCACCTCCTCCTCCTCCAGAACCAGAACCACCTCCTCCTCCTCCACCTGCTCCAGAACCACCTGCTCCAGAACCACCTCCTCCTGAACCACCAGTACACGACCCTACAATGGTACCTGATGCTGCTGTCCCCCCACCCTCTGCTGCAGCTAATCTGGCCTGTAAGTCATATATCTGCTCCTGCAATCCCTGCACAATCGCCTGGTGCTCCTGATACATGGACTGAGTATACTGCAACGCCATCTCCTGAATAGCCGCGATATGTATCCTATGCTGGTCCAACCTGGGTGCATACTGCATATATAGAACATATAAAATCAGTTTCTACAGCATATAACATACAACGTAAATTCACAAGTACAAATGTTACCTCATGTGACGGATATAATCCAGCAGTAGGGACACCATACACCATGTATGCAGGTGGGTAAACAATAGGCAGGGATATCTGTGTCCCGCTAAGATCATATGTCTGGAATGTATCGGCGAGAGCAAAATCCTGCGGAGGGTCGGATATCTGTGAAGGGGTCGGGTCGAAAGTAAACGGCGGAGGGTGAACTCTACCACTGACCAATCGGGGTCCAATGTGATCGGAGTTCACACCCCGCACATAATCCGGCAGCAAGTACCGTCTAGGAGCTACCCGAACCCAGTAAGGACCAAACTCTGCGTCGGGTAAGTGAAAGTCGGTCGTATCTACCCATCCTGCCTGTCTCAATCCAGCCACATACTGTCTCCCTATAACACGCTGCGGCCCGAACATATCAAGTGGCAAAGGTGGATCTACGGGTACGCGCAACTCACCGGTACTCTGGTAATAGCATCGGTCTCCCAAGTACCAAACAGGAAGGTGGGCCGGTGGGAAGAAGAGGACACGTCGAGTAGATAAGCTGCATGCAATGACTAATGGATGGGCATCAGGTACTGGGCCACCGGCTGCAAGTAACATCCAATAAGAAGCCCAAGGTGCTCGTAATATGTTCCCCCTCTCCCTCATATCCAACTGGGTACGAGCCTCCATCAAGTCGTGTCTCACACCAGAAGGAGAACGCTGAACTACGTGCAAACTCTCCCATCTACGCATCCGTGGGAAAAAGGCCTCAGCGGCATGACTGGCGGTGGGCTGTATGTGTGGGTGCATGTTGGCCGTGTACTCGTAGTACCAGCACGGCAACATGTACCAAAAACCATACATCTGCTGAACCTCTCTAAAAGCATAGGAGTCAAGAGCGGTGTATAGATAACCCAGTATGGCAGAGCCCCAATCAAACATATGCAGCTGATCTAAATCGACTAGTGCTGCAAGGTAGCCAAGCCTAATCGAACTCTGTTGGTTCGTAAAGAACGTCGAACCAAGGAGGTATAAAATGGTAGCCCTGTACAGTATGTCGTGGAAATCTACCGCATCTACATACGCTGTAATATAATCAAGTAAATATGTGCAGGGAACGGCACCATTAGCTACACGAGCCGCATCCAAACCTGGCAAATACTGTATGTACGACTCGGGTGACTCAAACTGGGAATCAAATGGAGGTATGACTCTATCTGGAAGGCCTATCTCAATCCCCGAAAGCATGTAAAAATCGGCTGGGGTGATACCTAGCTCAAAATCCGGGAAGTGAAAGGTGTGTGTCGTAGGCCACCATCTCTCTGATAAGGCTTCGACCAAAGGTCGATCGAAGGACTGGGGAGGTATAATACGTAAAAAACGTCCAAATGGACTGCCAAATAGTCTCCCTCGAATATCCAGAGGTAATATGTCTAAGGCTGATGCTACAAACTTCGCCCAACTCCCGCGAACGTTTACATACCGAGTCTATTAAAATAATACCAGTTAAACGACTATAAAACCAAGCACGCCTATGCACTAAACGATAACGTGCATGCACTAAATGACTATTTAACAGTTAAATGAGTATTAAAGTTTGTACTACTAACGTATAACAAACTACTACATGATAAAGTTTTAACAGTTAAAAGACTATTTAACAGCTAAATCAATATTTAACTAGTACGTGCAATAATGTATACTATTTAAATGACTATTGACGTTCAAACTACTAGACCATAGAACGTACATGCACTAAACTATAACGTAAAACTATAAAGTAAAACTAATACCTGAACGGTGTCCAGCGCGGTAACTGATCGATGAGTGAATCCCTGTGGCATCTCGTGGAGGATACGTAAGTCCTCAATCGTCGTCCCCTCTGGTGGAGGAAGGTGTACTGGACCAGACATGTCGTCTGGCATAACTCTAACTATGCGTCTCCCGCTCTTCGTCACGCGTGGCGGCATCCCGACGTTGGAACGATTAAAAAAGAAATTAAAAAGGAGGAAATTAAAATTAAATGAATATAACCAAACACCCCCCCCCCTCCCGAGCCATATATAGGCTCGGGAACAGGCGCGAGCTGATTTTATCAGCTCGCGAGCTCGCGAGCTGATAAAATCAGCTCGCAGGCTGCGAGCTGATAAAATCAGCTCGCGCCTGTTGGGAGATATCAAAGATATCTCCCGTAATGTTACGGGCCGTAACGTTACGGCCCGTAACACTGTTGGAGATGCTCTTACACTTAATGTACACCATATAAATGCACGTTAACATCCAAAATGATAATAATAATATGCAAGAATGCTTTAGGTGCTTGTAACTTAAGTTTATCACAGCAGATTTCGATGGTTCACTGAGATTGTGTTTTTGTTGCAACATTTGTTAGAATTGTTAAAGTAAAATAATATGCATTGAGTTTCACCATAATTAATAAGAAAATCAAGTGTTGTTTTAATATTCGTTTCATGCGTTTTATATTGTTATCATATTTCATACAATGTTTACTTTTCCTGCTTGTGTTTATGTTCATTTTATGGGCAATCTTGTCTTTTTCATCTTTGTGTGTTTATGATGGTTCTAACTTTAAAACTATTTTAATTTAGTAATTTAAAAATAAGTCATCTATAAAAACTAGAGTATCATATGATCACCCAATTACAAACTAACTTTATGTGTTTTAATAATAACTTTATGGGTTGTTGAAAAAAAATTCTCAACATATTTATGATATAGAACTAACTGGAGTACCAAAACGAACCAAAGGGTTATAACTTTATGGGCTTATTAAGTGATTTCTCTTCTAATTATATGCCTTGGTTGTATGTGTAATCAAATGATGAATTTACTCACTTTTCATATTTTTATAGCACTTGTTTCTTCTTACGTTCAAAGAAATTTGTTTTACATTGTTTACACTACTAACCAGCAATCCACTACATGTGATTTCCCCTTCTAATGTTCTCTTGTATATTTTACCAAATTTAAATTTCAAACACAATATTGGGCATACAACGGTTTTATTTATGGTATTATTGCTTCTTAGATTTGGAACTGCCTCTTATTTTGAATGTGCCAGTTGAAACAGCAGTTGTTAGTTTTATTTTGTTTTTGAATTTTCAAATTTAGTCTGGTTATTATGGATTGAAAAAAAAAAAGAGGTAATAAATCATTCTATGTGGATTATACTTGGCCTGGGTTGAAAAAGTTAAAATATAATATCTTTCAAATGAGTGAAAAGCGGTTACTATAAAAAAATATTAATGTTAAATTTGAGTATGTTTGTTTGTAATGTACTTTTATAATGTTTGCCTTTTTGACCAACTCTTTAAGTTTGACAAGATTATCACTGTTTAATAAGCCCTTTAAGCGTTGCTTTTTAAGCATCTAATAAGAATAATTTTATTACTTTTTTCAACAAGGGACTTTGTTTCTTTGGTCTTTGTCGCACTAAAAACATAAGGTTAATTCTACTCGTATACCAAAAATTGCTAAACATACAGTAAAAAGTATAATAAGCTATTATATATCATATATTATTTGATCTTCATTCGAATAAATTGGTTTACAGTTTTCTTCATTGTGCAATGCAAAAAAATTAGCAATTGACATCGAAAAGTAAGAAAGTACAAGGTAGATGACAACCTTTTAGTTGGGTATTCTAAGCGAAAATTCAGCAATTGTCGTCGAAAAATTCAACTCTCAACCATCTAAAGTTGAAACTATGACGTCAGATGTTTTAACTTGTTACTTTTGCGCAAAAAAATGTGCTTTTTTTTTGTTAGATTTGTCGGTGTTACGAACCGTTGGTGGTAATGAAGAACTTTCAAAAAAGAAAATCCTCTCTTATAATGCACGAAGGCAACAACATAAGGGGTTAAGGACAGATCAAACTATCATATCTCACTACACCATAATGGTCATTTGGCAACCCTTATTTTTGTCAATTACCAACACTTATTTGTGTTATAAGCTAGTCATGGTAATAACCGTTGCTATATTAAAAATGTGTTACCAAAAATACATATTTATAATTTTTTTATTAGTAATGCTTATTTGCGTTGCTACTGTAGGTTTTAGAGGGTAAAAAGGTGTAATAACCCGGAAAAAGTGAACCAGTTTAAATTTTTTAAATTAGGTTGTTACCAAGGAATTTGAAAAATTGAAATAGCCTATTTCCATAAAATATAGAATTTGGTATGGTATGGCAGTTTGAAATTTTGAATACAAACTTTCTCTGACTGTACCGGGTGGAAAATATAACGGATTTTAGCGAAATTGAAAATATTTAAATCTGTTTATCAATACCTTTCTAACGAATCTGAAAAATCGAAATTTCATAGCGGAAATCAAAAGTTATGGCCAAATGAATTTTCAGAAAGGTCGCTATATAGTATATATAGCCCTTGAAAATTGAGATTTTGCATACGACCTCGGAATTCGACGAAACCACTTTTGTTGGGTCCGGGATGTCAAATTATTGCTAAGTTTCAAATTTCGTAATTTTTGAAGCTAGTATGTGAGCGGGGCAAAAGATAATGTGTTTGGTCAAATTCTGTTAAAATGGGTCGACCTAAAAATGGTCGTTTTTCAAACGAGCTCAGAATTCGACGAAACTGGTTTTGTTAGGACCGTATCATCAAAGCAAAGCTAGATTTATTTTTCTAGAATTTTTCGATTCAGTTTGTGGCCCTGGCAAATTGAAATGTACGTTTAAATTAAATATCGAATGTTTTATATTTTAATTTGAAAAATAACTGACTGTAACAGTCAAAATGGCCAACGAAACATATCCCATTGGGTCCGGAATGGGGGTATTTAGCTGGGGGCGACAGTCGTTGGGTTTAAAAAGGAGTCCGTTTGCAAAAACACTATTTAAAATTTCCTATAAAGCATGGACCAATAGGAATTTTTCATTAAAAAAAATAAAATAAAATCTGAAACCCTAGCCGCCAGAGAACGATTGGACGATGCACAATGCTCCAACCTTCACGTCCATTTTGCCGCCGCCTCAGGCGATTTCACCGCCGACGCCAGTTAAGACTTCCGACCGCCTTCACCTCCTCTCCACATCCGACCAACCCACGACCCCTGACATCAACCATCGACGTCGGAGTTCGACGAGAAAGGCGCGACCTTCAGAGCGTCGCCGCGACGAGCACAGGCCGCCGAATCCTTCGCCGCCACCGCCGATCTGGAGGTGCTTCGTAGCCCTTTGACGCAGCAAGGTATGATCGAAGCATCGAGGTACGGATCGACTGAAAATTTGTGACCTAGTTTCGAAGTTTTTAAAAACTTTACTGATGTAAATTCTGAAATGAAAATAACACTTTTAAGTGTTGCAAAACTTTGAAAAATAATATCTTTTTCGTTCTTTAACGAAATTCGATGAAACAGGAGACACCGTGACCGCAAGGAGGCTCTCTACATTCTAGAAGAAGCCGCGGATTTTTCTGACCTTCCTACGATTTTTAGCACCGCAATAACCAATGTGAGGAATCTAAACTATTTGTGTGAATGAAACCGTGTTGTATAAATTATATAAGCGAAGTGTAAATTATATACGCATTGTATACCTCATGTACATGTGTTGTATAAGTTATATTAGCGATGTATAAATTATACAAGCGTTGAATGAAACATATATGTTATGAATTGTGATGAAATGCAAGTGAATTATTATATATATATATATATATATATACTTCCCTCGTCCACAGACCATGGACGATATTTATTGCTTGTGATTGACGTGATATTATATGGTATGACGAATGGTTGGAAATAATTGTTTGTGGTTGATATGATGGTTGAAAAATACCTTTATGGTTGAAAAATACCTTTGTGGTTGAAAAATACCCTCTTGTGGTTGAAACAAAATAGAATAGGATTGTGGAATTGAAAATAAAACATGCCGCCTGCATGCGAACTAGATGCATGATCCCCATTGTCAAAAACCGCGAGGTTTTAAGGTAGAGCGAGGAGCCGTACTAGGGACGGTCCCGGTTTTAACTACCCTGCCGTTATGCTACCGAAATTTTCTGAAATATTTATGTGTTAGAATAATTTTCATTCGTTGAAATAAATTACATAAACTATATCGAATGTTCATGTGTTGAATTGCAATTCATTCGTTGAGTTGAAATTCATGTGTTGAATATTATTTGAATTTAAACAAATGGCTTTAGCAATAAAATCACATTTTTATATATAAACTATATCGAATATTCATGTGTTGATTTGCAATTCATTCGTTGAGTTGAAATTCATGTGTTGAATATTATTTGAATTTAAACAAATGGATTTAGCAATAAAATCACATTTTTATATATAAACTATATCGAATATTCATGTGTTGATTTGCAATTCATTCGTTGAGTTGAAATTCACGTGTTGAATATTATTTGAATTTAAACAAATGGCCTTAGCGATAAAATCACATTTTTATATATAAACTATATCGAATATTCATGTGTTGATTTGCAATTCATTCGTTGAGTTGAAATTCATGTGTTGAATATTATTTGAATTTAAACAAATGACTTTAGCGATAAAATCACATTTTTATATGTAAACTATGTCGAATATTCATGTGTTGATTTGCAATTCATTCGTTGAGTTGAAATTCATGTGTTGAATATTATTTGAATTTAAACAAATGGCTTTAGCAATAAAATCACATTTTTATATATATACAAACTATATAGAAAGTTCATGTGTTGAATTGCAATTCATTCGTTGAGTTGAAGTTCATGTGTTGAATGTTATCATCTTTTAAAAATAAAATGAATCGACAATGAAAACTATATTTTATAGTGAATATGAAGTGTTAAAAATACACATGTGTCGAATAAATATTTTTGATGATAAAAATATTCCTTTTATCATGTATACGCTTAGTTAAAAATACACACGTGTCGAATAAATATTTTTGATGATAAAAATATGTCTTTTATCATGTATACGCTTAGTTAAAAATTCACATGTGTTGAAATAAATAATAGTTTGCTAGAAATATTATTATTAGCTTTGTTCTGCATATATATACATGTGTTGAACAGGAAAAATGGATTAGCTGCAGAGTAAAGAAATTATTTGCGTGCCCGACAAATAGGTAAATCTTGATGAGTTGGCTGCGCAATTTTATTTATATATCAACTCCTGTGAATGCCATTGGATGCGGAGTGCTGGTTTTTCTGTGTGAAATAATAAATAACGCCATAGGATAGTAACAATTAATTTGGAACTACACTACATGGCATACTTCTTGATGATAGGCATACTTCATCATATTCCACATAAGCAATTGGAGCTTATGTGACGAGGTGGAAGATTTACCATACAAGCAAGAGGCTTGTATGGCAATGACTATGTACTACAGGTTGAACTGATGACTGATATGGACTATATAAATTATAACGATAAATTGCCAGATTAATAAAAACCCCACACGGGTCTGGAGTTGACAATAATCACGTCGCTCTAGCTATTAGATACGGCACATGGACTATTTATTTCCACACGGAAACGGGGTGACGGGAATTTATTCTCTGGAGTGATTATCAGTACATGCTCCCCCGTAAACACCAGAATATATCACTATAAATATGTGAATGCTTTTTAGGATTTATTGGGTACCTAATACGGCCCAATAAATTTCCAAACCCCTCCCCGTACAAAGGAGGTTATGGCGAAATTTTTCGAAATATTAAGGCGTTAGTGAAATATTTGAAGTGAAAACGAAGTTGGAAATATGGGATGAACTATAGTTGAAATTATAGAATGAACTATATTTATATATATAAATATAAATATAATTAAAGGGAATAGAGGCCGTGCAGTTCGTGTTTCGGAATCGTAATTTGAAACGATTAGTACGAGAAATCCAACCATCGGATTTTCCCGAAACCGCAACCGCTGGGTTTGCCTTGGAAATATCTTTCCAATGGCACCAACCTTGTAAAAATCCAACGGTTGGATTGTCCGGAATGTTTAATTCAAATCTGAAGAAAAACAGCGCCAGAATCGTTTATATTTATATATAAATATAAATATAATTAAATTAAATCGAATAACGACGCTGCAGTTCGAATTTCGAAACCGTAACTTCAAACGACTAGTGTGGAAGATCCAACCGTCGGATTCTCACAAAACTTGAACCGTTGGGTTCGCTTTGGGAATATCTTCCCACTGATATAGACTTTGTAGAAATCCAACGGTTAGATTTTCCGATATGTGTAAAACAAATTAAGGGAAAAATAGCGCCAGTGCCACGGCACGACCTGAAACGTCGTTTAATTAAATATGGCCATTTTTAAATAAATAAAAATGGCGAATAATCGTTATAAAATATTATAAACAACATTGATTGAAAATAAGCCAATTGGGCTTGAATTGCTTGATATTTATTGGTTGTATGTGTTTGACGCAAAAATAACACTAAATAACTGAAAGATGGATGTCGAATAATATAACCATAAAAAAAATCGATTTAAATTCTAATGACGTGAATTATTTGAAAAGGCCGAGTTAACCCTCATTTCAATTAATTTATCGAGCGATTCGAATTGGAAAATGCAAAGACGATTCAAAACCGACGATCTTCGTATCGGTTGGATGGGCGCTACTGAGGTTCCTGACCGGAGTAGCTACCGGAAGGGGACGGAAGTAGTAGCTGTCTGAACGTATGTGTTGATTGGACGGATATACGAGGAATTTGACGCCTCCGGTTTCGTTCAGACCCAGGACGGACTTGTAAATGGACTGTGTGTCTGACATTGGATTTTGTTCTATACTGATTGATCTCTATTAAATATATATCTGTTTGGCGGCGGAGAATTTATTCTTTTGCTTAACGCCCTTCTCTGAGACGTACGAGCTCAGAGGTTATATATCGATGGAAATCAATCGTATGGAGTGGACTGCCTATGTGGCATGCCAAGATGATGTGATCAAGGCTTCTGTTGCAAAGCAAAGTCTTGTGGATGATGATCAAAGCAAGGTCTACGTGGCCTAGCTTTGTGTATTTCGTAGATTCGCGAGCCTCACACCCCGGTATGAGTTGAAAACGGGATACGGACTGCAGGGAGAGCACGACGTTTCTTTCTAGCTATGGTGGTGTCAGTGACTTACCAGCCCTGACATATATATCTACTTTTCAACTTTGTGGTTGTTGGAATGCGAGGCGCCTCGATTATAGGTCTGTAAGGACCGGGAAACGTGTGTTCAGGAATACTAATCCTCTAACGTAAGTGAGGACCGGCCCTGAAGCATCCAGGGGTTACCCAGAGTGTGTAGTCTCGAGGCATTTGCTAGAGTGTCTCGAAGCGGAGAGGAGCTTGCCCCTTGCCTCGACTCATGACGGAAATCCAATTTCCAATACGAAATAACGGACTTGATTGTAGAACTAGTATGGCGACATAGTATATGGTAGCTATGCCGTCTATGATTGATATTTATGATGCTATTCGTTTTTGAAACATATATGCACTAGCAATAATATCAAATGATTTTGCTTTATACGTATCAAGCATATTTGGCCCTTATAAGGTAAAACTCTATCCTCCGGCTTGGGTTGCATTGTGTGATGGGACCTGAGTCTTATAATGGCTTCATTCTTTCTAAAAACATTGCGTTGTTTTAAAAGAACTTACTTGTCTTAAATGCACTAGCAATCACTGGAGTAAACCCGTTCTGCGAAAGTGGCGTGGTCCTATGATTTGCTATTACTGTTGTTTAATTGTTAAATAGATTCCTCATACCAGTCCCCATGACTGACTCGTTGTTTGTTTCACTTTGCAAATGCGGGTGCCCTTATTTTCACACGGGCAGCCTAGTACACAGGTGACAGGTTGTTTTTGGCTCTACACTGCTGCATAGGGTGCATTTTTGGCTCATGGCGAGGCTGACTTCACAGAGACGACTTTGACATTCTCCGCCATTACTGTTCTTATATTATGATTCCGCCGCTGGCGATGCAGACTGATTTACTTTCCGTATTTCTTACTATATGTATATGTATTCCGCCTCTGGCGATGATGACTGATCACTTTCCTTTTTATTTACTAAGTTATATCCCACGCTATGCTATTCTGATGTTATTACATGTTGTGATTCCGCTTTTATATCCATGTAAAAATTATTCTATTTATTGTTTCTGCTATTATCTGTACTCTGCTATGATGATTAATGTGTTATTTCCCAATGATTATCCTTAATACCGCCCCTCGGATTTTGGGATCGTCACAGTTGGTATCAGAGCTTTAGTTAACCTTAGTTCCGGGATCTAACACATTAAACACCTCGTCAGAATAGAATCAGTAGTGTTCTAATGCGAGTAGCTCATTAGAGATAGGATTAGCAATGTCCTAGAATGAGCTAAGCAGATTAGCAAAACAATTTGATCAGTACATCATCATTATCTTTCCTTGTATTCCCTTGCTTTATCATTTATGAAAATTATCAAATCTGTGAGCTTGACTCTTTTCTTGCTTATACAGTATTCTCTTAGATGGCTACACGAGCAGCAGTAGTATTTGTCCCGAAATCAGACGGTACTCTAAGACTTTGTGTTGATTACCGAGATCTCAATAAACAAACACTGAAGAACAAATATCCCTTGCCCCGTATAGATGATCTGTTAGATCAATTAAATGGAGCAACAGTATTCTCCAGAATGGACCTAGCTACAGGTTTCCACCAATTGCGTATAGCCGAAGACTATGTTCCTTTGACAGCCTTCAGGGGTCCCGATTTATTCTACGAATGGTTAGTAATGCCGTTCAGTTTGTGTAACGCTCCGGCATACTTCGTTGATCTCATGAACAGAGTGTTCCGGGGTGTATTGAATAAATTTGTTCTAGTCTTCATCGATGACATTTTGATCTACTCTAAGTCGGAAGACGAGCATGCAAAACATTTAGAACAAGTGTTAAAAATTCTCAGGAGAAATGTCTTGAAAGCTAAATTTTCTAAATGTGTCTTCTGGCAGAATGAAGTTAAATTCCTAGGCCATGTCGTATCAAAGGAAGGGATTGCTGTAGATCCAAGCAAAATTACAGCGATTCAGAACTGGAAACAACCCACTACGCCCACTGAAGTTCGAAGTTTCCTTGGATTAGCTAGTTACTATCGGAAATTCGTTCAGGATTTTTCAAAGATATCAGGAGTATTGACAAAGCTTACAAAGAAGCATGAGAAATTCAAATGGACTCCCGAATGTGAAGAAGCTTTCCAGGAGCTGAAACTGAAGTTGACAACTGCTCCAGTATTGACAATAATAGAAGGCAACCAAGACTTGACTGTATGGACAGATGCTTCTATCAGAGGGCTAGGCGCAGTATTAATGCAAAAAGGCAAAGTGATCGCTTATGCCAGCCGTCAACTAAAGCCGCATGAAAGAAACTATGCAACTCATGATCTTGAGTTATTAGCTATTGTGTTCGCTTTAAGAATCTGGAGGCATTATTTACTGGGCGAGAAGTTCGAACTATTTACCGATCATCAATCCTTGAAATATCTGTTCACTCAGAAAGATCTAAACTTGAGATAACAGCGTTGGTTAGAATTCCTTGCAGCATACGATTTTGAAATTCTATACACTCCAGGGAAAGCCAATGTTGTAGCGGATGCGCTCAGCAGAAAGAATGAAATCATCGCGAGTTTTGTCATCATGTCTTCATTAATATACAGGATCTCGACCCTTCAAAAAGACGATGAATTTATTCAAAGAATCAATCAGAGTGTCAAAGGAGGTGAATCCACAAGTTTCCGACTCAATGACAAAGGAGTTCTAAGATTAAAGGGCAGAATTTGCATCCCAAACCTTCCAGAGCTTAGAAGAGAAATACTTGATGAATGCCACAAGTCCAAACTAAGTATCCACCCCGGTGTGAGAAAAATGTATAACGATATCAAACGCACATTCTGGTGGAGGTCAATGAAAAGAGATATCTCATTATATGTTAGCAGATGCCCCACTTGTCAGCTAGTTAAGAGTGATCAGCAGAAATTGGCTGGATTATTACAACCATTGGAAATTCCAGGATGGAAGTGGGAACAAATCTCGATGGATTTCATCGATGGCTTGCCATGAACTAGAAAAGGAAACGACAGTATATGGGTAATCGTAGATCGCTTCACGAAGACTGCCCATTTCATACCGGTCCGATCCAACAGAACGGCTCAAAGTCTAGCACAGATTTACTTCAAAGAAATAGTTAAACTTCATGGAGTGCCGCTCAATATAGTCAGTGATAGAGATCCCCTATTTACTAGCAAATTCTGGGAAGCATTCCAGGAAGAATTGGGAACCAAATTAAATCTAAGCACCGCTTATCACCCTCAGACAGATGGCCAAACTGAGCGGGTGAATAGAATTTTAGAAGATCTATTGCGGGCTTGCGTTATAGATTTTGGAGGCTCATGGGAAGATCATTTACATTTAGCCGAATTCTCTTACAACAATAGCTATCAAGCAAGTTTGGGAATGTCTCCATTTGAAGCATTATACGGTAGACCGTGCAGATCTCCCGCATGTTGGGTAGAACCTGGCAACAGACTTGTGTTAGGGCCCGATATGATTCAAGAAGCATCGGATAAAGTCGATTTCATTAAGAAGAGATTGAAAACAGCGCAGAGCCGGCAGAAAAGTTATGCTGATGCGAGGAGAAGGGATATATCGTTTGTCGTTGGCGATTATGTTTATTTAAGAGTTTCTCCAATGCGAGGGGTAATCAGATTTGGCAAGACTGGGAAGTTGGCACCGAGATTTATTGGTCCCTTTCCTATACTTTAACGGATTGGAACTCTTGCATATAGGGTTTCATTACCTAATTGGTTGCCTGGTGTACATGATGTGTTCCACGTATCTCAACTCAGAAAACATGTTCATGATCCCGATCTTGTTGTGGAAGAAGCAGCGCAACATGATATTGACATAACTCCAGAATTAGCACTCAGAAGAGAGCCATTAAAGATAGTTGGCAAAGAAACTAGAGAGCTAAGGAGGAAAAAGATTCATTTAGTCAAAGTGCAGTGGAGTAGTGATCCTAGAGACTGTACTTGGGAGACTGAGGAAAGCATTAAACAAGCCTATCCCAAATGCAGAGTGGACATCTCTGACTAACTATGGTGCAAGGTACCTTTACAATGCTTTGCATTTACATTTATTTCCTGCTTAACTGTTATTTCCTTTTCGAGGACGAAAAGTTTTAAGTGGGGGAGGTTGTAATAACCCGGAAAAACTGAACCAGTTTAAAAAATTTAAATTAGGTTGTTACCAAGGAATTTGAAAATTTGAAATAGCTTATTTCCATAAAATATAGAATTTGGTATGGTATGGCAGTTTGAAATTTTTAATACAAACTTTGTCTGACTGTACCGGGTGGAAAATATAACGGATTTTAGCGAAACTGAAAATATTTAAATTTGTTTATCAATGCCTTTCTAACGAATCTGAAAAATCGAAATTTCATAGCGGAAATCAAAAGTTATGGCCAAATGAATTTTCAGAAAGGTCGCTATATAGTATATATAGCCCTTGAAAATTGAGATTTTGCATACGACCTCGGAATTCGACGAAACCACTTTTGTTGTGTCCGGGATGTCAAATTATTGCTAAGTTTCATATTTCATAATTTTTGAAGCTAGTATGTGAGCGGGGCAAAAGATAATGTGTTTGGTCAAATTCTGTTAAAATGGGTCGACCTAAAAATGCCCGTTTTTCAAACGAGATCAGAATTCGACGAAACTGGTTTTGTTAGGACCGTATCGTCAAAGCAAAGCTAGATTTATTTTTCTAGAATTTTTCGATTCAGTTTGTGGCCCTGGCAAATTGAAATGTACGTTTAAATTAAATATCGAATGTTTTATATTTTAATTTGAAAAATAACTGACTGTAACAGTCGAAATGGCCAACGAAACATATCCCATTGCGTCCGGAATGGGGGTATTTAGCTAGGGCGACAGTCGTTGGGTTTAAAAAGGAGTCCGTTTGCAAAAACACTATTTAAAATTTCCTATAAAGCATGGACCAATAGGAATTTTTCATTAAAAAAAAATCCGAAACCCTAGCCGCCAGAGAACGATTGGACGACGCACAGTGCTCCAACCTTCACGTCCATTTTGCCGCCGCCTCAGGCGATTTCACCGCCGACGCCAGTTAAGACTTCCGACCGCCTTCACCTCCTCTCCACATCCGACCAACCCACGACCCCTGACATCAACCATCGACGTCGGAATTCGACAAGAAAGGCGCGACCTTCAGAGCGCCGCCGCGACGAGCACAGGCGGCTGAACCCTTCGCCACCACCGCCGATCTGGAGGTGCTTCGTAGCCCTTTGACGCAGCAAGGTCTGATCGAAGCATCGAGGTACGGATCGACTGAAAATTTGTGACCTAGTTTCGAAGTTTTTAAAAACTTTACTGATGTAAATTCTGAAATGAAAATAACACTTTTAAGTGTTTCAAAACTTTGAAAAATAATATCTTTTTCGTTCTTTAACGAAATTCGATGAAACAGGAGACACCATGACCGCAAGGAGGCTCTCTACATTCTAGAAGAAGCCGCGGATTTTTCTGATCTTCCTACGATTTTTAGCACCGCAATAACCAATGTGAGGAATCTAAACTATTTGTGTGAATGAAACCGTGTTGTATAAATTATATAACCGAAGTGTAAATTATATACGCATTGTATACCTCATGTACATGTATTGTATAAGTTATATTAGCGATGTATAAATTATACAAGCGTTGAATGAAACATATATGTTATGAATTGTGATGAAATGCAAGTGAATTATTATAATATATATATATATATATATATATATATATATATATATACTCCCCTCGTCCACATACCATGGACGATATTTATTGCTTGTGATTGACGTGATATTATATGGTATGACGAATGGTTGGAAATAATTGTTTGTGGTTGATATGATGGTTGAAAAATACCTTTATGGTTGAAAAATACCTTTGTGGTTGAAAAATACCCTCTTGTGGTTGAAACAAAATAGAATAGGATTGTGGAATTGAAAATAAAACATGTCGCCTGCGTGCGAACTAGATGCATGATCCCCATTATCAAAAACCGCGAGGTTTTAAGGTAGAGCGAGGAGCCGTACTAGGGACGGTCCCGGTTTTAACTACCCTGCCGTTATGCTGCCGAAATTTTCTGAAATACTTATGTGAATAATTTTCATTCATTGAAATAAATTACATAAACTATATCGAATGTTCATGTGTTGAATTGCAATTCATTCACTGAGTTGAAATTCATGTGTTGAATATTATTTGAATTTAAACAAATGGCTTTAGCAATAAAATCACATTTTTATATATAAACTATATCGAATATTCATGTGTTGATTTGCAATTCATTCGTTGAGTTGAAATTCATGTGTTGAATATTATTTGAATTTAAACAAATGGCTTTAGCAATAAAATCACATTTTTATATATAAACTATATCGAATATTCATGTGTTGATTTGCAATTCATTCGTTGAGTTGAAATTCATGTGTTGAATATTATTTGAATTTAAACAAATGGCCTTAGCGGTAAAATCACATTTTTATATATAAACTATATCGAATATTCATGTGTTGATTTGCAATTCATTCGTTGAGTTGAAATTCATGTGTTGAATATTATTTGAATTTAAACAAATGACTTTAGCGATAAAATCACATTTTTATATATAAACTATATCGAATATTCATGTGTTGATTTGCAATTCATTCGTTGAGTTGAAATTCATGTGTTGAATATTATTTGAATTTAAACAAATGGCTTTAGCAATAAAATCACATTTTTATATATATACAAACTATATAGAATGTTCATGTGTTGAATTGCAATTCATTCGTTGAGTTGAAGTTCATGTGTTGAATGTTATCATCTTTTAAAAATAAAATGAATCGACAATGAAAACTATATTTTATAGTGAATATGAAGTGTTAAAAATACACACGTGTCGAATAAATATTTTTGATGATAAAAATATTCCTTTTATCATGTATACGCTTAGTTAAAAATACACACGTGTCGAATAAATATTTTTGATGATAAAAATATGCCTTTTATCATGTATACGCTTAGTTAAAAATTCACATGTGTTGAAATAAATAATAGTTTGCTAGAAATATTATTATTAGCTTTGTTCTGCATATATATACATGTGTTGAACATGAAAAATGGATTAGCTGTAGAGTAAAGAAATTATTTGCGTGCCCGACAAATAGGTAAACCTTGATGAGTTGGCTGCGCAATTTTATTTATATATCAACTCCTGTGAATGCCATTGGATGCGGAGTGCTGGTTTTTCTGTGTGAAATAATAAATAACGCCATAGGATAGTAACAATTAATTTTGAACTACACTACATAGCATACTTCTTGATGATAGGCATACTTCATCATATTCCACATAAGCAATTGGAGCTTATGTGACGAGGTGGAAGATTTACCATACAAGCAAGAGGCTTGTATGGCGATGACTATGTACTACAGGTTGAACTGATGACTGATATGGACTATATAAATTATAACGATAAATTGCCAGATTAATAAAAACCCCACACGGGTCTGGAGTTGACAATAATCACGTCGCTCTAGTTATTAGATACGGCACATGGACTATTTATTTCCACACGGAAACGGGGTGACGGGAATTTATTCTCTGGAGTGATTATCAGTACATGCTCCCCCGTAAACACCAGAATATATCACTATAAATATGTGAATGCTTTTTAGGATTTATTGGGTACCTAATATGGCCCAATAAATTTCCAAACCCCTCCCCGTACAAAGGAGGTTATGGCGAAATTTTTTGAAATATTAAGGCGTTAGTGAAATATTTGAAGTGAAAACGAAGTTGGAAATATGGGATGAACTATAGTTGAAATTATAGAATGAACTATATTTATATATATAAATATAAATATAATTAAAGGGAATAGAGGTCGTGCAGTTCGTGTTTCGGAATCGTAATTTGAAACGATTAGTACGAGAAATCCGACCATCGGATTTTCCCGAAACCGCAACCGCTGGGTTCGCCTTGGAAATATCTTTCCAATGGCACCAACCTTGTAAAAATCCAATGGTTGGATTGTCCGGAATGTTTAATTCAAATCTGAAGAAAAACAGCGCCAGAATCGTTTATATTTATATATAAATATAAATATAATTAAATTAAATCGAATAACGACGCTGCAGTTCGAATTTCGAAACCGTAACTTCAAACGACTAGTGTGGAAGATCCAACCGTCGGATTCTCACAAAACTGGTACCGTTGGGTTCGCTTTGGGAATATCTTCCCACTGATATAGACTTTGTAGAAATCCAACGGTTAGATTTTCCGATA
Source organism: Allium sativum (assembly GCA_030737875.1). Lineage (NCBI taxonomy): Eukaryota > Viridiplantae > Streptophyta > Magnoliopsida > Asparagales > Amaryllidaceae > Allium > Allium sativum. Next base: position 849,581,785 of record CM060918.1, read on the forward strand.
TGTGTAAAACAAATTAAGGGAAAAACAGCGCCAGTGCCACAGCACGAACTGAAACGTCGTTTAATTAAATATGGCCATTTTTAAATAAATAAAAATGGCGAATAATCGTTATAAAATATTATAAACAACATTGATTGAAAATAAGCCAATTGGGCTTGAATTGCTTGATATTTATTGGTTGTATGTGTTTGACGCGAAAATAACACTAAATAACTGAAAGATGGATGTCGAATAATATAACCATAAAAAAAATCGATTTAAATTCTAATGACGTGAATTATTTGAAAAGGCCGAGCTAACCCTCATTTCAAATAATTTATCGAGCGATTCGAATTGGAAAATGCAAAGACGATTCAAGACCGACGATGTAACACCCCGCCTCCGCCAGGGTGACTCATGCAAGCACTCTGACTTTGGAGGGGCGTTTGAATCAGGTAAACATGCATAATGATATATCAAGGCAGAACAAGAACATATGTATGTAATCAGAGTAAATAACATAGATAAAACAGCGGAAGATTTTCAAACCATTTCAAACACAAGTCTAGTACATCATAATGTCAATTTTCCAAATAAATAAGTCTAGTACATAAAACAACATCATCTGAAACTGAACAGAAAAACATAAGTAGCTATCCCCAAAGCAGAAAAACCATAGCGAGCTCAAGTCCAAAGCATACATGAGCTATCCAAGAAAGCAGGTAGGATCCAAGCTAAGCTCCTGTATTCCCTCCCTGAGAACCTGGGTTGGGAAACGGAAGAAAAGAGGCGAAAGAAAACAGGTCATTCAAAAAGACTGAGTAAGCCCTACTACAATCAATGTAAACTGATAAAGTTAACTGTCATGAGCAGCAAGTATGAACATAAAGATAACGACATGATGATTAACTATCAAGGTAGATAAAGGTGTCATCGCATAATCAGGATTAAGGTTTTGCACCACGGGTGTACTAGCAAACTAACATGACTTGATTAAACAAGTATTGATCCCACGGCCCACGCTTTGGCCCAATAACATGAAGTAATCCTCATACTAGGTCCAATAACATGAAGTGACCCTACCACGAGGTCCAACCCAACGGTCTAATCGATCGGCTCCCTAAGCCTAACTCGTCACGTGTTGGTGTCAATACGGCCCAAACATGAATGTAGTCGAACTGTGCCGGGTCCGCCCGTCGGGTGTATCAAGCCCTAGGGTGTCAACCCCTGGACACCATAAACATGAGTGCACAGTCTCGATCTACCGGTACCCGTGCTTGATTTCTCCGGCTACGGACTATGTGCACGACCAGAGTCCGCCCAGAACTACACCGGCGTACTACTCGGCCGTCGCTTTTGGTCGCTTACCTCCAGCCCAGTAATCGTGCCCCCTCCCTAGCCTAGTCCCTAGGGCCTTGATGATACAAACTTGGGATTACTGCGGAGTGGACCCCCCATTACTAGGATTTCTCTAGTGGGTTAAGTATGGTTTAACCCCTTCACTAATCATGGATTAACTTGGTTAAGTGTAACGGTGAGTTCACGACTTAACCCCGATAAACCAACCGAGCCCAAATTGGTTAAGTATTAAATGGTCCATGACTTAACCCTAATCATGAGGCATTAATTAATTAATGCGCCTTAACCTCTCACATTAGACTTTGTTGTGGTTACTAGTTAAGCCGGGCGGGTCCGGGTAGCTTTACACCACAACTTGGTCTAACCTCGGGTCCAAGGTACAACATGACCAACTTCTCACATTGGGTCCTATTGTTTGTAGCAACTAGTTAAGCCGGTCGGTTCCGGGTAGGTTTACGCTACAAACTCAACCCAACCTCGAGTTGGCCACACTTATCTTTTCTAAGTGTCATGTCCATCTCATTACAAGTTTTCAAGCAATTGGGTAGACCTAACTTAATAGGTAAATTCCCAATGGGTAGACCTAACTTAATAGGTAAATTCCCAAGCTCATGTTTTTATGTCTTTTAAGTTTACCCAACCCCAAACGCAATCCCATCGCTTACATATCGCAATAGCGCATAAAGGATAGAAAGAGGGAACTTGGCATAATCATGACATAAAAGTGTTAGAGCCACAAGTTCAACATGGTGGCATATGAAAGGTTCATGTGTTCATACACTTGCATATTACATTTTTAGGCCCAAAAGCATGCATAACATGTTAACATGAACCACATGACCATCCCAAACTTGCATAAGCATACTTGCATATCATATGACAACTTTTGCATATCAAACTTGCATAATAAAACTTGCATAACATATGTCAACTTGCATATCATACTTACATAAACAAACTTGCATAAACAAACTTGCGCAACATATGACACTTGCATATCATACTTGCATAAACAAACTTGCATAACTTATGGCAACTTGCATATCATACTTGCATAACAAACTTGCATAAACAAACTTGCACAACATATGACAACTTGCATATCATACTTGCATAAACAAACTTGCATAACTTATGGCAACTTGCATATCATACTTGCATAAATAAACTTGCATAACTTATGACAACTTGCATATCATGCTTTTAACTTCAAAGTTCAAGTATGAGAGGAATAGGGCTTACAATGCTTATGCGGACTCAAATGAGTATAGCAAATGTAAGAAACCCCTTATGCAACAAATTAAAACCCCAAAAATGCAAGCAAACTTGATCAAGACTCCTCCTTTATGATGCCAATAGAGAAACAAGACTTTAATGCAAGCTAAAGAGGATCATACAAGTCTAAATACACTTGTATGCATGGAAATCTCTTAGAAATTTGTTTAGGAATTGTATGAAGAGAGTGGAGGCCATGAGAGGATTGATTTTGCCATAGTTTAGCTACTAGAATGAATAAATGAGGTTTTAGGGTAGGATTAGGGTCTTATTTATAGAAGATTAAAGTGTTTTTAGCCCTAGGATTAACCCTAGGTTAGTTTAGGTCCATCAGATTTCGGAAGTCTCCAGAACTAAGCCACACAACCAAGCCCATATCAAAAATGGTGCGCCAGGCAAAACTGCCCGGCCACCCCGTGTCGACAGGGCTGTCGACAGGGCAGTCGACACCCTTAGACCCCTGTCGACATACCTGTCGACATGGGGGTCTTGGCGGGAGTTTTCCCGCCTGACGCCAGTTTGCCCTAATTTCTGTTTTTGAACTTAAAATTCAAATTTGTTTTTAACATGGAAATTTCTGAAAACTTCAATGGGCCTTAACTGGGTCATACGGACTCCGATTTTCGAAAACTCGGACTCTATTTCGCGTATTTTTCCGAGACGAACGCAATGGCATAGCCCGTTTCCCTTGATTCAGATTTTAGAATTAAATTCTGCCTCGATTTATGTTATAACAGGTTATTGAAAATACGGGTTGTTACAGACGATCTTCTTATCGGTTGGATGGGCGCTACTGAGGTTCCTGACCGCAGTAGCTACCGGAAGGGGATGGAAGTAGTAGCCGTCTGAACGTATGTGTTGATTGGACGGATATACGAGGAATTTTACGCCTCCGGTTTCGTTCAGACCCAGGACGGACTTGTAAATGGGCTATGTGTCTGACATTGGATTTTGTTCTATACTGATTGATCTATGTTAAATATATATCTGTTTGGCGGCGGAGAATTTATTCTTTTGCTTAACGCCCTTCTCTGAGACGTACGAGCTCAGAGGTTATATATCGATGGAAATCAATCGTATGGAGTGGACTGCCTATGTGGCATGCCAAGATGATGTGATCAAGGCTTCTGTTGCAAAGCAAAGTCTTGTGGATGATGATCAAAGCAAGGTCTACGTGGCCTAGCTTTGTGTATTTCGTAGATTCGCGAGCCTCACACCCCGGTATGAGTTGAAAACGGGATACGGACTGCAGGGAGAGCACGACGTTTCTTTCTAGCTATGGTGGTGTCAGTGACTTACCAGCCCAGACATATATATCTACTTTTCACCTTTGTGGTTATTGGAATGCGAGGCGCCTCGATTATAGGTCTGTAAGGACCGGGAAACGTGTGTTCAGGAATACTAATCCTCTAACGTAAGTGAGGACCGGCCCTGAAGCATCCAGGGGTTACCTAGAGTGTGTAGTCCCGAGGCATTTGCTAGAGTGTCTCGAAGCGGAGAGGAGCTTGCCCCTTGCCTCGACTCATGACGGAAATCCAATTTCCAATACGAAATAACGGACTTGATTGTAGATCTAGTATGGCGACATAGTATATGGTAGCTATGTCGTCTATGATTGATATTTATGATGCTATTCGTTTTTGAAACATATATGCACTAGCAATAATATCAAATGATTTTGCTTTATACGTATCAAGCATATTTGGCCCTTATAAGGTAAAACTCTATCCTTCGGCTTGCGTTGCATTGTGTGATGGGACCTGAGTCTTATAATGGCTTCATTCTTTCTAAAAACATTGCGTTGTTTTAAAAGAACTTACTTGTCTTAAATGCACTAGCAATCACTGGAGTAAACCCGTTCCGCGAAAGTGGCGTGGTCCTATGATTTGCTATCACTGTTGTTTAATTGTTAAATAGATTCCTCATACCAGTCCCCATGATGACTCGTTGTTTGTTTCACTTTGCAAACGCGGGTGCCCTTATTTTCACACGGGCAGCCTAGTACACAGGTGACAAGTTGTTTTTGGCTCTGCACTGCTGCATAGGGTGCATTTTTGGCTCATGGCGAGGCTGACTTCACAGAGACGACTTTGACATTCTTCGCCATTACTGTTCTTATATTATGATTCCGCCGCTGGCGATGCAGACTGATTTACTTTCCGTATTTCTTACTATATGTATATGTATTCCGCCTCTGGCGATGATGACTGATCACTTTCCTTTTTATTTACTAAGTTATATCCCACGCTATGCTATTCTGATGTTATTACATGTTGTGATTCTGCTGTCATATCCATGTAAAAATTATTCTATTTATTGTTTCTGCTATTTTCTGTACTCTGCTATGATGATTAATGTGTTATTTCCCAATGATTATCCTTAATACCGCCCCTCGGATTTTGGGATCGTCACAAAAGGTAAACAGCCTTATTCTTTCTGCCCGTAACCCTATATTTTTTCCTCTCAACGCTTTCAGTTCCGTCGGCCGCTAAATTAATTATTACCGATCCATAACAATCCCAAATCGGAAGACTTTATTTTTTGTTTCCACGATTAGAAGAGCTCTCAAATTTGAAAAATCGACTTCGCTTTACTCTTCTTTAGTTCGACGTTGGCTTCAGGTGATTTCCGCATATTTTGAGCTTTCGATTATGTTAAGTGGATTTTGTTTGATTAACTATTCTCCTATTTTCTATTTTTGATGTTTTGTGCTGGTTGAAATCATTCATGTTGCCATTGAATGATTTGACCAATCCCAAGTCGGAAGTCTTCATGGTTCGTTTCTGCGATTTGAAGACCTCGCAGATTTGAAGAACCGACTTCGCCTTGCTCTCCTCTAGTTCGACGTTGGCTTTTCGACGTTGGCTTCAAGTGATTTCTATAGATTTTGAGCTTTTGATAATGTTAAATGAATTTTTTGTGATTAACTATTGTCCTATTTTCTATTTTGTACTGTTTGTGCTAGTTGAATCGTTCATGTTACCCTTGAATGATTCGTTGGTAATTAAACAACAAACAAGATTTCATATTTGAGTAGATTAATCAATCCTTCAAATTTTTTGGAATTCACAATTATGCTTGGGGCGATTGAGAATAAACAGAAAAATAAACAGCTTTCAACAATGTAATAACTTCAGTTGCTCATTTCTTTGGTGTATTACTGAATCATGTTGATTTGGGATTATACATCTTACAACCATCTAATAACTTCAGTTGAATGCTGTTTATTTTTGGAATCTGAAACTTGCATTATGGTATTATACAGCCTTGTTTAATGCTATTTATTTCAGTTGTAGATTAAGTTCAGAGTTCATTCACAATACTTACAAATCCAACAATCAAGCCAGGTTTGCTAATCCTTTTTAGATTACTTAACAAAAATCCAAACTTCACGAAGTCAAATTACATAAGATAGAAGATAACACGGATGCTGTCATTTTGGCTCCTCTTACTAACTTGACATGTCAGTTTTACATAAAAATATTCAAGGTGGGCTCATCAAATTTGTCCTCATTCAATTTGTGATTGAAATGTAATGAAAACCTCTCATTCTTTTATTCATTACTCCACAACTTAACTAATTGTTATTGCTCTTCTCGTCTCATCCAGGCATTTGACAGATTCAATAATTGACAAGGTATATCATTTTTTTGTTGTATTTTAAATTTCTAGTCTATATGTATGTCTATTCCTTCTGATTGTATATCAGGTTTCACTTGGAAGCTGTGTTTTAAATTATAAATTATAATATTTACTCATTTATCTGTGAATTTGATTAGTTATCATTAGCAGTTACATGATATCATCATCAGAAAGTTGACATTTATTTAATTATAGGTAGTAGAGAGATGAAGAACCAACTACCTGTTAAAATTATTAATTAAAGAGTTAGATGTTAAAAACTAATACACCCAAATAAAACATCCAAAGAAATTGTTATTATGCAATCTTTTAGAGATATCAAGCAAGTTTGAGTTTGAATTTATTGATTGTGTGATTTTGCAGAATTAAGTTATAGAGCTGCAAATTTATAAGGATTTGAGCATGAGCAAGGAGGAATATGGTTCAATTATGGTAATAATTGGGAAATCATTGAGCTTTAAGAAATAAGAAACAGAAAAGGAGATTATACTTGAAAATAACATCTCATTCAACAAGCATCCGGAAGAATGCATTGATACTAGTTACAAAAACAATAATTTGACAGTAGAAAAGATTTAACTTCTTGAATTTAGCTCACCAAGGCCATTGCATGAACTCGATGCAGCATCAGGTAAGCTGCAAAAAGTTTATAAGAGCTATAGGACCCGTAGAAATCTTGCTGATTGTGCTGTGTTTTTTAGGAGCTTTGGTCGGTTTTAATCTTCTACTGTTTTCCTTCTTTAAGTTTTCAAATTTGCTAATTATAAGTGCAGCTTATTGATGCACAAGTTTAGCTTATTGATGTGATGAGTCATCACATGCATGTAGATAACATACTCAAAAGCTTATGATACACTGATGCTGCTATGCTTATGAACATACTCAAAAGCTTCAAATTTAAGGTATGGTTCTCTTAATGCCTTTAATTGTCTGTATGGTAGTCTGTGAACTCCATGTGAGTTTGTGCAGACTCAGCTTGCGCTAACTGAGTTGTGCAGACTCAGCTGTGCAAACTGAGTTTGCCAAGCTGACTTGGCGCAAACTCAGTTTGGCGGCCAAACTGAGCTACGCCACTCAGTTTGCCAATCTGAGTTTGCACAACTCAGTCTGGCAAACTGAGTTTGCGCAACTCGGTTCACGCAAACTGAGTTTGCGCAACTCGTCTCGTGCAAACTGAGTTTGCGCAACTCATTTGGCGCAAATTGAGTTGGCACAAACTCAGTTTACGCAAACTGACTTGCGCAAATTCAGTTTGCGTGAATTGAGTCACGCAAACTCAGTTTGCGCGAACTAAATTACGCAATAAGATTACTAAGCCTGTATAGCTGTTGTTAATTTTGCATTATCATTCTCGTTCCAAATTTGCATTATCATTCCTTAATTTTATAGATGGTAATATCATCTAAGGTCTTAAAAGTGTAGCAGTCTTTAAATTTGAAGATTGTCTAGGTTCTATGACTTTTTGCTGAAAAAGAATATGTTGATTTGCTACACTATGAGTACTGTTAAAGGGCAATGCCAAAAATGGGAAGTTGTGTGCATTGCTCATTGTCCTTTTCATGAACTCTTACATCTTTAAGCACTATAATTTTTTTTTCTATAATTTTTTTAACTCCTTCCATTAGATCAAATGGGTTTTTGCCTAGGACCTCAAATTGTTTAGGATCGACACTGTTGTTTCTTTTACTCAATGGATGACTTGACCACTTTAACTTTCATTCAACATAAACATATTTTTTGAATCAAAATATTTTTTGTTTAAGGAGTTTATAATATATTTTTTCCATTACGAATATTTTTTGCAGTAGTTAACTTATTTTAAAACGTAACACTGTTTTGTTAGAAATGCTCGAATTGAAATGTTCAAAATTATATGTAGTAAATAAACAGAATAGATAGTCATGTTATGTTCTCTTCTGTTTTGGGTACCATAAGTTTAGACCAGTGTTGTTTGTTTCATTAAATTCTATGTAGTTAAACTACACACAGTTTATATTAATGGTTTTATTAACATTCAAGATTTATCTTTGTAGGATAAAATATATTATTGACGTGCTCTGAACTGGTTATCATTATTTGTATGGATTCTCTCAAAGTCATGTTGCAATGTAATAAAAACAGAAGACTCAAATCAATTTCGTTGAAAATGATGAATAAAAATGGATATAATATGAAGTTTTGGTTATTGGTAGTAGAGATATAACTGATAATGCTTGCTGAATGGTAGTCTAGTTGGTTTTGATTACGTTCAGCACTTCGGTCCCTGTTGGACTGTAATAAAGTTTGTTATATATGGCATTTTGACATGAAATTGAGTATAAAAAAAATATCTAATATTTTATAATATGTTCTTATGAATGTGTTGTCAAGATTTCAACATTTCCATTTTCTCTTGGTCACAGTTGTTTGAGTATACTCTGTACAATAATTACTTGAATAACCATTTATCACCACCATTCGTGGCATTCGGTCAACTATGAAAAATAAGATTAAGTAAACTCGTGTAGATCAAGTATGATAATATCTCTCAGACAGTTATGTTTGTTAGACAATATATCTTCTGCACAACTTTTTTGCAAGTATGTTACTGAGATTATTTGGTTATCAACAAATGATCGCAGGTGGTCGCAGACAAAGGACTCGAACTTTTATCAACTACTTTTATATTCATCGTCGTGGTAAGTTTTTGACAAATAATATATTATTAAGTTAGCTTGATCGGAGTTTAATATTAGTCAAAATGTCAAATACATATTTGAACTTATATATAAATGTACATGAATAGGAACATCAGAAAATTAGTCAAACAAATATCGGTACTTTATAATTTTCTAAATATAAGATTATTTTTCAGGTATCTTCTATATCGTACATCACTAGCCGTAAATCACAAGACCGTAGCTCCTCTTTTATACCTCATGTATCAGGAAACAGTCTTGATGCTGGTATGAGTTTTTCTTATATCTTCAATTATTATGCAAATATAAAAATACTGGCATATTTATTTTATTTTTTTGGGAATGAAGAAAATGACTACCAGTCGCTTATTGCGATAGATGTTCAATACCTATCACGTGCGCTTTGGGCTATTTTTTGCATAAAATTTGTTTTGCAAACTGAGTTGTGCAAACTCAGTTTGTCAAATTGAATTGTGGAGCTTTGGCTCAGCAACTGCTGAGCCTTACCGCTCAGCTTTGCTGAGTTTTGGCTCAGCAAATGCTGAGCCCACGGCTCAGCAATTGCTGAGTTTTGGCTCAGCATTTGCTGAGTTTTGGCTCAGCAAATGCTGTGCCCACGGCTCAGCAAATGCTGAGCCCACGGCTCAGCATTTGCTGAATGCTGAGCCTGAGGCTCAGCAAATGCTGCTCAGCTGTGGCTCAGCAAAGCTGAGCCGTAAGGCTCAGCATCTGCTGAGTTTTGGCTTAGCATTTGTTGAGCCAAAACTCAGCAAATGCTGAGCCTTTTGGCTCGGCAACTGCTGAGTCGAGCCTTACCTAATTTGCAAGAAATTACCTAATGCTGAGCCGAGCCTTACCTAATGCTGAGCCGAGTCATAAGGCTCAGCATTTGCTGAGTTTTGACTTTTGTGAATTCTGTATTTTGTGCGAGATGTTTTTCTGTTTTTAACAAGAAACTGAAATTTTCAATTTAATGTGATATTCAATGAATGCAGGCACTTCTAGAGGCAGCGGAAGAAAAGAGAAAATTGGATGGTAGTTCTAGTGGCGCCGTAGATGATCTTGATAATGATCCAATTGCAGAAGTTTTTGGTTCCGACATGAAGAAAAATTATTGTCCAGCAATTAGTTCTACTTCTTCTATAAAACAAGTAAAGGTGGCTCGAGCTGTAAATTAAAATCTTACAACGATTGTGTTATGTTTGTTTATTATGTATTGTGTTTGTTTATTGTTAACTGATATTCTATGTCGTTATGTTATGAATGTTATCTATTAGTATGCATTGAGTTTAATATTAGGTTTTGATTCATATTAAATATCGTCTATATTATCATCATGTTGGTTATTAATTGAATATTAATGTTAGAATATGCGAGTTGTTAATACATATTTCTGTTATTATTAAAATTTATATTTGTTGTGAATTAAAATTTTGTAACATGTATAGGCGTTACAAACAAATGTATTGCAACATGTATAAGCGTTGCAAACAAAAATCTTACAACGATTATAAGCGTTGGTAAAGAAAATCTACCAACGCTTATAAGCGTTGCGAAAGAAAATCTACCAACGCTTATAAGCGTTGCGACTGAAAATATACCAACGCTTATAAACGTTGGGACAAAAACGCTTATAAGCGTTGGTACTAATTTGCCACCCCTCCATAGCAACACTAATAAGCGTTGCTGAAATTGTTTGCGACGGTTATACTCGTTGGGAATCAACTGTTTTGGTGTAGTGTCTTTTACAATGATATTCGTCATTTTGAAGTGATGCCTTACTCGTTTGATGCGTTGACCTAAAATATTCAGTTTTCTTATAAAAGAGAGAGGGTGTGCTAAAATATTCTAGTCATCACTCCAACTTTCGACATTATATAATGGACAAAGCATGGGAACCAACCACAAAATTACTGTGAAAGCACCTAAAAATTAGATAACTTGAAGGGGCATGCCAATTTTTTAATAATAAAATATTTAAAATGATAATAATCAATTAGTAATAAACTTTAAAAATTGCTTAATATATATTTGTTGTAAAAACATTTTTTAAGAATATAGCAATATTATTAATAGTATGATACTTATCCTAAAATAAAAATTATGATTATAACATATATTGTATTTTCGATGGGGTGTTGTTCTACGTCCTATTATGTGACGCTTCCCTAGAGATAGATCCTAGAGACATGACTTCACTACAATAAAATATATATTTGGTTTCATCTATTAGCAGCGTTTATAGTTTGAAAGCAACCAATACTATTTTAATCCATTTTTCCTTTTATTTTTATTCATTAATGTAAGCCAAATTAACACATACGGACAAACTTACCTTGTCACGTTTACCCTTTTCCTTTTTGCCAAAAATTCCCTCCTGACAAATTTCCCCTTCAAAATTTGCTTTTCCTTCACAAAGAATTCGTTCCTCTGTTCTTCACATACAGCCAAAAATTCCCTCCTTCTGAAAAATTTTCCCTTCAAAATTTGCTTCCACTTCACATATGATTTCATCTCGACCTTCAATCGCGGTTTCAGGGTCGATTTCATCTCGCTCTCCAATTGTTCGCTCTCCAATCGTTCGCCCTTCAATTGCGGTTTTCGGTTTGAAGCCCTCCAATCCCTTGAAGACCTGGCATTTGAGCTTGCTAATTTGGGTCGTTTCAAATCTAGAAATCAACTGAGATCTTCGTTCAGATTGAGGTAAGATTTATTAAAAATTATTTCATTTTTACAAATTACTATTTTCATATCTAGAATTTAATTAAGATTGTGTTTCATATTGAGGTAAGAATTGTGATTAATCCATTCAGAACTGGAATTTACAAATTCAATTTAATGAGTTATGAGCGTCAATAGCATCTAAAAGAGAATGAGATTCACTCTAAAGGCACTTCTTTTATGCTTCTTAACACGATAATGTTTCAAAATGGAGGAAAACCAAACTATATTAGAGATGGCTGATCCTTGTGACTTATAAAAATAAATTGTTAGATGTTTGATCTTAAAAGTTAGATGTTTTTTTAGTTCTGAACTCTTAGGGTAAAAGCATTTTCTTTCCGTATTTAAATTGGTTAGGTTTCTACAATTTCCACATTTAGTTGTTATTATTTAAGGTGTCAGTCATATAAAGGTAAAGGTTCGGTTGTCAATTTCTTTCCCTGAAATTTGTCTAAATTGCGAAGCTTGGACATTCAACAAAAAAATATTTGCAGCATTCCGTTCTTTATTTTGACCAGCAAACAGTTTCATACCTTGTGGTAATTTTGTTTCTTCAACTTGTAGACTATGGTCTAAAGATTATGTAGATAGTAATGCAATCAAAGATGCCATAGGTAGATCGAAAGACAGAAAGAGAGCACAATTTCTTCAATGCAAGGTCTGTTAAAAATCACTAAACTTCTAAAATTTGGCTGCCAAGTTATCATCTCTGTCTTGTTTCCATTGCTACATTTTCTTTCACGCTCCATCATTAATTAATTTATCTCAATAATTATTTATCTGCCAATGATTTTCAATTATTGCTGCTCTTGCTACTGAAGTTGATTAATCTCAAATATTTTATGTTGTTGATCTAAGTAATCAGAGTACACCAATGTACCTTTATTCCTACCATGTTCGTACCCCCGTATGATTGACAGTTCAGTTTTTGAATGTTTTTAAGTGAATTTAAGGGTCAATAGGAAGAAATGCGAACTCTGGACACCATTGACTAAACTCTGCCAGAAATCACAGTGACACATGTCGTGCTATGATTTAACTCAACATATACTTAGGTTTGTTTCCTCGAGTGAAATTTTGTATAGTTTCTTAAGTAGTTTCAAATGAATAGTAAAAAGTTAAAGTGTTTGGAACAGGTAATTTAAAGTTATGATACTATTTAGTTGTATAATTTGAGATTAGTCTCAAGCGTGTATCTATTGCTTAAAGCTTATCAATATGTTTGATACATCTAAATAAGACAATTAAAATAATGCTAAGCATTTCAAATTTCTGTCGTAACATGTAATCGACTTTTGCTGCTTATATGCTATTAGCAAACACATTCTCAAAGTCTGCTTGACATCAATTTTCTCCTAATTTTCTTGAGTTTTGATTAGTACCTTCCAGAAGTATTGAGTGAATAATAATAAAAAGTGCTTGGACATGTTAATTGAATTCATGATAAAAGATTGTTCTGAAAATTGAAATGCGTCAGGATTAGTACTAGAGATTAGTGTCCCATAAAAATGAATATGAAACTTGTCTTGTTACCGTATCAATCAGCTTTTTCATGCAACAAAAGTACCGTGTCTTGTACTTGAAAAAAGATTAAAATATGGTTCAATATCAACATGTTGCTATTTGGTTTCATTTATCAACATGTTGTTGCTTCTAATGCTAATTGTTAGTTCTACATTTTCCTACATTGCACAACTATATTTACATAAATTAATAATTAACTTTGTGCCGCCTAATCATACTGCCTAATTATGCTGGATATATAATATTCATGTTGTCTAGGTTTTTTAAACATGCCAGTTCTGTGTTATTACCTCTCTATACTGCATGTGCTCCTTTTAAGTCATTCAGCTGCTATATGCTAATATTATTACCGTTTGTCCTTTCTTTGCTCCCCTTTATTATGCACATTTGGGTTCAATTCCTTTTCCTTGAATATGTTGGACGTCACAACTTCAATGATACAATTGCCATGTCCCATTACAACTTATGCAACCTTCAAACTAAAAGTTTCTGAATTCATACATTTCAACTTAGTTCTCTGATCGCTTCAATTCAGTTATTCGTAATCATTAAAATTTGCACCATACAATGTTCACCTTATGCTAGTATCAAACCATGATTCAACAAGTAATCCAAATTATTACAAATACCTTCTCGACAAATTAATACTAGAAAGGTTACTTAATATAATCACTCCTTCTATCTCCAAATCATACCACAAAACGATTTCGTATACTATTTGCTTCAACCCGTGTGCGAAGCATGGGTTCGCACTTGTGTATTGAAAGGGCTATTATGGACGAAAACATGGCTGAAGAAGTTAGCCCTACGCTAAAAAAGAAAAGAAGAGGAGGATATAGATCCAGTCTAAGAAGAACTATATGTATGCACATGCATAAATATGTATATATCGGTTGGATTAAACAAAATGTTCAGTGGGAAAAACATATAAATTACTATATGAATATGTAAATTTAACTTTTAAATGCATTTGCACACATAAAGATTCAAACAGAATAAAAAAGAAGTTGCTATAAAAATGCAAAACCATTCAGTTAAGAAAATTCGTGTATATATAACACATACATACCCATAGATTGTTAACTCAATTATAATATTTTTGAATTTATATAGTGCCGACTTTTTAGTATTTTGAGTACATTAACCAACAATTCACTTGATGTCATAGTTTACTAAAATATTTCCGCGTTCAATCATCTATTGTACATTTTACTATATTCAAAAATTCAAAAATAAATGAGAACTCGCAGTGGCTTTATTTACATGTATTTGTTTTGAATTCATTGATTGCAGTGGTGTTATTATTCCTATATGTTAATGTTACAATATCTATGAACTCGCAATGGTTTTATTTACGAGTATTTGTTTTGACTACATCGATTGCAGTGGTGTGATTATTCCTATATGTTAATGTTACAATATATATGAGCTCACAACGATTTTATTTACGAGTATTTGTTTTAAATGCATCGATTGTCGTGGTGTTATTATTGCTATATGTTAATGTTACAATATGTATGTGTGTGTAACAACCCGGAAAATCAAAACCAATTTAAAATTTTTATTTTGGCAATTTTAATGAATTTTGAATATTTAAAATGATTTATTTTAAATAATAACGACTAGAAACTTATTTTGAATAGAATTAGAACGTATATATTTATTTGAATCAAAGTTAGAATATAAATTTTATTTTAATTATAAAAGGAATTGGAAATGGCGCGGTAGTTTGAATTTTCGATTTCAAATTTCCAATGAATGTACAGGATTCAAAATATATCGGATTTTAGTGAAACCAGAAATATTTGAATCTGTTTGAAAATATCTTTCCAATGAATCTGAAAAATCCAGATTTCATAACGGGAATAAAAAGTTATGTCCAATTGAAAATTCAGAATAATCGCTTTGGGATTATGAATAACTGACTGTAACAGTCGAATGGGCTTACGAAACATATTCCATTGTGTTCGGAATGGGGGTAATTAGCTAGGGGCGACAATCGTTGGGTTCGACTTGGAGTTCAAATGTAAAATCTAACTTTTGGAAATTTAAAGAATTAAATAATAATATAATTTTATTATAAATACACTTAAATCCCCCCCCCCCCCAAGCCCTAATTCTCCCCCATCCGTTTTTAGAACCCCAATACCAACTGATGACTCACAAACTCCAAAAATTAAACCGTCCGATCTCCCTCCATAGACGTTATCTCGCAAAGAGTTCAAAGGGAAAATTGCTTAGCTAAGGGAGCTCGTCTCGACCAACGGTGGTGATCGTCGTTGGCCTCCTGCAGTGGCCAGATTTTGGTGAGGAAGACGCTCCATTCGTGGTGGGGTTTGGAGCGCTAGGGAGTGTCGAACTTCCTATTGATGGAGGCGGAGGGAAGCTAACGCACCGGCGGTCGAAGTGAAGCACGTGGATGTGGGTCCGGCGCAAGGAGGAGGGAGTGGCGGAGGAATTCTTGAATCGATGGAATGGGTTTCGGCGGTTTGGTTTGCTCCAGGGAGTGTAAACGAAGAGGAAGATGATTAGTTAGCTTAATCATGTAATTAATTATTTTAAATAATTATATAATGGGATTAAAGTTTAAAATATCATATCTTGGCCCAAGAGAAACGGAACCGAACGGTTTCAGAAGCATTAGGACCGAAAAATCAAGATCTTCGCGATGGAACTGACGGGGACAGAAATGAAGCAAGTGGAAAATTCTAAATGGATTAAACTATCGGTTTAATTTAATTAGAATAATCGTTATTTAATGATTCCGAAACCAATCAATGTGAGAACTTCTCACTGTAATTTCTTATACAGTTATTTATTTTATAATCGTATATATGAATTGCTCCCCGTCGTCCACAGACCATGGACGACTTGTTTGGTTGGGCTGTATTGTATTGTATTGTGTTGAGTTGTGATGTATGGATAAAATATATAAAATATTCATGTGTATGGAATAAAATATTTGAAAGATAAAAATATAATTTTTATTGTATATATAAAATATTCATGTGTGTGGAATAAAATATTTGAAAAATAAAAATATCAATTTTATTATATATATAAAATATATAAAATATTCATGTGTATGGAATAAAATAATTGAGAAATAAATATATCATTTTTGTTGTATATATAAAATATTCATGTGTATGGAATAAAATATTTGAACAATAAAAATATCATTTTTATTGTATATTTGGACTGTATAACATAGTCATGTGTTGAAATAAATATTTATAAACAAATCAGACGATTTGTTTATGTACACCCATTTATCTGATACTGATTGGGATGATAAATTTTACACATTGCCCAACTGCACAAATAATGTTCAATATGTGTTGTCTGAAAACCCCGCATAGGTATTGGGATGATATTTGACATACACTAATCCCGATATTTAGTTGTATGTCAATCGATGGGTTGACAGGCTATGACGAGCGTTAATTATTTATTTTTAACGCTTATACAGTTGTAAATTTCACTCTGGATGATGGTTGACAGTATTTGATTATTGTTGTATACATGTGATGTTGAAATCCATATAAATGAAATTATATGGTAATTGATTGAGTCTGATTCCAAATCAGAATTAACAAATATTTTTAAATAATATTCAGTGTATAATCAAAATTTGGTATTTTGAAAATATTATAATTTTAATATTAAAATGATATAGAATATTCAAACTTAATTTGAAATTTGAAATGAAATTGAAATCATTTTAAAATGAATTTAAAACGAATTTATTAAGGAATATTCAAATTTAATTTGAAATTTGAAATGAAGTTGAAATCGTTTTTAAAACGATTTATAAAATAGGTTTTAAATGGAAATCGACAAAATATATAAAATACATATGTTATATATATTTAATGGCCTGAATAGAACGCGTCGCGCCGCAGTAGTTCGCGAATTTCAACCATTGTCTTCGAATTGACATTACGGGAGATCCGACCGTCGGATTCTCCTAAAACCGAAAGCTTGGGTTCGTTTCATGTAACGACCCGTATTCTACGCATCATAGGATCGTAGGATATTTATTTCTTTCACATACAAAGTCGTATGGTCATGTAACTTTGGGGGACGACTATTGGGGTCATTTCCCATGTTCATGATTTTTCCCGATTTTTAAATGACCATTTTACCCCTAGTTGGTAATGTTTTGGCCATAACTTTTGACTGTAAAGGAATTTTGACCTGAAATTACTTCCGTTGGCTCCGGATGATGGTTTCTCTTTCCGTAGAGTGGTCACATTAGCCAAACGGACTCACCGTTTGGGAGATATGGCTGAAACAAGTTTCAGATGGTGAAAAACAGCTTAATTGGGCTTAACCGGGTAATTAGCAACTAGGCCCAGAAGGGAATTTCGGGTTTAGAGGGATAGGAGGACTGATTAGGGTTAGGGAATCACTTTCATTTCAGTTTTGAGCCGCCACAAACCTTCTTGAGACCTTAGTAATGGCTTCCATCCTTTAAAACCACTCCTAAACACATTTTTAGTAAAGATTAAGCCTAGACTACATCAAAGCAAGGCCAAATAGCAACAAAGCAAGGTTGGAGCGGCTGCTATACATAGAAATTCAACCCAAACAGAGAGTATTTCAGATTTGGTGTTTTATTTTGTGGCCAAGGTGAGTGATTTGCATTGTTTTTGCACTAATTACGGTAATTAAGGGTAATTAGTGAAGATTAGCGAATTTATATACTAATAAATTCTGGAAAAATGTTTAGAAATTCTTAAATAATGTTTATGCTTCTGTTAGAAATTTGGTTCGATTTGATTAAGTTTTGTTAACCCTATGATTAGTTTTACTTAAACATGCTTAAGGGAAAATAAGGAGTTTTGGCCACTTTTGATCCGTTTTGATTCATTTGAATTGTTGTTTGGTGTTTGTGGTTGCTCTTACATGTTGATATGACTCTATGGTATGCTTTATGATTGATTAGAATAGTTAGATTAGTCGAAAACGTCGTCGAATGGCATAGAAAGCTCGCTGGAAAGTTGCAGAAATGTGCAGGTTCCGAACCGGATCGGATCGGAGTAGGGGTCGGATCGGATTTGTGAACTGACCTAGGGAATTCGAACTGGATTGGAACTTGTCACTGGAGGAGGATTGGCGAGAAGGAAGGCCGTTTACTTAGAGTTGGAGTTGGGCAGAGGATCGGATCGGAGCCATGGAGCAGGATCGGATCGGAGTAGACTAGAGAGCGGATCGGATCGGAGTAAGCTAAAGAGCGGATCGGATCGGAGTAAGCTAAAGAGCGGATCGGAGTAAGCTAGAGGGCGGATCGGATCGGAGTAAGCTAGGGAGCGGAGCGGATCGGAGCAAACAAGCGAGTGGGAGTAGATCGGGCAAATGGAGAAGGACAGGATCGGATCCAGGAACTTAGAAGGGAGTAACCACCGAACAAAGAAGAGAATAGGCACTACACTTCCGAACCGAACCGAGTGGAGGGCCCGAACCGAAGGAGCACCGAAGCGAATGGAAAGATGACTACCGAACCGAACCGACGAAGGTGATGACTACCGAACCGAACCGAATTTTAGGACTGTTAATGCGCGACAACTCTTCTGAAGACCCACTCCAATTCGACCAAACCCGAGATGCAAAGGAAGTCCAAATGAGAAGTTAGAGCTCAAGATTCAGATGGGAATCAACGAGTTCGCTTCATGGTTGGGCTTTGCTGCGGGACGCGTGCCAAGGGGTTATCGGCGTCTATAGCTTTGGACCACAATGGTAGGAGGTATGAAGGCGGATTCAGGGCCATTATGGCATCGGTAGAACCAAGGGCTACGACCAATGAAGTAGGTCATTGAAATGTTTGGTCATGACTCCATGTGTTTAGCTCGGTCACAGCAGGGTTTCTACAAGTCGGGATTCGTCGTTACCTCAAGTCGTCTAGTGTCCCAAAGTGGTAGATATCGTATGCTTTACGCACTGAGTGAGAGATGTGAGGATGGTTGCTATGGATGATTTGTTTGCTATCATTGTGTCATGTACACCCCACCCCCGTATTCTTACACTATTTATTATGGCACCTTAGGGTATTGTACGGTATATGGTACTAACTCTTTGGTTGCAGGTCCAGGTTCAGGTATGGTTTAGTATACCTGTTATTATTCTGTTTAGATGCTTATCGCTCATACCAGGCTTTATGTCTGACCCAGAGTTTTATGTCTCCTCTTATTACTCTGGGTGCTCACACGAGCAGACTAGAGACAGGTTAGCTGGTGATGCACGGGTAGATGATCCGGAGACGAGCAGGAGGCTTCCACGTAATATATATAGTATTCTCCCTGTGTTGTTGAAGATCACTTGTAACGGCTGGAAATTTTCGACTCCTCGAGAGTCGAAAATTCCGCGACGTTAGTGAAAGAATTTAGAAGGTGAGAAAGAAAAGGTAGAACTAATAGAATAGAAGAAGAAGAAGAACATCAGAATCATCAGAGTAACACGAATCTCACAGCGGAACGAATAACATATAATATATAACATAACTTTGAAGTAAACAGTTATATATATATACAATAGCACTTATCAGAGTACAACACTTACAACACAGCGGAAATAACTATAGCTATAGAATCTTGAAGTCTCCTGCTCCAAGCTCTCCACGTATATCTGTAAATCCCGACTACTTGACTGCCCGTACAAATTTAGGCACCCAAGAGTTTAGGGAAAACAACAAAGTAAACTCCGGGTCAGTCATGGGACTGGTGTGAGTAAAATAGTTTAAAACAGGTATAGGATATCTCATAAGACCACGCCGTGAATACGGAACGGGTTTTTCCCTTGTGAGTATCTGAACAACTTTGACAAGCAATATCATTGTGATATTATAATAATGTCTAAGTACAAATAGGTATCAATCTAGCAGAAGCGCTTGCATCTCACGTTCTACATACATAGTATAAAATCATAAACCGTAGGGCGCTTAATGGAGAATGGATTCCAACAGACAAGGTATGGGAGCACCTTCTGATCAGTGTACTCTAGAGGTGATACACTGTAGGTTGAACAAGAACGTCTTGCAACCCCGCCACACATGACCGCTCACTCATTTAGCTTGAGTGTCGCGAATATATTGCCACCACGGTTATAGGCCATCAAACCGTCATTCGAAGATACAGAATCAAAAAGAAGTATAAATATGAATATTCTCTAGATCGGTGACAATACACCCTGCTTGGGGATGACCCAACTAGCCATGCTGCCTAGCCCAACTTTTGTTACTTCCCGGTGTGAGGCTAGAAGCTACGTCTATCTTCAGAACATCTGATCACCCTTCACTTTGAATGCCACATCGTCATATCCATCGAGATCACTAATTTGACGTCTACAACCATACATTATGTGTTAGCTAAGAGAAGTTTCCTTCTCCGCTTCCACTCTTGGTACGGTCGAAGAGATCAAGGTACGTGACTTTTCTGGAAATTCTCTGCCAGACATCCATCTTCATTTACTTAGAATGTCACATCGTCATACCCGCCAAATCACAAATTGACTTGTCCAAAAATAACACGGGTATACAGCTAAGAGAAACGAATTCCTCCACCACCAAACGTGAATACGTTTGAACAGATCAACTTACGCGATCCATTGGATATACTCTGTCAGACCTTCTTCCATATACGTTGTCCTGGGACTGGACAAACCGAAGGCACTATTCAGTATATCCATCTTAGTCACTATTATCTAAGACTTATACAACAGCCCTTGCACTTTACTCCATCTTCAATTTATCTTTGGCATATATTGCTCGCAACGCTTATGCCGATACAGAGTGGTTCTTTGGATAATAATCCAACCGGTCTCTCCATATTAACAACATTAAAATGGTAAAAACTTCGATAGTCTGTGAGTTAACTATCAAAGAAAAACAAGTGTGCAAACAACGATATTATTTCCAGACGGAAATTATATCGAACAAACATCTTTTAACATATATCTCTTTGGTTCATTTCACATCTCCTATTTCCCTATATTCGACATTTGCTATTTTCAAATGTTTAGAAAATATATTTATTAACACTGGAAAACATTTCCATTCCTTGTTTTCTATATTAGAAAACAATTCTTATTCTTCTTTGGAAAACATTTCCAAAACTCCTACATTTGGATTAAGCAGATGTTTAGATAAAACATCGCTATACCAACTTGAACCATTTCCCTAAATTACACTGTAACGACCCGCATTCTGCGCATCATAGGATCGTAGAATATTTATTTCTGTCACATACGAAGCCGTATGGTCATGTAACTTTGGGAGACGACTATTGGGGTCATTTCCCATGTTCATGATTTTTCCCGATTTTTAAATGACCATTTTACCCCTAGTTGGCACTGTTTTGGCCATAACTTTTGACTGGAAAGGAATTTTGACCTGAAACCACTTCCATTGGTTCCGGATGATGGTTTCTCTTTCCGTAGAGTGGTCACATTAGCCGAACGGACTCACCGTTTGGGAGATATGGCTGAAACAAGTTTCAGATGGTGAAAGACAGCTTAATTGGGCTTAACCGGGTGATTAGCAGTTAGGCCCAAGGGGAATTTCGGGTTTAGAGGTATAGGAGGACTGATTAGGGTTAGGTTATCACTTTCATTTCAGTTGTGAGCCGCCACAAACCTCCTTGAGACCTTAGTAATGGCCTCCTACATCTAAAACACCCAAAATCACTCTCTAATTGAAGATTAGGCTTAGCAACACCAAATTAAGGAGAAAAAAACACCAAAGCAAGGTTGGAGCCGCTGTTAGACATCAGTATTCGCCCCAAATCAGAGGAGTTTCAGTTCTGAGAATTTCATTTGTGGCCAAGGTGAGTGATTTGCATAGTTTTTGCACTAATTACGGTGATTAAGGGTAATTAGTGAAGATTAGCGAATTTATACGTAAATAAATTCTGGAAAAATTCTTAAAATTCTAAAATAATGTTTTAAGGCTCTGTTAGAAATTTGGGTTAATTTCGATGTGTTTTACTAATCGTATGCTTAAACATGATTAGGAGGGATTATAAGAAAATGTGAGGTTTTGGCCACTTTTGATCCATTTTGATTCATTTAAATTGTTGTTTGTTGTTTGTGGTTGCTATTACATGTTACTATGACTCTATGGTATGTTTCATGATTGATTAGAATAGTTAAATTGCTCGAAAACGTCGTCGAATGGCGTAGAAAGCTTGCTGGAAAATTTCAGAAGTGTGCAGGTTCCGAACCGGTTCGGATCGGAGAAAGGGGGTCGGATCGGATTTGTGAACTGACCAAGGAGATTCGAACTGGATTGGAACTTGTCGCGGGAGAAGGCTTGGCAAAAGGGAAGGCTGTTCACTTAGAGTTGGGGTGGACAAGGGGATCGGATCGGAGTAAGCTAGGGAGCGGAGCGGATCGGATCGGAAGAGTGATTGGAGGCCAGATCGGATCGATTGAGATGCAGGGCTCGGATCGGAAGCAAACACTCAGGAGAACTAGCAAGAGGGAAGGCCGCGCGGATCAGATGGCAAGGAGGGATCGGATCGGAATACGTGAAGAAATAAGCTAGGGATTGGAGCGCTGGAGGGAAGGACACCCGACCCGACCTGGAGGAGGACCCCGACCCGACCCGGAGCGAAGTACCCGACCCGAATCGAATGAAAGAAGACAAGGAGAAGGATCCGAACCGAACCGAGCATGAGTGACCGAACCGAACCGAATTCTAGAGCTGCTACTGCACGACAACTTTTCTGAAGACCCACTCCAATTCGACCAAAACCCGAGATGCAAAGGAAGTCCAGATGAGAAGTTAGAGCTCAAGATTTAGATGGGAATCAATGAGTTCGCTTCATGGTTGGGCTTTGCTGCGGGACGCGTGCTAAGGAGTTATCGACACCTATAGCTTTGGACCACTATGGTAGGAGGTATGAAGGCGAATTCAGGGCCATTATGGCATTGGTAGAACCAAGGGCTATGACCAATGAAGTGGGTCATTGAAATGTTTGGTCATGACTCCAATTGTTTGGCTTGGTCACAGCAGGGTTTCTACAAGTCGGGATTCGTCGTTGCCTCAGTTTGTCTAGTATTCCAAAGTGGTAGATGTCGTACGCTTTACGCACTGAGTGAGAGATGCGAGGATGGTTGCTATGGATGATTTGTTTGCTATCGTTGTGACAGGCACACCCCACCCCCGTATTCTTACACTATTTATTATGGCACCTTGGAGTGTTGTACGGTATGTGGTACTAACTCTTTGGTTGCAGGTCCAGGTTCAGGTATGGTTTAGTATACCTGTTATTTCTCTGTTTAGATGCTTATCGCTCATACCAGGCTTTATGTCTGACCCAGAGTTTTATGTCTCTTCTTATTACTCTGGGTGCTCACACGAGCAGACTAGAGACAGGTTAGCTGGTGATGCATGGGTAGATGATCCGGAGACGAGCAGGAGGCTTCCACGTACTATATACATAATATTCTCCCTGTGTTGTTGAAGATCACTGCTTGGGCGTTGTTGGTGTATCTTCTACTTTAGCTTTCTTTTGTTTAGAGACAGTAAATTTGGAAAAAATTGTAATAAGCTGTATTTGGATTTCCGCTGCTTTGAGATTGATGTTGGTTTTAGTTATCAGCTTATGCACTGTCTCGCCTGTTTTATGTCAAGTATGTTACTATTATATTTTATTCCATGCGCTGTGAGACATTCCACAGGTTCTTTGATTAGTTCATTCCCTTCTTTCCTTTCTTCTGACAACCGTCTTGTGCTAGTCGGGCATGTGTACAGCGCACTTTTGGAGGAAATGCAGGCTGGTGCGAGGCGGGCCGTCACACTTGGTATCAGAGCTCTAGGTTGCGTAGTTAGCCTAGGGGAGTTATCAGGGAGAGATAATATACGTATACGAGAGAGCGTATTTGTGATTACTTTGGTTTTTAAAAGCTATATATATATATTATTAGTAGTATAAGGATGAAGTCGTACTGCACTAGCACCACTATGGAATCGTTAATCGTTTCCTTTTTTCAGATTGACGATGAGCCGAGATACTAGAGGTGCTGGTAGGGGAGCCAATAATGGGAATGCTGCTGACATGAGGGCGATGTTTACAGACCTCATGAGAGAGATGCTTAGGGATGTTCAGAGGGCAGCTCCCAATGGCGGAAATGGTGGTGGTCCAATAGTGCAGGCGCCGAGGGTCGACTTCGCCAAGCTGAATAAAGACTATAATAGCCTTGGTGGGAAGCCGTTCCACGGAACGGAGTCGGCCACGGATGTTCAAGATTGGTTGGATAGTTGCGAACGTATCTTCGAGGATTTGGGTATCGAGGATGCGATGAAGAGGAGGCTAGCGTCCCGTCAGCTGCAAGGGCGGGCAATGAATTGGTGGAATGCTATAAAGGCAGCTACTCCCGAAGATCAGATTACTTGGGAGCAGTTTAAGGCTCGCTTTCGTGAGAAGTTCATCCCAGCTGCTCAGAAGTCAATGTTGTTTAAGAAGTTCTTAGAGCTCAAGCAGAATGGCAGGGCTGTCTCGGAGTATATTGCTGAATTTGACACTTTGTCAAAATATGGGTTATCTCTTATAGATACTGCCGAGAAGAAGAATGAGAAATTCATAACTGGTTTGGATCAATACTTGGGGGAAAAACTTATTAACCACATCGATGAGACGTTTGAATCGATTGTGGGGAAAGCGTTAAGATCGGAAAGTCTCTACCCTAAGCCGAAGACTGAAGTTGCATCCGCAGAAGAGCCAAAACCACAAGCAAGTGGTGGAGGCAAGGGTGGTTCCCAGAATAAGAGAAAGCAGAATCAGGCTAAGGATGGCCAGAAGAAAAAGAATAAGCAAGATGTGGAGTGCTTCAGCTGTGGTAAGAAGGGCCATTATGCTAGTAATTGTCGGGCCAAGCCAGCGGATAGGAAGTGCTTCAATTGTGGCCAATTGGGACATCACAAGGACAAGTGTCCACAGCCCCCTAAAGAAAAGCAAATGGTGAAAGCATATGCTCTTAATGCTATTCCTTCTTCGTCGAATGCCCCAACAGCGGCGGAGAAGGGAAAGAATGTCGTCATTCAAGGTATGCTTTCTGTTTTTGATGTTCCTGTTAGAGTTTTGTTTGATACCGGAGCTTCCAGTTCTTTCATATCTAGTGACCTGGTAGATAGGTTGGGATTGGAGCCCGAGATTGTCGATAGACCTTTAGTAGTGACAAACCCGATTGGTGGTTCGACTAGCCTTAGCATGATTTGTCGTAATGTGGTCTTATCGAGTCATGGATGCATGTTTGTTTGTGATTTCTTTGTTTTGGGCTTTACTGGGTTTGGCATTATTTTGGGAGTAGATTGGCTCCAAAGATATGGGGTGGTGGTAGACTGTGAGGGCTTGTTGGTGACAGCTAGAGCGGATGATGGGCGGAGGATAGTGTTTGGTGGTCTACCCAGTAAGGGGGTATTGGCTAGTTTTCTAAACTCCCTCGACATTCCGCATAGTGAGTTGTCAGGTTTGCCCGTGGTTGGCCAGTATCCGGATGTTTTCGAAGAAGTGACCGGACTTCCACCACACCGAGAGATTGAGTTTCGTATTGATTTGGTAAAGGATGCCAGACCTATAGTGATGCCACTTCGTCGTATGGCACCAAGAGAGCAGCGAGAGCTCGAGGTGCAAGTCAGCGATCTTTTGAAGAAGGGATTTATCAGAAGGAGTGTTTCTGAATGGGGAGCACCAGTTGTGTTTGCTACCAAGGCGGATGGTTCCCTTCGTTTGTGTGTAGACTACCGCGAGTTGAATAAAGTGACGAGGAAGAATAAGTATCCTCTACCGCGGATAGATGATTTGTTTGATCAGTTGAGTGGCGCGAGAGTATTTTCTCAGTTGGATCTCGCGACAGGTTTTCATCAGCTTAGAGTGGAAGCTGAGAGTATAGCTAAAACGGCATTTCGAACGCCGTCTGGGTTTTATGAGTGGTTGGTCATGCCATTCGGGCTGACCAATGCCCCAGCCTATTTTGTGGATCTTATGAATAGGGTATTCAGAGATCAGTTGAATAAGTTTGTCCTTGTGTTCGTTGATGATATTTTGGTCTATTCGAGGACAGAGGAAGAACACAAGGAACATTTAAGAGTAGCGATGGAGGTGTTGAGAAAACACCAATTGAAAGCGAAGTTTTCTAAGTGCCACTTCTGGAAGAGGGAGGTGAGGTTCTTGGGCCATGTTGTATCAGAAAATGGGATTGCCGTGGACCCGGCGAAGGTGGCTACGGTACAAGATTGGCCTACGCCCAAGAATGCAACAGATGTAAGAAGTTTCTTGGGATTAGCTGGATATTATCGTAAGTTTATCCAAGGTTTCTCCAAGATAGCAGCGCCATTGACCCAGTTGACCAAGAAGAATCAAGCTTTTATTTGGGATGAAAGGTGCGAGAATGCACTTAAAAGCCTAAAGGACAAGTTGACAAGCGCACCAGTGTTGGTCATTCCTAAGGGGGATGAAGAGATGACGGTATACACGGATGCCTGTGGTACCGGACTGGGTGCTGTATTGATGCAAGGCAGTAGGGTTGTAGCTTATGCAAGTCGGCAATTGAAACCGCACGAGAGAAGATACCCTACCCATGATTTAGAATTGGCAGCGATCGTGTTCGCGTTAAAGATGTGGAGACACTATCTCTTGGGAGAAAGGTTTGAGCTATTTACGGATCATAAGTCGCTAAAGTATCTATTCTCCCAGAAGGATTTAAATCTCCGTCAGCAGAGATGGTTAGAGTTCTTAGCTTCCTATGATTTTGACATCGCATACACACCAGGAAAGGGCAATGCGGTGGCTGATGCATTGAGTAGAAGACATGCCAGCTTGGGGGCTATGTTCCTTGAATGGAAGCAACTGGAGTATATCGCAGGGTTTGATTTCAGACCAAAGTGCGAATTGGATCCAGAAATGTTAGCAAGTTTGACGATCAGACCCACTTTAATTGAGCGGATCGGCTCTAGTCAGAGGGACGATCCTAACCTATTGGAAATCATCTCCAAGTTAGAGATGGGTATCGATGAGGAGGTGAGCAAGTATGGGCTTGATCAAGATAGATGGCTTAGAAGGAATGGAAAGCTCGTTGTACCCAATGTCAATGGATTGAGAGATGAAGTGCTTAGAGAATGTCATCACTCAAGACTGACTATACACCCCGGTGGTAACAAGATGTATCGAGATATGAAGCAGACTTACTACTGGGAAGGAATGAAAAGAGACGTTGGGAAGTTTATATCCAAGTGCATGAATTGCCAGCTAGTTAAAGCCGAGCAAAAGAAGCCTATGGTCTGTTACAGCCATTAGAAATTCCCGAATGGAAATGGGAGCAAGTCTCGATGGATTTCGTCGATGGTTTACCAAGGACTAGATCGGGATATGATAGCATTTGGGTGATTGTAGACCGACTGACTAAAAGTGCAAGGTTTATACCAGTCAAATCGACAAGAACGACAGCTAAGTTAGCAGAATTGTATATGAAGTGGGTAGTGAGATTTCATGGAGTACCCAAAAGCATTGTGAGCGACCGAGACCCGTTGTTCACTAGTGGGTTTTGGAAGAGCTTGCAAGAGGCGCTAGGGTCAGAGTTACATCTCAGTACCGCATATCATCCTCAGACCGACGGTCAGACGGAAAGGGTGAATCGTATTTTGGAAGATCTCTTGAGAGCATGTATGTTGGACTTTGGTGGATCATGGGATGACCATTTGCATCTAGTAGAGTTTGCATATAATAATAGTTACCAATCCAGTATCGGTATGGCTCCGTTTGAAGCTTTATACGGAAGACCGTGTAACTCACCATCATGTTGGATAGAGACTGGCGAGAAGTTTGTGCTTGGACCAGATGTGGTGAGAGAAACGTCGGATAAGATTAAGATCATTCAGCAACGAATGAAAGCTGCTCAAGATAGGCAGAAGAGCTATGCTGATAAGAGGAGAAGAGACTTGAAATTCTCCGTTGGCGACTTGGTGTTTGTCAAGATTTCTCCGTTGAAGAGCGTAATACGATTTGGCAGGAGAGGCAAGTTGGCACCAAGGTTTGTTGGCCCATTCCATGTTCTTGAATTAGTCGGGAATTTGGCATATAGAATTGACTTACCGAAGAAGATGGCGGGAGTTCATAACGTATTTCATGTTTCCCAACTAAGGAAGTTCGTTCACGACTCAGATATGACTATCTCACCTGATCAGTTGGAGGACTTCGAAGTAGAACCCGAGGCGGTTGGGAACCGCAAGCCGGCCCGTATTGTCGAGCACGACATGAAGCAACTTCGAAGGAAGGCGGTGAAACTAGTCAAGGTTCAGTGGGGCGAGGACGAGAATGATTGTACTTGGGAGACAGAGGAGAACATTAGGAAGACTTATCCTGAACTCTTTGCCTGGTAAGATTTTGACTTCGATTTAGTTTTTCCGCATGCTAGGATAGGCTTGTTTGCTTGTTTTGCATGTTTGATTTTTGTTATATGTGGTTGTTAGGCATGCGGGATCCTTTGTATGTTTTGGGTTAAGGAATTTCGGGGACGAAATTTCTTAAGGGGGGGAGAGTGTAACGACCCGCATTCTGCGCATCATAGGATCGTAGAATATTTATTTCTGTCACATACGAAGCCGTATGGTCATGTAACTTTGGGAGGCGACTATTGGGGTCATTTCCCATGTTCATGATTTTTCCCGATTTTTAAATGACCATTTTACCCCTAGTTGGCACTGTTTTGGCCATAACTTTTGACTGGAAAGGAATTTTGACCTGAAACCACTTCCATTGGTTCCGGATGATGGTTTCTCTTTCCGTAGAGTGGTCACATTAGCCGAACGGACTCACCGTTTGGGAGATATGGCTGAAACAAGTTTCAGATGGTGAAAGACAGCTTAATTGGGCTTAACCGGGTGATTAGCAGTTAGGCCCAAGGGGAATTTCGGGTTTAGAGGTATAGGAGGACTGATTAGGGTTAGGTTATCACTTTCATTTCAGTTGTGAGCCGCCACAAACCTCCTTGAGACCTTAGTAATGGCCTCCTACATCTAAAACACCCAAAATCACTCTCTAATTGAAGATTAGGCTTAGCAACACCAAATTAAGGAGAAAAAAACACCAAAGCAAGGTTGGAGCCGCTGTTAGACATCAGTATTCGCCCCAAATCAGAGGAGTTTCAGTTCTGAGAATTTCATTTGTGGCCAAGGTGAGTGATTTGCATAGTTTTTGCACTAATTACGGTGATTAAGGGTAATTAGTGAAGATTAGCGAATTTATACGTAAATAAATTCTGGAAAAATTCTTAAAATTCTAAAATAATGTTTTAAGGCTCTGTTAGAAATTTGGGTTAATTTCGATGTGTTTTACTAATCGTATGCTTAAACATGATTAGGAGGGATTATAAGAAAATGTGAGGTTTTGGCCACTTTTGATCCATTTTGATTCATTTAAATTGTTGTTTGTTGTTTGTGGTTGCTATTACATGTTACTATGACTCTATGGTATGTTTCATGATTGATTAGAATAGTTAAATTGCTCGAAAACGTCGTCGAATGGCGTAGAAAGCTTGCTGGAAAATTTCAGAAGTGTGCAGGTTCCGAACCGGTTCGGATCGGAGAAAGGGGGTCGGATCGGATTTGTGAACTGACCAAGGAGATTCGAACTGGATTGGAACTTGTCGCGGGAGAAGGCTTGGCAAAAGGGAAGGCTGTTCACTTAGAGTTGGGGTGGACAAGGGGATCGGATCGGAGTAAGCTAGGGAGCGGAGCGGATCGGATCGGAAGAGTGATTGGAGGCCAGATCGGATCGATTGAGATGCAGGGCTCGGATCGGAAGCAAACACTCAGGAGAACTAGCAAGAGGGAAGGCCGCGCGGATCAGATGGCAAGGAGGGATCGGATCGGAATACGTGAAGAAATAAGCTAGGGATTGGAGCGCTGGAGGGAAGGACACCCGACCCGACCTGGAGGAGGACCCCGACCCGACCCGGAGCGAAGTACCCGACCCGAATCGAATGAAAGAAGACAAGGAGAAGGATCCGAACCGAACCGAGCATGAGTGACCGAACCGAACCGAATTCTAGAGCTGCTACTGCACGACAACTTTTCTGAAGACCCACTCCAATTCGACCAAAACCCGAGATGCAAAGGAAGTCCAGATGAGAAGTTAGAGCTCAAGATTTAGATGGGAATCAATGAGTTCGCTTCATGGTTGGGCTTTGCTGCGGGACGCGTGCTAAGGAGTTATCGACACCTATAGCTTTGGACCACTATGGTAGGAGGTATGAAGGCGAATTCAGGGCCATTATGGCATTGGTAGAACCAAGGGCTATGACCAATGAAGTGGGTCATTGAAATGTTTGGTCATGACTCCAATTGTTTGGCTTGGTCACAGCAGGGTTTCTACAAGTCGGGATTCGTCGTTGCCTCAGTTTGTCTAGTATTCCAAAGTGGTAGATGTCGTACGCTTTACGCACTGAGTGAGAGATGCGAGGATGGTTGCTATGGATGATTTGTTTGCTATCGTTGTGACAGGCACACCCCACCCCCGTATTCTTACACTATTTATTATGGCACCTTGGAGTGTTGTACGGTATGTGGTACTAACTCTTTGGTTGCAGGTCCAGGTTCAGGTATGGTTTAGTATACCTGTTATTTCTCTGTTTAGATGCTTATCGCTCATACCAGGCTTTATGTCTGACCCAGAGTTTTATGTCTCTTCTTATTACTCTGGGTGCTCACACGAGCAGACTAGAGACAGGTTAGCTGGTGATGCACGGGTAGATGATCCGGAGACGAGCAGGAGGCTTCCACGTACTATATACATAATATTCTCCCTGTGTTGTTGAAGATCACTGCTTGGGCGTTGTTGGTGTATCTTCTACTTTAGCTTTCTTTTGTTTAGAGACAGTAAATTTGGAAAAAATTGTAATAAGCTGTATTTGGATTTCCGCTGCTTTGAGATTGATGTTGGTTTTAGTTATCAGCTTATGCACTGTCTCGCCTGTTTTATGTCAAGTATGTTACTATTATATTTTATTCCATGCGCTGTGAGACATTCCACAGGTTCTTTGATTAGTTCATTCCCTTCTTTCCTTTCTTCTGACAACCGTCTTGTGCTAGTCGGGCATGTGTACAGCGCACTTTTGGAGGAAATGCAGGCTGGTGCGAGGCGGGCCGTCACATACACATTGCACTTGACTCCTCTTTTCTGCCAAACTTTAACCATTCCTTAGTTAAAACGAAGCCAATCAAGTTGGGGTAGAACTACCTCTCAGACCTTAACTGAACAACACTTCTAACCTTGAAAATAGGCAAAGTTCGCTTTAAATTCCTTTAACTAACTTCCTTACTTAACCTTTCTGTCGAATAACTATATTCGATTTACTCTTTTCAATTAACCCTAGTGGACTGACCCTATGGGATTAACTCTATTTGCTTAACTTTATTTGATTAACCCTATTCACTTAACTCCTGTCGAATAAACCATATTCGATATCTCCTCCAACACTATTCGAATAAACTATATTCGATTAACTTCTCTAACTCTATTCGAATAATTTATATTCGATTAACTCTTTTAACTTTACTCGAATAAACTATATTCGATTAACACTTTCTTTCGAATAACTATATTCGATTAACTCCTTCCACTTACTCCTTTGGATTAACTAGCTTCGAATAACTCCTTTGGGTAAACTCTTTGACTAACTCCTTCGGATTAACTAACTTCGAATAACTCCTTTGGATTAACTCTTCGACTAACTCCTTCGGATTAACTAACTTCGAATAACTCCTTTGGATTAACTAACTTCGAATAACTCCTTTGGGTTAACTCTTCGACTAACTCCTTCGGATTAACTAACTTCGAATAACTCCTTTGGATTAACTAACTTCGAATAACTCCTTTGGGTTAACTCTTCGACTAACTCCTTCGGATTAACTAACTTCGAATAACTCCTTTGGATTAACTAACTTCGAAAAACTAATATTCGATAACTCTTCTTCGAATAAATAATATTCGATAACTCTTCTCAAATGAATAATATTTGATTTCTCCACTCGAATAAACTATATTCGATATACACTTCCCTCGAATACACTATATTCGATAACTCTACTTCGAATAAGTGATATTCGACAACTCTACTCGATTAACTCCACTTGGATAACTCTAACTGGTTAACTCAACTTATTCTACTTAACTTACCTTGATTAACTCCTATCGAATAAATCTATTCGATTTAACACCATTCGCTTGACTCTAGGTCGCAGCGATCACAATGGTTACGCCTGATTCCCTCAGGGAACATCCGACCGCCGTAGGCTATCTGCAGCCCTGCGAATTACGCTAGCAGTCGTGCTAAATGGCACTTATCCTGATTAACTTTGTTTGTTCTAACTCTATCTCGAATAACTATATTCGACTAACTCGACTTGACATATTCTATTGGTTTAACTCTAATCGATTAGTTCTATGGTTTAACCCTAATCGATTAATTCTATTTGACTAGCCCTATTCGGCTAACTCAACTAACTTGGTTCGACTGACCAGGTTTGACTAACCTGACCCATTTGGTTTGACTGACCAGGTTTGGCTAACCTGACCCACTTGGTTTGACCAATGGGCTTGACTACTTGGTTCGACCACTCGGTTTGACCATTTGGTTCGAATACCATATTCGACTAACTCCTCTCGATTCATTAAAACCGATTAACTCATCTCGATTGACTAAATCAATTAACTCCTATCGATTAACTAAATCGATAAACTCCTTTTGATTAACTAAGTTTGATTTACTCGACTGACCAGGTTCGACTAACTTGACCAGCTTGGTTGTACTGACCAGGTTCGACTAACTTGACTAGCTTGACTCGATTGGTTCGACTCGACCGGCTCGACTCGGTTGGTTTGACTCGACCATCTTGACTCGATTGGGTTCGACTCGACCATTTGGGCTCGGTTGGTTCGACTCGACCATTTCGACTCGGTTGGGTTCGACTAGCTTGACAAGTTTGGTTCGACTAGCTTGGTTTGACCACTTGACTAACTTGATTCGACTATTTATATCCGACTAACTTACTTTTCTTTTATTTCTATTTATTTTCTAAATAAATATTCTCCTTTTATAATATCCTTCTGATATTATAAATACTTTGATTTCAAACTATTTCCTTTTATAAAATCGGTTGATTTTATAAAATCTCTTTATTTCAATATACATTGAGATATTCCCTTTTTACATCTTATTTATTATAACTTCTATTTATTTCCTAAATAGATTTCCTTTTGTATAATCCATTTATTTTCCTAAATAGATTTTCCTTTATAACACTATTTATTTAATCCGTAATTAAATATCCTTTATTCTATTTATTTAATCTAAATAAATATTCCTTTATTTTATTTATTTATTCCTAAATAAATATCCTTTTATAAAATCCTTCGATTTTATAAATAGATTCATTTTCAATATAAATATTGAAAATCCCTTTTTCTACATTTTCGGTGTTTTCTATTGTTTTTAAACACCCAACTGTCAATGATCAATATCATCCAAACATATAAAATCAACAACGGATTATATATCACAGTATATATCACAATATACAAACAATAGTAAAATAAATGTTGAGGAATCCAGTCGGATTCCTCCAACCTGTTTCCCTGCATCCACCGATGTTAAACAACAACAGTATAATATTCTGATAAACAGAATCAACATATAACTATTTGACGGTTTTTATATATATATATACGTAAATATATATATATATATAAAATCTCTACTAACTGACTAGCAGTTCAATCAAACAGTCAACATACAGTCAAACAGACAATAATTAACAGTCCTAAGAATACACTGCAAAAATAGAACTATTCAGAGTTGATGAGTTTTTACTCACATTTGGACGGTCATCGTCAATGACGATAACCATCACTTGATTCAGACAATTTATTTTGCTATAAATTGTAACGGACTCCAATTGACTCGCTGTCAGATCCAGTGTGTTGCTCCCGTCCATACGATTTCACTGTGACCAGTTTCGTAAATTTCTGATCGCATAGGACAATGATTTTCATTTTAGAAGTTAACACATATTTATATAAATTAAATTAAAATGATTTAGATAGATTGGGCCTCACTCTTTTATTTACCCGGCCCAACCACCATCAAAAACCCACACCCGTTCACTCCTTAATACCCAGCGAATCCATCTTCCCCGTTTAACAAATCACGCTGCTCCTTCTTCAAGCCATTACGACACTTTCAAGCCCTCAAACCTCCTTCTCCGATTTACTTTCCAACAAACCAACCACACAAAAGTTCTCCACTTCCATCCCTCCTTCTACTCCCCTCGACATCCTTCAGCTCACACCCATAAGGCCACTCGCGACCTCCATCTTCCTTCCGCGAGTACCCAGTAAGATGCGACACCTTCTTAGTCGAAATCACTCAAAACTCCCACATCCGATGCGGCTCACCATGCTAATCACAAAAACAAGGACCATCTTCCATTTCGTTGCTTACACAGAGCGTAAACCTAAACCCTAGGTTACTATCGTAAATTTCCAGCGTGAAAAAGGGGGATCGATCTCAGCAAAAGTGGTACAAGGATGGAGAGAAGGTCGACAGGGTTTCAATAACATATGTATTAGGATTTTAGGATATTGTTTTGCATTTCTTTTGAATTTCTGAAGATCGATCCTTTGCTCTAAGAGAGAAACGCTGCGGCGCAATTTTTTTGTTTGGTTGACTTTGAGAATTAGGGTTAGGAGAACTTAGAGAGGGTATTTATAGGATGGATAAATATCTTAGATATTTTTTTATATCAATTTTATATTCGATTTTTGAGCATACGCTATGTATTTTTGTCTTTAAAAATTCCTGTTGTCGTATACGATATCCAAAAAACACCAAACTGGACATGCACCTTTAGCTCGACATTACGGTCCCAACGAAACTGGTTTCGTCGAATTCCGACTTCGTATGCTCACACAGCGTATTTTTAACTGTCCAAATACTGACTGTTTTACACTCTAAAAATCCGTACGGTCACACACTGACTCTAAAAATCACGAAACTTGGAATTTGACAACTATTTGACATTGCGGATCCAACAAAACTGGTTTCGTCGAATTCCGACTTCGTATGCAATGGCTATTTTTAACACTCTAAATAGCCTATTTAAATATATAAATATATTTAAATAAAATTAAATTGATTGTTTAAAATTAATTATTATCGCTTATATTCACAGTGGCATACCATACAGCTCAGAATAAATACTGTATGTATTTACAGCTCAATATTACCTCGTCAGAGTTATACCGACGCTTGATTTCTATTTAAATCCTTATTTAATATATAATTAAACCGTTATGGTCAGGGCGCTGCATTTCTGATATTTTGATTTGGACGTAACTCAAAATCTACACGACGAAATCCCGATATTTCTCTTCCACTAGAAAGATATACTCCACCAGCTCCACACGTTTCTTGTTTCACAGAAGTCCGGCTTAAAACGAATCCTGTACATTCAGTTGAAGTTCAACTCGCCAAATAACGAACTGCCGCGTCGTTACGGGCTTGATTATAATTATTATTATAATTTATACGTTCAACTATCGTTTATTTAATATATTCGTTAATTAAATAATTAAATAACTAAATTATTACACCTTACAAAACGCGCCATTACATCACTACTTGGGCATTGGTGGTGTATCTTCTACTTTAGCTTTCTTTTGTTTAGAGACCGTAAATTTGGAAAATTGTAATAAGCTGTACTTGGATTTCCGCTGCTCTGATGATTGATGTTGATTTTAGTTATTAGCTTATGCACTGTCTCACCTGTTTTATGTCAAGTATATTATTATATTTTATTCCATGCGCTGTGAGACACTCTACAGGTTCCTTGATTAGTTCGTTCCCTTCTTTCCTTTCTCCTGACGACCGTCCCGTGCTAGTCGGGCATGTGTACAGCGCACTTTCGGAGGAAATGCAGGCTGGTGCGGGGCGGGCCGTCACACTTGGTATCAGAGCTCTAGGTTGCGTAGTTAACCTAGGGAAGTTATCAGGGAGAGATAGTATACGTATACGAGAGAGCGTATTTGTGATTACTTTGATTTTTAAAAGCTGTACATATATACAATTAGTAGTATAAGAATGAAGTCGTGCTGCACTAGCACCACTATGGAGTCGTTAATCGTTTCCTTTTTCAGATTGACGATGAGCCGATATGTTAGAGGTACCGGTAGAGGGGCCAATAATGGGAATGCTGCTGACATGAGGACGATGTTTACTGACCTCATGAGAGAGATGCTTAGAGATGTACAGAGGGCAGCTCCCAATGGTGGAAATGGTGGTGGTCCAATAGTGCGAGGCGCCAAGGGTCGACTTCGCCAAGCTGAATAAGGACTATACTAGCCTTGGTGGGAAGCCGTTCCACGGAACGGAGTCGGCCACGGATGTTCAGGATTGGTTGGATAGTTGCGAACGTATCTTCGAGGATTTGGGTATCGAGGATGCAATGAAGAGAAAGTTAGCGTCCCGTCAGCTGCAAGGCCGGGCAATGAATTGGTGGAATGCTATAAAGACAGCTACTCCCGAAGATCAGGTTACTTGGGAGCAGTTTAAGGCTCGCTTTAGCAAGAAGTTCATTCCAGCTGCTCAGAAGTCAGTGTTGTTTAAGAAATTCTTGGAGCTCAAACAGAATGGCAGGGCTGTCTCGGAGTATATTGCTGAATTCGACACTTTGTCAAAGTATGGGTTATCTCTTATCGATACTGCCGAGAAGAAGAATGAGAAATTCATAACTGGTTTGGATCAGTACTTAGGGGAAAAGCTTATTAACCACATCGATGAGACATTTGAGTCGATTGTGGGAAAAGCATTGAGGTCGGAGAGTCTCTACCCTAAGCCAAAGACTGAGGTTGCATCTGCAGAAGAGCCTAAACCACAAGCAAGTGGTGGAGGCAAAGGTGGTTCCCAGAATAAGAGAAAGCAGAATCAGACTAAGGATGGCCAGAAGAAAAAGAATAAGCAAGATGTTGAGTGCTTCAGCTGTGGTAAAAAGGGCCATTATGCTAGTAATTGTCGGGCCAAGCCAGCGGATAGGAAGTGCTTCAATTGTGGCCAAATGGGACATCACAAGGACAAGTGTCCGCAACCCGCTAAAGAAAAGCAAATAGTGAAAGCCTACGCCCTTAATGCTATTCCTTCTTCGTCGAATGCCCCAACAGCGGCGGAGAAGGGAAAGAATGTCGTCATTCAAGGTATGCTTTCTGTTTATGATGTTCCTGTTAGAGTTTTGTTTGATACCGGAGCTTCCAGTTCTTTCATATCTAGTGACCTGGTAGATAGGTTGGGATTGGAGCCCGAGATTGTCGATAGACCTTTAGTAGTGACGAACCCGATTGGTGGTTCGACTAGCCTTAGCATGATTTGTCAAAATGTGGTCTTATCGAGTCATGGATGCATGTTTGTTTGTGATTGCTTTGTTTTGGGCTTTACTGGGTTTGGCATTATTTTGGGGGTAGATTGGCTCCGAAGGTACGGGGTGGTGGTAGACTGTGAGGGCTTTTTGGTGACAGCTAGAGCGGATGATGGGCGGAGGATAGTGTTTGGTGGTCTACCCAGTGAGGGGGTATTGGCTAGTTTTCTAAACTCCCTCGACATTCCGCATAGTGAGTTGTCAGGTTTGCCCGTGGTTGGCCAGTATCCAGATGTTTTCGAAGAAGTGACCGGACTTCCACCACACCGAGAGATTGAGTCCCGTATTGATTTGGTAAAAGATGCCAAGCCTATAGTGATGCCACTTCGTCGTATGGCACCAAGGGAGCAGCAAGAGCTCGAGGTGCAAGTCAGCGATCTTTTGAAGAAGGGATTTATCAGAAGGAGTGTTTCTGAATGGGGAGCACCAGTTGTGTTTGCTACCAAGGCGGATGGTTCCCTTCGGTTGTGTGTAGACTACCGCGAGTTGAATAAAGTGACGAGGAAGAACAAGTATCCTCTACCGCGGATATATGATTTGTTTGATCAGTTGAGTGGCGCGAGAGTATTTTCTCAGTTAGATCTCATGACAGGTTTTCATCAGCTTAGAGTGGAAGCTGAGAGTATAGCTAAAACGGCATTTCGAACGCCGTCCGGATTTTATGAGTGGTTGGTCATGCCATTCGGGCTGACCAATGCCCCAGCATATTTTGTGGATCTTATGAATAGGGTATTCGGAGATCAGTTGAATAAGTTTGTCCTCGTGTTCGTTGATGATATTTTGGTCTATTCGAGGACAGAGGAAGAACACAAGGAACATTTAAGAGTAGCGATGGAGGTGTTGAGAAAACACCAATTGAAAGCAAAGTTTTCTAAGTGTCACTTCTGGAAGAGGGAAGTGAGGTTCTTGGGCCATGTTGTATCAGAGGATGGTATTGCCGTGGACCCGGCGAAGGTGGCTACGGTACAAGATTGTCCTACGCCCAAGAACGCAACAGATGTAAGAAGTTTCTTGGGATTAGCCGGATATTATCGTAAGTTTATCCAAGGTTTCTCCAAGATAGCAACACCATTGACCCAGTTGACCAAGAAGAATCAAGCTTTTGTCTGGGATGAAAGGTGCGAGAATGCATTCAAAAGTCTAAAGGACAAGTTGACAAGTGCACCAGTGTTAGTCATTCCTAAGGGGGATGAAGAGATGACGGTATATACGGATGCCTGTGGTACCGGACTGGGTGCTGTATTGATGCAAGGCGGTAAGGTTGTAGCTTATGCAAGTCGGCAATTGAAACCGCACGAGAGAAGATACCCTACCCATGATTTAGAATTGGCAGCGATCGTGTTCGCGTTAAAGATGTGGAGACACTATCTCTTGGGAGAAAGATTTGAGCTGTTTACAGATCATAAGTCGTTAAAGTATCTCTTCTCTCAGAAAGATCTGAATCTCCGTCAGCAGAGATGGTTAGAGTTCTTAACTTCCTATGATTTTGACATCGCATACACACCGGGAAAGGGCAATGCAGTGGCTGATGCATTGAGTAGAAGACAGGCCAGTTTAGGGGCTATGTTCCTTGAATGGAAGCAACTGCAGTATATCGCGGGGTTTGATTTCAGACCAAAGTGCGAATTGGATCCAGAAATGTTAGCAAGTTTGACGATCAGACCCACTTTAATTGAGCGGATCGGCTCTAGTCAGAGGGACGATCCTAACCTATTGGAAATCGTCTCCAAGTTAGAGATGTGTGTCGATGAGGAGATGAACAAGTATGGGCTTGATCGAGATGGATGGCTTAGAAAGAATGGAAAGCTTGTTGTACCCAATGTCAATGGATTGAGAGATGAAGTGCTTAGAGAATGTCATCACTCAAAACTGACTATACAACCCCGGTGGTAATAAGATGTATCGAGACATGAAGCAAACCTACTACTGGGAAGGGATGAAAAGAGACATTGGGAAGTTTATATCCAAGTGCATGAATTGCCAGCTAGTTAAAGCCGAGCAAAAGAAGCCTAGTGGGTTGTTACAGCCCTTAGAAATTCCCGAATGGAAATAGGAGCAAGTCTCGATGGATTTTATTGATGGTTTATCAAGGACTAGATTGGGACACGATAGCATTTGGGTAGTTGTGGATCGACTGACTAAAAGTGCAAGGTTTATACCAGTCAAATCGACCAGAACAGCAGCTAAGTTAGCAGAATTGTATATGAAGTGGGTAGTGAGATTTCATGGAGTACCTAAAGGCATTGTGAGCGACCGAGACCCGTTGTTCACTAGTGGGTTTTGGAAGAGCTTACAAGAGGCTCTAGGGTCAGAGTTACATCTCAGTACCGCATATCATCCTCAGACCGACGGTCAGACGGAGAGGGTGAATCGTATTTTGGAAGATATCTTGAGAGCATGTATATTGGATTTTGGTGGATCATGGGATGACCAATTGCATCTAGTAGAGTTTGCATATAATAATAGCTACCAATCCAGTATCGGTATGGCTCCGTTTGAAGCATTGTACGGAAGACCATGCAACTCACCATCATGTTGGATAGAGACTGGCGAGAAGTTTATGCTTGGACCAGATGTGGTGAGGGAAACTTCAGATAAGATCAAGATCATTCGACAACGAATGAAGGCTGCCCAAGATAGGCAGAAGAGTTCTGCTGATAAGAGGAGAAGAGACCTAAAATTCTCCGTTGGTGACTTGGTGTTTGTCAAGATTTCTCCGTTGAAGAGAGTAATACGATTTGGCAGGAGAGGCAAGTTGGCACCAAGATTTGTTGGCCCATTCCCTGTTCTTGAACTAGTCGGGAATGTGGCATATAGAATTGACTTACCAAAGAAGATGGCGGGAGTTCACAACGTATTTCATGTTTCCCAACTAAGGAAGTTCGTTCACGACTTAGATATGACTATTTCACCTGATCAGTTAGAGGACTTCGAAGTAGAACCCGAGGCGGTTGGGAACAGCAAGCCGGCCCGTATTGTCGCGCACGACATGAAGCAACTTCGAAGGAAGGCGGTGAAGCTAGTCAAGGTACAGTGGAGCGAGGAAGAGAATGAATGTACTTGCGAGACAGAGGAGGACATTAGGAAGACACACCCAGAACTCTTTGCTTGGTAAGATTTTGACTTCGATTTAGTTTTCTGCATGCTAGGATAGGCTTGTTTGCTTGTTTTGCATGTTTGATTGTTGTATGTGGTTGTTAGGCATGCGGGATCCTTTGTGTGTTTAGGGTTAAGGAATTTCGGGGACGAAATTTCTTAAGGGGGGGAGAGTGTAACGACCCGTATTCTACGCATCATAGGATCATAGGATATTTATTTCTTTCACATACGAAGTCGTATGGTCATGTAACTTTGGGGGACGACTATTGGGGTCATTTCCCATGTTCATGATTTTTCCCGATTTTTAAATGACCATTTTACCCCTAGTTGGTAATGTTTTGGCCATAACTTTTGACTGTAAAGGAATTTTGACCTGAAACCACTTCTGTTGGCTCCGGATGATGGTTTCTCTTTCCGTAGAGTGGTCAAATTAGCCAAACGGACTCACCGTTTGGGAGATATGGCTGAAACAAGTTTCAGATGGTGAAAATCAGCTTAATTGGGCTTAACCGGGTAATTAGCAACTAGGCCCAGAAGGGAATTTCGGGTTTAGAGGGATAGGAGGACTGATTAGGGTTAGGGAATCACTTTCATTTCAGTTTTGAGCCGCCACAAACCTTCTTGAGACCTTAGTAATGGCTTACATCCTCTAAAACCACTCCTAAACACATTTTTAGTAATGATTAAGCCTAGACTACATCAAAGCAAGGCCAAATAGCAACAAAGCAAGGTTGGAGCGGCTGCTATACATAGGAATTCGACCCAAACAGAGAGTATTTCAGATTTGGTGTTTTATTTTGTGGCCAAGGTGAGTGATTTGCATAGTTTTTATACTAATTACGGTAATTAAGGGTAATTAGTGAAGATTAGCGAATTTATACACTAATAAATTCTGGAAAAATGTTTAGAAATTCTTAAATAATGTTTTATGCTTCTGTTAGAAATTTGGTTCGATTTGATTAAGTTTTGTTAACACTATGATTAGTTTTACTTAAACATGCTTAAGGGAAAATAAGGAGTTTTGGCCACTTTTGATCCGTTTTGATTCATTTGAATTGTTGTTTGGTGTTTGTGGTTGCTCTTACATGTTGATATGACTCTATGGTATGCTTTATGATTGATTAGAATAGTTAGATTAGTCGAAAACGCCGTCGAATGGCGTAGAAAGCTCGCTGGAAAGTTGCAGAAATGTGCAGGTTCCGAACCGGATCGGATCGGAGTAGGGGTCGGATCGGATTTGTGAACTGACCAAGGGAATTCGAACTGGATTGGAACTTGTCACTGGAGGAGGATTGGCGAGAAGGAAGGCCGTTTACTTAGAGTTGGAGTTGGGCAGAGGATCGGATCGGAGCCATGGAGCAGGATCGGATCGGAGTAGACTAGAGAGCGGATCGGATCGGAGTAAGCTAAAGAGCGAATCGGATCGGAGTAAGCTAAACAGCGGATCGGATCGGAGTAAGCTAGAGGGCGGATCGGATCGGAGTAAGCTAGGGAGCGGAGCGGATCGGAGCAAACAAGCGAGTGGGAGCGGATCGGGCAAATGGAGAAGGACAGGATCGGATCCAGGAACTTAGAAGGGAGTAACCACCGAACCAAGTAGAGAATAGGCACTACACTTCCGAACCGAACCGAGTGGAGGGCCCGAACCGAAGGAGCACCGAACCGAATGGAAAGATGACTACCGAAACGAACCGACGAAGGTGATGACTACCGAACCGAACCGAATTCTAGGACTGTTAATGCGCGACAACTCTTCTGAAGACCCACTCCAATTCGACCAAACCCGAGATGCAAAGGAAGTCTAAATGAGAAGTTAGAGCTCAAGATTCAGATGGGAATCAACGAGTTCGCTTCATGGTTGGGCTTTGCTGCGGGACGCGTGCCAAGGGGTTATCGACGTCTATAGCTTTGGACCACTATGGTAGGTGGTATGAAGGCGGATTCAGGGCCATTATGGCATCGGTAGAACCAAGGGCTACGACCAATGAAGTGGGTCATTGAAATGTTTGGTCATGTCTCCATGTGTTTAGCTTGGTCACAGCAGGGTTTCTTTCTACAAGTCGGGATTCGTTGTTACCTCAAGTCGTCTAGTGTCCCAAAGTGGTAGATATCGTATGCTTTACGCATTGAGTGAGAGATGTAAGGATGGTTGCTATGGATGATTTGTTTGCTATCATTGTGACATGTACACCCCACCCCCGTATTCTTACACTATTTATTATGGCACCTTAGGGTATTGTACGGTATGTGGTACTAACTCTTTGGTTGCAGGTCCAGGTTCAGGTATGGTTTAGTATACCTGTTATTATTCTGTTTAGATGCTTATCGCTCATACAAGGCTTTATGTCTGACCCAGAGTTTTATGTCTCCTCTTATTACTCTGGGTGCTCACACGAGCAGACTAGAGACAGGTTAGCTGGTGATGCACGGGTAGATGATCCGGAGACGAGCAGGAGGCTTCCACGTAATATATATAGTATTCTCCCTGTGTTGTTGAAGATCACTACTTGGGCATTGGTGGTGTATCTTCTACTTTAGCTTTCTTTTGTTTAGAGACAGTAAATTTGGAAAATTGTAATAAGCTGTACTTGGATTTCCGCTGCTCTGATGATTGATGTTGATTTTAGTTATCAGCTTATGCACTGTCTCACCTGTTTTATGTCAAGTATATTATTATTATATTTTATTCCATGCGCTGTGAGACATTCTACAGGTTCCTTGATTAGTTCGTTCCCTTCTTTCCTTTCTCCTGACGACCGTCCCGTGCTAGCCGGGCATGTGTACAGCGCACTTTTGGAGGAAATGCAGGCTGGTGCGGGGCGGGCCGTCACATTTCGAAAAGAGCTTTCCAACGAATATAAGCGATTTGAAATCTAACGGTTGGATTTGGAATTATGTCCAAATCAAAATTGGAAAAGGCCGCTGTAAGTGCAGTTCAATGGCCGTTTATGGAAATTGACTGTACTGGCCTTGATAAAATTATTAAAAATATTAATAATCTGTGTAAAATCATAACAAATGATTTGCAAAGAATTGGGATGAAAAATTCCATATTTGAAAAGATAAAAATATATTTTTATCAAAATGAACTAGTTATGAACTAGAATTATAATCCAATTATTTTTAAATAAGTAAATTGGATTGAGAATGGGTTTTAATATAACCAGAATTTCTAATATATGAATTGGAATGGATTTGAATCGAAATTATCTTCGGAATATTTCAATATTGGATTCCGTGATTATACGGATATTGTGGAGGAATTTGGAAGATATATATATCGTTATTCCAATACGATATTTGTTGATTTGAGAATTTGATATTGAATATAGGCTGATATATTTTCTATTCAGAGACTTGTATTTAATATCAAATTGGATTTTGGGTTTGTCGTGAACGATGTCTTCATTAACACTGGTCTTAAACCCAAATGAGAAAAGAATAAATCTTTTAAATAAGATTTAAAGGAGTTTACCAATTAATTGATATTTAATTGGAAGTGAAATTGGTTTTGGGTTTATCGTGAACGGTGTTTTAAATAACACTTGTTCTTTATCCTGATTAATAATAGTATAAAATTTTGGGTTTGTCGTGAATGGTATCTTTAATAATACTATTCTTAAACCTAATGGAGTTAAGAAAATTAGAAACTAACTGGAGATTAGCTAAGTTGAAAGGTTTCATAGGTATTGATCTGATGTTGGTTTCGGCCATCGGGATTAATACTTAGGGAATTGTTCTCTTACTAATTTACGGTTAGAGACTAATGGAACGGTGTCTTCATTAACACTGTTTTGAAACCCCGTGTGAAAAGAATAAGTCTTTTAACTAAGATTTAAAGAAGAATTACCAATT
This sequence comes from Allium sativum, assembly GCA_030737875.1. NCBI lineage: Eukaryota > Viridiplantae > Streptophyta > Magnoliopsida > Asparagales > Amaryllidaceae > Allium > Allium sativum. Next base: position 849,626,377 of record CM060918.1, read on the forward strand.
AATTAACATTTAATTGGAATTGAAATGGAATGTGAATTGGGTTTATTGTGAACTGTGTTTTATATGACGTTAGTTAAAGATAAGATTAATTTCTTAACTTTGAATAATCATTAGGTAATTATTTTTAAGATTAAAACTGAATTGGGGTTTTAATGAATCTTTAATTAGTTGAAAAAGAGAATGTGATAATTTAAATTATCAAATTCGGGAAATGATCGAGAATGGAGTAGCACCAGTTTTACTCCAAGCGATAGCTAAATCTTTAATTAGATTTGAACGTGAAATGGTAATTAACTTTACCGATAACACCGTGGTGTTTGATATAAAGTATTACTAGTTTTGCTTCATGGGATGAATAGGTTGGGATTGGGAAATATAACAAATGATTACTTCGGTAAGGTGCGTTAATCCCGACTAGTTTGGATAAACCATAATTTGGTTTGAATTGATATCCAAAGGAAGACTAAAGAATAATTTTAAAGAATTTATCTTTGATAAATTAATGGGAACCTTTCCCAAAGGATATTAATATTTAAATAAAAGAATATTCATAATTGGAATGAGGTGTATGTTGTGTTTTTATAGCACTTGTTTATTATATACGCGAGTTATTCAAAAAGACCAAGTTTATCCTATTCTGAATAACTGAATCGACGATGAGTTGACGATGAAGAAGGTGGTTGAAGACCGGAGGTCTTCACATCGTTTGGATGATTACAGATGTGTTGATTGGGCTGTACACCCAAGACAAGTTAATAAGTGGTGATCGTCCAGACGTACTTGGAGATCGACCGGATATGCGAGGACCTCTCTCCTATATTGGTCATGTGGGACGAGGAATAAGGTTCCTCCGGTTTCGTTCATACGCAGAATGAACTTGTAAATGGATGTGTGTCTGACATCGAATTTCATTCTGTGTGATTGATAGACATCAGTTGCATAGCGTGAATTGCTTGTGTGGCATGCTGAGATGCAAATGATCAAGGCTTCTGTTGAAAAGCAGAGTCTTGTGGTTGATGATCAAAGCACGGCTTTAATATTGCATAATTTTGTGTATAACGTTAATTCGCGAGCCTCGCACCTCGGTACGAACCAGAAACGGGAGAGGACATCAGGGAGGACATGCGTTTCTTTATAGTGAGGAGTGGTGTCTGGGTTTTGCACGCCCAAATGTTTAACTTATGTGGATGATGGATAGCGAGGTGCCTCGGACATATCGACACCGCGGGGCCGATGGATGGTATGGTCTTTATACAGACCAATTTTACGCCCCATAGGGCGGGGAAATGTAGTGTTCAGGCATTTTAATCCACATCGAGTGGACCGGCCCTGACGATTGAAGGGTCACTCGAGCTCTGATCCTAAGGCTCAGGCTAGAAAGTCTCGAAGCGGTAAGGATGATCCCTTGCCTTGGTTCATAGACGGAAATCCAACTTCCAGTATGTGACTTTACGGTTTTGATTGTAGAGCCTAATATTGGCGACATGATATATGGTACCCATGCCGTCTAGGATTGATACATTTATATTTGAAGTTGTTTATACACTATGCACTTATAATAGTATCAAATGATTTGTTTTAACGTACCAAGCATGTTTGGCTATTATAAGGGAAAACCCTATCCTACGGCCTGCGTTGCATTGTGTGATGGGACCTGGGTCTTATAATAGCTTCATTTTTTGAAAAAGCATTGCGTTGTTTATTCTATGCACTGGTATTCTTGGGAGCAAATCTGTTCCGTGTTATAAGGCATGGTCCCTTGACATATCTGATTTTAAAGTAAAGTTTTAAATAACTGTTTTAGTTCTCACACCAGTCACATGACTGAATTGGAGTTTATTGTTTTAACCTAAACTCTGGGTGCCCCTATTTTCCACACGGGCAGCTAGTAGCTTTGGTTTTGCAGATTTATATTCACAGGATCCTGGTTTACAGCTGGAATATATCTGAAAAGCTCTGTATCCTTGTATCTCCTTCAGTTGTGTTTTGTATTATTTTCCACTGCGATGTAATGTATTTTAATCTCTGATATTTTTACAATGTATAAATTATTTATACTCTGTATATTCTTGTAATCTGATGAAATTGTTGTAATATACAATGAAATGTTCTTCTGTTTGTGTTATGATTTGTCATGTTATCGACTCAATCCGGGATTTCCTAAAATGGGGAAGTTCGGGTCGTTTTAGTTGGTATCAGAGCTTTGGTTTACAGAGCTCGAGAACAAGACACATTAGAATCGAATGAAAGAATTCATCAGAGATTGGATTAGTAATATCCCATAAGAATGACTCGTTAGAGAAGGGATCAGTAGTATCTTAGAATGAGTCTAAAGAGCGTTAGTTCTAAAATAAAAAAATAAAAACAAATTTTGTTTTAAAAATTTAAACCTTATCATACGTATTTGATTATTTATTTTATATTAAATTTGGACAATCAAGTATATTAAGATTTTTCATATATGTCTGATCCATGTATATACAAAACCTCAAATATACTGGATCGATATAGAGTCACACTCTAGTCGCCCGCAGATGATACTGAGATTGTCATGACATCATCAGTATTTATGTTCGAGTTTCGAAAGTGGGATATCTATACATTTCCATTAGACTGGTGTGAGAACCAAAACTAGATAGGGTTATTGTTATTGTTGTGAATTGGCATCAAAAACATGATCTTGTGTATATATATCAAAGTTATGAATTTGAAAATTTATCAACTAATTGATTGTTGGTTGTGTTGTTTGATTAATTAAATTTTGAACCATTTAGCCAAATTGAACAAATATTGAACTGAATGCAAAATTGTGGGAAATTGCATACATATGTGCATGTATATACTGAACAGGTTATAGCAGGGAAGCTAAGCAGAGGAATAAAATTGTATGCCCGACAAATAGGTACATGTTTACTAATTTGTTGGGTTTGGATGATTTTATGAGCCGATTGGCTAGCCGCTTGGCTTTTTCTTTTTGAGATAAGAAGGCCTATGTGGCGGTTTGGCGGTTTTCCCGATGCTCCCCGTACAAAGGAGGTTATGGAGAAATTTTTCAAAAATTTAGGGTGTTAGCCAAATTTTTGAAGAATTGGAAAATTCTTAGAAACTGAAAAGTTGAAGAATGAACGCATGAATGAAAGTTGATTTGATTAGTTAAACAACTTTCAGCTCTGTTCTTTTTCGAGGAGTAAACGATTTTAAGTGGGGGAGATTGTAACAACCCGGAAAATCAGAACCAATTTAAAATTTTTATTTTGGCAATTTTATTGAATTTTGAATATTTAAAATGATTTATTTTAAATAATAACGACTAGAATTTTATTTTGAATAGAATTAGAACGTATATATTTATTTGAATCGAAGTTAGAATATAAAATTTTATTTTAATTATAAAAGGAATTGGAAATGGCACGGTAGTTTGATATTTCGATTTCAAATGTCAAATGAATGTATAGGATCCAAAATAAACCGGATTTAAGTGAGACCAGAAATATTTGAATCTGTTTGAAAATATCTTTCCAATGAATCTGAAAAATCCAGATTTTATAATGAGAATAAAAAGTTATGTCTAGTTGAAATTCAGAATAGTCGCTATGGAAATATAGCCCTTAAAAATAGAGATTTTGCAAATGACCTTCATTTTCGACAAGAGTACTTTTATTGGATCCGGAATGTCAAGTTATTGCTAGATTCCAATTTTCATAACTTTGGAATCAATATGTGAGCGTGGGGAATTTAAATGTGTTTGGTAATTTCAATTTGAATTTAATCGACTGGAAAATGACCGTTTTTCAAATGGCCTCTAAATTCAATGAAAATAGTTTTTTAGGACCGTATCTTCAAAACATAGCTAGATATATTTTTCTGGAATTTTTGAAGTTAGTATATGGCCCCAGTAAATTAAAATGTACGTTTAAATTGAATATATAGTGATTTATATTTTAATTTGAAGAATAACTGACTGTAACAGTCGAATGGGCTTACGAAACATATTCCATTGTGTTTGAAATGGGAGTAATTAGCTAGGGGCGACAATCGTAGGGTTCGATTTGGAATTCGAATGTAAAATCTAACTTTTGGAAATTTAAAGAATTAAATAATAATATAATTTTATTATAAATACCCTTAAATCCCCCCCTCCCCAAACCCTAATTCTACCCCATCCCTTTTCAAAGCCGCCAATACCAACTGACGACTCACGAGTTTCCAAAATTAAACCATCTGATCTCCCTCCATAGGCGTTGTCTCGCACAGAGTTCATCGGGAAAATTGCTTAGCTAAGGGAGCTCGTCTCGACCAACGGTGGTGATCACCGTTGGCCTCCTGCAGTGGCCGAATTTTTGTGAGGAAGGTGCACCGTTCGTGGTGGGGTTTGGAGAGCTAGGGAGTGTTGAACTTCCTACTGTTGGTGGCGGGTGGAAGCTAACGCGCCGGCGGTCGAAGTGAAACACGTGGATGTGGGTCCGGCGCAAGGAGGAGGGAGTGGCGGAGGAATTCTTGAATCGATGGAATGGGTTTTGGCGGTTTGGTTTGCTCTAGGGAGAGTAAACGAAGAGGATGGTGATTAGTTAGCTTAATCATGTAGTTAATTATTTTAAATAATTATATAATGGGATTAAAGTTTAAAATATCGTATCTTGGCCAAACAGAAACGGAACCGAACGATTTCAAAAGCATTAGGACCCAAAAATCAAGATCTTCGCAATGGAACTGACCAAGACAGAAACAGAGCAAGTGGAAAATTCTGATTGGATTAAACGATCGGTTTAATTTAATAAGAATAATCATTATTTAACGATTCCGAAACCAATCAATGTGAGAACTTCTCACTACAATTTCTTGTACAGTTATTTATTTTATAACTGCATATATGAATTGCTTCCTGTCGTCCATATACCATGGACGACTTGTTTGATTGGACTGTATTGTATTGTATTGTATTGTGTTGCAATGTATGGATAAAATATATAAAATATTCATTTTTATGGAATAAAATATTTGAAAAGTAAAAATATCATTTTTATTGTATATATAAAATATATAAAATATTCATATGGAATAATATAATTGAGAAATAAAAATATCACTTTTGTTGTATATATAAAATATTCATGTGTATGGAATAAAATATTTAAACAATAAAAATATCATTTTTATTGTATATTTGGACTGTATAACATAGTCATGTGTTGAAATAAATATTTATAAACAAATCAGACGATTTGTTTATGTACACCCATTTATCTTATACTGATTGGGACGGTAAATTTTACACATCGCCCAAGTGCACAAATAATGTTCTGTATGTGTTGTTTGAAAATCCCACACGGGTATTGGGATGATATTTGACATACACTAATCCCGATATTTAGTTGTATGTCAATCGATGGGTTGACAGGCTATGACGAGCGTTAATTATTTATTTTTAACGCTTAAACAGTTGTAAATTTCACTCTGGATGATGGTTGACTGTATTTGATTATTGTTGTATACATGTGATGTTGAAATCCATGTAACTGAAATTATATGTTAATTGATTGAGTCTGGTTCCAATTCAGAATTAACAAGTATTTTTAGATAATATTCAGTGTATAATCAAAATTTGATATTTTGAATATATTATCATTTTAATATTAAAATGATATGGAATATTCAAATTTGATTTGAAATTTGAAATGAAATTGAAATCGTTTTAAAATGAATTTAAAACGAATTTATTAAGGAATATTCAAATTTGATTTGAAATTTGAAATGAAGTTGAAATCGTTTTTTAAACGAATTTAAAACGATTTATAAAATACGTTTTAAATGGAAATTGATGAAATATATAAAATATATATGTTATATATATTTAATGGCCTGAATAGAACGCGCCGCACCGCGGCAGTTCACGAATTTCGACCATTGCTGTCGAATTGACATTACAGGAGATTCAACCGTTGAATTCTCCTAAAATTGGAAACGTTGGTTTTGTATCGAAAAGAGTTTTCCAACGAATATAAGCGATTTGAAAGCTAACGGTTGGATTTGGAATTATGTCCAAATCAAATTTGGAAAAGGTCGTTGTAAGTGCAGTTCAATGGCCGTTTATGGAAATCGACTGTACGGGCCTTGATAAAATTATTAAAAATATTAATAATTTGTGTAAAATCATAATAAATAATTTCGAAAGAATTAGAATGAAAAATTCCATATTTGAAAAGATAAAAATATATTTTTATCAAAATAAACTAGTTATGAACTCGAAGTATAATCCAATTATTTTTAAATAAATAAATTGGATTGTGAATGGGTTTTAATATAACCAAAATTTCCAATATGAGAATTGGAATGGATTTGAATCGAAATTGTCTTCAGAATATTTCGATATTGGATTCCGTGATTATACGGACATTATGGAGGAATTTGGAAGATATATATATATCGTTATTCCAATACGATATTTGTTGATTTGAGAATTTGATATTGAATATAAGAAGATATATTTTTTATTTAGACCTTGTATTTAATATCAAATTGGATTTGTCGTGTACGGTGTCTTCATTAACACTGTTCCTAAACCCAAATGGGAAAAGAATAAATCTTTTAAATAAGATTTAAAGGAGTTTACCAATTAATTGATATTTAATTGGAATTAAATTGAAATTGGTTTTGGGTTTATTGTGAACGGTGTTTTAAATAACACTTGTTCTTTAACCCGATTAACAATGGAATGAGATTTTGGGTTTGTCGGGAATGGTATCTTTAATAATACTGTTCTTAAACCCAATGGAGTTAAAAAAATTAGAAACTAACTGGAGATTAGCTAAGTTGAATGGTTGCCTGGGTATTGATCTGATGTTGGTTTCGACCTTCGGGATTAATACTTAGGGAATTATTCTCTTACTAATAGAGACTGATGGAATGGTGTCTTCATTAACACTGTTCTGAAACCCCATGTGAAAAGAATAAGACTTTTAACTAAGACTTAAAGAAGAATTACCAATTAATTAACATTTAATTGGAATTGAAATGGAATGTGAATTGGGTTTATTGTGAACTGTGTTTTAAATAACATTAGTTCTTTAACCCAGTTAAAGATAAGATTAATTTCTTAACTTTGAATAATCATTAGGTAATGATTTTTGAGATTAAAACTGAATTGGAGTTTTAATGAATCTTTAATTCGATTGTAAAAGAGAATGTGGTAATTTAAATTATCAAATTCGGGAAATGATCGAGAATGGAGTAGCACCAGTTTTACTCCAAGCGATAGTTAAATCTTTAATTAGATTTGAACGTGAAATGGTAATTAACTTTACCGATAACACCGTGGTGTTAGATATGAAGTATTACCAGTTTTGGTTCATGGAATGAATAGGTTGGGATTGGGAAATATTGATTACTTCGATAAGGTGCGTTAATCCCGACTAGTTTGGATAAACCATAATTTGGTTTGAATTGATATCCAAAGGAAGATTAAAGAATTTATCTTTGATAAAATTAATGGGAACCTTTCCGAAAGGATATGAATATTTAAATAAAAGAATATTCAGAATTGGAATGAGGCGTATGTTGTGTTTTTATAGCACTTGTTTATTATATACGCGAGTTATTCAAAAAGACCAGGTTTACCCCATTCTAAATAACCGAATCGATGATGAGTCGACGATGAAGACGGTGGTCGAAGACCGGAGGACTTCACATCGTTTGGATGATTATTAATGTCTTGATTGGGCTGTTCACCCAAGACAAGGTAATAAGTGGTGATCGTCCAGACGTACTTGGAGATCGACCGGATATGCGAGGACCTCTCTCCTGTATTGGACATATGGGACGAGGAATAAGGTGCTTCTGGTTTCGTTCAGACCCAGAACGAATTTGTAAATGGATGTGTGTCTGACATCGGATTTCATTCTGTGTGATTGATAGACATCGGTTGCATAGCGTGAATTGCCCGTGTGGCATGCTGAGATGCAAATGATCAAGGCTTCTGTTGAAAAGCAGAGTCTTGTGGTTGATGATGAAAGCACGACTTTAATATAGCATAGCTTTGTGTATAGCGTTAATTCGCGAGCCTCGCACCTCGGTACGAACCAGAAATGGGAGAGGACATCAGGGAGGACATGCGTTTCTTTCTAGTGAGGAGTGGTGTCTGGGTTTTGCACGCCCAAATGTTTAACTTATGTGGATGATGGATAGCGAGGCGCCTCGGACATATCGACACCGCGGGGCCGATGGATGGTATGGTCTTTATACAGACCAATTTTACGCCCCATAGGGCGGGGAAATGTAGTGTTCAGGCATTTTAATCCACATCGAGTAGACCGGCCCTGACGATCGAAGGGTCACTCGAGCTCTGATCCTAAGGCTCGGGCTAGAAAGTCTCGAAGCGGTAAGGATGATCCCTTGCCTTGGTTCACAGACGGAAATCCAACTTCCAGTATGTGACTTTGCGGTTTTGATTGTAGAGCCTAATATTGGCGACATGATATATGGTACCCATGCCGTCTAGGATTGATATATTTATATTTGAAGTTGTTTTATACACTATGCACTTATAATAGTATCAAATGATTTTTTGAACGTACCAAGCATGTTTGTCTATTATAAGAGAAAACCCTATCCTCGGGCTTGCGTTGCATTGTGTGATGCGACCTGGGTCTTATAATAGCTTCATTTTTCCAAAAAGCATTGCGTTGTTTATTCTATGTACTGGTATTCTTGGGAGGAAACCCGTTTCGTATTATACGACGTGGTCCCTTGATATATCTTATTTTAAAGTAAAGTTTTAAATAACTGTTTTAGTTCTCACACCAGTCACATGACTGACCCGGAGTTTATTGTTTTAATCTAAACTCTGGGTTCCCCTATTTTCCATACGGGCAACTAGTAGTTTTGGTTCTACAGATTTATATTCACAGGATCCTGGTTTATAGCTGGAATGATATTCGGAAAGCTCTGTATCTGTGTATCTCCTTCAATTGTGTTTTTTATTATTCTCCGCTGCTATGTAATGTATTTTAATCTTTGATATTTTTACAATGTATAAATTATTCATACTCTGTATATTCTTGTAATCCGATGAAATTGTTGTAATACAATGAAATGTTCTTCTATTTGTGTTCTGATTTGTCGTGTTCTCAATTCAATCCGGGCTTTCCTAAAACGGGGAAGTTCGGGTAGCTTCAGTGTGTGTGTGTGTATATATATATATATAAGGGTGACTATTTGAAAATAAAATAGGACATAAACTTGGAGATACAATTTTGACCGTTGATTCTTTCACTACTACAAATCTGCAGTTTTCGATCGGGCATTTTATGTTTTAACGGCATCAATAATTTTTTTTTAGTGACGCGATACCGTCACCGAATGCATGACAAAAAAACAAGGGTCACTTAATCGGTTGGCATCATTAAGACGTTACTAGATGTGAGTCTTTGTGGGGTTGTTAAAACTTAACAACGCCATTGGGATATCTAGTTTCTACTAGGAATTGAATATCGTGTAATAACCCGAAAATCTGAGCCAATTTAAATTTTTTATTTTGGCAATTTTAATGAATTTTAAATATTTAAAATGGATTATTTTAAATAATAACGACGAGAAATTTATTTTGAATAGAATTAGAATGTATATATTTATTTGAATCGATGTTAGAACATAAATATTTATTTTTAATTATAAAAGGAATTGAAAATGGCGCGGTAGTTTGAAAATTCTATTTCAAAGTTCAAATGAATGTACAAGATTCAAAATAAACCGGATTTTGGCAAAACCAAAAATATTAGAATCTATTTGAGAATATCTTTCCAACGAATCCGAAAAATTGAAATTTCATAGTGGGAATAAAAAGTTATGCCCAGTTGAAAATTCAGAATAGTCGCTATGGAATTTTGGCCCATAAAAATAGCCATTTTGCAAACGACCTCTATTTTTGACGAAACCACTTTTGTTAGATCTGGGATGTCAAGTTATTGCTAGATTTCACAATTCGTAATTTTCTGAATCAATATGTAAGCGTGGCACAGGAAAACGTGTTTTAACAGTATCAGTCAATTTCGATCGACCAGAAAATGACCATTTTTCAAATGATCTCAGAATTTGACGAAATTAGTTTTGTTAGGACCGTATCGTCAATACGAAGCTAGAAAATATTTTTTGGGAATTTTTAGGGTTCGTATGTGGCCTCGGTAAATTGAAATGTATGTTCAAATTTAATATATTGATTTATATTTTGATTTTGATGGAAACTGACCGAAGTAGTCGAATCGGCTTATGATACGTATCTCATTGTGTTTGGAATGGTGGTAATTAGTTATGAACGATAGTCGGTGGGTCTCGTTTGGAGTTGAAATGAAAATCAACTTTTTAGAAATTAAAATAATTAAATAATATAACTAAATTTTATAAAACCCCTTAAAATTCCCCTTTCTTTCTCCCTCGTTGACTCAGACCAAATCAAAATATTAAAAAAAACAATGAGCGTCGCCCCTTGATCTCGTCCACCCCCATCGCCTCACCAGGCGCCGCCGTTGCGGGTCCGGCCTCCTCCTCCTCCTCCTCCTCTCGCCATCGCCCTCCTCCTCCGCTCACCCCCTTCTTTCCAACTCGAGAAACCCTAGCTCGAGATGCCCCATGCCCAAAAAACCCACCTTCGCCTAAACCTTCGGCAAGTGAGCCACCCCCGCACCCCTTCCCTTCCAATCTGCCACCTCCATCAACCTCCATGCCCCCTCCGACCTCCGGTGACTGCCGTAGCCCCCCCTCCTCCTTTAATTAACCGTAAGTGTTTACATTTGTGTATTTCTGTTTGTTTATTTTCTTTTTTGTTTTAAATATAATATAAACAAAAGTTTTGTATTTTTAGAAGAAAGAAAAGTGAGTTTTTATATTTATTTTTATTTATTTATGTTAATAAAAATAGGATCTTTATATATATATATATACGAATAGTAAATAAAAATATAATTTTAACAAATAAAGAAATGATTTTTATTTATATAGGACATGAGAAAGTTTAGATTTTTATTAACATAAAGTTTAGGTTATAGATCATATAAAAATACGATTTTTATAATAGTAAAGATTCGATTTTTTTTTAATTTAGATAAAAATATGATTTTTATATTATATAGATAATAAAAATATATGATTTTTATATATGAAATGCCATTGTAAAAATGTGATTTTTAATGTAAACAGCGGGAAAAGATAGCGATGGTAACAACAGAAATCCAAACGGTTAAGAGGTTTAGAAGTAAAACACGGCAGAGTGGAACCCTCGGTAAGAACTCCTCACTTTTATTTTAATTTCTAGTTTGAAATATATACTAGGATGCTGACGGTGCTTAGCAGCACCCGACACCCGTCGTCCACAGACGATGGATGACTTGTTTGTTTTATTGATGTGTTGTGAAATTTTATTGTGTGATGTGGAATGAATAAATATTTTATAGTTTAAAATATAATTTTTAACGTGTATATAAAATAAATATTTATAAACAAATCGGACGATTTGTTTATGTACACCCATTTGACTGATATTGATTGGGATGATAAATTTTACACATTGCCTAACTGCACAAATAAAAATCTGTGTTTGTTGATTGGAAACCCCACACAGGTGTTGGGATGATATTTGGCGTACACTAATCCCAATTATTTAGTTGTATGTTGATCGATTGGTTAACAGACTGTGTAAGCGTTAATTATTTATATTTAATGCTTATGCAGTTGTGTGGTGCACTTTGGATGATGGTTGATTATTTATCGTTGCTATTATATACATGTGTTGTAGGGAATCCATATAATTAACATTATATGGTAACTGATTGGGCCTCATTCCAATTTGGAAAATAAAGAATATTATAAAATGAAAATTTGTGTGTCGAATAAAAAGAATATTCATGTGTTGAATAAATGAAAATTCATGTGTTGAATAAAAGGAATATTCATGTGTTGAATAAAAGAAAATTCATATGTTGAATAAAATATATATTCATGTGTTGAATAAAAGAAAATTCATGTGTTGAACGAAATATTTATACAATAAAGTTCACATTTTTATTTTAAGTGAGAATTAATAAATATTCATGTCTTGAATAAAGTACATATTCATGTGTTGAAGAAAATATTCATTTGTTGAATAGAATAACGAAGTTATTGAAATATATAAAGCCTTGTTGATTAGATATGTGCCATTTTGACGCGAACGATATTTATATCGATTATATTCGTTTTTATAATGAATATAGAAAAGGAAATGATTTCAAAATATAACGTTTTGAAAATATTATCATTTATATATTAATGATATGGAATATTCAATTTTGATCTGAAATTGAATATGAAGTTGAAATCATTTTGAAAACGAATTTAAAACGCTTTCTGAGATACGTTTTAAAGGGAAATCGACGAAATATAATATATATATATATATATATTATATAATGGCCTGAATAGAACGCGCCGTGCTGCTGCAGTTCGCGAATTTCGACCATTGAATTTGAATGGACATTACAGGAAATCCGACCGTCGGATTCTCCTAAAACTGGAACCTTTGGGTTTGTATCGCAAAGAGATTTCTAACGAATATTAGATATTTGAAATCTAATGGTTGGATTTGGAATTATGACTAAATCAAACATGGAAAAGGTCGTTGTATGTGCAGTTCGATGGCCGTTAATGGAAATCGAATGTACGGGCCTTGGTAAAATTATTAAAAATAGCAATAATTTGTGTAACATCATAAGAAATGATTTGGAAAGGATTGGGATGAAAAATTCCATATTTGAAAAGATAAAAATAGATTTTTATCGAAATGAACTAGTTTTGAACTAGAATTATAATCCATTTATTTTTGAAATAAATAAATTGGATTTGAAAAAGTTTTAAAAGTAACCAGAATTTCCAATAATTGAATTGGAATGGATTGACTTTGGAATATTTCGATGTTGGATCTTGTGATTATACAGATATTGTTATGAAAATTTGAAAGATATATTTATATCGTTATTTCCAATACGATATTTGTTGGTCGTAGAATTTGATATTGAACATAAGCCGATATATTTTCTATTCAGAGCCTTGTTTTTAATATCAAATGGGATTTGGGTTTGTCGTGAATGGTGTCTTCATTAACAATATTCTTAAACCCAGTTGAGAAAAAGATTAAATCTTTTTATTTAGATTTAATGCAGTATACCAATTAAATGAAATTTAATTGGAATTGATTTTTGGGTTTATCGTGAATGGTGTTTTAGATAACACTTGTTCATTAACCCGATTATTAATGGTATGTGATTTTGGGTTTATAGTGAACCTTGTTTTAAATGACATTGGTTCTTTAACCCAGTTAAAGACAGGATACGATTTCCCAAGTTAAACAATCATTAATATTGATTTTTGGGAAGATTAAAACCAAGTGTAGTTTTATTGAATCTTTAATTAGATTGAAATGATCGAGAATGGAGTATCACCGGCTTTGCTCCAAGCGATTGTTAAATCTTTAATTAGATTTGAACGTGAAATGGTAATTGAATTTACCGATAACACCATGGTGTTAGATATGAAGTGTGACACGTTTTACTTCATGGGATGAATAGGTTGGGGTTGGGAAATTTAACAAGTGATTAATTCGGTAAGGTTCGCTAATCCCGACTAGTTTGGATATACCATAATTTGGTTTGAATTGATATTCAAAAGAAGATTAAAGAATAAATTTAAAGAATTTATCTTTGATAAAATTAATGGGAACCTTTCCCAAAGTATAAGAATATTTGAATAAAAGAATACTCTGAATTGGAATGAGGTGTATGTTGTGTTTGTGTAACACTTATTGATTATACGCGAGTTATTCAGGAAGACCGGGTTTATCCCATTCTGAATAACTGATTCGGTGATGTGTCGAGGATGAAGACGGTGATCGAAGACCAGAGGTCTTCACATCGTTTGGATAATTACTGATGATCTTTATTGGGTTGTACACACAAGAGGAGGGAATAGTTGGTGATCGTCCAGACGTACTTGGAGATCGATGGATATGCGAGGTACAAGGTGCCTCCGGTTTCGTTTAGACCCAGAACGGACTTGTAAATGGACTGTGTGTCTGACATTGGATATCATTCTGTGTGATTGATGGATATCGGTTACATGGAGTGGTTTGCCTGTGTGGCATGCTAAGATGCAGATGATCAAGGCTTTTATTATAAAGCAAAGTCTTGTGGTTGATGATCAAAGCACCGCCTGTGTAGCATAGCTTTGTGTAGCGTTAATTCGCGATCCTCACACCCCGATTGTGAACCAGAAATGGGAGTGGACATCAGGAAGGGCATGCGTTTCTTTCTAGCTAGGGTGGTGTCAGTGACCTACCAACCCTGACATTTATATTATTTTCACCTGTGTGGTTGTTGGATTGCGAGGCGCCTCGGATATATCGGTGACTATGTGGACCCGATGAAGTCATTTGTCTCATTTACGCCTCATAGGGTGGGGAAACGTAGTGCTCAGGGTTTATGTTTAATCCACATTGAGTGGACCGGCCCCGACGATCCAAGGCTTGCCTGAGACATGGTAGGCTAGATTGTCTCGAAGCGGTGAGGACGATCCCATGCCTCGGTTCACAAACGAAAATCCAACTTCCAATACGTGACAATTGCGGTTTTGATTGTAGAGCCTGGTATTAGCGACATGATATACGGTACCCATGTCGTCCAGGATTGATACATTTATATTTGAAGTTGTTTTATACACTATGCACTTCTAGTAGTATCAAATGATTTGTTTTAAACATACCAAGCATGTTTGCCTATTATAAGGAAAAACAATATTCTCCGGCTTGCGTTGCATTGTGTGATGGGACCTGGGTCTTATAATAGCTTCATTTTTCCAAAAGCATTGCACTGTGTTGTAATATGCACTGGTATTCTTGGGAGGAAACCAGTTCCGTGTTATACGGAGTGGTCCCTTGATATATCTAATTTAAAGTAAAGTTTTAAATAACTGTTTTAGTTCTTACACCAGTCACATGACTGACCTAGAGTTTATTGTTTTAACCTAAACTCTGGGTGCCCTTATTTTGACATGGGCAGCTACTAGTTTTGGTTTTGCAGATTTATATTCACAGGATCCTGATTTACAGCTGGAACGATACTCTGAAAGCTCTGTATCCGTGTATTACTTTCAGTTGTGTTTTGTATTATTTTTCCGCTGCTATGTAATGTATTGTAATCCCTGATATTTATTAAATGTATTTTATTCATTCATACTCTGTATATTCTTGTATTCTAATGAATTGTTGTAATAAGCAATGAAATGTTCTTCTGTCTGTGTTCCGATTTGGCTTGTTCTCAATTCAATCCGTTCTTTCCTTCACGGGGAAGTTCGGGTCGTTATATATCGTGTCGTTAAATTTTTAGGAACGCCATAGTGATGTCTTTTGTTTACTTAAAATAATCGTCACTATGGCACCACTAAATTATAGTGGCAACATCGTAATGCTAACTTCCACAATAGAAATTTGTTGCAGTTTATTCTCTAAAATTTAACGATATATTTGCAGCGATAAACTTTTAGTTGTCGCGAAGCTTAATTGCAACTAGATTGCAAAACAAATCGTTGCATCTATTAAAACTAGCTTATACAAGTTATAGTGATGTTTAAATATGAAATATAACTTTTAATTATATTTCATTTTGATCTATAATTTTTAAAAACATACAAATACAATCATCAAATTAAAACAATAAATTTTATAATAAAACAATAAATTTCTAAGTTAGTGTGCACTAAGGAAGGATTTATGGAAGACACTTGTGTTATATAGTTTCATAACTTGAAGCTCGTACCGTACTTGTATAAGTTTACAAAAAAAAGTATAGTTTAATGTCAATGCACAAATATACAAACTAAGGAAAAATGTGAAGTCTTATAATTTGTATTTTTAGGATGGTCGAGAGTATTTTCTTACTTGCGAATGGAGGACTGCATGCAAGGAATGCAGCCTGTAACATTTGCTTCCTTGAGCTGACAGATGACTTTGAACCTATACAATTATGTGAAAACTTGAGCCGGACTGAAACACTTGATATTAATGATGTAGACAAAAATCACTGTACACTTAAATGAAACATACAAAGTTTTAAGCTCCCATCCATATGAAAATGAATATATTTTATTTGAATTGCAATAAGGTTTAAGCTCCCATCCATATTATCTTTTCTAATACAGGTCACCCAATTAAATAAGTAATAGGAATAATAGTTATCATATTCGCAACGATGCACACTCTTCAGCTTTTAATTATAACAGCTACTAGTAATAATGAAACACTATCAACACATGCTACCATTAGTAACTTGAATTAGTAGATTCAAAATTATATGAACCTGTTAGGGAAGCGGGATGTGGATCTTAAGGCAAAACTAACACTAGATGGGGAGAGGATGAATAATGTTTATAAGGAATTTATAGAAATCTTAAAATAATTTTAAAACTATATGAACCACACAATGATTATCACACCAGAAACGACCACAAACATAGAAACAATCACAAACAAAGAAATAGATAAATATAAAATGAGGAAGAAAGGAAAGAACACACCGGATTTTATATTGGTTCGGATTACTCCTACGCCCAGTCCTACGCAATGCTAGATTGCACAGAGTTTTTATTATTATCAATATCCAAGTAAAACCCCTTGATTTTACGACTACAAGGTTAACACCGCTCCAAACACCCAAAATTTCACAACTACAAGGTTAACCCCCTCCCTTTCCCTGATTTTCGGGCTACAAGCTAGGAACACACCCTTTCTCAAACAATTCCAAAATAACTACAGTAGCCCTATAACTCTTCAGTAGCACTTCCAAATTGATAGTAGTTGATAGACATTGAGAAGAGAGAAAGAATGATATAAATTTAGTTGAAATCGAAAGAGTATAGGTACAGAAATCAAGAAAATAATGTATATTAATGATGGTAAGTAATGGGGTGAAGATGGAGAAGAAGAAGATTATGTAATTTCGAAATTTACCCCTATTTATAGTGTCCCAAAGGTTGCAATGTTTCTAAAACGTTTCAAATAGTGAAAAGACACTTCCTTTGAGTTTTGAAAATATGACGGTTATATATCGACATGTCTAATTATGTATGTCGACATATGCCTTATATTTTGATTTTTTTTTCAAACTATATTTCAAGAGTTTAAACATATATATTATTTTGGAAATTCTTGAATCAAAACTTAGTAATTCAAATGAGTATTCTACAGTGTAAAATCATATAAAAACTTAGTAATATATAAACATATTTATAAGATTATATGATATAAATCTACAAAACTATATATTATAAAATTATATATATTATTATAAAACTTGACAAACATATATGTTTGAAATCATAAATACAGTAATATTTTGAAATCATTTAGAAAGGTAGTTTGAAATAATTTGAAATTAGAATTTGAAAACAGAGTTTGGAATTTGAAAAACAGAATTTGAAAATGGAGTGCTATTTAGAATCTTACATATAAACTAGATTCAATTACTATATTTTTCTTGAGCTCATGAAATCTTGATCATATCTTGATACTCATGAGTCTTGAATTACTTTTGAATCCGGAATCTCTTGGAACTCTAAACCTGTACAGTCTTCAGTTTATTCCATGTATATATAAAATCCTGCATATATATATATATATATATATATATATATATATATATTGATTCACCAGATTTTTAATCAAGACAGCAACGAATTGGAGATCAAAATGAAGAGTTAGTTCATATATATTTATGTGTGTGTGTGTGTGTGCGCGCGCGTGTGTGTGTGTTTAGTTATATTAGCTATTTGTTAAAATCTATCCTCAAATGATATAACACAAATGCACTAAATTCGAATATATATACATACATACATACATACATATATATATATATATATATATATATATAAATGGCTGAAAAATGACCATTATTGGGCTTAATGCCCTGAACCAATCGACCGTTCAGTTCAGACCAATCGACTGATCATGAAGATTTGCCCAGTAATGGCTAGTTTCTACTGATTTTAATTATATATATACGATTTACACTTTTAAGCCAGTTGACTGGTGATTTACAGACCAGTTGAATGATTCGAAATAACAACCACTTTTATGAAAGCACATCAACTTTTAAGAATGAAGAGATTCCTCTTCATTTCTGAATAGAAATGTTTGCATCTCTTCGATAAAACTCTTCATGAAAGATCTCTATTCTTCAACTATTATATATACACTACAAACTTGGTTTTAAATTAATGATTTCCTTCAAAATATTTTCTATCTCTTGATTTACATTTCTGCATATTCTTGCATTTTAAAAGGCTCTCAAATATTCAAGTTACTTGTTAAATCATTGAAATTATTTCATATCTCTTGATTCAACAAGTAATATACATCTTCTAGTTTTCACATATACGTTATATACTTGAGGATAAGATTATAGGAAAGGTGTACTTAACTGTTGGCTATTCAGTAGGGCTGTCAATGGGTCATGTCGGGTCGGGTTCAAGTCGGGCCAAGTCGTGTTTGGGTTGATTTATTAACGGGTCGGGTCAACCCGTTTATTAAACGGGTCAAATTTTCCTAATCCTAACCTGACCCGTTTATAAACGGGTTGACCCAACCCGATCTACGTAACCCCTTTAACTAAATGGGTCGTGTCGGGTCGGGTTTACCCGTTTGACCCATTGATAGATATTGCCTACTAATATAAGCAGCAAAAGAGCTAAAGCACCAACATGCATACTGTTATATAATCACCAACATACAAGAAGTTGCAAAGTCATCAACAGACAACACATATATAAAGCATGAAAACACCATATCCAAAAATCATTTTCTATACATAAGTATATATTCCCATACTGCATAAATTAAAGACTACCAATATGGAAGAGATACAGTTGTTATAAGTAAAATATAACTAATAACATACAAGAATAAATTAGTAAAATGTAACAGCTTGCATATACGAGCATACAGATTACTACATACATAAAAGATTAACACTAACAATAAAGATAAAAGAATAACAGTATGGAAGAGATACAACATATAATCGGCTTTGGTGGGTCAAAATCGGGTTAGCGGGTCAACCCTAAACCCACCCATTTATAAACAGGTCAAATTCGGGTTGACCCGAAAATGACCCGCTAACTAAACGGTTCGGGTTAACCTGCTAATTTCCATGCGGATTTCGGGTCGGGTCACGGGTCGTGTAGAAAATTGACATCCCTACTATTCAGTGTTATTCAAGAACACAATCGGAAGTCAAACTCTTGTTATTTGTTGAAGTCTTGTGTTTGTGCTCAGGCGGGGAGTCCTGTGTTGGTGCTTAGGCAGGAAGTCCTTGTTGGGTCCCGGATTGTTGTGAACCTGTTCCTCCAGGTGAAGAGAGGGTGTTGATAGTGAATTCCAAAAGGAGTCTGGGACTGGACGTAGGACGGGAAGTCCGAACCAGTATAAAATTCTGGGTGCCACTTTACTTACTGCACTTCCTTATTTATGATATATCATATCAGTTAATATCTATTTGCATAACTATTGTATTAGACAAACTAGAATATCAAATTCACTTCCGCATATTCCATATAGCAAGATCCTACTCTAAGTCACAAGACACGACTTTTCAATATATTCTAGATAAAGATGTTAGTATATATTCTATAATCAATTAATAATGATAATTAAAATAAGGTTGTTGTCATCAAAACTTCATTCTCCAACAATCTCCCTTTTTGATAATGACAACCTTGATTTATAAAATATTCATATTTGTTCATACCGGTTGATACCTTTTGATCAGGTTCTTCGAATACTCCCCTTTTCACCATGAATCTTGTAAACTCTCCCTTAAACTAAGCCTAACTAATCCCTATTTTATAATTTCGCCCCCTTTGTCATCAACAAAAAGAACTTCTAAATATACTTCCCCTAAATCTATACCATTAATAACTATTAACAAGATATATATATATATATATATGTATGTATGTATGTATTTTTATATATTCTAAGGTTATAATACTTCATTCTATACTTAAGTACTTAATATACATGACTCACCCAAAACTTATCCCTATATTGTATATAATATCCTTTTACTCTACATATAACTACTCTAATACTTATTCTAAAATCTGTGAAAACTAGATATTAAACAAACATTGTATGAACCAAATAATTTAGACATTGTTTTACAAGCCGAACAGTACAAACAATACAAATTAAAACGTTTAACGAGAACACGAATAATTGTACATATTACATCACATGTACAAATAAGCAAGAAACTGAACGTCTAATGCTTCTTGATGATTGGGGATTTATGAATTGGGCAGTGTGGATAATGGAGAAAAAATTCCCCATTTTTCTCAACTATATTCCCTTCTGTATCAAAGCATACTTCGCCTACGTATATGACTTGGTCGTCTTCCTCTATGCCTTAAGTTCATGCTTCTTCTTCCTTTTCAACCACTTCTTCCTCTTCCTCTTCTTAATCTTCCACTATTTGATTATCAACTTCGATGATAATCAGATTAGTGTGATTATCCATAACAAAATTTTGTAGATTTCGCATGATTTTTCCTTATTTCACTTGCTCTTGATTCATCTTTACTTGTAGAACTTGGATTTCAGTAAGCATTTGTAGGACATATTTCACGGATTTCCACTAATTTCATCACATGAGCAAGCGTTGTGCATTGGAATGGACCTTCGGATGGGTGGACAGACGAATCAGGATTGATTTGGTTGTTGTTACTTGTGGAGGCCATTATTATTTAAGTTTCAGAATTTTTGCAAAGAAGAAATGGAGAGTTGAAGAAGGAATTCCGAGGTAAGAAGTTTACATAGATGTTGTAACTAACTTTTGGTTGGAATTATTTTTTGAATTCTGGTAGCTATATGTCGACATATGTTCATTTTTATTTTTTACTTTATTTTTCTGTATTTTTGTTATATTACATATATATATATATATATATATATATATATATATATATATATGTAACGACCCAGTTTTTGCTGCTCTTGTAATACAATTTATTATGGATAATTTTAGTAATTTATCTAAATAATAAATTGAGAAATAAATATTGAAAAATTCCAAGTATATTTGTATACTTTAATGATTTAAAATTTCTTGACCATTGTATATATGTTGACAATGCCAGTATGTAATATTTGGTAATTTGTTTTGTAATTTGTTTTAACCTTTGTGAATATAAACCACATTAGATTTGAGTATTGTAGAAAATTTGAATAATATTAGTATAAAAAAAATCTTATATGTATATTTTTACTTGGTATATTTACATATACACAAGTAAGTGTTGCTTTATTATTTTGTTGTATTTAAAATTTGTTCTAAATTCATGTAAACATAGTATTCGGTTTTAATTTTATAACTAATAAGGATATTGGTTTTATAATTTGATTTGCTATTGGAAATCAATGGAGTACATAGCTAAGTAACTTGCGTTTGCCTTAGAATCTAAGGTTTTGCCATACTCAAATCATTTAAATATATGTACATTAATTAAAAATAATAATTGAATACTTGCTGCCAAGTATAATTTATTTAATATACTTAGTACTTAAACATTTTAAGTATATTTATATGCTTTGCAATGAAGTTTGATTCTTTTAAAACAACTAATATATATGTTGGACAAAAGCTATGTGCATAGTAGCACACCTAAGGCAGACTACACTTGCTCTCAAATCAACATAAAGTCTACCAAATTTTCATTTCCCATAAATGTAGTAGCAGCCTATGCTATATTATCCCATAATTTGGGCCTGCACATACTATATAACCTGGCAGTGCATGTGCAGGAAAAGAGAAATGTTTACACTTTAGCACTTCCATTTACTTCTAGTAGACAGCCTAAGGTTAGTGCCTATGCCTTAAGCACAAAGCAAGGATCTTACAACATATCTTTGGCAGATTAGCATGATAACGACCTCACATCTTTCAATCAACTACAACAGCTAATGCTATAGTTGAATACACACAAGCATAGGAGGCACTCTTTCCAATATATATACACAGCTAATGCCATAGGTTCCCTTTATACAAATAAAATTTCATACACATGCTAAATCTTGTAAGTAGAAATGACAAAGGCATGCCATTTCTTTTAATCAACTAGAACATCCCACTCCTCCATAGCTGCAGCCTACATGATTAGCCAATAGTTTAATATTTGTTTCACCTATAAATACACCCTAAGTCCTATATTTTTCTCCCCGACAAAACTACTTGAAATTGAGTAACAAAAGGTAGTAAACTTTTAAAGAACAGAGCCTTTTAGATAAGGTGAATAAACTAAATTTATATAATCTTTATTTTAGAATTTCTGTTTCCATTTATAAGTATTGATATGAGTTTATGGAACTGTGTGTGTATCATATTGCTATGCTGTTAAGATCTTAAAACCAGAACTGACTGAATTGCGAAAAAAGCAGACTAGTATAGAATTTCTGTAAGTAAGAAACAGTGAAGAACAAAACTGTGAGTATATTCTTTTCTTCTTTAGAAACCCTCATTTTTAATGCAAAGTTATACCACTAATATATTTGTTTAAATCATGTTAAAAACTTGAGAAATAAATACTAACATTGAAATCTGAAAATGGTAAAATAGTAAGAACAAGATGTGAGTAAACTTCTTTTATCCTCTGTTAAATTATTTTTGATTGATATTGGATAGCTATTTAGTGCATATATGTTTGTATTTATGATATTTTATTTATAAACACTCTCACTAGTATGTTGATGGAACCAACACATTGTAGAAGGACATGTAAATAGTATTTGTGTATTGATATATGTAAACAGAAGCCATTTACCAAGTTATTATAACACTATGCATATTAATAGCAACGTTGATAGTTCAAACATAGCTTAGGGGTGCGGTATCAGTCCACAATGTGACAAGCGAGAAGTTCATAGTAGGGTTGGAGTTACGTAAGATATGGTTATAGTAACATAAAGAAAGGGGCGAACGTATTTCAGTTTCACAGCCCACTAGTGTAGGAGACACCACTAAGAAAAATGGAGAAGCGAGAATCAGTTAGAACCTTGTAATGAAAATTTGGTTTGGCGTGTGCAGGGTAGGCACTGTTCTTTTTAGGATTTTAGTTGAACAGTGGAAACACTGTACGTGTGATCGGAGTGGACGCTGGGTTCGGAAATAAAGTCGGTGAGCAACGAGAGATATGTGGCAATGGTGGAGGCAACATGACAGGGGGAAACTGGGGTGTGCATGTGCACAAGTATAATGTGCACAAATGTATTGTACACTGTTTTTGTGTTCAAACAAGAAGCAGCAACTGCAGCGCGTAGGAGGATAAATGGGCTGAACGGTTGAAGTGGGTTCGAACTGAAGTGTTAGCGTAAAAGAGAACGGGACCAGGTAAATGAGATT
Source organism: Allium sativum (assembly GCA_030737875.1). Classification (NCBI taxonomy): domain Eukaryota; kingdom Viridiplantae; phylum Streptophyta; class Magnoliopsida; order Asparagales; family Amaryllidaceae; genus Allium; species Allium sativum. The sequence continues at coordinate 849,649,842 of CM060918.1, forward strand.
GGCATTCCCGAAGCATTAAACTAGGAAGAAGGGGCAATGTAAATGGGTAGACAGTGTAAGAAGAAAACAAAACAAATATGGGCGAACCAGTCTATTTAATGAGCAAGAAATTTCACAGTGTCAAGCAGAACTAATTGGAAGAGAAGAGAGTTGGGTGATAGACGACAAGCATGCAGGCGATGGAAATCTTTTATTGCATGAAATCAGCACCTGTAGCATTATTATTTTTAAAGATGTGTAGAGTTAGCCGCATGCAGGCTTCTGGAAGTGGGATGCTAAAGATTTTGTTCGGTTATGCATCCTAACAAGCAGCACCATGTCAGCATCAGTTAGGTGCATGAATTTCATCCTGTAAGATTTGGACTTGGCATAAAAGAGAGAAACGACGTTGGGAAGGGGACTAGGGAGGATGGGCGGTAGCAGTAAAAACAACAGAAGGGTGGCATTTTTTAGTGCATGATCCTTTATGGGTGCGTGATCCCTTTTGTGTACAGGCCAGTTTTACTGGGTTTGGCTCAGCCCAATTAGAAAAGGAGAAATTAAAAATAAAAGGGGATGAAAGGAAATCGGGCTGAGGTATAGGGCTGACCGGGCCAAAGAAAATGAAAGGCATTAAAATAAAGTCAAAAGAAAAGTAGAAAAAGTAGGAAAATAAAAGTGAAGGAAAAGGAGATTTGATAAGTTATGAAATAAGATTTAGAGGAGGAAACGGGCCAATAAATTGTGCCGATATCCAAAAGAAGGAATTAGGCCGAGGAGGGCTTTAGGGAAATTTTAAAGTAAATTAAATTTAAATTTAAATAAAATAAGAAAAGAAGAGCAGTACAGCATAAAGAAGAAGGGAATTAAGACATGAAAACCAGATCAAAGGAAGCAAGCTAGCGAGTGGGCCGAGTTTTTAGTTAATGAAATAATAGGAAATGCCGAAGTTTGGGCCTTTAGGGAATTAAATTATAAACAAATTAAAAGGAAATGGGCCAAGGACACTGGGCTGAGTGAAGCAAGCAAGCCGGAATGTATTTGGGCCAAGAGTTTTAAATTAGAAGAGGAAATGAAAAGGATATACAAAATAAGAAGAGAAGTAAAGTTAAAAAGGAAATAATATAATAAAATAGAAATTAGTATAAATTAAATTACCAAGGTTTGTTTAGAAATAAAAAGACAATTTACAAAGTGAGACAAAGATATAAATTGCAAATAATTTTCGTATAAACAAGCTAACATTTTTGAATGAAGTACCATGTGCGACGCACACGCTTTAGTTCTGAGGCCCGCCCCAAACCAGCTGACATTTCCAATGAAAGTGCGTTGTGCCGATGTCCAACCAACACGGGACGGTCGTCAAATAAAGGAATTTGAACTAACAAGGAACCTGTAGAATGTCTCATAGTGCATAGGATAAAATATAATAATAACATACTTGACATAAAATAGGCAAGACAGTGCATAAGCTGAAAACTAAACCATAATCATCATAGCAGCGGAAATTCAAAATACAGCTTATTACAACTCTAACATACTGTCTCTAAAGCAAAGAAAAAGGTACACTACTAATGCCCAAAGTAGTGACCAGCAACAACACAGGGAGATTATATATATATATATATATATATATATATATTATACGTGGAAGCCTCCTGCTCTTCTCCGGTACAGCTACTCGTGCATAATCACCTGACCTGTCTCTAGTCTGCTCGTTTAAGAGCACCCAGAGTAATAAGAAGAGACATAAAACTCCGGGTCAGACAAAAGTCTGGTATGAGCGATAAGCAGCAAAACAGAACAATAACAGATATACATAACCATACTTGAACCTGGACCTGGAACCAAAGAGTTAGCACAACAGGATGTACAATACTCTAAGGTAACACTAGCATATGGTGTAAAGATACGGGGAGGGGGTGTGCATGTCATAGTGATGGCAAACAATCAAGCACAGTAACCACCCTCACATCTCTCACTCAGTGTGTAAAGCATACAATATCCACCGCTTTGAACACCTAAATCCTTTCTATGATCACTCTGCCCCATGGAGTCATGGCGACTCCACTGCACTGATCCATAGCCACTAGTCCTTGCTATGTCCACTCTGCCCCATGAAGTCATGACGACTTCACTGCTACACTGGATCGTAGCCATGCTACAATCACTCTGCCCCACAGAGGAATAACTACCCCACTGCACTGATCCTTGGCCTAACATTCGTCTCTCGATGGTGAATCAAAGCTATGGACGTCGACAACTCCTTAGCACACATCCCACAGCAAAGTCCAACCCATGAAGTTATCTCGTTGATCCCTATTTGGATCTTGAGTAATAACCTCCCATTTGGACTTCCTTTGCATCTCGGGTTTTGGTCAAATTGGAGTTGGTCTTCAGAAGAGTCGTCGCGTAGTAGTAGTGAAAGTCTAAATCCGGTTTGGTTCCGTATATGGTGTCCAAGTCCCTTCCTATAGTTCGATTCGGTCCTCCACATCACCTCGGTTCGGCTCGATCACATGAAACTTCCAGCTTCCAGTTCGGTTACACCGATCCGACCCACTAGTTGCTCCATCTCTCCATGCCAATCTGGTCCTCATGCTAAGCTCCGATCCGATCCCTGACCCAACTCCAGCTCTATGCAAGTGGTCTTCCTTCTTGCCAAGTCTCTTATGCCAAGTTCCGATCTGAATAGAATTCCCTTGCCTGGTTCTCCTATCCGATCTGAGCCCTATATCCGCTCCGATCCGAAACCCTGCACATTTCCTGCAACCTTTCCAACGACTGTTTTATGCCATAGACGGTGATTTCAACCACTTTAACCTTTCTAATCTGTCACAAAGCATTCCATACAGTCATAGCAACATAGAGGATAAACCATAAACACCATAACAACAATTTAACATGTCAATATGGATCAAACATACCCAAAACTCATGCTTTCCCCTTAATCATGTTTAACAATAACTAATGATAGGATTAGCAAAACTTATCCAAAATAACCCAAATTTCTAACAGAGGCCAAAAATAATATTTTAGAATTTCTAAATATTTTTCCAGAATTTAATAATGTATAATTTCGTTAATTAACACTAATCACCCCTAATTAGCTGTAATTAGTGAAAATCAATGCAAATCACTCACCTTAGCCAGAAATAATTTATATATCTGAAAGTATCTCCGATTTGGGTTGAATCTTTATGTGTTCCAGCAGCTCTATCCCAAATCCTATGCTAATTTGCCTTGATTTGATGTAGATTAGGCTAATACTTGATTAAACGGTGATTAGAAGGTGATTTAGGTGTCGGAGGCCATTGTTAGCGTTGAAGAGAGGTAAGTGGCGGCTGGAAAATGACAAGGAAAAGGTTTCTCTAACCCTAATCATCCCTCATATAGCTCTAATCCCGAAATCCCCAAATGGGCCTAGCTGCTAATCACCCGGTTAAGCCCAATTAAGCTGTTTTTCACCTTCTAAACCTTATTTCAGTCATATCTCCCAAACAATAAGTCCGTTTGATCAATATGACCACTCTACGGGAAGGTAAACCATCATCCGAATCTAATGTAAGTGGTTTCATGTCAAAACTCTTTACCAATCAAAAGTTATAGGCAAAACAAGATTCGCTAGGGGCAAAATGGTTATTAAAAATTGGCAAAAATCGTGAACAAGGGAAATGACCCCAATAGTCGTTCCCCAAAGTTACACGACCATATGACCTCATATGAAAATAAAATAAATATTCTACGATCCTCCGGTGCATAGAATGCGGGTCGTTACACTCTCCCCCTTAAGAAATTTCGCCCCTGAAATTCCTCAACTAAGAAATAATCAATGGGTCTCGCATGCCTACCAGCCATATCTCGCAATCAAACATAAAAAACAAACAAAACAAACCTATCCTAGCATGCGGAAAGACTAAATCGAAATGGAAACCCTACCAGGCAAAGAGTTCTGGATATGTCTCCTTAATGCTCTCCTCTGCCTCCTAAGTACAGTCATTCTCATCCCCGCCCCACTGAACCTTGACTAGATTCACCGCTTTCCTTCGAAATTTCTTCGTATCATGCTCAACAATACGAATTGGCTTGCGGTTCCCAACCGCTCGGGTTCTACTTCGATATCATCTAATTGATCAGGTGAAATAGCCACATCGGGGTCGTGCACGAATTTCCTTAACTGGGAAACATGAAATACGTTATGAACTCCCGCCATCTTGTCCGACAACTCAATTTTATATGCCAAATTCCCAAATTGCTCAAGAACTGGGAATGGACCAACAAATCTCGATGCTAACTTGCCTTTCCTACCAAATCGAATCACGCTCTTTAATGGAGAAATCTTGATAAACACCAAGTCGCCAATAGAGAATTTTAAATCCTTTCTCCTCTTATCAGCATAAATTTTCTGCCTATCCTGAGAAGCCTTCATTCGCTGTTGGATAACCTTAATGTTGTTTGAAGTTTCTCTTATCACATCTGGCCCAAGCACAAACTTCTCACCGGTTTCTAACCAACATGATGGTGAGTTGCACGGTGTTCCGTACAAAGCTTCAAGTGGAGCCATACCAATACTGGACTGATAACTATTGTTATATGCAAACTCAACCAGATGCAAATGGTCATCCCATGATCCACCAAAATCCAATATACAAGCTCTCAAGAGATCTTCTAATATACGGTTCATCCTCTCCGTCTGGCCATCGGTCTGAGGATTATACGTGGTACTGAGATGTAATTCTAATCCTAAAGCCTCTTGTAAGCTCTTCCAAAATCTAGTAGTGAACAACGGATCTCGATTACTTACAATGCCTTTGGGTACTCCATGAAATCTCATTACCCACTTTATATACGTTTTTGCTAACTTAGCCGTTGTTCTATTCGACTTAACCGGTATAAACCTTGCACTCTTGGTCAATCGGTCCACAATCATCTAAATGCTATCATGGCCCGATCTAGTCCTTGGTGACCCATCAATGAAATCCATTGAGACTTGTTCCCATTTCCATTCTGGAATTTCTAATGGTTGCAACAAACCACTAGGTTTCTTTTGCTCAGCATTAACTAGCTGCCAGTTCATGCATTTGGATATAAACTTCCCAACGTCTCTTTTCATCCCTTCCCAGCAGTAGGTCTGCTTCATGTCTCGATACATTTTATTACCACCGGGATGTATAGTCAGATTTGAGTGATGACATTCTCTAAGCACTTCATCTCACAATCCATTAACATTGGGTACAACCAATCTTCCATTTTTTCTAAGCCATCCATCTCGATCAAACCCATACTTGTTCATCTACTCGTTGATTCCCATTTCTAACTTGGAGATGATTTCTAATAGACTAGGATCATTCCTCTGACTGGAACCAATCCACTCAATTAAAGTGGGTCTGATCGTCAAACTTTCTAGCATTTCTGGATCCAATTCGCACTTTGGTTTGAAATCATACCCTGCGATATACTCCAGTTACTTCCATTCAAGAAACATAGCCCCTAAACAGGCATGTCTTCTACTCAATGCATCAGTTACCGCATTTCCCTTTCCTGGTTTATATGCGAGATCGAAATCATAGGAAGCCAAGAATTCTATCCACCTTTGCTGTCGGAGATTTAGATCCTTCTGAGAGAAGAGATACTTTAACGATTTATGATCGGTAAACAACTCGAATATTTCTCCTAAGAGATAATGTCTCCACATCTTCAACGCGAACACGATCGCTGCCAATTCCAAATCATGGATAGGATATCTTTTCTCGTGCGGTTTCAGTTGCCGACTAGCGTGAGCTACAACCGTACTTCCTTACATCAATACAACACCTAGTCCGGTACCACATGCATCTGTATATACTGTCATCTCTTCATTCCCCTTAGGAATGACTAACACTGGTGCACATGTCAACTTTTCCTTTAGACTATTGAACGCATTCTCGCACTTTTCATCCCAGACGAAAGCTTGATTCTTCTTGGTCAACTGAGTCAACGGTGCTGCTATCTTGGAGAAGTCTTGGATAAGCTTCTGATAATATCCAGCTAATCCCAAGAAACTTCTTATGTCTATTGCATTCTTGGGCGTAGACCAATCTTGTACCGTAGCCACCTTTCCAGGATCCATGGCAATACCATTCTCTGAAACAACATGGCCCAAGAATCTCACTTCCCTTCTCCAGAAGTGACACTTAGAAAACTTCACTTTCAATTGGTGTTTTCTCGACACCTCCATCACTACTCTCAAATGTTCCTTGTGTTCTTCCTCTGTCCTCGAATAAACAAGTATATCATCCTCGAACACAAGAGCAGACTTATTCAATTGATCCCTGAATACCCTATTCATAAGATCCAAAAAATATGCTGGTGCATTGGTCAGCCCGAATGGAACTACCAACCACTCATAGAATCTAAACGACGTCCGAAAGGCCGTTTTAGGAATACTCTCGGCTGCTACTCGGAGCTGATGAAAATCTGCCGCGAGGTCCAACTGGGAGAACACTCTTGCTCCTTCCTTTTGATCAAACAAATCATCTATCCGTGGAAGAGGATACTTGTTCTTCCTAGTCACTTTATCCAACTCGTGATAGTCACACATAAACGAAGGGAACCATCTGCCTTGGTAGCAAATACAACTAGTACTCCCCACTCGGAGACACTTCTTTTGATAATATAACACCCCGTATTTCTGATAACACTAATGTTCACAAATTAAAGAATAAATAATCTCAAACGTGGGAATTAAGGGAAATGGGTTATGCCATTGTGTTCGTCTCGGAATTCTAGTTGAGATAGAGTCCGAGTTTGCTTGAGTTGAACTTCGTATGAAGAAGTTATGGCCATCGGAAGTTTCAGAAAATTCAAAATAGATTTCAGAAAATTCAAATTTCGGAGTGAGACAGGCTAGGCGGGAAAATTCCCGCCAGGGCAAGGTCGACCATAGGGTCGACCTGGGGGTCGACCTGCCCTGACCAGGTCGACCAGAGGGTCGACCTAGGGGTCGACCTGCCCTCCCTTCGGGCAGATTTGTTTTATGACCTGTTGATGAATAGATGCTGACTCATTAGGGTTTCTGATATGCTTTGATTGGCTGGGATTAATTCTGGGTTGATCGGATGGCTTAAACTAATCCTAAACTCTATAAAACCACCTCTAGACTCAAACCCCAAAATCAAAACAAAATTAGATTCATGGCATCCATGCCGTCACCTAGCAACTCAGCATAGCTGCCACCAATTAGAGAGGAGAAAGCAAATTAAAGACAACAATTCAATTCAAATCAAGCCTAAAACTACAACAACGAAATTGCCTAAGGGAACGCTATCAATTACAGAATTCAGAACCCAGAACTCAAGAACCTCTTTTTCGGTGAGTTCTAGTCACTTTTAGGTTTAAATACATAAAAGTGAATCGTGGTATACTATGATTTGGGTATATGTTGTTTGTAGTTATGCAAGTTTATTGTTGTTGTGGATCATGAAATTATGCAAGTTTATTATTATTGTTGATCATGAAATTATGTATGTTATTGTGTGATGAATTCATGAATCTATGCAAGTCATTATCATGAATCTAAGCAAGCCATTATCATGAATCTATGCAAGTTGTTATTACAAATCTATGCAAGTCGTTATTATAAATTTATGAAAGTTGTTATCATGAACCTATGCAAATTGTTATGAGATCATGCAAGTTATTATTCCTAAAACTATGCAAGTTGTTATGTTATGCAAGTGGTTAAACATGTTGTAAATCATGAATCTATGTGAGTTGTTAATTATGGTGTTATTTCATGAACCTATGCAAGTCACCTATGCAAGTTGTTATGTTGTGAATCATTAACCTATGTTAGTTGTTAATTATGTTGTTAATTCATGAACCTATGCAAGTTTTTATGTTGCAAAATCATGAATCTATGCAAGTTGTTAATTATGTAGTGAATCATAATTATATGGAAATTTATCATGTCATTTCCTTAGTTGTCATGCTTATGCCAAAATTGTACTGAAAACAATCATCTTGTCATTCCCTTTATTTTGTTGTTATGGCGAGGCTACCTTGTAGCCTCGATGACCCCAAAAACGCAAACGGTTACGCTAGTTAAGAAACGGGAAAAAAGGGGAATTTGTAGTAGGCATAGTGATTATGTAAATTGGACATATGATTCTAGTAGGGAAACATATAAATAATTACCTATTATGACATGGGTAAAATTGGGTAAAAATGGTATAATTTGAATATGACCATTTATGGATAGGAAATTCAAATTGTTAATAAGATAGGTATTGACACCTATAAAAAGGAAAGGATTAATTAATTAACTTAATTAATCAAAAAAGAAATGTTTAAGCAATCGAAGTCTGAAGATTTAATATTGAGAATTGGCATAAATGCCTTAAATGGCATAAAATAAACTTGTGATGAAAATTGGTATGATTTTGCGTACCATAAATAGATGGACATAATTGAGTCAATTATGGCCATTTTTAAATTTGGAATTAATGGATAATTTGAAAGGGAAATTAATTCAAATTTGGGAATGATTAACTAGGAGTAATTAATCGTCTAAGACACGAGGTTAGGCTCTTTTATGGTGTAAGACTGCGTGGACCTGCCCGGCAAATCCAGCTGCCACAAATGCCAGTCTAATGTGGGAGGTCTTAGGCATAAATTAAATGCATAACAGTTGTAAAGACACGAGGTTAGGCTCTTTTGTGTTGTAAGACTGCCCGGACCCGCCCGGCAAATCCAGCTGCCACAAATGCCAGTCTAATTTGGGAGGTCTTAGGCGTAAATTAAATGCGTAACAGTTGTAAAGACACGAGGTTAGACTCGTTTGTGGTGTAAGACTGCCTGGACTCGCCCGGCAAATCCAGCTGCCACAAACGCCAGTCTAATGTGAGTGGTCTTTATAAGGTTACGGTCTTAATGAATTAAGAAACACTTAACCAGATAAACATGTAGTTGGGTTAAGTGGGTGCCTTGGGTGGCATGTGGAATCAAGTGGGTGCCTTAGGGTGGCATGTGAAATACGATTAGGTGTCTCAATAATTAATTAATGCTGATTAAAGACTACTTAACCTAACTTAACACATATGGGCTGTATGATGATAGACATAAGTTAGGTTTAAGTAAAACGAATTGGATTGTGGGTGGGTTAAGTACAACTGATGGGTAGGTGGGTAATATTAATATATAGGCCCACAAACTTAACCATTAAATAAATAGGAATAAATCAGTGGGAGGGTTAAGTACAACTGAAGGGTAGGTGGGTAATGATAATACATATAGGCCCACAAACTTAACCGGATAAAAAGGGTTATGTAATTAAAGACACCTAATGGTATACATAACCGGGGCAGAATAGTAAAGTTATGTATTAAAGACACCCTTAGGGGTATGCATAACTAATGGGAATAGTTTGAGTTATGTATTAAAGACACTTATAGGTACGCATAACCGATAGGTAGAATAGGGGTTATGTATTAAAGACACCTATAGGTACGCGTAACTGATTGAGGGCTATGTAATTAAAGACACCTTAGGGTATACATAGTCAGTAGAAAACCTAGTGGGGATACAAAACATAGGGGAGAGCTTGTATCATGTTGTGTGGGACCCATTTTAGTCAGTAACCAGGAGGGGTATCAAAGTAAGAACTTCGTACTAGGCAGGGAAGGGGCACGCTTACTTATTGATTGTAAGAGATCCAAAATGAGACGGATGGTGTGCGCGGCGCAAACCGACCGGGGACATGTGCGTGCATGGGTCAGGCAGAGGGGGACAAGATGACCGTGACACCAGTAGGTATAACTGTGCGCACCTTTGTTGCCACTTTAGGGAAGTGATACCCCCTAGTTGTGGGACCAGCACAGGGTATCTATAGAGTAGGGATCTGATCGATTAGGGTAATGGTTAGGGTATACCCGGACGTATGCCCTAAGTCTACCAATTTATAGTAGGAGGGCGGTGAGTACGACTAGTTGAGATAGGAGCAGGCGGCACCTATGATAGCAACTAGGAATACAAGAAACTACCACCATCGTTATCATTAGAGGAAGGGATCACCCCATCTTGATTTGACTAGTAATAGTGCAGAGTAGTTAGTAGTTAGTAGTTTGTAGTGAAGCATACATCTTACCTTATTTGTCCTGTCATACCTGCAATCTGTACCATGAATCCTCATATCCACTTTGTATGCCTGTCATTTTACCTTTATTTATTTACTGGCTAAAAGTTATTGGACTCACCAGACGTATGTCTGACCTAGTTTGTTTCGCCTCTTTTCTTCCGTTCCCCCCCAGGTTCTCAGGGAGGAAATACCCAGGTTTAGTCAGTATTTGAATATCATCTTCTAGGAGCTACTTCGGAAGTATGGCTTGAGTCTCTGTCTCTTATATGGCTGCTCTTTAATATGGAGAATGATGTTTTTCTTTTAAATACCTATGTACTCAGATGATGTAAGACAGAAGTGTTTTAATGGTTTTATGACTCATGGTATTATGTAACAAAGTATTTTGGTGATTTAATAAAGTTGTTTATTTTCCGCTGCAAAATTTTTATATCTGTCTTGTGATATTCTGTGTCTGTTTACCAAAAACATCCACTGAAGTTAAGGCATTCCCTTTGTGAGTGACCTTAATGGAGGTAGGGTGTTACACTTGGTATCAGAGCTGAAGGTTACCAGATTAGATAAAAGTTTTGAAAATATTTTTCAAAAGGTTATAAAAGAAAGTATTTTCAAAAAGGAAAGCCTGTTTTGAAAAACATTCCCCGAAAGGCCATATGTAGTATCTTTCGGTCCTTTTTCTAAAATCTCCCCCTTTTTCTTCTTAGCATGTCTGAGGATCTTAACCTTCCAGAGGGTGTACCGATACTGGGATGGTTTAGGAGGTATTTGGAAGCTAGGGCCACCGCCGCAGGTCCAGCAAATGTTCCTCCTCCCCCAGCTGCACCCGTTCCTCCTCCTCCCCCTCCTCGTGTTGATATTTTTGCAAAGATATGTAAGGACTTTCGGGCAATGGGCGGGAAACCTTTTCATGGGTCAGAGACGTTTGTTGAAGCTCGAAATAGGCTAAAGGAGGTGGAAGAATTGTTTGGAATCTTTGAGGTAGAAGATGGAAGAAAGGTCCAGTTAGCCTCCTGGTTAATGAAGGATGAGGCCTCGTTTTGGTGGGAGATCACTAATGGAGAGCGTCCAGTTGATACTTGGCCGGATTTCAGGCGTAGGTTTGAGGCGAAATTTCTCTAACGAGCAGAAGAAAATCTATACATGGAAAGGTTCTTGGCATTGAAGCAGGTGGATCTGTCAGTAAAAGAGTACGTCAACAAGTTCAATCAGTTGGCGAGGTTTGGCTTAGACTTGGTAAACACACCTGAGAAAAAGGCTCTAAGAATTGTTAAAGGCTTGAACGAGCCGCTACATGGATTGGCTATGACCCACGTTCCCATGGGGGCCACTTTTGAAAAGCCGGTGGATATGGCCTTAATGCATGAAGAGGACAAGGGAGCAAAGAAAGAGTAAAAAGTTGAAGGGACATTGAAAAATGAGAAGGCGGGACCTAAGAAAGGACAACAACAGCAACAACAGAAGAAAGACAAGAAGGATGACAAGGGAAAGGATAAGTGGAAATGCCACTATTGTGGGAAAGAAGGTCACCTAGTCAAAGAATGTAAAAGGAGGAAGTTCAATTGCTTTAAGTGTGGAGAGGTCGGACACTTCTCCAAGGAATGCCCAAAGGCGCAGGGATCGCAAGGGACTTCTAGAGGGCAGGTGAATGCTCTCGTAGCAGATGGATAGGATAGAGATAGGAAATTTTTTTGTAAAAGGTTTAATTTCCCTGTGAAGTTAAGACTCTTTTGGATTCTGGCATTTTGATTTTGTAATTGAGACTCTGCACTTTAATACTAGTCTTGTTTCTGATTCCGTAGTTGTTTCAAACCCCTTTGGTGGTTCGGCTCATTTATTGGTAAGGGTTTGAAATTATCTGTGTTAGGCATCAAAATTTTGAATGTGACATTTGTGTGCTCAAGTTTATGGGCTATGGGTTGGTTCTAAATGGACCAGCTTTCTATGTAGAGGGCCGTTATGGATTTTGAGAGGAGGGTCGTTAAGTTTCTGACTTGTTATGGGAAGACCCCCAAAGTTTCTTGTGATCCGCAAGGGTCTGTTATGCTTAACTTTCTGAAAATCATTCTGTAATCTGATCTGTACCAGTAGTCTGTAAGTATCTGAAAATTCCTGAGGGATAGGGGTTTCTACTCGAAGCATGAAGTAGATCTCCAGTTTTGACATTGTTTAATGGGGGTAATTCTTTGGGTGTTAGTCTGATGTTGATTTCGGTCTTCGGGGCTGAGACTTAGGGAACTATTCTCTTAACCGATGTCAAATAGGAACAGAGCTTTTGTTTTAGTTATATCATTTGTTTATATCCCATCGACCGGATCTTCGACCTTTAGATAGGAAATACATGGATGTAAACATGTGCTTGGGACATGTTATGTTTGATGGTTGCAAGTGGATGCAAGTGTTTGCTAGTGGTTGCTCGTGGATGCATTTACACACACATTAGGCACTAGATCGACTCAAATCACTTTCATATTGCATATAAGAATGTGTGTGCATATTTAGGGTAATGGATGAACAATGGTTGTGTTATCATATAGATGCTGCATTTTGATGAATGGTTGAGCACACATGTAGAAATAATATGTATCGATAGTATTCTTTCGCATACATGTTGGACTCATGGCACTGACATAATTCGCATTAAGGAGGTCAACTGAATCAGTGGACCGCCTGAATTTGCATTAGATAAGGAACATATACACACACTTTTGCATATGTTCATATGGCATTAGGAATTTTATAAGGATAATGGATGCCTGTGTTTGATGGTTGAGTAGATGGTTGTTTGGATGGTAGGATATGCATTCTCCTTAACTTGGAGATTTCGGGGGCGAAATCCTTTAAGGAGGGGAGAATGTAACCCTCCGTATTTCTTTTAACACTAATGTTCACAAATTAAAGAATAACTAATCTCAGACGTGGGAATTAAAGGAAATGGTTTGCGCCATTGTGTTCGTCTCGGAATTCTGGTTGAGATAGAGTCTGCGTTTGCATGAATTGGACTTCGTATGAAGAAGTTATGGCAATCGGAAGTTTCTGAAAATTTAAAACAGATTTCAGAAAATTCAAATTTCGGAGTCAGACAGGCTACGCGGGAAAATTCCCGCCTAGGCCAGGTTGACCTGGGGGTCGACCTGCCCCCCTCCCCCCCCAGGGGCAGATTTGTTTTATGACATGTTGATGACTAGATGCTGACTCATTAGGGTTTCTGATATGCTCTGATTGGCTGGGATTAATTCTGGGTTGATCGGATGGCTTAAACTAATCCTAAACTGTATAAAAACACCTCTAGACTCAAACCCCAAAATCAAAACAAAATTAGATTCATGGCCTCCATGCCGTCACCTAGCAACTCAGCATGGCCGCCACCAATTAGAGAGGAAGAAAGCAAATTAAAGACAACAATTCAATTCAAATCAAGCCTAAAACTACAACAACGAAATTGCCTAAGGGAACGCTGTCAATTACAGAATTCAGAACCCAGAACTCAAGAACCTCTTTTTCGGTGAGTTCTAGTCACTTTTAGGTTTAAATACATAAAAGTGAATCGTGGTATACTATGATTTGGGTATATGTTGTTTGTAGTTATGCAAGTTTATTGTTGTTGTGGATCATGAAATTATGCAAGTTTATTGTTATTGTTGATCATGAAATTATGTATGTTATTGTGTGATGAATTCATGAATCTATGCAAGTCATTATCATGAATCTAAGCAAGCCATTATCATGAATCTATGCAAGTTGTTATTACAAATCTATGCAAGTCGTTATTATAAATCTATGCAAGTTGTTATCATGAACCTATGCAAATTGTTATTAGATCATGCAAGTTATTATTCGTAAAACTATGCAAGTTGTTATGTTATGCAAGTGGTTAAACATGTTGTAAATCATGAATCTATGTGAGTTGTTAATTATGGTGTTAATTCATGAACCTATGCAAGTCACCTATGCAAGTTGTTATGTTGTGAACCATTAACCTATGTTAGTTGTTAATTATGTTGTTAATTCATGAACCTATGCAAGTTGTTATGTTGCAAAATCATGAATCTATGCAAGTTGTTAATTATGTAGTGAACCATAATTATATGCAAAATTATGATGTCATTTCCCTAGTTGTCATGCTTATGCCAAAATTGTACTGAAAACAATCATATTGTCATTCCCTTTATTTTGTTGTTATGGCGAGGCTACCTTGTAGCCTCGATGATGCCAAAAACGCAAACGGTTACGCTAGTTAAGAAATGGGGAAAAAGGGGAATTTATAATAGGCATAGTGATTATGTAAATTGGACACATGATTCTAGTAGGGAAACATATAAATAATTACCTATTATGACATGGGTAAAAATGGTATAATTTGAATATGACCATTTATGGATAGGAAATTCAAATTGTTAATAAGATAGGTATTGACACCTATAAAAAGGAAAGCATTAATTAATTAACTTAATTAATCAAAACAGGAATGTTTAAGCAATTGAAATCTGAAGATTTAATATTGAGAATTGGCATAAATGCCTTAAATGACATAAAATAAATTTGTGATGAAAATTGGTATGATTTTGCATACCATAAATAGATGGACATAATTGAGTCAATTATGGCCATTGTTAAATTTGGAATTAATGGATAATTTGAATAGGGAAATTAATTCAAATTGGGGAATGATTAATTAGGAGTAATTAATCGTCTAAGAAACGAGGTTAGGCTCTTTTGTTATGTAAGACTGCCCGGACCTGCCCGGCAAATCCAGCTGCCACAAATGCCAGTCTAATGTGGGAGGTCTTAGGCATAAATTAACTGCGTAATAGTTGTAAAGACACGAGGTTAGACTCGTTTGTGGTGTAAGACTGCCCGGACCCGCCCGGAAAATCCAGCTACCACAAATGCCAGTCTAATGTGAGAGGTCTTTATAAGGTTATGGTCTTAATGAATTAAGAAACACTTAACCAGATAAACATGTTGTGGGGTTAAGTGGGTGCCTTGGGTGGCATGTGGAATCAAGTGGGTACCTTGGGGTGGCATGTGAAATACGATTTGGTGTCTCAATAATTAATTAATGCTGATTAAAGGCTACTTAACCTTACATAATACATATGGGCTGTATGATGATAGACATAAGTTAGGGTTAAGTAAAACGAATTGGATTGTGGGTGGGTTAAGTACAACTGATGGGTAGGTGGGTAATATTAATATATAGGCCCACAAACTTAACCATTAAATAAATAGGATTAAATCAGTGGGAGGGTTAAGTACAACTAAAGGGTAGGTTGGTAATGATAATACATATAGGCCCATAAACTTAACCGGATAAAAAGGGTTATGTAATTAAGGACACCTAATGGTATACATAACCGGGGCAGAATAGTAAAGTTATGTGTTAAAGACACCCTTAGGGGTAAGCATAACTAATAGGAATAGATAGAGTTATTTATTAAAGACACCTATTGGTATGCATAACTAATATGTAGAATAGGGGTTATTTATTAAAGACACCTATAGGTACGCATAACTGATTGAGGGCTATGTAACAAAAGACGCCTTAGGGTATACATAGTCAGTAGAAAACCTATTGGGGATACAAGACATAGGGGAGAGCATGTATCATGTTGTGTGGGACCCATTTCAGTCAGTAACCCGGAGGGGTATCAAAGTAAGAACTCCGTACTAGGCGGGGAAGGGGCACGCTTACTGATTGATTGAAAGAGATCCAAAACGAGACGGATGGTGTGGGCGGTGCAAACCGATCGGGGACATGTGCGTGCATGGGCCGGGCAGAGGGGGACAAGACAACCGTGACACCAGTAGGTATAACTGTGCACACCTTAGGTTGCCACTTTAGGGAAGTGATGCCCCCTAGTTGTGGGACCAGCACAGGGTATCTATAGAGTAGGGAGCCGGTCGATTAGGGTAGTGGTTAGGGTATACTCGGACCTAAGTCTACCAATTTATAGTAGGAGGGTGGTGGGTACGACTAGTTGAAATAGGAGCAGGCGGCACCTATGATAGCAACTAGGAATACAAGAAACTACCACCATCGTTATCATTAGCGGAAGGGATCATCCCATCTTGATTTGACTAGTAATAGTGCAGAGTAGTTCGTAGTTTGTAGTGAAGCATACATCTTACCTTATTTGTCATGTCATACTTGCCATCTGTACCATGAATCCTCCTATCCACTTTGTATGCCTGTCATGTTTACCTTTATTTATTTACTGGCTAAAAGTTACTGGACTCATCAGAAGTATGTCTGACCTAGTTTGTTTCGCCTCTTTTCTTCCGTTTCCCCCCAGGTTCTTAGGGAGGAAACACCCAGGTTTAGTCAGGATTTAGATATCATCTTCTAGGAGCTACTTCAGAAGTATGGCTCGAGTCTCTGTCTCTTATATGGCTTTCTCTTTAATATGGGGAATGATGTTTTTCTTTTAAATACCTATGTACTCCGATGATGTAAGACCGAAGTGTTTTAATGGTTTTATGACTCATGGTAATATGTAACAAAGTATTTTGGTGATTTAATAAAATTGTTTATTTTCCTCTGCAAAATTTTTATATCTGTCTTGTGATATTCTGTGTCTGTTTACCAAAAACACTCCACTGAAGTTAAGGCATTCCCTTTGTGTGTGACCTTAATGGAGATGGGGTGCTACAGATAAATCCCTTCTTCAAAAGATCGCTCACTTGCACCCCGAGCTCTCGCTGCTCCCTTGGTGCCATGCTACGAAGTGGCATCACTATAGGTCTGGCATCTTTCACTAAATCAATACGGAACTCAATCTCTTGGTGTGGTGGAAGTCCGGTCACTTCCTCGAAGATATCCGGATACTGGCCAACAATGGGAATTCCTGCTAACTCGTCATGAGAGAAGTCAAGGGAATTTAGAAAACTAGCCATCACCTCCTCACTAGGTAGGCCACCAAACACTACCCTCTGCCCATCATCCTCCCCGATAGTCACCAAAAATCCCTCATAGTCTACCACCACCCCATATCTTTGGAGCCAATCGACTCCCAAAATAATGCCAAACCCAGTAAAGTCCAAAACAAAGCAATCACAAGCAAACATACATCCATGACTCGATAAGACCAAATTTCGAAAAATCATACTAAGGCTAGTCAAACCACCAATCGGGTTCGTCACAACTAAAGGTCTATCGAATATCTCGGGTTCCAATCCCAACCTATCTACCAGGTCACTAGATATTAAGGAATGGGAAGCCCAGTATCAAATAGTACTCGAACAGGAACATCATAAACAGAAAGCATACCTTGAATGCTGACAATCTTTCCTTTCTCCGCCGCAGTTGGGGCATTCGACGAAAAAGGAACAACATTAATATCATATGCTTTCACAATCTGCTTCTCTCTAAGGGGTTATGGACATTTATCCTTGTGATGTCCCACTTGGCCACAGTTAAAGCACTTCCTGTCTGCTGGCTTTGCTCGACATTCTTTAGCATAATGGCCCTTCTTGTCACAGCTAAAGTACTCAACATCTTTCTTACTCTTTTTCTGACCATCCTTAGCTTGGGTCTGCTTCCTCTTATTCTGATAATTATTCTTGCCTCCACCGCTTGCTTACGGCTTTGGCCCCTCTGTAGATACAATAGCGACTTCAGTGTTGGGCTTAGGATAAAGGCTCTCTAATCTCAGTGCTTTCCCAACAACCGATTAAAAAGTCTCATCAATATGGTTTATAGGCCTTTCCCCTAAGTACTGATCTAAGCCCGTTATGAACTTCTCATTCTTCTTCTCGAGAGTATCAATAAGGGATAATCCATACTTCGATAAAGTATCGAACTCAGCAATATATTCTGAGACTGCCCTACCATTCTATTTAAGCTCCAAGAACTTCCTATACAACTCTGACATTCGGGCTACTGGGATAAACTTGTCACTGAAGCGAGCTTTAAATTGATTCCATGTAACTTGATCCTCGGGAGTAGCTTCCTTAGTAGCATTCCACTAATTCATAGCCCGTCCTTGCAGCTGACGGGATGCTAGCTTCCTCTTCATCGTGTCTTTCAATTCCTAGATCATCGAAGATATGCTCACAACTGTCAAGCCAATCCTAAACTTTTGTAGTCGATTTCGTTTCATAGAACGGCTTCCCACCAAGACTAGTGTAGTCCTTACAGAGCTTGGCGAAATCGGCCCTATGCGCCTGCACCGCTGCACCACCACCATTTGCAGCATTAGGAGCTGCCCTCTGAATATCCCTAAGCATCTCTCTCATGAATTCAGTGAACATTGTCCTCATATCAGGAGCATTCCCATTATTAGCTCCTCTACCAGTACCCCTCGTATGTCGGCTCATCGTTCAATCTGTAAGGAGAAAACGACTAACCATCTCTTCAGTGGTGCCAGTGCAGTGCGACTCCATCCTTAGATATACTAATAGTATATATATCTATAACTTTTGAAAACCCAAATATAACAAATACACGCTCTCATATACGTACTATCTCTCCTTGGTGTCTTTCCCTAGGTTAACTATGCAACCTAGAGCTCTGATACCAAGTGTGACGGCCCGCCCCGAACCAACCGACATTTCCAATGAAAGTGCACTGTGTCGATGTCCAACCAGCATGTTACGGTCATCAAAGAAAGGAATTTGAACCAACAAGGAACCTGTAGAATGTCTCACATCGCATGGGATACAATATAATAATAACATACTTGACATAAAACATGCGAGACAGTGCATAAGCTGAAAACTAAACCATAATCATCATAGC
The DNA here is from genome assembly GCA_030737875.1 of Allium sativum. Classification (NCBI taxonomy): domain Eukaryota; kingdom Viridiplantae; phylum Streptophyta; class Magnoliopsida; order Asparagales; family Amaryllidaceae; genus Allium; species Allium sativum. The sequence continues at coordinate 849,668,672 of CM060918.1, forward strand.
AGCGGAAATTCAAAATACAGCTTATTACAACTCCAACATACTCTCTCTAAAGCAAAGAAAAAGGTGCACTACTAATGCCTAAAATAGTGACCGACAACAACACAGGGGGATTATATATATCATACGTGGAAGCCTCCTTCTCGTCTCCGGTACAGTTACTCGTGCATAATCACCTGACCTGTCTCTAGTCTGCTCGTTCAAGAGCACCCAAAGTAATAATAAGAGACATAAAATTCTGGGTCAGACAAAAGTCTGGAATGAGCGATAAGCAGCAAAACAGAACAATAACAGGTATACGTAACCATACCTAAACTTGGACATGCAACCAAAGAGTTAGCACAACAGGATGTACAGTACTCTAAGGTAACACTAGCATATGGTGTAAAGATACGGGGAGGGGTGTGCATGTCATAGTGATGGCAAACAATCAAGCATAGTAACCATCCTCATACCTCTCACTCAGTGCGTAAAGCATACGATATCCACCGCTTTGATCACCTAAATCCCTGCTATCGTTACTCTGCCCCATGGAGTCATGGCGACTCCACTGCACTGATCCATAGCCACTAGTCCTTGATATGTCCACTCTGCCCCATGAAGTCATGACGACTTCACTGCACTGGCTCAGAGCCATGCTACGATCACTCTGCCTCATGGAGTAATAACTACCCCACTGCACTGATCCTTAGCCTAACATTCGTCTCTCAGTAGTGGATCAAAGCTATGGACGTTGTAAACTCCTTAGCACATGTCCCACAGCAAAGTCCAACCCATGAAGTTATCTCATTGATCCCCATTTGGATCTTGAGTAATAACCTCCCATTTGGACTTCCGTTGCATCTCGGGTTTTGGTCGAATTGGAGTTGGTCTTCAGAAGAGTCATCATGTAGCGGTAGTGAAAGTCTAAATCGGGCTCGGTTCGGTATATGGTGTCCAAGTTCCTTCCTATAGTCCGGTTCGGTCCTCCACATCACCTCGGTTCGGCTCGATCACATCAAACCTCCAGCTTCCGGTTCGGTTCGGTTACACCGATCCGACCCACTAATTGCTCCAGCTCCCCATGCTGGTCCGGTCCCATATCTAATCCTAGCATGGTCCAATGCTTCATTTCGATATGCTTCCCTTTGCTCCAGTTTTGATCTGATTCGGTCCTCATTCTAAGCTCTGATCCGATCTAGGCATGGCAATGGGGCGGGGCGGGCACGGGTAGCATCCCCCCATCACTCGCCCCATTTGGTAATTTTTTGCCCCATTCCCGCCCCATACCCGCACGGGTATCCATTAAACGGGTTTTAAAAAAAGTTGCGGGTGTTCGTGGTACCCGCGGGTATCCATAATAATATTTTATTAAGTTCCTTTTTTAACCGTCTATTGAAATTGTTTAAAAATACATCCAATAAAAATACAAATTAGACCTAGCTTGTAGTTTGGCAACGCATTGCATGGATTTAGCAACATATTGATATAAACTAGTGAGGAGGAGTCAAGCAAGAACTTTTGCAGGATGAGTTAAAATTTTCAATAAAAACATCTGCACAAATACGCAAAATCCAACAATAATGATTTATGCATTGGAAAAAAAATACGAAATACGGGCATCGGTACCCACGGACATGGATATCTTACTATCCGTTCCCGCCCCATTAATTAATGGATATTAAAGAAACCCGTTTATTTTATCCACGGGTACCCATTTAGCTATCTGTTTCATACCCATGACAGATTTTATCCGCGGGTAGCCATGGGTACAGATTTTTTTGTCATCCCAAATTTGATCCCAGACCCAAATCCAACTCTACGCAAGTGGCCTTCCTTCTTGCCAAGTCTCTAATGCCAAGTTCCAATCCGAATCGAATTCCATTGCCCGGTTCTCCTATCCGATCCGAGCCCTATATCCGATTTGAAACCTTGCACATTTCCTGCAACCTTTCCAGTGGCTGTTTTACACCATACGACGGCGTTTTCGACCACTCTAACCTTTCTAACCAATCACAAAGCATACCATACAGTCATAGCAACGTAGAAGATCAACCATAACACCAAAACAACAATTTAATATGTCAATATGGATCAAACATACCCAAAACTCATGCTTTCCCCTTAATCATGTTTAACAATAACTAATGATAGGATTAGCAAAACTTGTCCAAATTAACCTAAATTTCTAACAGAGGCCAAAAATAATATTTTAGAATTTCTAAATATTTTTCCAGAATTTAATAATGTATAATTTCGTTAATTAACAATAATCACCCCTAATTAGATGTAACTTGTGAAAAACAATGCAAATCACTCACCTTTGCCACAAATAATTTATTAATAATTTATTGATCTGAAAGTATCTCTGAATTGGGTTGAATCTCTATCTGTTCCAGCAGCTCTATCCCAAATCCTATGCTAATTTGCCTTGATTTGATGTAGATTAGGCTAATACTAGATTAAACGGTGATTAGAAGGTGATTTAGGTGCCAGAGGCCATTGTTAGCGTTGAAGAGAGGTAAGTGGCGGCTGGAAAATGACAAGGAAAAGGTTTCTCTAACCCTAATCATCCCTCATATAACTCAAATCCCGAAATCCCCAATGGATCTAGCTGCTAATCACCCGGTTAAGCCCAAATAAGCTGTTTTTCACTTTCTAAACGTTATTTCAGCCATATCTCCCAAACGGTAAGTCTGTTTGATCAATGTGACCACTCTATGGGAAGGTAAACCATCATCCTGATCTAATAGTGGTTTTAGGTCAAAACTCCTTACTAATCAAAAGAAATAGGCGAAACAAGATTCGCCCAGGGTAAAATGGTTATCAAAAATTGGCAAAAATCGTGAACATGGGAAATGACCCCAATAGTGACTCCCCAAAGTTACACGACCATGCGACCTCATATGAAAATAAAATAAATATTCTACGATCCTCCGATACATAAAATGTGAGTCGTTACATTAGTTGTTCACTCATAACAGATAGTTAAATGTCCTGATTTAAAACAATACAGATAGATACCATTCTGTTGGTCAAAGCTCATAAAATAAAGGGTATATAAAATGAATTATACTTAATCCAGTTCATTTTAAGCTGATAACTATTTCTTTAAAAGTAATGTTGAGATCAAATGAATATTGAAATTTGTTTCTTAAGCATCGATTAACCATAAAAGACATTATGCTAATCATTTCGAAGAGTCAGGAATTAGTATTCCACTTCGATTTTATTTATACGTCGCATGTCAGAGACTATTGAAGATAATTGAAGATGGAGATATGCAAGGACTATTTTGTTTTATAGAATAGTGCCTTCGGTTTGTCCAGTCCCAGGACAACTTGTATGGTCGGGTGTCTAACGACGTATATCTATCAGATCTTACACATCGACTTTTCTTAAGTATATTATGTTGGTGGCATAGGAATTCGTTTCTCTCAGCTTTAAGCCCGTAATATATTTGGGAAAATAAGTTGTGTGTTCTGACAGATATGACGGTGTGACATCCAAAGTGATTGAAGAAGTGATCTATCAAGAAGGTAAACGTGACCTCAAGCCTCACAACCAGAAAATGACAAAAATCGGGCAGGCAGCATAGCTATGTGGGTCGCTCCCATTAGGGTGTATAATCACCTATCTTGAGAAATTCCTTTTGCTTCTTTAATCTATCGATGTTGTCCCTTTCGGGAAACGATTGCTGATCCCAACTGTTGGTGATATACATTCGATACATTCAAGCGAAATGAGTGGTCGGTCATGTATGGGCTGGGTTGCAAGACGTTCTTGTTGAACCCAGTGTATTCGCCTCTAGAGATACACTATCGGCAGGTGGTTCCATACCTTGTCATAGTCGGAATCCATTATCCAATAAGCGCCCGCGGTTTTAATTGTATGCTATATATGTAGAACGTGAGATGCAAGCATTCTGCTCGATTGCTATTTATTTGTATTTAGAAATTATCATAATATCGAAATAATATTGTTTTCAAAAATGTTTTAGGTTATCGTAAGGTAAAAACCATCCATGTTTATGTGTGGATCGGTCTTACAATTATCTTTTCTTTCCAACCGTTTTTGAAAGTTAAACCGAGTACTTGTGATTCTCATAAGAGAAAAACCCAATCCGTTTTCACGACGTGGTCTTATGAGATACCTTTTGTTAATCAAGTTGTTTTAAAATCATTTACTCACACCAGTCTCATAACTGACCCAGAGTTTATTTTTCTATATTTTCCCTAAACTCTTGGGTGCCCAAATTTGTACGGGCAGTCCAATAGTTCATGATTTTACAGGTTTATATGGAGAAGCTTGGAGCAGGAGACTTCAACATTAGATATTTAGTGTTTATTTCCGCTAAATTGTAAATATGATGCACTCTGATGATGTATGTAAGTTCACAAACAGTTTTTATTTCAAAAGTGATTATTTATATATTATATTTTATTTCGCTGCGATTGTGAGACTCTATGTTATTGTTTAATTTGATATTCTAACTATTTTCTTCTATTCTAATTTTCTATCTTTCTATTTCTCATCCTCTAACTTCTTTATATTAATGATTCGTATTTTCATGCAATTTGGGTTGGACGTGCGTTGTATTTGGTTAGATCAAAGAGTACAGATTTGCAGATCGTTGAACTTGGTATCAGAGCTGAAGGTTGAGTAGTAACCTTGACTCTGTGGCATTACTCGATTGAGATGGGGTTAGTAATACCCTAGATTGAGTTGGAGTGTACATATGAGCGCGTATTTGTTTGTTGACATAAAAATTGTTCTATATTGTGTTGATTGGTTTGTTGAGTTGTTTATGAATTCTGGTCGATACAGAAAGGAGCAACTGTATTGATTGGTGTTTCTAAACTCTTGGACAAAGTAATTCGACATAATAGTGTTCTAAAAGCTGGGTAAATGAAATTTGTTTACTCAAAATTATATTTTAGTTATAAAAGAATAATTTTCTAGAATTATTAATATATGTAGATGTGTCGATTGTTAATCCAACTAGAAATGGATATATAAACAAATTAAATTCGTATTAGAAAGAGATATACAAATAAGACAAATTGGAAATTTGTTGAGTTAACAAAATGTTTGGGAAAAATTCAACGGTTTTGAAATTAAATGAAATCAAGTTATATGATTTCAGATTGGTTTGGAACTAAAATCGAAAATGTAGATTCTAGAGTTTGAAAATTTAACTTGAGTTAAGGAATTGGAAACCAACTAGAGATTGGTTGGGTTAAATGATTTTCTGAGTATTGGTCTGATGATGAATTCGGTCTTTCGGTTCGATACTGAGAAGATTATTTTCTTACCGATTTACGGTCAGGAACTAATGAATGTTGAAGAGAAGAAGTTTATAAATTAGAAATAGAAATGTTTTCCAAATGTAAATAACAACTATTTTTGATTATGAAGATGTCTGTGATTGATAACGGATTGCTGAGGTATTGAATATTTTTATTGTTGTAAAATGTTGGGTAGATAATCTATGCATTTTGGATGACCTGTTTATCGTGATTATTAAGGGATGACCCATGTATTTGTTTTGAATATAAGTTTATAACTATAGAAATAACTATAATCTCCTCGCTACTCTTCAATTTCGAGGACGAAATTCATTTAAGGTGGGTAGATTGTGACGTCCCAGTTTTTGCTTCTCCTGTAGTACAATTTATTATGGATAATTTTAGTAATTTATCTAAATAATAAATTAAGAAATAAATATTGAAAAATTCCAAGTATATTTGTACACTTTAATGATTTAAAATTTCTTAACCGGTGTATATATGTTGACAATACCAGTATGTAATATTTGTATTTTTTTTGAAATTTGTTTTAACCTTTGTGAATATAAACAACATTAGATTTGAATATTGTAGAAAATTTGAATAATATTAGTATAAAAAATCTTACATGTATATTTTTACTTGGTATATTTATATATACACAAGTAAGTGTTGCTTTATAATTTTGTTGTATTTAAAATTTATTTTAAATTCATGTAAACATAGTATTCAGTTTTAATTTTATAACTAATAACGATATTGGTTTTATAATTTGATTTGCTATTGGGAGTCAATGGAGTACATAGCTAAGTAACTTGCATTTGCCTTAGAATCTAAGGTTTTGCCATACTTAAATCATTTAAATATATAACATTAATTAAAAATAATAATTGAATACTTGCTGCCAAGTATAATTTATTTAATATACTTAGCACTTAAAAATTTAAGTATATTGATATGCTTTGCAATGAAGTTTGATTCCTTTAAAACAATTAATATATATGCTATACAAAAGCTATGTGCATAGTAGCACACCTAAGGCAGACTACACTTGCTCTCAAATCAACATAAAATCTACCAAATTTTCATTTACTATAAATGTAGTAGCAGCCTATGCTATATTATCCTATATTTTTAGGCCTGCATATACTATATAACCTGGTAGTGCATGTGCAGGAAAAGAGAAATATTTACACTTTAGCACTTCCATTTACATCTAATAGACAACCTAAGGTTAGTGCTTATGCCTTAAGCACAAAGCAAGGATCTTACAACATATCTTTGGTATATGGCCATAGTAGATTAGCATGATAACGACCTCACTTCTTTCAATCAACTACAACAGCTAATGCTATAGCTACATGCACACAAGCATAGGAGCCACTCTTTCCAATACATACACAGCTAATGCCATAGGTTCCCTCTGTACAAATCAAATTCCATACACATGCTAAATCTTGTAAGTAGAAATGACAAAGGCGTGCCATTTCTTTCAATCAACTAGAATAGCCCATTCCTCCATAGCAGCAGCCTACATGATTAACCAATAGTTTAATATTTGTTTCACCTGTAAATACACCCTAAGTCCTATATTTTTCTCCACGACAAAACTACTTGTAACTGAGAAACAAAAGGTGGCAGACTTCTAAAGAACAGAGCCTTTTAGGTAAGGTGAGTAAACTAAATTTATATAATTTTTATTTTAGAATTTCTGTTTCCATTTTTTAAGTATTGATATGAGTTTATGGAACTGTGTGTGTATCATATTGTTATGCTGCTAAGATCTTAAAACCAGTACTGATTGAATTGCAAAAAAAAGCAGACTAGTATAGAATTTCTGTAAGTAAGAAATAGTGAAGAACAAAACTGTGAGTAATTTCTTTTCTTCTTTAGAAACCCTCTCTGATTTGTAATGCAAAGTTATGCCACTAATATATTTGTTTAAATCATGTTAAAAACTTGAGAAATAAATAATAACATTGAAATATGAAAATGGTAAAACAGTAAGAATAATGTAACACCCTTAATTTTCCATGTCTATTAAAATAACGAATTAAAGAACATTTAATTTTTAAATTGAGAATTAAGGGAAACGGGTTACACCATTGTGTTCGTCTCGAAATTCTGCTTGGAATAGAGTCCAAGTTTTCGTAAATCGGACTTCATATGAGAAAATTATGACCCTCAGAAGTTTCAAGAAATTTATAGAAATTAAAAACAGTTCAGAGTCAAAATTCAAAATTCAAAATTCAAACGAAAGACGAAGAAGCGGGCTAGGCGGGAAATTTACCGCCCCAGGCCAGGTCGACCAGGGGGTCAACCTCCCTTACACAGGCCGACCAGGGGGTCGACCTTCCCTCCTCGCCCAGATCCAAAAATGTGACGATTCTAACTAGTTGCTGAGTCCTTTCTGACCTGTTGCTGAGTCACTAGGGCTTAGGTGGAAATTCTGGATAACTCTGTCTAGTCCGGACGATTGTGATTGCTCCTAAAATGATCTAACGGCTCGCATAAGATTAAACTTCTATAAAAGCAACTCTAATCCTCAAACCCTAAATCACACAAATTCATTCCAAGGAGCCACCATCTTGTCCATGACTGTTCTAGCCTAGCCACCATTTCTTCTTCAATTAGAAAGCGAGTCAAAAGCTTCGAATCAAAAACTAACTTAGAGAATTGATAGTCTTCTTCAAGGGATTGCTTTTCAAATTCAGAAAACAGATCCCAGAAAACAAGACTTTCTTTTCTTTGTAAGTCCTGTTATTATTTAGATGTGAACGATTGAAAGTTATGATTTGTAATAAAATGAAAACTAGCGTTATTCCTAGTTGTAAGATAATGATGATGTTGATTCATGTTTATTCTTGTAACGATTCTATCGTATATGCTTATGAGACTATTGTGGTTATTATCTTGGTATTAAACCAATCATGTATTATGTAAAGTTTGGTGACTTAATCATGTTATGTTACATGCAAGTTGTTAGGCTATGTGGTTATTATGTTGATGTAAACCAATCATGTAAAATTGGTGACTTAATCATGTTATGTTACATGCAAGTTGTTAGGCTATGTGGTTATTATGTTGATGTAAACCAATCATGTAAAATTGGTGACTTATTCATGTTATGTTACATGCAAGTTATTAGGCCAAGACATGTATTATGTTTAGATTTACATTTAGATATATGAAAATTGGATCCAAGATTAAAGTTCATATTTACATGCCTTGTTAAACTTGTGTAAAACCATATGCTTAAGATTCATGTTTGTTGGATCCAAAATAAAAGTTCATATTTACATGCCTTGTTAAACTTGTGTAATTCCATATGTTCAAGATTCATGATTATTCGATCCAAATTAAAAGTTCACATTCACATGTCTAGTTGAACTTGTGTAATTCTATATGCTTAAGGTTTATGTTTATTGGACCCAAAATAAAAGTTTACATTTACAGGCCTAGTTGGATTTGGGTAATTTCATATGCTTAAAGACTCATGTTAGTTGGATCCAAAAATGCAAGTTCATTATAGTATGCCACGTTCACATAACACATGTTTAGTTAATTCCTTATTATCTTATGTTGTGTGAATGGTACATGCTCCCTTCTTTCCCCTTTTGTATATAAGTTAGGCTAAGTTACGAGCCTAACATTCTATGTGAATTTTATGAACGTATGATGGGGGTAACGTTGGGAAAACCTTAGAAATTATTATTATTGGCATAATTTGGCCCATAATTTGGCCCATAAATATGCCTAACCCGAGGGTAGATGGAGTTACGGTGTAAGACTACCTGGAACCACCTGGCACATCCAGCAACCATAACAATATATATCTAATATGAGAGGTTAGTGCATCAAGCCCAAAAGAACCCGAGGTTAGATTGAGTTGCGGTGTAAGACTGCTCGGAACCGACTGGCACATCCAACAACCGCAACAATACATATCTAATGTGAGTGGTTGGTGCTTTAATGAATGAATTAAAGCTAAGACAGGAGTGGTAGGGTTAAGTTAATTAAGGCAACACTTAACCAATACAACATGTTAACTAAACTGATGGGTGGGGTTAGGTTAATTTGAGAACACTTAACCATTTTAACATGTTGATTAGGAAACCCTAGTAACGGGGACCCATTTCAACAGTAATCCACATAGATGTATTATGGTACCCCGAAATAGGCAGGGTGGGGCACGATTACTGGGCTGATTATAAGCGATCAAAACAACGGCGGGTGGTGCGTCAGTGTAGGTTCCGACAGAGTGCGGTCGTGCACGTACTCCGGAGTGGAAAAATCAGGCACTCGGCATCAGTAGTTATACTATATGCATCTTGAATTGTGTCGGGTTGCCACCATAGGATTTGATACACCCCATGGTGGGACCAGCACAGGTATCTACAATCATGCGGGGCCGAATGACACAAGTGGTAAACGTATGCGAGTAGGAGCCGATCGATAAAAAGGGGATCATTTATCTTGAACACATGATGCTAGTTGAAACACTTGAAAAGGGGTGCAGAGAAGTAAAAATGAGTGTGATAACATAATCAGTCCTATTATCTTATTCCTAGGATGTTGTCCTAGATTCAAGTTATTCAAGTCATAATACTTTTTCTTGTTTACATGCTAAACAATCACTGAACTTACCAAACTCATGTCTGACCCATTTTCTTTCGTTTTCTTTTCTTCCGTTCCCCCCCCTCCCCTCCAGGGTCCACAGGGAGGGAATACTTCAGCTTAGATAGGATCATTTCCAGCCTGAAGAGAGTAGATGTATTTCTTGGAATCTTTTTCCTTGGGCTATGGCTTTGGATACTCTCTTATTAGGGATTTATGTTGCCTTACAGTTGTTTTAATGCTTCTTTATGTTTTAATCCAAGATAGAGATTTTGTTGTAATAATTTGGAAGTTGTTTTGAAACAGTTGTTGTAATGTTTTATCTGAACCACGTACTTATGAAATAAATTTAGTTTTCCGCTATTTATATGTCTGTCTTGTAAATTATCTATATCTTTTACCTATAATGCTCCACCAGAGCTAAGGCATTCCCTTTGTGAGTGACTTAACGAAGACGGGGTGTTTCACTTGGTATCAGAATTAATGGTTGCCAGATCAGATAAAATTTTTGGAAACAAATTTTCAAAAAGAAGTTTAAAGAGGGATTTTCAAGAAAAAGTATTGTTTTAAAAGGCATAATCCCCCCCAAAGCCATATGCACTATCTTCCTATCCTTTGTTTTGAATCTTTTCTTTTTCGTTTAAGCATGTCTGGGGATCTTAACCTTCCAGAGGGTTACCTGTACCTGGTTGGTTTAGAAGGTACCTGAAACACCCCACCTCCGTTAAGGTCACTCTAAAAGGGAATGCCCTAATTTTGGTGGAGGTTTATAGGTATATGTCACAGATATACAAGACAGATATAAGAACACATATTTTTGAACAGCGGAAAGCAACAACAACTTTTATTTCAACAAAATACGTGTTACACAAACCATGTCATAATTTGTCTTACAATACTTCCAAAAACATAACATCTTCATAACTGTCTTGATTACATTATTTAAAGAAGCATAAAGAAAACATAAGTAAACTGCATAAGTCCCATAATTGTTGTCCAAAGCCATAGTCCAAAACGAAAAAGATCCAAGCAATACATTCTTTCTCTTCAAGCTGGATGTGAAAGCTGGTCAAGCTGCGGTATTACCTCCCTGTGGACCTGGGAGGGAAACGAAAGAAGAGAAGACGAAAGAAAAGTAGAGTCAGACATAATGCCTGAGTAAGTCTAGGACTATTCAGTCTATGAATAAAGAACTGGGTATGATAAGTATAAACTGGAAATGGGAAAGCACCCTATAACTAAGTTAAGTTGTCTAGAGTCGAATGTACTATCGTACCCCATATTAATCTCTGTACCCATATAAACTAGTTCCCAACAGGCACCCCATAATCAGGGTGAAGTGATCCATTTCTGATGATCGGCTCCTACTCGCATAGTTACATGTGTCTTAAGGCCCCCGTTGTTGTAGTTACCTATGCTGGTCCCACCATGGGGTGTATCAAGTCCCATGGTGGCGCCCGACACAATCCTAGGATGCACAGGTATGCTACTGGTGCCCAGTGCCTTATTTTTCTGTGCCGGAGTGTGTGCACGCCCGCACCCCGTTAGAACCTACACTGTTGCACCACCGCCGTCGATTTGACCTCTTACAGTCAGCCCAGTAATCGTGCCCCACCCTGCCTAGTTCAGGGTATCCTGATACACCTTGTAGGGTTACTACTAAAAAGGGTCCCCCGCTACTAGGTTTTCTATTTCTAGCCAACATGCTAAGTGGTTAAGTGTTTTATAAACCTAACCCCCCAATCAGTCTGTATAGTTTAGCATGTTCCATTTTGATTAAGTATTAATTTAATTTACTTAATCCTATCAATCCTGACTCAGCCTTAATTGTCTTATTAAAGCCTTGACCTCTCACATTAGACAGGTATTGTTGTGGCTGCCTGTTGCCTTTTGGGTCCGGGCAGTCTTTCGCCACAACTCAGTCTAACCTCGGGTCTTTATTGGGCTCCGTGTTTAATCACCCACATTGGATAGGTATTGTTGTGACTACTGGACAGCCGGGCGGTTCCGGGCAGGTTTACATCACAACTCAATCCAACCTCGGGTTAAACACATCGTATTTTCTAAATTTTCATATTTTGTCTCTTTCCTTTTTATATGTAAATATTTGCGGCCCATTATTCAAATTCATCTTTATTGGTTTAAAATTTATTTATGCCACTTAATTATTTTTCAAAGTTGTTGGCATGCGTCAAACATGCCACACATATGTTCTATATTTTAACCCAAACGTCATTACCCCCATTTTACACATTCGCTACAATATAAGATATATTGGGTTTAACATTTAAACCCAACTTAGCCATACGAATAGGGGAGGCTTATAACATGGTGTTTATAAGGTAACATAAAAAGGGGTGTGTGAACGCATGAACTTGCAACATAACGATTCAACTAACATGAATTAGGCATATGTGAACTTGCATTGTAATAGCATATAATCATGGCATAAACAATACTTAAACATGAATCATTCTATTCATATAATCATGGCATAAGCATACCTAAACATGAACCATTCTATTCATATAATCATGGCATAAACATACCTAAACATGAATCATGGTTTTTGATTTATTCATGTAAACTTGCAATTGGAATGTAAATTTAACTTAATTTATGCGCTACCTATATCACCATATGATTTTTATAACAACATAGGCCTAAACATGGTTTCAACTAGGCATAACATCAAACATAGTTCGATATGGTTTCGACTAGGCATAACACCAAACATAGTTTGATCATGTTCATAAAAATGCTTACTTTTGTTTCTAATACAAAAGTATGATTTGCCAATTCCAACATAGATTCATATAAACCATAGTACTTAGTCGAGTCCAATTACACACTAAAAGTGATCATAAAAGTTTGTACATCATATTGGCATAATAGTGAATCATATACTTGCATGAATCCCAAATAAAATACCATAACATATGGTTGTTAACATGAATCATATACTTGTATGAATCCCAAATAAAATACCACAACATATGGTTGTTAACATGAATCATATACTTGTATGAACCCCAAATAAAATACCACAACATATGGTTGTCAACATAAACCACATACTTGCAAATATCCAATCGTATGCCATAACATTTCCAAATCGTTTAGAATCAAAGCAACATACAAATATAGATTATTATCGCCACAATTCCATTTCTCACTTTACACAAATTAAAACATAATTATTTATTCACATCGGAATAGCACTCTACTTACAACGTATGACGAATCTTAAATTCAGGAATCTGAATTCTGAATTTGGAGATGCTATCCTTTGTTGTAGGCGTTGTTTTGATTTAATTGACGTTGCTTTAAGCTCTCGAATTATCTCCTAATTGTCTCTCAATTTCTGACGGCTATTCCTAGTCTTTCCTCAGCAGCATGACGGTCTCATCTCCATTTTTGTTTGTGTGAATTAGGGTGAGTCTTAGGTCCTTTTTATAGAGTTTGTGAGTTGATTAGGACCGTCGATGGAGCTTGGTGTAATAATAGCTGTTCGTTTGAAGGGGAGACCAACCAGGAGCTGATACCTAGCCCTAGTGACAAGGCAAGGCTCAGAAATTCGACCAGACCCTGATCAGGCCAGCCAAGACCTGACCAGCAGGTCATTCTGACATGGGCGCACTTGGCAGGTGCGCTAGGCTAAAAATGTACTGGCGCACTTCCCAAGTGCGCCAGTTCATTTCTGTTCTGGCGCACTTCCCAAATGCGCCAGTGCATTCTGACCCGTTTTCTGGTTTTTCGCCCAACTTCGTCCGTCCATGTCTTCTTCATACGATATCCGTTTTACGCAAACTCGGACTCCATCTCAAGCAGAATTTTGAGACGAACGCAATGGCGTATCCCGTTTCCCTTAATTCTTTGATTTGAAATTAGTTATACTTCAATTCGTGAATTTCACAGTTATAGAATACCAGGGTGTTACATTCTCCCCCACTTAAAAGGATTTCGTCCTCGAAATCTTTAAGTTAGGAAGAATGTATATCTTAACATCCAAACATTCATCTACTCATCCATCAAACACGAGCATCCATTGTCCTTAAAAGACTTCTAATGCTTCATGATCATATGCGAAGTGTGTGTACATGTACTTATCTAATGCAAAATCAGTCGGTCTACTAATTCAGGTGACCTCCTTAATGCAAATTATGTAAGTGTCATGAATCCATTATGTATGCAAATTTTCCTATTCAAGATTCTACATGAGTGCACAATCATTCATACAAATGCAATATCCATATGACAACATATTAAACTTCAACCATATACGAATGAAAACATATATGCATATGCAATATGAAGTGACTGAGCCGATCTAAAACCTAAATTGTGTGTGTATATGCAACCACTAGCAATCACTTGCAACCACTTGCAACCATCATCCATAACATATTTCAATTACATGTTTTCATCCAACGAGTTTCTACCTAAAAGATAAGGTCGAGGAGATATACCTAAAAAGATAGATAAAAGCGCAACTTAAGGAAAAAGAAAGATCAAAGATGTACCCTCGAAAAGAAAAGGGTATGCGGCGCGTATTCTAGCTTCAGTTTCCCAAGTTGCGTCTCCCTCGGCGTCGCTCCACTGAACTTTGACGAGCTTGACTTCACGGTTGCGTAGCTTCTTCACTTCCGTTCCTAATATGCGGATTGGAACTTTCCTCATGGTTGCTTCACGTTCCACTTCAGCTTCTTCTAGGATATTTGGCTCTACCACTTCAGCAGATTCATGTAGACATTTTCGGAGGTGCGAAACGTGAAAAACGTTGTGAACTCCGACCAGCTTTTCGGGTAACTCTAATCTATAGGCCATTTTCCCAATTTTCTCAATGATAGGAAATGGCCCTACGAACCTTGGTGCTAGCTTTCCTGTGGTTCCAAAACGAACAACGTTCCTTAGCGGAGATACCTTAAGATAAACTCTGTCCCCAACCTCAAATTCAAGGTCGGTCCTCCTCTTGTCGGCGCAGGATTTTTGCCTGTCTTGGGCTGTCTTCATTCTTCTTCGTATTAAGTCTACTTTTTCTGAAGTCCCTCGGATCATATCTGGTCCAAGTATGATCTTATTAGTAGACTCCCACCAACAAGTGGGTGATCGGCACGGTCTTCCATATAAAGCTTCGAAGGGCGCCATTCCGATGGTTGCTTGGTAGCTGTTGTTGTAGGCAAATTCCACCAAAGGAAGATGGTCTTCCCACGTCCCTCCGAAGTCAAGGATGCACAGTCTTAAAAGGTCCTCCAAAACTCTGTTCACTCTT
Organism: Allium sativum; assembly: GCA_030737875.1. Lineage (NCBI taxonomy): Eukaryota > Viridiplantae > Streptophyta > Magnoliopsida > Asparagales > Amaryllidaceae > Allium > Allium sativum. The sequence continues at coordinate 849,683,825 of CM060918.1, forward strand.
TCCGTCTGACCGTCGGTTTGGGGGTGATAGGCTGTGCTCAAGCATAACTGTGTGCCTACCGCTTCTTGCAGACTCCGCCAAAACTCACTTGTGAAGATAGGGTCTTGGTCACTAACAATGCTGGAGGGTATTCCATGGAGTCGAACAATTTCCGTGAGGTAAAGAGATGCTAGGGATGAGGCAGTTCTTTTACTCTTGAAAGGTAAAAAGTGGGCGCTTTTAGTAAGCCTATCCACTATTACTCAAATGCTAGTGTTGCCTCTTCTAGACCTAGGCAACCCATCAATAAAGTCCATTGAGATGCTGTCCCACTTCCACTGCGGGACCTCTAGAGGATGGAGCAGACCGCCAGGCTTTTTCTGCTCCGCCTTAACCTGTTGGCAAATCATACACTTAGAAACGAAATCTGCCACGTCCTTCTTCATGCCGTTCCAAAAGAAAGTTCTCTTTATGTCCTTGTACATTTTATCTCCGCCTGGGTGTATCGTCATCTTGGAGTGATGTGCTTCCTCGAGAACCTTCTTTACTAAATCCCTTGTCTGTGGGACGCATAGTCTTTCGTCTCGCCTTAGCCAACCCTTATCGTCGATGGAGTATCTGCTGAGGTGACTTGAAGTCTCACCCCTAATTAACCTATCAATCGTTTCCATAAGCTGAGGGTCTTCGCGTTGTGCTGTCCCTATTGAGTCCACTAAAGTCGGGCGTACTTTGAGAGATGCTAGCAAGCCCGGTATAAAATCGGAGGAGGGCCTAAAGTCAAAGCTGGCTATAAACTCTAGGCTTTGTCTTTCAACAAACAGCGGGCTTAGGGTTAGTTTCTTTCAGCTCAACGCGTCTGCCACTACGTTGCCTTTGCCCGGAGTGTAGGAGATCTCGAAATCGTATGAGGCAAGAAACTCCATCCATATTTGTTGCCTCAAGTTAAGATCTTTCTGTGAGAAAAGATATTTCAACGATTTATGGTCAGTGTAAAGTTCGAACTTCTCACCTAGGAGATAGTGTCGCCAAGACTTGAGTGCAAAGACGATGGCAGCTAACTCAAGATCGTGGGTCGGGTAGTTCTTTTCATGCACTTTCAACTGCCTTCCACCATAAGCTACTACCCTTCCTTCTTGCATTAAGACAGCGCCTAGCCCTTTCCCACATGCATCTGTATAAACTGTGAACATCTTGCTTCCATCTGGCAACATCAAAACTGGGGCTGTTGTAAGAGCCCTTTTTAGTCGTTGGAAAGCAAACTCGCAATCCAAGTCCCAATTGAACACTAGATTCTTCTTGGTCAGCCTTGTGAGCGGAGCTGATATCTTTGCAAAGTCTCTGATGAATTTCCGATAGAAGCCTGCTAGCCCGAGAAAGCTTCGGACTTCTGTTGCGTTCCTTGGTGTCTTCCAGTCCTGCACCGCTACTACCTTAGATGGGTCTACTGCTAACCCTTCTTTGGATACTATGTGCCCAAGAAACCTTACTTCCTCTCTCCAAAAGTGGCATTTGGAGAATTTGGCTTTTAGCTGATGGACTCGCAGAGTTTCCATGATTGCCCTTAAGTGCTGAGCATGTTCCTCTTCACTCTTTGAGAAGATAAGGATATCGTCTACGAAGACCACTACGAACTTGATGAGGAATTCTCTTAACACCCTACTCATCAAGTTCACGAAGTAAGAGGGTGCGTTTGTCAAGCCAAAAGGCATGACAAGCCATTCAAAGAAGCCGTCTATGGTTCTGAATGTTGTCTTATCGATACTATCTTCAGCCACCCTTAGCTGATGAAAACCGGTCGCTAAATCGAGTTGGGAGAAAACAGACGCTCCTACAAGCTGATCAAACAGATCGTCAATTCTGGGGAGAGGGTGCCTATTCTTTTTCATTAGCTTGTTGAGCTCCCTATAATCAACACACAGACGGAGTGAACCATCCGCCTTTGTAGTGAACACCACTGGAGCGCCACATTCTGAAATGCTCCTCCTAATGAACCCCTTCTCTAGAAGCTCTTTAATCTGTTTACTGAGCTCCTTCCTTTCCCGTGGAGCCATGTGTCTAACGAGCAACGCAACGGGCTTTGCATTATCTACAAGATATATGCGGAAGTCTATCTCCCGCTTCGGAGGCAAGCCCTTCACCTCTTCGAAGACATCCGGATATTCCCGGACCACTCTAACCGATTGCAAATTGTCGACAGAGGCATCTAGCGATTCAAGATAACTAAGCATAACCGCATACGAGGGATTACAAGTAATTTCCAAAGTGTTACCGAGCTGGGTTAGGAGCCTAACAACCCTTTTCTCACAATCAAGGATGGCCCCATTACTGGATAGCCAATCCATGCCCAAAATCAAACCATATCCCGAAAAGCCCAAAACAAAGGCACTAAATTTAAATTCTACGCTTAGAACAGAAATTTTCAATCCCACACAGATCATAGATAAATAAGCTGGGCCCCCAATTGGATTTGAAACAATTAAGGGGTCCTCTACCATACTAGTGTCTAGGTGCAGAGATTCTACTAAAGCAGATGAAATAAAGGAGTGTGATGCGCCAGAATCAAATAAAGTGCGAACTGGGTGATCATAAAGATAAACTACGCTTTCTACAGAAGTATTTATACCTCGCTGTTGCAGAGATGGCGCTTCTAGCACATGAACCTGTGCCCTTGAGGTGGATCCAGCCCTCTGCCCCTGCCCTCGTTTCTTTGCGCAATCCTTAGCCATGTGGCCTATCTCACCGCAAGAAAAACACCCGCCATTCATCTTAGCCTTCTTTTTCCGGCAATCTTTCACTAAGTGCCCCACTTTGCCACAGAAATTACACTTCCTCTTCTCTTTGTTGTCTTTCCCGCCCTTCTTAAAGTCTGTCTTCTTAGGATGTAAACCCTCTTTCTTCCCTTGAGAGCTTTCTGCCTTTGTCTCCTTCTTGCCCTTATCCTCTTCGTTCAGCAATGCCATCTGCACCAACCTTTCATACGTAGCTCCCATGGGTATGTGGGTCATGGCCAAACTGTGTAACGGCTCATTCAATCCTTTGACAAAGCGGAGAGCCTTCTTGTGCGGAGTGTTGACTAGGTCCAGTCCGAACCTAGCCAGCTGATCGAACTGATTAACATACTCTTTGACTGTCATGTTCCCTTGCTTAAGAAATAAGAATTTTTCCAACTGAAGACTCCTTTCAGCTTCTGAGAGAAATTCAGCTTCAAACCTTGCCCTAAAGTCCTCCCATGTTTCCACTGGCCTTTCTGCATTGGTGACTTCCCACCAGTAGGAAGCCTCGCCTTTAAGTAGCCATACTGCCAGTTGTACCTTCTGCCTATCTTCTACCTCAAAGATGACGAATAAGTCCTCGGTTTCCTTCAGCCAATTCCTGGATGCCACGAAGGACTCGGTTCCATGAAAGTCCTTTCCTCCCATAGCTTTAAAATCTTTACATATCTTAGCAAAGGTATTACCCCGCGGAGGAGGTGGAGGAAGAGGTGCTGCTGCAGCTGGATGATTTCCCGCAGCTGGGGGAGGGGGAACGGTAGGACCTGGCTGAGTGGCCCTCGCTTCTAAAAATCGTCTAAACCAACCAGGTATTGGTACACCCTCTGGCAAGTTAAGTTCTTCGGACATGCTAAAACAAAAAGGATAGATTCAAAATGAAGGATAAAAGATAGTACCTATGGCTTTGGGGGGACTTTGCCTTTTTAAAATAAAATAACATTTTATCTTTAAAAATGCTTCTTTAAATTTTTCTTTTTGGAAATGAATTTTCAAAAACTTTTTATCTTATCTGGTAAACCTATGCTCTGATACCAAGTGAAACACCCCACCTCCGTTAAGGTCACTCTAAAAGGGAATGCCCTAATTTTGGTGGAGGTTTATAAGTATTAGTCACAGATATACAAGACAGATATAAGAACACATATTTTTGAACAGCGGAAAGCAACAACAACTTTTATTTCAATAAAATACATGTTACACAAACCATGTCATAATTTGTCTTACAATACTTCCAAAAACATAACATCTTCATAACTGTCTTGATTACATTATTTAAAGAAGCATAAAGAAAACATAAATAAACTGCATAAGTCCCATAATTGTTGTCCAAAGCCATAGTCCAAAACGAAATAGATCCAAGCAATACATTATTTCTCTTCAAGCTGGATGTGAAAGTTGGTCAAGCTGCGGTATTCCCTCCCTGTGGACTTGGGGGGGGGGGAAACGAAAGAAGAGAAGACGAAAGAAAAGTAGAGTCAGACATAAAGCCTGAGTAAGTCTAGGACTATTCAGTCTATGAATAAAGAACTGGGTATGATAAGTATAAACTGGAAATGGGAAAGCACCCTATAACTAAGTTAAGTTGTCTAGAGTCGAATGTACTATCGTACCCCATATTAATCTCTGTACCCATATAAACTAGTTCCCAACAGGCACCCCATAATCAGGGTGAAGTGATCCATTTCTGATGATCGGCTCCCACTCGCATAGTTACATGTGTCTTACGGCCCCCGTTGTTGTGGTTACCTATGTTGGTCCCACCATGGGGTGTATCAAGTCCCATGGTGGCGGCCCGACAACATCCTAGGATGCACAGGTATGCTACTGGTGCCTAGTGTCTTATTTTTCTGTGCCGGAGTGTGTGCACGCCCGCACCCCGTTAAAACCTATACTGTTGCACCACCGCCGTCGATTTGACCTCTTACAGTCAGCCCAGTAATCGTGCCCCACCCTGCCTAGTTCAGGGTATCCTGATACACCTTGTAGGGTTACTGCTGAAAAGGGTCCCCCGCTACTAGGTTTTCTATTTCTAGCCAACATGCTAAGTTAGTTAAGTGTTTTATAAACCTAACCCCCCCCCCCCCCCCAATCAGTCTGTATAGTTTAGCATGTTCCATTTTGATTAAGTATTAATTTAATTTACTTAATCCTATAATCTTGACTCAGCCTTAATTGTCTTATTAAAGCCTTGACCTCTCACATTAGACAGGTATTGTTGTGGCTGCCTGTTGTCGGTTGGGTCCGGGCAGTCTTACACCACAACTCAGTCTAACCTCGGATCTTTATTGGGCTCCGTGTTTAACCACCCACATTGGATAGGTATTGTTGTGACTACTGGACAGCCGGGCGGTTCCGGGCAGGTTTACATCACAACTCAATCCAACCTCGGGTTAAATACATCGTATTTTCTAAATTTACATACTTTGTCTCTTTCCTTTTTATATGTAAATATTTGCGGCCCATTATTCAAATTCATCTTTATTGGTTTAAAATTTATTTATGCCACTTAATTATTTTCCAAAGTTGTTGGCATGCGTCAAACATGCCACACATATGTTCTATATTTTAACCCAAACGTCATTACCCCCGTTTTACACATTCGCTACAATATAAGATATATTGGGTTTAACATTTAAACCCAACTTAGCCATATGAATAGGGGAGGCTTATAACATGGTGTTTATAAGGTAACATAAAAAGGGGATTTTGAACGCATGAACTTGCAACATAACGATTCAATTAACATGAATTAGGCATATGTGAACTTGCATTGTAATAGCATATAATCATGGCATAAACAATACTTAAACATGAATCATTCTATTCATATAATTATGGCATAAGCATACCTAAACATGAACCATTCTATTCATATAATCATGGCATAAACATACCTAAACATGAATCATGATTTTTGATTTATTCATGTAAACTTGCAATTGGAATGTAAATTTAACTTAATTTATGTGCTACCTATATCACCATATGATTTTTATAACAACATAGGCCTGTTTCAACTAGGCATAACACCAAACATAGTTTGATATGGTTTCAACTAGGCATAACACCAAACATAGTTTGATCATGTTCATAAAAATGCTTACTTTTGTTTCTAATACAAAAGTATGATTTGCCAATTCCAACATAGATTCATATAAACCATAGTAATTAGTCGAGTCCAATTACACACTAAAAGTGATCATAAAAGTATGTACATCATATTGGCATAATAGTGAATTATATACTTGCATGAATCCCAAATAAAATACCATAACATATGGTTGTTAACATGAATCATATACTTGTATGATTCCTAAATAAAATACCACAACATATGGTTGTTAACATGAATCATATACTTGTATGAACCCCAAATAAAATAGCACAACATATGGTTGTCAACATAAACCACATACTTGCAAATATCCAATCGTATGCCATAACATTTCCAAATCGTTTAGAATCAAAGCAACATACAAATATAGATTATTATCGCCACAATTCCATTTCTCACTTTACACAAATTAAAACACAATTATTTATTCACATCGGAATAGCACTCTACTTACAACGTATGACGAATCTTCAATTCAGGAATCTGAATTCTGAATTTGGAGATGTTATCCTTTGTTGTAGGCGTTGTTTTGATTTAATTAACGTTGCTTTAAGCTCTCGAATTATCTCCTAATTGTCTCTCAATTTCTGATGGCTATTCCTAGTCTTTCCTCAGCAGCATGACGGTCTCATCTCCATTTTTGTTTGTGTGAATTAGGGTGAGTCTTAGGTCCTTTTTATAGAGTTTGTGAGTTGATTAGGACCGTCGATGGAGCTTGGTGTAATAATAGCCGTTCGTTTGAAGGGGAGACCAACCAGGAGCTGACACCTAGCCCTATTGACAAGGCAAGGCTCAGAAATTCGACCAGACCCTGATCAGGCCAGCCAAGACCTGACTAGCAGGTCATTCTGACCTGGGCGCACTTGGCAGGTGCGCCAGGCTAAAAATGTACTGGCGCACTTCCCAAGTGCGCCAGTTCATTTCTATTCTGGCGCACTTCCCAAGTGCACCAGTGCATTCTGACCCGTTTTCTGGTTTTTCGCCCAACTTCGTCCGTCCATATCTTCTTCATACGATATCCGTTTTACGCAAACTCGGACTTTATCTCAAGCAGAATTCCGAGACGAACGCAATGGCGTATCCCGTTTCCCTTAATTCTTTGATTTGAAATTAGTTATACTTCAATTTGTGAATTTCACAGTTATAGAATACATGGGGTGTTACAGTACCTAGAGGTTAGGGCTAATGATGCTGGCCCGGCAGACATTACTCCTACCCCAGTTACTGTTGTTCCTCCTCTTCGTCCTCCTCATGCAAATGCTTTCTCCAAGATATGTAGGGATTTTCGAGTCGTGGGTGGAAAGAACTTTAATGGAACTAAGTCATTTGTAGAAGCAAGAAACTGGCTCAAAGAAACCAAGGATCTGTTTGTTATCTTCGAAGTGGACGATAGGCAGAAGATACAGTTAGCCATGTGGTTGCTTAAAAACGAAGCCTCTTATTGGTGGGAAGTCACTAATACTGAGAGACCAGTTGAAACTATGGAGGATTTTAGGATGAGGTTTGAAATGAAATTCCTCTCACAAGCAGAATGTAGCCTACAGATGGAAAAATTCTTAGCTCTGAAACAGGGAAGTATGTTGGTCAAGGAATACGTCAACCAGTTGAACCAGCTGGCTAGATTCAGACTGGAGTTAGTGAACACTCCCCATAAGAAGGCTCTCCGTTTTGTTAAAGAGTTGAATGAGCCACTGCACAGCCTAGCTATGTCCCATATACCTATGGGTGCAACTTATGAGAGACTGGTGGACATGGCACTGCTACAGGAGGATGTCAAGGATGGCAAGAAAGAGGCAAAGGTGGAAGCACCTCAAAATAAGAAAGGAGAGGGATCCCAGAATAAGAAGACAGACTCAAGAAGGGCGGGAAGAACAACAAACCCCGTGAAAAGAGGAAGTGTAATTTTTGCGGCATTCCTGGACATTTGATCAACAACTGCAGAAAGAAAACGAGGAAGATGGGTGGTTGTTTTCTCTGAGGCGAGACAGGACACATGGCTAAGGACTGCCCAAGAAAGCAAGGGCAAGGGCAGAGGACTAGATCTACCTCTGGAGGGAAGGTTCACCCTCTTATGGCACCTCCGTAAGAACGAGGTAGAAATATTTCTGTTGAGAGTTTAGTTTATCTTTTTGATCATCCTGTTCGTACATCCTTTGACTCTGGCACATCGCACTCCTTTATATCCACTGCTTTAGTCGAATCTCTGCACCTAGACACCAGTATAGTAGAGGATCCCTTGGTTGTTTCAAATCCAATTGGGGGCTCAACCTATTTGTCTATGATTTGTTTGGATTTAGAAATTTCTATACTAAGCGTTGGGTTTAGATGTAATGCCTATGTTTTGGGCCTCACGGGCTATGGGTCGATTCTAGGCATGGATTGGTTATCCAGTAATGGTGCCATCCTCGATTGTGAAAAGAGAGTGGTTAGAATTATGACTCTCCTCGGTAACACTCTCGAAATCTCTTAAAATCCCATACGTTCTGTTACGCTTAGCTACCTAGAATCTCTTGATGCGTCTGTTGAAAACTTGCAGTTTGTTAGAGTAGTCCATGAATACTCAGATGTATTCGAAGAGGTGAAGGGCTTACCTCCGAAGCGAGAGATAGACTTCCGCATATACCTTGTTGATAATGCAAAACCCGTAGCTCTACCCGTTAGACACATGGCTCCAAGGAAGATAAAAGAGCTCAGCAAGCAAGTCAAAGAGCTGCTCGAAAAAGGGTTTATAAGGCGGAGTATTTCTGAATGGGGTGCTCCAGTAGTATTCGCAACCAAAGCGGATGGTTCACTTCGCCTATGAATTGATTATAGGGAGCTAAACAAGCTGACCAAGAAGAATAGGCACCCACTACTAAGAATAGACGACTTGTTTGATCAGCTTGTAGGTGCGTCGGTTTTCTCCCAACTAGATCTGGCTACCGGGTTTCATCAGCTAAGAGTGGCTGAAGACAGCATTGATAAGACCGCGTTCAGAACCCCAGATGGTTTCTTTGAATGGCTTGTCATGCCTTTCGGCTTGACAAACGCACCCGCTTACTTCGTTGACTTGATGAGCAGGGCGTTCAGGGAATTCCTTAATAAGTTTGTGGTGGTCTTCGTAGACGACATTTTGATTTTCTCGAAGAATGAAGAAGGGCATGCTTTGCATTTAAAGGAAGTCATGGATACTCTTCGTGCACATCAGTTGAAAGCCAAATTCTAAAAATGCCATTTCTGGAGAGAAGAAGTAAGGTTTCTTGGACATGTGGTGTCCAAAGAGAGGATAGCTGTGGACCCGCAAAAGTAGTTGCGGTGCAAGATTGGAAGGTTCCACGGAATGCAACCGAAGTCTGAAGCTTTCTCGGGCCAGCGGGCTTTTACCGAAAGTTCATTAAAGACTTTGCAAAAATCTCAGCCCCACTCACAAGATTGACGAAGAAGAACCTAACTTTTGCTTGGGATTTGGATTGCGATATTGCTTTCCAACGTTTGAAAAGGGCTCTAACAACAGCCCCAATTCTGACATTGCCTGATGGGAGCAAAATGTTTACCATATACACAGATGCATGCGGTACAGGATTGGGCGCTGTCCTGATGCAAGAAGGAAAGGTAGTTTATTATGGGGGAAGGCAATTGAAGGTACGTGAGAAGAACTACCCAACTTGAAACACCCCACCTTCGTTAAGGTTACTCAAAAAGGGAATGCCTTAACTTCGGTGGAGCATTTTAGGTAAAAGATGCGGATAAATTACAAGTCTGACAAATAAACAGCGGAAAAACTAAATTTATTTCAAAAATACGTGGTTCAGTTAAAACATTACAACAACTATCTCAAACCAACTTCCAAATTATTACAACAAAATCTTTGTCTTGAATTAAAACGTAAAGAAGCATTAAAACAATAGTAAGGTAGCATAAATACCCAATAAGAGAGTATCAAAAGCCATAGCCTAAGGAAAAAGATTCCAAGCAATACATCTACTTTCTTCAAGCTGGAAATGATCCGATCTAAGCTGAAGTATTCCCTGCCTGCGGACCTGGGGGGAACTATAGAAAAGAAGACGAAAGAAAATGGGTCAGACATGAGTCTGGTAATTCTAGTGACTATTTAGCATGTAAACAAGTAAAGGGTTATGACATGAATAAACTGAATCTAGGACATCAACCTAGTAATAAGGATGAATAGGCTATCACACCCATTTTACTTCTCTGCACCACCTAACTAGTGTCCCAACTAGTAATCTATATAAAGTGATCATATGATAACATGATCCCAATCCCCACAATTGTGGTAGCCTTCAGGTGTACATCTATTATGAGGATTCCACCTCAATCTGCCTAATTGCCATAAATGTGTTAGATGTACCCTTACTACCCTATCGATCGGCTCCTTACTTGAATTAACATTCCATGTGTCTGTGTCAATCGGCCCTCTCTTGTGTGTAGATACCCTGTGTTGGTCCCACCATAAGGTGTATCAATCCTTATGACAGTGACCCGACACGATTCCAGATGCACAGTGTACAACTACTAGTATCCAGTGCCTGCTTTTTCCCACTCCGGAGTACGTGCATGCCAGTAAACCATCGGAACCTACACTGACGTACCCCCTACTGCTGTTTTGACCACTTATAATCAGCCCAGTAATCGTGCCCCACCCTACCTAGTTTCAGGGTACCATGATACATCTATGTGGGTTACTGCTGAAATGGGTCCCCGTTGCTAGGGTTTCCTGTTGGTTAAGTTTGTGGGCCTATATATACAAATATTACCCACCTACACGATATGTACTTAACCCTCCCACCGATTCTAGCATGTTTACTCAATGGTTAAGTTTGTGGGCCTATATGTACTAATATTACCCACCTACATGAGATGTACTTAACCCTCCCACCGATTCAAGCATGTTTACTCAATGGTTAAGTTTTTGGGCCTATATGTACTAATATTAACTACCTACACGAGATGTACTTAACCCTCCCACCGATTCAAGCATGTTTACTCAATGGTTAAGTTTGTGGGCCTATATTTACTGATATTACCCACCAGCCCGATATGTACTTAACCCTCCCGTACATTATGTCGTATTGGTTAAGGGTTGTCCATTCATATTAACTTAACCCACCCATTCATCATGTCATGTTGGTTTAGTGTTTCTAATTAACTTAACCCTCCTCACTTATCATGTTGGATTGGTTAAGTGTTTCCTATTAACTTAACCTCGTTCGTCCATCAAGTTGTATTGGTCAAGTGTTTCTTGTTAACTTAACCCCACGTATTCATCGTGTTGTATTGGTTAAGTGTCATCAATCAATTCAAGTTACTTAACCCACCTCCTTGTCATGCTACTTTGGTTAAGTGTTGCCTTCTTGTGTTAATTTACCCCTACCACAAATCAAGTTATATTGGTTAAGTGTTGCCCTCTTGTTTTAACTTAACCTTACCACAAATCAAGTTATATTGGTTAAGTGTTGCCCTCTTGTTTTAACTTATCCTTACCACAAATCAAGTTATATTGGTTAAGTGTTGCCCTCTCATGTTAACTTAACCTTACCACAAATCAAGTTATATTGGTTAAGTGTTTCTTATTAACTTAACCCTACCGGTTAAGTGTTTCTTATTAACTTAGCCCTAGTCATCCATCTCGTTATATTGGTTAAGTGTTTCTCATTAACTTAACCCTAGTCATTCATGTTATATTGGTTAAGTGTTCCTATTAACTTAACCCTACTCATTTTCTTAGCATGTCTTGTTCATTAGCATTAATTGATTTATTAATGCACCAACCTCTCACATTAGATATGTGTTGCTACGGTTACTGGATGTTCCGGGCGGTTACGGGCAGTTTTACATCACAACTCAATCTAACCTTGGGTTTTTCCTTGGGCATGATGCACTAACCTATCACATTAGATAGGTGTTGTTGTGGTTACTGGATGTGCCGAAAGGTTCTGGGCAGTTTTACACCACAACTCAATCTAACCTCGGGTTAGGCATGTTCGTCTTTTACTTAATTTACGTATTTACTTTCAAATTTATATGTAAATTATCCACAATTATTGCCATTCAAGTCATGCCCCATTTACCCTCTAAATCATATTTTCAATTTTTGGTATATAAATTATACCAATTTTTATGCCACTAATCATTCATATATTTATGGTCCAAATTATGCCAATAATATAAATTAAAGATTTTTCCCCAACGTTACCCCCGTCATACGTTCGCAAAATTCACATAGAATGTTAGGCTCGTAACTTAGCCTAACTTATATACAAAAGGGAAAGAAGGGAACATGTTCCATTCATACAACATAATAAAGATCTAACTAAACATGCGTCATATAAATTTTGGCATAAAACAATGAACTTGCATTTTTGGAACCAATCAACATAAGTCTTAAGCATATGAAATTACCCAAATCCAACTAGGCATGTAAGTGTAAACTTTTATTTTGGGTCCAATAAACATAAACCTTAAGCATATAGAATTACACAAGTTCAACTAGACATGTGAGTGTGAACTTTTAATTTGGATCCAACAAACATGAATCTTAAACATATGGAATTACATAGGTTTAACAAGGCATGTAAATATGAACTATTATTTTGGATCCAACAAACATGAATCTTAAGCATATGGTTTTACACAAGTTTAACAAGGCAAGTAAATATGAACTTTAATCTTGGATCCAATTTTCATAGATCTAAATGTGAATCTAAATATAATACAAGTCTTAGCCTAACAACTTGCATGATTCAATAAACATAGATCTAAATGTAGATCTAAACAACTTGCATGATTCAATAAACATGGATCTAAATGTAGATCAAAACAACTTGCATGATTCAATAAACATAGATCTAAATGTAGATCTAAACAACTTGCATGATTCAATAAACATAGATCTAAATGTAGATCTAAACAACTTGCATGTTACATAACATGAAAAAGTCACCAAATTTACATAATATACGATTGGTTTAACATCAACATAATAACCACAATAATCTCACGAGCATATACGATAGAATCGTTACAAGAATAAGCATAAATCAGCATCGTCATTATCTTACAACTAGGAATTACTCTAGTTTTCATTTTATTGCAAATCACAAATTTTAATCGTTCACATCTAAATAATAACAGGACTTGCAAAGAAAAGAAAGTCTTGTTTTCTGGGATCTGTTTTCTGAATTTGAAAAGCAATCCCTTGAAGAAGACTATCAATTTCTCTAAGTTAGTCTTGATTCGAAGCTTTTGACTTGCTTTCTAATTGAAGAAGAAATGGTGGCTAGGCTAGAACAGTCATGGACAACATGGTGGCTCCTTGGAATGAATTTGTGTGATTTAGGGTTTGAGGATTAGGGTTGCTTTTATATAAGTTTAATCTTATGTGAGCCGTTAGATCGTTCTAGGAGCAATCACAACCGTCCAGACTAGATAGAGTTATCCAGAATTGCCACCTGAGCCCTAGTGACTCAGCAATAGGTCAGAAAGGACTCAGCAACTAGTCAGAATCGTCTCAGATTTGGATCTAGGAGAGGGGGGTAGGTCGACATCCTGGTCGACCTGGCCTGGGGAAGGTCGACCTGCCTTGGTATAGGTCAACCTCTAGGTCGGCCTCTCTGGGTTATTTTTTTCAATTTTCTGAATTTCTCTTGAATCTTCCGAAGGCCATAACTCCTTCATACGAAGTCCGATTTACGAAAACTTAGACTCTATTCCAAGAAGAATTCCTAGACGAACGCAATGGAGTAACCCATTTCCCTTAATTCTCACTTTAAGAATTAAGTATTCTTTAATTCGTTCTTTTAATATTCTTAGAAAATACAGGGTGTTACATTCTCCCCTCCTTAAAGAATTTCGTCCCCGAAATCTCTACATTAAGAAGAATGCATATCCTAACATCCATTTACTCAACCATTCATTCACAAGCATCCATTGTCTTTAAAAATATTTTTAATGCTTTCATGATCATATGCATAGTGTGTGTACGTGTCCTTATCTAATGCAAAATCAGGCGGTCTACTGATTCAGTTGACCTCCTCAATGCGAATTATGTCAGTGCCATGAGTCCATCATGTATGCAATTATTCCTAATCGATCTTTATAACTTCTACATGAGTGCACAATCATTCATACAAATGCAACATTCTTATGATAACACATCAAGTTTTAGTTTATGTATATAAAAATTCACTCATGCATATGCAATATGAAAGTGACTGAGCCGATCTAGTGCCAAATGTGTGTATATGCATCCACGAGTAACCACTAGCAACCACTTGCAACCACCAATCATAACATGTTTCAAACACATGTTTACATCCATTGGCTTCTACCTAAGAATCGAAGATATTACCTAGAGGATATACCTAAAAAAAGATAGAAACAAACATGCATAGAATTCCAACAAAAAGAGATCAATGATATACCCTCAAGAAAAAGGGTATGATGCGCATGTCTTTTCTTCAGTCTCCCACATCGCGTCTTCTTGAGATTCACTCCACTGTACCTTAAATAGTTTAACTTCATAGTTGTGAAGCTTCTTGACCTCCATTTCCAAAACCCACTAGTAAAGATAGGACCTTGATCACTTAATATGCTAGAGGGTATCCAGTGTAGTCGAACTATCTTTCCAAGATAAACAGGTGTTAATCATGATACCAAGTGTATATACTAAGATGATTAGAGGTCTCTCCTCTACTTAGCTTATCCATCATGTTACAAATTTGAGGGTCTAAAGCTAAAGGTTGCTATGTACTTTTTACCTCTCTTAAGGTCAGTCTTTTTCTACTTAGGGCACCTACCACAACCATTTATCTCTCGCGCAAACCATCCTAGTCGAACTCGACATCCCTCAAGTACAATCCCCAAAGGCCTAAACCAATATCGGACATGCACCTAAGGAATACCTCCTCCGAATTTGGACAATCTACGTGAGATGATACTAGCAAAACAATCAAACAATTGAGCACTTAACCGACTCTGGCTATCCTCGCCAATCTTGCTCCAAAACTATCGTTGATCGCATAACTGGCTTTGCATTGTCAACTAGATATAAGCGGAAGTCTATCTCGAGTTCTAGGGGGAAAACCCCTAACCTAATCAAAAACATCAGCGTATTTATGGACTATTCTAACGGATCGCAAATCGTCGATAGATGCATCAAGCGATTCTAGGTAGCTAAGCCTAACTGATCCTCTCAGGATCGTACGAAATCTCGAGGGTATTCCAAGGGCAAGTAAAAAGTCTAACAACCTTCCTTTCACAATTACTAGCTAACCAATCTATGCCTAGAATCAACCCATAGCCCATGAAACCAAAAACATAAGCATTACACTTAAACTCAATACTTAACATAGATATTCTCAAATCCTTACAAACAAATGATAAATGAGCCGAACCACCAACCAGATTTGAGAAAATAATGGGATCTTCTATTATACTAGTACTAAGGTGTAGAGACTCAACTACGGATGCAGATATAAGCGAATGTGAAACGCTGAAATCAAAAAGAGTACTAACAGGATGATCAAAAAGAAAAACTAAACTTTACTACCTTTCTCTCAGGTACGCTAGCGGTGAAAGCATGCACTTGCCTTCCTGAAAATCCTGTTCTTTGTCCTTGTCCTTGTCCTTGTCTTCTGGGAAAACCTTGATAAGATGCCCTACCTCACCATGCTGAAAACAACCACTTATATTTTACTTCGTATAATTAAATGACCCGGTATACCGCAGAAAAGATACTTCCTCTTGTTGCAGGATCTATTATTTCCTCCGCCCTTCTTATATTCCAATCCCTTATTTGTGATTCTTCCCATTTGGCCTCTTTCTCTTTACCTCCTTTGTGAACCAAGTTGACAAGCCTCTTGAACGTTGCCTCCATCGCACGGGAAACCCTACAAAGCTTGGAAGAGAATTAGCCGCAGGTGAAACTACTACGACTATGGATGGAGGTTGGGCACTTCTTTGCCCTTTGACAGGTGTCGTAGTCTCATCGAGCCTACGGAATCATGCCACGATGAGGTTACCTCCCAGAAAGCCAGGAGCCCCGGAGACTCAGGAAAGAAGGAAACAAGGATTCAAACAGAGGATCAAAAGATAGTGCGTATGGCTTTGGTGAATATGCCTTTAAAACAAAAACTTTTCTTTTGAAACTGCTTCTTTTAAAACCGTTTTGAAAATAATTTTTCAAATCTTTTATCTGATCCGGTAACGTTCAGCTCTGATACCAAGTGAAACACACCACCACTGTTAAGGTCACTCACAAAGGGAATGCCTTAACTTCGGTGGAGCATTTTAGGTAAAAGATGCAGATAAATTACAAGATAGACAAATAAACAGCGGAAAAATTAAATTTATTTCATAAATACGTGGTTCAGTTAAAATATTACAACAACTGTTTCAAACAAACTTCCAAATTATCACAACAAAATATCTGTCTTGAATTAAAACATAAAGAAGCATTAAAAACAGTAAGGTAGCATAAATCCCCAATAAGAGAGTATCCAAAGCCATAGCCCAAGGAAAAAGATCCCAAGAAATATATCTACTTTCTTCAAGCTGGAAACGATTCGATCTAAGTTGAAGTATTCCCTCCCTGCGGACCTGAGGGGGGAATGGAAGAGAAGAAGACGAAAGAAAATGGGTCAGACATGAGTCTGGTAAGTCCAGTGACTATTTAGCATGTAAACAAGTAAAGGGTTATGACATGAATAAACTGAATCTAGGGCATCACCCTAGAAATAAGATAATAAGGCTGAATATGCTATCGCACCCATTTAACTTCTCTGCACCGCCTAACTAGTGTCCCAACTATTAATCTATATAAAATGATCTTATGATAATGTGATCCCAATCCCCACAATTGGGGTAGCCTTCAGGTGTACATCTACTATGAGGATTACACCTCAATCTGCCTAATTGCCATGAATGTGTTAGATGTACCCTTACTACCCTATCGATCGACTCCTTACTTGCATTAACGTTCCATGTGTCTGTGTCAATCGGCCCTCTCTTGCATGTAGATACCCTGTGTTGTTCCCACCATAAGGTGTATCAATCCTTATGACAGCGACCCGACACGATTCAAGATGCACAGTGTATAACAACTAGTACACAGTGCATGCTTTTTCCCACTCCGGAGTATGTGCAGGCCCGTAAAATGTTGGAACCCACACTAACGTACCCCCTGCCGCTGTTTTGACCGCTTATAATCAACCCATTAATCGTGCCCCACCCTTCCTAGTTTCAGGGTACCATGATACGTCTATGTGGGTTACTGCTGAAATGGGTCCCCGTTACTAGGATTTCCTATTGGTTAAGTTTGTGGGCCTATATACAAATATTACCCACCTACACGAGATGTACTTAACCCGCCCACCAATTCTAGAATGTTTACTCAATGGTTACGTTTGTGGGCCCATATGTACTAATAT
Source organism: Allium sativum (assembly GCA_030737875.1). Classification (NCBI taxonomy): domain Eukaryota; kingdom Viridiplantae; phylum Streptophyta; class Magnoliopsida; order Asparagales; family Amaryllidaceae; genus Allium; species Allium sativum. The sequence goes on from CM060918.1 coordinate 849,701,116, forward strand.
TACCCACCTACACGAGATGTACTTAACCCTCCCACTGATTCTATAATGTTTACTCGATAGTTAAATTTGTGGGCCTATATGTACTAATATTACCCACCTACACGAGATGTACTTAACCCTCCCACCGATTCAAGCACATTTACTCAATGGTTAAGTTTGTGCGCCTATATTTACTGATATTACCCACCAGCCCGATATGTACTTAACCCTCCCGTACATTATGTCATATTGGTTATGTGTTGTCCATTCATGTTAACTTAACCCACCCATACATCATGTCATGTTGCTTAAGTGTTTCTTATTAACTTAACCTTCCTCACTTATGATGTTGGATTGGTTAAGTGTTTCCTATTAACTCAACCCCGTTCGTCCATCAAGTTGTATTGGTCAAGTGTTTCTTGTTAACTTAACCCCAAGTGTTCATCATGTTGTATTGGTTAAGTGTCATCAATCAATTCAAGTTACTTAACCCACCTACTTGTCATGCTACTTTGGTTAAGTGTTGCCTTCTTGTGTTAACTTAACCCTACCGCAAATCAAGTTATATTGGTTAAGTGTTGCCCTCTTGTTTTAACTTAACCTTACCACAAATCAAGTTACATTGGTTAAGTGTTGCCCTCTTGTTTTAACTTAGCCTTACCACAAATCAAGTTATATTGGTTAAGTGTTGCCCTCTCGTGTTAACTTAACCTTACCGCAAATCAAGTTATATTGGTTAAGTGTTTCTTATTAACTTAACCCTACCGGTTAAGTGTTTCTTATTAACTTAACCCTAGTCATCCATCTCGTTATATTGGTTAAGTGTTTCTCATTAACTTAACCCTAGTCATTCATGTTATATTGGTTAAGTGTTCCTATTAACTTAACCCTACTCATTTTCTTAGCATGTCTTGTTCATTAGCATTAATTGATTTATTAATGCACCAATCTCTCACATTAGATATGTGTTGCTGTGGTTACTGGATGTTCCGGGCGGTTCCGAGCAGTTTCACATCACAACTCAATCTAACCTCGGGTTTTTCCTTGGGCATGATGCACTAACCTATCACATTGGATACGTGTTGTTGTGGTTACTGGATGTGCCGGGCGGTTCTGGGCAGTTTTACACCACAACTCAATCTAACCTCGGGTTAGGCATGTTCATCTTTTACTTAATTTACATATTTACTTTCAAATTTATATATAAATTATCCACAATTATTTCCATTCAAGTCATGCCCTATTTACCCTCTAAATCATATTTTCAAGTTTTGGTATATAAATTATACCAATTTTTATGGCACTAATCATTCATATATTTATGGGCCAAATTATGCCAATAATATAAATTAAAGATTTTTCCCTAACGTTACCCCCGTCATACGTTCGCAAAATTCACATAGAATGTTAGGCTCGTAACTTAGCCTAACTTATATACAAAAAGGGAAAGAAGGGAACATGTGTCATTCATAAAACATAATAAGGATCTAACTAAACATATGTCACATAAATTTTGGCATAAAACAATGAACTTGCATTTTTGGATCCAATCAACATAAGACTTAAGCATATGAAATTACCCAAATCCAACTAGGCATGTAAAAGTAAATGTAAACTTTTATTTTGGGTCCAATAAACATAAACCTTAAGCAAATAGAATTACACAAGTTCAACTAGACATGTGAATGTGAACTTTTAATTTGGATCCAATAAACATGAATCTTATACATATGGAATTACACAGGTTTAACTAGGCATGTAAATATGAACTTTTGTTTTGGATCCAACAAACATGAATCTTAAGCATATGGTTTTACACAAGTTTAACAAGGCATGTAAATATGAACTTTAATCTTGGATCCAATTTTCATAGATCTAAATGTGGATCTAAATATAATACATGTCTTAGCCTAACAAGTTGCATGATTCAATAAACATAGATCTAAATGTAGATCTAAACATAATACATGTCTTAGCCTAAACACTTGCATGATTCAATAAACATAGATCTAAATATAGATCTAAACAACTTGCACGATTCAATAAACATAGATCAAAATGTAGATCTAAACAACTTGCAAGATTCAATAAACATAGATTTAAATGTAGATCTAAACAACTTGCATGATTCAATAAACATAGATCTAAATGTAGATCTAAACAACTTGCATGTTACATAACATGAAAAAGTCACCAAATTTACATAATATACGGTTGGTTTAACATCAACATAATAACCACAATAATCTCACAAGCATATACGATAGAATCGTTATAAGAATGGGCATAAATCAGCATCGTCATTATCTTACAATTAGGAATTACTTTAGTTTTCATTTAATTACAAATCACAACTTTTAATCGTTCACATCTAAATAATAACAGGACTTACACAGAAAAGAAAGTCTTGTTTTCTGGGATCTGTTTTCTGAATTTGAAAAGCAATCCCTTGAAGAAGACTATCAATTTCTCTAAGTTAGTCTTGATTCAAAGCTTTTGACTCGCTTTCTAATTGAAGAATAAATGGTGGCTAGGCTAGAACAGTCATGGACAGCATGGTGGCTGTAATAACCCGGAAAATACGAGCCAATTTAAAATTTTTAAATTGATTATTTAAAAGCAATTTGAACCATTGAAATAGAATATTTCAATAAATTAGTGAATTAGAAATAGTAAGTCAGTTTGAAAATTTGAATTCGAACTTTGACCGACTGTGCAGGGTGGAAAATATAACGGATTTTAGTGAGACCAAATTAATTAAATCTGTTAGTCAATACCTTTCTAACGAATCTGAAAAATCGAAGTTTCATAACGAGAATCAAAAGTTGTGGCCGAATGAATTTTCAGAAGAGTCGGTATATAGAATATATAGGTCTGGAAAATTGATATTTTGCAAACGGCCTCGGAATTCGACGAAACCACTTTTGTCGGGTCCGGGATGTCAAACTATTGCTAGGTTTCAAATTTCATAATTTTTCGAATCAATATGTGAGCGTGGCAAAAGAAAACGCGTTTGACCAGTTTCTGTTGAATTTAATCGACAGGAAATTGGCCATTTTTCAAACGGTCTCAGAATTCGACGAAACTAGTTTTGTTAGGACCGTATCGTCAATATGAAACTAGAAAATATTTTTCTGGAATTTTTCTAGTTAGTATGTGACCCCGGTAATTTGAAATGTACGTTTAAAATTCAATATAAGGATTTAAATGTAAATTCAACGGAAACTGATTGTAACGATCAAACCAGCTTACGATACATATCCCATTGTGTTCGGAATGGGGGTAAAACGCTATGGACGACAGGCGGTGGGCCTCGTTTCGAGGTCGTATGTAAAAGTCAACCCTTGTGCAAAATAATAATTAAATAATAAAATAAAATAAAAAAATATATATTCTCCCTCCTTTTCTTCTGCTTGCCCCCCCCCCCCCCCCCCCCCGATTCATTATTCAGAGAAAAAAAAAGGAAAACCTAAATTAAATCGTGCCGCCGCCTTACCCACGAGCCGCCGACGAAGACTTCGACGCCCCCTCCGTCAGACCTCCTCCCTCCAGACATCGCCGACACCATCGAGCAACCCTCGAACACCACCCCCCCATTCGCATCGAATCGAAGAAGCGCCACCCTCGAACCCTCGCGACACCTCCCTGAACCACCGAGCACCACACTACATCGCCGACGCCCTCTTCTTCCCTCCACTTCGAGATCTACGGTAAGAATTAGGTTAGTTTATTTTTATTTTTGTTTTGTTAAAACTAATTTCTGATTTTATTAGATTTATAAACTGTTTTTTTTATAATGATTTGAAACAGAATTTTTTTAAAGAAAATAAAAACTGAATTTTTAAAAGATTTAAAAACAGAATTTTTTTAAAGAAAATAAAAACAGAATTTTTTTAAAGAAAATAAAAACTGAATTTTTAAAAGATTTAAAAACAGAATTTTTTTAAAGAAAATAAAAACAGAATTTTTTTAAAAGATTTAAAAACAGAATTTTTTTAAAAGAAATAAAAACTGGATTTTTAAAAGATTTAAAAACTGATTTTTTTTAATTTAAAAACTGATTTTTTTTAATTTAAAAACTGATTTTTTTTAATTTAAAAACAGATTTTTTTTTAGTTTAAAAACTGGTTTTTTTTAAGAACACTAATTTCAGAATTTTTAAAGAAAGTAAAAACTGATTTTATTTTAAACTTTGAAATAGAAAAAAAAAGGGTTTAAACTTTGAAATAGAAAAAGGTTTTAATCTTTTAAAAGAAAAAGATTTGAACTTGCAAAAATAAAGATCATATTTTTAAAAAGAGAAAAGTCGGAATTTTTGTTAAGTAGAAGAAGTAAGATATGATTCTTATATTTTTAAAGCAATAAAAATATAATTTTTACATCATAAGAATATTAAAAATATAATCTTTGTTTTTTAGAATATGATCTTTATATATTGAATAACATAGTAAAAATTCGATTTTTACCTATGTAGAGAATACGGGCAACGAAAGCGACAAGAAGACGAAATAGACGAAGATTTCCATAAAGAAAGAGTCGTGTTATTGGATAGCTATAGGAGAGAAATTCTCACTCTTCAATTTCTTTATATATATATATATATATGTGGAAATAAAAGTGAATTGCTATATATAAATATTTATATATATATATACGCCCCCTCGTCCACAAACCATGGACGATATTTATTGGTTGAAATTGTTGTGAAAATTGGTTGACGGCAAATGGTTGTTTGGGATTGTTTGTGGATGGTATTGAATTGATTGAGGTTGAAAAATACCCGTTTGTGATTGGAAAATATTTGGTTGAAACCACATAGGATTAGTTTGTGGAAATGAAATAAATATAAACATGCCGCCTGCGTGCGAATTAGATGCATGATCCCCATTGTCAAAAACCGCGAGGTTTTAAGGTAGAGCGAGGAGCCGTACTAGGGACGGTGCCAGTTTAACTACCCTGCCGTTATGCTGCCGAAATTTCGAATAATCTTTGTGTGTTAGAATTATTTTCATATGTTGAAATTATTTGCATGCATAGAAATTAAAGCCATATATTGAAACTATGTCCATGTGTGGAAATATTCATGTGTTGAAAAGTGTTGTGTGAAAATAAAATTCATTTGTGAATGAATGAAGGGTATAAACAATAAAAATCACATTTTTATATATATATGAAGTATGAAAAATATTCGCCTTATATAAATAATTTCAATCATAAAAATCCCATCTTTCTAATATGAACAACATAAATAAATTGTCCATGTGTGAAAATACTCATTTGTTGAGAAATGTGTGTAGTGGAAAGGTGCATGTGTTGAATAAAAAGATTGAACGATAAAAATTACATTTTTATTGAAACTATGAAGTGTTGAAACCATACATTGGTTGAATAAATATTTTAAATGATAAAAATATCATTTTTATCATATGTGTGATATGCTAAAGATATGCAGACGTTGAAACAAATATTTGTGATAGAAATATTATTTTTAACATGCATAGGAACTAAATAAAATAGTCATGTGTTAAAATCTATTTTAGTTCGCCAAAATTATCATCTTTGAAATGTGAAGTGTTAAAAATAGCCACTGGTTCGAATAAACGTGCATGAGTTGAAATATACATTAACTAGCTAATGATATGATTTTAGCCTATGCATGCGATATTAGAATGAGTGGTGTTTTTAAACCAAAGCAAATCAAATATGAAGTTGAATAGAAAATGATAAATGTTAGAAATTGTATATATGTGCATGCATATCTATTGAACAGGTTAAAGCAAAAAGGGGCTAGAGAAGAGGAATAAAATTTTGTGCCCGACAAATAGGTACACATTTACTGTTTTGTTTGGGTGATGATTTTATGAGCCTATTGGCTAGCCGCTTGGCTTTTTCTTTTTCTTTTTGAGATTAGAAGGACCGGGAACGCTATTTGCGATTTCCCGATGCCCCCGGTACAGGGGAGGTTATGGCGAAATTTTCCAAAATTTTAGGGTGTTAGAAAAATATTTGAAGTGAAAACGATATGGAAATTATTGAATGAACTATATTTATATAAATATATAAATATAAATATAATTAAAACGAAACGTGGCCGTGCAGTTCATATTTTGAAACCGTGATTTCAAATGACTAGTGCGGAAGATCCGACCATTGGATTTTCCCGAAACCTCAACCATTGGGTTCGCCTTGGAAATATCTTTCCAACGGCACCAACTTTGTGAAGATCCGACGGTTGGATTGTCTGGAATGTTTAATTCAAAATTAGTGAAAAACAGCACCAGAAACGATTATATTTATATATATATATATAAATATAATTAAATTAAATCGAATAACGACGCTGCAGTTCGTAAATTGAAATCGTAACTTCAAATGGTTAGTGTGGAAGATCCGACCGTCAGATTTTCCCAAAACTGGAACCGTTGGGTTCGTTTTGAAAAGACCTTCCTAATGATGTAAAATTTGTGAAGATCCAACGGTTAGATTTTCCTATATGTGTAAAACAAAATTAGTGGAAAGCAGCGCCAGTGCATCGGCACGACCTGAAACGTCGTTTAATTAAATATGGCCGTTTTAAATTAAATAAAAATGGCGATATATCGTTATTAAGCGCTATAGACGATATAGAGTGGAAATAAACCAATTTTGTTGTGTTTGCTTGATATGTGATGGTTGAATGTATTTGACGTGAAAATTATAACTAAATAACTGAAATGTGAATGTTGAATAGTTCAACCCTGTGATTAATTGGTTTGAAAATCTAAATATACGTGGGTTATTTGAAAAGGCCGAGTTTATCTCATTTCAAATAATCGATCGACGTTGAGAAGTCGAAGAGTCGAAGACGACTGAAGACCGACGATCTCCACGTTGGATGGATGGGCGCTACTAATGCTCGTGATTGGAGTAGCTACCATGAAGGAATTGAAGTAGTAGCCGTCCAAACATATTGTTGATTGTACGGATATGCGAGGAATTGGTGCCTCCGGTTTCGTTCAGACCCAGAACGGACTTGTAAATGGACTGTGTGTCTGACATTGGATTTTGTTCTGTGTTGATTGAACCCTGTTAAATATATATCTGTTTGGCGGCAGAGAATTTATTCTCTTGCTTAACGCCCTTCTCTGAGACGTACGAGCTTAGAGGTTATGTATTGACAGAAATCAGTCGCATGGAGTGGATTGCCTGTGTGGCACGCCTAAGTGGCATATGATCAAGGCTTCTGTTGCAAAGCAAAGTCTTGTGGTTGATGATCAAAGCATAGTCTGTGTGACGTAGCTTTGTGTATAACGTGAATTCGCGAGCCTCACACCCCGGTATGAGTCAAAAACGGGAGAAGGACCCAAGGAGTGCATGACGTTTCTTTCTAGCTATGGTGGTGTCAGTGACCTCCCAGCCCTGACATTTATATCTTTTTCACCTGTGTGGTTGTTGGAATGCGAGGCGCCTCGATTATAGGTCTGTAAGGACCGGGAAACGTGTGTTCAGGAATTGCCAATCCTCAAAAGTAAGAGAGGACCGACCTTGGAGGATCCAGGGGATTGCTGTGTGCGGTCCCGAGGCATTTGCTAGAGTGTATCGAATCGGAGAGGAGCTTGCCCCTTGCCTCGACTCATGAAGGAATCCAATTTCCAATACGATATGTGCGGTTGTGATTGTATTACTAGTACGGCGACATAGTAGATGGTAGCTATGTCGCCTAGGATTGATATTTATGATTGAATCTGCTTTTGAAACATATATGCACTAGTAATAATATCAAGCACTTTTGTTTTATTCGTATGAAGCATCTTTGGCCATTATAAGGTAAAAACTCTATCCTCCGGCTTGCGTTGCATTGTGTGATGGGACCTGAGTCTTATAATGGCTTCATTTTAGAAAAAGCATTGCGTTGATTTAATCATTTACTTTACTTCATGCACGAGCACTCATTGGAGTAAACCCGTTCCGCGAAAGTGGCGTGGTCCTTTGATTTGCCTTATTATTGTTGTTAATAAGTTGAATAGATTTCTCATACCAGTCCCATGACTGACTCGTAGTTTGTTTCACCTTGCAAACTCGGGTGCCCTTATTTTCACACGGGCAGCCTAGTTACAGGTTTCTGACGCACCTTTTGGCTCATGGCGAGGCTTGACTACACCGTGCTGACTTGGATTTTCTCCGCCATTATTGTATCTATATTATGATTCCGCCACTGGCGATGTAGACTGATATTCCTTTTGTGTACTCTTTATGTATGATTCCGCCTCAGGCGATGGTGACTGATTATGTATCATTATGCACTAAGTTGTATCCTGTACTGTGCTTCTCTGATGTGATGTTATCTATATGATTCCGCTGTCATATGTGTGTAAATTATTCTATTTTCTGTTTATGCTATTATCTGTGATCTGCTAATGATGATTAATGTGTTATATTCCAATGATTATCCTTAACACCGTGTCACGGGGTTTTGGGATCGTCACAGCTGGTATCAGAGCTTTGGTTAACCTTAGTTCTGGAGTCTAACACATTAAACACTTCGCCAAGATAGAATCAGTAGTATTCTAAGGCGAGTCGCTCATTAGAGATAGGACTAGTAAAGTCCTAGAATGAGCTGAGCGGAATAGCAAAAACAATTGATCAGTCCATCGTTATCTTTCCGTAGGAATTTCTGCTTAACTATGCAATAGACTATCATTTCTGTTAACTGACTTTTTCGTTACTTATACAGAATTTGACAAATGGCTACCAGAGGAGCCGCTGCTAGAGGAGGCCGTGCCGGCCGAGGCCGAGGAAGGGGAGAAATCCCAGCTCAAGAGGGACCTTTGATACAACCTCCGGCAGCTCAATACTTCGAGCTCGACCGTGTAGCTAAGAGATATAAGAACTTAGGAGGCAAGACCTTCTCGGGGACTGGCACCGTAATAGAGGCCCTTGCATGGCCCAAAACATGCGAGAAAATTCTTGAAGGCCTAAGGCTAGGAAGCGAAGACAAAGCTACTATGGGCGCCTGGCTTATGCAGGAACAAGCCGAATTATGGTGGGAATCTCTTACCGCCGGGAATAGAGAAGCCGGAAGAACATGGGATGGATTCAAAGAACTCTTCAAGGAGAAATATGTCCCAGAGCAAGCTCTAGAAAGAATGCACGATGACTTCGCCAATCTCCAGCAAGGGGATCTTTCCGTGCAAGATTATCTGAACAAATTCACAATGTTGTCGCCCTATGCTCCCGAACTTGTTGCTACCGCGAAATCCAAAAATAAGAGGTTTATCTTTGGACTAAGAAGACAATATCATGATAGAGCCATGGCCCATGTCAAGCTGGATTTCAACGAGCTAGTGGAAATGACATGCAACTATGAAGACCTTGATCAAAGGCATCTGGATCAGGATCGCGCTAGAAGTCAAGCAGGAAACAAGCGCAAGCCTACTGTAAATCAGGGCGAGTCAAGCCAAGCAGCATCTTCAAAGCCTCAGACTGGCAAGCCGCCAAGAGGAAATTGCTTTAATTGTGGTAAGCCGGGGCACTACTCAAACGTCTGCACAGCTCCAAAGAGACAGAAAACAAATTCTCAAGGCTCGAGCCAAGGCTCTCAGAACCCTCGCTCGTGCTTCAACTGTCGCAAGACCGACCATCTGGTCAGAGACTGTCCTTTGCTAAAGAAAGCTACTGTAGCTCATGTCTATGACGGGTCTAGCCCGCCAGCTGCTTCCGATGGAGCAGGTAAACCCGATGTTTTGGGAGGTACCCTTACAATTAAAAATATTCCTGTTTCTGTATTATTTGACACAGGTGCATCGCGTAGTTTTATTGCTAAAAACACAGTGCACAAACTAAAGTTAAAACAGCGAAAGCTTAAAGAATCGGTTGAAGTTCATAACCCGATAGGGGGTCCTGTTACTCTCGGCTTATATTGTAGAGTGCCAATCTCCTATTCTTTCTATAAATTTCCTTTTGATTTAATCGTTATGGATTTTCCCGAATTCGATATTATTCTCGGGCTAGATTGGTTAACGAAACATGAAGCCGAAGTTAAGTGTGCGGAAAGAATTGTTAAAATCTGAACGGAGCTTGGACATATATATATTCCCTGTCATGGTTCGAATCCGAATAGAGAAGAATTTTGGTCAGCATTAGAACTTATCCCCACTTCTATAGAAAAGATTCCGATTGTTAGCCACTATGCGGATGTGTTTGAAGAAGTTGAAAACTTACCTCCGCAAAGAGAAATAGAATTCCGAATCGATCTAATTCCTAATGCCAGACCAGTGGTGCATCCAATTCGTAGAATGACTCCGAAAGAAAAAGAAGAATTAGGCGATCAAACTCGTCAACTGTTGTGGAAAGGTCTAATCAGACCGAGTTTTTCTAATTGGGGTGCAGCTGTCGTGTTTGTCCCAAAGTCAGACGGTACTCTTAGATTATGTGTTGATTACCGAGACCTCAACAAACAGACGCATAAGAACAAATATCCATTACCCTGCATTGATGATTTGCTAGACCAATTGAATGGGGCGAAAGTATTTTCCCGAATGGACCAAGCTACAGGTTTTCATCAATTGAGAATAGCAGAAGAGTGTGTTCCTTTGACCGCTTTCAGAGGCCCAGACATATTTTATGAATGGTTAGTAATGCCGTTTGGCCTATGTAACGCTCCAGCATACTTTGTCGATCTAATGAATAGAGTGTTCAGGGGAGTTCTGAATAAATTTGTCCTCGTATTCATAGATGATATTTTAATCTACTCCAAATCAAAACCCGAGCATGAAAAACACTTAGAACAAGTATTGGAGATTCTAAGGAAGAACGTCTTCAAAGCCAAATTCTCTAAATGTGTCTTCTGGCAAGAAGAAGTCAAATTTCTTGGCCATGTCGTGTCAGGGAAAGGAATTTCTGTTGACCCAAGCAAAATAACAGCGATTCAAGACTGGAAACAACCCACTACTCCCACAGAAGTTAGAAGTTTTATGGGGTTGGCTAGTTATTATCGAAAGTTCGTTAAGGATTTTTCGAAGATATCCGGTCCGTTAACGAAGCTCACAAAGAAACATGAGAAGTTTAAGTGGACTTCCGACTGTGAAGAAGCTTTCCAGGAATTGAAATCGAAGCTGACCACCGCTCCAGTGTTAACTATTATTGATGGCAATCAAGATTTAACGGTTTGGACAGATGCTTCTATTAGAGGTCTTGGTGCAGTGTTAATGCAGAAAGGCCAGGTAGTCGCTTATGCAAGCCCCCAATTGAAACCGCATGAGAAGAATTATGTGACTCATGATCTTGAGTTGCTAGCCATCGTATTTGCCTTGAAAATCTGGAGGCATTACTTATTGGTCGAGAAATTTATATTGTACACAGATCATCAATCGTTGAAGTATTTATATACCCAGAAAGATCTGAATCTGAGACAGCAGCGTTGGCTAGAATTTCTTGCAGCGTATGATCTTGATATCCTGTATACGCCGGGGAAGCTAACGTAGTAGCGGATGCACTTAGTAGGAAAACCGCAATAGTTGCCCATCTTATAATTACACCTGGATTGATTGATAGGATTTCAGCCCTTCAGAAAGAAGATGAATTCATTCAGAGAATCAGCAAGAGAGTCAAGGAAGGTGAAACCACGAGCTTCCGTATTGACAATAAGGGGGTTCTCAGGTTAAATAACAGGATTTGCATCCCAAATATTCCAAGCCTTCGAAGAGAAGTGCTAGATGAATGCCATAAATCCAAATTTTGCATCCATCCTGGGGTGAGTAAAATGTACAAAGATATCAAACGCACTTTCTGGTGGAAGGAAATGAAAAGAGATATTTCTTTGTATGTTAGCAGATGCCCTACTTGTCAATTGGTCAAGAGTGACCAACAAAAGCTAGCTGGACTGTTGCAACCGTTGGAAGTCCCAGGATGGAAATGGGAACAGATTTCCATGGATTTCATAGATGGTTTGCCGCGAACCAAGAAAGGTAATGACAGTATTTGGGTAATCGTAGATCGCTTCACGAAGACTGCCCATTTTATACCTGTCAGGTCCAATCGAACTGCCCAAAGTCTAGCACAGATATATTTCAAAGAAATTGTTAAGCTGCATGGAATTCCCATCAGCATAGTCAGTGATAGAGATCCCCTATTTACTAGCAAATTCTGGGAGGCTTTCCAGACAGAATTGGGGACAAAACTGAATATGAGCACCGCTTATCACCCCCAAACAGATGGCCAAACTGAGCGGGTGAATAGAATTCTGGAAGATTTATTGCGGGCTTGTATAATCAATTTTGGTGGTTCATGGGAAGATCATTTGCATTTGGCAGAATTCTCATATAACAATAGCTATCAAGCAAGTTTGAGAATGTCACCATTTGAAGCATTATATGGCAGACCCTGCAGATCTCCTGCATGTTGGGTAGAACCTGGCAACAGACTTGTACTAGGACCCGATATGATTAGGGAAGCATCTGATAAAGTGGACTTCATCAAGAAGCGATTGAAAACTGCCCAAAGCCGACAGAAAAGTTACGCAGACTCTAGAAGGAGAGATTTGACATTTGCTGTTGGTGAACGTGTTTATTTAAAGGTTTCTCCGATGAGAGGAGTAATCAGATTTGGTAAGACTGGGAAGTTGGCACCGAGATTTATTGGTCCTTTTCCTATACTTGAGCGAATCGGAACTCTTGCTTATAGGGTTCAATTGCCAGATTGGTTGCCTGGAGTGCACAATGTATTTCACGTATCTCAACTTAGGAGACATGTGCATGATCCGGATCTTGTTGTAGAAGAAGCAGCGCAACAGGATGTGGAGATAACTCCAGAATTAGCACTCAGAAGAGAGCCATTAAAAATTGTTGGCAAAGAAACTAGAGAACTCAGAAGCAAAAAGGTTCATTTATTTAAAGTGCAGTGGAGCGGTGATCCTAGAGACTGTACTTGGGAAACTGAGGAAAGCATTAAACAAGCTTACCCCAAATGCAGAGTGGATATCTCTGACTAACTCCGGTGCAAGGTACCTTTACCATACTTTGCATTTACATTTTATTTCCTACTTTATTGTTGTTTCCTTTTCGAGGACGAAAAGTTTTAAGTAGGGGAGATTGTAATAACCCAAAAAATACGAGCCAATTTAAAATTTTTAAATTGATTATTTAAAAGCAATTTGAACCATTGAAATAGATTATTTCAATAAATTAGTGAATTAGAAATAGTAAGTCAGTTTGAAAATTTGAATTCGAACTTTGACCGACTGTGCAGGGTGGAAAATATAACGGATTTTAGTGAGACCAAATTATTTAAATCTGTTAGTCAATACCTTTCTAACGAATCTGAAAAATCGAAGTTTCATAACGAGAATCAAAAGTTGTGGCCGAATGAATTTTCAGAAGAGTCGGTATATAGAATATATAGGTCTGGAAAATTGATATTTTGCAAACGGCCTCGGAATTCGACGAAACCACTTTTGTCGGGTCCGGGATGTCAAACTATTGCTAGGTTTCAAATTTCATAATTTTTCGAATCAATATGTGAGCGTGGCAAAAGAAAACGCGTTTGACCAGTTTCTGTTGAATTTAATCGACAGGAAATTGGCCATTTTTCAAACGGTCTCAGAATTCGACGAAACTAGTTTTGTTAGGACCGTATCGTCAATACGAAACTAGAAAATATTTTTCTGGAATTTTTCTAGTTAGTATGTGACCCCGGTAGTTTGAAATGTACGTTTAAAATTCAATATAAGGATTTAAATGTAAATTCAATGGAAACTGATTGCAACGATCAAACCAGCTTACGATACATATCCCATTGTGTTCGGAATGGGGGTAAAACGCTATGGACGACAGGCGGTGGGCCTCGTTTCGAGGTCGTATGTAAAAGTCAACCCTTGTGCAAAATAATAATTAAATAATAAAATAAAATAAAATATATATATATATTCTCCCTCCTTTTCTTCTGCTTGCCCCCCCCCCCCCTCCCCCGATTCATTATTCAGAGAAAAAAAAAAGGAAAACCTAAATTAAATCGTGCCGCCGCCTTACCCACGAGCCGCCGACGAAGACTTCGACGCCCCCTCCGTCAGACCTCCTCCCTCCAGACATCGCCGACACCATCGAGCAACCCTCGAACACCCCCCCCCCCCCCCCAGTCGCATCGAATCGAAGAAGCGCCACCCTCGAACCCTCGCGACACCTCCCTGAACCACTGAGCACCACACTACATCGCCGACGCCCTCTTCTTCCCTCCACTTCGAGATCTACGGTAAGAATTAGGTTAGTTTATTTTTATTTTTATTTTTGTTTTGTTAAAACTAATTTCTGATTTTATTAGATTTATAAACTGTTTTTTTTATAATGATTTAAAACAGAATTTTTTTAAAGAAAATAAAACTGAATTTTTAAAAGATTTAAAAACAGAATTTTTTTAAAGAAAATAAAAACAGGATTTTTTTAAAGAAAATAAAAACTGAATTTTTAAAAGATTTAAAAACAGAATTTTTTTAAAGAAAATAAAAACAGAATTTTTTTAAAAGATTTAAAAACAGAATTTTTTTAAAAGAAAAAAAACTGGATTTTTAAAAGAAATAAAAACTGGATTTTTAAAAGATTTAAAAACTGATTTTTTTTAATTTAAAAACTGATTTTTTTTAATTTAAAAACTGATTTTTTTAGTTTAAAAACTGATTTTTTTTAAGAACACTAATTTCAGAATTTTTAAAGAAAGTAAAAACTGATTTTATTTTAAACTTTGAAATAGAAAAAAAAAGGTTTAAACTTTGAAATAGAAAAAGGTTTTAATCTTTTAAAAGAAAAAGATTTGAACTTGCAAAAATAAAGATCATATTTTTAAAAAGAGAAAAGTCGGAATTTTTGTTAAGTAGAAGAAGTAAGATATGATTCTTATATTTTTAAAGCAATAAAAATATAATTTTTACATCATAAGAATATTAAAAATATAATCTTTGTTTTTTAGAATATGATCTTTATATATTGAATAACATAGTAAAAATTTGATTTTTACCTATGTAGAGAATACGGGCAACGAAAGCGACAAGAAGACGAAATAGACGAAGATTTCCATAAAGAAAGAGTCGTGTTATTGGATAGCTATAGGTGAGAAATTCTCACTCTTCAATTTCTTTTTATATATATATGTGTGTGGAAATAAAAGTGAATTGCTATATATAAATATTTATATATATATATATATACGCCCCCTCGTCCACAAACCATGGACGATATTTATTGGTTGAAATTGTTGTGAAAATTGGTTGACGGCAAATGGTTGTTTGGGATTGTTTGTGGATGGTATTGAATTGATTGAGGTTGAAAAATACCCGTTTGTGATTGGAAAATATTTGGTTGAAACCACATAGGATTAGTTTGTGGAAATGAAATAAATGTAAACATGCCGCCTGCGTGCGAATTAGATGCATGATCCCCATTGTCAAAAACCGCGAGGTTTTAAGGTAGAGCGAGGAGCCGTACTAGGGACGGTGCCGGTTTAACTACCCTGCCGTTATGCTGCCGAAATTTCGAATAATCTTTGTGTGTTAGAATTATTTTCATATGTTGAAATTATTTGCATGCATAGAAATTAAAGCCATATATTGAAACTATGTCCATGTGTGGAAATATTCATGTGTTGAAAAGTGTTGTGTGAAAATAAAATTCATTTGTGAATGAATGAAGGGTATAAACAATAAAAATCACATTTTTATATATATATAAAGTATGAAAAATATTCGCCTTATATAAATAATTTCAATCATAAAAATCCCATCTTTCTAATATGAACAACATAAATAAATTGTCCATGTGTGGAAATACTCATTTGTTGAGAAATGTGTGTAGTGGAAAGGTGCATGTGTTGAATAAAAAGATTGAACGATAAAAATTACATTTTTATTGAAACTATGAAGTGTTGAAACCATACATTGGTTGAATAAATATTTTAAATGATAAAAATATCATTTTTATCATATGTGTGATATGCTAAAGATATGCAGACGTTGAAACAAATATTTGTGATAGAAATATTATTTTTAACATGCATAGGAACTAAATAAAATAGTCATGTGTTAAAATCTACTTTAGTTCGCCAAAATTATCATCTTTGAAATGTGAAGTGTTAAAAATAGCCACTGGTTCGAATAAACGTGCATGAGTTGAAATATACATTAACTAGCTAATGATATGATTTTAGCCTATGCATGCGATATTAGAATGAGTGGTGTTTTTAAACCAAAGCAAATCAAATATGAAGTTGAATAGAAAATGATAAATGTTAGAAATTGTATATATGTGCATGCATATCTATTGAACAGGTTAAAGCAAAAAGGGGCTAGAGAAGAGGAATAAAATTTTGTGCCCGACAAATAGGTACACATTTACTGTTTTGTTTGGGTGATGATTTTATGAGCCTATTGGCTAGCCGCTTGGCTTTTTCTTTTTCTTTTTGAGATTAGAAGGACCGGGAACGCTATTTGCGATTTCCTGATGCCCCCGGTACAGGGGAGGTTATGGCGAAATTTTCCAAAATTTTAGGGTGTTAGAAAAATATTTGAAGTGAAAACGATATGGAAATTATTGAATGAACTATATTTATATAAATATATAAATATAAATATAATTAAAACGAAACGTGGCCGTGCAGTTCATATTTTGAAACCGTGATTTCAAATGACTAGTGCGGAAGATCCGACCATTGGATTTTCCCGAAACCTCAACCGTTGGGTTCGCCTTGGAAATATCTTTCCAACGGCACCAACTTTGTGAAGATCCGACGGTTGGATTGTCTGGAATGTTTAATTCAAAATTAGTGAAAAACAGCGCCAGAAACGATTATATTTATATATATGTATAAATATAATTAAATTAAATCGAATAACGACGCTGCAGTTCGTAAATTGAAATCGTAACTTCAAATGGTTAGTGTGGAAGATCCGACCGTCGGATTTTCCCAAAACTGGAACCGTTGGGTTCGTTTTGAAAAGACCTTCCTAATGATGTAAAATTTGTGAAGATCCAACGGTTAGATTTTCCTATATGTGTAAAACAAAATTAGTGGAAACCAGCGCCAGTGCATCGACACGACCTGAAACGTCGTTTAATTAAATATGGCCGTTTTAAATTAAAAAAAATGGCGATATATCGTTATTAAGCGCTATAGACGATATAGAGTGGAAATAAACCAATTTTGTTGTGTTTGCTTGATATGTGATGGTTGAATGTATTTGACGTGAAAATTATAACTAAATAACTGAAATGTGAATGTTGAATAGTTCAACCCTGTGATTAATTGGTTTGAAAATCTAAATATACGTGGGTTATTTGAAAAGGCCGAGTTTATCTCATTTCAAATAATCGATCGACGTTGAGAAGTCGAAGAGTCGAAGACGACTGAAGACCGACGATCTCCACGTTGGATGGATGGGCGCTACTGATGCTCGTGATTGGAGTAGCTACCATGAAGGAATTGAAGTAGTAGCCGTCCAAACATATTGTTGATTGTACGGATATGCGAGGAATTGGTGCCTCCGGTTTCGTTCAGACCCAGAACGGACTTGTAAATGGACTGTGTGTCTGACATTGGATTTTGTTCTGTGTTGATTGATCTCTGTTAAATATATATCTGTTTGGTGGCAAAGAATTTATTCTCTTGCTTAACGCCCTTCTCTGAGACGTACGAGCTTAGAGGTTATGTATTGACAGAAATCAGTCGCATGGAGTGGATTGCCTGTGTGGCACGCCTAAGTGGCATATGATCAAGGCTTCTGTTGCAAAGCAAAGTCTTGTGGTTGATGATCAAAGCATAGTCTGTGTGACGTAGCTTTGTGTATAACGTGAATTCGCGAGCCTCACACCCCGGTATGAGTCAAAAACGGGAGAAGGACCCAAGGAGTGCATGACGTTTCTTTCTAGCTATGGTGGTGTCAGTGACCTCCCAGCCCTGACATTTATATCTTTTTCACCTGTGTGGTTGTTGGAATGCGAGGCGCCTCGATTATAGGTCTGTAAGGACCGGGAAACGTGTGTTCAGGAATTGCCAATCCTCAAAAGTAAGAGAGGACCGGCCTTGGAGGATCCAGGGGATTGCTGTGTGCGGTCCCGAGGCATTTGCTAGAGTGTCTCGAATCGGAGAGGAGCTTGCCCCTTGCCTCGACTCATGAAGGAATCCAATTTCCAATACGATATGTGCGGTTGTGATTGTATTACTAGTACGGCGACATAGTAGATGGTAGTTATGCCGCCTAGGATTGATATTTATGATTGAATTTGCTTTTGAAACATATATGCACTAGTAATAATATCAAGCACTTTTGTTTTATTCGTATGAAGCATCTTTGGCCATTATAAGGTAAAAACTCTATCCTCCGGCTTGCGTTGCATTGTGTGATGGGACCTGAGTCTTATAATGGCTTCATTTTAGAAAAAGCATTGCGTTGATTTAATCATTTACTTTACTTCATGCACGAGCACTCATTGGAGTAAACCCGTATAGCGAAAGTGGCGTGGTCCTTTGATTTGCCTTATTATTGTTGTTAATAAGTTGAATAGATTTCTCATACCAGTCCCATGACTGACTCGTAGTTTGTTTCACCTTGCAAACTCGGGTGCCCTTATTTTCACACGGGCAGCCTAGTTACAGGTTTCTGACGCACCTTTTGGCTCATGGCGAGGCTTGACTACACCGTGCTGACTTGGATTTTCTCCGCCATTATTGTATCTATATTATGATTCCTCCACTGGCGATGTAGACTGATATTCCTTTTGTGTACTCTTTATGTATGATTCCGCCTCAGGCGATGGTGACTGATTATGTATCATTATGCACTAAGTTGTATCCTGTACTGTGCTTCTCTGATGTGATGTTATCTATATGATTCCGCTGTCATATGTGTGTAAATTATTCTATTTTCTGTTTATGCTATTATCTGTGATCTGCTAATGATGATTAATGTGTTATATTCCAATGATTATCCTTAACACCGTGTCACGGGGTTTTGGGATCGTCACAGCTGGTATCAGAGCTTTGGTTAACCTTAGTTCTGGAGTCTAACACATTAAACACTTCGTCAAGATAGAATCAGTAGTATTCTAAGGCGAGTCGCTCATTAGAGATAGGACTAGTAAAGTCCTAGAATGAGCTGAGCGGAATAGCAAAAACAATTGATCAGTCCATCGTTATCTTTCCGTAGGAATTTCTGCTTAACTATGCAATAGACTATCATTTCTGTTAACTGACTTTTTCGTTACTTATACAGAATTTGACAAATGGCTACCAGAGGAGCCGCTGCTAGAGGAGGCCGTGCCGGCCGAGGCCGAGGAAGGGGAGAAATCCCAGCTCAAGAGGGACCTTTGATACAACCTCCGGCAGCTCAATACTTCGAGCTCGACCGTGTAGCTAAGAGATATAAGAACTTAGGAGGCAAGACCTTCTCGGGGACTGGCACCGTAATAGAGGCCCTTGCATGGCTCAAAACATGCGAGAAAATTCTTGAAGGCCTAAGGCTAGGAAGCGAAGACAAAGCTACTATGGGCGCCTGGCTTATGCAGGAACAAGCCGAATTATGGTGGGAATCTCTTACCGCCGGGAATAGAGAAGCCGGAAAAACATGGGATGGATTCAAAGAACTCTTCAAGGAGAAATATGTCCCAGAGCAAGCTCTAGAAAGAATGCACGATGACTTCGCCAATCTCCAGCAAGGGGATCTTTCCGTGCAAGATTATCTGAACAAATTCACAATGTTGTCGCCCTATGCTCCCGAACTTGTTGCTACCGCGAAATCCAAAAATAAGAGGTTTATCTTTGGACTAAGAAGACAATATCATGATAGAGCCATGGCCCATGTCAAGCTGGATTTCAACGAGCTAGTGGAAATGACATGCAACTATGAAGACCTTGATCAAAGGCATCTGGATCAGGATCGCGCTAGAAGTCAAGCAGGAAACAAGCGCAAGCCTACTGTAAATCAGGGCGAGTCAAGCCAAGCAGCATCTTCAAAGCCTCAGACTGGCAAGCCGCCAAGAGGAAATTGCTTTAATTGTGGTAAGCCGGGGCACTACTCAAACGTCAGCACAGCTCCAAAGAGACAGAAAACAAATTCTCAAGGCTCGAGCCAAGGCTCTCAGAACCCTCGCTCGTGCTTCAACTGTCGCAAGACCGACCATCTGGTCAAAGACTGTCCTTTGCTAAAGAAAGCTACTGTAGCTCATGTCTATGACGGGTCTAGCCCGCCAGCTGCTTCCGATGGAGCAGGTAAACCCGATGTTTTGGGAGGTACCCTTACAATTAAAAATATTCCTGTTTCTGTATTATTTGACACAGGTGCATCGCGTAGTTTTATTGCTAAAAACACAGTGCACAAACTAAAGTTAAAACAGCGAAAGCTTAAAGAATCGGTTGAAGTTCATAACCCGATAGGGGGTCCTGTTACTCTCGGCTTATATTGTAGAGTGCCAATCTCCTATTCTTTCTATAAATTTCCTTTTGATTTAATCGTTATGGATTTTCCCGAATTCGATATTATTCTCGGGCTAGATTGGTTAACGAAACATGAAGCCGAAGTGAAGTGTGCGGAAAGAATTGTTAAAATCTGAACGGAGCTTGGACATATATATATTCCCTGTCATGGTTCGAATCCGAATAGAGAAGAATTTTGGTCAGCATTAGAACTTATCCCCACTTCTATAGAAAAGATTCCGATTGTTAGCCACTATGCGGATGTGTTTGAAGAAGTTGAAAACTTACCTCCGCAAAGAGAAATAGAATTCCGAATCGATCTAATTCCTAATGCCAGACCAGTGGTGCATCCAATTCGTAGAATGACTCCGAAAGAAAAAGAAGAATCAGGCGATCAAACTCGTCAACTGTTGTGGAAAGGTCTAATCAGACCGAGTTTTTCTAATTGGGGTGCAGCTGTCGTGTTTGTCCCAAAGTCAGACGGTACTCTTAGATTATGTGTTGATTACCGAGACCTCAACAAACAGACGCTTAAGAACAAATATCCATTACCCCGCATTGATGATTTGCTAGACCAATTGAATGGGGCGAAAGTATTTTCCCGAATGGACCTAGCTACAGGTTTTCATCAATTGAGAATAGCAGAAGAGTGTGTTCCTTTGACCGCTTTCAGAGGCCCAGACATATTTTATGAATGGTTAGTAATGTCGTTTGGCCTATGTAACGCTCCAGCATACTTTGTCGATCTAATGAATAGAGTGTTCAGGGGAGTTCTGAATAAATTTGTCCTCGTATTCATAGATGATATTTTAATCTACTCCAAATCAAAACCCGAGCATGAAAAACACTTAGAACAAGTATTGGAGATTCTAAGGAAGAACGTCTTCAAAGCCAAATTCTCTAAATGTGTCTTCTGGCAAGAAGAAGTCAAATTTCTTGGCCATGTCGTGTCAGGGAAAGGAATTTCTGTTGACCCAAGCAAAATAACAGCGATTCAAGACTGGAAACAACCCACTACTCCCACAGAAGTTAGAAGTTTTATGGGGTTGGCTAGTTATTATCGAAAGTTCGTTAAGGATTTTTCGAAGATATCCGGTCCGTTAACGAAGCTCACAAAGAAACATGAGAAGTTTAAGTGGACTTCCGACTGTGAAGAAGCTTTCCAGGAATTGAAATCGAAGCTGACCACCGCTCCAGTGTTAACTATTATTGATGGCAATCAAGATTTAACGGTTTGGACAGATGCTTCTATTAGAGGTCTTGGTGCAGTGTTAATGCAGAAAGGCCAGGTAGTCGCTTATGCAAGCCGCCAATTGAAACCGCATGAGAAGAATTATGTGACTCATGATCTTGAGTTGCTAGCCATCGTATTTGCCTTGAAAATCTGGAGGCATTACTTATTGGTCGAGAAATTTATATTGTACACAGATCATCAATCGTTGAAGTATTTATATACCCAGAAAGATCTGAATCTGAGACAGCAGCGTTGGCTAGAATTTCTTGCAGCGTATGATCTTGATATCCTGTATACGCCGGGGAAAGCTAACGTAGTAGCGGATGCACTTAGTAGGAAAACCGCAATAGTTGCCCATCTTATAATTACACCTGGATTGATTGATAGGATTTCAGCCCTTCAGAAAGTAGATGAATTCATTCAGAGAATCAGCAAGAGAGTCAAGGAAGGTGAAACCACGAGCTTCCGTATTGACAATAAGGGGGTTCTCAGGTTAAATAACAGGATTTGCATCCCAAATATTCCAGGCCTTCGAAGAGAAGTGCTAGATGAATGCCATAAATCCAAATTTTGCATCCATCCTGGGGTGAGTAAAATGTACAACGATATCAAACGCACTTTCTGGTGGAAGGCAATGAAAAGAGATATTTCTTTGTATGTTAGCAGATGCCCTACTTGTCAATTGGTCAAGAGTGACCAACAAAAGCTAGCTGGACTGTTGCAACCGTTGGAAGTCCCAGGATGGAAATGGGAACAGATTTCCATGGATTTCATAGATGGTTTGCCGCGAACCAAGAAAGGTAATGACAGTATTTGGGTAATCGTAGATCGCTTCACGAAGACTGCCCATTTTATACCTGTCAGGTCCAATCGAACTGCCCAAAGTCTAGCACAGATATATTTCAAAGAAATTGTTAAGCTGCATGGAATTCCCATCAGCATAGTCAGTGATAGAGATCCCCTATTTACTAGCAAATTCTGGGAGGCTTTCCATACAGAATTGGGGACAAAACTGAATATGAGCACCGCTTATCACCCCCAAACAGATGGCCAAACTGAGCGGGTGAATAGAATTCTGGAAGATTTATTGCGGGCTTGTATAATCAATTTTGGTGGGTCATGGGAAGATCATTTGCATTTGGCAGAATTCTCATATAACAATAGCTATCAAGCAAGTTTGAGAATGTCACCATTTGAAGCATTATATGGCAGACCCTGCAGATCTCCTGCATGTTGGGTAGAACCTGGCAACAGACTTGTACTAGGACCCGATATGATTAGGGAAGCATCTGATAAAGTGGACTTCATCAAGAAGCGATTGAAAACTGCCCAAAGCCGACAGAAAAGTTACGCAGACTCTAGAAGGAGAGATTTGACATTTGCTGTTGGTGAACGTGTTTATTTAAAGGTTTCTCCGATGAGAGGAGTAATCAGATTTGGTAAGACTGGGAAGTTGGCACCGAGATTTATTGGTCCTTTTCCTATACTTGAGCGAATCGGAACTCTTGCTTATAGGGTTCAATTGCCAGATTGGTTGCCTGGAGTGCACAATGTATTTCACGTATCTCAACTTAGGAGACATGTGCATGATCCGGATCTTGTTGTAGAAGAAGCAGCGCAACAGGATGTGGAGATTACTCCAGAATTAGCACTCAGAAGAGAGCCATTAAAAATTGTTGGCAAAGAAACTAGAGAACTCAGAAGCAAAAAGGTTCATTTAGTTAAAGTGCAGTGGAGCGGTGATCCTAGAGACTGTACTTGGGAAACTGAGGAAAGCATTAAACAAGCTTACCCCAAATGCAGAGTGGATATCTCTGACTAACTCCGGTGCAAGGTACCTTTACCATACTTTGCATTTACATTTTATTTCCTACTTTATTGTTGTTTCCTTTTCGAGGACGAAAAGTTTTAAGTAGGGGAGATTGTAATAACCCGGAAAATACGAGCCAATTTAAAAATTTTAAATTGATTATTTAAAAGCAATTTGAACCATTGAAATAGAATATTTCAATAAATTAGTGAATTAGAAATAGTAAGTCAGTTTGAAAATTTGAATTCGAACTTTGACCGACTGTGCAGGGTGGAAAATATAACGGATTTTAGTGAGACCAAATTATTTAAATCTGTTAGTCAATACCTTTCTAACGAATCTGAAAAATCGAAGTTTCATAACGAGAATCAAAAGTTGTGGCCGAATGAATTTTCAGAAGAGTCGGTATATAGAATATATAGGTCTGGAAAATTGATATTTTGCAAACGGCCTCGGAATTCGACGAAACCACTTTTGTCGGGTCCGGGATGTCAAACTATTGCTAGATTTCAAATTTCATAATTTTTCGAATCAATATGTGAGCGTGGCAAAAGAAAACGCGTTTGACCAGTTTCTGTTGAATTTAATCGACAGGAAATTGGCGATTTTTCAAACGGTCTCAGAATTCGACGAAACTAGTTTTGTTAGGACCATATCGTCAATACGAAACTAGAAAATATTTTTCTGGAATTTTTCTAGTTAGTATGTGACCCCGGTAATTTGAAATGTACGTTTAAAATTCAATATAAGGATTTAAATGTAAATTCAACGGAAACTGATTGTAACGATCAAACCAGCTTACGATACATATCCCATTGTGTTCGGAATGGGGGTAAAACGCTATGGACGACAGGCGGTGGGCCTCGTTTCGAGGTCGTATGTAAAAGTCAACCCTTGTGCAAAATAATAATTAAATAATAAAATAAAAAAAAATATTCTCCCTCCTTTTCTTCTGCTTGCCCCCCCCCCCCCCCCCCCGATTCATTATTCAGAGAAAAAAAAAGGAAAACCTAAATTAAATCGTGCCGCCGCCTTACCCACGAGCCGCCGCCGAAGACTTCGACGCCCCCTCCGTCAGACCTCCTCCCTCCAGACATCGCCGACACCATCGAGCAACCCTCGAACACCCCCCCCCCCAGTCGCATCGAATCGAAGAAGCGCCACCCTCGAACCCTCGCGACACCTCCCTGAACCACCGAGCACCACACTACATCGCCGACGCCCTCTTCTTCCCTCCACTTCGAGATCTACGGTAAGAATTAGGTTAGTTTATTTTTATTTTTATTTTTGTTTTGTTAAAACTAATTTCTGATTTTATTAGATTTATAAACTGTTTTTTTTATAATGGTTTAAAACAGAATTTTTTTAAAGAAAATAAAAACAGAATTTTTTTAAAGAAAATAAAAACTGAATTTTTAAAAGATTTAAAAACAGAATTTTTTTAAAGAAAATAAAAACAGAATTTTTTTAAAAGATTTAAAAACAGAATTTTTTTAAAAGAAAAAAAACTGGATTTTTAAAAGAAATAAAAACTGGATTTTTAAAAGATTTAAAAACTGATTTTTTTTAATTTAAAAACTGATTTTTTTAATTTAAAAACTGATTTTTTTAGTTTAAAAACTGATTTTTTTTAAGAACACTAATTTCAGAATTTTTAAAGAAAGTAAAAACTGATTTTATTTTAAACTTTGAAATAGAAAAAAAAAGGTTTAAACTTTGAAATAGAAAAAGGTTTTAATCTTTTAAAAGAAAAAGATTTGAACTTGCAAAAATAAAGATCATATTTTTTAGTTTAAAAACCGATTTTTTTTAAGAACACTAATTTCAGAATTTTTAAAGAAAGTAAAAACTGATTTTATTTTAAACTTTGAAATAGAAAAAAAAAGGTTTAAACTTTGAAATAGAAAAAGGTTTTAATCTTTTAAAAGAAAAAGATTTGAACTTGCAAAAATAAAGATCATATTTTTAAAAAGAGAAAAGTCGGAATTTTTGTTAAGTAGAAGAAGTAAGATATGATTCTTATATTTTTAAAGCAATAAAAATATAATTTTTACATCATAAGAATATTAAAAATATAATCTTTGTTTTTTAGAATATGATCTTTATATATTGAATAACATAGTAAAAATTCGATTTTTACCTATGTAGAGAATACGGGCAACGAAAGCGACAAGAAGACGAAATAGACGAAGATTTCCATAAAGAAAGAGTCGTGTTATTGGATAGCTATAGGTGAGAAATTCTCACTCTTCAATTTCTTTATATATATATATGTGTGTGTGGAAATAAAAGTGAATTGCTATATATAAATATTTATATATATATATACGCCCCCTCGTCCACAAACCATGGACGATATTTATTGGTTGAAATTGTTGTGAAAATTGGTTGACGGCAAATGGTTGTTTGGGATTGTTTGTGGATGGTATTGAATTGATTGAGGTTGAAAAATTCCCGTTTGTGATTGGAAAATATTTGGTTGAAACCACATAGGATTAGTTTGTGGAAATGAAATAAATATAAACATGCCGCCTGCGTGCGAATTAGATGCATGATCCCCATTGTCAAAAACCGCGAGGTTTTAAGGTAGAGCGAGGAGCCGTACTAGGGACGGTGCCGGTTTAACTACCCTGCCGTTATGCTGCCGAAATTTCGAATAATCTTTGTGTGTTAGAATTATTTTCATATATTGAAATTATTTGCATGCATAGAAATTAAATCCATATATTGAAACTATGTCCATGTGTGGAAATATTCATGTGTTGAAAAGTGTTGTGTGAAAATAAAATTCATTTGTGAATGAATGAAGGGTATAAACAATAAAAATCACATTTTTATATATATATGAAGTATGAAAAATATTCGCCTTATATAAATAATTTCAATCATAAAAATCCCATCTTTCTAATATGAACAACATAAATAAATTGTCCATGTGTGGAAATACTCATTTGTTGAGAAATGTGTGTAGTGGAAAGGTGCATGTGTTGAATAAAAAGATTGAACGATAAAAATTACATTTTTATTGAAACTATGAAGTGTTGAAACCATACATTGGTTGAATAAATATTTTAAATGATAAAAATATCATTTTTATCATATGTGTGATATGCTAAAGATATGCAGACGTTGAAACAAATATTTGTGATAGAAATATTATTTTTAACATGCATAGGAACTAAATAAAATAGTCATGTGTTAAAATCTACTTTAGTTCGCCAAAATTATCATCTTTGAAATGTGAAGTGTTAAAAATAGCCACTGGTTCGAATAAACGTGCATGAGTTGAAATATACATTAACTAGCTAATGATATAATTTTAGCCTATGCATGCGATATTAGAATGAGTGGTGTTTTTAAACCAAAGCAAATCAAATATGAAGTTGAATAGAAAATGATAAATGTTAGAAATTGTATATATGTGCATGCATATCTATTGAACAGGTTAAAGCAAAAAGGGGCTAGAGAAGAGGAATAAAATTTTGTGCCCGACAAATAGGTACACATTTACTGTTTTGTTTGGGTGATGATTTTATGAGCCTATTGGCTAGCCGCTTGGCTTTTTCTTTTTCTTTTTGAGATTAGAAGGACCGGGAACGCTATTTGCGATTTCCCGATGCCCCCGGTACAGGGGAGGTTATAGCGAAATTTTCCAAAATTTTAGGGTGTTAGAAAAATATTTGAAGTGAAAACGATATGGAAATTATTGAATGAACTATATTTATATAAATATATAAATATAAATATAATTAAAACGAAACGTGGCCGTGCAGTTCATATTTTGAAACCGTGATTTCAAATGACTAGTGCGGAAGATCCGACCATTGGATTTTCCCGAAACCTCAACCGTTGGGTTCGCCTTGGAAATATCTTTCCAACGGCACCAACTTTGTGAAGATCCGACGGTTGGATTGTCTGGAATGTTTAATTCAAAATTAGTGAAAAACAGCGCCAGAAACGATTATATTTATATATATATATATATAATTAAATTAAATCGAATAACGACGCTGCAGTTCGTAAATTGAAATCGTAACTTCAAATGGTTAGTGTGGAAGATCCGACCGTCGGATTTTCCCAAAACTGGAACCGTTGGGTTCGTTTTGAAAAGACCTTCCTAATGATGTAAAATTTGTGAAGATCCAACGGTTAGATTTTCCTATATGTGTAAAACAAAATTAGTGGAAAGCAGCGCCAGTGCATCGACACGACCTGAAACGTCGTTTAATTAAATATGGCCGTTTTAAATTAAATAAAAATGGCGATATATCGTTATTAAGCGCTATAGACGATATAGAGTGGAAATAAACCAATTTTGTTGTGTTTGCTTGATATGTGATGGTTGAATGTATTTGACGTGAAAATTATAACTAAATAACTGAAATGTGAATGTTGAATAGTTCAACCCTGTGATTAATTGGTTTGAAAATCTAAATATACGTGGGTTATTTGAAAAGGCCGAGTTTATCTCATTTCAAATAATCGATCGACGTTGAGAAGTCGAAGAGTCGAAGACGACTGAAGACCGACGATCTCCACGTTGGATGGATGGGCGCTACTGATGCTCGTGATTGGAGTAGCTACCATGAAGGAATTGAAGTAGTAGCCATCCAAACATATTGTTGATTGTACGGATATGCGAGGAATTGGTGCCTCCGGTTTCGTTCAGACCCAGAACGGACTTGTAAATGGACTGTGTGTCTGACATTGGATTTTGTTCTGTGTTGATTGATCTCTGTTAAATATATATCTGTTTGGCGGCAGAGAATTTATTCTCTTGCTTAACGCCCTTCTCTGAGACGTACGAGCTTAGAGGTTATGTATTGACAGAAATCAGTCGCATGGAGTGGATTGCCTGTGTGGCACGCCTAAGTGGCATATGATCAAGGCTTCTGTTGCAAAGCAAAGTCTTGTGGTTGATGATCAAAGCATAGTCTATGTGACGTAGCTTTGTGTATAACGTGAATTCGCGAGCCTCACACCCCGGTATGAGTCAAAAACGGGAGAAGGACCCAAGGAGTGCATGACGTTTCTTTCTAGCTATGGTGGTGTCAGTGACCTCCCAGCCCTGACATTTATATCTTTTTCACCTGTGTGGTTGTTGGAATGCGAGGCGCCTCGATTATAGGTCTGTAAGGACCGGGAAACGTGTGTTCAGGAATTGCCAATCCTCAAAAGTAAGAGAGGACCGGCCTTGGAGGATCCAGGGGATTGCTGTGTGCGGTCCCGAGGCATTTGCTAGAGTGTCTCGAATCGGAGAGGAGCTTGCCCCTTGCCTCGACTCATGAAGGAATCCAATTTCCAATACGATATGTGCGGTTGTGATTGTATTACTAGTACGGCGACATAGTAGATGGTAGCTATGCCGCCTAGGATTGATATTTATGATTGAATCTGCTTTTGAAACATATATGCACTAGTAATAATATCAAGCACTTTTGTTTTATTCGTATGAAGCATCTTTGGCCATTATAAGGTAAAAACTCTATCCTCCGGCTTGCGTTGCATTGTGTGATGGGACCTGAGTCTTATAATGGCTTCATTTTAGAAAAAGCATTGCGTTGATTTAATCATTTACTTTACTTCATGCACGAGCACTCATTGGAGTAAACCCGTTCCGCGAAAGTGGCGTGGTCCTTTGATTTGCCTTATTATTGTTGTTAATAAGTTGAATAGATTTCTCATACCAGTCCCATGACTGACTCGTAGTTTGTTTCACCTTGCAAACTCGGGTGCCCTTATTTTCACACGGGCAGCCTAGTTACAGGTTTCTGACGCACCTTTTGGCTCATGGCGAGGCTTGACTACACCGTGCTGACTTGGATTTTCTCCGCCATTATTGTATCTATATTATGATTCCGCCACTGGCGATGTAGACTGATATTCCTTTTGTGTACTCTTTATGTATGATTCCGCCTCAGGCGATGGTGACTGATTATGTATCATTATGCACTAAGTTGTATCATGTACTGTGCTTCTCTGATGTGATGTTATCTATATGATTCCGCTGTCATATGTGTGTAAATTATTCTATTTTCTGTTTATGCTATTATCTGTGATCTGCTAATGATGATTAATGTGTTATATTCCAATGATTATCCTTAACACCGTGTCACGGGGTTTTGGGATCGTCACAGTGGCTCCTTGGAATGAATTTGTGTGATTTAGGGTTTGAGGATTAGGGTTGCTTTTATAGAAGTTTAATCTTATGTGAGCCGTTAGATCGTTCTAGGAGCAATCACAACCGTCCAGACTAGATAGAGTTATCCAGGATTGCCACCTAAGCCCTAGTGACTCAGCAATAGGTCATAAAGGACTCAGCAACTAGCCAGAATCGTCTCACATTTGGATCTGGGCGAGGGGGTAGGTCGACCCATAGGTCGACCTCCTGGTCGACCTGGCCTGGGGTAGGTCGACCCCCAGGTCGACCTGCCTTGGTATAGGTCGACCTCTAGGTCGACCTGTATGAGTTATTTTTTTTTAATTTTCTGAATTTCTCTTGAATCTTCCGAAGGCCATAACTCCTTCATACGAAGTCCGATTAACGAAAACTTGGACTCTATTCCAAGCAGAATTCCGAGACAAACACAATGGCGTAACATGTTTCCCTTAATTATCACTTTAAGAATTAAGTATTCTTTAATTTGTTCTTTTAATATTCTCAGAAAATACGGGGTGTTACACAACTCATTATTTGTTGCTAGCTGCCATTGTTTTCGCACTAAAGTCATGGCGTCATTACCTACTAGGAGAAAGATTTGAATTGTTTACTGACCATAAATCATTAAAGTACCTTTTCTCACTGAAATATCTTAACTTAAGACAACAAAGGTGGATGGAATTTTTGGCCTCATATGATTTTGAGATTTCCTATACACTTGGCAAGGGCAATGTGGTAGCAGACGCCTTAAGTAGAAAGAAGCTAACCCTAAGTCCTCTCTTTGTAGAAAGAAAAATCTTGGAGTACATAGCAAACTTTAACTTTAGACCCTCCTCTGAAATTGTACCTGGTCTGTCAGCATCGCTAGAAGTGCGGCCTACTCTTTTGGACTCAATAGGAACTGCGCAACGTGAAGACCCTCAGCTAGTTGATATGATGGATAAGCTAAGTAGGGGTGAGACTTCTAGTCACATCAGTAGATACTCCATCGATGATAAGGGTTGGTTAAGACGGGATGGAAGGCTATGCGTCCCACAAGCAAGGAATTTGGTGAAGACGGTCCTCGAAGAAGCACACCATTTTAAGTTGACCATACACTTAGGCGGAGACAAGATGTATAAAGACATAAAAAGGCTTTTTTTGGAATGGCATGAAGAGGGATGTAGCTGAATTCATCGCTAAGTGCTTGATATGCCAGCAAGTCAAAGCGCAGTAGAAGAAGCCTGGTGATCTGCTCCATCCTTTAGAGGTCCCACAGTGGAAATGGGATAGCATTTCGATGGACTTTGTTGATGGGTTGCCTAGGTCAAGAAGGGGCAATACCAGTATTTGGGTAATAGTTGACAGGCTCACTAAAAGCGCCCACTTTATACCTATTAATAGTAGAAGGACTGCCTCGTCCCTAGCATTCATTTATATTAAAGAGATAGTTCGACTCCATGGGATACCCTCCAGCATAGTGAGTGATCGAGATCCTATCTTTACGAGCGAGTTTTGGAAGAGTTTGCAGGAGGTTGTAGGCACACAATTATGTTTAAGCACGACCTATCACCTCCAAACCGATGGTCAGACGGAAAGGGTGAACAGAGTATTGGAAGACCTTTAGAGATTGTGCATTCACGATTTTAGAGGAATATGGGAAGATCGTCTTCCTTTGGTGGAATTCACTTACAACAATAGCTACCAAGCCACCATAGGCATGGCACTCTTTGTAGCTTTATATGGAGGACCATGTCGATCACCAACTTGTTAGTGGGAGTCTATTGACAAGCTCGTACTTGGGCCAGACATGATTAGAGAAACCTCGGAAAAGGTGGACTTGATAAGAAGACGGATGAAGACTGCACAAGATAGACTGAAGTCCTACGCAGACAAAAGAAGGACCGACCTTGAGTTTGAGGTTGGAGATAGGGTGTTCCTTAAAGTATCTCCTTTAAGGAATGTCATTCTCTTTCGGACCGCAGGAAAGCTAGCACCAAGATTTGTAGGACTATTTCCTATCACTGAAAGGATTGGGATGATGGCTTACAAAGTAAAGCTACCCGGAAGACTGGCTGGAGTTCATAATTTTTTTCCATGTTTCTCAAATACGAAAGTGCTTACATGAGTCTGTGGAAGTTGTGGAGCCAAGTATACTAGAGGAAGTAGAAGTGGAACGAGAAGCGACTGTGAGAAGAGTTCCAACTCGTATCTTGGGTACGGAAGTCAAAAAGCTACGCAACCGTGAAGTCAAGCTTGTTAAAGTTCAATGGAGTGACGTTGAGGAAGACGCGACTTGGGAAACTGAGAGGAAAGTACGCGTAGCCTACCCTTTTCTTTTTGAGGGTACCTCCTTGATCTCTTTTTCCATAAGTTCATTCATGCTTATATCTATCTTTTAAGTATATCTCCTCGGTCCTATTCTTTATCCTTAGGTAGAAACCAATGGATGTAAACATGTGTTTGAAACATGTAATGATTGATGGTTGCGAGTGGTTGCAAGTGGTTGTTAGTGGTTGCTCGTGGATGCGTACACGCACATTAGGTACTACATCGGCTCAGTCACTTTCATATTGCATATACATATATGTATTTGTATATGGATTGGAACTTGATGTGTTCTCGTATGGATGTTGCATTTTTATGAATGATTGCACACTCTTGTAGAAAGTATGATTAGGAATAATTGCATGCATAATGAACTCATGGCACCAACATAATTTGCATTAAGGAGGTCAACTGAATCAATAGGCATTGCATTAGATAAGGACATGTACACACACTATACATATGATCATGAAAGCATTAGAAGTCTTTTAAGGACAATGGACGCCTGTGTTTGATGGTTGAGTAGATGTACAATTGGATGATAGGATATACATTCTTCTTGACTTGAATAATTCGGGGACGAAATCCTTTAAGGAGGGGAGAATGTAACACCCTGAATTTTCCGTGTCTATTAAAAGAACAAATTAAAGAACACTTAATTTTTAAAGTGAGAATTAAGGGAAACGGGTTACGCCATTGTGTTCATCTTGAAATTTTTCTTGGAATAGAGTCCAAGTTTTCGTAAATTGAACTTCGTATGAGGAAGTTATGTCCCTCAGAAGTTTCAAGAAATTTATATAAATTAAAAACAGTTCAGAGTCAAAATTCAAATGAAAGAATAAGAAGCGGGCTGGGTGAGAAATTTCCTGCCCTAGGCCAGGTCGACCAGGGGGGTCGACCTGGGGGTCGACCTATACCCTCGCCCAGATCCAAAAATGTGACGATTCTGACAAGTTGTTGAGTCCTTTCTGACCTGTTGCTGAGTCACTAGGGCTTAGGTGGCAATTCTGGATAACTCTATCTAGTATGGACGGTTGTGATTACTCCTAAAATGATCTAACGACTCACATAAGATTAAACTTCTATAAAAGCAACCCTAAATCGCAAAAATTCATTTCAAGGAGCCACTATGTTGTTCATGACGTTCTAGCCTAGCCACCATTTCTTCTTCAATTAGAAAGCGAGTCAAAAGCTTCGAATCAAAAACTAACTTAGAGAATTGATAGTCTTTTTCAAGGGATTGCTTTTCAAATTCAGAAAACAGATCCCAGAAACCAAGAATTTCTTTTCTTTGTAAGTCCTGTTATTATTTAGATGTGAATGATTGAAAGTTATGATTTGTAATAAAATGAAAACTAGCATTATTCCTAGTTATAAGATAATGATGATGTTTATTCATGATTATTCTTGTAACTATTCTATCGTATATGCTTATGAGACTATTGTGGTTATGATGTTGGTATTAAACCAATCGTGTATTATGTAAAGTTTGGTGACTTAATCATGTTATGTTACATGCATGTTGTTAGGCTATGTGGTTATTATGTTGATGTAAAATATTTATGTAAAATTGGTGACTTAATCATGTTATGTTACATGCAATTTGTTAGGCTATGTGGTTATTATGTTGATGTAAACCAATCATGTAAAATTGGTTACTTATTCATGTTATGTTACATGCAAGTTATTAGGCCAAGACATGTATTATGTTTAGATTTACATTTAGATTTATCAAAATTGGATCCAAGTTTAAAGTTCATATTTACATGCCTTGTTAAACTTGTGTAAAACCATATGCTTAAGATTCATGTTTATTGGATCCAAAATAAAAGTTCATCTTTACATGCCTTGTTAAACTTATGTAATTCCATATGTTTAAGATTCATGGTTATTGGATCCAAATTAAAAGTTCACATTCACATGTCTAGTAGAACTTGTGAAATTCTATATGCTTAAGGATTATGTTTATTGGACCCAAAATAAAAGTTTACATTTACATGCCTAGTTGGATTTGGCTAATTTCATATGCTTAAAGACTCATGTTAGTTGGATCCAAAAATGCAAGTTCATTATATTATGCCACGTTTACATGACACATGTTTAGTTAGTTCTTTATTATTTTATGTTGTGTGAATGGTACATGCTCCCTTCTTTCCACTTTTGTATATAAGTTAGGCTAAGTTACGAGCCTAACATTCTATGTGAATTTTGCGAACGTATGACGGGGGTAACATTGGGCAAACCATAGAAATTATTATTAGCATAATTTGGCTCATAAATAAATGAATGGTTAGTGGCATAAAAATGGTATAAAATTATATACCAAAAATTGAAAATATGATTAAGAGGGTAAATGGGGCATGACTTGAATGGCAAATAATTTACATATAAATTTGAAAAGATAAATATGTAAACTAAGAAAAATACTCAATCTCACCTGAGGTTAGATTGAGTTACGGTATAAGACTGCCCGGAACCGCCTGGCACATCCAGCAGCCGTAATAATATATATCTAATGTGAGAGGTTAGTGCATCAAGCCTAAAAGAACCCGAGGTTAGATTGAGTTGCGGTGTAAGACTACCCGGAACCGACCGAAACATCCAGCAACCGCAACAATACATATCTAATTTGAGTGGTTGGGGCTTTAATGAATGAATTAAAGCTAAGACAGGAATGGTAGGGGTTAAGTTAATTAAGGCAGCACTTAACCAATACAACATGTTAACTAAATAGATGGGTGGGGTTAGGTTAATTTGAGAACACTTAACCATTTTAACATGTTGATTAGGAAACCCTAGTAACGGGGACCCATTTCAGCAGTAACCCACATAGATGTATCATGGTACCCTGAACTAGGCAGGGTGGGGAATGATTACTAGGATGATTATATGCGGTCAAAACAACGGCGGGTGGTGCATCAGTGTAGGTTCCGATGGAGTGCGATCGTGCACGTACTCTGGAGTGGAAAAAGCAAGCAGTGGGCATCAGTAGTTATACTCTTTGCATCTTGAATTGTGTCGGGTTGCCTCCATAGGATTTGATACACCCCATGGTGGGACCAGCACAGGTATCTACAATCATGCGGGGACGAATGACACAAGTGGTAAACGTATGCGAGTAGGAGCCGATCGATAAAAAGGGGATCATTTATCTTGAACACATGATGCTAGTTGATACACTTAAAAAGGGGTGTAGAGATGTAAAAATGAGTGTGATAGCATAATCAGTCTTATTATCTTATTCCTAGGATGTTGTCCTAGATTCAATTTATTCAAGTCATAATCCTTTTTCTTATTTACATGCTAAATAATCATTGGACTTACCAGACTCTTGTCTGACCCATTTTCTTTCGCTTTCTTTTCTTCCATTTCCGCCCCCCTCCCCCCCTCAGGTCCGCAGGGAGGGAATACTTCAGCTTAGATCGGATCATTTCCAACTTGAAGAGAGTGGATGTGTTGCTTGGAATCTTTTTCCTTGGGCTAAGGCTTTGGATACTCTCTTACTGGTGATTTATGTTGCCTTACTGTTGTTTTAATGCTTCTTTATGTTTTAATTCAAGACAGAGATTTTGTTGTATTAATTTGCAAGTTGTTTTGAAAAAGTTGTTGTAATGTTTTATTTGAACCACGTGCTTATGAAATAAATTTAGTTTTCCGCTGTTTATTTGTCTGCCTTGTAAATTATATGTATCTTTTACTTATAATGCTCCACCAGAGTTAAGGCATTCCCTTTGTGAGTGACCTTAACGAAGGCGGGGTGTTTCAAATAAGATGTGAGTAAACTTCTTTTATCCTCTGTTATTTATTTTTGGTTGATATTGGATAGCTATTTAGTGCATATATGTTTGTATTTATGGTATATTATTTATAAACACTCTCACTGGTATGTTGATGGAACAAACACATTGTAGAAGGACATGTAAATAGTATCTGTGTATTGATATATATAAACAGAAGCCATTTACCAAGTTATTATAACACTGAGCATATTAATAGCAACATTGATAGTTCAAATATAGCTAAGGGTGCAGTATCAGTCCACAATGTGGCAAGCGAGAAGTTTATAGTAGGGTTGGAGTTACGTAAGATATGGTTACGGTAATATAAAGAAAGGGGTGAACGTATTTCAGTTTCACAGCCCACTAGTGCAGGAGGCGCGACTAAGAAAAATGGAGAAGCGAGAATCAGTTAGAACCTTGTCATGAAAATTTGGTTGGGCTTGTGCAGGGTAGGAACTGTTCTTTTTAGGATTTTAGTTGAACAGTGGAAACATTGTACGGGTGATCAGAGTGGTCGCTGGGTTCAGAAATAAAGTCGGTGAGCAACGAGTATTATGTGGCAATGGCGGAGGCAGTGTGATAGTGGGAGACTGGAGTGTGCATGTGCACAAGTATAATGGGCACAAATGTACTGTACACTGTTTTTGTGTTCAAACAAGAAGCAGCAACTGCAGCGCGTAGGAGGATAAATGGGATGATCGGTTGAAGTGGGTTCGAAATGAAGTGTTAGCGTAAAAGAGAACGGGACTAGGTAAATTAGGTTGGCATTCTCGAAGCATTAAACTAGGAAGAAGGGGCAATGTAAATAGGTAGACAGTGTAAGAAGAAAATAGAACAAATATGGGTGGATGGATCTGTTTAATGAGCAAAAAAATTCACGATGTCAGGCAGAACTAATTGGAAGAGAAGAGAGTTGGGTGACGGACGGCAAGCACACAGGCAATGGCAATCTTTTATTGCCTAAAATCAGCTCCTGTAGCATTATTATTTTTGAAGAAGTGTAGAGTTTTCCATCTGCGGGCTTCTGGAAGTGGGTTGCTAAAGATTTTGTTCGGTTATGCATCCTAACAAGCAGCACCTTGTCAGCATCAGTTGGGTGCGTGAATTTAATCCTGTAGGATCTGGGCTTGGCACAAAAGAGAGAAACAACGTTGGGAAGGGGACTGCAGAGGATGGGCGATAGCAGTAAAATAACAGAAGGGTGGCATTTTTTAGTGCATGATCCCTTATGGGTGCGTGATCCCTTTTGTGTATAGGCCAATTTTACAGGGTTTGGGCTCAGCCCAATTAGAAAAGGAGAAATTAAAAATAAAAGGGGTTGAAAGGAAATCGGGTTGAGGAATTGGGCTGATTGAGCCAAAGAAAATGAAAAGCATTAAAATAAAGTCAAAAGAAAAGTAGAAAAATTAGGAAAAGAAAAGGAGATTGGATAAGTTATTAGATAAGATTTATAGGAGGAAATGGGCCAATATATTGGGCCAATATGCAAAAGAAGGAATTGGGACGGGGAGGGAATTAGGGAAATGTTAAATTAAATTTAAATTTATATAAAATAAGAAAAGAAGAGCAGTACAGCGGAAAGAAGAAGGGAATTAGGACATGAAAACTAGATCGAAGGAAGCAAGCCAGGGAGTGGGCCGAGTTTTTAGTTAATGAAATAATAGGAAATACCGAAGTTTTGGCCTTTAGGGAATTAAATTATAAACAAATTAAAAGGAAACGGGCCAAGGATATTGGGCGGAGTGAAGCAAGCAAGCCGGAATGTATTAGGGCCAAGAGTTTTAAATTAAAGGAAAAAATGAAAAGGATATACAAAATAAGAAGAGAAGTAAATTTAAAAAGGAAATAATATAATAAAATAGAAATTAGTATAAATTAAATTATTGAGGATTGTTTAGAAATAAAAAGACAATTTACAAAGTGAGACAAAGATATAAATTGCAAATAATTGTCATATAAACAAGCTAACATTTTTGAATGAAGTATCGTGTGCGATGCGCACGCTTTAGTTGTTCATTTATAAGAGATAGTTAAATGTTCGGATTTAAAACAATACAGATAGATACCATTCTGTTGGTCGAAGCTCATAAAATAAAGGGTATATAAAGTGAATTATACTTAATCCAGTTTATTTTAAGCTGATAACTATTTCTTTAAAGGAATGTTGTGATCAAATGAATATTGAAATCTATTTCTTAAGCATCGATTAATCGTAAAAGGCATTGCGCTAATCATTTCGAAAAGTCCGGAATTAGTATTCCACTTCGATTTGAATTATACGTCGCGTGTCAAAGACTATTGAAGATAATTGAAGATGGAGATATGCAAGGACTATTTTGTTTCACAAAATAGTGCCTTCGGTTTGTCCAGTCCCAGGACAACTTGTATGGTCGGGTGTCTGACTACGTATATCTATCAGATCTTACACGTCGACTTTTCTGAAGTATATTATCTTGGTGGCAGAGTAATTCGTTTCTCTTAGCTTTATGCCCGTAATATATTTGGGAAAATAAATTGTGTGTTCTGACAGATATGACGGTGTGACATCCAAAGTGATTGAAGAAGTGATCTATCAAGAAGGTAAAGTGACCTCAAGCCTCACAACCAGAAAATAAAAAAAATCAGGCAGGCAGCATGGCTATGTGGGTCGCTTCCATTAGGGTGTATAATCACCTATCTAGAGAAATTTCTTTTGCTTCTTCAATCTATCAATGCTGTCCCCTTCGGGAAATGGTTGCTGATCCCAACCGTTAGTGATATACATTCGATACACTCAAGCGAAATGAGTGGTTGGTCATGCGTGGGTCGGGTTGCAAGACGTTCTTCCTGAACCCAGTGTATTCGACTCTAGAGATACACTATTGGCAGGTGGTTCCATACCTTGTCATAGTCGGAATCCATTATCCAATACGCGCCCACGGTTTTGATTGTATACTATATATGTAGAACGTGACATGCAAGCGTTCCGCTAGATTGTTATTTATTTGTATTCACACACTATCATAATATCAGAATAATATTGTTTTCAAAAATGTTTTGGGTTATCGTAATGAAAAAACCATCCATGTGTATGTGTGGATCGGTCTTACGATTATCTTTTCTTTCCAACCGTTTTTGAAAGTTAAACCGAGTACTTGTGATTCTCATAAGAGAAAAACCCGTTCCGTTTTCACGACATGGTCTTATGAGATACCCATTGTTAATCAAGTTGTTTTAAAATCGTTTACTCACACCAGTCCCATGACTGACCTAGAGTTTATTTTTCTATATTTTCCCTAAACTCTTGAGTGCCCAAATTTGTACGGGCAGTCCAATAGTTCACGATTTTACAGGTTTATATGGAGAAGCTTGGAGTAGGAGACTTCAACATTAGACATTTAGAGTTTCTTTCCACTGAATTGTAAATATGATGCACTCTGATGATGTATGTAAGTACAAATACAGTTGTATTTCAAAAGTGATTATTTATATATTATATTTTATTCCGCTGCGATTATGAGACTCTATGTTGTTGTTCAATTGGATCTTCTAAATATTTTCTTCTATTCTAATTTTCTATATTTCTATTTCTCATCCTCTAACTTCTTTCTATTAATGATTTGTATTTTCTTGCAATTCGAGTTGGACATGCGTTCTATTCAGTCATCTCAAAGAGTCCGGATTTGCGGTTAGGTACATTTGGTGTCAGAGCTAAAGGTTGAGCAGTAACCTCGACTCTGTGGCGTTACTCGATAGAGATGGGGTTAGTAATACCCTAGATTGAGTTGGAATGTATATATGAGCGCGTATTTGTTTATTGATATAAAAATTGTTTTATATTGTGTTGATTGGTTTATGAATTATGGTCGATACAGAAAGGAACAGCTGTATTGATAGGTATTTCTAAACTCTTGGACAGGGTAATTCGACACAATAGTGTTTAAATACCTGGGTAAATGAAATAATTTTACTCAAAAAATATATTTTAGTTATCAAAGAATAATTTTCTGGAATTATTACTATATATGTAGATGTGTCGATTGTTAATCCAACTAGAAATGGATATAAAAACAAATTAAATTTGTATTAGAAAGAGATATAAAAATAAGACAAACTAGAAATCTGTTGAGTTAACAAAATGTTTGGGAAAAATTCAACGGTTTTGAAATTAAATGAAATCAAGTTATATGATTTCAGATTGGTTTGGAATTAAAATCGAAAATGTAGATTCTAGAGTTTGAAAATTTAACTTGAGTTAAGGAATTGGAACCCAACCAAAGATTGGTTGGGTTAGATGATTTTCTGAGTATTGCTCTGACGTTGAATTCGGTCTTTGGGGTCGATACTTAGAAGATTATTTTCTTACCGATTTACAGTCAGGAACTAATGAATGTTGAAGAGAAGAGGTTTATTAATTAGAAATATAAATGTTTTCCAAATGTAAATAACAACTATTTTTGATAATGAAGATGGCTGTGATTGATAACAGATTGCTAAGGTATTGAATATTTTGATTGTTGTAAAATGTTGGGTAGATAATCTATGTGTTTTGGATGACTTGTTTATCGTGATTGTTAAGGGATGACCCCTGTATTTGTTTTGAATATAAGTCTATAACTATAGATATAACTATAATCACCTAGCTACTCTTTAATTTCGAGGACGAAATTCTTTTAAGGTGGGTAGATTGTAACGTCCCAGTTTTTGCTGCTCCTGTAATACAATTTACTATGGATAATTTTAGTAATTTATATAAATAATAAATTGAGAAATAAATATTGAAAAATTCCACGTACATTTGTACATTTTAATGATTTAAAATTTCTTAACCAGTGTATATATGTTGATAATACCAGTATGTAATATTTGGTAATTTGTTTTGTAATTTGTTTTAACCTTTGTGAATATAAACAACATTAGATTTGAATATTGTAGAAAATTTGAATAATATTAGTATAAAAAAATCTTATATGTATATTTTTACTTGGTATATTTATATATACACAAGTAAGTGTTGCTTTATTATTTTGTTGTATTTAAAATTTGTTTTAAATTCATGTAAACATAGTATTCGGTTTTAACTTTATAACTAACAAGGATATTGGTTTTATAATTTGATTTGCTATTGGAAACCAATGGAGTACATAGCTAAGCAACTTGCATTTGCCTTAGAATCTAAGGTTTTGCCATGCTCAAATTGTTTAAATATATAACATTAATTAAAAATAATAATTGAATACTTGATGCCAAGTATAATTTATTTAATATACTTTGTAACGACCCAGTGGATTTTCGGCCCGGAAAATCGACATAAATACCTTCACCGTAACCTATGCCGACCTTCCAAGCACCGAAACACTGGATAGTTATTGAAAGAAATTAGCGGGGGAGATAAGAAAGAAAGAAATATTAAAATAGAAGAAGAAGAAGAAGAAGAAACAACACAACAGAGTCTCACATCGCAGCGGAACAAAATATAATACTAAAATAAATCTTTAAAGAGAGCTTTTGAGATACTTACAATATCAGAGTGCATCACACATCTGGATAGTGATAATGACCTGTCTTCA
Organism: Allium sativum; assembly: GCA_030737875.1. Taxonomy (NCBI): domain Eukaryota; kingdom Viridiplantae; phylum Streptophyta; class Magnoliopsida; order Asparagales; family Amaryllidaceae; genus Allium; species Allium sativum. The sequence goes on from CM060918.1 coordinate 849,742,361, forward strand.
TATATAACACAGCGGAATAAACACTATTTATAATACGTCTGAACTTCTCCATCTCGTCTCTAGACTTCGCAGCATTTGATAAATCTGGACCTGTACAACCCGGTCTAACCCGAGCATTTACAAAACACCGGGTCAGTCTGGTGAACCAGAGTGAGATAAACTCGCACAGTACTAAGGGTGATCATCCAACTTGATTGTTAAGTTCAAAAATCTTTCAAAACAAAAGGATAATCATAAGACCAAATCCACACATAAATACGGACGGTTTTTACCTTACATAACACAAAACACCTTTGAAATCGATATCTTTTCTGATATTATAATAGTTTTTAAATACAAGTAGATATCAATCTAGTGGAACGCTTGCATCTCACGCTCCATATATATAGTATTCAATCAAAACCGCAGGCGCTTATTGGAGATTGGATTCCGACAATGACAAGGTATGGGACCACCTGCCGATAGTGTATCTCTAGAGGCGAATACACTGGGTTCAACAAGAACGTCTTGTAACCCGGCCCTCACATGACCGACCACTCATTTCGCTTGAGTGTATCGAATGTATATCACCAACGGTTGGGCTCAAACCACCGTTTCGCGATAAGGGATAGCATTGAAATAGATTTAAGAAGGAAATAAATTTTCTCTAGATAGGTGATTATACACCCTAATGGGAGCGACCCACTAGCCATGCTGCCTGCCCGATTTTTGTCACTACCCGGTTGATGAGGCTTGAGTCTACGCTTTATCAACATATCATATTTACTTCGAATGTCACATCGTCAGATCCATCAAGAATCACTAATTGACGTCCACAACAATACATTATGTGTTAGCTAAAAGAAGTTTCCTTCTCCGCTTCCACTCTTGGTACGGTTGAAGAAATCAATGTACGTGACCTTGCTGGAAATACTTTGTCAAACATTCATCCATACAAGTCATCCAGGAACAGGATGAACCGAAGGCACCCTCCTACTGCATTCTAGGAATCACCCTGAGAATCAATAGTGAGAAGTCCTTGCAACCCGTGGATTTCAACCACGACAGAATCATAGCTTATCTCTGCTTGCAAGTCAGAGATTTTAAGTAATTCGTCTGCTTGTGAAGATCCACGGTCTTCAATAGCTCGGTCTCGAATCAACATCTCAACGTATACGTATTTGCTGGACGGAATGGCCTTTGAATATATATATTTGATCCCGGTCTTTCCGTACCAAAAATCGTATGGCCAAATTTGATAGTTACAACCATTCATCCATATAAAATGTATTCACTGATTCATACCCAGAATCCTTTAGCCTCTTTAACGAACCGTTCGTTGATTTTATACTTTAAATTTCCCAATATTTAAAACATCGCTTTTACTTCTTATCGTAACGTAAGAATATTCTCCAAATTTATGTTATTTAACTTATAAACTTTTCGAAAACAGTTTATAATATCATTTTATGGAAATCATAACTTATGTTTCTCGACTACGCTCGTTTATAATCTATACCATCCTTTTGAAAACCTATTTAAATCTCGACCTCATTTACTTATCTAATTATTAAGCAACTCTTATTAACTCTTTCGATTTATATTAATAATCATTTACAATATCATATATATGAACTTTGATTCTATTATAAATAGAATCTTTATGAGAATTCCTTGGTATCTCTTTATCATTATATTGCAAATCATTTCGACAACACAAATTCATTTGTTCAAAATCTCATAAACAAAGCCTTTGTAAATCTTATATTAATCATTATATTAGTATTTTTCCAACTTCTTATATCTATATTTATCAAAACAATTCCACTTATCATTTGTAACGAATGTTACAAACTTCATTTCAAAACCCTTTTACTTATCACATTCTCCTTATTTTGTACTCGACCACTTATTCGTCATTTGCAAACATATAATAATCCTTTATGAAATCTTATGTCAAAAATATAGTTCATCTCGTATGTAACAAATGTTACAAAACATATTTACCAATCCCTTAGTCTTATTTACTAATTTGGTTCTATTTTCAAAACCTTGATTTTTCCATTTACAAAATCCTTTGTAAATTAAGTATGACAACTCACCATTTGTTTTCATTTCCACATCATTAACTGCATTTATAAATCTCAGTTTTAAATTTCATATTCATATTCTCAAATCCGGCTTCATTAGAAATATGAAATCTCATTTCCAAATCACTATTCATTTCCAAATCTGTTGATTTGTAAATCTTATTTACAAAGTGTTAATTAATCACACTTCGTATCAATTAAAAACACCGTTTGCTAAACGGTCATTTCTTACAAAAATATTGCCTTTCATTCTCTTTTATACATTCGCGTAAATCCACGATTCGATTATTCCATTTCAATATCTTGAAATTTCATTTAAACTTCCTTTACGACCGTTAAGGTCTTTTCGAAATCATTTCGACATTTAAATAGCCAATATGATAAATTTATCTCGTTCAAACATTGGTACAATAATCTCTTATATTTCTATTAGTTATATATATATTTAAAAATTGTAAACTTAACCTCGACTATTTATTTTTATAGTAAAATTGTATTTCAATCCAAATAAAAGAAAACATTTATATCTTTGAAATCTATTTACTATTGATTTCGAAAAGTCATTCCTTTTAGTCGACGGTACTAAAGAGGAAAATGGCTACTATAGTACCAAACCGTGAAATATAACCCAATTTCACCTTTAATCACAAACAATTTAATCATATTGATCACGTTATCAATATTATCCCACTTGTTATTCCCTGCAAAACAGCGGTTACCACAATTCAAATTATTTGGTTTAAAATGGCCAATCAACATTTGTTTTCCATCTGAACAGATGACATAAACAGTGTAACAATCGATAATAACTGTAATAGTCGATACTGGGCTAATAACATAAATTCAAGCATTCAACTATTTATTTGTCACGTTTATGGTGTTATAAACGTAACCACTGAGGTAAGTCACCTCAATTGGATTTTTATCGTTATAAATAACGATTTGTTCAATTAAATTAAACAACTGTTTAACTATTTTGGTCAATGAATAAAACCAACAAAACAAACAAGCAACCATAGCACACAATTATAAAGCCCGATTTATGTAAAATATAAATGGGGGAGAAGCTGAGTGAGTTTAACTCACCTGTTTTTATTTTGCGATAAAACGATTCATCTCAGTCAAATTAAACAAGTGTTTTAATTTGACTAAAATTTTCCAACTGCTTCCAATCGACTCCAAACCAGTTTCAGCATGTAGCCCTCGTCTCTGTGACCAACGTGACGCTTAAATCCTGACCATGTATGAGTTCGATGCAAAATTCATAAGCTAATATACTACTTAATTTAACTTAACTTTGATTTTAAATAAAAAGGAATGGGTCTCACCCTCATTAATTTGCATGGCCCAGCTCCATACATTTAATCCATGAACCCGCTATCCAAAATCATCGAGGCGCAATCTTCCCACCTCAAAAATATACCCACTTCAAAATGTACTATGCCTCCCACCGGCTACTAGTTTTGAACCAACTTGATCAAATATTTGTGCCCATTTTTTTTCTTTAATATTTGCGTTCTTCTTTTTGTTCTTCTACCAACGCGGCCCAAAGCCCAACTCTAATTTCCTTTGGTCCAATCTAATATTTCACTGGAACCAATAACACGCTCCTCCCTTATCCGCTCTTCTTCTTCTCTGCCCCATTTTTGTTTCACACCTTGTTTTTTTTATTTTTATTTTTCTCTTCCCTTTTTCCTTTTTTTCTCTTCTTTTTATATGTGCAGGGCCCAAAGCCCACTTCCTAAATGCCCATGCACCATACGATTCCCCCCCCCCCATGCGTGCTGCTCCCTTTTCCTCCCAGGTCATTTCGTTGAGTCCTCTTTTTTTTCGTTTGCATGAAAACTTCCCAACTTTAGTGAACACGCACCCAACGCAGATGCCCCATCTTCTCGTGCTTCAGTCCATTGCTCCAACCATTTTGGTGCATGTCCATGCAATGTACATAAACGAACCCATTCCCAAACCATCGCCATTTCCTCAATCCACAATACTTGCCACGTTTTTGAGCTTCCGTTCACAATGCTCGAGGTTACTGGAGCATCCACTTCAACTGTCATGAGTGCGTTCCCCATCCCGGACACACCTGCGTCGCTAAAACCCATCCAATCACCTCCCTACTCACCCCTGCAGCCTACTCTCCGATCACCAGCGAGCCCATCCGAACCGCCCCGGAAACTCGCGCGTGCAATACACTTCCATATTCACATATACGCTTGCGTCACCCGTTCATGGCTCAATGGATCTGGACTCAAGTTGGTTTTTGTATGAGGTTATGGTTTAAGTGTGAAGAGAATGAACGGAGTCTGGGTTATAAACCTCAAAAGATTTTTCGCTTTGAGGAAAACTTAAGATTTTGACTGGGAGTGGGAAAAGCTTGGTTTTGCAGTAGGGAAAACAAAATAAAGAAGAAGAAGTATGCGCTGTTATTTATATGGAGAATTTATGTGGCAGCCAAGTTTTCTTGGGGAGCACGGGTTAGAAGTTTTGGTTGCCAAGAAATAAACAGCGTGTGTGGCAAGGCATCACTTGTTTGGCTTGCAAGAAATAAATTGGCACAAGGAAGTAGTTGTTTTTTTTTAGGCGCAGACGCAAAAAACCAAAAGGAACGCAAGGAAAAGGGAAAGCAAAAAGAAAAGTGGGATGGTTTTAATAATATTATAATACAACCAAACTTCGTCGTGAGAAATCACGTTAACAACCACTATAGACGATTTCTGTTTTCTGATAAAAAGGCTAATCTTAGTGTAAAAAAGTATTCCGGACCAAATAGGACAAGTTTCGTCGAATTCTGACACCGTTTGCGAAAATCCCTTATAAAATGTCGATGAAAAACACCGAGCTTTAATTCCTAAAAATTACAGAAAAACCTAAAAATATGAGGCCTTAACATTTCACTAGACCTCTTCCTAAGGTTTCGTATGAAACTTGTTTCGTTGAATTTGGAGTTCGTTTGACCAGTTAACCATTCAATAAAAGTTACCCACACCACTATGTACGGTTATATTCGTATATGAGCGTTGCAGACTGAAATAAAAATACAGTCGTGTTTAGTGAGGTGTCGTGATCCCGAAAATGTAATAATATCGGTAGATTAGCTCATATTGTGAAATCCCAAAATCGCTGATTAAGGGTGCAAAATACTCCAAATAAAAAGTTGCGTATTTAATTAATTAAAAATTTCCATAAAATTCTATAAACTAAATCATGACTATGTCTCAAAAGAACCTTGGCTAAATTTGAAACCGGTATCTAGTTATATCGATTAAACCGTTATGGTCAATAAAAGATTACGCCACTGTTTTTCTGCCAAATTGATTTAGGCATAACTTCCAATCTACACGACGAAATCCCGATTTTTCTCTTCCACTAGAAAAATATACTTCACCAGCTCCGTACGTTTCTTGTTTCACAGAATTCCAATTTAAAACGGACTCTGTATATCCAGTTGAAGTTCAAAACTCTATTTTACGAACTGCAGCGCTGTTCTGAGCTCGTTTTATTTTATACATGAATATATATCGTTCAACTTCGTTTAAATAGTGATTTAAATATTAAAATCAATTTATATTCCAAATAAAATATTTAAAACCAATTTTAAATATTCAGATTCAAATGGTCAAAAAACACGGGTCGTTACATTCTTCCCCCCTTAAAATAATTTCGTCCTCGAAATTGCTAAGGTAAGAAAAGAACGTTACAAATCCCATTAATTCCCAAATCCATTTTATTTAAATCGAAAACCAATTTAACACCATACATAAATAATTTCAAAAATATCGAAAAATTTCTAACACTTCAAATTCCCGGAAAAATTCGGTAGAGTCTCCCCAGCACGGAGTGACATCTGCGATATCGCATGAACACATAATATATATACATCGACCCACACGGTCGGAAAACAAAAATCAAAACCCCAAAATTTCATGTTTCGCGTAGGCGTACCTTTACGAGCGCTATTGAGCATATCTGCTCAAATTATGTGATATATATAGTCAAAATCTATCCTCATACCCTTCGGCTACCTGTACTCACTTCAATATATCATGTCAGTAACCAATACGTGAATTTTGAAATAACATTTCAATTAATCAACGAGTTCAACTACACAGTTTTCCAAGCACATAGCCTCATTTATTTGCAACCACCAGGTTAAATTCTTAATTCATATATGATTTTATTCAAACAAACACTCATCCAATGACAACAATTCATAATCAACAACCAATACACAACCAAATCAACCAAAATCAATGGGATTTACACTCAATATTTATATTTTATTTTGGTTTTTCATATTTGAAAATTAATCGATTAATACCCGATTGATTTCTCTTTGAGTATTATTTATTCAAATTCCAAATTGATTTAATTCAATCCCAACATCATTATTTATTTAATTTTACTTGACTAGGTTAAGTTGCAATTCAAGTTTTCAATCCGATTTGAATCCCATTCAAATTGATCAAATACTCTAATATCCCAATAATTTGATAAAAATTATTTCTTCTCTATACAAAATATAATTTGGGTAAAATTATCTCATTTACCCCCTTTTCAAAACAATATTGTATCAATTGCCAGTTCAACGCTTCTCAACACTTGAACCGATAAATCAACACAATACAAAACATTTATATAAAAATTTACAAATACGCTCTCATATATATATACACTCAATCTCGATCTAGGGTATTACTAACCCAACCTCTATCGAGTTATACCACAGAGCCAAGGTTATTACTAAACCAATAGCTCTGATACCACTGTAATGGCCCAGTGGACTCGACCCTGAAAATCGAAATAAATACCTTCACCGTAACCCATGCCGGCCTTCCAAGCACCGAAACACTGGATGGTTATTGAAAGAAATTAGAGGGTGAGATAAGAAAGAAAGAAATATTAGAATAGAAGAAGAAGAAGAAGAAACAACACAACACAGAGTCTCACATCGCAGCGGAACAAAATATAATACTGAAATAAATCTTTAACGAGAGCTTTTGAAATACTTACAATATCAGAGTGCATCACACATCTGGACAGTGATAATAGCCTGTCTTTATATATAACACAGCGGAATAAACACCATCTATAATACGTCTGAACGTCTCCATATCGCCTTTGGACTTTGCAGCATTTGATAAATCTGGACCTGTACAACCCAGCCTAACCCGAGCATTTACAAAACACCGGGTCAGTCTGGTGAACCAGAGTGAGATAAACTCGCACAGTACTAAGGGTGATCATCCAACTTGATTGTTAAGTTCAAAAATCTTTCAAAACAAAAGGATAATCATAAGACCAAATCCACACATAAATACGGACGGTTTTTACCTTACGATAACCCAAAACACCTTTGAAATCGATATCTTTTCTGATATTATAATAGTGTCTAAATACAAGTAGATATCAATCTAGTGGAACGCTTGCATCTCACGCTCCATATATATAGTATACAATCAAAACCGCAGGCGCTTATTGGAGATTGGATTCCGACTATGACAAGGTATGAGACCACCTGCCGATAGTGTATCTCTAGAGGCGAATACACTGGGTTCAACAAGAACGTCTTGTAACCCGGCCCTCACATGACCGACCACTCATTTCGCTTGAGTGTATCGAATGTATATCACCAACGGTTGGGCTCAAACCACCGTTTCCCGATAAGGGATAGCATTGAAATAGATTTAAGAAGGAAATAAATTTTCTCTAGATAGGTGATTATACACCCTAATGGGAGCGACCCACTAGCCATGCTGCCTGCCCGATTTTTGTCACTACCCGGTTGATGAGGCTTGAGTCTACGCTTTATCAACACATCATATTTACTTCGAATGTCACATCGTCAGATCCATCAAGAATCACTAATTGACGTCCACAACAATACATTATGTGTTAGCTAAAAGAAGTTTCCTTCTCCGCTTCCAGTCTTGGTACGGTTGAAGAAATCAATGTACGTGACCTTGCTGGAAATACTTTGTCAGACATTCATCCTTACAAGTCATCCAGGAATAGGATGAACCGAAGGCACCCTCCTACTGCATTCTAGGAATCACCCTGAGAATCAATAGCGAGAAGTCCTTGCAACCCGTGGATTTCGACCACGACAGAATCACAGTTTATCTCTGCTTGCAAGTCAGAGATTTTAAGTAACTCGTCCGCTTGTGAAGATCCACGGTCTTCAATAGCTCCGTCTCGAATAGACATCTCAACGTATACGTATTTGCTGGACGGAATGGGCTTTGAATATATATTTGATCCCGGTCTTTCCGTACCAACCATCGTATGGCCAAATTTGATAGTTGGTTATTTAACTATCAAATAAAACAACCATTCATCCATATTAAAATGTATTCACTGATTCATACCCAGTATCCTTTAGCCTCTTTAACGAACCGTCCGTTGATTTTACACTTTAAATTTCCCAATATTTAAAACATCGCTTTTACTTCTTATCGTAACATAAGAATATTCTCCAAATTTATGTTATTTAACTTATAAACTTTTCAAAAACAGTTTATAATATCATTTTATGGAAATCATAACTAATGTTTCCTGACTACGCTCGTTTATAATCTAATACCATCCTTTTGAAAACCTATTTAAATCTCGACCTCATTTACTTATCTAACTATTAAGCAACTCTTATTAACTCTTTCGATTTATATTAATAATCATTTACAATATCATATATATGAACTTTGATTCTATTTTAAATAGAATCTTTATGAGAATTCTTTGGTATCTCTTTATCATTATATTGCAAATCATTTCGACTACTCAAATTCATTTGTTCAAAATCTCATAAACAAAGCCTTTGTAAATCTTATATTAATCATTATATTAGTATTTTTTCAACTTCTTATATCTATATTTATCAAAACAATTCTACTTGTCATTTGTAACGAACGTTACAAACTTCATTTCAAAACCCTTTTACTTATCACATTCTCCTTATTTTGTACTCGACCACTTATTCGTCATTTGCAAACATATAATAATCCTTTATGAAATCTTATGTCAAAAATATAGTTCATCTCGTATGTAACAAATGTTACAAAACACATTTACCAATCCCCTTGTCTTATTTACTAATATGGTTCTATTTTCAAAACCTTGATTTTTCCATTTACAAAATCCTTTGTAAATTAAGTATGACAACTCACCATTTGTTTTCATTTCCACATCCTTAACTGCATTTATAAATCTCAATTTTAAATTTCATATTCATATTCTCAGATCCAGCTTCATTTGAAATATGAAATCTCATTTCCAAATCACTATTCATTTCCAAATCTATTGATTTGTAAATCTTATTTACGAAGTGTTAATTAATCACACTTCGTATCATTTAAAAACACCGTTTGCTAAACGGTCATTTCTTAAAAAATATTACCTCTCATTCTCTTTTATACATTCGCATAAATCCACGATTCTATTATTCCATTTCAATATCTTGAAATTTCATTTAAACTTCCTTTACAACTGTTAAGGTCTTTACGAAATCATTTCGACATTTAGATAGCCAATATGATAAATTTATCTCGTTTAAACATTGGTACAATAATCTCTTAAATTTCTATTAGTTATATATATATTTAAAAATTGTAAACTTAACCTCGACTATTTATTTTTATAGTAAAATTGTATTTCAATCCATATAAAAGAAAACATTTATATCTTTGAAATCTGTTTACTATTGATTTCGAAAAGTCATTCCTTTTAGTCGATGGTACTAAAGAGGCAAATGGCTACTATAGTACCAAACCGTGAAATATAACCAAATTTCACCTTTAATCACAAACAATTTAATCATATTGATCACATTATCAATATTATCCCACTTGTTATTCCCTGCAAAACTGCAGTTACCACAATTCAAATTATTTGGTTTAAAATAGCCAATCAACATTTGTTTTCCATCTAAACAAATGACATAAACAGTGTAACAATCGATAATAACTATAGTAGTCGATACTGAGCTAATAACAGAAATTCAAGCATTCAACAATTTATTTATGACGTTTATAGTGTTATAAACGTAATCACTGAGGTAAGTCACCTCAATTGGATTTTTATTGTTATAAATAACGATTTGTTCAATTAAATTAAACAACTGTTTAACTGTTTAGGTCAATGAATAAAATCAACAAAACAAACAAGCAAACATAGCACACAATTATAAAGCCCGATTTATGTAAAATATAAATGGGGAGAAGCTGAGTGAGTTTAACTCACTTGTTTTTATTTTGCGATAAAACAATTCATTTTAGTCAAATTAAAAAAGTGTTTTAATTTGACTAAAATTTTCCAGCTGCTTCCAATTGACACCAAACCAGTTTCATCATGTAGCCCTCGTCTCTGTGATCTACGTGACGCTTAAATCCTGACCATGTATGAGTTCGATGCAAAATTCATAAGCTAATATACTACTTAATTTAACTTAACTTTATTTTAAATAAAAAGGAATGAGCCTCACCCTCATTAATTTGCATGGCCCAACTCCATACTTTTAATCCATGAACCCGCTATCCAAAATCATCCAGGCGCAATTTTCCCACCTCAAAAATATACCCACTTCAAAATGTACTACGCCTCCCACCGGCTACCAGTTTCGAACCAACTTGATCAAATATTTGTGCCCATTTTTTTCTTTAATATTTGCGTTCTTCTTTTTGTTCTTCTACCATCGCGGCCCAAAGCCTAACTCTAATTTCCTTTTGTCCAATCTAATATTTCACTGGAACCAATAACACGCTCCTCCCTCATCCTCTCTTCTTCTTCTTTGCCCCATTTTTGTTTCGCACCTTGTTTTTTTCCTCTTCCCTTTTGCCTTTTTTTCTCTTCTTTTTATATGTGCAGGGCCCAAAGCCCACTTCTTAAATGCCCACGCACCATACGGTTCCTTCCCCTCCTATGCGTGCTGCTCCCTTTTCCTCCCAGGTCATTTCGTTGAGTCCTCTTTTTTTTCGTTTGCATGAAAACTTCCCAACTTTAGTGAACACGCACCCAACGCAGATGCCCCATCTTCTCGTGCTTCAGTCCATTGCTCCAACCATTTTGGTGCCTTTCCATGCAATGTATTCCCAAACCATCGCCATTTCCTAAATCCACAATACTTTCCACATTTTTGAGCTTCCGTTCGCAATGCTCGAGGTTATTGGAGCATCCACTTCAACTGTCAGGAGTGTGTTCCCCATTCCGGACACACCTGCATCGCTAAAGCCCATCCGATCAGCTCCCTACTTACCCCTGCAGCCTACTCTCCAATCACCAGCGAGCCCATCCAAACCGCCCTGGAAACTCGCGTGTGCAATACACTTCCATATTCACATATACGCTTGCGTCACCCGTTCATGGCTCAACGGATCTGGACTCAAGTTGGTTTTTGTATGAGGTTACGGTTTCAGTGTGAAGAGAATGAATGGAGTCTGGGTTATAAACCTCAAAAGTTTTTTCGCTTTGAAGAAAACTTAATATTTTGAATGGGAGTGGGAAAAGCTTGGTTTTGCAGTAGGGAAAACAAAATAAAGAAGAAGAAGTATGCGCTATTATTTATATGGAGAATTTACGTGGCAGCCAAGTTTTCTTGGAGAGCACGGGTTAGAAGTTTTGGTTTCCAAGAAATAAACAGCGTGCGTGGCAAGGCATCACTTTTTTGGCTTGCAAGAAATAAATTGGCTCAAGGAAATAGTTTTTTTTTTTGGGGCGCAGGTAGTGTAGGTATGGACGCAAGAAACCAAAAGGAACGCAAGGAAAAGGGAAAGCAAAAAGGAAAGTGGGATGGTTTTAATAATATTATAATACAACCAAACTTCGTCGTGAGAAATCACGTTAACAACCACCATAAACAATTTCTGTTTTCTGATAAAAAGGCTAATCTTAGTGTAAAAAGTATTCCGGACCCAATGGGACAAGTTTCGTCGAATTCTGACACCGTTTGCGAAAATCCCTTATAAAATATCGATGAAAAACACCGAGCTTTAATTCCTAAAAATTACAGAAAAAATCCTAAAAACATGAGGCCTTAACGTTTCACTAGACCTCTTCCTAAGGTTTCGTTTGAAACTTGTTTCGTTGAATTTGGAGTTCGTTTGACCAGTTAACCATTCAATAAAAGTTACCTGCACCACTATATACGGTTATATTCATATATGAGCGTTGCAGACCGAAATAAAAATACAGTCGTGTTCAGTGAGGTGTCGCGATCCCGAAAATGTAATAATATCGGTAGATTAGCTCATATTGTGAAATCCCAAAATCGTTGATTAAGGGTGCAAAATACTCCAAATAAAAAGTTGCTTATTTAATTAATTAAAAATTTCCATAAAATTCTATAAATTAAATCATGACTATGTCTCAAAAGAACCTTGGCTAAATTTGAAACCGGTATCTAGTTATATCGAATAAACCGTTACGGTCGATATACGATTACGCCGCTGTTTTTCTGCCAAATTGATTTGGGCATAACTTCCAATCTACACGACGAAATCCCGATTTTTCTCTTCCACTAGAAAAATATACTTCACCGGCTCCGTACGTTTCTTGTTTCACAGAAATCCGATTTAAAACGGACTCTGTATATCCAGTTGAAGTTCAAAACCCTATTTTACGAACTGCAGCGCTGTTCTGAGCTCGTTTTATTTTATATATGAATATATATCGTTCAACTTCGTTTAAATAGCGATTTAAATATTAAAATCCATTTATATTCCAAATAAAATATTTACAACCAATTTTAAATATTCAGATTCAAATGGTCGAAAAACACGGGTCGTTACATACTTAGTACTTAAGAATTTAAGTATATTGATATGCTTCGCAATGAAGTTTGATTCCTTTAAAACAATTAATATATATGCTGTACAAAAGCTATGTGCATAGTAGCACTCCTAAGGCACACTACACTTGCTCTCAAATCAACATAAAGTCTACCAAATTTTCATTTCCTATAAATGTAGTAGCAGCCTATATTATATTATCCCATATTTTTAGGCCTGCACATACTATATAACCTGGCAGTGTATATGCAAGAAAAGACAAATGTTTACACTTCAGTACTTCCGTTTACATCTAGTAAACAGCCTAAGATTAGTGCCTATGCCTTAAGCACAAAGCAAGGATCTTACAACATATCTTTGGCATATGGCCATAGTAGATTAGCATGATAACAACCTCACTTCTTTCAATCAACTACAACAGCTAATGTTATAGCTGCATATACACAAGCATAAGAGCCACTCTTTCCAATACATACATAGCTAATGCCATAGGTTCTCTCTGTATAAATCAAATTCCATACACATGCTAAATCTTGTAAGTAGAAATGACAAAGGCAAGCCATTTCTTTCAATTAACTAGAATAGCCCATTCCTCCATAGCCGCAGCCTACATGATTAGCCAAATATTTGTTTCACCTATAAATACACCCTAAGTCCTATATTTTTCTCCACAGCAAAGCCACTTGAAACTGAGAAACAAAAGGTAGCAGACTTCTAAAGAACAGAGCCTTTTAGATAAGGTGAGTAAACTAAATTTATATAGTCTTTATTTTAGAATTTCTATTTCCATTTATAAGTATTGACATAAGTTTATGGAACTGTGTGTATCATATTGCTATGCTATTAAGATCTTAATACCAGTACTGATTGAATTGCAAAAAAAAAAGACTATTATAGAATTTATGTAAGTAAGAAACAGTGAAGAACAAAACTGTGAGTAAATTCTTTTCTTCTTTAGAAACCCTCTCCGATTTGTAATACAAAGTTAAGCCACCAATATATTTGTTTAAATCATGTTAAAAACTTGAGAAATAAATACTAACATTGAAATCTGAAAATGGTAAAACGGTAAGAATAAGAAGTGAGTAAACTTCTTTTATGCTCTGTTAAATTATTTTTGATTGATATTGGATAGCTATTTAGTGCATATATGTTTGTATTTATGGTATATTATTTATAAACACTCTCACCGGTATGTTGATGGAACAAACACATTGTAGAAGGACATGTAAATAGTATCTTTGTATTGATATATGTAAACAGAAGCCATTTACCAAGTTATTATAACACTAAGCATATTAATAGCAACGTTGATAGTTCAAACATAGCTAAGGGGTGCGGTATCAGTCCACAATGTGACAAGCGAGAAGTTTATAGTAGGGTTGGAGTTATGTAAGATATGGTTATGGTAACATAAAGAAAGGGGTGAACGTATTTTAGTTTCACAGCCCACTAGTGTAGGAGGCACGACCAAGAAAAATGGAGAAGCGAGAATCAGTTAGAAACTTGTCATGAAAATTTGGTTAGGTGTGTGCAGGGTAGGCACTATTCTTTTTAGGATTTTAGTTTAACAGTGGAAACACTGTTTGGGTGATCGGAGTGGACGCTGGGTTCGTAAATAAAGTCGGTGAGCAACGAGTGATATGTGGCAATGGAGGAGGAAGCGTAATAGTGGGAGACTGGGGTGTGCATGTGCACAAGTATAATGTAAACAAATGTACTGTACACTATTTTTGTGTTCAAACAAGAAGCAGCAACTGTAGCGCGTAGAAGGATAAATGGGCTGATCGGTTGAAGTGGGTTCGAACTGAAGTGTTAGCGTAAAAGAGAACGAGACCAGGTAAAGGAGGTTGGCATTCTCGAAGCATTAAACTGGGAAGAAGGGGAAATGTAAATGGGTATGAATCCTAACAAGCAGCACCTTGACACCATTAGTTGGGTGCGCGAATTTCATCCTGTAGGATCTGGGTTTGGAACAAAAGAGAGAAATGACGTTGGGAAAGGGACTGGAGAGGATGGGCGTTAGCAGTAAAAACAACAGAAGGGTGGAATTTTCTAGTCTATGATCCTTTATGAGTGCATGATCCCTTTTGCGTACAGGCCAGTTTTACTGGGTTTGGGCTCAGCCCAATTTGAAAAGGAAAAATTAAAAACAAAAGGGGATGAAAGGAAATTGGGTTGGGGAATCGGGCTGACCAGGCCAAAGAAAATGAAAGGCTTTAAAATAAAGTCAAAAGAAAAGTAGAAAAGCGGGAAAAGAAAAGTGAAATAAAAGGAGATTTGATAAGTTATAAAATAAGATTTAGAGGAGGAAATGGGCCAATATATTGGGCCGATATCCAAAAGAAGGAATTGGGCTGGGGAGGGCTTTAGGGAAATGTCAAAGTAAATTAAACTTAAATTTAAATAAAATAAGAAAAGAAGAGCAGTACAGCAGAAAGAAGAAGGGAATTAAGACGTGAAAACTAGATCGAAGGAAGCAAGCCAGAGAGTGGGCCGAGTTTCTAGTTAATGAAATAATAGAAAATGCCGAAGTTTAGGCCTTTTGGGAATTAAATTATAAACAAATTAAAAGGAAACGAGCCAAGGATACTAGGCCGAGTGAAGCAAGCAAGCCGGAATGTATTTGGGCCAAGAGTTTTAAATTAAAAGAAGAAATGAAAAGGATATACAAAATAAGAAGAGAAGTAAAGTTATAAAGGAAATAATATAATAAAATATAAATTAGTGTAAATTAAATTGTTGAGGTTTGTTTAGAAATAAAAAGACAATTTACAAAGTGAGACAAAGATATAAATTGCAAATAATTGTCATATAAATAAGCTAACATTTTTGAATGAAGTACCGTGTGCGACGCATACCCTTTAGTTGTTCATTTATAAGAGATAGTTAAATGTCCGGATTTAAAACAATACAGATAGATACGATTATGTTGTTCGAAGCTCATAAAATAAAGGGTATATAAAATGAATTATACTTAATCCAGTTCATTTTAAGCTGATAACTATTTCTTTAAAGAAATGTTGAGATCAAATTAATATTGAAATCTGTTTCTTAAGCATCGATTAACCGTAAAAGGCATTACGCTAATCATTTCGAAAAGTCCGGAATTAATATTCCACTTCGATTTGAATTATACGTCGCATGTCAGAGACTATTGAAGATATTGAAGACGGAGATATGCAAGGACTATTTTGTTTCACGGAATAGTGCCTTCGGTTTGTCCAGTCCTAGGACAACTTGTATGGTCGAGTATCTGGCAACGTACATCTATCAGATCTTACACACCGACTTTTCTTAAGTATATTATGTTGGTGGCATAGGAATTCGTTTCTCTTAGCTTTATGCCCATAATATATTTGTTAAAATAGATTGTGTGTTCTGACAGATATGACGGTGTGACATCCAAAGTGATTGAAGAAGTGATGTATCAATAAGGTAAACGTGACCTCAAGCCTCACAACAAGAAAATAACAAAAATCAGGCAGGCGGTATGGCTATGTGGGTCGCTCCCATTAGGGTGTATAATCACCTATCTAGAGAAATTCCTTTTGCTTCTTCAATCTATCGATGTTGTCCCTTTCGGGAAACGGTTGCCGATCCCAACCGTTAGTGATATACATTCAATACACTCAAGCGAAATGAGTGGTCGGTCATGTGTGGGCCTGGTTGCAAGATGTTCTTGTTGAACCCAGTGTATTCGCCTCTGGAGATACACTATCAGCAGGTGGATCCATACCTTGTCATAGTCGGAATCCATTATCCAATAAGCAAAACGGTTTTGATTGTATACTATATATGTAGAACGTGAGATGCAAGCGTTCTGCTAGATTGTTATTTATTTATATTTAGACACTATCATAATATCAGAATAATATTGTTTTCAAAAATGTTTTAGGTTATCATAAGGTAAAAATCATCCATGTTTATGTATGGGTCGGTCTTACGATTATCTTTTCTTTCCAACCGTTTTTGAAAGTTAAACCGAGTACTTGTGAATCTCATAAGAGAAAAAACCCATTCCGTTTTCACTACGTGGTCTTATGAGATACCCTTTGTTAATCAAGTTGTTTTAAAATCGTTTACTCACACCAGTCTCATGACTGACCTAGAGTTTATTTTTCTATATTTTCCCTAAACTGTTGGGTGCCCAAATTTTTATGAGCAGTCCTATAGTTTAGGATTTTACAAGTTTATATGGAGAAGCTTGGAGCAGGAGACTTCAACATTAGATATTTAGAGTTTATTTCCACTGAATTGTAAATATGATGCACTCTGATGATGTATGTAAGTTCAAATACAGTTTGTATTTCAAAAGTGATTATTTGTATATTATATTTTATTCCGCTGCGATTGTGAGACTCTATGTTGTTGTTCAATTCGATGTTCTAACTATTTTCTTCTATTCTAATTTTCTATCTTTCTATTTCTCATCCTCTAACTTCTTTCTATTAATGATTTGTATTTTCATGTAATTTGGGTTGGACGTGCGTTGTATTCAGTCAATTCAAAGAGTACGGATTTGCAGGTCGTTACAATATATATATATATATATATATATATATATATATATATATATATATTGATACATTTAATTACTTTAATTCTCTTAATGAAAAAATACCTAATTCTCTTCTAAATGTTGTAAACATTGCTTCGCTTAATGGCTTTGTTAAAATATATGCTATATTTTTATGTTTCCACGAATTAGAGTGAAATTTTCTCTTTACTTACGTTATCTCTTGGAAAATGATGTCGTATATCAATATGTTTAGTTCTTGCACGATGAGTTGGATTTTTAAATATATTTATAATGCTTGTATTATTGCAGTATGTTGGTGATTTATTTATATTTAATCAAAATCTTTTGAAGTTTTTTGCATATATATTACTTGTGAACACGGCAAGCAACAGATATATATTCTGCTTCAGTTGTTGACAAAGATACCATATTTTGCTTTCTACTAAACTAGAAAGCTAGTGAATGTTCTAAGAAATGAATGTTCCACTAGTGCTTTTACGATTGAATTTACATCCCGCATAATCAACGCCACAATAGGAAATTAAATCAAATGAATCATTTTTAGGATAGAATAATCAAAAGTATAATGTATGTTTTACATACCTTATAATACATTTTATGGTTTTTAATGATTTTCTTTAGGTTGTAATTGATATCTTGCATAGAGACATATACTATGCATTATATCTGGTCTACTAGAAGTTATATGTAATAATGGTCCTATCATACCTCTATATAATTTTTGATCAACGTCTTTTGACGTATAATATTTACTTAAGGCTATATTAGTTGCCATTGGTGTTGGTCTCCCATTAGTTGTAGCTAAATTATATTTATTAATTAAACCTCTAGCATATTTTTCTTGGTTAATAAATATTCTATTATTTAATTGACTTATTTAGGGGTGTAAATTGGTCGGACCGGACCTGACGGAGGCGTGTTCAGTTTCTATCCTAAAAAAAATCGGACTGAACCAAATTTTTTCTCGGAAAAATTTCGTTTTCCTAATTCATGTCCTAAATAAAATCAGTCGGACACAAACATATGATTTTCGGACATGGACACGATCAGACTCGATCGGACATGGATATTTATATCACCTTTTATACATTTTACTAGATTTTCTTTCAACTATACACCGAGTTATAAGGAATTCGGATGAATACAGATGAGCTCGGACCGGACGTGATTCTTTCTTGTATAAATTTTGTTGTCCTAACTTGTTTCCTAAATGAAAATCGGACGGACTCGAACGGACTCGGACGGACGTATTTCGGCCACGGACATGAACGGAAGTCGGACATTCATACAAAATTTACAGCCCTAGTCTTATTTGTAAACGTAGGAAAAATTTTAATTCTCCCATGTGATTCATTTCAAATTCTTGTGTCATGATATCTGAGAATTCTTTATTCATTTTATTATTTGTTGATCAAACGATTATATCTTCAACATATTTTTGTTCCAATTGAATATCATTATTATATCTTTTAATAAAAAGTGTATTATCTATTTTACCAATCTCGAAATTAGATTGTAATAAATAATTTCTTAATCTATCCTACTAGGCTCTAGGAGCTTGTTTTAATCCATATAGTGCTTTCTTTAATTTATGCACGTGGTCTGGAAATTTTTCCTCTTCAAAAAGAGGTGGTTGCTCTAAATATAGTCTTCTTTAACATATCCGTTTAGAAAAGCACTTTTAACATCCATTTGATATAATTTGAAATTATTATGATTGGCGAAAGCTAGTGATATCCTAAATTCTTCTAATCATGCTACGGGGGCAAAATTTTCATCATAATTTATTCCCTCTTCTTGAGTATAACCTTGTGCTACTAATCGTGCCTTGTTTTTTACGACCTCACCGAGTTCATTCATTTTATTTTTATAAACCCATTTAGTTCCAGTTACAGTTTTATCCTCTGGTCTAGGAACAAGTTCCCATACATCATTCCTTGTAAATTAATTCAATTCCTCTAGCATAGCAAGAATCCATTAACCTACTGATGATGCTTCCTTTGGATTTTTAGGTTCAATAGTTGAAATAAATGTTGAACTACTCAAATTATTTAATTGGTTTTTAGTCCTAACAATAGATGCAATATCTCCTAAGATATTTTCTATAGGACGATCTCTTCGTAATCTAATTATTTTATTTAGTTGACTATTTTCATTATTTTTTCATTAATCTCATTTTCACATTCACCTTCGTTGTGTTGTGTTATATTTTTATAGTTTTTGTCAAAGGATACATTTAAGGTTTCTTCTATAGTATTAGTTCTTAAATTAAGAACTCTATATGCTTTACTTCTCTCTGGATATCCAATAAATATTCCTTTATCAGATTTAGAGTCAAATTTGTCTAAATTTTCTTTAATATTAAGAATAAAACATTTACTTCCAAATATTTTAAAATATGATACTTTTGGTTTCTTATTGTACAAAAGTCCATATGGTGTTTTATGAGTCAATAGTCTTATTAATATTGTATTTATTATATAACAAGCTATTGCAACTGCCTCAGCACAAAAATTTCTTGGTAGATTACTATCTGATGACCTGGCTCTCGCACACTCTTGAATTGACCTATTTTTACATTCAACTTCTCCATTTTGTTGAGGGGTTTTTGGGAAAGAAAAATTATGGGTTATCCCCTTTATATTGCAAAATCTTTCAAAAAAATTATTTTCGAACTTTCCACCGTGGTCACTACATATTTTTTTTATTTTTAAAGATAATAAATTTAGAATCCTTTTAGCAAAAAATTTAAATTGATCAAAAGCATTACTTTTATTTTTAAGAAATAATGTCCAAGTAAATCTAGAAAAATCATATATTATAACATAAACATATGTACTATGATTTATTGATTGAGTTTGGGATGGACCAAACAGATCCATGTGAATTAGTTCTGATGGTTCTGAGGTGGTAATTTCCTCTTTTGATTTAAATGAACTTCTTTTCAATTTTCCGAATTGACAAGCGTCACATAAATTATTTACTTTAAATTTCATTTTGGGTAATCCTCTAATTAAATCTATCTTTGAAATCCTAGAAATATATTTGAAATTTATATGACCAAATCTCTTGTGCCAAATCCAAGTGTCACTTGTATTTAGCCATAAAACATAAATTATCCTTGGAGATTTTCGTACTTAATATATAGATATTTTTCTTTCTATCTCCTTCGAATATTACTTTTGAATTCCCCAATCTTCTATAAAACATCTATCTTTTTCAAAATTAATTTTATATCCTTTATCGCAAAGTTGACTATTTAATAGGTTATGTTTTAAATTCCTAACAAATAAAACATCAGAAATAGTATGAGTTTCAGAATTACCGACATTGCCGATGTCAACTATATATCTTCAAAATTATACCTAAGTGTCCATCAGAATTTGAATTTTCAACAGCCATGTAACACACCTTTTCCTGTTTTGGACAATAATTTAGTAGATCATTTGATTTTTCAACACAATTGAATATAGACTAATATTAGAGGGGGCGGGGTGAATAGTGTTTATAAGGAATTTATAAAAAATCTTAAACTAACTTGAATTACTATATGAATCACACAATGATTATTACACCAGAAATGATCACAAACACAGAAACAATCACAAACACAAAAAAATATAAATACAAACTGCAGAAAAGGAAAGAACACACCGTATTTTATACTAGTTCGGATTACTCCAACGTCCAGTCTCACACGATGCTTGATTGCGCAAAGTTTTTATTATTATCAATATCCAAGTACAACCCCTTGATTTCACGGCTACAAGGTTAACAACGCTCCAAGGACCCTTGATTTCATGGCTACAAGGTTACTCCCGCTCCCTTTCCTTGATTTCAAGGTTATAAAGAATAAACAATTTCCTAACCAATTCCCAAATGATTACAATAGCCCTATAACTCTTCAATAGCACTTCCAAATTGATAGTAGTTGATAGAGATTGAGAAGAGAGAAAGAATGATATTTTTTTTTTTGAAATCGACAGAGTATAGGTATAAAAATCAAGAAAATAATGTATATTAATGGTGGTAAGTAAAGGGGTGAAGATGAAAAAGAAGTAGATTACATAATTTCGTAATTTACCCCTATTTATAGTGTCCCAAAGGTTGCAACATTTCTGAAACATTTCAAATAGTGAAATGACACTTCCTTTCAGTTTTGAAAATATGACGGTTATATGTCGACATGTCTAATTATGTATGTCGACATATGCCTTATATTTTGATTTTTTAAAACTATTTTTTTAGGTGTTTAAACATATATATTATTCTGGAAATTCTTGAACCAAATCTTAGTAATTCAAATGAATATTCTAAAGTGTAAAATCATATAGAAATATAGTAATATATAAGCATACTTGTAAGATTAAATGGTGTAAAACTATAAAACTATATATATTATAAACTTATATGTATATTTTATAAAACTTTATAAAGATATATGTTTGAAATCATATGTAAAATAATATTTTGAAATCATTTAGAAAGGTAGTTTGAAATAATTTGGAATTTAAATTTGAAAATGGAATTTGGAATTTGAAAAACAGAATTTGAAAATGGAGTGCTATTTAGAGTCTTACATATATCTAAACTCAATTACTATATTTTTCTTGAGCTCTTGAAATCTTGATATCTTGATACTCATGAGTCTTGAATCTATTTTGAATCCTAAATCTCATGGAACTCTAGAACTGTATAGTCTTCAGTTTATTTCCTGTATATATAAAATACTGCACACACACACACACATATAATATATATATACAAGATAAAGATGTTAGTATATATCTTATAATCAATTAATAATTATAATTGAAATAAGATTATTGGCGTCAAAAATCTATTCTCCAACAGAACCATCATCGTACATTTTACAAAGCACTCATAGATGCATGGGAGTAATTAGTTTGTTGATAATTGTTGAAGACAGTTTGACTTGTACTTATTCTAACGAGATATGTAAGCTGTTATATAGTTAATATACATAGTTCACGCATATAAAAATTTGAGAAATATCATAAGAATGAACTCGATGAATTCTAGAATGACCACTTCGAAGATGACTTTTTAAGAAAATGAACCATTACTACACAAAAATGAGCACTATGGCCTAAGGAAGTAGCCAGGCTACTAATATATATATGCGTTAAATACCGACAATCACTTTGAGCAAACACAACAAAAGTTGTAGTCCCTACTCTAACTTAATTTGATACCAATCTGGTGATACTTGAAGAGCAAAGCAGCTTCCTATATAACTTTAGGACCCCTTGCGACCTAAATCCCCATGGCACCATCCTATGAGTTGATAGCTTAATTATGGTTTTATTGTCCAAACCACCGTTGATAGATAATGATATTATGCTAAGTGTATTATTAGAAAAATAAATAACCAAAGTTACAATAAACAGAACCAAATATATAAGTTGCATACATTATTGAACAAATAAATTAATTAAAGCGTAAAATAATGTTTATTCAACAAGAATGAGGATTTCAATAAAAATATAGCAACATACAACAAATATTTTTAACTGAATATTTACTGAAGCAATTTCATTGAAATGATTAATCTTATAAGTTATATATCTCAAATACTATAACAATTGTGCAGACTTATAATAAATTGCAAGCAAGCAAGCAAAATAGAAAAATACATACAACTAACTTTAAGAATATGTTAACAATCTTGATTAGGCTTGGAGTTGAGCAACATATCCGCTGAATATCTAATGGGAAAATGTGACATTGATTTAACCAAAATAAACGAATCGATAGAAAATCTTGTGTCATATATAAAGGACTTATTATATTCTCATAATTACTTGTAATGGTTAAGCTTGCAACTAAGAGATAGTTTATTTTGTAATTCAAACAAGCAGGTGGAAAGAGGAAATGTAACTTTTCCTTGGGAGGGATGCATGTTAGTTTAAAAGGATTACCAGTAACCATAGAAAAAGAAAAGGAGGAAAAATATAAAGTAAATTCAACATACTAAAACGAAATATTTGTACATAGATCCTATTCACGATAATAATGACTACTCAGGGCCATAGTTTTATTCATAGCACTTGATTTTATCTTGCACAACTAAAGGAGGAAGGAAAGATGGAATGCAATTTACCCATTTCAGCAAGTTATGAATTGTATCAACCAAACAAAGCACATTAAGTCCAACAAACTAACAACATACTGAAGTCATTACTGCAAATAGGAAGCATGCATGAACAAAATCAAATAAACACCAAGATCATGTAGCAAAAAACAAATAAACATAGTTCACATGCACAAGCGGAATTTTTTAAATGGTGTTCTACGATTTTATGGTTCTTTTAATGTTAAGCACAGAAACAATCATTATAAAGTTACTATGAAAATTAATTTAGACGTTCAAACGATCCTGGCTTTCTTTCTCCACCAAGGAGCATGAATGCAAAATAGGCTGCTCCCTACTATGTTGATTGGAAAGTTGTGAAGAATTAACATTGCAACCTTAAAAGGCACCATAACAAATTAATTGTATTTTGCGAACTGAAATGTGTGAGCTCTAACTAATAGATTTATTGTTATATTTTAGACAGGTTTCACAGAGCAATATGACAAACATGTTTTAGATTATAGATTTAGATTTAACTAGGACATCTAGATTGTGTAAATTGACTAGGATTAACATGTAAATAACTAATTAAAGAGGAATGACATAGGCAAAGCTTTATTTGTAAGAATTTTGATTAAGATAATGATGTTTCTTGATTGAATTATCTAACAAAAATATAGACTAGTATTGGACATGATGTATAGAATGCAATCAGAACCATACATGCGTGCTAATGCATGGTTATGAAAATGTAATGTGATTATGAAATGTGAAAACATACATATAACATCCAGTTATAAAAAAATCAATCAAAAAGCAAACATATAATGCAAATCTCTTAGCAGTCCAAATAATTTCATATTTTATTAATATTAGAGATCACTACTACCCACATGCCATGCTGCAACTACCCATATTCCCACCAAATAGAATCTGCAACCTTAGATTCTTCCTTGATTAGACTCACGCAACCTCACCACCATCCTCCACCTTCTAATCCTCACAAACTCCTCCACTTTGCACCACTTGCAGATCGAACCCTTCAATCCAACATTGCAATCACTTGAGCCTAGCGACTCGGCCAAGCAATACAACTAGATCCAAAAACGTAGAATTGCGATTTCTTCCCCTCAATTTAGGTGGAGACGGCTGAACAATCTTTTGGGAAGAGAGATTTTGTGTGTATTAGGGTTTCGAGATTTGGGAAAAGTGTTGGATTGGTTGGACTTCAAAATGATGGAGCGAAGGGTATTATGATAGCAGTTGGGAATTTGGAGTTTTATTGGATGAGAGACAGTAAAGAAGATAGATGAGGTGGAGGCCTATACTATGTTGATTGATTGAATCTGATGGTTTAATGTCTGTTACTGTAAAAAGATATGGATTGATAGGATTTGAGTTTTTATGGAGTCACAAAGGCATTAGTAATTTCCAACCATTTTGTGTTACCAGTGTGTAAACGTCGAGAATAGCTATGGCATCACTAAGTCGTAGTTAATTAGAGATGCCTTAGTAACCCCTTAATGACTACGATTTCAGCGATGCCACGCAGTCATCGCTTCGCTATGGCATCATTAATCAGCGTCGTAAATCAGCTCTTTTTCTTGTATTGTTTTTGTCTTAATATGAAGGGGTGGAATTCAAGGGTCGATCAAATGGTTGAGATAAATTATATCTCTTATTGTGTCAAAATATCATGTCCAAGTAGACTTTCCCTATATATATATATATATATATATATATATATATATATATATATGCACACCCCCTCCATATTCATTATTAGTTCTATCTTATTTCTCAATTTTCAAATTTAGTTAAGTTACTAGGGATTGTTAAAAAAACAAATGGATTGTTCATATTTCGTCGGTGTTAATGACGTTAAATAAAGAAACCTTCAGATGTGTAAAAAAGGACACAATAGAAAAAATTAATGTTATATTTGAGTACATTCATTTCTTAGCTAATTTTTGTGTTTACTTACTTACCTACTCTCTAAGTTTGACAAGATTATTATTTTGATTAGTAAGCGCTTTAAGCATAGCTTAGTGTGCACTTTAGGAGTTGGGATAAGATAAGAATGACATTAATAATATATGAAAATATGTGAAATCTTGGAGAATCTTATGGGAATTTATTATTATTTCCGATCAAGGGACAGTCTTAAAATATTCTTTGTTGCACTAAAATGTACGGCGAAAAACCAATTATTTATGGGAGTGTTAAGTTGTCTTTATCATGACGTTCATAAAAGGGTGGAAGGGGAACTTTTTAGGGTAATTGTTCTTAGAAAATAATTTATTAAGTAGACACCATTTGAATTTAATGGGTTTTAAAGTTCAGGAATCGCCTATTGAAAAATGGAAAAAACGATATTGGTTCAATGAAAACCGTCTTCAATAGGATATTGAGGTAGCTGTTGATTTTATTTTAGTTAAAAGGTAAAAAAAATCCTAGGTACAATTCGTAATATAATTTTGAACAATGATAAATATATAGGTTTTAACCGCCTTCGGAGTCCCTTTTACAATTATCTTTACTTTTCTCAGTAGCTTTACCTTTGCTTATGAGAAATACCATGTAAAGGGAAATGCTATTCAAATACCTTGACATTAAACTAAAGTATATTTGGTGGCAGTGTAGTTTATGTATTGTATAATTAGACATTTGTTTGGGAATTATACTAGTAAGAACCTATCATTTCAAGAGGTTCAAATCGACAATAAAACCACACGTGTCCAACTCGAATCGTTCCAAACAATAGATTGTTATTACTCTGAGGTTTAATGTAAAATCACGACAGAATCACAGAAAAATCATAGACACGGAATAACAGAATATCTCGCCGCGGAATAAATAAAACAATAGTAGTTCATGAAGCTACTAAATACAAATGCATCATAGCTTTAAAAGAAAATACAAAGGAAATCTAATATATAGAATTTCATTAATACAAATTGACTTGGGAACAACTGAAATAGTAAATAACAGATAAATACCTTAACCTTCAATAGAGCTCCAGCTCCATAAGATGAAACTTCAGGGCTGTGATACCAATGCTCCCAAGTATAAGTAAAACAAAACACTCGAGTCAGGACTAAAATTCTCATATAAGAGAATTAACTCAAGTAAAATATACAAAAATATGCATAAGTAACTTAAAGGATGTTTGAGATGCTCATCCTTTTAGCATCCATCAAACTATATATGTGACGGCCCGCCCTGCACCAGCCGACATTTCCAATGAAAGTGC
Source organism: Allium sativum (assembly GCA_030737875.1). Lineage (NCBI taxonomy): Eukaryota > Viridiplantae > Streptophyta > Magnoliopsida > Asparagales > Amaryllidaceae > Allium > Allium sativum. The sequence goes on from CM060918.1 coordinate 849,769,104, forward strand.
GTTGTGTCAATGCCCGAATAGCATGGGAAGGTCGCCAAAGAAAGGAATTTGAACTAGCAAGAAACCTGTAGTATATCTCACAGCGCATGGAACAAAATATAATAATAACACAACTTTGACATAAAACAGGTGAGACAGTGCATAAGCTGAAAATTAAACCATCATAGCAGCGGAAATTCCAAAATACAGCTTATGTTCCACATCATCATTATTACAACTTTTAAAACTGCCTCCAAAGTAAAATAAGAAAGGTACACTACTATTGCCCAAAGTAGTGACCAGCAGCGACACAGGGAGATTATATATATATATATATATATATATATATATATATATATATATCATGTGTAGAAGCCTCCTGCTCGTCTCCAGTACAGCTACTCGTGCATAATCACCTGACATATTCTAGTCTGCCCGTTTAAGAGCACCCAGAGTAATAAGAAGAGACATAAAACTCTAGGTCAGACAAAGTTCTAGTATGAGCGATAAGCAGCAAAACAGAACAATAACAGGTATACATAACCATATCAGAACCCGAACCTGCAACTAAAGAGTTAGCACAACAAGATGTACAATACTCTAAGGTGACACTAACATAAGGTGTAAAGATACGGGGGAGGGGTGTGCATGTCATAGTGATATCAAACAATCAAGCATAGCAACCATCCTCAGATCTCTCACTCAGTGCGTAAAGCATACGATATCCACTGCTTTGATCACCCAAATCCTTGCTACGATCACTCTGCCCTATGGAGTCATAGGGACTCCACTACACTGATCCATAGCCACTAGTCCTTGCTATGTCCACTCTGCCCATAAAGTCATGACGACTTCACTGCACTGGCTCATAGCCATGCTACGATCACTCTGCCCTATGGAGTAATAACTACTCCACTGCACTGATCCGTAGCCTAATATTCGTCTTGGTGGTGAATCAAAGTTATGGACGTCGATAACCCCTTAGAACACGTTCCGTAGCAAAGCCCAATTCATGAAGTTAACTCGTTGGTTCCCAACTGGATCTTGAGTTCTACTTCCTATTTGGACTACTTTTGCATCTTGGGTTTTGGTCTCCTCCGGATCAGTTCAGTCCTTCTTCTCATCTTCGGTTCGGTCGTGATTACCTTTCCCTGGCGGTTTGGTTCGTAGTACCTCTACATAGTCCCACTCGCGGTCCCCTTTCTTCTCATGTTCGGTTCGGGTCGTGGCTTCCTGTTCGTGCGGGTCGGGTCGTGATACTCTAGGCTGGGTCGTGGTGCCACACTGGTTCGGATCGTGCCATTTTCAACAGATCGGGTTGGAGTTGCATGGTGCCCCACGGTTCAGTCTGGGTCGGGTCATGGTATTCAAGTGCGAGTAGTTCGTGGCACACTCCAGATGCCAGCGGTTAGGGTCGTGGGATGCTCCACGATCGGGTCGGTTCGGAGGGTGCGATCCGATCCGGTTTCCTGCACAGTTCTCTGCACTTTGTCCAGCGAGCTGTTTACGCCATATGACAGTGTTTTCGACCATTCTAGTTGTTCTATGCAAACACATATCATACCAAACAGTAATGGCAACATGTATAATCATCCACAAACATCAAAACAACAATTTAACATGTTTATACGGATCAAACATACCCAAAAACCCATGTTTTTCCCTTAATCCCCCTTAATCATTTTTAAGCATACAATTAGCAAAACTTATCAAAATTAACCCAAACTCCTATCAGAGCCCTAAAATAAAACTTTAGAATTTTACAAATTTTGCCAGATTTTTCTGAGCCATAATTTTGCTAATTATCACTAATCACCCCTAATTAGCTGTAATTAGTGAAAAACAATGTAAATAACTCACCTTAGCCACAAATAAAACTTAGATCTAAAACTATCTCTGATTTAGGGGGTCTTCCTATGCTACACAGTAGCTCCGACTCTGATTTGGTGTTGATTTGCCTTGATTTGATCTAGATCTTCTTAATTAGTGATTAGAAGGTGATTTGGGGTGATTTCAGAAGGTGGAGGCCATGGCTAGGGTTAGAGAAATGTTTTAGGCGGCTGAGAAAATGAAAATAGATCGTTTCCTAACTGATTTCAGCCTCCCCATAACCCTAATCCCCGAATGGGTTATGGGCCTAGCTGCTAATCACCCTAATTAGGCCCGGTTAAGATGTTTTTCACCTTCTAAACCTTATTTCAGCCATTTCTCCAAAACGGTAAGTCCGTTTGGTTAATGTGATCACTCTACGGAAAGGTAAACCATCATCCAGATATAATGGAAGTGGTTTCAGGTCAAAACTCCTTACCAATCAAAAGTTATGGTCGAAACAAGATCAGCTAGGGGCGGAACAATCATTTAAAAATCGGCAAAAATCGTGAACATGGGAAATGACCCCAATAGTCGTTCCCCAAAGTTACACGATCATACGACCTCATATGAAAAAGAAATAAATATTCTTCAATCCTTTGATACGTAGAATGCGGATCGTTACACTCTCCTCCCCCTTAAGAAATTTCGCCCCCGAAATTCCTCAATTAAGGAACAACCAATGGGTCTCGCATGCCTACCAACCATATCTCGCAATCAAACATACAAAGCAAAAAAAACAAACCTATCCTAGCATGCGGAAAGACTAAATCGAAATGAAAACCTTACCAGGCAAAGAGTTCTAGATGCGTCTCTTTAATGCTCTCCTCTGTCTCCCAAGTACAGTCATTCACATCCCCGCCCCACTGAACCTTGACTAGATTCACCACTTTCCTTCGAAGTTTCTTCGTATCGTGCTCGACAATACGAATCAGCTTGTGATTCCCAACCGCCTCGGGTTCTACTTCGATATCATCCAACTGATCAGGTGAAATAGCCACATTGGGGTTATGCACGAATTTCCCTAACTGGGAAACATGAAATACGTTATGAACTCCCACCATCTTATCCGGTAACTTAACTTTATATGCTAAATTCCCAACTTGTTCGAGAACTGGGAATGGACTAACAAATCTTGATGTTAACTTGCCTCTCCTACCAAATCGCATCACGCTCTTTAACCGAGAAATCTTGACAAACACCAAGTCGTCAATGGAGAATTTTAGATCTCTTCTCCTCTTATCAGCATAACTCTTCTGCCTATCTTGGACAGTCTTCATTCGTCGTCGGATAACCTTGATCTTATCTAAGGTTTCTCTTATCACATTTGGCCTAAGCACAAATTTCTCACCGGTTTCTAACTAACATGACAGTGAGTTGCATGGTCTTCCGTACAAAGCTTCATATGGAGCCATACCAATACTGGATTGACAACTATTATTATATGCGAACTCCACTAGATGAAAATGGTCTTCCAATGATCCACCAAAATCTAATATGCAAGCTCTCAAAAGATCTTCTAATACTCGATTCACCCTCTCTGTCTGACCGTCGGTTTGAGGATGATACGCGGTACTGAGATGTAATTCTGATCCTAAAGCCTCTTGTAAGCTCTTCCAAATTCCACTAGTGAACAACGGATCTCAGTCACTTACAATGCCTTTGGGTACTCCATGAAATCTCACTACCCACTTCATATATAGTTCTGCTAACTTAGCTGTCATTCTATTCGACTTGACGGGTATAAACATCGCACTCTTGGTCAATCGGTCCACAATCACCCAAATGCTATCATGGCCTGATCTAGTCCTTGGTAACCCATCAATGAAATCCATTGATACTTGTTCCCATTTCCATTATGTAATTTCTAATGGTTGCAACAACCCACTAGGTTTCTTTTGCTAAGCTTTAACTAGCTGGCAGTTCATGCATTGGGATATAAACTGCCCAACGTCTCTTTTCATCCCTTCCCAGTAGTAGGTCAGCTTCATGTCTCGATACATTTTGTTACCGTCGGGATGTATAGTCAGTTGTGAGTGATGACATTCCCTAAGTACATCATCTCTCAATCCATTTACATTGGGCACAACTAGTCTCCCATTCTTTCTGAGCCATCCATCCCGATCAAGCCCATACTTGTTCATCTCCTCATTGATACCAATCTCTAACTTGGAGATGATTTCCAATAGATTAGGATCTTCCCTCTGACTGGAACCAATCCGCTCAATCAAAGTGGGTCTGATCGTCAAACTTGCTAGCATCTCTGGATCCAATTCGCACTTTAGTCTGAAATCGTACCCAGCGATATATTCCAGTTGCTTTGATTCTAGAAACATAGCCCCTAAATTGGCATGTCACCTACTCAATGCATCAGCTACTGCATTTCCCTTTCCTGGTGTATACGCAACATGGAAATCATAGGAAGCCAAGAATTCTAACCATCTTTGTTGTCGGAGATTTAGATCCTTCTGAGAGAAAAGATACTTTAATGACTTATGATCGGTAAACAACTCGAATCTTTCTCCAAAGAGATAATGTCTCCACATCTTTAATGCGAATATGATCATTGCCAATTCCAAATCATGGGTAGGATATCTTTTCCCATGCGGTTTCAGTTGCCGACTTGCATAAGCAACAACCCTACCTCCTTGCATCAATACAACACCTAGTCCGGTACCTCATGCATCTGTATATACTGTCATCTCTTCATTACCTTCAGGAATGATTAACACTGGTGCACACGTCAACTTTTCCTTTAGACTCTTGAATGCATTTTCACACCTTTTGTCCCAAACGAAAGCTTGATTCTTCTTGGTCAACTGAGTTAACGGTGCCGCCATCTTGGAGAAGTCTTGGATAAACTTCCGATAATATCCAGCTGATCCCAAGAAACTTCTTACGTCTGTTGCATTCTTGGGCGTAGACCAATCTTGTACCGTAGTCACCTTCGTAGGATCCACGGCAACACCAATCTCTGAAACAACATGGCCCAAGAATCTCACTTCCCTTCTCCAGACGTGACACTTAGAAAACTTTGCTTTCAATTGGTGTTTTCTCAACACCTCCATCACTATCCTCAAATGTTCCTTGTGTTCTTCCTCTGCCCTTGAATAAACCAAGATATCTTCTACGAACACAAGAACAAACTTATTCAATTGATCTCTGAATACTCTATTCATAAGATCCATAAAATATGTTGGTGCATTGGTCAACCCGAATGGCATGACCAACCACTCATAGAATCCAGACGGCGTTCGAAAGTCCGTTTTAGCTATACTCTCAGCTTCCACCCTAAGCTGATGAAAACCTGTCGTGAGATCCAACTGAGAGAACATCTCGTGCCACTCAACTGGTCAAAAAAATCATCTATACGCAGTAGAGGATACTTATTCTTCCTCGTCACCTTATTCAACTCGCGGTAGTCCACACACAATCTAAGGGAACCATCTGCCTTGGTAGCAAACACAACTAGTGCTCCCCACTCAGAAACACTTCTTATGATAAATCCCTTCTTTAAAAGATCGCTCACTTGCACCTCAAGCTCTCGCTGCTCCCTTGGTTCCATACGACGAAGTGGCATCACTATAGGTCTGGCATCTTTCACTAAATCAATATGAAACTCAATCTCTCGGTGTGGTGGAAGTCTGTTCACTTCCTCGAAGACATCCGGATACTGGCCAGCCATAGGCACATCTGACAACTCATCATGCGGGATGTCGAGGGATTTAGAAAACTAGTTGTTACTCCATCACTAGTAGACCTCCAAACACTATCCTCCGCCCATCATCCACTCTAACTGTCACCAAAAAGCCCTCAGGGTCTACCACCAACCCGTACCTTTAGAGCCAATCGACTCCCAAAATAATGCCAAACCCATTAAAGCCCAAAACAAAGCAATCAAAAGCAAACATACATCCATGGCTCGATAAGACCACATTACGACAAATCATACTAAGGCTAGTCGAACTGCCAATCGGGTTCATCATTGCTAAAGGTCTATCGAATATCTCGGGTTCCAATCCCAACCTATCTACCAGGTCAATAGATATGAAGGAACGGGAAGCTCCAGTATCAAATAGTACTCGAACAACAACATCATAAATAGAAAGCATACCGTGAATGACGACATTCTTTCCTTTCTCCACCGCAGTTAGGGCATTCGACGAAGAAGGAACAACATTAAGAGCATATGCTTTCACAATCTGCTTCTCTTTAGGAGGTTGCGGACATTTATCCTTATGATGTCCCACTTGGCAACAGTTGAAGCACTTCCTGTCCGCAAGCTTTGCTTGACATTCTTTAGCATAATGGCCCTTCTTGCCATAGCTAAAGCACTCAACATCTTTCTTGCTCTTTTTCCGACCATCCTTAGCTTGGTTCTGCTTCCTCTTATTCTGAGAATTATTCTTGCCTCCACCGCTTGCCTGCGACATTGACCCCTCTGCAGATGCAACAACGACCTCAGTCCTAGGCTTAGGATAAAGACTCTCTGGCCTCAATGCTTTCCCAACAATCGATTCAAAAGTCTCATCAATATGGTCTATAAGCCTTTCTCCCAAATACTGATCTAAACCAGTTATGAACTTCTCATTCTTCATCTCGAGAGTGTCAATAAGGGATAATCCATACTTCGATAAAGTATCGAACTTAGCAATATATTCTGAGACTGCCCACCATTCTGCTTAAGCTCAAGAACTTTCTAAACAATTTTGATTTCTGAGCAGCTAGGATAAACTTATCATTGAATCGGGCCTTAAACTAATCCCAAGTAACTTGATCCTCAGGGGTAGCTGCCTTAATAGTATTCCACCAATTCATCGCCCGTCCTTGCAGTTGGCCAGATGTTAGCTTCCTCTTCATCGCGTCTTCAATTCCCAGATCCTCGAAGACACGCTCACAACTATCAATCCAATCCTGAACTTCTATAGCCAATTCCATTCCATGGAACGGCTTCTTACCAAGACTATTGTAGTCCTTACAAAGCTTGGCGTAATCGGCCCTAGGCGTCTGCACCGCTTCACCACCACCATTTGCAGCATTAGGAGCTGCCCTCTGAGCATCCCTAAGCATCTCTCTCATGAAGTCAATGATAATTGTCCTCATATCAGGAGCATTCCCATTATTAGATCCTCTTCCAGTACCCCTCGTATGTCGGCTCATCATTTAATCTGTAAGGACAAAACAATTAACCATCTCTTCAGTGGTGCCAGTGCAGTGCGACTCCATCCTTAGATATACTAATAGTATGTATATATATACATATCTTTTTGAAAACCAAAATACCACAAATACACGCTCTCATATACGTACTATCTCTCCCTGGTGTCTTCCCCTAGGTTAACTACGCAACCTCGCTCTGATACCAAGTGCGACGGCCCGCGCTGCACCAGCCGAAATTTCCAATGAAAGTGCGTTGTGCCAATGCCCAACTAGCATGGGACGGTTGCCAAAGAAAGGAAAAGAAAAGAATTTGAACTAGCAAGGAACTTGTGGTATATCTCACAGCGCATGGAACAAAATATAATAATAACATAACTTTGACATAAAACAAGTGAGACAGTGCATAAGCTGAAAACTAAACCATCATAGCAGTGGAAAATCCAAAATACAGCTTGTGTTCCACATCATCATTATTACAACTTTTTAAACTATTCCAAAGCAAAATAAGAAAGGTACACTACTAATGCCCAAAGCAGTGACCAGCAGCAACACAGGGAGATTATATATATATATACATATCATACGTAGAAGCCTCTTGCTCGTCTCCGGTACAGCTACTCATGCATAATCACCTGACCTGTCTCTAGTCTGCCCGTTTAAGAGCACCCAGAGTAATAAGAAGATACATAAAACTCTTGGTCAGACAAAAGTCTGGTCTAAGCGATAAGCAGCAAAACGGAACAATAACAGGTATACACAACCATACCTGAACCTAGACCTGCAACCAAAGAGTTAGCACAACAAGATGTACAATACTCTAAGGTGACACTAACATATGGTGTAAAGATATGGGGGAAGGGTGTGCATGCCATAGTGATATCAAACAATCAAGCATAGCAACCATCCTCACATCTCTCACTCAGTGCGTAAGCACACAATATCCACTGCTTTGATCACCCAAATCCTTGCTATGATGACTCTGCCCCATGGAGTCATAGAAACTCCACTACACTGATCCATAGCCAGTAGTCCTTACTATGTCCACTCTACCCCATGAAGTCATGACGACTTCACTACACTGGCTCATAGCCATGCTACGATCACTCTGCCCCATGGAGTAATAACTACACCACTGCACAGATCTGTAGCCTAACATTTGTCTTGATGGTGAATCAAAGCTATGGACGTCGATAACCCCTTAGCACACGTCCCGCAGCAAAGCCCAGTTCATGAAGTTAATTCGTTGGTTCCCAGCTGGATCATGAGTTCTGCTTCCTATTTGGACTACCACAACTACAAAAGTAGGCATATTCGACACTATTTTGTTGTGGCTGTAGATCAAAAAAGCATTATCGTAGGCCCTTTTTCAAATAGGCAACACTAGGGGGCGTGGCATCCGCGGCCGTTGCATTAGCCGTCTAAGCCAACGCTTTTGCCATCTAGGGCCACGGATAGAAAGTGTTGCATTATAGTCGTAATGCAACACTATTTGCACGCAATGCAACACTAATCAGCATTGCCTTAAGCATTATTTAGGACCTGGCTTCCAGTGGGGCCACATCAGCTTTCCACGTCAATTGTCTATGTGTCACATGACACGTCATCTCTCCATGTCAGCTGCCCACGTGTCACATGCCACACCAGCTATCCATGTCAGTTGTGGGGTCCACGTGCGATGGGTAAGTAATTATATTTAATATAATGCAACACCACTGCAATATGTAATGCAACACCATTATCATGAAATGCAATATCAATAAAAGCTAACGCAACAGTAGAAGAAGGCAGATGCAACACTTAAAGATAGCAAATACAATGCTTTAATTAAAAAATTTGCAATACAGGTTTTGTACAAGAAACTCATCCAAACAATTGTTTTAATTATCCAAATATCAAAACTCAAAAATTAGCTACACCGTTTTCTTCATTGTATACAGTAAGCTCGAACTACTTCAAGAATTGTTGCACGGCATAAGGGACATTATCCTCCGTTCCTGGCTAATTCATTAGCGCATTCTAAACATGTACACATGTGTCCACATCTGCAAAATGTATTACTCATTTATATATATGAATCATATATATGCAGCAATCCGATTGCAATAGGAAAAGTATATGTATATACCTATAGAAGAGGGTGGCATCGAATATATATATATATACGTGTGTGTGTGTGTGTGTCACATCTGCAAAATGTATCCCTCTGCCTTCCAGAATTAAATATGCACTTGATTAAATGATAACAAGTTTTTTGATAAGTGGTGTCCTTCTTAAAAAAATATTATGAACACAATTATTACAATTGACTTACTGACCATTGGCGATTGGTCACTCATGCCAGCCAAGCCCAACAAATAAGCAGTTGCAGTATGCTTCGTCTTTAAAAAGTTGTCAGTTCACATATTACTGCCACGTACAGTGTGTCACTTCATATTCTTTCAAGCTTCAGAACCATATTGTCATTTACATCTTCAACTTTAAATAAACCTCCATCGTCAAAAGTTTCAAAAAAAACAATGGAGGACTCTTCACTATGCATCACTGCCACAGGACATTGGACTTACGAATTTGTGCATCTCAGGCTTAGGCATACTCTGAAGCATAATGAGTGGTCTGCATGAGTTATACCCAAAAACTCACTTCTAATAACATGCCCATCTTACAATAACCGTGATCATGCGCTAATGTTGAAACTTTTTACAAAACGTGGAGGTGCTTTTTATGTGCAACAATGGCCTGGTGAATAATTTGAGCCTAAACCAGCGTTCGACGCAGAATCATGGGCTAGAGTTATTGGCTTTCCCGACTTCCTGAAGAAAATTGTTCCTGCAATTAAAGAATTAATGACGCCAATGGGAAATGTGTGTGAAATTGACGACTGTCATTGGTCTCGAATTGGTCGTAGATCATTATACCTAGAAATGGAATTTTATAAAGGCTTTGGCTTGGAGAATACTTTTGCTTCTCGATTCAACAACAAGGTTTACCTCATTAGGGTTCAGCGCACCGCACATGCTCATCCTGGGACAAGGCCTGAAATTCTGTTTGTGAGCAATAGAGAGGAACCGGTGGTACCATTTTTTGTGATCATAGGTAAATTTTACTTCCATCCACAGTTTCTTTTAGTTAATCCACAATATGTTTGGCCAATCGAGGTAAATTTGCCAAAGAACACAATTACAAAGTGTTCATTCAACTATGCTCTATCCTTAATAGCCTTATAATGAGACACAACCACACATGCACACACTCGCATACATACATACAAGGTTATAATGCCCCACCCAAGATTCTGAAATAATAATACAAACTAGTGCTCTATTAGTTGTACATAGATGAGGTTGTATAGCTTGAATTTGAGACACTGTTGTTGTATGGCTTGAATTTCCTTCAGATGTTGTAAACTGCTACCATGAAAAAAAATCATTTCACAAATTGAATAATAACTTCAACCATGTTCACAAAGTTAATAACACTGTGCTTCTTTGATTATGTATAAAAAAATTAAGGAGTTTATTAATATGTTCTTTTTATATGCAGGGACTGCTTTATCTTCTGAAATATAGCGGAATTTTATGAGATCACTTCCAATTTTTAACATTACTAGAAAAAAAACCATAGTGGTAAACTGTAAAAAAAAATTACCATACCCAATGTGTGTTACATGTCAAATTGTTTGATAATTAAGGCATAAACTCTTAGGTGGATCACATTATTTGAGAATTAAATCATATAATATATTAGGTGGATAAACTAACTAAGTTTTACATGTTAAAAGTCAAAGAACTTACTTTATATGGTGGATTAGGTGATTGAAAATGTGTACGAAAATATAATTTACCCATTAGCCTACATTATGAATTTACCCATTAGTTTCTCAACAAAGTATATGGAGTCAGCATAGCATGCTCCTTATCATAGTCAGCCCAAAATATAATAGAAGTTTGACACAAAGTGTTCATTCAACTATACTCTATCCTTAACAGCCTTATAATGAGACACAACCAAGCATGCACAAACTCACATACATACATACATACATACAAGGTTATAATAGCCTTATAATGAGACACAAACAGATGACTGACATTCAACTAGAAAGTAGCTATACCAATATTAGCATAAAACAACACATTATCACAAGTGGATTATCTTATCTAGAAGTTTCTTTTTAAAACAATGATCATTTATATGAGGTGCTAATTGGAATATATCAATGATCATGTAATCCCCTTTCAGTCACTCTGACATAGACAATGACTCTGACATGGACAATGACTCTGACATGGACAATGACTCTGAAGAAAAAGAAGAAGATTCTGGTGCTGATGCTGGTGTGGATGTTGGTGATGATGCTGGTGATGACTAGTGATGTTTGTGAATGTTGGTTTTTTTCTGCTGGTAATGATTTTTGGCTTGAAAGTTTGTGAATATTTGTTAAACTTTGTGAATGTTTGTGAATGTTGTGATGAATGCTGGTGATGATTGTTGGCTTGAATGTTTGTAGAAGCTTGTGATTGTTGGTGATGAATGTTGGTTTGAATGTTTATGAATGGCTTGAATGTTTGTGAATGGTAGTAAATGTTTGTGAATGCTGGTGATTTTTTAATCTTTTACCGGGAGCTTGCTTAGCAACTGTTGTTGCTGGTGATGATACTTGTGTGTGTATACTTGTGCATGCCTTCAAATGGCTGCCTTATGATACTTGTGTGTGCATGTATACTTGTGCGTGCGTGTATACTTGTGCATGTATACTTGGACGTGTATACTTATGATACTTGTGCGTTACCAGTTCTCATGGTTTATTGCTGGGTATAATTTTCGAATAACCTCAACATAATCCCAAATCCCAAATCAACAATAAGCGCAATTAATTACTCATAAGCTAATGTGTTTTCCGAAATGTAACAAATGAAATAATTATTAATTACTCGTAATCCAATCTATAATAAGCGCAACTAATTCACAGTGCTATACAAACTGAACCTAAGGGAAAAAACTGGCGATGTCAGTGCCCTGAGCAATCAAAGGTAGAAAGCGTTTCAAAGCTTCATCCTTTTCGGAATAGAATTTGCTGTCGAGGAGAGGAGCGATACTGACATGAATTTAGGTTTAAATTTTTATCAATAGTAAAAAGGGGGAAACAATTAGATGATAGAGAAGAAAACAATATCATGAAGGGAGAAGATCACGCCAAAATTTCGTCAAAAGAATGCAATGATGTGGCTGTCAATGATTGGATGATGGCTAACATTAAGATCATCAGATCCATAGATGGTTTGAACCGTTGGATTAATCTTTCATCTACGGTTGGGGTTTTTATATGTTGATAACGCGGATCACTGAGCTAGATTATATATACGTAATGCTATGCTTTTAACTGGTGTTGCACATCAAAACACTAAAATTCCCACCGCAACAGTGCATCCATGTAAAATGCAAAAACCTATGAATACTGTTGCAGAAGCTCAAAGAAATCATAGCATTCGCCACTCTTTTCATGCAACGCACACAAATTAGTGTTGAATATACCCACTTTTGTAGTAGTGACCCTTGCATCTCGGGTTTTGGTCTCCTCTGGATTGGTTCAGTCCTTCTTCTCATCATCGGTTCGGTCGTGATTACCTTTCCCTGGCAGTTTAGTTCGTAGTACCTCGACATTGTCCCACTCGCGGTCCCCTTCTTCTCATGTTCGGTTCGGGTCGTAGCTTCCTGCTCATACGGGTCGGGTCGTGACACTCCAGGATGGGTCGTGGTGCCACACTGGTTCGGATCATGCCATTTTTAGCAGATCGGGTCGGAGTTGCATGGTGCCCCACGGTTCGGTCTGGGTCGGGTCATGGTCTTTAAGTGCGAGCAATTCGTGGCACACTCCAGATGCCAGCGGTTAGGGTCGTGGGATGCTCCACGAGCGGGTCGGTTCGGAGGGTGCGATCTAATCTGGTTTCCTGCACTGTTTTCTGCACTTTGTCCGACGAGCTGTTTACACCATACGACGGCATTTTCGACCATCCTAGCTGTTCTATGTATTCACAAATCATACCAAACAATAATAGAAACATGTATAATCATCCACAAACATCAAAACAACAATTTAACATGTTTATACGGATCAAACATACCCAAAAACCCATGTTTTCCCTTAATCCTCCTTAATCATGTTTAAGCATACAATTAGCAAAACTTATCAAAATTAACCCAAATTTCTATCAGAGCCCTAAAATAATATTTTAGAATTTTACAAATTTTTCCCGATTTTATGAGCCATAATTTCGCTAATTATCACTAATCACCCCCTAGTGAAAAACAATGCAAATCGCTCACCTTAGCCACAAATAAAACTTAGATTTGAAACTATCTTTGATTTGGGGTGTCTTCATATGCAACACAGCAGATCCGACTTTGATTTGGTGTTGATTTGTCTTGATTTGATGTAGACCTTCTTAATTAGTGATTAGAAGGTGATTTGGGGTGATTTTAGAAGGTGGAGGCCATAGCTAGGGTTAGAGAAATGTTTTAGGCGATTGAGAAAATGAAAATAGATCATTTCGTAACTGATTTCAGCCTCCCCATAACTCTAATACCGAAATGTGTTATGGGTTATGGTCCTAATCCCTAACTGATTTCAGCCTCCCCATAACCCTAATCCAGAAATGGGTTATGGGCCTAGCTGCTAATCACCGTAATTAGGCCCGGTTAAGCTGTTTTTCACCTTCTAAACCTTATTTCAGTCATATCTCCCAAACGGTAAGTCCGTTTGATTAATGTGACCACTCTACGGAAAGGTAAACCATCATTCAAATCTAGTGGAAGTGATTTTAGGTTAAAAATCCTTACCAATCAAAAGTTATGGCCGAAACAAGACTAGCTAGGGGCAGAACGGTCATTTAAAAATCGGCAAAAATCGTGAACATGGGAAATGAACCCAATAGTCGCTCCCCAAAGTTACATGACTATACGACCTCATATGAAAAAGAAATAAATATTCTTCGATCCTTCGATACGTAGAATGCGAGTCGTTACAATATACATATAATACAATATGTTATTCTAGTGATGTATACAGTAAACATACTATTGAAAATAGCGTTAAGGCAAAACCATTATTATCCTTAACATATGTTTAAAATGTTGAATCTCGCTATATAGCGTTTTGACTATGACAACTATACATAAGCATATATACTATATCAACTAACTTTGTTTCCCAGGAAGATATTCGATAACAGATTCAATAACACAAATGAAGATTGTATATGTTGTAAGAGTTTGTTAGTCTTAAACTTATTTGTTAAAGTCTTCCTTGATGATCACACACAAATAAATTATATATATATATATCACAATAAAATAGGAAAGGAATAAGTCTGCTTCAGAAAACAAACGTTTGATTTTTTTAGATAGACGTCTATTTGCTGAAAGAACTTCCAAATTTATATAGTATTCAGACGTCTGATCTAAAAAATTCAATGTTTGGATCTGCTCCGAAAGAGCCTATTTCCTTGCTATTTTATTTCTAAATCAAAACAGACATCTAATTTTTTTATTCTGACATCTGAATATGAGAGGATGTTACTTATAAGGAAGAGTCATAACTTTCTATTTTATATCTCTTGGTCAAATCTCTTCATATTGGGTTGTAACCTTTTGTATATTATAAATACAGGCTTGATTAAGTGATCTAATTACCTAATTTCATTCTAATTCTTTCTATCTTACTAAAAGCTCTCTAAATTTTTAAAAGTGCTCTATCTGCAAATACTTAAGATATCAATCTTCCATATTCTTTCACAATCTACACATTCATCATCAAGAAAAGACTATGGGAAGGGTGTACTTCAAATTGACATATCCATGTTTTCAAGAACACAAATAGTCAACAATTATTTTGTATTACGAAAGTCCTCTTCAGCGGTTGAGGCAAGAAATCCCATTCAGCTGTCGGGGTAATTGTGATTCTATTTCTCTGTGTGAAGCGAGGGTTTTTGGTGTTGGTGAAATACCAGAAGGGAGTTTAGGACGGGACGTAGGACAGTGGTACGCACCAGTATAAAATTGACTGTGTGATTTTACTTACGGCTACTACTCTGCCCTATCACACTTATACTCCATACTATACGATGCTACCATGCTTAGACATTTTCAATTGGTATATAAGCAAGGCCATCCTATAACCGTAACACTGTTATTTGATACTTTTATAATATGGAGAGTAACCCAAGTACTACCTCAACTATATTTGACGAAGGACAATCTACTCAAAGACCACCATTGTTCAATGGACTACATTATAATTATTAAGCAACAAGAATGAGAATATATATATATATGCAAGCAAGTGGTTTTAGTGCATGAAATGATACTCAAAAAGAATTTACTGCACCTACAACTGAATATTCTGCATGGACAACAACTCAGAAATATGAAGTAAATGCAAATGCCAAAGTAGTGAATATGCTATATTATGCTTTGGATAGGAATGAGTTCAAATATGTACTTCAGCATATCAGATATGGGAAACACTTAAAACCATCCATGGAGGCATAAGCAAAGTCAAACAAACAAAGATTTCAATGCTCAAAAACCAGTTCCATAAATTTAAAATGAGACAAAATGAAACCATCAATGAGATGTATTCAAGATTTCAAGACATTCTACATGCATTGATAGGACTAGGAGAAAAATATAGTGACTTTGAATTGTATCAAAAGTGCTAAATTCTATAACTGACGATTGGGAAAGAAAAGTATTATCCATTGAGGAAGCTAATGATTTATCAACTATGAAACCAGAAGAACTCATAAGTAATCTCATGTCTCATGAAGTAAATCTTCAAGCAAAAAGCGAATTAGCTCAAGAGAAAAATAATGTAGATCTTCATGTCGATAAAGAAGAATTAGAATCAGAAGATGAGGATTTAGTTTTTATTGCTAAAAACTTAAGAAATTTCTAAAATATAGGAAAGGAAATTTTAGGGAGAATACCTCAAGCAAACCTCCATCCTCAAATTTAGAATGCTTTAATTGTCACAAGAAAGGTCACATGGTAAAAGACTGTCTAGAACTGAAAGAAAATTAGAAGAATTTCAACAATAAAAATAAGAAAGAAAAATTCAAAAAGAAGGCATTTTTTGTCACATGGGATGACCCAGAATCAGGTTCATCAGACAATGATAATGATAGCGAAAATGAGCAAGCAAATGTGTGCTTCATGGCTTAAAAATCTGAAGTAAGTGATTTATCTTATGATGATCTAGTAGAAGTTAAAACTGAATTTTTAAACACTATAAAAACCCTTAAGAAGAAACTTAAAGAAACCCATGAAAATCAGAATAAAGCTAAGTTTGAAAGAGACATGCGAAAAGATGAAAAAATAATCTTAGAAGAAGAACTTGAAAAGGTTCAAGGGACTCTTTCAAATACAGATAGTCAGCTTTTACTTTTGAGTCAAGAAATTGAAACTCAAAAGGCAAAGAATGATGAAATTAGTTCTGAAAATCATATTATGAAAATCAAAATAAAAGAATTAGAGTTAGAAATAAAAGTATTCAAACCAAGTTAGATAGTATTTCTAAGAATGTATCTAACTTTAATAAGGGCAGAGAAAATTTATCTAGGATCATAGAAAATTCTCAACCATCTTAAAACAAAAATGGTTTAGGATTTAAGAAAGAGTCAAAAATTCTTCCAAAGAAAAATACAAATCCAAAGAGGAAAATTGATTCAAATTAAGGACAAACCAAAATACACTAAAACGATTAATAAAATTGAGATATGGGTTCCAAAAACAAACAATTGTTTGATTAGGAACAAACATATCAAATCATTTATGGAATCTGTTCATAATAATAAAAATTATTTGTACAAAAGGGATAATAAACACACTTGGGTTTGGCTTCTTAAGATCTAACTCTTAGGACCCTATCAAAAAGTTACTACCAATGTGCTTATTAGTATTTTTTGCAGGTCCCACTCGAAAAGAGAAAATGGATTTTAAATAGTGGTTGCTCAAAACACATGACCGGAGACAAAGATATGCTTACAAATATTTCATACTTTGATGGTGGCTCTGTTACCTTCGGAGATAACTCAAAAGGCTTTATCATTGGCAAAGGAGATGCATGCAATTATAGTATTTCAAACTTACCTCTTATTACTAATGTTTCCATAGTCAAAAACTTAAAACATAATTTACTTAGTATTAGTCAATTATGTGGAAAAGGTTTTAAAATAACATTCTCTGAAAATAAATGTAGTATTTTTGACCAAGATCAAAATCTTATTTTTGAAGGAAATAGAGATAGAAAGATTTATGTTTTAAATATGAAAGTAAATAATAATAAAGAAATGTGTTTGATAGCCAATAATAATGATTCTTGGTTATGGCACAAACGTTTTTGTCATATGAACTTTAAAACTATACAGAAAATTTCGAAAAATAAATTAGTAAAAGGTTTACCTAAAATAAATTTTAAAGTAAAAAAATCTCTATGAAGATTGTCAAATAGGAAAATCAACTAAATCTCCTTTTAAATCCAAAAAGGTTCTATCAACTTTACAACCGTTAGAATTAATACATATGGATCTGTTTGGACCAATTCAAATTCAGTCGATAAATCATAATCGATATGTATTCATAATAGTTGATGACTTTTCAAGATATACGTGAACTATATTTATGAAAAATAAGAGTGATACTTTTGAAAATTTCAAAAATTTGTCAAAAGAATACAAAATTCTAAAAATCTAAAAGTTAAAAATATTTGTAGCGATCACGGCGATGAATTCGAAAATGAATCATTTGAACATTTGTGTAAAAAGAAACGAATAAATCATAATTTTTCTTTTCCTAGAACTACACAACAAATGGGGTGGTAGAAAGAAAGAATAGAACTTTACAAGAATGTGCTAGAACTTTATTAAATGGAAGCACTTTACCAAAACAGTTTTGGGCAGAAGCTGTAGCAACTGCTTGTTATGTACTAAATCGAATTTCCATTCACCCTTTAACTAAAAATACACCTTACGTACTTTTTAATGGAAGAAAACCAAATATTTCTTATTTTAGAATTTTTGGTTCTAAATGTTTTATTCATAATACTAAAGATCAACTCGGAAATTTTGATCCAAAAGCTGATCATGGGATTTTCGGCGGATATTCAGAACGTAGTAAGGCTTATCGTATTTTCAATAAACGAACTAATATTATAGAAAAATCTTTACACGTATCTTTTGATGAAAGTTTTGACAAAAATATAAACATCAAAGATGATGACGATATTATTGAAAATACTAGTCTTGAAAATATTGAAAACAATCCCATCGAACAAATTAGGTTACCTCCCATAATTTTACGAGACCATCCTACACAAAACATTATTGGAGAAATCAATTCACACGTTTGAACAAGAAGTCAATTGAATCAAATGGTTCATGTGGCATTTCTTTCAACTACATTACCCAAAAATCCAAAAGAAGCCTCTACGGATGATTATTGGATAATAGTTATGCAAGAGGAGTTAAATCAATTCGACCGAAATAATGTTTAGGAGTTAGTACCTCGACCAAATGATCAATCAGTTATTGGTACAAAATGGGTGTATAAAAATAAAGCTGATGAACTTGGAAATATCATAAGAAATAAAGCTAGATTAGTAGCATAAGGCTATAATCAAGAGGAAGGTATTGATTATGAAGAAACATTTGTATATGTAGAAGGACTTGAAGCTATACGCATTCTTTTAGCATACGCATGTTTTCATAACTTTAAACTATATCAAATGGATGTTGAAAGCGCTTTCTTAAATGGATTTATTAAAGAAAATGTATATGTAGAACAACCGCCATTATATATATAAGAAAAATTTCCAGATTATGTTTACAAACTTAAAACGGCTTTATATGGTTTAAAACAAGCACCACATGCTTCGTATGAAAGACTCAAAAGTTAATAAATTCAGGTTTTTGAATTGGAAAAGCAGATCAAACATTATTTATTAAAAATAAGAATAAAGATATTTTAATTGTACAAAATTATGTAGGCGATATCATTTTTGTTCAACTAATGAAAATCTATGTAACGAGTTTTCTACTATTATGACAAAAGAATTTGAAATGTCCCACATGGGAGATATATCGTATTTTTTCGAATTACAAATTAAACAATTTCAATTGGTTTTTTTTATTAATTAGGAAAAATATTGTAATAATCTAATTAAACGTTTTGGTTTAGACAACACTTCTGGAAAGCCAATTTCTGTGAGTACTATAGCTCATCATGATAGAGATGAGAAAAGAAAAAGTGTTGATCAAAAACTATATAGAAGCATGATCAGTTTGTTACTTTATTCAACTGCAAGCCGTCATGGTATAATGATGAGTGTATGTTTATGTGCAAGATTCCAAGCACATCCTATAGAATCACATTTAAGAGTAGTGAAACGAATTCTAAGATATCTTAATAATACTAAGGACTTCGGCCTTTTCTATCCGAAGGAATGTCCATTCGAATTAGTATCTTACATTGATGTTGACAAGTGGTACATGCCATTTCGTTGGAAAATCACTTGTGTCATGGTTTAGTAAGAAACAGAATTGTGTATTACTCTCAACATGTGAAGCAGAATACATATATGTTGTTTAGCTTGTGCACAGGTGATCTATATGCAACAAATACTTAGAGATTTGGGATTAAACTTAACTAAATCAACAATATATTGTGATAACACTAGTGCAATAAATTTATCCAAAAATCCTATAAATCATTCACGAACTAAACATATTGACATTCGTCACCACTTTTTACGTGATAACATAGAATAAGAAATTATAAATTTAGAATATATTTCAACTGAAAATCAGATTGCTGACATATTCACTAAACCTTTATTAGAGAATACATTTATAAAACTAAGACCGGAATTGGGAATTATGTCAGTTAAAGATATATAAGTTACTATAAATTACTCTAAACAATTTTAAAACAAGTTCATATACATGTTAAACTACTAGCTAAATTTAGTTATTTTCTAAAAACACTCACTATGCTTAAGTAATTCTTTGGTTATAACTTCCTGAAATTCCAACCATATGTTTTGTTTTGTTTTTCAAATCTAACTTATATAAGATTATGTTTTTCATTACAATTAAAACACAAAGTATAAACTTAAAAGAAGTACAAAAACAAGTATGTCTTCCAACAACTCGAATTCCTCGGTTAACATTACTTTCACAATGGATAGCTCGTCGGATACTCCACACTTTCCCACACCAACTCCAACAAATGAACCAAAATATCGATGGGGAAATTATCACACAAGATTCACTCCAGATTCAAAAAAGGCAAAACGAGCTCTATTTTCATCACCAGATACGAAAGGAAAGTAGATGAAATTCATCATTATCAAAAAGAATAGCTAGCGCTTCAAAAAAAAATTGACCAAAAAGTCACTGCAACTCGATTAAGCCTTCTCGAGAAAATTGTTTATAAGTTTTGTGGTCCAAAGATGAAGGATGTCACTGAACCTTTACCAATCCCACCATATTCTATTGATCCACCTTAATCCTATCGAACTAAAAAAGATCCAATGAATCCTACAAAGAAGTACTATACATTTTCTCCCCAGCGACCTTCACATAGTCCAAATACGTGGGAAAGGAATTACAAAGCAAATGAAGGGAAAGATTCTCAACTCTAACAAATACTCCACCTCCTAAAAATTAAAATTTTGTTTTAAATTTATCAGTATTTATTTTATTATTGGAACCATTTTTTATATATATAAAAAATAATATAGTAATAATAAATATATTTTCTTACAAAAATTTGACAAAACAGACGTATGATTTATTCCACATAGATGTCTGACTGCTGGGTAAGATAAAATTTCCAAATAAAAATAGACGCCTGTCTGCTCAAAATCAGACGTCTAAAATATGGTTAAAATGAACTAAAACCTTACTGTTTCATATTTAACCAAAAACAGATGTCTGAAAGGAAAAATCAGACGTCTGATTACTAAGTCATAAATTTTCTACGTCCAATAAACAGACATCAGACTTTAGAAAAACAGATGTCTGAAACAGCATCAAAATGAATTAATTCTCTGATGTTTAACATTGGGACAAAAACAGACGTCTGAATCGCAACAAAAGATTTTTTTTAAAAAAAAAAAGACACGACTCTTTTACCCAACCATCATTTCTCTTCATCTCTTCAATTTTTTACAATTTCACCATTTTACCTCTTATAAAACCCTAGCCCCCAATTTACCAAATCACTTCAAAAATTCAAAAATCTATCACAATATTCATGTTAAATTGTAGCAAACGTACAAGAGAACAAGAATCCAACCCTCCCTCTGACGAATTAATCCAACAATGGCTTTGGGATGACACCGCTAAAGAGAGGTACAAGGCAATGAAAATTTTCAAATTTTTTGAAGGTGCCTTTGTTAAGTTTGATTCTTTCTCTAATTATCGACTTCTACAATATGCTAAACATTATCACATTGAATCTCTAGTTGATTTTAATAACAACAGTTTCAAAATCTATCCTTTTCTAGTGAAATTATTCTTGGCAAACATAAATCTAGATCATATTAGACCTCAAAACAAAGAGGATTGTGTTTGGTCTTGGGCATGTGGAAAACATATTCTTCTTCCAATTCAACGATTAGGTCAAATCTTGAGTTGTGCTTGACAAGGACTTGATATCGACACAATTGAAGTTGATATGACTAAGAGGGATGAGATATCGCATAAGTTTCTTTCTGATAATCTCATGAATGTGCATGAGCTTACCTCTGCCCATATTTGACCACAGCTTGATTATTAAACCACATATTGGTCAGAACTATCCACCCTCGAAAAGGAAGTTAAGAAAAAATTTATAAACGTGATTTTCAAGCCTTATATATCTTATACTCAAACAAGCAAATCAATTGGGCAAAGATCATTCTAGATGAATGGGCGGATATTAATCACAAGCGCAAGTATAGGACTATTCACTACGGCGCTTATATTACTTGGATTCTTACTGCTTGTGAAATAACAATACCCGATACTCCTTCTCTTAGCGTCAAGGAAATTGGTCCTAAGACCTTAAAACTTATGGATATTAATCCTAATGTCGCGACTTTGGAGTATGTCTTTTGAGGCTTGGACCAAACATGTAGCATCTCAATCGAAAGCACTTATAACTGAGCCTTCTCATCGCCATCGTTATAGGGAGAAAGAAGAAGGAATTCAAGTCATCTCTCCTAACACATCATCCAAACAAGCCTTGGTCACCCTTTCTCTCAGTCAATCTATAATGCACAAGGATTTCAAGCGTTTTGGGAATAGGACCAACAAAAAGTTTGATTCAATCAAAGACTTTTTGAACAAAAGTTGGGAGAAAATCGCTTGCACTGGATCTCAATTATCTCAAGTCTATGATCATACACCTTTACAATGGTCATTTAGCTCCGCTGATAAAGTTCCTGACACTAGTTCTGACCATGGTGATCCTAAGGGTGGGGATACAAGTATTGCTCAAAGCATTCCAACGTCGGAAAGTTGGTAAGCTACTGTGGTATGGTAATCTTAGCAGTATTTTGGCTTTAAACTTATAATTATGGGTCTATAATATTTTTTGTTACTTAGCTCTATCTTTTAGCACAAATTCTATTACGTGCTATGGTATGTAGGACTGTCAATTTCCAACCCGACCCGAAACCCACAAGGTAAATTAATGGGTTGACCCGACCCGTTTAATAACGGGTCATTTTAGGATCAACCCAACTTTGACCCATTTATATACAGGAGGGTTTAGGGTTGACCCACGAAACCCGAATTTGACCCGACTAACCCGTTTATGGGCTCTATATTATTGTAAAATTCTCATCTTAGCTTGAAAATGAAGGATGTAGTCATTTTTCAATTATTCATACACACTAACACTTAACAATTCTTCACGTTTTCATGTTTACTCCCACATTGACAACTTTTTACATTTTTATTCTCATCTTAGCTTGTAACAAGTGAATGACGACAATACTCTTCTTTCACATTTTCATGCTCATCACATCATTTTATACAAATATTTTTCTTATTGGGTTGCATGAATCGAACCCGAAACCAGCACGATTATAAAAGGGTCAACCCGAAACCACCCGTTTAATAAACGGGTTGAGCTGACCCGACCAGAACTCAAGCCGAACACGACATGACCAGACCCGAACCCGACCCATTGACACACTTAATTGTATGTTATGTCTGGATGTTTTATTTGTCTATAGTATGTCTATGTTTTTGTTGTGATTTTGTGTTGTGCAAATATACTTAATTTGTTTAATAAGTATCTCTTTTTGTCAATGACAAAGGGGGAGAAATAAGTGATAAGATATGCATATTGATAGGGGGAGCTTATATGGTTGTCATTAGTCAAAAAGGGGGAGAATGATGAATCTCGCTATATAGCATTTTGACTATGACAACTATACATAAGCATATACACCATATCAACTAACTCTGTTTTACTGGAAGATATTCGACAACAGATTCAAGAACACAAATGAAGATTATATATGTTGTAAGAGTCTATTAGTCTTAGACTTATTTGTTAAAGTCTTCCTTGATGATTACACACACACAAACACATTATATCTATATCACAATAAAATAGGCAAGGAATAAGTATACTTCAGAATACAAATGTTTGAAATTTTTTAGATAGACGTCTGTTTGCTAAAAGAACTTCAAATTTTAATAATATTCAGACATCTGAATCTGCTCCGAGATAAACTATTCCTTGTTGTTTTATTTCTAAATCAAAACCGACATCTGAAATTTTTATTCAAACATCTGAATACGAAGGGATGCAATTTATAATGACGAGTCACAACTTGATCAAATATCTTCATGATGGGTTGTAACCTTTTGTATATTATAAACAAAGGCTTGATTAAGTGATCTAATTACCGAATTTCATTCTAATTCTTTCTATCTTACTAAAAGCTCTCTAAATCTTTAAAAGCTCTTTATTTACAAATACTTAAGATTTTAATCCTCCAAATTCTTTCACAAGCTACACGTTCATCATCAACGAAAGACTATAGGAAGGGTGTACTTCAAATTGACATATATGTGTTATCAAGAACACAAATAGTCAACAATTATTTTGTATCGTGAAAGTCCTCTTCAGCGGTTGAGGCAAGAAATCTTGTTCATCTGTTTGGGTAATTGCGAACCTATTCCTCCAGGTGAAGCGAAGGTTCATTGGTGTTAGTGGAATACCAGAAGGGAGTGTGGACTGGACATAGTACAGTGGTCTGAACCAGGGTATAATCGACTATGTATTTTACTTACAGCTGCTATTCTGCCCCATCATATTTATACTCCATACTATACGATCCTACCGCTGCTTAGACATTTTCATGCAAGCCTTGTAATATGTACAATATCGTAAGTTTGTTATTGGTGTTATCAGAGGGTAATCCACAGAAAACAACACTAAACAAAATAATAGCGTGCTTGATCAGGATAAATTTGACAAAGCATGTAAAGCAATACCTATGTAGGATTCTACCGTTTGCACTCCCAGACTGGTGCTTATTATTTAGGTTTTTAAGTTTATTTACTTAAAGATTAACCAGTATTTAATTAATTGTGTAAAGGTTAAGTAAATACTTAATTAATAATTTTAGGGATAAATAATTGTTTAATTATTATTCAATAGTTTTGTGGTATGTTTAAATTTGAAAAAAATGTGGTGTTTAGAGGATAGATTTGAGGAGATGATTAGGAATGTTTGATGTTCTTTTAATTGTAGCTGGTAGTCTTATTATCGGGAAGCTGAAGTTTTTAAGAAAACATTTGAAAGTCTAGAATAGAGAGGTCTTTGGCAAATTTTATTATTAGGAAGTAGAAGTTCAAAGAGGAGATTTTGGTTTTGAATAAGTTGGAAGAAGTTAGACCTTTAGTGGAGGTGGAAATGTGAAGGTTATTACTGATGGAGAATGAGTTGTTGAAGTTGATTGATCAGGAATAGATTTTCTGGAGGTAAAGGTCTAGGATGTAGTTGCTTAAAGAAGGTGAAAAAAATACTAGCTTTCAATAGAGCGACAATGTAACACCCCACATCCATTAAGGTCACTCACAAAGGGAATGCCTTAACTTCAATGGAGCATTATGGGTACTGGAACAGAAATATTACAAGACAGACATATATAAAACAGCGGAAAGTAAAGTGGAAGTAATTAAAATTATTTATTAAATATAAATGTTTACAATAAAAGCCCATCAACTTCCAATACCCAATTACATAGTTAAGATATCTGTCTTGCTCAAAAACAAAGAAGCATAAAAACAAACTGTAGTATTCCCCAATAAAGCAAAGCAAGCCATAGCCAAGAGAAATCCAAGCCATACATGAAAGAACCTTGGAGCTTGGTAAGATCCGAACTAAGCTGTATTCCCACCCTGCGAACCTGTGGGGGGGGGGACGGAAGAAAGAGAGGCGAAACAAAATGGGTCAGTCATAAAGACTGAGTAAATCCTAGTGACTTTCAGCATAAAAACAGGTAAAGATAATATGGCATGAGTAAACTGAAAGTAAACATAAGCATGATGACAAGATAAGCAACAGGTAAGATAACTAAGGATAACATGATGTGATTTTTGTCAAGTAACATCGCAAGGTTCCCATTCAAGATAAACTAAGTATAATTTCGTAGGATTCCTATCAAGCATAATAAGAGTCCTCTGCTTCATCATTAAAATATTTCTATGAGATCTATTTGCTCTGCACCACCTAACTAGCATCTTTACAAGTGTCTTACATGGAATGTTTCGTATTCCTACTAGTACTTCAACTAGTGTCCTATGTAACAAGGATCCTTACCCCCTACTAGTGTCCCAACTAGTAGCCCGTGTTATATAATAAGGTGATCCCACCCACTACTTAGAAATCATAATACTAGTCTTATGTACCCCTAGCTGACTACATAGGTGCCGCCTGCCCCTATCTCCACTAGGTGTACCCACCAACCCCCATGCGATCGGCTCCCTAACTCGTAGATACCCGTGTTGGCCCCACAGCGGGGTGTATATTTCCCAAAGTGGCAACCCGATACAACTTGAGGATGCACGGCTTATACCTACACGATGCAACAACGTCTTACCTACCAGCCCGGGTCCACACATGCATATGAAACCCGTTGGACTTGCGTTGCCACCGCTAACCCGTTTTGACCTCTTGCAATCAAACCCAGTATGTGTGTCCCGTCCTCGACATGGGTAGAGCTCACAAAGATACGTAATGGGCTACTGGTCTGAAAAGGGTCCCCTTTCCTCGACACAAGCTTCCCTCCTATGCTTGGTCCCCTCTAGTAATTCTTCCTTAACCCCTTCTTATTCATGTCCACTTACATGCTTAAATTTTGGTTAAGTATACACCATTTATATCTTACATGTTACCCATGTCCTCCACTTAACCCCTACATCATCCCCATGCCTTAATACATGCTTTATCTTGGTTAAGTGCTTATTGGTTATATTTTACATGCCATTCATATTACCCCCAACGTCTGGGTTTAACCAAGCGCCTTGGCTTATCTGCCATTAGACCCTATGTTTATCCATTAACTATGCGCTTGTGCTACCTCATCAGTCTTATCATTTAACTTGGTTATTTCCATTTATACCAACCTTCAACTTGCTTATTAATTCAATTCTTAACTTGAGCTATACTAAGTCCATTAATAAGCATCCAACATGTTATTCCTATGATTCATACATTAACCCCTGTTATGGTACAATAACATGTTCTTATAGAATCTTTACAACCAAGTACCCCTTAACTTACAAACACACTGGAGAGAGAGAATAATTCCCTAAATACCAACCCCTAAGACCGGAATCAACATCAGATTGATACTCAGAGGATTGTCCAACCTAACCAATGTTTTGTTCCTTTTTATAATATAACTTATGTCGCCTTCAATTGTAAATTCATTCTTGTCTTTACATATTGCTTAATCTACAATGAAGCACATCTTTCCTTATTACATAAGTTATCTCATCTTATCTATTATTCCGCCTAACTTACTTTATTCCATAAGTTATCATTCCCACTTAGGCATTAATTAAGATTTACTTAACGTAACCATTCATGTCATAATAGTTAAGTGTCATTAGCCTGGTCATATTACTTAATCCACCCATTCATACCATATTGGTTAAGTGTCACTTGCCTAATCATATTACTTAACCCACCCACTCATACCATATTGGTTAAGTGTTCTTAGTTTACTTAACCCTATCCATTGGTCTAATTACCATGTTATGTTGGTTAAGTATTACTATTCGTATTTCCACATGTCACCCACATGTCACCCACTTAACCCCCATGTCCCACCACATGTTTATCTGGTTAAGTATTTCTTAATTCATTAAGGCCGTAACCCTATAAAGACCTCTCACATTAGACTGACATTTATGGCAGTTGGATTTGTCGGGCGGGTCCGGGCAGTCTTACACCATAAAAGAGTCTAACCTCGTGTCTTTACAACTGTTACGCTTTTAATTTGGGCCTAGGACCTCTCACATTGGGCTACCATTTGTGACTACTGGATTCGTCGGGCGGGTCCGGGCAGTTTTATGTCACAAATGAGTCCAACCTCGTGTCCTAAGCATTGATTATCGCTTATAATCTTTTACCCCAGTCTTAATAATTTCCTTATTCAAATTATTAATTAATTCCTAGTTTAACGATGTCCATAATTGATTCAATTATGTTCATCAATTAATGGTATGCAAAATCATACCAATTTTATCACAATTTATCTTATGCCATTAAAGGCAACTTATCTCAATTTATATTTATCCCTCCTTTAAGGCTATTACATGCCAACTACCCAAAACACACTTAGGCGTGTTCATATTAGCCCTTTTCCAAGACAAAAATTATCATATGTGTTTCAACTACAAATCTCACATAATTAACTTATGCCCAAGTTCTAGATTACAGATCAGTTTTACATATGCCCAATTCATACCAAATCTACATATGTTCAGTTCATGTCGTTTTATACGTATGTCAATTTTTATGTCAATTTACACATATCAAGTTCTAGCCAAAAATTACATATCCCAATTCTTACAATTACCATTTTAATGGCAATACCCAATTATCCAATTCTATATTATGCCTTCGATTCTACCAAACACACATATATCTAACTAGGCAATATCTCGGTATTTCCCCCGTATCCAATCGCACATAAATCGCAGTTTAGGCCTAGGTCCGAAATTGACCTAGGTTCATCAAAGGAAAATAAATAGGGGGAGGTAGAAGTTGCAATGAAACAAGATCAGGGAGAAAACAGCATAGTTCGTCATGATAGGCATAAAGATTAGATCTTGATAATAATATCAACATGAATCCAAGAAACTGATTTACAACGACTGAATAGATCATGAACTAGACATAAGAATGGAGATGAACAAGTCTCAAAACTCAAGGTTCAAAGGTAAACAGGAATAGATCTGAATTGATAAACATGCTTATATCCAATTACACTTTATTCCATAGCCATATTAAAATTAGGTATTTTAATCTAAATAGTAACTAGAACTTACATAGCATGGCTAGCGAATTTAAGAACTGAAATCGATGTTGTGGCGTTGTTGATTCATCTCCTTGAATCGTTGTAGAAGTCTTCATCTTTGCATTGGATTGCGTATGAGAGCTTAAGAAGATTAGAGACGGCGGCCATGACCAAGAGGGATTTCAGTAGCATAATGGTGGCTAAACGTGTTGTAGTGAATTAAGTTTTAGGCATCAGGGGGTTTATATAGGATTAGGTAGATGAATCTGGACAGAAAACGAGACTAGAAACATCAGAATGCACCCAGGCCCAAAAGTGGGCTCGGGGACCAGGTCGACACCCAGGTCGACTGCCCAGTCGTCCTGGTCTAGGGAGGTCGACTGCCCAGTCGACTCCCCAATCGACCTGGGTACTGGGCGGGAAATTTCCCGCCCAGCCTTTTCTGGGTTTTGAATTCGAAATTTGAATTCAAATTTGAGTTGTTTTCGATTCTGAAAATCCTGAAACTTCATAGGGTCATATCTCTCTCATACGGACTCCGATTCTCGCAAACTCGGACTCGTTTTCAAGCAGAATTTCGAGACGAACGCAATGGCGCAACTCATTTCCCTTGATTCTTATTTTAAAATTTAATTCTGCCTTGATTTATGATTTTAATATGTTATTAAAATTCGGGTTGTTACATTCTCCCCTCCTTAAAGGATTTCGTCCCCGAAATCTTCATGTTAAGAAGAATGTGTCCTACCCAGTCATCCATCTACTCAATCATCAATCATAGGCATTCATTGTCCTTAAAGGATT
The DNA here is from genome assembly GCA_030737875.1 of Allium sativum. Lineage (NCBI taxonomy): Eukaryota > Viridiplantae > Streptophyta > Magnoliopsida > Asparagales > Amaryllidaceae > Allium > Allium sativum. Next base: position 849,798,502 of record CM060918.1, read on the forward strand.
TCTAATGCTATATGAACATATGCAGAAAGTGTGTGTATATGTTCCTTATCTAATGCAAATGATCAAGCCTGATTGATCCTCTTAATGCAAAAATATGTTTAGTGTCAAGAGTCCAACATGTATGCAAATAGTCCTAGTCATATAAACACTATATGTGTGCACAAACATCCATCCATATGCAACATCCGTATGATAACACATTCAATTTCATCCACAAACAAGTGTAAACACTCATGCATTTGCAATATGAAAGGTGACTGAGCCGGTCTAGTGCCTAATGTGCGTGTATATGAATCCACGAGAAACCACTAGCAACCACTTGCAACCACTTGCAACCATCAATCATAACATGTCTCAAACACATGTTTACACCCAACTGTTCCTACCTAAAGATATAGTCGAATGATAGAAGCAAGTAAAAACTCTGCGCCCATCAAAGCTAGAAATCTACGTCACATATATACTGATTAGGAGAAGAATTCCCTAAGCACCAGCCCCGAAGACCGAAATCAACATCAGACTGACACCCAAAGAAATTCTCAACCCAACCAATATATATGTGATTCTAGAAACTAAGCATGATGGACTCCTTTATGGTTACAAGAAATCCCTTCCTAAAAACAACCCATATCCTATCAAATCCAAAAAGTTTAATCAACCCAACGGACACCCTCAAGCCCTAACATGTAAAACTAACAGATGAGTCATACTCCCTATGGGGTTTGCAACAGAAATTGGATTGAGAATAGGACCGAGAGGATATACACAAAAGATAGCATGCAAGTAAGGTCTACAGGAAAAAGCAATCAAGAATATACTCTTAAAAAGAGATGTGATGCACGAATATAGTCTTCAATCTTCTAAGCCACATTCCCTTGCGCTTAACTCCATTGTGCTTTGACCGACTTTAACTTCACAATTTCATAGCTCCTTGATTCTTCTTTCCAAAATACGAGTTGGAACTCGTTTCACTGTTGCCTCTCGTTCCACTTTCACTTATTCTCCCTCTAGTATACTCGGTCTCAAACATAACTGTGTACTGAGGGTTCCATGTAAGCTCTCCAAAATTCACTAGTGAATCTTGGATCTCGTTCACTTACAAGAAGGTATTCCACAAAGATGAATTATCTCTTGAAAATAAACAAATGTCAAACATGTTGCTAAATGTACTTACTAAGGCGATTTTCTACATCACATGCATAAGTGAAATGAACCATCCGCCTTAGTGGCGAACACTACTCGAGTGGATCAATAAATGTATCTAGAGATTCTAGGTAACTAAGCATGGCAAAAACCCTAAGGGTTACACTAGACTTCGAGGGCATTACCGAGGCAAGTCTAACTACCCTCCTTTCAAAACCGAGAATGGCACCCTTATTGGATAACCACTCCATACCTAGAATCCACTCCTAGCCCAAAGATCATAAGCATTCCTTCTAAGCTCAATACCTAGTATAGACATTCTCAAATCCAAACAAATCATGAATAAATGAGCCAATTCCCCAACAGGATTTGAGACAAAAATTGGGATCCTCCAATACGCTAGTACTAAGGTGCAGAGACTCAACTATCGAAGCAGAATTAAAAGGATACGATGTAAAAAAACAAAGTTCTAGCGGGATGATAGAAAAGAAAAGCTAAACCTTTAACGATAACATTACCACCTCCCTTAGGTATGCTAGTAGTGAGAGCTTACAATTGCCCTCTCGACGATCCTGTCCTTTTCCCTCGTCCTTTTCGTATAATACTTAACTACACTCCCTCCTTACCATACTAAAGATACTCTCTCTTGTCATGGATTTCACTATTCTTTCACTTTGGCCTCTTTCCTTTCACCTTTTTCCTCCTTCGTGGATTAAGCTATAACAACTAGTCTCTTGTTCTTAATGTCCTTGTATAGTTTGTTGACAAGTCCTTCGAAGCTACCTCTAACGCACGACAACTCTACACAACTTGAAATAAGATTAGACACAGATGGAACTACTGCGGCTACAGATGGAGGTTGGGCACTTCTTTGCCCTTCGACATATGTCGGATGCCTACGAAACTATGATGAAAAGAGAGAGAGGAGAGATTTCAAGAGGGAATCAAAAGATAGTGCATATGGCTTTGGGGGATATTCCTTTTAATAAAAACAAAATTTTCTTGAAATATCGCTTCTTTGTAAATTTTTTGGAAACTAGTTCAAAAGGTTTTTGAAAACTTTTGCCCAGTCTGGTAACCTTCTGCTCTGATACCAAATGTAACACCCCACATCCATTATGGTCACTCACAAAGGGAATGCCTTAACTTCAATGGAGCATTATGGGTACTGGAACAGAAATATTACAAGACAGATATATATAAAACAGCGGAAAGTAAAGTGGAAGTACTTAAAATCATTTATTAAATATAAATATTTACAATAAAAGCCCATCAACTTCCAATACCCAATTACATAGTTAAGATATCTGTCTTGCTCAAAAACAAAGAAGCATAGAAACAAACTGTAGTATTCCCCAATAAGGCAAAGCAAGCCATAGCCAAGAGAAATCCAAGCCATACATGAAAGAGCCTTGGAGCTTGGTAAGATCCGAACTAAGCTGTATTCCCACCCTGCGAACCTGGGGGGGGAACGGAAGAAAGAGAGGCGAAACAAAATGGGTCAGTCATAAAGACTGAGTAAATCCTAGTGACTTTCAGCATAAAAACAGGTAAAGATAATATGGCATGAGTAAACTGAAAGTAAACATAAGCATGATGACAAGATAAGCAACAGGTAAGATAACTAAGGATAACATGATGTGATTTTTGTCAAGTAACATCGCAAGGTTCCCATTCAAGATAAACTAAGTATAATTTTGTAGGATTCCTATCAAGCATAACAAGATTCCTCTGCTTCGCCATTAAAATATTTCTATGAGATCTATTTGCTCTGCACCACCTAACTAGCATCTTTACAAGTGTCTTACATGGAATGTTTCGTATTCCTACTAGTACTTCAACTAGTGTCCTATGTAACAAGGATCCTTACCCCCTACTAGTGTCCCAACTAGTAGCCCGTGTTATATAATAAGGTGATCCCACCCACTACTTAGAAATCATAATACTAGTCTTATGTACCCCTAGCTGACTACATAGGTGCCGCCTGCCCCTATCTCCACTAGGTGTACCCACCAACCCCCATGCGATCGGCTCCCTAACTCGTAGATACCCGTGCTGGCCCCACAGTGGGGTGTATCATTTCCCAAAGTGGCAACCCAATACAACTTGAGGATGCACGGCTTATACCTACACGATGCGACAACGTCTTACCTACCAGCCCGGGTCCACACACGCATATGAAACCCGTTGGACTTGCGTTGCCACCGCTAACCCGTTTTGACCTCTTACAATCAAACCCAGTATGCGTGTCCCATCCTCGACATGGCTCGAGCGCACAAAGATACGTAATGGGCTACTGGTCTGAAAAGGGTCCCCTTTCCTCGACACAAGCTTCCCTCTTATGCTTGGTCCCCTCTAGTAATTCTTACTTAACCCCTTCTTATTCGTGTCCACTTACATGCTTAAATTTTGGTTAAGTATACACCATTTATGTCTTACATGTTACCCAAGTCCTCCACTTAACCCCTACATCATCCACATGTCTTAATACATGCTTTATCTTGGTTAAGTGCTTATTGGTTATATTTTACATGTCATTCATATTACCCCCAACGTCTGGGTTTAACCAAGCGCCTTGGCTTTATCTGCCATTAGACCTTATGTCTATCCATTAACTATGCGCTTGTGCTACCTCATCAGTCTTATCATTTAACTTGGTTATTTCCATTTATACCAACCTTCAACTTGCTTATTAATTCAATTCTTAACTTGAAATATACTAAGTCCATTAATAAGCTCGCAACATGTTATTCCTATGATTCATACATTAACCCCTGTTATGGTACAATAACTTGTTCTTATTCAATCTTTACAACCAAGTACCCCTTAACTTACAAACACACTGGAGAGAGAGAATAATTCCCTAAATACCAACCCCGAAGACCGGAATCAACATCAGATTGATACTCAGAGGATTGTCCAACCTAACCAATGTTTTGTTCCTTTTTATAATATAACTTATGTCGCCTTCAATTGTAAATTCATTCTTGTCTTTACATAGTGCTTAATCTACAATGAAGCACATCTTTCCTTATTACATAAGTTATCTCATCTTATCTATTATTCCGCCTAACTTACTTTATTCCGTAAGTTATCATTCCCACTTAGGCATTAATTAAGATTTACCTAACTCAACAATTCATGTCATAATAGTTAAGTGTCATTAGCCTGGTCATATTACTTAACCCACCCATTCATACCATATTGGTTAAGTGTCACTAGCCTAATCATATTACTTAACCCACCCACCCATACCATATTGGTTAAGTGTTCTTAGTTTACTTAACCCTATCCACTGATCTAATTACCATGTTATGTTGGTTAAGTATTACTATTCGTATTTCCACATGTCACCCACATGTCACCCACTTAACCCCCATATCCCACCACATGTTTATCTGGTTAAGTATTTCTTAATTCATTAAGGCCGTAACCCTATAAAGACCTCTCACATTAGATTGACATTTATGGCAGCTGGATTTGTCGGGCGGGTCCGGGCAGTCATACACCATAAAAGAGTCTAACCTCGTGTATTTACAACTGTTACGCTTTTAATTTAGGCCTAGGACCTCTCACATTGGGCTACCATTTGTGACTACTGGATTCATCGGGCGAGTCCGGGCAGTTTTACGTCACAAATGAGTCCAACCTCGTGTCCTAAGCATTGATTATCGCTTATAACCTTTTACCCCAGTCTTAATAATTTCCTTATTCAAATTATTATTTAATTCCTAATTTAACGATGTCCATAATTGACTCAATTATGTTCATCAATTAATGGTATGCAAAATCATACCAATTTTATCACAATTTATCTTATGCCATTAAAGGCAACTTATCTCAATTTATATTTATCCCTCCTTTAAGGCTATTACATGCCAACTACCCAAAACCCACATAGGCGTGTTCATATTAGCCCTTTTCCAAGACATAAATTATCATATGTGTTTCAACTACAAATCTCACATAATTAACATATGCCCAAGTTCTAGATTACATACCAGTTTTACATATGCCCAATTCATACCAAATCTACATATGTTCAGTTCATGCCGTTTTATACGTATGTCAATTTTTATGTCAATTTACACATATCAAGTTCTAGCCAAAAATTACATATGCCAATCCCAATTCTTACAATTACCATTTTAATGGCAATACCCAATTATCCAATTCTATATTATGCCTTCGATTCTACCAAACACACATATATCTAACTAGGCAATTTCTCAGTATTTCCCCCGTTTCCAATCGCACATAAATCGCAGTTTAGGCCTAGGTCCGAAATTGACCTAGGTTCATCAAAAGAAAATAAATAGGGGGAGGTAGAAGTTGCAATGAAACAAGATCAAGGAGAAAACATCATAGATCGTCATGATAGGCATAAAGATTAGATCTTGATAATAATATCAACATGAATCCAAGAAACTGATTTACAACGACTGAATAGAGCATGAACTAGACATAAGAATGGAGATGAACAAGTCTCAAAACTCAAGGTTCAAAGGTAAACCGGAAGAGATCTGAATTGATAAACATGCTTATATCCAATTACACTTTATTCCATAGCCATATTAAAATTAAGTATTTTAATCTAAAAAGTAACTAGAACTTACATAGCATGGCTAGCAAATTTAAGAACTGAAATCGATGTTGTGGCGTTGTTGATTCATCTCCTTGAATCGTTGTAGAAGTCTTCATCTTTGCACTGGATTGTGTATGAGAGCTTAAGAAGATTAGAGACGGCGGCCATGACCAAGAGGGATTTCAGCAGCATAATGGTGGCTAGACGTGTTATAGTGAATTAGGGTTTAGGCATCAGGGGGTTTATATAGGATTAGGTAGACGAATCTGGACAGAAAACGAGACTAAAAACATCAGAATGCACCCAGGCCCAAAAGTGGGCTCGGGGACCAGGTCGACACCCAGGTCGACTGCCCAGTCGACTTGGTCTGGGGGGGTCGACTGCCCAGTCGACCTGGGTACTGGGCAGGAAATTTCCCGCCCAGCCTTTTCTGGGTTTTGAATTCGAATTCGAGCTGTTTTTGATTCTGAAAATCCTGAAACTTCAGAGGGTCATATCTCTCTCATACGGACTTCGATTCTCGCAAACTCGGACTCGTTTTCAAGCAGAATTTCGAGGCGAATGCAATGGCGCAACCCATTTCCCTTGATTCTTATTTTAAAATTTAATTCTGCCTTGATTTATGATTTTAATATGTTATTTAAATTTGGGTTGTTACAGACAATTGGCAGGAGAAGGTCGAATCGTATTTGTAGGTACTTTGTGATAATGTGGAGATTTCTCGGCGGGTTGAGTTGAACAAAGTTTTCGCTGAGTATTATAAATCCATTCTTGGTAGCTATTTGAATGAGAGAGTTCGTGCTGATTGGCCTGTCTAATATCCAAATAAATTGGATTTATACTGTTTGGAAGATGTTTCCATAATGATTGAGGTTAAGGCTACTTTGCATGATATGTCCGGTAATAAGGAACTAGGTCTTGACAGTTTTCAAACTTTTTTTTAAGAAATATTGGAGTTGGATAAAGGAGGATGTTATGAAAGTGTTTGACGAATTTTATGATGGTAGATTAAATTTGAAGAAGCCGACTTGCGCTAATGTTGTTTTGTTACCTAAGAAGGATGGCGTGCTGTGTTTAGGTGATTTTAGGCCTATAAGTTTGTTGAATAGTACTTAATAAGTTGATAAGTAAAGTGCTAGATAATAGACTAAAAACGAAGATGGATTCTTTAATTGATAAAGCACAAACTGCTTTCATTCAAGGCAGATTTATTTTGGATGGTGTTGCTTTGATCCAGGAAGATATTTCATACTGTAAGAAGATTAATATCCGTTACGCAGTATTGAAATTGGATTTGCCAAAGGCATTTGACACTGTGGATAGGAATTCTGTACCGGACACTTCGAAAGCTAGAGGTTTTAGAGGTTGTTGGACTGGTTGTATCCAAGATCTTTTATGGTCTAGCAGTTCTCGTATTTGTGTCAATGGGACACTAGGTAATTTGATTTTCTGCAAAAGTGGCTTAAGACAAGGAGACCATTTATCCCTCCCTTATCCCTCTTTTTATTTGATATTGTTGCAGATGTTTTAACACATGTTCTTAGAGTAGCTACTAATAACGATATCATTAAAAGCTTTGGTAATGAAGTGCTTGAAGGTGGTCTTACTTCATTACACTATGTTGATGATACCATACTTTTTAGTTCTCTGGATTGTAAACATTTTATTGCGTTGAAAGTGCTTCTATACTCTTATGAGAAGTTATCGGCTTTGAAGATTAACTTTCATAAGAGTTTTGTCTATGTGGTGGGTTCAGATTTCGATGGTACGATGACTGCAGATTTGTTTGAATTGTAAAGTTGGGCAGTTCCCTCTTTCTTACTTGGTATCACCATTAGACAAAGAAAATTGCACTGGGCTTAATGGTAGTAAGTTATAAATAAAGTTAATACTATAATTGACAAATGAAAGAGTTTATCTTTATCGAAGGCAGGTAGATTACTGTTATTGAATTCGGTGCTATCTGCCATTCCTCTCTATTGGTTTTCCTTTCTCAAATGTCCGAGTTGGGTTATTGATAGAGTTGATGGTATTAGAACTAGATTTTTTTGTGGTGGGGAATGTAGTTCTTTGAGCTGTTTAGTGGCATGGAACAAAGTTTGCAAATATGTTAATCATTGCAGACTGAGTATTTTAAACTTAGTTGAAATGGATGGTGCTTTGTTGTACATATGGATTTGGGATTTCCTTAATGGGAATGATGTTATATGGAGAGTGTGGAATTTTAAAATTTACTTTAACAATTGTTCCTTATAGTGGAAAGAGTTTAGATATTATTCTGTTTTTTGGAAGAATATACGGTCTTTTTGCATTGTTCAAGTTGAAAGCTGGTTATGTGTTAAAGGATGGTCGAGCCATCTCCTTTTAGTTTGATAATTGTATTCTTACTATTCCCTTGGCAGTGGAGTTTGCTGACTTATTTGCTATCTCGCTGAATGTTCGATGGCAGATAATTCTAGGAGCATGGATTTTATTTTAGACGGAATTTGTCTTTTTCCAGAATTCTAGAAGGAAGAGTATTAAGGCAACTGAAACGACCCAGACTCCCCGGTCCCCGAAGAGACGAAGGAGGCCGGATTGTTTTGAGAACATGACGCATCAGACACCAACAATAGAACATTTCATTGCTATTACAACAATTTACATCAGAGTACAAGAATATAACAGAGTATGAATAAATAATTTATAGCAGAAAAATAAATAATATCAGAGATTAAAATACAAAGCAACGGAAATTTAAATGTATAAACAAATTGTATAGCAGAAAATACAACAACACAACTAAAAGAAATACCGGATACAAAGCTTTCCGAAAATAGCTCTAGCTGTAATCCAGGGTCCTGGGAAAAGAAATATATGAAAACCAAAACTACTAGGTGTCCGTGTGGAAAATATGAGCACCTAGAGTTTAGGTAGAAACAATAAACTTCGAGTCAGTCATGGGACTAGTGTGAGAACTAAAACAGTTATTAAATCTTACTTTAAAAGTTGGTAAATGATGGGACCACGTCGTATAACACGGAATGGGTTTACTCCACATGAATCTCAGTTTAAAATAAAACAATGCAATGCTTTTTGGAAAATGAAGCTATTTGTAACACCCCACCTCCGCCAGGGTCACTCTTGCAAGTACACTGGCTTTGGAGGGGTGTTGGTCAAGGTAAACATGCATGAAGATATCACAAGACAGAACATATGAGTAAAACAGAGTAAATAAAGCAGCGGATAAAACTACTATTTCAAAACCATAGTCAACTTACATCAAAAGTACTAAGTCATTATTTTCCAACTACTACAAGTCTAGAAACATAAACTGAAAACTGGAAATAACATAAAGTAAAATCCCCAAAGTAGACGTGGTAAAGCTATAGTGAGCTCAAGTCCAAACCGTACATGAGCTATCCAGTAAGCAAGCTAAAGATCCAAGCTAGGTGCTAGTGTTCCCACCCTGAGAACCTGGGGGGGAAACGGAAGAAAAGAGGCGAAAGAAAACGGGGCAGTCAAAAAGACTGGTAAGTCCTACCTATTATTAGTATAAAAACTAATAAAGTTAACTGGACATGTAAAACAGAGATGAAACATAGGATGATAACTGGCATGGTGAAAAGTTAACAAGATAGATCAAGTGTGGCATCGCATATACAAGGTTAAGTTGCACCAAGTGTAGTATTCTAATCCATGTCAAGTATAAACAAGAAATGATCCCTTGGCCCAAAATTGGCCCAACATCATGAGATGACCTAAATCAAGGTCCAACTACACGGTCTAGTCGATCGGCTCCCTATAATCCTAACTCGTCAAGTGTCGGTGTCATACGGCCCAACCGCGAGATGTAGTCGACTGTGCAAGGTCCACCCTAGGGTGTATCCGGGCCCTAGGGTGCCAACCACTGACACAAAACAAGCACGTACAGTCCAAGCCTACTGGTGCCCATGTCTGTCTTTCATCCCCGGACTATGTGCACGACCATAGTCCGCCGGAATCTACAATGGCGCACCTACCTAGCCGTCCCTTTTGGTCACTTACAATCAGCCCAGTAATCGTGCCCCACCCCTAGCCTAGTCCCTAGGGTATCCCGATACTCCCTGGTGGGTTACTGCTGAAAAGGGCCCCGCAAACTAGGGTTTCTAATGGGTTAAGTGTGGTTAACCCTATCCAAACCATGTATCGAGTTGGTTAAGTATACCCAAGTGGTTCATGACTTAACCCCAACAATCCATCGTGTTCAATTGGTTAAGTATTCAGGTGGTCCATGACTTAACCCTACCATGTGGCATTAATTAACTTAATGCACCCCAACCTCTCACATTTGACTTTGTTGTGGTTACTAGTTAAGTCGGGCGGGTCCGGGTAGCTTTACACCACAACCTAGTCTAACCTCGGGTTTATGTGCGATATGACCAACTACTCACATTGGGTCCTATTGTTTGTAGCTACTAGTTAAGCCGGTCGGTTCCGGGTAGATTTATGCTACAAACTCAACCCAACCTCGAGTTGGCCACTTTCATGTTTTCTACATGTCATGTCCACGTTCATGTTTTCAAGCATAATCACATGTCATATTTTCAAGTCATGTTTCATGTGGTTTAAGTTTTCCTAACTACCCATAACGTATTCCCATCGCATGTAAATTTGCATCAATACAAATAGATCAAAGAGGGAACATAACAATATGACAAGGTGGGCATACGGTGGCAAAGTCTATCACAAGTTTAAACATGGTGATATTTGAGGCAACGGTGTTCATCATAACTTGCTTATAGCATATTGGCCTCATAACATGTATGATAGCATAAAGGTGATTTGGCCTCAAACATGACAATAGTATAAAGGGTGACAATCCTAACTTGTGCATAGCAAATAGGTTCAACGATATCATATGCATGTTAAGGAACATGAGGGATTAAGGTTTGTTAACATGCATAAGCCATAATCCATTTCATAGCATTTTTCCTAAAAGTCAACATGAACGGTACTAGGTTCATGATAGATCCACAATCATAGATCAAGAGAGACATGAATAGATCTATGCATACAATGATAGGTTCAAGGCAAATATTGCACTTAGGTCCAATTCCAATCTACACATGTATGGCATTAAACTTAGCAAATAGGGTGATAAACGTGTGATTGGCATATAGGTCGCATCATGGCAAGTTAACATCAAGGTCATGAGGGTTTCTATGTTGCATTATGCAACATTCCCAAATAAAGATCATAGCTTTCTACCCAAAAAGTCAAGGTGAAAGTCCCATAGTCATAGATCAAAAGAGTCATGAATAGATCTATGCATAAAGTGATAGATCTAAGGTAAACATTACACTTAAGCCCAATTTCAAGTCACTGCATGTCATATTAAGTTCATAGTTTAAATATAAGAGTAGAATAGGGCTTATAAAGCGTGGTAATGAGACTAGAACACAATTAAAACAAGATAGAGACTTGGTAGCAACACTAGAGATCTCCAAATGATAAGCTCCACTCAAAATCCTTGAGAAATAAGTAGAAGATCCTTGCTTTGATGAAGAAAGATGGCTCTTTTACTTTAGAACTAGCTTAGAACACTCAAACTCTCATGAGCAAGAAGATGGAGGCCATGTTCAAGGAGCATTTTGGCATAACCTAGTTGTAGGATTGATTTGTGGTGATTTAGGGTAGGGTTTAGGGTGCTTATATAGAAGTTTAAGTTAGTTTAGGCCATAGGATTAACCCTAATTCAGATCTGAGCCATCAAATCACGTCACAAGCCAACAAAACAAGACCCAGGAGCCAAAACAGGTGCACCAGGCCAAACTGGCCCGACCACCCAGGTCGACAGGGGTGTCGACTGGGCAGTCGACACCAACTGGGGCAAGTCGACTCCCAAGTCGACTCCCCAATCGACTTGGGGCTGGGCGGGAAATTTTCCCGCCCACTCTGTTTGGCTCCATATTTGATTTTCGAACTGTTTTTAAAACTCTGGATTTTCAGAAAACTTCGACGGGCCATAACTGGGTCATACGGACTCCGATTTTCGAAAACTCGGACTCTATTTCGCGTATTTTTCCGAGACGAACGCAATGGCATAGCCCATTTCCCTTGATTCGGATTTTAACATTTAATTCTGCCTTGATTTACGTTATAACATGTTATTCAAAATACGGGTTGTTACACTATTATAAGACTCAGGTCCCATCACACAATGCAACGCAAGCCTTAGGATAGAGTTTTCCCTTATAATAGCCAAACATGCTTGGTACGTTTAAAACAAATCATTTTGATATTACTATAAGTGCATAGTGTCAAAAACAACTTCAGTATAAATGTATCAATCCTAGACGACATGGTACCATATATTATGCCGCCATACTAGGTTTACAACTAAAACCGAAAAGTCGCGTATTGGAAATTGGATTACATCTATGAGTCGAGGCAAGGGATCGTCCTCACCGATTTGAGACACTCTAGCCCATGCCTCAGGATACAGCCGCAACTGCACCTGGATCTTCAGGGCCGGTCCACACTTACTTTAGTGGATGGTTATTCCCAAACACACGCTTCCATGCCCTATGGGGCATAAATCTGGTCAGTACGTCGACCATATCAAGAGCCGCTAGGGACTCAAATCTGAGGTGCCTCGTAATCCATCATCCACATAAGTAAAAATGTCTGGGATCATACCATGACACCACTCCTAGCTAGAAAGAAACGCATGCACTCCCCGCAGTCACTATCCCATTTTTGACTCATACCGGGTGTAAGGCTCGCGAATTAACGCTATACACAAAACTATGCTATTTAAAGCCATGTTTTGATCATCAACCACAAGACTCTACTTTTCAAAAAAAAACCTTGATCATTTGCGTCTCTGCATGTCACACTGACAATTCACGCCATACAACTGATGTCTATCAATATATAACCTCTAAGCTCGTACGTCTCAGAGAAGGGTGCTAAGCAAGAGAATAAATTCTTCGCCACTAAATAGATATATATTTAATAGAAATCAATCAATATAGAATGAAATCCAATGTCAGACACACATCCATTTACAAGTCCGTTCTGGGTCTGAACGAAACCGGAGGCACCTTATTCCTTGTCCCGTATGCCCAATACAGGAGAGAGGTCCTCCCATATCCAGTCGATCTCCAAGTACGTCTAGACGATCACCACTTATTATCTTTTCTTGGGTGTGCAGCCCAATAAAGACATCAGTAATCATCCAAACGATGTAAAGATCTCCGGTCTTCAACCATCGTTTTCATTGCCAACTTTTAATCGCCGTATCGGTTATTTAGAATGGGTTAAATCCGGTCTTTTCGAATAACTCGCGTATTTTATAATCAAGTGCTATAAAAATACATCATACGCCTCACTCCAATTCAGAATATTCTTTTATTCTAATATTCACATTTTTAGGGAAAGGTTCCCATTAATTTTATCAAAGATAAGTTCATTTAAACTATTTTTTTAATCTTTTTTTGGATATCCATTTCAAAAGATTTTATTTTATCTTTTCACCATTCTAAACCAAATTAAGGTTCATCAACTAGTCGGGATTAGCGAACCATACCGAAGTAATCATTTATTTTATTATCCTAATCCCAACTGTTCATCCCATGGAGCAAAACTGGTAGTACTCCATATCTAACACCCACGGTATTATCGGTAAATTTAATAACCATTTCACGTTCAAATCTACTTAAAGATTTAACTATCGCCTGGAGTAAAACTGGTGGTACTCCATTCTTGATCATTTCATGAATTCAATAAATTTAATATCCTATTGTCATTCCAATCTAATTAAAAATTCATTAAAAGTCTAGCTCAGTTTTAATCTCAAAAATCGTTACTTTATGATTATTCAAAAATTTATCTTGTCTTTAACTGGGTTAAAGAACCAATGTCATTAAAACACAGTTCACGATAAATCCCAAATCATCTTCCATTATTTATGGAATATTAAAGGAAAACAGATCAATATATATTCAATATAAATTTGCATATCAGACTAATAATGTAAATGGAATAACGGCTAGGCCTTTTAAATTCCATATATAGTAACGGTCTTCCTTCACATAAGCTCATCTCGATTAGTACCAAATCGAATTCCATTCAATTTCCAATTTAATATATTAAATGGGAAAAACTTTACTTTGGAAATTTTCCATTAAATCTTATTAGAAAGATTTATGAATTCCAAATCATATCTTCACTGTTAATTGGGTTAAAGAACAAATGTTATCTAAACACTGTTCACGATAAACCCAAAATCCAATTTGATATTAAATACAAGGCTCTAAATAGAAATTATATCGGCTTATATTCAATATGAAATTCTGAAACCAACAAATATCGTATTGGGAATAACAATATATGTGTATCTTCCAAATTCCTTAACAATAGCTGTATAATCACGGAATCCAATACTGAAATATTCCAAAGATTATTTCCATTCAAAACCATTCCAATTCATATGTTGGAAAAATTCTTGTTATTTTAAAACCCATTTATAAATCCAATTTATTTATTTAAAAATCATTTGGATTACTATTCTATTTAATAACTAGTTCATTTAGATAAAAATATCTTTTATCTTTATGAAACATGGAATTTTTCATCCAAAATCTTTTTGAATCATTTATTATGATTTTACACAATTTTTCCATATTTTTAATAATTTTATTAAGACCCTTACAGTTGGTTTCCAATGTCGACCATCGAACTGCATTCATAGCGAACTTTTCTGAAATTGATTTGGGCATAATTCCAAATCCAACCGTTAGATTTCAAACCTCTTATAATCATTGGAAAGCTCTTTTCAATACGAACCCAATAGTTCCTGTTTTAGGAGAATCCGACATTCGGATCTCCCGCTACATCAAATTGAAGTTAATGGTCGAAATTCGCGAACGGTCGTTGTGCGGAGCGTTCTATTCAAGCCATCAAATATATATAATACATATATCATCGATTTCAATTCAAAACGTATTTTATAAATCATTTATAAATTCATTTCAAAATGATTTCAACTTCATTTTCAATTTTAAAATCAAAATTGAATTTTCAGTATCATTATAATATTAAAATGATAATATTTTCAAAATATCAGATTTATCCATTTCTTTTTCGTATCATTATAAAATGAATAAAATCGATTAATAAACCCGTTCGGGTTACAATGGCGTACATTTTAACTCGACTTCCGTATTTCAATATTTTCGTGCCCATCCCAAACCGGACATCAAAATCAAATTTTGATTCTTATCTGAATATTATTTCAAAACATTAATTTTTTAAAAATATTCATTATCTTAAAATATCTTTATTTCTGAATCGGAATGCGACTCAATCAATTACCCTATAATTTCAGTTATATGGATTTCATACATTACATGTATTCAACAACAATGATAAATAATCATCAAACAATCAATTCACATCTAGAGTGCAATTTACAACTGTATAAGCATTAAATAATTAAATAACGCTTATCACATTCTATCAACCAATCGATTGACATACAACTAAATATTGGGATTAGTGTATGTCAAATATCATCCCAATACCCGTGTGGGGTTTTCAAAATAACAACAGCCTATTTAAAATAATCACTGATTAATAAATTTAACCAGTTCCAATTCAATTTGAATTATTTTTCTAATTAGCCAATTTTCACGGTTTAAATTACAAATGAATATTTATAATTTAATTTCAACTACCACAAAATAATATTAAATTATTTTTAAAATTTTAAACATTTCAGCATCACAATCTAAACACAATACAGTCTGTTAAATCGTAAATGGTCTTTGGACGAGGGAGGTGAGCTAATAGGCACCGTATACAATTTATAATGATTAAAACTGATAAAAACCTACACTGGCAATTCTATATGTTTTTATACATGAATACAATAACATGACAAAATATAATTTAGTGAGAAGGAGTTCTCACATTGATTGGTTTTGGAATTGTTAAAAACGGTTATTTTAATTAAATTAAACTCGGTGTTTAATTTAATCAAAATTTCCAAATGCTTCCAATTTTGTTCTGGTCTGCTCCATTGCGTAGTGTTCTTCAAGACGGGTCCAACGCAAGTGGTTTCGCGCGATTCGTTTGTCGTATGAAAAAGATATGGTTGTTTAAACATTAATTACGCTAATTAATAATTAATTAAATTCCTAATTACATTTCATAATAAAAAAATGACCCCTTCTTCCTCGTTAAAACCTTCAGTCGACGTTCCTCTTTGACGCTCGATACATAGGGTTTGACTTTGCGCGCCATACGAGGCACCGTACCTAGAACAGAACGCACCTCCTTGAAGCCCATGACACCTCCTCCACATGCCGCCATTTCTGGTGAACTCGAGGCCGTCTAGGGCCTTGAAATAGGATGTGAACTGTGGTACCTTGGGAGCTGAAATCACTCCATATACAACATGATTTTCTATCATACTAATATGATTTTAAAGAGCACGAATTTCTCTTCAGTTTCGTTTTTCGTAGATTCGAAATTCATTAAGGGGTTTTAGAGGAAACAAATTGAAGAAGGATCGAGTATTCTTAGCCATTAAATTTGCTGGTGGTGGTGCTTTTCTAGGATGGATTTATGGTTTTAAATGTGAAGCAATTTATATATATATATATATATATATATATATATATAATATTTTTATATTATTTAATTCCAAATTTACTTGTTTAACCTTCTAGACTCCAAACGAAACCCAATGACTGTCAACCCTAGCTAAATACCCCCATTTCGGACATAATGAGATATGTTTCATAAGCCAATTCAACTGTTTCAATCAGTTTTTATCAAAATATAAATATAAATCAATATATATTGAATTTAAACGTACATTTTGATTTACCAGGGCCACATACTGACTCCAAAAATTACAGAAAAATAAATCTATCTGTTTTGACGATACAGTCCTAACAAAACTAATTTCATCGAATTTGGAGACCATTTGAAAAATGACCGTTTTCTAGTCGATTAAATTCAAACCGAAATTACCAAACACATTTAAATTTACTACGCACACATATTAATTCCAAAAATTATGAAATTTGAAACCTAACAATAATTTTACATTTCGGATCCAACAAAAGTGGTTTCATTGAAAACGGAGGTCGTTTGTAAAATTTCTATTTTTAAGGGTTATATATTATATTAAAATATATATAAATTCCATGGCGACTATTATGAATTTCAAATTGGACATAAATTTCAATTTATAAAATGAAATTTGAATTTTTCATATTCGTTAGAAAGATATTATTAAACAGATTCAATTATTTTTGGTTTTACTGAAATCCGATTTATTTTGAATTATGTACATTCATTTGAAATTTAAAATCGAATTTTCAAACTACCGCGCCATTTCAGGCTCGTTTTATAATTAAAATCAATTTATTTGTACTAACTTCAATTTAAATAAATTTTTAGTCATTATTATTTATAATAAATCATTTTTAATATTCAAAATCCATTAAAATTGCTAAAATAAAAAAATTAAATTGGTCCAAAAATTTCGTTGTTACAGCAATTGTTCAGCTTGATCAGTGTTGTTGATGTTGCAGTTTTAGAATCGAGCAACATTGATTGTTTCGTGTGGGCTAGATTTGATATGTTTTTCACTGTTAAAGCCATGTACAATTTTTTCAATGTTTCGAGGGGAAGCTTCACTGGACTAAGAGCTTTATAGGACATTAAAGTGCCATTGAGGGTAAAATTACATTTGTGGATTTTGATTCATGGTAAGCTAAATACCATTACTGTGCTTAGAAAGAAGATTTTGGTTGTAGATAGAAAATCTGTTTTTTGTGACACATATAAGGAAGAGTATTAGCATTTGTGTAACGACCCGGATTTTGGGCGACTTTGGTTATCGACGTAAGCTCGACGTCGATAACCAAAACATCGAAAAATCCCGGTAATTAATGAAAGAAATTAGAAGGTGAGAATAGATAAGATAGAAACTTAGAATAGAAGAAGAAGAAGAAGAACACAACATCAGAGTAACACGAACCTCACAGCGGAACGAATAACATATAATAGATAACATAACTTTGAAATATAACAGTTATATATACCATAGCACTTATCAGAGTACAGCACTTACACAGCGGAAATAACTATAGCTATATGATCCAGAAGCCTCCTGCTCCATCTCTTCAAGTATACCTGTAAATCCTGACTACTTGACTGCCCGTACAAAATTAGGCACCCAAGAGTTTAGGGAAAACAAAACAAATAAACTCCGGGTCAGTCATGGGACTGGTGTGAATAAACTCAAATCATTTAAACAGGTATATGATATCTCATAAGACCACGCCGTAAATACGGAACGGGTTTTTCCCTTATGAGAATCCAAATAACTTTTCAAAGCAATATCATTCTGATATTATAATAATGTCTAAGTACAAATAAATATCAATCTAGCAGAAATGCTTGCATCTCACGTTACTACATATATAGTATACAATCAAAATCGCAAGCACGTATTGGATGATTGGATTTCCAACTATGACAAGGTCTGGAACCACCTTCCGATCAGTGTACTCTAGGAACGATACACTGGAGTTCAACAAGAACATCTTGCAACTCAGCCACACATGACCGACCGCTCATTTCGCTTGAGTGTATCGAATGTACATCACCAACGGTTGGGATCAGCAACCGTTCCCGTATATATATGGGACAACATTGATAGATTTTAAGAAACAAATGAATATTCACTAGATAGGTGATTATACACCCTACTTCGGTGCGACCGACTTAGCCATGCTGCCTGCCCGATTTCTGTCATTTACCGGTTGATGAGGCTAGAAGCTACGCTTTATCATCACATCAGATTCACTTCGAATGCTACATTGTCAAATCCATCGAAATCACTAATTTACATCTACAACCATACATTACGTGTCAGCTAAAAGAAGTTTCCTTCTCCGCTTCCACTCTTGGTACGGTTGAAGAAATCAATGTACGTGACCTTTCTGGAAATACTCTGTCAGACATCCATCTTCATTCACTTAAAATGTCACATCGTCATACCCGCCAAATCACAAATTGACTTATCCAAAAATAACACGGGTATACAGCTAAGAGAAACGAATTCCTCCGCCACCAAACGTGAATACGTTTGAACAGATCAACTTACGCGATCCATTAGATATACTCTGTCAGACTTTCGTCCATACAAGTTGTCCTGGGACTGGACAAACCGAAGGCACTATTCTGTAAACAGGATAGCCCTTGCATTTTACTCCGTCTTCAATTATCTTTGGCATATATGATTCGCGACGCTTATGCCAATACAGAGTGGTTCTTTGGATAATAATCCAACCGGTCTCTCCATATTAACAACGTTAAATTGGTCAAAACTTCGATAGTCCGTGAGTTAACTACCAAAGAAAAACAAGTGTGCAAACAACGATATTATCCCCAGATGGAAATTTTATCGAACAAACATCATTTAACATTAACCTCTTTAGTTCATTTATTTACTTATCTCCTGTTTCCCTATATTCTAAATTCTTATTTTCTTTTATCAAAAAACATTTCTGATTCTCGTTTGGAAAACATTTCCAAAACTCCTTTACGATCAAACCTTACCATTTCTTAGTTAAGAAGGAAGTCACTCAAGTTGGGGTATAATTACCTCTCAGACCTTAACTGAACAACGTTATAACTTCGAAATGGTCAAAGTTTATCTTTTAAATCTTTAACACTTCTTTATGCCTTTCTCGGATTCAATTTTTACTAGTCCACTTCTATATTTAAAACATTGGTTATAACGATAACGTTATAATCCCTACTTTCGAATTATCTAACTTTAATTATAGCTTCTATTCTTATTAGTGAATAATTAACCTAACACTTATTTATTTATAAATAAATAAATCTCTATTCAAACACTGGAAAGTACAAGTACTTTCCCGAATTCGATATAATCGAATTTGCCGATTAACTCTCTTCGAGAAATCTCTATTTGATTAACTCTTCTTCGAATAACCTATATTCGATTAACTTCTTCCTTTTCAAATATCTCATATTTGAAAATCTTACTTTCGAATAAACTATATTCGAAAATCTCTTTTCGAATAACTCTTGTTCGATAAATCTCACTTCGATCAACTAATATTCGATAACTCTTCCTTTTCAAACATCTCATCTTTGAAAAACCTCACTTCGATTAAACTATAATCGATAACTCCCTTCGATGAAACTAACATCGATAACTCCTTCCGATGAAACTAACATCGATTACTCCTTCCGATGAAACTAACATCGATTACTCCTTCCGATGAAACTAACATCGATTTATTTAACTCGACGAACTTAACTCGACTAACTTAACTTGACTCGACTAAATCGACTTACTTGGTTCGACCAATTCGATTCGATCAACTAGGCTCGACTAACTTGACTAACTTAACTCGACTTACTTGGTTCGACCAATTCGATTCAATTTACTAGGCTCGACTAACTTGACTAACTCTGTCTCAAATAACTATATTTGATTAACTCTAGTTCGTTTTAACTCTAATCGATTAACTCTAACTAATTAACTCCAACTGGTTAACTCTATTTGATTTACTCTAACTGGTTAACTCTAACTGATTAACTCTAACTGATTAACTCTAACTGATTAACTCTATTTGATTAACTCTAACTGGTTAACTCTAACTGATTAATTCTAACTGGTTAACTCTAACTGGTTAACTCTAACTGATTAACTCTAACTGGTTAACTCTAACTGATTAAGTCTAACTGATTAACTCTAACTGATTAACTCTAACTGATTAACTCTATCTGGTTAACTCTAACTGATTAACTCTAACTGGTTAACTCTAACTGATTAACTCTAACTGGTTAACTCTATTTGATTTACTCTAACTGGTTAACTCTAACTGATTAACTCTATTTGATTAACTCGACTTGACTAACCCCTTTCGAATGTCTATATTCGATTAACTAACTTCGAATACCATATTCGACTACCTCCTTTCGAATGTCTATATTCGATTAACAAACTTCGAATACCATATTCGATTAACTCCTTTCGAATGTCTATATTCGATTAACTAACTTCGAATACCATATTCGATTAACTCCTTTCGAATGTCTATATTCGATTAACTAACTTCGAATACCATATTCGATTACTAACTTCGAATACCATATTCGATTTACTTTATAAAGATTTCCTTTTTAACAACGTTTTATTCATTTGAAAAGATTTACTTTTACATAACGGTTCTACACTTTAAAAATGATTTCCCTTTTATAACGTTTCCTTTTCAATTCTATTTGTAAATGGTTTACAAATATTTCCTTTTCAAATTTATTCTTGAAATATTCTAACTCCTTAAATTCCCGGGAAAATTCGCCATAACCTCCTTTGTATCGGGAGCATCGGGAAAATCCCCAAACTCGCCACACAGGCCTTTCCATTCAAAAAGAAAATGTTTTAAAATTATTTCCTTTTTGAATATCTCCTACTTATAAATATTCCAATTTATAAATATTCCTTGTTTATAAATATTTCTATTTATAAATATCTCTTGTTTATAAATATTCCAATTTATAAATATTCTGTTTTCAATATCACTTTGAAAATCTCCTTACCAACATTTCGGTATGTTATGATATTCAATCATATCAAATCACGATGTTCAATATCGTCCAAGCACATATAATCGCCAACAGATTATATGTCACATTATATATCACAATATATAAATCACAGTAAAATAACTGTTGAGGAATCCAGTTGGATTCCTCCAACCTGTTTCCCTGCATCACAGATGTTAGACAATATAGATAACTTCACTTTCAGTTCCATATGATATACTCTGTTAAACAGAATCAATATAGAAATTTAACTAACTGACTAGCAGTTCAATCAAACAATCAACACACAGTCGAACAGACAATTTTAACAGTTCTAACAATACAACATGAAATTTATAAACTGTTCAAAGTTAGTGAGATTTACTCACATTTGCAGTTCATCGCTAAAGAACGATAAACTGTATTTGATTTGAATCAAACAATTTATTTCGCCATAAATTCAAACGAGCTCGGATTGACTTGCGGTCAGTCCCATTGTGTTGCTCCCGTCCATACGATCCCAACGCAACTTACGGTTCGTGATTCTGATTCAGTATGACGAAGTTATTCGATTACCAAGTTCATACATTTTAAATTAAAATAAAATATTATTTATTTAAGGAAATGGGATTTACTTAACTTCCTGGCCCATTATATTTCCACCGAGACCCATTACCATCGTGACCTTCTTCCCAAACAACAGTGGCTCCAGCGAACTCAAGCTGAACGCAAATGGAAAAACCTTGACCCCATTTCCTCCTTCCATTCAACGCCGAATCAACTCCAAATACCACCAATCTCCTCTCCTTCGCCTGCCCTTTCTCCTCCACCCAAGAGCTTCAAACTCGCGGCCCTCCTACACAGTGCGATGCACAGTCCAGCAACCCCTTTCCGATGCAGGTACCGAACTCATTTACCCCAGATTTTTCCCAAAAATCCAAAACTGAATCCACTCCTTGCACTCAATCCGAATACGAACCTCATTTCATGAATTGCTGCACCAAATCACCAATCCCTTTTTACCCTAGGTTGCGCTGTACGCTTCCAACCATCACAGACAAGCATCGAACTGCTTGAACCCTACATGGACGCGAAGAGCATCACTTGAGGATCCCAGAAATATTTACTATGAGATTTATAGGATTTAATTTGTATTGTTTTGCATTTTTATTTGGATTTTGAAGAGGGAAAATGTTTACTGTGAATCATGAAGAAGAACGGCGGATTTCTCCATTGACCAAACAAAGAAGGAATTAGGTTTTTAAGAGTTAAGGGGACTATTTATAGCCAATAAAAATATCTAGATATTTTTATATTAATATTTTAATATTTTATTTAATCCTTTATAATTGTTTTCTGACTTCTAAAAATCCGTGTGATCACACACGATGCCCAAAAATCACGAAACCGGACATGTAGCTAGAGTTCGACATTACGGTCCCAACGAAATTGGTTTCGTCGAATTCCGACTCCGTATGCTCACACAGCGTATTTTTAACTGTCAAAATACTGACTGTTTCTCACTCTAAAAATCCGTACGACCACACACTGACTCTAAAAATCACGAAAATGGAAATCTAACAACTATTTGACATTGCGGATCCAACAAAATTAGTTTCGTCGAATTCCGAATCCGTTTGCAAAAGTGGCTATTTTTAAAGCTCTAAATAGCCCTTTTAAATATATAAATATATTTAAATATAATTAAATTAATTATTAATAAATTAATATTCTCGTATATCTTCACATATGATATTATACAGCTTCAGAATATCATATCAGAATTTACAGCTTGATATTTTAGATTCCAGATTATCTCGATATTCAGTTTATATCGAAAATCCTTTTATAACGTATATAAAGCGTCGCAAATTATAAAGGAATTCTACAGCGACTTTTCTGAAATTTGATTTGGACATATCTCAAAATCTACACGACGAAATCCCGATTTTTCTCTTCCACCAGAAAGATATACTCCACCAGCTCCACACGTTTCTTGTTTCACAGAAATCCGGCTTAAAACGAATCCTGTATATTCAGTTGAAGTTCAAATCGCCAAAAAGCGAACTGCCGCGTCGTTTCAGGCTCTATTTTAATTATATTAAAATTCTACGTTCAAACTGACGTCGATTGAATATATTCGTCAATATAATTCAACTCTAAGCTGAATTACATCTTAGGGATGACCCAGTTCACAGAATATTGTGATTTCCAATATTTTTGATTATTTTGACATTATAATATATTTTATTATATTATAATTATTAATTAAATATTCAATATTATTTAATTCACGTTCTCGATATCGATAAATCGATATTTAATAATTAAATAAATTAATTATTCAACAGCTAAAAATGTGGGTCACTACAATTTGTTTTGTGATTTTGGCTTTTATGTGTTGACCAAATGTTTGGTTCACTTTTCCATTTTTGTTGATTATGGTGGCTTCATTATTGATCGAGTCGAGTATTGGAATCATATAAGATGGCAGTTAGTTGATAAGAGAAAGAGAGAGATTTTTGAGCTAAATCAATCTAGCTTACTGTTGGGTGCTTTGGTACGAGAGAAATTACAGATGCTTCTCAAATTCTTCTGAAAGTCCTAATACTATTCTATTTTTAAGGTTGTGATTTATATACTAGTGAAAAGGTGTTGGTAGCTGGAGACATGTTGACTTAGTTGATCACACTACAACAGATGATGCTTCTTGTAAAAACTCGTAATTTTAGCCAATTAAAATTTTTATTTTCAATTGGTTTTAATGGATTTCAATTTTTTTTAAACGATTTATTTTGATAAACAAAATTTGAATGTATAAGTTTAAAATTTGATAAAAACGAGCTTGTAATATCGCGATAGTTTGACAATTTAATTTTGAAGTTCAATTGAATGTACAAAATTCAATATAAGTTGGATTTCTGTAAAACAAGAAACACTAGAAGCTATTTGAATATATCTTTCTAACGATTATAAGAAATTGAATTTTCATGATATAAATTGTACGTTATGTCCAAATTAAATTTTCAAATAGTCGCTTTGGAATTTAATAATATTACAAGAATATTACATAGGCCTTAAAAATAGTCATTTTGCAAACAATCTCCATTTTCGAATAAACCAATTTTATCTGATCCGAAACGTCAAATTACTATTAAGTTTAAAATTTCAAGTCAGTTGTAGTAATAAAAATAAACGCGTGTTCAAATTTAGTAAAATTCAATAAGCGAGAAATAAGGCCATTTTTCAGACGATCTCCAAATTTGGCAAAACCAGTTTCATTAGAACCATGTTTTTGAATCATAGCTAGGTTCCAAATTTCATAATTTTGAAGTTAGTATGTGAATGTGGCAAGTTAAAACATACGTTGAAAATCAATATTGAACGTTATTTTAATTATATTTTAATTTTAAGAAAAGCCTGGTTGAAACGATCGAATCAGCTTACAAAACATATTCCATTGTGTCCAGAATAGGGGTATTTGGTTAGGGACATCAGTCGTTGGGTTTCATTTGGAGCTCGGGCGTGAAACTTCACTATGAAGTAATAAAAGAATTAAGTAATAATATAAAATAGGGTATAAATACCCCATTTTTAGCCAAAACTCTAATTCTTAAACCCAAACCACCACTTATCCATCCATGACCAGAATTGTCCCATTTTGAATCCGTGGTTTTTTCCAAAATAATGCGAATTAGATCATGATTTCTATACGAAAGTTGTAGAGATTCACATGCTCTACAAATCGATATGGTTAGGATCATGTTTAGACAATCATGGAGACCGAAATTTCCCCTCCAAGTCGTCGACTTGCGTAGCATTTTCTGGCTAAGGGGGTTTGGGGTGCGAGTTGGGGCCCACTCATGGCGAAGCTGGAGCAGCACTAGGGCTTTGTCGTGGAGTAATTTGATCGGCGTCAGGCTGCTTGGAAGTGTGTGTGTTTTTGGAAGAGGGCTGCGTGTATTTGTATTCGGTTAGAACTTGGAACCAACATGAAGAAGAAGGAGGACTAGGGGGAGATTAATTAGTAATGTAATTTATTATTTTAATTAACTTAAGTTAATTATTTATGTAATGAATGTTCAGAATGCCATAACTTTTCATACGGAAATAGAATTCAACGATTTCAGATGCGTTGGAACCGTGACGACGAAGGCTTCGCAAATCAATTTGGACAAGATTGGAAGCAGTTATGATTTTTGATTAAATTAAACATCGTGTTTAATTTAACTAAAACAATTGTTATTTAATGGTTTCAGAACCGATTAATGTGAGACTCTCTCACTCAACTAATTTTTACAGTTATTCTATTCATAACTGAGTATATAGTGATTGCCTGTGATAGCAATGTTTGTTTTGTGGTTAATGGATGCTTACAGTTTTAAAAGTTATTATTATTATTAAAATGTGAATATAAGTTTTATAGAATAAAATTCTTATATTATAAATATTGGATGAAAACCCCACACGTGTTTTGGGATGATAATTAGCCCACACAACTCCTAAGTATGTAAATAAGTTCACATGGATTGTGATGTAAACCCCACACGGGTATTGGGACGATGATCTTACACATCGCCCAAGTGTGTAGATAAATAACTAGTATTGGATGAAGCTCCCATATGGGTATTGGGATGATATTTAGTTTACACTAATCCCAAGTGTTTAGTTTGTATGTCAATCGATTGATTGACATATTGTTATAAGCATTATTTAATTATCTAAGGCTTATACGGGTGTAGTTGCACTCTGGATATGAATTGGATGTCTGATTGTTGAATACATGCGATGTATGAAATCCATATAAACAAAATTATATGGTAATTGTTTGAATCTCATTCCAATTTAGAATAAAAATGAATATCTGAATATAATATTCAGTGAAAAATCAAAGTTTTATTTTGATGTCTAATTTTAGGTGGACATTAAAATATTAAAATATCCATGAATATTCATCACTGAAACGAATTGATTTGAATTAATATAATTATGGCTTATTCAAGTTTATTTTGAAAGGAATAGTAATTTCAAAATATGAAGTCGAGTTAAGTATATAAACGACTTTTTAACCTGAACAAGTTATTCTATTGATCTTATTTATTTTTGTAATGCATGTCAAGGAAATTTGGATTTCAAAATATGATATTCTGAAAAATTATTATTTTAATATTATAATAATATGGAATGTTCAATTTTGATTTAAAATTGAAGTGGAAGTTGAAATCGTTTGTAAATGAGATTATAAATGTTTTATAAAATATGTTTTGAATGGAAATTGATAAAAATTTATTATATATATAATAAAATGGCCTGAATAGGACGTGTCGCGCAGCGACCGTTCGCAAATTCCGACCATTAACTTCAAATTGACGTATCGAGAGATCCGACCGCCGGACCTTTCTGAAACAAAAAATTTTGATTTAGATTGAAAAGCGCTTCAAATAAAAAAGGAAAGATTTGAAGACTAACGGTTAGGTTTTGAGATAAATTCAAATTAAATTTGAATAAAAGCAGCGCTAGTGCTGTAAATGACCCGAAATGAGTTTTTAACGAATTGTGTTATTTTTAAATTATTAAAAATAGAGAAAAATTATGATAAATCATAATAAATGATTTGAAAAGATTTTGGATGAAACACTCCGGTTTTGAAAAGATAAATGATATTTTTATCTGAATAGGCTAGTTAGAAACCAATGTAAGAATCCAATGGTTTTAAGTAACGTATTGGATTGTGAATTGTTTTGATATAACCGGAGTTTTCCAATATATAAAGCGGAATGGATTTGAATGGAAATAATCTTCAGATATTTTTATATTAGATTTCGTAATTATATAGACATTGTTGAGAGGAATTTGGAAGATATAGATATCATTATCCTCAATACGATGTTTGTTAGTTTCAGAATTTGGTGTTGAATATAAGTCTAGATGATTTCTATTCAAAGCCTTGTATTTGATATCAAAATAGATTTTGGGTTTATCGTGAATAGTGTCTTATATAACACTGTTCTTAAACCCGGTTGAGATTAGAATACATCTTTTAATGAAGTTTTCTAATTTAACAAATCAAATTGGAATTGGATGTAATTCAATTTAGTGATAATCCAAATGAACCTCTATGAAGGAAGACCTATACTATTTAAGGAATTTAGAAGACTTTTCCATTATTCTGCTTATAGTATTAGTCTGATACGGAAATTTATATCGATTATATACTGTTATGATTTCCATGAAGAATCCAATTGAAATGGAAGTTGATTTTAGGCTTATCATGAATGGTATTTTAAATGAAATGTGTTCTTTATCCTAGATTAAGACATGATTAATTTCCTAAAGTTGAATAATAATTAAATAATGATTTTGGAGATTAAAACAAAGTAGGTTTTTAATGAATCTTTAATTATATTTGAAATACAAATGGCAATTAAATTTACCATAACGCGTTGGGCATTAAATCAGTTTTACTCCATAAGATAGATGAATCTTTAATAAGATTCGAAACATTAAGAGATAATTAAATTTACTGTAACACGATGAATGTTAGATGGAGTACTACCAGTTTTTCTCTATAGGAAGAATAGGTTGGGAATGGATAATTATATGAAATATTATCTTTTGCTTAAGGCTCGTTTGTCCCAGTAAAACTTATAAACCTTAATATGGTTTATCTCTGTGAAAAGATATCATGTAATCTTTTGCAATGGTTTCCAAGGTAATATTTAAACAAGAGGTTTAAATGAAGTAAATCTATGATAAAATTTATGAGAATAATTCCCAGTTTAAAGAATATTTGAATAAAAAGAATATTCTAGATTGGAATCGGGCGTATGATATGTTTATATATAACTTGATTATAAATATGCGTGGGTTATTTCAAAAGACTGTGTTTAACCCATTCTGAATAGCTGATACGACGATTAAAAGTCTAAGATATTGAAGACGGTGGTTGAAGACTGGAGATCTTCATATCGTTTGGACTATTACTGATGTCTCAATTGGGTCGTATAGCCAAGACAAGGTAACAAGTAGGTGATCATCTAGACGTACTTGGTGATCGACTGGATATGCGAGGTCCTCTCTCTTGTATTGGACATATGGGATGAGTAATAAGGTGCCTCTGGTTTTGTTCAGAACCAGAATGGACTTGCAAATGGATTGTATTTCTGGCATTGTATTTTATGTCGTATTAGTTGATTTCTGCTAAGCATATATATGTTTGGTGGCGGATAATTTATTTTCTTAGCTTAACACCCTTCTCTGAGACATATGAGCTTATAGGTTATATATTGGTAGACATCAATGGTATGGTATGGATTGACAATATGGCATGCTGAGATGCATGGATCAAAGCTTTTGTTGAAAAGAAGAGCTTTGTAGATGATGATCAAAGCATGACTAATATAACGTAACTTTGTGTTGTAGCATTAATTTGCAAGCTTCATACCCTGGTATGAGTCAAAAAACAGGATGAAGGACAGCAGGGAGGACATGCATTTTTTTCTAGCTAGAAGTGATGTCATGGTATGGAGCCCAGACATTTTACTTATGTGGATGATGGATTTAAAGGCGCTCGGATGTGGCCGCACAAGGCCATGGTGGTCGATGTACTGACCAAGAGGTCTAATAAGACTAGGAAACATATTGTTTAGGAATTTCCAATCAGTGACGTACGGCTGAACGGCCCTACCGTTCCAAAGGGATACGTTGTTCCCTGGGACATTTTGCTAGAGATGTTCTGAAGTTGGGATAAGGAAGGATCCCTCGCCTCAGCTCATGATGGAAACCTAATTTCCAATATAAGACTTTATGGTTTTAGTTGTAAACCTATATGGCGACATAATAGGATGGGGTATTATGTTGTTTAAAATTGATACATTTATTTTCGAAGTAGTTTTCTGCACTATGCACTTATAATTATCAAATTACTTATAATTTCGCATATCAAGCGCGTTTGGCTATTATAAGGTAAAACTCTATCCTCCGGCTTGTGCTTGCATTGTGTGGTGGGACCTGAGTCTTAAAATAGCTTTATTTTTCAAAAAACATTGTGTTGTTTGTTTTTATGCACAGGTAGTCGTGTGGAGTAAACACGTTCTGTGCCACATGGCGTGGTCCCATGATTTACCTAACTTTAAAATAAAATTAATAACTGTTTTCATTTCTCACACCAGTCCTATGACTGGCCTGGAGTTTATTTTTTTCCCACCAAAACTCTAGGTGCCCATAATTTCCACACGGGAAGCTACTAGTTTTCGTTGTGTAGATACTCTTTAGCAGGATCTTGAATTATAGTGGTCGCTATACTCTGGATTATTTTGTAGTCTTCCGCTGTTTGTATTCATTTATTTATTTTTCTGTTGTATTGTAATTTATTAATCTGTGATATTTTCCACCGTGTATTATTATTTGTACTTTGATATTCTTGTACTCTGATGTAAAATTGTTGTAAAAGTAATGAAATTTTATCTTGTTTTGTGTTATGACGCATCATGTTCTCATAACAACCCGCCTCCTTCCGTCTCATCAGGCCGGGGGAATTTGGGTCGTTACAGTTCAGTTTCATAGCTTTGGTTTACAAAGCTATGAGAACAAGAAACATTAGAACAAGATAAAAGAATTCATCAGGAATAGGATTTGTAATCACCTATATGAATGACTTGTTATAGATGGGGTTAGAAATGCGCTAGAATGAGATTAAGAGTGTTATTTCTAAAAACAAATGTTGTTTTGAAATTATTATATTTTATTATAAGTATTTAAGTATTTTATTTGATTTTGAGTTTGTACTATTGAGTATAAGAAGATTTCGCATATATGTGTCATGAACGTATATTTGAAGTCTCAAATATACTGGGTAGATATAGAATCACATTTTAATCGCCCTGAGATGATTCTGATAATGATGCATCATCAACGGTATTTATTTTTGAGTTCCGAAAGTGGGATGTCTATATGATTCCAATTAACTAGTGTGAGAACTAAGAAATTAGTCAGGGTTTAATGTTTGTATTTGGCTTTGGAAATATATTTTCAATATATAAAAGATACAAGTTTTGACAACATATGAATTTGGAAATTTAATTAACTAATTGATTGCTGGTTATGATGTGTGATAATTAGTTTAACTAATAAAAATATTGGAATGATAAAACCAATATGAGAATGGAAGATAAATTAAACCAGATCAAATCTAATATTGAACTGAATTGAAAATTAGATCAGACCGGACATGCGTATATGTTGGACAGGTTGTTGCATGAAGGTTAAGAGGAGGAATAAAATTTCATGCCGACAAACAAGTACATATTTACTATATTGATTGGGTTTAATGATTTTATAAGTCGATTGGCTAGCCACTCGGCTTTTGGATTTTCTTTTTATTTATGAGAGCCTGTGGAGGCTAGTTGTAGTTGTACTGATTGACAGTATAAAGGAGGTTATAGTGAAATTTTACAAAAAAATTAAGGCGTTAGCCAATTTTCGAGAAATTGGAAAGTTCTTACAAATTGAACAGTTGAAGGGCTTGGGTTAAATGAAGGTTGAGTTGGTTAAGTAAATGACCTTCGATTTGCCTTACTTTTCAGGGACGACAAGTTTTTAATTGAGGGAGATTGTAACAACCGTTAATTTTGGCCAATTTAAACTTTTATTTCAATTGATTTTAATGGATTTTAAATATTTAAAACAGTTTATTTTGAGAATTAACAACTCAAAATTTGTTAGAAACAAATTTTGAATGTATAAAGTTAAAATTTAATTAAAACGAGCTTGTAATGTCGCGATAGATTGAAAATTTAGTTTTGAACTTCAATTAAATGTACATAATTCGATATAAGTCATATTTCGGTAAAACAAGAAATTTTAGAATTTGTTTGATTATATCTTTCTAACTAATCTAAGAAATTGAGTTTGTATGTTATAAATTGTAAGTTATGTCTAAATTAAAATTTCAAATAGTTGTTATGGAATTTAATAATATTACATAGGCCTTAAATATAGCCATTTTGCAAACGATCTCTATTTTCGATGAAACCAATTTATCGGATCCGGAACATCAAGCTATTGTTAAATTTAAATTTTCAAGTCAGTTGGAATTCGTACGTAAGCGTGGTAAAAATAAGTGTGTGTTCAAATTCAGTTAAAATTGAATAAGCTAGAAATATGGCCATTTTTCAAGTGGTCTCCAAATTTGACAAAACCAAGTTCATTAGAAATATATTTGTGAAACATAGCTAGATTCCAATTTTCGTAATTTTTGGAGTTAGTATGTAATCGTGGCAAGTTAAAACGTACGTTGAAAACAAATATTGAATGCTATATTGATTATATTTTAATTTTAAGAAAAACTGGATGATCGAATCAGCTTACGGAACATATCCCGTTGTGTCTGGAATAGGGGTATTTGATTAAGGGAATCAGCTGTTGGGTTTCCTTTGGAGTTCGGGCGCGAAACTTCACCATGAAGTAATAAAAGAATTAAACAATAATATAAAATAGGGTATAAATACCCCATTTTCATCCCAAACCCTAATTCCTAAACCTTAGCGGTCGCTTATCTGTAATAACCCGGAAATTCTGAGCCAATTTAAAAATTTTATTCTGGCAATTTTAACGAATTTTGAATATTTAAAATGATTTATTTTAAATAATATCGACGAGAAATTCATTTTGAATTGAAATAGAACGCACATATTTGTTTGAATCGTCGTTAGAATATAAATATTTTATTTTTAATTATAAAAGGAACTGCGAATGGCGCGGTAGTTCAAAATTTCGATTTCAAAGTTCAAATGAATGTACAGGATTCAAAATAAATCGGATTTTAGAGAAACCAAAAATATTAGAATCTAATTGAGAATATCTTTCCAAAAAATCCGAAAAATCAAAATTTCATAGCGGGAATCAAAAGTTATGTCCAGTTGAAAATTCAGAATAGTCGCTATGGAATTCTAGTCCTTAAAAATGGAAATTTTGCAAACGACCTCAGTTTTCGACGAAACCATTTTTGTTGGATCTGTGATGTCGAATTATTGCTAGATTCCAAAATTCATAATTTTTCGAATCAATATGTGAGCATGGCGAAGTAAAGCGTGTTTTAACAGTTTCAGTCAATTTCGATCGACCAGAAAATGGCTATTTTTCAATCGGTCTCAGAATTTGATGAAGTTACTTTTGATAGGACCGTATCATCGATAGGAAGCTAGAAATATTTTTTCTGGAATTTTTAAGAGACTGTATGTGGGCCCGGTAAATTGAAATGCGCATTCAAATTCAATATATAGCTTTATATTTTGATTTTGACGGAAACTGATTAAAACGAGCGAATCAACCTATGATACATATCCCATTGTGTTCGGAATGGGGGTAATTAGCTATGAACGACAGGCGGTGAGTCTCGTTTAGAGGTCAAAATTAAAAGTTGCTTTTTAAAGTTAAATAAATAAATAAATAAATAACCCCTCTATACTCTTTCTCCCTCCTCCCCCTTTATTCTCTCACCGTCATTTATTAAAATAGAAAAGAAAAAAAACTTCGACGATGGCGCTCCAGCTCCGCCGCATCCACCCTGACGCCGCGCCCCCTCGATCCGCACCCCCTGCTTCATCGCCTCCTCCTCCCTCCACATCTTCCGATCTGATTCCCCCGTTCTCCTTCCACCGCGCGACTCCAGCCTCCCCCTCCTCCTCGTTCCCCTCCACCCCACCTTCTCGTTCGCATGGCCACCTGGGGAAGAACCGCCGCCCAATCCGTCGCCTTAGGCCTCGATGCACCACCCACCGCAGCTTGAACCCCCTGAACCCATGGAAAAACCCTAGCCGCGCCCCGCCCTCTGCCTACAGCCGCCACTGCTGGTGTTCTCCCCCTCCAGTCGCGCAACACTTCTCTTCCAACCACCAATGCCGGAAAAAAAAACTGTGAGCTTCCCCTTTTTATTTTATTATTAATTCAGTTTTAATTTAAATACATTGATTAAATTCAGTTTTTAGTTATTATGTATAATTAGCATTGTAAAGATCTGATATTTATACGTGAAGAGGATTAAAAACGTGATCTTTATGTATGTAGTGAACTAAAAAGGTGGTCTTTTATATGTATGAAAATTAGATTGTTCTATATATAAAGATTTGATTTAAAAGTGACTTGATCCGAATCGATCGCTAAACCGACCAAGACCGTTAGAAACCCCTGATTTTTTGAGAATACGACAAATTGGAACGCAAACAGAAGAACATTTCAATGTTTATTACAATAATTCCATCAGAATACAAGAATATTACAGAGTACGAATAAATATTACACAGAAAATATCAGAGATTTAAATTACATTTAAATACATCGCAGCGGAAAATAATACAAAGCACAACTAAAGGAGACATATGGATACAGAGCTTTCCGGATATCATTCCAGCTATAAATCAGGATCCTGTGAATATAAATCTGTAAAACCAAAACTACTAGTTGCCCGTGTCAAAATAAGGGCACCCAGAGTTTAGGTTAAAACAATAAACTCCAGGTCAGTCATGTGATTGGTGTGAGAACTAAAACAGTTATTCAAAACTTTGCTTTAAAAGAGACTAATTCAAGGGACTACGCTGTATAACACGGAACAGGTTTCCTCCCAAGAGCACTAGTGCATATAACAAAACAGCGCAATGCTTAATAAAGAAAAATGAAGCTATTTTAAGACCCAGGTCCCATCACACAATGCAACGCACGCCGGAGGATAGGGTTTTACCTTATAACAGCCAAAGAATGCTTAATACGTTTAAAACAGATTATTTTGATATTACTATAAGTGTATAGTGTCAAAACAATTTCAATCATAAGTATCAATCATAGACGGCATAGCTACCATCTACTATGTCGCCATACTAGGTTCTACAAATAAAACCGAATTATCACGTATTGGAAATTGGATTCCATTATGAGTCGAGACAAGGGGAAAGCTCCTCTCTGTTTGAGACACTCTAGCAAATGTCTCAGGACCACACACAGCGATCCTTGATACCACGTTTGTGACGACCCCAAACCCCATACGATGGTGGCAAGGGTAATCTTTGGAATATAACACATAAACAAATAATAGCAGAACAGAAATAAATAAATACAGTAGATAATGTACAATAGAATACACTGGATAAAAATAATCATCAGTGTTACACAGTACATAGGATCATGCTTAGTACAAAATACAGTTCAGCTTTATATAAAATGTCTACAGCGGAAAAGAAAACATAATATGTACAACAGGAGCTAAATAGCATAAAAAGAGACAAATGATAAAATCCATCTTCTGCTCCAGCTATCCAGAAAGAGCCTGCTAAAACCTGAATACAAGGCTACCCGTGTAGAAATAGGGGCACCCGAGTTTGCAAGTGAAACAAACTATGAGTCAGTCATGGGACAGGTATGAGAAATCTACTTAACATATTTTACAATATCGGTAATCACAGGACCACGCCACTTTCGCAGAATGAGTTTACTCCATTGGATTGACAGCGCTTTAAAACAAGTAAATCTTTTTAACATCGCAATGCTTTTTATAAAAATGAATCCATTATAAGACTCAGTTCCCATCACACAATGCAACACAAACCGGAGGATAGAGTTTTACCTTATAATGGCCAAAATATACTTGATACGAATAAAACAAAAGCATTTGATATTATTACTAATGTTTATATGTTTCAAAAACAAATTTCAATCATAACTATCAATCATAGGCGGCATGGGTACCATATATCATGTCGCCATATATATATATATACAATCAAAACCTCACGATGTCGTATTTGGAAATTGGATTTCCGTCATGAACCAGGGCCAGGGATCGTCCTCGCCATTTCGAGACAATCTAGCCTACCATGTCTCAGGAATAGCCGCAACTGCACCTTGGATCATCAGGGCCGGTCCACCGATGTAGATTAAAATGCCTGAACACTGCATTTCCCCACCCTATAGGGCGTAACTGGTTATCCACCAACCAAAACATCAGCTCCGAAGAGACCGGTCTAACTGAGGCACCTCGCTATCCATCATCCACATAAGTAAAATACCTGGGCGTGTCAAACCCAAAACACCACTCCTAGCTAGAAAGAAACGCAGGTCCTCCCTGAGGTCCTCTCCCGTTTCAGGCTCATACCGGGGTGTGAGGCTCGCGAATCAACGTTATACACAAAGCTATGCCACACAGGCCGTGCTTTGATCATCAACCATAAGACTTTGCTTTTTAATAGAAGCCTTGATCATCTGCCACTTAGGCATGCCACACAAGCAATTCACTCCATGCGACTGATTTCTATCGATATATAACCTCTGAGCTCGTACGTATCAGAGAAGGGTGTTAAGCAAGAGAATAAATTCTCCGCCGCCAAGCAGATATATATTTAATAGAGATCAATCAGCACAGAACAAAATCCAATGTCAGACACACAGTCCATTTACAAATTCGTTATGGGTCTGAACGAAACCGGAGGCACTCAATACCTCGCATATCCGTACAATCAACAAGTACGTCCAGACAGCTACTACTTCAGCCCCTTCAAGGTAGCTACTCCTATCATGAGCATCAGTAGCACCCCTTCATTCGACGTGAAGATCATCGGTCTTGCACCGCCTTCATATTTTTGATTTTCAATCGCCGATCAATTATTTGAAATGAGAATCAACTTGGCCTTTTCAAATAATTCACGTATATTTAGAATTTCAAATCAATTCATTTCAATGGTTAAATTATTCGATATCACTAATTCTGTTCTTTAATGTAATTTTCACGCCAAACACATTCAACCATCAAATATCACATAAACCGAGAAAATTCAGTTTATTTCCATTCCATATCATTTATAATATTTTATCGCGATTTATCGCTATTTTTATTTATTTAAAAATAGCCAATTCACTCAAACGACGCTTCAGGCCATAACGCGGCCTTGGCGCTGTTTTTCTTCAGATTTGATTTACACATATCTGAAAACCTAACAGTTGGATCTTCACAAATTTTATATCATTACAAAAATCTTTTCAAAACGAATCCAA
Organism: Allium sativum; assembly: GCA_030737875.1. NCBI lineage: Eukaryota > Viridiplantae > Streptophyta > Magnoliopsida > Asparagales > Amaryllidaceae > Allium > Allium sativum. The sequence goes on from CM060918.1 coordinate 849,834,875, forward strand.
TGGTTTCTGTTTTGGGAAAATCCGACGGTCGGATCTCCCGATACAATCGTTTGAAATTGCGATTTCAAAATACGAACTACAGCGTCGTTATTCGATTTATTTTATTTATATTTATATATATAAAAATATAATCGATTCTGGCAGATTTGAATTAAACATTCAAGACAATCCAACCGTTGGATTTTTACAAAGTGGGTGTCGTTGGAAAGATATTTCCAAAGTGAACCCAACGGTTTCAGTTTCGGGAAAATCCAATGGTCGGATCTCCCGCACTAATCGTTTGAAATCACGGTTTCAAAATACGAAATGTAGCTTCATTATTCGATTTATTTTATTTATATATATATAAATATAATTCATTCTTCGATTTCAAAACCATATTCACTTCATATATTTGATAAAAATGATATTTTTTTCATCAAAAATATTTATTCAACACATGAATATTTTTAGCACTTCATATTCACAATAAAAATGTAGATTTTATTGTTTAATCTATATATTCAACACATGAATGTTTTCGACTTCACACATATGATAAAAATATTGGTCCTTTATTCAACACATGAATATTTTCTATAGTTGATATATATAATAAAAATGTTATTTTTATCTTTTAAAGAATTTATTCAACACATAAGCTTCATTCAACACATGAATATTTTCTATAGTTTTTATATATATATAATAAAAATGTGATTTTTATTGTAAAACAACCTATTTCAAAACACGATTATTTTATATAGTTCATATATATGGTAAAAATATTATTTTTATATTTCAAAGAATTTATTCAACACATGAATTTCATTCAACACATGAATTTCTACTCAACACATGAATTTCTATTCAACACGTGAATATAGTTTCAACACATGAAAATAACTCTAACACATGAATATTATTGAAAATTTCGGCAGCATAACGGCAGGGTAGTTAAAATTGGGACCATCCCTAGTACAGCTCCTCGCTCTACCTTAAAACCTCGCGGTTTTTGACAATGGGGATTTCATGCATCTAATTCGTACGAAGACGAGCATGTTTATTTTTCTTTTCCACAAACTAACCCTATGTGGTTTCATCCAAAACAATTTTCGACCATAAACAGGTATTTTTCAACCACAATCAATCATTCATGATTTTCACCAAATTTCACATCAACCAATAATCCAAACAATATCACAACCAATAAATATCGTCCATGGTCTGTGGACGAGGGAAGTGTGTATATATATATATATATATATTCGTATATAAATATATTTCAATTTCATTTCACTTCATTTCAATCATTTCAATGCATATATAATTTTTACAACGCATATATAACTTATACATCGAACATACAACTTATACAACGCTTATACATGAGGTGTACAACGCTTATATAACTCATACATTGACTATATAATTTATACATCGTTGTTTTCCATATCGTTTATAAATTAGAAATATCACATTGGGTTCCACTCCACCAAAAATTGTAGAAGACTCAGAAAAATATGTGGTCTCTTCTAGAATGTAGAAGACGCGCTCACGGTCCCGGTGTCTCTTATTTCACTGGATTCCGATCATATAGCAAAAAGATATGATTTTTATCGTGAAATCAAAAACCGTAGCACTTTAAAGTGCTATAAACAGTTAAATAAAATAAAGGTCGTACCTTTCTATTTTGATTCAAAACTAGGTTTTCATTTTTCGATCAAATGGTGCAGCGAGGCGTCGATCAGAGGGTCCCAAATGCTCGGCCTTGGAGTCAACTATCTAGCGATGGTGGTCTTCCTCAGTTCGACGCCGAGACCAAGCGGCGGCGGCGGCTGGAAGCGGCGAACTTTGGGAGCAAGAATCTCGAGGAAGGAGCGATGATAGGGGAAGCTCCTTATATGGATTTGAAGAGCTCGAGATTATCTTCAAAAAATTGAACTGGAGCAGGGTCTAAAGATGATCAGAGCGGCGGGAAATTGATCAGGAAGTTAGGAGCACTTTTCGCCGTCAAGGTTTGAAGGGGTCGGGGAGAGAGAAAAATGTTTGGCCAATGAGATTTTTTTATATTTATATATTTTTAAAAATCTGAAAATACCCCTTATCTCATACGAACTCCAATCCAAACCCAACGACTGTCGTCCCTAGCTAAATACCCCCATTCCGAACACAATGGGATATGTTTCGTAGGCCCATTCGACTGTTTCAGCCAGTTTTCCTTCAAATTAAAATATAAAACATTCAATATTCGATTTGAACGTACATTTCAATTTGGCGGGGCCACATACTGATCCCAGAAATTCCAGAAAAATAAATCTAGCTATGTTTTCACGATACGGTCCCAACAAAACTAGTTTCCTCAAATTCTGAGGTTGAAAAACGGCCATTTTCTGGTTGATCCAATTTAACAGAAATCAACTGAACACATTTTCCTTCGCCATGCTCACATATTAACTTCAAAAATTATGAAATTGAAACCTAGCAATAATTTGACATCACGGATCCAACAAAAGTGGTTTCGTCGAATTCTAAGGTCGTTTGCAGAATGTCTATTTTCAAGGTCGCTATATATCCGCCCGAATTGTCCCGTTTTGAATCCTTGATTTCTTTCCAAATATTGTGAATTAGATTATGATTTCTACACGAAAGTTGTAGATATTCACATGCTCTACAAATCTATACGGTTAAGATCATGTTTAGACAATCATGGAGACCAGAATTTCTCCTCTAAGCCATCGACTTGCACAACATTTTCTAGCCAAGGGGGTGCGAGTTGGGGGCCCACTCACGGCGAAGAAGGAGCAGCACAAGGGCTTCGTCGTGGAGCAGTTTGATCGACGTCAGGGTGCTTGGAAGTGCATGCATTTTTGGAAAGGGCTGCATGTTTTTGGGTTCGGTTAGAACCTAAAACCAACAGGAAGAAGAAGGAGGATTAGGGGAGATTAATTAGTAATGTAATTGATAATTTTAATTAACTTAAGTTAATTGTTTATGTAATCAAAGTTCAAAATGCCATGACATTTTCATATGGAAACAAAATTCGATGATTTCAGATGCGTTAGAACCATGACAATGAAGGCTTGGCAATAAAATCAAATTAGATAAGATTGGAAGCAGTTTGAATTTTTGGTTAAATTAAACGTCGTGTTTAATTTAACTAAAACAATCGTTATTCAACTATTTCAGAACCGATCAGTGTGAGAACTCTCGCTCTCTCTCTCTCTCAACTAATTTTTACAGTTATTCTATTCATAACTGAATATATATTGATTGTTTGTGATTGGAATGTTTGTTTTATGGTTAATGGATGTTTACAGTTTTAACAGTTATTATATTAAAATGTGAGTACAAGTGTTATGGAATAAAACACTTATTTTATAAATATAGGATGACCTCACACGGGTTTTGGAATGACAATTAGCCTACATATCTTCCAAGTGTGTTGATAAGCTCACATGGATTGTGATGTAAACCCCACATGGGTACTGGGATGATAATCTTACACAACGCCCAAGTGTGTAGATAATAATCACTAGTATTGGACGAAAACCCTATATGGGTATTTTGATGATATTTGATTTACACTTATCTCAAGTGTTTAGTTTGTATATCAATCGATTGATCAACAGACTGTTATAAGCATTATTTACTTATTTAAGGCTTATACTAGTATAGTTGCAATCTAGATGTGAATTGGATGTTTGATGGTTGTTTATAAGTATTGTTGAGTATACGTGATGTATGAAATCCATATAAATAAAATTATACGGTAATTGGTTAAATCCCATTCCAATCCGGAATAAAAATGAATATTTGAACATAATATTCAATGAAAAATCAAAGTTTGATTTTGATGTTCAATTTTGGATGGGCATGACGATATTAAAATATCCATGAATATCCATAACTGAAACAAATTATTTGAATTAATATAATTATGGTTGTTCAAGTTTATTTTGAAAGGAACAGTAATTTCAAAATATAAAGTCGAGTTGAGCATATAAACGACATTTTAAACTCGAACTGGTTTTTCTATCGATCTTATTTATTTTTGTAATGAATGTCGAAAAAATTAGGATTTCAAAATCTGATATTTTGATAAAATTATTATTTTAATATTATAATAATATCAAATGTTCAATTTTAATTTAAAATTGAAGTGGAAATTGAAATCGTTTTTAAATGAGATTATAAACGTTTTATAAAATACATTTTAAAAGGAAATCAATGAAAATTAGTATGTATATAATAAAATGGCCTGAATAGGACGTGTCGCGCAGCGACCTTTTGCAAATTTCGATTATTAACTTCAAATCGACGTACCGGGAGTTCCGACCGTTGGATCTTCCTGAAAGAAAAAACGTTTGATTCATGTTGAAAAGAGCTTTCAAATAAAAAAGAAAAGATTTGAAATCTAACAATTATATTTTGAGATACGTTGAAAAGAGCTTTCAAATAAAAAACAAGATTTGAAATCTAACAGTTAGATTTTGAGATAAGTTCAAACTAAGTTTGAATAAAAATAGAGCTAGTGCTGTAAATGACCCGAAATAGGTTTTTAATGAATTATGCTACTTTTAAACTATTAAAAATATGTAAAATTTATGATAAATCATAATAAATGACTTGAAAAGGTTTTGGATGAAATATTCTAGTTTTGAAAAGATAAATGATATTTTATCTGAATAGGCTAGTTAACAACTCGTGTAATAATCCAATGGTTTTAATTAACGTATTGGATTGTGAACGGTTTTGATATAACCAAAATTTTCCAACATATAAATTAGAATGGATTTGAACGGAAATTATCTTTAGATATTTCGATATTAGATTCCATAACTATGCGGATATTGTTGGGAAGATTTTGGAAGATATATATATATCATTATTCCATATATGGTGTCTGTTAGTTTCAGAATTTGTTATTAAATATAAGCCAAATTTCTATTCAAAGCTTGTTTTTTGTATCATATTAGTTTTTGGGTTTGTTGTGAATAGTGTCTTAAATAACACTGTTCTTAAACCCGCTGAGATTAGAATAAATCTTTTAGTTGAGATTTAATGATGTTTTCCAATTTAACAAATCAAATTGGAACTGAATGGAATTCGATTTAGTGATAATCGAGATGAACCTCTGTGTAGGAAGACCTGTACTATTTAAAGATTTTAAAAGGCTTTGTCGTTATTCTGTTTATAGTATTAGCCTGGTACGGAAATTTATATCAATCATATATTATTATGATTTCCGTGGTGATCCCATTTGAAATTGAAGTTGATTTTGGGCTTATAGTGAAGGGTGTTTAAAATGACATGCATTCTTTAACCCAGTTAAAGACGGGATTAATTTCCTAAAGTTGAATAATCATCAAATAATGATTTCGGATATTAAAACTAAGTAGAGTTTTAATGAATTTTTAATTAGATTTGAAATATAAATGGTAATTAAATTTACCAATAACGCGTTGGGCGTTAGATATGGAGTACCACTAGTTTTATTTCATAAGATAAATGAATCTTTAATTAAATTCGAAACAGAAAGAGTTAATTAAATTTAATGTAACACGATGGGTGTTAGATTTGCAGTACTATCAGTTTTGATACATGGGATGAATAGGTTGGGAATGAGATAATGATATGAAATATTGTCTTTTGCATAAGGCTTGTTGATCCGAGTAAAACTTAGAAAAATTAATTTGGTTTATGTTTCTGAAAAAATATCATATAATCTTTTGTAATGGTTTCCAAGGAAAGATTTAAACAAGAGGTTAAAGTGAAGTAAATCTTTGGTAAGATTCATAGGAATAATTCCCAGTTTAAAGTATATTTGAATAAAAGAATATTCTAGATTGGAATGGGGTGTATGATATGTTTATACATCGCTTGATTATAAAAAATAGGTGGGTTATTCGGAAAGAGCGGTTTTGACCTAGTTTGAACAATTGATACGATGATTAAAAGTCGAAGATATTGAAGACTGTGGTTGAAGACTACTGATCTTCACATTGTTTGGATTATTACTGATGTCTCAATTAGGCCTTACACCCAAGACAAGGCAATAAGTGGTGGTCGTCCAGACGTATTTGGAGATCGACCGGATATGGAGGGCCTCTCTCCTGTATTGGACATATGGCACGAGAAATATGTAGCCTCCGATTTCGTTCAAACCCAGAACGGACTTTGCAAATGGATTTTATGTATAACATTGTATTTATTGTTCTACAGTTAATCTCTGCTAAATATATATCTGTTTGGTGGCAAAGAATTTATTTTTTGTGATGGCCCGCCCCGCACCAATCGGCATTTCCTCCGAAAGTGCGCTGTACACATGCCCGACTAGCCCGGAACGGTCGCCAAAGAAAGGAAAGAAGAGAATGAACTAATCAAGAACCTGTAGAATGTCTCACAGCATAGGGAATGAAATATAATAATAAGATACTTGACATAAAACAGGTGAGACAGTGCATAAGCTGAAACTAAACATCATGGCAGCGGAAAATCCAAATAAAACTTATGTTCCACATCATAATTATTACAACTTTAAAACTGTCTCTAAAGCAAAAGAAAGTAAGGGTGCACTACTAATGCCCAAAGTAGTGACCAGCAGCGACACAGGAAGAATATTTATATATATCATACGTGGAAGCCTCCTGCTCATCTCCGGTACAGCTACTCATGCATCACCAGCCAACCTGTCTCTAGTCTGCTCTTGAGAGCACCCAGAGTGATAAGAAGAGACATAAAATTCTGGGTCAGACAAAAGTCTGGCATGAGCGATAAGCAGTAAAACAGAACAATAACAGGTATACTAAACCATACCTGAACCTGGACCTGCAACCAAAGAGTTAGCACTACACACCGTACAATACTCTAAGGTGCCATTAACATATGGTGTAAAGATACGGGGGTGGGGGTGTGCATGTCATAGTGATGGAAAACAAATCAAGCATAACAACCATCCTCACATCTCTCACTCAGTGCGTAAAGCATACGATATCCACCACTTTGATCACTAGACCCATCGAGGTAATGACGGAGTTCGACTTGTACAACTACTGCTACCACCAAGCTTATCCCATGGGATCATGACCAAACCTTTTCAAATGACCCCACTTCATTAGTCTATAGCCCACTAGTTGTACCTAGACCACTGTGGCCCTGAATCCGTCCACGTACCTCCCGTACATAGTGATCTAAAGTCATAGACATCGACAACCCCTTAGCACACGTCCCGCAACAAAGTCTAACCCATGAAGTTAACTCGTTCGTTCCCAACTGGATCCTGAGTACAAACTTCCCATTTGGACCACCTTTGCATCTCGGGTTTGGTTGAATTGGAGTTGGTATTCAAAAGAGTCGTCACGTAGTAGTAATAGCACTCATCCGACTCGGTTCGGATATGCATAGTGATCCAGTCCTCATCGGTTCGGTTCGGTTCGGTTCAATACTTCCTAATATGCTCTTGGGTGTGGTTCGGTTAGGTTGTTCCCCTTCTGGCTCGGTTCGGTTCAGATGCCTCTGCCTGGGTTCGACTCGTGGTTGCTCCCTCCTAGATGTACCGATACGATCCCCCTCCCCTTCATAAGCCTAATCCGATCTCATCCTTCTTCACTCGCTCGATCCGGTTCGGTGCTTCACTCCAGCTCCAAGCTTGGTCCTCCGATCCGACCTCCACGCCCTTGCTTCCAATCCGATCCCCTTTTGGTCTCTCCGATCCGATCCCCTTCCCAACTCCAACTCTAAGCAAATGGCCTTCCTTCTCGCCAAGCCCTTATGCTAAGTTCCAATTCGAATCAAGTCCACTTGCCCGGTTCTCCTATCCGATCCGAGCCCAATAGTCCGATCTGATCCGGTTTGAAACCCGACACATTTCCTGCAACTTTCCAGCGACTATTTTACGTCATGTGACGGCGTTTTCGACCATTCTAACTGTTCTAATCAATCACAAAGCATACCATACAGTCATAGCAACATAGAGAATCAACTATACACACCAAAACGATAATTTGATAGGTTAAAATAGATCAAACATAGCCAAAATCCCATAATTTCCCTTAATCATTTTTAGGCATAATTAATGATATGATTTGCAAAACTTAACCAAATTATCCAAACTTTCTAACAGAGGCTTAAAATATCATTTTGAATTTTATAAATATTTTTCCAGATTTTTAACATGTATAAATTCGTTAATTATCACTAATTACTCTTAATTAACCATAATTGGTGAGGAACTATGCAAATCACTCACCTTGGCCACAAATTAACTTTAGATCTGAAATAAATCTCTGTTATGGCGTTGTTCCCAAGGTTATACAGCAGTTCTACCTCGATGCTTGTGCTACTCCTCTTTGATTTGATGTAGATTTGGCTTAATTAGCTATTAGAGGGTGATTTGGGGTGTTTTAGATGTTGGAGGCCATTACTAGGGTTCTAAGAATGAAAGTGGCAGCTGTGAAAGTGAGAAAAAGGGTGTTCTCTAAAGCCTAACAACCCTTAAATACTCCAAATCCCGAAATTCTCCTTTGGGCCTAGCTGTTAATCACCCGGCTAGGCCCAATTAAGCTGTTTTTCACCATCTGAAACTTGTTCCAGCCATATCTCCCAAACGGTGAGTCTGTTTGGCTAATGTGACCACTCTACGGAAAGGTAAACCAACACCCGGATCTAATGGAAGTGGTTTCAGGTCAAAACTCCTTTCCAATCAAAAGTTATGGATGAAACAAGACTAACTAGGGGTAGAACGGTCATTTAAAAATCAGCAAAAATCACGAACATGGGAAATGACCCCAATAGTCATCTCCCAAAGTTACATGACCATACGACTTCGCATGTGAAAGAAATAAATATTCTACGATCCTTCGATGCGGAGAATGCGGGTCGTTGCACTCTTCCCCTCTTGAGAAATTTCGTCCCCGAAATTCCTTAACCTAAAACATACAAAGGATCCTGCATGCCTACCAGCCACATACAACAATCAAACATGCAAAACAAACAAAACAAGCCTATCCTAGCATGCGGAAAGATTACGAAACTGAAATCTTACCAGGCGAAGAGTTCTAGATACGACTTCCTAATGCTCTCCTCTGTCTCCCAAGTACAGTCATTCTCATTCTCGCCCCACTGAACTTTGACTTGATTCTCCGCTTTCCTTCGAAGTTGCTTCGTATTGTTCCCAACAATACGCATAGGCTTGCGGTTCCCAACCGCCTCGGGTTCAACTTCGATATCATCCAACTGATCAGGTGAAATAGCCACATCTGGATCGTGCACGAACTTCCTTAACTGGGAAACATGAAATATGTTATGAACTACTGTCATCTTCTCTGGTAACTCAACTTTATATGCCAAATTTCCAATTTGCTCAAGAACTGGGAATGGACCAACAAATATTGGTGCTAACTTGCCTCTCCTGCCAAATCGTATCACGCTCTTCAATGGAGAAATCTTGACAAACACCAAGTCACCAATGGAGAACTTTAATTCCCTCCTCTTCTTATCAGCATAACTTTTCTGCTTATCTTAGGTAGCCTTCATTCGCTGTTGGACAACCTTAATCTTAGCTGAAGTTTCTCTTATCACATCTGGTCCAAGCACAAACTTCTCACTAGTTTCTAACCAACATGACAGTGAGTTGCACGGTCTTCCGTACAAAGCTTCAAATGGAGCCATACCAATACTAGATTGATAACTACTATTATATGCAAACTCTACTAGATGCAAATGGTCATCCCATGATCCACCAAAATCCAATACACAGGCTCTCAAGATGTCTTCTAATATACGATTCACCCTCTCTGTTTGACCGTCGGTTTGAGGATGATACGTCGTACTGATGTAATTCTGATCCTAACGCCTCTTGTAAGCTCCTCCAAAATCCACTAGTGAACAACAGATCTCGGTCACTCACAATGCCTTTGGGTATTCCATGAAATCTCACTACCCACTTTACATATAGTTCAGCTAACTTAGCTGCCGTTCTATTCGACTTGACGGGTATAAACCTTGCACTCTTAGTGAATCGGTCCACAATCACCCAAATGCTATCATGGCCTGATCTAGTCCTTGGTAACCCATCAATGAAATCCATCGAGACTTGTTCCCATTTCCATTCTAGAATCTCTAATGGTTGCAACAAACCACTAGGCTTCTTTTGCTCAGCTTTAACTAGCTGGCAATTCATGCATTTGCATATAAACTTCCCAATGTCTCTTTTCATCCTTTCCCAATAGGTCTGCTTCATGTCTCAATACATCTTGTTACCACCGGGGTGTATAGTCAGTTTTGAGTGATGACATTCTCTAAGCACTTCATCTCTCAATCCATTGACATTGGGTACAACTAGTCTTCCATTCTTCCTAAGCCATCCATCTCGATCAAGCCCATACTTGTTCATCTCTTCGTCGATCCCCGTCTCTACCTTTGAGATGATTTTCAATAGGTTAGGATCGTCCCTCTGACTGGAACCAATCCGCTCCATCAAAGTGGGTATGATCGTCAAACTTGCCAACATTTCTGGATCCAATTCGCACTTTGGTCTGAAATTATACCCCACAATATACTCCAGTTGCTTCCATTCTAGAAACATAGCCCCTAGACTGGCATGTCTTCTACTCAATGCATCGGCTACCGAATTGCCCTTTCCGGTGTGTATGCGATATCGAAATCATAGGAAGCTAAAAATTCTAACCACCTCTGCTGCCGGAGATTTAGATCCTTCTGAGAGAAGATATACTTTAACGATTTATGACCAGTAAACAACTCGAATCTTTCTCCCAAGAGATAATGTCTCCACATCTTCAATGCGAATACGATCGCTTCTAATTCCAAATCATGGGTAGTGTATCTTCTCTCGTGCGGTTTCAATTGCCGACTTGCATAAGCTACAACCCTACCTCCTTGCATCAATACAACACCTAGTCCGGTACCACATGCATCTGTGTATATCGTCATCTCCTCATTCCTTTTAGGAATGACTAACATTGGTGCACATGTCAACTTGTCCTTTAGACTCTTGAATGCATTCTCACACTTTTCGTCCCAGACGAAAGCTTGATTCTTCTTGGTCAACTGAGTCAACGGTGCAGCTATCTTAGAGAAGTCTTGGATAAACTTACGATAATATCCAGCTAACCCCAAGAAACTTCTTATGTCTGTTGCATTCTTGGGCGTAGACCAATCTTGTTCCGTAGCCACCTTCGCAGGATCCATGGCAATACCATTCTATGAAACAATATGGCCCAAGAATCTCACTTCCCTCCTCCAGAAGTGACACTAAGAAAACTTTGCTTTCAATTGGTGTTTTCTCAACACCTCCATCACTATCCTCAAATGTTCCTTGTGTTCTTCCTCCATCCTCGAATAAACAAGTATATCGTCCATGAACACAAGAACAAACTTATTCAACTGATCTCTGAATACCCTATTCATAAGATCCACAAAATATGCTGGCGCATTGGTCAACCCAAATGGCATGACCAACCACTCATAAAATCCAGACGGCGTCCGAAATGCCGTTTTAGCTATACTCTCAGCTTACACTCTAAGCTGATGAAAACCTGTCGCGAGATCCAACTAGGAGAATACTCTCGCGCCACTCAACTGATCAAACAAATCATCTATCCGCGGTAGAGGATACTTATTCTTCCTCGTCACCTTATTCAGTTCGCGGTAGTCCACACGCAATCGAAGGGAACCATCTGCCTTGGTAGCAAACATAACTGGTGCTCCCCACTCAGAAACACTTCTCCTGATAAATCCCTTCTTCAAAAGATCGCTTACTTGCACCCCAAGCTCTCGCTGCTCCCTTGGCGCCATACGACGAAGTGGCATCACTATAGGTCTGGCATCTTTCACTAAATCAATACGGAACTCAATCTCTCGGTGTGGTGGAAGCCCTGTTACTTCCTCGAAGACGTCCGGATACTAGCCAACCACGGGCAAACCTAACAACTCATCATGAGGGATGTCGAGAGAATTTAGAAAATTGGCCATTACCCCATCACTAGGTAGACCACCAAACACTACCCTCCGCCCATCATCCGCTCTAACTGTCACCAAAAGGCCCTCACAGTCTACCACCACCCCGTATCTTTGGAGCCAAACGACTCCCAAAATAATGCCAAACCCAGTAAAGCCTAAAACAAAGCAATCACAAACAAACATGCATCCATGAATCTATAAGACCACATTACGGCAAATCATGCTAAGGCTAGTCGAACCACCAATCAGCTTCGTCACTACTAAAGGTCTATCGACATTCTCGGGTTCCAGTCCCAACCTATCTACCAGGTCACTAGATATGAAGGAACTGGAAGCTCCAGTATCAAACAAAACTCTAACAGGAACATTATAAACAGAAAGCATACCTTGAATAACGACATTCTTTCCCTTCTCCGTTGCAGTTGGGGCATTCGACGAAGAAGGAACAGCATTAAGGGCATATGCTTTCACCATTTGCTTTTCTTTAGGGGGTTGCAGACACTTTTCCTTGTGATGTCCCACTTGGCCACAGTTGAAGCACTTCCTATTCGCTGGCTTAGCCCGACAATTACTAGCATAATGGCCCTTCTTACCACAGCTGAAGCACTCAACATCCTTCTTATTCTTTTTCTTCTGGCAATCCTTAGTCTGATTCTGCTTTCTCTTATTCTGAGAACCATTCTTGCCTCCACCGCTTTCTTGCGGCTTTGGCTCCTCTGCAGATGCAACCTCAGTCTTCGACTTAGAGTAAAGACTCTCTGACCTCAATGCTTTCCCCACAATCGATTCAAATGTCTCATCGATGTGGTTAATAAGCCTTTCCCTCGAGTACTGATCCAAACCTGTTATAAACTTCTCATTCTTCTTCTCGGGAGTATCAACGAGGGATAATCCATACTTCGATAAAGTATCGAATTCTGCAATATAATCCTCGGGAGTAGCTGCCTTTATAGCATTCCACCAATTCATTGCCCGTCCTTGCAACTGACGGGACGCTAGCTTTCTTTTCATCGCATCCTCGATACCCAAGTCTTCGAAGATACGCTCACAGCCATCCAACCAATCTTGAACATCCGTGGCTGATTCCGTTCCTTGGAACGGCTTTCCACCAAGACTAGTGTAATCCTTGTTCAGCTTGGCGAAATCGACCCTAGGCGCCTGCACCGCTAGACCACCACCATTACCAGCATTAGGAGTTGCCCCCTGAACATCTCTAAGCATCTCTCTCATGAGGTCAGTAAACATCGTCCCCATGTCAGCAGCATTCACATTATTGGCTCCTCTACCGGCACCTCTTGCGTATCGGCTCATCGTTCAATTTGTAAAGAGAAAACGATTAACCATCTCCATAGTGGTGCCAGTGCAGTGCGACTTCATCCTTAGATATACTAATAGTATATATATAGCTTTTAAAAACCAAAATAATCACAAATACGCGCTCTCATATACGTATTATCTCTCCCTGGTGTCTTTCCCTAGGTTAACTACGCAACCTAGAGCTCTGATACTAAGTGTGACGGCCCGCTTGCACCAGTCGGCATTTCCTCTGAAAGTGCGTTGTACACATGCCCGACTAGCCCGGAACGGTCGCCAAAGAAAGGAAAGAAGAGAATGAACTAATCAGGAACCTGTATAATGTCTCACAGCGCAGGGAATAAAATATAATAATAAGATACTTGACATAAAACAGGTGAGACAGTGCATAAGTTGAAACTAAACATCATGGCAGCGGAAAATCCAAATACATCTTATGTTCCACATCATCATTGTTACAACTTTAAAAATATCTCTAAAGAAAAAGAAAGGAAGTGTGCACTACTAATGCCCAAAGTAGTGACCAGCAGCGACATAGGGAGAATATCTATATATATCATACGTGGAAGCCTCATGCTCGTCTCCGGTACAGCTACTCGTGCATCACCAGCTAACCTGTCTCTAGTCTGCTCGTGAGAGCACCCAGAGTAATAAGAAAAGACATAAAACTTTGGGTCAGACAAAAGTCTGGTATGAGCGATAAGCAGCAAAACAGAACAATAACAGGTAAACCTGGACCTGCAACCAAAGAGTTAGCACTACACACCGTACAATACTCTAAGGTGCCACTAACATATGGTGTAGAGATACGAGGGTGGGGGTGTACATGTCATAGTGATGGCAAACAAATCAAGCATAGCAACCATCCTCACATCTCTCACTCAGTGCGTAAAGCATACGATACCCACCACTTTGATCACTAGACCCATCGAGGTAATGACGAAGTTCGACTTGTACAACTACTGCTACCACCAAGCTTATCCCATGGGATTATGACCAAACCTTTTCAAATGACCCCACTTCATTGGTCTATAGCCCACTAGTCGTACCTAGACCACTGTGGCCCTGAATCCGTCCACGTACCTCCCGTACATAGTGATCCAAAGTCATAGACATCGACAACCCCTTAGCACACGTCCCGCAGCAAAGTCCAACTCATGAACTTAACTCGTTGGTTCCCAAATGGATCCTGAGTACAAACTTCCCATTTGGACTACCTTTGCATCTCGGGTTTGGTTGAATTGGAGTTGGTCTTCAAAAGAGTCGTCGCATAGTAGTAATAGAACTCATCCGGCTCGATTCAGATATGCATAGTGATCCAATCCTCATCGGTTCGGTTCGGTTCAATACTTCCTAGTATGCTCCTGGGTGTGGTTCGGTTAGGATGTTCCCCTTCTGGCTCGGTTCGGTTCAGATGCCTCTGCCTGGGTTCGACTCGTGGTTGCTCCCTCTTAGATGTCCCGATCCGATTCACCTCCCCTTCATAAGCCCGATCCGATCTCATCCTTCTTCACTCTCCCGATCCGGTTCGTTGCTTCACTCCAACTCCAACTCCAAGCTTGGTCCTCCGATCCGATCTCCACGCCATTGCTTCTGATTCGTTCCCCTTTTGGTCTCTCTGATCCGATCCCCTGTCCAACTCCAACTCTAATAAAATGGCCTTCCTTCTCGCCAAGCCCCTTATGCTAAGTTCCAATCCGAATCAGGTCCACTTGTCCGGTTCTCCTATCCGATCCGAGCCCAATAGTCCGATCCGATCCGGTTTGAATCCCTGCAACTTTCCAACGACTGTTTTACGCCATGCGACGACGTTTTCGACCATTCTAACTGTTCTAATTAATCAAAAAGCATACCATACAGTCATAGCAACATAGAGAATCAACTATAAACACCAAAACGATAATTTGATAGGTTAAAATTGATCAAACATAGCCAAAATCCCATAATTTCCCTTAATCATTTTTAGGCATAACTAATGATATGATTAGCAAAACTTAACCAAATTATCCAAACTTTCTAACAGAGGCTTAAAACATCATTTCGAATTTTATAAATATTTTTCCAGATTTTTAACATGTATAAATTCGCTAATTATCACTAATTACTCTTAATTAACCATAATTAGTGAGGAACTATGCAAATCACTCAACATAGCCACAAATTAACTTTAGATCTAAAATAAATCTCTATTATGGCGTTGTTCCCAAGGCTATACAACAGTTCTACCTCGATTCTTGTGCTAATCCTCTTTGATTTGATGTAGATTTGGCTTAATTAGCGATTGGAGGGTGATTTGGGATGTTTTAGATGTTGGAGGCCATTATTAGGGTTCTAAGAATGAAAGTGGCAGCTGTGAAAGTGAGAAAAAGGGTGTTCTCTAAACCCTAACTTCCCTTGAATACTCCAAATCCTGAAATTCTCCTTTGGGTCTAGCTGTTATTCACCCGGTTAAGCCCAATTAAGCTGTTGTTCACTATCTGAAACTTGTTTCAGCCATATCTCCCAAACGGTGAGTCCGTTTGGCTAATGTGACCACTGTACGGAAAGGTAAACCATCGCCCGGATCTAATAGAAGTGGTCTCAGGTCAAAACTCCTTTCCAATCAAAAGTTATGGCCGAAACAAGACTAGCTAGGGGCAGAATGGTCATTTAAAAATCGGCAAAAATCATGAACATGGGAAATGACCCCAATAGTCATCTCCCAAAGTTACATGACCATACGACATAGCATGTGAAAAAAAAAATATTCTACAATCCTTCGATGCGTAGCATGCGGGTCGTTACATTTTTCTTAGCTTAACACCCTTCTCTGAGACATATGAGCTTATAATTTATATATTGATAGACATAAATGGTATGGTATGGATTGACAATGTGGCAGCTGAGATGCATGGATCAAAGCTTTTGTTGAAAAGCAGAGCTTTATGGATGATGATCAGAGTATGGCTAATATAGCGCAGCTTTGTGTTGTAGCGTCAATTCGCGAGCTTCACATCCTGGTATGAGTCAAAAAAACGCGATGAAGGACAGCAGGGAGGACATGGGTTTCTTTCTAGCTAGACATGATGTCAATGTGTGGAGCCAAGACATTTTACTTATGTGGATGTTGGATTTAAAGGCCCCTCAGATGTGGCCTCATAAGGCCATGGCAGTCGACGTACTGACCAAGAGGTCCAATAGGATCGAGAAACGTATTATTAAGGAATTGCCGATTAGCGACGTACTGCTGACCGACCTTGTCGCTCCAAAGGGATACGTTGTTCCCTAGGATATTCCGCAAGAGATATTTCGAAGTTCAGATGAGGAAGGATCCCTTACCTCGGCTCATGATGGAAACCCTATTTCCAATACGAGACTTTACGGTCTTAGTTGTAAAGCTATATGGCGACATAGTAGGATGAAGTACTATGTCGTCTAAGATTGATACATTTATTTTCAAATTATTTTTCTGCACTATGCACTTATAATTATCAAATGATTTAGAATTTTGTGTATCAAGCAAGTTTGGCTATTATAAGATAAATCTCTATCCTCCGGCTTGCGGTTGCATAGTGTGATGGGAATTGAGTCTTAAAATAGCTTCATTTTTCAAAAAGCATTGCGTTGTCTATTTTTATGCATTGGTATTCATGTGGAGTAAACCCCTTCCATGTCATACAGCATGGTCCTGTAATTTACCCAACTTTAAAATAAAATTAGTAACTATTTTTAGTTCCCACACAAGCCCCATGAATGACCTGGAGTTTATTGTTTCCCACCTAAAATCTGGGTTCCCATAATTTCCGCACGGGCAGTTACTAGTTTTAGTTTTTTAGATATTCTTTAGCAGGATCCCAGATTATGGCGGGAGCTATACTCTGGCCTATTTTATAGTCTTCCGCTATTTGTATTCATGTATTTATGTTTCCTCTGTATTGTAATTTATTAATCTCTGGTATTTTCCGTTGTGCATTATTATCTATACTGTGAAATCTTGTACTGTGATGTAAAATTGTTGTAAAAACAATGAAATATTCTCCTGTTCTGTGTTATGATGTGTCATGTTCTCATAACACCCCACCTTTTTCCGTCTCCTTGGGCCAGAGGAATTTGGGTCGTTACACTTCTATTGGTAGTAGTTGATATCCTTTTATGCTTTAGTGTCTAATGATGTTGTTGTATATGGGGTTTTGTTGCAGCCATGGTGTATTTTGAGTCTGATGTTGACAATTTGTGGCTTGTAAGTAATTTGGGACTGTTGTCTTTCGATTGTGTTTTCTATATTTGTGTTTGTTTGGTTGTGTTGTTCTGTGCTTGGGTATGTTGGTGGTATGGAACATATGTTTGTACTGGTTGGTGGTGTGTTTGTAATTTTTGTTTGTTTAATATATGGTGTGGTTTTTTATCACTATCTTATTTATCAAAAGAAACTATTATTTAATAGTTAATTATCATTTCATGGACAGCTTTTTCAAAATTTTATTTTCTTAATTTAAAAGTAATTAAGTAATTTCACTTTTATAAATGATCCTTTTAAGTTAATTAATTTATTAATTACTGATGTTTTAAGTTGATCAATTATTTAAAAATAAGGGATTAAAATTGATCAATTGTTTTAATAACAAGGATTAAGACTTGATTACTTTATAAAATATGACTTGAAAGTTAATTAGTTTATTAGTAATGAGCTTTACACTTAAATAAATCATTTCACTAAATACATTCAAGATAAGCAGTCTATTGTAAATAATTAGTTTATTAACTAGAAAGGTTTAAGTTATTTTTTGGGCAAAGCCGATGTGTTTTTAAAGTGACTGCAAACACTTATTATTATAACAAATGATAATTACAATATTATAGGAGACTGGCAGTTTATCAACCTACTACGAGTTTGGTGTTGGACCAAAAAATGGCACTAACACCCAATATATAAGATTTTGTGGAGAATAATGAAAAAATATAAACTAAAAACAAAGTAAAGTAAACTAACACACAAGATTTATAGTGGTTCGGCATTAAGGAGCCTACGTTCACTTTATAGTTCTTTAATTCAGAAGAAGTTTACAAGTACAAGGATTACAACCACACAATCACTCGAACACAATCAATTTTATCTCAATATTTTTTAACTATACTTGAAAATGATGCAGCATAACACAGGCCGAGTAGAAATGGTGATGGAGATCGAGGTATTCGAGTTTCTGATGTGCCAAATGTCCCTTCTATCTGGGGTAGCTCGGATACATATAGTAAATAGTAGGTGGGAATGGTTAGCAATGAGGTGGCATCATCTCTAGTTTTGTAGCTACATAATGGATCGGGTTGGTGCAAGTTGTGGGGAAACGGTTCTTGGCCACGTGGATACCGATCCACAGAGGCCAATGATAGTGGACAGTGACACATCATGCCATCTATACTCGGGTCGGTCGAGACCAGAGCCTACTTCCAGTCCTTCGAACTAGAGTCCCATTTTTCAATCCGACACGGAGTTGTAGTGTCCATCTTGACCCAAAGTTCTGAAATGTTGGATCCGATGCCCTGTAGCTAATTCGAACTGACCCCTAGCCTTTAAATAGACACAACTTTTGATCTCTTATGCATGAATTTATGATTATTTGGATTTTGTATGGCCTAATCCCAAAGTAGGCTAACATTTTACCCTCCTAAAGTATGTCTTATTGAAGATGAGGTGTGCTTTGAAATTGTCGATCTGTCATTTCTCGGATTGGTAGAAGTCAACAGTCATGTCCATTCGCGAAATTGTGACCCTTGGTTTCTGCACTTCATATATAAATAAAATATCGCATACATAATTATCTTTATCGCGCCTCAGCAAATCATGGATTCTAACTGGAGTATAGACAAATTTTCAGATAAATTCTTCGACTTCTGTCGAGTTAAAAAGTCGTAGATATCTGATTAGGTTATGCTGCTTTTTCAATTCTCCTCCACGTGCACACATGATCCCCAACAATTACTTTCAACTCTCCTCATTTCCTTCATTTTGCTTGATTCCAATTCATATCGTTTCATTATTCATCATCGAGTCGAAAGTTTCGAGGTGGTTTGGGTCAAAATCAATCGAACCGTCATTCTATTCGATCCAAATGGCTTTGAATTGCCTCTTCAATTTGTTCGGTAGACTGGGTCGGCTTGTCATTTCAAAGGAATACAAACGGACTCTTTTATTTTATATAAGCCGAGTCATTCCTCTTCAGCCTTCGCCCTATCTTCAATCATTTTCAAAATAAATTAGGTTTACAAACCCTAGCTTCCTAACCTTTCTTGAATCCGATCAAATCTCTGAATCCAATATATCGGTAGTTGCTATTGATCCTTTATCTTAGTTCATGTTTTCGATTGAATCCAACTCACAAATTCGCCCGATTCTACTATTTACCATCGAGGCGCTGATATTTTCGGGTCTGGCGCTACCATCGTCACCAGTGACGTCGAAGCCATCGTTGGTGACGCTCTCTGAAGTATCGATCCTCTGGCGAAGTCAGAGGCGACAGTGAGCGATCTAACTCTTCACCCTGAAACTTTGGCGAATTGGTGGAGCAAAGAGGAAACAAGTAGAAGTTCGAAAGTATGAAGGAGGAAGAAGAGCAGTGTGAGTCGAATGGCATAGACTGTTAAAGTCGACGGGTTGAAGAGTGTAGGGTTTTGTGAGCAGCATCGGGTCGGGTTAAGTCACTTCGACCTAGTGTCGATTCAACCTGGTGTCTTACCTAGACCCGAGGTGTCCAACCTTGAAATTTCAACCCGATCCCCACATGATTGACATGTACTTATGCTTATCATCATACTTCACAAATGCAAGGACTATGATAACTTAATTCTCCCGTGTATGCATGTGTATAACTCGAATGAAGCTAATTATAACCCACGAATTCGCGAACAATTAGGATAGAGCCTCTTTAAAGTATAGACTACAAAAATGCATAGCTAGCTTACCTGTCAATTTTGGAACTTAGAACATAAACTTATTCAACATCATCGAATACTAACATGCTTTTACTGTCTCTTTTATGTTTACTACATTTGCACTGCACATGCTAACACATACATGGGGGGCACAAGCAATTATACTCTAATCCTTGATGTTTCTTGGATAGTACAGGAAACATGTCGAGAAGATGTCCAACAAGATACTATGAATCAAAGAAAGATAAAGCTCCAGAATCGTCGGGCAATCTCAATCCAGACATCCTTCCATCAGATTCAAATTCAAGCAGCACTGACTCAGATCGAAATCGTACTTCATGAAAATGCAGGGTCGTCTGGGGGAGAGATCTCAATAGATGAAGAGTAAGAAGGAGGAGTGGGAGATAATCGAGCCCCAGATGAATTTGATGGTGCGATTATCCAAAATGCACCCAAGGACTCTTGGGTTTTGACAACCGATGAAGCCAAACTTAGACGAATATGTTTAAGGCACGGGATATCTTAGGAGAAATTTAAAGTTGCAACTAACATTACAGACATACCCTACAATCCTCTAGAAGGGTACATGGCTATCAGTCGGTTAATGGGCTCGGTCAGATCCATTCCTCCATTTCCACCTTTCATTGTCGACTTTCTAAGACGATTGTGGATAACTCCCATGCAACTCCAACCAACAACATACTCTTATTTATACACGTTGTATATTGCATATATGGAAGTCTTAGGTGTGGATCCTACTTTTGAGGATGTAAATTTCTTTTATCATTCCAAATATCATCAAAAGGACACTCCTTCCTTTCTTTATTTCGATCCTCGGCAAAGGGCAGAGTAATGTGGGTGACATAAGGCCCGAATGGTTTTTCATTAAACATCGACCCGGATGTGCTAAGAGATGGCTCCAATCAAGTAAGTTCCAAATTCTGGCGCTCCCATTTCAGCTACATTAGTAAATGCACTAACCTTTCTTTTTATTTTCAAATCCAAATCCAAGAAAAGAGCAAGGTCAAATATAGCAGAATTGCTTGAACCTTCTATTGAACGGTAATCTAGACTTCTTAAATGTCATAAAATGTTTGGTCGACTAGCTTCTTCATCGACACCAACTACTTGACATGAGGCGGAGTACAGGTCACAGAGGTCATGCTTACATATATGCTCCCCCAGTCCAAGTTCCTCTTGCACCCATGGAAAATGGGAGTGTTCCCCCAGTTGAGGGACAATTTACAACTGCAACTAAAGTGGGAGAAAGTTCAAAAAGAAAAGATCCCACAGGTTTGAGCCAAGAACCACAGACGAGAGAAAAAGAGACAACTCCTGAGTGAGTGCCTATCAATCTTCCGAAGAGTCATTCTCTGATAAGCATCCATACTGAAGAACTTCTGGAGATACCAATGGGGAGGAGCCTCAAGATGTTTCTTTGAAAGGCACCTCTATTTTTGATAGTCAACCTTCTCCGAGGAATTCGTCTCCTACCAGGTCTCCTGCTAATGATCCCCATCGGGAAGAGTCCATATTTGAGGGCTTTGGCGCTCTTGCCTTACCTAACCAAATATATTACTTTTAGGATCTTGGCTCTGACTCCTTCTTTCCTCCCACTGAAGAGGAAATTACACCTGCCAAAACCGGGGGGAAAACACCCACAAGCCTAACTCCAAGCTCTGGTCCGTCGGGGGGATCACTTAGGACACACACACACACCATACAGACATTGCATAGCACAACATCTATGCATTATGCTACTTCTTGGTTTTAATACTTGTTTGTGTTAACTTGCACGATTGATGCCTCATCGTGGCTACAATCCCAGAAGTCTCTGTGAGAGACTATGCAGGTACGACTTCGATGTCAAATATGACCAAAGGGATAGTCGCGGGAGAGATGATAGGAGGCATTACCAACCACAACGTTGTCAGCCCTCTCGTTCTCGCTCTCCAGTCCATTCGAACTCCGAGAAATACATGAGTTGTCATAATTACCGTGGTAGAGACAAACAGACTCTCAAAGTCCCAGTTCCTTCAAAGATTCGCATTCACAAGAAAAGCCAATGAGGAAGCACTCTGATCCCAAAGATAAGGCCCTAGATACGGAAAGAAGAAAGATAAAGGCAGAGCGGCTGTCATTCCTACTAAGTGCAAATCCGTTGATATTACCACAATAGGTCCTTTAGTGTTTGATTTCGACACTGCTGCGGGACAGAAGTTTTAAAAGGGAAATTCCCAGATTATCACTTCGGGCACATGCATTTTGTTCCAAACCTTAAACTGGTTCCTTCAGATTGGGTGGAGGGCGTCAAAACATAGATAGATTTCATAGATCGTCAATATCAAGAGATATGCAAATTCGCCTGAAAGCTCTTAAAAATCATAAAGGACCTTTTGTTGGACTTGGACAAGCTAAAGAAAATGGTCAAATATGATGTATCCTATAGAGAAGCTGCAGAGTAAGAGCTTGAAGATACTCAGGCCAAACTTGCATATGCACAACGTGACGCTGAAACTATATGAAGTTGCAGAGATAGCTACAGACACGCTTCCACAGTGAGCTCAATTCCCATAGATAGGAACAAGTAATTCTTAAGAAATAGATTGAGGATGTCACTTCTGAAAATGATGAGCTAAAACTGTCATGTACCCGTATTGATAAAGAGAAAGCAGATCTTAATAAAGAGATTGCTAGTTTGAAGGCTAAGTTGGCAGAGGCTGAAGAGAGGACAATATAAGCTGAACGAAATGTTAACCTTGAAATCGAATTTGCCACTACGTCTAAGGCACAACTTGCTGAAGCTCACAAGGAGTTGGATGACAATGGACATCTTCTGAAATCCTTCTTTGCTCAAGTGTGTGGGACTCGAGATACATCATGCATACGAGGTTATCCAACAACATTGGTCGACGTATGGGATGAAATTGCTCATGATGAGAAACGGCGGTTGAAAGTTGAAACCATTGACGAGGAGGAGTTAATGGAGACATGCTTAAGACGAGAGGAGCCAGAACGTTTAGCTGAGGCAATGGAGATTGCTTCAGGAAGCTAGGGAGGTTGTTAAACGTCAAGTCAAGGGAAAAGATGTTGTTGAGGGTGGCTCCAGATCTTTTTCTACCGTGCCTGGAGCTGAAGAGACAAAGGGATATGATCCCGAAAATCCAGAGATTCCCAAAACTGCTCCCCTATTATCGAAGCAGCCACTCCTTCTACTCCTGGAGACAAGTCAACTGAAGGTATCTCCACCTTTTCTCGCAGTTTATCAAAGCTGTTCTAGTATGTTGTCGTATTATGAAGCTTCTAGTTGAAAGGCCTGTTTTTCTCCAAAGCTAATAACTACTACTCTTCCTTCTTTAGGTACAAGGCCTATTGACGAAGTTGAAGAAAAGAAAAAAGAAGCAACTCACAAGGCTATAGTGCTTTCTAGTTTAGAAGCCCCCAAGGAAGGAAGATGATCGATGCTCTAAAAGATCTCGATGGCAATGAAAGCGAAGGGGATGCAGGGGTTGTAATCACTAGAACTTCCAACAAGACCAAGAATTTGACCCTTGCACAGATGAAAGCAAAGAATGAGCAACTCTTAAAGGCCAAGGCTGAAAATCTAGAAGATCCCATCTTGGTCAATCCTATCCAATTGGTTCCTCCTCCTAGTACCAAAGTGTCAATTAAGTTCTCTAAATCGATTACCGTAAAAATGGCTTCTTATTTCTCCGCTAACATAGAAGATCCTTTATTTGAGAAATCCAATAAGAAGTGCATGCTTACTGATGCTGAGAAGGAGGAGAAGAAAAAGCTCGGGGATGCTAAGAAATCCAAGCCTTCTCCCAAACCGAAGTGAAGCATCATCCTAATTTTTTTTCCACTGGCCTGTTGTGGTTGTTGCGAGTGCAGCCCGAGTGCAGCCCTTGCATTTTTTCCAGTTATCTTGTGTAAATCTATGTTCTGTAAATAAAGTAGTATTCCTGCAATGTTATATGTTTGCAAATTTATTACATATTTTAGTCAAATATACTTGTAATCAAGATATTACTAAACTAAGTAATAAGTAATGAAACACATCACAATCGAATAGGTCCTGCAAATCAACATTCCTGCAAAAAATCGTTACTGGACTAAGTAATAAATGAATCATATTTCACTTATCTAAGGGTGTGATGTGTATATGTTTTCCTCAATCAATCTTGAACAGAGTTCCTGGCCAGGGCCTGTTCGAAGTTGATTAGTAATGACATATTATTACCCTAAGTGTCCGTGGGAACATCGGGCTCATCTTGCAATCTTGCCCACAATCCTTCCGTAGGGTAGGACCTAATTTCTTTTAGCACTTGGTCTCGGTGCTTCAGACTCTCCTATCGTATGTCCAGGTTAGAGTTTGGGTTAAAGCGGCCTGTAGTCATGGTGCACCAATCGCGCCTACTATGCTTTTATACTTACTCTCGAATCGAGAGAGTTTGAGTTAGTCTGCCAAACAGTCATGTCATTCGCCTTGGCATTCATTCTACACCCTAATTCCTATATCGGGATTTTGTCGACTCGAGTGTCACTTTCGAACTTGGTTTTGGTATGTACTCCATTCTACACTTTGGTGGATGGATTTTGTTGGGCAAGTGGTCGGTCACACTAGCCAAGGCGCTACCTCTTAATCCCCGATTCAAAGGCACTGGTTGTCATTTGCGATAGTCAAGTCTTACCAATCCCGTCAAATCATTGGATAGAGTTAGTGTGATGTCTGGGTATCGTATCCTCACTTTGGTTCATTAAGTGAAAAACACCGCATCGGATGTCGGTATTAAGCTCAATGTTAGCCAATCTTAATTGGGTCGGTTATGGATTTAAGTCCGCTTGTCCAAGCATGAGCGAGAGAACGCTGTGAAGGGGTAAATCACTCCTCTTTCATAGGTTCCAAACCACCCATTCACATCACAATGTCGAATCAAATATCTGAACGGTCATAGAGCATGGAATGGATTTCAAACGTACCATAGGGTGCAGAGAAAAATAAATGCAGAAATAAAATGACACACAAATTTTTTGTAGTGGTTCAGCCAAATCATAGCCTATGTCCACTTTATAAAATTTTGTTTATATCAACCAAACTGTCTCAGGCAAGTCGTGCCTTTTTACATTGTCTGAAAAACATAAAAAAATAAACACAAGCTTAAGTTAGGTAGGGCGGTAGATTTCGAGTATTCCACACTCTTGGGGGATGATCTCCATCAGCGGTCGTTATCTTGAAAGCTCCATTATCAAGCTTCTGATAGATGACGTATGGTCCTTACCACTTCAGCCCCATGAAAACAGGAGCCGGGTAGACATGCTTCAATACCATGTTATTGCATTCAAAAGTTCTCGGTCGAATGTTTTTGTTGTAATATCAAGCAACCTAATGTCCATGCCTCAAGGCACGCTAGTCCGCCTCATCTCTCTTCTCGTCAATCATGTCTAAGGACTCAAGAAGTAGAGCCTTGTTCGTCAGTGGATCATAGTATGTCATCATGTGAGAGGGACTTCCAACTCCATTGGGATGATGGCTTTTGATCTGAATGGTAGTGAGAAGGGAGTGTGGCCAATCGCTGATTTGTAGGTCATTCAATAGGCCCATAGAGCTAAGGGTAGTTCATCGATCATCATGGCTTTTGCTTGTTCCAATCACTTTTTCATAATGGACTTGATAACTGTTAGACCAAAAATTGGCACTAACGCCCAAATGCAGACCACATATCACAAAAATGCAAAAAATAGTAAATAAGAGGGAACACATGAGGTTTTTATAGTGGTTCGGCTGTAGATGTAGCCTACGTCCACTTTATAATCTTATTGTTATAATGACAGATTACAAGAATCAATTACATGTAGCCACACAATCCGTGTGTTAATTGAGCTTACAAGAGGAGAATTTAGATGTAGAAAGGTGCAAAATCCTTGCACTTCAGTAATGGTGGAAGCCGCGGAGAAGAATGGCCCAAAGTCCTTTCAAAATTCCATGTAGTGGTGTATTTATAGTTGTAGAGGAGCTGAAACAGAAGTCGGTTCATGACTGACACGTGGGACGCGATCTAGGAAAGTAGGAGCAGGAGTAGCCTTGAGAACAGGTCAACATCTATGAGCATTGTTACACCCAGGCGGGTCGGGTCATGATGAACGAGTGCATCACAAGCCAGGTTGGTGCACGATCCTCCACGAGCCGAGCTTCCACGAGCTGATCTTCACGGGCCGGGGTCGTGATCAATGAGTGCACCACGAGCCGGGATGGTGCACGAGCCGTGGTCATGGCTTGGCCCACGAGCCGGAGGTGGCGAGCCCGAGGGGGCGAGCCGGTGCCAGGATCCAAGTTCTCGATGCTAATTTACACTAATTCACATAAACGGGCAACTTTCAAATCGTAAGTCCGATTGAGACAAACTAAAGCTCCACTTGGAGCTAATTCAGAGGGTACAAGTGCTATAGTGCAAAGCACCGTAATTGCTGTTTTTTGGCCCAAAAGAGGTCGTCTGATAGGAGTTTCAGGACAATTTATGTTGATGTCGCGATTTCAACCAAATCACTCTATGTCTTCTGACGCTATTTCCACCACTTGAGCGTGTTATTATCCAAGAATTCCATGTGTGACAGCTTTGACCAAAAAGTGTGTCAACAATAATCTTGTTCATTGCTTCTACTTTTCCATTCGACTATGGATGTGCTACAGTGGTGTATCTTTTCTCAATGTGATATCTTTGGTAGAAATCCCTAAACATTGTACCGTCGAATTGAGTTCCTTAATCGGTTATGATAACTTTGGGAATCCTAAATGGAGAAATGATATTTCTGAAAATGAAATTAATCACCCGCTTCATCATATTTATGGTTTATTGTTCAGCTTCCATCCACTTCCTAAAGTAGTCCACAGCCACGATTGCATATTCTGCTCCGCCTCTGGCAATTGGAAGGCTTCTGATGATGTCAATCCATCCATATAGCAAACGACCAAGGACTCACCATTGAGGTGAGTTGGTTAGGAGGCGCTCTGGGAATCCTTGCAAATTTTTGGCACTTGTCGTAGTGTAGTGAGTAATGAGCTACATCTCGGTTTATGGTAGTCCAGAAGTAGCTGTACCGTAGTATTTCTGTTGCTACTGTTTGTCCTCTGGTGTGATCTCCACAATCGCCTTCATGTACTTCCCTCAATACACGTTTGACGTCATCATATGCTATACACCAAAGCAAAGGGACTGAAAATCCTCATCGATAAAGTATGTCGCCCTACTTGACGAATCTCTAAGCTTTATGAACGATGGTACTCCTTTTACTTTTCCTTGCCGGAAGCATTCCGTGTTGTAGGAAGTTCTTTATAGGGGTCATCCATGACTCTCTTTCAGGTTCGGCCTCCAATGCATGGTCAACTTCCATAAGATCAATGCTCAGAGTTTCTAGTGTCTCGACTGGGACCATCTATATCTCTTCTGGGTTGTCGGAGCTTGCCAACTTGGCCAGTTTGTCCGCTTTTTGATTTTTTGTTCGAGGAATATGGGAGATGCTGTAATGATCCAGAACGTCTGACAGCTCCTTGACCTCTTCTAGGTAAGTTGCAAGTCATGCTCTTATCCTTTGAAACTCCTTATGAACATGGAAAACGACAATCTGATAGTCGCATAAGACATCCGACGCAACTACTCCCAACTCCTTGGCGAGTTTTAGCCCCACAATCAGGGGCTCGTACTCGGAATCGTTGTTAATAGCGGGAAAATCCAGTTGCGAAGCATAGTAAATTGACCGTCCTTCAGAAATTATCAACACGACTCTGACGCTGGACCGTCGATCATTTCAAGCATCGTCTGTATACAGCTTCCAGGTGCTTCATTCCATCTTTGTTCTGAGGGGCCATCTTCTTCATCTAACGCATCCTCTTCGGGAATGGTGAATTCAGCAATGAAGTCTACTAATGCTTGTCCCCGTATGGATTTCCTTGGAAGGAAATTGAGATCAAATTGGCTTAGCTCGATGCTCCATTTGAGCATGCATGACCTAGCGTAGTGGTTGATTAGTGATCACAATCGGATGAGCTTGAAAATAGTGGCGGAGTTTTCTTGAAGCGATCAATAAGCTATAAGCGAGCTTTTCAATCTTTGGGTAGTTACGTTCCGCTGCTGCTAACTTTTTGCTCACATAATACATTAGTCTCTGAACTTTATCCTCCTCACAAACAAGTGCAGAACTGGTTGCGTGCGATGATACTGCTAAGCGTTCCATGCTGCAGCGACACCGCTGAACGATTGAGACCGAGTGTTTAGTGTTTTTTGGTTAATGTATCGTCATTGTAGTATGCTGACCGCGATTGACTAGAGGGCGAAAGCAAAACAAAAGAGAACGGTTTGTAATTGGCACTGAGAATGGACTATAATATATTAATGGACTTGACTGCCTTAAATTTTAGAATGAACCGTCTATATTAAAAAACATGTCGGTTCCAATCTGCCTATTTATGTAAATCATCCACAAAACCGAAAATATTCAGTTAAAATCGACCTGGTAACCAGTATGGTCGGTTAATTCTTTCTATCGGTTAAGTCAGCATGTGTCAGTTAAAACAGCTAAATCGGTATGGTCAGTTAAATGCCCATACAGATTCATAGTTGTAATCACAATTTCGTTGATTATTTTTACTATCAAACACTATATCACATGCACACTTCTTGAATTCAAGGTATCTTGTCACCGATTGAGTTTATAAAAGTTTACTCAACAAAATATAACTAAGTAGGAATTTTTTCAGGTTCACAATTTGTCAAATAAATTCGGTGGAAATATGAAATGTTTATTTGTTTCTTTTATTTAATACCATCGTATAAAAATAATATATTTTTGTTTCCTATTATGGAATAGCTTGATAAAACGTTTGGAAATAGACCCACAAAAATTTGAATTTGGCTATTTAACTAATGTATGATATAAACCCAGCAAAGCGTTGATGTGAAGAAGCAGACCGAGAACCTACAGCACACAAAAATTATAGTTGTCAATCCGCAGCAAAAAATTAGCGATTCATCGTACCATCCAAGATTTATTATCGGACGGTGTGCAACATCTTAGTACTTAGCACACGGATTGCTACCGCATTATAAGTTACGAACCCAGCCAAGAGGAAATCCATCGTCAATCGCAGAGCAACCAAATTCCAAGTAAATCCCCAAATCAATTTCTAGGGTTCAAAATGTCAGGAAGAGGAAAAGGAGGTAAAGGTCTCGGAAAGGGAGGAGCAAAGCGCCATCGTAAGGTCCTCCGTGACAATATCCAGGGAATCACCAAGCCCGCCATTCGCCGCCTCGCCAGAAGAGGAGGCGTCAAGAGAATCAGTGGTCTGATTTACGAAGAAACCAGAGGGGTTTTGAAAATCTTTCTAGAGAACGTGATTCGTGATGCCGTTACTTACACCGAGCATGCAAGGAGGAAGACTGTTACTGCCATGGATGTTGTGTACGCTTTGAAGAGGCAGGGAAGAACGCTTTATGGATTTGGAGGTTAAAAGATTTGACTTCTTAGAAGGATGCGCATCCGGTTGATTTCTGTGAATTACCAGTGGTTTCTTTAAGATCTTTTTAGGTTTTATTTTCTTGGTGGTGCGTTCGTTGGCATTGGGTGAGCGGATGTAGCGATGATATTAGCAATGAAGCTTTCATTTGGTACCATTTTTGCTGTGTTATATGGTTCTTTTCCTTAGCTTGTTCTGTCTTCTAATTTCATTTTAATGTTGAACTGCATGATGTCTTTAGTGGAACCTAATTGTTATGTTACTGGTCCTGATTGCATGATATTCCTTTAGTGATTTGTTCCTCTTTCGCTTTTCTGTGACTTTCCTATTTTTTCTTCATTTGATTTAACTTTGGGGTTTTGTGGTATAATCCACAGATGGTCCTATGATTAATTCTGCTATCAGTTCGTTCAGTTATGCAATATTGGCCTGTGCTGATTGAAATAGAATGCATGTGCACCTTCAAAAGTGCAATCTAACTGTCAATATAGTTGTATTCTCAGCGTTTTGAATTGATAAACTGTAAAAACATTTCATAATTTACTTAGATTGTTTTGGAGCAAAAATTTGCTTTTGGCTTTGTGATAGAGTCTTTAACTCGTTATTGGTTCGGTACATTTGTTTTGAAAAATCATGGAAATTTATATGAACAGTCTGATATCATTCCCAGTTCTTTTTCTTTTTCTTTTTTACTAATCTAATGGCTTGCAATATATGTGGTTTGTTTTAGCTCATCTTAAAGATCACCATGGCATGGCTAGCATTCCCCTCGCTGACTTCCTTTGCATTCACGGTTTCTTTTTGGATTTATTTTCTTGCTGGTGGGTTCGTTGATATTTGGTGAGTGGATGTAGCGTTGATATTAGCAATGAAGCTTTCGTTTGGTACCATTTTGACGTCTTCTAGTTTCATTTAGTGATTTCTGCTTCTTTTGCTTTTCTGCTACTTTGCCAGTTTTTTTCCTCGTTTGATCAAGATAAGGCGCATATACACCTTCAAAAGTGTATTGTAACCAGCCAACTGCTGTTGTATATAACCGCATTACTGATAATTATCAAAATTGTTGTTAATTTAGTGTTCAGAATCGATTAACTGTAAAACCATTACATTGCATAAGTTACTTTGGAACATATTACCTTTTGCCTTTGTGAAAGTGTCTTTAACTCATTACAAATTTGGTATATTTGTTTTAAAAAACCATGGGAATTTATGTGAGAAGTCTGATATTGTTGCCAATTCTTATTTTTGCTAATTTAATGGCTTGCAGTCTGTGGTTTGTTTTTGCTCATCTTAAGACCACCGCGGCATGGCTAGCATTCCCTCACTGACTTCCTATGTATTCAACGTTGCCATCACCATTAGTTAAAAAAACATAGCATTTAAATGGTAAATTTCATAGTCAGCTCTTGAGCTCTAGGCTTTTAGTTGCAATCATACCTATGTATCCGACTGATTTCAGTGATGTTTGTCAAATGTCAAGTATTTTAAAATCCTTTCTATTATCAATGCATAATATCATCATGATGACTAATCTTGGAATAATTAAAGTCATTTTTTAACAAGATGTTCTTGGATTATGTGATTTCATTTAGTATTCCTTTCTGTTTATATCATACGCAAATGGAAAGAAACTGAATTATAGGCTATTAGAACAGACAAACGTGTGGGTCTTTCATGCTTATGACATTGACACAAGGATTTAAAAAACGATACACATGGTCCAGTCAGTACACCAACTGAATGCAGAGCTTCTCTTACATGGCAAACACATATTTTACTAATGCCTACACATAGTGAACTGAAGATGAAAATGAACCAAAGTTTTTAAAAAAATTGAACAGAATTACTACGAATCCTCGAGTAGATCTACCATGTTGACACGATCCGCTTCAACCTGGTATATAACCAATATATTCAAATATTAAAAGCGATTCAATACATTCCAATTTCATCACTTATTTGTCTAAAAGAGGCAAGTGGGAGGTTATTGCGTTTGAAGGGGAAAAAATGTTGATATTTGCAACAGCTTCTGAATATTTTGCTCGTGAAATAGTTCAGAACATCTTAATTCCCACTAAACATTATGTTTAGAAACAATACATTATTGGATATATCAACCACCATGCCACATTTAAGTAAATATTTGAAGTTAACAGAGTAAACATAGGGATGGTAATTACAAATTAGAATATGGAATAAATCATTGTGAATCTTATATAATAGCTAAATTATTTTACTAAATAAAAGTAACTTCAAAATGTATTTAAAACCAGAAGTCTGTAATTTGATTAAAATCTTATTTTTGACACATTATTATGTCAAATATATCTGTTACCAGCCTTAGAGAATAAAGGACTTAAGAAGTAATGTGTGTAGAAAGTGATTACTTGCACATATGATGAAAATTTAGCAGAATTTAATTAGAAATAGGGCGCAGACAATAAATTTCAAATGTTAACAATAAGAAAATAAAAATATTATAAGCAAGCAAGCAATAGTGCACACACCGTTCATTCAGTATAGAGCCCTTTTTTAGAAACTAAATTATATGGAAGAAAAATAAGTCATTTTTAGTGTATTAGTATGGGTATAGCATCCGGTTAACATAACTCTGATGCGATGTACAATACTCATATTGAAGTCTGACATCTCAAGCACAAAAGGGTTGAAATGTTTCATTAATTTTTTTTTTTTTTTTTTTTTTTTATAAACTATTATGATTTTACAAAAAGTAAATTGAAAGTTTATTATAATCATAAGCATATAAAGATGTGCAAATTGTACATGTGTATAATTTCAAAATTTTCATTTTGAATTTTGCATTTAATTTTTCAAAAAAACTACAGGACTATTTTGACAATTACTCTAACATAAGTTGCTTTACAATATTTGATATATAGCAAATTAATAATATAATGAGATCATAT
The DNA here is from genome assembly GCA_030737875.1 of Allium sativum. Taxonomy (NCBI): domain Eukaryota; kingdom Viridiplantae; phylum Streptophyta; class Magnoliopsida; order Asparagales; family Amaryllidaceae; genus Allium; species Allium sativum. Next base: position 849,867,494 of record CM060918.1, read on the forward strand.
GTAAAATAAAATCAGCAATAGTGCCAAACTTGTTGTAATATTTTGACAATTGGATCACATATGTAAAATAAAATGTGTTGTGCTATTTTGGTGTAAAACTTAATTAAAGTGATCTAATTTTAGATTAGAATTAAAAGGCTTAAAGCTAAACTTATCATGGGCCTAATGTGTAGATACCGGGGTATTTTTTAATTTGTTGAAGGACCGAATTATAAAATGTCAACTTTATAAATAAGGGGTTATGGTCCGTGAATTACAGAAGCCTTAGCAACTCTTTAACCTCTTATACGGAGAGTTACTTTCAGAATTAGGGTTTGTGTCATGGACCCAACCAATCACAGCCCCCTTATTTTATCCATTTTGCAGTTAAACCCCTGAAATAATGCGGGTTTAATTGCAAAATGGACAAATTAGAGGGTTGTTATTGGCTGGGTCCATGGAAACGGGGATTTGGTCCAGAAGATTTGCCCTCATGCTATAGTATTGCAAGTACAAGGAATAATTCGTTTGCTGATGTAGATGAAATGTGTTGCAAACTTTAGCAAGCAATCATAGTAGAGATTCCTTTCATTCACGACCGCCAAGCTTTTATAGTATAGATTTCCATTAACAAAATCAACTATGGGATTCAGGTACTACAATAGCTAATTACGGATTCAGGTACTACAATAGCTAATTACGGATTCAGGTACTACAATAGCTAATTACGGATTCAGGTACGCTTCCGCTAATCTATTTATGTATTTTCTGATTTGTTCTCAATTCAATCAATATGGGTTACATATTTGGATCTAGGGTTCCATGACTGATTGTTGGTAAATTATATTGAAATCCTAACAAATGGTATCGGAGCCATCCATAATTGGTTTTATTGAGAAAAAAAGAATGATTTTGTTTTTAGATCTGAATTGAAAAAAAATGTTTTTTTTTAATTTGAACTTGGTTTCACATCTCAATGCATTTAGATATTTGCACCTACTGTTTTCTAATGTGTTTGGCATGACATAGCATAATATTATATTATATTATAAAGGTAGAAAAATGTAAAGTTTTTGTTTTTTTTGATAAATATTGGTTACACGCAGATTTGAATTTCTTTTTCATTCCTTTATATGTACAATATTTGATTTTGTCATGCTCTTAGTCAGACCTAATCCTCTCTTCCCAAAATTTGTTGTCCTTCTGTATCCAACCAATAAAAATTCCTAATTTTCATCTTTTTACGATTAAGTCCAAAAACAAAAGAGGTTTTAATTGCAAAAAGGTGGAATTCAGGGGGTACCGATTGGTTGGATATAGGGAGATCGATAATTTTGGGTGCAGGCGATTTTATTTGCTCTTGGTCATAGTATATTTGGATACCCTGCCATATTTCTTGATTGTTACAAAATCCATGTTAATTATTACATGATAGTTAGTGCTACATCCATTAATGTTGTGCGGTTATTATTTGTTCATGGCTTTTGCATCATTATGTTAGCACATGGCTTATAACAATATATTATTTCTACTTTTTGTTTAATATTGAATCAGGCTAAATTTCCTTTTGATTATCATCAATATCCACATCTTCTAAGTGTCAGTGAGCTTGTTTGAATTATGCAAGCTGCTAGATAATGTTGTTGATGGCATCAAATTGATGTTATGCTCAGATTGATTCACTATTGATCTGTTAACTTTTGTTGCTGTTAATGAAACCTTTGTATAATAGCGTGATGATGTATCAAGTATTAGTTATATTATGTAACAGGAAAATTAAGTAAAATGCAGGCTCCACTGTTCTAAGTAGCGTTACGAGTCTTTGGTTCACCGAGAAATGGTTGAATATTTAATCATTTCACCTATGTTTCAGCGTGATTACTATATTATGATCTTCGGACACACTGACTATGCATGTGTACAGGGGCGGAGGGAAACATAGGCGAGGTAGGGCCACCGCCCCACCTGGAAGTTTGGAAAACTGGCAAGAAAAAGTGATTTCTCACTTTTAGCCCTAGCTGGATTTTGACAGCACGCCCTACCTGAAGGCTTCAGAGGCTGAAGGAGGCCTAAATTCATGGGCCAGCAACTTTATTTTAATTCAAACAACCTTGTCCACAACTATTTTTGCTTGGCTGTACACTTGTTTATATATATACAGCTCAATTTATCCTAATTTAGTGATGTGGGACAAAGAAATTTCTTTTGGCCCTACCTGGTTCATAGAGCTGCCTCCGCCACTGCATGTGTAGATCAAATATAAAGTGACTGTGGTAGCATTTTGTATAGTTGCAATATGGTTCAAACATAGTAGCTACTTCATTATTTCAAGTTATCTAGTATGACATTTACATTGTCATTTATACGTCGCTTAACTGTGGCGTTCATGTGATATTTATTATGTGATTTATTTATGGTGCTTTATATTATCATATTTATTTAGGGAATACCATGAATATAATCACATACCTAAAGCAAAAGATTATAACAACTATAATTAAAAATCTGTTGTGCTATGGTTATAATTTTGATATTTCAGTTGTCATATGGACCTAAAGCGAAATGTTTTATAACACTCAAAATATATTGTACGTATATTAAGGATAAATTCAAATATAATTTTGGTGTCTCTTACATAGTGAATTAACTGAAATAATATGTCATCAAAGTGACATCTATATTTTGGTGGTTCATGAAAATGTTTGATATTTGTGTGTAGTTGTTCATGCGAGTATTAGTCGGCCCAAAGGAAGACTAATATTTGGCCGAATCGTTTACACATGTGTGATGATCAATACGTGACAATTATAAGGTTTTTCGAGTGAATAATTAATCGGCCAAAGGAAGGTTGTTATTTGATTTGAATTTAATGTTAGTGTTTGATCATTACAACAAGAGAACCACTTACAGTTATTATTACTGTCCAAAGACTTGATATTAATGTGTACTAGGTATCTTGATAAGAGGTCTACCAATTATTTGAATTTACTATGGTTGATATTTGGCTATGAGCATATGCAGTCAATATTTATTTATTAGATCATTTTTCAATTAATTTGACTAAAGTGTCTGCCAAGCTTTAGAATACTCTCATCTTATTTTGGGATAACTATAAGGATTTGTGAGTGAGCATATAGTTTGTTCTTGATTTTATAGATTTAGCTCTTGCAATTAGGAGAATTACAACTAGCCTTACTACGGTTAGATATTCTTATAAGGTTATGAAGATTATTGAAAGGTGATATAATTCAAAATGCAAGAGTTAAACGATCATTAAGTAAATACTTCAGAAGTTTTCAAGGATGTGCTGTATATAATGATAACTAATTTTGTATAAGTTATCTACTGAGAATGAAAACGATTTTCGTGAAAACAGTAAGGGGAATCAAGCACTCTTTATGGTGCTTGATTACATAAAGTCAAAGTAAAAGAAAAATAAATGAGTTATATACGGAAAAAGATATTGCTTCAAAAGCTAAAGATGCACAAGTTATTGTCATTTTTGGTGCTATCTTCACTATATTCATTTAAATATTAATATTATTTTAAGAATAAGATGTCATCTTATTGGGCTAATTTAGCGTTTTGGTAAATAAAGCAGAGATTGAAGCTTATAAGACTGAAATTACTCAATTGAAATTCATTTTAAACAAATGTATAAACAAGGATCAAGTAGAAAAGAGAAAACATACAGATATATTTATAGTTATTTCTTTAATGGGATATACAGACATATAAAGTTATTACTGAGATTTAAGTCAAACTATTTGAATTTATTTGATATTTTGTACGATGTCATTTAGGCAGATTTTAGTTTTATATTTCTAATATGAACATATTAGGTTATTATAGTTCATCAAGAAATAGTAATGCTGATTTATGAATAAATTCTAAATTTTATGTAATTGAAGCTATTAATGTTTGATATATAAGTTATGGCTACTTATGCGAAATAGCTTATGTAATGATATTTCAAATTTGTGTTTTGGTGACTAATATAATTATTTGTTTCAGTTTACTAAGGAATTATAGATTGAGATATCATAAAGATAAAAAATACTTTATTGATATTCTAACCGATTTAAAGTTTATAATTTTTTATGAGCCCACACTAAGGAAAATTTTTAGAACGGGAAATGCAATAATTTTTTGAGGATGTTGAGTTTGTGGGAGAAATAAGGTATTATCATTGTCTTTAGAGAGAATCATTATCTTTGGTTCAACTACGGTTATTTCTTCGACTAAAGTTTAAGATTTGTTTTCTTCCATTATGAACTATAATAAGACGATGTTAAAGAAAATTCCCCATTAAGCTAAGGTTACTGCTTCAAGAAAACAAACTCAACAACCTCAAATTGCAAGATCACTAAGAAAATCCACCTAAATGGAAAGAAATGCTATTTTAGATGATTTTGTGGTTTTTCTTCATAAAGAAAAATAATGGATTGATAAAGATGATGCTATGGACTTACATCAATCCATGTAAAGTACTAACTTAAAAGGTGGATTTAAGACGTGAACATATAGAATAAATCTATATGGATAATAAAGTTTGAAATTTCCCTTTAATTTAAGTGATAAGATAATTGGTTATGAATAACTATTCAAATGCAAAAGGGATCAAGTGTATAATATTGAATTTTCTAAGGCATTTTTATTGAAATCGCTAATATTAAAAAGAAATTTCATTTTCTTTAAAGAATGTTTCATTTTGGACTTAGTAAACGATTCTCTAGAATCGATCACTCTGGGAGCTTACTACGTTTTGTACTTTTGAGCATCATCTGATGGAGATTAAAGTTATGTTTCTCAATGGAGATATTGGTGAAACTACTTAAGAAACTCATTTAAGGATTAATCTTTTGAATTTGGGATTCAAATACACCATTATTGTTCATGGGGTGATATTTGGATTATTACAAAAGAATTAGGAAGATAAATGCTTAAAAGGTTAGGTATGTAAACTACGATTCAGTTGTTTTTCTTTTACCAAAACAGATAAATACTACCATCCTTGAGATGAAAGAAATGCAAAAAATTTCTCATGAATTTGCACTGTGAATTCTAATGCGTACTAATGTATATACACATATGGATATGCGTGTATTATTTAGCAGATACCTTGCTGATATTAAAAGTGGATCGCTGATTTAGTAGTCAAAATGATTATGAGATATCTTTAAGGAATAAAATAAAAGATTATATGCTCATAGATAAAAGATCGAATTGGTTGGAGATCATAAAGAATTACGATCCGAAATTTTGGATGTCATTACTACAAAAGATCCACTTTAGGTAATGGTAATATATTTTATGGGAAAAACTATATAAGGAAAAGTGTCATTTAAACACTTATAGCTTCCACCACTTTGAAAATATCTTCTTTGGTTAATTATAAGACATCCAAGTATGGAAAATAATAATGAAACTTTGCCATAAAACTCCAGTTATTGATAAAGAATTGAAAGACCAAGTAATATTGTGACAATAAAGAATATATTATTTTCCAATAAGGGAAGAGTGCAAAATATATTGTAATTCATAGAGCATATTTAGACAAACTCCATTATGGCGGATCCGCTTACCAAAAGATTATCACTTAAGGTCTTTCATGACCATATAGTTCAATTGGTGTAATTTTTATGTAAGGATATTTTAGTTCAGGGGGAGTTTGTATTTGGTATTGTCATATGACTCATTGCTCTATGTTTCAGTTACAGATATATGTGTATCAAGTTCTTTTTCTGATCAAAAATAAAGTAATGAATTTTACTTTGCACTCAGCTTGTTTAAATATTAAACATTTTGATCTCACTAAAGAAGGACCAGTTGGAAATAGACATGTATATATCACATTTCATGTAATTTCCATGCTACGCATCCATGATTGATCCATGTCATTTGATTGTATTGATCTATGTGACCATTGATGGGTTTAGTTACGATGAATGTAACGAATTCCGCTTTGATCCTTTGTCAGCACAATTAATGGACGAGATTGTTCAGATACACAATATGTTATAAATAGCAAATTTTTGAGCTCATAAGGTTAAACACATTTTAAGGTTATTTCATATGTGGCCCGGGGGGAGATTGTTGGAATATTTTGACAATTGGGTCACATATGCAAAATAAAATGTGTTGTGCTATTTTGGTGTAAAATGTAACACCCTGAATTTTCTATGAATATTGAAATTAACAATTTTAAGAATACTTAATTGTTAAAGTGAGAATTAAGGGAAACAGGTTACGCCATTGCGTTCGTCTTGAAATTCTGCTTGGAATAGAGTCCAAGTTTTTGTAAATCAGACTTCGTATGAGGAAGTTATGGCCCTCAGAATTTTAAGCAATTTTATATAAATTAAAACAGTTCAGAATAATAAATTTGAAATTCAAATTCAAACAGGAAAGCAGGCTGGGCGGGATTTCTCCCGCCCAAGGGCCAGGTCGACCAGGGGGTCGACCTGGGGATCGACCTACCCTCGGGGCAGATCTGAAATTAGACGATTTTGACTTGTTGCTGAGTCTTACCTGACTAGTTGCTGAGTCACTATGGCAGAGGTGGCAATTCTAGATAACTCTATCTAGTTTGGACGGTTGGCATTGCTCCTATGATAATCTAACGGCTTAGGTTGATTTAAACTTCTATAAAAGCACGCTTAGACTCAAACCCTAAACCTAAAATAAATTAGTCTCTTGGCCACCATGCTACTGCTAGAGTAGTTCTTCTTCCTAAAGCTTAAAGGTTGGCAAATCAGAATTTTAAAACAAACGACGAACGAATTTCTCTCTTCTCTAACCTATCTTTGTGATACAATTTCTTTCACAAAATAATTAATAAATTAATTACGATGAGTTATAATTTGGATTATGAGAATATGACTGTTGAATCATGTTGAAGCGACCCGAACTTCCCCGGTCTCCGAAGAGATGAGAAAGAATGAATTACTATGAGGACAAGACAAATCAGAACGCAGACGGAAGAACATTTCATTGCTATTACAACAATTCCATCAGATACAAGAATATACAGAGTATAAATGAATAAATTACATCCGATAAATATCAGAGATTACAATAAATTACATAGCAGCGGAAAATAATACAAAGCACAACTGAAGGTGATATACGGATACAAAGCTTTCCGGATATCATTCCAGCTGTAAACCAGGATCCTGTGAACATAAATCTGCAAAACCAAAACTACTAGCTGCCCGTGTCGAAAATAGAGGCACCCAGAGTTTAGGTTAAAACAATAAACTCCAGGTCAGTCATGTGACTGGTGTGAGAACTAAAACAGTTATTAATATTGGTTTTAAAGTTAGGTAAATCAAGGGACCACGCCGTATAACACGGAACGGGTTTCCTCTCAAGAATACCAGTGCATAGAACAAACAGCGCAATGCTAAATAAAGAAAAATGAAGCTGTTATAAGACCCAGATCCCATCACACAATGCAACGCAAGCCGGAGGATAGGGTTTTCCCTTATAACAGCCAAAGCATGCTTGATACGTTTAAAACACATTATTTGATACTATTTTAGGTGTATAGTGTCAAAACAATTTCAATCATAAATATCAATCATAGGCGGCATAGCTACCATCTACTATGTCGCCATACTAGTTCTACAATTAAAACCGCAATACACGTTTTGGAAATTGGATTTCCATCATGAGTCGAGGCAAGGAGCAAGCTCCTCTCCGCGCTCGAGACACTCTAGCAAATGTCTCAAGACTACACACTCTGGGCAATCCTGGATCGGTTGGGCCGGTCCTCACTTACGTTAGAGGATTATTTATTCCTGAACACACGTTTCCCGGTCCTTACAGACCTATAATCGAGGCGCCTCATTCCAACAACCACAAAGGTGAAAAGTATATAAATGTCAGGGCTGGTAAGTCACTGACACCACCAAAGCTAGAAAGAAACGTCGTGTTCTCCCAACGGTCCGTATCCCGTTTTTAACTCATACCGAGGTGTGAGGCTCGCGAATTTATGTTATATACAAAGCTACGCCACGTAGGCCGTGCTTTGATCATCAACCACAAGACTTTGCTTTTCAACAGAAGCCTTGATCCATGCAACTCAGTGTGCCGCACAGGCAATTCATACCATGCGATTGACATCTATCGATGCATAACCTCTAAGCTCGTACGTCTTAGAGAAGGGCGTTAAGCAAGAGAATAAATTCGTTACGATCAGTTTCCGTTAAAATCAACATATAACTCTATATATTGAATTTGAACGCGCATTTCAATTTACCAGGGTCACATACTAACTAGAAAAATCACAGAAAAATATTTTCTAGCTTCGTATTGACGATACGGTCCTAACAAACTAGTTTCGTCGAATTCTGAGACTGTTAGAAAAATGGTCATTTTCCAGTCGATTAAAATCAACTGAAACTGGTCAAACGCGTTTTCCTTTGCCACGCTCACATATTGATTCAAAAAATTATGAAATTTGGAATCTAGCAATAATTTGACGTCACGGATCCAACAAAAGTGGTTTCGTCGAAATCCGAGGTCATTTGCAAAATGTCTATTTTTTAAGGGCCCGAATTCCATAGCGACTTTTCAGAATTTTCAACTGGACATATCTTTTGATTCCCGCTATGAAACTTCGATTTTTCGGATTCGTTGGAAAGATATTCACTAATAGATCCTAATGTTTTTGGTTTCGCCAAAATCCGGATTGTTTTGCACCCGGTACATTCAATTGAAGTTTGAAATCGAATTATCGAACTACCGCGCCATTTTCAATTCTATTTATAATTATATATAATTATTTATATTCTAACGACGGCGTATATAATATATACGTTCTAATTATATTCAAAATAAATTTCTCATCGATATTATTTAAAATAATCTATTTTAAATATTCAAAATTCGCTAAAATTGCCAAAATAAAAATTTTAAACTGGCCCAGATTTTCCGGGTTATTACACATGTGATGTTACTTAACTTTGTTATCATCTGTTGGTGAACATATGACAGTTTTGTTAACTTATGTTGGTAGATCCATTTCATATGCCTAATCACATATGTTTAACTTGATTCGTTTTATGACATCAGTTTATATGCAAGTTTGGGATGTAAATCATAAGCTGTGATTCTTATGCAAGTTTGTTTTTACATATGGTAGTTTGTATGTGAATCTTATGCAAGTCTGTGTGCGAATTATACACAAGTTTATATGTGAATCAAGTATATACATATGCTAGTTTATATGCAAAACGTGTGATATTAGTTTACATGTTTGATTCATGATGTTGGTTCATATGTCTAAACACATATGCTAGATTTGATTCATTTTGTGACATTTACATGTCTAAATCATATGCAAGTGTAAATGTAAATCTTAATTTACATGTCAAAATTATATATGCAAGTTTATATATATAAGTTTGATGTGAATCATATGTTAGTTTATATGTAAGATTGTAAGCGAATCACATGTAAGTTTTAATTTACATGTCTAAATTGTATATGCAAGTTTAATACAAGTCTGTATGTAGATCATATGCAAGTTTATGCGAAAACCATGTTCATATATGCAAGTTCACCTTTATGTGTACAGATCTATGCAAATCATATCTTGTATAATTTGATCCATGCTAGTTTGTAGTTTATGCAAATTATGCCTATTGCCTATTCAAGTTATTGATTATGCAAATTTATGATTATATAAATTATAATCATGCAAGTTTTGATCCATGCTATCCTATTTTTATTTGCAAGTTAGATCTATTTTTACATGTTATGCAAGTTGTGATATTTTTGTGAGTTAGGCTATTTTTTAGCCTACGTATTATATGTATTACACGTACGAACAACGTGGGGGCAATGGGAAAATATTAAATATTAATATTGTGAAAATTGGCATAAAATGGCTCAAAAACATATAATAAATTTGATACATTAATTGGCCTAATTTATATGCATAGAAATTATGGATATAATTTAGGTGACTATTATGGACAAAGATTAATTTGGAAGTTATTGACAATTTGAAATAGGGATATTAATTCAAATTGAGGTTGAATAATAACGTGTAATAATAAATGCCTAAGACACGAGGTTAGACTCATTTGTTGTATAAGACTGCCCGGACCCGCCCGGCACATCCAGCAACCACAAACGGTAGTCTAATGTGAGAGGTCAAAAGCATAAATTAAATGAGTAAAAAATGCCTAAGACACGAGGTTAGACTCGTTTGTGGTATAAGACTTCCCGGATCCGCCCGGTACATCCAGCAACCGCAAACGGCAGTCTAATGTGAGAGGTCATAGGCATGATTAAAAGATGCTTAGACACGAGGTTAAGTCTTGCTTGTGGTGGAAGTCTGCCCGGAACCGCCGAACATATCCAGCTACCACAAGCAAATCGACTTAATGTAGGAAGTCTGTGCATTAATAATTAATTAATGCAGATCAAAGACGAATATGAATGACAAATATAAGTTTGGTTGAGTTGAGTAATTCTCTGAGTACCAATCTGATGTTGATTTCGGTCTTCAGGGTTGATACTTAGGGAGTTATTCTCTTAACCAATGTAATTGTGAACTAAGATGTACTTAATCATAAATTAAGTAAAACATGTCATATGATATATATATATATATATATATATGATACATAAAACATGATAAGTGGATAAGGTTAAGACCAGCTTAACCAATAATATATATTAATCTGATAAGTGGATAGGGTTAAGACAAACTTAACCAATAATATACATTAATCTGATAAGTGGATAGGGTTAAGACAAACTTAACCAATAATACATATTGATCTGATAAGTGGATAGGGTTAAGACCAACTTAACCAATAATATATGAGTGGATAGGGCTAAGACCAACTTAACCAATAATATATGAGTGGATAGGGTTAGGACCAGCTTAACCAATAATATATAAGTGGATAGGGTTAAGACCAGCTTAACCAAATATATATATATACATATATATATTGATCTGATAAGCGGATAGGGTTAAGATAAGCTTAACTAATAACACACGTTGATTTGATAAGTGGGTAACATGGGTTACATGTGGGATATAATTATAAACACTTAACCAAGTTGAAACATGTAGGAGGACATGAATAAGAGAGGGTTAAGTGGGAAATCCTAGTGGGGACCAAGCATAGGTGGAAAGCTTGTGTCAAGTGTGGGGACCCTTTTCAACCAGTAACCCATTTCAGTATCAAAGTGAGCGCGATCTAGATCGAGGACGGGACACACTTACTGGGTTTGATTGTAAGAGGTCAAAACGGGTTAGCGGTGGCAATGCAAGTCCAACACGGTCATGTGCTTGCGTGGGCACGGGCTGGTAGGTAAGACATTGTTGCATCGTGTAGATATAAGTCGCGCATCTTTAGTGGTATCGGGTTGCTACTTTGGGGAGTGATACACCCCACTGTGGGACCAGCACGGGTATCTACGAGTTAGGGAGTTGATCGCATGGGGGTAGTGGGTACAACTAGTGGAGATGGGGGCAGGTGACACCTATGAAGATAGCAAGAGGTACACGAAACTACCATTATGATTAGTATGTCCAGTAGGCGGGATCAACTTTTAGGGTGACTAGTAATGGTGCAGTATAGTAATTATCCTATAGTGATTAGGAGCGAGATTAACGCCAGAATATTTCTCTTGTTGGTTTTGGCTTACCGACTTATTTCATAGTCATTCCTTGTTTTACCAGTTTATGCCTTATCCTAATTACTTTAATAATTATATTGTTAAAGTAATTGGACTCGCCAGACTTCATGTCTGTCCCCCTTTGTTTTCGCCTCTTTTCTTCCTTCTCCCCCCCAGGTTATCAGGGTAGGACTAGTGCTAGTGGAGCTTGATTAAGATCTTTCTCTCTCTTTTGGAAGTGCTTGGATTGCTGAAAGTAAAGTTCAGCTCATCTCTTTTATGGCTACTTGTGTTGGGGTTATGCTTTTTACTTAATGTACTCAGAAAATAATTTGTCAAGATGGATATTAAGTGTACTTGGTTTTATTGTTGGGTTTTGATGTTGTTGTAACCAAACTTTTTCTCCGCTGCAATAAAAGTTGTTTTAAATTTTTCAAGTACCAATATATGTATCTGTCTTGTTATATTTTGTTCTATACACTAATAATACTCCATGAAAGTTAATGCATTCCCCTTGAGAACAACATTAATGGACGTGGGGTGTTATACGTGGTATCAGAGCTGAAGTTTAACAGAACAGATAAGAGATTTTGATAAACTGTTTTTGAAAAGCATTTTATAAAGAAATACTTTCAAAAATATGTTTTAAGGGGAGCATTTTTAAGAGAAAAGTTTATTTTGAGAAACATAACCCCTAAGAGCTATATATCTTTTCTTCGATTCTCCGTTTTAAATCTCTTCCTCTTTCCTTTTTGAATTTCTTCCTCCACGTATAGACGCTTCTGCTAAGGTATGTAAGAACTTCCGTACGATGGGCAGGAAAACCGCTTCATGGGACGTTTGTCAAAGCTAGAAGGAAGTGGAGGATTTGTTGGTACTTTTAAGATAGACGATGGGACGAAGGTTCAAATTAGCTGCTTGGTTAATAAAGGACGAAGCCTCATTTTGGTGGGAGGTCATGAATGGAGAATGTACAGGAGAGACATAGATAAGACACATGATAAGAAAATAGATCCAAAGAAAGGCGGTAAGGATAACAAGGGGCCAAGAGAAAAGGAAGGACCGCACTTGTGAAATACCTGACTACTCAAATAAAGACGTTAGAAAGAAGAAGAAGACTAGTTGTTACCGTTACGGAGAAACAAGACATCTTATTAGGATCGTCCAAAGAAGCAAAAGGCAAAGTAAGGACAAAGTACAAGATCTTCTGGAGGGCAGACACATTCCCTCATGGCTGACATACCTGATAGAGGTAGAAATATTTTGGTTGGAAGTTGGGTTTTTCTTTTTGATTATCCTATTCGAACCTTGTTCGAATTCTGGCACTTCACACTCGTTTATATCTGCTTTGTTAGTTAAAACACTGCACCTAAATACTAGTTTAGTTACGGATCCCATAGTAGTCTCAAATCCCGTTGATGGTTCGGCTCATCTTTCGATGATTTGTCTGGATTTGAGAGTGTCTATCTTGGGCGTTGGGTTTGAATGCAACGCCTTCGTTCTTGGCTTCATGGGCTACGGCTTGATTCTAGGCATGGATTGGCTAGCCAAATACGGTGCCATCCTAGACTGTAAAAGAAGGGAAGTTAAAATTGTTGACTCGTTGTGGAAAGACCCTTGATATTTCTGGTGACCTAGAGGTTCGGTGATGCTTAGCTACTTAGAATCTCTTAGCGCGTCCAATGATGATTTGAAATCTGTTCGTGTGGTCCGTTAATATGGTAACGTCTTCGATGAAGTTCGGGGTTTACCCCCGAGGTGCGAGATAGGATTTCGTATATACCTAGTAGATAATGCAAAGCCGGTTGCATTACCAGTGCACCACATGGCTCCGAGAGAGAGAGAAGGGAACTTAGTAAGCAAGTGAAAGAGTTGCTTAAGAATGTGTTCATAAGAAGAAGCATTTCAGAATGGGGTGCTCCAGTTGTTTTTGCTACAAAGGCTGATGGTTCACTTAGACTGTGCATGGACTATAGAGAGCTGAATAAGCTCACCAAGAAGGACATACACCCATTGCGGAGGATAGACGATTTATTCGATCAGTTGGTTGGCGCTTTGGTTTTCTCGCAGCTAGGATTTGGCTACATGATTTCATCAGCTCAGGGTGGCTGAAGACCGCATAGATAAGACTGCATTTAGAACTCCTGGTTGTTTCTTCGAGTGGTTCGTCATGCCTTTTGGTTTGATGAATGCACCTGCATACTTCGTTGACTTAATGAGTAGGGTGTTTAGAGAGTTTCTAAACAAGTTTGTGGTAATCTTTGTAGACAATATCTTGATTTTCTCTAGAAGCGAGGAAGAGCATGCCCTACGTCTTAGGGAAGTCTTAGAGACCCTATGGGCGCATCAACTCAAAGCTAAGTTCTCCAAATGTCATTTTTGGAGAAAAGATGTGAGGTTCTTAGGGCATATGGTCTCTAAGGAAGGAATAGCAGTGTATCCTGCAAAGGTGGTGGAAATCAAGGATTGGAAGATTCCTAGAAAAGCAACGAAAGTTAGAAGTTTTCTAGAGTAGACAGGCTATTATAGGAAGTTCATTAAGGGCTTAACCAATAATCTGATAAGTGGACAGGGTTAAGACCAGCTTAACCAATAATATATATTAATCTGATAAGTGGATAGGGTTAAGACAAACTTAACAAATAATATATATTAATCTAATAAGTGGATAGGGTTAAGCCAAACTTAACCAATAATACATATTGATCTGATAAGTGGATAGGGTTAAGACCAACTTAACCAATAATATATGAGTGGATAAGGTTAAGATATACTTGGGTGGGGACCCTTTTCAACCAGTAACCCATTTCAGTATCTAAGTGAGCGCGATCTAGATCGAGGATAGGACACGCTTACTGGGTTTTATTGTAAGAGGTCAAAACGGGTTAGCGGTGGCAACGCAAGTCCAACGGGGTCATGTGCGTGCGTGGGCCCGGGCTGGTGGGTAAGACGTTGTTGCATCGTGTAGATATAAGCCGTGCATCTTTAGTGGTATCGGGTTGCCACTTTGGGGAGTGATACACTCCACTGTGGGAACAGCACGGGTATCTACGAGTTAGGGAGCCGATCGCATGAGGGTAGTGAGTACAACTAGTGAAGATAAGGGCAAGCGGCACCTATGAAGACAGCTAGAGGTACATGAAACTACCATTATGATTATTATGTCCAGTAGGCGGGAACAACTTTTAGGGGGACTAGTAATGGTGCAGTATAGTAATTATCCTATAGTGATTAGGAGCGAGATTAACGCCAAAATATTTCGCTTGTTGGTTTTGTCTTACCCACTTGTTTCGCAGTCATTCCTTGTTTTACCAGTTTATGTCTTATCCTAATTACTTTAATAATTATATTGTTAAAGTTATTTGGCTCGCTAGACTTTATGTCTGATCCCCTTTGTTTTCGCCTCTTTTCTTCCTCTCCCCCCCCCCCCCAAGGTTCTCAGGGTGGGACTAGTGCTAGCGAAGCTTGATTTGGATCTTTCTCTCTCTTCTGGAAGTGCTTGGATTGCTGAAAGTAAAGTTCAGCTCATCTCTTTTATGACTACTTATGTTGGGGTTATGCTTTTTACTTTGTGTACTCAGAAAATAATTTGTCAAGATGGATATTAAGTGTACTTGGTTTTATTGTTGGGTTTTTATGTTGTTGTAACCAAACTATTTCTCCGCTGCAATAGAAGTTGTTTTTAATTTTTCAAGTACCAATATATGTATCTGTCTTGTTATATTCTGTTCTATACACCAATAATACTCCATGAAAGTTAATGCATTCCCTTGAGAGTGACATTAATGGACGTGCGGTGTTACATAAAGCCTAATTAAAGTGATCTAATTTTGGACTAGAATTAAATGGCTTAAAGCTTAACTTATCATGGGCCTAATGTGTGATACCGGGGCATTTTTAATTTGCTGAAGGGCCGAATTATAAAATGCCAACTTTATAAATAAGGGGTTATGGTCCCCGAATTACAAAAGCCTTAGCAACTCTCTAACCTCTTCTATGGAGAGCTGCTTTCAGAATTAGGGTTTTTGTCAATTTGGAAGAGTAAACCAAATCTATCTTTCCATTAACAAAATCAACTATGGGATTCAGGTACTATAATAGCTAACTACGGATTCATGTACGCTTCCGCTAATCTATTTATGTATTTTCTGATTTGTTCTCAACTCAATCAATATGGATTTCATATTTGGATCTAGGGTTCCGTGACTGATTATTGGTAAATTATATTGAAATCCTAACAAAACTTTCACCGCTGTGTTTGTAAGTAAGGATCCGTTTGATTTTGAACGGGAAGGGGTATTTGAAGGGGAATCGTTACGAACGGGGAATGTATTGTTTTTACGAAAGGGGCATATTGGAAGGGGCAAATGTATTATTTTATTGTTTTTGTATATATTATTTTTAATTGTTTGTGTCTGTTTGTGTTTATTGTTGAACAGAATAGTAAAGCGCAAAATACAAATTGCAGAATTAAATTTACATAATTGCGGATTACAAATTGCAGAATTTGAAATGCAATTATAAAATGCAGAAAACAATGAAACTTTTTAATGCATTTCCGCGGCAACTAGTTCGTTTTGAATATCGTCTCGAACAACCGCCATGGTGGATGTTGTTCTGGTTCTTTGAACGGGTTCTCAATCTCTGTTTCCACATTACTGTAATATTATTTGAGATATTCTTCTGGCACTAAATCAGAGTCGTCATCGTACGACATAAAATCTAGATCGCCAACGTTGTATTTTCTGATGTAGTTGTGAACAGCCATTGTAGCAGTAACAATTTGTACTTGAACATTGTATGGATACGTCTGCATGTTACGTAAGATGACAAATTTTTTCTTCCAAATACTAAATGTTCTTTCAATTGCCATACGGAAACTAGAGAGATAGTAGTTGGAAATTTTATTTTTTTACTTTGGTTCATTCTGTGTGTCATTAAAATCTGGTATATGATATCTCACGGATCGGTAAGGAGTTATATATCCTTCCAATAGTGGATATCCTAAATCCACTAAATAATACTGTCCGACAGGAGTATGAGGGAAATTAAGATACAGATTATTTATAGCTTCCCGAAATACTTTAGCGTCATGTGCAGTTCTTTCCCATCCCGCTCTTACAAATGTAAAAGTTAAACCAAACACATAAAAAACCATAATATTTTGTGTAGCAGATCCTTTCCGCCCTACAAAATGTTGCATGTCATCTTGACCTACATAAGCCATCACATGTGTTCCATCAATAGTCCCAATAAAGTTTTTAAAGAAAGGAAAATATCGAGGTGAAGAACGAATTTGTTCTGGAATTCGGTTAAATTGGGTATCAACCGATCTAATAATATCGACTGCCAATATAAGAACTGAATCCAAAACTTTACGAAAATGACACAAATCATACCATTTGATCCTTGAAACCGCTTAGCAACCTGCCTTGTAGGGAGGGCCAATGCAATAGTATATAAGAATACAGTCACCATTTCTTTGATCGTATGTGCATTGAGGCTTACAATTCGTAATTTGCTAATCGTTCACACAAGGATCTGAAACATAATCGCTTCATTCAAAAATTGCATTGACAACGGTTTGCGTGTCCTGATAGTATTTCATGAACCGAAGCAAGACCGGAACTTATAGAATCATGTATTATGCTCTTTTCCCGTGTTTGATTAGCGATAATTTCTTGAATATCGAGCATCTCTTGCAAATTTTCCAAATCAGAATCATCACTGTCTGCCATTATATTTGGTCTAGAATACTACGGAAATGAAGAACTGGAGGAAAATGAGAAATGAGGATGGTGATTTAGTGCTGAAATAGGTTGGAGATACATAGGGAGAGGGAATGTAAAGGAGGGGTCAAAAAATCCTTTCGCGTCGGATGCGTCCGAGACGTCTGACGCGAAAGCTAACCTTCCAACCGTTCGTCCCAATGAGGCATTCTAGTGGGCCTTATATAAGACGCATCAGATGCGTCTGACGCCGACGCCAACGTAACTTGGCCGTTTTAGAATTCAAACACTACCTAAGAACCACTGTAATTGGCACACCATTCATTCAATATATAGCACATTGTCTTCAACAAAAATTATATCGAAGAACTGATTCATTTTATAGTGTATTAATGTGGGTGCAGTTTTTGGTTAATATGGTTTAGATAAAGTCTATAGTACTTCATATCAATGTTTGACATTGCATACTCAAAAGACTCTACCGCCTAGGTTGAAATATGTTGGTAATTATTATTTTGTTGTACACCATTAGGATTTGACAATGAAGTAACTTGAAGTTTATTAAAATTATATAAGCATATAAGATAAAGCAAACTCATTTTCAAAGGCCTTTAAATAGTATGTTAAACTTTCAAGTTGATTTCTATGACTAATAGGCTCATGTTCAAAGGCAACAAAAGATTCAATCTAATTTGGCAACATATATTATGCATTAATAAAAAATCATGTGCTCTATAGAATAATGTTTTTGTATGTAAGAAGAGGATGTCATAATTTTAAGGACAAATTGACACGATTAATCTCAAGTTTCATGTGTCTTCCCATATTAATTCAAAATTTGGATTATTTTTTAGTTAATCTCAAGTTTGGGGGTATCTTCCCAATTGATACCACTAGCCTATCAAACTGCTATAGCAGGTTTCAAGCTTCCTTTTTCATCACCATTTCATCCTACGGCACCAAGTTGCCAAAATTTGGTCATGACCAAAATATATATTGTACTAAACATTATCTGAAAATGAAAGACATTCTAGAAACTTTGTTGTATGAGCAAAAATTGTTACAGAATCATAATCATCAAAGATTTTCATCATATAATCTTTCGTAGGTAGTAAGAATAAGAAAGAAAACCATGGTTTAACAAGCTCGAAGAATCGAAATATTTCTGCTAATCAAAATCATGCATACAGTTGTTTTGGTGACTGGCCATTGCATAACTCCTTCAAGCAAACTTATTTGAGGGAAGTGGAAGCTACACCTGCATTAACAAACTCAATAGCAGCTCCGTAAATCATGGGACCAAAGCACTGACCATTGTACAACTTCTTCTAGCAAACTGATTTGAGGCCGTATATCAAGACCCAAACAAAGGCATCCATCTTTCCAAAGCTCCCTTTCATACACAAACACATCACCCAAGAATTCACTTTCAAGACAAAAAGCATTGCATAAATAGAGAAGTTACCAAAGACAAGTGATGCCTTAGGGTGTGATCCATTGAGCGCTCCTCAGACGTTGTTTCATACTCCTCGTGACTTATTTTTTGTGACCTTCATAGCCTGAAGGAAATGCTGATGAGGCAGAGAAGAATCTAGAGATGCAGCCAGGGGTTGCTAGCAAGGGTTAGATGGTTCATCAATGTTTTTTGCGTTGCCAGTAGAAGAAACAAGGGTGTGACTTCCTTGTTCATCACATAGCCTTGTTCCAACATTTCCTGGTTATCAGGAAGGGATCGGTCCTTTAGACTGCTAGGATCACCACATTGTAGTGATAAGATACCACCGAAGTTGTCCAAAACTAAAGAACTTTCCCCGCTTACTTTCATTGGTGCATTGTTCACATTTTGCACATTTGAACATTATGAACTATTAAATGATTAACATAAAAATATGTTATTTTATGCACCTATATTTTATCTTTTTGTATATAAATGACTATTACGTTGGGTATTATTTTCTCGTTTTTACAGATGAGTTGATCAAGCCTTATACAGCCTTAAAAGTGAAGAATTGATTCCATACACATGAAGAATTGCATAAGAAGCTATTATTGGAGGCTAGTTTTGTTCACATTGGTCACCTTGGAAGGAGATTGATCGAAAAGATCCTAAGAAATCAATCAGTTGGACACATGTCAAACAAGGATAAGAAGAGGATCTATCATAGTCTTTGATGAAAAAAGGCCCATATATTCATAGATTTGACTAGGGTTTTGTAACTAATCTATAAATACACATGTATACCCATTGTAAAGATATACTTTCTACCGTACCTTTTTGTGCCATTAATCTAGTTTTTTTCTTTTCTCTCTTCTGCATTTTTATTTTCTTAGCAATTAGTGTTGTCTACACAATTAGATTTGGTAGAGCACTATTTGTATTTTGCACTTATTTTCTTTAGTGACTGACCGTCTGATTAGATTCAGCGGTAATCCTAATTTTATTTTTGTTGTTGTCTACTTTCTGCAATTTTAATTTATGTTCTTTTTATTGCTTTCCTAGGTCATATTGGATTGAATATAGATTTGATTAGATTCAGATTTGATTCAATTCAATAATAGTCTTCTTGCAGTTTCAATTTTGTTTGTTTTTAAAATCAACCGCAAAGATTTGTCTAACTCGCCCAAAAAATATTTAAATAATAAAATTTAAAATCCTCCCTGTGTTTGACCTGCATATTACACGATCTGTGCGCTTGCAATTATTATTACGAAATTCGCGCTTTTCTAATTCATAGAAAAGTGATGATCAGTTTTTGGCACCGTTGCCGGGAGACAACAATCAAGTTTTATTATATATTTAATTTCTGATTCGTGTTAGTTTTTATTTGTTTTCCTTTTGTGTTCTTGTATATATAGAAAAACATTCTTGATTATGTGATTTGGTATTACTTGTTGATACCACAATCTCTAAACCCAAAAAAAATTGAAAAATCTTGCCCTATTTTCTTTTAGTCTCTTGCCAATTTTTTGATTCTTTTCCTCGCAATTTCTTTCCTGTTATCAGTACATAGCCTTTCTTTCTCTACAAGTCTTTAAAACAAAAAAAACTTTCAATCTTACTTTATTTCTTTCCATTTGTCAATTTTCTTCCCATTTTTTTAAGTTCTCTTCTTTTGCAAGTTCCAAAATAAGAAAAAACATATTTCTTTCGCAATATTTTATTTTCCTAATTTCTTCCTGACTGCCTCTGCCACAAAATTTCTTTTTTCCCTATCAACCTCAACAACTTTTCTGAACTGCATCATAATCCCATACTTCTCCACGATCCAACACCAGCCATACTTCTCCGCCATCTTCCCATCCAAACCACGTTTCTCTCATCTGTTCACCACCTTCTTCTAACGCATCAATCCCTCGACCTCCATCAGATCCAATATGCCGCAACTACCCTGCTCAGCCACCAAGTTCTTCCGAATACCTATTGTACAACATCCCTTCCTTCTGCCATTTCACACAGATTCAAACAAGAATTCAAAACCCCGCAACAGTTCAAGCCTTCCGCCCAACAAAAATCACATTGTCACGTGTCAACCTTCACGCAATACAATCACCTGAAATCCGAAAGCTTTTTTCACCAAACTTTGCATAGCTTTCTCATTCAGCCTCATATGTTTCGAACAACTAAACCGTTCAGTCACAATATCATGGCAGCTCATTCATTACCACAACCCATCTTCACGTTAGCCTCAAAATTTCTTGTCAAGGTCCCCAACACTAGTCAAATACCGCAAATCTCAAATATCCATATCCATCCTTGTTCAAACATCCATCCTTACCAAATACCCTCTTCAATTCGAACTACCCAAATTCAGGATCAAAATCAGCTAGAATACCAAAACCCCCAAACCCGATTTTAGCATATCACGCACCCAAATCCTAATTCAAATCGAAACTCAAGATCACATAAACCCCAATCTCTTTCGACATTCGATCACCTTGAAAAAACGCAGCAACCATCCTCCAAAAAAAACTGATTCTAAAAATTCAATTCGAACATCACAGAAACCTTATTGTATTTGCGAAGCCTGAAATCCGATTTCGGAAAACAAGGAGGCTTCTGGTTTCATATTGTTTTGAAATAGAGGGCAACCCGATCTGAAAGCCAACTCAATCGATTTCAGAAAAGGGAGAAGGGGGCGGATTTAATTTCGCTTATTTGCAAGGAAGTTATGTTTATTTTTTTTATTTTTTTGAGAGGTTGGGTTGCGTACCATGGATATTTAAGGGTTGAATGCGCCATTTGTTTTTGTTTGTTCAGGGGAAACCATCGACATGTGTTGGACGTTTGGTATTAGGGTGATATGTTTTTTATTTGTACTGGGACGTGGGTACTTTCCAGATTTATTTGATTGCTTTTGGTTTTGTTTTAATTTCGTCTCTCTACACTGTTATTTTTTAAAAAAAATCTCTCTTTCCTTTTCGTTCTTATTCGTGTTTCCTTTTCGGTTTGCAATTCATTTATTTGATTCAATTTTTTTTCTTGTGTAGTGTAGATTAATTTAGATCTTAGTTTGTTTTCATTTTTTTTCTTGTTTTTATTTCCTTCATTTGCAATTCATTTTCTCTTGAAAAAAACGGAGTGAGTATCATGAAGAGAGAATCAAAATCAAAGATCAACGTAAAGAATACAGTCAAGCAACCAAGGATCTGAGGATAAGCAATTCCAAACAGTTGACTTTGAATCTCTAGAGCTACTCAATATTTTTCAATAGACTATCATACTCCACTGTAAAATTTTCTAAACTCTACAGGTGCTGCAACTATTGAGAAATATATATGCTTGTAAAAAATTTCTGCAGGAGCAGCGACAACGACTTGCTTGTACAATTTTTTAATTTTCTGCAGTTATTATAATCTGATTGGTTGAAATATCCATAACTAAAATCTCCACTCTCATCGTTTTTAAATTATAAAGCATGGTTTGATATGCAAAATAATATAATTGAAAAGTGGTGTTTTGTGAAGTTGGCTGTCTTGTATAATTGGATCACGGATATATAGTAGTTCAATTTATTGAACTATTAGCGAAAGAGGTTGCATACTACCCATAAAACATTGGTCGTATCCCTTAGTATTTGTACTATATGTGAACGACCATAAGACCCTCTTCCCCTTCTAATTGGGTCAGTTAATTAATAGAGCACAACTCATTCTTTTATACTATTTTGAACTAGGAATAATTTCCGTCTTCCCTTGATTTCATTCAAATGTCTAATTCAAAAAAAAAATCCTTGAGACAATTTTGGGATAATAACCTGAGAAGACATTCCCTAGACGAGTATGAGTATGAATTACAACTCATGAGGCAAAATTTTCAGAAATTTCATAAGCCCAGTGCCAACAATTTTCAAAATCATATAAACGATCAAAATTGCGATTTCAATTCAAATTTTAATAATTTCGATTATGGGCCACATCCACATCAAAATAGCTTTGAATCTCAATATGGCTTTGATCCACATCAATATGGGGTTGTAAACCAAAATTTTCAAATTTATAGCCCATATAAACATCTTGAAAATAACCAAAATTGCCATTTTCCCTCGAATTTTAACTGTTTTGGTTACGAACATAATTTTTACAATCAGAATGATTTCCAATATCATTGTCATTTTTCTGAAAGTTCAGACAACCACCACATTGGAAATAATATTGATCGTGAAATTGATGTGGACTATAATTTTGAGAATCAAAGAATCCAAAATGAGATCTCTCAAATTAACGATTTTGAGGAATATCATCTTAACATTCCTAGAGAGAGGGAAGAAAGGCTAGATAGAAAGATAGATGAACTTCTTTGTTTAATGACATCTTTTGCAGAACAACGCGAGCAACAAAATCAAATTCACACATGTGATGAATCAGAAAATAATCCATTCTTTACTGACAGCGAGATTTTTTAAATAACAACTTTGGAAATTGAGAATAACGATCTAAATGAAGTTGTTCAAAATCCAATAAATGATTTGGACTTCGATTCTTCTCAAGAAAAAGATTTAAGTTAGATTTTGATCTCTCTCTTTCAAGCTGTGAGAAACTTGAAATTTTAGAAATTGAACAGAATAAAAATGTTGAACTTTTCAGAAACTCAAAATTGGAGAAGGAATTTAATGAACATGAATTTTTTGGATTGCATGAGGATGAATCGTCATATGAGGAAGAAGAAGATTCAAGTCACGAGTTCGAAAATTTTAACTTTGAGAAAACTTCAAACGAACTTGAAATTGTTAGTGTCGAAAGTACGTTGTCAATTAATAAAATTGAGAAATGTGATTACATAGTCTTGAACAACACTCAGAATTCAATTTTCACGATTGCAAGTGAGTTTATATACGTTCTCAAATTTTTGGACAATTACACTGATAAATTTGTGGAACACATGATTCATCTTGGAAACATTATTTCTATAGGAAAACTTCAGGTTATGATGACACCGGACATTTGTCTATTGGACTATAAATCTAGGTATAAAGATGAGATGGTTTTCAAAAACCTTTGCTTATTAAAAAACATGCCTAGACATAGTGGGAATGTGATTCATCAGGCTAGAACCAAGTATGGGGGAAAAAGTTAGTGGCATTCGTTGCATCGAAAAACACATATATCACTGTACAGATGATCCATTCTTACATCTAGTTAAACTGCACTTCATTTTACAAATAATTCTTCATCTCCTCCATCTTTGGGTGCTATCTTTCACATTTAGAAAACATGTTTACAGTGTGGACACTGTTTTGCCCAAGTGTGGGGGGAGTCTGCATTACATTTTTTTATTTGTTTCTATTTTTTTTTTTCATTTTCGTGCATTTAGATAGGACCATTATGCATTTTACGTTGTAGTAACATTCCATTTTTTTTTTAAATTACGACTCAATTTAGATTGATTCAAAAAAATAAGTTAATGATTGTTAATTAGTTGATAGTGTTTTTTTTCTCTCAACTAAGATCGAGTTAGAAATATAATGAAAAGTTGAATTTTGAGGGATAATGGTGTAACCGAAACATAGTGAGATTCGTAGATGATGGCCATGAAGTCTATTCTAAATTGTAGTCTTTGGATAACGAGCAGAGAACTTAAAATACTTATATTGGCTATTTGAATCTTTAAAACTAAGAAGTATTAAGCTGAATTCGCATAACTCTCTCTTGTTCTTATATTTTCAATAATAATAATAGTAATCCAAGGGTATCCAACATTGCTTGTAAATCTAGCGTTGGTGTGCAAACCCGCCAAGCTCTATCGGACTTGCTACTGACAAAGTCAGCGTCGGTATATCTTGATATCATTTTATAAGTTGGACACCTAAGGATTATCGACATCTTGTTGACAAAGTCAGCGTCGGTTTTGCACAATCCGCCGAACTCTGTAACAACTCTCCGTCAGTCCGCAAGGCAGTGCATGCGTGGTATACCTTGGTATTTAAGTTAGGTGTATGTAATCAATCATAGATTTTAATTTTTATAGAGATTGAGAATAAGTGATGAAGCCCAAACACTTCTTGACCTTATTGATTCGACTAGTCATACATAAGAAAATTAGAATACCACTTTGCGAACCGTGACAAGCAAACTAAGAATTTATTTCATCGCTGCACAATGTTATCAACCGAACCAACTGGTTAAACTAGAGTTTAACATTGAAAACTTGAATTATGTTGAAAATTTGTGACAAATTGAGGTATTTAAAATGCAATCAACTCATTAGAAATTGTTAACTTACTTTATTGTACCATTTTTCTGAAATAAGTCGTGTTTTCATTCTTCATTTTTTATTTTCATATGTCCATTGCATTCATGTAGTTGCATTAGAACCACAACATAATGGATTTGGATTTTGTGGGTAGTATTCGCTGAAAACCCTCACGAGACACCACTCGTCCTACTAGGGACATCTAGAGGTTTAACAGCGTATTGCATACGCTCAATGCAATCATGTTTCCTACAAAACTGATACCTATCTAGTTAGTTTTTAATTTTTGTTTTACTTGAGGACAAGTAAAAGATAAGTGTGGGGTTATTTGATTAGCATAGAAATATGTTATTTTATGCACCTATATTTTACCCTTTTTATATATAAATAAATATTACGTTCGGTATTATTTTGTTGTTTTTACAGATGAGTTGATCTAGCCTTATACAGCCTTAAAAGTAAGAATTGATGCCAAATAAATGAAGAATTGCATAAGAAGCTGTCATTAGAGGCTAGTTGTGTTCACATTGGTTACCTTGGAAGGAGATTGGTAGAAAAGATCTTAGGAAATCAATTAGTTGGACAGATGTCAAACAAGGATTAGTGTAACAACCCGTATTTTTGAATAACATGTAATAACATAAATCAAGGCAGAATTAAACTGTAAAATCTGAATCAAGGGAAACGTGCTGTGCCATTGCGTTTGTCTCGGAAAAATACGCGAAATAGAGTCCGAGTTTTCGAAAATCGGAGTCCGTATGACCAAATTATGGCCCGTCAAAGTTTTTAGAAAATTACAAGTTCAAAAACAGTTCAAATTTGAATTTAGAATTCAAATTCAGCCAAAACAGACTGGGCGGGAAAACTCCCGCCCAGACAGGTCGACAGGGGGGTCGACACTAGGGTCGACCTCCCCCCCAACCAGGTCGACACTAGAGTCGACCTGGGGGTCGACCTCCCTGGTCGGCCAGGTCGGCCTGGTGCACTTAATTGGGCTGTTTTAACCTGTTTTATTGGCTAGTGACGGGATTTGATGGCTCGGATTGGATCTAGGGTTAATCCTATGGCTAATACTATCCTAATCTTCTATAAAAGGACCCCTAAGCCTAGCCTAAATCACCATTATTCAACCCTACAACTAAACTATGCCAAATTTGTTCCTCTCATGGCCTCCACTCTCATGCTAAAACTCCTAAGTTTATTTATATGAGAGATTTTGAGTTCATACAAGTGTTTTCAAGCTTGTATGAGTGTTCTTAGTTTGCATTCAAGTCAAGTTGCAACATTTCTATTTCAAAGCAAAGGTTTTTATTGATTTGGCTCAAGGGTTTTTCATTTGGAGCTTGCATATTTGGGTGATTGCATAAGGGCTTCGTCTCAATCTTTATAATAAATATTTATTTGTGTCTTCATAGCATTGTAAGCCCTTTTCTACTTTCTTTTTGAACTCTAAAGTTAAATGAATGATGCAAGTTTGGGGTTGATCATTATGATATGCAAGTTTGGTTGATCGTTATGATATGCAAGTTTGGTTGATCATTATGTTATGCAAGTTGGTTTAATCATGATGTATGACACATGTTGCTATGTTATGCAAGTTTGGGTTGATCATTATACACATGTTATCATGTTATGCAAGTTAAACTTGAGGTTATGAGCTTAAAGCTTCAAGCTTTATATTAAAGGTTGCATTTTGGCAACATGGAAGTTATCATATCCCTTATGATAACTTGCATGTGAGGCTAAATGCGAACTCCTAGCAACTCCTACATGTCATTTATCACCATGTATCACTTATATGCTAAGTTTGGTTTTATGCATACTTTTGAAGCCTAATAATGCAATATGCAAGTATATGAACATATGTACATTTCATATGCCACCATGTTAACTTGTGGCTTCAACACCTTTATGTCATGATTATTCCAAGTTCCCTATTTTATCCTTTATGCGTTGTTGCGATTATGTAAACAATGGGATTACGTTGGGGTTGGGTAACATTATGACATGAACATGATTTTTATAACATAACGTGATATATTAGCTTGTAATTATGTTTTGGAAACATAATGGACATGACACTTAGAAAATACAAGTGTGGCCAACTCGAGGTTGGGTTGAGTTTGTAGCATAAATCTACCCGGACCCGCCCGGCTTAACTAGTGGCTACAAACAATAGGACCCAATGTGAGAGGTTGGTCATGTTGTGCTCGAACCCGAGGTTAGACCAAGTTGTGGTGTAAAGCTACCCGGACCCGCCCGGCTTAACTAGTAACCACAACAAGGTCTAATGTGAGAGGTTAAAGCACATTAAGTTAATTAATGCCTCCTGATTAGGGTTAAGTCATGGTCCACTTAATACTTAACCAATTTGGGCTTGATGGGTTAATCGGGGTTAAGACATGAACCTTGGGTACACTTAACCAATTTAATCCACGTTTGGATCGGGTTAACCACATTTAACCCATTAAGAAACCCTAGTTGCGTGGTCCTTTTCAGCAGTAACCCTTTTGATAGTATCATAAGACCCTAGGGACTAGGCTAGGGTGGGGCACGATTACTGGGCTGACATGTAAGCGACCAAAACGACGGCTGAGTAGGTACGCCGGTGTAGGTCCAGGCGGACTATGGTCGTGCACATAGTCCGGAGTTGGAGAATCAGGCACGGGTACCAGTAGATCTAGACTGTGCATACTTGAATTTGTGTCTGAGGTTGACACCCTAGGACTTGATACACTCTGGGGTGTACCTAGCGCAGTTTAACTACATTTCATGTTTGGGCCGTATGACACTGACACTTGACGAGTTAGGCTTATAGGGAGCCGATCAACTAGACCGTGTAGTTAGACCTTGATTTAGGTCACCTCATGATATTGGGCCAAGCTTGGGCCAAGGGATCAACTCTTGTTTTTACTTGACATGTTAGAATGCTAGTACACCCGTGGTGCAAAACTTAACCTTGATTATGCGATGACACCTTTATCTATCTTGTCAGTTAATCATCATGTTGTTATCCTTATGTTCATCTCAGCTTCTCATGTCAGTTAACTTTACTAGTTCATTGACTGATAGTAGTTAGGGCTTACCAGTCTTTTTGACTGACCTGTTTTCTTTCGCCTCTTTTCTTACGTTTCCCCCCCCCCAGGTCCTCAGGGTGGGAACATTGGAGCTTAGCTTGGATCTTCATAGCTTGCTTACTGGATTTGCTCATGTACGGTTCTGGACATTGAGCTAGCTATGGTTTATCACTTCACTTTGGGGATAGTACTTTATGTATTTCAGTTTTTCAGTTTATGCTTTTCTCTAGACTTTGTTTGTTGGAAAATAATGATCAAGTACTTTGTTGTAACATGACTATGGTTTTGAAATGCTATTTTGATCCGCTGCTTTATTTACTCTGTTTTACTTATATGTTCTGTCTTGTGATATCTGCATGCATGTTTACCTCGTTTAACGCCCCTCCAAAGCTAGTGTGCTTGCAAGAGTTACCCTGGCATAGGTGGGGTGTTACAATAAGAGGAGGATCTAGCATAATCTTTGATGAAAAAATGCCCATATATTCATAGATTTGACTAGGGTTTTGCAACTAAGCTATAAATACACATGTATACCCATTGTAAAGATATACTTTCTTCCGTATCTTTTTGTGCTATTAATCTAGTTTTCTTCTTTTCTCTTTTCTGCAATTTTATTTTCTTAGCAATTAGTGCTGTCTACGCAATTAGATTTGGTAGAGCACTATTTGTATTTTGCACTTATTTTCATTAGTGATTGACCGTCTGATTAGATTCAGTGGTAATCCTAATTTTATTTTCTGTTGTTATCTACTTTCTGCAATTTCAATTTCTGTTCTTTTTATTGCTTTTCTAGGTCATATTGGATTGAATATAGATTTGATTAGATTCAGCTTTGATTCAATTCAATAATAGTCTTCTTGCAGTTTCAGTTTTGTTTGTTTTTAAAATCAACCACCAAGATTTGTCTAACTCGCCCAAGAAATATATAAATAATAAAATTTAAAATCCTCCCTGTGTTCGACCTGCATATTACATGATCTGTACGCTTGCAGTTATTATTACAAAATTCGCGCTTTTCTAATTCATAGAAAAGTGACGATCATTAAACAATTCATCTTTGTCGTTCTCATTATCACTTAGTAACTGATTCAATCAAAAGTGTACAACTCCTCGAAGTCTTTTAACTGAAATCTCCTTTAAAGAAGTGCTCCACACAATTGCATCTATCCCTTTTGCACCAAAAGTACACGAGCCACATGAAAACTTCTTCAAATTTTTGTAGTTTTTTGCAATAGTTGTCATCCCGACATCGGTGACTTCTCTACAGGCTCGCAACTTCAATCTGGTCAAGTTAGGGCAAGATTTGGAAATCAAATCGAGAGCCTCATCGTCAATTCTATTAGATTAGCAGTCACACTTCAAAGCAAGCTTCATGACCAATACCTACCTTCACCGATGCCATATTCGAAATCGACAAACCCCAATCGAGGCCAAAATCCTAAATCCATTTTAACTTTGAAAAGAAAAAAGGTTTGCTTGAAGAAATAAGAATTGGTTTGGGAAAGTTAAAAACTTAAACTGGCTATATCAAGTTAATATATAAGTGGGATCAGTATGGGAAGATACCCCCAAACTTGGGATTAACTAAAAATAATCCAAACTCTGAATTAATATGGGAAGACACGTGAAACTTAGGATTAATCATGTCAATTTGTCCTAATTTTAGTGCAATGTATTTACCAATAATAAGAGTTCAAGACTGTAGTACTATTTTTTTAAATTGTATATCTTTTTTGTTTCTAGATTACTTTGAATCATGCAATATGTTTCTCTAGTAAAGTTTATGATTTTAAGCTCCCGCATAAATTTAGTCTATACAAAAGAAGAAATCCCAATATAACGGTTTATTTAAAAAAAGGAAAGAGCCTACGACTTGAAACATAATCATTATGTAAGGTAATTACATCAGCACGTACATTTCATATGAAATTGTTGGCTAAATTGAGAATTTTCATTTATGTCTCTCATAGTAAATAAAAATTATTTTTACCGGTCAAAACCTTCAATCAATGAGCATAGTTAATTAAGCCATTAGAAAGATGGTATATTTTGAATTTACTATTTATACCATTTAAATCCTATTAAGCTGAAGTAAATTCATGTTAAAAAATTAAGGGCCTAAACCATTGCAGTTATTTTTAAATTACCTTGAATAATGTATTATATTCTCTAATCATGTTTATGATTAATAATCTCATGCATAAAGGCTGACTTTTGTAACATTCTTCAAGCATTCATACATGATCAGGTGATCCATTGTGTTTCTAGTCTACAATGAAAGTAGAAATCCCAATTTAATGTTTTTATCTAAAAAAGGAGCTTGGGACGCGTATTAAAATCATTATCTTAACATAGTTACCCAACCACTCGATTTCATATGCAAGGAATCCCTAAATCAGGGATTCTCACAATAAACCTCATAGATTGTAAATTTAGTCTCCCTTGAAGCAGTTGGTACATTCCAAGTACGGATGCAACAATTAATATTACTTTTAGTCTTTTGGATAAAAACATGTAGGACGTGAACTAATTCATTGCAAATAATTATATAATATGTAGAATCAATAGTCCACAGCCATCATCTGTATTAATAGAAATCAGTGAAACAATGGGCACTAAGAAATCATCTAATACGAAATCTTACTGCACAATCATTCAACCCACTCCGTGTACGAACATGCAAATTAACCCTCTAGGCATGAAGAAATATAATATAAACTAAGAAAATTTTAAGGCTTTGGCTCAAGAAAAGTAATTGATGTATTTTATCCTCTAGCTTAAATCTCAAATTAAAAATCATGTTATTCACAAGCATGAACTAATATTTTTTTACGCAAAAGGTGTTTCCAAATAGTGTTTTTATTGAATGCAAATAAAAACATCCCCACCATATGTGAACATGCAAGTTAACTCTTTACGCATGATGAAATATAACACGAACTCAACAAATTTGAAGGCTTTGTGTCAAGAGAAGTAATCAAAGTGTTTTAACCTCTGGCTTAAATCTCAAAATAAAACTCAAGTTATTTAAAACATCGAGCCTAAAATTTTACACCAAAAGGCGCTTTCAAAAGGTTTTTTTTAATTAAATATAAAATATATCAAAAATTATTTTTGTTATAAAAATAAAGTTCGATCACTTAGGAATAAAAACTTCTGCTGCCTAAAGTTTGCACCACAAAAATGGTTCGCATTCGCATTGAAGGCTGCGTCCAAGGTTTTGAGTACTTCTAACCTCTACACAAATCAACACTACCCTTTTAATTCCTTTGGCTGACATGAAGAGCCATGAAATTCAATCTCATTTCCTAAAAGATTTTTTTCAAATTGCTTCATATTTTTGGTTGAGGAAGAGCCAAAATGTATTTAACAAAATTCAAAAAAATGAACAAAACAGATCTATCGTGCATAAATTTTTAAAAAGTGCAAAAGTAAATAATATTAGCATGAACACAAGGCATATTTTTAGTTTCTTTTAGAAAATTTTGGAATATATATTTTGACTCCAACAATTAGATCATACATTCATTGAATTTGGTCAATAACTGGAAAGGGTTACAAGTGTTGTTTTTGTTAGTAGTTTGGAAAGAAACAATAATGTAAGCGAAAAAATGTATATATGCTCTTACAAAAAAGAAAAAAAACAATGTGTAAAATAACAGTACGAATGCTAATAGATCAGAAAAAACAATAACCATGTATAAATGGTTAAAGTAAGTACTAAGTATACAAAATTAATAGCACTAAAAACGATATAAAAATCACAGGCCCTCAAAGATTAGTCTTCATAATTGAACAATAGTTCTAATGCATGAAATGGTTTTGGATAATAGGTTATGAAGCAAAAATGATGATTAACCATCTACAGATATTATAAGGTAATGTTTAAATAGAATGAATGAATCAAGAGTAGAAACAGTAAACGAAATGCATCTTCGTACGCATTGGAAGCTTATAAATCATATTGACCGATATAAGCATTTTAAAGTGTACTAGAAAAAAATATAAGACATCATTGCAAATGTACATGCAAGAAAACTTGGGCTAAATATCTAAAAAATCTCCAAAACTAAGATCTTCATGTGTGAAAATCCTCCGATTATAATTTTAAACCTATCGATGCTGTGACACCCCACATTACTTAACATCATCCATATGAGAATCCAGTAAGTTTTTTGAAGCGCATAGTTATAAAGTAACGGCTCATAGGATAAAATTCACAAGACAGAAATTTAAAACATAGCGGAAACTTTTGAAAACAATAACCATTCATAACATTGATTACAATTCAAAATACCATGGAATCACCATAATAAAACAAACTGTCTCATAGAAAGAAAAACATCAGAGTACAAGAATAAAACTAGAAAATTCATCTCCTTCACAAGTCATTACAATAGTTATAAAGCAAGTATTGAAGCAATGCATGAAGCTAGAAATAGTATGAATCCAAGATGAGCCAAAAGATCAAAAGTCACTGTTGCGTTCCTCCACCCTGAGAACCTAGGGAGGGAGGAAGAGAGAAGGAGAAAACAAACTAGGCCAAACATAATTCTGGCGAGTTCTAGTAATTTCTAGAATGAGCATAAAATAAAGAAGTACTTAAACAGATGAATAGTAATGGACATGGGAGTAAAGTAGAAAGCACAAAATAAGATAGACTTCTCATTCATATCCGAAAATTGTTGTACCAATTACCAAAATATCATAACTAGGTACTACCTAATTTCTACCGATTGATCGGCTTCTTTCCTACATGTGAATAACCAGTGCCAGCTATGGAATTCAGGGTTACCAAAGCCCGAACCCATCAAATAAAAAGACAAAGCCTTGATCACATGCGTTACAACATCTTATCCTCCCCATTTGGCACAATGCATGCTCATGGTTCTGTTGAAACGCGCCCGTACCCACCTCACTTGAACCTCTTACTATCCAGTTCAGTAAAGCGTGCCCTAGCCTGTACCTAGTGCGAGACTCCGTGATAAAAAAGAGATACTAACTGATATGGGTTTCCACAAAAATATTCACTTGACACAAGTCACACCTAGACTTAGTCTCCAATTGATAACTAGTATTCCTACAAGCCCCTTATATCCATTGGAATGGACCTTATCTTATTAATCACAGAATTTGACTAAACACATTTAAGTTCGCTAATAAGTCCAATATAACCACGTGTCATATTCCTAGGTTGTAATTAACATTTCAAATTAAATGTAATCTTTTGTACAACCCTTTCCCATGTCACTTAATGTCCGATTAAGTCCAATCTACCAAAGTTTAGATGTTTTATAATAACATGTTACTTAATGTACAATTAAATGTATTCTTATTCCAATTCACAAGTTTGACCATTCTTCCATTAGAATTTATCCCAATTTACAATCCATAAATTGTAATAAATTATTCACCAATTCTCAATATACCCAAAATCCCCCTTTTGACACTCTTTCAATATTATTCCCATTTTTACGCAAATTAAACGGTAAAGGCCTAGGCTCTCATTGGCCTAGGCTCAACGCAAAAACAAATAAAAATGAGAAATAGGTCTAGGCAACTCTTGAGGCCAAGACTCAGAAATGAACAAAATAAATAAATAGGGCATTGCAAGACTGTAAGTAAAATAATAAAAGAGAAGGGAATCAAGAAGAAGAATTTGCTAACAAATAAATAACATCTGAAAAGGAATAAGCAATAGATGGTAAATAAATTGAACAATAAATTGTAGAAGAAAAACATATAAACACTGTAAATGTAAACTTTCAGATCTAATATATTTTACTGTCTTAATCCTTTTTATATAAATTGCTGATCAAAAACTCACGTAAAACTCACAGAGAAATACTGTAGATCCAAAAAAAGGCCTTGGAAAAAGAAGAAGAATATCCTTTCTGATCTATAATTTGAGAGCACTTTGACTTGTTCCCCAGTTTTATTTTATTTTTGAGCATAATGGAGTGGAGGCTAAGAAAATGAAGAAGAAGAGGCGTAGAGGAAAAGCGAAGAGTAACAGGATAATTTAGGCCTTAGGATTTTAGTTTTTTAATCTCATCCACTGAAAACACATCAGTAAGGAAGGCTCCAGAACATAGACACAACATGCTCGACATCGGCCCGCCACGGAATTGTGCCTGGCTCACATTGGGTCGACGCACCTCTTATGCAGGTCGACATAGGGGTTGACCCATTTACAGGCAGGGCTGCTGATTTCACCATTGATTAGTTCTGATTATTGATTAAATTTTCTAACTTTAATTTTGAACTTTAACTGTTCATAACTTATTCATTTTGTCATCCGATTTACGCAAACTAAAAGTCTGTCTGAATCATAATTTCATAGCGGACACAATGGTGAAATTCATTTAGCCCAATTCTAAGTATTATTTTAATTAATATTTGATTTATTAATCTTCTTTGTTTACTTATTGTTTATTAAAATCTGGGGTGCTACATTCTCTCTTCCTTAAAAGATTTAGTCCCCTAAATCTCCAAGGTTAGAAGAATGTTATAAATATTACCAACCATCATCTACACCCATCTACTCAACCATCAACCACTGGAATACATTTTCCTTCGAATTATAATGCTTTATATGAACATATGCAAAGGTGATGTGTATATGTCTCTAAGATAATGCGAAAATCAGGCGGTCTGCAGATTCAGTTGGCCTCCTTAGTGCAATTCATGTCTGTGCCATGCATCCAATATGTATGCAAAATAGTCCTAGTGATACGTATAAATTCTATATGTGTGCAACAACCATTCACCAAAATGCAAAATCTAAGTGATGATTCAACCATTTTCATCCATGTTTAAAATAAATTAAGATGCACACACATCCATATGCAATACGTAAGTGTCCTAATTCAAGCGATCCTTAATCTAGTGCCTAGTATGTGTGTATGCATCCATTACATCCACTAGCAAATGCTTGCAAATGTGAATTGTGAATCCATTCGATTATAACTTGTTCTATTAACATGTTTTAAACCATTCCTTACCATCCATGGGATTCTACCTAAGAATCAAGTTACAAACAATAGGAGAAATAGATTAAAATTCAAAGCTTATAAAAAAATTAAGAGCGTACTCTCAAAGAGAAATGAAAAGGAAGTGTGAATCCTATCTTCTGGTTCCCTAGTCACGTCGTCGCTATCTTCTCCCCACTATATCTTAACTAGCTCGATCTCCTTATTCCGTAGCTTCTTAACTTCAGATCCTAATATCAGAGTGAAACTCTTCTGATTGATGCCTCCTTCTCTGCCTCAATATCGTCAAGGGTACTTGACACTAACACTACCATAGAATCATGTAGTTACTTCCTCAATTGATACATGGAACACATCGTGACTTCCGTCAGCCTTTCTGGTAGTCTAACTCTGTAGGCCATCTGACATGTCTTCTATGCTATAGGGAATGGCTCTACGAACCTCGGCACCAGCTTCCCTATCGAGCCAAATTGAACAACGCTACTAAAAGGTGGCACCTTAATAAAGGCCATATCTTCTACCTCGAACTTTAGGTTTGTCCTCCTTCCATCGCCATACGACTTTTGCCTATCCTGGGCTGCCTTCATCTTCCTCTGAACCAACTCTATCTTTCCCGAGGTCTCTCTAACCATCTCAGGTCCAAGTAGAAGTCTGCCCATAGACTCCCACTAACATGTAATTTATCCGCAGGGTCGTCCATAAAGCACCTCGAAGGGGGCCATAACATTACTCATCTGATAGTTGTTATTATATGCGAACTCTACCAATGAGAGATGCTCCTCCCAAGTCCCTTTGAAGTCTAGGATATATAGCCTCAATAAATCCTCGATAATCATATTAACCCTTTCTGTCTGTCCATCCATCTGAGCGTGATAGGCGGTAATAAGTCATAGCTATGCTCCTAATGCCTCTTGCATGCTCTTCTAAAACTCACTCGTAAAGATGGAGTCACGTTCACTAAAAATACTAGAGGGCACCCCGTAAAGTCGGACGATCTCTCTAAGATATACCAATGCCAACAAGTTGTTGTCCTCATGCTCTTGAATGGAATAAAGTGAATGCTCTGAGTAATTTTTTCTTCCATAACCCAAATTGGTGTTACTACAAGAATTCAGCGCTGAAACCTAAGTGAAGGGGTATCAGAATAAAGCCAGCACTAGAATTAGAAGCCTGGAAACTATTCGTTCGACACCAAAGCACGAGGTAGAGATGAAACCGAAAGAAAAAGGACTAAAAAACCAATCCGACATCGAAAGCAAGAGATATAGGAGCAAAAAGTTGACACCAGAGCTAGGACTTGATATGTATGCTATCGAAACCAACACATCGGACCAAACAACTTGGTGCCGATACCAAGTAGGTGATAATAAAGGCATAGTTTCGATACCAACATGCACAAGTAGTTGGCTTGATTTCAATATCGGATGATGAAGATGACATCGGAAGTCATTACATTAAGCAACAAGAACGAAACCAAATGCTGAGAGCCAGTGGCATCGAAGGCGAAACCAAACACAAAGAATGAGGATCAGTTAAATCGACATCGAATGCACAAAATAGGAGTTCGATACCAAAGCCAAGTCATGAGGAGGAATACAAACCTACTAACGAATATATTGGAGCAAAGGAAGTTATCTGCATTAACATGTTTGGTGTCAATCCCATTGTACGAAGCCGACACCAAAACCAAGAGCCACTGAAGTGGGCCGATACCATGATACTGCCATTGAGACTAGGAGCCACCGAAGCAGGCTGATCACAAGAGATTGCTACCGAAAGGGATACAAATCCCATAGTCATATTTTGGGGTACTTTTCTCATTCTAAAATCTTCTTCTCATTTCTAAGAGACAAAAATCTAATTTAGAAATTGATGTGCGTATTTCTCATCTAATCTTCTATGTGTTCTATCAAGTGATCAATAAAGAAGATACTTAACACTTGCAATCTATTCCATTTGTTTTCCTATTGCTAATTCGAATCCAAACCTACAAATTGGAAATGATTACCATACCAACCACAATAAGAAATTTAGTTCTTATTAGCTATGATCTTATGAAGCCCTTATCCCAAGATAACCTTTTCTTAAGTTTCGTAAGTGTGATACTCACCTCTTGAAGGAAGAGTAACTAAACATCGAACTTGGGAGATTGATAACCAGGAAACGCTGAATTAATTCGGGCTTGGAGGGATTGGATTACCCCAGGTCCACAACCATAACCCTATATTTTTGTGTTAACAATTTTTATTGTTAACATTTGGCGCTAGAAGGAGATCCCGAACCTCCGATCTTTTGGATAACCTACCACATTCCTAGTTATTCCATCTTGTTTGTTAGACATTGAAGAGATAGACCATGGATAGAAGGTCTCAACAAGGATATTCTAAACCTCGAATGATTACATTAGAAATTATTGATCCAAGAGTTATTGAAGAACAAAGGTTAAGAATGGAAGCTTTATGAACCATGAATAAGAAAAGAGAAGTAAAACAGTACAATCTCGATCGTTGGAGTATTAACCCTTTCCATGTAGGACCAACTCCTGTCTTTGCTTTAAATGGCTCTACATCAAAGGAATATAACTTGTTCTCTCACATAAAAGAAGACATCCATGCACAAGATAAGGGAACTATATTCGAGCAAGGAATAATGAAGGATTTCAATAGCTTTACTTCGAAATGGTATGAGAAGATTGCACTTCAGTCCTAAAATATATTGAAAAGAAAACTTAAAGATAAAGACGAAGCGATAAAGCTGAGTAACAAAAGGGCTAAGTTCCGATGTCGAAAGGGAATCTTTGAGTCAAGATTACATCAACTAAGAATATATACTTCCTAACCAAACATGAGCTTGACTTTTGGTCATCATCAAAGAAGAAATCCGAATATGAAGTAAAATTTGGATGGCCATACTGCCACAACCATATGATGAATGGACATGAAAGCAGCCACTAGAGGGTTTTCGAAGAAATGGTTATCAATTTCATTAATCAAGGACAATTGCACAGATTTGTAAAAAAGACTTAATTAAGCTGTAACAAAATATTCCTTGAAGAAATTACGTCTACATGGTCGGGACTATGAAAAACTCCTTAAAATTTGGAACCACCTGAAATGGTGAAGTTACCTACGATGGTAGAAAACCCTTGTTTATGCCAAGATGGTGAGGGCAAGGTGTCTCCGACGCGGTGTGTAGGCCTTTAGGCATGCCCAAACTAGAAAGGGCTAGGTTAGAGCATCAAAAGAGTATGCCTCCGTCCTCGAACCGGAGCACTAAACCCTTATCTGCGCCTTTTATAGCCAGGGTAAGGCACCCCTCGGAGGGGGTGGGTGTAAGCCTTTATATGCGTCCAAATCAGAAAGGTCCAGGGTAAAACATCAAAAACCTTATCTGCGCCTATGATGGCTAGGGTAAGGCACCCTTTGGAAGGGGTAGTGTGTAAGACACTATCCGTGCCTAAGATGGACAGGGTAGAGCATCAAAAGTGTAAGCCTATATTTGCACCTACGACGTCCAGGATAAAACATCTAAGCCCTTACCGCATCTACGATGGCCAGGTTATGGCGCCTCCTGGAGGGAGGTCGGGTAAGTCCTTGGGGCCTACTTAAGAATAAGCTAGCCAAGCGCACCGAACACACAAAGCCCAGAGACTGGCTCACAAGCTTGAAATGGCGAATCAAAGCCCAATAATAGCTCACAAATCAAAATAAAGCTAGAGAGTGTCTCTTAAAGACGAAATGGTAATTCAAAGAAAAAACTACAAATACTTGAATCTGGGTTTCAAGTCTTCTATCTATTATTTACAGATGTGGATTTCTAGTCTTCTATTATTAAATACCTGAATATGGGTTTTGGGATTTCTATTATTACCAGATGTGGATTTTTGGTCTTTTATTATTAAATACCCGAATTTGGGTTTTGAGATTTCTATTATTGCCATATGTGGATTTCTGGTCTTCTATTATTAAATACCTGAATCTAGGTTTTAGGACTTTTATTATTGCCAGATATGGATTTCTGGTTTTCTAGTATAAATACCCGAATCTGGGTTTTGGGATTTCTGTTATTACCAGGTTTGGATTTCTAGCCCTCTATAGCGAATGCTGGTTATGTGTCACAAAGCTTCTATCTATGCTTCCAAATGAAGATTCCGGAGTTACAATACTTTCAGAAATGGATTCTTATATTTATTCTAACATTGAATTGGGATTATGGATTTTACACTCTAATTTCCGAAAGAGGATTTGTAAATCAATACTCGGGTTAGTGTCTTGGTCATTCTGTCTAAAACCTTCCGACGAAGGTTATGATTTCTCAATACATCACACATGGAGGTTTTCTAAACTTACATATGCGATATTGCTATTCATTATTCTAGAAAAAAATATAAAATGTGAATGATTATGTTATGTTATCATGAGTTTCGTCTATTACTTGGCTACGATCCAGATGGTGTCTCACATAAGTTCATAAAATTATCGAGATTATGGATTTTACTTTCTCATTTCCAAAAAAGGATTTGTAATTCAATACTCGGGTTGGTATCTTTGGCCTTTTATCTGAAACCTTCTAATGAAGATTATGATTTCTCAACACCTCACACAGGGAGGTTTTCTGAACTTATACACTTTAAATTGCTATTCATTATTCTAGAAAATATAAAATGCAAATGATCAGGTTTTTCCGTTGCAAGTTTCATCTATTACTTTGGCTATGATCTAGATGTGAGAAAATTATCATATGCATCCTATTCTAAGCAAAAGACTAACAAAAAATGTTACGTGTGGAGTTTTTTGCGGAATAATGTAGAAGAAATCCTAAGATGAGGATATTCTAAACACAGACAAGGATTGTACATCAGGTGATATCTACATAATTTGCAAAGTCATTTTACAAATTTATTTACAAAGTCATTCCACAGAATATCAAGCACAGTAAGTGGATCTAAATATTACACTTACATCAGATATCTTACACCTCCTTGTCTACATAATCACCAGTTATAAGAGAATTAACAGAATGGAGAATTGCAATACATAAAAACTCCTTGAGTTTTCCTTCCTTTTTCCTAATCTCGTCAGAACTATCTGTGGATCTAATTTGAAACTTCAGAGCTATGTTGAAAGCTCTACCCGCAGCACTTAAGGATTTGTTGTCTTTCTCCAAATAAAAGACACACTTCTACAATTTATATCCCTCCTTCTACAATTGTTTGATTTGGAGATGTAATGGCTAATACGTCAAAGCATATCATCTTGATGCTTTGCCTCATCATAATCCTTGATTTCTTATTTGACTCTTTTGCACCACCTAGCAACAACTAACTCATTTAATCCTCGAGGGGGATTTACCAAGTGAGGAAATTTTTCAACGGATTAGGCTTTTGACCTAGTCGTGGGCTTGGAAGGTATAGGTGCAACTATATTAGGTACAATATTCCCCATGGCAAACTCCCAAGCCTTACAACTTGCTTTTGCATTGTGTAGATTAGTTTTCAAGTCTACATTCCACTGAAACAATCTACTTATCTCTTCATTAAAGTCAATGGAAGGGGTGGCCTTTATCTACCCCTTTAATTCAATGATAATTTTATCCTTTTCTTTCAATTGACCTTCTAAAGCAGCTACTTGATCATTCAAATTCTTGATGGCCAACTTCTAAATTAAAATTATTTGGCTAGAGTTGGAGTGGGTGTATCTTTAGGAACATCCCTTTGCTCTGCAACTGTTAATGATTCATCCCCAAACTGGAAAGGTGAAATTTCGAATTGATCTCCCTATTTGCAACAAATTAAAATTCAATTATTCGCAAGTTTTATCTACATATAATGATACTAATAAAATATAATTTTCATTATCATAAAAGCTTGTTACAAAAACATTTAGATCTATTCGATCAAGCTTTAAACTATTTTTGTAATACACACACTAAAGATTACAATGAATGGTCCTATTTGTCAAGATACCTTCTGTTTAGGTTACATATCAATTCAGCATGTCGGGTTCTAAGTCTGTTTAAAATTGTTTCCTGGTCATCACCAAAAAAAGTCAAAGGGAAGTTGAGGGTATTTCAT
This sequence comes from Allium sativum, assembly GCA_030737875.1. Classification (NCBI taxonomy): domain Eukaryota; kingdom Viridiplantae; phylum Streptophyta; class Magnoliopsida; order Asparagales; family Amaryllidaceae; genus Allium; species Allium sativum. Next base: position 849,908,680 of record CM060918.1, read on the forward strand.
GTAAATACGCCAAAGATCTCCTAGGTAACGATCCCTTCCATATCTATATAATGATTTTTTTTTTAAATTCTATCCTTAATCTAAAAATTGAGTGTAAGGCATCTTTGGAAACTGCATCTTTGTGGAGATTATGATTCTGCAATAACATGAAATGAAATTAGAAATCATGGATATAAGTAGTTATCATCAGAAGTATACATTCATAATTCTATAGTTTTACAATTATATATCTTGTTCGTATAATACTGACTTTTTAAATAACTCAGATATAAAATTGTCCTTATTATACTTAAGATTTTCTAGGGGTAAATCCCTGGAGATTGAATGAACCCTTTGTAGGTTCCAACAAGCCCTAGGATGGAGGTCAACTCCATGTTCATCTACGCATCGTCTATAAAGACATCGAAGTAAACCATCATTAATGCAACGTCCCGGATTTTTTTTTTTTTGATTTGATAATTAATTAATTTAATTATTTAAATATCGATTTGGCGATATCGATAACTTGAGTTAAATAATTTCGATTATTTAGTTAATATTTATAATGGGATAATAATTTATAAATTCTGATATAGTCAGAAATAGCAGAAATCGCAATATTGTGTGAATTGGATGATTTAACTGATTTAATTCAGTTCATAATTTGATTATAATAACGAATTTATTTATAGACGACATTTGAACGTATAATTATAATGTAATTTAAAACGAGCTCGTAATGACGCGGTAGTTCATAATTTGGCGATTTGAACTTTAAATGAATATACAGGATTCGTTATAAGTCGAATTTCTTTAAAACAAGAAATGTTTGGATCTTTTGATAACAGTTTTCTAATGAAAGTGAGAAATCGAGATTTCATCTTGTAGATTGTAAGTTATGTCAAAATAAATTTTAAATAGTCGCTATGGAATTCATTTACAGTTTATAACGTAAAATAAAAGGGTTTTTATTTTAATTTTTATTGATTTGGCTTGAAATTCAACCCAGAGTATTTTATTTTGAAAGTATATGAAATTCTAGTCAAATATTACCGTTATAATAGTTTGTTATTATTATATTGAGGTATTTTAAAATTGGCTTATTTTAATTTAATTTAGACCCTTAAAAAGGCACTTTATTCAAACAATCTTCGTTTTTAACAAAACAAATTTTATTAAGACTGTGATAGCTAATTATTGATAGATTTCAAGTTTTGTGTCAACTGAAATTATTTTGTGTGGATAGAAAAATTAAATGCAAATAAATCGACCATGTGGCCGTGAACTAGTGCCATATAAGTAAACGGACTCGGATTTCGACGAAACAAGTTCCATTATGTCCATAGTTTCAAACTATAGATGTTTGTCAATTTTCGTCACAATTGAGATTCGTATGTGGCTACACGAATTTTAGACGCTGAATGGAGGTAACGATTCAATAAAGAGAAATAAAAAATTAAATAACAGATATGTAAGCTATTCTACAAATACCCATTACTTACCCTAAAGCTAATTTCATTTTTCCGTGGTCAACTACTTCTTCACCGCCATCAGTTCTTTTAGTCGTGAGAAATTTAGTTTTTGAAAGATTGGAACAAAATCAATAATTGTCTAGAATCCATAAAACATATATCTTTGCAACCCTAGTTTCGAGTGATACACGATGGTGTTGATTTTTCTGAGTTCGATCCAGTTTTTGAGGTCATCGTGTTTCCTCCAGCAAGTACGTAGCTTAGGGTTAATAATTCCTTCATATCAAAGAATTTATCCATCTTCTAGTTATTTTATTTGGGTTCATGGTAACATTTAGCACTAATATGCCAATCTCTAGTGATTTTGATGGAAATAAATCTCGCGGGTTTCAATTGCCTGCTGCGTGGAAGGTCAGAATCACATCTTAGATGTAGCAACCGAGTTCGACATAAAGGATATAGGAAGGAAGAGAGCGTGGAGATCAGAATTTTGGTATTTTTTGTGGGATTTTAAATTCAATATGGAAGGAGATAAAAGGAGGTTCAAATTCGTGAATGGCCATGAAACGTATGGAGCGGGTTCGTATTTACCTGGCGAAGAGGAAGAGAGTACTGTTCATTATGGGTTGAAGGAGTTTGGGCTAGGTTTGGGTGAGAAGTGAGGCCCAATACTTAAATAGATTAAGTCTAATTTTAGTGTATTGTCTTGTAATTACAATATCTTTCTCATACGTTATCAGAATTGTACAAAATTAGATCTGTTGGGATCGTATAGACGAAGGCTACACAATGGAACTGGTTTGGAACTCGTCTTAATTTATGGCGAAACAAAAACGTCTGATCTGAATCTATGATCGTTAATCATTATTTAATGATTAACGACCAATGTGAGTAGACTCACTAAATCTGTCCAGTTTATAATTTTATAAATGTAATTTAGTATTAATAAATGATGATTGATTGCTGTGCGATGGTTGTTTGGATTAATTGCAAATAATTGATTGAAATTATTGATATAGTTACAGATATAAAATCGTTGTTTGCATTATCGATTCTATTTACCATGATAATTTACAGTGGAATGAAAATGATGTTATTTATGTTGTTTAACATTTGTGGATGTAGGGAAATAGGTTGGTGGGATCCAACTGGATTCCTCAACATTTGTGTTACTGTTTTTTATATATTATGATATATGATGTGATATATAACATGTTCCTGATTATGTGTATTTGGATGATATTGATCCTTTTTATTTGGTATATCAAATACCATAAGTAATATCATAATAAATAAAAAGATTTTTTGAAGCGAGTATTGAATTAAAGAAAGTATTGAATTCAAGTATTGTATAAAATCAATGGATTTTGCAAAAGGAAATATTTGAAAGATTAATAGGATTATAAAAATGGAATTTGCGAGATATGAAAGAATTATGAGAAGTTGATATAAAGTAGATTTTTAAATAGAAATTTGTTTTAACGAATAAATTGAGAAGCTAAATTTATAAGTGATATTTATAATTTTTTAAAAAATATTTCTTATTGGATAAATTGAATATATATAAGTATGGATTTATATTGAGAGGTAAAAATCGGTTTTAACACAAACATCTTTAATCAAATTAGAGATGAGAATTTATAATGGGGATTATAAACCAGATTGTGAGTAATTGAAAAAAATGGAATTTGCATGAATAATTCTATAAACAGAATTATAAATAGAATTTGGATTTGACGTAGTATTTTAAATGCGAAACCAAACTGTTCTAATTATATAAAGAAGATATAATTCATATTTTATGTGAATAATGGATTAAAGCAAGTATTTTGCAAAGGAGAATATTATAAAGGAAATATTATTCACATTTGATGTTAATAATGGATTGGAGCAAATACATTTGTGCGAATGAGGATATTTAAAGGGAATTGGTTTGTTTTGGAAATAAGGATTCAAATGGGAATTCGAATGGAAATAGGAAATTTGAAATCGTTCTAAAGTTAAACGATGAACTTTATTCCGATATTTGGAATATAACAAAATTGATATAAAACCAAAAGGATTATAATTGGAATTCGACTATGTCGAATTATATAAATAATTTATTCAAATTATTTATAATTTGTGAGAAAAATTTATATTTGGTTTCGAACAAATAATGTATAATCGAATATGAATTCGATAGTAAGTTATAAACTTGTTAATTAATTAACAATAAGTGAATTGTAAACAAGAGTTTTATATTGAAGTGAAATATGAATGAAGATTTATAAAGGGACTTGATAAGTAAGATTTGAACCTATAATGCTATTTTTAAATAAAGTTAAAAATGATTTGATATAACGAGTCCAGATTTCTATAGAAATAATAATATTCACTTTTAAAGTGAATAATATTTTGAAAGCAATAAACGTTGCAAATAGGAATGAGGACAAAGAAAATGGAGTTGACCTAAACAACGAGATTTTTCCGAGGTTCAGAATAGAAGAATATTTCAAAGCTCAAAATATTAAACGAGTATGAGATTATTTCGAAGTTCGGAATATGAATCAAACGAGGTTATTCCGAAGTTCAGAATATGAATAGAATAAAGAACTTTCAAAAGAGAATTTACATTGGAGTTCAACTACATCAAATTCGGGAAAGTATCATTTACTTTCCGCTTTTAATAATGTAACAACATGGATTTTCAGAACTAATTAATTTTTTTTATTTTAGCTATTTTAATGGATTTCGGTTATTTAAAATAATTCATTTTAAATAATAACGACTAAAAATTTATTTAAATCGAAGTTAGAACATATAAATTTATTTTAATTATAAAACGGGCCTGAAATGGCTCGATAGTTTGAAAGCTCGATTTCAAATTAGAATGAATGTACAGGATTCAAAATAAATCGGATTTTAGTAAAACAAGAAATATAAGAATCTGTTTAATTATATCTTTCTAATGAATGTGAAAAATTTAGATTTCATAACGGGAATAAAAAGTTATATCCAGTTTAAAGCTAAAAATAGTCGCTATGGAATTTATATATATATTTTAAATAACAGGAAAATGGGCTGAAGGAAATTTAATTCAAATTATTTGGGCCTACGGACGCGACTCTTTTTTTTCGTCTGAAGGAAGCGGTCGTTAAACTTTCGTTCCAAGGAAAAAGACTCAACAACATTTAAATTTTTTCTTCTGCTTAATTTGGTTGCGATCTTCTTCATCACCGATTTCTCGATTCAAGACGGCGCTCACTCTAATTTTGTATTCGATTTCTCCATTGTCAATCGATTTTCGTCTTCTTTCATTGCTACAGATCTCTATTAGCGATTTCTATCTTCATCAAACAATTAGGTAAATTCAGGTATGCTTCTTTAATTTCTTTCGAGTATTTCTGTTTTTCGTTTCATATAATTATTGTCGATTAATAATCGATTTTTTGCTCATCTAGGTTATACAGCTTGTTCTTCTTCTAGTAATCGATATCGAATTTGGATTTATTTCAATGGAGAAGTAAGATTTTAATGTTTATTTTTGCATTTCTTCAACAATGTTTATTGTTTTATAGTTTGATGATGTTCCGTCGTTCTAGTGAATATTATATGTGGTTTGTTATTTTATGCTATGTTTATATAGCATTACTGCAGTATTCACATTTAGACTATAATCTTGCCAGTGATATGTTTATTTATCATACGGTTTTTTAGTTAATGTATTCTTGTTTAATCCAGCAGCAACATTGGTTCTATTTTGTTATGATATGTAAATTTAACATTTACTGTTACTGTTTTTTCGTTTAAGTATTTTAATTGGAATTTTTTTTGCAGTTCTGATACTATCAATAAAGAATCAAATAGTTTGCTTGTTATCTTTGAACACAATGAGAATTGTTATTTTACTCGTCTGACCACAGTCTCTTCTTTATTTGGTATTAAAAGTGAAATATGTGATGTTTGGCCACACCTTAATCGGTTTTCTATTGAGATTTCTTATGTTCTTGAGAATAAGACTATAGTTATCGATAGTGATTCAGACTTGCTTAGCATTTTATGTCTTCTAACTTTTAAGAAGAGTCAATATTTTAAGTTTACGGTTAAGGAGAATGTTGGTGTTATGGAATCTGATAGTAATGGATGTGGTATGGGTTCTAAAAGTATACAAAGCACTTCGATTGGTAGTAATTCTGGAACAAATTGCGAGTCACATGCCGATTCATCTCATTATTTGAAAGATATGTTAAAGAAAGGTTCTCAGAAAAATATTGCTGATTTTCTTGGTTTTTGTTTTAATGGAGCTGAGGATTTTAGGGAGTTTTTAATGGCGTATCAAATAAAATATGGTTATGATTTGATTTTTGTTAGAAATGCTCCGGATAGAATTTCGGTAAATTGTTCTTGGATTAATGATGGTTGCAAGTTTTATGTTAATGCTTCTTCGGATCCGGGCTTACTCTCTCAATTTTTTATTAGAACTTATAATTTTAATCATTCGTGTGGAGCGGGTCTTAGAGATGTTAATAAAGTAACTATTTCAAGTAGATTTGTTAAATCTTTGATTTTGGATCAAATTCGGGATGCTCCTATGAAGAAGTCGAAGGATATCATTGCGGAATTTATAAGAGAGTATAATTTCAATCTATCATACTATTATGCTTATAGCGGAAAACAGTTAGCATTGAAAGAGATATATGGGGATGATGTGATGTCATATAATGATTTACGTTGGTATTCGGAGGCATTGCAACAGTATAATCCTGGTAGTTATGTGTCTATGGATGTTGATTCTTCAACCAATCAGTTTGAGAGAATTTGTCTTGCTTTCGGTGCTTGCTTGCTTGGTTTTAAACACTGTAGACCGTTAACATTTTTAGATGCTGCTCATTTGAAGGGAAGATCTGGAGTTTTGTTAGCTGCTACTTCTAAAAATGCTAATCAAGGTACGAGTTTAATTTTATTTTTGTTTTCTTTTTCTTGGTTATTTTTGTACCTATGATACATGAAACTATCATTTTTATGCACATTAACTAATTTTAATGCAACAATGCTTACACTAGATTTGTTTTCTTTATTTATCAATGGTTCCATTGGAAGTATTTGTAGTATTAATGTTTAGACAGTAAGGTACTAAAAGACTAATATATAATATATGATATATTCATATATCATTTTGAGTCTAATTCAATTGTGTTTGCCAGGCATTACTATCATATTTCTGATGCTTAATGAGGCTCATGTATCTTTGTATTGAAAGGTCATTAATTAATTATTTTGCAGGTTTCTTTCCTCTTGCTATGGGTATTGTTTCACATGAAAACGAATCTAACTGGTCTTGGTTTTTGTCCCATTTGAAAGAAATTCTAAATGAAGACCGATCTCTAGTTTTTATGTCTGATCGTCATTGGGGTCTCATATTAGGTGTTCCTAAAGTATTTACCTCTTCATATCATAGCTACTGTTTGCTTCACATGGAACAAAATATTGGTAGTGTTGTGAAGGCAGCTAAAGGTGATTCTTCTGTTGTAGAGTTATTCAAACTTTGTGCTAGAGCTTCTAATATATACGATTTTGAGCGATATCTTTCTAAATTGAAGAATATTGGGGGTATGGCTGCTGAAATTTTCTACAAGATAAACCTTTTGATCACTGGGCAGATTTGTTTTTTCAAGGAAAGCGGTATGGTGAATATACTTCAAATGTTGCAGAAAGCTTCAACTCTTGGATTTTGGAAGATAGAGTAATGCCTATAACTTCTGGTTTGGATGGTATTCGAGTGAAAGTTATGGAGCAAATGGCTAGGCGAAGGGAGGAATGTCGTTCGTGGACAACGACTCTTTGTCCTGTTATGGAGGAACGCTTGTCTAAGTTATTCGATGTTGGCTTTGGCTGGGATGTTTACAAGTCTTCAGACTTTGTGTTTGAAGTAAAATCCCCTAAGGCTCATTTTGTTGATCTCGAAAATCATTTATGTAGTTGTAATCAATGGAGAGTTACCGGATTTCCATGTGTTCATGCAATCAAATGTATTAATAAGTCAAGGTTATCAGTTTACGACTATGTGGAGCACTACTTTACTGTTGACACTTTTCGATCTTCATATGCTGAAGCCATTAATCCAATTCCGAATTTTGATAAGCTAGTTATGGCTGAAAATGATGTTATTATTAGGCCTCCTAAAGAAGTTCCCGGAGCAGGTAGACCTTCTACAAAGAGACGTGGTGACTATGGCTATTCTCAAAATAAAAGAAATAAATGTAGCCAATGTAATTCTACAGGCCACAACAAAAGAAACTGTCAGGCTTCTTCTATACCTTGATCTTTAATACTGTTTTTCTCCACAATGAACAATTTTTATACTGTAATGATACAAATAGTTATCATTTTTTTCTTTTATTATGCAATTCATATATGTAAACTATTTGACTACATGACTATTATAATAATGTTGTCTGAGTGATTGATTTATGTTTGATTTGCTTTTGGCTTCTGTGTATGTTTAGTGGATGTATTATTATTTGTCATTTAATAATACTGTCTGCAATTTTTTTTATTTTAATGTTGCTTAGTTTCTGTATGCTGTTTATAATATTGTATGTTTGACAGTGATATGGCGATTTTGATTTTTGTTATACGTTTGTATTGCTATAATACTGTAGGATGGTTATAATTATGTATAATGGTTATATTACACAATGTTTATGTTGCCATCTGTATTATCTTTGGTTATAACACTGTTCATCAATTTCTGCTGATTATAATAGTGGTTGATGGTTATTTATGTTTAGCATGCATTATTTCATTTTGTTAGTTGACAGTATTATTTAAACAGATAATTTACGCTATCTGCATATAGCACTGTGCTTTTGAGAATAAGATAATTTATATTTTTTAATGTTTAAAGCTATTATAACCGTTATTGTACTAATTTATGTTTAGATTTCATCGACAACAAAAAATAGAAAATATTTTTAAATAATGATAGTTTCATATATCATTTTGATATTCTATAATGTTGGAAAACTTTTAAGACAACATCATTTCATTTTGATATCATTACATGCAATTTAACAGCATCTTACTGCATGCAAAACAACAATATTGCAATTTGATGATGAAATGAAACGTATCAAACTTCCAACACTGCCGTACTACAAATGATGTTATCAGCACATATTATTACAGACTAAACAGTTAGCATAAGTCTATTGTGCTTTCTAGAAATATAGCAAGGAAACTTGTAAGAAAAATACAAGTAAACTTCATTATATCAAATCTAATTGCAATTAAAAATCAATCTTTTTGCTCTACTATTGGTTTCATTTGTTCATTTTCCCCCGTTGTAGATGATTTGAAATACTGTATCCGGTTTGAATCGGTCGATCTCTTCCTTTTCATACATCTGTGGAAGATTTCCACTGTCAAGCAATTTAATGTTTTCCATTACAAACCAAGCACAGTCATTCCTATAAATGGCAAGAAAAGCATTTAGTAACAATCAATTATTGAGCTTTTTTTAAGACAGTTTACAAAATAGTTGAGTGTTGCCGCGGGAATGGTTACGGTATCACTATTACAAAGGTATCACTAAATACTTTTCGTGTGCTTTATGTGAATGAAAATAGGAAACCACTAAATCTATATTTTAGGAATGACTAAATACTTACGAGGATGGTTCTTGCCGCGGGGATGGTTCTTGTATTAGTGTTTTTTCCCGAAACTTTTATTCATGATTCCCTTTTCATGCCATTTTTTCTCAAATAGCCCTTCAATCTTCTTTCTGTGGATATGTAGAAAATAATTAAATTATGATAGTTGAATGTAGCATTATTCAGTTTTTGTCTATCAAGATACAAATTATTTTACCTGATCAATAGTGTGCCTGTAGCTTGGATTTGACATCCTTGTAGATCTAGTTAGAAGCTTATTGGAATCATAATGGTTCCATTGCATTGTGACATAGTTCAATTTCAAAAGCGTCCAATGGTTGATATGATGTAATGGAAAGAATATGTTGTCGGTATACTCATTCAGAACAATACTTTCTATCATAGGAAGAACTAGTTTTTGTATCACATTATCTGAATCATTGCTTATTGCATTCTGCATATTAAATTTTTTTAGCATAATTTTTAAAGAACTTAACCTTACTTTTAAAAAAGGTTTGCCTTACCATCATTATAGTGGAGAAGGTATAGCTGTGCTCATACAACTCTTGGTTTTGAACATACCAGTCAATTATCTGATAGAATAAAGAAAATAATAACCTGTGTTAGTAGCTTTATACAAAAATGATAAGTTTTATATCATTTACAAAATATTTGTGTAAGAACCCGTTTTTTTTTTCGTAAAGGAAAGTGTCGGATAGTTCGAGAACAAGCCACAACAGAACGCATACGATAGAACGTTTCATTGTATATTACAACAATGCATCAGATTACAAGAATATACAGAGTATAAATGAATAAATATTACACAGAAATATCAGAGATTTAAATTACATTTAAATACATCGCAGCGGAAAATAATACAATACACCACTAGAAGAAGATATACGGATACAAAGTTTTCCGGATATCGTTCCAGCTGTAAACCAGGATCCTGTGAATATAAATCTGCAAAACCAAAACTACTAGCTGCCCGTGTCAAAATAAGGGCACCCAGAGTTTAGGTTAAAACAATAAACTCCAGGTCAGTCATGTGACTGGTGTGAGAACTAAAATAGTTAATCTTTATTTTTAAAGTTAGGTAAATCAAGGGACCACGCCGTATAACACGGAATGGGTTTCCTCCCAAGAATACCAGTGCATAAAACAAACAATGCAATGCTAAATAAAAAAAAATGAAGATGTTATAAGACCCAGGTCCCATCACACAATGCAACGCAGCCGAGGATAGGGTTTTCCCTTATAACAGCCAAAGAATGCTTGATACGTTTAAAACAAATCATTTGATACTATAATAAGTGCATAGTGTGTAAAACAACTTCAAATCATAAGTATCAATCATAGGCGACATGGGTACCATATATCATGTCGCCATACTAGGCTCTACAAATAAAACCGCAAATGTCACGTATTTGGAAATTGGATTTCCATCTATGAACCGAGGCAAAAGATAGTCCTCAACCGATTCGAGACGCTCTAGCCCGTGTCTCAGGAACAGCCGCAACTGCCCCTTGGATCGTCAGGGCCGGTCCACCGATGTGGATTATTATGCCTGAACACTACGTCTCCCCACCCTATGGGGTGTAAGTGAGCCAACTAAATGACTCCATCGGTTCGAGAACGACCGATCAATCTGAGGCGCCTCGCAACAGCAACAACCACATAAGTCAAACTCGTCAGGGCGTGTAAAACCACTGACGCCACTTCTAACTAGAAAGAAACGCATGCCCTCCCTGAGGTCCGTCTCCCGTTTTTGGTTCATACCGGGTGTGAAACACGCGAAGTAAATGTTACACAAAGCTACGCCACAAAGGCCTTGCTTTGATCATCACCACAAGACTTTGCTTTTCAACAGAAGCCTCGATCAATTGCCACTTACGCATGCCACACAGGCAATTCACTCCATGCGTTTGATATCCATCAATATATAACCCCTGAGCTCGTACGTCTCAGAGAAGGGCGTTAAGCAAGAGAATAAATTCTCCGCCGCCAAACAGATATATATTTAATAGAGATCAATCACACGGACTAAAATCCAATGTCAGACACACAGTCCATTTACAAGTTCGTTCTGGGTCTGAACGAAACCAGAGGCACCTAGTACCCCGCATATCCATCGATCTCCAAGTACGTCTGGACGATCACTAACTGTTTCCATCTTCTTGGGTGTACAGCCCAATCAAGATCATCAGTAATTACCCAAACGACGTGAAGACCTCCGGTCTTCGACCATCGTCTTCATCTTCGACTTATCGTCGTATCAGTTATTCAGAATGGGATAAACCCGGTCTTTCCGAATAACTCGCGTATATTTTAAATAAGTGTTACACAAACACAACATACGCCTCATTCCATTTCATCAATCACTAACCGTAAATTAATCAAGAGAATAATTCCCCAAATATTAACCCCGAAGGCCGAAACCAACATCAGATCAATATTCAGAAAACCATTCTACTTGGCTAACCGACAGTTAGTTTCTAAATTTCACATTCATAGGGAAAGGTTCCCATTAATTTTATCCAAGATAAATTCCTTGAATTTATTCTTTGTTCTATTTTTGAATCTCAATTCAAACTAGTCGGGATTAGCGAACCTTACCGAAGTAATTATTTATTTTAATTTCCCCATCCCAACCTATTCATCCCATGAAGTAAAACTGGTAATACTTCATATCTAACACCACAGAGTTATCGGTAAATTCAATTACCATTTCACGTTCAAATCTGTGACGACCCGCAACTTCCCCGTAAAGGAAAGTGTCGGATAGTTCGAGGACAAACCACAACAGAACACAAACAGAAGAACATTTCATTGCATATTACAACAATGCATCAGATTACAAGAATATACAGAGTATAAATGAATATTACACAGAAATATCAGAGATTTAAATTACATTTAAATACATAGCAGCGGAAAATAATACAATACACAACTAGAAGAGATATACGGATACAAAGCTTTCCGGATATCGTTCCAGCTGTAAATCAGGATCCTGTGAATATAAATCTGCAAAACCAAAACTACTAGCTGCCCGTGTCAAAATAAGGGCACCCAGAGTTTAGGTTAAAACAATAAACTCCAGGTCAGTCATGTGACTGGTGTGAGAACTAAAACAGTTATTAATCTTTGTTTTTAAAGTTAGGTAAATCAAGGGACCACGCCGTATAACACGGAACGGGTTTCCTCCCAAGAATACCAGTGCATAAAACAAACAGCGCAATGCTAAATAAAGAAAAATGAAGCTGTTATAAGACCCAGGTCCTATCACACAATGCAACGCAAGCCGGGGGATAGGGTTTTCCCTTATAACAGCCAAAGAATGCTTGATACGTTTTAAAACAAATCATTTGATACTATAATAAGTGCATAGTGTATAAAACAACTTCAAATCATAAGTATCAATCATAGGCGGCATGGGTACCATATATCATGTCGCCATATATAGGTTTACAAATCAAACCGCAAAGTCACGTATTTGGAAATTGGATTTCCTTCTATGAACCGAGGCAAAAGATAGTCCTCAACCGATTCGAGACTGTCTAGCCCGAGCCTCAGGAACAGCCGCAACTGCCCCTTGGATCGTCAGGGCCGGTCCACACGGAGTGGATTATTATACCTGAACAATACGTCTCCCCACCCTATGGGGTGTAAGTCTGGTCCGTCAGCCGACCAGAATGCATTCGGCCGAAACCGATATAACCGAGGCGCCTCGCAACCGCAACAACCACATAAGTCAAACTCGTCAGGGCGTGTAAAACCACTGACGCCACTTCTAGCTAGAAAGAAACGCAAGTCCTCCCTGATGTCCTCTCCCGTTTTTGGTTCATACCGGGTGCGAAACTCGCGAAGTAAACGTTACACAAAGCTACGCCACAAAGGCCGTGCTTTGATCATCACCACAAGACTTTGCTTTTCAACAGAAGCCTTGATCATTTGCATCTTAGCATGCCACACAGGCAAACCACTCTATGCAACCAATATCAGTCACACAGAATGAAATCCAATGTCAGACACACAGTCCATTTACAAGTCCGTTCTGGGTCTGAACGAAACCGGGAGCACCTAGTACCCCGCATATCCATCGATCTCCAAGTACGTCTGGACGATCACCAACTGTTTCCATCTTCTTGGGTGTACAGCCCAATCAAGATCATCAGTTATCACCCAAACGACGTGAAGACTTCCGGTCTTCGACCATCGTCTTCGACTTATCGTCGTATCAGTTATTCAGAATGGGATAAACCCGGTCTTTCCGAATAACTCGCGCATATTTTAAATAAGTGTTACACAAACACAACATACGCCTCATTCCAATTCATTAGTCACTAACCGTAAATTAATCAAGAGAATAATTCCCCAAATATTAACCCCGAAGGCCGAAACCAACATCAGATCAATATCCAGAAAACCCTTCTGCTTGGCTAACCGACAGTTAGTTTCTAAATTTCACGTTCAAATCTAATTAAAGATTTAACTATCGACTGGAGCAAAACTGGTGATACTCCATTCTCGATCTTTTCAATCTAATTAAAGATTCATTAAAACTCCACTTAGTTTTAATCTTCGACTGGGTTAAAGAATCAGTGTCATTTAAAACACGGTTCACGATAAACCCAAATCACATTCCATTAATTATCGGGTTAAAGAACAAGTGTTATTTAAAACACTGTTCACGATAAACCCAAAAATCAATATCGATTCAATTCCAATTAAATATTATTTAATTGGTACACTTCATTAAATCTAAATAAAAAGATTTAATCTTTTCTCAACTGGGTTCAAGAACAGTGTTAGTGAAGACACCATTCACGACAAACCCAAATCACATTCGATATTCAATACAAGGCTCTGAATAGAAAATATATCGGCTTATATTCAATATCGAATTCTACGACTAACAAATGTCGTATTGGAAATAACGATACAAATATATATCTTTCAAATTTCCATAACAACACCTGTAATATCACGAATTCCAACATCGAAATATTCCGAAGACAATTTCGATTCAAATCCACTCCAATGCAATCATTGGAAATTTTGGTTATTTTCAAAACCATTTCAAATTCAATTTATTTATTTAAAAATAAATAGAATTATAATTCTAGTTCAAAACTAGTTCATTTCGATAAAAATCTATTTTTATCTTTTCAAATATGGAGTTTTTCATCCCAAACTTTCACAAATCATTTCTTATGATTTTACACAAATTATTACTATTTTTTAATAATTTTATCAAGGCCCGTACAGTCGATTTCCATTAACGGCCATCGAACTGCACTTACAGCGACCTTTTTCGAATTTGATTTGGACGTATCTCCAAATCCAACCGTTAGATTTCAAATTTCTAACCTTCGTTAGAAAGCTCTTTTCGATACGAACCCAACGGTTCCGGTTTTAGGAGAATCCGACGGTCGGATCTCCCGTAATGTCCGTTTGAAATAAATGGTCGAAATTCGCGAACTGCCGCGGCGCGGCGCGTTCTATTCAGGCCATTATATTATATATATAATATATATAATATATATTTCGTCGATTCCTATTTAAAACGAATTATATAAATAGTTTTAAAATCGTTTCAAAAGCTATTTCAACTTTCTTTTTAATTCAAATCAAAATTGAATTCTTCTTTATAAATTCATTTTAAAATTCATTTCTATTCAATTCAAATTTCAATTCAATTTGAATTCATTTCACTTCGCTTTCAATTCAATTTGAATTCGTTTTCAATTCAATTCATTTCGAAATCGTTTTCAATTCAATTCATTTCGAAATCGTTTTCAATTTAATTCATTTCGAAATCGTTTTCAATTCAATTCATTTCGAAATCGTTTTCAATTCAATTCATTTCGAAATCGTTTTCAATTCAATTCATTTCGAAATCGTTTTCAATTCAATTCATTTCGAAATCGTTTTCAATTCAATTTGAATTCGTTTTCAATTCATTTCATTTCGAAATCGTTTTCAATTCAATTTATTTCGAAATCGTTTTCAATTCAATTTATTTCGAAATCGTTTTCAATTCAATTTATTTCGAAATCGTTTTCAATTCATTTTATTTCGAAATCGTTTTCAATTCAATTTATTTCGAAATCGTTTTCAATTCATTTTATTTCGAAATCGTTTTCAATTCAATTTATTTCGAAATCGTTTAAAATCGATATAAATATCGTTCACGTCAAAATGGCGTCAATCTAATCAACACGGCTTCATAAATTTCTATTTTCAAATATTCTATTTCAAATATTTCTTTTTCAAAATAGTTGTTATTATCAAAATATTTCGTTCAACACATGACCAATCTCAATGAATGAGTACTGTCAACACATGAACTTTTATTTTATAATATTCTTTATTTTTCAAATTGGAATGAGGCCCAATCAATCACCATATAAAGTTAATTATATGGATTTTCATACAACACATGTATATAATAACATTGAAAATAATCAACCATCAACCAAAGTGCACTACACTGTAAAAGCATCAAATATAGATATTCAACGCTTATAACAGCCTGTCAATCAATCGATCGACATATTTAATCAATCAGGATGAGTGAACTGCAAATTTCATCCCAACACCCGTGTGGGGTTTCAAACAATCAAACAAATATTTTGTTCGTGCAGTTGGGCGATGTGTAAAATTTATCGTCCCAATCAATGTCATTCAAATAGGTGTACATAAACAAACCGTCCGGTTTATAAATGAATATTTTATTTTATTCACTTCACGTTAAAAATTATATTTTTAACGATAAAACATTTTATTTCAACCTATGAATTTCTATTCAATTCATTCTTTAAATAAAATGATATTTTTATTTTTCTAACTTATTTTAGAAAATTTCGGCGGCATAACGGCACGATACTAGAAACGGGACAAGGCCTAGCCTAATCCCCGGTCTAGTGAAGGCCCACGCCATTCACATATCAATCAATTTACTTTCGTTATGCAAACCACAAAATTTGGAGTAAGAGTCTAACCTAGCCTTACTCCTTCGCCTTATAACGGCGCACGTCTAATCCTAACCAATTTATCGATTTGATTTTTCACACCACAAACCACATTCAAACCAATATCGCAATCAATCACCAAACAGTCAAACAAACAAGTCCATGGTCTGTGGACGATTGTGTCGGGTGCTACTAAGCACCGTCTGCATCCTAGTATATATATATAACTAGAAAAATTAAATTGAAAGATGAGAAATTCTCACCGATAGCTATCCTAGCTCCACGGCTCTTCACTGATAGAAATCTTCGTCTTTTCGCCTTTTTGTCACCTTCGTTGCTCGCTTTCACTACATATGTAAAAACCGAATTTTTACTTCGCTATTCAATATTTAAAAATCATATTTTTATTTCGAAGGTCAATATATAAAAATCAAATTTTTAGTTCAAAGTTCAATATATAAAAATCGAATTTTTACTTCGTCGCTATGAATATAAAAATCACATTTTTACTTTCTCTACATTATAAAGATTATATTTTTCTTATTCTTATGATGCAACTATTATATTTTTTTATTGCTTTAAAAATACAAGAATCATACCTTACTATTTCTACTTAACAAAAATTCCATCTTTTCTGGTTTTTTTTTTTTTTTTTTTTTTTTAAATATGATCTTTATTTTCAAGTTCAAAATTTTTCTATTAAAAGATCAAACCTTTTTCTTATTTCAAAGTTAAAAATAAAAATCATTTCCTTTTCCTTTTCAAGCCAGTTTTTAAATTATTTTTCAAAACAGTTTTTAAAACTCTTTTATAAAAATGCAGTTTTTTCCTTTTTTATTCTTTTAAAAAATGCAGTTTTTTTTTTATATATTTTTAAATCAGTTTTTAAAACTTTAACAAATATCAGTTTTTAACTTTAAATAAAACAGAAAACAGTTTTCAAAATAAATAAAAAAACAGGTTTCAAGTAAAATAAAAAAAATAGTTTTTTTTACATTTTTAAAACAAAAGCAGTTTCTTTTTCTGTTTTTTTTAAAATAAATAAATTAAATAAATAGAAAAACTTACAGGGGGGGCGCTTATTTCTGTCGCGGCTCGTGAGGGAGGAGGGGGAGGCGCGGTTCACCTTGGTGGCGGCGGAGGGACTAATCAGGGGGCTAGGGCTAATCGAACTGGGAGGCGGGAGGTTGTGCGGTGGGGGGGGGCGGCGATTTGTTCGTCGGCGGCTTCGAGGTCGGGGATTTCAGGGATGGGGTCAGCGGATGGAGAAGGGAAGGAGGAGGAGGAGGGCGGCGAGCTGAGGGAGGGGGTCGCGGGGTTCATCGGGGAGGGGCGGCGGGGTTCGACTTTGATTAGGGGATTTTTTTTTTTTTTTTTGTTTGAAATGATTTGTAACTGGGGGGGGGCCTGGTTAAGGAGAAGAAGAATATTTTTTTTTTTATTTATTTATTCAAAAAGGTTGACTTTTTCATACGACCTCGAAACGAGGCCCACCGCCTGTCGCCCATAGGGTTTCACCCCTATTCCGAACACAATGGGATATGTATCGCAAGCTGATTTGATCGTTACAATCAGTTTCCTTTGAATTTACATTTAAATCACTATATTGAATTTTAAACGCACATTTCAAATTACCGGGGTCACATACTAACTAGAAAAATTCCAGAAAAATACTTTCTAGCTTCGTATTGACGATACGGTCCTAACAAAACTAGTTTCGTCGAATTCTGAGACCGTTAGAAAAATGGCCAATTTCCAGTCGATTAAAATCAACTGAAACTGGTCAAACG
Source organism: Allium sativum (assembly GCA_030737875.1). Classification (NCBI taxonomy): domain Eukaryota; kingdom Viridiplantae; phylum Streptophyta; class Magnoliopsida; order Asparagales; family Amaryllidaceae; genus Allium; species Allium sativum. The sequence goes on from CM060918.1 coordinate 849,926,535, forward strand.
CGTTTTCCTTTGCCACGCTCACATATTGATTCGAAAAATTATGAAATTTGAAACCTAGCAATAACTTTACATCCCGGACCCAACAAAACTGGTTTCGTCGAAATCCGAGGTCGTTTGCAAAATTGCTATTTTTAAGGGCCTGAATTCCATAGCGACTATTCAGAATTTTCAACTGGACATATCTTATCATTCCTAAGATGAAATCTCAATTTGTTAACTTCGTTACAAAGATATAGTCATACAGATTCAAATATTTCTTGTTTCGTTCAATTCTGACTTATATTGAATTCTGTATATTCATTTGAAATTAGAAATCGAATTTTCGAACTACCGCGCCATTTTCAATTCCTTTTATAATTATATATAATTATTATATATTCTAACGACGACGTATATAATATATATGTTCGAATTATATTTAAAATAAATTTCACGTCGATATTATTTAAAATAATTCATTTTAAATAATCAAAATTCGATAAAATTGCCAAAACAAAAATTTCAAACTGGCTCGCATTTTACGGGTTGTTACAATCTCCCCCACTTAAAACTTTTCGTCCCCGAAAAGGAACAAAGTCGAAAGTGGTTTGATTAATCAACTCTACGCTCGATCAGGCTTCCATTCTCCAACTCTTTAGTTTCTGAGAATTTTCAAAATTTCAAAAATTTGGCTAACACCCTAAATTTTCGAAAAATTTCGCCATAACCTCCCCTGCACCGGGAGCATCGGGGAATTTCAAATAGCTTCCCCGGTCCTTCAGATCTCAAAAAGAAAAAGAAAAAGCCAAGCGGCTAGCCAATAGGCTCATAAAATCATCATCACCCAAACAAAACAGTAAATTATGTAGTAAACATGTACCTATTTGTCGGGCAAACAAATTTTATTCTTTGGCTCTAGCCTCCTTGCTATGACCTGTTCAATGATATATCTGTATATGCAAGCAAATGCAACCAATTCTCAATATAGTTCAATATTTGATTCACTTAGGCATAAGGGTTCAAAATTATCAAACAATTAAACAACCAACACAAACATCAATCAATTAGTGAATTAGAGTTTCAAATTCATAACTTTGATACATAGTCAAAAATCAGATTTTTGATGCCAAATCACAACAATGTATTCTAGCTATATTAGTTTTGGTTCTCACACCAGTCTAATGGAAATATATAGAAAATCACACCTTTGAAACACGAACATAAATACTGATGATGTCATGACAATCATCAGTACCATCTTCGGGCGACTAGAGTGTGATGCTATATCTATCCAATATATTAAAATTTCGAATACACGCGGATCAGACGTATACGCAAAATCTATATATACTGGATTGTCCACATCTATATAAATAGATAATCAAATACGAATAGTTGATTTAAATTTCAAAACAAAATTTGTTTTCACTTTAAAAATATACTCTTCACACTCGTTCTAGGATACTACTGATCCCATCTCTAACGAGTCATTCTAATTGGATATTACTAATCCAATATCTGATGAATTCTTTCGTATGGTTCTAATGTGCCTTGTTCTCTGAGCTTTGTAAACCAAAGCTCTGATACCAAATGTGACGACCCGCAACTTCCCCGTAAAGGAAAGTGTCGGATAGTTCGAGGACAAACCACAACAGAACACAAACAGAAGAACATTTCATTGCATATTACAACAATGCATCAGATTACAAGAATATACAGAGTATAAATGAATATTACACAGAAATATCAGAGATTTAAATTACATTTAAATACATAGCAGCGGAAAATAATACAATACACAACTAGAAGAGATATACGGATACAAAGCTTTCCGGATATCGTTCCAGCTGTAAACCAGGATCCTGTGAATATAAATCTGCAAAACCAAAACTACTAGCTGCCCGTGTCAAAATAAGGGCACCCAGAGTTTAGGTTAAAACAATAAACTCCAGGTCAGTCATGTGACTGGTGTGAGAACTAAAACAGTTATTAATCTTTGTTTTTAAAGTTAGGTAAATCAAGGGACCACGCCGTATAACACGGAACGGGTTTCCTCCCAAGAATACCAGTGCATAAAACAAACAGCGCAATGCTAAATAAAGAAAAATGAAGCTATTATAAGACCCAGGTCCTATCACACAATGCAACGCAAGCCGGGGGATAGGGTTTTCCCTTATAACAGCCAAAGAATGCTTGATACGTTTTAAAACAAATCATTTGATACTATAATAAGTGCATAGTGTATAAAACAACTTCAAATCATAAGTATCAATCATAGGCGGCATGGGTACCATATATCATGTCGCCATATATAGGTTTACAAATCAAACCGCAAAGTCACGTATTTGGAAATTGGATTTCCTTCTATGAACCGAGGCAAAAGATAGTCCTCAACCGATTCGAGACTGTCTAGCCCGAGCCTCAGGAACAGCCGCAACTGCCCCTTGGATCGTCAGGGCCGGTCCACACGGAGTGGATTATTATACCTGAACAATACGTCTCCCCACCCTATGGGGTGTAAGTCTGGTCCGTCAGCCGACCAGAATGCATTCGGCCGAAACCGATATAACCGAGGCGCCTCGCAACCGCAACAACCACATAAGTCAAACTCGTCAGGGCGTGTAAAACCACTGACGCCACTTCTAGCTAGAAAGAAACGCAAGTCCTCCCTGATGTCCTCTCCCGTTTTTGGTTCATACCGGGTGCGAAACTCGCGAAGTAAACGTTACACAAAGCTACGCCACAAAGGCCGTGCTTTGATCATCACCACAAGACTTTGCTTTTCAACAGAAGCCTTGATCATTTGCATCTTAGCATGCCACACAGGCAAACCACTCTATGCAACCAATATCAGTCACACAGAATGAAATCCAATGTCAGACACACAGTCCATTTACAAGTCCGTTCTGGGTCTGAACGAAACCGGGAGCACCTAGTACCCCGCATATCCATCGATCTCCAAGTACGTCTGGACGATCACCAACTGTTTCCATCTTCTTGGGTGTACAGCCCAATCAAGCTCATCAGTTATCACCCAAACGACGTGAAGACTTCCGGTCTTCGACCATCGTCTTCGACTTATCGTCGTATCAGTTATTCAGAATGGGATAAACCCGGTCTTTCCGAATAACTCGCGCATATTTTAAATAAGTGTTACACAAACACAACATACGCCTCATTCCAATTCATTAGTCACTAACCGTAAATTAATCAAGAGAATAATTCCCCAAATATTAACCCCGAAGGCCGAAACCAACATCAGATCAATATCCAGAAAACCCTTCTGCTTGGCTAACCGACAGTTAGTTTCTAAATTTCACGTTCAAATCTAATTAAAGATTTAACTATCGACTGGAGCAAAACTGGTGATACTCCATTCTCGATCTTTTCAATCTAATTAAAGATTCATTAAAACTCCACTTAGTTTTAATCTTCGACTGGGTTAAAGAATCAGTGTCATTTAAAACACGGTTCACGATAAACCCAAATCATATTCCATTAATTATCGGGTTAAAGAACAAGTGTTATTTAAAACACTGTTCACGATAAACCCAAAAATCAATATCGATTCAATTCCAATTAAATATTATTTAATTGGTACACTTCATTAAATCTAAATAAAAAGATTTAATCTTTTCTCAACTGGGTTCAAGAACAGTGTTAGTGAAGACACCATTCACGACAAACCCAAATCACATTCGATATTCAATACAAGGCTCTGAATAGAAAATATATCGGCTTATATTCAATATCGAATTCTACGACTAACAAATGTCGTATTGGAAATAACGATACAAATATATATCTTTCAAATTTCCATAACAACACCTGTAATATCACGAATTCCAACATCGAAATATTCCGAAGACAATTTCGATTCAAATCCACTCCAATGCAATAATTGGAAATTTTGGTTATTTTCAAAACCATTTCAAATTCAATTTATTTATTTAAAAATAAATAGAATTATAATTCTAGTTCAAAACTAGTTCATTTCGATAAAAATCTATTTTTATCTTTTCAAATATGGAGTTTTTCATCCCAAACTTTCACAAATCATTTCTTATGATTTTACACAAATTATTACTATTTTTTAATAATTTTATCAAGGCCCGTACAGTCGATTTCCATTAACGGCCATCGAACTGCACTTACAGCGACCTTTTTCGAATTTGATTTGGACGTATCTCCAAATCCAACCGTTAGATTTCAAATTTCTAACCTTCGTTAGAAAGCTCTTTTCGATACGAACCCAACGGTTCCGGTTTTAGGAGAATCCGACGGTCGGATCTCCCGTAATGTCCGTTTGAAATAAATGGTCGAAATTCGCGAACTGCCGCGGCGCGGCGCGTTCTATTCAGGCCATTATATTATATATATAATATATATTTCGTCGATTCCTATTTAAAACGAATTATATAAATAGTTTTAAAATCATTTCAAAAGCTATTTCAACTTTCTTTTTAATTCAAATCAAAATTGAATTCTTCTTTATAAATTCATTTTAAAATTCATTTCTATTCAATTCAAATTTCAATTCAATTTGAATTCATTTCACTTCGCTTTCAATTCAATTTGAATTCGTTTTCAATTCAATTCATTTCGAAATCGTTTTCAATTCAATTCATTTCGAAATCGTTTTCAATTTAATTCATTTCGAAATCGTTTTCAATTCAATTCATTTCGAAATCGTTTTCAATTCAATTCATTTCGAAATCGTTTTCAATTCAATTCATTTCGAAATCGTTTTCAATTCAATTCATTTCGAAATCGTTTTCAATTCAATTCATTTCGAAATCGTTTTCAATTCAATTTGAATTCGTTTTCAATTCATTTCATTTCGAAATCGTTTTCAATTCAATTTATTTCGAAATCGTTTTCAATTCAATTTATTTCGAAATCGTTTTCAATTCAATTTATTTCGAAATCGTTTTCAATTCATTTTATTTCGAAATCGTTTTCAATTCAATTTATTTCGAAATCGTTTTCAATTCATTTTATTTCGAAATCGTTTTCAATTCAATTTATTTCGAAATCGTTTAAAATCGATATAAATATCGTTCACGTCAAAATGGCGTCAATCTAATCAACACGGCTTCATAAATTTCTATTTTCAAATATTCTATTTCAAATATTTCTTTTTCAAAATAGTTGTTATTATCAAAATATTTCGTTCAACACATGACCAATCTCAATGAATGAGTACTGTCAACACATGAACTTTTATTTTATAATATTCTTTATTTTTCAAATTGGAATGAGGCCCAATCAATCACCATATAAAGTTAATTATATGGATTTTCATACAACACATGTATATAATAACATTGAAAATAATCAACCATCAACCAAAGTGCACTACACTGTAAAAGCATCAAATATAGATATTCAACGCTTATAACAGCCTGTCAATCAATCGATCGACATATTTAATCAATCAGGATGAGTGAACTGCAAATTTCATCCCAACACCCGTGTGGGGTTTCAAACAATCAAACAAATATTTTGTTCGTGCAGTTGGGCGATGTGTAAAATTTATCGTCCCAATCAATGTCATTCAAATAGGTGTACATAAACAAACCGTCCGGTTTATAAATGAATATTTTATTTTATTCACTTCACGTTAAAAATTATATTTTTAACGATAAAACATTTTATTTCAACCTATGAATTTCTATTCAATTCATTCTTTAAATAAAATGATATTTTTATTTTTCTAACTTATTTTAGAAAATTTCGGCGGCATAACGGTACGATACTAGAAACGGGACAAGGCCTAGCCTAATCCCCGGTCTAGTGAAGGCCCACGCCATTCACATATCAATCAATTCACTTTCGTTATGCAAACCACAAAATTTGGAGTAAGAGTCTAACCTAGCCTTACTCCTTCGCCTTATAACGGCGCACGTCTAATCCTAACCAATTTATCGATTCGATTTTTCACACCACAAACCACATTCAAACCAATATCGCAATCAATCACCAAACAGTCAAACAAACAAGTCCATGGTCTGTGGACGATTGTGTCGGGTGCTACTAAGCACCGTCTGCATCCTAGTATATATATATAACTAGAAAAATTAAATTGAAAGGTGAGAAATTCTCACCGATAGCTATCCTAGCTCCACGGCTCTTCACTGATAGAAATCTTCGTCTTTTCGCCTTTTTGTCACCTTCGTTGCTCGCTTTCACTACATATGTAAAAACCGAATTTTTACTTCGCTATTCAATATTTAAAAATCATATTTTTATTTCGAAGGTCAATATATAAAAATCAAATTTTTAGTTCAAAGTTCAATATATAAAAATCGAATTTTTACTTCGTAGCTATGAATATAAAAATCACATTTTTACTTTCTCTACATTATAAAGATTATATTTTTCTTATTCTTATGATGCAACTATTATATTTTTTTATTGCTTTAAAAATACAAGAATCATACCTTACTATTTCTACTTAACAAAAATTCCATCTTTTCTGTTTTTTTTTTTTTTTTTTTTTTTAAATATGATCTTTATTTTCAAGTTCAAAATTTTTCTATTAAAAGATCAAACCTTTTTCTTATTTCAAAGTTAAAAATAAAAATCATTTCCTTTTCCTTTTCAAGCCAGTTTTTAAATTATTTTTCAAAACAGTTTTTAAAACTCTTTTATAAAAATGCAGTTTTTTCCTTTTTTATTCTTTTAAAAAATGCAGTTTTTTTTTTTATATATATTTTTAAATCAGTTTTTAAAACTTTAACAAATATCAGTTTTTAACTTTAAATAAAACAGAAAACAGTTTTCAAAATAAATAAAAAAACAGGTTTCAAGTAAAATAAAAAAAACAGTTTTTTTTACATTTTTAAAACAAAAGCAGTTTCTTTTTCTGTTTTTTTTAAAATAAATAAATTAAATAAATAGAAAAACTTACAGGGGGGGCGCTTATTTCTGTCGCGGCTCGTGAGGGAGGAGGGGGAGGCGCTGTTCACCTTGGTGGCGGCGGAGGGACTAATCAGGGGGCTAGGGCTAATCGAACTGGGAGGCGGGAGGTTGTGCGGTGGGGGGGCGGCGATTTGTTCGTCGGCGGCTTCGAGGTCGGGGATTTCAGGGATGGGGTCAGCGGATGGAGAAGGGAAGGAGGAGGAGGAGGGCGGCGAGCTGAGGGAGGGGGTCGCGGGGTTCATCGGGGAGGGGCGGCGGGGTTCGACTTTGATTAGGGGATTTTCTTTTTTTTTTTTGTTTGAAATGATTTGTAACTGGGGGGGGGGGCCTGGTTAAGGAGAAGAAGAATATTTTTTTTTTTTTTTTATTCAAAAAGGTTGACTTTTTCATACGACCTCGAAACGAGGCCCACCGCCTGTCGCCCATAGGGTTTCACCCCTATTCCGAACACAATGGGATATGTATCGCAAGCTGATTTGATCGTTACAATCAGTTTCCTTTGAATTTACATTTAAATCACTATATTGAATTTTAAACGCACATTTCAAATTACCGGGGTCACATACTAACTAGAAAAATTCCAGAAAAATACTTTCTAGCTTCGTATTGACGATACGGTCCTAACAAAACTAGTTTCGTCGAATTCTGAGACCGTTAGAAAAATGGCCAATTTCCAGTCGATTAAAATCAACTGAAACTGGTCAAACGCGTTTTCCTTTGCCACGCTCACATATTGATTCAAAAAATTATGAAATTTGAAACCTAGCAATAACTTTACATCCCGGACCCAACAAAACTGGTTTCGTCGAAATCCGAGGTCGTTTGCAAAATTGCTATTTTTAAGGGCCTGAATTCCATAGCGACTATTCAGAATTTTCAACTGGACATATCTTATCATTCCTAAGATGAAATCTCAATTTGTTAACTTCGTTACAAAGATATAGTCATACAGATTCAAATATTTCTTGTTTCGTTCAATTCTGACTTATATTGAATTCTGTATATTCATTTGAAATTAGAAATCGAATTTTCGAACTACCGCGCCATTTTCAATTCCTTTTATAATTATATATAATTATTATATATTCTAACGACGACGTATATAATATATACGTTCGAATTATATTTAAAATAAATTTCACGTCGATATTATTTAAAATAATTCATTTTAAATAATCAAAATTCGATAAAATTGCCAAAACAAAAATTTCAAACTGGCTCGCATTTTACGGGTTGTTACAAAATCTAATTAAAGATTTAACTATCGCCTGGAGCAAAACTGGTGATACTCCATTTTCGATCATTTCAATCTAATTAAAGATTCATTAAAACTCCACTTAGTTTTAATCTTTAACTGGGTTAAAGAATCAGTGTCATTTAAAACACGGTTCACGATAAACCCAAAATCACATTCCATTAATTATCGGGTTAAAGAACAAGTGTTATTTAAAACACTGTTCACGATAAACCCAAAAATCAATACCAATTCAATTCCAATTAAATATCGTTTAATTGGTACACTTCTTTAAATCTAAATAAAAAGATTTAATTTTTTTCTCAACTGGGTTCAAGAACAGTGTTAGTGAAGACACCATTCACGACAAACCCAAATCACATTTGATATTCAATACAAGGCTCTGAATAGAAAATATATCGGCTTATATTCAATATCAAATTCTACGACTAACAAATGTCGTATTGGAAATAACGATATAAATATATATCTTTCAAATTTCCATAACAACATCTGTATAATCACGAATTCCAACATCGAAATATTCCGAAGACAATTTCGATTCAAATCCACTCCAATGCAATCATTGGAAATTTTGGTTATTTTTAAAACCCTTTTCAAATTCAATTTATTTATTTAAAAATAAATAGAATTATAATTCTAGTTCAAAACTAGTTCATTTCGATAAAAATCTATTTTTATCCTTTCAAATATGGAGTTTTTCATCCCAATCCTTTCTAAATCATTTCTTATGATTTTACACAAATTATTACTATTTTTAATAATTTTATCAAGGCCCGTACAGTCGATTTCCATCAATGGCCATCGAACTGCACTTACAGCGACCTTTTTCAAATTTGATTTGGACGTAACTCCAAATCCAACCGTTAGATTTCAAATTTCTAATATTCGTTAGAAAGCTCTTTTCAATACGAACCCAACGGTTCCGGTTTTAGGAGAATCCGACGGTCGGATCTCCCGTAATGTCCGTTTGAAATAAATGTTCGAAATTCACGAACTACCGCGGCGCGGCGCGTTCTATTCGGGCCATTATATTATATATATAATATATATAATATATTTCGTCGATTTTCTATTCAAAACGAATTATATAAATAGTTTTAAAATTCGTTTCAAAATCTATTTCAACTTCCATTTCAATTCAAAGCAAAATTGAATTCTTCTTTATAAATTCGTTTCAAAATTCATTTCTATTCAATACAAATTTCAATTCAATTTGAATTCATTTCAATTCGCTTTCAATTCAATTTGAATTCGTTTTCAATTCAATTCATTTCGAAATCGTTTTCAATTCAATTCATTTCGAAATCGTTTTCAATTCAATTCATTTCGAAATCGTTTTCAATTCAATTCATTTCGAAATCGATATAAATATCGTTCACGTCAAAATGGCGTCAAACTAATCAACACGGCTTCATGAATTTCTATTTTCAAATATTCTATTTCAAATATTTCTTTTTCAAAATAGTTGTTATTATCAAAATATTTCGTTCAATACATGACCAATCTCAATGGATGAGTACTGTCAACACATGAACCTTTATTTTATAATATTCTTTATTTTTCAAATTGGAATGAGGCACAATCAATTACCGTATAAAGTTAATTATATGGATTTTCATACACTACACACATATAATAGCATTGAAAAATAATCAACCATCAACCAAAGTGCACTACACTGTATAAGCATCAAATATAGATATCTAACGCTTATAACAGCCTGTCAATCGATCGATCGACATATTTAATCAATCAGGATGAGTGAACTTCAAATTTCATCCTAACACCCGTGTGGAGTTTCAAACAATCCAACACAGATTTTAGTTGTGCAGTTGGGCGATGTGTAAAATTTATCGACCCAATCAATGTCCTTCAAATAGGTGTACATAAACAAACCGTCTGGTTTGTAAATGAATATTTATTTTATTCACTTCACATTAAAAATTATATTTTTAACGATAAAAACATTTTATTCCAACATATGAATTTCTATTCAGTTCATTCTTTAAATAAAATGATATTTTTATTTTTCTAACATATTTTAGAAAATTTCGGCGGCATAACGGCACGATACTAGAAACGGGACAAGGCCTAGCCTTATCCCCGGTCTAGTGAAGGCCCACGCCATTCACACATCAATCAAATCAATTCCATTTCACCAAACAATTCCATTCAAACCAAATAATCTAACTAACTTTTTGCAATCAAACAAACAAGTCCATGGTCTGTGGACGATTGTGTCGGGTGCTACTAAGCACCGTCTGCATCCTAGTATATATATATAACTAGAAAAGAAATTGAAAGGTGAGAAATTCTCACAAATAGCTATCCTATCATCTTGACTCTTCTTTGATAGAAATCTTCATCGTTATCGCCTCTTTGTCATCTTCGTTGTCCGGATCCTCTACATATGTAAAAATCGAATTTTTACTTCGTTATTCAATATATAAAAATCGAATTTTGACTTCGCTATTCAATATATAAAAATCAAATTTTTACTTCGATGTTCAATATATAAAAATCACATTTTTACTTCGATGTTCAATATATAAAAATCATATTTTTATTTCGAAGTTCAATATATAAAAATCATATTTTTATTCCGAAGTTCAACATATAAAAATCATATTTTTATTTCGAAGTTCAATATATAAAAATCATATTTTTATTCCGAAGTTCAACATATAAAAATCATATTTTTATTATGCTATTCAATATAGAAAAATCGAATTTCTACTCTTCCTCTCATATAAAAATTATATTTTTATTCTTTCTATTAATTAAAATAAATCTCGTCTTTTAACATTATAAAAATTCAATCTTTCATCTATTAAAAATCTAAACTTTTATCATTTCTAAAATCTAAACTTTTATCATATAAAAATCTAGACTATTATCATTTCTAAAATCTAAACTTTTATCATTTAAAAATCTAAACTTCCTGTACTAAAAATCGTATTTTTATTTCGATAAAAATCGTATTTTTATTTGCTAACAAACCCATATTGTTCATAAACAAAAATCATAATTTTTCTAATTGAAAGATCTGATCTTTTTCTACTTTTCAAACCTCTAAAAATCCAACCTTTTTCCTATATAAAAACTGGTTTAAATAAACTGAAATAATAAATAAATAATAAAAAGAAAACAGAAAAACTCACTGTAAAAAAAAAAGGGTGGTCTTCGTGCGTCGGCATCGGCCTGTGGGGGTGGAGTGGCGCTCGCTGGAGGTGGAGTAGGCGGCGCTGGGGTGTACGCGGGTTTTGGGGCTCTGTTCGAATGGAGGGGCGGCGCCTCACGCTGGCGAAAGGAGGGAGGGGGAGGTGGAAGAAGGGCGATTGGTCGCAGGGGGGGGTTCGGCGAAGCATCGCCGCCGGCGACCTGGTTTCGAGCGCGAGGGCGCTCGTTTTTTTTTTCTTTTTTTTTCTCTCGATCGAAAATGAAAAGTAAAGGGGGGGCTGCTGTTGACTACGAGGAAAGAGGGAATAGGGGTTGACCCAGAATTTTTAATTATTTATTTATTTAATTTATCTCCCAAAAAGTAACTTTAAAATTCGAACTCGAAATCAAGCCCACCGACTGTCGTCCATAGTGTTTTACCCCCATTCCGAACACAACGGGATATGTATCGTAAGCTGATTCGGCTGTTACAATCAGTTTCCGTTAAATTTACATTTAAATCACTATACAGAATTTTAAACGTACATTTCAAATTACCGGGGTCACATACTAACTCTATAAATCCCATAAAAATATTTGCTAGCTTCGTATTGATGATACGGTCCTAACAAAACTAGTTTCGTCGAATTCTGAGACCGTTGGAAAAATGGCCATTTTCCAGTCGATTAAAATCAACTGAAACTGGTCAAACGCGTTTTCCTTTGCCACGCTCACATATTGATTCGAAAAATTATGAAATTTAAAACCTAGCAATAACTTGACACCACGGACCCAACAAAATTGGTTTCGTCGAAATCCGAGGTCGTTTGCAAAATTCCAGTTTTTAAGGGCCTGAATTCCATAGCGACTATTCAGAATTTTCAATTGGACATATCTTTTGATTCCCGCTATGAAATCTTGATTTTTCGGATTCGTTGGAAAGATATTACCAATTAGATCCTAATGTTTTTGGTTTCACTAAAATCTGGATTGTTTTGCACCCGGTACATCCAATTGAAGTTTGAAATCGAATTATCGAACTACCACGTCATTTTCAATTCTATTTATAATTATATAAAATTATTTATATTCTAACGACGACGTATATAATATATACGTTCGAATTCTATTCAAAATAAATTTCTCGTCGATATTATTTAAAATAATCTATTTTAAATATTCAAAATTCGCTAAAATTGCCAAATTAAAAATTTTAAACTGGCCCAGATTTTCGGGTTGTTACAATCTCCCCCACTTAAAACTTTTCGTCCCCGAAAAGGAACAAAGTCGAAAGTGGTTTGATTAATCAACTCTACGCTCGATCTGGCTTCCATTCTCCAACTTTTCAATTTCTGAGAATTTCCAAAAATTTCAAAAATTTGGCTAACACCCTAAATTTTCGAAAAATTTCGCCAAAACCTCCCCTGCACCGGGAGCATCGGGGAATTTCAAATAGCTTCCCCGGTCCTTCAGATCTCAAAAAGAAAAAGAAAAAGCCAAGCGGCTAGCCAATAGGCTCATAAAATCATCATCACCCAAACAAAACAGTAAATTATGTAGTAAACATGTACCTATTTGTCGGGCAAACAAATTTTATTCTCTGCTCTAGCCTCCTTGCTATGACCTGTTCAATGTAAGTATATGTATATGCAAGCAAATGCGACCAATTTTCAATACAATTCAACATTTGGTTCAATTAGGCTAAATGGTTCACAATTTTCAACCAAATAAACAAACAACACAAACATCAATCAATTAGTGAATTAGAGTTTCAAATTCATAATTTTGATACATATTCAAAAATCATGTTTTTGATGCCAAATCACAACAATGTATCCTAGCTATATTAGTTTTGGTTCTCACACCAGTCTAATGGAAATATATAGAAAATCACACCTTCGAAACTCGAACATAAATGTTGATGATGCGATCGCTATCATCAATATCATCTTCGGGCGACTAGAGTGTGATGCTATATCTATCCAATATATTAAAACTTCGAATACACGCGGATCAGACGTATACGCAAAATCTATATATACTGGACTGTCCAACTCAATATAAATAGATAATCAGATGCGAATAATTGATTTAAATTTTCAAAACAAAAATTGTTTTCATTTGAAAAATATACTCTTCACACTCGTTCTAGGATACTACTGATCCCATCTCTAACGAGTCATTCTCGTTGGACATTACTAATCCACTTTCTGATGAATTCTTTCGTATGGTTCTAATGTGCCTTGTTCTCGAGCTCTGTAAACCAAAGCTTTGATACCAACTGTAAGAACCCGTTTTTTTTCCCGTAAAGGAAAGTGTCGGATAGTTCGAGAACAAGCCACAACAGAACGCATACGATAGAACGTTTCATTGTATATTACAACAATGCATCAGATTACAAGAATATACAGAGTATAAATGAATAAATATTACACAGAAATATCAGAGATTTAAATTACATTTAAATACATCGCAGCGGAAAATAATACAATACACCACTAGAAGAAGATATACGGATACAAAGCTTTCCGGATATCGTTCCAGCTGTAAACCAGGATCCTGTGAATATAAATCTGCAAAACCAAAACTACTAGCTGCCCATGTCAAAATAAGGGCACCCAGAGTTTAGGTTAAAACAATAAACTCCAGGTCAGTCATGTGACTGGTGTGAGAACTAAAACAGTTAATCTTTATTTTTAAAGTTAGGTAAATCAAGGGACCACGCCGTATAACACGGAATGGGTTTCCTCCCAAGAATACCAGTGCATAAAACAAACAACGCAATGCTAAATAAAGAAAAATGAAGCTGTTATAAGACCCAGGTCCCATCACACAATGCAACGCAGCCGAGGATAGGGTTTTCCCTTATAACAGCCAAAGAATGCTTGATACGTTTAAAACAAATCATTTGATACTATAATAAGTGCATAGTGTGTAAAACAACTTCAAATCATAAGTATCAATCATAGGCGACATGGGTACCATATATCATGTCGCCATACTAAGCTCTACAAATAAAACCGCAAATGTCACGTATTTGGAAATTGGATTTCCATCTATGAACCGAGGCAAAAGATAGTCCTCAACCGATTCGAGACGCTCTAGCCCGTATCTCAGGAACAGCCGCAACTGCCCCTTGGATCGTCAGGGCCGGTCCACCGATGTGGATTATTATGCCTGAACACTACGTCTCCCCACCCTATGGGGTGTAAGTGAGCCAACTAAATGACTCCATCGGTTCGAGAACGACCGATCAATCCGAGGCGCCTCGCAACAGCAACAACCACATAAGTCAAACTCGTCAGGGCGTGTAAAACCACTGACGCCACTTCTAACTAGAAAGAAACGCATGCCCTCCCTGAGGTCCGTCTCCCGTTTTTGGTTCATACCGGGTGTGAAACACGCGAAGTAAACGTTACACAAAGCTACGCCACAAAGGCCTTGCTTTGATCATCACCACAAGACTTTGCTTTTCAACAGAAGCCTCGATCAATTGCCACTTAGGCATGCCACACAGCAATTCACTCCATGCGTTTGATATCCATCAATATATAACCCCTGAGCTCGTACGTCTCAGAGAAGGGCGTTAAGCAAGAGAATAAATTCTCCGCCGCCAAACAGATATATATTTAATAGAGATCAATCACACGGACTAAAATCCAATGTCAGACACACAGTCCATTTACAAGTTCGTTCTGGGTCTGAACGAAACCGGAGGCACCTAGTACCCCGCATATCCATCGATCTCCAAGTACGTCTGGACGATCACTAACTGTTTCCATCTTCTTGGGTGTACAGCCCAATCAAGATCATCAGTAATTACCCAAACGACGTGAAGACCTCCGGTCTTCGACCATCGTCTTCATCTTCGACTTATCGTCGTATCAGTTATTCAGAATGGGATAAACCCGGTCTTTCCGAATAACTCGCGTATATTTTAAATAAGTGTTACACAAACACAACATACGCCTCATTCCAATTCATCAATCACTAACCGTAAATTAATCAAGAGAATAATTCCCCAAATATTAACCCCGAAGGCCGAAACCAACATCAGATCAATATTCAAAAAATCATTCTACTTGGCTAACCGACAGTTAGTTTCTAAATTTCACATTCATAGGGAAAGGTTCCCATTAATTTTATCCAAGATAAATTCCTTGAATTTATTCTTTGTTCTATTTTTGAATCTCAATTCAAACTAGTCGGGATTAGCGAACCTTACCGAAGTAATTATTTATTTTAATTTCCCCATCCCAACCTATTCATCCCATGAAGTAAAACTGGTAATACTTCATATCTAACACCACAGTGTTATCGGTAAATTCAATTACCATTTCACGTTCAAATCTAATTAAAGATTTAACTATCGCCTGGAGCAAAACTGGTGATACTCCATTTTCGATCATTTCAATCTAATTAAAGATTCATTAAAACTCCACTTAGTTTTAATCTTTAACTGGGTTAAAGAATCAGTGTCATTTAAAACACGGTTCACGATAAACCCAAAATCACATTCCATTAATTATCGGGTTAAAGAACAAGTGTTATTTAAAACACTGTTCACGATAAACCCAAAAATCAATACCAATTCAATTCCAATTAAATATCGTTTAATTGGTACACTTCATTAAATCTAAATAAAAAGATTTAATTTTTTTCTCAACTGGGTTCAAGAACAGTGTTAGTGAAGACACCATTCACGACAAACCCAAATCACATTTGATATTCAATACAAGGCTCTGAATAGAAAATATATCGGCTTATATTCAATATCAAATTCTACGACTAACAAATGTCGTATTGGAAATAACGATATAAATATATATCTTTCAAATTTCCATAACAACATCTGTATAATCACGAATTCCAACATCGAAATATTCCGAAGACAATTTCGATTCAAATCCACTCCAATGCAATCATTGGAAATTTTGGTTATTTTTAAAACCCTTTTCAAATTCAATTTATTTATTTAAAAATAAATAGAATTATAATTCTAGTTCAAAACTAGTTCATTTCGATAAAAATCTATTTTTATCCTTTCAAATATGGAGTTTTTCATCCCAATCCTTTCTAAATCATTTCTTATGATTTTACACAAATTATTACTATTTTTAATAATTTTATCAAGGCCCGTACAGTCGATTTCCATCAATGGCCATCGAACTGCACTTACAACGACCTTTTTCAAATTTGATTTGGACGTAACTCCAAATCCAACCGTTAGATTTCAAATTTCTAATATTCGTTAGAAAGCTCTTTTCGATACGAACCCAACGGTTCTGGTTTTAGGAGAATCCGACGGTCGGATCTCCCGTAATGTCCGTTTGAAATAAATGGTCGAAATTCACGAACTGCCGCGGCGCGGCGCGTTCTATTCAGGCCATTATATTATATATATAATAAATATTTCATCGATTTTCTATTCAAAATGAATTATATAAATAGTTTTAAAATTCGTTTCAAAATCTATTTCAACTTCCATTTCAATTCAAAGCAAAATTGAATTCTTCTTTATAAATTCGTTTCAAAATTCATTTCTATTCAATTCAAATTTCAATTCAATTTGAATTCATTTCAATTCGCTTTCAATTCAATTTGAATTCGTTTTCAATTCAATTCATTTCGAAATCGTTTTCAATTCAATTCATTTCGAAATCGTTTTCAATTCAATTCATTTCGAAATCGTTTTCAATTCAATTCATTTCGAAATTGATATAAATACCGTTCACGTCAAAATGGCGTCAAACTAATCAACACGGCTTCATGAATTTCTATTTTCAAATATTCTATTTCAAATATTTCTTTTTCAAAATAGTTGTTATTATCAAAATATTTCGTTCAACACATGACCAATCTCAATGGATGAGTACTGTCAACACATGAACCTTTATTTTATAATATTCTTTATTTTTCAAATTGGAATGAGGCCCAATCAATTACCGTATAAAGTTAATTATATGGATTTTCATACACTACACACATATAATAGCATTGAAAAATAATCAACCATCAACCAAAGTGCACTACACTGTATAAGCATCAAATATAGATATCTAACGCTTATAACAGCCTGTCAATCGATCGATCGACATATTTAATCAATCAGGATGAGTGAACTTCAAATTTCATCCTAACACCCGTGTGGGGTTTCAAACAATCCAACACAAATTTTAGTTGTGCAGTTGGGCGATGTGTAAAATTTATCGACCCAATCAATGTCCTTCAAATAGGTGTACATAAACAAACCGTCTGGTTTGTAAATGAATATTTATTTTATTCACTTCACGTTAAAAATTATATTTTTAACGATAAAAACATTTTATTCCAACATATGAATTTCTATTCAGTTCATTCTTTAAATAAAATGATATTTTTATTTTTCTAACATATTTTAGAAAATTTCGGCGGCATAACGGCACGATACTAGAAATGGGACAAGGCCTAGCCTTATCCCCGGTCTAGTGAAGGCCTACGCCATTCACACATCAATCAAATCAATTCCATTTCACCAAACAATTCCATTCAAACCAAATAATCTAACTAACTTTTTGCAATCAAACAAACAAGTCCATGGTCTGTGGACGATTGTGTCGGGTGCTACTAAGCACCGTCTGCATCCTAGTATATATATATAACTAGAAAAGAAATTGAAAGGTGAGAAATTCTCACAAATAGCTATCCTATCATCTTGACTCTTCTTTGATAGAAATCTTCATCGTTATCGCCTCTTTGTCATCTTCGTTGCCCGAATCCTCTACATATGTAAAAATCGAATTTTTACTTCGTTATTCAATATATAAAAATCGAATTTTGACTTCGCTATTCAATATATAAAAATCGAATTTTTACTTCGATGTTCAATATATAAAAATCACATTTTTACTTCGATGTTCAATATATAAAAATCATATTTTTATTTCGAAGTTCAATATATAAAAATCATATTTTTATTCCGAAGTTCAACATATAAAAATCATATTTTTATTTCGAAGTTCAATATATAAAAATCATATTTTTATTCCGAAGTTCAACATATAAAAATCATATTTTTATTATGCTATTCAATATAGAAAAATCGAATTTCTACTCTTCCTCTCATATAAAAATTATATTTTTATTCTTTCTATTAATTAAAAGAAATCTCGTCTTTTAACATTATAAAAATTCAATCTTTCATCTATTAAAAATCAATACTTTTATCATTTCTAAAATCTAAACTTTTATCATTTAAAAATCTAGACTATTATCATTTCTAAAATCTAAACTTTTATCATTTAAAAATCTAAACTTCCTGTACTAAAAATCGTATTTTTATTTCGATAAAAATTGTATTTTTATTTGCTAACAAACCCATATTGTTCATAAACAAAAATCATAATTTTTCTAATTGAAAGATCTGATCTTTTTCTACTTTTCAAACCTCTAAAAATCCAACCTTTTTCCTATATAAAAACTGGTTTAAATAAACTGAAATAATAAATAAATAATAAAAAGAAAACAGAAAAACTCACTGTAAAAAAAAAGGGTGGTCTTCGTGCGTCGGCATCGGCCTGTGGGGGTGGAGTGGCGCTCGCTGGAGGTGGAGTAGGCGGCGCTGGGGTGTACGCGGGTTTTGGGGCTCTGTTCGAATGGGAGGGGGGGCGGCGCCTCACGCTGGCGAAAGGAGGGAGGGGGAGGTGGAAGAAGGGCGATTGGTCGCAGGGGGGGGTTCGGCGAAGCATCGCCGCCGGTGACCTGGTTTCGAGCGCGAGGGCGCTCGTTTTTTTTTCTTTTTTTTTCTCTCGATCGAAAATGAAAAGTAAGGGGGGGCTGCTGTTGACTACGGGGAAAGAGGGAATAGGGGTTGACCCAGAATTTTTAATTATTTATTTATTTAATTTATCTCCCAAAAAGTAACTTTAAAATTCGAACTCGAAATCAAGCCCACCGACTGTCGTCCATAGCGTTTTACCCCCATTCCGAACACAACGGGATATGTATCGTAAGCTGATTCGGCTGTTACAATCAGTTTCCGTTAAATTTACATTTAAATCACTATACAGAATTTTAAACGTACATTTCAAATTACCGGGGTCACATACTAACTCTATAAATCCCATAAAAATATTTGCTAGCTTCGTATTGATGATACGGTCCTAACAAAACTAGTTTCGTCGAATTCTGAGACCGTTGGAAAAATGGCCATTTTCCAGTCGATTAAAATCAACTGAAACTGGTCAAACGCGTTTTCCTTTGCCACGCTCATATATTGATTCGAAAAATTATGAAATTTAAAACCTAGCAATAACTTGACACCACGGACCCAACAAAATTGGTTTCGTCGAAATCCGAGGTCGTTTGCAAAATTCCCGTTTTTAAGGGCCTGAATTCCATAGCGACTATTCAGAATTTTCAATTGGACATATCTTTTGATTCCCGCTATGAAATCTTGATTTTTCGGATTCGTTGGAAAGATATTACCAATTAGATCCTAATGTTTTTGGTTTCACTAAAATCCGGATTGTTTTGCACCCGGTACATCAAATTGAAGTTTGAAATCGAATTATCGAACTACCGCATCATTTTCAATTCTATTTATAATTATATAAAATTATTTATATTCTAACGACGACGTATATAATATATACGTTCGAATTCTATTCAAAATAAATTTCTCGTCGATATTATTTAAAATAATCTATTTTAAATATTCAAAATTCGCTAAAATTGCCAAAATAAAAATTTTAAACTGGCCCAGATTTTCGGGTTGTTACAATTTGTCTATCTTTGTTTTCATTTGTTCATTCAATATGAATATCAGCATAATACGTATGTTGCTAATTTTTCAGGTGTGGTACTGGCATTATATCAAAATGATACATTTATATATCATTTCAAATACACTTGTTTATTTTCAATTTTTCCTGTTAATTATATCCCAGCTATTATTATAGCATGTAGGGCTCTTTTTTGCATGTACAGCTTATATATACTATGTATAGTTGAGGCTTTATATCAAAATGATAAGTTCATATATATCATTTTTGAAAATACGTGTACATTGTCTATTTTTCCAGCCTATTAAAGGTGAATATAAGTTATATACAAATAAAAAGAAAAATACCTGGCCATCTGTGTACAATTCCAGCAGAATAGATTCAAGCATAGATTTTACAATTGTAATCCCATCCCTTTTAACATCATCTGATATGAAAACTACAGAGCTGCATTTTACATAAGCACAAAATAAGTTAGTAGGTATTATTTCGATGAAATTGTAATGAAAACTATTAATGATAATATAATTATTTTTTCAAAATATGAAAGAACTATGCTTTTCTTGCTTTCTTCAAGAAGATTAAGAAGCTTGCTTTTTTGACTTTTAAACTAGTTTGATACTTTTCCCTTTTCGGCAAGTATGCGTCAATGTCTACTAGTTTGACTGTATTGTCTGTACCGGTGTCATTTTCTTCATCGCTTTCTTCTTCAATGTTTGATACATCTTTCAACTCGCTGTCAATTTCTTCGTCGATACTAATTTCATTTTGATCTTCCTTTTCCAGATTGGTTTTTTCTACATTTTCATCATGTTCATTTTTCCTTTCATCAATTTTTCACTCAGCTTCTGATTTCTTTCGAGCAGCCCTTGTTGTCACCCTATTAACCAATGAGCTTGGGACTATTTCTATTTTTGACTTTGATTTTTCCTTTTCTCTCCTTTCTGCTTCTTTCTTTTTTCCTGTAGAATTAGCATTTGTTGTGTGATTTTCAGATCAAATGTGGGACCTTCGAAATCAATTTCATTTTGCTTATTTACATTTTGGCTTTCATCTCCTTCTTCTGTGCTGGTTGTTTTTGATTTCAATTTCTCAATTTCTTTTTTCAATCCTACAATCAACTCTTTCTCTTTTATTCTTTCAGCTCTTCTTCAGTTTTTCTTAGAGGCAATTTGATTATTATCATCATCATTTTCCATTTCAGATCTGCGTGGAGCATGTTGAACTTGCAATTTTTCTTGTTGCAGTAAAGTCTTCTCATTTTCAGTAATTTGTCTCAAGTTCTCAAAAATCTGTTCAAAAACAATAATAAGGTATCTAGATGATTAAATATAAATTTACAGGACAAAAATGTAAATTGAATATTACCTTTTCATCATCCATTCTGGTTAATGTATCGTTTGTGACAGTGTTCTTCAGACAGCTTATATCCCATTTCACAAACCTTGGGAAATTATCGTTGCATTTTGCCTTTTCTTCGATTAAATTAACATGTTCGCAAAGAAAATGCGGCAAAAGTAAAAATAAAAACATTTGAGAAAATTATATGTTTGGGTATGCAGGAAAATAAAATATGCAGTGTAACTGTGAAAGTTAATTAAATGCTATTTTCAACTATCATTTTAATTTACAAACAAAAAGGTATGTGTTATATAATAAGGAAAAAGATAGAAATTTTATATCTATGTTAATAAGCCAATTGTAGCTAAAAACAGAAGGTTATATAAAATGATATGTGAAATTATCATTACCTATTTCAATGTATCATTTGAACAAAAACATTGACAAAAAAAGCAAATTCTGATGTTTAATTAACAAAATTTAAAACATTTAAAAAAGGAGGTTTCAATGATTAAAGTTGAGTTAAAAAGTAACATAAAATAATGATATGTGGAACTATCATTTCAATGTAACTGGTTTAAGTGTACTTAGAGAAACAATTAAGTTAATAACATAGGCTGTTGCCTGGATAATGCATTAATAAAAAGGGTATCTCTTACCAAAATAAGCATGGAACATCCGGACATTTGACGTGGCTTGGACTTGAACACTTTTAGTGAACGTAATAGTGAACATTGTATTGTTAACGGCCATGATACATCAAACATTTTTTTCTTCATCAATTAAGTACTGTAGATAACCCCAAGGTAAATACATTTGGTTATCTGGAAAAAAGAAATTTATCATTGCTAGAATTATTATTAGTTTTGGTAAACCAGTTTGATATTGATACTTTTCATTTTCAAAAACAAAGTTAATTCTAGCAATGGTATGTATTTTAGTAATATGATCAACTATTCCAAAATTCCTTACAACAAATTCTTTACAGTAGTCAGATAGGTGTTGAAAAGAAGATTTTGGTAGAGGAAACAAGTTTTTTCCATGTATTGGCAAACCAAACAGCAATGCAATATCTTCAGTCATAATTTTTAAACTTTTTTTCCCAATTTTGAAATCTTCATTCTCATCAGAAAATGTACTAATATAAATATCCACAGTCAAAGTTGATTTTCTACATTCTTTCAAAGTTACATAACCTTCATATATAGAAAAAATGAACTGATGAAATGGTGTTTGCTTAATGAAATCTAATTGATCTGTTGTAAAACCTTTGCCTTTTTTAATTTTTTCCACTGTTTTGATCATGGCCATTAAAATACAACGATACTGATTCGTATCGACTTCTTTCTTTTTCTTTGTCCTTTTTTTTTTTTTTTTTTGTATTTTTTGCTGCAGTATTCTGTGCATACACAAATGTTTAAATGTTAATATTACATCACAAATTCAGCATAATAGACAAATTCACCAAAACATTATAAATGATATATAAAACTATCATTTTAATATTATTAAAAGTAACTTGTAAATAACATACTGTTATTGATACAAGTAAGTAACAATAAAACAAGGGTAAGTAACAGTAATATAATAGTAAAATTGGTAGTGAACATGGATAAAAATGATATATTAAGCTATCATAATTAACATTATCAATATTCTAAGCAATTTAAGAATAATATGTCATATGAAATTATAATTACTTATAGGACAATCATGCTACTAGAAATGGTACCATTACAAAAATGCTATATGAAACTGTCATTTTATTTATATCTTTATTCATCCGAAATCACAATAGCAAAAAACTATGTCAAATATAACATATAAATAACAAATTAGTTTTAGATTACATTCCATAATAATTCAATTAGGTTATGATTCTACGGCTACGGCCGTCCTTCGCCTCCTTTTTGAAAAAATTGAGAAAAAGAAGTAAGTAATTATATTATCATTTCAAGACGATAGCAAAGATAACCGTTAACCAATGTTATATTATGATTCAGCGAGGCTTTAAGATCAAGGTAAACCACAAAAATATAGCTGCAGTGATCAACAAAAGAACAGTATTTGCCATACAGTTTAGAATACAAATGTACACTCGTACATGCGGCAACTGGTATGATACCAATAGACAAGGACATCAAGCCTTTATTTCACGTTTAAACCAATTCAATGACTAAAGATACATGGCACACACAACAACAGTATTAACAAGGCAAAACTAAGTAAAAAAAAGGTCAAAACCAAAGATCGTGCAAATCATTCCTCTATAACTATCTTCTTTCACAAATCTTAATCATGCATCAGATGACAAATTAAAATGCAAAGTGATATCTATAACTATCATTATATTTTGCTGGATTGCAAAATGACATGCTAAGAGGCAAAGTGATATCTATAACTATCATTATATTTTGCTGGAATGCAAAATGATATGCTAAAAGGCAAAGTGATATCTATAACTATCATTATATTTTGTTGGAATGCAAAATGATATGCTAAGAGGCAAAGTGATATCTATAACTATCATTATATTTTGCTGGAATGCAAAATGACATGCTAAGAGGCAAACTGATATCTATAACTATCATTATATTTTGCTGGAATGCAAAATGACATGCTAAAAGGCAAACTGATATCTATAGCTATCATTATATTTTGCTAGAATGCAAAATGACATGCTAAAAGGCAAAGTGATATCTATAACTATCATTATATTTTGCTGGAATGCAAAATGATATGCTAAGAGGCAAAGTGATATCTATAACTATCATTATATTTTGCTGGAATGCAAAATGACATGCTAAGAGGCAAAGTGATATCTATAACTATCATTATATTTTGCTGGAATGCAAAATGATATGCTAAAAGGCAAAGTGATATCTATAACTATCATTATATTTTGCTGGAATGCAAAATGACATGCTAAAAGGCAAACTGATATCTATAACTATCATTATATTTTGCTAGAATGCAAAATGATATGTTAAGAGGCAAAGTGATATCTATAACTATCATTATATTTTGCTGGAATGCAAAATGACATGCTAAAAGGCAAACTGATATATATAACTATCATTATATTTTGTTGGAATGCAAAATGATATGCTAAAAGGCAAAGTGATATTTATAACTATCATTATATTTTGCTGGAATGCAAAATGATATGCTAAAAGGCAAAGTGATATATATAACTATCATTATATTTTGTAATTCATGTATCAGGATTTTTTTCGTTCTCATTTAGATGAAACATACAAAATTTCAACAAAATCTAATACCTTCAAAACCCTAGGACGCTTCCTTGAACGCACAGTACCTTCTTCATCGCCGATTTGCAGTGCGAGTTGTTTAACAGCTCTTGATTTTGCAACTATAGCTTTTGATTTCCCACTTTTTGGAGATTTTTCCTTCGATTGAGGAGTTGATGATGCACGATTCAGGGATCTTGCCTTGAATACCCAATCGTCTATCGGCAAACTAGAGGTCGAAGTTGAAGAATCTGTTTCAGTTGTCGACATTACTGATTTTAGGGATTGATTTTTTTTTGGATCGAATATACTGATGATTTTTTGATCGAGACAAAACCCTAGAACGAATGAAATGGGAAACGGTTTGTTAGTGGGGTTAGTGGGGTGAAGCACGCGTCCTTCAAACCAAAAATAAAAAGTTCCGTCCGTAATTTAAAATGCGGGTCTAAGTTTTTCCTTTAAACTAAAATCATGTTTTAAATAATATATAGCCCTTAAAAATAGCCATTTCGCAAATGACCACCATTTCCGACGAAACCACTTTTGTTGGATCTGGAATGTCAAATAATTGCTCGTTTCCAATTTTCATAATTTTTGGAATTAATATGTTAGCGTGGAAAAAGAAAATGTGCTTTGTCAATTTCAATTGAATTGGATCGACCAGAAAATGACCATTTTTCAAACGGTCTCCAAATTCGATGAAATTAATTTTGTTGGGACCGTATCGTCAAAATATAGCTAGAAATAATTTTGCTGTAATTTTTGGAGTCAGTATGTGGCCTCGTTAAATTAAAATGTACGTTAAATTCAATTTTGAACGTTATATTAATTTAGTGACGAAAACTGATTAAAACAGTCGTATTGGCTTATGGGACATATCCCATAGTGTTCGGAATGGGGGTAATTGGCTAGGGGCGATAGTTGGTGGGCTCGATTTGGAGTTTGAAAGAAAAAGTAACTTTTTGGAATTAAAATTAAATTAAATATATAAATATATATTAAGGTCAACCCCTTTTTCTCCATTCCCATCGTTCAAAACAAAAGAGGAAAAAAAAGAAAAACCCAATTCCCCGCCGCCTCAGCCCCGTCGCCCATCCCCCAAGTCTGTCGCGCCGACCACGGCGCCTCCCCAGCTCCGATCCGCCACCTCCTCCCTTCCCCCATCTATCTAGAGCCCTTCGCGAACCCTAGCCCCCAAATCAGGGACTGCCGCCACTGTGGAACCCACTTCCGCCAACCATGACCCCATGCCGCCTCCCCCGCCACCTGCGTCGTCCCTCAGCCCCAACACCGCCAGCCCTGGACCCCCAATGACCAAAAATCCATTTTTTTATAAAATACCCGTATTTACATTAAACCCCTGACCTTCTTTAGCCCATATCTCCCAAACCATGCCCCTCTGGCCAAAACTCCACAGTGCCAAAATCGAAGAGCGCGATTTTCTCTTCGATTTGAGTATATGGAAGTCAGATTTTGGATTGCGGAGTTGTTCAGAAAACACGTTCAAATTCTGCTGTCCAAATACTGTCTTTTCGCCAATTCTGGCGAAATGGACAAATTTCGGAAGAAAGGCGACTTGGCAGAAGTTGTCTGGAATGGCCCTTTTAGGCTAGACAAAAATCCGACGTGAAGATTGGAGCTCGTTTGCGAATTTTGGGATCATAAGAACAATTCAAAAGGTCAGAAAAGCACCGTAGAGTGGATCCCAATGTGAGAACTCCTCCCTTAAATTATTTTACAGTTATAAATATTTTAGGTTAGAGATAGGGCTTAGTATCCCCCAACACTATTTATTGTACAAACCATGTTGTTTGATTTGGATTGTATTGTAGAAATTCGGATGTTGATTGTAAAATGGATTGTGGAATTATTTGAATTGATTGTGATTCATGTGTATGGCGCGAGCCAGTATCAAGAGAGGGGTAATGCTAGACATTACTCCAGTTTTAATATCGCGTCATTATAATGCCGAAATTTTCTGAAATAAATATTTATTCATTAAAAATCTCATTTTTAATGTGTATATGAACTATATAAAATATTCATGTGTTGAATAAAATGTTTGAACAATAAAAATATCATTTTTATTGAATAAATGAACTATATAAAATATTTATGTGTTGAAATAAATATTTTATCATTAAAAATATAAATTTTAACGTATATGTGAATGGCATAAAATTCTCCTAAAATGAAAATAAATATTCATTTACAAATCGGACGATTTGTTTATGTACACCCATTTGACTGACATGGATTGGGACGATAAATTTTACATATCGCCCAACTACACAAATAATATTCAGTATTTGTTGGTTGAAACCCCACATGGGTATTGGAATGATATTTGGCGTACACTAATCCCAATTGTTTAGTTGTATGTCAATCAATTGGTTGACAGACTATCGTAAGCGTTAATTATTTATATTTAGTGCTTATGAAGTTGTGTAATGCACTTTGGATGATGGTTGATTGTATATCATTATTATTGTGTACATGTGGTGTATGAAATTCATATAAATAACATTATATGGTGATTGATTGGGTCTGATTCCAATTCAGAAAGAACGAATATTTTAAAATAACGAATATTTTAAATAAGGAATATTTTAAAATAATATTCAGTAAAAGATTAAAATGTGAATTTGATGTCCGATTTTGGATGGACACGAAAACGTTGAAATATATGAAGTCGTGTTATTTAGTTTTGCGCCATTTTAACGCGAACGATATTTATATCAATTTTATTCATTTTTATAATGAATATCGAAAAGGAAATTATATCAAAATCTGATATTATGAAAATATTATCATTTAAATATTATAATGATAAGGAGTATTCAATTTTGAGTTAAAATTGAAATGAAAGTGGGAATCGTTTTAAAACAAATTTAAAAACGATTTATAAAATATATTTTAAGTGGAAATCAATGATATATATATATATATATATATTGGCCTGAATAGAACGCGCCGCGCTGCGACCGTTCGTGAATTTCGACCACTGACTTCGAATTGACATTACGGGAGATCCGACCGTCGGATTCTCCTAAAACCAGAACCGTTGGGTTCGTATCGGAAAGATCTTTCAAATGAATATAAGAAATTTGAAATCTAACGGTTGGATTTGGAATTATGACCAAATCAAATTTGGAAAAGATCGCTATGGACGCAGTTCGGTGGCCGTTATTGGAAACCGACTGTATGGGCCTTGATAAAATTATTAAAAATATTAATAATTTATGTAAAATCATAATAAATGATTTGGAAAGAAATTAGATGAAAAATTCCATGTTTGTAAAGATAAAAATACATTTTTATTAAAATAAACTAGTTATTAACTAGAAAGATAATCCAATGATTTTTAAATAAATAAATTGGACTTATAAAGTGTTTTAATAAAACCAGAAATTTCCAATATATAAATTGGAATGGATTTGAAAATAAATAATCTCTGGAATATTTCGATATTGAATTCCGTGACTATACGGATATGGTGACGGAATTTGGAAGGTAGATATATATCATTATTCCCCATAAAATATGTGTTGGTTTCAGAATTTGATATTGAACGTAAGCCGATATAATTTCTGTTTAGAGCCTTATATTCAATATCAAAGTGGATTTTATGTTTGTCGTGAATGGTTTCTTCAGTAACATTGTTCTTAAACCACATGTGAAAAGAATAAATCTTTTAATTAAGATTAATAGAGTTTCCAGTTATATTTAATAATTGGAGTAAAATGGAATGTGAATTGGGTTTATTGTGAACCGTGTTTTTAACGACATTCGTTCTTAACCTAATTAATAGTGAAATGTGATTTGGAATATATAAATCTTTTATTAATATTTAATGGAATTTTCCAAATTAAAGTTTTCAGTTTAATAAAATAAATTGGAATGGAATTCGATTTGGTAATAATCGAAGTGAGCTTCTGTGGAGGAAGACTGTTTATATATATGGAATTTAAAAGGCTTTTCGTTATTCCATTTATATTATTAGTCAGATACGGAAATTTATATCGATTATATGTATTGATCTATTTTCCGTGAAGATTCCATAATTAATGGAATGAGATTTTAGGTTTATCGTGAAATGTGTTTTAAATGACATTGGTTCTTTAACCCAGTTAAAGACATGATTACATGTCTAGCATTGTATTTCGAACTGTAGTGTTGATTTCTGCTAAATATGTATCTTTTTTGTGGTGGAGAATTTATTCTCTTGCTTAACACCCTTCTCTAAGACGTACGAGCTTAGAGGTTATATATTGGCAGAAATCAGTGGTACGGTGTGAATTATAGATGTGGCATGTTTGGGTTTCCAAAGTTAAATAATCATTAGATAATGATTGTTAGAAGATTAAAACTAAGTAAAGTTTTAATTAATCTTTAATTAGATTGAAATGTGAATGTGATAATTTAAATTATCAAATTTGGGAAATGATCGAGAATGGAGTATCGGCAGTTTTGCTCCAAGCGATAGTTAAAACTTTTATTAGACTTGAACGGGAAATGGTAATTAATTTTTACCAATAATACAATGGTGTTAGATATAGAGTATCACCAGTTTTACTCCATGGGATGAACAGGTTGGGATAATAAAAGAAATTGTTACTTCGGTATGGCTCGTTAATCCCGACTAGTTGGATAAACATTAATTTAGTTTAGAATTGAAAAGATAATGAAAGCTTTTGAAATGATATCCAAAAGAAGATTAAAGAATAAATTTAAAACAATTTATCTTTGATAAAATTAATGGGAACCTTTCCCTAAAGATATGAATATTTGAATAAAAGAATATTCTTGATTGGAATGAGGCGTATGTTGTGTTTTTATAGTACTTGATTATAAGATACGCAAGTTATTTAGAAAGACGGGGTTTATGCCCATTTCGAATAATTGATTCGACGATAAGTCGACGATGAAGACGGTGGCTGAAGACTAGAGTTCTTTACATCATTTGGATGATTACTGATGTCTTGATTGTGCTGTACACCCAAGACAAGGTAATAAGTCGTGATCGTCTAGACGTACTTGGAGATCGACTGGATATGTGAGGGCCTCTCTCCTGTATTGGACATATGGGATGAGGAATAAGGTACCTACGGTTTCATTCAGACACAGAACGAACTTGTAAATGGATGTATGTCTCAGATTCAAATTCAAGCAGCACAGACTCAGAATTCGAAATCGTACTTCATGAAAATGCAGGGTCATCAGGGGGAGAGATCTCAATAGATGAAGAGTAAGAAGGAGGAGTGGGAGATAATCGAGCCCTAGATGAATTTGATGGTGTGATTATCCAAAATGCACCCAAGGACTCTTGGGTTTTGACAACCGATGAAGCCAGACTTAGACGAATATGTTTAAGGCACGAGATATCTTGGGAGGAATTTAAAGTTGCAACTAACATTACAGACATACCCCACAATCCTCCAAAAGGGTACATGGCTATCAGTCGGTTAATGGGCTCGGTCAGATCAATTCATCCATTTCCACCTTTCGACTTTCTAAGACGATTGCGGATAACTCCCATGCAACTCCAACCAACAACATACTCTTATTTATACATGTTGTATATTGCATATATGGAAGTCTTAGGTGTGGATCCTACTTTTGAGGATGTAAATTTCTTTTATCATTCCAAACATCATCAAAAGGACACTCCTTCCTTTCTTTATTTCGATCCTCGGCAAAGGGCAGAGTAATGTGGGTGACATAAGGCCCGAATGGTTTTTCACTAAACATCGATCCAGATGTGCTAGGAGATGGCTCCAATCAAGTAAGTTCCAAATTCTGGCGCTCCCATTTCAACTACATTAGTAAATGCACTAACCTTTCTTTTTATTTTCAAATCCAAATCCAAGAAAAGAGCAAGGTCAAATATAGCAGGATTGCTTGAACCTTCTATTGAACGGTAATCTAGACTTCTTATATGTCATAAAATGTTTGGTGGACGAGCTTCTTCATTGACACCAACTACTTGACATGAGGCGGAGTATAGGTCACGGAGGTCGTGCTTACATATATGCTCCCCCAGTCCAAGTTCCTCTTGCACCCATGGAAAATGGGAGTGTTCCCCCAGTCGAGGGACAATTACAACAGCAACTGAAGTGGGAGAAAGTTCAAAAAGAAAAGAACCCATAGGTTTGAGCCAAGAACCACAGACGACAGAAAAAAAGACAACTCCTGAGTGAGTGCCTATCAATCTTCCGAAGAGTCATTCTCCGATAAACATCCATATCGAAGAACTTCTAGAGAGACCAATGGGGAGGAGCCTCAAGATGTTTCTTTGAAAGGCACCTCTATTTTTGATAGAGTCATTCTCCGATAAACATCCATATCGAAGAACTTATGGAGAGACCAATGGGGAGGAGCCTCAAGATGTTTCTTTGAAAGACACCTCTATTTTTGATAGTCAACCTTCTCCTAGGACTTCGTCTCCCACTAGGTATCCTGCTAATGATCCCCATCAGGAAGAGTCCATATTTGAGGGCTTTGACGCTCTTGCCTTACCTAACCAAATATATTCCTTTTAGGATCTTGGCTCTGACTACTTCTTTCCTCCCACTGAAGAGGAAATTACACCTGCCAAAACCGGGGGGACAACACCCACAAGCCTAACTCCAAGCTCTGGTTCGTCGGGGGGATCACTTAGGACACACACACACACACTACACAGACATTGCATATCACAACATCTATGCATTATGCTACTTCTTGGTTCTAATACTTGTTCATGTTAACTTGCACGACTGATACCTCATCGTGTCTACAATCCCAGAAGTCACCGTGAGAGACTATGCAGGTACGGCTTCGATGTCAAATATGACCAAAGGGGTAGTCGCGGGAGAGATGATAGGAGGCATTACCAACCACAACGCTGTCAGCCCTATCGTTCCCGCTCTCCCGCCCGTTCGAACTCCGAGAAATACAAGAGCTGTCATAGTTACCGTGGTGGAGACAAACAGGCTCTCAAAGTCCCAGTTCCTTCAAAAATTCACATTCTTAAGAAAATCCAATGAAGAAGCACTCTGATCCCAAAGATAAGGCCTTGGATACAGAAAGATGAAAGATAAAGGCAGAGCGGTTGTCATTCCAACTAAGTGCAAGTCCGTTGATATTACCACAACAGGTCCTTTGGTGTGTGATTTCGACACTGCTATGGGACAGAAGTTTTAAAAGGGCAATTCCCAGATTATCACTTCGGGCACATGCATTTTGTTCCAAACCTTAAACTGGTTTCTTCAGAATGGGTGGAGGGCGTTAAAGTATCGATAGATTTCGTAGATCGTCAATATCAAGAGATATGCAAATTCGCCTGAAAGCTCTCAAAAATCATAAAGGATCTTTTGTTGGACTTGGACAAGCTAAAGAAAATGGTGAACTATGATGTATCCTATAGAGAAGCTGTAGAGTAAGAGCTTGAAGATACTCGGGCCAAACTTGCATATGCACAATGTGACGCTGAAACTACAAGAAGTTGCAGAGATAGCTACAGATACGCTTCCACAGTGAGCTCCATTCCCACAGATACGTAATGAGCTAAAACTGTCATGTAACCGTCTTGATAAAGAGAAAGCAGATCTTAATAAAGAGATTGCCAGTTTGAAGGCAAAGTTGGCAGAGGCTGAAGAGAGGACAATATTAGCTGAAGGAAATGATAACCTTGCAATCGAATTTGCCACTACATCTAAGGCACAACTTGCTGAAGCTCAAGAGGAGTTGGATGACTATGGAAATCTTCTGAAATCCTTATTTGCTCAAGTGCATAGGACTCGAGATACATCGTGCATACGAGGTTATCCAACAACATTGGTCGACGTATGGGATGAAATTGTTCATGATGAGAAACGGCGGTTGAAAATTGAAATCATTGATGAGGAGAAGTTAATGAAGACATGCTTGAGACGAGAGGAGCCAGAGCGTTTAGCTGAGGAATGTAGATTGCTTCAGGAAGCTAGGGAGGTTGCTAAACGTCAAGTCAAGCGAAAAGAAGTTGTTGAAGGTGGCTCCAGTTTTTTTCTACCTTGCCTGGAGCTGAAAAGACAAAGGGATATGATCCTGAATGTCCAGAGATGCCCAAAAATGCACCCCTATTATCAAAGCAGCCACTCCTTCTACTCCTGGAGACAAGTCAACTGAAGGTATCTCCACCTTTTCCCGCAGTTTGTCAAAGTTGTTCTAGCGTGTTGTCGCATTATGAAGCTTCTAGTTGAAAGGCCTGTTTTTTCTCCAAAGCTAACAATTACTGCTCTTCCTTCTTTAGCTACAAGGCATGTCGACGAAGCTGAAGAAAAGAAAAAAGAAGCAACTCACAAGGCTATAGTGCTTTCTAGTTCAGAAGTCCCCAAGGAAGGAAGATGATCGATGCTTTAAAGGATCTCGATGGCAATGAAAGCGAAGGGGATGCATGGGTTGTAATCACTAGAACTTCCGACAAGACCGAGAATTTGACCCTTGCACAGATGAAAGCAAACAATGAGCAACTCTTAAAGGCCAAGGCTGAAAATCTAGAAGAGACCATCTTAGTCGATCCTATCCAAATGGTTCCTCCTCCTAGTACCAAAGTGTCAATCAAGTTCTCTAAATCGATTACCGTAAAAATGGCTTCCTATTTCTCCGCTAACATAGAAGATCCTTTATTTGAGAATTCCAATAAGAAGTGCATCCTTACTGATGCTGAGAAGGGGGAAAAGCAAAAGCTTAGGGATGACAAGAAATCCAAGCCTTCTCCCAAACCGAAGTGAAGCATTGTCCTGATTTTCTTTGTTTTCCATTGGCCTGTTGTGGTTGTTGTGAGTGCGACCCTTGCATTTTTTTTTCATTTATCTTGTGTAAATATGTGTTCTGTAAATAAAGTAGTATTCCTGCAATGTTATATGTTTGCAAATTTGTTACATATTTTAGTCAAATATACTTGTAATCAAGATATTACTAAACTAAGTAATAAGTAATGAATCGCATTACAATCGAATAGGTCCTGCAAATCAACATTCCTGCAAAAAATCGTTACTGGACTAAGTAATAAATGAATCATATTTCACTTATCTAAGGGTGTGATGTGTATGTGTTTCCCTTAATCAATCTTGAACAGAGTGCCTGGCCAGGGCCTGCTCGAGGTTAATTAGTAACGACATACTATTACCCCAAGTGTCTGTGGGAACTTTTGGCTCATCTTGCAATCTTGCCCATAATCCTTCCGTAGGGTAGGAGCTAATTTCTTTTAGCACTTGGTCTCGGTGCTTTATACTCTCCTATCATAAATCCAGGTTAGAGTTTAGGTTAAAGCGGCTTGTAGTCATGGTGCACCAATCACGCCTACTATGCTTTTATACTTACTCTCGAATCGAGAGAGTTCGACTTAGTCTGCCGAACAGTCGTGTCATTCGCCTTGGCATTCCTTCTACACCCTAATTCCTAGATTGGGATTCTGCCGACTCGAGTGTCACATTCGAACTCGGTTTTGGTATGTACTCCATTCTTATGACGACCCCATTTCCCGTTCCGACGGAGACAAGGGTTATCTTGGGGATATAACACAGAAACAGATAATAGCAGAACAGAAATAAATAAATACATCAGATAATGAACAATAGAATATACTGGATAAGAGTAATCATCAGAGTTACACAGTATACAGGATCTTACTTAGTACAAATACAGTTCAGCTATACATAAATGTCTACAGTGGAAACAAACAAAATATGTACAATAGGAGCTGAACAGCATAAAAAGAGATAAATAATAGAATCCATCTTCAGCTCCAGCTATCCAGAAAGAACCAGCTAAACCTGAATACAAGGCTGCCCGTGTAGAAAAAGGGGCACCCGAGTTTGAAAGTGAAACAAACTACGAGTCAGTCACGGGACTGGTATGAGAAATCTATTCAACACATTTAACATATGGCTAATCATAGGACCACGCCACTTTCGTGGAACGGGTTTACTCCATCGGATTGCCAGTGCTTTAAAACAAATCTTTCTTTTAAACATCGCAATGCTTTTTATAAAAATGAAGCCCTTATAAGACTCAGTTCCCATCACACAATGCAACGCAAACCGGAGGATAGAGTTTTTACCTTATAACGGCCAAAATATGCTTGATACGAATAAAACAAAGGCATTTGATATTATTGCTAGTGTTTATATGTTTCAAAAACAATTTGAATCATAACTATCAATCATAGGCGGCGTGGGTACCATATATCATGTCGCTATATATATATACAATCAAAACCGCACGATGTCGTATTTGGAAATTGGATTTCCGTCATGAACCAAGGCAAAAGATAGTCCTTACCGAATTCGTGACTCTCTAGCCCGAGCCATAGGAAAGCGCGCAGGCAAACCTTGGAGCGACAGGGCCGGTCCACCGGTGTGGATTATTATGCCTGAACAATACGTTTCCCCGCCCTTTGGGGCGTAAACGAGCCAACGAATGACTCCATCGGACTCGGATCGTCCGACCAAACCGAGGCGCCTCGCAACAGCAACAACCACACAGGTGAAAAGTATATAAATGTCAGGGCTAGTAGGTCACTGACACCACCCTAGCTAGAAATAAACGCATGCCCTCCCTGAGGTCCTTCTCCCGTTTCTGGTTCATACTGGGGTGTGAGGCTCGCGAATTCACATTATACACAAAGCTACGCCACACAGGCGGGGCTTTGATCATCGCCACAAGACTTTGCTTTTCAACAGAAGCCTTGATCATTTGCCACTTAGGCATGCCACACTAGCAATTCATGCCATGCGACTGATGTCCATCGATATACAACCTCTGAGCTCGTGCGTTTCAGAGAAGGGCGTTAAGCAAAAGAATAAATTCTCCGCCGCCAAACAGATGTATATTTAATAGAGATCAATCAACACAGAATAAAATCCAATGTCAGACACACAGTCCATTTACAAGTCTGTTCTGGGTCTGAACGAAACCGGAGGCACTAAATACCTCGCAAACCCATCGATCACCACGTACGTCTAGATGATCACCACTCATTATCCATATTTCGGGATGCCTCCCAATCAGGACCTCGGTTACCATCCAAGCGAGGTGAAGATCTCCGGTCTTCGACCACTGTCTTCATCTTCGACTTTCAATCGTCGGTCAATTATTTGAAATGAGAATTAACTCGACCTTTTCAAATAATTCACGTATATTTAGAATTCCAAATCAATTTATTTCAATGGTTAAACATTCGACAACACCAATTTTGTTCTTTAATGTAATTTTCACACCAAACACATTCAACCATCAAATACCACATAAATCGAGCAAATTCAGTCTATTTCCATTCCATATCGTTTATGATATTTTATAACGATCTATCGCTATTTTTATTTATTTTAAAATAGCCAATTTATTCAAAACGACGCTTCGGGCCATAACGCGGCCGTGGCGCTGTTTTCCTTTAGATTTGATTTACACATATCTGAAAATCTAACCGTTGGATCTTCACAAAATTTACATCATTAGAAAGGTCTTTTCAAAACGAATCCAACGGTTCCAGTTTCGGGAAAATCCGACGGTCGGATCTCCCGGTACAATCGTTTGAAGTTTCGATTTCAAAATACGAACTGCAGCGTCGTTATTCGATTAAATATATATATATATATAAGTATAATCATTTCTGGCGCTGTTTTTCTTCAGATTTGAATTAAACATTCCAGACGATCCAACCGTTGGATTTTTACAAAGTTGGTGCCGTTGGAAAGATATTTCCAAGGCGAACCCAACGGTTGTGATTTCGGAAAAATCCGATGGTCGGATCTCCCGGTATAATCGTTTGAAATCACGGTTTCAAAATACGAACTGCACGGCCACGTTTCGTTTTAATTTTATTTATATTTATATAATTATATAAATATAGTTCATTCAAAAATTCCTATATTGTTTCCACTTCTACTATTTCACTAACGCCTTTAAATTTTGGAAAATTTCGCCATAACCTCCTTTGTACGGGAGGGGCTGGGAAAATTCCCAAATAGCCACACGGGCGTCTCATGTCAAAAAGAAAAAGAAAAAGCCAAGCGGCTTGCCAACAGGCTCACAAAATCATCACCCAAACAAAACAGTAAATGTGTACCTATTTGTCGGGCACAAAATTTTATTCCTCTTCTCTAGCCCCTTTGCTATAAGCTGTTCAATAAATATGCATGTACATATATACAGTTCTTATCGCTTATCATTTTCCATTCAACTTCATATTTGATTCCATTTGGTTTTAAAACACCATTCATTCTAATGTTGCATGCATAGGCAAAAATCATATCATTAGCTAATTAATGAATATTTCAACTCGTGCGTATTTATTTGAACGAGTGGCTATTTTTAACACTTCACATTTCAACAATTCATGTATATAATAAAAATGTGATTTTTATTGTACAACAATTCATTTCATAACACTATTATTTTATATAGTTCATATAGGTAATAAAAATAGGATTTTTATTATAAAACAATTTATTTCTAAATAAGATGATTTTATACATTTCGTATTGAA
The DNA here is from genome assembly GCA_030737875.1 of Allium sativum. NCBI lineage: Eukaryota > Viridiplantae > Streptophyta > Magnoliopsida > Asparagales > Amaryllidaceae > Allium > Allium sativum. Next base: position 849,963,720 of record CM060918.1, read on the forward strand.
GTTAAAAATGGGATTTTTATTATAAAACAATTCCTTTCAAAATATGAATACCATTCAACACATGAATTTCAATTCAACGAATGAAGATCGATTCAACACATGAAGGTTTTCTATAGTTTATATATATATATAAAAATGTGATTTTTTATATTTAAAACACGAATACCATTCAACACATGAATTTCAATTCAATGAATAAATATAGTTCCAACAAATGAAAATAATTCAAACACATGAACATTATTCAAAATTTCGGCAGCATAACGGCAGGGTAGTTAAAACCGGGACCGTCCCTAGTACGGCTCCTCGCTCTACCTTAAAACCTCGCGGTTTTTGACAATGGGGATCATGCATCTAGTTCGCACGCAGGCGGCATGTATATTTTTTTTTCATTTCCACAAACTAATCCTATGTGGTTTCAACCAAATATTTCTCAACCACAAATGGGTATTTTTCAACCACAATCAATCAATATCAACCACAAACAATCCCAAACAACCATTCCTATCAATCAAATTTCACACCAAACACAATCAATAAATATCGTCCATGGTTAGTGGACGAGGGGCGTATATATATATATATATATATATATATATATATATATATATATATATATATATATATATATATATATATATATATAGCAATTCACTTCTATTTTAACACATATATAATTTTTACAACGCATATATAACTTATACATCGAACATACAACTTATACAACGCTTACACAAGAGGTGTACAACGCTTATATAACTCATACATCGACTATATAATTTATACATCATCGTTTTCCATATTGTTTATGATTAGAAATCTCACATTGGGTTCCACTCCACCAAAAATAGCAGAAGGCTCAGAAAAATATGCGGTCTCTACTAGAAGGTAGAAGACGTCCACACGAGTCCACTGTCTCTTGTTTCACTGGATTTCGTCTACACAGCAAAAAGATATGTTTTTTCAAAGTTTGCAACGGTTTAAAGGTGTTAAAACAGCTGAAAATAAAACAAGCCGTATACCTTTCTGAAATGTTCAAAACTAGGTCACGCGATTTCGTGAAATCCGTGAAGCGATAACTCGATCGGCCTACGCAGCGTCGAAGTGGAAGGAGAGAGCTTTCAGCGTAGGGGGGTGCGGTGGCGTTCGATCGCCTGAGGCGGCGGCTTGAACGCGATGACTTCTCGACGTTCGTTCTCCCAATCCACGCAATGAAAAAATCCAAACCTTATATGGATTTGAAGATCTCTCCTAGGTCTACAAAATCTTTAACTGGAGGAGGGGCTAATTTTGCGTGGATTGATCGGAAAATGAGGGGGAAGGTTTTGAACAGTTTCCGCCTTCGATCGGGGAGAGAGAAACGAGGGTTTTTTTTTTAAAAAAAAATTCTGATTGGTCGGGGAAGTTTTAAAGGGGTTTTCTGACACGACCACCAATCGAAACCCAACGACTGTCATCCCTAGCGTTTTACCCCCATTCCGAACACAATGGGATATGTTTCGAAGGCCCATTCGAATGTTTCAGTCAGTTTTCCTTCAAATTAAAATATATTACATTCAATATTCAATTTGAACGTACATTTCAATTTGCCCGGGCCACAAACTGATTCGAAAAACTCCAGAAAAATAAATCTAGCTATGTTTTGATGATACGGTCCCAACAAAACTAGTTTCGTTGAATTCTAAGACCGTTTGCAAAAAGGCCCATTTCTGGTCGATCCAATTTAACTGTAATTGACCAAAACACGTTTTCCTTTGCCACGCTCACATATTAGCTTCAAAAATTAAGAAATTTGAAACCTAGCAATAACTTCACATCCCGGATCCAACAAAAGTGGTTTCGTCGAATTTCGAGGTCGTATGCAAAATGGCCAATTTCACGGGCTATATAAATTCCATAGCGACCTTTCTGAAAATTCATTTGGCCATAACTTTTGCTTTCCGTTATGAAAATTCGATTTTTTAGATTCGTTAGAAAGGTATTCACTAACAGATTTAAATATTTTTGGTTTCGCTAAAATCCGTTTTGTTTTGCACCCGGTACAGTCCGACAAAGTTTGAATTCAATTTTTGAAACTACAGCGCCATTTCAGGCCTTGTTTATAATTATAATTAATTATATTCATTTTCAATTATCGATTCAAACTCAGTTTTCATTGCTATTATTTAAAATATTTATTTTAAATATTTAAAATTCATTATTTTAGCCAATTTAAAATTTTTAAATTGGTTCAAATTTTCTGGGTCGTTACAATTCTACACTTTGGTGGATGGATCTTGTCAGGCATGTGGTCGGTCACACTGGCCAAGGCGCTACCTCTTAATCCCTGATTCAAAGGCATAGGTTGTCGTTTGCGATAGTTAAGTCTTACCCATCTCGTCAAATCATTGGAGAAAGTTAATGTAACAACCCGTATTTTGAATAACATGTTGTAACGTAAATCAAGGCAGAATTAAATGTTAAAATCCGAATCAAGGGGAACGGGCTGTTCCATTACGTTCGTCTCGGAAAAATACACGAAATAGAGTCCGAGCTTTCGAAAATCGGAGTTTGTATGACCCAGTTATGGCCCGTCAAAGTTTTCAGAAAAATTCAAGTTCAAAAACAGTTCGAAATTCAAATCTGGAGCCAAACAGACTGGGCGGGAAAAATTCCCGCCCAAGCCCCAGGTCGACTGGGGAGTCGACACGCCCAGGGGCAGGTCGACTGCCCAGTCGACATGGGTGTCGACCTGGCCCAAAAACCCATGTTGGGTCTAGACGACCTGGTGTACCTGGTTGCTCATTTGGGTCTGGTCTATTGGCCTGTGACGGATTTTGAGGGTTCAGATCTATCCTAGGGTTAATCTAAGGGCCTAAACTACTCCTAATCTCTATAAAAACACCCTAGGACCTAACCTAAATCACTAAAAATCATTCTAGCAACTAAGTGCTGCCAAAATCTATCTTGATCATGGCCTCCATCTCCAACTCCAAGGGCTTATGCATTCAAATCGGATTCAAATCAAAAGGTGCAAGCTTTCTACATCAAATCGTGGAAGTAGATCAACATTGCTACGCAAATCCTATGACGATTCATGCTCCTAAGTCTCTAAGCCTCGCTATGTAAGTTCTAGCTACTTGTAGATCTAAACGATAGTTCTAATGTGACATGGAATAAAATGCGATGAACATAAGTATGCTAGCCTATATGAACCTTGTCATGCCTCTTTTGCTTGAACCTATGACTTTAGGCTATGTTTAGTGACTAAGTCAAGTTACTCATGTTGCATTGGACTTAGTTTGCCATGCAAGATTGAACCTTTATTTGTGGAATGTTGGCATGAACACTTGGAACCATTTTGACTTGTGAAATATTTGCATGAATTTGACTTGGGGCTTATGCATGTAAAAGAACCCAAAACCCCTTATGATTTCATGTTTATATGAGGCCAAACCCCTTATGATTTCATGTTTATATGAGGCCAAACCCCTTATGATATTATGCATGTTTGAGGCCAATCCCTTTATGACATCGTGCATGTTTTGAGGCCAATATGCGATATGCTAGTTATGTGAACACCTTTGCCTCAATTTTCACCATGTTTAACTTGTGATTCGTCTTTGCCATCTTGTACCCATCTTTGTCATATTATTCCAAATATGTTGATTCGCTTTCGTGTGCGTTGGGGACACATTTTGGGTAGTTTAGGCAAACTTGAAAATGGGCTATGAACTTGACATGGAATTACATGGAACATGTAATGATAATAAACGTGAATAGGACACGAAAACTTGACATGGGGTTACATGAAAACATAGACTTAAAAAGGTGGTCTAAACTTGACATGAACATGACACGTAGAAAAACATGGAAGTGGCCAACTCGAGGTTGGGTTGAGTTTGTAGCATAAATCTTCCCGGACCCGCCCGGCAAATCCATTGGCTACAAACAATAGGACCCAATGTGGGTAGTTGGTCATATCGCGCTTGAAACCCGAGGTTAGACTAGGTTGTGGTGTAAATCTGCCCAGACCCGCCCGACGTAATCAGTAACCACAACAACGTCTAATGTGAGAGGTTGAGAGTGCATTAATTCAATTAATGCCACATGATAAGGTTAAGTAAATCTGACTAATGACACTTAACCGATATGACATGAATGGGTAGGTTAAGTGAAACCGGACTTGATTTCTTAATGACACTTAACCGTAAAATACAGTTAGGGGATGGGGTTAAGCTAATCCATACTTAACTAATCCGACTCGGTAATTAGATGGGGTTAAGTAACCTACACTTAACTAATCTAAACACGGTAATTAGATGGAGTTAAGTTAACCTAGACTTAACTAATCTAAGCACGGTAATTCGATGGGGTTAAGTTAAACACTTAAACAATCTAAACATGATAGTTCAATGAGGTTAAGTAACCAATACTTAACCAATTTAACATGATAATTTAATGAGGTTAAGTAACTTATACTTAACCAATTATACACGATGATTTGATGAGGTTAAGTAACCCATACTTAACCAATCTAATATGAGAACTTGATAGGGTTAAGTCACAAGACCGTTTAAATATACTTAACCATTGTAATACGATTAGTGGATGGGGTTAAGCTAACCCATACTTAACCAATCCGGCTCGATAATCTGATGGGGTTAAGATAATCTATGCTTAACCAATCTAACACGATAATCTGATAGGGTCAAGACAAACTAATACTTAACCAATCTGACTTGATAATTGAATAGGGTTAAGTCATGAGCTTCTTGGTATACTTAACCAACTTGTAGGGCTAAGTCTTGAGCCTAAATACTTAGCCAATCTTGACATGATTCGTAGGCGGGTTAAGTCATGAACTGGAGTGACAACACTTAACCCATCAAATAAAACCCTAGTTCAGGGGACTAGGTGGAAAATCGTAGTTAACAAGGATAACGGGAAAGGGAACTAAGTGATAAACCTTAGTTTAGGATAACTAAGTAATAATTCTTAGTCAAGGGATTGGACCAGTTCACAGATAGATGAGTAACCCGATCCGGTAGGTCATCGCTTAAACACACGAGGAGGAGCAAATTATCTGACTTAGATAAAGGCTCCAACGAACTGGGTAACGAAGCAGTAGCTTCGGGGGACGTGAGGGTACTCTTGGTATCCCTCTGTGAGGTTGCAGATGATCCGCCTGGGCTCACAGAGGTTAAGGTCTGCGGTAGAAGAACCAAGAGTATGCCTTGGTTGTTGTGCGAGCAACCTAAAGACGGGGATGGATTAGCGTGGAGTCGACGATACTTGATTTTTGCCCTGGATAGCGCGTCGTCGACTACCTACCATCTTTATTCAATCGTGTACGTATACGGAAAGGCAGAGAACTCCCAACAGACCATATACTTGCTATCGAGTTATGGGTGAGGTGGGCCAATAGGTAAGTGGGGGCATAGGGAGCCGGAGTATAGTTCTCGTGCATGATTTTTCTTGGATTGCCTTTCAGTAATTGAGGGAGGGGTCACGTGGGACCATAGCCACGGATACAAAAACAGACCTTGATATCTGCATTTGGCAGACGACTTAAAGCTCCCGACCGAGTTTCGTATTTCTTGATTTGCCCTGGCACGGGACTCGGATGACACATTGAGATACATGTGTAGTTAGACATGGAAAAACGATTCACGGTGCTTACGTGGGAAAAAGGGCGCGGTTGACTGGTAGCATAATCCCTAGTAGCCCTAGGTGGCTAAAACCCAAACCGAGATACGAAAACGTTCATTAGGTAGCATAATCCCTAGCGGTCCTAGGTGGCATAAATCCTAGGTGAACACGCGATAGTTCATGGTAAGTAAACATAACCAGATCAAGGGTAGCAGTCCAAAACAACTTCAAGGATAAAATGGTACTACGTTGAGGTGGTATAGATTTACATGGGAAAGCCCGTACGGCCTACGGCAAAGGACTGAACTTATACATGGAAAGAAACATACGAGTTAGGAAAACCTATGTACGCGATATATTAGGTTGACATGGATCATTTCATGACTTTAGTCAAGGGACATTTTATAGTTAACTCATGACACGGGTTGGGATACTAGTACGGGAGGTGCAGAGAAAATATACCTGATAGATACCTTGGGATATTATACTTGATAGGAACCTGACGATGTGATACTTTGATTTACCTTGACACCGTAGTTTATCATGATACCTTAGTTTATCTTGATACCGGATTTCACCCTGTTATCTTGGTTTAGTTTATCTATCTTGTCGTCATCCTTATGTTTATTTTCAGTTTATGCATGTCATGTTACCTTTACCTGTTTTTATGCTGGAAGTAGATAGGACTTACCAGTCTTTATGACTAACCCCGTTTTCTTTCGCCTCTTTGTCTTCCGTCCCCGCCCCCCCCCCCCCCCAGGTTTTCAGGGAGGAAATGTTGTTATTTAGTTCGGACCTCTTATGCTTGAAGGTCATCATGTATAGCTGGTCTTCTCTTGGCTATGGCTGCTTCACCGCTTTATTTTGGGGAATAATTTCGGGAAAGGTTTTATGCTTCTTTACTATTGCAAGACAGGTTTTGATGTATTCTGATGTAAAAGGCTTTAGACCTTATTTTATAAGGTAATGATTTTTTTTTACTTCCGCTGTTTTATATATGTTCTGTCTTGTAATATTTCTGTGCATGTTTACCTCGATAATGCTTCACCAAACCTAGTGCATTCCCTTTGTGAGTGACCCTAGCGGAGGTGGGGTGTTACAGTTAATGTGACGTTTGAGTATCGTATCCTCACTTTGGTTCATTAAGTGAAAAATACCGCATCAGACGTCGGTATTAAGCTCGATGTTAGCCAATCTAAATTGGGTCGGTTATGGATTTGAGTCCACTTGTCCAAGCATTAGCGAGAGAACACCGTTAAGGGGTAAATCACTCCTCTTTCATAGGTACCAAACCAGCCAGTCACATCACAATGTCAGATCAAATATCTGAACAGTCATAGAGCATGGAATGGATTTCAAACGTACCACGGGGTGCAGAGAAAAATAAATGCAGAAATAAAATGACACACAATTTTTTTGTAGTTGTTCAGCCAAATCATAGCCTATGTCCACTTTATAAATTTTTGTTTATATCAACTAAACTGTCTCAGGCAAGTCATGCCTTTTTACATAGTCTAAAAAACAGAAAAAAATAAACACAAGCTTAAGTCAGGTAGTGCAGTAGATTTTGAGTATTCCACACTCCTGTGAGATGATCGCCATCAGCGGTCGTTATCTTGAAAGCTCCATTATCAAGCTTCTGATAGATGACGTATGGTCCTTACCATTTCGGCCCCATGAAAACAGGAGTCGGGTATACATGCCTTAGTACCAGGTTATTGTGTTCAAAAGCTCTCGATCGGATGTTTTTGTTGTAATATCAAGCAACCTGATGTCCATGCCTTGAGGCACGCTAGTCCGCTTCGTCTCTCTTCGCGATCATGTCTAAGGACTCAAGAAGTAGAGCCTTGTTCGTCAGTGGATCATAGTATGTCATCATGTGAGAGGGACTTCCAACTCCATTGGGATGGTGGCTTTCGGTCTGATTGATAGTGAGAAGGGAGTGTGGCCAATCGTTGATTTGTAGGTCATTCGGTAGGCCCATAGGGCTAAGGGTAATTCATCGACCATCATGGCTTTTGCCTATTCCAATCACTTTTTCATAATGGACTTGATAATTGTTAGACAAAAAATTGGCACTAACACCCAAATGCAGACCACATATCACAAAAATGCAAAAAATAGTAAATAAAAGGGAACACACAAGGTTTTTATAGTGGTTCGGCTGTAGATGTAGCCTACGTCCACTTTATAATCTTATTGTTATACTGACAGATTACAAGATTCAGTTACACGTAGCCACACAATCCGTGTGTTAATTGAGATTACAAGAGGAGAATTTAGATGTAGAAAGATGCATAGTCCTTGTACTTCAGTAATGGTGGAAGCCGCGAAGAAGAATGGCCCAAAGTCCTTTCAAAATTCCATGTGGTGGTGTATTTATAGCTGTAGAGGAGCTGAAACGGAAGCCGGTTCATGACTGACACGTGGGACGCGATCCAGGAAAGTAGGAGCAGGAGTAGCCTTGAGAACAAGTCAACATCTATGAGCAGCGTTACACCCAGGCGGGTCGGGTCGTGATGAATGAGTGCACTGCGGGCCGGGTTGGTGCACGAGCCTCCACGAGCCGAGCTTCCACGAGTTGATCTTCACGAGCTGGGGTCGTGATCAATGAGTGCACCACAAGCCAGGGTGGTGCACGAGTCGTTGTCATGCCTTTGCCCACGAGCCGGAGGGGGCGAGCTGGTGCCAGGATCCAAGTCCGATTGAGACAAACCAAAGCTCTACCTGGAGCTAATTCAGAGGGCCACAGGTGTAACGGTGCAAAGCACCGTAATTGCTTTATTTGGGCCCAAAAGAGGTTGTCTGATAGGAGTTTCGGTCCTGTTTATGTTGATGTTGTGATTTCGACCAAATCACTCTATGTCTTCTGACGCAGTTTCCACTACTTGAGCATGTTATTGTCCAGGAATTCCACATGTGACAGATTTGACCAAAAAGTGTGTCAACAATAATCTTGTTCGCTGCTTCTACTTGTCCATTCAACTATGGATGTGCTACAGTGGTGTATCTTTTCTTAATGTGATATCTTTGGTAGAAATCCCTAAACTCTGTACTGTCGAATTGAGTTCCTTTGTCGGTTATGATAACTTTGGGAATCCTGAATGGAGAAATGATATTTCTGAAAATGAAATTAATCACCTGCTTCATCATAATTGTGGTTTATTGTTCAGCTTTTATCCACTTCCTAAAGTAGTCCACAGCCACGATTGCATATTCTGCTCCACCTCTGGCAATTGGATGGCTTCTGATGACCAAGGACTCACTGTTGAGGTGATTTGGTTAGGAGGCGCTTTGGGAATCCTTGCAAATTTTTGGCACTTGTCGTAGTGTAGTGAGTAATGAGCTGCATCTCGATTTATGGTAGGCCAGAAGTAGCCATACCGTAGTATTTCTGTTGCTAATGTTTGTCCTCTGGTGTGATATCCACGATCGCCTTCATATACTTCCCTCAATACACGTTTGACGTCGTCATGTGCTATACACCAAAACAAAGGGACTGAAAATCCTCATCGATAAATCTTGTTTCCCTACTTGACATATCTCTAAGCTTTACCAACGATGGTACTCCTTTTACTTTTCCTCGCCGTAAGCTTTCCATGCTGTAGGAAGTTCTTTATAGGGGTCATCCATGACTCTCTTTCAGGTTCGGCCTCCAGTGCATGGTCAACTTCCATAAGATCAATGCTCAGAGTTTCTAGTGTCTCGATTGGGACCATCTCTATCTCTTTCGGGTTGTCGGAGCTTGCCAACTTGGCCAGTTTGTCCGCTTTTTGATTTTTTGTTCGAGGAATATGGGAGACGCTGTAATGCTCCAGGACGTCTAAAAGCTCCTTGACCTTTTCTAGGTAAGTTGCAAGTCATGGTCCTATCGTTTGAAACTCCTTATGAACCTGGAAAACGACGATATGATAGTCTCATAAGACATCCGACGCAACTACTCCCAAATCCTTGGCTAGTTTTAGCCCCACAATCAAGGGCTCGTACTCGGAATCGTTGTTAATAGTGGGAAAATCCAGTTGCAAAGCATAGTAAATTGACCGTCCTTCAGAAATTATCAACACGACTCTGATGCTGGACCGTCGATCATTTCGAGCATCATCTGTATACAACTTCCAGGTGCTTCATTCCATCTTTGTTATGAGGGGCCATCTTCTTCATCTAACGCATCCTCTTCGGGAATGGTGAATTCAGCAATGAAGTCTACTAATGCTTGTCCCCGTATGAATTTCCTTGGAAGGAAATTGAGATCAAATTGGCTTAGCTCGATGTTCCATTTGAGCAATCTTCCAGATGCCCCAGGTCGTTGCAGGACCCTGCGTAGTGGTTGATCAGTGATCACAATCAGATGAGTTTGAAAATAGGGGCGGAGTTTTCTTGAAGCGATCAATAAGCTATAAGCGAGCTTTTCAATCTTTGGGTAGTTACGTTCCGCTGCTGCTAACTTTTTGCTCACATAATACACTAGTCTCTAAACTTTATCCTCCTCACGAACAAGTGTAGAGTTGGTTGCGTGCGACGATACTGCTAAGCTTTCCATGCTGCAGCAACAACGTTGAACGATTGAGACTGAGTGTTTAGTGTTTTTTTGTTAATGTATCGTTATTGTAGTATGCTGACCGCGATTGACTAGAGGGTGAAAGCAATACAAAAGAGAACGGTTTGTAATTGGCACTGAGAATGGACTATAATATATTAATGGACTTGACTGCCTTAAATTGTAGAATGAACCGTCTATACTAAAAATCATGTCGGTTCCAACCGGTCTATTTATGTAAATCGTTCACAAAACCGAAAATATTCAATTAAAATCGACCTGGTAGCCAGTATGGTCGATTAATTTTTTCTATCGGTTAAGTCAGCATGTGTCGGTTAAAACAGCTAAATTGGTATGGTCAGTTAAATGCCCATACATATTCATAGTTGTAATCACAATTTCATTGATTATTTTTGCTATCAAATAGTATATCTCATGTACACCTTTTGAATTCAAGGTATCTTGTCACCGATTGAGTTTATAAAAGTTTACTTAACAAAATATAACTAAGTAGGAATTTTTTAAGGTTCACAATTTGTCAAATAAATTTCGTGGAAACATGAAATGTTTATTTGTTTCTTTTATTTAATACCATCGTATAAAAATAATATATTTTTGTTTCCTATTATGGAATAGCTTGATAAAACGTTTTGAAATAGACCCACAAAAATTTTAATTTGGCTATTTAACTAATATGATATAAACCCAGCAAAATGTTGATGTGAAGAAGCAGAACGAGAAAGCACAAGTTTACTACCCACCTACGGCACACAAAAAATATAGTTGTCAATCCACGGCAAAAAAGTAACCATTCATCCCACCATCCAAGATTTATTATCAGACGGTGTACAGCATCTTAGTACTTAGCACACGGATTGCTACCGCGTTATAAATTCCGAACCCAGCCTAGAGTGAATCCATCGTCAATCGCAGAGCAATCAAATTCCAAGCAACTCCCCAAATCAATTTCTAGGGTTCAAAATGTCAGGAAGAGGAAAAGGAGGTAAAGGTCTCGGAAAGGGAGGAGCCAAGCGCCATCGTAAGGTCCTCCGTGACAATATCCAGGGAATCACCAAGCCCGCCATTCGCCGCCTCGCCAGAAGAGGAGGCGTCAAGAGAATCAGTGGTCTGATTTACGAAGAAACCAGAGGGGTTTTGAAAATCTTTCTAGAGAACGTGATTCGTGATGCCGTTACTTACACCGAGCATGCAAGGAGGAAGACTGTTACTGCCATGGATGTTGTGTACGCTTTGAAGAGGCAGGGAAGAACGCTTTATGGATTTGGAGGTTAAAAGATTTGACTTCTTAGAAGGATGCGCATCCGGTTGATTTCTGTGAATTACCAGTGGTTTCTTTAAGATCTTTTTAGGTTTTATTTTCTTGGTGGTGCGTTCGTTGGCATTGGGTGAGCGGATGTAGCGATGATATTAGCAATGAAGCTTTCATTTGGTACCATTTTTGCTGTGTTATATGGTTCTTTTCCTTAGCTTGTTCTGTCTTCTAATTTCATTTTAATGTTGAACTGCATGATGTCTTTAGTGGAACCTAATTGTTATGTTACTGGTCCTGATTGCATGATATTCCTTTAGTGATTTGTTCCTCTTTCGCTTTTCTGTGACTTTCCTATTTTTTCTTCATTTGATTTAACTTTGGGGTTTTGTGGTATAATCCACAGATGGTCCTATGATTAATTCTGCTATCAGTTCGTTCAGTTATGCAATATTGGCCTGTGCTGATTGAAATAGAATGCATGTGCACCTTCAAAAGTGCAATCTAACTGTCAATATAGTTGTATTCTCAGCGTTTTGAATTGATAAACTGTAAAAACATTTCATAATTTACTTAGATTGTTTTGGAGCAAAAATTTGCTTTTGGCTTTGTGATAGAGTCTTTAACTCGTTATTGGTTCGGTACATTTGTTTTGAAAAATCATGGAAATTTATATGAACAGTCTGATATCATTCCCAGTTCTTTTTCTTTTTCTTTTTTACTAATCTAATGGCTTGCAATATATGTGGTTTGTTTTAGCTCATCTTAAAGATCACCATGGCATGGCTAGCATTCCCCTCGCTGACTTCCTTTGCATTCACGGTTTCTTTTTGGATTTATTTTCTTGCTGGTGGGTTCGTTGATATTTGGTGAGTGGATGTAGCGTTGATATTAGCAATGAAGCTTTCGTTTGGTACCATTTTGACGTCTTCTAGTTTCATTTAGTGATTTCTGCTTCTTTTGCTTTTCTGCTACTTTGCCAGTTTTTTTCCTCGTTTGATCAAGATAAGGCGCATATACACCTTCAAAAGTGTATTGTAACCAGCCAACTGCTGTTGTATATAACCGCATTACTGATAATTATCAAAATTGTTGTTAATTTAGTGTTCAGAATCGATTAACTGTAAAACCATTACATTGCATAAGTTACTTTGGAACATATTACCTTTTGCCTTTGTGAAAGTGTCTTTAACTCATTACAAATTTGGTATATTTGTTTTAAAAAACCATGGGAATTTATGTGAGAAGTCTGATATTGTTGCCAATTCTTATTTTTGCTAATTTAATGGCTTGCAGTCTGTGGTTTGTTTTTGCTCATCTTAAGACCACCGCGGCATGGCTAGCATTCCCTCACTGACTTCCTATGTATTCAACGTTGCCATCACCATTAGTTAAAAAAACATAGCATTTAAATGGTAAATTTCATAGTCAGCTCTTGAGCTCTAGGCTTTTAGTTGCAATCATACCTATGTATCCGACTGATTTCAGTGATGTTTGTCAAATGTCAAGTATTTTAAAATCCTTTCTATTATCAATGCATAATATCATCATGATGACTAATCTTGGAATAATTAAAGTCATTTTTTAACAAGATGTTCTTGGATTATGTGATTTCATTTAGTATTCCTTTCTGTTTATATCATACGCAAATGGAAAGAAACTGAATTATAGGCTATTAGAACAGACAAACGTGTGGGTCTTTCATGCTTATGACATTGACACAAGGATTTAAAAAACGATACACATGGTCCAGTCAGTACACCAACTGAATGCAGAGCTTCTCTTACATGGCAAACACATATTTTACTAATGCCTACACATAGTGAACTGAAGATGAAAATGAACCAAAGTTTTTAAAAAAATTGAACAGAATTACTACGAATCCTCGAGTAGATCTACCATGTTGACACGATCCGCTTCAACCTGGTATATAACCAATATATTCAAATATTAAAAGCGATTCAATACATTCCAATTTCATCACTTATTTGTCTAAAAGAGGCAAGTGGGAGGTTATTGCGTTTGAAGGGGAAAAAATGTTGATATTTGCAACAGCTTCTGAATATTTTGCTCGTGAAATAGTTCAGAACATCTTAATTCCCACTAAACATTATGTTTAGAAACAATACATTATTGGATATATCAACCACCATGCCACATTTAAGTAAATATTTGAAGTTAACAGAGTAAACATAGGGATGGTAATTACAAATTAGAATATGGAATAAATCATTGTGAATCTTATATAATAGCTAAATTATTTTACTAAATAAAAGTAACTTCAAAATGTATTTAAAACCAGAAGTCTGTAATTTGATTAAAATCTTATTTTTGACACATTATTATGTCAAATATATCTGTTACCAGCCTTAGAGAATAAAGGACTTAAGAAGTAATGTGTGTAGAAAGTGATTACTTGCACATATGATGAAAATTTAGCAGAATTTAATTAGAAATAGGGCGCAGACAATAAATTTCAAATGTTAACAATAAGAAAATAAAAATATTATAAGCAAGCAAGCAATAGTGCACACACCGTTCATTCAGTATAGAGCCCTTTTTTAGAAACTAAATTATATGGAAGAAAAATAAGTCATTTTTAGTGTATTAGTATGGGTATAGCATCCGGTTAACATAACTCTGATGCGATGTACAATACTCATATTGAAGTCTGACATCTCAAGCACAAAAGGGTTGAAATGTTTCATTTTTTTTTTTTTTTTTTTATTTTTTTTTATTTTTATAAACTATTATGATTTTACAAAAAGTAAATTGAAAGTTTACTATAATCATAAGCATATAAATAAGATGTGCAAATTGTACAACTGTATAATTTTCAAAATTTTTATTTTGAATGTTGCATTTAATTTTTCAAAAAAACTACAAGACTATTTTGACAATTACTCTGAAATAAGTTGCTTTACAATATTTGATATATAGCAAATTAATAATATAATGAGATCATATGTAAAATAAAATCAGCAATAGTGCCAAACTTGTTGGAATATTTTGACAATTGGGTCACATATGTAAAATAAAATGTGTTGTGCTATTTTGGTGTAAAACTTAATTAAAGTGATCTAATTTTAGATTAGAATTAAAAGGCTTAAAGCTAAACTTATCATGAGCCTAATGTGTAGATACCGGGGTATTTTTAAATTTCTTGAAGGACCGAATTATAAAATGTCAACTTTATAAAGAAGGGGTTATGGTCCCCCAAATTACAGAAGCCTTAGCAACTCTTTAACCTCTTATACAGAGAGTTACTTTCAGAATTAGGGTTTGTGTCATGGACCCAACCAATCAAAGCCCCCTTATTTTATCCATTTTGCAGTTAAACCCCTGAAATAATGCGGGTTTAATTGCAAAATGGTCAAATTAGAGGGTTGTTATTGGCTGGGTCCATGGGAACGCGGGGATTTGATCCAGAAGATTTGCCCTCATGCTATAGTAGTGCAAGTACAAGGAATAATTCGTTTGCTGATGTAGATGAAATGTGTTGCAAACTTTAGCAAGCAATCATAGTAGAGATTCCTTTCATTCACGACCGCCAAGCTTTTATAGTATAGATTTCCATTAACAAAATCAACTATGAGATTCAGGTACTACAATAGCTAATTACGGATTCAGGTACTACAATAGCTAATTACGGATTCAGGTACGCTTCCGCTAATCTATTTATGTATTTTCTGATTTGTTCTCAATTCAATCAATATGAGTTACATATTTGAATTTAGGGTTCCATGACTGATTGTTGGTAAATTATATTGAAATCCTAACAAGTGGTATCGGAGCCATCCATAATTGGTTTTATTGAGAAAAAAGAATGATTTTGATTTTAGATCTGAATTAAAAAAAAATGTTTTTTTTTTTAACTTGAACTTGGTTTCACATCTCAATGCATTTAGATATTTGCACCTACTGTTTTCTAATGTGTTTGGCATGACATAGCATAATATTATATTATATTATAAAGGTAGAAAAATGTAAAGTTTTTGTTTTCTTGATAAATATTGGTTACACGCAGATGTGAATTTCTTTTTCATTCCTTTATATGTACAATATTTGATTTTGTCATGCTCTTAGTCGAGACCTAATCCTCTCTTCTCAAAATTTGTTGTCCTTCTGTACCCAACCAATAAAAATTGGTTACACGCATAAGTCAATGTTGGTTTCTATATTTTAACACAGGACTTGTAATATTCACCTCACTGCATTATTAAATATATTTTGAAATCCGAACATCTAGGCCCAGTTTTATTGCGGCAAATGGGTTCGTTTTAGTTTTTTATATGTCCAAATTTCCTTCTGATTATCATCAATATCCACATCTTCTAAGTGCCAGTGAGCTTGTTTGAATTATGCAAGCTGCTAGATAATGTTGTTGATGGTATCAAATTGATGCCTTGCTCAGATTGATTCACTATTGATCTGTTAACTTTTGTTGCTGTTAATGAAACCTTTGTATAATAGCGTGATGATGTATCAAGTATTAGTTATATTATGTAACAGGAAAATTAAGTAAAATGCAGGCTCCATTGTTCTAAGTAGCGTTACCGAGTCTTTGGTTCACCGAGAAATGGTTGAATATTTAATCATTTTACCTATGTTTCAGTGTGATTACTATATTATGATCTTCGGACACACTGATTAGACACACTGACTATGCATGTGTAGATCAGATATGAAGTAAAGTGACGTGGTAGCATTTTGTATAGTTGCAATATGGTTCAAACATGCATATAGTAGCTACTTCATTATTTCAAGTTATCTAGTATGACATTTACATTGTCATTTATACGTCGCTTAACTGTGGCGTTCATGTGATATTTATTATGTGATTTATTTATGATGCTTTATATCATCATATTTATTTAGGGAATACCATGAATATAATCACATGCCTAAAGTAAAAGATTATAACAACTGTAATTAAAACTCTGTTGTGCTATGGTTATAATTTTGATATTTCAGTTGTCATATGGACCTAAAGCGAAGTGTTTTATAACACTCAAAATATATTGTACATATATTAAGGATAAATTCAAATATAATTTTGGTGTCTCTTTATAACCGTAAATATCCTACATATATAGTGAATTAACTGAAATAATATGTCACCAAAGTGACCTCTATATTTTGGTGGTTCTTGAAAATGTTTGATATTTGTGTGTAGTTGTTCATGCGAGTATTAGCCGACCCAAAGGAAGACTAATATTTGACCGAATCATTTACGCATGTGTGATGATCAATTCATGACAATTATAAGGTTTTTCGAGTGAATAATTAATCGGGCCAAATGAAGGTTGTTATTTGATTTGAATTTATTGTTAGTGTTTGATCATTACAACAAGAGTACCACTTACAGTTAATATTACTGTCCAAAGACTTGATATTAATGTGTACTAGGTATTTTGAAAAGAAGTCTACCAATTATTTGAATTTACTATGGTTGATATTTGGCTATGAGCATATGCGGTCAATATTTATTTATTAGATTATTTTTCAATTAATTTGACTAAAGTGTCTGCCAAGCTTTAGAATACTCTCATCTTATTTTGGGATAATAATAAGGATTTGTGAGAGAGCATATAGTTTGTTCTTGACTTTATAGATTTAGCTCTTGCAATTAGGAGAATTACAACTAGCCTTACTACGGTTAGATATTCTTATAATTTTATGAAGAATATTGAAAGGTTATATAATTCAAAAGGCAAGAGTTAAACGATCATTAAGTAAATACTTCAGAAGTTTTCAAGGATGTGCTGTATATAATGATAACTAATTTTGTATAAGTTATCCATTGAGAATGGAAACGATTTTCATGAAAAAAGTAAGGGGAATCAAGCACTCTTTGTGGTGCTTGATTACATAAAGTGAAAGTAAAAGAAATATAAATGAGTATTATACAAAAAAAGATATTGCTTCAAAAGCTAAAGCTGCACAAGTTATCGTCATTTTTGGTGCTATCTTCGGTATATTCATTTAAAGATTAATATTATTTTAAGAATAAGATGTCATCTTATTGGGCTAATTTAGCATTTTGGTAAATAAAGCGGAGATTGAAGCTTATAAGACTGAAAGTACTTAACTGAAATTCATTTAAACAAATGTATAAACAAGGATCAAGTAGAAAAGAGAAAACATACAAATATATTTATAGTTATATCTTTAATGTGATATACAGACATATAAAGTTATTAATGAGATTTAAGTAAAACTATTTGAATTTATTTGATATTTTGTATGATGTCATTTAAACAGATTTCGGTTTTATATTTCTAATATGAACATATTAGGTCCGTTATTATAGTTCATCAAGAAATAGTAATGCTGATTTATGAATAAATTCTAAATTTTATGTAATTGAAGCTATTAATGTTTGATATATAAGTTATGGCTACTTATGCGAAGTAGCTTATGTAATGATAATTCAAATTTTGTTTTGGTGACTAATATAATTATTTGTTTCAGTTTACTAAGGAATTATAGATTGAGATATCATAAAGATAGAAAATACTTTATTGATATTCTAACTGATTTAAAGTTTATAAATTTTTATGAGCCCACACTAAAGAAAAGTTTTAAAGCGGGAAATGCAATAATTTTTTGAGGATGTTGAGTTTGGGGGAGAAATAAGGTATTATCATTGTCTTTAGAGAGAATCATTATCTTTGGTTCAACTACGGTTATTTCTTTGGCTAAAGTTTAAGATTTGTTTTCTTACATTAAGAAGTAAATTAAGAACTATAATAAGACGATGTTAAAGAAAATTCCCCATTAAGCTAAGGTTATTGCTTCAAGAAAACAAACTCAATAACCTCAAAATGCAAGATCACTAAGAAAATCCACCTAAATGGGAAGAAATGCTATTTTAGTTGATTTTGTGGTATTTCTTCATAAACAAAAATAATGGATTGATAAAGATGATGCTATGGACTTACATTAATCCATGTAAAGTACTAACTTAAAATGTGGATTTAAGAAATGAACATGCAGAATAAATCTATATGGATAATAAAGTTTGAAATTTCCCTCTAATTTAAGTGATAAGATCATTGGTTATGAATAACTATTCAAAGCCAAAAGGTATCAAGTGGGTAATATTGAATTTTCTAAGGCACTTTTATTGAAATCGCTAATATTAAAAAGAATTTTTTTTCTTTTAAAGAATGTTTCATTTTGGACTTAGTAAACGATTCTCTAGAATTGATCACTTTGGACGTTTTGTACTTTTGAGCATAATCTGATGGAGATTAAAGTTATGTTTCTCAATGGAGATATTGGTGAAACTACTTAAGAAACTCATTTATGGATTAGTCTTTTGAATTTGGGATTCAAATACACCATTATTGTTCATGGGTAATATTTGGATTATTACAAAAGAATTAGGAAGATAAATGCTTAAAAGGTTAGGTATGTAAACTACGATTCAGTTGTTTTTATTTAACCAAAACAGATAAAAACTACCATCCTTGAGACGAAAGAAATGCAAAAGATTTCTCAAGCATTTGCACTGTGAATTCTAATGCGTACTAATGTATATACACATATGGATATGCGTGTATTATTTAGCAGATACCTTGCTGATATTAAAAGTGGTTCGCTGATTTAGTAGTCAAAATGATTATGAGATATCTTTAAGGAATAAAATAAAAGATTATATGTTCATAGATAAAAGATCGGGTTGGTTGGAGATCATAAAGAATTACGATCCGAAATTTTGGATGTCATTACTACAAAAGATCCACTTTAGGTAATGGTAATATATTTTATGGGAAAAACTATATAAGGAAAAGTGTCATTTAAACACTTATAGCTTCCATCACTTTGAAAATATCTTCTTTGTTTAATTATAAGACATCCAAGTATGAAAAATAATAATGAAACTTTGTCATAAAACTCCAGTTATTGATAAATAATTGAAAGACCAAGTAATATTGTGACAATAAAGAATATATTATTTTCCAATAAGGGAAGAGTGCAAAATATATTGCAATTCATAGAGCATATTTAGACAAACTCCATTATGGCGGATCCGCTTACCAAAATATTATCACCTAAGGTCTTTCATGAGCATATAGTTCAATTGGTGTAATTTTTATGTAAGGATATTTTAGTTTAGGGGGAGTTTGTATTTGGTATTGTCATATGACTCATTGCTCTATTTTTCAGTTACAGATATATGTATATCAAGTTCTTTTTCTAATCAAAAATAAAGTAATGAATTTTACTTTGCACTCAGGTTGTTTAAATATTAAACGTTTTGATCTCACTAAAGAAGGACCAGTTGGAAATAGACATGTATAGATCACATTTCATGTAATTTCCATGCTACGCATCCATGATTGATCTATGTCATTTAATTGTATTGATATATGTGACCATTGATGGGTTTAGTTATGATGAATGTAACGAATGCCGCTTTGATCCTTTGTCATCACAATTAATGGACGAGATTGTTCAAATACACCATATGTTATAAATAGCAAATTTTTGAGCTTATAAAGTTAAAAATATTTTAAGGCTATTTCATATGTGGCCCAGGGGGAGACTGTTGGAATATTTTGACAATTGGGTCACATATGTAAAATAAATTGTGTTGTGCTATTTTGGTGTAAAGCCTAATTAAAGTGATCTACTTTTATACTAGAATTAAAAGGCTTAAAGCTTAACTTATCATGGGCCTAATGTATAGATATCGGGGAATTTTTAATTTGTTGAAGGGCCGAATTATAAAATGCCAACTTTATAAATAAGGGGTTATGGTCCCCGAATTACAAAAGCCATAGCAACTCTCTAACCTCTTCTACGGAGAGCTACTTTCAGAATTAGGGTTTTTGTCAATTTGGAAGACTGAACCAAATCTATCTTTCCATTAACAAAATCAACTATGGGATTCAGGTACTACAATAGCTAACTACGGATTCATGTATGCTTCCTCTAATCTATTTATGTATTTTCTGATTTGTTCTCAATTCAACCAATATGGGTTACATATTTGGATCTTGGGTTCCATGACTGATTGTTGGTAAATTATATTGAAATCCTAACAAAACTTTCACCGCTGTGTTTGTAAGTAAGGGTCCATTTGATTTTGAATGGGAAGGGGTATTTGAAGGGGAATCGTTGCGAACGGAGAATGTATTGTTTTTACGAAAGGGGCATATTGGAAGGGGCAGAGGTATTATTTTATTGTTTTTGTATATATTATTTTTAATTGTTTTTGTATAATTTATTTTTAATTGTTTTTGTTTATGTGTGTTTATTGTTGAATAGAATAATAGAACGCAAAATACAAATTGCAGAATTAAAATTACATAATTACGGAATACAAATTGCAGAATTTGAAATGCAATTATAAAATGCAGAATACAATGAAACTTTTTAATGCATTCCCGCGGCAACTAGTTCGTTTCTTATATTGTCTCAAACAACCGCCATGGTGGATGTTGTTCTGGTTCTTTGAACGAGTTCTCAATCTATGTTTCCACGTTACTGTAATATTCTTTGAGATATTCTTTTGGCACTAAATTAGGGTCGTCATCATACGACATAAAATCTAGATCGCCAACGTTATATTTTCTGATGTAGTTATGAATAGCCATTGTAGCAGCAACAATTTGTACTTGAACATTGTATGGATACGTCTGCATGTTACGTAAGATGACAAATTTTTTCTTCCAAATACTAAATGTTCTTTCAATTGCCATATGGAAACTAGAGTGATAGTAGTTGGAAATTTCATTTTTTGACTTTGGTTCATTCTGTGTGTCATTACAGTCTAGTATATGATATCTCACAGATCGGTAAGGAGTTATATATCCTTCCAATAGTGTATATCCTGAATCCACTAAATAATACCGTCCGACAGGAGGATGAGGGAAATTAAGATCCGGATTATTTATAGCTTCTCGAAATACTTTAGCGTAATGTGCAGTTCCTTCCCATCCCGCTCTTACAAATGTAAAAGTTAAACCAAACGTACAAACAACCATAATATTTTGTGTAGCAGATCCTTTCCACCCTACAAAACGTTGCATGTCATCTTGACCCACAAGAGCCATCACATGTGTCCCATCAATATCCCTAATAAAGTTTTTAAAGAAAGGAAAATATCGGGGTGAAGAACGAATTTGTTCTGGAATTCGGTTAAATTGGATATCGACCGGTCTAATAATATCGACTGCCAATAAGAGAACCGAATCCAAAACTTTATGAAAAATGACACAAATCTTACCATTTGATCGTTGATACCGCTCAACAACCTGCCTTGTAGAGAGGGCCAACGCAATAGTATATAAGAATACAACCACCATTTCTTTGATTGTTATGTGCATTGAGGCTTACACTCCGTAATTTGCTAATCGTTCACACAAGGATCGGAAACATAATCGCTTCATTCGAAAATTTCATTGACAACGGTTTGCGTGTGTTGACAGTAATCCATGAACCCAAGCAAGACCGGAACTTATAGAATCATGTATTATGCTCCTTTCCCGTGTTTGATTAGCGATAATTTCTTGAATATCAAGCATATCTTGCAAATCTTCCAAATTTTCCAAATCACAAATCATCACTGTCTGCCATTATATTTGATCTAGAATACCACGGAAATGAAGAACTGGAGGAAAATGAGAAATGATGATGATGATTTAGTGCTGAAATAGGTTGGAGATATATAGGGAGAGGGAATGTAAAGGAGGGGTCAAAAAATCCTTTCGCGTCGGATGCGAGGCGTCTGACGCGAAAGTTAACCTTTCAACCATTCGTCCCAATGGGGCATTCTGGTGGGCCCTATATAAGATGCATCAGATGCGTCTGACGCCGACGCCAACGTAACTTGGCCCTTTCAGAATTCAAACACTACCTAAGAACCACTGTAATTGGCACACCATTCATTCAATATATAGCACCTTGTCTTCAACAAAAATTATATTGAAGAACTGATTCATTTTATAGTGTATTAATGTGGGTGCAGTTTTAGGTTAATATGGTTTAGATAAAGTCTATAGTACTTCATATCAATGTTTGATATTCCATACTCAAAAGACTCTACCGCCTAGGTTGAAATATGTTGTAATTATTATTTTGTTGTACACCATTAGGATTTGACAATGAAGTAACTGGAAGTTTATTAAAATTGTATAAGCATATAAGATAAAGCAAACTCATTTTCAAAGGCCTTTAAATGGTATGTTAAACTTTCGAGTTGATTTCTATGACTAATAGGCTCATGTTCAAAGGCAATAAAAGATTCAATCTAATTTGGCAACATATATTATGCATTAATAAAAAATCACGTGCTCTATAGAATAGTATTTTTGTATGTAAGAAGAAGATGTCATAATTTTAAGGACAAACTGACACGATTAATCTCAAGTTTCATGTGTCTTCCCATATTAATTCAAAATTTGGATTATTTTTTAGTTAATCCCAAGTTTGGGGGTATCTTCCCAATTGATACCACTAACCTATTAAACTGCTATAGCAGGTTTCAAGCTTCCTTTTTCATCACCATTTCAT
This sequence comes from Allium sativum, assembly GCA_030737875.1. NCBI lineage: Eukaryota > Viridiplantae > Streptophyta > Magnoliopsida > Asparagales > Amaryllidaceae > Allium > Allium sativum. Next base: position 849,986,684 of record CM060918.1, read on the forward strand.
CCTACCGCACCAAGTTGCCAAAATTTGGTTATGACCAAAATATATATTGTACTAAACATTATCTGAAAATGAAATGACATTATAAAAACTTTGTTGTATGACCAAAAATTGTTACAGAATCATAATCCTCAAAGATTTTCATCATATAATCTTTTGTAGTTAGTAAGAATAAGAAAGAAAACCATGTTTAAACAAGCTCGAAGAATCGAATTATTTCTGCTAACCAAAATCATGCATACAGTTGTTTTGGTGACTGGCCAATGTACAACTCCTTTAAGCAAACTTATTTGAGGGAAGTGGAAGCTGCACCTGCATTGACAAACTCAACATCAGCTCCGTAAATCATGGGACCAAAGCATTGAACATTGTACAACTTCTTCTAGCAAACTGATTTGAGGCCGTATATCAAGACCCAAACAAAGGCATCCAGCTTTCCAAAGCTCCCTTTCATACACAAACACATCACCCAAGAATTCACTTTCAAGACAAAAAGCATTGCATAAATAGAGAAGTTACCAAAGACAAGTGATGCCTTAGGGTGTGATCCATTGAGCACTTCTCAGACGTTGTTTCATACTCCTCATGACTTATTTTTGTGACCTTCATAGCCTGAAGAAAAAGCTAACGAGGCAGAGAAGAATCTAGAGATGCAGTCAGGGGTTGCTAGCAAGAGTTAGATGGTTCATCAATGTTTTGTGTGTCGGCAGTAGAAGCAACAAGGGTATGACTTCCTTGTTCATCACATAGCCTTGTTCCAACATTTCCTGGTTATCAGTAAGGGATCGATCCTTTAGACTGATAGGATCACCACATTGTAGTGACAAGATACCACCGAAGTTGTCGAAAACTGAAGCACTTTCCCCACTTCCTTTCATTGGTGCATTGTTCACTTTTTGCACATTTGAACATTTTGAGCTATTAAATGATTAGCATAGAAATATGTTATTTTATGCATCTATATTTTATCTTTTTGTATATAAATAAATATTACGTTGGGTTTTATTTTGTTGTTTTTACAGATGAGTTGATCAAGCCTTATACAGCCTTAACAGTGAAGAATTGATTCCATATACATGAAGAATTGCATAAGAAGTTGTTATTGGAGGCCAGTTGTGTTCACATTGGTCACCTTGGAAGGACATTGATAGAAAAGATCTTAAGAAATCAATCAGATGGACACATGTCAAACAAGGATAAGAAGAGGATCTAGCATAATCTTTTACGAAAAAGGCCCATATATTCATAGATTTGACTAGGGTTTTGCAACTAAGCTACATGTGTACCCATTGTAAAGATATACTTTCTGTCGTACCTTTTTGTGCCATTAATCTAGTTTTCTTCTTTTCTCTCTTCTGCATTTTTATTTTCTTATCAATTAGTGTTGTCTACACAATTAGATTTGGTAGAGCACTATTTTTATTTTGCACATATTTTTGTTAGTGATTGACCGTCTGATTAGATTCAGCGGTAATCCTAATTTTATTTTCTGTTGTTATCTACTTTCTGCAATTTTAATTTCCATTCTTTTAATTGCTTTCCTAGGTCATATTGGATTGAATATAGATTTGATTAGATTCAAATTTGATTCAATTCAATAATAGTCTTCTTGCAGTTTCTATTTTGTTTGTTTTTAAAATCAACCGCCAAGATTTGTCTAACTCGCCCAAGAAATATATAAATAATAAAATTTAAAATCCTCCCTGTGTTCGACCTGCATATTACACGTTCTGTGCACTTGCAGTTATTATTACAAAATTCGCGCTTTTCTAATTCATAGAAAAGTGACGATCAATTTTTGGCGCCGTTGCCGGGAGACAACAATTAAGTTTTATTATTTATTTAATTTCCGATTCGTGTTAGTTTTTATTTGTTTTTCTTTTGTGTTCTTGTATATATAGAAAAACATTCTTGATTATGTGATTTGGTATTACTTGTTGATACCACAATCTCTAAACCCAAAAAAAAAAATCTTGCCCATATTTTATTTTAGTCTCTTGCCAATTTTTTGATTCTTTTTCCTTGCAGTTTCTTTCCTGTTATCAGTACATAACCTTTCTTTCTCTACAAGTCTTTAAAACAAAAAAACTTTCAATCTTACTTTATTTCTTTCCATTTGTCAACTTTCTTCCCATTTTTTTTACGTTCTCTTCTTTTACAAGTTCCAAAACAAGAAAAAAAACATATTTCTTTCGCAATATTTTCTTTTCCTAATTTCTTCTTGACTGCCTCTACCACAAAATTTCTTCTTTCTTGATCAACCTCAACTACTTTTCCGAACTGCATCATAATCCCATACTTCTCCACGATCCAACACCAGCCATACTTCTCCGCCATTTTCCCATCCAAACCACGTTTCTCTCATCTGTTCACCACCATCTTCTAACGCATCAATCCCTCGACCTCCATCAGATCCAGTCTGCCGCAACTACCCTGCTCAGCCACCAAGTTCTTCCAAATACCTATCGTATAACTGTTAAATTTGGTGATACGAAATCACAAATTGATTGGAACAAATTTGCAAAGAATGGAAAGTAATATTTTTATAATGGGAATGCATTGATTGCATTTGATGAGATGGTAGAGAAATAAATGAAGGGATTAGTTTCTTCCATCTATGCTCAATTTGCACAACAGATTGGTATCAGAGCGAGGCGATTTGTTTTAAATTGTGCATCAATTATTTTTACAAAGGTTGGTAGATTCAGTGGTGATTATGCTATTATTATTTTGGAGAAAAGGAGACTTTGGTGGAGGAGATTATGTTGAGAGTGAGGAGCATTCCAATCTGGGAACTTTGACGTGATATGGAGTTTATCGTGTTGAAGGGGCTATTGGATTTGGGAAGTTTTGATCATGTTTCTGACAGGGGTCTTCATGTTGATGATTCTCAAGGGATCCAAGATGATCAGAAAAGGAGCTCAGATCAAGTGATAGACAGGTGTCGAGACAGAGATCATTGTGGTTTAGACAGGGGTCTTCACGTTGATGATGCTCGAGGGATCCGGGATGATCGAGGAAGGAGCTCAGGTCAAGTGTTGGACGGGTGTCAATGTTATTGCAAGCATTTTTAGACCGTTGGTTTATGCGCGCTGCAGCTCATGGTGATAGATGCATCTTTTGCAGGGGGTGGGTAAAGCTTGTAATGGTTTTGATTAAGTTGCAGGAGAGAGATTTTTTGGCGATTGAGAGAATTAAATTTTGGTCTTGGCGGTGTTGAGATTTCTTTGGTGTCTGCCTTCTTTGTTATTTTGGATATTTGCAACAATTTGTTGGCGGGCGGGGACGTAGTCTGAGCTCGTTAACAATTTTGTGATGGGGGGTGGCTTTGCTGGAACCCATTTGGTAAATATTCATTTTTTTGGTGTATCTCGTTGTGAGATTTTGATTGAAGGTGGAGTTCTGTTGAAGAGTTTTATGATGAGAAGAGAGTTTGACTCAAGGTGGGGTGCTGGAGATATGTGATTTTGCATCAAGATGGAGTGTTAAATTTGGTGATACGAAATCACAAATTGATTGGAACAAATTTGCAAAGAATGGAAAGTAAATATTTTTATAATGGGAATGCATTGATTGCATTTGATGAGGTGGTAGAGAAATAAATGAAGGGATTAGTTTCTTACAACTATGCTAAATAAACAGATTGATTTACTTCCTATGTTTGCACATTTGTTGTTATGGTAATTTGCCTCCATTATATTATTCCCATATGTTGGTAATTTAATTGATGACTCACATAGATTTGCACTCGCTATATATTGAGGGGTAGACATTAGTGTAAACTCATCCTGGCCTGGAGCCAGTGTTCCCAATGGTGTCTCTTCTTGTTAAACCTGATTGAGGTTTGGATATGTAAACTCTTATTTTGTAATCTCTTGTAATTCTCTCATGTGGAATAAAATCTCTCTTTGTTAGATTGGACGTACACTATGATGATAGTGGAACCAGTATAAATATTGTGTGTCTCTTTGTTCCTCTGCTATAGTTATTTACTATTTTGTTGATGTAATAGAATAATTCCCATCAGATTGGATTGATGTTCAATTGGCAAATCTAGATCCTGCTTATTGTTCTTCTGCAAAGGCGCAATTTTGCATAACAATAACATCCCTTCCTTCTGCCATTTCACACAGATTCAAACAAGAATTCAAAACCCCGCAACAGTTCAAGCCTTCGGCCCAACAAAAATCACATTGTCATGTGTTAACCTTCATGCAATACAATCACCTGAAATCCAAAAGCTTTTTTCACCAAACTTTGCATACTTTTTCATTCAGTCTCATACGTTTTGAACAACTAAACCGTTCTATCACAATATCATGGAAACTCATTCATTAACACACCCCGTCTTCACGTTAGCCTTGAAATTTCTGAAGTCAAGGTCCCCAGCACTAGTCACATACCGCAAATCTCAAATATCCATATCCATCCTTGTTCAAACATCCATCCTCACCAAATACCCTCTTCAATTCGAACTCTCCAAATTCAAGATCAAAATCAGCTCGAATACCAAGGCCCCCAAACTCGATTCTAGCATATCATGCACCCAAATCCCCATTCAAATCGAAACTCAAGATCACACAAACCCCAATCTCTTTCAACATTTGATCACATCAGTAAAACGTAGCAACCATCCTCCAAAAAAACCCAATTCTCATAAATTCAATTCGAACATCATAGAAACCCTATTGTATTTGCAAAGCCAGAAATCCAATTTCGGAAAACAAGGGGCTTCTGGTTTCATATTATTTTGAAATAGAGGGCAACCCGACCTGAGACCCAACTCGATCGATTTCAGAAAAGGAAGAAGGGGGCGGATTTAATTTCGCCTATTTGCAAGGAAGTTCTGTTTATTTATTTTTTGTTTTTTGAGAGGTTGGGTGCGTACCATGGATATTTAAGGGTTGAGTGCGCCATTTGTTTTGTTTGTTCAGGGGAAACCATCGACATGTGTTAGACGTTTGGTATTAGGGTGATCTGTTTCTTTATTTGTACTGGGACGTAGGTACTTTCCAGATTTATTCGATTGCTTTTGGTTTTGTTTTAATTTCGTCTCTCTACACTATTTTTTTTAAATCTCTCTTTCCTTTTCATTCTTATTCGTGTTTCCTTTTCGGTTTGCAATTCATTTATGTGATTCATTTTTTTTCTTGTGTAGTGTAGATTAATTTAGATCTTAGTTCGTTTTCATTTTTTTCTTGTTTATATTACCTTCGTTTGCAATTCATTTTCTCTTGAAAAAAAAAAGAGTGAGTATCACAAAGAGAGAATCAAAATCAAATATCAACATAAAGAATATAGTCAATCAACCAAGGATCTGAGGATAAGCAATTTCAAACAGTTGACTTTGAATCTCTAGAGCTACTCAATATTTTTCAACAGACTATCGTACTCCACTGTAAAATTTTCTAAACTCTACAGGTGCTGCAACTATTGAGAAATATATATGCTTGTAAAAAATTTCTGCAGGGGCAGCGGCAACAGCTTGCTTGTACAATTTTTTAAATTTCTGCAGTTATTATAATCTGATTGGCTGAAATTTCCATAACTAAAATCTTCACTATCGTCGTTTTTAAATTATAAAGCTTGGTTTGATATGCAAAATAATATAATTGAAAAGTGGTGTTTTGTGAAGTTGACTGTCTTGTATAATTGGATCGCAGATATATAGTAGTTCAATTTATTGAACTATTAGCAAAAGAGGTTGCATACTACCCATAAAACATTGGTCGTATCCCTTAGTATTTATACTATACGTAAACGACCATAAGACCCTCTTCCCCCTTCTAATCGAGTCAGTTAATTAATAGAGCACAACTCATTCTTTTATACTATTTTGAACAAAGAATAATTTCCGTCTTCCCTTGATTTCATTCAAATGTCTGATTCAAAAAAATACTTGAGACAATTGTGGGATAATAACCTGAGAAGACATTCCCTAGACGAGTATGAGTATGAATTAAAACTCATAAGGCAAAATTTTCAGAAATTTCACGAGCCCAGTGCCAACAATTTTCAAAATCATATAAATGATCAAAATTGCGATTTCAATTCAAATTTTAATAATTTCGATTATGGGCCACATTCACATCAAAATAGCTTTGAATCTCAATATGGCTTTGATCCACATCAATATACGGTTATAAACCAAAATTTTCAAAATTATAGCCCATATCAACATCTTGAAAAAAACCAAAATTGACATTTTCGCTCGAATTTGAACTGTTTTGGTTACGAACATAATGTTTACAATCAGAATGATTTCCAATATCATTGTCATTTTTCTGAAAGTTTAAACAACCACCACATCGTAAATAATATTGATTGTGAAATTGATATGGACAATAATTTTGAGAATCAAAGAATCCAAAATGAGATCTCTCAAATCAACGATCTTGAGGAATATCCTCTTAACATTCTTAGAGAGAGGGTAGAAAGGCCAGATAGAAAGATGGATGAACTTCTTTGTTTAATGACATCTTTTGCAGAACAACGCGAGCAACAAAATCAAATTCACACATGTGACGAATCAGAAAATAATCCATTCTTTACCGACAGTGAATTTTTTTAAATAACAACTTTGGAAATTGAGAATAATGATCTAAATGAAGTTGTTCAAAATCCAATAAATGATTTGGACTTCGATTCTTTTCAAGAAAAAGATTTAAGTTAGATTTTGGTCTTTCTCTTTCAAGCTGTGAGAAACTTGAAATTTTAGAAATTGAACAGAATAAAAATGTTGAACTTTTCAAAAACTCAAAATTGGAGGAGGATTTTAATGAACATGAATTTTTTGGATTGCATGAGGATGGATTGTCATATGTGGAAGAAGTAGATTCAAGTCACGAGTTCGAAAATTTTAACTTTTAGAAAACTTCAAATGAACTTGAATTTGTTAGTGTCGAAAGTACGTTGTTAATTAATAAAATTGAGAAATGTGATCACATAGTCTTGAACAACACTTATAATTCAAATTTCATGATTGCAACTGAGTTTATATACTTTCTCAAATTTTTGGACAATTACACTGATAAATTTGCGGAACACATGATTCATCTTGGAAACAATATTTCTATAGGAAAACTTCGGGTTAAGATGACACTGGACATTTATCTATTGGACTATAAATCTAGGTATAAAGATGAGATGGTTTCCAGAAACCTTTTCTTATTAGAAAACATGCCTAGGCATAGTGGGAATGTGATTCATCAGGCTAGAACCAAGTATGGGGGAAAAAGTTAGTGACATTCTCTGCATCGCAAACACATATATCATTGTACAGATGATCCATTCTTACATATAGTTAAACTGCACTTCATTTTACAAATAATTCTGCATCTCATCCATCTTTGGGTGCTATCTTTCACATTTAGAAAACGTGTTTACAGTGTGGACACTGTTTTGTCCAAGTGTGGGGGGGGGGGGGGGGGAGTCTGCATTACATTTTTTTAATTTGTTTCTATTTTTTTCTTCTTTTCCTTTTTGTACATTTAGATAGGACCATCATGCATTTTAGGTTGTAGTAACATTCCATTTTTTTTTTTAAATTATGACTCAATTTAGATTGATACAAAAAAATAAGTTAATGATTGTTAATTAGTTGATAGTGTTTTTTTCTCTCAACTAAGATCAAGTTAGAAATATAACGAAAAGTTGAATTTTGAGGGATAATGGTGTAACCGGAACATAGTGAGATTCGTTGGTGATGACCATGAAGTCTATTCTAAATTGTAGTCTTTGGATAACGAGCGGAGGATTTAAAATACTTACATGGGCTATTTGATCTTTAAAACTAAGTTGTGTTAAGCTGAATTCGCATAACTCTTTCTTGTTCTTATATTTTCAATAATAATAACAGTAATCCAAGGGTATCCAACATTGCTTGTTAATCTAGCTTTGGTGTGCAGGCCCGCCAAGCTCTATCCGACATGTTATTGACAAAGTAAGCGTCGGTATATCTTGATCTCATTTTATAAGTTGGACACCTAAGGATTACCGACATCTTGTTGACAAAGTCAGCGTCGGTTTGCACAATCCGCCGAACTCTGTCCCAACTCTCCGTCAGTCCGCAAGGCAGTGCATGCGTGGTATACCTTGGTATTTAAGTTAAGTGTATGTAATTAATCATAAATTTTAATTTTTATAGAGATTGAGAATAAGTGATGATGCCCAAACACTTCTTGACCTTATTGATTTGACTAGTCATACACAAGAAAATTAGAATACCACTTTGCGAACTGTGACAAGCAAACTAAGAATTTATTTCATCGCTGCACTATGTTATCAACCGAGTAAACTAGTCAAACTAGAGTTTAACATTGAAAACTTGAATTATATTGAAGATTTGTGACAAGTTGAGGTATCTAAAATGCAATCAACTGATTAGAAATTGTTAACTTACTTAATTGTACCATTTTTCTGAAATAAGTCGTGTTTTCATTCTTTATTTTTTATTTTCATATGTCCATTGCATTCATGTAGTTGCATTAGAACCACAACATACTGCATTTGGATTTTGTGAGTAGTATCCTCTGAAAATCCTCACAAGACACCACTCGTCCTACTAGGGACATCTAGAGGTTTAACAACATGTTGCATACGCTCAATGCAATCATGTTTCCTATGAAAGTGTTACCTATCTGGTTAGTTTTTAATTTTTGTTTTACTCGAGGACGAGTTAAAGATAATGTGTGGGGGTATTTAATTAGCACAAAAATATGTTATTTTATGCACCTATATTTTATCTTTTTATATATAAATAAATGTTATGTTCGGTATTATTTTGTTGTTTTTACGGATGAGTTGATCAAGCCTTATACAACCTTAAAAGTGAAGAATTGATGCCATATACATGAAGAATTGCATAAGAAGCTGTCATTGGAGGCTAGTTGTGTTCACATCGGTCACCTTGGAAGGAGATTGGTAGAAAAGATCTTAGGAAATCAATTAGTTAGACACATGTCAAACAAGGATAAGAGGAGGATCTAGCATAATCTTTGATGAAAAAGGCCCATATGTTCATAGATTTGACTAGGATTTTGCAACTAAGCTATAAATACACATGTATACCCATTGTAAAGATATACTTTCTGCCGTACTTTTTTGTGCTATTAATCTAGTTTTCTTCTTTTCTCTTTTCTGCATTTTTATTTTCTTAGCAATTAGTGCTGTCAACATAATTAGATTTGGTAGAGCACTATTTGTATTTTGCACTCATTTTCATTAGTGATTGACCGTCTGATTAGATTCAGCGGTAATCCTAATTTTATTTTATGCTGTTATCTACTTTCTGCAATTATAGTTTCTGTTCTTTATATTGCTTTCCTACGTCATATTGGATTGAATATAGATTTGATTAGATTTAGATTTGATTCAATTCAATAATAGTCTTCTTGTAGTTTCAATTTTGTTTGTTTTTAAAATCAACCTCCAAGATTTGTCTAACTTGCCCAAGAAATATATAAATAATAAAATTTAAAATCCTCCCTGTGTTTGACCTTCATATTACACGATCTGTGCGCTTGCAGTTATTATTACAAAATTTGCGCTTTTCTAATTCTTATAAAAGTGACGATCATTAAACAATTCGTCTTTGTCGTTCTCATTATCGCTTAGTAACTGATTCAAGAAAAAGTGTACAGCTCCTCGAAGTCTTTTAACTGAAATCTCCTTTAAAGAAGTGTTCTTCACAATTGCATCTATCCCTTTTGCACCAAAAGTATACGAGCCGTATGAAATCTTCTTCAGATTTTTGCAGTTTTTTGCAATAGCTGCCATCTCGAAATCGGTTGTAACAACCCAAACTTCCCCACGAAAGAAAAGCCGGATTGCTTTGAGAATAACACACATCAGAACACAAAATAGAAGAACATTTTATTGCTGTTACAACAATTACATCAGAGTACAAGAATAAGAGTATACATAAGTATTATACATCAGAAAATATCAGAGTTTTACAAAGCAGTGGGGAAAAAATATATCTTTATAAATACATAGCGTAGCGGAAGACTATCAATGCTCTGGACACAGCTTTAAGCTTCAACCCAGAATCCTGCTAAAAAGAATCTGCAAAGAACCAAAACTACAAGCTGCCTGCATGGAAAATAAGGGCACTCAGAGTTTAGGTTAAGAACAATAAACTCCAGGTCAGTCATGGGACTCGTATGAGAACTCAAAAACATTTTTAACTTTAATTTTAAAGTTGGGTAAATCAAGGGACCACGCCGCTTTCGCGGAACGGTTTCCTCCCAATAATACCAATGCATAAAACGACGAAATGTTTTTTAGGAAAATGGAACCGTTATAAGACTCAATCCCTTGCACGTACGCCGAAGGATAGAGTTTTACCTTATAAGGGTCAAAAATTCTTAATACGCGAAATTCATCTTATATACTATGAGTGCACAATGTAGAAAACAATTTCAAATATAAAAGTATCAAGACTAGGTGGCATAATATGTTATGTAAGTGGCATAATATATTATGTCACCATATAAGTATACAACTAAAACCGTAAGCTCGTATTGGAAAATTGGATTTCGAGCATGATGGTTTCTGATTCGAAAGATCAAACGCGTAATGTATCTCCACGGCTTACATCTCGGCAAGAGAAAACACCGTAATACATTCTAACCGCACTTGGATGAGCAACAGTCCAATCTATCCTATTGGGATTCAGACAATATGTGCCCTATCCCCATGGGATTCAGTCGACTGAAATGACCTATCCCGATCTCCAGGAGTGGAGCGACCACACCCAGCATAACTCGGCCGACCAAAACCATATATATATATAAAGTATATTGGTCAAACCTGCTAATCAAACAAATCGTTCACCATCATACCGGGGTGTGAGGCTCGAGAAGTAACGTTGTGCACAAAGCAATGCTAATTAAAGTTGTGCTTTGATCATCATCTACAAGGCTCTGCTTTTCAACAAAAGCCTTGATCCATGCATCTTAGCATGCCACATTGTCAATCCATACCATACCATTTATTTCTGTCTATATATATAACCTCTGAGCACATACGTCTCAGAGAAGGGTGTTAAGCAAGAGAATAAATTCTCCGCCACCAACAGATATATATATATATATATATATATATATATATAGCAGAGATCAACGAATACAACATAAAGGAATACAACGTCAGACATACCATCCATTTACAAGTCCGTTCTAGGTCTGAACGAAACCATATCCGGTAGATCTCCAAATATGTCTGGATGATCACCAATTATTCCCTCCTCTTGGGTGTACATCCCAATCAAGATATCAATAATCATCCATCCGACTTAGACATTTCCCGGTCTTCAATTGCCGTCTTCATCGTCGATCTTCAATCGTCGTATGGATTATTCAGAATGGGTTGAACCCAGACTTTCTGAATAATTTGCATATTTTAAAATCATGTGCTATATAGAAACACAACCAATGCCTCATTCCAATCAAGAATATTCTTTGATTTTTGTAACAACCCGTAATTTTGTAACACTAAGATTCACAAATCAAGGCAGAATTAAATTTTAAAATCAAAATTGGATTAGCTAATTTGGCATAATAAGTATATTGGCATAAATTTTGAAATTGGCCATAATTGCGAGTAATTGTCATGTTTGGCAAAAATCATGGTTAGTGACACTTAATTTGGTATAGTTTACATACCAAAAAGCATAAATATGATATAGAGGGGAAAATGGGCCATAAGGATAAATGTTGACAATTTACATTAAAAGAGGAATTAGGAAATAAGTTAAGTAGGAATGATTTACTTATAGAATTTGTCCTAAATGAGAAATGTAAATATAGACAAATTAAAGGTTTCTTAACGACATCTCTTTTAATAATACACCAGAAAGTTCTAGGGTGATAGAGAGGATAGTGTCTAGGCTTGGGTTTCGAAAATACAAGTTTCCTACTCTCCCTGGCTATCCCTAACTGATCCGACGGACTGGATGGTTACTTTCAAAATCTGATATGAAAATTAATCAAAACCCTTTGAACTTAGAAAACACAAATATGCCTAACCCGAGGTTAGACTGAGTTGCGATGTAAACCTGCCCGGAACCAACCGGCATATCCAGTATTCGCAACAATATCTGTCTAATGTGAGTGGTCGCGGCTTTAATTTATTTAGTTAAAGCTAGAACAAGAATGGTAGGGTTAAGTTAACTAAGACACTTAACCAATTCAACATGATAACTAGACCGGTGGGTGGGGTTAGGTTCATACAGACACTTAACACAGTTAAGCTAGAATGGGAGGGTTAAGTCCATAGGAACACTTAACCAACTTAACACAGTTAAGCTAGAATGGGAGGGCTAAGTCCATAGGGACACTTAACCAACTTAACATGGTAACAAGACAAGATTTGTAGGGGTTAAGTAACTAAGAAAACACTTAGCCAAATTAACATGTTAACTAGACTAGAAGGTGGGGTTAAGTAAAGTTAATACACTTAGCCAAATTAACAAATTAACTAGACTAGAAGGTGAGGTTAAGTAAAAGTTAATACACTTAGCCAATTTGATATGTTAGTTGGACTAGACTGTAGGGTTAAGTAAACTTGAGCACTTAACCATCAGATTGTGATAAAGGAATAGGGTTAAGTCTAAAACATGAAGGGATAATACTTAACCATTAATAACATGGTAGTTAAAACAGACGGGCAAGGTTAAGTTAAAAAGGAAACACTTAACCAATACAGGATGAATGGGTAGGGTTAAGTAATAAGAAATACTTAACCAATATAACTTGGTTTGTGGTAGGGTTAAGTCAACATGAGTTACTGATGACACTTAACCAGTTTAACAGGATAAATGAAGAGGGTTAAGTTAGCTTGAATTGACTAATGGCACTTAACCAATCCAAATTGACGGGAAAGAGAACTAAGTAGTAAACCTTAGTTAAAAGGAGCTAAGTAGTAAACCTTAGTTAAGAAAATAACGATTCTGGAAACTAAGTGGTAAACCTTAGTTAGTAAAACTAAGTAGTAATTCTTAGTATAACACGGGAAGGAGCGAATGTCCGTCTGAGTAAAAAGAAGGCTCCAACGAATTGGGTTACGAAGCCCGAGGCTTCGAGGGGACGTGAGAGTACTCTTGGTATCCCTCTGTGAGGCTGCAAATGATCCTCCTGGGCTCACAGAGGTTAAGGTCTGCGTTAGAAGAACCAGGGGTATGCCTTGGTTGCAAAATATGGCAACCTAAAGACTAGGATGGACCAGCGTGATTCGGCGAGAAACCGGTAGCCCTGTGATAGCAACTCGTCGTCTACCATCCATCTTCAGTCAATCGGGATACGTGAAACGGAAAGGCGGAGAACTCCAAAAGACCATATACTTGCTATCTAGTTATGGGTAAGGATGGCCATAGGATAGTGGGGCATAGGGGGCCTGCGTATAGTTCTCATTTTTCAAGGTGTGCCTATCATTAGTTGAGGGAGGGGTCAAGTGGGACCATAGCTACTGGAATAAAAACAGACCTTAGCATCTGCATCGGCAGATATCTGAAAGCTCCCGACTGAGTTCTGTATTCCTTGATTTGCCCTGCTGTAACGGCTGGAAATTTCCGACTCCTCGAGAGTCGGAAATTCCGAGACGTTAGTGAAAGAATTTAGAAGGTGAGAAAGAAAAGATAGAACTAATAGAATAGAAGAAGAAGAAGAACATCAGAATCATCAGAGTAACACGAATCTCACAGCGGAACGAATAACATATAATATATAACATAGCTTTGAAGTAAACAGTTATATATATACAATAGCACTTATCAGAGTACAACACTTACAACACAGCGGAAATAACTATAGCTATAGAATCTTGAAGTCTCCTGCTCCAAGCTCTCCAAGTATATCTGTAAATCCCGACTACTTGACTGCCCGTACAAATTTAGGCACCCAAGAGTTTAGGGAAAACAACAAAGTAAACTCCGGGTCAGTCATGGGACTGGTATGAGTAAAACAATTTAAAACAATTGAACAGGTATATGATATCTCATAAGACCACGCCGTGAATACGGAACGGGTTTTTCCTTATGAGTATCTAAACAACTTTGACAAGCAATATCATTGTGATATTATAATAATGTCTAAGTACAAATAGGTATCAATCTAGCAGAAACGCTTGCATCTCACGTTCTACATACATAGTATAAAATCATAAACCGCAGGGCGCTTATCGGAGAATGGATTCCAACAGACAAGGTATGGGAGCACCTTCTGAATAGTGTACTCTAGAGGTGATACACTCAGGGTTCAACAAGAACGTCTTGCAACCCGGCCACACATGACCGCTCACTCATTTAGCTTGAGTGTCGCGAATATATTGCCACCACGGTTGTAGGCCATCCAACCGTCATTCGAAGATACAGAATCAAAAAGAAGTATAAATATGGATATTCCCTAGATCGGTGACAATACACCCTGCTTGGGAATGACCCAACTAGCCATGCCGCCTAGCCCAACTTTTGTTACTTCCTGGTGTGAAGCCAGAAGCTACGTCTATCTTCAGAACATCTGATCACCATTCACTTTGAATGCCACATCGTCATACCCGCCAAATCACAAATTGACTTATCCAAAAATAACACGGGTATACAGCTAAGAGAAACGAATTCCTCCGCCACCAAACGTGAATACGTTTGAACAGATCAACTTACGCGATCCATTGGATATACTCTGTCAGACCTTCTTCCATATACGTTGTCCTGGGACTGGACAAACCGAAGGCACTATTCAGTATATCCATCTTAGTCACTGTTATCTAAGACTTATACAACAGCCCTTGCACTTTACTCCGTCTTCAATTTATCTTTGGCATATATTGCTCGCAACGCTTATGCCAATACAGAGTGGTTCTTTGGATAATAATCCAACCGGTCTCTCCATATTAACAACGTTAAAATGGTAAAAACTTTGATAGTCTGTGATTCAACTATCAAATTAAAACATGTAGGTGTACAAACAACGATCTTATTTCCAAATGGAAATTCGATCGATCAATCATCATATGTTCATATTTCCTTATTTCATATATTTAGAAAATATATGTTATAAATCATTGGAAAACATTTCCACAGCTTATTTTCACATCACTATTATTTCGCAACTATCAGTCCCTAACTGTAACTAGTATGAGAACAATTCTCTAAGTATCAATTCAGAAGGTCGAACCCAACATCAGATCGTCACTTAGAAAACCGTTCAACTTACCCTCTCCAGTCAGTTTCCGAATTTGCTTAACTCTATTTCTTAAATTCTTATCATGGAAACATTTCATTTTCTATGTTTAGAAAACATATCTGACTATATTTGGAAAACGTTTCCAAAACTCATTTACGGATTTCAAATGAACGTTGTATAAAACATCGTTATGCTTAATCCATTAATCGCTTATTACTTCTATATTTCAAATCAACCTTTTCTATCGAACCACAACTATTCCTTTGTCAATTCTGAAGTAAATCAAGTTGGGGTATAATTACCTTTCAGACCTTAATTGAACAACGTCCTTTACTGTGAAATAGATGCAGCTCGTCACTCACTTTTTCCAATCATCTGTTTACGCAAATTCTTGGATTCCGGTTACGAATCCACTTATTATATGAAAACGTTTGATTTATAACTATAACGTTATAATTCCTACTTCTGCAATATCTAACCTAAATTATAACTTTATCTCCTAACTCGAATAATTTAACAGACACCTAATTTCTAAATCAATAACTAAATCTTGATTTAAACCCTGGAAAGTAAATAGTACTTTCCCGAATTCGCTATAATCAAATTCGACGTATAACTCTCTTTCGAGTAATCTCTATTTGATTAACTCTTCTTCGAATAACCTATATTCGATTATCTCTCTTCGAATAACTCATATTCGAAATCTCTTTCTTTCGAATAAACAATATTCGATCTCTTTCTTTCGAATATGCTATATTCGAAAATCTCCTTTCGATTTACTAATCGATAACTCCTTTCGATCAAACTAAAATCGACAACTCCTTTAACTCTATTCGAATAACTAATATTCGACTAACTCCTTTGGATCGACTCATTTGATTAACTCCTTCGAATAACTAATTCGAATAACTTACCTTCGAATAACCAATATTCGATTTACTCTAACTCGATTAACTTAATTCTAATCGATTTACTCCATTTCGATTCAACTTAATTCAAATCGATTAACTTAACTCAAATTGATTAACTCTTTTGGAATAACTAAATTCGATCTAACTCTTCTCGAATAACTACATTCGATTAACTCAAATTGAATAACTAAAATTCAATTAACTCTTACGTGTTTAACTCTATTCGAATAACTAATTCGAATAACTCTAATGTGTTTAACTCTATTCGAATAACTAATTCGAATAACTCTAATGTGTTTAACTCTATTCAAATATCTAATTCGAATAACTCATTTCGAATAACTAAATTCGATTAACTCTTTTAACTTTACTCGAATAACTATATTCGATTAACACCTTCTTTCGAATAACTATATTCGATTAACTCTTCGACTAACTCCTTTGGATTAACCAACTTCGAATAACTCCTTTGGATTAGCTAACTTCGAATAACTCCTTTGGATTAGCTAACTTCGAATAACTCCTTTGGATTAGCTAACTTCGAATAACTCCTTTGGATTAACTACTTCGAATAACTCCTTTGGATTAACTAACTTCGAATAACCAATATTCGATAACTACTCTTCGAATAAATAATATTCGGTAACTCTTCTCAAATGAATAACATTTGATTTCTCCACTTGAATAAACTATATTCAATTACTCTTCCCTCGAATACACTATATTCGATAACTCTACTTCAAATAAGTGATATTCGGCAATTCTACTCGATTAACTCTACTTGGATAACTCTAACTGGTCAACTCTAACTGGTCCACTCTAACTGGTTAACTCAACTAGTTAACTCTACTGGTTTAACCTAACTGGTTAACTCGTCTTGATTAACTGAACAAATCCACTTAGTTTAACTTAGCTAATTCACGTTGATTAACTCTAACCGATTCACTTAGTTTGACGCAACTAATTCACTTTGATTTACAAATTAGTTTAACTTAACTAAGTCACTTAGTTTGACGCAACTAATTCACTTTGATTTACCAATTAGTTTAACTTAACTAATTCACTTCGATTAACCGCTTAGTTTATCTTAACTAATTTACTTTGGTTAACCTAACAAATTACTTTGTGTAACTCTATTCGAGTAAGTAATTCGAATTACTCTAATGTGTTTAACTCTATTCAAATATCTACTTCGAATAACTCATTTCGAATAACTAAATTCGATTAACTCCTTTTATTAACGTTTATTCATTTCAAAAGATTTACTTTTTACAACGTTTATCCATTGATAAAGATTTACTTTTTACAACGTTTATCCATTTATAAAGATTTACTTTTAGTAACGGTTCTTCACTTTATAAATGTCCTTTTAATAATGTTTCTACTTCTCTATATAAGTCCAGACTTATATATATATATTCCATTTATCAACGATAAATAATTTATTTAATTTATAAAACATTATTTATAAATTAATCTACTTCAATTTATCTAGTTTAAAACAGACTTCCTATTTAATATCTCATTTAAATCCATATCGTGTTATACCGTGTGTGAAGCACGTGTTTAAATCTATCCTTGTATAATTCTATTTATTTTCCGAACAAGTGTTCCTTTATTTATTCCCTAAATAAATATTCCTTTATTCCATTTATTTATAATCTAAATAAATGTTCCTTTATTTATTTCCTAAATAAATAAATATTTTCATTTTATAAAATCCTATCGATTTTATAAATAAGATTTATTTTCAATATAAACATTGAAAATTCCCTTTTTACATTCTAGTATCACCTACGGTGTGTAACGTGTCGTATAACAATGATCGGTATCATTCAAACATATGAAATCAATAACAGATTTCATAACACATCATATATCACAATATATGAAAAACAATAAAATAACTGTTGAGGAATCCAGTCGGATTCCTCCAACCTGTTTCCCTGCATCACAGATGTTAGAAAATATAGATAACATCACTTTCAGTTCCATATGATATATTCTGTTAAACAGAATCAATATAGAAATTTAACTAACTGACTAGCAGTTCAATCAAATAATCAACACACAGTCAAACAGACAATTTTAACAGTTCTAACAATACAACATGAAATTATAAACTGTTCAGAGTTAGTGAGATTTACTCACATTTGCGCGTTAACCGTTAAATAACGGTTTGCGTTATTTGATTCAGTCGGACAATTTATCTCTCCATAAATTGTAACGAGCTCAGATGGACTTGCGGTCAGTCCCATTATGTAGTGTCCGTCCATACGATCTCGTCAGATCTTGTTTCGTCTGATTTCGATACCGTATGGATTAGATATGCTATAAACAAGTTATACAAATGTTTAAAATAAAAACTTGGGTTTTAAATTTCCTAAATGGGTTCACCAATTCAAATAAGGCCCATGGCAAATCCTTAAAACCCACCGACCCCTAATTCCCTTTCTCCTTCTTCCAGTAAAACAAACAAATCCGTTCCTCCTAAAATCCCCTTTTTACCCGACGTTGACTGTCGATCGCCACCCCCCTTGGTCACCGCCCTCCGTTTCGATGCCACCAACCGACTCAGCAAGCCGACCCCTTCCAACTTAACACCACCGTGTCGAATTCGATGTCGTCCCCCTCATCTCGACCTGCTCTACTTCCAGAGGACGAAACCGGCCAGAGATCACCGGAGCAACCCAAACTAGCTTCAATCCCTGCGCCTCACCTTCACACGAGCTGCGCCGCCACCAGCTTGGTCCATCAACCCCTCCGTCGATGACAACCCGCAACCCTAGCTTGCTGCGCCCAATTCCAGCGAGCTCAATTGGCATCGCACCATTTAAAACCGTCATTAACTCGAAGCCCTCAACTCCAGGATGCCGAATATACATGCATCTGGATTTATAAAATTTTATATAAATTCTTTTGGATTTTCTGATTTGGGAATTTTCTTGCTGTGTTTGGGTTTATGCGGATATATACTAGTTATTTGATAGGTAGCATTTGTGGTTGAGAAATGAATGCTGCGTGGGCTGTTTGTGATCAAAGAAATGGAGGGGATATTTTTAATTTGATTTTATATTTTATTTTCGCCATTTTCTTCTTGTATCTGACCTCTAAAAATCCCTGCGACTACATACGATCCCCAAAAATCACCAAACTGGACATGTAGCTAGAGTTCGACATTACGGTCCCAACGGAACTGGTTTCGTCAAATTCCGACTTCGTATGCTCACACAGCGTATTTTTAACCGTCGAAATACTGACTATTTCTCAGTCTAAAAATCCGTATGATCACACAGTGACTCTAAAAATCACCAAACTTGGAATCTGACAACTATTTGACATTGTGGATCCAACAAAACTGGTTTCGTCGAATTCCGACTTCGTATGCAAAAGTGGCTATTTTTAACACTCTAAATAGCCTATTTAAATATATAAATATATTTAAATATAATTAAATTAAATATTTAAAATTAATTATTATCGTCTGTATTCACAGTGTAATGCCGTACAGCTCTAGACTATTCCTGTATATATTTACAGCTCGATATTATCTCGTTAGAGTTATATCGACGCTCGATTTCTATTTAAATCCTTATAATTGAATATATTTAAATTGTTATGGTCAGGGCGCTGCATTTCTGATATTTTGATTTGGACGTAACTCAAAATCTACACGATGAAATCCTGATCTCTCTCTTCCACTAGAAACATATACTCCACCAGGTCCACACGTTTCTTGTTTCACAGAAATCCGATTTAAAACGAACCCTGTATACCCAGTTGAAGTCTAAATCGCCAAATAGCGAACTACCGCGTCGTTACGCGCTCTATTCTCATTATAATATAATTAGTACGTTTTAACGTCGATTATTAAATCGATTCGTTATTCAAATTCAATTCTAAACTGAATTAAATATTTTAGCTGATCCAATTCACACAGTATTGTGAATTCGGTGATTTCCGATTATTTCGATATTATAATATATTATTATATTATTTATTTTAATTAAATATTCAATTTTATTTAATTCAAGTCATCGATATCGCCCAGTCGATATTTAATAATTAAATAAATTAATTATTCGACAGCTAACAAAACGCGCCATTACACCTGCCACAGGACTCGGGCCGCACATTACAGGACATGTGCATCTAGACAAGCGATAACGATTCGCGATACATGCGTGGGGAAGTATAGGAACATATACCACTCTAGGTAGTGTGTCCTAGACTTGGGGGCATCATTCGACAGGTAGCGTAATCCCTAGTTGGACTAGGTGGCATAAACCCTAAATCCGAGAAGCGTTCGGCAGATAGCATAAACTCTATTGAATCTAGAAAGCACTTGATAGAAAACCCTAGATTAGGTCTAGGTAATAAATAATAAATGTATGTCTGAAGGCAATGGAAACTACAGTGATTGGGATCACGTTATCATTACTAGTTGGGACACTAGTTAGGTGGTGCAGAGATATAGAAACCAGTATAACAAGGAAATAGCGAAGTGGCAAAAGTATTAGAGCATAACCAGTTTATCTTAGCTTAGCATATCTTGTGTTAATCTTGTCTAATCTTGCCAACCCTATCATCACGGTGTTATCTTGTATTCAGTTAATTCATGTCGTTTTGTTTTTCCATGTTCACATGCTAGAAGTTACTGAACTTACTCAGGCTTTATGGCTGACTCCGTTTTTCTTTCGTCTTCTTTTCTTCCGTTCCCCCCCCCCCCAGGTAGTAAAGAAGGGAATAGTATAGCTCAGGTTAAGTAAGACTGTCACTCTTTCCCATCTTGAAGATTTGTCGAAGTTTGATTGGATTCTCTTTTCAGATGCTATGGCTGGCTCTTGCCAAAATTGGGGAATATAAATGTTGTTTTATGCTTCTTTATTTTGTAAGACAGATGATACTCTAATATTATAAAGAAATCGTTGTACAAACTATTTTATCAATAAAGCAAATTTTTATTTTCTGCTGTTGAAATTTTTGTCTGTCTTGTAATTTATTTGCATCTTTTATCCTAAATGCTCCACAGAACTTAGTGCATTCCCCTTGTGAGTGACACTAACGGATGTGGGGTGTTACACGTGGTATCAGAGCTGAAGGTTACTAGATCAGATAAAGGATTTAAAAAATTATTTTCAAAACGTGTAAGAACCCGTAACTTCCCCATGAAGGAAAGAGCGGATACTTTGAGAACAACACACAAATGAACGCAAACGGAAGAACATTTCATTGTTATTACAACAATTCCATCAGATACAAGAATATACAGAGTATAAATGAATAAATTACATTCGATAAATATCAGAGATTACAATACATTACATAGCAGCGGAAAAATAATACAAAGCACAACTGAAGGTGATATACGGATACAGAGCTTTCCGGATATCATTCCAGCTGTAAACCAGGATCCTGTGAATATAAATCTGCAAAACCAAAACTACTAGCTGCCCGTACGGAAAATAGGGGCACCCAGAGTTTAGGTTAAAACAATAAACTCCAGGTCAGTCATGTGACTGGTGTGAGAACTAAAACAGTTATTTAAAACTTTACTTTAGAAGAGAGTAATTCAAGGGACCACGCCGTATAACACGGAACGGGTTTCCTCCCAAGAATACCAGTGCATAGAATAAACAACGCAATGCTTTTTCGAAAAATGAAGCTATTATAAGACCCAGGTCCCATCACACAATGCAACGCAAGCCGGAGGATAGGGGTTTACCTTATAACAGCCAAACATGCTTGATACGTTTAAAACAAAACATTTGATACTATAATAAGTGTATAGTGTCAAAACATTTCAATCATAAATATAAATCATAGACTGCATGAGTGCCCCATCCCACTATGTCGCCATACTAGGCTCTATAAATAAAGCCGAAATACACGTATTGGAAATTGGATTTCCGTCTTGAGTCGAGGCAAGGGGCAAGCTCCTCTCCGCGCTCGAGACACTCTAGCAAATGCCTCAGGACTACACACTCTGGGCAATCCTTGGATCAGTTGGGCCGGTCCTCACTTACGTTAGAGGATTAGTTATTCCTGAACACACGTTTCCCGGTCCTTACAGACCTATATCGAGGCGCCTCATTCCAACAACCACAAAGGTGAAAAGTACATAAATGTCAGGGCTGGCAAGTCACTGACACCATCAAAGCTCGAAAGAAACGTCGTGCTCTCCCAACGGCCCGTATCCCGTTTTTAACTCACACCGAGGTGTGAGGCTCGCGAATTCACGTTATACACAAAGCTGCCACGTAGGCGTGCTTTGATCATCAACCACAAGACTTTGCTTTTCAACAGAAGCCTTGATCCATGCAACTCAGTATGCCACACAGGCAATTCATGCCGTGCGATTGATATCTATCGATATATAACCTCTAAGCTCGTACGTCTCAGAGAAGGGCGTTAAGCAAGAGAATAAATTCTCCGCCGCCAAACAGATATATATTTAACAGAAATCAATCAACACAGAATAAAATCCAATGTCAGACACACAATCCATTTACTAGTTCGTTCTGGGTCTGAACGAAACCGGAGGCACTTTCCTCGCATATCCATCCATCTCCAAGTACGTCTGGACGACCACCAACTATTTCCATCCTCTTGGGTGTACAGCCCAATCAGGATCGTCAGTAATTATCCAAACGATGTGAAGACTTCCGGTCTTCGACCACCGTCTTCATCTTCGACTTGTCGTCGAATCGGTTATTCAGAATGGGTATAAACCCGACCTTTCCGAACAACCCGCGTATATTAAAACAAATGTTACACAAACACAACATACGCCTCATTCCAATTCAGAATATTCTTTTATTCACAAAATCACATTTTTAGGGAAAGGTTCCCATTAATTTTATCCAAGATAAATTCTTTAAAATTTATCCTTTAATCATCCTTTTGATGTCGTTTCAAACCAAAGTATGGTTTTCTGAACTAGTCGAGATTAGCGAACCACACCGAAGTAATTATGTATTTTATTTCCCAATCCCAACCTATTCATCCCATGAAGCAAAACTGGTGATACTCCATATCTAACACCATGGTGTTATCGGTAAAATTAATTACCATTTCACGTTCAAATCTAATTAAAGATTTAACTATCGCTTTGGAGAAAAACTGGCGATACTCCATTCTCGCTCATTTCTAAATTTGATAATTTAGATAATAGATTCACATTTCAATCTAATTCCAGATTCATTAAAACTCCTTTTACTGGGTTAAAGAACTAGGTGTTATTTAAAACACAGTTCACGATAAACCCAAATCACATTCTATTTATTATCGGGTTAAAGAACTAGTGTTATTTAAAACACAGTTCACGATAAACCCATTTCAAATCCAATCAAATATATTAGAAATTCCGATTATTTAAAACCCCTTTTTAAATCTAATTTATTTATTTAAAAATAATTGGGTTTTAAATTTAGTTCAAAACTAGTTCATTTCGATAAAAATCCATTTTTACCTTTTCAAACATGGAGTTTTTCATCCCAATTTTTCCCAAATCATTTCTTATGATTTTAAACAAATTATTGATATTTTTAATAATTTTATTAAGGCCTGTACAGTCGATTTCCAACAATGGCCATCGAATTGCACTTATAGCGACCTTTTTCAAATTTGATTTGGACGTATCTCCAAATCCAATCGTTAGATTTCAAATTTCAAATATTCGTTAGAAATCTCTTTTCGATACGAACCCAACGGTTCTGGTTTTAGGAGAATCCGACGGTCGGATCTCCCGTAATGTCCGTTTGAAATAAATGGTCGAAATTCACGAACTGCCGCGGCGCGGCGCGTTCTATTTAGGCCATTATATTATATATATAATATATATAATAGATATTTCGTCGATTTCTATTTTAAAACGAATTATATAAATAGTTTTGAATTCGTTTCAAAAACATTTTCAACTTCCATTTCAATTCAAATCAAAATTGAATTTTTCCTTATAAATTCGTTTTAAAATTCATTTCTATTCAATTCAAGTTTCAATTCAATTTGAATTCATTTCAATTCGCTTTCAATTCAATTTGAATTCGTTTTCAATTCAATTCAATCCCAAAGTCGTTTTCTATTCGATTCAATTCAAATTGGTTTTCTATTCGATTCAATTCAAATTGGTTTTCTATTCGATTCAATTCAAATTGGTTTTCTATTCGAATCAAATTCGTTATATATTCAAATCAAATCAAATTCGTTATATATTCAAATCAAATTCGTTTTCTATTCAAATCAAATTCGTTATATATTCAATTTATTTCGAAATCGTTTTTTATTCAATTCATTTCGAAATCGTTTTATATTCAATTCATTTCGAAATCGTTTTATATTCAATTCATTTCGAAATCACTTTTCAATATCCATTTTAAAATGAATAAAATCGATATAAATATCGTTCACGTCAAAATGGCGTCAATCTAATCAACACGGCTTCATATATGTCTATTTTCAAATATTCTATTTCAAATATTTCTATTTCAAATATTTCCTTTTCAAATATTTTATTGTTAAAATATTTCGTTCAACACATGACTAATCTCAACGGATGAGTACAGTCAACACATGAACCTTTATTTTATATTGATAAAGATGTAAATTTTATTGTTAAAATATTTCGTTTAACACATGACTAATCTCAACGGATGAGTACAGTCAACACATGAACCTTTATTTTATAAAGTTCTTTATCTTCTAAATTGGAATGAGGCCCAATCAATTACCATATAGCGTTAACTATATGGATTTTCATACAACACATGTATATAATAGCATTGAAAAATAATCAACCATCAACCAAAGTGCACTACACTGTATAGGCATCAAATATAGATATCTAACGCTTATAACAGCCTGTCAATCAATCGATCGACATATTTAATCAATCAGGATGAGTGAACTTCAAATTTCATCCCAACACCCGTGTGGGGTTTCAAACAATCCAACACAGATTTTATTCGTGCAGTTGGGCGATGTGTAAAATTTATCGTCCCAATCAATGTCAGTCAAATCAGTGTACATAAACAAACTGTCCGGTTTGTAAATGAATATTTTATTTTGTTCACTTCACGTTAAAAATTATATTTTTAACGTTAAAACATTTTATTTTAACATATGAATTTCTATTCAGTTCATTTTCTAAATAAAATGATATTTTTATTTTTCTAACTTATTTTAGGAAATTTCGGCGGCATAACGGCACGATACTAGAAACGGGACGAGGCCTAGCCTTATCCCCGGTCTAGTGAAGGCCCACGCCATTCACATATCAATCAAATTCACCAAACAACCAAATTCAAATCAAATCATCTAACTAATTTTATGCAACCAAACAAACAAGTCCATGGTTTGTGGACGATTGTGTCGGGTGCTACTAAGCACCGTCTGCATCCTAGTATATATATATAACTAGAAAATAAATTGAAGAGTGAGAAATTCTCACAAATAGCTATCCAACTTCACGGCACTTCTTTTATAGAAATCTTCATCGTTATCGCATCTTCGTTGCTGTAGCCACTACATATGTAAAAATCATATTTTTACTTCGCTATTCAATATATAAAAATCGAATTTTTACTTTGCTATTCAATATATAAAAATCGAATTTTTACTTTGCTATTCAATATATAAAAATCGAATTTTTATAATCACACTACATGGATAAAAATTCTATTTTTACAACGATGTTATATAAATAAAAATTCTATTTTTACAACGATGTTATATAGATAAAAATTCTATTTTTATCTCGCTGTTCTTCATATAAAGATTTCGCCTTTTCAAAAATATAGATTTCGCCTTTTCAAAAATATCGACTTCATCACTATAAAAATCACATTTTTAATTTGCTACCTATATAAAGGTGATATTTTTATTTCGTTATGAAAATTATATTTTTACTTAGCTATATATATATATCAAAGATTATATTTTTACTTAGCTACACGAATAAAAATAATATTTTTAACTTGCTACCATGATAGAAACAATATTTTTATCCCTCTTACTATATAAAGATGATATTTTTAATTCTCTACATAAACAAAAATCATATTTCTACCACTTCTATATAGTAAAGATTATATTTTTAATACTTTAAAAATATAAAAATCATATTTTAAATCCTTTAAAAATATAAAAATCATATCTTTTACCTTTTTATACAATAAACATTATATTTCAAACTCCTCTATATATAAAAATCAGTTTTTATCACTATAAAAATTCAGTCTTTTCAATAGATAAAAATCGAAATTTCAGAATTAAAATAAAAATAAAATAAAATAAAAACAACTTACTGTAATCTGCGAAGAAGGGGGGGTCTTCTCGAGGCGGCAGCGGTGTGTGGTTTTTGGGGAGGAAGCGGCGGAGGGGAAAGGAGGGGAGGCGAGCTTCGTCGGAGGGGGAGGTTTCAGGCGAGGTCGGCTGGCCTGGGGCCCACGGCGGCGGGGTCAGGTCTTTAGGGGGGGTGCGGTGCTGATTTAGGGTAGAGGGGGGGGTAGCGGAGTTCGAATCGGGGAAGAAGGGGATGGCAGAGGATCGGGTAAGGAGGGGGGTGCGGAGGGGGTTTCGACTGAGGCGTAGTGGGCCAGCGGTGGCGCCAGAGGCCGCTGCGGTGGAGGATCGACGTCTTCTTTCCCCTTTTCTTTTTTTTCTTTTTTTTTCTGCTTTGAAATGATTTTGAACGTTGGGGGGGGGGGGGTAGCGTATAAAAGGGAAGAGGGTTTTCCTTTTTTTTATTTAATTAATTAATTTTCAAAAAGTTGACTTTTACATACGACCTCGAAACGAGACCCACCGCCTGTCGTCCATAGCGTTTTACCCCCATTCCGAACACAATGGGATATGTATCGCCAGCTGATTAGATCGTTTGAATCAGTTTCCGTTAAAATCAACATATAACTCTATATATTGAATTTAAACGCGCATTTCAATTTACCGGGGTCACATACTAACTAGAAAAATTCCAGAAAAATATTTTCTAGCTTCGTATTGATGATACGGTCCTAACAAAACTAGTTTCGTCGAATTCTGAGACCGTTAGAAAAATGGCCATTTTCCGGTCGATTAGAATCAACTGAAACTGGTCAAACGCGTTTTCCTTTGCCACGCTCACACATTGATTCGAAAAATTGTGAAATTTGGAATCTAGCAATAATTTGACACTGCGGATCCAACAAAACTGGTTTCGTCGAAATCCGAGATCGTTTGCAAAATTTCCATTTTCAAGGGCCTGAATTCCATAGCGACTATTCAGAATTTTCAACTGGACATATCTTTTGATTCCCGCTATAAAATTTCGATTTTTCAGATTCGTTGGAGAGATATCATCAATTAGATCCTAATGTTTTTGGTTTCACTAAAATCCGGATTGTTTTGCACCTGGTACATTCATTTGAAGTTTGAAATCGAATTATCGAACTACCGCGCCGTTTTCAATTCTATTTATAATTATATATAAATATTTATATTCTAACGACGACGTATATAATATATACGTTGAATTCTATTCAAAATAAATTTTCCGTCGATTTTATTTGAAATAATCTATTTTAAATATTCAAAATTCGCTAAAATTGTCAAAATAAAAATTTTAAACTAGTTCAGAATTTCCGGGTTATTACAATCTCCCCCACTTAAAACTTTTCGTCCCCGAAAAGGAAAAAAGTCGAAAGTGGTCTGATTAATCAGCTCTACGTTCGATCTGGCTTCCATTCTCCAACTTTTCAGTTTCTGAGAATTTTCAAATTTTCAAAAATTTGGCTAACACCCTAAATTTTTGAAAAATTTCGCCATAACCTCCCCTGCACCGGGAGCATCGAGGAATTTCAAATAGCTTCCCCGGTCCTTCTAATCTCAAAAAGAAAAAGAAAAAGCCAAGCGGCTAGCCAATATGCTCATAAAATCATCATCACCCAAACAAAACAGTAAATTATGTAGTAAACATGTACCTATTTGTCGGGCAAACAAATTTTTTTCTTCTGCTCTAGCCTCCTTGCTATGACCTGTTCAACGTAAGTATATGTATATGCAAGCAAATGCAACCAATTTTCAATACAGTTCAATATTTGATTCAATTAGGCTAAATGGTTCAAAATTATCAAACAAATGAACAAACAACACAAACATCAATCAATTAGTGAATTAGAGTTTCAAATTCATAATTTTGATACATATACAGAAAATCATGTTTTTGATGCCAATTCATAACAATGTGTTCTAACTATATAAGTTTTGGTTCTCACACCAGTCTAATGGAAATATATAGAAAATCACACCTTCGAAACTCGAACACACACTACTGATGCTATATAGTCATCAGTAGCATCATCTCCGGACGACTAGAGTGTGACTCTATATCTATCTAATATATTAAAACTTCGAATATACGTTCATGACGCATATATGCAAAACCTTTATATACTAGATTGTCCATATTCAAAATAAATAAATAATCAAATACGTTTAAAATGGTTTAAATTTTCAAAACAAAATTGTTTTCATTTGAAAAATATACTCTTCACACTCATTCTAGGATACTACTGATCCTATCTCTAACGGGTCATTCTAATTGGATATTGCTAATCCAATATCTGATGAATTCTTTCGTATGGTTCTAATGTGTCTTGTTCTCGAGCTCTGTAAACCAAAGCTCTGATACCACTGCAAGAACCCATAACTTCCCCGTGAAGGAAAGAGTGGATACTTTGAGAACAACACACAAATGAACGCAAACGGAAGAACATTTCATTGTTATTACAACAATTCCATCAGATACAATAATATACAGAGTATAAATGAATAAATTACATTCGATAAATATCAGAGATTACAATACATTACATAGCAGCGGAAAAATAATACAAAGCACAACTGAAGGTGATATACGGATACAGAGCTTTCCGGATATCATTCCATCTGTAAACCAGGATCCTGTGAATATAAATCTACAAAACCAAAACTACTAGTTGCCCGTGCGGAAAATAGGGGAACCCAGAGTTTAGGTTAAAACAATGAACTCCAGGTCAGTCATGTGACCGGTGTGAGAACTAAAAAAGTTATTTAAAACTTTACTTTAGAAGAGAGTAATTCAAGGGACCACGCCGTATAACACGGAACGGGTTTCCTCCCAAGAATACCAGTGCATAGAATAAACAACGCAATGCTTTTTCGAAAAATGAAGCTATTATAAGACCCATGTCCCATCACACAATGCAACGCAAGCCGGAGGATAGGGGTTTACCTTATAACAGCCAAACATGCTTGATACGTTTAAAACAAATCATTTGATACTATAATAAGTGTATAGTGTCAAAACATTTCAATCATAAATATAAATCATAGACGGCATGAGTGCCCCATCCCACTATGTCGCCATACTAGGCTCTACAAATAAAGCCGAAATACACGTATTGGAAATTGGATTTCCGTCATGAGTCGAGGCAAGGGCAAGCTCCTCTCCGCGCTCGAGACACTCTAGCAAATGCCTCAGGACTACACACTCTGGGCAATCCTTGGAACGGTTGGGCCGGTCCTCACTTACGTTAGAGGATTAGTTATTCCTGAACACACGTTTCCCGGTCCTTACAGATCTATATCGAGGCGCCTCATTCCAACAACCACAAAGGTGAAAAGTATATAAATATCAGGGCTGGTAAGTCACTGACACCACCAAAGCTAGAAAGAAACGTCGTGCTCTCCCAACGGCCCGTATCCCGTTTTTAACTCATACCGAGGTGTGAGGCTCGCGAATTCACGTTATACACAAAGCTGCCACGTAGGCATGCTTTGATCATCAACCACAAGACTTTGCTTTTCAACAGAAGCCTTGATCCATGCAACTCAGTATGCCACACAGGCAATTCATGCCGTGCGATTGATATCTATCGATATATAACCTCTAAGCTCGTACGTCTCAGAGAAGGGCGTTAAGCAAGAGAATAAATTCTCCGCCGCCAAACAGATATATATTTAACAGAAATCAATCAATATAGAATAAAATCCAATGTCAGACACACAATCCATTTACTAGTTCGTTCTGGGTCTGAACGAAACCGGAGGCACTTTCCTCGCATATCCATCCATCTCCAAGTACGTCTGGACGACCACCAACTATTTCCATCCTCTTGGGTGTACAGCCCAATCAGGATCGTCAGTAATTATCCAAACGATGTGAAGACTTCCGGTCTTCGACCACGATCTTCATCTTCGACTTGTCGTCGAATCGGTTATTCAGAATGGGTATAAACCCGGCCTTTCCGAACAACCCGCGTATATTAAAACAAATGTTACACAAACACAACATACGCCTCATTCCAATTCAGAATATTCTTTTATTCACAAAATCACATTTTTAGGGAAAGGTTCCCATTAATTTTATCCAAGATAAATTCTTTAAAATTTATCCTTTAATCATCCTTTTGATGTCGTTTCAAACCAAAGTATGGTTTTCTGAACTAGTCGAGATTAGCGAACCACACCGAAGTAATTATGTATTTTATTTCCCAATCCCAACCTATTCATCCCATGAAGTAAAACTGGTGATACTCCATATCTAACACCATGGTGTTATCGGTAAAATTAATTACCATTTCACGTTCAAATCTAATTAAAGATTTAACTATCGCTTTGGAGCAAAACTGGCGATACTCCATTCTCGCTCATTTCTAAATTTGATAATTTAGATTATAGATTCACATTTCAATCTAATTCCAGATTCATTAAAACTCCTTTTACTGGGTTAAAGAACTAGGTGTTATTTAAAACACAGTTCACGATAAACCCAAATCACATTCTATTTATTATCGGGCTAAAGAACTAGTGTTATTTAAAACACAGTTCACGATAAACCCATTTCAAATCCAATCAAATATATTAGAAATTCCGATTATTTAAAACCCCTTTTTAAATCTAATTTATTTATTTAAAAATAATTGGGTTTTAAATTTAGTTCAAAACTAGTTCATTTCGATAAAAATCCATTTTTACCTTTTCAAACATGGAGTTTTTCATCCCAATTTTTCCCAAATCATTTCTTATGATTTTAAACAAATTATTGATATTTTTAATAATTTTATTAAGGCCTGTACAGTCGATTTCCAACAATGGCCATCGAATTGCACTTATAGCGACCTTTTTCGAATTTGATTTGGACGTATCTCCAAATCCAATCGTTAGATTTCAAATTTCAAATATTCGTTAGAAAGCTCTTTTCGATACGAACCCAACGGTTCCGGTTTTAGGAGAATCCGACGGTCGGATCTCCCGTAATGTCCGTTTGAAATAAATGGTCGAAATTCACGAACTGTCGCGGCGCGGCGCGTTCTATTCAGGCCATTATATTATATATATAATATATATTTCGTCGATTTCTATTTTAAAACGAATTATATAAATAGTTTTGAATACGTTTCAAAAACATTTTCAACTTCCATTTCAATTCAAATCAAAATTGAAATTTTCCTTATAAATTCGTTTTAAAATTCATTTCTATTCAATTCAAGTTTCAATTCAATTTGAATTCATTTCAATTCGCTTTCAATTCAATTTGAATTCGTTTTCAATTCAATCCCAAAGTCGTTTTCTATTCGATTCAATTCAAATTGGTTTTCTATTCGATTCAATTCAAATTGGTTTTCTATTTGATTCAATTCAAATTGGTTTTCTATTCGAATCAAATTCGTTATATATTCAAATCAAATCAAATTCGTTATATATTCAAATCAAATTCGTTTTCTATTCAAATCAAATTCGTTATATATTCAATTCATTTCGAAATCGTTTTATATTCAATTCATTTCGAAATCGTTTTATATTCAATTCATTTCGAAATCACTTTTCAATATCCATTTTAAAATGAATAAAATCGATATAAATATCGTTCACGTCAAAATGGCGTCAATCTAATCAACACGGCTTCATATATTTCTATTTTCAAATATTCTATTTCAAATATTTCTATTTCAAATATTTCCTTTTCAAATATTTTATTGTTAAAATATTTCGTTCAACACATGACTAATCTCAACGGATGAGTACAGTCAACACATGAACCTTTATTTTATATTGATAAAGATGTAAATTTTATTGTTAAAATATTTCGTTCAACACATGACTAATCTCAACGGATGAGTACAGTCAACACATGAACCTTTATTTTATAAAGTTCTTTATCTTCTAAATTGGAATGAGGCCCAATCAATTACCATATAGCGTTAACTATATGGATTTTCATACAACACATGTATATAATAGCATTGAAAAATAATCAACCATCAACCAAAGTGCACTACACTGTATAGGCATCAAATATAGATATCTAACGCTTATAACAGCCTATCAATTAATCGATCGACATATTTAATCAATCAGGATGAGTGAACTTCAAATTTCATCCCAACACCCGTGTGGGGTTTCAAACAATCCAACACAGATTTTATTCGTGCAGTTGGGCGATGTGTAAAATTTATCGTCCCAATCAATGTCAGTCAAATCAGTGTACATAAACAAACCGTCCGGTTTGTAAATAAATATTTTATTTTGTTCACTTCACGTTAAAAATTATATTTTTAATGTTAAAACATTTTATTTTAACATATGAATTTCTATTCAGTTCATTTTCTAAATAAAATGATATTTTTATTTTTCTAACTTATTTTAGGAAATTTCGGCGGCATAACGGCACGATACTAGAAACGGGACGAGGCCTAGCCTTATCCCCGGTCTAGTGAAGGCCCACGCCATTCACATATCAATCAAATTCACCAAACAACCAAATTCAAATCAAATCATCTAACTAATTTTATGCAACCAAACAAACAAGTCCATGGTTTGTGGACGATTGTGTCGGGTGCTACTAAGCACCGTCTGCATCCTAGTATATATATATAACTAGAAAATAAATTGAAGAGTGAGAAATTCTCACAAATAGCTATCCAACTTCACGGCACTTCTTTTATAGAAATCTTCATCGTTATCGCATCTTCGTCATCTTCGTTGCTGTAGCCACTACATATGTAAAAATCATATTTTTACTTCGCTATTCAATATATAAAAATCGAATTTTTACTTTGCTATTCAATATATAAAAATCGAATTTTTACTTTGCTATTCAATATATAAAAATGGAATTTTTATAATCACGCTACATGGATAAAAATTCTATTTTTACAACGATGTTATATAGATAAAAATTCTATTTTTACAACGATGTTATATAGATAAAAATTCTATTTTTACAACGATGTTATATAGATAAAAATTCTATTTTTACAACGATGTTATATAGATAAAAATTCTATTTTTATCTCGCTATTCTTCATATAAAGATTTCGCCTTTTCAAAAATATAGATTTCGCCTTTTCAAAAATATCGACTTCATCACTATAAAAATCACATTTTTAATTTGCTACATATATGAAGGTGATATTTTTATTTCGTTATGAAAATTATATTTTTACTTACCTATATACATATATCAAAGATTATATTTTTACTTAGCTACACGAATAAAAATAATATTTTTAACTTGCTACCATGATAGAAACAATATTTTTATCCCTCCTACTATATAAAGATGATATTTTTAATTCTCTACATAAACAAAAATCATATTTCTACCACTTCTATATAGTAAAGATTATATTTTTAATACTTTAAAAATATAAAAATCATATTTTTAATCCTTTAAAAATATAAAAATCATATCTTTTACCTTTCTATACAATAAACATTATATTTCAAACTCCTCTATATATAAAAATCAGTTTTTATCACTATAAAAATTCAGTCTATTCAATAGATAAAAATCGAAATTTCAGAATAAAAATAAAATAAAATAAAAACAACTTACTGTAATCTGCGAAGAAGGGGGGGTCTTCTCGAGGCGGCAGCGGTGTGTGATTTTTGGGGAGGAAGCAGCGGAGGGGAAAGGAGGGGAGGCGAGCTTCGTCGGAGGGGGAGGTTTCAGGCGAGGTCGGGTGGCCTGGGGCCCACGGCGACGGGGTCAGGTCTTCAGGGGGGGTGCGGTGCTGATTTAGGGTAGAGGGGGGTAGCGGAGTTCGAATCGGGGAAGAAGGGGATGGCAGAGGATCAGGTAAGGAGGGGGTGCGGAGGGGGTTTCGCCTGAGGCGCGGTGGGCCAGCGGTGGCGCCAGAGGCCGCTGCGGTGGAGGATCGACGTCTTCTTTCCCCTTTTTTTCTGCTTTGAAATGATTTTGAACGTGGGGGGGGGGGGGCAGCGTATAAAAGGGAAGAGGGTTTTCCTTTTTTTTATTTAATTAATTAATTTTCAAAAAGTTGACTTTTACATACGACCTCGAAACGAGACCCACCGCCTGTCGTCCATAGCGTTTTACCCCCATTCCGAACACAATGGGATATGTATCGCCAGCTGATTAGATCGTTTGAATCAGTTTCCGTTAAAATCAACATATAACTCTATATATTGAATTTAAACGCGCATTTCAATTTACCGGGGTCACATACTAACTAGAAAAATTCCAGAAAAATATTTTCTAGCTTCGTATTGATGATACGATCCTAACAAAACTAGTTTCGTCGAATTCTGAGACCGTTAGAAAAATGGCTATTTTCCAGTCGATTAGAATCAACTAAAACTGGTCAAACGCGTTTTCCTTTGCCACGCTCACACATTGATTCGAAAAATTATGAAATTTGGAATCTAGCAATAATTTGACACTGCGGATCCAACAAAACTGGTTTCGTCGAAATCCGAGATCGTTTGCAAAATTTCCATTTTTAAGGGCCTGAATTCCATAGCGACTATTCAGAATTTTCAACTGGACATATCTTTTGATTCCCGCTATGAAATTTCGATTTTTCGGATTCGTTGGAGAGATATCATCAATTAGATCCTAATGTTTTTGGTTTCACTAAAATCCGGATTGTTATGCACCCGGTACATTCATTTGAAGTTTGAAA
The DNA here is from genome assembly GCA_030737875.1 of Allium sativum. Classification (NCBI taxonomy): domain Eukaryota; kingdom Viridiplantae; phylum Streptophyta; class Magnoliopsida; order Asparagales; family Amaryllidaceae; genus Allium; species Allium sativum. The sequence continues at coordinate 850,021,721 of CM060918.1, forward strand.
TCGAATTATCGAACTACCGCGCCATTTTCAATTCTATTTATAATTATATATAAATATTTATATTCTAACGACGACGTATATAATATATACGTTGAATTCTATTCAAAATAAATTTTCCGTCAATTTTATTTAAAATAATCTATTTTAAATATTCAAAATTCGCTAAAATTGTCAAAATAAAAATTTTAAACTGGTTCAGAATTTCCGGGTTATTACAAAACGGTTTTAAAAGAAGCATTTTCAAGAGAAAAGATTTGTTTTAAAGGCATATTCCCCAAAGCCATACGCACTAGCTTCTCTTCCTCTATTTGAATTCTTGTCTCCTTCTTTCTTGAGTCTCTGGAGCTCCTGGCTTTCTGGGAGGTAACCTCATCAATGGGCGAAGACGTGCCTGGCTTCCATCCATAGCCGTAGTTGTTTCACCTACGGCCAGTTTTCTTTCAAGCTTAGTAGGGTTTTCTGTACGATGGAAGCAACTTTCGAGAGATTTGTCAACATGACTACATACGGAAGAGGATGAGGAATTCATGGATGTAGATGTAGCTCACAAAGGAGGAAGGAATTATAAAACCAAAGACAAGAGGAAGTTACTTTATTAGGGAGTAATAGGGCATGTGGTTAAGGACAAAGGACAAGGTTTTCAGAAAGGCAAGTACCTACTTTCGCCACCAAGCGTACCTAGGAGAAAGGTAGTAGAGTTCTGTTGAAAGAGTCTAGTTTTGCTGTTCGTACTCTTTCCTTCGGTTTTAGCGCTTCGCATTTGTTCATATCCACTTCCATAGTTGAGTCTCTGCACTATAGTACTTGTATAGTAGAAAGATCCCACTAGATTCTCAAATCCAATTGGTGGTCCGACCAGTTTATTTTTGGTTAGTAGGGATTTGAGAATAGCTATCGAGTTTGCTTATATCATCTCACGTAGATCGTCTAAATTCAGAGAAGATATTCCTTGGGTGCTTGTCTGATATTGGTTTAGGCCTTTGGGGCTTGTACTTGAGGAATGTCGAGTTCGACTAGGATGGTTTGCGTGGGAGATGAATAGTTGTGACAGACACTCTAAAAAGCACATAGTTACCTTTCGACCCTTATAGTTGTGGCATGGCGGATAAGGGGGAGATCTCTAATCATCTTAGTACATATACTTGGTACCGTGATTGACATCTGTTTATTTTGGAAACGGAGGTCAGAAACTTCACAATCGTGAAGTTAAATTAGTTAAGATACAATGGAGTAAAGCTTAAGAAGGCTAGATACTAGCATCATACCCTTTTCCTTAAGGGTGCATCCTTGATTTCTTTTTTTTAGGAGCTTTACGCATAATTGTTTCTCTCTTTCCGAAGTATGTCCTCTAGGTCGTATCTTCGATCCTTAGGTAGAAGCCAATGGATGTAAACATGTGTTTGAAACATGTTATGGTTGGTGGTTGCAAGTGGTTGCTAATGGTTGTTCGTGGATGCATATGCATACGTATTGGGCACTAGATCAGTTCGGACGCTTTAATATTGCATTTACAGATATGTATTTGTTTGTAAGTTGAAATTGATATGTTATCATATGGATGTTGCATATGGATGAATGGCTATGCACACATGTAGTATTTACATAACTAGGGATGCTTGCATACATGATTGGACGCATGGCACTGACATGATTCGCATTAAGAAGGTCAACTGAATCAGTAGACCGCCTGATTTTGCATTAGATAAAGACATATACACACACTATGCATATGAACATGAAAGCATTAGAAATCTTTTAAGGACAATGAATGCCTGTGATTGAATGGTTGAGTAGATGGGTGATTGGATGGTAGGACACATTCTTCCTAACTTGAAGATTTCGGGGACGAAATCCTTTTAAGTGGGGGAGAATGTAACACCCCGTAATTCTGTAACACTAAGATTCACAAATCAAGGAAGAATTAAATTTTAAAATCAAAATTGGATTAGCTAATTTGGCATAATAAGTACATTGGCATAAATTTTGAAATTGGCCATAATTGCGAGTAATTGCCATGTTTGGCAAAAATCATGGTTAGTGACACTTAATTTGGTATAGTTTATATACCAAAAAGCATAAATATGATATAGAGGGGAAAATGAGCCATAAGGATAAATGTTGACAATTTACATTAAAAGAGGAATTAGGAAATAAGTAAACTAGGAATGATTTACTTATAGAATTTGTCCTAAATGAGAAATGTAAATTTAGACAAATTAAAGGTTTCTTAACGACTTCTCTTTTAATAATACACCAGAAAGTTCTAGGGTGACAGAGAGGATAGTCTCTGGGCTTGGGTTTGGAAAATACAAGTTTCCTACTCTCCCTGGCTATCCCTAACTGATCCGACGGATGGGATGGTTACTTTCAAAACCTGATTTGAAAATTAATCAAAACCCTTTGAACTTAGAAAACACGAATATGCCTAACCCGAGGTTAGACTGAATTGCGATGTAAACCTGCCCGGAACCAACCGGCATATCCAGTATTCGCAACAATATCTGTCTAATGTGAGTGGTCGCGGCTTTAATTTATTTAGTTAAAGCTAGAACAAGACACTTAACCAATTCAACATGATAACTAGACCGGTGGGTGCGGTTAGGTTCATACAGACACTTAACACAGTTAAGCTAGAATGGGAGGGTTAAGTCCATAGGAACACTTAACCAACTTAACACAGTTAAGCTAGAATGGGAGGGCTAAGTCCATAGGGACACTTAACCAACTTAACATGGTAACAAGACAAGATTTGTAGGGGTTAAGTAACTAAGAAAACACTTAGCCAAATTAACATGTTAACTAGACTAGAAGGTGGGGTTAAGTAAAGTTAATACACTTAGCCAAATTAACAAATTAACTAGACTAGAAGGTGGGGTTAAGTAAAAGTTAATACACTTAGCCAATTTGATATGTTAGCTGGACTAGACTGCAGGGTTAAGTAAACTTGAGCACTTAACCATCAGATTGTGATAAAGGAATAGGGTTAAGTATGAAACATGAAGGGATAATACTTAACCATTAATAACATGGTAGTTAAAACAGACGGGCAAGGTTAAGTTAAAAAGGAAACACTTAACCAATACAGGATGAATGGGTAGGGTTAAGTAATAAGAAATACTTAACCAATATAACTTGGTTTGTGGTAGGGTTAAGTCAACATGAGTTACTGATGACACTTAACCAGTTTAACAGGATAAATGAAGAGGGTTAAGTTAGCTTGAATTGACTAATGGCACTTAACCAATCCAAATTGACGGGAAAGAGAACTAAGTAGTAAACCTTAGTTAAAAGGAGCTAAGTAGTAAACCTTAGTTAAAAAAACAACGATTCTGGAAACTAAGTGATAAACCTTAGTTAGTAAAACTAAGTAGTAATTCTTATTATAACACGGGAAGGAGCGAATGTCCGTCTGAGTAAGAACAAGGATCCAACGAATTGGGTTACGAAGCCCGAGGCTTCGAGGGGACATGAGGGTACTCTTGGTATCCCTCTGTGAGGCTGCAGCTGATCCTCCTGGCCTCACAGAGGTTAAGGTCTACGTTAGAAGAACCAGGGGTATGCCTTGGTTGCAAAATATGGCAACCTAAAGACTAGGATGGACCAGCGTGATTCGACGAGAAACCGGTAGCCCTGTGATAGCAACTCATCGTCTACCATCCATCTTCAGTCAATCGGGATACGTGAAACGGAAAGGCGGAGAACTCCAAAAGACCATATACTTGCTATCTAGTTATGGGTGAGGATGGCCATAGGATAGTGGGGCATAGGGGGCCTGCGTATAGTTCTCATTTTTCAAGGTGTGCCTTTCATTAGTTGAGGGAGGGGTCAAGTGGGACCATAGCCACTGGAATAAAAACAGACCTTAGCATCTACATCGGCAGATATCTGAAAGCTCCCGACCGAGTTCTGTATTCCTTGATTTGCCCTGCCACAGGACTCGGGCCGCACATAATAGGACATGTGCATCTAGACAAGCGATAACGATTCGCGATACATGCGTGGGGAAGTATAGGAACATATACCACTCTAGGTAGTGTGTCCTAGACTTGGGGGCATCGTTCGATAGGTAGCGTAATCCCTAGTTGGACTAGGTGGCATAAACCCTGAATCCGAGAAGCGTTCGGCAGATAGCGTAAACTCTATTGAATCTAGAAAGCACTTGATGGAAAACCCTAGATTAGGTCTAGGTAATAAATAATAAATGTATGCCTGAAGGCAACGGAAACTACAGTGATTGGAATCACGATATCATTACTAGTTGGGACATTAGTTAGGTGGTGCAGAGATATAGAAACCGGTATAACAAGGAAATAGCGAAGTGGCGAAAGTATTAGAGCATATCCAGTTTATCTTAGCTTATCATATCTTGTGTTAATCTTGTCTAATCTTGCCAACCCTATCATCATGGTGTTATCTTGTATTCAGTTAATTCATGTCATTTTGTTTTTCCATGTTCACATGCTAGAAGTTACTGAACTTACTCAGGCTTTATGTCTGACTCTGTTTTTCTTTCGTCTTCTTTTCTTCCGTCCCCCCCCCCCCCCAGGTAGTAAAGAAGGGAATAGTATAGCTCAGGTTAAGTTGGACTGTCACTCTTTCCCAGCTTGAAGATTTGTCGAAGTTTGCTTGGATTCTCTTTTCAGATGCTATGGCTGGCTCTTGCCAAAATTGGGGAATATAAATGTTGTTTTATGCTTCTTTATTTTGTAAGACAGATGATACTCTGATATTATAAAGAAATCATTGTACAAACTATTTTATCAATAAAGCAAAGTTTTATTTTCCGCTGTTGTAATTTTTGTCTGTCTTGTAATTTATCTGCATCTTTCACCCTAAATGCTCCACAGAACTTAGTGCATTCCCTTTGTGAGTGACACTAACGGATGTGGGGTGTTACAATTTTAATTTAAACCAAATTAAGGTTTATTCAACTAGTCGGGATTAACACCTTACCGAAGTAATCATTTATTAATATCCCATTACCAACCTATACAACCCATGGAATAAAACTGGTGGTACTCCATATTTAACACCCAATGTGTTACGGTAAACTTAATTACCGTTTTATCGTTCAAATCTAATTAAAGATTTAACTATCGCATGGAGTTAAACCGGTGGTACTTCATTTCCGGTTACTTCTTAAATTCAGTAACTTTAATCACTTTATTCACCTTCAATCTAATTAAAGATTTATTAAAACTCCATTTAGTTTCAATCTTAAAAATCATTAATTAATGATTATTCAACTTTTAAGAAGAAATATTAATTCATTTAATTCCAATTATAAATATTAAATTGGAAAACCTTTCTTTAACCATTTCATTTAATCTTAGTTGAAAGAATAATAAACTCCATATCATAATTCCACTTAATTTCAATTTAGTACATTAAATTGAAAAACTCATTTAAATCTTAATCAAAAGAATTAATCTTTTCTCAACTTAAACCAATTTAAGTTCCATTAAAACTTCATTTAGTTTTAATCTTCAAAAATCATAATTTAATGATCGTTCCATCTTTAAGAAATTTATCTTCGGGGTTAAAGAACAAATGTCCCTTAAAAACATAGTTCACGTTAAAACTTAGAATCCTATTCCATTTAATCTCAATTTAATATATATATTAAATTGGAAAACTCCTCTTTTGAAAATTTCATTAAATCTTAATTAAAAGATTTATAAATTCCAAAACCAAATTTCACTGATAATTGGGTTTAAGAACTAATGTCATTTAAAACATAGTTCACAATCAACCCAAAGATCACATTCACTTTTAATTCCGTTTATATTTATTAACTGGAAAATCTCATTTAAATCTTAATTAAAAGATTTATTCTCAAGTTGGATTCAAGAATAGTGTTATTTAAGAAACCATTCATGACAAACCCAAAATCTAATTTGATATTAGATATAAAACTTTGAATAGGAATTATATCGATTTACATTCAATATCAAATTCTAAACCAACAGATATTATATTGGAAATTATGATATTAAATATCTTACAAATTTCCAAAATAATATCCGTATAGTTACGGAATCCAATATTGAAAAAAAAAATCGTAGATAATTTCCATTTAAATCCGTTCCAATATATTTATTGGAAATCTTTGGTTATATTAAAGCCATTTTAAATTCCTTCCATTTATTTATTTATTAAAATAAATAAATACCCATTTTGATAAAAATATATTTTTTTATCAAAAATTGGAATTTTCCATCAAAACTCTTTTTAAGTCATTTATTATGATTTACATAATTTTTCCCTATTTTTAAGTATTAAAAAATAGGTTATTCAATTAAATGACATTTTAGGTCAATGAACTGCACTGACGATGTTTTTGTTAAATTTTAAATTTAACATTTCTCAAAATCTAACCATTGGATTTTAATGAATTAAATATCGATGGAAAGATCTTTCCAAAATGAACCTAATGGTTTAAGTTTTGGAAAAATCCGACGGTTGGATCTTTTATTATAATCGTTTAAAGTTACAATTTCAAAACGCGAACTACCTCGCGTAATTCAATTAATTTTAATTTATATTATATATATTAATATAAATCGTTCAACGTATTCACTAACATATTCTTTCTAAATGTACATTAAAATTATTATTTAAATGTTTCAACAAATTTTTCCTTCATTAAATAAAAAGATGAATTTTCATTTTAAATCATTTTCATGTTCCTTCGTTACATTAAAAATATAAAATTGTAACGTAAATCAAATTCACGTTTTTATACGGCATTAAAAATTTGCTATTTTAATGTAAAACAAATTCCATGTTTTATATGACATTAAAAGGTTGCATTTTTAATTTAAAACAAATTTCATGATTCTATATTAAAATAAAGAATAACTTTTATTTTAAAACATTTTCATATTATTACGTTACAATAAAAGAATAACTTTTTAGCGCTAACCAATTAATGTAAACTCATATTCCTAAATAAAAGGATTAACTTTTTATATTGAGATATATTTCATGTTCTTACTTTTAATAAAAGATTAACTTTTATTTTATACATATTTCATATTCTTCCATTAATAAGAGATTAACTCTTATTTTTATATATATCTCATATTCTTTCATTAATAAAAGATTAACTTTTATTTTCAAAACATATTTCATATTCTTTCATTAATAAAAGATTAACTTTTATTTTCAAAACATATCTCATCTTCTTATTTTATATTTACATTAAAATGTAAGTTAAAAATACTACGTTAAGTTTCATTCTTTTATTTACATTCTAAAATGTAAATTAAATTGTAATGTCAAAATCTCTTCTTTTATTTACATTAAAAATGTAAATTAAATTACAAATCTTATTTTGACAATTTCTTTTCCAAATTGGAATGAGACCCAAACGATTTACCATATAATTATAATTATACGGTTTTCATACATCCCATGTTATTCTACACTAATGATAAACCATTAAAAACGTCCAATCATCCAAAATGTATATTTGTACTGCACAACGTCAAATAAATAACGCTTATAACTAATCACAAGGGCAATGTGTAAATATCAACCCAAGACCCATGTGGGGTTTCAGCCAACAAACATTCAAATAATATATATAATTATTTGTGCATTTGGGCGATGTGTGAAAATTATCAACCCAATCAACAAATACAAGTCAGGTAACTTGTACATGGCAGTGTAACATTAATTTTTTACAATTCTATATGAATCAATATTAATGACATATGTTGCATACTACCAAAATTTACATAACATACCGAATCATATCATGACATAACATAATGTACAACACAACATACATGCATCATATAATTTCAAACAATTATTTCATCACAGGCATTTAAATCACATTCATTTATAATAATAAATAAATACGGTAAAAGTTTTGAGTGAGAAAAGAGTTCTCACCTTGGTTTGTACTTTGTCTGTGTTTAAATGTTCGGGCCCAATTTTGGCCCAAAAATCAACTTGCTCCAAACTGTTTTTTTATAAACTAATCTTTTCTATTTATCTGTTTAAAACAGATTTCCATTTTCTATTCATCTTCTAAATATTCCTTTAATTAAATTCTATTTATTTAACAAATAAATATCTCATTTATAACATTCTACTTATTTTCTATAAACAAATATTTCCATTTAATCTATTTGTAAAAGTTTTACAAATATTTCCTTTTAAATTCTACTTGTAAATGTTTTTACAAATATTTCCTCTTCTATTTGTTTGCACATAACTTCCTTTGTATTTGTTTTACAAATATTTCCTTTATATTTGTTTTACAAATATATTTTATTTTTAACTCTTTTGGCTTTTCCTTTATTCACACCCAATTCATATTTCATTCACATTGATTTTACTCAATTTATTCATTTCGATCCATTTAACTTACTTAAGTTAAATTTAATTTCAATCACTCACATTCCCAGGGTTTTATTTCAAAACTCCTTTGAAGTAATATAAATATATACATATATTTGTATCCATCTCAAATTCAAAACATTTGAATTTTCAAACAACTTGTTTTCTTTTCAAACAAATTTTCCATCAAAAACTTTCTAAGGCGGCAATTCATCACTTAGAAACTCGAAAATGAACACTGATGATGTTGCGACCATCATCAGAATTATTTCCCAGCCACCGAAGTGAGTTCGGTGCTTTATCATATTCAAAATCCATTCAAATGATTTTTATTCAAAAATCCTTCCAAAATAAAGCTATATTATTTAATAAAATTCGGAAAATATTTTCCAACTTCCCAGGATTTTAAATTCTGAATTCTGGTTGGAATTCAATTTCAATTAATCACATTTGTGTATTTGATTTCATATACAAATTCCATTGGTTATATATATAACTATTTCAGTTTTTATAATCTAATTTGATTATAATCCTAACAATAAACCCAACCATTTAAAAACAATATCGTGTTCAATCTTCTGTTCAAGTATTTATAAACTCCTATCGACAAAGTGGCATCCCACGATTCGATCAGAATTCATAAGCCACTCAACAGACTAGTCAACACAATATAAAAACAGTTTTTATATCAAATAACAAATACGCTCTCTCGTATATATATACACTCAACTCATTCTAGGGTACTACTGACCCTATCTCTAATGAGCACATGCCACACAAGCCTAGGTATTCGCCCAACCTAAGCTCTGATACCACTGTAACTACCCGCAAAGTCCGCAATATCAGAGTTGACTATATACATCATACGTCCAACCCAAATATCACGAAAATACGAATCATTTTTTTAGAAGAAAAAAATATAAGAAGAACAGAAATAACAACACAGAATCTCACATCGCAGCGGAACAAAATATAATATATCATAACCTTTGAAATACAAAATTTCAACTGTATAACATACACTTATTAGAGTACAACACTTACAACACAGCGGAACAAAACTCTATATAACTAACGCTGAAGCCTCCTGCTCCAAGCTCCTTTAGATAGATCTGTAAAATCCTGAACTACTTGACTGCTCGTACAAATTTAGGCACCCAAGAGTTTAGGTAGAACAAAACGAAATAAACTCCGGGTCAGTCATGGGACTGGTATGAGTAAATAGTTTCAGAAACTAAATGATATCTCATAAGACCACGCCGTATAACACGGAACAGATTTTCCCTTATGAGGATCCAGACACTTGATTTAACTTTCATAATCCCTTTGAAAGGAACGATAATCTTTATATCAAAACTCTTTTGATATTATAATAATGTCTAAATCAATTAAATAACAATCTAGTGGAACGTTTGCATCTCACGTTCCACATATATAATATACAATCAAAACCGCAAGCACGTATTGGGTAATGGGTTTCCAACTATGACAAGGTATGGAACCACCTGCCGCTGGTATATCTCTAGAGGAGAATACACCAAGTTCAACAAGAACATTTTGCAACTCAGCCACACATGACCGACCACTCATTTCACTTGAGTGTATCGAATGTATATCACCAACGGTTGGGATCGGCAACCGTTTCCCGAATGGAACAACATCAATAATAGATTTTTAGAAGTAAATGAAACTCTAGATCAGGTGATTATACACCCTAATAGGTGCGACCTACATAGCCATGCTGCCTGCCCGATTTCTGTCATTTACTGGTTGATGAACCTTGAGATTACGCTTTATCATCACATCAGGTTCACTTTGAATGCCACATTGTCAGATCCATCGAAAATCACTAATTGACGTCTACAACAGTACATTACGTGTTAGATAAAGAAGTTTCCTTCTCCGCTTCCACTCTTGGTACGGCTAAAGAAATCAATGTACGTGACCTTTTTGGAAATACTCTGTCAGGCATTCATCCATACAAGTCATCCAGGAACAGGATGAACCGAAGGCACTATTCAGTACATCCATCTCAGGCATTGTTATCTAAGACTTATACAATAGCCCTTGCACTTTACTCCATCTTCAATTTTCTTTGGCATATATGATTCGCAACGCTTATGCCAATACAGAGTGGTTCTTTGGATAATAATCGAACCGGTCTCTCCATATTGACAACGATGGTCAAAAACTTCGATAGTCTGTGATTTAACTATCGAATAAAAACAAGTGATTTGATAGTCGATGATTTAACTATCAAAGGAAACAAGTGTTCATCCAATTATCAAACAATCACTGAGCCCTTAATTAATATTCCATTATTAAAACCACTTCTCTATTTCTTTATCAATATTTGTTAACCAAATATTTTCAATAACCATATTGGCCTTTTACGTTATTTGGAAAACTTTTCCGAATATCGCCTTCCTTTATTCTCTAAACTTTAGAAAATATATGCTATTTATAATTGGAAAATATTCCAATTACTTATCTCTTTTCCGATCTCGTTTATTCCTATACTTAGGAAATATTCTTTATTATGTTTCCAAGTTTACACTTATTTGGGTTAAAACGGATGTTGTGTAAAACATCGTTACGACAACCCAAATACTTTATTCAACTAACTATTATCCAACATTGATCTTCGAGCCTGAAATCTTACTATTTATTTGTTAATAATGAAACCAATCAAGTTGGGGTATAACTACCTCTCAGACCTTGACTGAATAACATTTATAACGTCAAAACAGATATGACTACTTACTCGAATAATCAATACCATACAACTACCTATTCACTTTAAACACGTATACACTTTCTCTTTCTATTCTTACGAGATTTTATTCCTAGTCTTCCTTTTTGATTATACCATTCTATTTCTAAGTTCGTTTCCTTATCGACTTCTATATATATTGATATATAGATTCTAGTTTTCAAACTTCTTAAAAATATTCTAACTCCTTAAATTTCCGGAAAAAATCGCCATAACCTCCTTTGTACCGGGAGCATTGGGATAATTCAAATAGCCTCCCATGGCCCTCACTAATCCAAAAGAAAAAGAAAAAGCCAAGCGGTTGGCCGATACGGCGCATAAAATCTCATATATGAATTAAATACATACCTTTTTGTCGGGCAATCTAATATATATCTCTTCTAACACTTTATTCTAAACCTGTCTCATGTATATCCATACATTTCTAATTCATTTCAACTTAATCCAATCGTTTTAACTTAGTACGTTAATTGATTTGCACATTAACCGGTTTGCCTATTTCACCTTCGTATTTGAGTATAACATGTTCAAATATATTTTAACTTACTTATAAACCAAATCTAATTCTATTTTTAAGCTCGTTTCCTTATCGACTTCTATATTCAAATTCCAATTCAATTCTATTTGAATTCTCTTTTCAAATTCTATATTCAAATCTATTTGAATTCTCCTTTCAAATTCTATATCCAAATCTATTTGAATTCTCCTTTCAAATTCTATATTCAAATCTATTTGAATTCTCCTTTCAAATTCTATATTCAATTCTATTTGAATCTTCTATATTCAATTTTAAAATTCAATTCTATTTGAATTCTCTTATATTCACATTTAGTTCTATGCATTATTTATAAACAGTGTTTGTAACTTCACTTAAAATCCCACATTATATATTTATAAACAAAGTTTATACATTCCATTCAAATCCCACATTTTAAATTTATAAACAGAGTTTATAAATTCAATTCAAATCCAACATTATAAATTTATAAACAAAGTTTATAAATTCAATACTCGTTTTATATATATTCAAAACAAGTTAACATTTTCTATAGTTCGTTAAAAATTCAAATTCTATTTATAAAAAAAATTAAATTCCCTTTTTAAATCTCAAATACCCTTTTTCGATATTTTTATAAATCAATATTCAAGCACGGGTGATATATAAATACCCCAAACAGTCAGTTATCAAATCACGGGATTTCTAACACATCATATATGACAGTATACATGCAAATAAATAAACAACAGATAATATATTTTTGAGTAATCCAGTCAGATTCCTCTAACCTGTTTTCCTACAACCAAATATATTAGTCAACATAAATAATACCCTTCCTGCTTCGAGGTAGGATATCGTGGTATGAAGGTCATCCACTAATATATATTTTTGGGGCGCATAGGGAAATCATCCGCTATGAAACTGCAGGCATCCGCTAATGAGACTGCGGGAATCCAACCAATCATCAACCCAATATATATATAATAGTCAACCCTAAATAACTATATATTTCAAACAATCAAAAAGCATTCAACAAACAACAAACAATCATTTTTAACAAATAAAAATAATTCTATTTTAGCAGGTGAGTGAGATTTACTCACCAGATTTTATTTTTTCGATCTATTCTTATTCCCATTTTAATTCCATTCAGAAGTACTTGACAATGCAAAGCCAATGCATCTCGTTTTCACCGAGATCTATTATCATGTAAATAAATTATATTCATTTACAAGATTCATATTAAAAATAATTTATTTATTTATTTATTTTAATTTAACCACTATAAATCACCTTAAATTAAATAACATTTATATTCTTCTTCTTTTAAAATGGTCTAGGCAAGTTTAAATTAAATAAATTACTAGACTTATAAAATAATGAATTTAAGCATAAAAAGGGTATAAATGAATTACCTAATCCCTATTTCAATTCATGAACACAGCAAATTTTGAACTTGAACACCTACCGAAGACAACATCATTCACCTCCTTATTGACCACCGAATACAAGCAACATCTACTATCACCAACTCCTCACTGCCTTTACATTCACCAGTTTAAACTTCGGCCATCTCTATACGAACTCCAGCCTCACCATTTCCATGTTGAACGACTGGTCAACTCCAGTACCACTAAAATTCCTTCACTATTACATCGCCAGTTATCCTCAACCCTTATCAGTACATCGCACTCCGCATTGCCCTCTTCTAGTTAAAAAAAAATAATTCGATTACTGTAAAAACCATGAGACCCTCCTGTACCTAAATCAAAGTTCGATCCTTGCATCTTCTTCCTGATGAACCCCATAGTATGAACTCCGACCCCTTTTGCCTGCGTCGCGATTTCCATTGCCGATTGGTTCGAGTCTCCCATTCCTTCTATCGCACCAAAAATTACCCACTCTCCTCAACTTTGACTTCATCTACAAAGTGACAGACCATATCAGCATCTCTCAGACATCACCGCGAACATCTCGACATCGCTGAGTCACGGTTCCAGGTCCCGTTGCATCCCCAAGTTGCATCGCACCGTGCGATTTGGCTCCCAATCAAAGAGCTTGACCTCACAAATCGATTGATCCAAGTTTTAGGAATTTAGGGATTTTGTATGACTTATTTTGAATTTATTGAAAGTAAAAGCGGAGAGCAGTTTTCAGATTTCAGAAGAGTGAAAATGGGATTAAGAGAGGGTGATGGTCGCGATTTATAGATGAACACAAATGGAATAGAAGAAGCCACGATTTGTTTTCTCTTGCGGTTTTGAATCTGAACAACACGCTGTTTCTTTTGCTCCTTGTTGTTTCTTTTATGTCCACAAGGAAAAGAAAATCATGATTTTTATTTTATTTCGGTATCCTTTAAACTAAAATATCCCATGTCTTCGAACTTCTTTCTGAACCAAACAATTGTCAATTCTAGGGTAAAACCACTATTCTGAACCCACTGGGATAAGTATCGAAGTTCAGTTTGATCATCCGGCACATGTATTAATTTAAATTGATATAAATTTAATTTCAACCCATTTAAATTCTTCGATAATAATTTTATATTATTATTCGAATTCAAACAGAAGTCTGAACTGTATTTAATTCAGTTGTAAATCTCGAACTGAATTATTTTTCGCATTACATGATTTAATATATTCGATATTAAATCAAAATTGATTATTAAATTTATAACTTTAATATAAATATTCATTTATATTATCAACTAGATATTTAAATCTGTATTAAATATTTAAAATAAACCCATGAGAATCCGGGTCATTACACATTATCTATAATTTCAACCAATACATAAGCAATTCAACCAAACAGTTAATATACAACAATCAATAGATAATTATCAGTTCTAAGAATACGTTATAGAAATATAACTGTTCAGAGTTGGTGAGTTTTACTCACATTGGACGATCATCATTAATAACGATAACCACCGCTTAATTCAGACAGAAAATTTATTTTACTATAGATTGTAACGAGCTCCAATCCACTCCCAGTTAGTTCCAATGTGTAGCCGTCGTCCATATGATCCCAACTGATCTGACCGTTCGTAAATCTGACCATGTTTGATCATGATATGATATTTACCAGTAAATACACTATTTAGATTTTTAAATTAAACTAAAGGTTATAAAATTATCGGGCCTTAACCTTTTCTCAACTTCGGCCCAATTTCAATACAAAAGCCTGCATCCTGAATCCTTCTTCCCCGAAATAACATACGAACTCCAGTATTTTCCTCAATGCCATTGTCGCTGCCTTCTTCGACTCGTTCTTCATCAACAATTTCACGAACCACAAAACCGCCAACACCATTAAACTCCTCTTCCGATTCTCATCATTTCCATGTCCCCCATGTTGAACTCGACGTCATCGTCCCCGGTGGAACCAACTTCTGGCACGACCGCGAACTACTTCGAGTTTGTATACCCCAAAAATTTGTCGAGCTGCTCCTCTTCGAACCTGGAACCCAAATATACACTCCAAAACAACTATCGAAGCACCAAATTCAAACCGTCATCAACCTTAGCCTTACTGTCGAAATACCTAACCATGGAATGAACGATCGAACTCGCTAAAACCCATATAGAATTTAGGGAATCCTCTCAGCAATTCAAAGAAATGAAAGTGGAGAATTTAGGATTTTTATTTGTATTGTTTGGATTTTATTTTTGATCGAGAGTCTTACTATGGAGAAAAAGAAGAACAGCAGAATTGGTTTGACTTCTGAATGAAATATTTTAGGTTTAGAAAAGGTAAAGCCCTTTTATAGATAGGTTTTACATTATAATAATCGATTAAAATATTTAATTTTAATCAGTCGCTCTATGTATTTGTCCTTTAAAAATCTCTACGATCACATACGATACCCAAAAATCATGAAAGTGGACATGCAGCTACAGTTCGACATTATGGACCCAACGAAACCGGTTTCGTCGAATTCCGACTCCGTTTGCTCACACAACGTATTTTTAAAGGTCCAATTATTGACTGTTTTTCACATTAAAATCCTGTACGACCATATACTGACTTCAAAAATCACGGAAATTGAAATCTAGCAATAATTTAGTATTGCGGATCCAACAAAATTAGTTTTGTCGAAAACAAAGTTCATTTGCAAAACTGGCTATTTTTAAAGCTCTAAATAACACTATTAAATATATAAATATATTTAAAAACAATTAAATTAATCCAATTGGATTTATAACTTGATGTTTCAAAGTTCCCAGTTATATCAATATTTGATTGATATATAAAATCCTTTTATAATATAAATATATCAATATAAATTATAAAGGAATTCCACATCGACTTTTCTAAAATTTGATTTGGACATATCTAAAAATATACCTGATGAAATCCTGATTTTTCTCTTCCATTAGAAAACTATACTTCACCATCTCCCAACGTTTCTTATTTCACAGAAATCCGATAAAAACGGCTTCTGTATATTCGTTTAAAGTTCGAATTGCCAAATAGCGAACTACAACGCCATTTCAAGCTCGATTTTAATTATAATATAATTATACATTCAAACTTCATTTAAATAATATATTCGTTAATATAATTCAACTCTATACTGGATTATATATATTACAAATTGTCCAGTTCACATTATTTTGTCAATTCACTATTTTCGACTATTTCAGAATCAAATATATGATTTAATTATTATATTAATTAAATATTCACTATTATTTAATTCAACGACCATTTAAATCTCTAAATAATTATTTATATAATTAAATAAATTAATTATAATACTGTAAAAATACGGGTCGTTACAAGGATGTAGACGGTGCTTAGCAGCACCCGACACCCGTCGTCCACAGACCATGGATGACTTGTTTGTTTGATTGATGCGTTGTGAAAATTGATTGTGTGATGTAAAATGGAATAAAATATTTTATAGTTAAAAATATAATTTTTAACGTGTATATGAATAAAATAAATAATTATAAACAAATCGGACGATTTGTTTATGCACACATATTTGGGTGATATTGATTGGGACGATAAACTTTACACATCGCCCAACTGCACAAATAAAATTCGTTATTTGTTGATTGAAACCCCACACAGGTATTGGGATGATATATGACATACACTAGACCCAATAATTAGTGATATGTCAATCGATGGGTTGACATACTGTATAAGTGTTATTTATTTATTTTAATGCTTTGTAGAATGCACTCTGGATGTTGTTTGAATTTTTAATGATTGTTTATCGTCATTGTTGTATACATGTATTGGATGAAATCCATATAACCGAAATTATATGGTAATTGATTGGGTCTAATTCCAGTTCAGAATTAACGAATATTTTAAAATGAAATTCAGTGAATATTTGAATGTGAAGCTGTGTTAATTAGTTAAACGCCATTTTAACACGAATGGGAATTTGTCGATTTTATTCATTTTATAATGAATATCGAAAAGTGATTTCAAAATCTGATGTTTTGAAAATATTGAAGTGATATGGATTACTCAATTTTGAATTGGAAATGAATTGAAATTGAATTGAAATTGATTTAAAGTGAATCAAAATGAATTGAAATTGAAATTGAATTGAAATCGAATTAAAGTGAATTCAAAATGAATTGAAATTGAAATTGAATTGAAATCGATTTAAAGTGAATTCAAAATGAATTGAAATTGAAATTGAATTGAAATCGGTTTAAAGTGAATTCAAAATGAATTGAAATTGAAGTTGAACTGAAATCGATTGAAAAAGAATTCAAAACGAATTGGAAATTGAATTGAAATCAATTTAAATTGAATTCAAAATGGATTGAAATTGAAATCGAAATTAATTTGAAATGAATTTAAAACGAATTTATAATGGAAAATTCAATTTCTATTTGGAATTGAATATGAAGTTGAAACTGTTTTGAAAAAAAATTCAAACTGATTTATAAAATATGTTTTAAATGGAAATCAATGAAATATATATTATATATATAATATAATGGTCTGAATAGAACGCGCCGTGCTGCGATAGTTCGCGAATTTCGACCATTGACTTCGAATGGACATTACGGGAGATCGATCGTCGGATTCTCCTAAAACCGGAACCGTTAAGTTCGTATTGAAAAGAGCTTTCTAACGAATATTAGAAACTAGAAATATAACGGTTGGATTTGAAATTATGTCCAAATCAAACTTGGAAAAGGTCGGTGTAAGAGCAGTTCGATGGCCGTTTGTGGAAATCGACTGTACGGGCCTTGATAAAAAGATTAAAAATATCAATAATTTGTGTAAAATCAAAATAATTGATTTGGAAAGAATTGGATGAAAAATTCCATATTTGAAAAGATAAAAACTTATTTTATCAAAATGAACTAGTTTTGAAATAGAATAATAAATCCAATATTTTTAAAATAAATAAATTGGATTTGAAATGGTTTTAAAAATAACCAGGGTTTCCAATATATGAATTGGAATGGATTTGAATCGAAATTATCTTCGGAATATTTCGATATTGGATTTCGTGATTATACGGATATTGTAGAGGAATTCGGAAGATATATATATATCGTTATTCCAATACGAATATAAGCCGATATATTTTCTATTTAGAGTCTTGTATTTACTATCAAATTGGATTTTGGGTTTATCGTGAATGTCATCTTTAATAATGCTGCTCTTGAACCGAATGTAGTTAAGAAAATTAAAAACTGAATGGAGTTTAGTTAAGTTGAATGGTTTCCTGGGTATTGGTCTGATGTTGGTTTCGGCCTTCAGGGTTAATACTTAGGGAATTGTTCTTTTACTAATTTACGGTTAGAGACTGATTGGATTTTGGGTTTATTGTGAACTGTGTCTTCAACGACATTCGTTCCTTAACCCGATTAACAATAGAATGAGATTTTGGGTCGTCGTGAATGGTATCTTTATTAATACTGTTATTAGACCTAACGGGGTTAAGAAAATCAGAAACTAACTAGAGATTAGTTAAGTTGAATGATTTTCTGGGTATTGATCTGATGTTGGTTTTGGCCTTCGGGGTTAATACTTAGGGAATTGTTCACTTGCTAATTTACGGTTAGAGGCTGATGGAATGGAATGGTTTGAAATGATATCCAAAGGAAGATTAAAGAATAAATTTAAAAGAATTTATCTCTGATTAAATTAATGGGAACAAATCCCTAATGATGTGAATATTTGAACAAAAGAATATTCAGAATTGGAATAAGGCGTATGTTGTGTTTTTATAGCACTTGTTTATTATATACGCGAGTTATTCGAAAATACTGGGTTTATCCCATTTTGAATAACTGTTTCGACGATATGTCGACGATGAAGACGGTGGTTGAAGACCGGAGGTCTTCACATCATTTGGATGATTACTGATGTCTTGATTGGGCTGTACACCCAAGCCGAGGTAATAAATGGTGATCGTCCAGGCGTACTTGGATATCGACGGATATGCGTGGACCTCTTCCCTGTATTGGACATGTGGAGGAGGAATAAGGTGCCTCCGGTTTCGTTTAGACCCAGAACGGACTTATAAATGGATTGTGTGTCTGACATTGGATTTTATTATGTGTTGATTGATTTCTATTAAATATATATATCTGTTTGGCGGTAGAGAATTTATTCTCTTACTTAACGCCCTTCTCTGAGACGTACGAGCTCAGAGGTTATATATATATAGATATCAGTCGCATGCCATGAATTGCCTGTGTGGCATACTGAGATGTAGTCATCAAGGCTTTTGTTGAAAAGCAGAGTCTTGTGGTTGATGATCAAAGCACGGCCTTTGTGGCATAGCTTTGTGTATAGCATTGATTCGCGAGCCTCACACCTCGGTATGAGTTAAAAATGGGATAAGGACCGCTGGAAGAATACGATGTTTCTTTCTAGTTATGGGTGGTGTCAGCGTTTTACTAGCCCTAACATTGTTGATTATTATACCTTTGTGGATGTTGGAATGCGAGGCGCCTCGAATATAGGTCTGATAGGACCGGGAAACGTGTGTTCAGGAATTGCCAATCCTCAAACGTAATGGAGGATTGGCCCAGCCGATTCCAAGGGCTACCCAGAGTGTGTAGTCCAGGGGCATTTGCTAGAGTGTCTCGAAGTGGTGAGGAGTTTGCCCCTGGCCTCGACTCATGATGGAAATCCAATTTCCAATACGTGATATTTCGGTTTTATTTGTAGAGCCTAGTATTGGCGACATGATAGATGGTACCCATGCCGCCTAGGATCGATACATTTATATTTGAAGTTGTTTTGACACTATACACTTATAATAGTATCAAAAGATTTGTTTTAAACGTATCAAGCACTACTTGGCTATTATAAGGTAAAACCCTATCCTCCGGCTTGCATTGCATTGTGTGATGGGACCTTGGTCTTATAATAGCTTCATTTTTCCAAAAAGCATTGCGCTGTTTATTCAATGCACTAGTATTCTTGGGAGGAAACTCAATCCGCGTTATACGGCGTGGTCCCTTGAATTACTCTCTTTTAAAGTAAAGTTTTAAATAACCGTTTTAGTTCTCACACCAATCACATGACTGACCTGGAGTTTATTGTTTTAACCTAAACTCCGGGTGCCCCTATTTCCACACAGGCAGCTAGTAGTTTTGATTTTGCAGATTTATATTCACAGGATCCTGGTTTACAGCTGGAATGATATTCGGAAAGCTCTGTATCCGTGTATCTCTTTCAGTTATGTTTTGTATTGTTTTTTCCGCTGCTATGTATTTAAATGTAATTTAAATCTCTGATATTTATCAAATGTGTAATATTTATTCATACTCTGTATATTCTTGTATTCTGAAGGAATTGTTGTAATAAGCAATGAAATGTTCTTCTATTTGTGTTCTGATTAGTCCTGTCCTCAATTCAAGTCGTTCTTTCCTTCACGGGGAAGTTTGGGTCGTCTCATTTATCAGATCCGGAACGTCAAGCTATTGTTAAATTTAAAATTTCAACTCAGTTGGAATTCGTATGTAAGCATGGTAAAAATAAACGTGTGTTCAAATTCAGTTAAAATTAAATAAGCTAGAAATATGGCCATTTTTCAAGTTGTCTCCAAATTTGACAAAACCAAGTTCATTAGAAATATATTTGTGAAACATAGCTAGATTCCAATTTTCGTAATTTTTGGAGTTAGTATGTGATCGTGGCAAGTTAAAACATACGTTGAAAACAAATATTAAATGTTATATTGATTATATTTTAATTTTAAGAAAAACTGGATGATCGAATCAGCTTACGAAACATATCTCATTGTGTCTGGAATAGGGGTATTTGATTAACGGCATCAGCCGTTGGGTTTCCTTTGGAGTTCGGGCGCGAAACTCCACCATGAAGTAATAAAAGAATTAAATAATAATATAAAATAGGGTATAAATACCCCATTTTCAGCCCAAACCCTAATTCCTAAACCTTAACGGCCGCTTATCCGCCCGAATTGTCCTATTTTGAATCCTTGATTTCTTTCCAAATATTGCAAATTAGATCATAATTTCTACATGAAAGTTGTAGAGATTCACATGCTCTACAAATCTATACGGTTAAGATCTTGTTTAGACAATCATGGAGACCAGAATTTCTTCTATAAGCCATCGACTTGCACAATGTTTTCTAGCCAAGGTGGTGCGAGTTGGGGCCCACTCATGGCGAAGAAGGAGCAACACAAGGGTTTCGCCGTGGAGCAGTTTGATCGACGTCAGGGTGCTTGGAAGTGCATGCGTTTTTGGAAAGGGCTGCATGTTTTTGGGTTCGGTTAGAACCTGAAACCAACAGGAAGAAGAAGGAGGATTAGGGGGGAGATTAATAAGTAATGTAATTGATAATTTTAATTAACTTAAGTTAATTATTTATGTAATCAATGTTCAAAATGCCATAACATTTTCATATGGAAACAAAATTCGATGATTTTAAATGCATTAGAACTGTGACGACTAAGGCTTTGCAATAAAATCAAATTGGACAAGATTGGAAGCAGGTTAGGTCAAATTGAATGTCATGTTTAATTTAACTAAAACAATTGTTATTTAACAGTTTCAGAACCGATCAGTGTGAGAACTCTCTCTTAACTAATTTTTACAGTTATTCAATTCATAACTAAATATATATTGATTGTTTGTGATTGCAATGTTTGTTTTGTGGTTAATGGATGTTTACAGTTTTAACTGTTATTATTATCAAAATGTGAGTACAAGTGTTATGAAATAAAACACTTATATTATAAATATAGGATGACCTCACACGGGTTTTGGAATGACAATTAGCCCATATGTCTTCCAAGTGTGTAGATAAGCTCACATGGATTGTGATGTAAACCACATACGGGTACTGGGACGATAATCTTACACAACTCCCAAGTGTGTAGATAATAATCACTAGTATTGGATGAAAACCCCACATAGGTATTTTGATGATATTTGATTTACACTTATCTCAAGTGTTTAGTTTGTATATCAATCGATTGATCGACTGACTGTTATAAGCGTTATTTAATTATTTAAGGCTTATACTAGTGTAGTTGCAATTTGGATGTAAATTGGATGTTTGATGGTTGTTTATAAGTATTATTGAGTATATGTGATGTATGAAATCCATATAAACAAAATTATATGGTAATTGGTTGAATCCCATTCCAATCCGGAATAAAAAATGAATATTTGAATATAATATTCAATGAAAAATCAAAGTTTGATTTTGATGTTCGATTTTGTATGGGAATGAAGATATTAAAATATCCATGAATATCCATAACTGAAACAAATTATTTGAATTAATATAATTATTGTTGTTCAAGATTATTTTGAAAGGAACAGTAATTTCAAAATATGAAGTAGAGTTAAGTATACAAACGACATTTTAAACTCGAACAGGGTTTTATATCGATCTAATTTATTTTAGTAATGAATGTCGAGAAAATTTGGATTTCAAAATCTGATATTTTGGCAAAATTATCATTTTAATATTATAATAATATCAAATGTTCAATTTTAATTTAAAATTGAAATCGTTTTTAAATGAGATTATAAACATTTTATAAAATACATTTTAAAAGGAAATCAATGAAAATTATTATGTATATAATAAAATGGTCTAAAGATGTGTCGCGCAGCGACCTTTTGCAAATTTCAATTATTAACTTCAAATCGACGTACCGGGAGTTCCGGCCGTCTGATCTTCGTGAAAGGAAAAACATTTGATTCATGTTGTGATGGCCCGCCCCGCGCCAGCCTACATTTCCTCCGAAAGTGCGCTGTACACATGCCCGACTAGCATGGGACAGTCGTCAGAAGAAAGGAAATAAGGGAATTAACTAACGAGGAACCTGTAGAATGTCTCACAGCGCATGGAATAAAATATAATAATAACATACTTGACATAAAACCGGTGAGACAGTGCATAAGCTGATAACTAAAGCCAACATCAACATCAGAGCAGCGGAAATCCAAATACAGCTTATTACAACTTTCCAAATTTATTGCCTCTAAAACAAAAGAAAACTGAAGTAGAAGATGCACTACTAATGCCCAAGCAGTGATCTTCAACAACACAGGGAGAATACTATATATATCATATGTGAAAGCCTCCTGCTCGTCTCCGGATCATCTACCCGTGCATCACCAGCTAACATGTCTCTAGTCTGTTCGTGTGAGCACCCAGAGTAATAAGAAAAGACATAAAACTCTGGGGCAGACATAAAGCCTGGTATGAGCGATAAGCATCTAAATAGAACAATAACTGGTATACTAAACCATACCTGAACCTGGACCTGCAACCAAAGAGTTAGTACCACATACCGTATAATACTCTAAGGTGCCATAATAGATAGTGTAAAGAATACGGGGGTGGGGTGTGCATGTCATAATGATGGCAAACAAATCAAGCATAACAACCATCCTCACATCTCTCACTCAGTGCGTAAAGCATACGATGTCCACCACTATCAATCACTAGACCCATCGAAGTAGTGACGGAGTTCAACTTGTACAACTACTGCTACTACCAAGCTTACCACATGGAGTCATGACCAAATCTTTACAAATGACCCCACTTCATTGGTCTATAGCCTTTTAGTTGTACCTATGCCACTGTAGCCCTGAATCCGTTCACGTACCTCCCATACATAGTGATCCAAAGTCATAGACATCGACTGCCCCTTGGCACACGTCCCGCAGCAAAGCCCAATCATGAAGTGAACTCATCGGTTCCCAACTGGATCCTGAGCTCTAACTTCCCATATTGGACTACCTTTGCATCTCGGGTTATTGGTCAACACTGGGTCGGGTCGAGTCCACTTCTAGCCATCGGTTCGGGTCGGGTCCTCTACTTTGAGTTGGTTTGGTTCGTAGTCTTCTCCTGTAGCGGTTCGGTTCGGGTCCACAGCGTTGCATCGGTTCGGGTCGGGTGTCCCACTTCGGGTCGGGTCGGGTTGCCATCTCCCATCCAGTCCGTGCTTCCGCTCCGATCAGCTCCCTCGTTCTTCACATGCTCCGATCCGATCTCTCCTCCTTTATCCGATCCGATCCCAGTTCAATTAGCGTGGCCTTCCTTTTTGCCAGTTTTATCAAGTGTCAAGTTCCGATCCGATCGAATCCCTTGCCCAGTTCAACTTATCCGATCCGAGCCCCCATATCCGATCCGATCCGCTCCAGAACCTGCACTTTTCCTGCAACTTTTCCAGTAACTTGTTTACGCCATTCAATGACGTTTTCGACCAATCTAACTATTCTAATCATTCACAAATCATTCCAAACAGTCATAGCAACATAGCAAACTAACCACAAACACCAAAACAACGAATTTACATGTCAAAATGGATCAAATATACCCAAAACCCCATATTTTCCCTTAAGCATGTTTAAGCAAAACTAATCATAGGGTTAACAAAACTTAACCAAACTAAACCAAATTTCTACCAGAGGCATAAAATATTATTTTCGAATTTATAGATATTTTTCCAGAATTTATTAGTGTATGAATTCACTAATCTTCACTAATTACCCTTAATTAACTGTAATTAGTGTCAAAACAATACTAATCACTCACCTTGGCCACAAATAAAATTCTCAGAACTGAAACCTTGCTGATTTGGGTGAATATCGGTGTCTAACAGCAGCTCTAATCTTGCTTTCGTGTTTTCTCTCCTTAATTTGATGTAGATTAAGCCAAAACTTGATTAGAAAGTGATTTGGGAATGTTTCTTGATGTTGGCAGCCATTGCTAGGGTTCCAAGAATGAAAGTGGCGGCTGGAAAATGAGGATAAGATCGTTCTCTAACTGATTTCAGCCGCCTCCTAACCCTAATCCCGAAATCCCCCATTGGGCCTAGCTGTTAATCACCCGGTTAAGCCCAATTAAGCTGTTTTTCACCATCTGAAACTTGTTTCAGCCATATCTCCCAAACGGTGAGTCCGTTTGGCTAATGTGACCACTCTACGGAATTGTAAACCATCATTCGGAGCCAATGGAAGTGGTTTTAGGTCTAAATTCGTTTCCAGTCAAAAGTTATGGCCAAAACAGTAACAACTATGGGTAAAATGGTCATTTAAAAATTGGGAAAATCAGGAACATGAGAAATGACCTCAATAGTCGTCTCCCAAAGTTACATGACCATACGACTTCGTTTGTGAAAGAAATAAATATTCTACGATCCTATGATGCGTAGAATACGGGTCGTTACACTCTCCCCACCTTAAGAAATTTCGTCCCCGAAATTCCTTAACCCAAAACATACAAAGGATCCCGCATGCCTAACAACCACATACAACAATCAAACATGCTAAACAAGCAAACAAGCCTATCCTAGCATGCGGAAAACTAAATCGAAGTTAAAATCTTACCAGGCGAAGAGTTCTGGATACATCTTTCTAATACTCTCCTTTGTCTCCTAAGTACAGTCGTTCTCGTTCTCGCCCCACTGAACCTTGACTAGTTTCACTGCCTTCCTTCGAAGTTGCTTCATATCGTGCTCGATAATACGGATCGGCTTGCAGTTCCCAACCGCCTCGGGTTCTACTTCGAAGTCCTCTAACTGATTAGGTGAAATAGTCATATCTGAGTCGTGAATGAACTTCCTTAGTTAGGAAACATGAAATACATTGTGAACTCCCGCCATCTTCTCTGGTAAGTCAACTCTATATGCCAAATTCCCGACTAGTTCAAGAACAGGGAATGGGCCAACAAAGCTTGGTGCCAACTTGCCTCTCCTGCCAAATCGTATCACGCTCTTCAACGGAGAAATCTTGACAAACACCAAGTCACCACCGGAGAATTTTAAGTCTCTTCTCCTCTTATCTGCATAACTCTTCTGCCTATCTTGGGCAGCTTTCATTCGTTGTTGAATGATATTGATCTTGCCTGAAGTTTCCCTCACCACATCTGGTCCAAGCATAAACTTCTCGCCAGTCTCTATCCAACATGATGGTGAGTTGCACGGTCTTCCGTACAAAGCTTCATTTGGAGCCATACCGATACTGGATTGGTAGCTATTATTATATGCAAACTCTACTAGATGCAAATGGTCATCCCATTATCCACCAAAATCCAGTACACAAGCTCTCAAGAGGTCTTCCAATATACGATTCACCCTCTCCGTCTGACCGTCGGTCTGAGGATGATATGCGGTACTGAGATGTAATTCTGACCCTAGAGCCTTTTGTAAGCTCTTCCAAAATCCACTAGTGAACAACGGGTCTCGGTCACTCACAATGCTTTTAGGTACTCCATGAAATCTCACTACCCATTTCATATACAATTCTGCTAACTTAGCTGTCGTTCTGGTCGATTTGACTGGTATGAATCTTGCACTCTTAGTCAATCGATCCACGATTACCCAAATGCTATCATGTCCCGATCTAGTCCTCGGTAAACCATCGATGAAATCCATCGAGACTTGCTCCCATTTCCATTCGGGAATTTCTAATGGTTGCAACAACCCACTAGGCTTCTTTTGCTCGGCTTTAACTAGCTGGCAATTCATGCATTTGGATATAAACCTCCCAATGTCTCTTCTCATCCCTTCCCAGTAGTAGGTCTGCTTCATATCTCGATATATCTTGTTACCACCGGGGTGTATAGTCAGTTTTGAGTGATGACATTCTCTAAGCACTTCATCTCTCAATCCATTGACCTTGGGTACAACAAGCTTTCCATTCTTTCTAAGCCATCCATCTCGATCAAGCCCATACTTGCTCATCTCCTCATCGATACCCATCTCTAACTTGGAGATGATTTCCAATAGGTTGGGATCGTCCCACTGACTAGAGCCGATCCGCTCAATCAAAGTGGGTCTGATCGTCAAACTAGCTAACATTTCTGGATCCAATTCGCACTTTGGTCTGAAATCATACCCAGCGATGTACTCCAGTTGCTTCCATTCTAGAAACATAGCACCCAAACTGGCATGTCTTCTACTCAACGCATCGGCTACCGCATTGCCCTTTCCTGGTGTATATGCGATGTCAAAATCATAGGAAGCCAAGAATTCTAACCACCTTTGTTGCTGGAGATTCAGATCCTTCTGGGAGAAGAGATACTTCAATGACTTATGATCTGTAAACAGCTCAAATCTTTCTCCCAAGAGATAGTGTCACCACATCTTTAACGCGAACACGGTCGCTGCCAATTCCAAATCATGGGTAGGGTATCTTCTCTCATGCGGTTTCAATTGCCGACTTGCATAAGCTACAACCCTACCGCCTTGCATCAATACAACACCCAGTCCGGTACCGCAGGCATCCGTGTATACCGTCATCTCTTCATTCCCCTTAGGAATGACTAACACTGGTGCGCATGTCAACTTGTCCTTTAGACTCTTGAATGCATTCTCACACCTTTCATCCCAGACAAAAGCTTGATTCTTCTTAGTCAACTGAGTCAACGGTGCTGCTATCTTGGAGAAACCTTGGATAAACTTACGATAATATCCAGCTAACCCCAAGAAACTTCTTACATCTGTTGCATTCTTAGGCGTAGACCAATCCTGTACCGTAGCCACCTTCGCAGGGTCCACGGCAATACCATTCTCGGAAACAACATGACCCAAGAACCTCACTTCCCTCCTCCAGAAGTGACACTTAGAAAACTTTGCTTTCAATTGGTGTTTTCTCAACACCTCCATCACTATTCTTAAATGTTCCTTGTGTTCTTCCTTTGTCCTCGAATAGCCCAAAATATCATCAACGAACACAAGGACAAACTTATTCAACTGATCTCTGAATACCCTATTCATAAGATCCACAAAATATGCTGGGGCATTGGTCAGCCCGAATGGCATGACCAACCACTCATAAAATCCAGACGGCGTCCGAAATGTCGTTTTAGCTATACTCTCAGCTTCCACTCTAAGCTGATGAAAACCTGTCGCGAGATCCAACTGAGAAAATACTCTCGCGCCACTCAACTGATCGAACAAATCATCTATCCTCAGTAGAGGATACTTGTTCTTCCTCGTCACTTTATTCAACTCGTGGTAGTCTACACACAAACGAAGGGAACCATCCGCCTTGGTAGCAAACACAACTGGTGCTCCCCATTCAGAAACACTCCTTCTGATAAATCCCTTCTTCAAAAGATCGCTGACTTGCACCTCGAGCTCTCGCTTCTCCCTTGGTGCCATACGACGAAGTGGCATCACTATAGGTCTGGCATCTTTCACCAAATCAATACGGAACTCAATCTCTCGATGTGGTGGAAGCCCAGTCACTTCTTCGAAAACGTCCGGATACTGGCCAACCACGGGCAAACCTGACAACTCACTATGCGGAATGTCGAGGGAGTTTAGAAAACTAGCCAATACCCCCTCACTGGGTAGACCACCAAACACTATCCTCCGCCCATCATCCACTCTAGCTGTCACCAAAAAGCCCTCACAGTCTACCACCACCTCGTATCTTTGGAGCCAATATACTCCTAAAATAATGCCAAACCCAGTAAAGCCCAAAACAAAGCAATCACAAACATGCATCCATGACTCGATAAGACCACATTACGACAAATCATGCTAAGGCTAGTTGAACCACCAATCGGGTTCGTCACTACTAAAGGTCTATCGACAATCTCGGGCTGCAATCCCAACCTATCTACCAGGTCACTAGATATGAAAGAACTGGAAGCTCCGGTATCAAACAAAACTCTAACAGGAACATCATAAACAGAAAGCATACCTTGAATGACGACATTCTTTCCCTTCTCCGCCGCAGTTGAGGCATTCGACGAAGAAGGAATATCATTAAGGGCATATGCTTTCACCATTTGCTTTTCTTTAGGGGGTTGTGGACACTTGTCCTTGTGATGTCCCATTTGGCCACAGTTGAAGCACTTCCTATCCGCTGGCTTGGCCCGACAATTGCTAGCATAATGGCCCTTCTTACCATAGCTGAAGCACTCAACATCTTGCTTATTCCTTTTCTTCTGACCACCCTTAGTCTGACTTTGCTTTCTCTTATTCTGGGAACCACCCTTGCCTCCACCACTTGCTTGTGGTTTTGGCTCTTCTGCAGATGCAACCTCAGTCTTCGGCTTAGGGTAAAGACTTTTTGATCTCAATGCTTTCCCTACAATCGATTCAAACGTCTCATCGATGTGGTTAATGAGCCTTTCCCCCAAGTACTGATCCAAACCAGTTATGAATTTCTAATTCTACATCTCGGCAGCATCAATACGAGATAACCCATACTTTGACAAAGTGTCGAATTCAGCAATATACTCCGAGACAGCTCTGCCATTCTGCTTGAGCTCCAAGAATTTCTTAAACAACACTGACTTCTGAGCAGTTGGAATGAACTTCTCGCTAAAGCGAACCTTAAACTGCTCCCAAGTAATCTGATCTTCGGGAGTGGCTGCCTTTATAGCATTCCACTAATTCATTGCCCGCCCTTGCAGCTGACGGGACGCTAGCTTTCTCTTCATCCCATCCTCGATACCCAAATCCTCAAAGATACGTTCGCAACTATCCAACCAATCCTGAACATCCATAGCCGACTCCGTTCCGTGGAACGGCTTCCCACCAAAGCTAGTATAATCCTTATTCAGCTTGGCGAAGTCGACTCTAGGCGCCTGCACTATTGGACCACCACCATTTCCACCATTGGGAGCTGCCCTCTGCACATCTCTAAGCATCTCTCTCATGAGGTCAGTAAACATCGTCCTCATGTCAGCAACATTCCCATTATTGGCTCCCCTACCTGCACCTCTAGCATATCGGCTCATCGTCAATCTGAAAAAGGGAAACGATTAACGACCCCATAGTGGTGCTAGTGCAGTACGACTTCATTCTTATACTACTAATAGTATATATGTATAGCTTTTAAAAACCAAAGTAATCACAAAAATGCTCTCTCGTATACGTATATTATCTCTCCTTGATAACTTCCCTAGGTTAACTACGCAACCTAGAGCTCTGATACCAAGTGTGACGGCCCGCCCCGCACCAGCCTGCATTTCCTTCGAAAGTGCGCTGTACACATGCCCGACTAGCACGGGACGGTCGTCAGAAGAAAGGAAAGAAGGGAATTAACTAACGAGGAACCTGTAGAATGTCTCACAGCGCATGGAATAAAATATAAAAATATCATACTTGACATAAAACAGGTGAGACAGTGCATAAGCTGATAACTAAAACCAACATCAACATTTGAGCAGCGGAAATCCAAATACAGCTTATTACAACTTTCCAAATTTACTGTCTCTAAAACAAAAGAAAACCGAAGTAGAAGATGCACTACTAATTCCCAAGCAGTGATCTTCAACAACACAGGGAGAATACTATATATATCATACGTGAAAGCATCCTGCTCGTCTCCGGATCATCTACCCGTGCATCACCAGCTAACCTGTCTCTAGTCTGCTCGTGCGAGCACCCAGAGTAATAAGAAGAGACATAAAACTCTGGGTCAGACATAAATCCTGGTATGAGCGATAAGCATCTAAACAGAACAATAATAGGTATACTAAACCATACCTGAACCTGCAACCAAAGAGTTAGTACCACATACCGTACAATACTCTAAGGTGCCATAATAGATAGTGTAAAGAATACGGGGGTGGGGTGTGCATGTCATAATGATGGCAAACAAATCAAGCATAACAACCATCCTCACATCTCTCACTCAGTGCGTAAAGCATACGATGTCCACCACTGTCAATCACTAGACCCATCGAAGTAGTGACGGAGTTCAACTTGTACAACTACGGCTACTACCAAGCTTACCACATGGAGTCATGACCAAATCTTTACAAATGACCCCACTTCATTGGTCTATAGCCCTTTAGTCGTACCTAGGCCATTGTGGCCCTGAATTCGTTCACGTACCTCACATACATAGTGATCCAAAGTCATAGACATCGACTGCCCCTTGGCACACGTCCCGCAGCAAAGGCCAATCATGAAGTGAACTCATCGGTTCCCAACTGGATCCTGAGCTCTAACTTCCCATATTGGACTACCTTTGCATCTCGGGTTATTGGTCAACACTGGGTCGGGTCGGGTTCCTCTTCTAGCCATCGATTCGGGTCGGGTCCTCTACTTTGAGTTGGTTCGGTTCGTAGTCTTCTCCTGTAGCGGTTCGGTTCGGGTCTACAGCATTGCATCGGTTCGGGTCGGGTGTCCCACTTCGGGTCGGGTCGGGTTGCCATCTCCCATCCAGTTCGTGCTTCCGCTCCGATCAGCTCCCTCGTTCTTCACATGCTCCGATCCGATCTCTCCTCCTTTATCCGATCTGATCCCAGTTCAATTAGCGTGGCCTTACTTTTTGCTAGTTTTCTCAAGTGTCAAGTTCCGATCCGATCGAATCCCTTTCCCAGTTCAACTTATCCGATCCGAGCCCCCATATCGATCTGATCCGGTCCAGAACCTGCACTTTTCCTGCAACTTTTCCAGCAACTTGTTTACGCCATTCGACGACGTTTTCGACCAATCTAACTATTCTAATCAATCACAAATCATTCCAAACAGTCATAGCAACATAGCAAACTAACCACAAACACCAAAACAATGAATTTACATGTCAAAATGGATCAAATATACCCAAAACCCCATATTTTCCCTTAAGCATGTTTAAGCAAAACTAATCATAGGGTTAACAAAACTTAACCAAATTAAACCAAATTTCTACCAGAGGCATAAAATATTATTTTCGAATTTATAGATATTTTTCCAGAATTTATTAGTGTATGAATTCACTAATCTTCACTAATTACCCTTAATTAACTGTAATTAGTGTCAAAACAATGCTAATCACTCACCTTGGCCACAAATAAAATTCTCAAAACTGAAACCTTGCTGATTTGGGTGAATACTGGTGTCTAACAGCAGCTCTAATCTTGCTTTCGTGTTTTCTCTCCTTAATTTGATGTAGATTAAGCCAAAACTTGATTAGAAAGTGATTTGGGGATGTTTCTAGATGTTGGCAGCCATTGCTAGGGTTCCAAGAATGAAAGTGGCGGCTGGAAAATGAGGATAAGATCGTTCTCTAACTGATTTCAGCCTCCTCCTAACCCTAATCCCGAAATCCCCATTGGGCCTAGCTGTTAATCACCCGGTTAAGCCCAATTAAGCTGTTTTTCACCATCTGAAACTTGTTTCAGCCATATCTCCCAAACGTTGAGTCCGTTTGGCTAACGTGACCACTCTACGGAATTGTAAATCATCATCCGGAGCCAATGGAAGTGGTTTCAGGTCTAAATTCATTTCCATTCAAAAGTTATGGCCAAAACAGTACCAACTAGGGGTAAAATGGTCATTTAAAAATTGGGAAAAATCATGAACATGGGAAATGACCCCAATAGTCGTCTCGCAAAGTTACATGACCATACGACTTCGTTTGTGAAAGAAATAAATATTCTACGATCCTATGATGCGTAGAATGCGGGTCGTTACACATGTTGAAAAAAGATTTCAAAAAAAAGATTTGAAATCTAACAGTTAGATTTTGAGATATGTTGAAAAGAGCTTTCAAATAAAAAAACAAGATTTGAAATCTAACAGTTAGATTTTGAGATAAGTTCAATTTAAGTTCGAATAAAAATAGTGCTAGTGCCGTAAATGACCCGAAATAGGTTTTTAATGAATTGTGCTACTTTTAAACTATTAAAAATATGGAAAATTTATGATATATCATAATAAATGACTTGAAAAGATTTTGGATGAAATATTCAAGTTTTGAAAAGATAAATGATATTTTATCTGAATAGGCTAGTTAAGAACTCGTGTAATAGTCCAATGGTTTTAATTAACATATTGGATTGTGAATGGTTTTGATATAACCAAAATTTTCCAGCATATAAATCAGAATGGATTTGAATGGAAATTATCTTCTGATATTTCGGTATTGGATTCCGTAATTATGCGGATACTGTTGGGAAGATTTTGGAAGGTATAGATATCATTATTCCAGGTATGATATCTGTTAGTTTCAGAATTTTTTATTAAATATAAGTCATATTTCTATTCAAAGCCTTGTTTTTTATATCATATTAGTTTTTGGGTTTGTCATGAATAGTGTCTTAAATAACACTGTTCTTAAACCCGTTGAGACTAGAATAAATCTTTTAATTAAGATTTAATGATGTTTTCCAATTTAACAAATCAAATTGGAACTGAATGGAATTCAATAAGTGATAATCGAGACGAACCTCTGTGAAGGAAGACCTGTACTATTTAAGGAATTTAAAAGGCTTTGTCGTTATTCCATTTATAGTATTAGTCTGGTACGGAAATCTATATCGATCATATATTGTTATGATTTCTGTGGTGATTCGACTCGAAATTGAAGTTGATTTTGGGCTTATCGTGAAGGGTGTTTAAAATGACATGTGTTCTTTAACCTAGTTAAAGACAAGATTAATTTCCTAAAGTTGAATAATTATCAAATAATGGTTTTGGAGATTAAAACCAAGTAGAGTTTTAATGAATTTTTAATTAAATTTGAAATATAAATGGTAATTAAATTTACTATTAATGCGTTGGGCGTTAGATATGGAGTACCACCAATTTTACTTCATAAGATAAATGAACCTTTAATTAAATTCGAAACGTAAAGAGTTAATTAAATTTACCGTAACATGATGGGTGTTAGATTTGCAGTACTACCAGTTTTGATCCATTGGATGAATAGGTTGGGAATGGGATAACGATATGAAATATTATCTTTTGCATAAGTCTTGTTGATCTCGGTAAAACTTATAAAAATTAATTTGGTTTATGTTTATGAAAAGATATCATATAATCTTTTGCAATGGTTTCCAAGGAAAGATTTAAACAAGAGGTTTAAGTGAAGTAAATCTTTGGTAAGATTCGTGGGAATAATTCCCAATTTAAAGTATATTTGAATAAAAAAATATTCTAGATTGGAATGGGGTGTATGATATGTTTATATATCACTTGATTATAAAAATAGGTGGGTTATTGGGAAAGAGCGGTTTTGACCCATTTAGAAAAACTGATACGATGATTAAAAGTCGAAGATATTGAAGACGGTGGTTGAAGACCGATGGTCTTCACATTGTTTGGATTATTACTGATGTCTCAATTAGGCCTTACACACAAGACAAGGCATCGTCCAGACGTATTTGGAGATCGACGCGATATGTAAGGGCCTCTCTCCTGTATTGGACATATGGGACGAGAATTACGGGGCCTCCGGTTTCGTTCAAACCCAGAACGGACTTTGCAAATGTATTTTATGTATGACATTGTATTTATTGTTGTACAGTTAATCCCTACTAAATATATATATATATATATATCTGTTTGGTGGCGGAGAATTTATTTTTCTTAGCTTAACACCCTTCACTAAGACATAGAGCTTATAGTTTATATATTGGTAGACATCAATGGTATGGTATGGATTGACATTGTGGCAGCTGAGATGCATGGATCAAAGCTTTTGTTGAAAAGCAGAGCTTTATGGATGATGATCAGAGCATGGCTAATATAGCGCAGCTTTGTCTTGTAGCGTCAATTCACGAGCTTCACATCCCGGTATGAGTCAAAAAACGGGATGAAGGATAGCAGGGAGGACATGGGTTTCTTTCTAGCTAGACGTGATGTCATTGTGTGGAGCCAAGACATTTTAGTTATGTGGATGTTGGATTTAGAGGCCCCTCAGATGTGGCCGCACAAGGCCATGGCAGTCGACATACTGACCAAGAGGTCTAATAGGATCGAGAAACGTATTGTTCAGGAATTGCCAATTAGCGACGTACTGCTGACCGACCCTTTCACTCCAAAGGGATACGTTGTTCCCTGGGATATTCCGCTAGAGATATTTTGAAGTTCAGATGAGGAAGGATCCCTTACCTCGGCTCATAATGGAAACGCTATTTCCAATACGAGACTTTACGGTTTTAGTTGTAAAGCTATATGGCGACATAGTAGGATGAAGTACTATGTCGTCTAAGATTGATACATTTATTTTCAAAATAGTTTTCTGCACTATGCACTTATAATTATCAAATGATTTAGAATTTGGTGTATCAAGTAAGTTTGGCTATTATAAGGTAAAACTCTATCCTCCGGCTTATGGTCGCATTGTGTGATGGGAATTGAGTCTTAAAATAGCTTCATTTTTCAAAAAGCATTGCGTTGTATAATTTACGCACTGGTGTTTATGTGGAATAAACTTGTTCCGTGTCATATAGCGTGGTCCCGTAATTTACCTAACTTTAAAATAAAATTAGTAACTGTTTTTAGTTCCCACACCAGCCCCATGACTAACCTGGAGTTTATTGTTTTCCACCTAAAATCTGGGTTCCCATAATTTCTGCATGGGCAGTTACTAATTTTAGTTTTGTAGATATTCTTTAGCAGGATCCTAGATTATGGCGGGAGCTATACTCTGGACTATTTTGTAATCTTCCACTATTTGTATTCATGTATTTATGTTTACTCTATATTGTAATTTACTAATCTCTGTTATTTTCCTTTGTGCATTATTATCTATACTATGATATCCTATACTGTGATGTAAAATTGTTGTAAAAACAATGAAATGTTCTCATGTTTTGTGTTATGATGTGTCCAATTCTCATAACACCCCGCCTTTTCTGTCTCCTCGGGCCAGGGGAATTTGGGTCATTACACTTCTATTGGTAGTAGTTGACATCCTTTTAAGCTTTAGTGTCTAATGATGTTGTTGTATATGGGGTTTCGTTGTAGCCATGGTGTATTTTTTGTTTGATGTTGACCATTTGTGGCTTGTAAGTAACTTGGGACTGCTGTTTTTCAGTTGTGTTTTCTATATTTGTGTTTGTTTGGTTGTGTTGTTTTGTTCTTGGGTTTGTTGGTGGTGTGGAACATATGTTTGTACTAGTTGCTGGTGTGTTCATAATTTTTGTTTGTTTAATATATGGTGTGGTTTTTTATCACTATCTTATTTATCAAAAGAAACTATTATTTGATAGTTATCATTTCACTGACAGTTTTTCAAAATTTTATTTTCTTAATTTAAAAGTAATTAAGTAATATCACTTTTTATAAATGATCCTTTTAAGTTAATTAATTTATTAATTACTGATGTTTTAAGTTGATCAATTATTTAAAAATAAGGGATTAAAATTGATCAATTGTTTTAATAATAAGGATTAAGACTTGATTACTTTATAAAATATGACTTGAAAGTTAATTAGTTTATTAGTAACGAGGTTTACACTTAAAATAAATCATTTCACTAAATACATTCAAGATAAGCAGTCTATTGTAAATAATTAGTTTATTAACTAGAAAGTTTTAAGTTATTTTTTTGGGCAAAGCCGATGGGTTTTTAAAGTGACCGCAAACACTTATTATTATAACAAATGATAATTACAATATTACATGAGATTGACAGTTTATCAACCTACTACAAGTTTGGTGTTGGACCAAAAAATGACATTAACACCCAATAGATAAGATTTTGTGGAGAATAATGAAGAAATATAAACTAAAAACAAAGTAAAGTAAACATACACACAAGATTTAAAGTGGTTCGGCATTAACGAGCCTACGTTAACTTAATAGTTCTTTAATTCAGAAGAAGTTTACAAGTACAAGGATTATAACCACTCAATCACTCGAATACAATTAATTTTATCTCAATATTTATGGAATTGTACTTGAAAATGATGAAGCATAATACAGGCCGAGTAGAAATGGTGATGGAGATCGAGGTATTCGAGTTTCTGATGTGCCAAATGTCCCTTCTCTTTGGGGTGGCTCGGATACATATAGTGAATAGTAGGTGGGAATGGTTACCAATGAGGTGGCATTGTCTCTGGTTTTGTAGCTACGTAATGGATCGGGTCGGTGCAAGTTGTGAGGAAACGGTTCTCGGCCACGTAGATACCGACCCGCAGAGGCCAAAGATAGTGGACAGTGACACATTATGCCATCTACACTCGGGTCAGTCGAGATCATTCAACCCAGAGCCTACTTCCTTTCCTTCGAACTAGAGTCCCATTTTTCAATCGAACACGGAGCTGTAGTGTCCATCTTGACCCAAAGTTCTAAAATACGTTGGATCTGATGCCCTGTAGCTAATTCGACTCGACCGCTGGCCTTTGAATAGACACAACTGTTGATTTCTTATGCATAAATGTATGGTTATTTGGATTTTGTATGACCTAGTCACAAAGTAGGCCAACATTTTGCCCTCTCAAAGTATGTCTTATCGAAGAAGAGGTGTGCTTTGAAATTGTCGATCTGTCAATTCTCAGATTGGTGGCAGCCAACGGTCGTGTCTATTCGCGAAATTGTGACCCTTGGTTTCTGCACTTCATAAATAAATA
Organism: Allium sativum; assembly: GCA_030737875.1. Classification (NCBI taxonomy): domain Eukaryota; kingdom Viridiplantae; phylum Streptophyta; class Magnoliopsida; order Asparagales; family Amaryllidaceae; genus Allium; species Allium sativum. The sequence continues at coordinate 850,059,094 of CM060918.1, forward strand.
AAAGGTCACATACATAATTATCTTTATCGCTCCTCAACAAATCAGGGCTTCTAACTGGAGTATAGACAAATTTTCAGATAAATTCTTCGACTTCTATCGAGTTAAAAGTCGTAGATATCTGATTAGGTTATGATGCTTTGTCAATTCTACTCCACATGCACACATGGTCCCTAAAAAGTTCTTTTAACTCTCCTCCTTTCCTTCATTTTCCTTGATTCTAATTTATATCATTTCACAATTCATCATTGAGTCAAAAGTTTTGAGGCGGTTTGGGTCAAAATCAATCGAACCATCATTCTATTCGATCCGAATGGCTTTGAATTGCCTCTTCAACTTGTTTGGTGGACTGTGTCGGCTTGTCATTTCAAAGGAATACAAACCGACACTTTTATTTTATATAAGCCGAGTCATTCCTCTTCAGCCTTCGCCCTATCTTCAGTCATTTTCAAAATAAATTAGGTTTACAAACCCTAGCTTCCCTACCTTACTCGAATCCGATCAAATCTCTGAATCCAATATGTCGGTAGTTGTTATTGATCCTTTATCCTAGTTTATGTTTTCGAATGAATCCAGCTCACAAATTCGCCCGATTCTACTATTTACCATCGAGGCGCCGACATTCTGGGGTCTGACGCTATCATCGTCACCAGTGACGTCGAAGCCGTCATTGGTGATGCTGTCTGAAGTATCGATCCTCTGGCAAAGTCAAAGGCAATAGTGAGCGATCTATCTCTTCACCCTAAAACTTTGGCGAATTGGTGGAGCAAAGAGGAAACAAGTAGAAGTTCGAAAGTATGAAGGAGGAAGAAGAGCAGTACGAGTCGAATGGCATAGGCTGTTAAAGTCGATAGGTTGAAGAGTGTAGGATTTTGTGAGCAGTATTGGGTCGGGTTAAGTCACTTCGACCTAGTACCGATTCAACCTGGTGTCTTACCTAGACCCGAGGTGTCCAACCTTGAAATTTCAACCCGATCCCCACATGATTGACATGTACTTATGCTTATCATCATACTTCACAAACGCAAGGACTATGATAACTTAATTCTACCGTGTATGCATGTGTATAACTTGAATGAAGCTAATTATAACCTACGAATTCGCGAACAGTTAGGATAGAGCCCCTCTAAAGTAAAGACTTCAAAAATGCGTAACTAGCTTACCTGTCAATTTTGGAACTTAGAACATAAACTTATTCAACATTTCGATGCTCATCGAATACGAACATGCTATTACTGTCTCTTTTATGTTTACTACATTTGCACTGCACATGCTAACACACATACATAGGGGGCACAAGCAATTATATTCTAATCCTTGATGTTTCTTGATAGTATAGGAAACATGTCAAGAAGATATCCAATAAGATACTATGAATTAAATAAAGATAAATCTCCAGAATCGTCGGGCAATCTCAATCTAGACATTTTCCATCATATTCAAATTCAAGCAGCACAGACTTGGAATTCGAAATCGTACTTTATGAAAATGCAGGGTCATCTGGGGGAGAGATCTCAATAGATGAAGAGTAAGAAGGAGGAGTGGGAGATAATCGGGCCCCAGATGAATTTGATGGTGCGATTATCCAAAATGCACCCAAGGACTCTTGGGTTTTGACAACCGATGAAGCCAGACTTAGACAAAAATGTTTAAGGCTCATGATATCTGGGCAGGAATTTAAAGTTGCAACTAACATTACAGACATACCCCACAATCCTCCAGAAGGGTACATGTCTATTAGTCGGTTAATGGGCTCGGTTAGATCCATTCCTCTATTTCCACCTTTCATCGTCGACTTTCTAAGACGATTGCGGATAACTCCCATGCAACTCCAACCAATAGCATACTCTTATTTATACACGTTGTGTATTGTATATATGGAAGTCTTAGGTGTGGATCCTACTTTTGAGGATGCAAATTTATTTTATCATTTCAAACATCGTCAAAAGGGCACCCCTTCCTTTCTTTCTTTTTGATCCCTGGCAAAGGGCAGAGTAATGTGGGTGACATAAGGCCCGAATGGTTTTTCACTAAACATCGAACCGGATGTGCTAGGAGATGGCTCCAATTGAGTATGCTCCAAATTCTGGCACTCCCATTTCAACTGCATTAGTAAATGCACTAACCTTTCGTTTTATTCTCAAATCCAAATCCAAGAAAAGAGCAAAGTCAAATATAGCAGGATTGCTTGAATCTTCTATTGAACGGTAATCTAGACTTCTTAAACATCATAAAATGTTTGGTGGATGAGCTTCTTCATCGACACCATCTACTTGACATGAGGCGGAGTATAGGTTACGGAGGTCGTGCTTACATATATGCTCCCCCAGTCCAAGTTCCTCTTGCACCCATGGAAAATGGGAGCGTTCCCCCAGTCGAGGGACAAGTTACAACTGCAACTGAAGTGGGAGAAAGTTCGAAAAGAAAAGATCCCATAGGTTTGAGCCAAGAATCACAAACGAGAGAAAAGGTGACAACTCCTAAGTGAGTGCCTATCAATCTTTCAAAGAGTCATTCTCCGATAAACATCCATACCGAACAACTTCTGGAGAGACCAATGGGGAGGAGCCTCAAGATGTTTCTTTGAAAGACGCCTCTATTTTTGATAGTCAACCTTCTCCTAGGACTTCGTCTCCCACCAGGTCTCCTGCTAATAATTCCCATCAGGAAGAGTCCATGTTTGAGGGCTTTGGCGCTCTTGCCTTACCTAACCAAATATATTCCTTTTAGGATCTTGGCTATGACTCCTTCTTTCCTTCCACTGAAGATGAAATTACACCTGCCAAAACCGGGGGGACAACGCCTACAAGCCTAACTCCAAGCTCTGGTCCGTCGGGGGGATCACTTAGGACACACATACTACATAGACATTGCATATCCCAACATCTATGCATTATGCTACTTCTTGGTTCTAATACTTGTTCGTGTTAACTTGCACGAATGATGCCTCATCTTGGCTACAGTCTTAGAAGTCTCCGTGAGAGACTATGCAGGTACGACTTCGATGTCAAATATGACCAAAGGGATAGTCGCGGGAGAGATGATAAGAGGCATTACCAGCCACAATGTTGCCGGCCCTCTCGTTCCCGCTCTCCAGTCCATTCGAACTCCGAGAAATACATGAGTTGTCATAATTACCGTGGTGGAGACAAACAGACTCTCAAAGTCCCAGTTCCTTCAAAGATTCGCATTCACAAGAAAAGCCAATGAGGAAGCACTCTGATCCCAAAGATAAGTCCCTAGATACGGAAAGAAGAAAGATAAAGGCAGAGCGGCTGTCATTCCTACTAAGTGCAAATCCGTTGATATTACCACAATAGGTCCTTTAGTGTTTGATTTCGACACTGCTGCGGGACAGAAGTTTTAAAAGGGAAATTCCCAGATTATCACTTCGGGCACATGCATTTTGTTCCAAACCTTAAACTGGTTCCTTCAGATTGGGTGGTGGGCGTCAAAACATAGATAGATTTCGTAGATCGTCAATATCAAGAGATATGCAAATTCGCCTGAAAGCTCTTAAAAATCATAAAGGACCTTTTGTTGGACTTGGACAAGCTAAAGAAAATGGTCAAATGTGATGTATCCTGTAGAGAAGCTGCAGAGTAAGAGCTTGAAGATACTCAGGCCAAACTTGCATATGCACAACGTGACGCTGAAACTATATGAAGTTACAGAGATAGCTACAGACATGCTTCCATAGTGAGCTCAATTCCCATAGCTAGGAACGAGTAATTCTTAAGAAATAGATTGAGGATGTCACTTCTGAAAATGATGAGCTAAAACTGTCATGTACCCGTCTTGATAAAGAGAAAGCATATCTTAATAAAGAGATTGCTAGTTTGAAGGCTAAGTTGGCAGAGGCTGAAGAGAGGACAATATAAGCTGAACGGAATCTTAACCTTGAAATCGAATTTGACACTACGTCTAAGGCACATCTTGCTGAAGCTCACAAGGAGTTGGATGACAATGGACATCTTCTGAAATCCTTCTTTGCTCAAGTGTGTGGGACTCGAGATACATCATGCATACGAGGTTATCCAACAACAGTGGTCGACGTATGGGATGAAATTGCTCATGATGAGAAACGACGGTTGAAAGTTGAAACCATTGACGAGGAGGAGCTAATGGAGACATGCTTAAGACGAGAGGAGCCAGAGCGTTTAGCTGAGGGAATGGAGATTACTTCAGGAAGCTAGGGAGGTTGTTAAACGTCAAGTCAAGGGAAAAATGTTGTTGAGGGTGGCTCCAGTTCTTTTTCTACCGTGCCTGGAGCTGAAGAGACAAAGGGATATGATCCCGAAAGTCCAGAGATTCCCAAAACTGCTCCCCTATTATCGAAGCAGCCACTCCTTCTACTCCTGGAAACAAGTCAACTGAAGGTATCTCCACCTTTTCTCGCAGTTTATCAAAGCTGTTCTAGCGTGTTGTCGTATTATGAAGCTTCTAGTTGAAAGGCCTGTTTTTTCTCCAAAGCTAAAAACTACTACTCTTCCTTCTTTAGGTACAAGGCCTATTGACGAAGTTAAAGAAAAGAAAAAAGAAGCAACTCACAAGGCTATAGTGCTTTCTAGTTTAGAAGCCCCCAAGGAAGGAAGATGATCGACGGTCTAAAAGATCTCGATGGCAATGAAAGCGAAGGGGATGCAGGGGTTGTAATCACTAGAACTTCCAACAAGACCGAGAATTTGACCCTTGCACAGATGAAAGCAAAGAATGAGCAACTCTTAAAGGCCAAGGCTGAAAATCTAGAAGATCCCATCTTGGTCGATCCTATCCAATTGGTTCCTCCTCCTAGTACCAAAGTGTCAATTAAGTTCTCTAAATTGATTACCGTAAAAATGGCTTCTTATTTCTCCTCTAACATAGAAGATCCTTTATTTGAGAAATCCAATAAGAAGAAGTGCATGCTTACTGATGCTGAGAAGGAGGAGAAGCAAAAGCTCAGGGATGCTAAGAAATCCAAGCCTTCTCCCAAACCGAAGTGAAGCATCATCCTAATTTTTTTTCCACTGGCCTGTTGTGGTTGTTGCGAGTGCAGCCCTTGCATTTTTTCCAGTTATCTTGTGTAAATCTATGTTCTGTAAATAAAGTAGTATTCCTGCAATGTTATATGTTTGCAAATTTATTACATATTTTAGTCAAATATACTTGTAATCAAGATATTACTAAACTAAGTAATAAGTAATGAAACACATCACAATCGAATAGGTCCTGCAAATCAACATTCCTGCAAAAAATCGTTACTGGACTAAGTAATAAATGAATCATATTTCACTTATCTAAGGGTGTGATGTGTATGTGTTTTCCTCAATCAATCTTGAACAGAGTGCCTGGCCAGGGCCAGTTCGAGGTTGATTAGTAATGACATATTATTACCCCAAGTGTCCGTGGGAACATCGGGCTCATCTTGCAATCTTGCCCACAATCCTTCCGTAGGGTATGACCTAATTTCTTTTAGCACTTGGTCTCGGTGCTTCAGACTCTCCTATCGTATGTCCAGGTTAGAGTTTGGGTTAAAGCGGCCTGTAGTCATGGTGCACCAATCGCGCCTACTATGCTTTTATACTTACTCTCGAATCGAGAGAGTTTGAATTAGTCTGCCAAACAGTCATGTCATTCGCCTTGGCATTCATTCTACACCCTAATTCCTATATCGGGATTTTGTCGACTCGAGTGTCACTTTCGAACTTGGTTTTGGTATGTACTCCATTCTACACTTTGGTGGATGGATTTTGTTGGGCAAGTGGTCGGTCACACTAGCCAAGGCGCTACCTCTTAATCCCCGATTCAAAGGCACTGGTTGTCATTTGCGATAGTCAAGTCTTACCAATCCCGTCAAATCATTGGATAGAGTTAGTGTGATGTCTGGGTATCGTATCCTCACTTTGGTTCATTAAGTGAAAAACACCGCATCGGATGTCGGTATTAAGCTCAATGTTAGCCAATCTTAATTGGGTCGGTTATGGATTTAATTCCGCTTGTCCAAGCATGAGCGAGAGAATGTCGTTAAGGGGTAAATCACTCCTCTTTCATAGGTTCCAAACCAGCCATTCACATCACAATGTCGAATCAAATATCTGAACGGTCATAGAGCATGGAATGGATTTCAAACGTACCACAGGGTGCAGAGAAAAATAAATGCAGAAATAAAATGACACATAAATTTTTTGTAGTGGTTCAGCCAAATCATAGCCTACGTCCACTTTATAAACTTTTGTTTATATCAACCAAACTGTCTCAGGCAAGTTGTGCCTTTTTACATTGTCTGAAAAACATAAAAAAATAAACACAAGCTTAAGTTAGGTAGTGCGGTAGATTTCGAGTATTCCACACTCTTGAGGGATGATCGCCATCAGCGGCCGTTATCTTGAAAGCTCCATTATCAAGCTTTTGATAGATGACGTATGGTCCTTACCACTTCGGCCCCATGAAAACAGTAGCCGGGAAGACATGCTTCAATACCATGTTATTGCATTCAAAAGTTCTCGGTCGAATGTTTTTATTGTAATATCAAGCAACCTAATGTCCATGCCTCAAGGCACGCTAGTCCGCCTCATCTCTCTTCTCGTCAATCATGTCTAAGGACTCAAGAAGTAGAGCCTTGTTCATCAGTGGATCATAGTATGTCATCATGTGAGAGGGACTTCCAACTCCATTGGGATGATGGCTTTTGATCTGAATGATAGTGAGAAGGGAGTGTGTCCAATCGCTGATTTGTAGGTCATTCGATAGGCCCATAGAGCTAAGGGTAGCTCATCGATCATCATGGCTTTTGCTTGTTCCAATCACTTTATCATAATGGACTTGATAATTGTTAGACCAAAAATTGGCACTAACGCCCAAATGCAGACCACATATCACAAAAATGCAAAAAATAGTAAATAAGAGGGAACACACGAGGTTTTTATAGTGGTTCGACTGTAGATGTAGCCTACGTCCGCTTTATAATCTTATTGTTATAATGACAGATTACAAGAATCAATTACATGTAGCCACACAATCCGTGTGTTAATTGAGTTTACAAGAGGAGAATTTAGATGTAGAAAGGTGCAAAATCCTTGCACTTCAGTAATGGTGGAAGCCGCGGAGAAGAATGGCCCAAAGTCCTTTCAAAATTCCATGTAGTGGTGTATTTATAGCTGTAGAGGAGCTGAAACAGAAGTCGGTTCATGACTGACACATGGGACGCGATCTAGGAAAGTAGGAGCAGGAGTAGCCTTGAGAACAGGTCAACATCTATGAGCGTTGGTACACCCAGGCGGGTCGGGTCATGATGAACGAGTGCATCATAAGCCGGGTTGGTGCACGAGCCTCCACGAGCCGAGCTTCCACGAATTGATCTTCACGGGCCGGGGTCGTGATCAATGAGTGCACCACGAGCCGGGGTGGTGCATGAGCCGTGGTCATGGCTTGGCCCACGAGCCGGAGGGGGCGAGCCGGTGCCAGGATCCAAGTTCTCGATGCTAATTTACACTAATTCACGGAAACGTGCATAACTTTCAAACCGTAAGTCCGATTGAGACAAACTAAAGCTCTACTTGGAGCTAATTCAGAGGGTACAGGTGTTATAGTGCAAAGCACCGTAATTGCTATTTTTGGGCCCAAAAGAGGTCGTCTGATAGGAGTTTCAGGACGGTTTATGTTGATGTCGCGATTTCAACCAAATCACTCTATGTCTTCTGACGCTGTTTCCACCACTTGAGCGTGTTATTATCCAGAAATTCCATGTGTGGCAGCTTTGACCAAAAAGTGTGTCAACAATAATCTTGTTCATTGCTTCTACTTGTCCATTCGACTATGGATGTGCTATGTAACACCCCGCCTCCGCTAGGGTCACTCGCAAAGGAATGCACTAGCTTTAGAGGGGCATTATTGGTAAACATGCACAGAAATATCACAAGACAGAACATATAAAATAGCGGAAGTAAAATCAAACTTTCATAACATGAATAAATAAGGTCTAAAGCCTTTTACATCAGAGTACATCAAAACCTGTCTTGCAATAGTAAAGAAGCATAAAGACATTTTCATAAATTATTCCCCAAGTAAAAACAGTAAAGTAGCCATTAGCCAAGAAAAGTCCAAGCCATCCATGATGACCTTCAAGCAGAAGAGGTCCGAACTAAACAACAGTATTTCCTCCCTGTAACCTGGGGGGGAAACGGAAGAAAAGAGGCGAAACAAAACGGGTCAGTCAAAAAGACTGAGTAAGCCCTATCTACTATTAGCATAAAAACTAGTAAAGTTAACTGACATGAGAAACTGAGATGAACATAAGCATGATAACAAGATAGATAAGCTAAATCAAAATAACAGGATGAACTACCGAACTCAGATAAACTAAGGTGTCATGATAAATTACGATGTCAAGATAAAACAAGGTATCACATCGTCAGGTTTCTATCAAGTATAATATCCCCAAGATATCTGTCACGTATAACGCCCCGTGATATCTATCCTGTATTTTAGCTCTGCACCTACCGTACTAGTATCCCCACCGTGTCATGTGTTAACCAAGAATGACCCTCACTCAAAAGTCGTGTAATGGTCCATGTCAACCTAATATATCGCATATATAGGTTACTCAACTTGTATCTTTTATTCCATGTAAATGTTCAGTCCCTTGCCGTAGACCATACGGGCTTTCCCATGAGATTCTATATTACTTTAACATAGTTCCATGATCCTTAAGATCGGTTTGGACTGTTACCCTAAACCTAGCTAGGGTCTTACAACATGAATTATTGTTTGTACAACTAGGACTTATGCTACCTAGGGCTGCTAGGGATTATGCTTACCTATTGCACGTTTTCGTATCTCGGTTTGGGTTCAACCACCTAGGGCCACTAGGGATTACGCTAACCGCCAACCGCGCCCTTTTTCCCACGCATTCATCGTGAATCGCTTTTCCATGACTGTATGCACATGTATCACATCGTGTCATCCGAGTCCTGTCACAGGGCAAATCAAGAAATATAGGACTCGGTCGGGAGCTTTCGATTTATCTGCCGATGCAGATGCTAAGGTCTGTTTTTCTTATACGTGGCTATGGTCCCACGAGACCACTCCCTCAACTAGTGAAAGACAAGACAGGATAAATCCTGTATGAGAACACAACACTGGCCAACCCACATCCAAGTCTTACCGCAACCATAATTAGATAGCAATTATGGTCTTTTGGGTGTTCTCTGCCTTTCCGTACGTACACGCTTGACCAAAGATGGTAGGTAGCCTAACGAAATGCTATCTAGGGTACGACCGTGTATCGTCGACTATCCCCTATCCATCCCCGTCTTTAGGTCGCTCGTATAGCAACCAAGGCATACTCTTGGTTCTTCTAACGCAGACCTTAACCTCTCATGAGCCTAGTATAATCACCTGGCAGCTCATAGAGGGATACCAAGAATATCCTCACGTTCCCCGAAGCCGCTGCTTCGTTACCCAGTTCGCTGGAGCCTTTATCTAAATCAGATACTTGCTCCTACTCGTATACTTAAACGATGACCTACCGTATCAGGTTACTCATCTATCTATGAACTGGTCTAAATTTCCTTGACTAAGAATCATTACTTAGTTATTCTTCAACTAAGGTTTACCACTTAGCATTGTTCCCGTTATCCTTGTTAACTACGGTTATCCACCTATTCCTCAGAACTAGGGTTTACATAATGGATTAAGTGTCACTTAAGTTCATGACTTAACCCGTCTACAAATCCTGTCAAAATTGGCTAAGTATCCAAGTTCAAGGCTTAACCCTACAAACCATGCTCAAGTTGGTTAAGTATATTAAGCAATTCACGACTTAACCTCGTCCAATTATCATTCTAGATTGGTTAAGTATATATTAACTTGACCCTATCAATTTACTTAGTCAAATCGGTCAAGTGTATTCAAGCGATTCGTGACTTAGCCTTATCATGTTTTCACGTTATATTGGTTAAGTATTGGTTAACTTAACCACAATAAATTAACGAGTTAGATTGGATAAGTATAGGTCACTTAACCACATCAATTCATCATGTTTAGATTAGTTAAGTGTTTAACTTAACCCCATTAAACTACCAAGTGGGATTAATTAAGTCTAGGCTAACTTAACCCCATCCGATTTCCATGTTTAGACTAGTTGAGTCTAATCTTAACCCCATTCGTTAACCGTATTTTTCGGTTAAGCGTCATTAAGAAAACTTACTTAACCTTACCAAGTTATCGCGTTGGATTGATTAAGTGTTGGTTAACTTAACCCCATCCACTAGTCATATAAAAATGGTTAAGTGTCATTAGGCAAATCAAGTTACTTAACCTACCCAACCTTGTCATGTTTTGTTAAGTATCATTAGCCTAATCAAATTACTTAACCCATTTGTCCATGTCATATTTGGTTGAGAGTCATTAATCAAATTAACTTAACCCTATCATGTGGCATTAATTACTTAATGCACCTTCACCTCTCACATTAGACTTTGTTGTGGTTACTAGTTAAGCCGGTCGGTTCCGGGTAGCTTTACACCACAACTTGGTCTAACCTCGGGTTCAAGCACAACATGACCAACTTCTCACATTGGGTCCTATTGTTTGCAACTACTAGTTAGGCCGGTCGGTTCCGGGTAGTTTTACGTTGCAAACTCAACCCAACCTCGAGTTGGCCACACTTATGTTATCTAAGTGTCATGTCCATCATGTTTCCCAAAACATGTTACAAGTTTTCAAGCATTTGGGTAGACCTAACTTAATGGGTAAATTCCCAAAGGGTAGACCTAACTTAATGGGTAAATTCCCAAGCTTATGTTTTTATGCATACTTACATGTCAACTTCCATGTTATATTTCAAGTCATGTTTTCAAGTTGTATTTTCATGTCATTAGAAATTACCCATAACATAACCCAACGCTTTTAAACTCGCATATGCGTTCGCGACAACGTAATGGATTAAAAGAAGAGACTTGGCAAAGGCATGACAAAAATGGATATTAAGCCACAAGTTAATCATGGTGGCAAATGAGACACAAATGTGTTCATTAACTTGCATGTTAAATTCTTAAGCCTCAAAACATGCATAAACCCAAACTTGGCACATAAGCGAATCATGGTGACAAAAGATATGGAATGATGACTAGTAACTCGCATATATCATCATATAAGGGTTATGACTTCATATGCAAGTTGACATAAAGGTTATGAGGGTTCTCATGTTGCCTAATGCAACATTTCAACATAAAGGTTGTAGCTTTTAGCTCACAAGATCAAGATAATGACTTCATAAACTTGCATGACATGATAGCATGTATCATACTCAATGATCAAACCCAAACTTGCAACATGAACATTTAACTTCATAGTTAATATCTAAGAGTAGGGAAAGGGTTTACATTGCTATGAAGGCACAAAAGATATGACAAAGCCCTTATGCAATCAAATAGACCCAAAATGCAAGCTCTAACATAAAAACCCTTGAGCCAAAATGATTAAAACCCTTGCTTTATGATGCAAAGATAGAAACTTGACTTGAATGCAAGCTAATGACACTCATACAAGCTTGAAAACACTTGTATGCATGGAAAATATCTCATAGAAACCATTTAGAAATTTTATGAAGAGAGTGGAGGCCATGAGAGGTAAAATTTTGCCACAGTTTAGTTGCATGAATGAATAATGAGGATTTAGGATAGGTTAGGGTCTTATTTATAGATTAGGCAAGTGTTTTAGGCCATAGGATTAAACCTAGATTCAATCCAAGCCATCAAAGCATGTCTTGGGGAAGAAGTCAAGTGTAGGAACCATCTAGGGCCTTTAGATTAAAGATGAACCATGAGAACCATCCAAATGCAAAATCTGCATTTGAGCGAATCGGCCCACGGGTTGACAGCCAAACACCCTGGATTAACCCTTAGTCGACCCAGCAAGCTCGGGTCGACCTCAAAAATCGGCCGGTTCGGTTATTCCCCTCTCCCAATTCGCTGTTTTGAACATTTTTGCATATTCATTTATTTAATTTTCAATTATATATATATATATATATATCAATATATATATATATATTTCTCTGCGCAACCCATTTCACTTAATTAAGTATACTTTAATTTGGGAATTTTTCGTGAAACTTCGCGAGGCTATATCTTGGTCATACGGACTCCGATTTTCGAAAATTCGGACTCTATTTCGCATATTTTTCCGAGACGAACGCAATGGCATAGCCCGTTTCCCTTGATTCAGAATTTACAGTTTAATTCTGCCTCCATTTATGTTATAACAGGTTATTGAAAATACGGGTTGTTACATTCTCCCCACCTTTTAGGATTTCGTCCCCGAAATCTCCAAGTTAGGAAGAACATATCCTACCATCCATCATCCATCTACTCAAAACATCATCCACAAGCAACCATTGTCCTTAGATGATTTCTAATGCTGTATGAATATATGCAAAACGTGTGTGTACATGTTCCTTAGCTAATGCTAATGATCAGGCCTGAATAATCTTTCTAATGCAAAATATGTATAGTGCCATGAATCCAACATGTATGCAAATAGTCCTAGTCATATAGATACTATATGCGTGCACAATCATTCATTCATATGCAACAACCGTATGATAATACATTCGATTTCATCCATAAACAAGTATAAATACTCGTGCATATACAATATGAAATGTGACCGAGTCGAGCTAGTATCTAATGTGTATTCGCGCATCCACGAGCAACCACTTGCAACCATGTCAATCATAACATGTTTCAAATACATGTTTACATCCATAGGGTTCTACCTAGAATTCCCTGAAATAGGGTCGAGAAGATAAACAGGACAAACTCCTTACAGGGTTTGTAACGGAGAATAGGACCGAGAGGATGTCCACAAAAGATAGCCTACAAGTAAGCTCTACAGAAAACAGGGATCAAGGATATACTCCCAAAAAGAGATATCATGCGCATATCTAGTCTTTGACCATCAAAGTCGTCTTTTAACTTCGCGATTTTGTAGCTTCTTATTCCTTTTTCCATAACATGAGCTGGAACTCATTTCTTCGTCGCCTCTCGTTCCACTTGCACTTATCCTTTTCCTAGAATACTTGACGCAAACATGACTGCGTACTCATGATCTCATGCAAGCTTTCCAAAATTCACTAGTGAATCTTGGATCTCGTTTATATACTATAAGGCATTCCATGTAGAAGAACTTTCTCTTGAAAGTAAACAGATGTCAATCAGGTTATCATGCGCACTTACTAGGGTGATCTCTATAACCCATGCATAAATGAAGTAAACCATCCGTCTTATTGGCGAACACCACTCGATCGGGCTTCAAATTTCCAATAAAGGCATCAAGGGATTCTAAGTAACTAGTCATGACAGAACCTCAAAAAGGTTACCCGATACTTCGAGGGCATTACCAAGGCTAGTCAAAAGGTCTAACTACCCTCCTATCAAAACCGAGAGTGGCACCCCCTACTGGATAACCACTTCATCCCTAGAATCCATCCATAGCTTATAAACATAAGCATTATTTCCAAACTCAACACTTGGCATAGACATTCCCAAATCCAAACAAGTCATGTATAAATGGACTGATTCTCCAATAGGAATTTGAGACAAAAATGGGATTCTCTATTACGCTAGTACTTAAGGTGCAGAGACTCAACTATCGAAGCAGACTTAAATGATACGAACAACGAAGTCCTAACGGGATGATAGAGAAGAAAAGCTAAACCTTTAACAAGATCGTTACCCTCCTTCCGAGGTACTCTAGAAATGAGAGCATACTACTGCCCTCCCGATGATCTTGTCCTTGTCCCGTAATACTTAACTATCCGCCCCGTTTTACCATGCCAAAGGTACTCTCTCGTCATGGGTTTCATTGTTCATCTTTCTCCCGCCTTTGAGGACTAAGCCATACCAACAAGTTGCTCATCCTTAAGCTCGTATCCTTTATCCTTCTTTCTCACGATCCTTTCTTATAACGCGGCCACTGGTCTCTCGAGAACCACCTCCATCGTATGGAAAGCACTTTCGTAGGTAGAAAAGACTAGTCGCAGTTAAAACTACTGTGACTACAGATGGAGGAAAGAAAGGAAAAGAGACTCAATTAAGGAAACAAGGATAGTGCTAATGGCCTTTGGGGAATAGCCTTTTTCTTTTAAAAGAAAATTTTCTTGAAAAATGCTTCTTTGTAAACGGTTTTTTTTTAAATAGTTTTCAGAAGGTCTTTAAAAACTTTTGCCCAGTCTGGTAAACCTCGCTCTGATACCAGGTGTAACACCCCACCTCCGCTAGGGTCACTCGCAAAGGAATGCACTAGCTTTAGAGGGGCATTATTGGTAAACATGCACAGAAATATCACAAGACAGAACATATAAAATAGCGGAAGTAAAATCAAACTTTCACAACATGAATAAATAAGGTCTAAAGCCTTTTACATTAGAGTACATCAAAACCTGTCTTGCAATAGTAAAGAAGCATAAAGACATTTTCATAAATTATTCCCCAAGTAAAAACAGTAAAGTAGCCATTAGCCAAGAAAAGTCCAAGCCATCCATGATGACCTTCAAGCAGAAGAGGTCCGAACTAAACAACAGTATTTCCTCCCTGTAACCTGGGGGGGAAACGGAAGAAAAGAGGCGAAACAAAACGGGTCAGTCAAAAAGACTGAGTAAGCCCTATCTACTATTAGCATAAAAACTAGTAAAGTTAACTGACATGAGAAACTGAGATGAACATAAGCATGATAACAAGATAGATAAGCTAAATCAAAATAACAAGATGAACTACCGAACTCAGATAAACTAAGGTGTCATGATAAATTACGATGTCAAGATAAAACAAGGTATCACATCGTCAGGTTTCTATCAAGTATAATATCCCCAAGGTATCTGTCACGTATAACGCCCCGTGATATCTATCCTGTATTTTAGCTCTGCACCTACCGTACTACTATCCCCACCGTGTCATGTGTTAACCAAGAATGACCCTCACTCAAAAGTCGTGTAATGGTCCATGTCAACCTAATATATCGCATATATAGGTTACTCAACTTGTATGTTTTATTCCATGTAAATGTTCAGTCCCTTGCCGTAGACCATACGGGCTTTCCCATGAGATTCTATATTACTTTAACATAGTTCCATGATCCTTAAGATCGGTTTGGACTGTTACCCTAAACCTAGCTAGGGTCTTCCATTGTTTGTACAACTAGGACTTATGCTACCTAGGGCTGCTAGGGATTATGCTTACCTATTGCACGTTTTCGTATCTCGGTTTGGGTTCAACCACCTAGGGCCACTAGGGATTACGCTAACCGCCAACCGCGCCCTTTTTCCCACGCATTCATCGTGAATCGCTTTTCCATGACTGTATGCACATGTATCACATCGTGCCATCCGAGTCCTGTCACAGGGCAAATCAAGAAATATAGGACTCGGTCGGGAGCTTTCGATTTATCTGCCGATGCAGATGCTAAGGTCTGTTTTTCTTATACGTGGCTATGGTCCCACGAGACCACTCCCTCAACTAGTGAAAGACAAGACAGGATAAATCCTGTATGAGAACACAACACTGGCCAACCCACATCCAAGCCTTACCGCAACCATAATTAGATAGCAATTATGGTCTTTTGGGTGTTCTCTGCCTTTCCGTACGTACACGCTTGACCAAAGATGGTAGGTAGCCTGACGAAATGCTATCTAGGGTACGACCGTGTATCGTCGACTATCCCTTATCCATCCCCGTCTTTAGGTCGCTCGTATAGCAACCAAGGCATACTCTTGGTTCTTCTAACGCAGACCTTAACCTCTCATGAGCCTAGTATAATCACCTGGCAGCTCATAGAGGGATACCAAGAATATCCTCACGTTCCCCGAAGCCGCTGCTTCGTTACCCAGTTCGCTGGAGCCTTTATCTAAATCAGATACTTGCTCCTACTCGTATACTTAAACGATGACCTACCGTATCAGGTTACTCATCTATCTATGAACAGGTCTAAATTTCCTTGACTAAGAATCATTACTTAGTTATTCTTCAACTAAGGTTTACCACTTAGCATTGTTCCCGTTATCCTTGTTAACTACGGTTATCCACCTATTCCTCAGAACTAGGGTTTACATAATGGATTAAGTGTCACTTAAGTTCATGACTTAACCCGTCTACAAATCCTGTCAAAATTGGCTAAGTATCCAAGTTCAAGGCTTAACCCTACAAACCATGCTCAAGTTGGTTAAGTATATTAAGCAATTCACGACTTAACCTCGTCCAATTATCATTCTAGATTGGTTAAGTATATATTAACTTGACCCTATCAATTTACTTAGTCAAATCGGTCAAGTGTATTCAAGCGATTCGTGACTTAGCCTTATCATGTTTTCACGTTATATTGGTTAAGTATTGGTTAACTTAACCACAATAAATTAACGAGTTAGATTGGATAAGTATAGGTCACTTAACCACATCAATTCATCATGTTTAGATTAGTTAAGTGTTTAACTTAACCCCATTAAACTACCAAGTGGGATTAATTAAGTCTAGGCTAACTTAACCCCATCCGATTTCCATGTTTAGACTAGTTGAGTCTAATCTTAACCCCATTCGTTAACCGTATTTTTCGGTTAAGCGTCATTAAGAAAACTTACTTAACCTTACCAAGTTATCGCGTTGGATTGATTAAGTGTTGGTTAACTTAACCCCATCCACTAGTCATTTAAAAATGGTTAAGTGTCATTAGGCAAATCAAGTTACTTAACCTACCCAACCTTGTCATGTTTTGTTAAGTATCATTAGCCTAATCAAATTACTTAACCCATTTGTCCATGTCATATTTGGTTAAGAGTCATTAATCAAATTAACTTAACCCTATCATGTGGCATTAATTACTTAATGCACCTTCACCTCTCACATTAGACTTTGTTGTGGTTACTAGTTAAGCCGGTCGGTTCCGGGTAGCTTTACACCACAACTTGGTCTAACCTCGGGTTCAAGCACAACATGACCAACTTCTCACATTGGGTCCTATTGTTTGCAACTACTAGTTAGGCCGGTCGGTTCCGGGTAGTTTTACGTTGCAAACTCAACCCAACCTCGAGTTGGCCACACTTATATTATCTAAGTGTCATGTCCATCATGTTTCCCAAAACATGTTACAAGTTTTCAAGCATTTGGGTAGACCTAACTTAATAGGTAAATTCCCAAAGGGTAGACCTAACTTAATAGGTAAATTCCCAAGCTTATGTTTTTATGCATACTTACATGTCAACTTCCATGTTATATTTCAAGTCATGTTTTCAAGTTGTATTTTCATGTCATTAGAAATTACCCATAACATAACCCAACGCTTTTAAACTCGCATATACGTTCGCGACAACGTAATGGATTAAAAGAAGAGACTTGGCAAAGGCATGACAAAAATGGATATTAAGCCACAAGTTAATCATGGTGGCAAATGAGGCACAAATGTGTTCATTAACTTGCATGTTACATTCTTAAGCCTCATAACATGCATAAACCCAAACTTGGCACATAAGCGAATCATGGTGACAAAAGATATGGAATGATGACTAGTAACTCGCATATATCATCATATAAGGGTTATGACTTCATATGCAAGTTGACATAAAGGTTATGAGGGTTCTCATGTTGCCTAATGCAACATTTCAACATAAAGGTTGTAGCTTTTAGCTCACAAGATCAAGATAATGACTTCATAAACTTGCATGACATGATAGCATGTATCATACTCAATGATCAAACTCAAACTTGCAACATGAACATTTAACTTCATAGTTAATATCTAAGAGTAGGGAAAGGGCTTACATTGCTATGAAGGCACAAAAGATATGACAAAGCCCTTATGCAATCAAATAGACCCAAAATGCAAGCTCTAACATAAAAACTCTTGAGCCAAAATGATCAAAACCCTTGCTTTATGATGCAAAGATAGAAACTTGACTTGAATGCAAGCTAATGACACTCATACAGGCTTGAAAACACTTGTATGCATGGAAAATCTCTCATAGAAACCATTTAGAAATTTTATGAAGAGAGTGGAGGCCATGAGAGGTAAAATTTTGCCATAGTTTAGTTGCATGAATGAATAATGAGGATTTAGGATAGGTTAGGGTCTTATTTATAGATTAGGCAAGTGTTTTAGGCCATAGGATTAAACCTAGATTCAATCCAAGCCATCAAAGCATGTCTTGGGGAAGAAGTCAAGTGTAGGAACCATCTAGGCCTTTAAATTAAAGATGAACCATGAGAACCATCCAAATGCAAAATCTGCATTTGAGCGAATCGGCCCACGGGTTGACAGCCAAACACCCTGGATTAACCCCTAGTCGACCCAGCGAGCTCGGGTCGACCTCAAAAATCGGCCAGTTCGGTTATTCCCCTCTCCCAATTCGCTGTTTTGAACATTTTTGCATATTTATTTATTTAATTTTCAATTATATATATATATATATATATATCAATATATATATTTCTCTGCGCAACCCATTTCACTTAATTAAGTATACTTTAATTTGGGAATTTTTCGTGAAACTTCGCGAGGCCATATCTTGGTCATACGGACTCCGATTTTCGAAAATTCGGACTCTATTTCGCGTATTTTTCTGAGACGAACGCAATGGCATAGCCCGTTTCCCTTGATTCATATTTTACAGTTTAATTCTGCCTCCATTTATGTTATAACAAGTTATTGAAAATACGGGTTGTTACATGCTACAGTGGTGTATCTTTTCTCAATGTGATATCTTTGGTAGAAATCCCTAAACATTGTACTGTCGAATTGAGTTCCTTTGTCGGTTATGATAACTTTGGGAATCCTAAATGGAGAAATGATATTTCTGAAAATGAAATTAATCACCCGCTTCATCATAATTATGGTTTATTGTTCAGCTTCCATCCACTTCCTAAAGTAGTCCACAGCCACGATTGCATATTCTGCTCCGCCTCTGGCAATTGGAAGGCTTCTGATGATGTCAATCCATCCATATAGCAAACGACCAAGGACTCACCATTGAGGTGAGTTGGTTAGGAGGCGCTCTGGGAATCCTTGCAAATTTTTGGCACTTGTCGTAGTGTAGTGAGTAATGAGCTGCATCTCGGTTTATGGTAGTCCAGAAGTAGCTGTACCGTAGTATTTCTGTTGCTAATGTTTGTCCTCTGGTGTGATCTCCACAATCGCCTTCATGTACTTCCCTCGATACACGTTTGACGTCATCATATGCTATACACCAAAGCAAAGGGACTGAAAATCCTCATCGATAAAGTATGTCGCCCTACTTGACGAATCTCTAAGCTTTATGAACGATGGTACTCCTTTTACTTTTCCTTGCCGGAAGCATTCCGTGTTGTAGGAAGTTCTTTATAGGGGTCATCCATGACTCTCTTTCAGGTTCGGCCTCCAATGCATGGTCAACTTCCATAAGATCAATGCTCAGAGTTTCTAATGTCTCGACTGGGACCATTTATATCTCTTCTGGGTTGTCGGAGCTTGCCAACTTGGCCAGTTTGTCCGCTTTTTGATTTTTTGTTCGAGGAATATGGGAGATGCTATAATGATCCAGGACGTCTAACAGCTCCTTGACCTCTTCTAGGTAAGTTGCAAGTCATGCTCCTATCCTTTGAAACTCCTTATGAACATGGAAAACGACAATCTGATAGTCGCATAAGACATCCGACGCAACTACTCCCAACTCCTTGGCGAGTTTTAGCCCCACAATCAGGGGCTCGTACTCGGAATCGTTGTTAATAGCGGGAAAATCCAGTTGCGAAGCATAGTAAATTGACCGTCCTTCAGAAATTATCAACACGACTCTGACGCTGGACCGTCGATCATTTCGAGCATCGTCTGTATACAGCTTCCAGGTGCTTCATTCCATCTTTGTTCTGAGGGGCCATCTTCTTCATCTAACGCATCCTCTTCGGGAATGGTGAATTCAGCAATGAAGTCTACTAATGCTTGTCCCCGTATGGATTTCCTTGGAAGGAAATTGAGATCAAATTGGCTTAGCTCGATGTTCCATTTGAGCATGCATGACCTAGCGTAGTGGTTGATTAGTGATCACAATCGGATGAGCTTGAAAATAGTGGCGGAGTTTTCTTGAAGCGATCAATAAGTTATAAGCGAGCTTTTCAATCTTTGGGTAGTTACGTTCCGCTGCTGCTAACTTTTTGCTCACATAATACATTAGTCTCTGAACTTTATCCTCCTCACAAACAAGTGCAGAACTGGTTGCGTGCGATGATACTGCTAAGCGTTCCATGCTGCAGCGACACCGCTGAACGATTGAGACCGAGTGTTTAGTGTTTTTTG
Organism: Allium sativum; assembly: GCA_030737875.1. Classification (NCBI taxonomy): domain Eukaryota; kingdom Viridiplantae; phylum Streptophyta; class Magnoliopsida; order Asparagales; family Amaryllidaceae; genus Allium; species Allium sativum. The sequence continues at coordinate 850,079,383 of CM060918.1, forward strand.
GTTAATGTATCGTCATTGTAGTATGCTGACCGCGATTGACAGAGGGCGAAAGCAAAACAAAAGAGAACGGTTTGTAATTGGCACTGAGAATGGACTATAATATATTAATGGACTTGACTGCCTTAAATTTTAGAATGAACCGTCTATATTAAAAAACATGTCGGTTCCAATCTGCCTATTTATGTAAATCATCCACAAAACCGAAAATATTCAGTTAAAATCGACCTGGTAACCAGTATGGTCGGTTAATTCTTTCTATCGGTTAAGTCAGCATGTGTCAGTTAAAACAGCTAAATCGGTATGGTCAGTTAAATGCCCATACAGATTCATAGTTGTAATCACAATTTCGTTGATTATTTTTACTATCAAACACTATATCACATGCACACTTCTTGAATTCAAGGTATCTTGTCACCGATTGAGTTTATAAAAGTTACTCAACAAAATATAACTAAGTAGGAATTTTTTCAGGTTCACAATTTGTCAAATAAATTCGGTGGAAATATGAAATGTTTATTTGTTTCTTTTATTTAATACCATCGTATGAAAATAATATATTTTTGTTTCCTATTATGGAATAGCTTGATAAAACGTTTGGAAATAGACCCACAAAAATTTGAATTTGGCTATTTAACTAATGTATGATATAAATCCAGCAAAGCGTTGATGTGAAGAAGCAGACCGAGAACCTAAAGCACACAAAAATTATAGTTGTCAATCCGCAGCAAAAAATTAGCGATTCATCGTACCATCCAAGATTTATTATCGGACGGTGTGCAACATCTTAGTACTTAGCACACGGATTGCTACCGCATTATAAGTTACGAACCCAGCCAAGAGGGAATCCATCGTCAATCGCAGAGCAACCAAATTCCAAGTAAATCCCCAAATCAATTTCTAGGGTTCAAAATGTCAGGAAGAGGAAAAGGAGGTAAAGGTCTCGGAAAGGGAGGAGCCAAGCGCCATCGTAAGGTCCTCCGTGACAATATCCAGGGAATCACCAAGCCCGCCATTCGCCGCCTCGCCAGAAGAGGAGGCGTCAAGAGAATCAGTGGTCTGATTTACGAAGAAACCAGAGGGGTTTTGAAAATCTTTCTAGAGAATGTGATTCGTGATGCCGTTACTTATACCGAGCATGCAAGGAGGAAGACTGTTACTGCCATGGATGTTGTGTACGCTTTGAAGAGGCAGGGAAGAACGCTTTATGGATTTGGAGGTTAAAAGATTTGACTTCTTAGAAGGGTGCGCGTCTGGTTGATATCTGTCTATTATCAGTGTTGTCTTTTAGATCCTTTTAGGTTTTATTTTCTTGGTGGTGCGTTCGTTGGCATTGGGTGAGTGGATGTAGCGATGATATTAGCAATGAAGCTTTCATTTGGTACCATTTTTGCTGTGTTATATGTTTCTTTTTCTTAGCTTGTTCTGTCTTCTAATTTCATTTTAATGTTGAACTGAATGATGTCTTTAGTGGAACCTAATTGTTATGTTACTGGTCCTGATTGCATGATATTCCTTCAGTGATTTGTTTCTCTTTCGCTTTTCTGTGACTTTCCTATTTTTTCTTCATTTGATTTAACTTTGGGGTTTTGTGGTATAATCCACAGATGGTCCTATGATTAATTCTGCTATCAGTTCGTTCAGTTATGCAATATTGGCCTGTGCTGATTGAAATAGAATGCATGTGCACCTTCAAAAGTGCAATCTAACTGTCAATATAGTTGTATTCTCAGCGTTTTGAATTGATAAACTGTAAAAACATTTCATAATTTACTTAGATTGTTTTGGAGCAAAAATTTGCTTTTGGCTTTGTGATAGAGTCTTTAACTCGTTATTGGTTCGGTACATTTGTTTTGAAAAATCATGGAAATTTATATGAACAGTCTGATATCATTCCCAGTTCTTTTTCTTTTTCTTTTTTACTAATCTAATGGCTTGCAATATATGTGGTTTGTTTTAGCTCATCTTAAAGATCACCATGGCATGGCTAGCATTCCCCTCGCTGACTTCCTTTGCATTCACGGTTTCTTTTTGGATTTATTTTCTTGCTGGTGGGTTCGTTGATATTTGGTGAGTGGATGTAGCGTTGATATTAGCAATGAAGCTTTCGTTTGGTACCATTTTGACGTCTTCTAGTTTCATTTAGTGATTTCTGCTTCTTTTGCTTTTCTGCTACTTTGCCAGTTTTTTTCCTCGTTTGATCAAGATAAGGCGCATATACACCTTCAAAAGTGTATTGTAACCAGCCAACTGCTGTTGTATATAACCGCATTACTGATAATTATCAAAATTGTTGTTAATTTAGTGTTCAGAATCGATTAACTGTAAAACCATTACATTGCATAAGTTACTTTGGAACATATTACCTTTTGCCTTTGTGAAAGTGTCTTTAACTCATTACAAATTTGGTATATTTGTTTTAAAAAACCATGGGAATTTATGTGAGAAGTCTGATATTGTTGCCAATTCTTATTTTTGCTAATTTAATGGCTTGCAGTCTGTGGTTTGTTTTTGCTCATCTTAAGACCACCGCGGCATGGCTAGCATTCCCTCACTGACTTCCTATGTATTCAACGTTGCCATCACCATTAGTTAAAAAAACATAGCATTTAAATGGTAAATTTCATAGTCAGCTCTTGAGCTCTAGGCTTTTAGTTGCAATCATACCTATGTATCCGACTGATTTCAGTGATGTTTGTCAAATGTCAAGTATTTTAAAATCCTTTCTATTATCAATGCATAATATCATCATGATGACTAATCTTGGAATAATTAAAGTCATTTTTTAACAAGATGTTCTTGGATTATGTGATTTCATTTAGTATTCCTTTCTGTTACGCAAATGGAAAGAAACTGAATTATAGGCTATTAGAACAGACAAACGTGTGGGTCTTTCATGCTTATGACATTGACACAAGGATTTAAAAAACGATACACATGGTCCAGTCAGTACACCAACTGAATGCAGAGCTTCTCTTACATGGCAAACACATATTTTACTAATGCCTACACATAGTGAACTGAAGATGAAAATGAACCAAAGTTTTTAAAAAAATTGAACAGAATTACTGCGAATCCTCGAGTAGATCTACCATGTTGACACGATCCGCTTCAACCTGGTATATAACCAATATATGTAGGATCGATAATAACCCTAGAGGGGGGGTGAATAGGGTTTTAACACAAAATTTAAAACTAAACACAGTAATAAAGAAATGCAGTAAATCACACGCAGATATACCCAGCTTCGGCAAATTGTGCCTACTGCTGCCTTTCTAAGATTTTTATTAGGAGATACAAACAGATCCCGCTTACAATCCTATGCAAACTCGCAACTCCTGCTCCTGTTTATCCCTAAGCTCAAAATCCTAGACTAGTCTGTATATCCTAGACCAGATTTTCCCAGATTATAAATCACCAATCTGTAATCCTAGTTTTACAACAAAAACTAGAAAAAAAAATTGATATTGAAGAAAAAAAAACCAAAAACAATCAATACACAAAAAAAACAAAACAAAAAAAAAAAGAAAACCCCCTTTTAACAAAGACTTGGCTTAGCCAAGTAAATATTGGCCGGACCACTTTCTTTTATTTGCCCGATTCTTCTTTTATTTGATAATGGCGGCGGCCTCTGAAAATTTTGCTAGGGTTTCTCTGGAGGCTTCCCAAATCGATTTAGCACTTGATGATTTTGAATAATCTCAGTATCTCCGATCGATCGCTGGTGGCTCCTTGTTTCTCTGATTTGAGATTTCGACAGGAAAAACGTGAGTAACCTCTGATTTGAATTTCTTTCTGGTCTTTGAGGCTTTTGTGAGTTTTCTATATTTTTGTCGATGATGTATGGTGTGCTTATATAGGGTTTTAGAAAACCCTTAGCCTCTGATTTCGTGAGTGTGGCTTGAGCTGATTTTGCGTTGGCTTCCCCTTTTTGAATTCTCGGCTTTGATTGATTTTCAAAAACAACTTTCCCCTTTTGCTTGCGAGATTAGCTCGATGAAAAATGTGAATTTGGACATGTTATTGACCTTCAAGGATTTGCTGAATTAATTTTGTGTAAATTTGTTTTTCCCTGAAATCTTGAATTGTTTGCTCGGCTTTAATTTGATAAGTTAATTCTGGAATATCTTAATTGTAGCCATCTTGAATATTTATGCGTAATTGAGCATTTCTGGAAAGAATTAAAAACTGTGAATCCCCTTGTGTTCATTGTATGATTTCTCCATTGATTTCTTGCCTTGAATAACATGCCAAATATGATATCATCAAAGAGCAAACTGATTTAAAACTTCCCAAAAAAAACATCATGATTTCTAATTTCTTGCTTGATTTTCTGAGATGATAAATTGCCGAGATAGTTGAATATTTTCTGAAAATAAATCAAAGAACTTTCTTGCCAAAATGATTCGATTGTTATTGTTTTCCAAGTTTGAAAAACAAATTAACTTGCTGAGTCTTGTTTAAGCTTGAACATGATACTTTGCATTCGGCATGCTTGTGATGTTTTCTGGTACACAAAGAAAACTGATATGAACTGATACTGTCTTGATCACTTGGTTGCTTGCATGTAGTTGCACCATCCATTTATACTCCTTTCTTTCCAAAACAGCTTGTGACACTTTTGCACTGAAAGTTCTTTTATCTATGTCATTGCTTGCCCTTGCTTTCTTGACTATGTCGAGTTGCATTCATGACATGCACATCCATATGCTGACAGTATGATTTCCTGAAAGTGTGTTGAGTTGTCTTGAGTATTTTTGAACCTTTGCTGCTTTGTTTACTTGTTGGCACTGTTACACTTGAACTTGTTGATCATTATCATACAGAACTGAACTGTTTTAATATGTATTTACATACATCATGTTGCAAAACTGATCTGCATCAATGTGTACACCATTTTCACACTTGAACTATTATGGCTTAACCACTTTGAGCTTTGCTGAGTTGTATACTACTTTGTACACCACTTTGTCACTTTGTTGGCTATACTGTTGTACCATAGACCATTTGCCATGCTGTAGCTTCATGCATAACTTGTTGTACTGTTTGCATTGCTGTGTTTTCATCCCATTTACTGTGTCACCTCCTTGCACATAACAACCCATGTTGTAGCAGCTCCAATTTCTTGTACTGTTGTGAATATGCTGATCTGCTTGAGCCTCATCCAGCTTGTGTTGTTCACATGTGTCATCATGCTGAAACAAGTCTGCACTGCCTTGTTTTGTGTAATTTGAAACTTGATTTGTAATGTTGATTAGCTATACTTGTATAGCTGTGTTGACATGTTATTTACACATTTGCTTGTTTACTTGCATTTTGATTTGAATCATTTGCACATGCTTTCTGTCCATTTTTTTTTTTTTTTTTGTACTGGCCATTTTGATTTGATGATTTTTGACTCCATGTTGACTTTGAAAGTTATTTGCTGGTTGACCTCTTTTGAACATGTCTTGAATTTGACAATTCACCTTGTTTGATTCTGAAAATAAAATAAAAAAATAGCAGTCAAACTGTACTGAGTTGAGGCTGGTCAGAATCAGTTGGTTCTGATCAGCAAACCAGTATGGTTTTGATGTGGCTGTTCAGGTCTGAAATATGATGAGAAAAGCACACAGAAAACTGAGACAAAAAAAAAAAATGAATCAATCACAAAGAATCATTTTTGTCAAAAGTATTTGTTTTAGTTCCAGTGTACTGTGTATTTTTCTTTCTTTTGTGACAGGTTACAGGATGATGCTTTGGACAGTTAAGGTGTTCTCAACAAGAATAATCCAGCTAGAAATGAGAAGAAAAAAAATGAAGTGCTTGTAAAAAAAAATTGTATGTACTGAAATTACTTGTAAAGTGATTTGTAAAGTCTTGTGTGTAAATGAATTGTAAAATAAATAATATTATTGGAAATAAAATTTATTTGATTTTTCTATATTCTGTGTAAATTCTGTGTTTTTTTTTATTTTCCAATAATACTAGATATTCCACAATCAAACACTCCAGTAACAAAAATCTATTTGTTATCATCAAACAAAAATATTAGTATCAACAAACTCCCCCTTTTGATGATGACAAACAGACTTAAGATTTTTGTGAATAACGAGATGTGTTTGAACAAGGGCTCCCCCTACATTTGAGCTCCCCCTATCAGTTGTAAACAGACATGAGTAAAGAATTTGAAAATGACAAAAAAAAAAATTAAATAAACAGACATGAGTAAAGAATTTGAAAATGACAAAAAAAAAAAATTAAACACTTAGCATTAATGGCAAAATAAAATCTATAGACGTCTGTAAACAACACAAAATCTTAACTTCTTCTCCCCCTTTGTAATCATCAAAAGAATAACAATTCTGGACATTTTAAAGAGTATGGACTGTAAATAGTAATCAAGTCATTTGACATTATCAGATTCAAACACTCCGAGTAATCAAACAAAAAGATTAGAATAATCTGTAAAAGAAGAACACATTTCACAAGACAGAAAATGGAACGATGAAATATTTAATATATATCAGGGATATTTCAATAGCAAACTAACCACGCATGACCATAGCTTGGATTTTTAAATGGAATTAGCTGCAACATGAAAAAAAAATTCAATACTATACTGACCACGCATAACCAGATCTTGGATCTTTAAATGGAATCAGTAATAGCATGAAAAATAAGTATTCTCATAACCATGCATGACCAGAGCTTGGATTTTTAAATGAGATTAGAGAAATACTTAATTTTTTTTTTTTTTTTACTTAAAATCCCTTTGATATATATAAAATAATAATGATTGATAGAAGGGTGATAGAGACAGAAGATGAAAGTGAACAAAAAGTTCTTCAATTACTCATATTATAAAGCATATTTGATCGTATCAGAGCTACAAATTTTCAAACATCTCATATTATGAAAACTTACACAATCACAAATTTATCATAAATGTCCAAAAACAAACTGGTCTTTTCTTGATGATTTGAAGCATGGATTATTTGTCAGAAAGATAATTGCCAACAGAACATCTTAAGAGAAAATTTATCCAAAAATGCTAAAAGATTAATTTATTTCTATAATTCCCAAATCCAAACGTAATCTGCAAAATCTGTCTTCAGGAAGGGGTTTTGTAAAAATATCAGCAAGTTGAGATTCGGTTGGAATAAATTCTATACAAATATCTTCACAAGCAATATGATCTCTAAGAAAGTGGTGTCTTACATCAATGTGTTTTGTGCGTGAGTGATGTACTGGATTATTTGATAAGTCAATTGCACTCTTACTGTCACATTTTAAAGGAACTCGTTTATAACAAAGTCCAAAATCAGATAAAGTCTGCATCATCCATAAAATCTGTGCACAACAACTTCCTAAAGCAATATATTCAGCCTCAGTGGTGGATAAAGCAACACAGTTTTGTTTTCTACTTGACCACGACACAAGTGAATGACCTAGCATGAAACACATTCCACTAGTACTTTTTCTATCAGTGAGTGAACCAGCATAATCAGCATCAGTAAACCCAACTAAATTAAAGTTATCACAAGAAGGATACCATAAGCCCAAATTTGGTGTGTGTAACAAATATCTTAGAATCCGTTTTGTGGCTTTTAGATGAGATTCTTTGGGATTTGATTGAAAACGAGCACACAAACAAACAGAAAACATAATATCGGGTCTAGAAGCAGAAAGATAAAGAAGTGAACCGATAATACCGCGATATTTCTTTTGATCCACAGCAACACCTTTTTCATCTTTGTCAAGTTTGGTTGTTGGACTCATCGGTGTTTTCATTGGCTTTGCATCTTGAACTCCAAATCTCTTTAACAACTCCATCACGTACTTCGTTTGGGAGATAAAGATCCCTTTGCTACTTTGTTTGATTTGGAAACCAAGGAAGAATTTCAGCTCTCCAACCAAACTCATCTCAAATTTGCCCTGCATAACTTTTTCAAATTTTTCACATAAGACATCATTAGTGGCACCGTATATGATATCATCAACATAAATTTGGACGATTAGAAAATCATCACCATCATGAGATAAAAACAAGGTTGTGTCAGCACTTCCCTTTTTAAAACCATTTTCCAAGAGATATGTACACAGACAGTCATACCAAGCTCGAGGAGCTTGCTTAAGGCCATATAATGCTTTTTTCAGTTTGTATACATGATTTGGATAATCGTGACTCTCAAAACCAGGGGGTTGTTCAACATACACTTCTTCTTTTAGTTCTCCATTCAGAAAAGCACTTTTCACATCCATTTGTTTTAATTTGAACCCCTTAAAGCACGCAAAACTTAACAAAATTCTGATTGCTTCAAGCCTAGCAACTGGGGCAAAAGTTTCATCAAAGTCAACACCTTCGATTTGATTGTATCCCTTAGCGACCAACCTAGCTTTGTTTCTTGTTACGTTTCCAGATTCGTCAAGCTTATTTTTGAATACCCATTTTGTTCCTACAACTGGGTAGTCTTTTGGTCTGGGTACCAAGTTCCAGACTCTGTTTCTCTCAAACTGGTTAAGTTCCTCCTGCATAGCTAACAACCAAAATTCATCATTAAGAGCAACATCATAAGAACTTGGTTCTATTTCAGATACAAAGGCATTATGAATACAAAGGGTACAAACTTCCCTATTGAGAGAGGATCGTGTACGAACACCAGCAGTTGGACTTCCGATTACCAAATCTGGAGGATGACTTGGCTTGAATTTTAGTCTTTCGATATCTGTTGCTGCTTCAGTGGCTTTTTCATTGTTTGTCTCAACATCATTGTTTTCTTGTTCAATTTCTTGTGCACCAGCATCATCTTTATCATCTTCAGGTATCGTATCCATATCCGATTCATTGAACTTGACGTTGATGGTTTCCACGATTGTTCTTGACTGTTTATTGAAGATTCTGTAAGCCTTACTTCTTGATGAATAACCCATGAAGATTCCATCAACCGTTTTTGACTCAAATTTCCCAAGCTGTTCACCTGTGTTCAAAATATAACAAGGACATCCAAACACTCTAAAATATGAGATGTTAGGCTTTTTGTTAGACCACAGTTCATATGACGTTTTATTAAGTATTGGTCTAATCATAACTCTGTTCATTACATAGCACGAAGTATTAACTGCCTCAGCCCAGAAAGTTTGAGGCAATTGATATTCACATAACATAGATCTAGCCATTTCTTGTAATGTACGATTTTTCCTTTCAACCACCCCATTCTGTTGAGGTGTTCGAGGAGCGGAAAATTCATGTTTGAAACCATTTTCTTCACAAAAATTTTCAAAGTCTAAGTTTTCAAATTCACCTCCATGATCACTTCTTAAAGTTTTAATTGAAACCCCTTTTTCATTTTGGACAAGTTTTGAAAACTTTAAAAAATAATCAAAAGCTTCAGACTTTTTGGCTAGAAAGTAAACCCATGTAAACCTAGAGTAATCATCAACCAATACATAACAATAACGTTTACCATTTAAACTAGCAGTATCAGTAGGTCCAAACAAGTCCATATGAATCAATTCAAGCACTCGTGAAGTGCTAACAACATTTTTTGGACGGAAAGATGAACGACTAAGTTTTCCCATGGTACAAGCTTTACATACTTTGTTATTTTTGAAATTCTGATGTGGTAAACCCCTGACAAGTTCATTTGCTTTTAGTCTTTCAAGAAGACCCATACTTGCATGTGCCAATCTTCTGTGCCATAAGATTGCCTCCTCTTCTGTTGCTACCAAACACCTAGATACTGTTACATCATCGAATGAGAGAGTATAGACATTTCCTTTTCTTTTCCCTGTAAACACAACCTTTCCAGAGGAAATCTCAATGATTTTGCAACTATTACTATCAAACACAACATTCATTCCTTTATCACAAAGCTGACTGATGGAGATAAGATTGTGAAAGAGATTATCAACATATAAAACATCAGTTAAGGCAAAGATACTGTTACCTACTTTTCCTTTACCAATAATTTTACATTTGCTGTTGTCACCTAACGTCACATTCCCACCTTTATGTTTTTCCAGGCTAAGGAACAGTCTTTTATCACCTGTCATATGTCTGGAGCAACCTGAATCCAAGTACCATTTTTGTTGCTCCTTAGCCCGCCAACATACCTATACAAACAGAGAAGGAGATGACCTAGAGAAACTTCTAGGCCTAATCTTATCAGTAGTAGAAGAATGATAGTCATAAGATTCTTTTGGAATCCAACTTTGATTTTTCTTCTTATTTGTGTTCCAATCTTTGTGATAATTGTGTGCCAAGTGTTTAGGAACCCATACCTTTTTGAACTTCTGAATTTTACTGCTAATCTTGCAATTTTCATGACTGTGACCAATCACCCCACATTTTACACATTTGGGAAAAATACTTTTACCTTTAGCATTGTCACTTTCAGTTATTTCTTGTATCTTCCCAAAACCAAGTCCTTTTCTATTATTTCCAACCAATTGGTTTCCAAGTAACATTTTAAAAGATGTTTGACCGATTGAGAATTTGTTCAATGTGACTTCTAGATCTTGGACTCTTGTTTTTAAGATTGTGTTCTCATTCACAAGTGAAGTGCATCGTTTAATGTAGTTCTTTCTTTTAGTGTCATCTTCAACTTTTAGAGTCAAGTTTTCTTTTTCAAGATTCTGAATGGTGCTCTTGAGTGTTAAAATTTCTAGATTCACATCTTTACATATTTCACAATCTAGATTATTGGTTTTTGAAGCATTTTTAATCTCAGATTCCAACTTCTTATTATTATGAACAAGGTTGAAGTTTTCTGCTTTCAGTTTCTCTGCGTCTGATTCTAACGTGTCAATAATTTCAGAAAGATGTTTACACATTAAAACTAGATCGTCATAACTGTATACCTCAGTGGTTTCCTCGTCAGTATCTTCTAGATCTGATTTTGCCATGAAGCACAAATTGCTTTCCTCCTCACTGCTGTCTGAATCTTCTTCTCCTTCCTCGTCATCCCAAGTTACAGCAAAAGCTTTCTTTTTCTTCTTGTTTCTTTGGAGAAGTGGACAATTTGGTTTTATGTGTCCAGGCTTTTGACAGTTGTAGCAGAGTGGTTCATCTTCTGAATTGTTGGTCTTTGGTTTATTTCTTCGAGGTTTGAACTTTCTCCACTTCATGAGTTGTCTGACTGCCATGGCAAGCTGTTCAATAGGATCTTCACTATCGCTGGTGACGGTGTTGGACAAAGCTATTGACTTCTTTTTCATATCTAAGTTGTTGCGATCTTCTCTTGCTTTCAGCTCCATTTCGTATGTCATCAGATTCCCGATAAGCTCTTCCATGCTCAGCTTGCTCAGATCTTTGGATTCTTGAATGGCTGTGACTTTTGCTTCAAAGTTCATGGGCAGAACACGCAGAATCTTCCTCACAAGCTCCACTTCTGTATAGACCTTCCCAAGGGCTCTGGCATTGTAGACTAGTACGGAGAAGCGTCCATACATGTCCTTGATGCTCTCATCCTTCTGCATGTTGAAGTTTTCATATTCATTACTGAACATGGCAAGACGGGATTCTTTAACCTGAGAAGTTCCTTCGTGTGTAACTTCCAGAGTATGCCAAATTTCCTGGGCTGTATTACAATGAGAAATTCTGTTATATTCTGTTTTATCAAGAGCACAAATCAGAGCATTCATAGCTTTAGAATCTATAGAGTATAATTTCTTATCATTTGCATCCCACCTACTTTTTGGTTTAGGTGTTACAATACCATTAACAGTTTCAGTCGGAGGTGTATATCCAGTTTCAATGATATCCCAGACATCATAATCAACAGACACTAGATATATTTTCATCCTAGCTTTCCAATACGCGTAATCACTACCATTGAACATGGGTGGTCTAGCAATAGATTGACCTTCAGAAAAAGCATTGTTTATTGAAGTCATGATTCTAGGGTTCAAACACCTGCTCTGATACCAATTGTAGGATCGATAATAACCCTAGAGGGGGGGGGGGGGGTGAATAGGGTTTTAACACAAAATTTAAAACTAAACACAGTAATAAAGAAATGCAGTAAATCACACGCAGATATACCCAGCTTCGGCAAATTGTGCCTACTGCTGCCTTTCTAAGATTTTTATTAGGAGATACAAACAGATCCCGCTTACAATCCTATGCAAACTCGCAACTCCTGCTCCTGTTTATCCCTAAGCTCAAAATCCTAGACTAGTCTGTATATCCTAGACCAGATTTTCCCAGATTATAAATCACCAATCTGTAATCCTAGTTTTACAACAAAAACTAGAAAAAAAAATTGATATTGAAGAAAAAAAAAACCAAAAACAATCAATACACAAAAAAAACAAAACAAAAAGAAAAGAAAACCCCCTTTTAACAAAGACTTGGCTTAGCCAAGTAAATATTGGCCTGACCACTTTCTTTTATTTGCCCGATTCTTCTTTTATTTGATAATGGCGGCGGCCTCTGAAAAATTTGCTAGGGTTTCTCTGGAGGCTTCCCTAATCGATTTAGCACTTGATGATTTTGAATAATCTCAGTATCTCCGATCGATCGCTGGTGGCTCCTTGTTTCTCTGATTTGAGATTTCGACAGGAAAAACGTGAGTAACCTCTGATTTGAATTTCTTTCTGGTCTTTGAGGCTTTTGTGAGTTTTCTATATTTTTGTCGATGATGTATGGTGTGCTTATATAGGGTTTTAGAAAACCCTTAGCCTCTGATTTCGTGAGTGTGGCTTGAGCTGATTTTGCGTTGGCTTCCCCTTTTTGAATTCTCGGCTTTGATTGATTTTCAAAAACAACTTTCCCCTTTTGCTTGCGAGATTAGCTCGATGAAAAATGTGAATTTGGACATGTTATTGACCTTCAAGGATTTGCTGAATTAATTTTGTGTAAATTTGTTTTTCCCTGAAATCTTGAATTGTTTGCTCGGCTTTAATTTGATAAGTTAATTCTGGAATATCTTAATTGTAGCCATCTTGAATATTTATGCGTAATTGAGCATTTCTGGAAAGAATTAAAAACTGTGAATCCCCTTGTGTTCATTGTATGATTTCTCCATTGATTTCTTGCCTTGAATAACATGCCAAATATGATATCATCAAAGAGCAAACCGATTTAAAACTTCCCAAAAAAAACATCATGATTTCTAATTTCTTGCTTGATTTTCTGAGATGATAAATTGCCGAGATAGTTGAATATTTTCTGAAAATAAATCAAAGAACTTTCTTGCCAAAATGATTCGATTGTTATTGTTTTCCAAGTTTGAAAAACAAATTAACTTGCTGAGTCTTGTTTAAGCTTGAACATGATACTTTGCATTCGGCATGCTTGTGATGTTTTCTGGTACACAAAGAAAACTGATATGAACTGATACTGTCTTGATCACTTGGTTGCTTGCATGTAGTTGCACCATCCATTTATACTCCTTTCTTTCCAAAACAGCTTGTGACACTTTTGCACTGAAAGTTCTTTTATCTATGTCATTGCTTGCCCTTGCTTTCTTGACTATGTCGAGTTGCATTCATGACATGCACATCCATATGCTGACAGTATGATTTCCTGAAAGTGTGTTGAGTTGTCTTGAGTATTTTTGAACCTTTGCTGCTTTGTTTACTTGTTGGCACTGTTACACTTGAACTTGTTGATCATTATCATACAGAACTGAACTGTTTTAATATGTATTTACATACATCATGTTGCAAAACTGATCTGCATCAATGTGTACACCATTTTCACACTTGAACTATTATGGCTTAACCACTTTGAGCTTTGCTGAGTTGTATACTACTTTGTACACCACTTTGTCACTTTGTTGGCTATACTGTTGTACCATAGACCATTTGCCATGCTGTAGCTTCATGCATAACTTGTTGTACTGTTTGCATTGCTGTGTTTTCATCCCATTTACTGTGTCACCTCCTTGCACATAACAACCCATGTTGTAGCAGCTCCAATTTCTTGTACTGTTGCGAATATGCTGATCTGCTTGAGCCTCATCCAGCTTGTGTTGTTCACATGTGTCATCATGCTGAAACAAGTCTGCACTGCCTTGTTTTGTGCAATTTGAAACTTGATTTGTAATGTTGATTAGCTATACTTGTATAGCTGTGTTGACATGTTATTTACACATTTGCTTGTTTACTTGCATTTTGATTTGAATCATTTGCACATGCTTTCTGTCCATTTTTTTTTTTTTTTTTTTGTACTGGCCATTTTGATTTGATGATTTTTGACTCCATGTTGACTTTGAAAGTTATTTGCTGGTTGACCTCTTTTGAACATGTCTTGAATTTGACAATTCACCTTGTTTGATTCTGAAAAAAAATAAAAAAAATAGCAGTCAAACTGTACTGAGTTGAGGCTGGTCAGAATCAGTTGGTTCTGATCAGCAAACCAGTATGGTTTTGATGTGGCTGTTCAGGTCTGAAATATGATGAGAAAAGCACACAGAAAACTGAGACAAAAAAAATGAATCAATCACAAAGAATCATTTTTGTCAAAAGTATTTGTTTTAGTTCCAGTGTACTGTGTATTTTTCTTTCTTTTGTGACAGGTTACAGGATGATGCTTTGGACAGTTAAGGTGTTCTCAACAAGAATAATCCAGCTAGAAATGAGAAGAATAAAAATGAAGTGCTTGTAAAAAAAAAAATTGTATGTACTGAAATTACTTGTAAAGTGATTTGTAAAGTCTTGTGTGTAAATGAATTGTAAAATAAATAATATTATTGGAAATAAAATTTATTTGATTTTTCTATATTCTGTGTAAATTCTGTTTTTTTTTTCCAATAATACTAGATATTCCACAATCAAACACTCCAGTAACAAAAATCTATTTGTTATCATCAAACAAAAATATTAGTATCAACAATATATTCAAATATGAAAAGCAATTAAATACATTCCAATTTCATATCACTTATTTGTCTAAAAGAGGCAAGTGGGAGGTTATTGCGTTTGAAGGGGAAAAAATGTTGATATTTGCAACAGCTTCTGCATATTTTGCTCATGAAATAGTTCAGAACATCTTAATTCCCACTAAACATTATGTTTAGAAACAATACATTATTGGATATATCAACCGCCATGCCACAATTGAGTATGCTGTCAGTATTTCACTATTTTCCTTTAAATGGGTAAATATTTATTGTTATGTAAGGAGGCCTTGGGTTCACAACATTATTTCCATGGAGATAACCTAACATTACTCAGCACACATCACATTAATACTGCATTAGCTGCATTGTATCTGAATATTTTAGTTGTACCGTCCAAAGTCATTTTATTGACTTAGTTCAAAACGGCCTCCTAATAAGTTAATATTGTAGAAGGGTGAAGTTCCCATTATGTATAGGGAACGTAGGAGAGTTGTATTAAATATTAATGTACATTTAAGTAAATATTTGAAGTTAACAGAGTAAACATAGGAACGGTAATTACAAATTAGAATATAATAAATCATTGTGAAACATATATAACAGCTAAATTATTTTACTAAATAAAAGTAACTTCAAAATGTATTTAAAACCAGAAGTCTGTAATTTGGTTAAAATCTTATTTTTGACACATTATTATGTCAAATATTATCCGTTTCGAGCCTTAGAGAGTAAAGGACTTAAGAAGTAATGTGGGTAGAAAGTGATTACTTGCAAATATGATGAAAATTTAGCAGAATTTAATTAGAAATAGGGCGCAGACAATAAATTTCAAATGTTAACAATACAACAACAAAGCCATATATGCCAAACAAGTTGGGGTTGGCTAGATATGGAACCCAAAATTAAAATAAAATAAAATTAATAATGATGATAATATATATATATATATATATATAAAGGGTTTAAAATAACCAATCAAATAACAAGTCGTCTGATAAAGGTTTTTTTTTTAAATAATAATAAGAAAAAGAAGTAAAAATGTTCAGTAAAAGTGAAATAAAATCTAAAATAGTAAATAAAAAGTAAAAAGGTTCAGTAAACGTGAAATAAAGTCTATATAAAAAAAAGAGAAAGAGAGAAACACTATGGTTCTGGTACATGGATTGCCAATTTCCATGCACTCCTATCAACTACCAGCTCTTCCGATAAACTCCAGTTACTTAAATCTCTCTTTATTATCTCCTCCCATGTCATTTTAGGTCGACCTCTACCTCTTTTTGGGCCGTCGGCGCGACCTAAAATTCCAGCGCGTACAGGTGCATCGTATGGTCTACGTTGGATATGTCCAAACCATCTCAAGCGGTATTGGACTAACTTTTCTTCAATAGGTGCAACTCCAAGTTTTTCCCGAATATCCTCATTTCTAATCCGATCTCGTCTGGTATGCCCACATCTCCAACGCAGCATTCGCATCTCTGCTATACTTATCTTCTGGACGTGTTGCCTCTTAGTAGGCCAACATTCTGCACCATATAACATTGCAGGTCTGATTGCTGTCCTATAGAACTTTCTTTTAAGCTTCTGAGGAATCTTCCGATCACAGAGAATGCCAGATGCTAGTCGCCATTTCACCCATCCTGCTTGAATTCTAAAACTAACATCCTTATCAATCTCTCCATCAAACTGCAACATAGATCCTAAGTATCGAAACGATTCCTTCTTGGGTACTACTCTACCGGCCAGGGTAACATCTCCGTCATCTGACCTGACACTGCTAAACTCACACTTCATATACTCTGTTTTAGTTCTGCTAAGCCTGAAACCCTTTGATTCCAAGGTCTCCCTCCACAACTCCAGTTGTCGATTAACCCCTATTCTACTTTCATCAATCAGCACAACATCATCGGCAAAGAGCATACACCAAAGAATCTTCCTTTGTATATCTTTTGTGATTTCATCCATCACTAATGCAAAAATATAGGTGCTTAAAGCCAAACCTTGATGTAACCCTATGTTAATTGGAAAGTCTCTAGTCTCACCATCGCATGCCCTAACACTAGTCACAACCCCCTCGTACATATCCTTAATAAGGGTAATATACTTTGATGGCACTCTCTTCCTTTCTAGCGCCCACCACATAACCCTCCTCGGTACTCTGTCATAAGCTTTCTCCAGGTCAATAAAAACCATGTGGAGATCTTTCTTCTGCTCCCTGTATCTCTCCATAAGTTGCCTAACCAAGAAAATCGCCTCAGTGGTTGACCTTCCCGGCATAAAACCAAATTGATTCCTAGAGACACTTGTTAACCTCCTCAAACGCTGCTCACAAACTCTCTCCCAAAGCTTCATTGTATGACTCATAAGCTTAATTCCTCTATAGTTTGTGCAACTTTGAATATCTCCTTTATTCTTGAAGATTGGAACTAAAATGCTTCTCCTCCACTCATCTGGCATTTTGTTTGATTTGAAAATATTGTTGAACAACTTAGTTAGCCATCTTATCCCTGCATCTCCAAAGTATCTCCACACCTCAATAGGAATATCATCAGGCCCTACCGACTTGCCTGATTTCATACGTTTCAACGCCCCTTTTACCTCAGCTTCTTGAAATCTCCGCACAAAATGTCTATTGTTGCTATCGGCTAAGTCTTCCAACTCGATCGAAGAGCTATCACTTTCTTCGTTGAAAAGCTTATCAAAGTATTCTCTCCACCTATTCTTTATCTCATCTTCCTTCACCAAAAGTCTATCATTCTCATCCTTAATGCATTTAACCTGATTGAAGTCCCTTGTCCTCCTCTCGCGTAGCCTAGCTATTCTGTAAACGTCTTTTTCGCCCTCCTTTGTACTTAGCCTTTGATACAAATCTTCGTACGCTCGTCCCCTTGCTTCACTCACTGCTCTCTTTGCAGTCTTCTTTGCCACTTTGTACCTGTGCATGTTCTCTTCGCTTCTATGACGGTACATGCGTTTGTAGCATTCCTTCTCTTTGACAGCCTTTTGCACCTCGTCATTCCACCACCACGAATCCTTGGGTTCTCGCTTGCTTCCTCTTGTTATCCCAAATACCTCAGTGGCGACTCTCCGAATGCAAGTTGCCATCGCATTCCACATGACATTTGCTTCTCCTTTCACAATCCAAGCTCCTTCTCCCATCACTCTATCTTTAAACACCCGTGAAGCATCTCCTTTGAGTTTCCACCATTTCGTCCTGCTAATCTTTGCTCTCTTATCCTTCACCACCCGAAGACGAAACACGCATACCAACAGCTGGTGTTGTGAGACGACACATTCTCCAGGTATGACCTTGCAATCAACACAATCTCGTTTACTATCTCTTCTAGTTAGGACAAAGTCAATCTGGATATCCTGTTGGCCACTACTGAAGGTGATCAGATGTGATTGCCTCTTTCTAAAGAAGGTATTAACAATCATGAGATCAAAAGAGAGAGCGAAATTCAAAATATCTTCACCCTCTTGGTTCCTACTGCCAAATCCAAAAGTACCATGCACTCGCTCAAAACCCTCGCTAGATGAGCCAACATGGCCATTGAAGTCTCCTCCTATAAAAAGTTTCTCGCTACTATGCACATTCCAAACCATTACATCCAAGTCTTCCCAGAACTTTCTTTTGGCTTCTTCACTTAGACCTACCTGTGGGGCATATGCGCTAATGACATTCAAAACTGCCTCGCCAACTACTAGCTTAACTAGGATGATCCTATCCCCTCGTCTTCTGACGTCAACCACATTGTTCTGAAGGTTCTTGTCAATCAATATGCCTACCCCATTCTTGTTACGTACTTCTCCCGTGTACCACAATTTGAAACCAGTGTTCTCCACCTCCTTCGCCTTCTGACCCACCCATTTAGTCTCTTGAACGCACAAGATGTTAACCCGTCTCCTAATCATAGTATCCACTATCTCACTTAATTTTCCTGTTAAGGACCCTACATTCCAACTACCTAACCGAACCCTACTATCGTCGACTAGCTTCCTTGCCCCTCGCATCCGCCGAGAAAAATACGAGGACCCTTGCTCACTTATCACCACACCGGGGCGTCGGTGTAGCGCGCCACTAAGAGAATGGCGGCCCAGCCCTTGCATATTTAACACCATATCCGAGCCTCGATATAGCGCGTCGCTAAGAGGGTTACGCCCCAACGATATATCATAAGGTTCCATATCCATAAGAGTGACTTAGTTTTAATAAATTTCAAATGTTAACAATAAGAAAATAAAAATATTATAAGCAAGCAAGCAATAGTGCACACACCGTTCATTCAGTATAGAGCCCCTTTTTTAGAAACAAAATTATATGGAAGAAAAATAAGTCATTTTTAGTGTATTAATATGGGTATAGCATCCGGTTAACATAACTCTGATGCGATGTACAATACTCATATTGAAGTCTGACATCTCAAGCACAAAAGGGTTGAAATGTTTCATTAATTATTAATTTTTTTTATAAACTATTATGATTTTACAAAAAGTAAATTGTAAGTTTATTATAATCATAAGCATATAAATAAGATGTGCAAATTGTACATCTGTATAATTTCAAAATTTTCATTTTGAATGTTGCATTTAATTTTTCAAAAAAACTACAAAACTATTTTGACAATTACTCTGAAATAAGTTGCTTTACAATATTTGATATATAGCAAATTAATAATATAATGAGATCATATGTAAAATATAATCAGCAATAGTGCCAAACTTTCACCTCTGTGTTTGTAAGTAAGCGTCCGTTTGATTTTGAATGGTAAGGGGTATTTGGAAGGGTTATTTGGAAGGGGTATTTGAAGGGAGCGAGGTATGTATTTATTTTACGAAAGGGGCATATTGGAAGGGTAGGTATTATTTTATTGTTTTTGTATATATTATTTTTAATTGTTTGTGTTTGTGTGTGTTTATTGGTGAACAGAATAATAGAACGCAGAATACAAATTGCAGAATTAAAATTACATAATTGCGGAATACAAATTGCAGAATTTAAAGTGCAAATATAAAATATAGAATACAATGAAACTTTTTAATGTGTTCCCGCGGCAACTAGTTCGTTTCGTATATTATCTCGAACAACCGCCATGGTGGATGTTGTTCTGGTTCTTTGAACGAGTTCTCGATCTCTGTTTCCGCATTACTGTAATATTCTTTGAGATATTCTTCTAGCACTAAATCAGGGTCGTCATCATATGACATAAAATCTAGATCGCCAATGTTGTATTTTCTGATGTAGTTGTGAATAACCATTGTAGCAGTAATAATTTGTACTTGAACATTGTATGGATACGTCTGCATGTTATGTAAGATGACAATTTTTTTCTTCCAAATACCAAATGTTCTTTCAATTGCCATATGCAAACTAGAGTGATAATAGTTGAAATTTTCATTTTTTGACTGGTTCATTTTGTGTGTCATTAAAGTCTGGTATATGATATCTCACGGATCGGTAAGGAGTTATATATTCTTCCAATAGTGAATATCCTGAATCCACTAAATTATACTGTCTGGCAGGAAGATGAGGGAAATTAAGATTTGGATTATTTGTAGCTTCCCGAAATACTTTAGCGTCGTGTGCAGTTCCTTCCCATCCCGCTCTTACAAATGTAGTAGTTAAATCAAACGCACAAACAAACATAATATTTTGTGTTGTAGATCATTTCCGTCCTACAAAACGTTGCACGTCATCTTGACCCACATGAGCCATCACATGTGTCCTATCAATAGCCCCAATAAAGTTTTTAAAGAAAGGAAAACATCCGGGTGAAGAACGAATTTGTTATGAAATTCAGTTAAATTGAGTATCGACCGGTTTAATAATATTGACTACCGATAAGAGAACTAAATCCAAAACTTTATGAAAAATGACACAAATCGTACCATTTGATCGTTGAAACCGCTCAGCAACCTGCTCTGTTAGGAGGGACAATGCAATAGTATATAAGAATACAACCACCATTTCTTTGATCGTTATGTGCATTAAAGCTTCCAATCCGTAATTTGCTAATCGTTCACACAATGATCTGAAACATAATCACTTCATTCGATAATTGCATTGACAACGGTCTGCATGTCCTAATAGTATTTCATGAACCCAAGCAAGACCGGAACTTATAGAATCATGTATTCTGCCCCTTTCCCGTGTTTGATTAGCGATAATTTCTTGAATATCGAGCATATCTTCCAAAATTTCCAAATTAGAATCATCACTGTCTGCCATTATATTAGATCTAGAATACTACGGAAATGAAGATCTGGAGAAAAATGAGGATGGTGATTTGCTGCTGAAGTAGGTTGGAGATATATAGGGAGAGGGAATGTAGGGGGGGGGGGGGAGGGGAGCAAAAAACCCTTTCGCGTCGGACACGTCCGAGGCGTCTGACGCGAAAGCTAACTTTCCAACCGTTCATCCCAATGGGGCATTCTGGTGGGCCCTATATAAGACGCATCAGATGCGTCCGACGCGTCTGATGCCGACGCCAATGTAACTTGGCCCTTTCAGAATTCGAACGCTACCTAATAACCACTGTAATAGGCACACCATTCATTCAATATAGAGCACATTGTCTTCAACAAAAATTACATCGAAGAACTGATTCATTTTATAGTGTACTAATGTGGGTGCAGATTTAGGTTAATATGGTTTAGATAAAGTCTATAGTACTTCATATCAATCTCTGACATTGCATACTCAAAAGACTCTACCACCTAGGTTGAAATATGTTAGTAATTACTATTTTGTGGTTTAGGATTTGACAATGAAGTAACTGAAAGTTTATTAAAATTATGTAAGCATATAAGATAAAGCAAACTCATTTTCAAAGGCCTTTAAATGGTACGTTAAACTTTCGAGTTGATTTTTATGACTAATAGGCTCATGTTCAAAGGCAACAAAAGATTCAATCTAATCTGGCAACATATATTATGCATTAATAAAAAATCACGTGCTCTATAGAATAGTATTTTTGTATGTAAGAAGAGGATGTCAAAATTTTAAGGACAAACTGACACGATTAATCTCAAGTTTCATGTGTCTCCCATATAAATCCAAAATTTGGATTATTTTTAGTTAATCCCAAGTTTGGGGGTATCTTCCCATATTGATCCCACTAACCTATTAAATTGCTATAGCAGGTTTTAAGCTTCCTTTTTCATCACCATTTCATCCTACCGCACCAAGTTGCCAAAATTTGGTCATGACCAAAATATTCATATTGTACGTAAACATTATTTGAAAATGAAACGACATTCTAAAAACTTTGTTGTATGAGCAGAAATTGTTAAAGAATCATAATCGTCAAAGATTTTCATCATATAATCTTTCGCAGGTAGTAAGAATAAGAAAGAAAATCATGTTTAAACAAGCTTGAAGAATCGAAATATTTCTGCTAGTCAAAATCACGCATACACTTGTTTTGGTGAATGGCCATTGTACAACTCCTTCAAGCAAACTTATTTGAGGGAAGTGGAAGTTGCACTTGCACCTGCATTGACAACCTCAACAACAGCTCCGTAAATAATGGGACTAAAGCACTGGCCATTGTACAACTTCTTCTAGCAAACTGATTTGAGGCTGTATATCAAGACCCAAACAAAGGCATCCAACTTTCCAAAACTCCCTTTCATACACAAACACATCACCCAAGAATTCACTTTCAAGACAAAAAGCATTGCATAAATAGAGAAGTTACCAAAGACAAGTGATGCCTTAGGGTGTGATCCATTGAGCGCTCCTCGGACATTGTTTCATACTCCTCATGACTTATTTTTTGTGACCTTCATAACATACAGAAAAAGCTGACGAGGCAGAGAAGAATCTAGAGATGCAGTCAGGGGTTGCTAGCAAGGGTTAGATGGTTCATCAATGTTTTGTGCGTCGACAGTAGAAACAACAAGGGTGTGACTTCCTTATTCATCATATAGCCTTGTTCCAACATTTCCTGGTTATCTAGAAGGGATCAGTCCTTTAGACTGCTAGGATCACCACATTATAGTGGCAAGATACCACCGAAGTTGTCCAAAACTTAAGCACTTTCCCCACTTCCTTTCATTGGTGCATTGTTCACTTTTTGCACATTTGAACAGTATGAACTATTAAATGATTAGCATAGAAATATGTTATTTTATGCACCTATATTTTATCTTTTTGTATATAAATAAATATTACATTGGGTATTATTTTGTTGTTTTTACAGGTGAGTTGATCAAGCCTTATACAGCCTTAAAAGTGAAGAATTGATGCCATATACATGAAGAATTGTATAAGAAGCTGTCATTGGAGGCTAGTTGTGTTCACATTGGTCACCTTGGAAGAAAATTGGTAGAAAAGATCTTAGGAAATCAATCAGTTGGACACATGTCAAACAAGGATAAGAGGAGGACCTAGCATAATCTTTAATGAAAAAAGGGCCATATATTCATAGATTTGATTAGAGTTTTGCAAACTCAGCTATAAATACACATGTATACCCATTGTAAAGATGTACTTTCTGTCGTACCTTTTTCCACCATTAATCTAGTTTTCTTCTTTTCTCTTTTCTGCAATTTTTTTTCTTAGCAATTAGTGTTATCTACACAACTAGATTTGGTAGAACACTATCTGTATTTTGTGCTTATTTTCGTTAGTGATTGACTGTCTGATTAGATTTAGCGCTAATCCTAATTTTATCTTCTATTGTTATTTACTTTCTGCAACTTTCATTTCTGTTCTTTTTATTGCTTTCCTTGGTCATATTGGATTGAATATAGATTTGATTATATTCAGATCCGATTCAATTCAATAATAGTCTTCTTGCAGTTTCAATTTTGTTTGTTTTTAAAATCAACCTCCAAGATTTGTCTAACTCGTCCAAGAAATATATAAATAATAAAAATTAAAATCCTCCCTGTGTTCGACCTGCATATTACATGATCTGTGCGCTTGCAGTTATTATTACAAAATTCGCGCTTTTCTAATTCATAGAAAAACAACGATCAAGTTTTTGGCGCCGTTGCTGGGGAGACAACAATTAAGTTTTTATTATTTATTTAATTTCTGATTTGTGTTTGTTTTTATTTGTTTTCCTTTTGTGTTCTTGTATATATAGAAACACTTTCTTGATTATGTGATTTGGTATTACTTATTGATACCACAATCTCTAAACCCAAAAAAAAAAAAAATCTTGCCATATTTTCTTTCAATCACTTGCCAATTTTTTGATTCTTTTTCCTTGCAATTTCTTTCCTGTTATCAGTATATAACCTTTCTTCCTCTTTAGGTCTTAAAAAAAAGCTTTCAATCTTACTTTATTTCTTTCCATTTGTCAACTTTCTTCCCATTTCTTTTTTACATTCTCTTCTTTTACCAGTTCCAAAACAAGAAAAAAAACATATTTCTTTCGCAATATTTTCTTTTCCTAATTTCTTCTTGACTGCCTCTGCCACAAAATTTCTTCTTTCCCGATCAACCTCAACTATTTTTCCGAACTACATCATAATCCCATACTTCTCCGCGGTCCAACACCAGCCATACTTCTCGCCATCTTCCCATCCAAACCATGTTTCTCTCATCTGTTCACCACCATCTTCTAATGCATCAATCCCTCGACCTCCATCAGATCCAATCTGCCGCAACTACCCTGCTCAGCCACCAAGTTCTTCCGAATACCTATCGTACAACATCCCTTCCTTCTGCCATTTCACATAGATTCAAACAAGAAAACCCCACAACAGTTCAAGCCTTCCGCCCAACAAAAGTCGCATTGTCATGTGTCAACCTTCACGCAATACAATCACTTGAAATCCGAAAGCTTTTTTCAACAAACTTTGCATAGCTTTCTCATTTAGCCTCATACGTTTCGAACAACTAAACCGTTCAATCACCATATCACGACAACTCATTCATTACCACACCCCATCTTCATGTTAGCCTCAAAATTTATGAAGTCGAGGTCCCCAACACTAGTCACATACCGCAAATCTCAAATATCCACATCCATCCTCGTTCAAACATCCGTCCTCACCAAATACCCTCTTCAATTCGAACTCCCCAAATTTAGGATCAAAATCAGCTTGAATACCAAAACCTCCAAACCCGATTCTAGCATATCACGCACCCAAATCCCCATTCAAATCGAAACTCAAGATCACACAAACCCCCATCTCTTTTAACATCCAATCACCTCGGAAAAGCGTAGCAACCATCCTCCAAAGAACCCGATTCTCAAAAATTCAATTCAAACATCACAGAAACCCTGTTGTATTTGCAAAGCCAGAAATCCAATTTCGAAAAACAAGGGGGCTTCTAATTTCATATTATTTTGAAATAGAGGGCAGCCCAATCTGAAACCCAACTCGATCGATTTTAGAAAAGGGAGAAGGGGTGAATTTAATTTCGTTTATTTGCAAGGAAGTTCTGTTTATTTTTTTAATTTTTTTGAGAGGTTGGTGTGCGTACCATGGATATTTAAGGGTTGAGCATGCCATTTTTTTTGTTTGTTTAGGGGAAACCGTCATAAAGAGTGAGGATCATGAAGAGAGAATCAAAATCAAAGACCGACATAAAGAATACAGTCAAGCAACCAAGGATCTAAGGATAAGCAATTTCAAATAGGTGACTTTGAATCACTAGAGCTACTCAATATTTTTCAACAGACTATCATACTCCACTGTAAACTTTTCTAAACTCTACAGGTGCTGCAACTACTGAGAAATATATAGAAATTGCTTGTAAAAATTTTCTGCATGGGCAGCGACTTCCTTGTACAATTTTTAAATTTTTGCAGTTATTATTATCTGATTGGCTGAAATTTCCATAACTAAAATCATCACTCTAGTCGTTTTTCAATTATAAAGCTTGATTTGATTTGCAAAATAATATAATTGAAAAGTGGTGTTTTGTGAAGTTGATTGTCTTGTATAATTGGATCGCGAATATATAGTAGTTAAATTTATTGAACTATTAGCAAAAGAGGTTGCATACTACCCGTAAAACATTGTTCATATCCCTTAGTATTTATACTATACGTGAACGACCATATAACCCTCTTCCCCCTTCTAATTGAGTAAGTTAATTAATAGAGCACAACTCATTATTATTTTATACTATTTTGAACTAAGAATAATTACTGTCTTCCCTTGATTTCATTCAAATGTCTAATTCAAAAAAATTCTTGAGAGAATTGTGGGATAATAACCTGAGAAGACGTTCCCTGGAAGAGTATGAGTGTGAATTACAACTCATGAGGCAAAATTTTCTGAAATTTCATGAGCCCAATGCCAACAATTTTCAAAATCATATAAATGATCGAAATTGCGATTTCAATTCAAATTTCAATAATTTCGATTATGGGCCACATCCATATAAAAATAGCTTTGAATCTTAATATGGCTTTGATCCACATCAATATGGGGTTGTAAACCAAAGTTTTCAAAATTATAGCCCATATCAACATCTTGAAAATAACCAAAATTGCAATTTTCCCTCGAATTTTAACAGTTTTGGTTACGAACATAATTTTTACAATCAAAATGATTTCCAATATCATTGTCATTTTTTTGAAAATTAACAACCACCATATTGGAAATAATATTAATCGTGAAATTGATGTGGACTATAATTTTGAGAATCAAAGAATCCAAAATGAAATCTCTCAAATCAACGATTTTGAGGAATATCATCTTAACATTCTTAGAGAGAGGGAAGAAAGGCTAGAAAGAAAGATGGATGAACTTATTTGTTTAATGATATCTTTTATAGAACAACACGAACAACAAAATCAAATTCACACATGTGATGAGTCAGAAAATAATCCATTCTTTACTGATAGTGAAAATTTTCAAATAACAACTTTGGAAATTGAGAATAACGATCTAAATGAAGTTATTCAAAATCCAACAAATGATTTGGACTTCAATTCTTTTCAAGAAAAAGATTTAAGCTCAGATTTTGATCTTTCTCTTTTAGGCTGTGAGAAACTTAAAATTTTATAAATTGAACAGAATAAAAATGTTGAATTTTTCAAAAACTCAAAATTGGAGAAGGATTTTAATGAACATTAATTTTTTGGATTGCATGAGGATGAGTTGTCATATGAGGAAGAAGTAGGTTTAAGTCACGAATTCGAAAATTTTAACTTTGAGAAAACTTCAAACGAACTTAAAATTTTCAGTGTCGAAAATACGTTGTCAATTAATAAAATTGAGAAATGTGATAACATAGTCTTGAACAACACTCAGAATTCAAATTTCACAATAGCAACTGAGTTTATATACATTCACAAATTTTTGGACAATTACACTAATAAATTTGTGGAACACATGATTCATCTTGGAAACATTATTTCTATAGGAAAACTTCGGGTTAGGATGACACTAGACATTTATCTACTGGACGATAAATCTAGGTATAAAGATGAGATGGTTTTCAAAACCCTTTGCTTATTAGATAACATGACTAGACATAGTGGGAATTTGATTCATCAGGTTAGAACCAAATGTGGAGGAAAAAGTTAGTGGCATTCTTTGCATCGCAAACACATATATCATTGTACAGATGATCCATTCTTACATATAGTCAAATTGCACTTTATTTTACAAATAATTCTGCATCTCATCCATCTTTGGGTGCGATCTTTCACATTTAGAAAACGTGTTTACAGTGTGGACACTGTTTTATCTAAGTGTGGGGTTAGTCTACATTACATTTTTTTAATTTGTTTCTATTTTTTTCTTCTTTTCATTTTAATACATTTAGATAGGACCATCACGAATTTTAGGTTGTAGTAACATACCATAAATTTTTTAAAATTACGACTCATTTTAGATTGATACAAAAAAATAAGTTAACGAATGTTAATCAGTTGATAATGTTTTTTTTCCTCTCAACTAAGGTCGAATTAGAAATATAATGAAAAGTTGAATTTTGAGGGATAATGGTGTAGCTGGAACATAATAAGATTCGTAGGAGAAGACCATGAAGTCTATTCTAAATTGTAGTCGTTGTTTAATGAGCGGAGGACTTAAAATACTTATATTAGCTATTTGAATCTTTAAAACTAAGTTGTGTTAAACTGAATTCGCGTAACTCTCTCTTGTTCTTATATTTCCATAATAATAGTAATCCAAGGGTATCCAACATTTCTTGTAAATATAGCGTTGGTGTGCAGACCCACTAAGCTCTATCCGACATGTTGTTGACAAATTCAGCGTCAGTATATCTTGGTCTCATTTTATGAGTTGGACACCTAAGGATTACTGACATCTTGTTGACATCAACGTCAGTTTGCACAATCCGCCAAACTCTGTCCCAACTCTCCGTCAGTCCGCAAGGCAGTACATGGGTGGTATACCTTGGTCTTTATGTTAGGTATATGTAATTAATCATAAATTTTAATTTTTATAGAGATTGAGAATAAGCGATGATGCCCAAACACTTCTTGACCTTATTGATTTGACTAGTCATACACAAGAAAATTAGAATACCACTTTGCGAGTTGTGACAAGCAAACTAAGAATTTATTTCATGGCTGCACTATGTTATCAACAGAACCAACTGGTCAAACTAGAGTTTAAGACTGAAAACTTGAATTTTGTTGAAAATTTGTGATAAGTTGAGGTAACTAAAATGCAATCAACCGATTAGAAATTATTAACTTACTTTATTGTACAATTTTTCTGAAATAAGTTGTGTTTTCATTCTTTATTTTTTTTATTTGCATATGTCCATTGCATTCACGTAGTTGCATTAGAACTACAACATACTGCATTTGGGCTTTGCGGGTAGTGTTCGCTGAAAACCCTCATGAGACACCACTCGTCCTACTAGGACACCTAGAGGTTTAACGACTTATTGCATACGCTCAATGAAATCGTGTTTCCTACGAAAGTGTGACCTATCTAGTTAGTTTTTAATTTTTGTTTTACTCGAGGACGAGTAAAAGATAAGTGTGGGGGTATTTGATTAGCATAGAAATATGTTATTTTATGCACCTATATTTTGTCTTTTTGTATATAAATAAATATTACGTTGGGTATTGTTTTGTTGTTTTTACAGATGAGTTGATCAAGCCTTATACAACCTTAAAAGTGAAGAATTGATACCATATACATAAAGAATTGCATAAGAAGCTGTCATTGGAGGCTAGTTGTGTTCACATTGATCACCTTGGAAGGAGATTGGTAGAGAAGATCTTAGGAAATCAATTAGTTGGACATATGTCAAACAAGGATAAGAGGAGGAACTAGCATAATTTTTGATGAAAAAAGGCCCATATATTCATAGATTTGATTAGGGTTTTGCAACTAAGCTGTAAATACACATGTATATCCATTGTAAAGATATATTTTCTGTCGTACCTTTTTCTGCCATTAATCTAGTCCTCTTCTTTTCTTTTTTTGGCATTTTTATTTTCTTAGCAAGTAGTTCTGTCTACACAATTAGATTTGGTAGAGCATTATTTGTATTTTTCACTTATTTTCATTAGTGATTGACCGTCTAATTAGATTCAGCGGTAATCCTAATTTTATTTTCTGCTGTTATTTACTTTATGCAATTTTAATTTCTATTCTTTTTATTGCTTTCCTAGGTCATAGGATTGAATATAGATTTAATTAGATTCAGATTTGATTCAATTCAATAATAGACTTCTTGCAGTTTTAATTTTGTTTATTTTTAAAATCAACCTCCAAGATTTGTCTAACTCACCCAAGAAATATATAAATAATAAAATTTAAAATCCTTCCTGTGTTCGACCTGCATATTACACGATCTGTGCGCTTGCAGTTATTATTACAAAATTCACGCTTTTCTAATTCATAGAAAAGTGACGATCATTAAACAATTCATCGTTGTTGTTCTCATTATCACTTAGTAACTGATTCAAGCAAAAGTGTACAACTTCTCGAAGTCTTTTAACTGAAATCTCCTTTAAAGAAGTGTTCTTCACAATTGCATCTATCCCTTTTGCACCAAAAGGACACTAGCCGCATGAAAACTTCTTCAGATTTTGGCAGTTTTTTGTAATAGCTGCCATCCTGACATCGGTGATTTCTGTACAGGCTCGCAACTTCAATCTGGTCAAATTAGGGCAAGATTTGGAAATCAAATTGAGAGCCTCATCGCCAATTCTATCGGATCTGCGGTCACACTTCAAATCAAGCTTCATGACCGATATCTACCTTCACTAATACCATAATCAAAATCAACAACCCAATTTGCAAACCCTTTTGCTGGACAACAACATCGATCTGAGGAATCCCAAAACACTAACCCCAATTGAGGCCAAAATCCTAAATCAGATTTGACTTTGAAAAGAAAAAAAGGTTTGCATGAAGAAATAAGAATTGATTTGGGAAAGTTAAAAAATTAAACTGGCTATATCAAGTTAATATATAAGTGGGTTCAATATGGGAAGATACCCGCAAACTTGGGATTAACTAAAAATAATCCGAACCTTGGATTAATATATGAAGACACGTGAAACTTAGGATTAATCATGTCAATTTGTCCTAATTTTAATGTAATGTATTTACCAATAATAAGAGTTCAAGACTGTAGTACTATTTTTTTAAATTGTATATCTTTATTGTTTCTAGATTACTTTGATTCATGCAATATGTTTCTTTAGTAAAATCTATGATTTATAGGCTCATGCACAAATTTAGTCTATACTAAAAGAAGAAATCCCAATTTAACGGTTTATTTAAAAAAAGGAAAGAGCCTACGACTTGCAGCAAAATCATTATGTAATGTAATTACATTAGCACGTACATTTCATATGAAATTGATGCCTAAACTGAGAATTTTCATTTATAGATCTAATAGTAAATAAATATTATTTTTATCGGTCAAAACCTTCAATCGATGAGCATAGTTAATAAAGCCATTAGAAAGATGGTATGTTTTGAATTTACCATTTATACTATTTAAATCCTATTAAGCTAAAGTAAATTCATGTTAAAAAATTAAGGGCCTAAACCACTGCAGTTATTTTTAAATTACCTTGAATCATGTTTATGATTGATAATCTCATGCATAAAGGCTGACTTTTGTAACATTCTTCAAGCATTCATACATGATCAGGCGATCCATTGTGTTTTTAGTCTACATTGAAAGTAGAAATCCCAATTTAATGTTTTTATCTAAAAAAAGAGCTTGGGATGGGTACTAAAATTATTATCTTAACATAATTACCCAACCACTCGATTTCATACGCAAGGAATCCCTAAATCAGGGATTCTCACAATAAACCTCATAGATTGTAAATTTAGTCTCCCTTGAAGCAGTTGGTACATTCCATGTACGGATGCAACAATTAATATTTCTTTTAGTATTTAGGATAAAAACATGTAGGATGCGAACTAATTCATTGCAAATAATTATATAATATGTAGAATCAATGGTTCACAACCATCATCTGTATTAATAGAAATCAGTGAAACAATGGGCACTAAGAAATCATCTAATACGAAATCTTATTGCCCAATCATTCAACCCACTCCGTGTGTGAAAATGCAAATTAACCCTCTAAGCATGAAGAAATATAATAAAAAATGAGAAAATTTTAAGGCTTTGGCTCAAGAAAAGTAATCAATGTATTTCATCCTCTAGCTTAAATCTCAAATTAAAAATCATGTTATTCACAATCATGAACTATTTTTTTTTTTATATATAAATGGTGTTTCCAAATAGTGTTTTTATTGAATAAAAAAAAACATCCGCACCATATGTGAACATGCAAGTTAACCCTCTACGCATGATGAAATATAATACGAACTCAACAAATTTGAAGGCTTTGGGTCAAGAGAAGCAATCAAAGTGTTTTATCCTCTAGCTTAAATCTCAAATTAAAACTCAAGTTATCCAAAACATCGAACTTAAAATTTTACATCAAAAGGCGCTTTCAAAAGGTTTTTTTTAATTAAATATAAAATATATCAAAAAGTATTTTTGTTATAAAAATAAAGTTCGATCACTTAGGAATAAAAACTTCTGCTGCCTAAAGTTTGCACCCCAAAATTGGTTCATATTCGCATTGAAGGCTGTGATCAAGGTTTTGGGTGCTTCTAACCTCTACACAAATCAACACTACCCTTTTAATCCCTTTGGCTGACATGAAATGCCATGGAATTCAATCTCATTTCCTAAAAGATTTTTTTCAAATTGCTCCATATTTTTGGTTGAGGAAGAGCCGAAATGTATTTAACAAAATTCAAAAAATGAACAAAACAGTTCTGACATGCATAAATTTTTAAGAAGTGCAAAAGTAAATAATATTAGCATGAACACAAGGCATAATTTTAGTTTCTTTTAGAAAATTTTGGGATATATATTTTTGATTCCAACTATTAGATCATACATTCATTGAATTTGGTCAATAACTGGAAAGAGTTACAAGTGTTGTTTTAGTTAGTAGTTTGAAAAGAAACAATAATGTAAACTGAAAAATGTATATATGCTCTTACAAAAAAGAAAAAAAAACAATCTGTAAAATAACAATAAGAACGCTAATAGACTAGAAAAAACAATAATCATGTATAAATGGTTAAAGTAAGTACAAAGTATACAAAATTATTAGCACTAAAAACGATATAAAAATCGCAGACCCCTAAAGATTAGTCTTCATAATTGAATGGTAGTTGTACTTCATAAAATGGTTTCGGATAATAGGTTATGAAGCAAAATTGATGGTTAACCCATCTATAGATATTATAAGGTAATGTTCAAATAGAATGAAATGAATCAAGAGTAGGAACAATAAATGAAATGCATCTTCGTACGCAATGGAAGCTTATAAATCATATTGATTGATATAAGCATTTTAAATTTTACTAAAAAATATATAAGACATCATTGCAAATGTACATGCAAGAAAACTTGGGCTAAATATCTAAAAAAGCTCCAAAACTAAGATCTTTAAGTGTGAAAATCCTCCGATTATAATTTTAAACCTATCGATGCTGTGACACCCCACATTACTTAACATCATCCGTACGAGAATGCAATAAGTTTTTTGAAGTGGATAGTTATAAAGTAATGACTCACAGGCTAAAATTCACAAGACACAAATGTAAAACACAGCTGAAAATTTTAAAAACAATTACAATTCATAACAATGATTACAATCCAAAATACCATGGAATCATCATAATAAAACAAACTATCTCATGGAAAGAAAAACATCAGAGTACAAGAATAAAACTAGAAAATTCATCTCCTTTACAAGTCATTACAATAGTCATAAAGCAAGTACTGAAGCAATGCATGAAGCTAGAAATAGTTTGAATCCAAGATGAGCCAAAAGATCAAAAGTCACTGTTGCGTTCCTCCACCCTGAGAACCTAGGGAGGGAGGAAGAGAGAGGGAGAAAACAAACTAGGCCAGACATAATTCTGGCGAGTTCTAGTAATTTTTAGCATGAGCATAAGATAAAGAAGTATTTAAACAGATGAATAGTAATGGATATGGTAGTAAAGTAAAGTAAAACACGAAATAAGATAGACTTCTCATTCATATCCGAAAATTGCTACACCAATTAACAAAATATCATAATTAGGTACTACCTAATTTCTACCGATCGATCAGCTTCTTTCCTACATGTGAATAACCTGTGCCGCTATGGAATTCAGGGTTATCAAAGCCCGAAACCATCAAGTAAAAAGACAAAGCCTTAATCACATGCATTACAATATCTTATCTTCTCCATTTGAAAAAATGCACGCTCATGGTTCCATCGAAATGCGCCTGTACCCACCTCGTTTGAACCTCTTACTATCCAGTTCAGTAAAGCGTGCCCTAGCCTCTACCTAGTGCGAGACTCTATGATAACAAAGAGAGATTGACTGATATGGATTTCCACAAAAATATTCACTTGGCACAAGTCATACCTAGACTTAGTCTCCAGTTGATAACTAGTATTTCTACCAGCCCCTTATATCCATTGGAATGGACCCTTATCTTATTAATCATAGAATTTGACTTAACACGTTTAAGTTCATTAATAAGCCCAATATAACCACGTGCTATATTCCTACGTTGTAATTAACATTTCTAATTAAATGTAATCTTTTATACAACCCTTCTCCATGTCACTTATTGTCCGATCAAGTCCAATCTATCACTGTTTAGATGTTTTATAATTACATGTTACTTAACGTACAATTAAATGTATTCTTATTCCAATTCACAATTTTGACCATTCTTCCATTAGAATTTATCCCAATTTACAGTCCATAATTTGTAATATAATATTCACCAATTCTCAATATACCTAAAATCCCCTTTTGACATTCTTTCAATATTATTCCCATTTTTACGAAAATTAAATGGTAAAGGCCTAGGCTCTCGTTGGCCTAGGCTCAGCGCAAAAACAAATAAGAAGGAGAAATTGGTCTAGGCAACTCTTGAGTCCCGAACTCAGAAATGAACAAAATAAATAAATAGGGCATTGCAAGACTGTAAGTAAAATAATAAAAGAGAAGAAAATAAATAAGAAGAGTTTTCTAACAAATAAATAACAGCTGAAAAGGAATTAGCAATAGATGGTAAATAAATTGAACAATAACTTGTAGAGGACAAAAATATAAACACTGTAAATGTAAACTTTCAGATCCAATACATTTTACTGTCTTAATCCTTTTTATATAAATTACTAATCTAAAACTCATGTAAAACTCATATAGAAATACTGTAGATCCAGAAAAAGGACTTGGAAAAAGAAGATCCTTTAAAATCTACAATTTGATAGCACTTTGACTGTTCCCCAATTTTATTTATTTTTTGAGCATAATGGAGTGGAGGGAGGCTAAGAAAATGAAGAAGAAGAGGCGTGGAGGAAAAGCGAAGAGTAACAGTATAATTTAGGCCTTAGGATTTTAGTTTTTTAATCTCATCCACTGAAAACACATTAGTAAGGAAGACTCTAGAACATAGACACAGCAGGCTCGACATCGGCCCGACACGGATTTGTGCCTAGCTCGAATTGAGTCGACGTACCTCTTATATGGGTCGACACACATGTGTCGACCCATGGTTCAACACACCATATATCGGCAGGGCTACCGATTTCACCATTGATTTAGTTCTGATTATTGATTAAATTTTCTAATTTTAATTTCGAACTTTAACTGCTCATAACTTATTTATTTTTCGTCTGATTTACATAAACTAAAAGTCTATCTGAATCCTAATTTCGTAGCGGACACAATGGTGAACTTCATTTAGCCCAATTCTAACCCAATTCTAAGTATTATTTTAATTAATATTTGATTTATTAATCTTCTTTGTTTACTTATTGTTTTTAAAAATTTGGGGTGTTACATTCTCTCTTCCTTAGAAGATTTAGTCCCTTAAATCTCCAAGGTTAGATGAATGTTATAAATATTACCAACCATCATCTACACCCATCTACTCAACCATCAACCACTGGCATACATTTTCCTTAGAATTCTATGCTTTGTATGAACATATGCAAAGGTGTTGTGTATATGTCTCTAAGATAATCCGAAAATCAGGCGGTCTGCAGATTCAGTTGACTTCCTTAATGCGATTCATGTCTGTTCCATGCATCCAATATGTATGCGAAAGAGTCCTAATGATATGTATAAATTCTATATGTGTGCAACAACCATTCACCAAAATGCAATATCTAAGTGATGATTCAACCATTTTTCATCCATGTTTAAGATAAATTAAGATGTACACACATCCATATGCAATACGTAAGTGTCCTAATTCAACCGATCCCTAATCTAGTGCCTAGTGTGTGTATATGCATCCACTACATCCACAAGCAAATGCTTGCAAATGTGAATTGTGAATCCATTCGATCATAACTTGTTCTATTAACATGTTTTAAACTATTCCCTACCATCCATAGGCTTCTACATAAGATTCAAGATTCAAACAATAGGAAAAATAGATTAAAATTCAAAGCTTAGAAAAGAATTAAGAGCGTACTCTCAAAGAGAAATGAAAAGGAAGTGTTAATCCTATCTTCTGGTTCCCAAGTCGCGTCGTCGCTATCTTCTCCCCGCTGTATCTTAACTAGCTCGATCTCCTTATTCCGTAGCTTCTTAACTTCAAATCCTAATATCAGAGTGAAACTCTTCTGACTGATGCCTCCTTCTCTGCCTCAATAACGTCAAGGGTATTCGACTCTAATACTACCACAAAATCATGTAGACACTTCCTCAGTTGACACATGGAACACATCGTGACTTCCATCAGCCTTTCTGGTAGTCTAACTCTGTAGGCCATCGGGCATGTCTTCTATGCTACAGGGAATGGCCCTACGAACCTCGGTGCTAACTTCCCTATCGAGCCGGATCGAACAACGCTACTAAAAGGTGGCACCTTAACAAAGACCATATCTTCTACCTCAAACTCTAGGTTTGTCGTTCTCCCATCGCCATACAACTTTTTCCTGTCTCGAGCTGCCTTCATCTTCCTCTGAACAAACTCTATCTTTCCCGAGGTTTCTCTAACCATCTCAGGTCCAAGTAGAAGTCTGTCTGTAGACTCCGACCAACATGTAGTTAATCTACAGGGTCGTCCATAAAGCGCCTCGAAGGGATCCATAACATTACTTATTATATGCGAACACTACCAACGAGAGATGCTCCTCCCAAGTCCCTCCGAAGTCTAGGATATACAGCCTCAATAATCATATTAACCCTTTCTGTCTGTCCATCCATCTGAGCGTGATAGGCAGTAATAAGTCGTAGCTATGCTCCTAATGCCTCCTACATGATCATCCAAAACTCACTCATAAAGATGGGGTCACGGTCATTAACAATACTAGAGGGCACCCCATAAAGTCGGACGATCTCTCTAAGATATACCAATGCCAACTAAGCTGCTGTCCTCTTGCTCTTGATTAGAATAAAGTGACGGCTCTGAGTTAATTTTTCAACCATAACCCAAACACTAGTGTTACTACAAGAATTCGACACTGAAACTAAAGTGAAGGGGTATTAGAATAAAGCCAGCACTAGAATTAGAAGTTTGGAAAGTCTTCGGTCGACACCAAAGCACGAGGTAGAGATGAAACGGAAAGAAAAAGGACTAATAAACCAAGCCGACATCGAAAGCAAGAGAAATAGGAGCAAAAAGTTGACACCAGAGCTAGGACTTGATATGTATGCTATCGACACCAACACACCGGATCAAACAGCTTGGTGCCGATACCAAGTAGGTGACAATAAAGGCACATTATTGATACCAACATGCACAAGTAGTTGGCCTGGTTTCAATATCAGATGATGAAGATGACATCGGAAGTCATTACATTAAGCAACAAGAATGAAATCAAATGCTGAGAGCCAGTGCCACCGAAGGTGAAACCAAACACAAAGAACGGAGATCAGTTAAATTGACATCGAATGCACAAAATAGGAATGTGATACCAAAGCCAAGTCATGAGGAGGAAGTACAAACCTACTAACGATTATATTGGAGCAAAGGAAGTTATCCGTACTACCATATTTCGTGTCGATACCATTGTACGAAGCCGACACCAAAACCAAGAGCCACTGATGCATGCCGATACCAAGATACTGCTATTGAGACTAGGAGCCACCGAAGCAGGCCGATCACAAGAGATTGCTACCGAAAGGGATACAAATCCTCTATAAGTAAGACCCCATGGGTCACATTTTGGGGTACTTTTCTCAATCCAAAATCTTCTTCTCATTTCTAAGAGACAAAAATCTAATTTAGAAATCGATTTGCAGATTTCTCTTGTAATCTTCTATGTGTTCTATCAAGTGAACAATAAAGGATATGCTTAGCACTTGCAATCTATTCCATTTGTTTTCCTATTGCTAATTCGAATCCAAACCTATAAATTGGAAATGATTAACAAACCAACCACAATAAGAATTTTAGTTCTTATTAGCTTTGATCTTATGAAGCCCTTATCCCAAGGTAACCTTTTCCTAAGTTTCGTAAGTGTAATACTCACCTCTTGAAGGAAGAGTAACTAATCATCGAACTTGGGACATTGATAACCAGGAAACAGTGAATTAAGTCGGGCTTGGAAGGACTGGATGAAACACCCCGTATTTCCTATGAATATTAAAGTAACAAATTAAAGAATAATTAATCTTTAAAAGAAGAATTAGGGGAAACGGGTTTCACCATTGCGTTCGTCTCGGAATTCTTCTTAAGATAGAGTCCGAGTTTGCGCAAATCGGTGTAATAACCCGAAAATCTGGGCCAGTTCAAAATTTTTATTTTGGAAATTTTAGCGAATTTTGATTATTTAAAATGAATTATTTTAAATAAAATCGGCGAGAAATTTATTTTGAATTGAAATCGACGTATATATTTATACGCGTCGTCGTTAGAATATAAATATTTATTTTAAATTATAAATGGAATTGAAAATGGCGCGGTAGTTCGATAATTCGATTTCAAACTTCAATTGAATGTACCGGGTGCAAAACAATCCGGATTTTAGTGAAACCAAAAACATTAGGATCTAATTGATAATATCTTTCCAACGAATCCGAAAAATCAAAAGTTCGTAGCGGGAATCAATAGATATGTCCAGTTGAAAATTCTGAATAGTCGCTATGGAATTCAGACCCTTAAAAATGGACATTTTGCAAACGATCTCGGTTTTCGATGAAACCACTTTTGTTGGGTCCGTGATGTAAAGTTATTGCTAGATTCCAAATTTCATAATTTTTCGAATCAATATGTGAGCGTGGCAAAGGAAAATGCGTTTGACCATTTTCAGTTGATTTTAATCGACTGGAAATTGGCCATTTTGCAAACGGTCTCAGAATTCATCGAAACTAGTTTTGTTAGGACCGTATCGTCAATACGAAGCTAGAAAATATTTTTCTGGAATTTTTAGAGTTAGTATGTGACCCCGGTAATTTGAAATGTACGTTTAAAATTCAATATAGTGATTTAAATGTAAATTCAACGGAAACTGTTCGAAACGATAAAATCAGCTAGCGATACATATCCCATTGTGTTCGGAATGGGGGTAAAACGCTATGGACGACAGGCGGTGGGCCTCGTTTCGAGGTCGTATGTAAAAGTCCACTTTTTACAAATAAAATAATAAAAAAATATAAAAAAAATAAATAAATATCTCTCCCCCCCCGTTCAAAAATTAAATTCAGAATAAAAGAAAAAGAAAAAGAGGGCGCGATGGCCGCCGCCGCCCCAGGCGGAGCACCGCCGCAACCCCCCCTTTTTTCCGCCGCCTCCTTTCCTCTCCACCCTCGCTTCTCGTTTTCCCCTTCCTCCGCTGAATCGTGACACCGAAGAACGAGCCACCCTAAAACCCTAGAACCCAAAATCCGCCGCACCACCCTACTCGCTACCACCGCCGACTCCAGGAACTCCGCCCCACCTCTGCACCCACGACCTCCCTCCAGCGCCTGACGATGAAGCCCCTCCCACCTTTTCCTGATCTACTATAAGTTCTATTTAATTCCTTATGCAAAATAATTAGTTTCTTCTAGGTAAATAAAAGCTAGATTTTTAGGGTAAGGAAATTTGATTTTTAAAAGTGAAAAGGCGATATTTTTAAAAGTGAAAAGGCGATATTTTTAAATAAGTAGGGAAGTAAAAATATGATTTTTACTTCGAGGAAAATATAATCTTTATTTTTGAAAAGGCGAAATCTATATTTTTGAAAATATAATTTTTATCTATATAACACCGTATTAAAAATATAATTTTTATATAAGGAAGATAATCAAAATATGATTTTTTTATATTTTTAAAGTATTAAAAATATAATCTTTACTATATAGAAATATTAAAAATATGATTTTTATATTTTTAAAGTATTAAAAATATAATCTTTATAGGATAGAGAATATAAAAATATCATCTTTGTATATGTAGCGAAATAAAAATCTGATTTTTATTTTATATACGTTGAAGTAAAGTGATGATTTTTATAATGATGAAATCTATATTTTTGAAAAGGCGAAATCTTTATATAGAGAATATCGTTATAAAAATAGAATTTTTATATATTGAACTTCGAAAGAAAAATAGAATTTTTATATATTGAACTTCGAAAGAAAAATAGAATTTTTATATATTGAACTTCGAAAGAAAAATAGAATTTTTATATATTGAACTTCGAAAGAAAAATAGAATTTTTATATGTTGAACTTCAAAATAAAAATATGATTTTTATATATTGAATAGCGAAGTAAAAATTCGATTTTTACATATGTAGTGAAAGCGGACAACGAAAGCGACAAAAGGCGAGTTGGCGAAGATTTCCTGCATTAGAAGTGTCGTGGAGCTGGATAGCTATAGGTGAGAATTTCTCACTCTTCAATTTCTTTTCTAGTTATATATATATACTAGGATGCAGACGGTGCTTAGTAGCACCCGACACAATCGTCCACAGACCATGGACTTGTTTGTTTGGTTGCATAAATTAGTTAGATTATTTGCTTGGATTGAATTGTTTGGTGAGATGAATGGATTTGATTGATGTGTGAATGGCGTGGGCCTTCACTAGACCGGGGATAAGGCTAGGCCTTGTCCCGTTTCTAGTATCGTGCCGTTATGCCGCCGAAATTTTCTAAAATAATTTAGAAAAATAAAAATATCATTTTATTTAAAGAATGAACTGAATAGAAATTCATAAGTTAAAATAAAATGTTTTATCGTTAAAAATATAATTTTTAACGTGAATGTGAATAAATGAATATTCATTTACAAACCAGACGGTTTGTTTATGTACACCTATTTGAAGGACATTGATTGGGTCGATAAATTTTACACATCGCCCAACTGCACAAATAAAATCTGTGTTTGATTGTTTGAAACCCCACACGGGTGTTGGGATGAAATTTGAAGTTCACTCATCCTGATTGATTAAATATGTCAATCGATTGGTTGACAGGCTGTTATAAGCATTAGATATCTATATTTGATGCTCATACGGTGTAGTGCACTTTGGTTGATGGTTGATTATTTATCGTTGCTATTATATACAAGTGTTGTATGAAAATCCATATAATTAACTTTATATGGTAATTGATTGGGCCTCATTCCAATCGGGAAAATAAAGAATATTTTGATAATAACAAATATTACGATAATAGGAAATATTTGAAATAGAATATTTGAAAATAGAAATATGTGAAGCCGTGATGATTAGATTGACGCCATTTTGTCGTGAACGATATTTATATCGATTTTAAAACGATTTCGAAATGAATTGAATTGAAAACGATTTCGAAATGAATTGAATTGAAAACGATTTCGAAATGAATTGAATTGAAAACGATTTCGAAATGAATTGAATTGAAAACGATTTCGAAATGAATTGAATTGAAAACGATTTCGAAATGAATTGAATTGAAAACGATTTCGAAATGAATTGAATTGAAAACGATTTCGAAATGAATTGAATTGAAAACGAATTCAAATTTAATTGAAATTTGAATTGAATAGAAATGAATTTTAAAACGAATTTATAAAGAAGAATTCAATTTTGCTTTGAATTGAAATGGAAGTTGAAATGGATTTTGAAACGAATTTAAAATTATTCATATAATTCGTTTTAAATAGAAATCGATGAAAAATATATTATATATATTATATATATAATATAATGGCCTGAATAGAACGCGCCGCGCCGCGGCAGTTCGTGAATTTCGACCATTCATTTCAAACGGACATTACGGGAGATCCGACCGTCGGATTCTCCTAAAACCGGAACCGTTGGGTTCGTATCGAAAAGAGCTTTCTAACGAATATTAGAAATTTGAAATCTAACTGTTGGATTTGGAGTTACGTCCAAATCAAATTTGAAAAAGGTCGCTGTAAGTGCAGTTCGATGGCCATTGATGGAAATCGACTATACGGGCCTTGATAAAATTATTAAAAATAGTAATAATTTGTGTAAAATCATAAGAAATGATTTAGAAAGGATTGGGATGAAAGACTCCATATTTGAAAGGATAAAAATAGATTTTTATCGAAATGAACTAGTTTTGAACTACAATTATAATTCTATTTATTTTTAAATAAATAAATTGAATTTGAAAAGGGTTTTAAAAATAACCAAAATTTCCAATGATTGCATTGGATTGGATTTGAATCGAAATTGTCGTCGGAATATTTCGATGTTGGAATTCGTGATTATACAGATGTTGTTATGGAAATTTGAAAGATATATATTTATATCGTTATTTCCAATACGACATTTGTTAGTCATAGGATTTGATATTGAATATAAGACGATATATTTTCAATTCAGAGCCTTGTATTGAATATCAAATGTGATTTGGGTTTGTCGTGAATGGTGTCTTCACTAACACTGTTCTTGAACCCAGTTGAGAAAAGATTAAATCTTTTTATTTAGATTTAATGAAGTGTACCAATTAAATAATATTTAATTGGAATTGAATTGATATTGATTTTTGGGTTTATCGTGAACAGTGTTTTAAATAACACTCGTTCTTTAACCCGATAATTAATGAATGTGATTTTGGGTTTATCATGAACCGTGTTTTAAATGACACTGATTCTTTAACCCAGTTAAAGATTAAAACTAAGTGGAGTTTTAATGAATTTTTAAATAGATTGAAAAGATCGAGAATGGAGTATCACCAGTTTTGCTCCAGGCGATGGTTAAATCTTTAATTAGATTTGAACGTGAAATGGTAATTGAATTTACCGATAACACCGTGGTGTTAGATATGAAGTATAACCAGTTTTACTTCATGGGATGAATAGGTTGGGATTGGGAAATAAAATAAATGATTACTTCGGTGTGGTTCGCTAATCCCGACTAGTTTGAATTGATATTCAAAGGAGATTAAAGAATAAATTTAAAGAATTTATCTTGGATAAAATTAATGGGAACTTTTTCCCAAAGTATATGAATATTTGAATAAAAGAATATTATGAATTGGAATGAGGCGTATGTTGTGTTTGTGTAACACTTTTATAATATATACGCGAGTTATTCAGAAAGACCGGGTTTATCCCATTCTGAATAACTGATTCGACGTGGTGTCGAAGATGAAGACGGTGGTCGAAGACCAGAAGTCTTCACGTCGTTTGGGGTAATTACTGATGATCTTGATTGGGCTGTACACCCAAGAAGATGGAAACAGTTGGTGATCGTCCAGACGTACTTGGAGATCGATGGATATGCGGGGTACTAGGTGCCTCCGGTTTCGTTCAGACCCAGAACGAACTTGTAAATGGACTGTGTGTCTGACATTGGATTTTAGTCCGTGTGATTGATCTCTATTAAATATATATCTGTTTGGCGGCGGAGAATTTATTCTCTTGCTTAACGCCCTTCTCTGAGACGTACGAGCTCAGGGGTTATATATTGATGGATATCAAACGCATGGAGTGAATTGCCTGTGTGGCATGCCTAAGTGGCAATTGATCGAGGCTTCTGTTGAAAAGCAAAGTCTTGTGTTGATGATCAAAGCACGGCCTGTGTGGCATAGCTTTGTGTAACGTTTACTTCGCGAGTTTCACCCCTGGTATGAACCAAAAACGGGAGAGGACATCAGGGAGGACTTGCGTCTCTTTCTAGCTAGAAGTGGCGTCAGTGGTTTTACACGCCCTGACGAGTTTGACTTATGTGGTTGTTGCTGTTGCGAGGCACCTCGGTTTGATCGGACGATCCGGGTCCGATGGAGTCATTTGTTGGCTCGTTTACGCCACATAGGGCGGAGAGACGTATTGTTCAGGCATAATAATCCACATCGGTGGACCGGCCCTGACGATCTAAAGGGTTGATGCGTTCTGATCCTGAGACATGGGCTAGATTGTCTCGAATTCGTTGAGGACTATCTTTTGCCTCGGTTCATAGATGGAAACCCAATTTCCAAATACGTGACATTTGCGGTTTTAATTGTAGAACTAGTACGGCGACATGATATATGGTACCCATGCCGCCTATGATTGATACTTATGATTTGAAGTTGTTTTATACACTATGCACTTATAATAGTATCAAATGATTGGTTTTAAACGTATCAAGCATTCTTTGGCTGTTATAAGGGAAAACCCTATCCCCTGGCTTGCGTTGCATTGTGTGATAGGACCTGGGTCTTATAACAGCTTCATCTTTCTTTATTTAGCATTGCGCTGTTGTTTCATGCACTGGTATTCTTGGGAGGAAACCCGTTCCGTGTTATACGGCGTGGTCCCTTGATTCACCTAACTTTTAAAATAAAGATCAATAACTGTTTTAGTTCTCACACCAGTCACATGACTGACCTGGAGTTTATTGTTTTAACCTAAACTCTGGGTGCCCTTATTTTGACACGGGCAGCTAGTAGTTTTGGTTTTGCAGATTTATATTCACAGGATCCTGGTTTACAGCTGGAATGATATCCGGAAAGCTTTGTATCCGTATATCTCTTCTAGTTGTGTATTGTATTATTTTCCGCTGCGATGTATTTAAATGTAATTTAAATCTCTGATATTTCTGTGTAATATTCTTTTATACTCTGTATATTCTTGTAATCTGATGCATTGCTGTAATATACAATGAAATGTTCTTTTATATGCGTTCTGTTGTGGCTTGTTCTCGAACTATCCGACGCTTTCCTTTACGGGGAAGTTGCGG
The DNA here is from genome assembly GCA_030737875.1 of Allium sativum. Classification (NCBI taxonomy): domain Eukaryota; kingdom Viridiplantae; phylum Streptophyta; class Magnoliopsida; order Asparagales; family Amaryllidaceae; genus Allium; species Allium sativum. Next base: position 850,123,784 of record CM060918.1, read on the forward strand.
GTCGTTTCATTTTGGTATCAGAGCTTTGGTTTACAAAGCTTAGAGAACAAGGCACATTAGAACCATATGAAAGAATTCATCGGATATTGGATTAGTAATATCCAATGAGGATGACTCGTTAGAGATGGGATCAGTAGTATCCTAGAACGAGTGTGAAGAGTATATTTTTAAAATGAAAACAATTTTTTTTGTTTTGAAAATTTAAATCAACTATTCGTATTTGATTATTTATTTATATTGATTTTGGACAATTCGGTATTTAAAGAATTCGCATATACGCCTTGCAAACGTATATTCAAAGTTTTAATATATTGGATAGATATAGGATCACACTCTAGTTGCCCGGGGATGGTTCTGATAATGCTACAGCGTTACTAGCACTTATATTCGAGTGACGAAGGTGTGATATCTATATATTTCCATTAGACTGGTGTGAGAACCAAAACTTATATAGATAGATTTATTTGTTGTGATTTGGCATCAAAAACATGATTTTTGTATATGTATCAAAATTATGAATTTGAAACTCTAATTCACTAATTGATTGATGTTTGTGTTGTTTGTTTATTTGTTTGCTAATTTTTAGCCATTTAGCCTAATTGAAACAAATATTGAATTGTATTGAAAATTGGTCGCATTTGCTTGCATATACATGTACTTTCATTGAACAGTTCATAGCAAGGAGGCTAGAGCAGGGAATAAAATTTGTTTGCCCGACAAATAGGTACATGTTTACTACATAATTTACTGTTTTGTTTGGGTGATGATGATTTTATGAGCCTATTGGCTAGCCGCTTGGCTTTTTCTTTTTCTTTTTGAGATCTGAAGGACCGGGGAAGCTATTTGAAATTCCCCGATGCTCCCGGTGCAGGGGAGGTTATGGCGAAATTTTTCAAAAATTTAGGGTGTTAGCCAAATTTTTGAAATTTAGAAAATTCTCAGAAACTAAAGAGTTGGAGAATGGAAGCCAGATCGAACGTAGTGTTGATTAATCAAACCACTTTCGACTTTGTTCCTTTTCGGGGACGAAAAGTTTTAAGTGGGGGAGATTGTAATAACCCGAAAATCTGGGCCAGTTTAAATTTTTTATTTTGGCAATTTTAGCGAATTTTGATTATTTAAAATGAATTATTTTAAATAAAATCGGCGAGAAATTTATTTTGAATTGAAATCGACGTATATATTTATACGCGTCGTCGTTAGAATATAAATATTTATTTTAAATTATAAATGGAATTGAAAATGGCGCGGTAGTTCGATAATTCGATTTCAAACTTCAATTGAATGTACCGGGTGCAAAACAATCCGGATTTTAGTGAAACCAAAAACATTAGGATCTAATTGATAATATCTTTCCAACGAATCCGAAAAATCAAAAGTTCGTAGCGGGAATCAATAGATATGTCCAGTTGAAAATTCTGAATAGTCGCTATGGAATTCAGACCCTTAAAAATGGATATTTTGCAAACGATCTCGGTTTTCGACGAAACCACTTTTGTTGGGTCCGTGATGTAAAGTTATTGCTAGATTCCAAATTTCATAATTTTTCGAATCAATATGTGAGCGTGGCAAAGGAAAATGCGTTTGACCATTTTCAGTTGATTTTAATCGACTGGAAATTGGCCATTTTGCAAACGGTCTCAGAATTCATCGAAACTAGTTTTGTTAGGACCGTATCGTCAATACGAAGCTAGAAAATATTTTTCTGGAATTTTTAGAGTTAGTATGTGACCCCGGTAATTTGAAATGTACGTTTAAAATTCAATATAGTGATTTAAATGTAAATTCAACGGAAACTGTTCGAAACGATAAAATCAGCTAGCGATACATATCCCATTGTGTTCGGAATGGGGGTAAAACGCTATGGACGACAGGCGGTGGGCCTCGTTTCGAGGTCGTATGTAAAAGTCCACTTTTTACAAATAAAATAATAAAAACATATAAAAAAAATAAATAAATATCTCTTCCCCCCCGTTCAAAAATTAAATTCAGAATAAAAAAAGAAAAAAGAAAAAGAGGGCGCGATGGCCGCCGCCGCCCCAGGCGGAGCACCGCCGCAACCCCCTTTTTTCCGCCGCCTCCTTTCCTCTCCACCCTCGCTTCTCGTTTTCCCCTTCCTCCTCTGAATCGCGACACCGAAGAACGAGCCACCCCAAAACCCTAGAACCCAAAATCCGCCGCACCACCCTACTCGCTACCGCCGCCGACTCCAGGAACTCCGCCCCACCTCTGCACCCACGACCTCCCTCCAGCGCCTGACGATGAAGCCCCTCCCACCTTTTCCTGATCTACTGTAAGTTCTATTTAATTCCTTATGCAAAATAATTAGTTTCTTCTAGGTAAATAAAAGCTAGATTTTTAGGGTAAGGAAATTTGATTTTTAAAAGTGAAAAGGCGATATTTTTAAAAGTGAAAAGGCGATATTTTTAAAAGTGAAAAGGCGATATTTTTAAATAAGTAGGGAAGTAAAAATATGATTTTTACTTCGAGGAAAATATAATCTTTATTTTTGAAAAGGCGAAATCTATATTTTTGAAAATATAATTTTTATCTATATAACACCGTATTAAAAATATAATTTTTATATAAGGAAGATAATCAAAATATGATTTTTATATTTTTAAAGTATTAAAAATATAATCTTTACTATATAGAAATATTAAAAATATGATTTTTATATTTTTAAAGTATTAAAAATATAATCTTTATAGGATAGAGAATATAAAAATATCATCTTTGTATATGTATCGAAATAAAAATCTGATTTTTATTTTATATACGTTGAAGTAAAGTGATGATTTTTATAATGATGAAATCTATATTTTTGAAAAGGCGAAATCTTTATATAGAGAATAGCGTTATAAAAATAGAATTTTTATATATTGAACTTCGAAAGAAAAATAGAATTTTTATATATTGAACTTCGAAAGAAAAATAGAATTTTTATATATTGAACTTCGAAAGAAAAATAGAATTTTTATATATTGAACTTCGAAAGAAAAATAGAATTTTTATATGTTGAACTTCAAAATAAAAATATGATTTTTATATATTGAATAGCGAAGTAAAAATTCGATTTTTACATATGTAGTGAAAGCGGACAACGAAAGCGACAAAAGGCGAGTTGGCGAAGATTTCCTGCATTAGAAGTGTCGTGGAGCTGGATAGCTATAGGTGAGAATTTCTCACTCTTCAATTTCTTTTCTAGTTATATATATACTAGGATGCAGACGGTGCTTAGTAGCACCCGACACAATCGTCCACAGACCATGGACTTGTTTGTTTGGTTGCATAAATTAGTTAGATTATTTGCTTGGATTGAATTGTTTGGTGAGATGAATGGATTTGATTGATGTGTGAATGGCGTGGGCCTTCACTAGACCGGGGATAAGGCTAGGCCTTGTCCCGTTTCTAGTATCGTGCCGTTATGCCGCCGAAATTTTCTAAAATAATTTAGAAAAATAAAAATATCATTTTATTTAAAGAATGAACTGAATAGAAATTCATAAGTTAAAATAAAATGTTTTATCGTTAAAAATATAATTTTTAACGTGAATGTGAATAAATGAATATTCATTTACAAACCAGACGGTTTGTTTATGTACACCTATTTGAAGGACATTGATTGGGTCGATAAACTTTACACATCGCCCAACTGCACAAATAAAATCTGTGTTTGATTGTTTGAAACCCCACACGGGTGTTGTGATGAAATTTGAAGTTCACTCATCCTGATTGATTAAATATGTCAATCGATTGGTTGACAGGCTGTTATAAGCATTAGATATCTATATTTGATGCTCATACGGTGTAGTGCACTTTGGTTGATGGTTGATTATTTATCGTTGCTATTATATACATGTGTTGTATGAAAATCCATATAATTAACTTTATATGGTAATTGATTGGGCCTCATTCCAATCGGGAAAATAAAGAATATTTTGATAATAACAAATATTTCGATAATAGGAAATATTTGAAATAGAATATTTGAAAATAGAAATATGTGAAGCCGTGATGATTAGATTGACGCCATTTTGACGTGAACGATATTTATATCGATTTTAAAACGATTTCGAAATGAATTGAATTGAAAACGATTTCGAAATGAATTGAATTGAAAACGATTTCGAAATGAATTGAATTGAAAACGATTTCGAAATGAATTGAATTGAAAACGATTGAAAACGATTTCGAAATGAATTGAATTGAAAACGATTTCGAAATGAATTGAAAACGATTTCGAAATGAATTGAATTGAAAACGATTTCGAAATGAATTGAATTGAAAACGATTTCGAAATGAATTGAATTGAAAACGATTTCGAAATGAATTGAATTGAAAACGAATTCAAATTGAATTGAAAACGAATTCAAATTGAATTGAAATTTGAATTGAATAGAAATGAATTTTAAAACGAATTTATAAAGAAGAATTCAATTTTGCTTTGAATTGAAATGGAAGTTGAAATGGATTTTGAAACGAATTTAAAACTATTCATATAATTCGTTTTAAATAGAAATCGACGAAAAATATATTATATATATTATATATATAATATAATGGCCTGAATAGAACGCGCCGCGCCGCGGCAGTTCGTGAATTTCGACCATTCATTTCAAACGGACATTACGGGAGATCCGACGGTCGGATTCTCCTAAAACCGGAACCGTTGGGTTCGTATCGAAAAGAGCTTTCTAACGAATATTAGAAATTTGAAATCTAACGGTTGGATTTGGAGTTACATCCAAATCAAATTTGAAAAAGGTCGCTGTAAGTGCAGTTCGATGGCCATTGATGGAAATCGACTATACGGGCCTTGATAAAATTATTAAAAATAGTAATAATTTGTGTAAAATCATAAGAAATGATTTAGAAAGGATTGGGATGAAAGACTCCATATTTGAAAGGATAAAAATAGATTTTTATCGAAATGAACTAGTTTTGAACTACAATTATAATTCTATTTATTTTTAAATAAACAAATTGAATTTGAAAAGGGTTTTAAAAATAACCAAAATTTCCAATGATTGCATTGGAGTGGATTTGAATCGAAATTGTCGTCGGAATATTTCGATGTTGGAATTCGTGATTATACAGATGTTGTTATGGAAATTTGAAAGATATATATTTATATCGTTATTTCCAATACGACATTTGTTAGTCGTAGGATTTGATATTGAATATAAGACGATATATTTTCTATTCAGAGCCTTGTATTGAATATCAAATGTGATTTGGGTTTGTCGTGAATGGTGTCTTCACTAACACTGTTCTTGAACCCAGTTGAGAAAAGATTAAATCTTTTTATTTAGATTTAATGAAGTGTACCAATTAAATAATATTTAATTGGAATTCAATTGATATTGATTTTTGGGTTTATCGTGAACAGTGTTTTAAATAACACTCGTTCTTTAACCCGATAATTAATGAATGTGATTTTGGGTTTATCGTGAACCGTGTTTTAAATGACATTGATTCTTTAACCCAGTTAAAGATTAAAACTAAGTGGAGTTTTAATGAATTTTTAAATAGATTGAAAAGATCGAGAATGGAGTATCACCAGTTTTGCTCCAGGCGATGGTTAAATCTTTAATTAGATTTGAACGTGAAATGGTAATTGAATTTACCGATAACACCGTGGTGTTAGATATGAAGTATAACCAGTTTTACTTCATGGGATGAATAGGTTGGGATTGGGAAATAAAATAAATGATTACTTCGGTGTGGTTCGCTAATCCCGAGTAGTTTGAATTGATATTCAAAGGAGATTAAAGAATAAATTTAAAGAATTTATCTTGGATAAAATTAATGGGAACTTTTTCCCAAAGTATAGGAATATTTGAATAAAAGAATATTCTGAATTGGAATGAGGCGTATGTTGTGTTTGTGTAACACTTTTATAATATATACGCGAGTTATTCAGAAAGACCGGGTTTATCCCATTCTGAATAACTGATTCGACGTGGTGTCGAAGATGAAGACGGTGGTCGAAGACCAGAAGTCTTCACGTCGTTTGGGGTGATTACTGATGATCTTGATTGGGCTGTACACCCAAGAAGATGGAAACAGTTGGTGATCGTCCAGACATACTTGGAGATCGATGGATATGCGGGGTACTAGGTGCCTCCGGTTTCGTTCAGACCCAGAACGAACTTGTAAATGGACTGTGTGTCTGACATTGGATTTTAGTCCGTGTGATTGATCTCTATTAAATATATATCTGTTTGGCGGCGGAGAATTTATTCTCTTGCTTAACGCCCTTCTCTGAGATGTACGAGCTCAGGGGTTATATATTGATGGATATCAAACGCATGGAGTGAATTGCCTGTGTGGCATGCCTAAGTGGCAATTGATCGAGGCTTCTGTTGAAAAGCAACGTCTTGTGGTGATGATCAAAGCACGGCCTGTGTGGCATAGCTTTGTGTAACGTTTATTCGCGAGTTTCACCCCCGGTATGAACCAAAAACGGGAGAGGACATCAGGGAGGACTTGCGTCTCTTTCTAGCTAGAAGTGGCGTCAGTGGTTTTACACGCCCTGACGAGTTTGACTTATGTGGTTGTTGCTGTTGCGAGGCGTCTCGGTTTGATCGGACGATCCGGGTCCGATGGAGTCATTTGTTGGCTCGTTTACGCCCCATAGGGCGGAGAGGCGTATTGTTCAGGCATAATAATCCACATCGGTGGACCGGCCCTGACGATCTAAAGGGTTGATGCGTTCTGATCCTGAGACATGGGCTAGATTGTCTCGAATTCGTTGAGGACTATCTTTTGCCTCGGTTCATAGATGGAAACCCAATTTCCAAATACGTGACATTTGCGGTTTTAATTGTAGAACTAGTACGGCGACATGATATATGGTACCCATGCCGCCTATGATTGATACTTATGATTTGAAGTTGTTTTATACACTATGCACTTATAATAGTATCAAATGATTGGTTTTAAACGTATCAAGCATTCTTTGGCTGTTATAAGGGAAAACCCTATCCCCCGGCTTGCGTTGCATTGTGTGATAGGACCTGGGTCTTATAACAGCTTCATCTTTCTTTATTTAGCATTGCGTTGTTGTTTCATGCACTGGTATTCTTGGGAGGAAACCCGTTCCGTGTTATACGGCGTGGTCCCTTGATTCACCTAACTTTAAAAATAAAGATCAATAACTGTTTTAGTTCTCACACCAGTCACATGACTGACCTGGAGTTTATTGTTTTAACCTAAACTCTGGGTGCCCTTATTTTGACACGGGCAGCTAGTAGTTTTGGTTTTGCAGATTTATATTCACAGGATCCTGGTTTACAGCTGGAATGATATCCGGAAAGCTTTGTATCCGTATATCTCTTCTAGTTGTGTATTGTATTATTTTCCGCTGCGATGTATTTAAATGTAATTTAAATCTCTGATATTTCTGTGTAATATTCTTTTATACTCTGTATATTCTTGTAATCTGATGCATTGCTGTAATATACAATGAAATGTTCTTTTATATGCGTTCTGTTGTGGCTTGTTCTCGAACTATCCGACGCTTTCCTTTACGGGGAAGTTGCGGGTCATTTCAATCGGACTCCGTATGAAGAAGTTATAAGCCTAAGAATTTTGTATACACACTAGGAAGATTATATATGAATATTATAAGTCCAGAAGGTTCAAAACAGGTCTAAAATTCAAAATCAGCCAAACGGAAGTGGGCGGGAAAATTCCCGCTCAACAGGTGTCGACCCCCCTAGGGGGAGTCGACATAGGAGTTGACCCCCTATAGGGGAGTCGACATAGGTGTCGACCCCCCCATAGGGTGTCGACCCCTTTTCCAGATCTAGACGAAATTTCTGGACCGACATGTTTTGGTTGATGTGTCACTCCCTGATTTATTGTGTGGCGTATTTTTCTGCTATGAACGATCCTGATGACTTCTAGACTGATCTGAAGGCTCTAAATCTCCCTATACACCTATAAAAAGACCCCCTAAACCTATTGTTTTCTCCACACGAATTCATAAGCGTTTATATGCTGCTAAAACCTGAAGTGACCTAGCCTCCACCTTAATCAATCAAATTAGAGTTTTCAAGTTAACAATCAAAGTCTACATCAAAGGAATAACATATCAAATTCAAAAATCAGATCCCAGAATTCAAGACCGTTCTGTAATTCGTAAGTTCATGTTACTTTCAAAAATAAAATTTAATTGTGATTATGACATTGTAATAAATCTAAATCTGAGATTATGCCTATTTCTATCTATCTTTATATATCCATTGGATCTATTTCATTGATTTTATTATGTCCATTCTTTGTCTCTTCTTTTCTTCTTCCCTTTTTTGTTTTTATAGCCAGGCTACTGCGAGCCTGAGCCAAATCTTATAAGAGATGAACATACGTTGGAATAAAATTGGGCATAATATATGATTTGGACATGACCAGCGCTAAAATTGGGAAAAGTATTAAATTATGTATAATTTGGATGTAACTGATTTGTAATGGATTTGAGGACATAACACATGTTGTATTTAAAATGTAAAGTGTATCGAACATATGACTTGAGATTTGAGGCATAAAATACATTGGACACATGACTTGGGATTTGGGGCGTAAATTGAACTATAAACATGTAAGGCATAATGCATGTTGTGGTTTAAAACCTAAAATTGGGGCATATTATATATGATAGTTTATGGCTTGGAAGAAGGAGATTATTGTGTATAGTGATATATGGCTTAGGCATGAAAACCTATAATAAGATAGGGATAACTGTTAAATGTGAAAACGCCTAAATTGGGATTTTGGGTAACTGGCATGCACTATAATTAAAGGCTATAATTTGGCATAGTTTATACTGTGAATCATGATTTGGGGGTTTTGGAGAATATTTTGGGCATGTGTTATATCGTGATTTTTGGGGTGTGACTATTATTGCAAATTTAGGGAAAATTGGGTGTAACCTATTCTGAGTAATAACTTGAATTTGAATTTATGGAGCATAACTTTCTTGGGGTATAACTTGAGAATTGGAACAAGACTAGTTTAGTGAATTTGGGATGATTAGCATATAAAATCTAGACTTGGACATGTATGATAAATATGCTAAAAGATAACATGCCTAACCCGAGGTTAGATTGAGTTGCGGTGTAAAACTGCCCAGAACCGCCCGGCACATCCAGTAACCGCAACAACACCTATCTAATGTGAGAGGTTAGTATATCACGCGCAAGAAAAACCCGAGGTTAGATTGAGTTGTGGTGTAAAACTACCCGGAACCGCCCGACACATATAGTAACCGCAACAACGTAGATCTAATGTGAGAGGTTGGTGCATTAATAAATCAATTAATGCTAATGAACAAGACATGTTAAGAATGGTAGGGTTAAGTTAACTAATGCAACACTTAACCGTTATAACATGTTAATTATACAAGAAGATGAGGTTAAGTAAATTTAGAACACTTAACTGTTGTAACATGTTAATTAGACAAAAAGGTAGCTTAAGTAAATTTAGAACACTTAACTGTTATAACATGTTAATTAGACAAGTGAGCAGGGTTAAGTTAACCAGTACAACATGATGAATGAGAAGGGTTAAGTTAATAAGAAACACTTAACCAATATGGCATGATGAATGGGTAGGGTTAAGTTAAAACAAGTGAGCAACACTTAACCAATATAATAGGATGCGTGGAAAGGTTAAGTTAACACAAGAAGGAAACACTTAACCAATGTAACATGACAAGTGGGTATGTTTAGTTAACTTTAATTGATTGACGACACTTAACTAATACAGCATGATGAACGCGTGGGATTAAGTTAATAAGAAACAATTAACCAATGTAACTTGATGAACGAATGGGTTTAAGTAAATGGGAAATACTTAATCAATACAACATGATGAATGAACGAGGTTAAGTTAGTAGGAAACACTTAACCAATCCAACATGACAAGTGAAAAGGGTTAATAAGAAACACTTAACCAACATGACATGATGAAGTGGTAGGTTTAGTTAACATGAATGGACAACACTTAACCAATATGACATATTGTGTAGGAGGGTTAAGTACATATCGGGTTGGTGGGTAATATTAGTAAATATAGGCCCACAAACCTAACCATTAAGTAAAAATGTTTGAAATAGTGGGAGGGTTAAGTACATATCGGGTTGGTGGGTAATATTAGTAAATATAGGCCCACAAACTTAACAGTAAGAAACCCTAGTAACGGGGACCCATTTCAGCCGTAACCCACATAGATGTATCAAGGTACCCTGAAACTAAGCAGGGCGGGGCACGATTACTGGGCTGATTATAAGCGGTCAAAATAGCGGTAGAGGGTAAGTCAGTGTAGGTTCCGATGGATTACGGGCATGCACGTACTCTGGAGTGGGAAAAAGAAGGCACTGGGTACCAGTAGTTATACACTGTGCATCTTGAATTGTGTCAGGTCGCTATCATAGGGATTGGTACACCTTATGGTGGGGCCAGCATAGGAAGTCTGCACGCAAGAGAGGGCCGATTGACACAGACACATGGAACGTTAATACAAGTAGGGAGCCGATCGATAGGGTAGTAAGGGTACTTCTAACATCTTCATGGTAATTAGGCTGATTGAGGTAAGAACCTCATACTAGATGTACACCTGAAGGCTACCACAATTGCGGAGATTGGGATCACATTATCATATGATCATTTTATACAGATTACTAGTTGGGACACTAGTTAGGTGGTGCAGAGATATAGAAATCAGAATAATACGGTAGTAGCGATGCAGAGAAAGAGTAGAAGTGCATTCAGTTTTTCTTGCCTTATCATATCTTATGGTAATCTTAGGTTATCTTGTTATCCATGCTATCAAGGTATTGTATTATATTCAGTTTATTCATGTCATGATGCTTTTGCCTATTTTCATGCTGAAAGTCACTGGACTTACCAGACTTATGTCTGACCTTGTTTGTTTCGCCTCTTTTCTTCCGTCCCCCCTAGGTTCACAGGGAGTAAATGTTACCACTTAGCTCATTTTTCTTTCCAAGCTCAAAGATAGTCGATGTATTGCTTTAGACTCTCTCTTCCACTGCTATGGCTAGTTCATGCTTTATTGGGGAATATCATTGTTATTTCTATGCTTCTTTTATACTTGGAAATTTTTGAATCAAGACATAAGTTCTATGTATTACTTTTAAGTATGATTGAGACAATTGTTGTAAAAGCTTGACTGAACCACATTGTTTATAAAATGATTTTATTTTCCGTTGCTTTACTTGTTTGTCTTGTAATTTATCTGTATCTTTTACCTAAAATGCTCCACCAAAGTTAAGGCATTCCCTTTGTGAGTGACCTTAACGGAGGTGGGGTGTTACACTTGGTATCAGAGCTGAAGGTTACCGGATCAGATAAAAGATTTGAAAAATTATTTTCAAAATGATTTTAAAAGCATATTCCCCAAAGCCATATGCACTATCTTTTGATCCTCTGTTTGAATCCTTGTTTCCTTCTTTCCTGAGTCTCCGGGGCTCCTGGCTTTCTGGGAGGTAACCTCATCGCGGCATGGTTCCGTAGGCTTGATAAGACTACGACACCTGTCAAAGGGCGAAGAAGTGACGAACCTCCATCCATAGTCGTAGTAGTTTCACCTACGGCTAATTTTCTTTCAAGCTTTGTAGGGATTTCCGTGCGATGGAGGCAGCTTTCAAGAGACTTGTCAACAAGTTACACAAAGATGGCAAAGATGAGAATGAGGGAGTTTGGCTAAGGAACACAACCCAAGGATGAGAAACTCATGGACAAGGACTTGGTCCACAAAGGAGGAAAGAATAGAAAAATTTAGGACAAGAGGAAGTGTCGTTATTATGGTATAACGGGTCATATAATTAAGGATAAGGGCAAGAATAAAGGACAAGATTTTCAAGGGGGCAAGCGCATGCTCTCATCGCCAGCGTACCTCAGAGAGAGGTAGTTTATTTTTTTTGATCATCCTGTTGGTACTCTTTTGATTTTAGCTCTTCACATTCGTTAATATCTGCTTCCATAGTTGAGTCTCTGCACCCTAAAGCTTGTATAGTAGAGGATCCTATTATCGTCTCAAATCCGGTTGGTGGTTCGGCTCGTTTATCTTTGGTTTGTAAGGATTTGAGAATAGCTATATTAGGTATTGAGTTTAAGTGTGATGCTTATGTTTTTGGTTTCATGGGCTATGAGATGATTCTAGGCATGGATTGGCTAACTAGTGATTGTGAAAGGAGGGTAGTTAGACTTTTAACTTGCTTCGGGAATACCCTCGAGATTTCGTGCGATCCTAAGGGATCAGTTTGTCTTGGCTACGTAGAATCACTTGATGCATCTATCAACGATTTGCGATCCGTTAGAGTAGTCCATGAGTATGCAGATGTTTTTGATCAGTTTAGGGGCTTATCCCCTAAAACGTGAGATAGACTTCCACATATATCTAGTTGACAATGCAAAACCAGTTGCATTACCTGTACGACACATGAATCCAAGGGAAAGGAAGGGCTCAGTAAACAAGTAAAAGAGTTACTTGAAAAAGGGTTCATAAGGCGAAGTTCTCCAAAAATGTCATTTTTGGAGAGAAGAAGTAAGGTTTCTAGGACATGTGGCGCCCAAAGAAGGGATAGCAGTAGATCCTGCAAAAGTAGTTGCGGTGCAAGACTGGAAGGTTCCAAGGAATGCCATAGAAGTAAGAAGCTTTCTTGGACTTGCAGGCTAATATAGGAAGTTAATTAAAAACTTAATGAAGGTATCAGCCCCACTTACAAGATAGACGGAGAAGAATCTAATCACCTCAGTATATACACTTGGTAACATGGTTAGCATCTGTTTATTTTCAAGAGATAGTTCTGGGAATGTTAGCATGACATGGCAGAAGTTGTAGTGCCAAGTATACTATAAGAAGAAAAGGTGGAACGAGAGGCGACAGTGAAATGAGTTCCAACGCGTATTCTGGAAACAGAAATTAAGGAGCTACGCAATCATGAAGTCAAGACAGTCAGAGCACAATGAAGTGAAGCTCAAGAAGATGCGACTTAGAAGACTGGAGACTAGAAACGCGCATCATACCCTTTTTGAGGGTATATCCTTGATCTCTCTTTTTCTGTAAAGTTTATTTTCTAGTCTTTATCTTTTAAGTATATCCTCTCGATCCTATCCTCGATCCTTAGGTAGAAACCAATGGATGTAAACATGTGTTTGAGACATGTTATGTTTGGTGGATGCAAGTGGATGTAAGTGTTTTCTAGTGGTTGCTCGTTGATGCATATACACACATTAGGCACTAGATTGGCTCCGTCACTTCCATATTGCATATGCATGAGTGAATTTATATATATATGGATTGTAACTTGATGTGTTATCATATGGATGTTGCATTTGTATGAATGATTGAGCACTCATGTAGAAGTTATAAAGTACGATTAGGAATAATTGCATACATGATGGAATCATGGCATTGACATAATTCACATCAAGGAGGTCAACTGAATCAGTAGACCGCCTGATTTTGCATTAGATAAGGACATACACACACACTAGGCATATGTTCATGAAAAGCATTAGAAATCTTTTTAAGGACAATGGACGCCTGTGATTGAATGGTTGCGTAGATGGATGTTGGATGTTAGGATACATTCTCCTTGACTTGGAGATTTCGGGGACAAAATCTTTTAAAGGAGGGGAGAATGTAACACCCCGTATTTCCTGTGAATATTAAAGTAATGAATTAAAGAATAATTAATCTTTAAAAGAATAACTAAGGGAAACGGGTTGCGCCATTGCGTTCATCTCGGAATTCTTCTTAAGGTAGACCGAGTTTGCGTAAATCGGACTCTGTATGAAGAAATTATAAGCCTAAGAAGTTTGTATATGCACTAGGAAGATTATATATGAATATTATAAGTCCAGAAGGTTCAAAACAGGTCTAAATTTCGAAATCATCCAAAGGGAAGTGGGCGGGAAAACCCCTAGGGGGAGTCAACATAGGTGTCTACCCCCTATAAGGGAGTCGACATAGGAGTCGACCCCCCTATAGGGGAGTCGACATAGGTGTCGACCCCTTTTCCAGATGTGGACAAAATTTCTGGACCGATGTGTTTTGGCTGGTATGTCGCTCCCTTATTCGCTCTACTATGAACGATCCTGATGACTTCTAAACTGATCTGAAGGCTCTAAATCTCCCTATACACCTATAAAAAGACCACTAAACTTATTGTTTTCTCCACACGAATTCATAAGCGTTTATATGCTGTTAAAACCTGAAGTGACCGAGCCTCCACCTTAATCAATCAAATTAGAGTTTTCAAGTTAACAATCAAAGTCTACATCAAAGGAATAGCATATCAAATTCAGAAATCAGATCCCAGAATTCAAGACCCTTTTGTAATTCGTAAGTTCATGTAACTTTCAGAAATAAAATTTAATTGTGATTATGACATTGTAATAAATCTGAATCTGAGATTATGCCTATTTCTATCTGTCTTTCTATATCCATTGGATCTATCTCATTGATATTATTATGTCCATTCTTTGTCTCTTCTTTCTTTCTTCCCTTTTTTGTTTTTATAGCTAGGCTACTGCGAGCCTGAGCCAAATCTCATAAGAGATGAATGTACGTTGGAAAAAAATAGGGCATAATATATGATTTGGACATGACCAGCGCTAAAATTGGGAAAAGTATTAAATTATGTATAATTTGTACATAACTGATTTGTAACGGATTTGAGGACATAACGCATGTTGTATTTAAAACGTAAAGTGTATCGAACATATGACTTGAGATTTGAGGCATAAAATATATTGGACATATGACTTGGGATTTGGGGCGTAAATTAAACTGTAAACATGTAAGGCATAGTACATGTTGTGGTTTAAAACCTAAAATTGGGGCATAATATATGATAGTTTATGACTTGGAAGAAGGAGATTATTGTGTATAGTGATATATGGCTTAGGCATGAAAACCTATAGTAAGATAGGGATAACTGTTAAATGTGAACACGGCTAAATTGGGATTTCAGGTAATTAGCATGCACACTAATTAAAGGCTATAATTTGGCATAGTTTATACTGTGAATCATGATTTGGGAATTTTGGAGAATATTTTGGGCATGTGTTGTATCGTGATTTTTGGGGCGTGACTATTATTACAAATTTTGGGAAAATTGGGTGTAACCAATTCTGAGTAATAACTTGAATTTGATTTTATGGAGCATAACTTGCTTGGGGTATAACTTGAGAATTAGAACATGACTAGTTTAGTGAATTTGGGATGATTAGCATATAAAATCTAGACTTGGACATGTATGGTAAATATGCTAAAAGGTAAACATGCCTAACCCGAGGTTAGATTGAGTTGCGGTGTAAAACTGCCCCGAACCGCCCGGCACATCCAGTAACCGCAACAACACCTATCTAATGTGAGAGGTTAGTGCATCATGCCAAAGAAAAACCCGAGGTTAGATTGAGTTATGGTGTAAAACTTCCTGGAACCGCCCGACACATCCAGTAGCCGCAACAACATAGATCTAATGTGAGAGGTTGGTGCATTAATAAATCAATTAATGCTAATGAACAAGACATGTTAAGAATGGTAGGGTTAAGTTAACTAAGGCAACACTTAACCGTTATAACATGTTAATTAGACAAGAAGATGGGGTTAAGTAAATTTAGAACACTTAACCGTTATAACAAGTTAATTAGACAAGTGAGCAGGGTTAAGTTAACCAGTACAACATGATGAATGAGAAGGGTTAAGTTAATAAGAAACACTTAACCAATATGGCATGATGAATGGGTAGGGTTAAGTTAAAACAAGAGAGCAACACTTAACCAATATAACAGGATGCGTGGAAAGGTTAAGTTAACACAAGAAGGAAACACTTAACCAATGTAACAGGACAATTGGCTATGTTTAGTTAACTTGAATTGATTGATGACACTTAACTAATACAGCATGATGAACGCGTAGGGTTAAGTTAATAAGAAACACTTAACCAATGTAACTTGATGAACGAATGGGGTTAAGTAAATGGGAAATACTTAATCAATACAACATGATGAATGAACGGGGTTAAGTTAGTAGGAAACACTTAACCAATCCAACATGACAAGTGAAAAGGGTTAATAAGAAACACTTAACCAACATGACATGATGAAGTGGTAGGTTTAGTTAACATGAATGGACAACACTTAACCAATATGACATATTGTGTAGGAGGGTTAAGTACATATCGGGTTGGTGGGTAATAATAGTAAATATAGGCCCACGAACCTAACCATTAAGCAAATATGTTTGAAACAGTGGGAGGGTTAAGTACATATCGGGTTGGTGGGTAATATTAGTATATATAGGCCTACAAACTTAACCAGTAAGAAACCCTAGTAATGGGGACCCATTTCAGCAGTAACCCACAAAGATGTATCAAGGTACCCTGAAACTAGGCAGGGGCACGATTAATGGGCTGATTATAAGCGGTCAAAATAGCGGCAGGGAGTGCGCCAGTGTAGGTTCCGACGGATTACGGGCTTTAACGTACTCTGAAGTGGGAAAAAGTAGGCACTGGGTACCCGTAGTTATACATTGTGCATCTTGAATCATGTCAGGTCGCTATCATAGGTATTAATACACCTTATGGTGGGGCCAGCATAGGGTATCTACACACAAGAGAGGGCCGATTGACACAGACACATGTAACATTAATACAAGTAGGGAGCCGATCGATAGGGTAGTAAGGGTACATCTAACATCTTTATGGCAATTAGGCTGATTGAGGTAAGATCCTTATACTAGATGTACACCTGAAGGCTACCACAATTGTGGGGATTTGGATCACATTATCATATGATCATTTTATGCAGATTACTAGTTGGGACACTAGTTAGGTGGTGCAGAGATATAGAAATCAGAATAACAGGGTAGTAGCGAAGCAGATAAAAAGTAGAAGTGCATTCAGTTTATCTTGCCTTATCATGTCTTATGCTAATCTTAGGTTATCTTGTTATCCATGTTATCACAATATTGTCTTATATTCAGTTTATTCATGTCATGATGCTTTTGCCTATTTTCATGCTGAAAGTCACTGGACTTACCAGACTTATGTCTGACCTTGTTTGTTTCACCTCTTTTATTCCGTCCCCTTGGTTCACAGGGAGGAAATGTTACCACTTAGCTCAGTTTTATTTCCAAGCTCGAAGATAGTTGATGTATTGCTTTTGACTCTCTCTTCCACTACTATGGCTGGTTCATGCTTTATTGGGGAATATCATTGTTATTTTTATGCTTCCTTTATGCTTGGAAGTTTTTGAATCAAGATAGAAGTTTTATGTATTACTTTTAAGTATGATTGAGACAATTGTTGTAAAAGCTTGACTGAACCACATTGTTTATAAAATGACTTTATTTTCCGCTGCTTTATTTGTCTGTCTTGTAATTTATCTGCATCTTTTACCTAAAACACTCCACCGAAGTTAAGACATTCCCTTTGTGAATGACCTTAACGGAGGTGGGGTGTTACACTGGGTTACCCCTAGGTTCCCCTAGGTCCACAACCATAACCCTATATTTTGGTGTTGACAATTTTTATTGTTAACATTTTAGCGCTTGAAGGTGGTCCTGAACCTCCAATCATTTGGATAACCTACCACATTCCTAGTTATTCCATCTTGTTTGTTAGACATTGAAGAGATATACCATGGATAGAAGGTCTCAACAAGGATCTTTTAAACCTCGAATGATTACATTAGAAATTATTGATCCAAGAGTTATTGAAGAACAAAGGTTAAGAATGCGAATCATGAATAAAAAGAGGGAAGTATAACAGTACAATCTCGACCGTTGGAGTATTAACCCTTTCCATATAGGACCAACTCCTATCTTTGCTATAAGTGGCTCTACATCAAAGGAACATAACTTATTCTCTCACATAAAAGAAGCCATCCATGCACATGATGAGGGAACTATATTCGAGCAAGGAATAATGAAGGATTTCAACCGCTTTACTTCAAAATGGTATGAGAAAATTGCGCTTTAGTCCCAAAATATATTGAAAAGAAAACTTAAAGATAAAGACGAAGTGATAAAGCTGAGTAACAAAAGGGCTAAGTTCCGATGTCGAATGAGAATCTTTGAGTACATCAATTGAGAATATCAACTTCCAAACCAAACATGAGCTTGACTTTTGGTCATCATCAAAGAAGAAACCTGAATATGAAGTAAAATTAGAAGGACCATACTGCCACTGCCATATGATGAATGGACATGAAAGCAACCACTAGAGGGTTCTCGAAGAAATGGTTATCAATTTCTTTAATCAAGGACAATTGCACAGATTTGTAAAAAGGGCTTAATCAAGCTCTAACAAAGGATTCCTTGAAGAAATTACCTATACATGGTCAGGAGTATGAAAAACTCCTTAAAATTTGGAACCACCTGAAATGGTGAAGTTACCTATGATGGTAGAAAACCCTTGTCTATGCGAAGATGGTGAGGGCAAGGTGTCTCCTAGAGGGATGCGGTGTGTAAGCCTCTAGGCATGCCCATACTAGAAAGGGCCAAGTTAGAGCATCAAAAGAGTAAGCCTCCATCCTCGGACCAAACCCTTATCTGTGCCTATGATGGCCAGGGTAAGGCACCCCTTGGAGGGGCTTTATATGCATCCAAATCAGAAAGGGCTAGGGTAAAACATAAAAAACCTTATCCGCACCTATGATGGCTAGGGTGAGGCACCCTTTGGAAGGGGTGGTGTGTAAGCCTCTATCCGTGCCTAAGATGGACACGGTAGAGCATCAAAAGTGTAAGCCTTTATCCGCACCTACGATGGCCAGGATAAAACAACTAAGTCCTTACTGCGTCTACGATGGCAAGGTTAAGGCGCCTCCTGGACGGAGGTTGGGTAAGTCCTTAGGGCCTGCTTGAGAATAAGCTAGCCAAGCACACCAGACACACAAAGCCTAGAGAGTGGCTCACTAGGCTGAAATGGCGAATCAAAGCCCAACAATAGCTCACAAATCAAAATAAAGCTAGAGAGTGTCTCCTAAAGACGAAATGGTAATTCAAAGCAAAAACTACAAATACCCGGATCTAGGTTTCAAGTCTTCTATCTATTATTTCCAGATGTGGATTTCTTGTCTTCTATTATTAAATACCTGAATATGGGTTTTGGGATTTCTATTATTACCAGATGTGGATTTCTAGTCTTTTATTATTTAATACCCGAATTTGGGTTTTGAGATTTCTATTATTGCTAGATGTGGATTTCTGGTCTTCTATTATTAAATACCCGAATATAGGTTTCAGGACTTTTATTATTGCCAGATATGGATTTCTGGTCTTCTACGATGAATACCTGAATCTGGGTTTTGGGATTTCTTTTATTGCCAAGTATGGATTTCTAGCCCTCTATTTTGAATGCCCTAATATGTGTCTCAAAGCTTCTATCTATGCTTCCAAATAAAGATTCCGAAATTACAATACTTTCAAAAATGGATTCTTATATTTATTCAAACATTGAATTGGGATTATGGATTTTACACTCTCATTTTCGAAAGAGGATTTGCAAATCAATACCCAGGTTAATATCTTGGTCCGTCTGTCTAAAACCTTCCGACGAAGGTTATGATTTCTCAACAGCTCACACATGGAGGTTTTCTAAACTTACATACGCGATATTGCTATTCCTTATTCTGGAAAAAAATATAAAATGTGAATGATCATGTTATGCTATCGCGAGTTTCATCTGTTACTGGGCATCGATCCAGATGGTGTCTCACATAAGTTGAGAAAATTATCAAGATTATGGATTTTACTTTCTCATTTCCAAAAGAGCATTTGTAAATCAATACTTGGGTTGGTATGTTTGGCCTTTTATCTGAAACCTTCTAATGAAGATTATGATTTCTCAACACCTCACATAGGGAGGTTTTCAGAACTTATACACTTGAAATTGCTATTCATTATTCTAGAAAATATAAAATGTAAATGATTATGTTTCTCCATCGCAAGTTTCATCTATTACTTGGCTATGATCTAGATGTGAGAAAATTATCATATGCATCCTACTCTAAGCAAAAGACTAACACATAAATGTTATGTGTGGAGTTTTTTGCAGAATGATGTAGAAGAAATCCTAAGACGAGGATATTCTAAACACAGACAAGGATTGTACATCAGGTGATATCTACACAATTTACAAAGTCATTTTACAAATTTATTTACAAATCATTCCATAGAATATCAAGCACAGAAAGTGGATCTTAATATTACACTTACATCAGATATCTTACACCGCCTTGTCTACATAATCATCAGTTATAGGAGAATTAATAGAATGACGAATTGCAATACACAAAAACTTTTTGAGTTTTCCTTCCTTTTTCCTAATCTGGTCAGAACTATCTGTGGATCTAATTTGAAACTTTAGAGCTATGTTGAAAGCTCTACCCGTTGTCTTTCTCCAAATCGAAGACACACTTCTACAAGTCATATCCCTCCTTCTACAATTGTTTGATTTGGAGATGTAATAGCTAATACATCGAAGCATATCATCTTGATGCTTTGCCTCATCATAATTCTTGATTTCATCTTTGACTCTTCTGCACCACCTAGCAACAACTGACCCGTCTAATCCTCGAGGGGAATACCAAGTGAGGAAATTTTTCAAGCTTTTAACCTAGTCGTGGACTTGGAAGATATAGGTGCAACTATATTAGATACAATATTCCCAATGGCAAACTCCTAAGCCTTATGACTTGCTTTTGCATTGTCTAGCTTAGTTTCCAAGTTGGAATTTCACTGAAACAATCTACTTATCTCTTCACTAAAGTTGATGGAAGGGGTGGCCTTTATCTATCCCTTTAATTGAATGATAGTTTTATCCTTTTCTTTCAATTGACCTTCTAAAGAAGCTACTTGCTCATTCAATTTCCCGATGGCCAACTTCTAAATTAAAATTGTTTGGCTAGAGTTGGAGCGGGTGTATCTTTGGGAACATCCCTTTTCTCTGCAACTGTTAATGATTCATCCCCAGATTGGAAAGGTGAAATTTCGGATTGATCTCCGTATTTGCGACAAATTAAAATTTAATTATTCACAAGTTTTATCTACATAGAATGGTACTAATAAAATATAATTTTCATTATCATAAAAGCTTGTTACAAAAACATTTAGATCTATTCGATCAAGCTTTGAAATGTTTTTGTAATACACACAATAAAGATTACAACGAATGGTCCTATTTGTCAAGATACCTTCTGTTTAGGTTACATATCAATTCAGCATGTCGGGTTCTAAGTCTTTATAAAATTATTTCCGGTCATCACCAAAAAAGTCAAAGGGAAGTTGAGAGTATTTCATGTAAATACGCCAAGGGTCTCCTAGGAAACGATCCCTTCCATATCTATATAGTGATTTTGTTTGAAAATTCTATCCTTGATCTAAAAAATGAGTGTAAGGCATCTTTGGAAACTGCATCTTTGTGGAGATTGTGATTCTGTAATAGCATGAAATGAAATTAGAAATCATGGATATAAGAAGTTATCATCAGAAGTATACATTCATAATTCTATAGTTTTACAGTTATGCATCTTGCTCGTACAATACTGACTTTTTAAATAACTTAGAAATACAATTGTCCTTATTATACTTAAGATTTTCTAGGGGTAAATCCCTAGAGACTGAATGAACCCTTTGCAGGTTCCAGCAAGCCCCAGGATGGAGGTTAACTACACGTTCATTTAAGCATCGTCTGTAAAGACATCGAAGTAAACCACCATTAATGTAACATCCTGGATATTTTTTGTGATTGGATAATTAATTTAATTAACTATTTAAATATCGATTTGGCGATATCGATAATTTGAGTTAAATAATTTCAATTATTTAGTTAATATTAATAATGGGATAATAAATTATAAATTCTGAAATTGTCGAAAATAGCAGAAATCGCAATATTGTGTGAACTGGATGATTTAACTGATTTAATTCAGTTTAGAATTTAATTACAATAACGAATTTATTTATAGACGACATTTGAATGTATAATTATAATATAATTTAAAACAAGCTCATAATGACGCGGTAGTTCATAATTTGGCGATTTGAACTTTAAATGAATATACAGAATTCGTTATAAGTCGGATTTCTTTAAAAACAAGAAACATTTGGATCTTTTGATAATAGTTTTCTAATAAAAGTGAGAAATCGAGATTTCATCTTGTAGATTGTAAGCTATGTCCAAATCAAATTTTCAAATAGTTGCTATGGAATTCATTTAGAGTTTATAACATTTATTTATATAAAATAAAAGGGTTTTTATTTTAGTTTCTATTGATTTGGCTTGAAATTCAACCCGATATATTTTATTTTGAAAGTATATGAAATTCAAGTCAAGTATTACCGATTATAATATTTTATTATTATTATATTGAGGTATTTTAAAATTGGTTTGTTTTAATCTAATTTGGACCCTTAAAAAGGGACTTTATTCAAATGATGTTCGTTTTCAATGAAACAAATTTTATTAAGACCGTAATAGCTAATTATTGATAGATTTCAAGTTTCGTGTCAATTGAAATTATTTTGTGGGCGTAGCAAAATTAAATGCAAATAAATCGACTGTTTGTACATGAACTAGCGCCATTTAATCAAATGGACTTGGATTTCAATGAAACAAGTTCCACTGTGTCCATAATTTCAAACTATAGATGTTTGTTAACTTTCGTCACAATTAAGATTCGTATGTGGCTACACGAATTTTAGACGCTGAATGGAGGTAATGATTCAATAAAGCGAAATAAAAAATTAAATAAAAAATATATAAGCTATTCTACAAATACCCATTACTTACCCTAAAGCTAATTTCATTTTTCCGTGGTCAACTACTTCTTCGCCGCCATCAGCTCTTGCAATCGTGAAATTTAGTCTTCGAAAAATTGAAACAAAATCAATAATTTTCTAAAATCCACAAAGCATATATCTTTGCAACCCTAGTGTCGGGTGCTACATGATGAAGTTGATTTTTCTGAGTTCGATCCAGTTTTTGAGGTCATCGTGTTTCCTCCAGCAACGTACGCAGCCTAGGGTTAATAATTCCATCATACCGAGGCATTTATCCTTGTTCTAGTTATTATATTTGGGTTCGTTGTAACATTTAGCACTAGTATTCAAATTTCTAGTGACTTTGATGCAAATAAATCTCGCGGATTTCAATTTCCTGCTGCGTGGAAGGTCATAATCACATCTTAGATTTAGCAACCGAGTTCGACATAAAGGATATATGAAGGAAAAGAGTGTAGAGATAGAAATTTTGGTATTTTTTTGTGGGATTTTAAATTCAATATGGAGGAAGATAAAAGGAGGTTTAAATTCGTAAATGGCCATGAAACATAAGGAGCGGGTTCGTATTTACCTGGCGAAGAGGAAGAGAGTACTGTTCATTATGGGTTGAAGGAGTTTGGGCTAGGTTTGGGTAAGTGGTGAGGCCCAATACTTAAATAGATTAAGTTTAATTTAATTTAAATAGCGTATTGTCTTGTAATTACAATATCCTTCTCATACGTTATCAGAATTGTGCAAAATTGGATCTGTTGGGATCGTATGGATGAAGGCTACACAATGGAACTGGTTTGGAGCCCGTCTTAATTTATGGCAAACCAAAACGTCTGATATGAATCTACGACCGTTAATCATTTTTTAATGATTAACAACCAACGTGAGTAAACTCAGTAACTCTGTCCAGTTTATAATTTTATAAACGTAATTTAGTATTGATAAATGATGATTAATTGTTGTGTGATAGTTGTTTGGATGAATTGCAAATAATTGATTGAAATAACTGATATAGTTTTAGATATAAAATCGTTGTTTGAATTATTGATTCTATTTACCATGATAATTTATAGTGGAATGAAATTGATCTTATTTATGTTGTTCAACATCTGTGGATACAGGGAAATAGGTTGGAGGGATCCAACTGGATTCCTCAACATTTGTGTTACTATTTTTTTCATATATATTGATATATGATGTGATATATAATTTGTTATTAATTATGTGTATTTAGATGTTATTGATCCTTTTTATTTGGTATTTTAAATTCCATAAGTAATACCAGAATATATAAAAAACCAGAATATATAAAAAGATTTTTTGAAGTGAGTATTGAATTTAAGTATTTTATAAAATCAATGGATTTTGTAAAAGGAAATATTTGAAAGATTATTAGAATTATAAAAAGGGAATTTGCAAGATATAAAAGAATTATGAGAAGTTGATATAAAGTAGATTTTTAAATAGTAATCTTTTTTAATGAATAAATTGAGAAGATAAATTTATAAGCAATATTTATAAATTTATTTAAAATATTTGTTATTGGATAAATTGAATACATACACACACACACACACATATATATATAAGTCTGAATTTATACTGAGAGGTAAAAAGCGATTTTAACACAAATATCTTTAATCAAATTAGAGATGAGAATTTATAATAGGGGTTATAAACTAGATTGTAAGTAATTGAAAAAAATGGATTTTGTACGAATAATTCTATAAATGGAATTATAAATAGAATTTGAATTTGAGATATTCTTTTGAATGCGAAACCAAACTGTTTTGATTATATAAAGAAGATATAATTCATATTTGATGTTAATAATGGATTAAAGCAAGTATTTTGCAAAGGAGAATACTATAAAGGAAATATTATTCACATTTGATGTTAATAATGGATTGGAGCATATTAATTTGTGCGAATGAGGATATTTAAAGGGAATTGGTTTGTTTTGGAAATAAGAATTCTAATGGGAATTCGAATGGAAAAAGGAAAATTGAAATCGTTCTAAAGTGAAACGATGAACTTTATTCCGATAATTTGGATATAATTAAATTGATATAAATCCAAAAGGATTATAAATGGAATTCGACAATATCAAATTATATAAATAATTTATTCAAATTATTTAGAACTTGGCGAGAAAAATTTATATTTGGTTTCGAACCAATAATGTATAATCGAATATGAATTTGATAGTAAGTTATAAACTTGTTAATTAATTAACAATAAGAGAATTGTAAATGAGAGTTTTGAATTGCAGTGAAATATGAATGAAGATTTTTAAAGGGACTTGATAAGTAAGATTTGAACCTATAATGCTATTTTTAAATAAAGTTAAAACTGATTTGATATAATGAGTCCAGATTTCTATAGAAGGAATAATACTCACTTTTAAAGTGAATAACGTTTTCAAAGCAATAAACGTTGCAAATGGAAACGAGGACAAAGAAAATGGAGTTGACCTGAATAAGGAGATTTTTCCGAGGTTCAAAATAGAAGATTATTTCGAAGCTTAGAATATTAAACGAGTGTGAGATTATTTCGAAGTTCAAAATATGAATCAAACGAGGTTATTCAGAACTTCAGAATATGAATCAGATAAAGAACTTTCAAAAGAGAATTTACATTGGAATTTGACTACGTCAGATTTGGGAAAGTATCATTTACTTTCCGCTTTTAATAACGTTTAAAATTATTCATTGGTTTATATAATATAATGATTATCTATTCAATTAATAAATAAAAGTTATATTTATGTTTGATATATTTCAGAAGCATGGATTATAACACTATAGTTAAAATTAATGATTTCTGTAAAAGAAGTGGACTCGTAAATTGAATCTAAGAGTTACGTAAGTAATGTTTGTTAAAGATTGAAGTTGTGAACTTTGTCTATTTCAAAGTTAATAGTGTTGTTCAGTTAAGGTCTAAGAGGTAATTATACCCCAACTTGATTAAATTCATTGTTAACTAAGGAATAGTTAAGGTTCGACGGCGATGGTTGGTTAGGTGAATTAAGTTAATGAGTATTAATAGTTTGAGTTGGCATAGCCGTCTTCTATTTACCATCAGTTTAATTCAATAAAGGAGTTTCAGAAACGTTTTCCAAATAAAATCAGAAATGCTATCTAATACAGAAAATAAGGAATGGGAATAAAATATGGAAATGTTTTCCGATGATAATAACGTATAGTTTCTAAATATAGAAGTTGTGAATATATATGTGAATGTTTTCTGATAATTAAAAAGAAATATTTTTTGGAATATAGAAAATAAATAGTTATAATAGATGGAAATGTTTCCACGAACCGTGAGAGGCTAAATGAGTTGGAGAAATATTTGGGTAAAGATATGGAAGAGAAAATGGGAAATGAATAATTTAAATGGTAAATTAATTTAAAGGGCTCAATGTTGATTGATGATTGATCGATAGAATTTCCATTGGGAAATAGAATTGTTATTTGTATGGATGTTTTCCTTTGATAGTTAAATAACCGACTATCAAAGTTTTTGACCATTTTTCCGTTGTTAATATGGGGAGATCGGGATCAGACTTATTATCTGGAAACCACTACATATTTGCATAAGCATTGCGGATCAAATATGCTGAAGACAATTGAAGACAAAGTTTATGCAAGGGTTGTTCTGGTAATCCTAGGTGGAAATTGCCGAAGATGGATTGACGAAATGTTGTCTTCGGTTTGTCCAGTCCCAGGACAACCTGTATGGATGAATGTCTGAAAGAGTATGCCAAACGGACCATATACATTGATCTCTTCAAACGTATCATGTCTAGTGGCGGAGGAATTCGTTTCTCTTAGCTTTGTACCAGTGATATTCTTAGGAAATCGATAAATGGTTTGGCAGGTTTGACGATGTGGCATTGAAAGTGAATGAAGATATGTCATGTTAAAAGATAAGCGTAGCCTCAAGCCTCACAACCAGAAAATGGTATAAAATCGGGTAGGTCGCATGGCTAAGTAGGTCTCACCCAATTAGGGTGTATTGTCATCTGATCAAAAAAAATCCAATTGCTTCTTTAATCTATTTCGATGTTGTCCCTTTCAGGAACAACTGCTGATCCCAACCGTTGGTGATAATACATTCGATACACTCAAGCGAAATGAGTGGCCAGTCATGTTTAGCCTGGGTTACAAGATGTTCTTGTTGAACCCGATGTATTCCTCTCTAGAGATACACTATCGGAAGGTTGTCTCATACCTTACTAGTTGGAATCCATTCTCCAATAAGAAATCGCGGTTTTTGTTTGTATATTGTGGATGTGGAGCGTGAGATGCAAGCGTTCTGCTAAATTGCTATTTATTTGATTTAGACACTATTATAATATCAGAATAGTATTGATTTCAAAGAATGTTTTGGGTTATCGTAATATAAAAACCATCCTTGTTTATTTTTGGATCGGGCTTACGTTTATCCTTTCTTTTAAAAGGATTTTCGAAAATTAAACTAAGTGGTTGGGGTTTACTCACACCAGTACCATGACTGACCCAGAGTTTATTTTGTTTTTGTTTTTACCATAAACTCTTGGGTGCCCAAATTTGTACGGGTAGTCAAGTATTCGGGACTTTTCAGATTTTCTTGGAAGAGCTTGGAGCAGGAGGCTTAAGCATTTTATAGATATTGTTTATTTCATTTGTATTGTAAGTGTTGTACTCTGATAATGGTACGTATATACAAGTACAGATTTGTATTTCAAAGTTATGTTACATAATATATTTTTCGTTTCACTGTGAGATTAGTGTTTACTCTGATGTTGTATTTATGTTCTTCTTCATCTTTTATTCTAACATTCTTTCTTTTTATTTGTCATCCTCTAATTTCTTTCTATTAATGATCTGGTAAATTTTTGGTGCTTGGTTAGTCGATATGGTATTTAAATCGATAATCAGGATCGGGAAAATGTCAGTTCGTTACAGTGGTATCAGAGCTTAAGGTTGAGTGATTACGTTTGCTCTATGGCGTAACTCAATTGAGATGGGGTTAGTAATACCCTTTATTCAGTTAAGAGTATATATATGAGTGCATATTTGTAGATTTGATATAAAATGGGTTTATATTGTGGAGATTTATTGGTTGAGTGGTTTATGAATTCTGGTCAATTTGTATGATCCACTATATAGATAGGGTTTCTAAATAATCAAATATGATGAACAGACACAATATGTTTTGAAAAGTGGGTAAATGAAATATTTTAACCTAAAATATATTTTATTATAAAAGAAATATATATCTTGGAATTATTATAGTATATTGGATGTGTTGGTTGTTATTATAATCCAATGAGATTATAATGGAAATGGTTACGTAAATAACCAATCAAAATTCATATAAGTGTAATATATGAAGTCAGATGGATTAAATCTGAATTGGAATTAAAATTCCCAAAAGTTGGAGAAGTGTTTGTAAATGGATTTGAATAAAGTATACAGGAATTTTAAGTCCCTAGGAGATTCATAAATGTTTTCAAAAACATTGCGAATGATATTTTGAAGTAATTTCAAAATGAAAGTGTTTAAGAAATGGTATTGAAAATTGGTATAGTATTGAACTCACTTCTATCGCTGGGAAATAACCCTGATGATGCTAGCTACATCATCAGTGTTCATTTTCAAGTTTCTAAGTGACATATTACCATTAAACATATTGTTTTTGAATTGTTTTGAGGAAACCAAGATGTTTAAAAATTCAAATGTTTTGAATTGTAATAGTTATTATTATATGTGTATAGTTATATGATTTCAGACTGATTTGAAATAAAACATGGGAATTTGATTTCTGATATTTAAATTTTACTTATAAAGTTGAATAGATTGAAATGGTAAAAGTGAATCAAATGGATTGAAATTTAACTTAAACCAAGTTAAATGAAATTGGATTGGACTGGGAATAAGCCTAAATGGAATTGAACATGATGGAAACAAGAAATGTTTGAGATTCGAATTAATAAAATGAATTCGATGTATGCATAAACAAGTTGAGTATATATTGGATATTGCTAATTACTGGAATAAAATTGGAACTCAAATAGGATGAGTGGATTGATTTTGAAATAGAAATCAAGTTTGAATTATAGAATGGAAATGAGCTAATCAGGTAGTTAATCAGTGAATTAAAGACTAAAAGTTGGATTGATTGGAAATCGGTTGGAATGGAAGGATATATGATTAGCAGGTATTGAATGGAAGCAAGTACAAGAAATAAAATGGTATGCTCAACATAAAGGTACATATTTCATTCAGTATGAGATTTATGAGTCTATTTGGCAAGCCGTACAAAGGATACGCTATCGGAAGGTTGTCTCATACCTTACTAGATGGATATATTTCGTCGATTTCCTTTTTAAAACGTATTTTATAAATCGTTTTAAATTCGTTTTCAAAACCATTTCAACTCTATATTCAATTTCAAATCAAAATTGGATATTTCATATCATTACTATATAAATGATAATATTTTCAAAACGTTATATTTTGAAATCACTACCCTTTCTATATTCATTATAAAAACGAATATAATCGATATAAATATCGTTCACGTCAAAATAGCGCAACTCTAATCAACACGGCTTTATATATTTCAATAAATTCATTATTCTATTCAACAAATGAATATATATTCTATTCAACACATGAATCTATATTTCTTTCAACACACGACTAATCTCAACACATGAGTACTGTCAACACACAACTATTTTTGTTATGTAATATATTTTATAAAATTATGGTATCTATCATTTGATTTTTAATCAGACTCCACCGTGAAGTAGATTCTAATTTTAAATATGATAAAGATGTAAATTTTATTATTTAAAATATTTTACTCAACACATGAATAATTTCAACACATGAACATCGTCAACACATGACTATTTTATATTCAACATATGAATTTCCTTTTATAATATTCATTATTTTACCGATTGGAATGAGGCCCAATCAATCACCATATAATGTTAATTATATGGATTCCATACAACACACGTATATAATAGCAACGATAAACAATCAACCATCATCCAAAGTGCACCACACAATTGCATAAGCATCAAATATAAATAATTAATGCTTACACAGCCTGTCGACCAAACGATCGACATACAATGAAATAATTGGGATTAGTGTACGCCCAATATCATCCCAACACCCGTGTGGGGTTTCAAATCAACAAACATAGATTTTTATTTGTGCAGTTGGGCGATGTGTAAAATTTATCGTCCCAATCAATATCAGTCAAATCAGTGTATATAAACAAATCAGCCGATTTGTTTATAAATATTCATTTATTCACATTCACGTTAAAAATTATATTTTTAACGATAATTTATTTATTTCAACACATCTACATTTTATTATCGATTTCACATCAACATCACAAACAATTTACACAACACATCAATCAAACAAACAAGCCATCCATGGTCTGTGGATGACGGGTGTCGGGTGCTGCTAAGCACCGTCTGCATCCTAGTATATATATATATAACTAGAAAAAGAATTTTAGAGTGAGAAGTTCTCGCCAATGCTAATCCAATATCATGACTCTTCATATGTAGGGAATCATCGCCGTTCTCGCCTTTTGGTCACTTTCGTTGCCCGTAGCCAGTACATATATAAAAATCACATTTTTATATTGTTGCTATGTATATAAAGATCATATTTTTATATTGCTACTATATAGATAAAAATTATATTTTTGCATCGTTACTATATAGATAAAAATTCTATTTTTATCACGCTATTTTCTATATAAAGATTTCGCCTTTTCTATTATAAATATTTCGCCTTTTCTATCCATACAATATAAAAATCGTATTTTTATAATTCTACTTTATAAAAATTACATTTTTATTCTTTCTATAGTATTTAAATTATATTTTTATATTGCTACTTCTATAAAGATCACATCTTTATTACTCTACATTATAAAAATCATATTTTTAATACTTCTACTTTATAAAAATCATATTTTTAATACTTCTACTTTATAAAAATCATATTTTTAATACTTCTACTTTATAAAAATCATATTTTTTCTACTCAAAAATCACGTCTTTCCTGTAGATAAAAATATATGCTTTCATACTTCAAAAATATGATCTTTTCACCTTAAAAATCTAAACTCTTCCCTAATGAAAATCTACTCTTTATGATCATAATAATCTCATTTTTGTCAACATGAAAAATCTAATTTTTCTTTAAATCAAAATATTTTAACTAATAAAAATTAAATCTTTAATTTATATTCTCTATAAATAAAACTAATCTTTACATTTCTATAAAAAAACTGATTTTGTTTTACCCTAATTATGTACAAACTAAATAAATTAATTAAATAAAACTAAGAAAACTTACCGTGAATTGTCGAAAAAAGGGGAGGGCGGAGTGTCGCTGGCACAAGGCAGGAGGAGGGGGGGGGGGGGTCGGTGATGCGCGCGGCGGCGCAGGAGGTGGTGTTGAGGGTTTGGATGGGCGGCGGGGGTTCCAGCGGGGGTTGGGTTTTCTCGAGTTTGGCGAGAGGACGGAGGGGAAGAAGGGGATGGCCAGAGGAGAGAGAGGCGCGACGGTGGAGGGATTCCGGCGGTGGCACGGCAACGCGAGGGGAGCGGCTAGGGCTAGGCGCAATTTCGATTTTTTTTTCGATCTGAGGAGGTGAGAGAAGAGGGGTAGGGATTATATATAATAATATATATTTAATTATTTAATTAATTTCAAAAAGCAAATTTTATTTTTGACCTCGAAATGAGACCCACCGCCTGTCGTCCATAGCTAATTAACCCCATTCGAACACAATGGGATATGTATTGCAAGCTGATTCGATCGTTTCGATCAGTTTCCGCCAAAATCAACATATAACTCTATATATTGAGTTTGAACGCGTATTTCAATTTACTGGGGTTACATACTAACTCTATAAATCCTAGAAAAATATTTTCTAGCTTCGTATTGACGATACAGTCCTAACAAAACTAGTTTCATCGAATTCTGAGACCGTTGGAAAAATGGCCATTTTCCAGTCGATTAAAATCAACTGAAACTGGTCAAACGCGTTTTCCTTTGCCATGCTCACATATTGATTCGAAAAATTACGAAATTTGAAACCTAGCAATAATTTGACATCACGGATCCAACAAAAGTGGTTTCGTCGAAATCCGAAGTCATTTGTAAAATGGTTGTTTTTAAGGGCCTGAATTCCATAGCGACTATTCAGAATTTTCAACTGGACATATCTTTTGATTCCCGCTATGAAATTTCGATTTTTCGGATTCATTGGAAAGATACTCTCAATTAGATCCTATTATTTTTGGTTTCACTAAAATCCGGATTGTTTTGCACCCGGTACATTCAATTGAAGTTTGAAATCGAATTATTGAACTGCAGGTATATTTTCAATTCCTTTTATAATTATATATAATTATTTATATTCTAACGACGACGTATATAAATATATACATTCTATTTATATTCAAAATAATTTTTCGTCGTTTTTATTTAAAATAATTTATTTTAAATATTCAAAATTTATTAAAATTGCCAAAATAAAAATTTTAAATTGGCTCGCATTTTCCGGGTTGTTACAATTTGGGTACAGATACGGAAGAGAAAATGGGAAATGAATAATTTAAATGACAAATTTATTTAAAGGGCTCAATGTTGATTGATGATTGACCGATAGAATTTCCATTGGGAAATAGAATCGTTATTTGTATGGATGTTTTCCTTTGATAGTTAAATAACCGACTATCAAAGTTTTTGACCATTTTTTCGTTATTAATACGGAGAGACCGGGATCAAATTTATTATCTGGAAACCACTCCGTGTTAGCATAAGCATTGCGAATCAAATATGCTGAAGACAATTGAAGACGGAGTTTATGCAAGGGTTGTTCTGGCAACCCTAGGTAGAAATTTCCGAAGATGGATTGACGAAATGGTGCCTTCGGTTTGTCCTGTCCCATAACAACCTGTATGGATGAATGTCTGACAGAGTATGCCAAACAGATCATATACATTGATTTCTTCAAATGTATTACGTCTAGTGGCAGAGGAATTTGTTTCTCTTAGCTTTGTACCCATGATATTCTTGAATCGATAAATGATTTGGCAGGTTTGACGATATGGCATTCAAAGTGATTGAAGATGTGGCATGTCAAAAGATAAGTGTAGCACTAAGCCTCACAACCGGAAAATGATATAAAATCTGGTATGTCACATGACTAAGTGGGTCGCGCCCAATTGGGGTGGATTGTCACCTGATTTAGAGAAAACCAATTGCTTCTTTAATTTATTTCGATGTTTCCCTTTCGGCATGGTTGCTGATCCCAACCGTTGGTGATAATACATTCAGTACACTCAAGCGAAATGAGTTGCCGGTCATGTTTAGCCTGGGCTGCAAGATGTTCTTGTTGAACTCAGTGTATTCCTCTCTAGAGATGCACTATCAGAAGGTAGTCCTATACAGTTGGAATCCATTCTCCAATTAGAACTCATGGTTTTTGTTTGTATATTATGGATGTGGAGCACCTGATGCAAGCGTTATGGTAGATTGCTATTTATTTGATTTAGAAACTATTGTAATATCAGAATAACATTGATTTCAAAGAATGTTTTGGGTTATCGTAAGGTAAAAACCATCTGTGTTTATTTGTGGATCAGGCTTACGATAATCCTTTCTTTTAAAAGGATTTTTGAAAGTTAAACCAGATGGTTGCAGTTTACACACACCAGTCCCATGACTGACCCAGGCTTTATTGTGTTTTTGTTTTTACCCTAAACTCTTGGGTGCCCAAGTTTGTACGTGCAGTCAAGTAGTCGGGATTTTTCGGATATACTTGGAAGAGCATGGAACAAGAGGCTTCAGCATTCTATAACTATTGTTTATTTCCGCTGTATTGTAAGAGTTGTACTTTGATAATGGTATGTATATACAAGTACATATTTGTATTTCAAAGTTATGTTATATAATATATTTTTCGTTCCGCTGTGAGATTAGTGCTTACTCTAATGTTGTTGTATTTATGTTCTTCTTCATCTTCTATTCTAACATTCTTTCTTTCTATTTATCATCTTCTAACTTCTTTTTATTAATGATCCGGTAAATTTCTAGTGCTTGGTTAGTCAATATGGTATTTATATCGATTACCAGGATCTGGAAAATGTCAGTTCATTACAACTAAACTCCTCCAAGAAAGAAAAATCCACTGTTTCAAATCGGTTATAGCCCTTATACAAGAAATCTATCAAAATATCCTTATCTTCTATCAACATCTAAAATAAAGTCATCAACTCCTCTTTTTCCTTAAAACTTTTTTCCTTGAAGTCGTGTTGCCTTCAATCTTGGCTTAGCCTTATGTTCATTAAAAGACATCAGTTTTAAAGCACTTTTATCAAGATCATAATGTTTTTGAGATAAAGCATTATAATCTTTCAGCATCTTGTCTTACTCTATACGAGACCGAATTATTTCCTTTTGTTTCTTATCTAACTCTTCATTATAAAATGAGGCAATGTTTTTCCTTGTCTATAAATTATAGGGGATCAGTTACCATGAATTCAAGAGGGAAGAAAGCAATTCAAAAGTGAAAGCCATAACTGAGAAATACAGACTTCAGGCTGAGCAGGTTGTTCTTTTTCCTATTTCACTTTGTTGGAGGGACCACTATCCTTAGTAGTAGCTCCCATTGGATCCTAAGTAATATGAGCATCCAAAGGATCAGGGTTTGCCTCCTCGAAACCATGAGTTCCACCGGTAGAAGGAGGAGGGTTAATGTCGTCTCCTCCGCCAAAGTCATCGTGACCACCCTCATCTCTGGGACCAAGATCATCAACATCACTGTCATCATCCTTGTCGTCATCAATAGCGGCGGTATCACCTTCCTCCTCTACTTTATACGGGTCAAAATCATCGAGAAGATCTTCAATAAACAGAATCTTCTCAGGCTTCATTATACATCTCTTAAGAAATTGAATCCCCTACTTCGCTTGCTCAATTTTGTTCATAACTCTTCCTGCAATGGTAGGGACAACTAAAGGGAATTCAATCTTGGGGCATTTCTGATAATTTTCAAAATATGCCAAGAAAAGAGCGTCTTCATAAGAGTTTAAAATTGCGTTTGGAAAAGAGGATTCCAAGAATGATGAAATTCTTTCTTTGGCCTTAGAAATTATTCGCTTAGTATTGGAAAGTGCAACTTGAGACTTGAAAAGATGGTCATTTTTCTCTTTTAACTTGTTAGCATGGCTGACTACCATTCTTGTCTTTTCATCCTCGAGCTCTTGCCGTGATAACTCAAGTGTCATAACTTTATCAGACTGAAGGTTTTTAGCCTTTCTTTCTTCTAGAAGTTCTTGCTTAGCCTTTTTAGAGACGATTTTATCTCCAAGCACTCTTTCTCATGTTTTTCCTTTGCTGCATCCAAAACATTGACTTTGAACTCTAGGGCAGATTTCTCCTCTTTATATTTTGCAATTTCGGAGGAAGAATCAGAAGTAACCTCTTGAAGGGAGAACCATCTTTTTGTTGTCTAAAAAGGAGAAAAGCAAAATCAACATTTGTGTAAAAACAAAATACAAAAGTGGTTAAGAGGAATAAAGTTATACCAGAAGCTGTTGCTTGACAAAAGATTATCGTAGGTTCAGCAAGTCTGAGAAAAAAGAAGGCTGCAAGATGTTAACCATCTTTCCAGAAGAAAGAGTGAGTTTTACAATCTCCTCAAAATATTGAGCCTGTAAAGAAGGCCTTGAAGGACGAGCATGTTTAGGAGATGGACGCAAATTTAGCTCATGTTCCACCAAATCCAAAGTCCTTGGAGAATCAGGCACCAAAATACAATTAACAAAATCACTCTTTGTTGTCGTTATTTGGGGAGAGCCCATGGAAGAAGTGGTATAAACAGAAGGAACAATAGGACCAGGGGTGGGCCTCTCAGTAGGTGCAGGATCAACTCCTTTGTAGGGAGAGGAAGAAGTAGAAACTTCACTCTTGTTCTTTTTAGGGGCTGGATCATCAGTTGAATTCATTCTAAACTTTCTCTTAGTTGCTTCCTTGGGTTGGGCAATAACTGTCAGAGCAGATTTCCCAGTAGAAGCTTCGGTAGCTAATCAAAGTAATGACACCAGAAAATCAGAGTTACATAGACTAAAATAAAAATAAGATTTTGCGAAAAATTCAGAAGATCTATTTTACCTAAAGTATCTGGAAATAGAGGAGATAGTTGAGTAAACACATTGGTGCCTGAAGATAAATTATGGGCACCAGGGAAATGGTAAGGTGGTTGCCC
The DNA here is from genome assembly GCA_030737875.1 of Allium sativum. Lineage (NCBI taxonomy): Eukaryota > Viridiplantae > Streptophyta > Magnoliopsida > Asparagales > Amaryllidaceae > Allium > Allium sativum. Next base: position 850,159,904 of record CM060918.1, read on the forward strand.
CAAAATTCTTTTTCCCGAAGGGAGAAGGGCATTTTTCTGGAGATTGTCCCTAGTTAGCCAAAGGGATCGCTTTCCCAATTAATCAGAAGCCTTTTGACTGACATCAAAGATCTTAGCTTCCTCATCATTCCAGCTTTTCTTCGTAGGAGTAGGAGCCGAAAAGGTACAAAGATTAAGCAAAGCATAAAAATGACACAATAAATCTAATAAAAGGAGTAAAGCTCACCAGGATTAGAAAATACACCCATGATACCCGGGGGAGCAGCTGAAATAGCAAAATTGTATTTCCAAATCTTCAAAATTTATTAATACCATCTATAATCAACTTCTATGTAGGATTCGCACGAAAGATAGGAGAATCTGCTCCTTTAACTATAGACAATCATGTTAGATGGTGAATGTGATGGCCCGCCCCGCACCAGCCGACATTTCCAATGAAAGTGTGCTATGCCTATGCCTGACCAGCACGGGACGGTCGTCAAAGAAAGGAAAGAAGGGAATTTGAACTAACAAGGAACCTGTAGAATGTCTCACAGCGTATGGAATAAAATATAATAATAACATACTTGACATAAAACAGGCGAGACAGTGCATAAGCTGAGAAATAAACCATAATCATCACGGCAGCGGAAATTCAAAATACAACACATGTTCCACATCATCATTATTAAAACTTTGGAGAACTGTCTCTAAAGAAAAGTAAGAAAGGTACACTACTAATGCCCAAAGTAGTGACCAACAGCGTCACAGGGAGAATATCTATATATATCATGCATGGAAGCCTCCTGCTCGTCTCCGGTACAGCTACTCGTGCATACCACCTATCCTGTCTCTAGTCTGCCCGTTTAAGAGCACCCAGAGTAATAAGAAGAGACATAAAACTCTGGGGCAGACAAAAGTCTGGTATGATCAATAAGCAGCAAAACAGAACAATAACAGGTATACTATACCATACCTGAACCTACAACCAAAGAGTTAGCACAACAAGATGTACAACACTCTAAGATGACACTAACATATGGTGTAAAGATACGGGGGAGGGGTGTGCAGGTCATAGTGATATCAAACAATCAAGCATAGCATCCATCCTCACATCTCTAACTCAGTGCGTAAAACATACGATATCCACCGCTTTGATCACCCAAATCCTTGCTATGATCACTCTTCCCCAAGGAGTCATGGCGACTCCACTGCACTGATCTATAGCCACTTGTCATTGCTCTGTCCACTCTGCCCTATGAAGTCATGAAGACTCCACTGCACTGGCTCATAGCCATGCTACGATCACTCTGCCCCATGGAGTAGTAACTACCCCACTGCACTGATACGTAGCCTAACATCCATCTTGGTGGTGAATCAAAGCTATAGACGTTGATAACCCCTCAGCACACGTCCCGCAGCAAAGCCCAATCATGAAGTTAACTCATTAATTCCCGTCTAGATCCTGAGTACAAACTTCCCATTTGAACTACCTTTGCATCTTGGGATTTGTCATCATCTCCGTTCTTGATTCTTCAATTCGGTTCGTTCGCTGTCCAGACTCAAAGATTGGATCGTGATTTCCCCTGGTCATCGGCTTGTGGTCTCTCCTTCAGCTCGTGGCTCGTGACATCATGCTCCAACATCGGTTCGCGGCTCGTGGTCTGCCTCCTCCAGCTCGTGGTGACCGATTCTGCCCGTGCAACATCTAGGTGGTTCGTCCTATTACTCACCGTCGGGGTGTGGGGTTCGTCATCATCCTCATGATCGGGGTGTGGGGTTCGTGATCTTCCTCACGATCGAGGTGTGAGGCTTCACCATCTTCCTCACCGTCGAGGTGTGAGGGTTCGTGATCATCCTCACGATCAGGGTGTGGGGTTTGCCATCTTCCTCACAGTCGGGGTGTGAGGGTTCGTGATCATCCTCATGATCAAGGTGTGGGGTTTGTGATCATCCTCACGATCAGGGTGTGGTTCACGAGTGGGTATGACCAATTTGCTACAACTCTTTCCAGTCAGCTATTTACGCCATACGACGGCGTTTTCGACCATTCTAACTGTTCTAAACAACCACAAAACATTCCAAACAGTCATAGCAACATGTATAATCAACCATAAACACTAAAGCAACAAATAATCATGTCCATATGGATCAAATATACCCAAAACCCATGTTTTTCCCTTAATCATATTTAAGCACAACTAATGATCGGATTAGAAAAACTTATCCAAATTAACCCAAATTTCTAACAGAGCCCTAAAATAATATTTTTGAATTTTACAATTTTTCCCAGAATTTAATTACGTGTAATTTCGCTAATTACCATTAATCACCCCTAGTTAGCCATAATTAGTGAAAAACGATGCAAATCACTCACCTTGGCCCCAAAAAAATTATAGATCTAAAATATTATCTGTTTTGGGTCGAATTCTAATGCAACACAGCAGCTCCTACTCTGATTTGGTGTTATTTTCCCTTGATTTGACGAAGCTTGGCTTAATCTTCAATTAGAAAGAGATTTGGGATAAAATTAAAAGGTGAAGGCTATGGCTAGGGTTAGAAAAATGTTTTTGGTGGTAAAAATCATTTTCCTGCTTTTATTAACCTCCCCATAGCCCTAATTCCGAAATACGTTATGGGCCCTCTTGCTAATCACCCTAATTAGGCCCGGTTAAGCTGTTTTTCACCTTCTAAACCTTGTTTCAGCCATATCTACCAAACGGTGAGTCCGTTTGGCTAATGTGACCACTCTACGGAAAGGCAAACTATCATCCGGATCTAATGGAAGTGGTTTTAGGTCTAAAATCCTTACCAGTAAAAAGTTATGCCTGAAACAAGATCAGCTCGGGGCAAAACGATCATTTAAAAATCGACAAAAATCATGAACATGGGAAATGACCCCAGTAGTCGTCTCCCAAAGTTACATGACTGTACGACTTCGCATGAGAAAGAAATAAATATTCTATGATCCCCAGATGCGTAGAATGTAGGTCGTTACATTCTTCCCCCCTTAAGAAATTTCGCCCCCGAAATTCCTTAACTAAGAAACAAGAAAAAGGATCCCGCATGCCTACCAACCATTCACAACAAACAACATACAAAACAACAAACAAGTCTATCCTAGCAGGCGGAAAACTAAATTGGAATTAAAATCTTACCAGGCAAAGAGTTCTGGATACGTCTTTCTAATGCTCTCCTCTGTCTCCCAAGTACAGTCATTCTCATTCTCGCCCCACTGAACTTTGACTAGATTAACCGTTTTCCTTTGAAGTTGTTTCGTATCGTGCTCGATAACACAAATCGGCTTGCGGTTCCCGACCACCTCGGGTTCTACTTCGATATCATCCAACTGATCAGGTGAAATAGTCATATTGGGGTAGTGCACGAATTTTCTTGACTGGGAAACATGAAATACGTTATGAACTCCTGCCATCTTCTCTGGTAATTCAACTTTATATGCCAAATTCCCAACTTGCTAGAGGATTGGGAATGGACCAACAAATCTTGGCGCTAGCTTTCCTCTCCTTCCAAATCGAATAACATTCTTTAATGGAGAGAGCTTGACAAATACTTGGTCGCCAACGGAGAATTTCAAATCCTTTCGCCTCTTATCAGCATAACTCTTATGCCTATCTTGGGCAGCTTTCATTCGCTGTTGAATGATCTTAATCTTGTCTGAAGTTTCTCTTATCACATCTGGTCCAAGCATAAACTTCTCACCAGTTTCTAACAACATGACAGTGAGTTACATGGTCTTCCGTACAAAGCTTCAAATGGAGCCATACCAATACTGGATTGATAACTATTATTATATGCAAACTCTACTAGATGCAAATGGTCATCCCATGATCCACCAAATTCCAATTTGCAAGCTCTCAAGAGATCCTCTAATATACGATTTACCCTCTCTGTTTGACCATCAGTTTGAGGATGATACATAGTACTGAGATATAATTCTGACCCTAAAGCCTCTTGTAAGATCTTCCAAAACCCACTAGTAAACAATGGGTCTCGGTCACTCACAATGCTTTTAGGTACTCCATGAAATCTCACTATCCCCTTCATATATAGTTCCACTAACTTAGCTATCGTTCAGTTCGACTTGATAGGTATAAACCTTGCACTCATGGTCAATCGATCCACAATCACCCAAAAGCTATCATGGCCCGATCTAGTCCTTGGTAACCCATCAATGAAATCCATTGAGACTTGTTCCCATTTCCATTTGGGAATTTCTAATGGTTGCAACAAATCACTATGTTTCTTTTTCTCAGCTTTAACTAGCTGGCAATTTATGCACTTGAATATAAACTTCCCAACGTCTCTTTTCATTCCTTCCTAGTAGTGGGTCTGCTTCATTTTCGATACATTTTGTTACCACTAGGATGTACAGTTAGTTTTGAGTGATGACATTCTCTAAGCACTTCATCTCTCAATCCATCGACATTGGATACAACCAGTCTTCCATTCTTTCTAAGCCATCCAACTCGATCAAGCCCATACTTGCTCATCTCCTCATCGATACCCATCTCTAACTTGGAGATGATTTTCAATAAGTTAGGATCGTCCCTCTGACTGGAACCAATCCGCTCAATCAAAGTGGATCTAATTGTCAAAGTTGCTAACATTTCTGGATCCAATTCGCACTTTGGTCTAAAATCATACCCATCGATGTACTCCAGTTGCTTCCACTCAAGAAACATAGCCCCTAAACTGGCATGTCTTCTACTCAATGCATCAGCTACCGCATTGCCCTTTCCTGGTGTATATGCGATATCGAAATCATAGGAAGCCAAGAATTCTAACCATCTTTGCTGTTGGAGATTTAGATCCTTCTGAGAGAAAAGATACTTTAATGACTTATGATCAGTAAACAACTCGAATCTTTCTCCCAAGAGATAATGTCTCCACATCTTCAACGAGAGTACGATCGCTGCCAATTCCAAATCATGGGTAGGATATCTTTTCTCATGTGGTTTTAGTTGCCGACTTGCATAAGCTACAACCCTACTTCCTTGCATCAATACAACACCCAGTCCGGTACTACATGCATCTGTATATATTGTCATCTCTTCATTCCCCTTAGGAATGACTAACACTGGTGCACATGTCAACTTTTCCTTTAGACTCTTGAATGCATTCTCGCACTTTTCATCCCAAATGAAAGCTTGATTCTTCTTGGTCAAGTGAGTCAACGGTGCCACTATCTTGGAGAAGTCTTGGATAAACTTACGATAATATCCAGCTAACCCCAAGAAACTTCTTATGTCTGTTGCATTCTTGGACGTAGACCAAATCTTGTACCGTAGACACCTTCGCAGGGTCCACGGCAATACCATTCTCTGAAACAACATGGCCCAAAAATCTCATTTCCCTTCTCCAGAAGTGACACTTAGAAAAATTCGCTTTCACTTGGTGTTTTCTCAACACCTCCACCACTATCCTCAAATGTTCCTTGTGTTCTTCCTCTGTCCTTGAATAAACCAAGATATCGTCTACGAACACAAGAACAAACTTATTCAATTGTTCTTGGAATACACTATTCATATGATCCACAAAATATGCTGGTGCGTTGGTCAACCCGAATGGCATGACCAACCACTCATAGAATCCAGACGGCGTCCGAAAGGCCGTTTTAGCTATACTCTCAGCTTCCACCCTAAGCTGATGAAAACCTGTTGCGAGATCCAACTGGGAGAACACTCTCATGCCACTCAACTGATCAAACAAATCATCTATCCGCGGTAAGGGTACTTATTCTTCCTCGTCACCTTATTCAACTCGTAGTAGTCCACACACAATCGAAGGGAACCATCTTCCTTGGTAGCAAACACAACTGGTGCTCCCCACTCAGAAACACTTCTTCTGATAAATCCCTTCTTCAAAAGATCGCTTACTTGCACCCCGAGCTCTCGCTGCTCCCTTGGTGCCATACGACGAAGTGGCATCACTATAGGTTTGGCATCTTTCACTAAATCAGTACGAAACTCAATCTCTCGGTGTGATGGAAGTCCGGTCACTTCCTCGAAGACGTCCGGATACTGGCCAGCCACAGGCACATCTGACAACTCATTATGCGGGATGTCGAGGGAATTTAGAAAACTAGCCATTACCCCATCACTAGGTAGACCACCAAACACTACCCTCCGCCTATCATCTGCTCTAACCGTCACCAAAAATCCCTCACAGTCTACCACCACCCCGTACCTTCGGAGCCAATCAACTCCCAAAATAATGCCAAACCCAATAAAGCCCAAAACAAAGCAATCACAAGAAAACATACATCCATGACTCGATAAGACCACATTACGACAAATCATACTAAGGCTAGTCAAACCGCCAATCGGATTCATCACTGCTAAAGGTCTATCAACTATCTCGGGTTCAAATCCCAGCCTATCTACCAGGTCACTAGATATGAAGGAACGGGAAGCCCCAGTATCAAACAATACTCGAATAGGAACATCATAAACAGAAAACAAACCTTGAATGATGAAATTCTTTCCTTTTCCCGCCGCAGTTAGGGCATTCAACGAAGAAAGAACAAAATTGATAGCATATGCTTTCACAATCTGCTTTTCTTTAGGGGTTACGGACACTTATCCTTTTGATGTTCAAGTTGGCCACAATTGAAGCACTTCCTGTCCGCGAGCTTTGCTCGACATTCTTTAGCATAATGGCCCTTCGTGCCACAGCTAAAGCACTCTACATCTTTTTTATTCTTCTTCTTCTGGCCATCCTTGGTTTGATTCTGCTTCCTCTTATTCTGAGAACCATTCTTGCCTCCACCGCTTGCTTGCGGTTTTGGTTCCTCTGCAGATGCAACCTCAGTCTTCGTGTTAGGGTAAAGACTCTCTAACCTCAATGCTTTCCCCACAATCGATTCAAACGTCTCATCGATGTGGTTGATAAGCCTTTCCCCTAAGTACCCATCCGAACCAGTTATGAACTTCTCTTTCTTCTTCTCAGAAGTATCAATAAGGGATAATCCATATTTTGATAGAGTACCGAACTCAGCAATATACCCCGAGACAGCTCTACCATTCTTCTTTAGCTCCAAGAACCTCTTAAACAATACTGACTTCTGAGCAGCTGGAATAAACTTGTCGCTAAAGCGAGTCTTAAGCCGATCCCAAGTAACTTGATCCTCAGGAGTAACTGACTTAATAACATTCCACCAATTCATCGCCCGTCCTTGCAGCTGACGGGATGCTAGCTTTCTCTTCGTTGCATCCTCGATACCCAAGCCTTCGAAGACACGCTCCCAACTATCCAACCAATCCTGAACTTCTGTAGCTGATTCCGTTCCGTGGAACGGCTTCCCACCAAGACTAGTGTAATCCTTGCAAAGCTTGGAGAAATCGGCTCTGGGCGCCTGCACCGCTGCACCACCACCACCATTTGCAGCATTGGGAACTTCTCCTTGCACATTTCTAAGCATCTCTCTCATGAAGTCAGTGAACATCATCCTCATATCAAGAGAGTTCCCATTATTAGCTCCTCTACGAATACCCCTAGCATATCGACTCATCGTTCAATCTGTAAGGAGAAAACGATTAACCATTCTTCAATGGTGCCAGTGCAGTGCGACATCATCCTTGAATATACTAATAGTATATATATAGCTTTTGAAAGCCAAAACATCACAAATATGCGCTCTTATATACGTACTATCTCTCCCTGGTGTCTTCCCTAGGTTAATTATGCAACCTAGAGCTCTGATACCAAATGTGACGGCCCGCCCCGCACCAGCCGACATTTCCAATGAAAGTGCGCTGTGCCTATGCTTGACCAGCACAGGACGGTCATCAAAGAAAGGAAAGAAGGGAATTTGATCTAACAAGAAACCTGTAGAATGTCTCACAGTGCATGGAATAAAATATAATAATAACATACTTGACATAAAACAGGCGAGACAGTGCATAAGCTGAGAACTAAACCATAATCATCATAGTAGAGGAAATTCAAAATACAGCTTATGTTCCACATCATCATTATTACAACTTTGGAGAACTGTCTCTAAATCAAAATAAGAAAGGTACACTACTAATGCCCAAAGTAGTGACCAACAGCGACACAGGGAGAATATCTGTATATATCATACGTGGAAGCTCCTGCTCGTCTCTGGTACAGCTACTCGTGCATACCACCTAACATGTCTCTAGTCTTCCCGTTTAAGAGGACCTAAAGTAATAAGAAGAGACATAAAACTATGGGTCAGACAAATGTCTGGTATGAGCAATAAGAAGCAAAAACAGAACAATAACAGGTATACTAAAACATACCTGAAACTGCAACCAAAGAGTTAGCACAACAAGATGTACAATACTCTAAGGTGACACTAACATATGGTGTAAAGATACGGGGGAGGGGTGTGCAGGTCATAGTGATACCAAACAATCAAGCATAGCATCCATCCTTACATCTCTCACTCAGTGCGTAAAGCATATGATATCCACTGCTTTGATCACCCAAATCCTTGCTATGATCACTCTGCCACATGGAGTCATGGCGACTCCACTGCACTGATCTATAGCCACTAGTCCTTGCTATGTCCACTTTGCCGCATGAAGTCATGAAGACTCCACTGCACTGGCTCATAGCCATGCTACGATCACTCTGCCCCATGGAGTAGTAACTACCTCACTACACTGATACGTAGCCTAACATCCATCTTGGTGGTGAATCAAAGCTATAGACGTTGATAACTCCTTAGCACACGTCCCGCAGCAAAGCCCAATCATGAAGTTAACTCATTGGTTCCTGTCTGGATCCTGGATACAAACTTCCCATTTGAACTACCTTTGCATCTCGGGATTTGGTCATCGTCTCTATTCATAATTCTTCAATTCGGTTCGTTTGCTGTCCAGACTCAAAGATTGGATCATGATTTCCCCCTGGCCATCAGCTTGTGGTCTCTCCTTTAGCTCGTGGCTCGTGACATCATGCTCCAACATTAGTTCGCGGCTCGTGGTCTGCCTCCTCCAGCTCGTGGTGACCGATTCGGCTCATGCAACATCTAGGTGGTTCATCCTATTCCTCACGATCGGGGTTTGGGGTTCGTGATCATCCTCACGATCGGGTGTGAGGTTCGTGATCATCCTCACGATCGAGGTGTAAGGCTTCGCCATCTTCCTCACGGTCGAGGTGTGAGGGTTCATGATCATCCTCACGATCGGGGTGTGGGGTTCGCCATCTTCCTCGCGGTCGGGGTGTGAGGGTTCGTGATCATTCTCATGATCGGGGTGTTGGGTTTGTGATCATCCTCACAATCAGGGTGTGGTTCACGAATGGGTATGACCAATTTCCTACAACTCTTTCCACCCAGCTATTTATGCCATACAACGGCGTTTTCGACCATTCTAACTGTTCTAAACAACCACAAAACATTCCAAACAGTCATAGCAACATGTATAATCAACCATAAACACCAAAACAACAAATAATCATGTCCATATGGATTAAACATACCCAAAACCCATGTTTTTCCCTTAATCTTGTTTAAGCACAACTAATGATCAGATTAGAAAAACTTATCCAAATTAACCCAAATTTCTAACAGAGCACTAAAATAATATTTTAGAATTTTATAATTTTTTCAAGAATTTAATTACGTATAATTTCGCTAATTACCACTAATTAGCCGTAATTACTAAAAAACGATGCAAATCACTCACCTTGGCCACAAACAAGCTATAGATCTGAAATATTATTTGTTTTGGGTCAAATTCTAATGCAACACCTCCAACTCTGATTTGGTGTTATTTCCCCTTGATTTGATGTAGCTTGGCTTAATCTTCAATTAGAAAGCGATTTGGGAAAAAATTAGAAGGTGGTGGCCATGGCTAGGGTTAGAGAAATGTTTTAGGCGGCTGAAAAATGAAATAAAAATCGTTTTCCTACTGTTCTCAGCCTCCCCATAACCCTAATCCCGAAATGGGTTATGGGCTCTCTTGCTAATCAACCTAATTAGGCCCGGTTAAGCTGTTTTTCACCTTCTAAACCTTGTTTTAGCCATATCTCCCAAACGGTGAGTCCGTTTGGCTAATGTGACCACTCTACGGAAAGGTAAACCATCATCCGAATCTAATGGAAGTGGTATCAGGTCAAAACTCCTTACCAATCAAAAGTTATGGCCAAAACAAGATTAGCTAGGGGCAAAATGATCATTTAAAAATCGGCAAAAATCATGAACATGGGAAATGACCCAATAATCATCTCCCAAAGTTATGGCTATACGACTTCGCATGAAAAAGAAATAAATATTCTACGATCCCCAGATGCGTAGAATGCGGGTCGTTACAGTGAAGAATGCGAACATTAAGGGAAGACTGTCCTGTTCAAGCACTAGAAGCTCCAGACTTAGAAGATAACTATATGTGTTCAGAGTCAACTGAATTGGAGCGAGTTGAAGATGCTGCAGAAGCCTAGAAATGAAGTCTGGGAATAGGAAGAAGCCACCATGCCAAACGTGGATAACTGTATATGCAAAAAATCCTTTTGGTTGATTCTCAACAGTATCATTTTCAGAAGGGGGATGGAATCAACCCCAGTCATACCAAAGTTTTTGAGAATTGCATCCACCCCATCTTGTGATTGGATGAGAGAATGCTGTTGAACATTTACAGTTTCTTGCTGAGGGGTAGAGGAGCCACTTGGGTTCAGTTCATTCGCAATTTGCTGCATACTCATGGTTCTACCAGGTAATATTGCTCCATTTAACACATTAGCACAATGATTTGATAAGATTTAGAAAAGTGAAACAAACAATTTACTTGAAGCCAACATAAATCATTTACAAGCTTAGAAAAATAGTGAAAACCCATTACAATTAGCTATCTAACATTCTCATAGAAAATTGAAGCATGCCATTGTCACTAAATTTGGATTTTCAACAAAAGTTCACATAATGTCATACACTATGCTCATGCTAAACATGGATAAGTTTTTAGCATCGATCACACTGGTGATGGCGAAATGGAAACCAAAGATAACTTAAATTTTTTGTAAGGGTGATGTCGAAACCCAAGCCTAGTCAAATTTTCAGTGCTAGTGATATTAAAGCCAAACGGCTTACTATCAATACTAAAAACTTAACCAAAACCCAAAAGAAACTTAAGGTTTAGTGTTGATGAAATCGAAACCAAGAATATCTTAGTATCGATATGAGTCTGACCGACATCAAAATTTCAAGCCAAATCGATTCCAAAATAAAGGAAAATACGATATTCAATGTCAATTAAACACGGTTCTGGTGTCAACTAAATCAAAACCAAAAGAAATATGAATTCCAGTGTCGGTCAAGTCAAAACCGAAGGCAGCTGATAACAGTTTATTTCGATTCCATCGATATAAAAGAAAATTCTATCCTTATAATAATAATTAAGATTCTTCATTCCCCACATGATAAATTTTGCAATTTTAATTCAAGACAATGAAGCATCAAATTATAAAAAAAATGATAGGCAACAGATTTTCGTGATTCACAATTAATACCCAATTTAAGCTAACATCAGTATAATCGATTTCATCTTAGTGAGAAATCAGAATTTACACAACCTTGATTGAATTTATAATCGAGCTTAAGAAAGGACGATTCTCAGATTTTAACTTAAAATTAATTCATAAATAAAAACTTACATTAATAAGATTGAAACTTTGATGCAAGAAACTTATAGAATTGTGAAGAACTCTGATTCTTGTTCGAATAAAATTACTTGTAGGAGAAGAAAACAAAGAAGGATGAAGAAGAAACTTTATACTAAGGCGCATCTAATCATAGCCGTACAAACAAATGCAAACCAACAGTCCATATCAATTGTAGAAGATCAAAAGGTAGGAAAGTCACCGGTTTCGATGATAGTACAAACCAAAAGACGAAACTATTGACTTGAAAATTCAAGAATACCCTTCATTAGGGGGCAAATGTTACAACAAGATTTCAGCACCGAAACCAAACTGAAGTGAAGGGGTATCAGAATAAAGCCGACACCAGAAGTAGAGGCCTAGGAAGTCTTCGGTTGACACCAAAGCACGAGGTAGAGCCAGAACCAAAAGTAAAAGGACTAGAAAGAACCAACCCGACACCGAAAGTAAGAAGGATATGAGAAAAATGCTGATATCAAAGCAAGGACTTGGTCAATATGCTATCGGCACCTACACACCGGATCAAATAGCTTGGTGTTGATTCCAAGGAGGTGACAATAAAGGCACGATATCGATACCAACATGCACAACTAGTTGGTTTGGTTTTGATATCGGACGATGAATACAAAAGCATGAAGACGATACGAGAAGTCATTACATTAAGCAAAAAGAACGAAATCAAATGCCGAGAGCCAGTTCCACCGGAGGTGAAACCAAACGCAAAGAATGAACATTAGTTAAATCATCACTGAATGCACAAACTAGGAGTGTGATACCGAAGCTAACTCATGAGGGGGAAGTACAAAGCCCATAACGATGTTATCGGAGCAAAAGGAAGTTGTACACACCAACATGCTTGATGCCGATACCATTGTATGAAGCCAATACCAAAACCAGAAGCCACTGAAGCAGGCTGATACAAAGATACTGGCAATGAAACTAGGAGCCGCCGAAGCAGGCCGATAAAAGAGATTATTACTGAAAGTGGGTCCAAATCCTCTATAAATAAGAATCCACGGGTCACATTTTGGGGGACTTTTTTCATTCCAAAATCTTGTACTTATTTCTAAGAGACAAAATCCTAATTTAGAAAGCGATTTGGGGATTTCTCTTGTAATCTTCTATGTACTGTATCAAGTGATCAATAAAGGAGATACTTAGCACTAACTATCTATTCCACTTGTTTTCCTATTGCTAATTCGAATCCAAACCTATAAATTGGAAATAATTAACAAATCAACCACAATAAGAAATTTAGTTTCTACTAGCTGTTATCTTATGAAGCCCTTATTCCAAGATAACCTTTTCCTAAGTTTCATAAGCGCGATACTCAACTCTTGAAGGAAGAGTAATTAATATCCGAACTTGGGGACATTGATATTCAGGAAATTGTGAATTAAGTCGGGTTGGAGGGACTAGATTACCCCTGCGTTCCCTTATATCCATAACTATAACCCTATATTTTGGTGTTGACAATTTTTATTGTTAACGACTAGTGTTGCTCCTCCTCGATCTAGGAAAACCATCTATAAAATCCATAGAGACATTCTCCTACTTCCACTGCAGTATATCTAGAGGCTGAAGCAATCCATCAGGCTTCCTCTGTTCATCCTTCACTCACTGACAAGTCATACGTCGAGCTATATACTCTACCACGCCTTTCTTCATTCCAATCAAATGAAAAACCCTCCTCATATCTCTATACATCTTGTTACCTCCTATATGGATAGTCATCCGAGCGATGAGCCTCCTCTAAAACTGATCTTAACAATCACCAACTCTAGGAACACATAGTGTCCTACCTCGACGTAGCCACCCTCTCTCATCCACAAAATACCTAACAAGGTGACTAGAGGTCTCTCCTCCACTGAGTCGATCCATGATGTCCACTAATTGCTGATCTTCATGCTGACCGGATTCAATACGATATAAAAGAGTAGGTCGCATCTCCAACAATGCCAATAATCCATGTGCAAAATTTGCAGACGTTATAAAATCGAATGATGAGATGAACTCCAAACTATGTCATTCTACAAATAATGGACTCAAAGTCATCCTCTACCTACTCAATGCGTCTGCAACCATACCCCTCTTCCCCTGGGTATATGCTATCTCGAAATTATAAGACGCGAGGAACTCAATTTAATGTTATTGTCGAAAATTTAGATCTTTCTATGAGAACAAGTACTTGAGCGACTTATGATGTGTATAAAGCTCGAACCTCTCATCTACTAAATAGTGCCTCTAAGACTTCAGCGCAAACACTATTACCGCCAGCCCCAAATCGTGGGCAGGGTAGTTCTTCTCATGTACTCTCAACCACCTACTCCCATAGTGGACAACCCTACCTTCCTGCATCAATACTGCACCTAAACCCATGCCGCAAGCATCCATGTAAACGGTAAACATCTTGGTACATCAGGAAGAGTCAAAGCTAGAGCTGATGTAGGAGCCTTCTTCAATCTCAAGAATGCATCCTTGCAATCTACATCCCAAGCAAAAACTAGGTTCTTCTTCGCCAGACGGGTAAGCGGAGCTGAGATATGCGCGAAATCCTTAATGAACTTTCTGTAGTAACCCGCCAATCCTAGGAAACTCCTGACCTCTATCGCATTCCTAGGTGCTTTCTAATCCTGAACTATGACAACTTTAGCCGGGACCACCACAATACCATCTCTAGAGACAACATGCCCTAGGAATCTTGCTTCCTTCCACCAGAAGTGGCACTTAGAAAACTTCACCTTCATTTGATGTGCTCAGAGAGTACGAAGAACCTCTCTTAAGTGCATGACGTGATCTTCCTCACTCCTTGAGGAAACCAGGATATCATCAACAAATACCAGCCAGTCAAATAAACCATCGGGAGTCCTAAAAGCAGTCTTGTCTATGCTGTCATCTACTACCCTAAGCTGATGAAATTCTATAGTTAGATCCAACCGTGAGAAAACCGAAGCGCCCACTAACTGGTCAAACAAGTAATCTATCCGTGGGAGTAGGTGACTATTCTTCTTAGTGAGTTTACTCAACTCTCTATAGTCCACACATAGACGGAGAGAGCCATCTTCCTTAGTCGCAAGGACGACTGGTACTCCCCACTCAGAAATCTAATAAATCCCTTATTGAACAACTCACTCGCTTGCTAAGGTCCCTCCTCTCTCTCTCTCTCCGAGCCATGTGGCGCATAGGCAAAGTGATAGGCTTAGCATTCTTCACCAAGTATATTCGGAAATCTATCTCACACCTGTGAGGTAATCCCTTCACCTTCTCAAATACGTCTGGGAAGTCCCTAACTATTGGTATCAATTGAGATCGTCAACAGAAGCATCTAGGGAATCTAAGAAACCGAGCATAACTGACCGTCGTGGGTCACAAGAAATCTCAAAAATCCTACCATGGCATGTCAGTAGCCTAACAACTCTCCTTCCATAATCAATGATGGCACCATACATGGCCAGCCAATCCATCCCTAGTATAATCCCGTAACCCAAAAAACCTAGTACATATGCATCACACTCAAATTCGACGCCAAGAATAGTAATTCTCAAACCCCTACACATCATAGATAAGTGAGCCATACCTTCTATGGGGTTGAGACAACTATTGGATCCGAAACTATAGAAGTATCTAGGTGTAGACTATCAACAACAGAACTTGATATGAAATAATGAGAAGAACCAAAATCAAACAAAGTCCTAATAGGAGATCCAAAATGAGAAATCAAACCTTCTACGGTGACCTTCCGACCTCGGTCCGGACTTCCACTACCAGTATAAGCCGCCTCAAGCACATGAACCTGTGCTCCAGATGATCCTGCTCCCTATCCCTACTTCTTAGGGCATTGCTTGCTGTAATGTCCCACTTGTCCACACTGAATACAAGCATTCTTCTTAGTCTTCCTACAATATTTGATAAAGTGTCCCATCTTTCCACAGCCATGACACTTAACTTCCTTCTTGATTTGCACCTTCTTAGGTTTCTCTCCCTTCTTCATTGCGCCTTTCTTGGGCCAATTTTTTTTTTAAAATTTGGTTTGGTCTCTTCAGTCTTATCCTCTTGCTTTCTTACTTTTCCATCTTCATGCATCAAAGACATCTCCACTAGTCTCTCAACTGTAGTTCCCATAGGGACATGTGTAATCTCCACTCCTTAGAAGGGTTGGTTCAGCCCTCTCGCAAATCCAAAAGCCTTCTTGTCTGTAGTGTTAACTAGATCCAAGCCAAACCTTGTCAATTCATTAAAGCTATTCACATACTCCTTCACCCGCATTCTTCCTTGATTCAGACTTAAGAACTTTTCCAATTGCATTCCTTCCTCAGCTTGTGATAAAAACTTCATCTCGAATCAATCCATGAACTCATCCCATGTCTCCACAATCCACTATACTCGAGCTACCTCCCACCAATACGATGCTTCCCCTTTCAGTTTCTAAGCGGCCAACTGAATTCTCCTACCATCTAGATCCAACAACCCAAACACACGATCTGTATCCCTAAGCCAATTGTGAGCCTCCACGCAACTCTCCGTTCCAAGAAATGGCTTGCCGCCCATCGCACATAAATCCTTACAGAGCTTAGAGAAGTTAACTATAGGATTAGGTGGAACTACTGCGGCAGGAGATGGGGGTGGGGCATTTCCTTATTGAAACACCCCACGTTCATTAATGTCACTCAGTCAAGCTTTTACAACAATTAACTCAATAATACTTAAAAGTATTACATAAAACTTCCGTTTTGATTCAAAAACTTCCAAGTATATAAGAAGCATAAAACATAGCAAAGTAGCATAAGTCCCCAATTAAAGTGCAATCACGGCCATAGTCAAAGATAAGAGGTTCCAAGCTATGCATCACAGAATCTCCGAGCTTGGAAAGAGAAACGGTCCAAACTAAGCTGAGCTATTCCCTCCTTGACTACCTGGTTGGGGGGGGGGGGAGGGAGGGAACGGAAGAAAAGAAGACGAAAGAAAACAGGTCAGACATAAGTTTGGTAAGTCCAGTGATTTTTCAGCATGTAAACAAGATAAAGGACCATGACATGAATAAAATGAAAATAGGATAATACCATAAAACAAGATAACTTAAGACAAGATAAGGCAAGGTAAACTCAATGCGCTTCTACTCTTTCTCTGCTTCTACCCTGTTATTCTAATTTCAATATTTCTGCACCGCCTAACTAATGTCCCAACTAGTAATCTGTATAAAATGATTATATTACAACGTGATCCCAATCCCCGTAATTGTGGTATCCTTCAGGTGTACATCTAGTAGGAGGATCTTACCTCAATCAGCCTAATTGCGACGAAGATGTTAGATGTACCCATACTACCCTATCGATCGGCTCCCTACTTATATTAATGTTCCATGTGTCTGTGTCAATTGGCCCTCCCTTACGTGTAGATACCCGGTGTTGTTCCCACCATAAGGTGTATCAATCCTTATGATAACAACCCGAAACGATTCAAGATGCACATTGTGAAACTAC
Source organism: Allium sativum (assembly GCA_030737875.1). Classification (NCBI taxonomy): domain Eukaryota; kingdom Viridiplantae; phylum Streptophyta; class Magnoliopsida; order Asparagales; family Amaryllidaceae; genus Allium; species Allium sativum. The sequence goes on from CM060918.1 coordinate 850,177,009, forward strand.
GAGTACCCAGTGCCTGCTTTTTCCCACTCTGGAGTACGTGCACGCCCGTAAACCGTCGGAACCTACACTGACGTACCCCCTGCCGCTATTTTGACCGCTTATAATCAGTCCAGTATTCATGCCCCACCATGCCTAGTTCAGGGTACAATGATACATCTATGTGGGTTACTGCTGATATAGGTCCCCGTTACTAGGGTTTCCCACTGGTTATGTTTGTGGGCGTATATATACAAATATTACCCACCTACACAATATGTACTTAACCCTCCCACTGATTCAAGCATGTTTATTTAACGGTTAAGTTTGTGGGCCTATATATACTAATATTACCCACCTACACGAGATGTACTTAACCCTCCCAAAGATTCAAGCATGTTTATTTAATGATTAAGTTTGTGGGCCTATATATACTAATATTACCCACCTATACGAGATGTACTTAACCCTCCCACTGATCAAGTCAATACGTATTATTGGTTAAGCTTACCTTAACCCTATCCGCTTTGTTTATGTAATATTGGTGGTGTGTTGTCCATTCATCTTAACTTAACCTACCCACCCACACATCATATTATATTGATTAAGTGTTTTCTATTAACTTAACCCCACTCGTTCATCATGTTATATTGGTTAAGTGTTGCCTTAGTTAACTTAACCCTACCATTGGTTTAATTAACATGTTGTACTGGTTAAGTGTTGCCTTAGTTAACTTAACCCTACCATTTGTTTAATTAACATGTTGTACTGGTTAAGTGTTGCCTACCATTTGTTTAATTAACATGCTGTACTGGTTAAGTGTTGCCTTAGTTAACTTAACCCTGCCATTTGTTTAATTAACATGTTGTACTGGTTAAGTGTTGTCTTAGTTAACTTAACCCTACCATTCTTAACATGTCCTGTTCATTAGCATTAATTGATTTATTAATGCACCAACCTCTCACATTAGATCTGTGTTGTTGCAGTTACTGGATCCGGGCGGTTCCGGGCAGTTTTACACCACAACTCAATCTAACCTCGGGTTTTTCTTGGGCATGATGCACTAACCTCTTACATTAGATAGGTGTTGTTGCGGTTGCTGGATGTGCCGAGCGGTTCCGGGCAGTTTTACACCATAACTCAATCTAACCTCGGGTTAGGCATGTTCATCCTTTACTTAATTTACATATTCGTCATTTATGTCAAGTGTAAATTATCCACAAGTGTTGTCATGTCACATTTACTATTTAAATTATGTTCATAATTAATGGTATACAAATTATACCATTTTATGCTATTAATCATTTACATGATTATGAGTAAATCTATGCCATTAGAATGTAATTTAATGTTTTACCCCAACATTTCCCCCCGTTATTCGTTCCATAATTTACATAGAACGTTAGGCTCGCAAATTAGCCTAACTTGTAAAAAAAGGGAAAAGAAAGGAACATGTAGCATTCCAATAGCACAAAATAATATGAATCTAAATAAGCATGGATAATACAAATTTTTCATGAACAATATAAACTTAATCAAGCATATCAATGTGAACTTGTACTTGAGTTAGATCCAATTAACATAGATCTTAAGCATATGAACTGGAATTTACATAGATCTTAAGCATATGAACAGGAGTTTACATAGATCTTAAACATATGTATTAACTTGGATCTAAACATGTAAGCATGTAGATCTAAACACATAAGCATATATGAACATGACTTAGTTTATGAACATGTACATAACATAACATAAAAGCAAGAGTGTAGATCTAAACATATAAGCATATATGAACATGACTTAGCTTATGAACATGTACATAACATAACATAAAAGCAAGCATGTAGATATAAACATATAAGCATATATGAACATGACTTAGCTTATGAACATGTACATAACATAACATAAAAGCATCACCAAATTAATATACAATACGATAGGTCCAATTGTACAAATCACGTCTCATAGGCATAGTTAATTTCAGATTTGTCATAAGGATAAACATGAATCAGAATCACAAGTAGGCACAGTTCTAGATTCGATTTATTTCAAGTCATGACTTTTATATATTTAAATCTGAAATATAACCGAACTTACAGAAAAATAACAGTTCTTGTATTCTAGAATCTGATTTTTGAATTTGTTAAGCTATTCCTTTGATGTAGACTATTGATGTTCTTCTAATTGATTTCTAGTTGAAGAAGATATTCTAGTTTTAAGAAGATGGAGGCTAAGCTAGTTTAGAGAGAGACAACATGACGACTTAATAGAATGTGTTTATGTGTTTTAGGTTTAGGGTTTGAGTTGATTATATAGAAGTCTAGGATTAATTCTACCCTTTGGATCAACCTAGGTTCCATCCAAACCATCCAAATAATCATGACACAAAGACACCTCACCAGCCTAATCAAATAAAGCCACATCAGCCCTAATACAAGAAAAATCGTCACCCAACCAACTAGAAAAAGCCACGTTTAAAAAAACAATCCTTGACCAACAAAAATGCGCCACGTATGCCACATGATGCGTACACGTCATTTTTTTTCTATATATATATATTTATTTATTTTTCTTTTTAGCTATTTTCCCAATTAATCATTTTCACACTAAACCACTTTTTGAACTACGTTCACACTAATCCACTTTTTAGCCATTCCCCTAAAACAAAAATATGGCGCTGGCGAGGATCGAACCCTGTACCTCTTGTATGTAAGTCATATGTTCTAACCAGATGAGCTACTAAGTATTTTGCTTACAAACCTTAGAACAATGCTAAACATTATTCTTTTCTCATTCCTCTTTTTCATGTTTTGCTGCAATATTTAATTTAAAGATATCTTCTTCATTTGAAATCGGTTTTCTGCAAACTATAGGTCTATATTGATCAGAAAATCGCCACGAACGCAATGATACTAATTTCGTGAACAAATTACTGAAGCTCTTCAAATTTTTATTTTTTATATAATTATTCGCATGCGTTTCTTCGCATTTCATGTATTGCACTTAATTTTTCCTTCATTTCACTGCATGAACTTATTACATGAAATATTTATTGTCATTATTTAATTTTTCTCTTAAATATATCTATGTATATAATATATATACATATTTCCATATTTTTAATTTCATTAAAAATGTGGGGTGTTACATTCTCCCCTACTTAAAGGATTTTGTCCCCGAAATCTCTGAGTTAAGAAGAATGTATCCTACCATCCAATCATCAATCTACTCATCCATGATCCACAAACATCCATTGTCCTTAAAAGATTTCTAATTCTTTTCATTAACATATGCATAGTATGTGTATATGTTCTTACTCTAATGCAAAATCAGGTGGTCTACTGACTCAGTCGACCTCCTTAATGCAATTCATGATAGCGCTATGCGTCCATTTTGTATGCAAAAGAATCCTAGTGATACATATCATTTTTACATGCGTGCACAATCATTCATTCAAATGCAACATACATATGATAACACATTCAATATACATCCATCAAATTAATTATGCACACTTATTCATATGTAATATGAAAGTGATTGAGCCGATCTAGTGCCTAAAGTGTGTGTAAATGCATCCACGGGAAAACACTTGCATCCACTTGCATCCCCCAAACATAACATGCCTCAAACACATGTTTACAACTATAGGATTTTCCTACCTAAAGATCGAAGATGTAATCGAAAGGACATACTGAACGATAGAACAAGTATAAACAAAGCGATAGAAAAAAGAAGAAGTTAAGAACATACCCTCCAAAAGGAAAGGGTACAACGTACGCATCTTGTCTTCCGTCTCCCAAGTCACGTCTCCTTGATCATCTCCCCATTGGACTTTAACCACTTGACCTCTCGGTTGCGTAACTTCTTGACTTCTGATCCAAGGATGCATGTAGGAGCTCGTCTAATCATGGCATCTTGCTCCACTTCCACTTCCCTAAGCATTCTCGGTTCTACTACTTCCGCGGTATCATGTAAACGCTTCTTCAAGGATTGTCTTCCTCAAGCTCTCTTCTTATGAACCCTTCCTCAAGTAGCTCCCCTACTTGCTTATTGAGTTCCCTCCTCTCTCTCGGAGCCATGTGTCGTACAGGTAATGCAACTGGCTTTGCATTGTCAACTAGATATATACGGAAGTCTATCTCGCGTTTTAGGGGATAAACCCCTAAACATCTGCGTACTCATAGACTACTCTAACCACTACACCAAAACAGGTGATTCCCAACGAGTATAACCGTCGCAAACAATTTCCACAACGCTTATAAGCGTTGCTATGAGGGGGTGGCAATTTAGTACCAACGCTTATAAGCGTTGGTAGATTTTCTTTAGCAACGCTTATAAGCGTTGGTAGATTTTCTTTAGCAACGCTTATAAGCGTTGGTAGATTTTCTTTAACAACGCTTATAAGCGTTGGTAGATATTCTTTACCAACACTTATAAACGTTGTAAGATTTTTGTGCGCAACGCTTATACATGTTGCAATATATTTGTTTGCAACGCGTATACATGTTACAAAATTTTAATTCACAAGAAATATAAATTTTAAAAATAACAGAAATATGTATTCGCAACTCGTATATTCTAACATTAATAGTCAATTAATAACCAACATGATGATAATATAGACGATATTTAATATGAATCAAAAACTAATATTAAACTCAATGCATACTAATAGATAACATTCATAATCACATAACGACATAGAATATCAGTTAACAATAAACAAACACAATACATAATTAAGATGTCAAATTCAATACATAATTAGTTTGCTAAATTCAACACATAAATGAGATTCTACAAATACCGAATACGAAACTCTGGCCATATAATGAAGCCTCCATCTGAAAACTCTAGCCATATAACGAAGCCTCCATCTGAAAATTCATAAAAGTTGAAGTAATTGAATTGATGGCGTTACTAACTTGAGTAGCTACTTGCCGTTCTATCTCCAATTTCCAAACGGACAAATCCACGGCTTTTTTTTATCAGTTACAGCTTTTACAGCTCGAGCCACCTTTACTTGTTTTATAGAAGAAGTAGAACTAATTGCTCGACAATAATTTTTCTTCTTGTCTGAACCAAAAACTTCTGCAATTGGATAATTATCAAGATCATCTACTGCACCATTAGAACTACCATCTAATTTTCTCTTTTCTTCCGCTGCCTCTAGAAGTGCCTGCATTTAATGAATATCATATTAAATTGAAAATTTCGGTTTCTTGTTAAAAGCAGAAAAACATGAATTTGCATCTCGCACAACAGAAAAATTCGAAGTGACTAAATAATACCAAACGACCACGACTCAGTTTTTCTGAGCCATAAGGCTCAGCAAAACTGAGCCATACGGCTCAGTTTTGCTGAGCCACAGGCTTAGTTTTTCTGAGCCGATAAGCTCGGAAAAACTGAGCGCTATAGGCTCAGTTTTTCTGAGCCTTACGGCTCAGTTAACCTGATCCATAGGCTCAGTTTTTCTGAGCTTATGGCTCAGCAAAACTGAGCGCTATAGGCTCAGTTTTTCTGAGCCGATAAGCTCGGAAAAACTGAGCGCTATAGGCTCAGTTTTTCTGAGCCTTACGGCTCAGTTAACCTGAGCCATAGGCTCAGTTTTTCTGAGCTTATGGCTCAGCAAAACTGAGCGCTATAGGCTCAGTTTTTCTGAGCCGATAAGCTCGGAAAAACTGAGCGCTATAGGCTCAGTTTTGCTGAGCCATAAGGATCAGCAGAACTGAGCCTTACGGCTCAGTTTTTCCGAGCCGTAAAGGCTCATAAAAACTGAGCCGCAGGCTCAGTTTTGCTGAGCCATAAGGCTCAGCAAAACTGAGCGCTAAAGCATGCTAAACCTCAATACTCATAACTCAAATCATAGTATAGCATGCTACATAAAAGATGAACATAATGTGTGATTCTCAGATTTGCAACAAGGTAAACTGGTATACAAAGCTCAACCACATAACAGGGCATGTGTACCAATTTATCACCACTCATAACAATCGGGTTATCAAACAAAGTGTTATAGAAAGGCTCGATGCAAGTATCAAATGCTTGTCATTGTAGTATAATCAATATGATATCAAATGCTTGTCATGCAGTATAATTAATATAACACTAAATGCTTACTGTCTCAAAATTAGTTAGTAATAAAATCAGGTCCCTAAGGGTATAACGGTGGATATGAGTGCACCAATTCGTCAACATATAAGTGGAACTACCATGGAATAAATGATTTTTATAACTGATAGACATTAGACAGATCAACAAATGGCATAGCAAACTCTTCAATGTTGTGTGTATATGTTTCGAAGGTGCCAGCAAAAAAAATGGCCAGCTTCTAACATACATCGTCATGAAATAAGGGTTGAGATAAATCAAATACAAACTTATGGCTAGACACATATAAGTACAGGGTTTGGAATCAGGACAAGGCATCAGCTAGTACAGGTATAAATTTGGTGTACATTCAGGTTCACAAGTGATTTAAAACAGATGTACCAAACCCATTTATATCAATGTCAAAACAGACGTTATCAACAGGATGTATACTAAGGGCATAAGTTTAAAAGGGTTGAGTACCTAACAATACATTTATTAATATAAATAAGACTCCATTGACTATTCGATTAAAATATCTAAGGGTCCAGCATGCATCAAATTGACATAATGCTGAATGCAACGAGACACTATGGTACTTTGACAAGCTTATTTGGTACAACATACACACTACGGTCCAATTAAAATATCTAAGGGTCCAACATACACACTATGGTACTTTGACAAGCTTATTTGGTAGCAGGAATGAACATGTACATGGTAGAGAGAGATGAATGCCAAAACAATAAAGGAAATCATATGAGGCAACATATGTTTGAGGCAACATAGGTAAGGCACCCAGCATGATCTTAGAAAATGTTAAACAATAGATAATGTACATAATCTCTGTTTTCCGAAAAACGTTGTATTAGTGTTGAAAGAAATACAAAAACTACAGAACATTTACCTGGTAGTTATCTCTGTATAGCTTAACAACTGCAGCATGAGCTAACAATTGATGATGGGCTGTGATATAGGGCTCAATTCCTAAATTGCCCATGCTGCACAAACTATTTTTCCAACCCGAGCATCGAACAGGAGCATGAACGCCACTTGAGTATCCACATACTGAAAAAGTCCATGGTTCGTGTAGCGTGATCTAGTTCTTCTTTTTTGTCTCCAAACATTGCAAAACATAAATTGGCACAATTTTTGAAGTCCTCCTGCAAAAATACAAGGTTTGATAATTTTATTTGCTTACAGTTAAAAGCAATATAGAGACCGTTCGAAATCAACATGCTTAATGTAATGATGGTACTTTTTGGCTTAATTTATGAACTAAGCATACTATATTTTAAATCTTTGATATAAACTTACACGATAAGGGGCTAAGGAAACCGTCATATTCATCAAGAAGCAGTGGCCGATCATGTCCGCTCATCATTCAGGCAGTGTCAACTTTTACCAGTATAAACTAATCATTCAATCAGTGTATGTTCGCATCAACACATTAAACCAGCCCACTCGTTGGTGTACCCAACAAATATTATCATTAAATGCCCTTGGACCCATTACTGACATAATTTCTTCCAAAGCTTCATGACCAAAATACATACCAATATCATATAGTAGTGTCAGGCAGTATACTTCAGCTATGAATAGAATACCACACCGTGCTATTTCAATCTAAAAAAGCCTGTTTCATGATTGTATAACAATCAAATAATTTTATAAGCAATGTATATTCATCTATGAATAAGAAAAACTGCATGTAATTTATGATATGCAGTAAGATACATATACCTTCACGTTGATACTTGCAAGTTGTTCAACAAGTTAAGGATGGTCGAAGACAGTGGAATTTTTTAGAGCCGCATTTTGTTTTCACCGGCTGGCTTCGTTTAAAGGAATTTTTGAATAATTTTGCACTTTTCAACCTTGTAGAAGGTTTCATTTGATATTGCCTCCTGTTTCAACAAGCAAATGGAAAAAATGTTTAAAAAAATATTGAATAAGATTTATGCATGTTGATGAAGTAGTCGAATAAAAATAGCTTTACTAGTTGCATACTTTTTAACTCAAAACTGAGCTAAAAGATGCTAGGAATGTAACACCCCGAATTTTCTATTAACACTAAAGTTGCTAAAATAATAATAAGTGTGTAGAAGAGGGGATGTATCTAATATGAATATAAAAATATTAATAAGTGTGTAAGAGAGGGGATGTATCTAATATGAATATAAAAATATTAATAAGTGTGTAAGAGAGGGGATGTATCTAATATGAATATAAAGATATTAATAAGTATGTAAGAGAGGGGATGTATCTATTATGAATATAAAAATATTAATAAGTGTGTGAGAGAGGGGATGTATCTAATATGTATATAAAAACAATAATAAGTAAAGGGGGATGTATCTAATATGTACATTGTAGAAAAAATATATATATTTATGACATGAATAGAAGTTTATTAATATGCTGAGTGTTTGCTGAGTCACTTCTGACTCATTGCTGAGTCAACAAGATAAACCCCATCTTGTCTGAACGGCTGCGGTTATTTCTAGGTTAAATCTAATGGCCTAAATGAATTCTAAAATCTATAAATAAGTGGGTAGACCCTAGACCTAAATCACTTGTAAAATTAGAGAAGCTACCGTCATGCTGCTGCCATGGAGTTCAGCATAGCCGTCACAAACTAAGAAGAGGAAGCCTAATCATCTACAACTAAATTCTACTCAACAAAACAAATCAAACCAAAGAACTCTCTCTAATTCTCTTCTTTTGTTGGTGAGTATGATGATTCTCACAAGACTATTACAAACTAATTTGACTCAGTTATGAATGGATCACAAGAAAGTGATGTGATTTGTAATTGTAAATTCTATATATTGTGGATCTCTTATTATGTTATTATGTTGTCGTATGATGTAAATTATATATGCTATGTCATGCTATGTTGTAAATTCTCTTATGCTATGTCGTGCTATGTTGAGAATCATGTCAAGCTATGTTATACTATCATACTATGTCATGTTATAAATCATGCTATATTATGTTGAAAAATCATGTTGTTGGATCATGCTTAAAGTTATGTTTTTTTTTCTTAATTTAAATGGATCTTGTTTATGGGAATTTGCCTATTAGGTTAGGTGTACCCATAAACTTGAAACTATAATTAAATAAAACTTGATTATGGGAATTTGCCTATTGAGTTAGGTGTACCCATATAAAACCATGTTGTTAAAAATTAGATGATGTTGATTCACACATGTTCATACGTAAGTTTATGAAAATTGATTGAGATCATATTAGGTGAATTTTGAACAAGTTGACACCTTTAGATCCATGACATGTATAATCTATGCAAGTTGGACATATGCAAGTTTCACCCCTTATTATGATTCATTTGGTCACATATACATGTTGTTATTATGATAATCTCTTTTATGCTATGAGTTAGGCTATTCGAGTCTAACATATATTTTGCGAATAAACGTTCAAACGTGGGGTAGGGGTAATATTAGGAATTAATAAATTGGGTGCAATTTTGTAAGATGTTGCATACCATGAATGAATGTCCATAATTGAGTCAATTATGGACATTGTTAAAAATTGGAAGTAATTAATAATTCAAGTAGGGAATTATTAAAATTGGGGGAAAGTGGATTATTATTAATAATCAATGCTTAGGACACGAGGTTGGACCCGTTTGTGATGTAAACCTGCCCGGACCCGCCCGGCAAATCCAGTAGTCACAAATGTCGGCCCAATGTGAGAGGTCCTACGCCCAAACTAAAGCATAACAGTTGTAAAGACACGAGGTTAGACTCTTTTATGGTGTAAGACTGCCCGGACCCGCCCGGCAAATCCAGCTGCCATAAATGCCAGTCTAATGTGAGAGGTCTTTATGAGGTTATGGCCTTAATGAACTAAGAAATACTTAACCAGATAATCATGTAATGTGGGACATGGGGGTTAAGTAGGTGCCTTGGGTGGCATGAGGAATCTGGTGGTTGCCTTTAGAGGCATTTGAAATACGATTAGACTTAACCAAACACACATGTAAATGAACATGACTAAGTGGGTTAAGTGGGATGGACTAATGGGGACAAGCTTAGGTGGAATGCTTGTGGTAAATAGTGGGGGCCCATTTCAACCAGTATCCCAAAACGTATCTTTGTGGGCTCGACCCAAGTCGAGGACGGGACACGCATACTGGGTTTGACTATAAGAGGCCAAAACAGGGAGCGGTGGCAACGCAAGTCCAACGGGTTTCATATGCGTGTGTGGACCCGGGCTGGTAGGTAAGACGTTGTTGCATCGTGTAGGTATAAGCCGTGCATGTCCGTTGTATCAGGTTGCCACTTTAGGGGAGTGATACACCCCACTGTGGGGCCAGCACGGGTATCTACGAGTTAGGGAGCCGATCGAATAATGGGAAGTAGGGTACACCTAGTGGAGATAGGGGCAGGCGGCACCTATGTAGTCAGCTAGGGGTACGTAAAGCCATTGGGAAAGTTTCTAAGTGAAGCTAAGTGGGATAAATCTTTAGGGTGACTGGTGTGGTGCAGTATAGTGTTTATCCTTTAGTATTTAGGAGCGCCTATAACGTTGCCTTTAGCGATTGTCTATGTCCTTAATCTGCTCTTCATAGACATTTTCTTGTTTTCCAGCTTATGCCTTAGTCCAGTTATTTTGGTAATAGTATTGTAGAATTATCATATTCACCAGACTTTATGTCTGACCCCCTCTTTTCCATCCTTTTTCTCCCTTCAGGTCCGCAGGTTGGGCCAAGTTCTAGTGGAGTCTAGTTGGATCGCTTATCTTCTGGAAAGCTTGGACTGCTGAAGTAAAGTCCAGCTTGTTATCTTTCTTTTTAATGGCTATTCATGTAATGGGATTATGTACTTGTTTTATCAAGATAGATATTGTACTTGACATTGAATGTGGTGTTATGATGTAATCAAACATGTTTTGACTTCTGCTACAATGAAATAAAGTTTTTTGAATTTCCAAGTACTATTTTATATCTGTCTTGTTGTAATTTTACTGTTCTATATTCACTTAAAACCTCCATGGAAGTTAATGCATTCCCTTTGTGAGTGACATTAATGGACGTGGGGTGTTACAAGGAACTAAGCAAAAAACAGTACATAACCTTAATGAAAGGAACCCATACAATCCAATATTTTTTTTTTACAAATTATAAGTTACAACTATCCTGGGTCCTCTTCTCAAGGGTTATTCTCTTCCAGCCCTCTCATGCAAACCATGTAAGTCATGTAAGCATAATTTTCCTAGCTTTAGGAAAACTGTTAAAAACTCATCTCTAGTAGGATCACTTTCCCTTAGTACAGGTCCAATATATATCTAGAATAATAACTTTCCCTTATAGTAGCCTTAAAAGTCAGGGAAGGTTAATGATATACTAAAGAATATATATAACAATCTACATCTTATTCAATTAAATCACAGATTCTTGCACTTTGCAATTTCCTGTCGTACTAGGTTCTAATAGGTACTCATGACAGTTCTCAGCTAATATTTAAATAGCAGTTACATTATCAATTTTGGTATATTAAGCATAGCCTACACTCTACACTTCTTATTGGCATATACCTACAGAAAAACTAATACATAGTTTCCTTCATATTTCACTTATATATACTTCTCGTACTAGAGTTAAAAATAGCAAAGAGATTACATTTCTAAACATCCCACTGGGTTTTAACAGAAAGATATCCAAAGCTATATTTTCTTATTTAAAAGGAATTTTGTCTTTAACATAAACATCATGTTGGAAAGTGAGAATACAATTGCTCATATTCTAACTAATCCAGACTTATCATGTACAAACTCATGCTATGTAAACCAAATCGAATCTAAACATTCTTATCTGTTTCAGTTATTAATTTAGAGTTGTATCCTTTACAACTAGCACTACGAGTAAAAGTAAGAATACGGTCATACTTCTGTCAGTAATATTCATATGTATATATCCTCATTGATTCATATACTAGCCTATAATTTCCTGTTACCCACATAGGTTTTGATGATGTCCATATTAACATAGCCTGATGTATGTGATCCATAGCATTTTAATATAGACAATATTTACAATCAATAAATCAAACAAGCTCTGTTAACCTATATAAATACTTGTTACCCAAGGATTATTCAATTAAGAACTTTTATGCGTAATTCATCACATTAGGAAAACAATAACTCACAACGTGTATGTCATAACCTCTTTCAGTTCAGGAGATACAACAAGTCCAAAGAATGCATATACACAACAGTTAAATGAGCTTATAATAATGAAAGAAAAAATTAACCACATAAAATAAAACATACTAATTTTGTGCCTCTTAGCCTTGGTTCTAACAGATTTCTCCAGCGAGTTAGGGCATACATCGATCTCCTACAAACGCACAAAGCAATTAAAAGGTTAGATCTTAACCGCAGTTTACCAATCGGAGCCCAAACTTCTAAACTCAGTACGATTTTCACCTTAATAAAACCAAATATGTTCATTTCAGGCGCTATATAATCAGGAGTACTACAAATCAAATAAAAATGGTCAACCCTAACAAGACATTTACCTGAAGACAAAATCCAAGAGCTGAAATCGCGTATCCTCGAACTCAACATCGAGTAGCCTGTTATCGGTACACACAAATCAGAAGTCGAAGTTGAGGAGTCGATTCTCTAAAGCCATAGTCGATTGCCCAGCTTCGAAGCCAAGGGATCTGAACCCCACATCCCTAGATTTGCAAAGCGAAAGTCGTGGAGTCTGAAGGCGATGTCGATTGCCCCGAGTTCGAAGTTGATCAGAAATGGTTGGATTGAGAAATTAGGACAGAAATCGATCAATTAGTTGCGCCATCGCTCTTTTCTGTTTTCAAAGAAGAAGTCGCTCTTTTCTATTTCTAAAGAAGCGGCCTTGCAAGTGAAAAGCGTTTAGAAAGGGGATGTTAGAGGAGTTAGGGTTTACGGATTGAAAATAGCTGGCAATTTACATTTTTGCCCCCGCGAACCAAGCCTACCAACCCATATAAGCGTTGCCAATAAAGAAATTATAATTATGTATTTTTGGCGACACTTTTTTCATATACCAACACTTATTATTGTTATTACCTTACAACATAAATAAGTGTTGGCGATTGTGAAAAAAAGGGTTGCCAAATGACCATTATGGTGTAGTGAACGGATAACAAATTGTCAATAGATGCATTAAATGATTCTAGGCAGCTAAGCCTAACTGATCCCTTAAGATCGCACGAAATCTCGAGGGTATTCCCGAGGCAAGTCAAAAGTCTAACTACCCTCATTTCACAATTACTAGCTAACCAATCCATGCCCAGAATGCACTCATAGCCCATGAAACCAAAAACATAAGCATTACACTTAAACTCAATACTTAATATAGCTATTCTCAAATCCTTACAAACCAAAGATAAATGAGCCGAACCACCAATTGGATTTGAGACGATAATGGAATCTTCTACTATACAAATACTAAGGTGTAGAGACTCAACTATGGAAGAAGATATTAATGAATGTGAAGCGCTAAAACAAAAAAGAGTACTAACAGGATGATCAAAAAGAAAAACTAGACTTTTTCAATAGAATCTCTACCACCTCTCTCTCAGGTACGCTGGCGGTGAGAGCATGCACTTGCCCTCCTGAAAATCCTGTCCTTTGTTCTTGCCCTTGTCCATAATTATATGACCCGTTATACCATAATAACGACGCTTCCTCTCGTCTTAGATTTTTCTATTCTTTCCTCCTTTGTGAACGAAGTCCATATCCATGAGTTTCTCATCCTTGGGTTATGCTCCTTAGCCAAACTCCCCCATTCTCATCTTTGCCATCCTTGTGTGGCTTGTTGACAAGTCTCTTAAAAGCTGCCTCTATCACATGGAAAACCGTACAAATCTTGAAAGAAAATTAGCTGTAGATGAAACTACTGTGGCTATATATGGAAGTTGGGCATTTCTTTGCCTTTTGATTGGTGTTGTAGTCTCATCAAGCCTACGGAACCATGCCGCGATGAGGTTACCTCCCAAAAAGCCTGGAGGCCCGGGACTCAGTAAAGAAGGAAAACAAGGATTCAAACAGAGGATCAAAAGATAATGCATATGGATTTGGGGAATATGCCTTTAAAACAAAACTTTTCTTCAGAAAATGTTTCTTTTAAAACCGTTTTGAAAATAATTTTTCAAATCTTTTATCTGATCTAGTAACCTTCAGCTCTGATACCAAGTGAAACACCCCACGTTCATTAATGTCACTCACAAAGGGAATGTATTAACTTCAGTGAAGCGTTATAGTAAGAGATGCAGATAAATTACAAGACAAACAAATAAAGCAGTGGAAAATAAAGCCATTTTATAAGCAACGTAGTTCAGTCAAGCTTTTACAACAATTGACTCAATCATACTTAAAAGTATTACATAAAACTTCTGTCTTGATTCAAAAATTTCCAAGTATATAAGAAGCATAAAACATAGCAAAGTAGCATAAGTCCCCAAATTAAAGTGCAATCACAGCCATAGCTAAAGATAAGAGGTTCCAAGCCATACATAACAGAATCTACGAGCTTGGAAAGAGAAACGGTCCAAACTAAGCTGAGCTATTCCCTCCCTGACTACCTGGGGGGTTGGGGAATGAAAGGAAAGAAGATGAAATAAAATAGGTCAGACATAAGTGTGGTAAGTCCAGTGATTTTTCAGCATGTAAAAAAGATAAAGGATCATGACATGAATAAACTGAAAATAGGACAATACCATAAAACAAGATAAATTAATACAAGATAAGGCAAGTTAAACTGAATGCGCTTCTACTCTTTCTCTGCTTCTACCCTGTTATTCTGATTTCAATATCTCTGCACCGCCTAACTAGTGTCCAAACTAGTAATCTGTACAAAATGATAATATTACAATGTGATCCCAATCCCCGCAATTGTGGTAGCCTTCAGGTGTACATCTAGTAGGAGGATCTTACCTCAATCAGCCTAATTGCCACAAAGATGTTAGATGTACCTTTACTACCCTATCGATTGGCTCCCTGCTTGTATTAATGTTCCATGTGTCTGTGTCAATCGGCCCTCTCTTGTGTGTAGATACCCTGTGCAGGTCCCACCATAAGGTGTATCAATCCTTATGATAGCAACCCGACACGATTCAAGATGCATAGTGTGTAACTACTGGTACCCAGTGCCTATTTTTTCCCACTCTAGAGTATGTGCACGCTCGTAAACAGTCGGAACCTACACTGACGTACCCCCTGCCGCTATTTTGACTGCTTATAATCAGCCCAGTAATCTTGCCCCGCCCTGCCTAGTTCAGGGTACCATGATACTTCTATGTGGGTTACTGCTGAAATGGGTCCCCGTTGCTAGGGTTTTCAACTGGTTAAGTTTATGGGCCTATATATACAAATATTACCCACCTACACGAGATGTACTTAACCCTCCCACGGATTCAAGCATGTTTGTTTAACGGTTAAGTTTGTGGGCCTATATATACTAATATTACCCACCTACACGAGATGTACTTAACCCTCACACCGATTCAAGCATGTTTATTTAACAGTTAAGTTTGTGGGCCTATATATACTAATATTACCCACCTATACGAGATGTACTTAACCCTCCCACTAATTAAGTCAATACATATTATTGGTTAAGCTTGCCTTAACCCTATCCGCTTCATTTTTGTAATACTGGTTAAGTGTTGTTCATTCATGTTAACTTAACCCACCCACACATCATGTTGTATTGGTTAAGTGTTTTTTATTAACTTAACTCCACTCGTTCATCATGTTATATTGGTTAAGTGTTGCCTTAGTTAACTTAACCCTACCATTGGTTTAATTAACATGTTGTACTGGTTAAGTGTTGCCTTAGTTAACTTAACCCTACCATTTGTTTAATTAACATGTTGTGCTGGTTAAGTGTTGCCTTAGTTAACTTGACCCTACCATTTGTTTAATTAACATGTTGTACTAGTTAAGTGTTGCCTTAGTTAACTTAACCCTACCGTTCTTAACATGTCCTGTTCATTAGCATTAATTGATTTATTAACGCACCATCCTCTCACATTAGATCTGTGTTGTTGCGGTTACTGGATGTGCCGGGCGGTTTCGGGCAGTTTTACACCATAACTTAATCTAACATTGGGTTTTTCTTGGGCATGATGCACTAACCTCTCACATTAGATAGGTGTTGTTGCGTTTGCTGGATGTGCCGAGCGGTTCCGGGCAGTTTTACACCACAACTCAATCTAACCTCGGGTTAGGCATGTTCATCCTTTATTAAATTTACATATTCGTCATTTATGTAAAGTTTATAAGTTAATTATCCACAAGTGTTGTCATGTCACATTTACTATTTAAATTATGTTCATAACTAATGGTATACAAATTATACCATTTTATGCTATTAATCATTTACATGATTATGAGCCAATCTATGTCATTAGCATGTAATTCAATGTTTTACCCCAACGTTTCCCCCCGTTATTCGTTCCATAATTTACATAGAACGTTAGGCTCGCAAATTAGCCTAACTCATAAACAAAAGGGAAAAGAAAGGAACATGTAGCATTCCAACATCACAAAATAATATGAATCTAACTAAGCATGTGTAATACAAATTTTTCATGAACAATATAAACTTAATCAAGCATATCAATGTGTACTTGTACTTGAGTTAGATCCAATTAACATTGATCTTAAGCATATGAATAGGAATTTACATAAATCATAAACATATGTATTAACTTGGATCTAAACATGTAAGCACGTAGATCTAAACATATAAGCATATATGAACATGACTTAGTTTATGAACATGTACATAGCATAACATAAAAGCAAGCGTGTCGATCTAAACATATAAGCATATACGAACATGACTTAGCTTATGAACATGTACATAACATAACATAAAAGCAAACATGTAGATCTAAACATATAAGCATATATGAACATGACTTAGCTTATGAACATGTACATAACAATACATAAAGCATCACCAAATTAATATACAATATGACAGGTCCAATTGTACAAATAACAATAGTCTCATAGGCATAGTTAATTTCAGATTTGTCATAAGGATAAACATGAATCAGAATCACAATTAGGCAAAGTTTTAGATTCGATTTATTTCAAGTCATGACTTTTATATATTTAAATATGAAATATAACTGAACTTACAGAAAAAGAATAGTTCTTGTATTCTGGAATCTGATTTCTGAATTTGTTAAGCTATTCCTTTGATGTAGACTACTGATGTTCTTCTAATTGATTTCTAATTGAAGAAGATATTCTAGTTTTAAGAAGATGGAGGCTACGCTAGTTCAGAGAGAGATAGCATGACGGCTTCATAGAATGTGTTTATTTGTTTTAGGTTTAGGGTTTTAAGTTGATTATATAGAAGTCTTGGATTAATTCTAGCCTTTGGATCAACCTAGGATCCATCCAAACCATCCAAATCATCATGACACAAAGACACCTAACCAGACCAATCAAATAAAGCCACATCAGCCCTAATACAAGAAAAATCGTCACCCAACCAAACAGAAAAAGCCACATTCAGAAAAACAATCCTTGACCAACAAAAATGCGTCACGTGTGCCACATGATGCGTACACGTCATATATATATATATATTTTCTATATATATATATATTTATTTAATTTTCTTTTTAGCTATCTTCCCAATTAACCATTTTCACACTAAACCACTTTTTGAACTGCGTTGACACTAAGCCACTTTTTAGCCATTCCCCTAAAACAAAAATATGACGCTGGCGAGGATCGAACCCTGTAACTCTTATATGCAAGTCACATGTTCTAACCAAATGAGCTACTAAGTCTTTTTCTTACAAACCTTAGAACAATGCTAAACATTATTCTTTTCTCATTCCTCTTTTTCATGTTTGCTGCAATAATTAATTGAAAGATATCTTCTTCATTTTAAATCGGTTTTCTGCAAACCATAGGCCTATATTGATTAGAAAATCGCCACGAACGCAATGACGCTAATTTCGTGACCAAATGCCTAAAGCCCTTCAATTTTTTCTTTTTTATTTAATTGTTCGCATGCGTTCTTCGCATTTCATGTATTGCACTTAATTTTTCCTTCACTTCACTGCATGAACTTATTACATGAAATATTTATTGTCATTATTTAATTTTTCTCTTAAATATATCTATGTATATAATATATATACATATTTCCATATTTTTAATTTCATTAAAAATGCGGGGTGTTACACTTGTGCTTCGGCAGGCGGCATTGCTTCTGTATATCAACGAAACAATGTCGGAATGAGAACGCCCTTTAAAAAAGTGGTAGCCTCAGACATGTTGAAAAAAGAAGAGACAAGGATTCAAAAAGAGATCAAAGAAATATTGTAATTGACTTAAGGGGATATAATTTTCAAACTTAGGTTTTACCGAAAAATTCTTTACTTTGAAAATACCATTTCAAAAACTTATCTCTGATCTTGTAACCTTATGCTCTAATACCAAATGTGATGCCCCACATTGCTTAACATTACCCATATAAGAATATATTAAGTTTTGTGAAGCGCATGTGTATAAAGTAACGACTCAAAGGCTAAAATCTACAAGACATAATCTAAAACACAGCGGAAATTTTTAGAAACATTTATTATTGAATCATTCATAGCATTGAGTACAATTCAAAATACCATAAAATCATCATCATAAAACAAACTGCTTCGTGGATAAAAAAACATCAGAGTACAAGAATAAAATAGCAAAATTAATCTCCCTCGTTAGTCATTACAATAGTCATAAAGCAAGTACTGAAGTAATACATGAATCCAAAAATAGTCTAAATCCAAGATGAGCCAAAAGATCAAAAGTCACGGTTGCGTTCCTCCACCTTGAGAACCTGGGGAGGGAGGAAGAGAGAAGGAGAAACAAACCGGGTCATACATAATTCTGGCGAGTTCTAGTAATTTCTAGCATGATCATAAGATAAAGAAGTATTTAAACAGATGAATAGTAATGGACATGGAAGTATAGTAAAGTAAAAAAAGAAAAGAAAAAGATAGGCTTATCAGTCATATCCAAAAATTGCTGCATCAACTACCAAAATATCATAATTAGGTTTTACCTAATTTCTACCAATTGATCAGCTTCATTCCCACATGTGAATAACATGCGCCAGCTATGGAATTTGGGGTTATCAATTCCCGAATCCATCAACTAAAAAGACATGGACTTAATCACAGGCGTTACAGCGTCTTATCTTCCCCATTCGAAACAATGCTCGCTCATGGTTCCACTGGAATGCGCCCGTACTCACCTCATTTGAGCCTCTTACTATCCAATTTAGTAAAGCTTACCCTATCCATTACCTAGTACGAGACTCCGTGATAACAAAGAGATACTAACTAATGTGGGTTCCCACACAAAAATTGACACAAGTCACCCCTAGACTTGGTCCCCAATTTATAACTAGGATTTCTGCAATCCCTTTATATCCTACTGGAACATACCCCTTAGCTTATTAACCATTGAATTTAACTTAACACGTTTAAGTTCATTAATAAGCCAAATATAACCACGTGTTATGTTCCTAGGTTGTAATTTATATTTCTAATTAAATGTAATCTTTTATACAACCCTTCCCAATGTCACTTATTATCTAATTAAGTTCAATCTATCAACGTTTAGATGTTTTATAATTACATGTTACTTAATGTACAATTAAGTGTATTTTATTCCTATTTTATTCTAATTCACACGTTTGACCATTCTTCCATTAGAACTTATCTTAATTTATAGTCCATAATTTGGAATAAAATATTCAACAATTCTCAGTATTCCCACAATCCCCTTTTTGACATTCTTTTAATATTATTCCCATTTTTATGAAAATTATACGGTAAGTAAACTGAACAATAACTTGTAGAAGACAAACTTAAAAACATTGTAATTGTAAAACTTTTAGATCCAATATATTTTATTGTCTTACTCCTTTTTATATAAATTGCTGATCTAAAAGTCACATAAAACTCACAGAGAAATATGTAGATCCATATAAAGGCCTTGGAAAAAGAAGAAGAATATCCTTTTAAATCTATAATTTTACAGCACTTTGACTTGTTCCCCAATTTTATTTAATTTTTGAGCATAATGGAGTGGAGGCTAAGAAAATGAAGAAAAAGAGGTGTGGGGAAAAGTGAAGGGTAGCAGTTCATTTATATGTGTGGTAGGATAAAATAGGCCCTAGGATTTTTGGTTTTTAATCTCATCGACTGAAAACACATAAACTAGGAAGACTTCAAAACATGGACACAACAGACTCGACATCTGCCAAGCACAGATTCATGCCTAACTCGCACTAGGTCGACCTACCTCTTATGTGGATCAATCCATATATGGGTTGGGTTGCCCATTTCGCCGTTGATTTAGTTCTAATTATTAATTAAATTTTCTAATTTAAACTTTGAAATTTAACTACCCATAGCTTATTCATTTTTCGATCGATTTACGCAAACTAAAAGTCTACCTAAATCAGAATTTCGTAATGAACACAATGGTGAAATCCTTTTAGCCCAGTTCTAAGTATTATTTAAATTAACATTTGATTTATTTATCTTCTTTGTTTAGTTGTTGTTCAAAAAAAATTTGGGGTATTACAATTGTTATAAACTTGGAAATAAATCTAACAACATGACAACAACGAGAGTAAAAAAATTTCCCTTTATCAGAACGGTTGGAAACCAATGCAAGGAGACAAAATCAAAATTTAAAAAAGAAGGAGTAAAGGGGAACCGACAATCCTATATGCAATGGAAAGCACGTGGATACAAAACATGCGTATAACAAACTATCAAATAGACGCTAAACTCAAAATCCAAAAACACATGAGGAACGGAGAACAAATGCATACCTCAGAGAAGGGAAAAGAGACAAAGGAAGGGAAAAATCCACTTAGGGCTTGGAGATACATTCAGAGGAAGGGAGTGATCCATAGAAGGAAGTATGGGAAATTTTTTTAGGGAGAAGGCGGTAGAGAGCAACCAGTAGATGAGTTAGACAATTTTTTTCTCCTTTTTCACATTTTGAAGCAGGAAGAGCTATGGTACAATGAGATGGGGTCAAAGAGGGAAAGTGAGAGGGTGAGAACAGAGTGATGGTTCACGTTTAATTTTTTCACTGAAGCTTGTGTTCCATTAGAGCATAACCCAATAATAATATAACAGTATTAATAAGATTATGCCACATGTGTTCTCATAATCAAACGTCGTAAATACATGTTCTCGCTTTGTCTTCACATTAAGTTGGCTAACCTAAATTAAACTGGGGTCGTAAAGTCTAATTACTCTTCGCGTGTGAATGCAACGTCGCTAATCGTCTGACATCATTTTCCATGGCCCAACGTTTTAGTATCTCCCAAGAATTTACCAATTCCATGGTTTGATCTTTCAGTGTTATGCAGTTCCAAACAGTTTATTATCTAGTTTAATTTGACTAGTTCGTTTACTCACTTTCTTCATTTTGGATTGAACGAACGAGCCAGGTATATAGATAACTGCATAACCCAACACATACCTTTTTTTAACTTCATAACATGACAACAAATTATTCACCATTATAATTACAATGACAATGTTTTCGCAATCGTAATTATAAGGGCTAAAATTTTGCCATAATATTATAAATGAACCTTAAGCCCTGCCGCCACCTTTTTTCCTCCCTCAATTACGAGTGAGTGCATAAATCCCTTCCTTTCTAATGTCTCTATCCATAAAAGCACTAAATTCAATCATCTATTTGTAAATTAAAGGTTGATTTTAAGATTTGCACATGTTATGATGTCAGCAATCCTGAGTGCTCAAAAATAATTGGGAAGTGGTTTATGCATGGAGATAATAACAGTCGCGATGATGGTGGTAAGCTTAGGGGAAATACTGTTATTATGCCATATTGACATGAGCACAAAATAGAGGACCTGCTTGATGATGTCGAAAACCTCGAGAATTAGGGTGAAGGCGATTGATAGAGTCACGGATGCCGCAAGATTGATCGAGTAGGTAGAATGCATAGGGGACTGGAGGTAGGTACCTTCTAGAGCTAGCGAACTTAGTGATTTTGAGGATCTGAATTTGTGAGCGATGAAGGTGCTTGCTGATTTTCTAATGTTTTTAGAAAGGGAAGTGCATATCAACACTAATACAAGCTTAACTGTAAGTTTTCCCCATGATATGCTGTAGAAAATAAACCAGGCATTAAATATCATTGTCATGTGTAAAGTCAAATGACATGTGCTTTGGTAGAATAATAATGTCCATGGTATTGTTAAAATTATTAAATGAAAGTAATGTCTATTCGTGAAAGAGCATCTATTGATTTTGAATTGACATGTAAAGGCTACTATATAAAGCCTAACCTTATGATTTGTTGAAGGGTGTAAGGAAAATAATAAAATATCATAGTTATCTAAAATTCCATTCTTTCTCTACATTTGAGTTGAGTACTTGCAATTTATTTTCTGCTGCTCTGTCTCTAACATTTGGTATTAGAGCCTTGTATTGAGATTTATGATGAATCGAGGAAGTGAATTTTTTCCATGTCCCGTTGGAAAGTTTGATAGCAAAGGAAACTTCCACATTGGAGTTCACAGATGGATCTTTTCTTCAAAGTTATGTAGTACTCAGCGGTAGTTCTTAATGGATTTATAGATCCAGCAGACCAAATAAATCTCACTCGGGAATAGAGAGCAGAAGTTATTAAAAACAAAATGAAAGATAGTAGAGCCTTGATGTATATATTTGGAACAATAGAATCTAATATCTATGAGAAAATAGCTTATGTTACATCGTCAAAGGAGGCTTGGGATTACCTTATCAACACATATGTGGGGGCAAGATAAAGTTAGAAAGGTGAGATTGCAGACCCTACGACGACAGTTTGAACTTCTTCAAAATGGGGAAGACAGAGAGCATCTCTGAATATTTTGATAGAACATTGTCACTTGTCAATCAAATGAAGGCCAATGGTGAGGATATTAAAGATCTGCATATTATGGAGAAAATTCTTCGAACCTTGACTGAGCATTTTGAAGGAAAAGTCATCGCTATCGAAGAGTCACAAAATCTCGATGATATGAAGGTGGATGATTTGTTGAGTTCATTACAAGCCTATGAACAAAGGTTGGATGAGAAGTCAGAGATGGTGATTGATGAAGCATTGCAGACACAACTAAGCTTAAAAAGGGAATGTCGGTAGCAGCCTTAAGTTGACACAAGCTCAACTCAAAGGAGTTCTAACATAAATTACAAAAGAGGCTGATTTGGAAGAGGTCAAAGAAGAGGCATGCATGGAAGTCAAAGATGAGATAAATCAACCATCTAATGTTTCAACAGCAACAAGTATGGTCACTACAAAAATGAGTGCAAAGAGAGAAGATCGGAGGATAAAAATTTTCACGCCAAGATAGCCAAAGACAACAAGGTCAGTGAAGAAGTTTTATTGATGTTATTTAATGGTATGAATAAAAATGAGCAAGTCACATGGTACCTAAGTACTAGTTGTAGCAATCATATGTCTGGTTATAAAGAGTTGTTTACTCAGCTGGATGAGACAGTACAAACAACCATAACATTTAGAAATGCTGCAAAGATGTCGGTCAAAGGAAAAGGATGATTACTATCACATTAAAGAAAGGAATGCACAACTATATTTCAGATGTGTATTTCGTGCCAGGTATAAATCATAATTTTCTTAGTATTGGACAAATATCAGAGAAGGGGTATGATATACGCATCTACAATGGAGTGTTCACAATTACAGATTCCAAACAGAGGCTAATCGTAAAGGTAACTATGTCTCCTAATCACTTAATTCCTTTGATGTTGCAGCATGATAAATTGCCTTGTTTGAGTTTTGTATCCCAGGGGGGTAATTAGTTATGGCATATGCGCTATGGACATTTAAATTTAAGTAGTTTGAACATTCTTGTGAAGAAAATATTGGTATATGGTTTGCCACCTATCCATGTGCCCAACCAAGTTTGCGAAACTTGTGTCATTGGAACGAAGCATAGAGATAGCTTCCCGGATGGAAAGGCAATGGTAGCTTAAAGGCCCCTAGAAATTATCCATTTAGACTTATGCTCGGTTGAGGTACATTCTTATAGAGGTGCAAAACATTTTATCACTTTTATTGATGACTTTAGCAGGAAGGCATGGGTGTATATTTTGAAGAACAAGTCCGATGCGTGTGACATGTTTAAGGAGTTCAAGACTTATGTTGAGAAGCAAAGTTGAGAAAATATCAAGGTGTTGAGAACTGACAGAGGCACAAAGTATACTGTTTGTGATGATTTCTTGAAGAGGAGTGGCATAAAACACCAAATGACAACCAGATATACACCGCAGCAAAATGGTGTAGCGGAGAGGAAAAACAGAACCATCATGGATATGTTAGATGCATGTTGAAGTTGAAGAATTTACCAAAATATTTCTAGGCAGAATCTGTAAATTGTGCAGTTTACATATTGAACATATGTCCAAGGGAAAGTATTAATGGAGTTACTCTGTACGAAGTATGGAGCGGAAAGAAGCCCAACATTCATCATTTAAGGGTGTTTGGTTGCATTTCATCTGCACATGTACCGAATCAGCTAAGGAAGAAGCTTAATGATAAAGCTGAAAAGTGCATTTTTATTAGATATAACATGGTGACAAAAGGGTACAAACTTTATAATCCGACAACAAAGAAGATTATAATTAGTCGAGATGTGACATTTGATGAGCATGGAGCTTGGGATTCAAGTTTCAAAGAAAAGGTACCATCAACATTCATTAAGGTAGACGATGGATCAAATGAAGAAGAGAATGACGGTGTTCAATAAAAAGAGTCTTCTGAAGTTCAAAAGCTTCAAGGAGCAGATGTTCAAGAAAGTGAATCTCCACATGAAGCAATAGCAATAGCAAGGCCTCATCGTAATCGCCGTGTGCATGTTAAAAGATTTTGAAGTGGCAACTACAAACATAAGCATAACAGATGAAGATATTATCAACTTTGCTTTACGCAAATTGTGATCCTCTTACTTATGATGAAGCTTGTCAACAACGTCATTGGGTCAAAGCCATGGATGATGGAATTAAAGCTATCAAAATGAATGATACATGGGAGCTTACCTCACTTCCGGAGGGAAAAGAAAAGATTGGAGTTAAATGGGTTTATAAGACAAAGTACAAACCAAATATAGAGGTGGAACGTTACAAAGCAAGGTTGGTAGCCAAAGGTTGCAAGCAAAAAACGGGTGTAGGTTATCTTGAAGTATTTGCTCCTGTTGCGAGTCTGATACTATTAGATTGGTGATTTCTCTAGATGCTCATAATTGTTGGAATATATTTCAGTTAGATGCAAAGTCGGCTTTCTTAAATGGTACATTTGAGGAAGAAGTGTATGTTGAACAATCTCTGGGTTTTGTGAAAGAAGAAGAGTCAGAAAAGGTGTATAAGTCGAAAAAGGCTTTGTACGGCCTTAAGCAAGCTCCTAGAGCGTGGTACACCTGGATCGATTCTTACTTTTTGGAGAATGGATTGAAAAGATGTCCGTATGAGCATACTTTATATGTTAAGACTAACATGCAAGAAGATGTGATAATTATATGCTTGTATGTAGATGATCTTGTTATTACAGGTAGTAACTTGAAACTTATAGAAGAACTCAAGAAGGATTTAGCATCTTAGTTTGAGATGACGGAAATAAGATTAATGCTCTATTTTCTTGGTGTTGAAGTGGTGCAAAATGAAAAGCGGATTTTTATCTCTCAAATCCAAGTGACATACTCAAGCGCATCAAGATGGAGTCTTGCAAGTCAATAATGACTCCCGTTGAACAAAGATTGAAAGTAAAGAAAGATTATGGTGGAGAGTATGTTAATCCTACATGGTACAAGCAGATCATTGGAAGCTTGCATTACTTGACAGCGATGAGGCTGGATATTACATTTGGAGTTGGTTTGAGTAGAAGGTTTATGGAAGCTCCTCGGCAAGCACATTTACAGGCGGCAAAGCGGATTCTAAGGTATGTCAAAGGAACTCAAAGTGATGGGATTTTCTATGCTGCTAACTGGGCAATAGAGCTTGTTGGCTACACTGATAGTGATTGGGTAGGAGATGAAAATGCAAAGAGTACATCAGGTTATGTGTTTGATATTGGTTCCAATGCAATATGTTGGTCATCAAAAAAGCAACAAGTAGTAACACTTTCATCTACAGAGGCAGAATATGTTGCAGCAAACAAGTGTTCCACTCATGCAATATGGTTGCGTCGAATTTTACAAGATATGCACCATGAACAAAAGAAGCCTACTCCAATATTTTATGACAACAATTCAGCCATTTCATTGTCCAAAAATCCAGTATTTCATGATAGGACAAAGCACATACATGCAAAACATCACTATATCAGAAAGTTAGTGAAGGACAAAGAAATTGAAGTCTTTCATTGTCCAACGGGAGAACAATCTGCTGATATTTTTACAAAATCTCTTAACAACGTAACATTCATGAAGCTGAAAAAGTTAATGGGAATGGTGAAGTTTGAAGATCTCAGCTTGGTTTAAGGGAGGCAATGTGGAAAATAAACCAAGCACTAAATATCATTGGCATGCGTATAGAATAATAATGTCATTGGTATTGTTAAAATTATTAAATGAAAGTAATGTCTATTCGTGAAAGTGCACCTATTAATTTTGAATTGACATGTAAAGGCTACTATATAAAGCCAAACCTTATGATTTGTTGAAGGGTGTAAGGAAAATAATAAAATATCGTGGTTATGTAAAATTCCATTCTTCCTCTACATTTGAGTTGAGCACTTGCAATTCATTTTCTGCTGCTCTGTCTCTAACGTATGCTTAAAGTAAATTATTGTTTTAAAATGCATATTTACTGATTCATTTAACTCAAATAGTATTGGGGTATTCATTTTCAGGGTTCATTAGCTAGCACCATAATATTTTCACATGCACTAAGCAAATATCCCAATAGTAGTAGCATTTTTTGTTAATTAAATAAACCATTTAAGTAAAAAAGCTCGTTAATTTATATAGTTTAGTTCATCATGTTATGTAATATAAAATTTTAAGCATCAATAATGCTACTAAGGGGATGTGCAATTATGTATTGGTATCGCTCTATAGTGGTGTAAAACCACTCTTATGTTTAATTTTCCTTGTAGTAAGTTATAAATTAAACCGTTTCACTTTTCAAGGCTGAATAACACTAACTTAGAAGTGTTCGCTTTCCTGTTGATCCCATGATCTGATCGATGTGGTGTTCCCGTTCTAGTTCAACATCTTTTGCCATATTTAGATACTTCCCCTGCAATATATCATAGCACTAGATCTATTACAGTCCACGCGATTACAAATGCCATGAATACCATACTAATAAAGTATTCTTCATACTACGACTTGAAGCTTGCTAGACTGTATGTTCTATGCCTTACTGGAATATTTTTCATCACTAGTAGTAGTAGTTTAATGGTCTTTTGATCAATGGTGCATTGTAATGTACAATTGGGGCACTCCAATACTTGCGTACCAATGTAGATGTCTAGACGAATAGTGCATAGTGTTTGAGTCACATGTTTGTTCGCATAGCATCTTGGGGTTATTGTAGTACTGATATTTTAAGTATTATAGGAACTTTTATTTCGTCAGAACGACTGCAGACCCATCCGGTTTCTTCCTTAGTTATTATTCTGGTGTATGAAAAACATGAGGATATCCATGTAAATTTGACTGCACATAACCATATCCATTTAAATATGTATAGAGGGAAGATTACATGGTACTTGTACGATGATAGTAACTTGACGGATCTTGAGTTTATATGTATAGCTTGGGTGCTTAGTGTGCGAAAGCCTCCACTTATATCGTATTCCATGGTTCTTGGTGCATATTGGTACCTTGATGGGAGATGTTAGATTATGTTACGAATTTGATGCTATTTGCGATATTCCATACCTTCATCCCTATTGGTGCAAGATTTATGATGCAAATCATTTAACCGAGGAGAGAGCAGTAGGATGGTGCCTAGCAGAGTTATTTACCAGTACAAGTCCATCGTACATTGAGTTATGATGTAGATTTTACATTGTATCTAGTGATACCATTACCCAAGCAACGTCTATAGATTTAATAAAGCCATCAGCTATTAGGAAATCGATATTTTTACGTGAGTCTTTGTTTGTTCGTGTTCGTAGCACAAAAACATCCATTTGAGTTTATTAGATTTTCATTTAGGACTTAAATTACGACAACTTAATTTGTAAGTGAAAAATATTTTTTAGTTTGTGTTTGTTTTGAATTCGTTTAAATTTCTTATAATTCAGTATATCTATTGTGTTCCTCATATTGATTACGATAATTGTTTGGTCGATTTATCGAGCAAAGACTCGTAAACTTCTTATCCTTCAATAAGTAATGTAACATCCTTAATTTTAGTGAACGTGTAGTTGGATAAATAAAATAAAGTAATATGAGTTAACGATGAGAATGAGATTAAAACAATTCAATGAGGTGGGTCATGGCTAGGGCTGTAAATGGATGTAGCCGAAATCAGATAGTGTCGTATTTGTATCTGTATCGAAAAATAAAAATTTGTATCCGTATCCGATATCCGCGGATACTAGTGTAAGTATTTGTATTCGCATCCGCGGATATTTTCAAATCTTCGAAAATATCTGTATCTACCTTAGTGAATACAGATATCTAAAAAATCCGTATTCGAAACATAAAAATGCACATCCGATGCGGTTATCTGAAAATACTGAAAAATATCCGTATCCGAATCTTAAAAATGCACCTCTGATGCGGTTATTCGAAAATATCCAAAAATAAAAAAATAAAAATTCACAAACGCATCATTCACATGGAAATTTGACTCAGAAAATATTTTTTTAAAAAGCTGATTACACATAAATAAAAATTATAATGAGGGTGTCAATCATAAAAATTTCATACAACAAATATTTTAAGAGACAAAGTGTCTAAAATATGAAAAACACAATCTTAAAACTAAAATAATACAAAAATCATAGAAACAAATATAGATAATCATGTCCTAATTGCAACCAAACCACAAAATAAAATGTGCACCTGACTTAAAATGTTGCATAATACCAAATACAAATACAACATTCGCTTTTTATGGTATGGGTATGTAATCCAGTAATTGAGATAGCTATTTTAAGGAAATTTATATAATAACTTAATCATAAGTAAACTAAACATTTTATACACACACATACACACGCATAACAAATCTGAATATCAAATGAATATTTTTTGGATACAATGATCACTATAACCATATTTGGAAGGACTTTCGGATATCTATATCCGTGTCCTGGATAACGATATATTCCGTAATTTCAGATACATATGCGGACGGATATCGAATTTTTCTAGTACCCGTTGACAGCCCTAGCCACGACTAATCAGTATATTAGATCGGTTAGAATTGATAAAAAAGAAGGATGATTATTTAGTAGAAAAATTGTAAAAAGACTTTTCCAAAGACTTAAACCCTTCTGCCTGTCATAACTGTCTCCTCACATTTCATCTGCAAACCAAACAACGCAAGGAGGCCGACCATTGCTCTAGGAAAAGAGAAGGTAAAGATAACCTAGAAGATGGAATCAAGCTTAGGAATATAAATTTCTAGTTTATTCATATTCCGGTCTAGGTGAATAATGATATTCACTCTTTCATTTGCTTGTTGGTTCCGCGGTATATTTAGATCCGAATTTTTGTTAATATATATGTTTTATTGTGCCAAGTTTAGACGATAGAAGTTTTTTTTATATATATATAATCTTTGTTGATGATATTTGGATTCTCATGAGGTTATCATGCATGATTTGATTAGAAACCCTATCATAAGACACCAAGTTGCTTTGAATTTTTAAGTTTTGATGAGAAACATTACTTTTGAAATGGATTTTCAAGTTTTATTATTTCAAAATTAATATACGTTGAAACATATATATGAAAAGGGACTTATTACAAGTTTTGAGGATTGAATAAAATCTTAAGTATTTATTTATTTTAACGAAATATAAATGGTTTCGAAAGCAAGGGGTTGCTGTATTTTAATGTTTATATTCTTAGATAGATGGCAAAGACATGAGAAGAAGTTATATCAACCAATAATATTGTGTAAAAAAAAAAGGGGTTGGTGAAGATCATTTCTTTAAATAAAGATTTTTGCATATTTTGATTTAATAACGATTATGACTCCTGCGAAGCAGTTGCTTTGCTTTGCATTTGGCAATGCATTCGCTTCATCTTTTGGAGAAGCGCATGATGCTATAGCAAATTAGCATGAATTTATTCGAATTTGGGGAGATGCAATAGAGTGCTTCAAAGTGGTGCATTGCTCTACATAGCAATTGGGAGTCGGTTTTTCAAATAGTTCAGAACAATCCAACTCCTTTTTGATTTGAAACTGTTTGCTTCAAATCGCTTTTGTAAATTGGTTTCACATTGAAGCCATTTGCTTCGAATAACTCTTGTTTTGCTTCGAAGTAGTTGCTTTTAGCCAGTTTAAAATGGTTTCGAATGGTTTATGTCGTTTTTTCGCAATGCATATGTTTTTCAGGCTCGTTGCTCTGCTTGATGACTTAGTAAGTCCTTATGTATATTTGTTTTTCTTCGACACTATAGAAGTGCGAAGTCAACTATTTTGCTTTAGACATCATAGAGGTGCAAGACAAGATATTTTGCTTTGATGCCATAGATGTGTGAGGTCAAGTATGAAGTTAGTTGTTTCGATCTATTTCGTTTCCAACTAATAAATCGATGTATCTCTATTGTTCCAAATTATTCTAAACGGCTTGGAACCTAAGCTTACTATTGACTTGTTTTCCTTCGTTTTGAATGGTTTTGAATGAATTTAAGGGACTTTAGAAGAATACTTGTTTCAAAAGGTTTTTATCTTTGATCCTACCTGTTTTGAAGTATGTTTACTTCTAAGAGTTTGGGGTATCATCAATAGTGATTTGAAAAGCATATATTTCACATTATTGTTTTGTTTAGTAAACTTTATTGAATTTCTTTGTTTTAAGGATGGTATTCAAAGGAATAAAATTATGTATTCCTTTGTTTCTATAGAAATGTTTGAAAAGTATTTATCATAGTATTTACTAAATTGAAAACCCCTTCACATTTTATAAATGAGAAGATTATATTTATTGACTCAAAAGATTTGAAAGCTAGGTGAGATGTGTGTACGGTCGCGCTCTATACTTCAACTATCGCCCTCTGTTGAATTTATCAAACATTCTAGTGAGTAGAGCATGTTTAGGGTAAGAACAAAGAAACGATACATACAGTATAACAACCCGCCTTTTCGAGCATTCAAGTTGATAATAAAACCACCACAAATCGTTCGAAACAGTAGATTGTTTTACCTATGAGGTTTAATAAAAATCAAATCATAGAATACCGATTGATCACAGACATGTAATAGCAGAGTCTCTCATATTGGAATAAACAAAATACAATAGTAATTTATGAATCTATTGAATAAAATCTTAAATTTCTACACAATATCAAAATTACAAAACTTAGTACAACAGAAGTCTAAATACAATATATTTTTGATATACAAAGAAATGACTGAAATAAAAGGAAGTGATAGTGTAACGACCCGCGTTCTACGCATCATAGGATCGTAGGATATTTATTTCTTTCACATACGAAGTCGTATGGTCACGTAACTTTGGGAGACGACTAATGGGGTCATTTCCCATGTTCATGATTTTTCCCGATTTTTAAATGACCATTTTACCCCTAGTTATCACTGTTTTGGCCATAACTTTTGACTGGAAAGGAATTTTGACCTAAAACCACTTCCATTGGCTCCGGATGATGGTTTCTCTTTCCGTAGAGTGGTCACATTAGCCAAACGGACTCACCGTTTGGGAGATATGGCTGAAACAAGTTTCAGATGGTGAAAAACAGCTTAATTGGGCTTAACCGGGTGATTAGCAGCTAGGCCCAAGGGGAATTTCGGGTTTAGGGGTAAATAGGTGCTGATTAGGGTTAGAAAACATTTCTTTAGACATTTTCCAGCCACCACTTTCATTCCTCTTGGCCTAGTCATGGCCTCCACTCTCTAAATCTCTCTAAAACACCCAAAAATCACTTTCTAATTGAAGATTAGGCTTAGCAAACATCGAATCAAGGAGTATTAGCACAAGAACCGAGGGGGAGCTGCTGTGTAAGATTGGGAACAGCGCCAAATCAGAGAATATTTCAGTTTTGGGGTTCTAGTTGTGGCAAAGGTGAGTGATAGCATCGTTTTGACACTAATTACAGTTAATTAAGGGTAATTAGTGAAGATTAGCGAATTTATACACTAATAAATTCTGGAAAAATGTTTAGAAATTCTTAAATAATATTTCATGCCTCTGTTAGAAAATTTAGACGATTTGATTAAGTTTTACTAAGTATGTGCTTAAACATGATTAAGAAGGATTATAGGAAAATGTGAAGTTTTAGCCACTTTTGATCTATTTTGATTCATTTGGATTGTTGTTTGATGTTTGGGGTTGTTCTTACATATTGCTATGACTCTATGGTATGTTATATGATTGATTAGAATAGTTAAATTGGTCGAAAACGTCGTCGAATGGCGTAGAAAGCTCGCCGGAAAGTTGCAGAAAAGTGCAGGTCCCGAACCGGTTCGGATCGGAGAAGGGGTCGGATCGGACTAGTGAACTGGCCAAGGGAACCCGAACTGGATTGGGACTTGTCACTGGAAGGAGCTTGGCAGGAAGGAAGGCCATTGCTTAGAGTTGGAGTGGACAGAAGATCGGATCGGAGCAATAGAGCAGATCAGATCGGAGAAAGGGAACAGGACGGATCGGAGCAGACAAACAAGTCAAACAGAAGGAATCTGATCGGATGAACTACCTCCGAACCGAACTCAAGCAGAGACACCCGGACCGAACTGATATCTGAAGGGGGAGAATCACTGAACCGACTCGACCCGGAGGAAGACACCGACCCGACCCGAAGTGGACTACCGACCCGACCCGATGAAGGTGATGACTACCGAACCGAACAGAATCCTAGAGCTGCTGCTGCACGACAACTCTTCTGAAGACCCACTCCAATTCGATCAGAAACCCGAGATGCAAAGGAAGCCCAAATGAGAGGTTAGAGCTCAAGATTCAGATGGGAATCGACGAGTTCGCTTCATGGTTGGGTTTTGCTGCGGGACGTGTGCCAAGGGGTTATCGACGTCTATAGCTTTGGACCACTATGGTAGGAGGTACGAAGGCGGATTCAGGGCCATTATGGCATAGGTAGAACCGAGGGCTACGACCAATGAAGTGGGTCATTGAAATGTTTGGTCATGACTCCAAGTGTTTGGCTTGGTCACAGCAGGGTTTCTACAAGTCGGGATTCGTCGTTACCTCAATTTGTCTAGTGTTCCAAAGTGGTAGATGTCGTGCGCTTTACGCACTGAGTGAGAGGTGTGAGGATGGTTGATATGGATGATTTGTTTACTATCACTGTGACATGCACACCCCACCCCCGTATTCTTACACTATTTATTGTGGCACCTTGGAGTATTGTACGGTATGTGGTACTAACTCTTTGGTTGCAGGTCCAGGTTCAGGTATGGTTTAGTATACCTGTTATCATTCTGTTTAGATGCTTATCGCTCATACCAGGCTTTATGTCTGACCCAGAGTTTTATGTCTCCTCTTATTACTCTGGGTGCTCACACGAGCAGACTAGAGACAGGTTAGCTGGTGATGCACGGGTAGATGATCCGGAGACGAGCAGGAGGCTTCCACGCAATATATATAGTATTCTCCCTGTGTTGCTGAAGATCACTGCTTGGGCATTGTTGGTGTATCTTCTACTTTAGCTTTCTTTTGCTTAGAGACAGTAAATTTGGAAAATTGTAATAAGCTGTATATGGATTTTCGCTGCTCTGATGATTGATGTTGATTTTAGTTATCAGCTTATGCACTGTCTCGCCTGTTTTATGTCAAGTATGTTGTTATTATATTTTATCCCATGCGCTGTGAGACATTCTATAGGTTCCTTGATTAGTTCATTCTCTTCTTTCCTTTCTCCTGACGACCGTCCCGTGCTAGTCGAGCATGTGTACAGCGCACTTCCGGAGGAAATGCAGGCTGGTGCGGGGCGGGCCGCTACACTTGGTATCAGAGCTCTAGGTTGCGTAGTTAACCTAGGGAGTTATCAGGGAGAGATAATATACGTATACGAGAGAGCGTATTTGTGATTACTTTGGTTTTTAAAAGCTACATATATATATATATACTATTACTAGTATAAGGATGAAATCGTACTGCACTAGCACCACTATGGAGTCGTTAATCGTTTCCTTTTTCAGATTGACGATGAGCCGATATACTAGAGGTGCCGGTAGGGGAGCCAATAATGGGAATGCTGCTGACATGAGGACGATGTTTACTGACCTCATGAGAGAGATGCTTAGAGATGTACAGAGGGCAGCTCCCAATGGTGGAAATGGTGGTGGTCCAATAGTGCAGGCGCCAAGAGTCGACTTCGCCAAGCTGAATAAGGATTATACTAGTCTTGGTGGGAAGCCGTTCCACGGAACGGAGTCGGCTACGGATGTTCAAGATTGGTTGGATAGTTGCGAACGTATCTTCGAGGATTTGGGTATCGAGGATGCAATGAAGAGAAAGTTAGCGTCCCGTCAGCTACAAGGGCGGGCAATGAATTGGTGGAATGCTATAAAGGCAGCTACTCCCGAAGATCAGGTTACTTGGGAGCAGTTTAAAGCTCGCTTTAGCGAGAAGTTCATTCCAGCTGCTCAGAAGTCAGTGCTGTTTAAGAAATTCTTGGAGCTCAAGCAGAATGGCAGAGCTGTCTCGGAATATATTGCCGAATTTGACACTTTGTCAAAATATGGGTTATCTCTTATTGATACTGACAAGAAAAAGAATGAGAAATTCATAACTGGTTTGGATCAATACTTAGGGGAAAAACTTATTAACCACATCGATGAGACGTTTGAATCGATTGTGGGGAAAGCATTAAGATCAGAAAGTCTCTACCCTAAGTCGAAGACTGAGGTTGCATCTGCAGAAGAGCCAAAGCCACAAGCAAGTGGTGGAGGCAAGGGTGGTTCCCAGAATAAGAGAAAGCAGAACCAAACTAAGGATGGCCAGAAGAAAAAGAATAAGCAAGATGTTGAGTGCTTCAGCTGTGGTAAGAAGGGCCATTATGCTAGTAATTGTCGAGCCAAGCCAACGGATAGGAAGTGCTTCAACTGTGGCCAAATGGGACATCATAAGGACAAGTGTCCACAGCCCCCTAAGGAAAAGCAAATGGTGAAAGCATATGCTCTTAATGCTATTCCTTCTTCGTCGAATGCCCCAACTGCGGCGGAGAAGGGAAAGAATGTCGTCATTCAAGGTATGCTTTCTGTTTATGATGTTCCTGTTAGAGTTTTGTTTGATACCGGAGCTTCCAGTTCTTTCATATCTAGTGACCTGGTAGATAGGTTGGGATTGGAGCCCGAGATTGTCGATAGACCATTAGTAGTGACGAACCCGATTGGTGGTTCTACTAGCCTTAGCATGATTTGTCGTAATGTGGTCTTATCGAGTCATGGATGCATGTTTGTTTGTGATTGCTTTGTTTTGGGCTTTACTGGGTTTGGCATTATTTTGGGAGTAGATTGGCTCCAAAGATATGGGGTGGTGGTAGACTGTGAGGGCTTGTTGGTGACAGCTAGAGCGGATGATGGACGGAGGATAGTGTTTGGTGGTCTACCCAGTAAGGGGGTATTGGCTAGTTTTCTAAACTCCCTCGACATTCCGCATAGTGAGTTGTCAGGTTTGCCCGTGGTTGGCCAGTATCCGGATGTTTTTGAAGAAGTGACCGGACTTCCACCACACCGAGAGATTGAGTTTCGTATTGATTTGGTAAAAGATGCCAGGCCTATAGTGATGCCACTTCGTCGTATGGCACCAAGAGAGCAGCGAGAGCTCGAGGTGCAAGTCAGCGATCTTTTGAAGAAGGGATTTATCAGAAGGAGTGTTTCTGAATGGGGAGCACCAGTTGTGTTTGCTACCAAGGCGGATGGTTCCCTTCGTTTGTGTGTAGACTACCGCGAGTTGAATAAAGTGACGAGGAAGAAAAAGTATCCTCTACCGCGGATAGATGATTTGTTCGATCAGTTGAGTGGCGCGAGAATATTTTCTCAGTTGGATCTCGCGACAGGTTTTCATCAGCTTAGAGTGGAAGCTGAGAGTATAGCTAAAACGGCATTTCGGACGCCGTCTGGGTTTTATGAGTGGTTGGTCATGCCATTCGGGCTGACCAATGCCCCAGCATATTTTGTGGATCTTATGAATAGGGTATTCAGAGATCAGTTGAATAAGTTTGTCCTTGTGTTCGTTGATGATATTTTGGTCTACTCGAGGACAGAGGAAGAACACAAGGGACATTTAAGAATAGTGATGGAGGTGTTGAGAAAACACCAATTGAAAGCAAAGTTTTCTAAGTGCCACTTCTGGAAGAGGGAAGTGAGGTTCTTGGGCCATGTTGTATCAGAAAATGGGATTGCCGTGGACCCGGCGAAGGTGGCTACGGTACAGGATTGGCCTACGCCCAAGAATGCAACAGATGTAAGAAGTTTCTTGGGGTTAGCGGGGTATTATCGTAAGTTTACCCAAAGTTTCTCCAAGATAGCAGCACCATTGACCCAGTTGACCAAGAAGAATCAAGCTTTTGTCTGGGATGAAAGGTGCGAGAATGCATTCAAGAGTCTAAAGGACAATTTGACAAGCGCACCAGTGTTAGTCATTCCTAAGGGGGATGAAGAGATGACGGTATACACGGATGCCTGTGGTACCGGACTGGGTGCTGTATTGATGCAAGGCGGTAGGGTTGTAGCTTACGCAAGTCGGCAATTGAAACCGCACGAGAGAAGATACCCTACCCATGATTTAGAATTGGCAGCGATCGTGTTCACGTTAAAGATGTGGAGACACTATCTCTTGGGAGAAAGATTTGAGCTGTTTACAGATCATAAGTCGTTGAAGTATCTATTCTCCCAGAAGGATTTAAATCTCCGTCAGCAGAGATGGTTAGAGTTCTTAGCTTCCTATGATTTTGACATCGCATGCACACCAGGAAAGGGCAATGCGGTGGCTGATGCATTGAGTAGAAGACATGCCAGCTTAGGGGCTATGTTCCTTGAATGGAGGCAATTGGAGTTTATCGCGGGGTTTGATTTCAGACCAAAGTGCGAATTGGATCCAGAAATGTTAGCAACTTTGACGATCAAACCCACTTTGATTGAGCGGATCGGCTCTAGTCAGAGGGACGATCCTAACCTATTGGAAATCATCTCCAAGTTAGAGATGGGTATCGATGAGGAGATGAACAAGTTTGGGCTTGATCGAGATAGATGGCTTAGAAAGAATGGAAAGCTTGTTGTACCCAATGTCAATGGATTGAGGGATGAAGTGCTTAGAGAGTGTCATCACTCAAAGCTAACTATACACCCCGGTGGTAACAAGATGTATCGAGATATGAAGCAGACTTACTACTGGGAAGGAATGAAAAGAGACGTTGGGAAGTTTATATCCAAGTGCATGAATTGCCAGCTAGTTAAAGCCGAGCAAAAGAAGCCTAGTGGGTTGTTACAGCCCTTAGAAATTCCCGAATGGAAATGGGAGCAAGTCTCGATGGATTTCATCGATGGTTTACCAAGGACTAGATCGGGACATGATAGCATTTGGGTGATTGTGGACCGATTGACTAAAAGTGCAAGATTTATACCGGTCAAGTCGACCAGAACGGCAGCTAAGTTAGCAGAATTGTATATGAAGTGGGTAGTGAGATTTCATGGAGTACCCAAAAGCATTGTGAGTGACCGAGACCCGTTGTTCACTAGTGGGTTTTAGAGGAGCTTGCAAGAGGTTCTAGGGTCAGAGTTACATCTCAGTACCGCATATCATCCTCAGACCGACGGTCAGACGGAGAGGGTGAACCGTATTTTGGAAGATCTCTTGAGAGCATGTATATTGGATTTTGGTGGATCATGGGATGACCATTTGCATCTAGTAGAGTTTGCATATAATAATAGCTACCAATCCAGTATCGGTATGGCTCCGTTTGAAGCTTTGTACGGAAGACCATGCAACTCACCATCATGTTGGATAGAGACTGGCGAGAAGTTTATGCTTGGACCAGATGTGGTGAGGGAAACTTCAGATAAAATCAAGACCATTCAACAACGAATGAAGGCTGCCCAAGATAGGCAGAAGAGTTATGCTGATAAGAGGAGAAGAGACTTAAAATTCTCTGTTGGCGACTTGGTGTTTGTCAAGATTTCTCCGTTGAAGAGCGTAATACGATTTGGCAGGAGAGGCAAGTTGGCACCAAGATTTGTTGGCCCATTCCCTGTTCTTGAGCTAGTCGGGAATTTGGCATATAGAATTGACTTACCGGAGAAGATGGCGGGAGTTCACAACGTATTTCATGTTTCCCAACTAAGGAAGTTCGTTCACGACTCAGATATGACTATTTCACCTGATCAGTTAGAGGACTTCGAAGTAGAACCCGAGGCGGTTGGGAACCGCAAGCCGGCCCGTATTGTCGAGCACGACATGAAGCAACTTCGAAGGAAGGCGGTGAAGCTAGTCAAGGTACAGTGGAGCGAGGACGAGAGTGATTGTACTTGGGAGACAGAGGAGGACATAAGGAAGAAGTATCCAGAACTCTTTGTCTGGTAAGATTTTGACTTCGATTTAGTTTTTCCGCATGCTAGGATAGGCTTGTTCGCTTGTTTTGCATGATTGATTGTTGTATATGGTTGTTAGGCATGCGGGATCCTTTGTTTTGGGTTAAGGAATTTCGGGGACGAAATTTCTTAAGGGGGGAAGAGTGTAACGACCCGCGTTCTACGCATCATAGGATCGTAGGATATTTATTTCTTTCACATACGAAGTCGTATGGTCACGTAACTTTGGGAGACGACTATTGGGGTCATTTCCCATGTTCATGATTTTTCCCGATTTTTAAATGACCATTTTACCCCTAGTTATCACTGTTTTGGCCATAACTTTTGACTGGAAAGGAATTTTGACCTGAAACCACTTCCATTGGCTCCGGATGATGGTTTCTCTTTCCGTAGAGTGGTCACATTAGCCAAACGGACTCACCGTTTGGGAGATATGGCTGAAACAAGTTTCAGATGGTGAAAAACAGCTTAATTGGGCTTAACCGGGTGATTAGCAGCTAGGCCCAAGGGGAATTTCGGGTTTAGGGGTAAATAGGTGCTGATTAGGGTTAGAAAACATTTCTTTAGACATTTTCCAGCCGCCACTTTCATTCCTCTTGGCCTAGTCATGGCCTCCACTCTCTAAATCTCTCTAAAACACCCAAAAATCACTTTCTAATTGAAGATTAGGCTTAGCAAACATCGAATCAAGGAGTATTAGCACAAGAACCGAGGGGGAGCTGCTGTGTAAGATTGGGAACAGCGCCAAATCAGAGAATATTTCAGTTTTGGGGTTCTAGTTGTGGCAAAGGTGAGTGATAGCATCGTTTTGACACTAATTACAGTTAATTAAGGGTAATTAGTGAAGATTAGCGAATTTATACACTAATAAATTCTGGAAAAATGTTTAGAAATTCTTAAATAATATTTCATGCCTCTGTTAGAAAATTTAGACGATTTGATTAAGTTTTACTAAGTATGTGCTTAAACATGATTAAGAAGGATTATAGGAAAATGTGAAGTTTTAGCCACTTTTGATCTATTTTGATTCATTTGGATTGTTGTTTGATGTTTGGGGTTGTTCTTACATATTGCTATGACTCTATGGTATGTTATATGATTGATTAGAATAGTTAAATTGGTCGAAAACGTCGTCGAATGGCGTAGAAAGCTCGCCGGAAAGTTGCTGAAAAGTGCAGGTCCCGAACCGGTTCAGATCGGAGAAGGGGTCGGATCGGACTAGTGAACTGGCCAAGGGAACCCGAACTGGATTGGGACTTGTCACTGGAAGGAGCTTGGCAGGAAGGAAGGCCATTGCTTAGAGTTGGAGTGGACAGAAGATCGGATCGGAGCAATAGAGCAGATCGGATCGGAGAAAGGGAACAGGACGGATCGGAGCAGACAAACAAGTCAAACAGAAGGAATCTGATCGGATGAACTACCTCCGAACCGAACTCAAGCAGAGACACCCGGACCGA
This sequence comes from Allium sativum, assembly GCA_030737875.1. NCBI lineage: Eukaryota > Viridiplantae > Streptophyta > Magnoliopsida > Asparagales > Amaryllidaceae > Allium > Allium sativum. The sequence continues at coordinate 850,217,330 of CM060918.1, forward strand.
ACCGATATCTGAAGGGGGAGAATCACTGAACCGACCCGACCCGGAGGAAGACACCGACCCGACCCGAAGTGGACTACCGACCCGACCCGATGAAGGTGATGACTACCGAACCGAACAGAATCCTAGAGCTGCTGCTGCACGACAACTCTTTTGAAGACCCACTCCAATTCGATCAGAAAGCCGAGATGCAAAGGAAGCCCAAATGAGAGGTTAGAGCTCAAGATTCAGATGGGAATCGACGAGTTCGCTTCATGGTTGGGTTTTGCTGCGGGACGTGTGCCAAGGGGTTATCGACGTCTATAGCTTTGGACCACTATGGTAGGAGGTATGAAGGCGGATTCAGGGCCATTATGGCATAGGTAGAACCGAGGGCTACGACCAATGAAGTGGGTCATTGAAATGTTTGGTCATGACTCCAAGTGTTTGGCTTGGTCACAGCAGGGTTTCTACAAGTCGGGATTCGTCGTTACCTCAATTTGTCTAGTGTTCCAAAGTGGTAGATGTCGTGCGCTTTACGCACTGAGTGAGAGGTGTGAGGATGGTTGATATGGATGATTTGTTTGCTATCACTGTGACATGCACACCCCACCCCCATATTCTTACACTATTTATTGTGGCACCTTGGAGTATTGTACGGTATGTGGTACTAACTCTTTGGTTGCAGGTCCAGGTTCAGGTATGGTTTAGTATACCTGTTATCATTCTGTTTAGATGCTTATCGCTCATACCAGGCTTTATGTCTGACCCAGAGTTTTATGTCTCCTCTTATTACTCTGGGTGCTCACACGAGCAGACTAGAGACAGGTTAGCTGGTGATGCACGGGTAGATGATCCGGAGACGAGCAGGAGGCTTCCACGCAATATATATAGTATTCTCCCTGTGTTGCTGAAGATCACTGCTTGGGCATTGTTGGTGTATCTTCTACTTTAGCTTTCTTTTGCTTAGTGACAGTAAATTTGGAAAATTGTAATAAGCTGTATATGGATTTCCGCTGCTCTGATGATTGATGTTGATTTTAGTTATCAGCTTATGCACTGTCTCGCCTGTTTTATGTCAAGTATGTTGTTATTATATTTTATCCCATGCGCTGTGAGACATTCTACAGGTTTCTTGATTAGTTCATTCTCTTCTTTCCTTTCTCCTGACGACCGTCCCGTGCTAGTCGAGCATGTGTACAGCGCACTTCCGGAGGAAATGCAGGCTGGTGCGGGGCGGGCCGCTACAGATAGGGTCATCAACCAATTTCTAGCTACCAAAGATGGAGTCTCAAAACAACAAAACTCAGTCTTACCTGAGCAATAATACAAATCATAACATTCTGATCAGGACCGACATACTCTTATAAGTAAATCAACACAAGTGAAATTTTCACACGAATGTTTAAAATAACTTAAAGGATGTTTGGGATTTCCACCCTCTAAGGATCCCTTACACTATTTATATATAATAGTACACGCTATAGTAGATAATGTCTATCAGAAAATAAATATCAAAATAGCATTAAAGTTTGCATTGATCCACCATAACAATTTTATTTGCAAAACATAATCAAAATGGGCTTGTATAGGGATAAATACGACAAGACACATGAAGCAATGCCCAAGGTAGAAATCTACCCATTTACCCTTCTAGTTGGTTGTAACCCATTCATGGACGACCGCGTCCAACACCCCAATGAAATCATGGTGCCCAAATGTATTAGACATCAAGTGAATAATACGAAGAGGTGGGTTTGCTAGAGGTTGTTAACCTCGTTGGCCAAGCATAGGCTCCTGTTTTAGTCATTTTAATTATGACATAAGTGTCAAAGCTATCCATCATTGTTTGCTTACTTAACTCCAGTAAATGTTAGCCAAATCAACCACTTCATTCTAGATCATCCTTCACATACATAATAGTTAAAGTGGTTCTAGTATTGACAGAGAGTATGCCAATATCCAGCCTCGGTCTCTTTAACAATCAATCGTCATTTTATACATCGTGGTCATTGATGTTTACATGAACATCGTATTTCAAAACATAAACTGATTTAGTTCATATCCGATATCACATTAACAATTCCTTGAATGTTACATTATTAGATTTCAATTTCAGTTCCATAATTTAATATTACAATTTGGTTTATTATCAACATTTAAATCTTGATTTTAGACTTTCGTATCACAATTTATCTTAATTCGAATGAAATCTAACATTCAACAAATATGGCCCCAACAACTTGGGTTGGAATAAACTCATATTCAAAATAGCTTGTAAATATATAGTAATAATAATTAAAATTAAAATGTTTTAGTTTAATAAATGTTTATGTATACAAAGTGTGAAATATAAGAGTATAAGAAAAATAATTTATCGAATAGTTTAATATAAATAATACAAAATTTTAAAATAATATAAGTATAATATTTTGGAGTAGGCAACTTCATTTTCTTCCACACCATTTGAACTAAATATCAAGTTACAAAATCCACTTTAACCATTTTCGATTTCAAATTCCTGTTTGAAACAAAAATTAAATCATTTAAAGTGAAAACGAAATTGCATTTACCAATTCAAAAATCAGTGTCGATTTAACGTATCAAATTTTTATTACCAATTTAAACACATTTAATTAAATAAGTCTGCACTTATTTTGAACTCCAAATCTGTTACCATTTTATTGGTTTCAAACTTTAAATCCTAGAATTTGTCACATTCCATCGAGTTCATTTTAAGCCTCAAACCTTAGGTTTACCCTTAAATAAAAAACCAGTTTCAATAAATCTAATTTAAATCATACATTCAAGTTCAAAATACAAAAATCAAATATAAAGACAACTTTATTTGTCAATTTCATTTAACAACTTAAATTATATGTGAAAACCCGCAACTTCCCCGGTTGGGAAAGCGACGGATAGTTCGAGAACAAGCCACATCAGAACGCAGACGGGAGAACATTTCATTGTATATTACAACAATGCATCAGATTACATGAATATACAGAGCATAAATGAATATTACACAGAAATATCAGAGATTTAAATTACATTTAAATACATAGTAGCAGAAAATAATACAATACACAACTAGAAGAGATATACGGATACAAAGCTTTCCGGATATCTTTCCAGGTGTAAACCAGGATCCTGTGAATATAAATCTGCAAAACCAAAACTACTAGTTGCCCGTGTCAAAATAAGGGCACCCAGAGTTTAGGTCAAAACAATAAACTCCAGGTCAGTCATGGGACTGGTGTGAGAACTAAAACAGTTATTAATCTTTATTTTAAAGTTAGGTAAATCAAGGGACCACGCCGTAAAACACGGAACGGGTTTTCTCCCAAGAACACCAGTGCATAAAACAATAGCGCAATGCTAAATAAAGAAAAAAGAAGCTATTATAAGACCCAGGTCCTGTCACACAATGCAACGCAAGCCGGGGGATAGGGTTTTCCCTTATAACAGCCAAAGAATGCTTGATACGTTTTAAAACAAATCATTTGATACTATAAGTGCATAGTGTATAAAACAACTTCAAATCATAAGTATCAATCATAGGCGGCATGGGTACCATATATCATGTCGCCATACTAGTTCTACAATTAAAACTGCAAATGTCACGTATTTGGAAATTGGATTTCCATCTATGAACCGAGGCAAAAGATAGTCCTCAACCGATTCGAGACTCTCTAGCCCGAGCCTCAGGATCAGAACGCATCAACCCTTTGTCATCAGGGCCGGTCCATCGATGTGGATTATTGTGCCTGAACACTACGTTTCCCCACCCTATGGGGTGTAAGTCTGGTCCGTCTGCTGACCAGAATGCATCTGCCGAAACCGATATAATCGAGGCGCCTCGCAACAGCAACAACCACATAAGTCAAACTCGTCAGGGCGTGTAAAACCACTGACGCCACTTCTAGCTAGAAAGAAATGCAAGTCCTCCCTGAGGTCCGTCTCCCGTTTTTGGTCCATACTGTGTGTGAAACTCGCGAAGTAAACGTTACACAAAGCTACGCCACAAAGGCCGTGCTTCGATCATCAACCACAAGACTTTGCTTTTCAACAGAAGCCTTGATCATTTGCACCTTAGCATACCACACAGGCAAACCATTCTATGCAACCGATATCAGTCACACAGAATGAAATCCGATGTCAGACACACAGTCCATTTACAAGTCCGTTCTGGGTCTGAACGAAACCGGAGGCAACTAGTACCCCGCATATCCATCGATCTCCAAGTACGTCTGGACGATCACCAACTGTTTCCATCTTCTTGGGTGTACAGCCCAATCAAGATCATCAGTAATTATCCAAACGACGTGAAGACCTCCGGTCTTCGATCATCGTCTTCATCTTCGACTTATCGTCGTATCAGTTATTCAGAATGGGATAAACCCGGTCTTTCCGAATAACTCGCGTATATTTTAAATAAGTGTTACACAAACACAACATACGCCTCATTCCAATTCATCAGTCACTAACCGTAAATTAATCAAGAGAACAATTCCCTAAATATTAACCCCGAAGGCCGAAACCAACATCAGATCAATATCCAGAAAACCATTCTGCTTGGCTAACCGACAGTTAGTTTCTAAATTTCACATTCATAGGGAAAGGTTCCCATTAATTTTATCCAAGATAAATTCCTTGAATTTATTCTCTAATCTCCTTTTGAATTTCGATTCAACTAGTCGAGATTAACGAACCTTACCGGAGTAATCATTGGTTTTAATTTCCCAATCCCAACCTATTCATCCCATGAAGTAAAACGGGTCTTACTTCATATCTAACACCACGGTGTTATCGGTAAATTCAATTACCATTTCACGTTCAAATCTAATTAAAGATTTAACTATCGCCTGGAGCAAAACTGGTGATGCTCCATTCTCGATCTTTTCAATCTAATTAAAGATTCATTAAAACTCCACTTAGTTTTAGTCTTTAACTGGGTTAAAGAATCAGTGTCATTTAAAAACACTGTTCACGATAAACCCAAAACCACATTCCATTAATTATCGGGTTAAAGAACAAGTGTTATTTAAAACACTGTTCACGATAAACCCAAAAATCAATATTAATTCGATTCCAATTAAATATTATTTAATTGGTACACTTCATTAAATCTAAATAAAAAGATTTAATCTTTTATCAATTGGGTTCAAGAACAATGTTAATAAAGACACCATTCACGACAAACCCAAATCACATTTGACATTAAATACAAGGCTCTGAATAGAAAATATACCGGCTTATACTCAATATCAAATTCTACGACCAACAAATATCGTATTGGAAATAACGATATATATATCTTTCAAATTCCCATAACCATATCTGTATCCTCACGAAATCCAACATCGAAATATTCCGAAGACAATTTCGATTCAAATCCATTCCAATATAATTATTGGAAATTCTGGTTATTTTCAAAACCATTTCAAATCCAATTTATTTATTTAAAAAATAAATAAATTATTATTCTAGTTCAAAACTAGTTCATTTCGATAAAAATCTATTTTTATCTTATCAAATATGGAGTTTTCATCCCAATTTTTCCCAAATCATTTCTTATGATTTTACACAAATTATTGATATTTTTAATAATTTTATCAAGGCCTGTACAGTCGATTTCCATCAACGACCATCGAACTGCACTTACAGCGACCTTTTCCAAATTTGATTTGGACATAATTCCAAATCCAACCGTTAGATTTCAAATTTCTAATATTCGTTAGAAAGCTCTTTTCGATACGAACCGAACGGTTCTGGTTTTAGGAGAATCCGACGGTCGGATCTCCCGCAATGTCCGTTCGAAGTCAATGGTCGAAATTCACGAACTGCCGTGGCGCGGCGCGTTCTATTCAGGCCATTATATATATAATATATATATTATATATATTTCGTCGATTTCCTTTTTAAAATGAATTTTATAAATCATTTCAAATTTGTTTCAAAAACAATTTCAACCTTTATTTCAAATTCAAATCAAAATTGAATTTTCCTTTATAAATTCTTTTTTCCATTCACTTCTATTTGATTTCAATTCAAATCGATTTCAATTCTATTTCAATTCGTTTTCACTTGAATTCAATTCAGATTCGTTTTCAATTCAATTCAATTCAAATTCGTTTTCAATTCAATTCAATTCGAATTCGTTTTCTATTCAATTCAATTCGAATTCGTTTTCTATTCAATTCAATTCGAATTCGTTTTCTATTCAATTCAATTCGAATTCATTTTCTATTCAATTCAATTCGAATTCATTTTCTATTCTATTCAATTCAAATTCGTTTTCTATTCAATTCAATTCAAATTCGTTTTCTATTCAATTCAATTCAAATTCGTTTTCTATTAAATTCAATTCGAATTCGTTTTCTATTAAATTCAATTCGAATTCGTTTTCTATTAAATTCAATTCGAATTCGTTTTCTATTCAATTCAATTCAAATTCGGTTTGAATTTCAATTCTTTTCAAAATATCAGATTTTGAAATCACTTTCGATATTCATTATAAAATGAATAAAATCGATATAAATACCGTTCACGTCAAAATGGCGTCAATCTAATCAACACGGCTTCATATATTTCTATTTTCAAATATTCAATTTCAAATATTCTATTTCAAATATTTCTTTTCAGATATTTCTTTTTCAAATATATCTATTTCAAATATTTCTATTTCAAATATTGAATGAAGCCCAATCAATTACCATATAATGTTAATTATATGGATTTTCTACAACACATGTATAAAATAACAACGATGAAAAATCAACCATCATACAAAGTGCATTCTACACTGTATAAGCATCGAATATAAATATTTAACGCTCATAACAGTCTGTCAATCAATCGATCGACATACAACTAAACAATCGGGATTAGTGTACGTCAAATATCATCCCAATACCCGTGTGGGGTCTCAAACAATCAAACACAGATTTTATTGGTGCAGTTGGGCGATGTGTAAAATTTATCGTCCCAATCAATATTAGTCAAAGGTGTGTATATAAGCAAATCGTCCGATATGTTTATTTTTATTTCATTTCATATACACGTTAAAAATTCTATTTTTAACTATAAAATATTTTCCACTATAAAATATTTTATTTCAACTATATAAATGTTTTATTTCATTTCACATCACATCACACAATCAACTACACATCAAAATCAAACAAACAAGCATGCAAGCCGTCCATGGTCTGTGGACGACGGGTGTTGGGTGCTACTAAACACCGTCTGCATCCTAGTATATATTATTAAATAGAAAACAAAATTAAAAGGTGAGAAGTTCTCACAGAATAGCTAATCCAATGCCACGACTCTTCTTAGGTAGAAATCTTCATCGTTCTCGCCTTTTTGTCATCTTCGTTGCCCGTATTCTCTACATATATAAAAATCGAGTGCTACTAAACACCGTCTGCATCCTAGTATATATTATTAACTAGAAAACAAAATTAAAAGGCGAGAAGTTCTCACAGAATAGCTAATCCAATGCCACGACTCTTCTTAGGTAGAAATCTTCATCGTTCTCGCCTTTTTGTCATCTTCGTTGCCCGTATTCTCTACATATATAAAAATCACATTTTTACTTCGCTATTCAATATATAAAAATCGAATTTTTACTTCACTATTCAATATATAAAAATCGAATCTTTACTATCACGCTATATGGATAAAAATTCTATTTTTCTATTATAAAGATTTCGCCCTTTCAAATATAAAGATTTTACCTTTTCAATTTCAAAAATCTAATCTTTTCTATTTTAAAAATCTAATCTTTTCTATTTTAAAACTCTAATCTTTTCTATTTTAAAAGTCTAATCTTTTCTATTTTAAAAATCTAATCTTTTCTATTTTAAAAATATAATCTTTTCTATTTTCAAAATCTAATCTTTTCTATTTTCAAAATCTAGTCTTTTCTATTTTCAAAATCTAATCTTTTCTATTTTCAAAATCTAATCTTTTCTATTTTCCAAACATCGCCATTTATATTTTCAAAACATCTCTAATTTCAGTTTCAAAATAATGCTAATCATACCTAATAAAAATAAAATAAAAAGCAAAACAAAAATAAATAAATCAATAAAAACTTACAGTTGAAAAATCGTGAAAGGGGAGGGGTCTGCCTACGTTCGCCGGAGGTGGGGGCATGGTCGGAGGCGGCTGCTGGCGCGGGTCAGGTGGTAGGGTTTGCGGTCTTCGATGCGGAGGGAAGGAGGGGCTGCGATCTTCGATGTAGAGGGGGGGCAAGGACGGACGGTGACGGAGGACGGCCAGGGTGGCGGAGCAACTGCGGAGGGGGGAGGCAGATCGGAGGTCGACGGCTGAACGAGGGTAGAGGCGTGGCGGTTTCCGTCGACATCGAGTTTTTTTTTTAATCTGGAAATCGAATTGATGGAGAAAGGTAAAGGGGGCTTCGGTTTTGACTGTGAACGATGGATAAGGGGGTTTGACTTCCCTTTATATTATTTATTTAATTAATTTAATACCCAAAAAGCAACTTTTATTTTCGACCTCAAAATGAGGCCCACCGCCTGTCGTCCCTAGCTAATTACCCCCATTTCGAACACAATGGGATATATATCGTAAGCTGATTTGGCTGTTACAATCAGTTTCCATTAAAATCAACATATAACTCTATATATTGAATTTGAACGCGCATTTCAATTTACTGGGGTCGCATACGAACACTATAAATCCCAGAAAAATATTTTCTAGCTTCGTATTGACGATACGGTCCTAACAAAACTAGTTTCGTTGAATTCTGAGACCGTTTGAAAAATGGCGAATTTCCAGTCGATTAAAATCAACTGAAACTGGTCAAACGCGTTTTCCTTTGCCACGCTCACATATTGATTCGAAAAATTATGAAATTTGAAACCTAGCAATAACTTTACATCCCGGATCCAACAAAAGTGGTTTCGTCGAAATCCGAGGTCGTTTGCAAAATTTTCATTTTTAAGGGCCTGAATTCCATAGCGACTATTCAGAATTTCCAACTGGATATATCTTTTGATTCCCGCTATGAAATTTTGATTTTTCAGATTCGTTGGAAAATTATTCTCTATTAGATTCCATTATTTTTGGTTTCACTAAAATCCGGCTTATTTTGCACCCGGTACATTCAATTGAAGTTTGAAATCGAATTATCGAACTACCGCGCCATTTTCAATTCCTTTTATAATTATAAATAAATATTTATATTCTATCGTCAATTCGAATAAATATATACGTTCGAATTCTATTCAAAATAAATTTATCGTCGATTTTATTTAAAATATTCATTTTAAATAATCAAAACTCGCTAAAATTGCCAAAATAAAAAAAAAATTAAATTGGCCCAGATTTCCGGGTTATTACATTATACTTTAATAGCATTCCATGTTTCAAGTTGAATTGAAATTATGAATTTCAAAATTTTCATATACAAGCTTCCATTTCAGCGATTTATTTCAAAGTAAAAGTAAATTCAAAATTTTGATTTTATTTGATAAAATCCACTAGAATAAATTATAATGTTTGTTCCAAATAATGGATTTAACTTACAATCAAATCTTACATTCAAATATACTAGAATTTTATTTTTCTTAGTTTTCACTCTAAATTACGATAAGTTCCACTCTCAATCCAGTTTAAATCATACGGTGATTAAATTCATGTTAAATTCTAGTCTAAACTCAACTTTATAAAATCTCATAAATTAGAAATCCATGATAATGAAACTAACTTAAATTCAAAAAGTTAAACTACAATCGTAAAGTTTCGGAAACATTGTTAGATTCAAGTTATTCAAATTCAATATCAATTGACTTTATATCTTTGCTCCAAAGATGAGATTTTAGTAAATAAGTTGATTCAAAAATCATTCATTGCAAAATTGCCATATAATTCATAAAATCTTAATTTACTAAAAAATAGAGTTGAATAATAAAATAAACTATTTAAACAATTTCAATTAAAAATTTAAATCTTTCGTTATTTAATTTCAAACCAATTTCAATTTATAAAACAATCTAATTTTGACCGATGATATTTACAATTTAATTTTCTACCTTGGCCAACTAAAGACGAATATATATCATTTCAATCTATGACTAAAATTCGAATCCCGAGTATATGTCATTTCCACCCGCTTTCCAAATCGATTCATCTCATTTTATAAGTCAATACAATAGTTCGGGTATGTATCATTTCAACCCATTGTGATTTTTCTAAATATACGAGAACTTGCATTGTGTGAGCAACATAAATAAAATGTCATATATCATTTCATCATGGATCATATATTACTTGTGCATACATGTGCCATATATAGGTCGAGTCATAAGTGTCATATGTGAACAACATACATATCAAATAAATGATTTCTACTAACAATCCTACACATTTTACTACATAACATTTCTACTGAATTTAACATCCATGAATATGTAAGTCAAATGCGAGATAAAATCAACTTTTTGAAGCATGGAAAAGAGATATTGACATGAATGGGCACAAAAATAAAACAGTGAAATCCAAGCATGAATACGAAGAACACTCACGATTCATATATTAAACAAGTACGACAAATAATTCGAATCAAATCAACAAAGAACCAGAACAAAAGCAAAACCAAGCTTCATTTTTTTAATGGAAAAACCAAGTTTTCTTCTAAAAAAAAAATCTTGGCAAAGGGTTTCTAAACAAGTCACTACGAAATCAAGCTTTCCTTTCTTTTTCCTTTCTTTTCCCTTTCAAACAGCAAGGATATGGACAAGATAGCTAGGCCCAAAACATGATGACAAGCCCCAGTAAATATAGTTTTTTCCAATAACATGCAAATTTACATTAAAAATTTGCAATAAGAAAGTCATTTTTTTCACAAAAAAAAACAAAAGGAACATGGACAACTCTGATCTTGCTGCACCTATGTTTGGGTCTAGATTCTCATGGCCATGGCGCAGTTAGGCCGAGGGATTAGTGAGTCATGGCCTGGAGTTTTGGTCTGTGCAAGTTGAAAACAACGAAGAGGAGAGTTCATTGTGGAAAAATAATTTATTACATTGTCACCAAGGAATGTCCAGGTAAAGGGAACCATGACTAGAGGCGTATAGGTGTTTTGCGCAGGTCGAAGATGGCCTCAGGCGACGATGGTGGCCTAGGTGAACATTTGGCAGTGTGTTGCTCGAGAAAAAGGTGGTGCATGGCTTCCTGTGATCAGGTTTTGGATCTCGGGAGACGGTCAAGGCTGCTCTGGTGAGGCAGAGATTTCGGATGTGGGCTCGTCAGATGGCAAAGACCGGTTGTAGGTGAAGGTGGGTAGAACTGTGGAGTTGAGTTGGCTCAAGAGAGGAACTGCGTAGGTCTTGTAGGGGTGGAAATGCTGATGCATGGAGGTGGAGAGAGGTTGTAAGGAGGAAGTTGGAGATCAATTTTTCTAAAGCCATACTTTTTTATGAAGATCGCATCAGTTTTGAAAGAAAAGAAAATGTCAGGAGAGAAAAAGGGCAACCGAAAAGATAAGGTAACTGTATAATATAGATGGATCATTCGAAAATAGTGGCATTCGAGATTTACTCATTCCGCTCAATTTCTTACGAATAGTCTACGTGGGTACAATTCAAAATTCAAATTTTAGTTGATTTTCTTTATCCGGCTATGCGACATGTAATAGCCCAGATTTTTGGAACCAATTTAAAATTTATTTTTAATTGATTTTGATAGAAATTAAATCTTTTAGACGAATTATTTTGAGAGTAAATGATGAAAAATTTATTTAAAGCAAAGTTAGAACTTATAAATTTGTATTAATTATAATTCGAGCTTGAAATGGCGCGGTAGTTTGAAAATTCGAGTTTACACTTTGAATGAATGCATAGGAATCAATATAAATCAAAGTTTGATAAAACAAGAAACGTTGGAATATTTTGAATTGTATTTTTCTAACGAGTATATGAAATTGAGATTTCACTTTATAAATTGTAGTTATGTCTAAATTTAAATTTGGAATAATCGCTGTGGAATTTAAATATATTTTTAAATGGTATATATAACCCGTAAAAAACTCACATTTTGCATATGGACGAATTTGGACTCGAACTCACATCCATTGAGTTCAAAACGCCGTTTGCGTGTTCGACAAGTATAAAATTTGACATGTTCCAAGCTTTGGAGTTTTGGCACTTGGTTTGGCTAAACCTAGCTCACCATATAACCCCAAATCATCCCCTCCTCTTCACTCACTTCCTTACTTCATCAAAAATAGAAAAATGGGGATAGGAATGGGAAATTAAAATTCCCTAAGCCCTAGCTTAATCTAGGAGCTCCAATCTTGTAGGAATCAAGCGTAAAATCAAAGGAGAAGCTTAGTGTTTTTATCGAAGAGAGATTGTTCTAGCTTGTCATTAGATCGATTTCTTGCTTCTAACCATCAAAGATTTCAGCAGCCCGATTCTTGCGAAATCATTTTCTAAATCATCAATTAAAGAATGATGGAGTTGAGACCAATGTGAGAACTTTCTTACTCAATTATTTTATACAATTATTTATTTTTATAATTGAATATATGTTGATTGCTTGTGATGTAAACTTTAGATTAATTCACATGGATTATGATGTAAACCCCACACGGGTATTTAGACGATAATTTTACACATCGCCCAAGTATACAGATAATAATATTTGTTTGATGGCTGAAAATCTCACATGGGTCTGGGGATGATGATTAATTCACATCTCCCTTGGATTTAATTGTATGTCAATCGATTGATTAACAAACTATTATAAGCGTTATTTAATTGTTTAATGCTTATGCAGCTACATATTGCACTCTAGATGTGAATTTAATGTTAAATATTTGTTTATCACTATTTTGAATACATGCGATGTATGGAGTCCATATAAATAAAATTAAATGATAATTGATTGAATCTTATTCCAATTCAGAAATAAAGTAAATTTTAAAATAATATTCAGTGAAGAATCAAAGTATGGCTTTGATGTCCGATTTTGGATGGACGCAAAAATATTGAAATACTCCAAGTTTGAAAAGATAAAAGAAATTTTTAACAAAATGAAATGGTAACAACTAGAATAAAGAGTTGATATGGTTTTAATATAACCAGAATTTTTGCAACGTATGAATTGGAAAGGATTTGAATGGAAATAATCTCTGGAATATTTCGGTATTGGATTCCGTGATTATACGGATATCGTTGAGGAATTTTTCGACTAAACCTAGCTCACCATATAACCCAAATCAGGCCATCCTCTTCACTCACTTCCTCACTTCATCAACAATGGAAAAATGGGGATAGGAAATGGGAAATTAAAATTCCCTAAGCCCTAGTTTAATCTAGGAGCTCCAATCTTATAGGAATCAAGTGCAAAATCAAAGGAGAAGCTTAGCGTTTTTATTGAAGAGAGGTTGTTCTAGCTTGTCATTGGATCGATTTCCTTCTTCTAATCATCAAATATTTCAGCAGCCCGATTCTTGCGAAATCGTTTTATAAATCATCAATTAAAGAATGACGGTGACACAACCAAGACTCGCGCTTACGAGAAAGCCCGGATTGAGTTGAGAACATGAGAATCAGAACATAAATAGAAGAAAATTTCATTGTTAATACAACAATTTACATCAGAGTATAAGAATATAATAAAGTATGAATAAATATTACATAGAAAATTATCAGAGATTTAAATTACATTTAAATACATAGCAGCGAAAAAATAATACATATTCCGAATATAACTCCAGTTGTAAATCCAGGATCCTCAAAAAGAAATATCTGCATAAACCAAAACTACTAGATGTCCGTGTGGAAAATAGGGGCACCCAGAGTTTAGGTTAAAACAATAAACTCCAGGTCAGTCATGTGACTGGTGTGAGAACTAAACAGTTAATTTAAAGTTTACTCTTAAATAGAGTAAATCAAGGGACCACACCATATAACACAGAAAGGGTTTCCTCCCAAAAATACCAGTGCATAAAACAAACAGCGCAATGCTTTTTGGAAAAATGAAGCTATTATAAGACCCAGGTCCCATCACACAATGCAACGCAAGCCGGAGGATAAGGTTTTCCCTTATAATAGCCAAACATGCTTGGTTTGTTTAAAACAAATCATTTGATACTATAATAAGTGTATAGTGTCAAAAACAGCTTCACATATAAATGTATCAATCATAGACGGCATGGGTAGCATGTATCATGTCGCCATACAAGTTATACAATTAAAACTGTAAAGTTATGTATTGTGTAACACCCCGTATTTTCTGTGAACAATAAAGTAACAAATTAAAGTATACTTAATTTTTAAGAGAAGAATTAAGGGAAATGGGTTATGCCATTCCGTTCTTCTTGGAATTCTGCTTGAGATAGAGTCCGAGTTTGCGTAAATCGATCTCCGTATGAAGAAATTATGGCACTTAGAAGTTTCACGAATTTAAAATAAAAACTAGCCCGAATTCAAATTTAAAGTTTTGAAATTCAAATCATACACCCGGGCTGGGCGGGAAATTTCCCACCCAGGACCCAGGTCGACTAAGGGGTCGACCTGGGGGTCGACCATGGTAGAACAGGTCGACCATGGTAGAACAGGTTGACCATGGGGTCGACCTTCCCCCCTTTTCCAGATCCGTGGACAGATTCGTTTTTCTGCATTTAGACGCCCGTTCTGACCAGATTCGTTGCTCCTAAGCTATTTAAACACCCCAAACCTCGCTTTCTCTCCACACAACTTCATTACGCCTATACTCTACCCTAATTCATATCAAAATAAATCAAAGACGGGGTTATGCTGCTCAAGTCCTTCGTAGAAATCAAGTTTAGAATTCTAGTAGAGATTCAAAGGCTAATTCAACGACTTCAACAACTATTTCTAAGAATCAAATCAAATCTAAATCAGAAGAACAAATAGTCTACTTCAAGGGAGAGCTATTCAGTCTCAAAATACAGATCCCAGAATTCAAGACCCTTCTGTGGTTAGTAAGTTCACATTACTTTCAGAAATAAAAGTTAATTGTGACTCTGACATTGTAATAAATCTGGATCTGAGATTATGCCTGTCTTTATATATCCTTTGAATCTATCTCATTGATAATATTATGTCCATTCTTTGTCTCTTATTTCCTTCTTCCCTTTTTGTTTTATAGCCAGGCTACTGCGAGCCTGAGCCAGATCTCATAAGAGATGAACGTACGTTGGAAATAAAATTAGGCATAATTGAGTTGTAAGTGATTTGAGGACATAACACATGTTGTATTCAAAACATAAAGTGTATCGAACATATGACTTTGGATTTGAGGCATAAAGTATTAGACATATGACTTGAGATTTGAGGCATAAAGCATTGGACATATGACTTGGGATTTGGGGCGTAAATTGGACTGTAAATATAAGGCATAGTACATGTTGTGGTCTAAGATCTAAAATTGGGGCACATATATATATATATATATATATATATATATATACACACACATATATGATAGTTTAGTTTATGATTTGGAAGAAGAAGATTAGGGTGTATAGTGATGTATGGCTTAGGCATGAAAACAAGACTTTCCTTTGTTTTGTAAGATAGTTAGTTTTTAGATTTGAACACCTAAATCAAATTGTGACATGTAACAAAATGGATATGAGAATATGCCTGATGTAAGCTATCCTTTCAATGAAATCTATGCTTGAGTATATATATATCTTTGGGAATCATTTTTGACTATGAAACTGGTCCAATCATATCTATCCTTGTTATATATCAGAATTGTAATCCTTTTTAAGTTCATGTTATAATTATTATCATATCTATATGCCTGCAATGTATTCCTTGCAAAATTTGTCTTTTTAGTACATCAAGTTTATTGGACCAGTAGTTCTTATATTCATATGACTATGCCTATTCTTACGATGTTCCATCTTGCTTCTCTTCTTATATTATGAATCTTGAGTTGAATCTCGGAATACGTACGTTATGAATGCGAGGGAAATTGGGTATAACATGAAATTGACATTATTTGGCATAATTTGGAACATGTAATATGGCATAACTGTTAAGACACAATTTGGGGGTAATTTGACATGAATTATGGAATATGTAATTTGACATATTTAACCTAGAATTGGCATGAATGACAAAGTATGAAGTTGGCATATAAATCAAGTTTTGAGCAAAATTGTTATTGTTGCGAATTTGGGGTAACTTGAGCATAAAATCTAGATTGGGTGAAAAATGTAACATGACTAGTTTTGGTGGATTTGGTAATTAGTATGTAAAATCTAGATTTAGGTATATAGAGTAAACGTGTAGATTGAAGATGAACATGCCTAACCCGAGGTTAGATTGAGTTGTGGTGTAAAACTGTCCGGAACCGCCCGGCACTTCCAGTACCACAACAACACCGATCTAATGTGAGAGGTTAGTGCATCATGCCCAAGAAAAACCCGAGTTTAGATTGAGTTGTGGTGTAAATCTGCCTGTATCCACCTGGCACATCTAGTAACTGCAACAACACATATCTAATGTGAGAGGTTGGTGCATTAATAAATCAATTAATGCTAATGAACAAGATGAATGACTAGGGTTAAGTTCATAGGAACTTAACCAATATAACATGATGAATGGGTAAGGTTAAGTAATAAGAAACACTTAACCAATATAACTTGATTTGTGTTAAAATTAAGTTAAACAAGAGGGCAACGCTTAACCAATATAACTTGATTTGTGGTAAGGTTAAGTTAACACGAGAAGACAACACTTAACCAAAGTAACATGACAAGTAAGTGGGTTAAGTTAACTTGAATTGATTGATGACACTTAACCAATACAACATGATGAACACGTGGGGTTAAGTTAACAAGAAAACACTTAACCAAATGAACGAACGGGGTTAAGTTATTAAGAAACACTCAACCAACATGACACGATGAATGGGTGGGTTAAGTTAACATGAATGGACAACACTTAACTAATATGATATAATTTACGGGAGGGTTAAGTACATATCGGGTTGGTGGGTAATATTAGTAAATATAGGCCCACAAACTTAACCGTTAAATAAACATGCTTGAATCGATGGGAGGGCTAAGTACATCTTGTGTAGGTGGGTAATATTAGTACATATAGGCCCACAAGCTTAACCATTAAGTAAACATGCTGTAAGTGCGTAATATTTGTATATATATGCCCACAAACTTAACCAACAGGAAACCCTAGTAACGGAGACCCATTTCAGCAGTAACCCACATAGATGTATCATGGTACCCTGAAACCAGGCAGGGTAGGGCACGATTACTGGGATGATTATAAGCAGTCAAAGCAGCGGCAGGGGGTACGTCAGTGTAGGTTCCGATGGTTTACGGACGTGTACGTACTCCGGAGTGGGAAAAAGCAGGCACTAGGTACCAGTAGTCATACACTGTGCATCTTGAATCGTGTCGGGTCGCTATCATAAGGATTGATACACCTTATGGTGGGACCAGCACAGGGTATCTACATGCAAGAGAGGGCCGATTGACACAGACACAAGAGAAATGCATACAAGTA
This sequence comes from Allium sativum, assembly GCA_030737875.1. Taxonomy (NCBI): domain Eukaryota; kingdom Viridiplantae; phylum Streptophyta; class Magnoliopsida; order Asparagales; family Amaryllidaceae; genus Allium; species Allium sativum. The sequence continues at coordinate 850,234,846 of CM060918.1, forward strand.
GGGAGCCGATCGATAGGGTAGTAAGGATACATCTAGCATGTTCATGACAATTAGGCAGATTGACGTGGAATCCTCACGATAGATGTACACCTGAAGGCTACCACAATTACGGGGATTGGGACCACGTTATCATTTTATATAGATTTCTAGTTGGGACACTAGTTAGGTGGTGCAGAGAGAGATATAGAAATTAGAATAACAAAGTAGTAGCGAAGTAGAGAAAGAGTAGAAGCGCATTCAGTTTTATTTTGTCTTATCATACCTTATGCTTATCCTACGATATCTTGTTATCCCTGTTATCATGGTATTGTCTTATATTCTGTTTATTCATGTCATGATACTTTTGCCTGTTTATATGCTGAAAGTCACTGGACTTACCAGACTTATGTCTGACCTAGTTTTGTTTCGCCTCTTTTCTTCCGTTCCCAAGGTTCACAAGGAGGAAATATTACCACTTAGCTCAGTTTTCTTTCCAAGCTCAAAGATAGTCGATGTATTGCTTTGGACTCTCTCTTCCACTGCAATGGCTGGTTCATGCTTTATTGGGGAATATCATTTTTGTTTTTATGCTTCTTTTATACTGGGAAGTTTTTAAATCAAGACAGAAGTTCTATGTATTACATTTAAGTATGATTGAGAATAATTGTTTGTAAAAGCTTGACTGAATTAAGTTGTTTATAAAATGACTTTATTTTCCGCAGCTTTATTTGTCTGTCTTGTAATTTATCTGCATCTTTTACCTAAAATGCTCCACCAAAGTTAATGAATTCCCTTTGTGAGTTACCTTAACGGAGGTGGGGTGTTTCATATTGGAAGTTGGATTCCATCTACCGAATTCGAGACTCTCTAGCCCGAGCCTTAGGATACAGCCGCAACTACACCAGGATATTGCAGGGCCGGTCCTCTCTTATATTTGAGGATCGGCAATTCCTGAATAATAAGTTTCCCCACCCTATGGTGCGTAATTCTGGTGGGTATGTCGACCATGTCATCCATCGTCCCCGTAGTGACCGATAAATCCGAGTTACCTCGCTTTCCATCATCCACATAAGTAAAAATGTCTGAGCTCCATACCATGACACCACTCCTAGCTAGAAAGAAACGCATGTCCTCCCTGCTGTCCTCTCCTGTTTCTGGTTCATACTGGGGTGTGAGGCTCGCGAATTAACGCTACACACAAAGCTAGGCTATTTAAAGTCGTGCTTTGATCATCAACCACAGGACTCAGCTTTTCAACAGAAGCCTTGATTATTTGCATCTCAGCATGCCACATAAGCAATTCACGCCATGCGACTGATGTGTATCATTACATATGGTATCGAAGCTTTGGATAACTCAAATCTTTGGGGTGCAACTCATTAGAACAGAATAAAAGACTCATCAGAGATAGGATTAGCAATATCCTATTAAAGAATCCTTGTTAGAGATAGAATCAGTAGCCTTCTAAAATGAGTGACTCTGTAACACCCCGCGAATTCTATAACTGTGAAATTCACAAATTAAAGTATAATTAATTTCAAATCAAAGAACTAAGGGAAACGGGATACGCCATTGCGTTCGTCTCGGAAAAATACGCGAAATAGAGTCCGAGTTTTCGAAAAACGGAGTCCGTATGAAGAAGATATGGCCTTCGGATGTTTTTGAATTAAGTTTAAAATTCAAACAGAATAAAATAAGCTCAGAAAACAAAAATGGGGCCCAATGGGCCAGGGCGGAAAAAGTCCCGCCTGACGCACCCAGGTCGACTGGGCTGTCGACCTGGTCTAACCAGGTCGACAGGCCTGTCGACAGGGCTATCGACAGGGGTGTCGACCTGGTCCAGAGCCAGGTCGAGCCCAGTCTAACCTGGCTGGCCTATGCTATGTTGGTCGATTTTCTGTGGTCTGCTATGTCATTAGGGCTAGGTGGCAGGCTCTAATTGGTCTCTCTTCCTAATGAATGGCTACGATCAATCCAAGCAACATCAATGGTCCTAATCAGTTCCTAACCTCTATAAAAACAACCCTAGACCTAACCCTAATCTATTCATTCAAAAATAAGAACAAAGCCGCCATGTTGCTGAGGAACGACTAGGGGTAGCCACCAAATTGGAGAGAAGATTAGGAGGAAAATTCTAAAGCCTAAAGCAATTCAAACAAAGCAAATCAACGCCTACGTCAAAAGGAGTCGCATCTCTAAATTCCTAAATTAGAGAATTCGTCGCAACGATTGTAAGTAGAGTATTACTTTGGTATGAACAAATGATTGTGTAGATATGCATACTTGATTTGTGGCGATAAAGTAATTCATATTTGTGCGTTGGAATATTGTATACGTTTGGATATTCTTGAATTATGTTGTTCATTATGAAAAACTACATGCGGTAGTTTTATGCAAGTATGACGTTTGGATATTCGCAAAATATGTAATTTATGTTGAAGCTACATGTATGTAGTTGTTAAATTGAAAATAATGCAAGTTTGGGGTTTTGCTACTATGCCATCATAATGTGTATTTTTATACAAACATCATTTTTGTGAAGTAATTGGAATAGGTTTGGGTTATCATAATCCATATGAAATTATGTTGAAAATTGGGCATCATGTATTAAGCCATGCTTTTGTACTAGAAAACCTATTTGCAAACTTATGAATATGGCTAGGCTATGAATGATATTTGGCATAATTGAAATCCATGATTAAGTCTATCTTGTTTACAAGAATTTTATGATGACATATGTGGTTCATAGCTAGGTTAGGCTCAAAAATCCCTTTTTGTAAGTTTACATAACTAAAGTAAGAATCATGATTTCATGTTAGAAATATTTATGCCATGGTTATGTGAACAAATTTAACTATACTTATGCCATACTTATGTTTGATATTATGCCATGCTTATGTTTGACATTATGCCATGCTTATGTTAGAGATATTTATGCCATGCTTATGTTTGACATTATGCCTAAATAAAAATATAGGTTCATGTGTCAATAATGATACCCAATTTAGATTCTTTTCTCAACTACAAGTTCACATGCTTTGATTCATGTCACCTATGCTTTATAACCAAAGTATATGTCACTACTATACAAGTACACCAGTTTCTATTTTATATTTCCAACGTCATATTGCAAGTTCATGCGCTCACCTTCCCCTTTTTTGTGTATGTAATCACGCTTTAAGCCTCCCCTTTTCGCATGGCTAAGTTGGGCTTTAAAAGGCTAAGCCCAATATATATATAATAAACGGACGTGTAAAACGGGGGAAAATAACGTTGGGTTAAAATTACTAATGAATGAAAATATAAAATAGAAGGGCCCAAGTTCAAGTATGGGTTGGGCCCATGATTGGTGTAACCTTTACACCATTAACTTAATAATTGGCCGCAAATATTTACATATAAGAAAATAAAGAAGAAAGACAAAATATGTAAGTGTAGAAAATACGATGTGTTTAACCCGAGGTTGGATTGAGTTGATGTAAACCTGCCCGGAACCGCCCGGCTGTCCAGTAGTCACAACAATACCTATCCAATGTGGGAGGTTAAACATGGAGCCCAATAAGGACCCGAGGTTAGACTGAGTTGTGGCGTAAGACTGCCCGGAACCAACCGGCAACAGGCAGCCACAACAATACCTGTCTAATGTGAGAGGTCAGGGCCTTAATAAGACAATTAAGGCTGAGTCAGGATTTTTAGGATTAAGTGAACTAAAGACTTAATCAAAATGGAACATGCTAAACTAAACGGACTGGTGGGGGTTAGGTTAGAAAACACTTAACCAACTTAGCATGTTGGCTAGAGATAGAAAACCTAGTAACGGGGGACCCTTTTCAGCAGTAACCCTAGAAGGTGTATCAGGATACCCTGAAACTAGGCAGGGTGGGGCACGATTACTGGGCTGATTGTAAGAGGTCAAATCGACGGCGGTGGTGTAGCAGTGTAGGTTCTAACGGGGTGCGGGCGTGCACACACTCCGGCGCAGAAAAATAAGGCACTGGACACCAGTAGCATACCTGTGCACTCTAGGATTGTGTCGGGCCGCCACCATGGGACTTGATACACCCCATGGTGGGACCAGCATAGGTAACTACAACATCGGGGGCCGTAAGACACATGTAACTATGCGAGTAGGAGCCGATCATCATTGAATGGATCACATCACCCTGATTTTGGGGTGCCAGTTGGGAACTAGTTTATATGGGTTTAGAGATTAACAGGGGGTACGATAGTATATTCGACCCTAGACAACTTAACCAAGTTTAAAGTGCTTTTCCACTTCTTGTTTATACTTATCATACCCAGTTCTTTATTCATAGACAAAATAGTACTAGACTTACTCAGGCTTTATGTCTGACTCTACTTTTCTTTCGTCTTCTTTTCTTCCGTTCCCCCCCCCCCCCAGGTCCACAGGGAGGGAACACAGCAGCTTGACCAGCCTTAACACCCAGCTTGAAGAAGAGAAATGTATTGCTTGGACTTTCCTATTTTGAACTATGGCTTTGGACAATCCACTATGGGGACTTTTGCAGTTTATCTATGCTTTATTTATGCTTCCTTAAATAATGTACTCAAGACAGATTATGAAAGTGTTATGTTATGTTTTTGGAAAAAGATGTAAGACAGTCATGGTGATGTTTTGTAACACGTATTTGACTTTATGAAATAAAAGTTGTTGTTTTTCCGCTGTTTACAAATATGTGTTCTTATATCTGTCTTGTATATCTGTGACTTATACTTATAAACCTCCACCAAAATTAGGGCATTCCCTTTGAGAGTGACCCTAACGGAGGTGGGGTGTTTCACTTGGTATCAGAGCATAGGTTTACTAGAGAAGATAAAAAGTTCTAAAAAAATTATTTTCAAAAAGGAAATTTAAAGAAGCATTTTTTTTTAAAAAGAAAAATGTTATTTTATTTTAAAAAGGCAAAGTCCACTCCCCAAAGCCATAGGTACTATCTCTTATCCTTCGTTTTGAATCTATCCTTTTTGTTTCAGCATGTCAGAAGATCTTAACTTGCCAGAAGGGGTGCCAATACCTGGTTGGTTTAGACGGTTCTTAGAAGCAAGAGCCACTCAGCCAGGCCCTACCATTCCTCCGCCCCCAGCTGCCGGAAATCATCCAGCTGCAGCGGCACCTTTTCCTCCACCTCCTCCTCGGGGAAACACGTTCGCTAAGATATGTAAAGATTTTAAAGCTATGGGAGGAAAGGATTTCCATGGAACTGAGTCCTTCGTAGCAGCTAGGAATTGGCTGAAAGAAACCGAGGACCTTTTCATCATCTTTGAAGTAGAGGATAGACAAAAAGTACAATTGGCAGTATGGCTATTGAAGGGCGAGGCTTCCTACTGGTGGGAAGTCACTAATGCTGAAAGACCAGTGGAGACATGGGAGGACTTTAGGGCAAGGTTTGAGACTAAATTTCTCTCAGATGCGGAAAGAAGTTTGCAGTTGGAAAAATTCTTATTTCTAAAGCAAGGGGACAAGACTGTCAGAGAATATGTGAATCAGTTCGATGAGCTGGCTAGGTTTGGGCTTGACCTAGTCAACACCCCGCACAAGAAGGCTCTTCGGTTCGTCAAAGGGTTGAATGAGCCATTACACAGTTTGGCCATGACCCATATACCCATGGGAGCCACGTATGAAAGATTGGTGCAAATGGCATTGCTGAATGAAGAGGATAAGGGCAAGAAGGAGACAAAGGGAGAAAGCTCTCAAGGGAAGAAAGAGGGTTTGCATCCTAAGAAGACAGACTTTAAGAAGGGCGGGAAAGGCAACAAAGAGAAGAGGAAGTGCAATTTCTGTGGCAAAGTGGGGCACTTAGTAAAGGACTGCCGGAAAAAGAAGGCCAAGGAGAATGGTGGGTGCTTTTCTTACGGTGAGACAGGCCACAGGGCTAAGGACTGCCCAAAGAAACGAGGACAGGGGCAGAAGGCTGGATCCACCCCAGGGGCACAGGTTCATGTGCTGGAAGCGCCACCTCTGCAACAGCGAGGTATAAATACTTCTGTAGAAAGTGTAGTTTATCTTTATGATCATCCCATTCGCACTTTATGTGATTCTGGCGCATCACACTCCTTTATCTCGTCTGCTTTAGTAGAATCTCTGCACCTAAAAACTAGTATGGTAGAGGACCCCTTAATTGTTTCAAACCCAATTGGGGGCCCAGCTCATTTGTCTATGATCTGTGTGGGATTGAAAATCTCTATTCTAAGTGAAGAATTTCAATGTAGTGCCTTTGTTTTGGGCTTTTCGGGGTATGGTTTGATTTTGGGCATGGATTGGCTATCCAGTAATGGGGCCATCCTTGATTGTGAGAAAAGGGTTGTTAGGCTCCTAACCCAGCTCGGTAATACTTTGGAAATTTCTTGTAATCCCTAGTATGCGGTTATGCTTAGTTATCTTGAATCGCTAGATGCCTCTGTTGAAAATTTGCAATCAGTTAGAGTGGTCCGGGAATATCCGGATGTCTTTGAAGAGGTGAAGGGCTTGCCTCCGAAGCGGGAAATAGACTTCCACATATATCTTGTAGATAATGCAAAGCCCGTTGCGTTGCCCGTTAGACATATGGCTCCACGAGAAAGGAAAGAGCTCAGTAAATAGATTAAAGAGCTTCTAGAAAAGGGGTTCATTAGGAGAAGCATTTCAGAATGGGGCGTTCCAGTGGTGTTCGCTACAAAGGCGGATGGTTCACTCCGTCTATGTGTTGACTATAGGGAGCTCAACAAGCTAACGAAAAAGAATAGGCACCCTCTCCCTAGAATTGACGATTTATTTGACCAGCTTGTAGGAGCGTCTGTTTTCTCCCAACTCGATTTAGCAACCGGTTTTCATCAGCTAAGGGTGGCTGAAGATAGCATCGATAAAACGGCATTCAGAACCCCAGACGGCTTCTTTGAATGGCTTGTCATGCCTTTCGGCTTGACAAATGCACCTGCTTACTTCGTGGACCTGATGAGTAGGGTATTTAGAGATTTCCTCAACAAATTCGTAGTGGTCTTCGTAGATGATATCCTTATCTTCTCAAAGAGTGAAGAGGAACATGCTCAACACTTAAGGGCAATCATGGAAACTTTGCGAGTCCATCAACTAAAAGCCAAATTCTCCAAATGCCACTTTTGGAGAGAAGAGGTGAGGTTCCTTGGGCACATAGTATCCAAACAAGGGTTAGCAGTGGACCCTGCTAAGGTAGTGGCGGTACAGGATTGGAAGACACCAAGGAATGCAACTGAGGTCCGAAGCTTTCTAGGACTAGCGGGTTTCTATCGAAAGTTTATAAGGGATTTTGCGAAAATCTCAGCTCCGCTCACGAAATTGACCAAGAAGAATCTAGTGTTTAATTGGGACTTGGATTGCGAGTTTGCTTTCCAACGACTGAAAAGGGCTCTCACAACAGCCCCAGTTTTGACGCTGCCAGATGGGAGCAAGATGTTCACTGTTTATACGGAAGCATGTGGGACAAGGCTAGGCGCCGTCTTAATGCAAGAAGGAAGGGTGGTAGCTTATGGCGGGAGGCAGTTGAAAATACACGAAAAGAACTACCCAACCCACGATCTTGAGTTAGCCGCCATCGTCTTTGCACTCAAGTCTTGGCGACACTATCTCCTAGGTGAGAAGTTCGAACTTTACACTGACCATAAATCATTGAAATATCTTTTCTCGCAGAAGGATCTTAACTTGAGGCAACAAAGATGGATGGAGTTTCTTGCCTCGTACGATTACGAAATCTCCTACACTCCGGGCAAAGGCAACGTAGTGGCAGACGCGTTGAGCCGAAAGAAATTGACCCTAAGCCCGTTGTTCGTTGAAAGACAAAGCCTAGAGTTTATAGCCAGCTTCGACTTTAGGCCTTCCTCCGATTTCGTACCAGGCTTGTTAGCATCTCTCGAAGTGCGCCCAACTTTAGTGGATTCGGTAGGGACAGCACAACGCAAAGACCCTCAGCTTGTGGAAACGATTGATAAGCTAATTAGGGGTGAGACTTCAAGTCACCTCAACAGATACTCTATCGACGATAAGGGTTTGCTAAGGCGAGACGGAAGACTATGCGTCCCACAGACAAAAGATTTAATAAAGAAGGTTCTCGAGGAAGCACATCACTCCAAGATGACGATACACCCAGGCAGAGATAAAATGTACAAAGACATAAAAAGGACTTTCTTCTGGAACGGCATGTAAAAGGACGTGGCAGAGTTCGTTTCTAAGTGCATGGTGTGCCAACAGGTTAAGGCGGAACAGAAAAAGCCTGGCGGACTGCTACATCCTTTGGAGGTCCCGCAGTGGAAGTGGGATAGCATCTCAATGGACTTCATCGATGGGCTGCCTAGGTCTAGGAGAGGCAACACTAGCATTTGGGTAATAGTGGATAGGCTTACTAAAAGCGCCCACTTTTTACCTGTCAAAAGTAAGAGAACTGCCTCATCCCTAGCATCACTTTACCTTAAGGAAATCGTTCGACTCCATGGAATACCATCTAGCATTGTTAGTGACCGAGACCCCATCTTCACCAGTGAATTTTGGCGGAGTCTGCAAGAAGCAGTAGGAACGCAGTTATGCTTGAGCACAACCTATCATCCCCAAACCGACGGCCAAACAGAGAGAGTGAACAGAGTTTTGGAAGACCTTTTAAGGCTATGCGTCCTTGACTTCGGAGGGACATGGGAAGACCACCTTCCTTTGGTGGAATTTGCCTACAACAACAGCTATCAAGCAACCATCGGAATGGCGCCCTTCGAAGCTTTATATGGAAGACCGTGCCGATCGCCCACTTGTTGGTGGGAGTCTACCGATAAGCTCATACTTGGACCAGATATGATCCGAGAGACTTCAGAGAAAGTAGACTTAATACGAAGAAGGATGAAGACGGCCCAAGACAGACAAAAGTCCTATGCCGACAAAAGAAGGACCGACCTTGAATTTGAAGTTGGAGACAGAGTTTTTCTCAAGGTATCACCGCTAAGGAACGTTGTTCGTTTTGGAACCGCAGGAAAACTGGCACCAAGATTCATAGGGCCATTCCCTATCATCGAGAAAATTGGGAAAATGGCCTATAGATTAGAGCTACCCGAGAAGTTGGCTGGAGTCCACAACGTTTTTCACGTTTCACATCTCCGAAAATGTCTTCATGAGTCCGCTGAAGTGGTAGAGCCAAATATCCTCGAAGAGGCCGAAGTGGAACGCGAAGCAACCATAAGGAAGGTTCCAACCCGCATACTAGGAACGGAAGTGAAAAAGCTACGCAACCGCGAAGTCAAACTCGTCAAAGTTCAGTGGAGCGACACGGAGGAAGACGCGACTTGGGAAACTGAAGCTAGAATACGCACTGCCTACCCTTTTCTTTTCGAGGGTACATCCTTGATCTTTCATTTTCCTTAAGTTGCGCTTTTATCTATCTTTTTAGGTATATTTCCTCGACCTTATCTTTTAGGTAGAAATCCTTTGGATGGAAACATGTAGTTGAAACATGTTATGTATGATGGTTGCAAGTGGTTGCAAGTGATTGCTAATGGTTGCTCGTGGTTGCATATACACGCACAATCTAGGTTTTAGATCGGCTCAGTCACTTCATATTGCATATGCATATATGTTTGCATTCGTATATGGTTGAATTCTTATGTGTTGTCATATGGATGTTGCATTTGTATTGAATGATTGTGCACTCATGTAGAATCAAGAATAGGAAAATTTGCATACATAATGGATTCATGGCACTTACATAATTCGCATTAAGGAGGTCAACTGAATCAGTAGACCGCCTGATTTTGCATTAGATAAGTACATATACACACACACTTCGCATATGATCATGAAGCATTAGAAGTCTTTTAAGGACAATGGATGCTCGTGTTTGATGGATGAGTAGATGGATGATGGGGTGTTAGGATATACATTCCTCCTAACTTGAAGATTTCGGGGACGAAATCCTTTTAAGTGGGGGAGAATGTAACACCCCGCGAATTCTATAACTGTGAAATTCACAAATTAAAGTATAATTAATTTCAAATCAAAGAATTAAGGGAAACGGGATACGCCATTGCGTTCGTCTCGGAAAAATACGCGAAATAGAGTCCGAGTTTTCGAAAAACGGAGTCCGTATGAAGAAGATATGGCCTTCGGAAGTTTTTGAATTAAGTTTAAAATTCAAACAGAATAAAATAAGCTCAGAAAACAAAAATGGGGCCCAATGGGCCAGGGCGGAAAAAGTCCCGCCTGACGCACCCAGGTCGACTGGGCTGTCGACCTGGTCTAACCAGGTCGACAGGCCTGTCGACAGGGCTGTCGACAGGGGTGTCGACCTGGTCCAGAGCCAGGTCGAGCCCAGTCTAACCTGGCTGGCCTATGCTATGTTGGTCGATTTTCTGTGGTCTGCTTTGTCATTAGGGCTAGGTGGCAGGCTCTAATTGGTCTCTCTTCCTAATGAATGGCTACGATCAATCCAAGCAACATCAATGGTCCTAATCAGTTCCTAACCTCTATAAAAACAACCCTAGACCTAACCCTAATCTATTCATTCAAAAATAAGAACAAAGCCGCCATGTTGCTGAGGAACGACTAGGGGTAGCCACCAAATTGGAGAGAAGATTAGGAGGAAAATTCTAAAGCCTAAAGCAATTCAAACAAAGCAAATCAACGCCTACATCAAAAGGAGTCGCATCTCTAAATTCCTAAATTAGAGAATTCGTCGCAACGATTGTAAGTAGAGTATTACTTTGGTATGAACAAATGATTGTGTAGATATGTATACTTGATTTGTGGCGATAAAGTAATTCATATTTGTGCATTGGAATATTGTATACGTTTGGATATTCTTGAATTATGTTGTTCATTATGAAAAACTACATGCGGTAGTTTTATGCAAGTATGACGTTTGGATATTCGCAAAATATGTAATTTATGTTGAAGCTACATGTATGTAGTTGTTAAATTGAAAATAATGCAAGTTTGGGGTTTTGCTACTATGCCATCATAATGTGTATTTTTATACAAACATCATTTTTGTGAAGTAATTGGAATAGGTTTGGGTTATCATAATCCATATGAAATTATGTTGAAAATTGGGCATCATGTATTAAGCCATGCTTTTGTACTAGAAAACCTATTTGCAAACTTATGAATATGGCTAGGCTATGAATGATATTTGGCATAATTGAAATCCATGATTAAGTCTATCTTGTTTACAAGAATTTTATGATGACATATGTGGTTCATAGCTAGGTTAGGCTCAAAAATCCCTTTTTGTAAGTTTACATAACTAAAGTAAGAATCATGATTTCATGTTAGAAATATTTATGCCATGGTTATGTGAACAAATTTAACTATACTTATGCCATGCTTATGTTTGATATTATGCCATGCTTATGTTTGACATTATGCCATGCTTATGTTAGAGATATTTATGCCATGCTTATGTTTGACATTATGCCTAAATAAAAATATAGGTTCATGTGTCAATAATGATACCCAATTTAGATTCTTTTCTCAACTACAAGTTCACATGCTTTGATTCATGTCACCTATGCTTTATAACCAAAGTATATGTCACTACTATACAAGTACACCAGTTTCTATTTTATATTTCCAACGTCATATTGCAAGTTCATGCGCTCACCTTCCCCTTTTTTGTGTATGTAATCACGCTTTAAGCCTCCCCTTTTCGCATGGCTAAGTTGGGCTTTAAAAGGCTAAGCCCAATATATATATATAATAAACGGACGTGTAAAACGGGGGAAAATAACGTTGGGTTAAAATTACTAATGAATGAAAATATAAAATAGAAGGGCCCAAGTTCAAGTATGGGTTGGGCCCATGATTGGTGTAACCTTTACACCATTAACTTAATAATTGGCTGCAAATATTTACATATAAGAAAATAAAGAAGAAAGACAAAATATGTAAGTGTAGAAAATACGATGTGTTTAACCCGAGGTTGGATTGAGTTGTGATGTAAACCTGCCCGGAACCGCCCGGCTGTCCAGTAGTCACAAAAATACCTATCCAATGTGGGAGGTTAAACATGGAGCCCAATAAGGACCCGAGGTTAGACTGAGTTGTGGCGTAAGACTGCCCGGAACCAACCGGCAACAGGCAGCCACAACAATACCTGTCTAATGTGAGAGGTCAGGGCCTTAATAAGACAATTAAGGCTGAGTCAGGATTGTTAGGATTAAGTGAACTAAAGACTTAATCAAAATGGAACATGCTAAACTAAACGGACTGGTGGGGGTTCGGTTAGAAAACACTTAACCAACTTAGCATGTTGGCTAGAGATAGAAAACCTAGTAACGGGGGACCCTTTTCAGCAGTAACCCTAGAAGGTGTATCAGGATACCCTGAAACTAGGCAGGGTGGGGCACGATTACTGGGCTGATTGTAAGAGGTCAAATCGACGGCGGTGGTGTAGCAGTGTAGGTTCTAACGGGGTGCGGGCGTGCACACACTCCGGCGCAGAAAAATAAGGCACTGGACACCATTAGCATACCTGTGCACTCTAGGATTGTGTCGGGCCGCCACCATGGGACTTGATACACCCCATGGTGGGACCAGCATAGGTAACTACAACATCGGGGGCCGTAAGACACATGTAACTATGCGAGTAGGAGCCGATCATCATTGAATGGATCACATCACCCTGATTATGGGGTGCCAGTTGGGAACTAGTTTATATGGGTTCAGAGATTAACAGGGGGTACGATAGTATATTCGACCCTAGACAACTTAACCAAGTTTAAAGTGCTTTTCCACTTCTTGTTTATACTTATCATACCCAGTTCTTTATTCATAGACAAAATAGTACTAGACTTACTCAGGCTTTATGTCTGACTCTACTTTTCTTTCGTCTTCTTTTCTTCCGTTCCCCCCCACCCAGGTCCACAGGGAGGGAACACAGCAGCTTGACCAGCCTTAACACCCAGCTTGAAGAAGAGAAATGTATTGCTTGGACTTTCCTGTTTTGAACTATGGCTTTGGACAATCCACTATGGGGACTTTTGCAGTTTATCTATGCTTTATTTATGCTTCTTTAAATAATGTACTCAAGACAGATTATGAAATTGTTATGTTATGTTTTTGGAAAAAGATGTAAGACAGTCATGGTGATGTTTTGTAACACGTATTTGACTTTATGAAATAAAAGTTGTTGTTTTTCCGCTGTTTACAAATATGTGTTCTTATATCTGTCTTGTATATCTGTGACTTATACTTATAAACCTCCACCAAAATTAGGGCATTCCCTTTGAGAGTGACCCTAACGGAGGTGGGGTGTTTCAGACTCATTAGAGATGGGGTTAGTAATGCCCCAGAATGAGTTGAGAGTTATATGTTTATAAATAACATATCTGTGATATATTTATAATCTAGTTAAAAAATATGATTTTTGAGTATATAAAAAATTATATATTTGAGAAGGTAACCAACAAATTGATTTCTAGTTGTGATGTATGATTATTAGTTAACTAATAAAATCAACATGTGAATGAAAGGTAAATTTAGCCAAATCAAGTCAAATTTGAATCGAATTGAAAATTGGATTGGAATTGCATATATATACATGTAAGTCATAGCAAGGAAGCTAAGAAGAGGAATAAAATTGTATGCCCGACTAATAGGTACATGTTTAACATTTTATTGGGGTTTGATGATTTTATGAGCCGATTGGATTTTTCTTTTTCTTTTGGATTGATGAGAGCCCTGTGAGGCAAGTTGCGGTTTTAAATATCAACCCGTACCAAGGAGGTTATAGCGATTTTTTTCGAAAATTTAGGGTGTTAGCCAATTTTTTGAAAAATTAGAAAATTCTTAGAAACTGAAAAGTTGAAGAATGAAAGCCAAAATGAAAGCTTAGTTGGTTAGTTAAACAACTTTCAGCTCCGTTCCTTTTCGAGGACGAAAAAATTTTAAGTGGGGGAGATTTTAACAACCTGGATTTTCAGAACCAATTTAAATTCTTTATTTTAGCAATTTTAACGGATTTTGAATATTTAAAATGATTTATTTTAAATATTAATGACTAAAAACCAATTTTAATCGAAGTTAGAATGTACAAATTTAATTTAATTATAAAACGAGCTTGAAATGACGCGGTAGTTTGAAAATTCGATTTTAAATTTCAATTGAACAAAATAAATCGGATTTTAGTAAAACAAGAAATATTTGAATCTGTTTAATTATATCTTTCTAACGAATGTGAAAAATCCAGATTTCATAACCGGAATAAAAAGTTATGTCCAGTTAAAAATTTAAAATAGTCGCTATGGAATTTAATATAATATATAGCCTTTAAAAATAGCCATTTTGCAAATGAGTCCGTTTTCGACGAAACCACTTTTGTTGGATCCGGAATATCAAATTATTGCTACTTTTCAAATTTCATAATTTTTGGATTTAATATGTGAGCAAAGTAAATTTAAATGTGTTTGGTAATTTAAATTTGAATTGGATCGATCGGAAAATGGCTATTTTTCAAATGGTCTCCGAATTCTATGAAATTAGTTTTGTTATGACCGTATCGTCAAAACATAATCAGATTTATTTTTTTGGAATTTTCGGAGTCAGTATGTGGTCTCGGTAAATCAAAATGTACGTTTAAATGTAGTATATACTGATTTATATTTTAATTTTGATAAAAACTGTTCGAAACAGCCGAGGCTAATGATACATATCCCATTGTGTCTGGAATGGGGGTATTTGGCAAGAAATGACAGTCGTTGGGTTTGATTTGGAGTTCATAGCTTAAACTTCACCTTTAAAATATAATTGAATAAAATATTAATATAATTATATACATATACCCTTAAACAATCACAAACCCTAGCGATTTCCAATTCAATAGCAGCCGCCACATCTAAACATTTCGAAGGCCACAAATCAGTTAAATTCTCGATCCAAATTCTTTTAATCCAAGAGTTAATTTCAGAATCATTCAAAACAAAAATTCAAGATCCACGCAAGATCGATTTGACCAACGGCGTGCACAACCAAAGAGAGGAGGTCGACAGTTTTTTCCAGCTATAGGAAATCCAACGAGGAATGATGTACAGAGAGGTTAATTTGGTGGAAATTAGATTAATCAATTAATTAATTATAAGTTATTGATTTTCCTTTTGTAATTAAAGTTTAAACTGCCATATCTCTCTCAAACAGAAACAGAATTGGACGAAACGAAGTTCGTTGGAATCATATCATCGAACTCTACATTTTAGAACTGACTAAAAGGAGATTGGGAGCAGTTGCAGATTTTGATTAAATTAAACATCGTATTTAATTTAATTTAATTAAAATAATCGTTTTATAGTGATTTCTAGACCGGTTAATGTGAGAACTCTCTCTCACTCAGATTATTTTACAGTTATTATATAATAAGTTGTAGACGGGGCTTAGTAGCTCCTGACACTATTTTTTTGTACAAACCATATTTAACTGTATTATGTTGTGATTGTGATGTGAATGAAATATATATATATATATATGCGATGTGAAAATTATATATATGTATATATATATATATATATGCGGTGTGAATATAATATATATTTGCGATGTGAAAAATATATATATGCGATGAAAATAATATATATATATATATACACGATGTAAAAATTATATATATATATATGCAATGAAAATAATATATATATGATGTGAAAATAATATATATATATATATATATATATATATTGTAACACCCCACGTCCATTAATGTCACTCACAAAGGGAATGCATTAACTTCTATGGAGGTTTTAGGTGAATATAGAACAGTAAAATTTCAACAAGACAGTTATAAAATAGTACTTGGAAATTTAAAAACTTTATTTCAATTGCAGCAGAAGTCAAAACATGTTTGATTTCATCATAACACCATAATCAAAGTCAAGTACAATATCTATCTTGATAAAACAAGTACATAATCCCATTACGTAAATAGCCATTAAAAAGAAAGATAACAAGCTGGACTTTACTTCAGCAGTCCAAGCTTTCCAAGAGATAAGCAATTCAATCAGATTTCACTGGAACTTGGCCCAACCTGAGGACCTGAAGGGAGAAAAAGATGAAAAAGAGGGGGGGGGGGGGGGGGGTCAGACATAAAGTCTGGCGAGTATGATAATTCTACAATACTATTATCAAAATAACTGGACTAAGGCATAAGCTGGAAAACAAGGAAATGTCTATGAAAGAGCAGATTAAGGACATAGACAATCGCTAAAGGAAACGTTATAGGCGCTCCTAAATACTAAAGGATAAACACTATACTGCACCACACCAGTCACCCTAAAGATTGATTCCACTTAACGTGTACCTATCCCTACTAGACGTACCCCCTTAATAATGGTAATTCCACGTACTCCTAGCTAACGTCATAGGTGCCGTCTGCCCCTATCTCCACTAGGTGTACCCCTTTAATACTTAATTAATAATGGTAGCTTCGTGCACTACTAGGTGTACCCACTACCCTGCCCCATTCAATCGGCTCCCTAACTCGTAGATAACCGTGCTGGCCCCACAGTGGGGTGTATCACTCCCCTAAAGTGGCAACCCGATACAACTTAAGGGTGCACGGCTTATACCTACACGATGCAACAACGTCTTACCTACCAGCCCGGGTCCACACACGCATATGAAACCCGTTGGACTTGCGTTGCCACCGCTCCCTGTTTTGGCCTCTTATAGTCAAACCCAGTATGCGTGTCCCATCCTCGACTTGGGTCGAGCCCACAAAGATACGTTTTGGGATACTGGTTGAAATGGGCCCCCATTATTTCCCACAAGCATTCCACCTAAGCTTGTCCCATTAGTCCATCCACTTAACCCACTTAGTCATGTTCATTTACATGTGTATTTGGTTAAGTCTAATCGTATTTCAAATGCCTCTAAAGGCAACCCCTAGATTCCTCATGCCACCCAAGGCACCTACTTAACCCCCATGTCCCACCTTACATGATCATCTGGCTAAGTATTTCTTAATTCATTAAGGCCATAACCTCATAAAGACCTCTCACATTAGACTGGCATTTATGGCAGCTGGATTTGTCGGGCGGGTCCGGGCAGTCTTACACCATAAAAGAGTCTAACCTCGTGTCTTTACAACTGTTATGCTTTAGTTTGGGCCTAGGACCTCTCACATTGGGCCGACATTTGTGACTACTAGATTTGCCGAGCGGGTCCGGGCAGGTTTACGTCACAAACGGGTCCAACTTCGTGTCCTAAGCATTGATTATTATTAATAATCCACTTTCCCCAATTTTAATAATTCCCTACTTGAATTATTAATTAATTCCAAATTTAACAATGTCCATAATTGACTCAATTATGGACATCCATTTAAGGCATGCAAAATCATATCAATTGCACCCCAATTTATTAATTTCCTAATATTACCCCTACCCCACGTTTGAACGTTTATTCGCAAAATGTATGCTAGACCCGATTAGTCTAACTCATAGCATAAAAGAAAATATTCACAACAACAATATATATATGTGACTAAACAAATCATAACAAGGGGTAAAACTTGCATACATTACAACTTGCATAAGGTTATACATGTCATGGATCTAAGGGTGTCAACTTATTCATAATTCACATAATATGATTTTGATCAAATTTCATAAACTGGTATAGGACATGTGTGAATCAACATCATTAACAATATGGTTTTATATGGGTACACCTAAATCAATAGGCAAATTCCCAAAAATCAAAATTCATTTAATCATAGATTCATGTATATGGGTACACCTAACTTAATAGGCAAATTCCCATATTCAAGATCCAATTAATTTGTAGATTCATGTATATGGGTACACCTAACCCAATAGGCAAATTCCCATAATCAAGGTCTATTATAAAAAAAACATAAACTTTAAACATGATCCAATTCGCATAAATACTAACATCATGATTTTACAACTTGTATGATTCAACACAGCTTAACATGACATCATTATCATATAACATAAGTATTTCAACATATGTGATAATATGAGATCTACAACATATATAAGATTTACAACATAGCATATCATAATTTGCAACATAGCATGATATTTACAACATAGCATAGCATGATTTACAACATGGCATAACATGATTTATAACATAGCATAGCATGATTAATCACATATGACATAGCATAGGATTATTTACAACATAATCACTACAACATAACAACATATATATGATAACATAATAGCATAACAAGAGATCCACAACATAATTTACAAATACATAACAATTCATATCACTTTCTTGTGATCCATTCATAACTTAATCAAATTATTTTATAATAACATTGTGAGAATCAGCATACTCACAATTTTAAAGAAGAGAAATAGAAAGAGAGAGAGCTTTTGATTTGATTTAAGTAGATTTAGTTTGTAGATTAGGCCTTCTTCTTCTTTAGTTTGTGACGGCTATGCTGAACTCCATGGCAACGACATGTCGGTAGCTCTCCAATTTTTCAAGTGATTTAGGGTTAGAGTCTACCCACTTATTTATAGATGTTAGGATTCATTTAGGCCATTAGATTTAACCTAGAAATAACCACAGCCGTTCAGACAAGATGGGGTTTATCTTATTGACTCAGCAATGAGTCAGAAGTGACTCAGCAAACACTCTGCAAATTAATAAACTTCTATTCATGTTTACATTAATTGCCCATATATATAAATATATATATATACACACGCACCTATTCATGAATTCAAATAATGCAAATTAATTGCTTGCCTGAAAAAAAGGAAATCGAGCATATAATTTTATTTCCCCTTTTTTTTCTCTACTTTCCTTGCAACATGCAAAATCAATGCATAATGAAGTTACCTACATACATACATATCTACTTATGCATAAATCTTTCCCTCCAAATAAATTGACTGTATTTATCTTCTCAATTATATATATATACACATATATATTCAATATATATATATATATATATATTTTGAACCGCGTTCACACTAAGCCGCTTTTTAGCCATTCCCCTAAAACAAAAATATGGCGTTTGCGGGGATCAAACTCTGCACCTCTTGTATGCAAGTCACATGTTCCAACCAAATGAGCTATTATGTCTTTTGCTTACAATTCTTAGAACAATGCTAAACATTATTCTTTTCTCATTCCTCTTTTTCCATGTTTTGCTGCAATATTTAATTTAAGGATATCTTTTTCATACGGAGTCAAATTTACGCAAACTCGGACTCTATCTCAAGCAGAATTCCGAGACGAACGCAATGGCGCAACCCGTTTCACCTAATTATTTTTCTAAAAATTAATTATATCTTGATATATTTTTTTATGTTCACAGAAAATACGGGGTGTTACATTCTCCCCTCCTTAAAGGATTTCGTCCCCGAAATCTTCAAGTTAGGAAGAATGTGTCCTACCATCCAATCATCCATCTACTCAACCATCAGGCACAGGCATCCATTGTCCTTAAGAGACTTCTAATGCTTTCATGTTTATATGCATAGTGTGTGTACATGTCCTTATCCAATGCAAAAATCAGGCGATCTACTGATTCAGTTGACCTCCTTAATGCGAACCATGATAGTGCCATGCGTCCATTATGTATGCAAAAGATTCCTAATGATACATATTATTTCTATATGCGTGCACAACCATTCATCTTAATGCAGCATCCATATGATAATACAACCACTATTCATTCATTAATTTAAATATGCACACATATTTATATGCAATATGAGAGTGACTGAGCCGATCTAGTGCCTAAAGTGTGTGTATATGCATCCACGAGCAACCACTAGCAAACACTTGCATCCACTTGCATCCATCAAACATAACATGTCTCAAACACATGTTTCAACCATAGGACTACCCTTCTAAAGGTCAAAGACTTAAACGAGAGGATGTACTAAAGATAGGACAAGTATAAGCTAGGCGATAAAGGAGAATATAAAAGACATAAACCCGAAAAGGAAGGGGGTACAACAAACGAATATTCTCTTCTGTCTCCCAAGTAGCGTCTCCTTGATCTTCTTCCCATTGCACTTTGACCAGCTTGACCTCTCGGTTTCTCAACTTCTTAATCTCCGACCCAAGAATGCATGTAGGAGCTAGTCTGATCGTGGCATCTCGCTCTACTTCCACTTCCTTAAGCGTGTTCGGCTCCACCACTTTCGCCGTATCATGTAAACACTTCCTCAAACTTTCGTCCCGTAATATTCAAAGTTTGCCGTCCCTACGCAACCAACCCTTATCATCTAGGGTATACCTACTAAAATGGCTAGACGACTCCCCTCCTTTGAGCTTTTCTACTATCTCAACCAACTGTGGGTCGTCTTGCTGTGCCTTACCAACTCGTCCTAGAAGTGTAGGTCTAACCTCCAAGGATGCTAACAAACCAGGTACTAGGTCAACGGAGGGTCTAAAGTCAAACATGGAGATGAATTCTAAGCTTTGTCGTTCAACAAACAACGGACTCAAGGACAACCTTTTCCTACTTAAGGCGTCTGCTACCACGTTACCCTTGCCCGGGGTATATGCTATTTCAAAATCGTAGGAGGCTAGGAATTCCATCCACCGTTGCTGCCTTAAATTCAAATCCTTCTGAGAGAACAAGTATTTTAATGATTTGTGGTCAGTGAACAGTTCGAATTTCTCACCAAGAAGATAGTGACGCCAAGACTTAAGCGCGAAAACAATTGCGGCTAACTCAAGGTCATGCGTAGGGTAATTCTTTTCATGAACCCTCAACTGCCTTCCACCATAGACTATTACTCTTCCCTATTGTATGAGGACCGCGCCAAGTCCCGTCCCACAAGCATCAGTATAGACGGTAAACGGTTTATTCCCGTCTGGCAGCACTAAGACTGGGGCTGAAGTTAAGGCTCTCTTTAAACGTTGGAACGCATCATCACAATCTTCGTCCCACGTAAAAACCAGGTTCTTCTTCGTTAACCATGTTAATGGAGCTGATATTTTTGCTAAGTCTTTGATAAACTTCCTATAATAGCCAGCCAACCCCAAGAAACTTCTTACTTCGGTTACATTTTTAGGGACCTTCCAATCTTGGATGGCCACCACCTTTGCGGGATCCACTGTTATCCCTTCCATGGAAACCACGTGCCCTAAGAACCGTACTTCTTTCCTCCAGAAGTGACACTTAGAAAATTTTGCCTTAAGGTTATGCGCTCGAAGGGTTTCCAACACTTCCCTAAGATGTAGGGCATGCTCTTCTTCATTCTTGGAAAAGACTAAGATGTCATCCACAAAGACTACCACGAATTTGTTAAGGTACTCCCTAAACACCCTACTCATCAAATCAACAAAATATGCGAGGGCGTTTGTCAGACCAAAGGGCATCACTAGCCATTCATAGAATCCGTCAGGAGTCCTAAAAGCAGTCTTATCTATACTATCCTCAGCCACTCTCAGTTGATGAAAGCCAGTGGCTAAGTCCAACTGCGAAAACACTGAGGCGCCAACTAACTGATCAAAGAGATCGTCAATCCTCGGCAGTGGGTGTCGGTTCTTTTTAGTATGCTTGTTTAGTTCTCTATAGGCCACACAAAGTCTAAGGGACCCATCCGCCTTTGTAGCAAATACTACTGGAGCACCCCACTTTGATATACTACGTCTTATGAACCCCTTCTCAAGCAACTCCTTCACTTGCTTATTGAGTTCCCTCCTTTCACGAGGAGCCATGTGGCGCACTGGCAAAGATACGGGTTTAGCATTATCCACAAGATAAATTCGAAAGTCTATCTCCCGCTTTGGAGGTAAGCCCTTCACCTCCTCAAACACATCTGGATATTCTCGGACCACCTCTACCGTTCGCAGATTCTCTACAGACGCGTCAAGCGATTCAAGATAACTTAGCATAACGGAATTTATGGGACTACAAAAGATGTCGAGAGCATTACCAAGGCGAGTCACAAGCCTAACTACTCTCCTTTCACAATCAAGAATTGGCCCATTTCTAGATAACCAATCCATTCCTAAAATTAGCCCATAGCCCGTGAAGCCCAATACATAAACATCACATCTAAATTCAATGCTAAGTATAGAGATTTTCAAATCCAAACATATCATGGTCAAATGAGCCGAACCCCCAATTGGATTTGAAACAACCAAGGGATCCTCTACTAAACTGGTGTTCAAGTGCAGTAATTCAACTAATAATGCAGAGATAAACGAATGAGGTGCGCCAGAATCGAATAAGGTACGGACATGATGATCAAACAGAAAAACTAAGCTTTCAACAGAAATTGTTCTACCTCTTTCTTGCAGCGGTGGGGCCGCAATAGGCTGAACTTGCCCCCTTGCCTGCCCTGGTGCCATAAGAGCCTGCACCTGTCCTCCCGAGGTAGACCCTGTCCTCTGCCCCTTCTTTGGGCAGTCCTTCACCAAATGTCCTGCATCTCCACAATGAAAACAACCAGTCTTCTTTTTCTTTCTACAATCTTTGCTGAGATGGCCAGGCGTCCCACAATTGAAGCATCTCTTCTTCCCTTTGCCATTATTGTTTTTACCACCCTTCTTATTTTGCTGTTGGGGTTTCTTCTGATCCCCTTTCTTTTCAACTGCCTTATCCTCATGCATAAGTGCCATTTCTACTAGCCTTTCAAAGGTGGCTCCCATAGGGATGTCGGTCATAGCCAACCCTTGCAACGGTTCATTGAAGCCTCTAACGAACCTCAAAGCTTTCTTCTCTGGCGTGTTCACCAACTCCAAGCCAAACCTTGCTAACTGATTAAATTTATTGACATATTCCTTCACTGATAAACTCCCTTGCTTTAATGTCAGAAATTTTTCCATATTTAAATTCTCCTCTGCCCTTGAAAGAAACTTTGCCTCTTTGGACAATCCTAATAAGGTGTCCTATTTCTCCAAAACAACTAGCCTTCTTCTTCACATTCTCCATTCGTGACCTCCCACCAAGATGAGGTTTCGTCCTTTATTAACCTAACAGCTATTTGAACCTTCCTCCCATCGTCCATCTTAAAGGTTCCCACAACCCTCCACCTCCTTGGACTAACTTCTAGCCCGACAAACGTCTAAGTCCCTTGAAGTGGTTCTTCCGTCCTTCGTACGGAAGTCCTTATTTATCTTAGAAAAAACATCTATACGCGGAGGGGAAATTCAAAAAGAGAAAGAGGAAGAGATTCAAAACGGAGAATCGAAGGAAGGATATATGGCTCTTGGGGATTATGTTCTCAAAACAAACCTTTCTTTCAAAAATACTCTTCTACAAACATATTTTTGAAAGTATTCTTTATAAAAATGCTTTTGAAAAATAGTTTTTCAAAATATCTTATCTGTTCTGGTAACCTTATGCTCTGATACCACGTGTAACACCCCACGTCCATTAATGTCACTCACAAAGGGAATGCATTAACTTCTATGGAGGTTTTAGGTGAATATAGAACAATAAAATTTCAACAAGACAGGTATAAAATAGTACTTGGAAATTTAAAAACTTTATTTCAATTGCAGCAGAAGTCAAAACATGTTTGATTACATAGTAACACGATAATCAAAGTCAAGTACAATATCTATCTTGATAAAACAAGTACATAATCCCATTACGTAAATAGCCCTTAAAAAGAAAGATAACAAGCTGGACTTTACTTCAGCAGTCCAAGCTTTCCAAGAGATAAGCAATTCAATTAGACTTCACTGGAACTTGGCCGAACCTGAGGACCTGAAGGGAGAAAAAGATGAAAAAGAGGGGGGAGGGGTCAGACATAAAGTCTGGCGAGTATGATAATTCTACAATACTATTATCAAAATAACTGGACTAAGGCATAAGCTGGAAAACAAGGAAATGTCTATGAAAGAGCAGATTAAGGACATAGACAATCGCTAAAGGAAACGTTATAGGCGCTCCTAAATACTAAAGGATAAACACTATACTGCACCACACCAGTCACCCTAAAGATTGATTCCACTTAAGGTGTACCTATCCCTACTAGACGTACCCCCTTTGTAACACCCAACACCCGCTACGGTCACTCACTAAGGGAATGCCATAACATCGGTGGAGTATTTTAAGTGAATATAGAACAGAAAAATTACAACAAGACAGATATAAGTAATACTTGAGAATTTAAAACATCATTTCATTTCAGCGGAAAGTAAAACATGTTTGGTTACACCAAAACCATAAATAAGAGTCAAGTACATAATATCCATCCCGATAAAAACGAAAGTACATAATCCCATTACATAACCTAATATCCATAATAGAAAAGATAAACTGAGCTTTACATCCACGGTCCAAGCTCCAAAAGATAGATAAAGCAGTCTGATCAAAGCCCACTAGTGCTAGGCCCACTCTGAAAGCCTGAGGGTTGGGAAAAAAAATAAAGAAACAACGGGGTCAGACATAAGTCTGAGTTAGTCCTATAACCCTAACAATACAATCATTAAAGTAATTAGGGTATGATATAAACAAGGTACGGTACCTCTGGGGATAATGACTACACTAAGTAGCCAACTAAACACAGGATGTACTAAGATAACCGAAAAGACGCATTTATCCACCCAAGGATAATTACTGGATTACACCACCCCAGATCTACCCACCCAAGGGTAATTCCTACACTGCACCACACCAGTCATTCCTAACTTAAAGGTTGATCCCACCCATGGACTTATAAAATTAACTTAATAGTTCTCGCGTACCCCTAGGTGACTAAGTAGACGCCACGGGGCCCTACAATCCACTAGGTGTACACACTACTCCCCATTCGATCGGCTCCCTAACGTAGATACCCGTGCTGGCCCCACCGTGGGGTGTACCATTCCCCAACGTGGCAACCTGATAAAACTAACGGTGCACGGCTTATATCTACACAATGCAACAACGTCTTATTTACCAGCCCGGGTCCACACACGCATATGAGACCCGTTGGTCATGCGTTACCACCGCTAACCCATTTTGGCCTCTTATAGTCAAGCCCAATATGCGTGTCCCGTCACTCGACTAGAGTCGAGCCCACTAAGATACGTTTGGGATATTGGTTGAAATGGGCCCCCACAAGCTACCACCTAAGCTTGTTATTTTATCTAGTGTATCCCACTTAACCCCTTTTATAATCATGCCCACCTACATGTTAAGGTTTGGTTAAGTCATCTAATCATATATCAATTGCCACTTAAGGCACCCACTAGATTTCCACATGCCACCCAAAGCACTTACTTAACCCTTTACCCATGTTTAATTACATGTTCCTCTTTGGTTAAGTATTCTAATCGTATTTTCTATTGCCACCCAAGGCAACCCACTAGATTTCCACATGCCACCCAAGGCACCCACTTAACCCCTCATGTCCCTCTACATGCTAATATGGTTAAGTGTTTCTTAATTAATTAAGATCATGACCTCATAAAGACCTCTCACATTAGACCATCTTTTATGACTGCTAGATATGCCGGTTGGTTCCGGGCAGACTTCTGTCATAAAAAGGTCTAACCTCGTGTCTTTACTTTAATCACGTATTTAATTTATGACTAAGACCTCTCACATTGGGCCAATCATTTGTAGCTGCTGGATGGTCGGTCGGTTCCGGGCAGACTTCCGCTACAAAAGGGTCCAACCTCGTGTCTTAGTTGATTAATTACACCTAATTAATCACCCCATAATTTGAATTAATTATGCCTAATTAATTACACATTTTTAAGAATATGGGTAGACCTAACTCAATAGGTAAATTTCCAATTCCATAGTATGGGTAGACCTAACTTAATAGTAAATTCCCAACTCCATAATATGGGTAGACCTAACTTAAAAGGTAAATTCCCAATTACGTCCATTTAATTTGTGTATGATTAATCATACCCATTTCACATCATTTTATTAACATGCATATTAACCCCATTGTTCCCCACGTAGTTCGTTCTCATAACACGACATAATAAAGGGAAGATTCATCACAAAGGTCATGGGTTTAGCCAACATAGCATGTAACTTTATCATGGGTTCAAAGGTGTCAACTTGCATATATGAACATTCATTAAACCCAACTAGTATTTAACCCAAACTTGCATTATGCATATCATAAAAGAGACAACTTGCATATGAACTTGCACATAAACTTGCATATGAACTTGCATCACAACTTGCATATGAACTTGCATCATAACTTGCATATGAACATGTATCATAACTTGCATATGAACTTGCATCATAACTTGCATATGAACTTGCATCATAACTTGCATATGAACTTGCATCATAACTCGCATATGAATATGTATCATAACTTGCATATGAACTTGCATAACATGCCATACTTAGAGACAAACTTGCATATATTATGCATATCATAAAAAGAGACAAACTTGCATAAAACCAAACACTTAGCATGCATAAAACCAAATACTTAGCATGCATAAAACCACATACATAGCATGCATAAAACCAAATACTTAGCATGCATAAAACCAAATACATAGCATGCATAAAACCAAATACTTAGCATGCATAAAACCAAATACATAACTTGCATAACATGTTACATATAGACTTGCATATAATCTCCCATATATCTTGCATAACATGTTACATATGAATCAATGTTCAACATAGTGTTTTGCATCATAAAACATAGCATTAAACTTGCATATAACACACAACATACACTATACTAAACTTGCATAAACACATTGATTCCACAAACATAGCCATATCTTATCATATCCTATCATAATCAATTTAACAATTGATTGTTAAGTCTATAGAAACTCACCACTAAACTCCAATAAGCAAACCCTTGCCACAAATCACCCAAAAACTCTAGCCTTGAACATAAAGCTTGCAACTTGATGATGAATGCAAGCCAATGATCACTCATACAACTCAAAGATGCTTGTATGCACATGAAAGCCTTCATAGAAATAGTTTAGAAATAGGATGGAGGCTAGGGTTTTGAGTGGAGGCCATGATCATAGAAAATTTTGGCATAATTTAGTTAGGAGATAGGATTATGACCATTTAGGGCTAGCTTAGGGTCTTATTTATAGGATTAGGCAAGTGTTTTAGGCCATTAGATTAACCCTAAATTAGATTAGGACCCTTAGATTTCGGAACCTTCCAGAAACCATCCCTAAGACCAAGCCCAAACCCCAAACTGGTGCACCCAACCACAGAACTCTCTAGAAACTGTGCAGGTTTCCTGTCCCGACACGGGCGCACTTCCCAAGTGCGCCAGTGTAAAAATGTGTTGGCGCACTTCACAAGTGCGCCAGTGCATTTTTGTGTTGGCGCACTTCACAAGTGCGCCAGTGCATTCTTGCTTGTTTTCGGTTTTTCTGCCTAACCTCGTTCGTCCATATCTTCTTCATATGGACTCCGATTTTCGAAAACTCAGACTCTATTTTGCGTATTTTTCCGAGACGAATGCAATGGTGCAACCCGTTTCCCCTAATTCCCACATCTGGGATTAGTTATTCTTTAAATTTGTGAATTTTAGCATTAACCGAAATTCGGGGTGTTACATTCTCCCCTCCTTAAAGGATTTCGTCCCCGAAATCTCTAAGCTAAGGAGAATGCATATCCTACCATCCAAACAACCATCTACTCAATCCATCAAACACGAGCATCCATTGTCCTTAAAACAGTTTCTAATGATGTATGAGCATATGCAAAAAGTGTGTGTATATGTTCCCTATCTAATGTATGAACATATGCAAACCATGATAGTGCCATGCATCCATTATGTATGCGAGAGAACCCTATCGACACATACAATATCTACAGGAGTGCACAATCATTCACCAAAATGCATCATCCATATGATAACACAATCATTATACATCCATATATATAGCTTCCTACACACAATTTTATGCAATATGCCATATGAAGTGATTGAGCCGATCTAATGTCTAGAGTGTGTGTATATGCATCCACGAGCAACCACTAGCAACCACTTGCATCCACACGCATCCATCAAACATAACATGTCTCAAACACATGTTTCAACCATAGATTTACCCTATCTAAAGGTCATAGGTACTAGCGAGAGGATATACTAAAGATAAGATAAGTACTAGACAATCGATAAAGGAGAAGTTAAAAGACATACTCTCAAAAAGAAATGGGTACAAAGAACGCATCTTCGCTTCCGTCTCCCAAGTAACATTGCTTTCGTCATCTCCCCATTGCAATTTAACTAGCTGAACTTCTCTGTTCCTCAACTTCCTAGTTTATGACCCAAGGATGCGAGTAGGAGCTCGTCGAATCGTCGCATCACGCTCTACCTCTACATCTCTAAGCAAGCTCGGCCCTACCACCTCTGCGGTCTCATGTAAGCACTTCCTCAAATGTGATACATGGATTACATCATGAACACCACTAAGTCTGTCGGGCAACTCCACCCTATATGCCATCCGTCCAATCCTTTCCTTAATAGGAAACGGCCTAACAAACCTCGGTGCTAACTTCCCAACGGACCCAAAGCGAACAACATTTCTCAACGGAGATACTTTGACAAAAACCATGTCCCCAACCTCAAACTCAAGATCCGTCCTTCTCTTGTCCGCATAAGATTTTTGCCTATCCTGCGCTGCTTTCATCCTTCTTCGAATCAAGTCAATCTTCTCAGAAGTCTCCCTAACCATATCAGACCCAAGAAAGATCTTATCCGTAGATTCCCACCAACATGTAGGTGATCGACAAGGCCTTCCATAAAGAGCTTCAAAAGGAGCCATACCAATACTAGACTGAAAGCTGTTATTGTATGCGAACTCCACCAAAGGAAGATGTTCTTCCCATGTACCTCCAAAATCTAAGATACAAAGCCTCAAAAGGTCTTCTAGGACACGATTCACCCTCTCAGTCTGGCCGTCCGTCTGAGGATGAAATGTGGTGCTCAGACACAATTGAGTCCCTACTGCTTCTTGCAAACTTTTCAAGAACTCGCTAGTGAAGATAGGATCCTGATCACTCACTATACTAGAGGGTACCCCATGCAATCGAACTATCTCTCGAAAATATACTGAAGCTAGCCATGGAGCAGTCCTCTTGCTCTTCACAGGTATGAAATGGGCGCTCTTAGTAAGTCTGTCTACCACAACCCAAATTCTTGTATTACCCTTCCTCGATCTCGGTAATCCATCGAGACACTATCCCACTTCCATAGCGGAACTTCCAAATGGGTGAAGCAACCCATCGGGTTTCTTCTGCTCTGCTTTCATTTGCTAGCACACCAAGCATCTGGCGACATACTCGGCCACATCTTTCTCCATACCGGCCCAGAAGAAAACTCTCTTCATGTCTTGGTACATCTTGTCCCTACTAGGATGAATGGTCATCTTTGACCGATGTGCATCATCAAGTATAGCCTTCCTCAGACCCTCGTCTTGCGGTACACAAAGTCTACCGTCTCTACGCAACCACCCCTTACCATCTAGGGTGTACCTACTCAAACGGCTGGACGACTCCCCCCTTATGAGCTTCTCTACTAACTAAACCAACTGTGGGTCGTCTCGCTGAGCCTCGCCAATCCGCCCCAAAAGAGTAGGCCTAACCTCCAAGGAGGCTAGCAAACCGGGTACAAAGTCAACGGAAGGTCTAAAGTCAAACATAGAATTAAACTCCAAGCTTCGCCATTCCACGAACAATGGACTCAAAGACAGCCTTTTTCTGCTCAAGGCGTCTGCCACCACGTTACCCTTGCCAGGGGTATACGCTATCTCAAACTCATAGGATGCTAAGAATTCCATCCACCTTTGTTGTCTTAAGACAATGCGCTCAAAGAGTCTCCAACACTTCCCTAAGATGTAGGGCATGCTTTTCTCCACTTCTAGAGAAAATCAGGATATTCTCCCATGCAAAATCGTCACAACTATCCATCTCTCACGCAGACCACCCTAGTCGAACTCGTCATCCCCCAAATGCAAGCCCCAAAGGCCTAAACCAATATCAAACAAACACCCAAGGGATACCTCCTTCGAATTCAGACGACCTACGTGAGATGATACTAGTAAAAACGGCTAAATAATTAAGCCCTTGTCCAACTCTGGATGACCTTGCCAGTCTCGCTCCAAAACCACCGTTTATCCCATAACGGGCTTTGCTCAACCTATTGAGCACATACGAAAACTTATTTCGCTCCTAGAAAAGACCAAGATGTCATCCACCAAGATCATCACGAACTTATTTAGGTACTCCTTGAACACCCTTCTCATCAAATCAACAAAGTATGCGGAGGCGTTCGTCTAACCAAATGGCATCACCAGCCACTCATAAAACCATCCGGAGTCCTAAAGGCAATCTTCTCTATACTATCCTCAGCCACTCTCAACTGACGAAACCCCGTGGCTGAGTCCAACTTGCGAAAATACTGAGGCGCCAACCAACTGATCAAAGAGATCATCAATCCTCGGCAATGGGTGTCTATTCTTCTTTGTGAGTTTATTTAGTTCTCTTTGGCCTACACAAAGTCTGAGGGACCCATCCGCCTTCGTAGCAAAAACTACTGGAGCACCCCACTTCGATATACTTTGTCTTATGGACCCCTTCTCAAGCAACTCCCCTACTTGCTTATGGAGTTCCCTCCTCTCGCGAGGAGCCATGTGGCACACTGGCCAAGATACAGGTTTAGCATTGTCTACCAGATATATTCGGAAGTCAATCTCCCGCTCCGGAGGTAAGCCCTTCACCTCCTCAAACACATCCGAGTATTCCCGGACCATTCTAACAGATCGCAAACTCTCGACCGACGTGTCAAGCGATTCTAGATAACTTAGCATAACAGATTCCATGGGATTACAAGAGATCTCGAGAGCGTTACCCAAGCAGGTCATAAGCCTAACAACTCTCCCTTCAAAATCAAGAACGGCACCCCTACTGGATAACCAGTCCATGCCTAAAACTAACCCATAGCTCGTGAAGCCCAAAAAGCATCACATCTAAACTCAACGCTAAGTATAGAAACTTTCAAACCCAAACACATCATGGAGCCCCAATTGGGTTTGAAACAACTAAGGGATCATCTACCAAACTGGTGCCTAAGTGCAGTGACTCAACTAACAATGATGAGATAAACGAACTCGATGCGTCAGAATCTAATAAAGTTCGAACCGGATAATAAAGAAATCCAAATTCCAACCTAGACGGTCCTATCCCCATCTGGTACACTAGCCGCGAGGGAATACAACTACCCTCCAGGAGATTCCATACCTTGCCCATGCCCCTTTGGACAATCCTAATACGGTGTCCCATTCCTCCAAAAGGATAACTACTCGCCTTCTTCTTCCCATTCTCCACTCGTAACCTCCCACCAATGAGGTTTCATCCATCATTAACCAAACAACTATTTGAGCCTTCCTCCCATCGTCTATCCAATAGATACCTACCAGTCCCCCTCCTTCTTGAACCAACTTCTAATCCGACTAATGTCTAAGTCCCTTGAAGTGGTTTTCCGTTCTTATCTATCTTAGAAAGGTCATCTATACGCGGAGGGGAAACTCAAAACGAGAGAGGAAGAGATTCAAAACGGAGAATTCGAAAGATATAGATATGGCTATTGGGGATTATGCTTTTCTTTCAAAAACTTTTCTCTTAAAAGACATGTTTTTGAAAATACTCCTTTCAAAAATATTCTTAGAAAATAGTTTTTCTAAAAATTTTATCTATTCTGGTAACCTTAAGCTCTGATACCACGTGTAACACCCCACACCCGCTAAGGTCACTCACTAAGGGAATGCCATAACATCGGTGGAGTATTTTAAGTGAATATAGAACAGAAAAATTACAACAAGACAGATATAAGTAATACTTGAGAATTTAAAACATCATTTCATTTCAGCGGAAAGTAAAACATGTTTGGTTACACCAAAACATAAATAAGAGTCAAGTACATAATATCCATCCTGATAAAAACGAAAGCACATAATCCCATTACATAACCTAATAGCCATAATAGAAAAGATAAACTGAGCTTTACATCCACGGTCCAAGCTCCAAAAGATAGATAAAGCAGTCTGATCAAAGCCCACTAGTGCTAGGCCCACTCTGAAAGCCTGAGGGTTGGGAAAAAAATAAAGAAACAACGGGGTCAGACATAAGTCTGAGTGAGTCCTATAACCCTAACAATACAATCATTAAAGTAATTAGGGTATGATATAAACAAGGTACGGTACCTCTGGAGATAATGACTACACTAAGTAGCCAACTAAACACAGGATGTACTAAGATAACCGAAAAGACGCATTTATCCACCCAAGGATAATTACTGGATTACACCACCCCAGATCTACCCACCCAAGGGTAATTCCTACACTGCACCACACCAGTCATTCCTAACTTAAAGGTTGATCCCACCCATGGACTTATAAAATTAACTTAATAGTTCTCGCGTACCCCTAGGTGACTAAGTAGACGCCACGGGGCCCTACAATCCACTAGGTGTACACACTACTCCCCATTCGATCGGCTCCCTAACGTAGATACCCGTGCTGGCCCCACCGTGGGGTGTACCATTCCCCAGCGTGGCAACCTGATAAAACTAACGGTGCACGGCTTATATCTACATGATGCAACAACGTCTTATTTACCAGCCCGGGTCCACACACGCATATGAAACTCGTTGGTCATGCGTTGCCACCGCTAACCCATTTTGGCCTCTTATAGTCAAGCCCAATATGCGTGTCCCGTCACTCGACTAGAGTCGAGCCCACTAAGATACGTTTGGGATATTGGTTGAAATAGGCCCCCACAAGCTACCACCTAAGCTTGTTATTTTATCTAGTGTATCCCACTTAACCCCTTTTATAATCATGCCCACCTACATGTTAAGGTTTGGTTAAGTCATCTAATCATATATCAATTGCCACTTAAGGCACCCACTAGATTTCCACATGCCACCCAAAGCACTTACTTAACCCTTTACCCATGTTTAATTACATGTTCCTCTTTGGTTAAGTATTCTAATCGTATTTTCTATTGCCACCCAAGGCAACCCACTAGATTTCCACTTGCCACCCAAGGCACCCACTTAACCCCTCATGTCCCTCTACATGCTAATATGGTTAAGTGTTTCTTAATTAATTAAGATCATGACCTCATAAAGACCTCTCACATTAGACCATCTTTTATGACTGCTGGATATGCCGGTTGGTTCCGGGCAGACTTCTGTCATAAAAAGGTCTAACCTCGTGTCTTTACTTTAATCACGTATTTAATTTATGACTAAGACCTCTCACATTGGGCCAATCATTTGTAGCTGCTGGATGGCCGGTCGGTTCCGGGCAGACTTCCGCTACAAAAGGTTCCAACCTCGTGTCTTAGTTGATTAATTACACCTAATTAATCACCCCCATAATTTGAATTAATTATGCCTAATTAATTACACATTTTTAAGAATATGGGTAGACCTAACTCAATAGGTAAATTCCCAATTCCATAGTATGGGTAGACCTAACTTAATAGGTAAATTCCCAACTCCATAATATGGGTAGACCTAACTTAAAAGGTAAATTCCCAATTACTTCCATTTAATTTGTGGTATGATTAATCATACCCATTTCACATCATTTTATTAACATGCATATTAACCCCATCGTTCCCCACGTAGTTCGTTCTCATAACACGACATAATAAAGGGAAGATTCATCACAAAGGTCATGGGTTTAGCCAACATAGCATGTAACTTTATCATAGGTTCAAAAGGTGTCAACTTGCATATATGAACGCTCATTAAACCCAACTAGTATTTAACCCAAACTTGCATTATGCATATCATAAAAGAGACAACTTGCATATGAACTTGCACATAAACTTGCATATGAACTTGCATCATAACTTGCGTATGAACTTGCATCATAACTTGCATATGAACATGTATCATAACTTGCATATGAACTTGCATCATAACTTGCATATGAACTTGCATCATAACTTGCATATGAACTTGCATCATAACTCGCATATGAATGTGTATCATAACTTGCATATGAACTTGCATAACATGCCATACTTAGAGACAAACTTGCATATATTATGCATATCATAAAAAGAGACAAACTTGCATAAAACCAAACACTTAGCATGCATAAAACCAAATACTTAGCATGCATAAAACCACATACATAGCATGCATAAAACCAAATACTTAGCATGCATAAAACCAAATACATAGCATGCATAAAACCAAATACTTAGCATGCATAAAACCAAATACATAACTTGCATAACATGTTACATATAGACTTGCATATAATCTCCCATATAGCTTGCATAACATGTTACATATGAATCAATGTTCAACATAGTGTTTTGCATCATAAAACATAGCATTAAACTTGCATATAGCACACAACATACACTATACTAAATTTGCATAAACACATTGATTCCACAAACATAGCCATATCTTATCATATCCTATCATAATCAATTTAACAATTGATTGTTAAGTCTATAGAAACTCACCACTAAACTCCAATAAGCAAACCCTTGCAACAAATCACCCAAAAACTCTAGCCTTGAACATAAAGCTTGCAACTTGATGATGAATGCAAGCCAATGATCACTCATACAACTCAAAGATGCTTGTATGCACATGAAAGCCTTCATAGAAATAGTTTAGAAATAGGATGGAGGCTAGGGTTTTGAGTGGAGGCCATGATCATAGAAAATTTTGGCATAGTTTAGTTAGGAGATAGGATTATGACCATTTAGGGATAGCTTAGGGTCTTATTTATAGGATTAGGCAAGTGTTTTAGGCCATTAGATTAACCCTAAATTAGATTAGGACCCTTAGATTTCGGAACCTTCCAGAAACCAGCCCTAAGACCAAGCCCAAACCCCAAACTGGTGCACCCAACCACAGAACTCTCTAGAAACTGTGCAGATTTCCTGTCCCGACACGGGCGCACTTCCCAAGTGCGCCAGTGTAAAAATGTGTTGGCGCACTTCACAAGTGCGCCAGTGCATTTTTGTGTTGGCGCACTTCACAAGTGCGCCAGTGCATTCTTGCTTGTTTTCGGTTTTTCTGCCTAACTTCGTTCGTCCATATCTTCTTCATACGGACTCCGATTTTCGAAAACTCAGACTCTATTTTGCGTATTTTTCCGAGACGAACGCAATGGTGCAACCCGTTTCCCCTAATTCCCACATCTGGGATTAGTTATTCTTTAAATTTGTGAATTTTAGCATTAACCGAAATTCGGGGTGTTACACCCTTAATAATGGTAATTCCACGTACTCCTAGCTGACATCATAGGTGCCGTCTGCCCCTATCTCCACTAGGTGTACCCCTTTAATACTTAATTAATAATGGTAGCTTCGTGTACTACTAGGTGTACCCACTACCCTGCCCCATTCGATCGGCTCCCTAACTCGTAGATACCCGTGCTGGCCCCACAGTGGGATGTATCACTCCCCTAAAGTGGCAACCCGATACAACTTAAGGGTGCACGGCTTATACCTACACGATGCAACAACGTCTTACCTACCAGCCCGGGTCCACACACGCATATGAAACCCGTTGGACTTGCGTTGCCACCGCTCCCTGTTTTGGCCTCTTATAGTCAAACCCAGTATGCGTGTCCCGTCCTCGACTTGGGTCGAGCCCACAAAGATACGTTTTGGGATACTGGTTGAAATGGGCCCCCATTATTTCCCACAAGCATTCCACCTAAGCTTGTCCCATTAGTCCATCCACTTAACCCACTTAGTCATGTTCATTTACATGTGTATTTGGTTAAGTCTAATCGTATTTCAAATGCCTCTAAAGGCAACCCCTAGATTCCTCATGCCACCCAAGGCACCTACTTAACCCCCATGTCCCACCTTACATGATTATCTGGCTAAGTATTTCTTAATTCATTAAGGCCATAACCTCATAAAGACCTCTCACATTAGACTGACATTTATGGCAGCTGGATTTGCCGGGCGGGTCCGGGCAGTCTTACACCATAAAAGAGTCTAACCTCGTGTCTTTACAACTGTTATGCTTTAGTTTGGGCCTAGGACCTCTCACATTGGGCCGACATTTGTGACTACTGGATTTGCCGGGCGGGTCCAGGCAGGTTTACGTCACAAACGAGTCCAACCTCGTGTCCTAAGCATTGATTATTATTAATAATCCACTTTCCCCAATTTTAATAATTCCCTACTTGAATTATTAATTTATTCCAAATTTAACAATGTCCATAATTGACTCAATTATGGACATCCATTTAAGGCATGCAAAATCATATCAATTGCACCCAAATTTATTAATTTCCTAATATTACCCCTACCCCACGTTTGAACGTTTATTCGCAAAATGTATGCTAGACCCGATTAGTCTAACTCATAGCATAAAAGAAAATATTCACAACAACAATATATATATATATGACTAAACAAATCATAACAAGGGGTAAAACTTGCATACATTACAACTTGCATAAGGTTATACATGTCATGGATCTAAGGGTGTCAACTTATTCATAATTCACATAATATGATTTTGATCAAATTTCATAAACTGGTATAGGACATGTGTGAATCAACATCATTAACAATATGGTTTTATATGGGTACACCTAACTCAATAGGCAAATTCCCAAAAATCAAAATTCATTTAATCATAGATTCTTGTATATGGGTACACCTAACTTAATAGGCAAATTCCCATATTCAAGATCCAATTAATTTGTAGA
The DNA here is from genome assembly GCA_030737875.1 of Allium sativum. Classification (NCBI taxonomy): domain Eukaryota; kingdom Viridiplantae; phylum Streptophyta; class Magnoliopsida; order Asparagales; family Amaryllidaceae; genus Allium; species Allium sativum. The sequence goes on from CM060918.1 coordinate 850,271,438, forward strand.
TTCATGTATATGGGTACACCTAACCCAATAGGCAAATTCCCATAATCAAGGTCTATTATAAAAAAAACATAAACTTTAAACATGATCCAATTCGCATAAGTACTAACATCATGATTTTACAACTTGTATGATTCAACACAGCTTAACATGACATCACTATAATATAACATAAGTATTTCAACATATGTGATAATATGAGATCTACAACATATATAAGATTTACAACATAGCATATCATAATTTGCAACATAGCATGATATTTACAACATAGCATAGCATGATTTACAACATGGCATAACATGATTTATAACATAGCATAGCATGATTAATCACATATGACATAGCATAGGATTATTTACAACATAATCACTACAACATAACAACATATATATGATAACATAATAGCATAACAAGAGATCCACAACATAATTTACAAATACATAACAATTCATATCACTTTCTTGTGATCCATTCATAACTTAATCAAATTATTTTATAATAACATTGTGAGAATCAGCATACTCACAATTTTAAAGAAGAGAAATAGAAAGAGAGAGAGCTTTTGATTTGATTTAAGTAGATTTAGTTTGTAGATTATGCCTTCTTCTTCTTTAGTTTGTGACGGCTATGCTGAACTCCATGGCAACGGCATGTCGGTAGCTCTCCAATTTTTCAAGTGATTTAGGGTTAGAGTCTACCCACTTATTTATAGATGTTAGGATTCATTTAGGCCATTAGATTTAACCTAGAAATAACCGCAGCCATTCAGACAAGATGGGGTTTATCTTATTGACTCAGCAATGAGTCAGAAGTGACTCAGCAAACACTCAGCAAATTAATAAACTTCTATTCATGTTTACATTAACTGCCCATATATATATAAATATATATATATATATATATATATATATATATATATATATACACACACACACGCACCTATTCATGAATTCAAATAATGCAAATTAATTGCTTGCCTGAAAAAAAAGGAAATCGAGCATATAATTTAATTTCCCCTTTTTTTTCTCTACTTTCCTTGCAACATGCAAAATCAATGCATAATGAAGTTACCTACATACATACATATCTACTTATGCATAAATCTTTCCCTCCAAATAAATTTACTGTATTTATCTTCTCAATTATATATATATATATATATATACACACATATATATTCAATATATATATATATATTTATCTATATATATATATTTTTGAACCGCGTTCACACTAAGCCGCTTTTTAGCCATTCCCCTAAAACAAAAATATGGCGTTGGCGGGGATCGAACTCTGCACCTCTTGTATGCAAGTCACATGTTCCAACCAAATGAGCTATTATGTCTTTTGCTTACAATTCTTAGAACAATGCTAAACATTATTCTTTTCTCATTCCTCTTTTTCCATGTTTTGCTGCAATATTTAATTTAAGGATATCTTTTTCATACAGAGTCAAATTTACGCAAACTCGGACTCTATCTCAAGCAGAATTCCGAGACGAACGCAACCCGTTTCACCTAATTATTTTTCTAAAAATTAATTATATCTTGATTTTTTTTATGTTCACAGAAAATACGGGGTGTTACATATATATACGGTGTGAAAATAATATATATACATATATATGAAATGAAAATATTATATATATGAAATGTGAAAAATATATATATGAAGTGTGAAAATAATATATATATATATGTATATGTATATGTATGAAATGAAAATGTTATACATATGAAATGTGAATAATATATATATGAAGTGTGAAAATGATATATATATGAAATGTGAAAAATGTATATATGAAGTGTGAATAAAATGTATATATGAAGTGTGAAAATAATATATATATATATATATATATATATGAAAAGAAAATAATATATATATGAAATGTGAAAAATATATATATGAGGTGTGAATAAAATACATAAATTAATTGAAAATAATATATATATGAATTGAAAATAAAATATATATATATATATATATATATATATATGAAATATGAAAGGAAAAAAGTATGAAATGAAAATAATGTATATATGAAATGAAACTATTATATATATGAAGTGTGAAAATAATATTTATATGAAATGTGAAATATATATATATATATATATATATATATATATATATATATGAAGTGTGAATAAAATATATATATGAAATGAAAACATTATATATATGAAACATGGATAATATATATATGAAGTGTGAATGAAATAAATATTGGTTGGTTAAAAATATTATTTTAACACATATATGAGATGTATAAAATTGTCATGTAATGGAATATTCAATTTTGATTTAAAATTGAAATGAAAGTTGAAATCATCTTTAAAAAGAAATTATAAATGATTTATAAAATACGTTTTAAATGGAAATTGATGAAATATATATAATATATATTATACATATTTAATGGCCTGAATAGAACGCGCCGCGACCGTTTGCGAATTTCGACCATTGACTTCGAATTGACATTACGGGAGATTTAACCGCCGGATTCTCCTAAATCTGAGACCATTGGGTTCTTATCGAAAAGAGATTTCCAATTATAATAGGAGATTTGAAATCTAACAATTGGATTTTAAAATATGTCCAAATCAGTTTTGGAAAAGGTCGCTATGGATGTAGTTCGATGGCTGTTTTTGGAAACCAACTGAAATTGCGATAATAAAATAATTAAAAATATGAAAAAATTGTGTAAAATAATAATAAATGATTTGAAAAGTTCTTGGATGAAAAATTCCATATTTGAAAAGATAAATATATATTTTTATCGAAATGAACTAGTTAATAACTAGAATGAAATCCAATGGTTTTAAATAAATAAATTGGATTTGTAAATGGTTTTAATATAACTAGAAATTTCCAACAAATGAATTAGAATGAATTTGCAATGGAAATAATCTTCGGAATATTTCGATATTGGATTCCATGACTATACGGACATTGTGGAGGAGTTTGGAAGATATATATCGTTATTCCAATATGATATTTGTTGGTTTCAGAATTTGATGTTGAATATAGGCCGATACTATTTTTATTCAGAGCCTTATATTTAATATCGAATTGGATTTTGGGTTTGTCGTGAATTATGTTTAAATGGCATTAGTTCTTTAACCTAGTTAAAGCATGATTAATTTTCAGAAAGTTGAACAATCAATAAGAAATGATTTTTGGGACTAAAACCAATTGGAATTTGAATAAATTTTTAATTGGATTGTGAATGAATAAATGGTAATTAAAATTTTCCAAAACACGAGATGTGATTGAACCAAATATACTTGGTTGCTGATATTGATTGTGATTGATCAATTGTTTGGATTGTGCTTGACCAGTTTATGAGCCATATATGTTTATACATTTAGCATTGGGTTAGGTAGAAATATCTGTGTGCTAACACCTTGTGAAACACTTCACGATTTGACTATAAGGTGTTTAGCGATGTTGTTTATTTAAAAATTTAATGAATGATTTTGAAATGAGATTTCTTAAGTGAAAAGAAATGTTTTCCCGATCTTGGACAGGGAACGTTTTATAAAACAGAAAAGAATTCGAGGGTTAAACCCGATGATTTCGAAATGATTTGGAAGTGTATTATGGTTTTACATTGTGGTTCATCGCATATCTGATTAGTTGCTATTGATAACGTATCTATTTGGTGGCGGGGAATTTATTATCTTGCTTAACACCCTTCTTTGAGACGTACGAGCTCAAAGGTTATGTGATTGATAGTGACTGATCATATGTGTGTATTGCTGATGTGAAGTACTATAGTTTGAAAGTACTTGTGATTATTATGTTGTGAAATGATTTTCCCCACTTCGGGATTTAAAATAATTTAGCAAGTATGTGGCTAAATATTTGGGTAACCCAAGAGTAACTAAAAGTATGGGAGTATAGCCTTAAATGGCTTTGGGCGGTGTATGCTTCCATGCGTGGGAGGTGCATCGTCAGTGTAGCCTGCTCCATCGTAGGAGGTGCACATATATATATATATTGAGTTGGAGGGGCGTGTACAGCCTGGTCTGAGGGTCGTGCACGAGATTTGGTTGCATACTTGTTTGTATGCATTGTTATGTTTTGGAATTCATATTTCCAAAGATTTTGGTTTGAGATCCCGAAGTGAATTCTACTTTGATATGAAAGTTAGATATGTATTTCAAATAATTTGAAATAGAAATCGGGAAATAAAGTCCAAGGGAATAATTTCTGTAAATTGAATTAGATTGTGAAAATATAAGTGAGGTGATTAATCTAAATGGGTAGATTGGGATATTGCATGTTGATTGATGCATAGTAGATCCATATCTCTAATACTGATTGTTGTTTATACACTGACATTCATGGGGGTAAACCCGCTCCACGTTAGAGGCGTGGTCCTGTGATTTGTCTTATTATTAAATAAGTTAATTTGAGCTGTTTTGAGTTCTCACACCAGTCCCATGACTGACTCGGATTTTTTTTGTTTCTACTTAAACTCTGGGTGTCCATATTTTCCAAAAGGGTAGTCAGTAGGTTAATTTTGCAGATATTTACTTATTGAGTAGGATTCTGGATCGAAGCTTAAAGCTGTGTCTAGAGCATTTATAGTCTTCCGCTGTGCTAGTTTATTTGTTTCCACTGCATTGTTTTTCATTTATTATAAAAAAAATTCCACTGTACATTTATTGGAACTCTGATATTCTGTACTCTGATGTAACATTATTATGATGCTTATAAAAATCTTCTGTTATTTGTTCTGATGTGTTGTATGCCCAGAGTTGGCATATCCGGGTTTTGAACGGTCTTGGTCGATTTAGCGATCGATTAGGTCCGAGCGAAATCCGTATCGTTACATATGTGAGCAATCAAGTTCAATGTCTAGTGTACTATGTGAGCAAGAGACTGATGGGAGCAGAGAACAATTACTCCAAACTCGAAAAGCTCGCTTACAGCCTTCTGATAGCCTTGAGAACGATGCGACATTATTTCCAGGATTATCCCATTAAGTTTATGCTGACCAACCCTTGTGACAGGTCCTTCAACGACCTGAGGCATCTAGAAGGTTACACAAATGGAATATTAATCTAAGTCAGTTTGATATTTCATTTATCCTTGGGCCAGCTATCCAATGATAGGAACAAGCAAACCATAGTATAGTTTACAGCTCCGGATGATGAAGTAAATCATGATCTGTCTACCATCATTTGAAAGTTGTATACTGCTGGAGCCCGAAACGATTGACGTTCTTGCACTAGAGTTATATTATAAATTGCTGAGAATTGTTCGGTCTGTTATGCACTTAGGCTGGTATTTCCAACTACCAACAATGAACTGAGTATGAAGGCCTGATTGTAGGGCTGAAGCTCACTAAATGAGAAGGCTGACTACTTGGCAAAGCTGGCTAGTTCCGACAATCCAGTACAGATAAAGTTGATTCTGATAGAGACATTGATATTGCCCATCATTGATTAGATGGAAATTGATGAGTTGCAGGACATCGAGCCTGAAGGAGAATCATGGATGACTCCAATTAAAAAATTTCTCATGAGGACTCCTTATTGAGCAAAAGAATGAAAGTTGTGCTATCTCGCATATAGATTCGAGAAACATCATCCAGGGAGACACTTTGTATCAGAAAAGCTTCTCTGTTCATTCGCTCTGGTGTATAACCAACGACACCGCCAAGTGAGTATTGCGAGAAGTGGATGAAGGCAAGTGTGGCGACCATATCAGAGGGAAAACTTTGGAGAAGAAGATACTTTGGTATGGATACTTCTGGCCTACTGTGAACCGAGATGCAACCGACTATTCACGATGCGGTGACAAATGCTAGAGATTTACTAAGATATATCGAGATTTAACAACTCAACCCACTCAAATGGTTAGCCCTTGGCTGTTTGTAGTGTGGGGAATAGACATTATTGGAAATATTCCAATTCGAAGGGTGGAGCGAAGTATGCGATCGTGGCAGTTGACTACTTTACAAAATGGATCAAAGTTTAACCGCTAACCACGATCTCGACAAAGCTGGCTGTCATCGTCATCGTAAAGAACATCATACGCCAATTTGGACATCCCAAGACTATCATAATTGATAATGGGACCATTTTTGATAGTACAAGGTCTAAAGATTTCCGTCGGTGACATCACATTGAGAAGAGATATACTACAATTGTGCAGCCGCAATCAAATGGATAAGTCGAAGCTATGAATAAAATCATCAAGTCCATTCTGAAAAAGCGATTGGAAGAGGCTAAGGCCCAATGGGTTGATGAACTATCTTTGGCACTGTAGGCATATCAGACAGCCCACAAGTCAGCAACTAGCCACACTCTATTCGCGCTATCATATAACTCCGAAGCGGTCATCCCAAGGGAGCTTGAAATCCCCTCTCACCTAACGACATACTATGATCCTTTGATTAACAAGATGTTTCTCCTTGAATCACTTAACATGATCAAGGATAAGAAAGTGGAGAATGACTTACGTGCTTCATCGCATAAACATCAGATTATCCGATATTATAATAAGAAGGTTCGGCCTAGAACCATTGAGCCCGACGACCTCGTTTTGAAGCGTGCCTTCTCGACCCCTGTACATATGGATCCAAAATGGGAAGGATGTTAGGTCAAACAATATAGGCTTAATAACAGAGCTTTTAAGATAATGATCGATGATGGAGAACGACTTCCAAGTGCATGGAATGCCGAGCATCTACGACATTATTTGACTTAGGCTTTTTTTCTTTATTTTGTAATTACCATTTCATTTTTCGACTATGTAGTAAGGCTTGACTCACTAATTGTGTTATAAACAAAAGCTTTTTTATGTGCTCTATGATCATGTATGATAATTTGGCTTAATATTATGATTCGACTGGCCTAAGCCAATGCTAGAATGAAGGGAACGATTAATTCCCCAATGACGCTCATTCGCTCACGTTTCGATGATCTTACTTAACACTGCGACTAGTCAAATATGACTTAACATAATTCGAGCTTGACCCCGACGCTCAATACGGCGATCCTTGCTTTAAAGACTAAAATGAGAGAACGATGTCTAAGTGAATGAGAGATAACCATTCGTGTACTAAACTCTAATTCTCACGACTTGAGAAAGAGTACAAATCAATTGGGCTAGCATGAACGGTGGTGCACTATGACTTGAAACCGCTAAACTCGCAACTCTAACCTGAACTAACAATGGGTAAAACCCTTAAGGACCGGACGTCCAATTGACTTAGCTCAGACTCCACCAACAATGGGGCATTGATACATAATTATAAATGAATTTCGAACACATCTCGGGCAATACTCGTGATTTAAAGTTAATTGAAGCATATACACTATACCTTCAAACTAGGAAACTTGGTCATTATATGTGAGACAGCTTGAAGTGTAAGTTCTTAAGCCAGACTACTTAGCACTTAACACTTATTTATTTTAAGAAATAATTTCTTGTGACTTGAAACTTGACTTCAGAAAATTGAATCAAATTGCAAGTACAATGAATAGAAAGCGACGCAAAGTTGCAAAAAAAAAAAAGAATGATTTTATTCACAACTCATATACAATGGTAATTCAAGAACATGAGGGCTGCACTTGCACAACACATCAAGCTAACCAAAAAAGACAAGAAAACAAAAGAGGAGTTATTGATGGAAAAAAATGTCGTAATGCCCAAAGATTCTTCGTTACTTAGAGAATTATGTTTTGCGTGGAAAAAAAAGTAATGACACAAAAAAAGATTTATAGTGGTTCGGTCCCATGAGGGGCTGCGTCAACTTTGGAAGAGTTGTTGATATTTTATCGACAATAATAAGTTACAGGCATATAACTTTTTTATGATATCCATTTACAAACATTTCCAAGTATTTTGGTGTCATAATTACCATATATGAATATTAGAAGAAAGTAAATTTTCTTCTTCTTCTTCCTCAACGCAAGGATGCCATTAAAGATGTCACTTGGAGCTCTCAAGATGTGTCAAATCAGCCAATTTCCAACCCCTTTTGAGTGTGAGCTTGGGGGTATTTATAACAAAGCAGTCAGGTGGGAGTATATAGGATTTGGGGACCACAAAGCCACTTTCGTATCATTGAAGTTATGCACCCGAAAACCCATGTCCCCCTTTGTATGCAGCTGTAACTCGCATCCCTTTTTGGGGGATACGAAGTGATGTATCCCTAAGGGGACATAGGTCACTTCATATCCCTTAAAGGTTACGACTCTCTTAGGTCCTTAGAGTATGCGCCTCTCGTATCCCTTAAGGGATCCGAGTTCGTGTCCCTAGGGACGTAAAGACATCGGCGGAGGAACACGAGCTACCACGATATTGAAGGACCCAAATCTTTGAGATTTGAAGTGTAGGGACCTGAAGTATGTGGTACGGAGTGAGTCTTCATTTAGTAGAGGCGAGGGCCATGAGATGGAGAGAGGCGGAAGCTTCAGATGCAATGTGGAGGGGATCGAGGTTTTGGGAAGTGAGGGAGTTGAAACTTGCCAGGTTCGAAAGTGAGGGGACTCGAAATGTTTGTTTGGGGTGTACGAAACATATGCTTTTTGAGGGGTCCGAAATGTGTCAACTGAGGGATACGAAAATAAGGTGAGTTCAATGTTTTGGGGAGCTTTGAGGCTTGCTCTTGCATGACTGCTCTTGGTCTCGAATCCCTGGTGTTTTGGTGACACGTCGGGCTTTAGAGCCACACGTTATGTTGTGTCAAGCGCATTTGATGTGCTTTTGGTTACCAGACCAAAAGTTTGGTTAACATTTTCCCTTTAAAGTATGTCTTATCTTGACAAGATATGCTTGGAGTTGACAAAGATTTTTTTTTGAATCATCTAATTCATGTTAACTCATGAATGTAAACGTTAGTTGTCGACTCTCATTTACATTATAACGTAGACGAGTTGTTGTCGATGTGACATCGCGTTCACGCTCATACATTTTTACATGGTTTTGCACTAGGCGACTTGGGGCATGAAAATATAATAGAAAGTAGGCGTATTTATGAACAAGCGTATATACATATATGCACGAATATATGTGTATACGTTATTGTACATACGCATTTCTATTACAACAATTATGCATATATTTATTGTCATTACATAAATATATATGATATGTTTTCTAATTTTTTTTTACATTGGGGCTCGTTCCCTTCATGTGGGGTGCGAGATTTTCGAATCCCACATGGGGATACAAAATCTCGTGTCCCAATGGGATACGAGATTTTCATATCCCATTGGGATACGAGAATTCATACCCCGATGTGGGATGCGAACTGTCTATTGGGCTAAGGCCCGAAACCCTCCTCCCCTATAAATTCTGACAGTTCTCCCCCTTCTCTCTTTTACTTCTTTTGCTTGTGATTTGAAATTGAATCCTCGGACCTGAAAAAACTTGAATGTTGAAAGTAGGTGGGATTGGATTCGACCACCGATTGTTGTATCTTGTCTTCGGCTCAGCGCTGGCTGTGGGATCGACATCGAAATGGACCTCGACACGATTTGGGACCGTTCACATTCTTGGGCTTTAGATCAAAGCTCGCAGGCTCGTGAGAGGAATCTCATATTTATGGCAAGGTGGAATTTCGAGGAAGGGTCGGGAACTTGCATTGAGCTCCGTCTTTGACGAGGGATAACACTCAAGGGAGATGGAATTTTAGGAAGGAGGATGGGAGAAGAAAATGAGAGGGGAGCCAAAGCATTGGATTGAGTGGTAGATGGAGAAAATGCGGCATTTCGGAGGAGGGGACTAAGCGCCTCGTAACGAGGGATTTCGTATCCCTTTTTCGGTTGATACGAAATTTTAAACCCTTTTAGGGGTACAAAATTTCGTATCCTTTGGAGGTACGGAATTTCGTGTCCCTTCGAGGATACGACATTCCGTACATCGAAAAGGGGGACACAGAACTTCTCGTTGTTGTGGGCGCTCTGTATTTTGCCTCTGTGATGTGTCGTGTTTCATATCCTAGAATCTGACCCTTCGACTCTCCTCCTCAGTGTTCTCATCGTTTTTATGACATCTTATGATTAAACTGAAACACATGTTAACTACCATTTGGTTGATGACTCCGCCTTATGCATACGATTAGTTTGCATATTATGTGGACTTTGACCGAACTATCAGGCTTTTAGACGTGTTTTATCGATTTTAATCATAACATAGTCACGGCTCGATGCGAATCCAGTAACATTGGTTGACGATGACGCTGGTTCCATTCTCCAAGACTCGTGATCATCGTCGCAGCCCAAGTTTCTATGTTATAACCGTATTAGCATAACAATGCACAAAACAACATGTACATGTTAGTTGCACCGAAACAAAGGGTACAAGTTTTAAAATGCGATGTCTAATGCAAGTATGTTGGAATGATAGCTAGCAATTGATATAAGATTGGAAACACAATAGATTTCGGAAGCCGAAGCTTCGCAGCATTCACCGTCCCCATCTGGTTCAACTAGAGATGCTAGCTCGAGGGTCAGCAAGCTTGAGACACCCGGAGGACCCAGTCCTTGTGGACGATGGGTTCACCGAAAGCATCTGATTGGAGGGTGCAGCCGGAAGGACAATAATCGCTGGCCGAGTATAATGAGACAGAGCACGTAGATATCATCAAGGCAAGCACATTGGTGGCACCGGATATGTTAGCGGACGCGGTTATACTTGAGAACCAGTCAGATTCGATGCCATCGCATATGGACGAGACAACAGTGAGGTGCATGGCGACGCTGTTCGATATTCCCCAAAGATATGTCCTCGCGCACGAAAAGGACGGTAGGGCTCACGCACCACCAGAATGGTACACTACCTTGAACAGACAGTCGTGCGTTTCTGGGTGCTTGCCCTCGACCAACAATTTCATTCGGGATATATTGCACTATTTTCTTCTTGCGTTGTCATAGCTCCATTTAAATGCGTATGCTTCCCTTTCGGGTACCTTTGTTCTCTGTAGAGAGTACCTGCAGTTAGAACCCACCGGTGAGAACAACCAGTATTTGTTTTTGTTGAGGAGGAGAGCCAATATTTCGCCAAGCACCAAGTTCTTTAATGGAAAATGGCCCAAGTTGACTGTAAATAAGCATGACTGGTTCTTCATGTGTTGTCCTCCTGAGTTTGTGAGGAGATGGCTAGAAGGAGGTAAGCGTTCCCCCTTATTTTTAGTTTGAAAATTATGGGTTTAATAACATAAGTTTAACTTCATTCTTATATGATAGGAAACTCTGATGCACCTACAGACATCGTGTGCCAACAACGTCTTGAATCTTTGTTGGGCATACCGGCTAAGGCTCGCTCCACCGATAGCCTTTTGGATCAGGGCCAACTTCATCATGTGAGGTTACTTCCTGCCGATCGAGCGATAACTAGGCTAGCCATTGTCAGAGGTGGAAAGTAGAGGATGGGAAATAACCAGGCTCTCCAAGCCAATAAATGAAAGCATCCCCTATCGGGTATAAGCGGTGTAAGGCAACGAAGATTCAGGAGGAAACTGGTAGGGGAGAGATCGGAAATGAGGAGGAAGTTTCTAGGGACAAGGGCCCATCGATCGCTCCTATTTTGCCTACGACAGATGAGGCAAGGATAGAAACATCGACTAGGCTGCAATCTCCAATAACTCCCTCTGAGACCGCCATATCTCTTGAGAAAGAGGGTCAGTTTGATGAGCTTGATAAACTCCCAATAGAAATGTTTCCCTAGCCAAGCGCCACAAGTGTGGAGGAACTAGCTTTAGCTGCGGGGAGATCACTCCTTCGGACGGACCACTATTTGGTCTGTTGAGAGAACACTTAGGATACAACTTCGTAAGCACTGCATTACACATCATTTATTTGTGTGCATAGGGTGATCGGCACCGACTTTGGATCTGTATATTTGGTAGGTGATATAACTCGAGGAGGGAGAAGCCGAAATTATGGATATGGGAGCCACCGACCCTCGAGGGGTGGTTTCATCTAGGTATTCAGAAAACGTACCAGTTTGTTTGACGAGCCTCCTTCTCCTCGTGACCACTGTAGTGAATATCGTCATAGAGATCGATCCCGTCGGTCTCCGTTACCTTTTCCCATTACCCGAACATTTGGAGCAAAAACCAAATTTAACTTAGTGCGTGATAGGAATTCCTCATCAACATCTCCTCTTCATACCACACCTTTAGCTACTACCAATATCCCTAGAGGGAAGGAGTCGGGAGCTAGCCATTAAAGAAAGAAGGAAATGGTGAAGAAGAAGAAGAGGCAAGATTTGGTGGTACTTGAGACTCAAGAGTTTACTATTGAGGAAAGGAGAGCCTTGTTGAAGAAAAAAAATCCCTAAACACTACTTTGACAAAATAATGTTCCTTCCTAATATTAAACCAACCCCACAAAGATATCGAGGAGGTGTGGATGATGGTGAAGGCTGCGTATTTCCAAGTTAAGGAGTTTAAGAAGTACTTCGCGAAACTTTCGGACTTCATCATGAAGAAAAATGTGGAGATCCAGAGTCAGAGGTTGATCATAGATGCCGAGCGGACCACCATCCGTGATCAAAAGAAAGAGATAGGTAAGGTCGATTCTTATAGCGTGACCTATTCTTTGCCCATTGTAGCGTACTTAAATGTTAATCACTTGTTATTGAAACAACGGAGCTGACGGAGAAATACGAGAAGCTGGAGAAAGAGAGGACAGATGCTATTGAGACCTTTAAGGACACCGTGGCTTCGATAACAACCGAGATCGTTCGCCTACAAATGATAATTCTGAGCCGACAGAGGTGAACATCTACATGTACAAAGAGAATGAGAATTTACACCAACTCAAAAAGGACAACTAGGGCTTGGTACTGGAGAATGAGAGGCTGAAACTGAGAACGAGGGCATCCAGAGATTGCTGAAGGAAAATTACGAGCTTAGGACGCAGCTGGAGGTGGCTAAGAAGAAGAAAGAGAAAGCCGAGGCCAGTAATAGAGATGTTCTGAGCTCGTTGGAAAGGCTAAAGGCCAAGCAAAAAAGATAGGTTGATAGGCTTAGGAAAGGGATTGAGGACACCGAGGCTAGGGTGGAGGAATCACCGGAGGAGCCTATCTGGGGAATGTATGTCAAGGCATTAAGGTTCCATGGAATTTCGTGGGTTAGTGATTATCCTCGAGAGATGGCTCAGACGTGGGAGAAATTGGTGATGTTCGAGGCTCGGTTGCGAAATGTGGCGACGTTAGACAAGAATAAACTCATGGTTGAGCTCTTGAAGGCTGAGCGTAACATTCTGGAGGTAGGCAGGATACTGTTATGGGAGGATGCCAAGAGGAAGATATTGGCGAAGCGTGCCGCTGAAACAACAAAGTTTGTGCCTACTGAGAATGTGATTGTCACTCAGTAATTTGTAGAGGGAAGCTTGTAGCACCCCACGCCCGCTATGGTCACTCACTAAGGGAATGCCATAGCATCGGTGGAGTATTTTAGTGAATATAGAACAGAAAAATTACAACAAGACAGATATAAATAGTACTTGAAATTTAAAACATCATCTCATAACAGCGGAAGTAAACATGTCTGGTTACATCATAAAACCACAATAAAAGTCAAGTACAATATCCATCAAAATAAAGAAGTACATAATCCCACTCTCTCATACAATAGCCAAGACAAAAGAAAAGATAACTGGGTAACTGGAGCTTTACATCTATCCAAGCTCCTAAAGACTGGAACAGCAACCCGATCAAGCTCCACTACTGCTAGGATCCACCGTAGGACCTGAGAGTTGGGAAAAAGATAAAAACAACGGGGTCAGACATAAGTCTGAGCGAGTCCTATAACTTTAACAATACAATCATTAAAGTAACCAGAGAAGACATAAACTTGACCTACGGTAATGTCTGGGGATGAATGGCTACACTAAGCAGCTTGGTAGACTTAGGATAAACTAAGATAACTGTAAAGACGTATCTACCCACCCAAGGATAATTACTAACTGCACCACACCAGTCATTCCTACTCAAAGATTGTTCCCACCCAAGGACTTAAAAGAAAGATATAACTAGTAGTTTCATGTACCCCTAGCTGACCACATAGGTGCCGTCTGCCCCTATCTCCACTAGGTGTACCCCACTACTCCCCAAGCGATCGGCTCCCTACCGTAGATACCCGTGCTGGTCCCACAGTGGGGTGTATCACTCCCCTAAAGTGGCAACCCAATACTATCAACGGTGCACGGCTTATACCTACACGATGCAACAACGGCTTATCTACCAGCCCGGGCCCACACACGCATATGAAACCCGTTGGACTTGCGTTGCCACCGCTAACCCGTTTTGGCCTCTTATAATCAAGCCCAGTACGCGTGTCCCGTCCTCGACATGGGTCGAGCCCACAAAGATACAAATGGGTTACTGGTTGAAATGGGCCCCCACAAGCTACCCACCTAAGCTTGTCACTTATCTAGTGTATCCCACTTAACCCTTTAATCATGTTTAATTACATGTTTCCACTTGGTTAAGTATTCTAATCGTATTTTCTATTGCCACCCAAGGCAACCCACTAGATTTCCACATGCCACCCAAGGCACCCACTTAACCCCTCATGTCCCTCTACATGCTAATATGGTTAAGTGTTTCTTAATTAATTAATTAAGATCATGACCCCATAAAGACCTCTCACATTAGACCGTCTTTTATGACTGCTGGATATGCCGGTTGGTTCCGGGCAGACTTCTGTCATCAAAAGGGTCTAACCTCGTGTCTTTACTTTAATCACGTATTTAATTTATGACTAAGACCTCTCACATTGGGCCAATCATTTGTAGCCGCTGGATGGCCGGTCGGTTCCGGGCAGACTTCCGCTACAAAAGGGTCCAACCTCGTGTCTTAGTTGATTAATTACACCTAATTAATCACCCCCATATTAATTATCCCTAATTAATATCAAGTTTTTCATAACGTGGGTAGACCTAACTCAATAGGTAAATTCCCATGGGGTAGACCTAACTCAATAGGTAATTTCCCACTTATGTTAATTTATTTTTATGGTATGCTTAATCATACCCAATCATACTTTTATTAACATATTTATTAACCCCATCGTTCCCCACGTAAATCGTTCTCATTTCATGACATAATAAAGGGAAGATCCATCACAAATATCATGGGTTTAACCAAATCTTAGCATATAACTTTGTCATGGGTTAAGAGGATGTCAACTTGCATATATGAGCATATATTAACCCAACCACATTTAACCCAAACTTGCATATTATCATGCACATGATTTGCATAACATGTTGCATATGAACTTGCATATTATCATACAAAAATCTTGCATAACATGTTGAACTTGCATATAAGCATTCTCATAACTTGCATAACATGTTAAACATGCATTTAAGCATACACATAACTTGCATAAGCATTCACATTCTTGCATAAGCATTCACATACTTGCATAAGCATGCATAACTTGCATATCATGTTAAACTTGCATTTAAGCATATACATAACTTGCATAAGCATTCACATTCTTGCATAAGCATTCACATACTTGCATAAGCATGCATAACTTGCATATCATGTTAAACTTGCATTTAAGCATATACATAACTTGCATATGAACTTGCATAACAACCTACACATAACTTACATAACATCATACACATAACTTGCATATGAACTTGCATAACTCACTTGTTAAACATGCATAAACCCACTTATTAGATATGCATAAACCCACTTATTAAACATGCATAAACCCACTTGTTAAACATGCATAAACCAACTTATTAAACATGCATAAACCCACTTATTAAATATGCATAAACATAGGAAAACATAGAGTAGCATATCATTACAAATGATTCAAACTCACTAATCCGCATTTAAGACCATAAGTCTCATTACACCCAATCTACTTACTTTAGCAATTGATGTTAAAGTGATAGAAACTCACCAAACCCATGATTAGCAAACTTATGAAGTGGAATTAGTTGCTAAATATGAAGAAGATGATGATTAGAGGTTGATTAGCTTGCAACTTCCTTCATAAATTAGTGGAGGCTCCTTCTAAGATTTAATTTGGCGGCATGAGGCCATCATTTCTATTTTTAGTATGGATTAGGGTAGGTTTAGGGTGTATTTATAGATTAGGTGAGTGTTTTAGGCCCTTAGATTAACCCTAGGTTAGATTAGGTCCGTTAGATTTAGGAAATCTCTAGAACCCAGCCCAAGACTCAACCAAAAACCAGATCTGGTGCACCCAGATCAACAAGGCCGACACCCTGTGTCGACACCCCTGTCGACAGGGCTGTCGACATGCCTGTCGACACCCCTGTCGACATGCCTGTCGACATGGGGCTAGGCGGGAACTTTCCCGCCACCTCCGCTTTTGGCTCCAATTATGTTTTAAAACTGAACTTTAAATCTGTTTTTAATTTTGAATTTTCTGAAAACTTCTTTGGGCCTTAACTGGGTCATACGGACTCCGATTTACAAAATTTCGGTCTCTATTCTGCGTATTTTTCCGAGACGAACGCAATGACGCAGCCCGTTTCCCCCAATTCTCACATTTGAGATTATTTATTCTGCAATTAATGAATTTCAGCATTAACTGAAATACGGGGTGTTACATTCTCCTCTCCTTAAAGGATTTCGTCCCCGAAATCTCTAAGCTAAGGAGAATGCATATCCTACCATCCAAACAACCATCTACTCAATCCATCAAACACGGGCATCCATTGTCCTTAAAACAATTTCTAATGATGTATGAGCATATGCAAAGAGTGTGTGTTTATGTTCCCTATCTAATGTATGAACATATGCAAACCATGATAGTGCCATGCATCCATTATGTATGCGAGAGAACCCTATCGACACATACAATATCTATATGAGTGCACAATCATTCACCAAAATGCATCATCCATATGATAACACAATCATTATACATCCATAAATATAGCTTCCTACACACAATTTTATGTAATATGCAATATGAAGTGATTGAGCCGATCTAGTGCCTAGAGTGTGTATATATGCATCCACGAGCAACCACTAGCAACCACTTGCATCCACTTGCATCCATCAATCATAACATGTCTCAAACACATGTTTCAACCATAGGTTTACCCTATCTAAAGGTCAATCAGTACTAACGAGAGGATATACTAAAGATAAGATAAGTACTAGACAACGATAGAGGAGAAAGTAAAGACATACCCTCAAAAAGAAATGGGTACAATGAACGCATCTTCGTTTCCGTCTCCCAAGTTGCGTTGCTCTCCTCTTCTCCCTATTGCACTTTGACTAGTTGAACCTCTCTGTTTCTCAACCTCCTAGTCTCTGACCCAAGGATGCGGGTAGGAGCTCGTCGAATAGTCGCATCACGCTCTACTTCCACTTCTTTAAGCAAGCTCGGCTCTACCACCTCTGCGGTCTCATGTAAGCACTTCCTCAAATGGGACACATGGAATACATCATGTACACCACTAAGTCTGTCGGGCAACTCCACTCTATATGCCATCCGTCCAATTCTTTCCTTAATGGGAAATGGCCCTACGAACCTTGGTGCTAACTTCCCAACAGATCCAAAGCGAACCACATTTCGTAACGGAGACACTTTGACAAAGACCATGTCCCCAACTTCAAACTCAAGATCCGTCCTTCTCTTGTCCGCATAAGACTTTTGCCTATCCTGCGCTGCTTTCATCCTTCTTCGAATCAAGTCAATCTTCTTAGAAGTCTCCCTAATCATATCAGGCCCAAGCAAGATCTTATCCGTAGATTCCCACCAACATGTAGGTGATCGACAAGGCCTTCCATAGAGAGCTTCGAAAGGAGCCATACCAATACTGGACTGAAAGCTGTTATTATATGCGAACTCCACCAATGGAAGATGCTCTTCCCATGTACCTCCAAAATCTAAGATACAAAGCCTCAAAAGGTCTTCTAGAACACGATTCACCCTCTCAGTCTGGCCGTCCGTCTGAGGATGATATGCGGTGCTCAGACACAATTGAGTCCCCACTGCTTCTTGCAAACTTCTCCAGAACTCGCTAGTGAAGATAGGATCTCGATCACTCACTATGCTAGAGGGTACCCCATGCAATCGAACTATCTCTCGAAGATATACAGAAGCTAGCCATGGAGCGGTCCTCTTGCTCTTCACAGGTATGAAATGGGCGCTCTTAGTAAGTCTGTCTACCACCACCCAAATTCCCGTATTACCCTTTCTTGATCTGGGTAACCCGTCAATAAAATCCATCGAGACGCTATCCCACTTCCATTGCGGAACTTCCAATGGGTGAAGCAACCCACCAGGTTTCTTTTGCTCCGCCTTCACTTGTTGGCAGACCAAGCATCGAGCGACATACTCGGCCACATCTTTCTTCATACCGGCCCAGAAGAAAACCCTCTTCATGTCTTGGTACATCTTGTCCCCACCGGGATGAATGGTCATCCTAGAACGGTGTGCATCATCAAGAATAACCTTCCTCAAACCCTCGTCTTGCGGTACACAAAGTCTACCGTCTCTACGCAAGCACCCCCTATCGTCTAGGGTGTACCTACTCAAATAGCTGGACGACTCCCCCCTTATGAGCTTCTCCACCAACTCAACCAACTGTGGGTCGTCCCTCTGTGCTTCTCCAATCCGCCCCAAAAGAGTAGGTCTAACCTCCAAGGAAGCTAGCAAACCGGGTACATAATCAATGGAAGGTCTGAAATCAAACATCGAGATAAATTCCAAGCTTCGTTGTTCCACGAACAATGGACTCAAGGACAACCTTTTTCTGCTCAAGGCGTCCGCCACCACGTTACCCTTGCCAGGGGTATACGCTATCTCGAAATCATAGGATGCTAAGAACTCCATCCACCTTTGCTGTCTCAAATTCAAATACTTCTGAGAAAACAAGTATTTCAATGATTTGTGGTCAGTGAACAATTCGAATCTCTCACCAAGAAGATAATGGCGCCAAATCTTAAGCGCAAAAACAATAGCGGCCAACTCTAAATCATGGGTAGGGTAATTTTTCTCATGCACTCTCAACTGCCTTCCACCATAGGCTATTACCCTTCCCTCTTGCGTTAAGACTGCGCCTAGTCCTGTCCCACAAGCATCGGTATAAACAACAAATGGCTTGCTCCCATCTGGCAACACTAAAACTGGAGCAGTGGTTAAAGCTCTCTTTAACCGTCGGAACGCATCATCACAATCTACGTCCCATGCGAAAACAAGATTCTTCTTCGTTAAGCAGGTTAATGGGGCTGATATCTTCGCGAAGTCTTTGATAAACTTCCTATAGTAACCCGCCAACCCCAAGAAACTTCTTACTTCGGTAGCATTCTTCGGAACCTTCCAATCCTGAATTGATACTACCTTCGCGGGATCCACAGCTATCCCTTCCTTGGAGACCACGTGCCCCAAGAACCGCACTTCCTTCCTCCAGAAGTGACGTTTAGAGAATTTAGCCTTAAGGCTATGTGCTCGAAGAGTCTTCAATACCTCCCCAAGATGTAGGGCATGCTCTTTTTCACTCTTAGAAAATACTAAGATATCATCCACAAAGACCACCACGAATTTATTAAGGAACTCCCTGAACACCCTACTCATCAAATCCACAAAGTATGCAGGGGCGTTCGTCAACCCAAATGGCATCACCAGCCACTCATAGAAACCATCCGGAGTCCTAAAGGCAGTCTTGTCTATGCTATCCTCAGCCACTCTCAACTGATGAAACCCCGTGGCTAAGTCCAACTGAGAAAATACTGAAGCGCCAACCAACTGATCGAAAAGATCATCAATCCTCGGCAATGGGTGTCTATTCTTCTTTGTGAGCTTGTTGAGTTCTCTATAGTCTACACAAAGTCTGAGGGACCGATCCGCCTTTGTAGCAAATACTACTGGAGCACCCCACTCCGATATACTTCGTCTTATGAACCCCTTCTCAAGCAACTCCCCTACTTGCTTATGGAGTTCCCTCCTCTCACGAGGAGCCATGTGGCGCACTGGTAAAGATACAGGTTTAGCATTATCCACCAGATATATTCGGAAGTCAATCTCCCGCTTCGGAGGTAAGCCCTTCACCTCCTCAAACACATCCGGATATTCCCGGACCACTCTAACAGATTGCAAACTCTCGACCGAAGCG
The DNA here is from genome assembly GCA_030737875.1 of Allium sativum. Classification (NCBI taxonomy): domain Eukaryota; kingdom Viridiplantae; phylum Streptophyta; class Magnoliopsida; order Asparagales; family Amaryllidaceae; genus Allium; species Allium sativum. Next base: position 850,291,543 of record CM060918.1, read on the forward strand.
TCAAGCGATTCAAGATAACTTAGCATAACAGAATCCATGGGATTACAAGAAATCTCGAGAGTGTTACCCAAGCGGGTCATGAGCCTAACAACTCTCCTTTTGCAATCAAGAACAGCACCATTACTGGATAACCAGTCCATGCCCAAAATCAACCCATAGCCCGTGAAGCCCAACACAAAAGCATCACATCTAAACTCAATGCTAAGTATAGAAATCTTCAAACCCAAACATATCATGGACAAATAAGTGGAGCCCCCAATTGGGTTTGAAACAACCAAGGGATCATCTACCAGACTGGTGTCTAAGTGCAGTGACTCAACTAATGATGATGAGATAAACGAATGCGATGCGCCTGAATCAAACAATGTACGGACAGGATGATCAAATAGAAAAACCAGACTTTCAACGGAAATAGTTCTACCTCTTTCCTGAATCGGTGGAACCGCGAGAGCCTGTACTTGCCCCATAGCCTGACCCGGTGCCATAAGAGCTTGCACCTGTCCTCCTGAGGTAGACCCCGTCCTTTGCCCTTTCTTAGGACAGTCTTTCACTAGATGCCCTGCTTCACCACAGTGGAAGCAGCCAGTCTTCTTCTTTTTGCGACAGTCCTTGCTTAGGTGGCCAGGTGTCCCACAATTGAAACACTTCTTCTTCTTGCCCTTGCCACCGTTGCCTTTCCCACCTTTGTTTTGTTGTTGTTGCTGAGGTCTCTTTTGATCTCCCTTCTTCTCGGGTGCCTTATTAGCATTGGGACCCTTCTCTTCTTCATGCATGAGTGCCATGTCAACTAGTTCTCAAAGGTGGCCCCCATAGGGATATGAGTCATAGCTAACCCATGCATTGGTTCATTCAAGCCTTTCACGAACCTCAAAGCCTTCTTCTCCGGTGTATTCACCATATCTAGGCCAAACCTTGCCAATTGATTAAACTTGTTGACATATTCCTTCACTGAGAGATTTCCTTGCTTTAGAGTCAAGAATCTTTCCATATACAAGTTTTCCTCCGCCCTTGAGAGAAACTTTGCCACAAATCTTTGCCTAAAATCCGCCCAAGAGTCAACGGGGCGTTCTCCATTAGTAACCTCCCACCAGAATGAGGCCTCTCCTTTCATTAACCAAGCAGCTAACTTGACTTTCTTTCCTTCTTCCATCTCAAAGATATCTATCAATTCTTCCACCTCTTTAAGCCAATCTCTAGCCTCCACAAAAGTTTCAGATCCTTGAAAAGGTTTCCCTCCCATAGCTTTAAATTCCTTGCAAGTTTTAGCAAAAGTATCTGTGCGAGGAGGAGGGGGAGGAGGAAGATCGGGTGCTACGGTTGGTGGAGGAACATTTGCTGGACCCGCAGTGGTGGCCCTAGCCTCCATCAATCTCCTATACCATACTGGTACCGTCACACCCTCCGAAAAGTTAAGATCCTCAGCCATGCTGAAACGAAAAAGGAAAGATTCAAAACGGAGAATTCGAAGGATATAGATATGGCTATTGGGGATTATGCTTTTTTTTTCAAAAACTTTTCTCTTTAAAGACATGTTTTTGAAAATATCTCTTCCAAAAATGTTTTTAGAAAAAATAGTTTTCTAAAAATTTTATCTGTTCCGGTAACCTTTGATCTGATACCACGTGTAGCACCCCACGCCCGCTATGGTCACTCACTAAGGGAATGCCATAGCATCGGTGGAGTATTTTAGTGAATATAGAACAGAAAAATTACAACAAGACAGATATAAATAGAACTTGAAATTTAAAACATCATCTCATAACAGCGGAAGTAAACATGTCTGGTTACATCATAAAACCACAATAAAAGTCAAGTACAATATCCATCAAAATAAAGAAGTACATAATCCCACTCTCTCATACAATAGCCAAGACAAAAGAAAAGATAACTGGGTAACTGGAGCTTTACATCTATCCAAGCTCCTAAAGACTGGAACAGCAATCCGATCAAGCTCCACTACTGCTAGGATCCACCATAGGACCTGAGGGTTGGGAAAAAGATAAAAACAACGGGGTCAGACATAAGTCTGAGCGAGTCCTATAACTTTAACAATACAATCATTAAAGTAACCAGAGAAGACATAAACTTGACCTACGGTAATGTCTGGGGATGAATGGCTACACTAAGCAGCTTGGTAGACTTAGGATAAACTAAGATAACTGTAAAGACGTATCTACCCACCCAAGGATAATTACTAACTGCACCACACCAGTCATTCCTACTCAAAGATTGATCCCACCCAAGGACTTAAAAGAAAGATATAACTAGTAGTTTCATGTACCCCTAGCTGACCACATAGGTGCCGTCTGCCCCTATCTCCACTAGGTGTACCCCACTACTCCCCAAGCGATCGGCTCCCTACCGTAGATACCCGTGCTGGTCCCACAGTGGGGTGTATCACTCCCCTAAAGTGGCAACCCAATACTATCAACGGTGCACGGCTTATACCTACACGATGCAACAACGGCTTATCTACCAGCCCGGGCCCACACACGCATATGAAACCCGTTGGACTTGCGTTGCCACCGCTAACCCGTTTTGGCCTCTTATAATCAAGCCCAGTACGCGTGTCCCGTCCTCGACATGGGTCGAGCCCACAAAGATACAAATGGGTTACTGGTTGAAATGGGCCCCCACAAGCTACCCACCTAAGCTTGTCACTTATCTAGTGTATCCCACTTAACCCTTTAATCATGTTTAATTACATGTTTCCACTTGGTTAAGTATTCTAATCGTATTTTCTATTGCCACCCAAGGCAACCCACTAGATTTCCACATGCCACCCAAGGCACCCACTTAACCCCTCATGTCCCTCTACATGCTAATATGGTTAAGTGTTTCTTAATTAATTAATTAAGATCATGACCCCATAAAGACCTCTCACATTAGACCGTCTTTTATGACTGTTGGATATGCCGGTTGGTTCCGGGCAGACTTCTGTCATCAAAAGGGTCTAACCTCGTGTCTTTACTTTAATCACGTATTTAATTTATGACTAAGACCTCTCACATTGGGCCAATCATTTGTAGCCGCTGGATGGCCGGTCGGTTCCGGGCAGACTTCCGCTACAAAAGGGTCCAACCTCGTGTCTTAGTTGATTAATTACACCTAATTAATCACCCCCATATTAATTATCCCTAATTAATGTCAAGTTTTTCATAACATGGGTAGACCTAACTCAATAGGTAAATTCCCATGGGGTAGACCTAACTCAATAGGTAAATTCCCACTTATGTTAATTTATTTTTATGGTATGCTTAATCATACCCAATCATACTTTTATTAACATATTTATTAACCCCATCGTTCCCCACGTAAATCGTTCTCATTTCATGACATAATAAAGGGAAGATCCATCACAAATATCATGGGTTTAACCAAATCTTAGCATATAACTTTGTCATGGGTTAAGAGGATGTCAACTTGCATATATGAGCATATATTAACCCAACCACATTTAACCCAAACTTGCATATTATCATGCACATGATTTGCATAACATGTTGCATATGAACTTGCATATTATCATACACATATCTTGCATAACATGTTGAACTTGCATATAAGCATTCTCATAACTTGCATAACATGTTAAACATGCATTTAAGCATACACATAACTTGCATAAGCATTCACATTCTTGCATAAGCATTCACATACTTGCATAAGCATGCATAACTTGCATATCATGTTAAACTTGCATTTAAGCATATACATAACTTGCATAAGCATTCACATTCTTGCATAAGCATTCACATACTTGCATAAGCATGCATAACTTGCATATCATGTTAAACTTGCATTTAAGCATATACATAACTTGCATATGAACTTGCATAACAACCTACACATAACTTACATAACATCATACACATAACTTGCATATGAACTTGCATAACTCACTTGTTAAACATGCATAAACCCACTTATTAGATATGCATAAACCCACTTATTAAACATGCATAAACCCACTTGTTAAACATGCATAAACCAACTTATTAAACATGCATAAACCCACTTATTAAATATGCATAAACATAGGAAAACATAGAGTAGCATATCATTACAAATGATTCAAACTCACTAATCCGCATTTAAGACCATAAGTCTCATTACACCCAATCTACTTACTTTAGCAATTGATGTTAAAGTGATAGAAACTCACCAAACCCAAGATTAGCAAACTTATGAAGTGGAATTAATTGCTAAATATGAAGAAGATGATGATTAGAGGTTGATTAGCTTGCAACTTCCTTCAAAAATTAGTGGAGGCTCCTTCTAAGATTTAATTTGGCGGCATGAGGCCATCATTTCTATTTTTAGTATGGATTAGGGTAGGTTTAGGGTGTATTTATAGATTAGGTGAGTGTTTTAGGCCCTTAGATTAACCTTAGGTTAGATTAGGTCCGTTAGATTTAGGAAATCTCTAGAACCCAACCCAAGACTCAACCAAAAACCAGATCTGGTGCACCCAGATCAACAGGGCCGACACCGTGTGTCGACACCCCTGTCGACAGGGCTGTCGACACCCCTGTCGACATGCCTGTCGACACCCCTGTTGACATGCCTGTCGACATGGGGCTAGGCGGGAACTTTCCCGCCACCTCCGCTTTTGGCTCCAATTATGTTTTAAAACTGAACTTTAAATCTGTTTTTAATTTTGAATTTTCTGAAAACTTCTTTGGGCCTTAACTGGGTCATATGGACTCCGATTTACAAAATTTCGGACTCTATTCTGCGTATTTTTCCGAGACGAACGCAATGACGCAGCCCGTTTCCCCCAATTCTCACATTTGAGATTATTTATTCTGCAATTAATGAATTTCAGCATTAACTGAAATACGGGGTGTTACAAAGCTCTTATGGGCCGCAAGTTCCACCACCTGCCACGACCAGCTACCCCCCAATTCCAGCTCATGTTACAGCTGAATATGATCTCGTACATCTAAGTTTGGAATGAGGGGATCTACCTTTACAGCGACAGTGAGCACCCTTCTTATCACACCCACGCCATACCTTCTTGGAAGTAAATTTTCATTGTTGCAAATACCTAAAGAGGATGAGAGACAAAATCCTCAGAAACTAAATAGTTGCATTTTTTGCTGTGCAGCCCCTCTTGAAGCTGAAGTGACAACAGGCTTTGCCTCCATACTTACCCAAACATCTAAGTCTGAATTGGGGTTACAGGGAATACAATTTGGAGACATAGGAGAGCATGTGGATACGTTTTCGGATCTGGACTTGGAATCCGATGTTTTTAAGAATCTTCTAGAGGAAGGAGAGTTTGTGGATGACCAAAAAGCTGATGCGAGTGTGCACACAATGCATGAAATGGTTGAAGCCTAGAAAGCCCGTATGGTGGCAAAATCCGAGGAGAAGGAGGAAAAGAGGAAACATGATGAGGCTGACATACAGGAGTCACAGCCAAAGGCTCGGTAGGATGCCGAGGATAAAGCTAATACTGTAGTGGCAAAGAAGAAAGCCGATGCTATGGAAAAGAAGGAAAGGTCTGCTGAAGAGGCTATAAAAAAGAAAGATGTGGACGAGGCTGAGAAGGAGAAAGATAATGAGGAGGCTAGGAAGAAGAAAGTCGCTGATGATGCCAACAAAACAGGTGAGAAGGCCTTTAAGAAGCTTCAAGCAGATGCGGCTACGCGACTCAAGTCCAAGAAACTAGCTGATCGGGAGGCTGCCAAAGATGCTTAGAAGAGAGTTGAGTAGGAGGCTAATATGGATCAGGGAGAAACTGAGGCTGTGGTGGACCTTGCTTTTGGCACCTCCCCTAAGCCGCTGCAATGTATTGCCCCGTGGGATGTCACGCTAATCACAAGTGGCGAGGATGATTGCGAAAGGCGCACCTCGATGTATCATGAGTCCATCACTCCCATGAAGGGAAGAGGAGGGAAAAGCGGAAGTGGCTTTGGAAGGAAGAAGTCCATCACTGGTGGTGACCTGCCTAGTGCCGAATATGTTCAGAAAAATAAAAGAAAGAAGGATGAGTAGTATCAGTGGTTGTCATAGATATTATAGGTATTTTGGTTATGTAGGCCGATAATACATACAAGTATGGCCCTCGCTTTTGGTCTTTGGAGGCATGGTGTGGTTTTCATGTACACCATGTCATTAGAAAGAAAGATATTTAAAATATGTAGTTTTCTTTTGTTATATGAATGAAAGTATTAGTTATTTTCCTTACATCGCATTTCAGGTTAAATGTTTGAATGTTCGTTTTATGCTTTCCATCATCCTGTACTTGCATAAGTGTACTTGTTGTTATACTTAAGCAAACGAGATTGGACACTCCACCCTACGGGTGCCCCAAGTCCTGTGGAGGTCATGCGCTGGTTCCACTCTCGTGTTTTCCTTTGGTCAGGAGTCCTGAGTCGCTCGGAGTCCAGGTCAGGTGCCTTCTCTTTTGGACCTCCTGGAGGTCGTGGTCCTCAGTCGTGAGATGGCATGGATGTCTTAAGTTCGTCCTTTTTGGATCTCTCATCGTTCGTTAGGGTCTTGAGCTCGAGAGCGTCGTTGATTCGCCAAATGGTACCCGGATCTAGATCCGATTGGTCGGATGGAGCTGCGGGAGTAGTCGATATCACACTTGCTTGGCTGATGGGTTACCCCAAGTCTGGAGACTTAGAAACAAAATGATTTATACTCGGTCTTGTCATTGATTCGATATTTGAGAGGTACCTGGATCCAGACCTGATGGGTCGGATAGAGCCACGAGAGTGGTCGGTTTCACACTAGCTTAGCTGATGGGTTGCCCCTAAGTCCAGAGTCTTGGGAACAGAATGATTTATACTCAGTCTCGTCATTGGTTCGAGATTCGTGTGGTGTTATTTATACATGGTCTCGTCATTGATTCGAGACTCGAGTGGCATTATTTATACTGGGTCTCGTCATTGATTCGAGACTCGAGTGGCGGTATCGGTTCCCATGCTCGGAGTGTCGACCCAGTATTCGTGTGTTTGTGTATGCAAGCTAGTTATGATGGTTAATCAAACATATCATTGAAAAGGTAAACACGTCATGAGTATAAGGAACATAACACTATCTTTAATAAAAACCTTGGCAGTAACAACCTTTACAATGCCTTGAATTAAAATAAAACAAAACATTGTTGGAAAGCGGAAAATTTGTACTAAGTTATGTAAAGTAGCGGCGAATATGTTTCTTGTTCCGTGCCCTCAGGAGTTCAATTCCATCTACAGTTGCTAACTTGAAAATTCCATCTCCGATCCTTCGCTATGACATACGGGCTCCCCCAGCGAGGACTGAAACCAGTCAGTGTGGGAAAGATCCATTTTAGGATGGGGTCTCCGATATTGAGATCCTTGTGGCGGACTTTAGAATTGAAGTATCTGGCCACTCGCTGGCGTTGAGCTGCATCTCTGAGCTTAGCTTATCTCCTTTTCTCTTTGAGCAAGTCGAGTGACTCTAAAATTAAGTCTTGGTTGGTCTTAGGATCATAATAGGTAATTGATGTGATTGAAGCTTTAGCTCAATGAGAATGACAGCTTCAGATACATAGGTAAAGGCGAATGAAGTGTGGCCAGTCACTGACTTATGGGTGGTCCGGTAGGCCCATAGGGCCAGTGGGAGTTCATCTTCCCATAAGCCTCCGGCCTTTTCCAGATGCTTCTTGATAATGGATTAAATCACTTTGTTGATAGCTTCAACTTGCCCATTGGTCTGAGGATGAGCCATTGCCGAGAATCTCATTTCGATGTTGTGCCATCGACAGAAAATCTTGAACACAACGCTCTCGAATTGGGTCCTGTTGTCAGAGATGATGGCCTAGGGGACACTATAGCGGGTAATGATATTGCGGACGATGAAGTTGATCACTTTCTTAGTGGTGATTATGGCGAGAGCTTCGGCTTCTGCCCATTTGGTGAAGTAATCAACCGCAATGATGGCATAACATCCCCCGCCTCTGGACATTGGAAGAGTTCCAATGATATTTATTCCCTACACGGCAAACGACCAAGGACTAACAATTTGCATTAGATCGATAGGTGGGGCTCTTGGAATCTTGGAGAACCTTTGGATTTTTCACACTAGCGAGCATAGTTTGCAGCGTCTTGGTCGTGTGTGGGCCAGAAATAACCATATCTTATAATTTTCCTTACTAAGGTTTACCCCCATTGTAACACCCCGCATTTTATGACAATTAAATAATTAAATAATGCATATGTGTATATATATATATATATGCATAAACATAAATATATATACGATGAATAAAATAAAGATAATATGTGATTGCATGTAATAAATACATGCACTGAAAAAGAAGAAAATATTAATGCAAATAAAACTGTAATGCATGCATTAAAAGAAAGAAAGGATTGGTTGCATGCAGTGTAAATATGTTGCATGCACTAATTTACAAATATTTTGCATTAAAAATTAAAGACAAATAAAAGAAAAAGATTTATGCAATGGGTTAAATGAAATATTATAACAAACATGAGAAAGAGAAGTAAGAAGATAACAATAATCAACATTATTCTAAGCTTTGTTAACAAATAGCCTTAGTAGTCTAGTTGGTTGGAGCATGTGGCTTGCATAAAAGAGGTACAGATTTCGATCCCCATCGGTGTCATATTTTTTAAGGGAACGGCTAAATTAACACATGTTTTAAAGAGAAAATATGTATAAACGCACACATAAGGAAGTAGAAAAATATATGTATGTATGTATATGAGAATATATATGTATATATGTCCAAATATATATATATGTATATATATATATATATATATATATATATTTACAAGAGAAAAATTCAAGATAGGGTTGCAATCACAGAAATATGGAAAATTAAATAACGGTTCAACACCGTTTGAATTTTAAAAACGAAATATAAGTTGTGCGCATATATATGTATATATACGCGTAAAATGGTCATTAGAGGTTTTGTATACATATAAGGATCTTATATATGAATATAACTCAAATCAATTCAAAATTGATGGAAGGATAATACATGCGCTAAATTAATGCAATGAATTGATTGAAAAAGGAAACATAATAAAATGATTGCATTAAATAAAAAAAGATAAGGCATGTAAAATAAAATAATAAAGTAAAGGAAGATGTGTATAACTATATACACATAACATTCGAAATTCAAAAGTAAAAGAATTAAAAATAAAATAATAAAGTAAAGGAAGATGTGTATAACTATATACACATAACATTCGAAATTCAAAAGTAAAAGAATTAATAACAGGCACTAGAATGTAAACAATAAGTATTAACGGAAAGAGAAAATTTAACAGGGAATAATCTATACGGTTATATACATATATACAAATTGTGCATGCAAACATATACAAAAAGGAAAATAGGCGCATAATCAATTTAAAAAGGAGCCAAACCAGGAATTGTCCTAATGAATTAATTTAAAAGGAATTAATGTGCATAACGGTAGAATATTAATGTCGTGCCTAATTGGCACTTTTGATTGGTAGGAAATGACATTGCATGCCTTGTTGGTTTTATTCTATTGGTCCAATTAAAAAATTATATTGACTTGGCAACTTCCTATTGGCCTTATAACATGGAGTGAATAGATTTCATCAGGGAAAATAGACAGTCAATGTCAATTTGAGCTTTATATATAAAGGACCCTATTGCTCTCCATTCTCATTTGATGTTTCTTACTTTCTTCTTCTTCCTCCTCCATATAATTTATGAATAAAGTTATTAATAATAATATTGGAGCACTATCTAAATAAAGATTAAAAAGAAAATATATCGTCAGCAACAACAAATTCGGAAAATATGGCATTTTCAACTACAACGATAATACAAACACATGACTCTACATCTACAACCAATCCAAAGAGATTCTCTTCTAGATCGACATATCATTGTTAGTGTATTTAAGTTATATCATTTTTGACAATGGTATATTATCGTTTTACATTCCCCGTTAACAAGCAATGTAAATCTGTTAGAAATGTTCATTTGATAGGATTATATGTTAAAATGATTAAAAAGATGAAATGTTAATATGTGGAAATGTAAACTTGCTAAAAATACGGAAACAGTTACTATTGTATACATGTAATTTTTAATTACATGATAATTTGTGACATATTATGTAATTGAACACTTAATCGTTAACTTGTGAAATACTATACTTGAACCCTTGATTGTAAAAATCATGATAGTTACATGTTAAATTGTTAGAAAGGAATAATTACATGATTTTATGATTAAATGTTGTCATTTTAAAAATGAAGTTAATTGTATGTTAGGAAAAACATGCGACATAGCAATTAGAAATAGACTTAATGTGAAATTAATTATGACACGTAAAGTATAGATTACAGTAAAACTTGAAAGAATGGATACGCCTAAATTTTATAGAAAATTTACAGTAAATGGAAAACTGTAACTGGACTTAGACACGAGGTCAATTTCAACTTGTGGTAGAAGTCTGCCCGGAACCGCCTGGCAAATCCAGCGTCTACAAGTTGTTAATTTAATGTGAGGGGTCTAGCACGTAAATAAACATGTAATGGTGCTAAAACATGAGGTTAAGTCAACTTATGGAAGAAGTCTGCCCTTAACCGCCCGGCGAATCCAGCATCCACAAGTGATAGGCTTAATGTGAGAGGTCTAGTACGTAAACATATATATATGTATACGTATGTATATAAAAGGATAGAATTAAATGACACTAACTGTGATGAATGGAAATGAATAAAGAAAAGAACGAAAGATAATTACAATGGGAAAAGAAGTGGAATGAACAGGAAATGATAATAACCTATTATAAATAAATTACATTAATGAGAATGTTGTATAATAGGTAGGCTTGTCCTAAGGACAAGTGGAAATTATAACTTAGGTTATAATAAACGATAAAGAAAATGGAATAACTTATGTAATGAGATAAGTTGTACATAATTGTAAATTAAGTTATTTGTAAGAACGAGAACCTAAAATCTAAGGATGAGGACAACATAAGTTATATTTATGGAAAGGAAACTTATTACTAAACCTTAATTAAAAGAAATAAGTTAATAAGTAAACAACAATAAGTTTAGTGATAGTATAAGATGGAATTATGATTAAATAAGAAAGAAAGAGGCAAACTTATGAAATGAAATAAGTTATATTTAATCATAAATAATGAGTGACATGTTAAACAGAAAACATGTGAATTAAGATATACTTAACTACATATTAAGTGGAACATGTTATTGTAACTGTGAAATCAAACAATAATATAAAGGGATTGTGGATTATAGACCTTGGATCACAATCTAGAGAATAACATGTTGTGGGCTTATTAATAAACTAAAATGCGTTAAGTTATATGACTAAAACTAATAAGCAAAAGGAACTTGATAACTGGAATAAGAAGTCAATATGAATGGGAATAACCAAGTTAAATAGAAAACTAATAAGGTAGAGCAAGCGCATAATTGAATGTTTAGACATAGGGTCTAATAACACATTAAACTGAGGTGCTTGGACTAGTCCGTACGTTTGAGGGTGAATAACCCAACGAGGTAGATCATCGTGGTGTTATAAGGCATGAGGGGAGCGCACGTTCGTCTGGTTATTCTGTCGGCTCTGAAGGACTGGAAGGGGAAGCACATGGCTTCCTGGAACGTGGAAGGTACCCCTAGTAGTCCTCTGTGGTGGCGCAGTGTTCGGGTTGTGCTCACAGAGGTTGGGTTTGCGTGTAACTACCCGATGAGTAGCCTTGATTGCAAAAGTAGCACTGCAATCAGAAATCTATGACGAGGTGACACTAGGGTGATTCAGTGATCGCCTCAACAGGGAGGCGGGGTCAGGACCAACAAGTATAGTAGATTGTCAGGTACCCGCCATCGGCAGCCAGTGGGATGCGAAAAGACTAGAGCTAAACCCAAGACGCCATTCACCTTTCACTATCGAGGCACGGTGGTTGAGGGGAGACACCAACTGGATGTTTAGATTGTTTGTTAGGGGCAAGTCGCTTAGATATTGTAGTCTTTACTAGTTGAAGGAGGGACCGAGGTGGGGCCATAGCCACCATGAAAAATAGAACTGAAGGATATTTGTATTTTGAGGCTCTTAAAGGCGGGCATGTACAGATATGAAAAAGCTCCCGACCGAGTTTCGTGTTTCTTGTACAGCCCTACCATGGAACGGTGCACATTAGATGTTATGTGCGGAAGGCATCGAATATAATTGACGACAGTACGTGGGAAAGTCTAGATACATGCATGTCTGCTCTGGGTGGTGTATCATAGACTTGAGGGCATTACTCTGTGATGGGATCTGATTCGATCGAAGGTGGTAGTCCATATGCTTACGTAGCATAGTAATGAAAGATATATGTGGAACGTAAAATTGTTATATAGCGATCCGTGCGTCATTCCGATATAGGATGAGGGACTGCGTACATTTATGTGGCATTACGGTGGAGACCGTGCGAGTGGGGTACCATGGGGTGTACCTCAATATTAGGGGGTAGCTACATACATACTGTATTAGGCTAATCCACAGGGAAGTAGATGGGTACGACATGTGTGTAAGCCTTGAGTGTTGATGATCCAAGTAACCTAACAAACAAGAAAATGTAACTGAACGGTGTATGTAGGATTATCCAAAATGTATAGTTTGAATCCGGTCACCAGAACTTGTGTTCTGACCCCCTCCTCATAACATACTCGCAGGTTAGATTTGTGGCAGAGATATGATAGCTTTGGATACTAGTTAGGAAGTATTATTACTACGGTAAGGCTATATTTTGATTACGTTATATTTTATCCATTCCGCTATGAGATGTTTTTATGAGCTCTGATATAATTTATATCTCTGTCTTTTCTGCAGGATACCAGAGTAAACAAACAAAAGTTTCGATAGATTAGAATTTTGAAAAAAAATCAATCTATCGAAATTTGGTTGTTACATCTGGTATCATAGCTTAGGTTTAGGATTCCTGTATAGATAGTGAGTGAATATATTTGTATTTATAAAAATAAAAATAAAAATAAAAATATATTATATTTATACCTAGATCCATATAGGAACCCACTAAATTGAAAGAGTATAATATGGTAAGAATTGGGATGACTGTATTGTACACTAAAGGAATTAATATGGAAATTGGAGACCCTTAGGAAACTTGGGTGGGAAGTGTACAATATATTCTGAAATAGAGAAAGGAGGATCCAAGAAAAATGGATTAGGAATATATATAGTTGAGAGATTTGACTTTGTGGGAGTGTCATTTCTAGGAAAGCCTAGAAAAATTGGAAACCCGCTTTAAGTCCAGCCCCATTGTTAACTTTTAAGAACTTGAAATTGTAAAAGTTTTGGGAAAATGGTTTATGTTGTTTTCAAGTTTTAATCTTAAAAGTTTTAGTTTTAAAATATGTAAAGAAGTACGTATTGAGTTTTAAAGTAAAATGGGGTATATTTTGGAAGCATTGATTTCTCATGAAATTTTGTCTAAAATAAAATTCTCTTAGTAAAAGATGCATATTATAGAGCATGCATAGCTCGCTAGTTTTCTTGTTATATTGCATGAAAGGATTAAAAAGCAAAACTTAGAAAAAGTTGCATTTAGTTGAGAACTGGAATTTCCCGTAAAGAAAGTTTTGAGGTCTCTTGTAACAACCCGTAAAATGCGAGCCAGTTTGAAAATTTTATTTTGGCAATTTTAGCGAATTTTGATTATTTAAAATGAATTATTTTAAATAAAAACGACGAGAAATTTATTTTGAATATAATTCGAACGAATATATTTATACGCGTCGTCGTAGGAATATAAATATTTATATATAATTATAAATAGAATCGAAAATGGCGCGGTAGTTCGATAATTCGATTTCAAACTTCAATTGAATGTACCGGGTGCAAAACAATCCGGATTTTAGTGAAACCAAAAATAATGGAATCTAATAGTGAATATCTTTCCAACGAATCCGGAAAATCAAGATTTCGTCTTAGAAATAATAAGATATGTCCACTTTAAAATTAGAAATAGTCGCCGTGGAATTTATATATATTTTCATATATATAAGGCCCTTAAAAATGGACATTTTGCAAACGACCCCGGATTTCGACGAAACCAGTTTTGTTGGGTCCGTGATGTCAAGTTATTGCTAGGTTTCAGATTTCATAATTTTTCGAATCAGTATGTGAGCGTGGCAAAGGAAAACGCGTTTGACCAGTTTCAGTTGATTTTAATCGACTGGAAATTGGCCATTTTTCCAACGGTCTCAGAATTCGACGAAACTAGTTTTGTTAGGACCGTATCGTCAATACGAAGCTAGAAAATATTTTTCGGGAATTTTTCTAGTTAGTATGTGGCCCCTGTAATTTAAAATGTGCGTTTAAAATTCAATATAAGGATTTAAATGTAAATTTAACGGAAACTGATCGTAACGTTCGAATCAACCTACGATACATGTCCCATTGTGTTCGGAATGGGGGTAATACGCTATGGACGACAGGCGGTGGACCTTGTTTAGAGGTCGTATGTGAAAGTCAACTTTTTGAAAAAAAAAAAAAAAAAAAAAAAAGAGAATACCCTTCTCTCTCTTATCCCTTATACGTTGGCCCCCCCCTTGGTTCTTCAGTTCGATCCAAACGAAAAAAAGAAAAAAAAACCTCACGCACCTCGTCGATCGCGCCACCAGCGCCTAGGGCGATCCACCGTCGCTCCGTCCTCAGATGATCTGCCGCCTCTCCCTCCGCCCGCCGAACTCGAGCACCACCTGAAACCCCAGCCCACGAAAACCCTAGCGCCGCCGTTGTGGGCCTCCGACCCGCCACCAGACCCCCGCGCAGCTCCCACCACCTCAGGCGAACGACGCAGACACCCCCCCCCCTTTCTCGCTGGTATGTTTTTATTTTAATTTATTTTCTTATTTTATTTTATTTTGAATTTAATTAAAATATAAATATTAAAAACTGTTTTACATTTTAATATTAAAAACTGTTTTACATTTTAATATTAAAAACTGATTTATATTTTAAAGATAAAAACTGATTTATATTTTAAAGTTAAAAACTGATTTATATTTTAAAGATAAAAACTGATTTATATTTTAAAGATAAAAACTGATTTATATTTTAAAGATAAAAACTGATTTATATTTTAAAGATAAAAACTGATTTATATTTTAAAGTTTAAAAACTGATTTATATTTTAAAGATAAAATCTGATTTATATTTTAAAGTTAAAAACTGATTTATATTTTAAAGATAAAAACTGATTTATATTTTAAAGTTTAAAAACTGATTTATATTTTAAAGATAAAAACTGATTTATATTTTAAAGTTTAAAAACTGATTTATATTTTAAAGATAAAAACTGATTTATATTTTAAAGTTTAAAAACTGATTTATATTTTAAAGATAAAAACTGATTTATATTTTAAAGTTAAAAACTGATTTATATTTTAAAGATAAAAACTGATTTATATTTTAAAGTTAAAAACTGATTTATATTTTAAAGATAAAAACTGATTTCGATTTTAACAAGAAACTGATTAGAAAAAGATTTAATTCTGATTTAAAAGAAAAAGGTTTTGAACTTCAAAAAGATTTGAACGTCGAATCGAAGTAAAAATATGATTTTTATATATTGAATAGCATAAGAAAAATATGATTTTTATATATTGAATAGCATAAGAAAAATATGATTTTTATATATTGAACATCGAAGTAAAAATTCGATTTTTATATATTGAATAGCGAAGTAAAAATGTGATTTTTACGTATGTAGTGAAAGCAGCAACGAAGGTGACAAAAAGGCGAAACGACGAAGACTTCTGCAAATGAAGAGCCGTGGAGCTAGGATAGCTAATATGTGAGAATTTCTCACCTTTCACTTTCTTTTTCTAGTTATATATATATACTAGGATGCAGACGGTGCTTAGTAGCACCCGACCCAATCGTCCACAGACCATGGACTTGTTTGTTTGACTGTTTGGTGATTGATTGCGATATTGGTTTGAATGTGATTTGTGGTGTGAAAAATCGAATCGATAAATTGGTTAGGATTAGACGTGCGCCGTTATAAGGCGAAGGAGTAAGGCTAGGTTAGACTCTTACTCCAAAATTTGTGGTTTGCATAACGAATTGATTTGATTGATGTGTGAATGGCGTGGGCCTTCACTAGACCGGGGATAAGGCTAGGCCTCGTCCCGTTTCTAGTACCGTGCCGTTATGCCGCCGAAATTTTCTAAAATGTGTTAGAAAATAAAAATATCATTTTATTGTGTAAATGAATTGAATAGAAATTCATAGGTTGAAATAAAATGTTTTATCGTTAAAAATATAATTTTTAACGTGAATGTGAATAAATGAATAGTTATAAACAAATCGGCCGATTTGTTTGTATATACACTGATTTGACTGATATTGATTGGGTCGATAAATTTTACACATCGCCCAATTGCACAAATAAAATCTGTGTTTGATTGTTTGAAACCCCACACGGGTGTTGGGATGAAATTTGAAGTTCACTCATCCTGATTGATCAAATATGTCGATCGATTGATTGACAGGCTGTTATAAGCGTTGAATATCTATATTTGATGCTTATACAGTGTAGTGCACTTTGGTTGATGGTTGATTATTTTCAATGCTATTATATACATGTGTTGTATGCAAATCCATATAATTAATTTTATATGGTAATTGATTGGGCCTCATTCCAGTTTTGAAAAAAATATATTTGAAAAAGAAATATTTGAAATAGAATATTTGGAAATAGAAATTTATGAAGCCGTGTTGATTAGATTGACGCCATTTTGACGTGAACGATATTTATATCAATTTTAAGTGATTTCGAAATAAAGTGAATTGAAAACGATTTCGAAATGAATTGAATTGAAAACGAATTCAAAGTGAATTGAAAACGATTTCGAAATGAATTGAATTGAAAACGAATTCAAAGTGAATTGAAAACGATTTCGAAATGAATTGAATTGAAAACGAGTTCAAAGTGAATTGAAAACGATTTCGAAATGAATTGAATTGAAAACAATTTCGAAATGAATTGAATTGAAAACGAATTCAAATTGAATTGAAAACGATTTCGAAATGAATTGAATTGAAAACGAATTCAAATTGAATTGAAAGTGATTTCGAAGTGAATTGAATTGAAAGTGATTTCGAAGTGAATTGAATTGAAAGTGATTTCGAAGTGAATTGAATTGAAAACGATTTCGAAATGAATTGAATTGAAAACGATTTTGAAATGAATTGAATTGAAAACGATTTCGAAATGAATTGAATTGAAAACGAATTCGAATTGAATTGAAAGTGAATTGAAATGAATTCGAATTGAATTGAAATTTGAATTGAATAGAAATGAATTTTGAAACGAATCTATAAAGAAGATTTCAATTTTGTTTTGAATTGAAATGGAAGTTGAAATAGATTTTTGAAACGAATTCAAAACTATTTATATAATTCGTTTTAAATAGAAATCGACGATATATATATTATATATATTATATATATAATATAATGGCCTGAATAGAACGCGCCGCGCCGCGGCAGTTCGCGAATTTCGACCATTGATTTCAAATGGACGTTACGGGAGATCCGACCGTCGGATTCTCCTAAAACCGGAACCGTTGGGTTCGTATCGAAAAGAGCTTTCTAGCGAATGTTAGAAATTTGAAATCTAACGGTTGGATTTGGAATTATGTCCAAATCAAATTTGAAAAAGGTCGCTGTAAGTGCAGTTCGATGGCCGTTGATGGAAATCGACTGTACGGGCCTTGATATAATTATTAAAAATAGTAATAATTTGTGTAAAATCATAAGAAATGATTTGTGAAGATTTGGGATGAAAAACTCCATATTTGAAAAGATAAAAATAGATTTTTATCGAAATGAACTGGTTTTGAACTAGAAATATAATTCTATTTATTTTTAAATAAATAAATTGAATTTGAAATGGTTTTGAAAATAACCAGAGATTCCAACGATTGCATTGGAATGGATTTGAATCGAAATTGCCTTTGGATTATTTCGATGTTGGATTCCGTGATGATACAGATTTTGTTAGGGAAATTTGAAAGATATATATTTATATCGTTATTTCCAATACGACATTTGTTAGTCGTAGAATTCGATATTGAATATAAGCCGATATATTTTCTATTCAGAGCCTTGTATTGAATATCGAATGTGATTTGGGTTTGTCGTGAATGGTGTCTTCACTAACACTGTTCTTGAACCCAGTTGAGAAAAGATTAAATCTTTTTATTTAGATTTAATGAAGTGTACCAATTAAGTGATATTTAAATGGGAATTGAATTGATATTGATTTTTGGGTTTATCGTGGACAGTGTTTTAAATAACACTCGTTCTTTAACCCGATAATTAATGAATGTGATTTTGGGTTTATCGTGAACTGTGTTTTTAAATGATACTGATTCTTTAACCCAGTTAAAGATTAAAACTAAGTGGAGTTTTAATGAATCTTTAAATAGATTGAAAAAAATCGAGAATGGAGTATCACCAGTTTTACTCCAAGCGATAGTTAAATCTTTAATTAGATTTGAACGTGAAATGGTAATTGAATTACCGATAACACTGTGGTGTTAGATATGAAGTACTACCAGTTTTACTTCATGGGATGAATAGGTTGGGATTGGGAAATAAAATAAATGATTACTTCGGTGTGGTTCGCTAATCCCGACTAGTTTGAATTGATATTCAAAGGTGATTAAAGAATAAATTTAAAGAATTTATCATGGATAAAATTAATGGGAACTTTTCCCAAAGTATAGGAATATTTGAATAAAGGAATATTCTGAATTGGAATGAGGCGTATGTTGTGTTTGTGTAACACTTTTATGATATATACGCGAGTTATTCAGAAAGACCGGGTTTATCCCATTCTGAATAACTGATTCGACGAGGTGTCGAAGATGAAGACGGTGGTCGAAGACCGGAAGTCTTCACGTCGTTTGGGTGATTACTGATGATCTTGATTGGGCTGTACACCCAAGAAGATGGAAACAGTTTGTGATCGTCCAGACGTACTTGGAGATCGATGGATATGCGAGGTACTAGGTGCCTCCGGTTTCGTTCAGACCCAGAACGGACTTGTAAATGGACTGTGTGTCTGACATTGGATTTTAGTCTGTGTGATTGATCTCTATTAAATATATATCTGTTTGGCGGCGGAGAATTTATTCTCCTGCTTAACGCCCTTCTCTGAGACGTACGAGCTCAGGGGTTATATATTGATGGATATCAAACGCATGGAGTGAATTGCCTGTGTGGCATGCCTGAGTGGCAATTGATCGAGGCTTCTGTTGAAAAGCAAAGTCTCGTGGTGATGATCAAAGCACAGCCTGTGTGGCACAGCTTTGTGTAACGTGAATTCGCGAGCCTCGCACCCCGGTTGTGAACCAAAAACGGGAGAGGACGTCAGGGAGGGCATGCGTTTCTTTCTAGCTAGAAGTGGCGTCAGTGGTTTTGCACGCCCTGACGAGTTTGACTTATGTGGTTGTTGCTGTTGCGAGGCGCCTCGGTTATATCGGTTTTGGCCGATGCATTCTGGTCGGCAGACGGACCAGACTTACACCCCATAGGGTGGGGAGACGTAGTGTTCAGGCATAATAATCCACATCAGTGGACCGGCCCTGAGGATCCAGGGGGCAGTTGCGGCTGTTCCTGAGACACGGGTTAGAGCGTCTCGAATCGGTTGAGGACTATCTTTTGCCTCGGTTCATAGACGGAAATCCAATTTCCAAATACGTGACATTTGCGGTTTTAATTGTAGAACCTAGTATGGTGACATAGTGGGATGGGGCATTCATGCCGCCTATGATTGATACTTATGATTTGAAGTTGTTTATACACTATGCACTTATAATAGTATCAAACGATTTGTTTTAAACGTATCAAGCATTCTTTGGCTGTTATAAGGGAAAACCCTATCCTCGGCTGCGTTGCATTGTGTGATGGGACCTGGGTCTTATAACAGCTTCATTCTTCTTTATTTAGCATTGCGCTGTTGTTTTATGCACTGGTATTCTTGGGAGGAAACCCGTTCCGTGTTATACGGCGTGGTCCCTTGATTTACCTAACTTTAAAAATAAAGATAAATAACTGTTTTAGTTCTCACACCAGTCCCATGACTGACCTGGAGTTTATTGTTTTAACCTAAACTCTGGGTGCCCTTATTTTGACACGGGCAGCTAGTAGTTTTGGTTTTGCAGATTTATATTCATAGGATCCTGGTTTATAGCTGGAACGATATCCGGAAAGCTTTGTATCCGTATATCTCTTCTAGTTGTGTATTGTATTATTTTCCGCTGCTATGTATTTAAATGTAATTTAAATCTCTGATATTTCTGTGTAATATTCATTTATACTCTGTATATTCTTGTAATCTGATGCATTGTTGTAATATACAATGAAATGTTCTTCTGTATGCGTTCTGCTGTGGTTTGTTCTCGAACTATCCGACGCTTTCCTTTACGGGGAAGTTGCGGGTCTTTACACGTGGTATCAGAGCTTTGGTTTACAAAGCAGAGAACAAGACACATTAGAAACATACGAAAGAATTCATCAGATAATTGGATTAGTAAAATCCAATTAGAATGACTCGTTAGAGATGGGATCAGTAGTATCCTAGAACGAGTGGGAAGAGTATATTTTTAAAATGAAAACAAATTTTCGTTTTGAAAATTTAAATCAATTATTCATATTTGATTATCTATTTATATTGAGTTGGACAATCCAGTATATATAGGTTTTGCGTATACGTCTGATCCGCGTGTATTCAAAGTTTTAATATACTGGATAGATATAGAATCATACTCTAGTGGCCCGAAGATGATTCTGATGACTGACTAGTCGTCATTAGTATTCATGTTCGAGTAACGAATGTGTGATATCTATATATTTCCATTAGACTGGTGTGAGAACCAAAACTTATATATATAGCTAGAACACATTGTTGTGAATTGGTATCAAAAACCTGATTTTTGTATATGTATCAAAATTATGAATTTGAAACTCTAATTCACTAATTGATTGATGTTTGTGTTGCTTGTTTAATTGTTTGATAATTTTGAACCAATTAGCCTAATTGAATCAAATATTGAATTATATTGAAAATTGGTTGCATTTGCTTGCATATACATATACTTACATTGAACAGGTCATAGCAAGGAGGCTAGAGCCAGAGAATAAAATTTGTTTGCCCAACAAATAGGTACATGTTTACTACATAATTTCCTGTTTTGTTTGGGTGATGATGATTTTGTGAGCCTATTGGCTAGCCGCTTGGCTTTTTCTTTTTCTTTTTGAGATCTGAAGGACCGGGGAAGCTATTTGAAATTCCCCGATGCTCCCATTGCAGGGGAGGTTATGGCGAAATTTTTCGAAAATTTAGGGTGTTAGCCAAATTTTTGAAATTTTGAAAATTCTCAGAAACTAAAGAGTTGGAGAATGGAAGCCCGATCGATCGTAGAGTTGATTAATCAAACCACTTTCGACTTTGTTCCTTTTCGGGGACGAAAAGTTTTAAGTGGGGGAGATTGTAACAACCCGTAAAATGCGAGCCAGTTTGAAAATTTTATTTTGGCAATTTTAGCGAATTTTGATTATTTAAAATGAATTATTTTAAATAAAAACGACGAGAAATTTATTTTGAATATAATTCGAACGAATATATTTATACGCGTCGTCGTAGGAATATAAATATTTATATATAATTATAAATAGAATCGAAAATGGCGCGGTAGTTCGATAATTCGATTTCAAACTTCAATTGAATGTACCGGGTGCAAAACAATCCGGATTTTAGTGAAACCAAAAATAATGGAATCTAATAGTGAATATCTTTCCAACGAATCCGGAAAATCAAGATTTCGTCTTAGAAATAATAAGATATGTCCAGTTTAAAATTAGAAATAGTCGCCGTGGAATTTATATATATTTTCATATATATAAGGCCCTTAAAAATGGACATTTTGCAAACGACCCCGGATTTCGACGAAACCAGTTTTGTTGGGTCCGTGATGTCAAGTTATTGCTAGGTTTCAGATTTCATAATTTTTCGAATCAGTGTGTGAGCGTGGCAAAGGAAAACGCGTTTGACCAGTTTCAGTTGATTTTAATCGACTGGAAATTGGCCATTTTTCCAACGGTCTCAGAATTCGACGAAACTAGTTTTGTTAGGACCGTATCGTCAATACGAAGCTAGAAAATATTTTTCGGGAATTTTTCTAGTTAGTATGTGGCCCCTGTAATTTAAAATGTGCGTTTAAAATTCAATATAAGGATTTAAATGTAAATTTAACGGAAACTGATCGTAACGTTCGAATCAACCTACGATACATGTCCCATTGTGTTCGGAATGGGGGTAATACGCTATGGACGACAGGCGGTGGACCTTGTTTAGAGGTCGTATGTGAAAGTCAACTTTTTGAAAAAAAAAAAAAAAAAAAAAAAAAAGAGAATACCCTTCTCTCTCTTATCCCTTATACGTTGGCCCCCCCCCTTGGTTCTTCAGTTCGATCCAAACGAAAAAAAGAAAAAAAAACCTCACGCACCTCGTCGATCGCGCCACCAGCGCCTAGGGCGATCCACCGTCGCTCCGTCCTCAGATGATCTGCCGCCTCTCCCTCCGCCCGCCGAACTCGAGCACCACCTGAAACCCCAGCCCACGAAAACCCTAGCGCCGCCGTTGTGGGCCTCCGACCCGCCACCAGACCCCCGCGCAGCTCCCACCACCTCAGGCGAACGACGCAGACACCCCCCCCTTTCTCGCTGGTATGTTTTTATTTTAATTTATTTTCTTATTTTATTTTATTTTGAATTTAATTAAAATATAAATATTAAAAACTGTTTTACATTTTAATATTAAAAACTGTTTTACATTTTAATATTAAAAACTGATTTATATTTTAAAGATAAAAACTGATTTATATTTTAAAGTTAAAAACTGATTTATATTTTAAAGATAAAAACTGATTTATATTTTAAAGATAAAAACTGATTTATATTTTAAAGATAAAAACTGATTTATATTTTAAAGATAAAAACTGATTTATATTTTAAAGTTTAAAAACTGATTTATATTTTAAAGATAAAAACTGATTTATATTTTAAAGTTAAAAACTGATTTATATTTTAAAGATAAAAACTGATTTATATTTAAAAGTTTAAAAACTGATTTATATTTTAAAGATAAAAACTGATTTATATTTTAAAGTTTAAAAACTGATTTATATTTTAAAGATAAAAACTGATTTATATTTTAAAGTTTAAAAACTGATTTATATTTTAAAGATAAAAACTGATTTATATTTTAAAGTTAAAAACTGATTTATATTTTAAAGATAAAAACTGATTTATATTTTAAAGTTAAAAACTGATTTATATTTTAAAGATAAAAACTGATTTCGATTTTAACAAGAAACTGATTAGAAAAAGATTTAATTCTGATTTAAAAGAAAAAGGTTTTGAACTTCAAAAAGATTTGAACGTCGAATCGAAGTAAAAATATGATTTTTATATATTGAATAGCATAAGAAAAATATGATTTTTATATATTAAATAGCATAAGAAAAATATGATTTTTATATATTGAACATCGAAGTAAAAATTCGATTTTTATATATTGAATAGCGAAGTAAAAATGTGATTTTTACGTATGTAGTGAAAGCAGCAACGAAGGTGACAAAAAGGCGAAACGACGAAGACTTCTGCAAATGAAGAGCCGTGGAGCTAGGATAGCTAATATGTGAGAATTTCTCACCTTTCACTTTCTTTTTCTAGTTATATATATATACTAGGATGCAGACGGTGCTTAGTAGCACCCGACCCAATCGTCCACAGACCATGGACTTGTTTGTTTGACTGTTTGGTGATTGATTGCGATATTGGTTTGAATGTGATTTGTGGTGTGAAAAATCGAATCGATAAATTGGTTAGGATTAGACGTGCGCCGTTATAAGGCGAAGGAGTAAGGCTAGGTTAGACTCTTACTCCAAAATTTGTGGTTTGCATAACGAATTGATTTGATTGATGTGTGAATGGCGTGGGCCTTCACTAGACCGGGGATAAGGCTAGGCCTCGTCCCGTTTCTAGTACCGTGCCGTTATGCCGCCGAAATTTTCTAAAATGTGTTAGAAAATAAAAATATCATTTTATTGTGTAAATGAATTGAATAGAAATTCATAGGTTGAAATAAAATGTTTTATCGTTAAAAATATAATTTTTAACGTGAATGTGAATAAATGAATAGTTATAAACAAATCGGCCGATTTGTTTGTATATACACTGATTTGACTGATATTGATTGGGTCGATAAATTTTACACATCGCCCAATTGCACAAATAAAATCTGTGTTTGATTGTTTGAAACCCCACACGGGTGTTGGGATGAAATTTGAAGTTCACTCATCCTGATTGATCAAATATGTCGATCGATTGATTGACAGGCTGTTATAAGCGTTGAATATCTATATTTGATGCTTATACAGTGTAGTGCACTTTGGTTGATGGTTGATTATTTTCAATGCTATTATATACATGTGTTGTATGCAAATCCATATAATTAATTTTATATGGTAATTGATTGGGCCTCATTCCAGTTTTGAAAAAAAAATATTTGAAAAAGAAATATTTGAAATAGAATATTTGGAAATAGAAATTTATGAAGCCGTGTTGATTAGATTGACGCCATTTTGACGTGAACGATATTTATATCAATTTTAAGTGATTTCGAAATAAAGTGAATTGAAAACGATTTCGAAATGAATTGAATTGAAAACGAATTCAAAGTGAATTGAAAACGATTTCGAAATGAATTGAATTGAAAACGAATTCAAAGTGAATTGAAAACGACTTCGAAATGAATTGAATTGAAAACGAGTTCAAAGTGAATTGAAAACGATTTCGAAATGAATTGAATTGAAAACAATTTCGAAATGAATTGAATTGAAAACGAATTCAAATTGAATTGAAAACGATTTCGAAATGAATTGAATTGAAAACGAATTCAAATTGAATTGAAAGTGATTTCGAAGTGAATTGAATTGAAAGTGATTTCGAAGTGAATTGAATTGAAAGTGATTTCGAAGTGAATTGAATTGAAAACGATTTCGAAATGAATTGAATTGAAAACGATTTCGAAATGAATTGAATTGAAAACGATT
The DNA here is from genome assembly GCA_030737875.1 of Allium sativum. NCBI lineage: Eukaryota > Viridiplantae > Streptophyta > Magnoliopsida > Asparagales > Amaryllidaceae > Allium > Allium sativum. The sequence goes on from CM060918.1 coordinate 850,316,712, forward strand.
TCGAAATGAATTGAATTGAAAACGAATTCGAATTGAATTGAAAGTGAATTGAAATGAATTCGAATTGAATTGAAATTTGAATTGAATAGAAATGAATTTTGAAACGAATCTATAAAGAAGATTTCAATTTTGTTTTGAATTGAAATGGAAGTTGAAATAGATTTTTGAAACGAATTCAAAACTATTTATATAATTCGTTTTAAATAGAAATCGACGATATATATATTATATATATAATATAATGGCCTGAATAGAACGCGCCGCGCCGCGACAGTTCGCGAATTTCGACCATTGATTTCAAATGGACGTTACGGGAGATCCGACCGTCGGATTCTCCTAAAACCGGAACCGTTGGGTTCGTATCGAAAAGAGCTTTCTAGCGAATGTTAGAAATTTGAAATCTAACGGTTGGATTTGGAATTATGTCCAAATCAAATTTGAAAAAGGTCGCTGTAAGTGCAGTTCGATGGCCGTTGATGGAAATCGACTGTACGGGCCTTGATATAATTATTAAAAATAGTAATAATTTGTGTAAAATCATAAGAAATGATTTGTGAAGATTTGGGATGAAAAACTCCATATTTGAAAAGATAAAAATAGATTTTTATCGAAATGAACTGGTTTTGAACTAGAAATATAATTCTATTTATTTTTAAATAAATAAATTGAATTTGAAATGGTTTTGAAAATAACCAGAGATTCCAACGATTGCATTGGAATGGATTTGAATCGAAATTGCCTTTGGATTATTTCGATGTTGGATTCCGTGATGATACAGATTTTGTTAGGGAAATTTGAAAGATATATATTTATATCGTTATTTCCAATACGACATTTGTTAGTCGTAGAATTCGATATTGAATATAAGCCGATATATTTTCTATTCAGAGCCTTGTATTGAATATCGAATGTGATTTGGGTTTGTCGTGAATGGTGTCTTCACTAACACTGTTCTTGAACCCAGTTGAGAAAAGATTAAATCTTTTTATTTAGATTTAATGAAGTGTACCAATTAAGTGATATTTAAATGGGAATTGAATTGATATTGATTTTTGGGTTTATCGTGGACAGTGTTTTAAATAACACTCGTTCTTTAACCCGATAATTAATGAATGTGATTTTGGGTTTATCGTGAACTGTGTTTTTAAATGATACTGATTCTTTAACCCAGTTAAAGATTAAAACTAAGTGGAGTTTTAATGAATCTTTAAATAGATTGAAAAAAATCGAGAATGGAGTATCACCAGTTTTACTCCAAGCGATAGTTAAATCTTTAATTAGATTTGAACGTGAAATGGTAATTGAATTACCGATAACACTGTGGTGTTAGATATGAAGTACTACCAGTTTTACTTCATGGGATGAATAGGTTGGGATTGGGAAATAAAATAAATGATTACTTCGGTGTGGTTCGCTAATCCCGACTAGTTTGAATTGATATTCAAAGGTGATTAAAGAATAAATTTAAAGAATTTATCGTGGATAAAATTAATGGGAACTTTTCCCAAAGTATAGGAATATTTGAATAAAGGAATATTCTGAATTGGAATGAGGCGTATGTTGTGTTTGTGTAACACTTTTATGATATATACGCGAGTTATTCAGAAAGACCGGGTTTATCCCTTTCTGAATAACTGATTCGACGAGGTGTCGAAGATGAAGACGGTGGTCGAAGACCGGAAGTCTTCACGTCGTTTGGGTGATTACTGATGATCTTGATTGGGCTGTACACCCAAGAAGATGGAAACAGTTTGTGATCGTCCAGACGTACTTGGAGATCGATGGATATGCGAGGTACTAGGTGCCTCCGGTTTCGTTCAGACCCAGAACGGACTTGTAAATGGACTGTGTGTCTGACATTGGATTTTAGTCTGTGTGATTGATCTCTATTAAATATATATCTGTTTGGCGGCGGAGAATTTATTCTCCTGCTTAACGCCCTTCTCTGAGACGTACGAGCTCAGGGGTTATATATTGATGGATATCAAACGCACGGAGTGAATTGCCTGTGTGGCATGCCTGAGTGGCAATTGATCGAGGCTTCTGTTGAAAAGCAAAGTCTCGTGGTGATGATCAAAGCACAGCCTGTGTGGCACAGTTTGTGTAACGTGAATTCGCGAGCCTCGCACCCCGGTTGTGAACCAAAAACGGGAGAGGACGTCAGGGAGGGCATGCGTTTCTTTCTAGCTAGAAGTGGCGTCAGTGGTTTTGCACGCCCTGACGAGTTTGACTTATGTGGTTGTTGCTGTTGCGAGGCGCCTCGGTTATATCGGTTTTGGCCGATGCATTCTGGTCGGCAGACGGACCAGACTTACACCCCATAGGGTGGGGAGACGTAGTGTTCAGGCATAATAATCCACATCAGTGGACCGACCCTGAGGATCCAGGGGGCAGTTGCGGCTGTTCCTGAGACACGGGCTAGAGCGTCTCGAATCGGTTGAGGACTATCTTTTGCCTCGGTTCATAGACGGAAATCCAATTTCCAAATACGTGACATTTGTGGTTTTAATTGTAGAACCTAGTATGGTGACATAGTGGGATGGGGCATTCATGCCGCCTATGATTGATACTTATGATTTGAAGTTGTTTATACACTATGCACTTATAATAGTATCAAACGATTTGTTTTAAACGTATCAAGCATTCTTTGGCTGTTATAAGGGAAAACCCTATCCTCGGCTGCGTTGCATTGTGTGATGGGACCTGGGTCTTATAACAGCTTCATTCTTCTTTATTTAGCATTGCGCTGTTGTTTTATGCACTGGTATTCTTGGGAGGAAACCCGTTCCGTGTTATACGGCGTGGTCCCTTGATTTACCTAACTTTAAAAATAAAGATAAATAACTGTTTTAGTTCTCACACCAGTCCCATGACTGACCTGGAGTTTATTGTTTTAACCTAAACTCTGGGTGCCCTTATTTTGACACGGGCAGCTAGTAGTTTTGGTTTTGCAGATTTATATTCACAGGATCCTGGTTTATAGCTGGAACGATATCCGGAAAGCTTTGTATCCGTATATCTCTTCTAGTTGTGTATTGTATTATTTTCCGCTGCTATGTATTTAAATGTAATTTAAATCTCTGATATTTCTGTGTAATATTCATTTATACTCTGTATATTCTTGTAATCTGATGCATTGTTGTAATATACAATGAAATGTTCTTCTGTATGTGTTCTGCTGTGGTTTGTTCTCGAACTATCCGACGCTTTCCTTTACGGGGAAGTTGCGGGTCTTTACATCTCTATTCTTTCGACAATCATTTTTGATAAATTGTTTTAACAAGAGAATTTTGGTGGGTGGACAAAATAAGTGTAGAAATTAAGAATAGAGTAGATATTTGCACCTTGTAGTAAGTAACTGAACCGACCATATAGGTAGATATTTCATACTCCGATATATTCTTGTGCTCTGATGTAATTGTTGTAATAAGCAATGAAATGTTCTTATGTTTGTGTTCTGATTTGTCGTGTTCTCAATTCAATCCGGTCTTTCCCGTAAGGGGGATTTCGGGTTGTCTCAGTTTGATATCCGAGCTTTGGTTTACAAAGCTAGAAAACAAGACATATTAGAACTGAATGAAAGAATTCATCAGAGATTGGATTAGTAATATCCAATAAGAATAACTCGTTAGAGATAGGATGTGTAGTATCCTAGAATGAGTTTGAAGAGTGTTATTTATTAAAAACAACAAATTTAATTTTGAAAATTAAATTAAATTATATGTATTTAAGTATTTTATTTTAAATTGATTTTGGACTATCGGGTATATGGAGATTTTAATATACATCTGATCAATATGTATTTGAAGTCTCAAATATACTGGATAGACATAGAATCACACTTTAGTTGCCCGAAGATGATTCTGATGATGGGGCCACATCATAGCAAATGTATTCGAGTTTCGAAAGTGAATATCTATATAATTTCCAATTGACTGGTTTGAGAACCAAAACTTAGCTAGAATTTACTGTTTGTGACTTGACACTGAAAAAGTGATTTTTGAATATATAAGAGTATATATATTTGAAAAGTTAATCAACTAATTGATTGCTGGTTGTGATTTCTGATTATTAGTTTAACTAACTGAAATATTGGAATAATAAAACCGATAAGAGAACAAAAGGTAAAATTTAGCCAAATTGAATCAAATATTGAACTGAATTGGAATTTGATTGGAATTGCGTATATGTACATGTGTATATAATGAACAAGTCATAGCATGGAAGCTAAGAAGAGGAATAAAATTGTATGCCCGATAAATTGGTGCATATTTACTGTATTCTTGGGTTTTGATGATTTTATGAGTCGATTGGCTTTTTCTTTTGGATTGATGAGGGCCCTGTGAGGCAGGTTGTGGTTTTACCGACAGGGCTGTACAAAGGAGGTTATGGCAAAAAAATTCAAAAATTTAGGGTATTAGCCAAATTTTTGAGAAATTGGAAAATTCTTAGAATGTGAAAAATTGAAGAATGAAATCCAGAATGAAAGTTGAGTTGGTTTGTTAAACAAGTTTCGGCTCTGTTCCTTTTCGAGGATGAAAAGATTTTAAGTGGGGGAGATTGTAATAACCCGGAATTTCTGAACCAATTTAAAATTTTTATTTTAGCTATTTTAATGGATTTTGAATATTTCAAATGATTTATTTTAAATAATAATGACTAAAATATTATTTAAATCGAAGTTAGAATGCATAAATTTATTTTAATTACAAAACGAACTAGAAATGGCACGGTAGTTTGAAAATTTGGTTTTGAACTTTAAATGAATGTACATGATTCAAAATAAATCGGATTTCAGTAAAACCAGAAATATTTGAATCTGTTTAGCTATATCTTTCTAACAAATGTAAGAAACTGAAATTTCATAATATAAATTAAAAGTTATGTCCAGTTTAAAATTTAAAATAGTCGCTATGGAATTTATATATATTTCAATATAATATATAGCCCTTAAAAATGCCATCTTACAAACGACCTTTGTTTTCGACGAAACCACTTTTGTTGGATCCAGAATGTCAAATCATTGCTAGGTTTCAAATCTCATAATTTTTTTATTTAATATGTGAGCGTGGTAAATTAAAATATGTTTTAATAGTTTCAGTTTGAATTGGATCTACTAGAAAATGACTATTTTTCAAACGGTCTCCAAATTGGATGAAATTAGTTTTGTTAGGACCGTATCGTCAAAACATAGCTAGATTTATTTTCCTGTAATTTTTGGAGTCAGTATGTGGCCTCGATAAATTAAAATGTAAGTTGAAATTCAATATTGATCGTTATATTAATTTATATTTTAATTTTGTTAAAAACTGATCGAAACCATCGAATTAGCTACGAAACATATCCCATTGTGTCCGAAATGGGGGTATTTAGTTAGGGGAGACAGTAGTTGGGTTTGAATTGGAGTTAGGATGCGAAATTCACTTTTAGGAATTCATTAAAATAAAATATTATTTAATATATAGCATATATCTATCGTTTCTTACCCTAGCCCAAGCAAATCATTCCAACCGCTATTTAAAAGAATTGAAGGCCCAAATCATTCAAAAAATTTCCTTAAATTCTTCCAATCTAATTCAAATTGCATGATGATTTCAAAAAAAAGTTTGTAGATCTCCTCGACCCTTCAATACCATACGGGGCGATGTATTTTCATAACCTCGTTTGCTCAAATTCTCAACCCAAACAACTGAAAGTCGCACGCATTTCTAGGGCGATGGGCCAGTTCAGACATCGAGGCGCTCATGGCAGTGGAAGAGGAAGGAAAGGGCTATGTCGTGAACTCGTCTGATCAGCGGCGAGGGGCTCGGGCGTGGAGGGATTTTATAGGCAACAGTGGGTTCGATTAGCTCCAGAAGGTTTAATGAAGAAGACAGATAAAGAAATTGATAAAGGAAAATTATTGAGGTTAATTACTTGGTAATTAATTAGTTAATCCCCATTTTTTTAGTCAAGCTTGAAAATTTAATAACTTTACAAACAGAATCAGAAATTTGCAAATCCAGTTGCGTTGGGAATCACAAAAATGCGAGCTATAACATGGAACTGACCAAAACGAAAACGTAGTTACTTGGAATTTTTGAAAAATTAAACGACCAATTTAATTTTATTAAAACGATCGCCAATGAAGAATGATGGAGTGGAACCCAAAGTGAGAACTCTCTCTCACTCAGATTATTTTACAATTATTATATAATAGGTTGTAGATGAGGCTTAGTAGCTCTTAATACTATTTTTTTGTACAAACCATGGTTAATTGTTTGTTTGGATTTTGATTGGGATTGTCATTGATTGATATTGTTGTATATAAAATTATTTATATAAAATGTATATGAAAATAAAATAAACATTCATTTACACATCAGACGGTTTGTTTATGTACACCTATTTAACTGATATTGATTGGGATGATAAATTTTGCACATCGCCTAACTACACAAATAATAATCAATATTTGTTGTTTGAAAACTCCACATGAGTATTCAGATGATATTTGACATACACTAATCCTAATTGTTTAGTGGTATGTTAATCGATGGGTTGACAGACTGTATAAGCGTTATTTATTTATTTATTTTAATACTTATACAGTTGTAAAATGCACTTTGGATGTTGTATGAATTTTTAATGATTGTTTATCAAAATTGCCATATACATGCGATGTATGAAATACATATAATTAGTTATATGGTAATCGATTGAGTCTAATTCCAGTTCAGAATTAACGAATGTTTTAAAATAATATTCAGTAAATATTGAAATGTGAAGCCATGTTAAATAGTTAAATGCCATTTCAACACAAATGGAATATTCTGTCGATTTTATTCATTTTATAATGAATATCGAAAAGTGATTTCAAAATCTGATATTTTGAAAATATTATCATTTTAATACTATAATGATATAGATTATTCAATTTTGATTTAAAATTGAAAATGGAGTTGAAATCATTTTTAAATGAATTTATAAACAAATTTATAAAATACGTTTTAAATGGAAATCGACGAATTATATATACAATGTTATATATATATATCTTTACTAATAATCGGAATAGCTTTGATGTCATACTTTTTTGGGGTACACCTGAACTGACGAAAATGCCCTTTACTTAATTATTCTTCCACAATTAAAAGGAAGTAGTGATGAATGTCATTTAACTACCTTAACATTTCATAGAACTGTTACATTTGTTCAAAACCCATATTCAGCATAAATTTATTCATTTAATGTCCCTTTAATCAATTCAATCAAATCTTAATAGATACACCACAAATTTTGTCCGCGCATCAAAAGCAAATTTGAATATAAAAGGAATCTTTCGACGCTCAAGATATTAGATCCAAAAAATTAGCATTGGTGCATACTTATTAAATGCCATCACGTCATTTACATGGAATAAAATTTATATTATACTTATTTTCGGAAAAAATCTTATATTATACCTTTCATTGTTACAAATACTGATGCCCTTTCCATATACAACAATGTACGTACTTCTATTATACATTTTATTATTATTAAATGCCAGCACATTTTCCATGTATAATTATATTAGTAATGGTCTTTCCATGTACATTAGGCAGTTTGTGGTGGTAACATACAAAACAAAAAACAAATCCAAAAATTGCATGTAGGTCAAACCAGAAAAGCTTTTAAAAGTCAAAATAATATATTATATTTACCTTTTATTATTACAAATATTGATGCCCTTTCCATATACAACAATGTTTGTACTTCTATTATACATTTTATTATTATTACTAAATTATTATTATTACTAAATGCCAGCACGTTTTCCATGTATAATTATATTAGTAATGGTCTTTCCATGTACATTAGGTAATTTCTGGTGGGAACATATAAAACAAAAAAAAATTCAAAAAATGCGTGTAGGTCAAACCAAAAAATATATTTAAAACTCAAAATAATTTATTATATTATACCTTTTATATTTACAAATATTGATGCCCTTTCCATATACAACAGTGTATGTACTTCTATTATACATTTTATTATTACTAAATGCCAGCACGTTTTCCATGTATAATTATATTAGTAATTAGTAATATACTTTCCATGTACATTAGATAATTTGTTGTAACGACCCGGGGTTTTTGAGATCCTGGATATCGGCATACAACATTATGTCGACTATTCAAGCATCAGAAACACCGAATAGTCCATGAAAGAAATTAGAGGGTGAGAATAAATTAGATAGAAACTTAGAATAGAAGAAGAAGAACAACACAACATCAGAGTAACATGAACCTCACAGCGAAACGAATAACATATAATATATAACATAACTTTGAAATATAAATCTGCACTTGAATATACATATCATTTCCAAAGTACAGAACTTACAACACAACGGAAAATAACCATAGTTATATAATTCTGAAGCCTCCTGCTCCAGCTCTTCAAGTATCTGTAAATCTCGACTACTTGACTGCCCGTACAAAATTGGGCACCCAAGAGTTTTGGGAAAACAATACAAAATAAACTCCGGGTCAGTCATGTGACTGGTGTGAGTAAACTCAAATCATCTGTTTAACTTTAAAGATCCTTTCAAAGAAAGAGTAATCGTAAGACTGATCCACACATAAACACGGATGGTTTTTACCTTACGATAACCCAAATCATTTGTAAACAATATTATTCTGATATTATAATAATGTCTAACACAAGTAATATTAATCTAGTAGAAACGCTTGCATCTAACGTTCTACATATATAATATACAATAGAAACCGCGGGCTCTTATTTGGGGAATGGATTCCAACTATGACAAGATATGGATCCACCTTCCGCTCTGTGTACTTTAGGATACACTGGAGTTCAACAAGAATATCTTGCAACTCGGCCACACATGACCGACCACTCATTTTGCTTGAGTGTATCGAATATATTGCCACCCCTCGGTTAGTATTCCAACATAACTGTTCCCGGGAGATACAGAATTAAAAGAAGTAACAAATATGAATATTCTCTAGATGGTGACAATATACCCTACTTGATTGCGAACCACTTAGCCATACTGCCTGCCCGATTTCTGTCATTTCCTAGTTGATGAGGCTCGAGGTCAAAACGTATCTTTTAACAGATCATCCTCATTTACTTTGAATGCCACATCGTCATACCCGCCAAATCAAAAATTGATTTCACCAAAAATACCACGAGTATAAGCTAAGAGAAACGAATTCCTCCGCCACCAACGTAAATACGTTTGAAACGATCAACTTACGTGATCTACCAGATATACTCTGTCAAACATTCTTCCATTCAAGTTGTTCTGGGACTAGACAAACCGAAGGCACTATTCCGTACACCCATCCTAGGCAATCTCTACCTAGGACTTATACAACAGCCCTTGCACTTTACTCCATCTTCAATTTATCTTCGATCTATTTGATTCTAAACGCTAACGCCCATACAGAGTGGATCTTTGGATAAGAATCCAACCGGTCTCTCCGTATTGATGACGAAAAAATGGTCAAAACTTTGATAGTCTGTGATTTAACTATCAAAGAAAAACTCGTGTCCAAACAATGATATTATTTCCAGATGGAAATTTTATCGATCAATCATTATTTAACATTTATCTCTTTAGTTCATTAATTTACTTATCTCCTGTTTCCATATATTCTAAATTCTTATTTTCTATAATCAGAAAACATTTCTGGTTCTTATTTGGAAAACAATTCCAAAACTCCTTCACTGGATTTAAACTGATGTTTTAATTCAAACATCGCCATGCCAACTCAAACCATTTCACACATTAACTAAATTCACTTAACCATCATTCACTATCAAACCTTACCATTCCTTAGTTAAGAAGGAAGTCAATCAAGTTGGGGTATAATTACCTCTCAGACCTTAACTGAACAACGTTTTAACTTCGAAATAGTCAAATTTTATCTTTTAAATCTTTAACAAACTTCCTTACGTAACTCTCTTTCAAATAAATCTCTATTCGATAAATCTTTCCTTCAAATAAACTTTATTCGATAATCTCTCTTCGAATAGCCATATTTGATTAACTCTATTCAATTAACACTATTCGATTAACACTAATCGATTTACTCTTATCAGTTAGCTCTATTTGATTAACTCAATTCTATTAACTCTATTGGATTAACTCTATTTGATTAACCCTACTGGATTAACTCTATTGGATTAAATCTACTCAATAAACTCTAACTAATTTACTCTTATCAATTAACTCCTTTCGAATAAACTATATTCGATTAACTCCTTTCGAATAACTAATATTCGATTAACTCCTTTCGAATAACTAATATTCGATACCTCCTTTCGAATAACTAATATTCGATTAACTCCTTTCGAATAACTAATATTCAATAACTCCTTTCGAATAACTAATATTCAATAACTCCTTTCGAATAACTATTATTCAATTAACTCCTTTCGAATAACTAATATTCGATAACTCCTTTCGAATAACTAATATTCGATAACTCCTTTCGAATAACTAATATTTGATAACTCCTTTCGAATAACTAATATTCGATTAACTCCTTCTCTATTCGAATAAACTATATTCGATTAACTCTAATCCAACTAACTCTAATTTAATTAACTCTATTCGAATAACAAATATTCGACTGACTCTTGTTCGATTAACTCTATTCGAATAACTCTAGTTCTATTTAACTCTAATCGATTAACTCTAACCGATTAACTCTAACTGGTTAACTTTAACTCTAATCGATTAACTCTAACTCTAATCGATTAACTCCTCTAACTCTTTTTGATTAGCACATTTTGATTAACTCCTTTGATTAACTCTACGCCTATATTCAGTTTCAAACATCGATGTTGAAATCGATTCTTACTTATCTATATAAGCCCTGACTTTTATATCCTATTTATCCAATGATAAATATTTTATTTATTTTATAAAATATTAGTTATAAATTAATCTTCTCAATCTATTGGTTACAACAGATTCTATTTAAAATCTTTGCTCTAAATCTATACCATGTTATACCCGTGTGCGAAGCACGGGTCTAAACTTTCCTGGTGTAAAATTCTATTCATTTGCCAAATATTTCCTTATATGACATTCTTTACATTTCCCAATAAATCCCTTTAATAACTCTATTTATTTTCTAAATAAATATTTCCTTTTTATAACTCTGATTATTTATTGAATAAATATTCTTTTCCAATCCTATTTATTTAACAAATAAATATTTTCTTTTCAATTATATTTGTAAATGTTTTACAAATATTCCCTTTCCAAATCTATTTGTAAATGGTTTACAAATATATCCTTTTCATTTCTATTTGTAAATGGTTTACAAATAAATATACCCTCTTCATTTCTATTTGTAAATGGTTTACAAATATATCCTTTTCATTTCTATTTTAACATGTTTATTTCCCATAAATATTTCCTTTCAATTCTATTTTAACATATTTATTTCCAATAAATATTCCCTTTCAATTCTATTTTAACATATTTATTTCCCATAAATATTTCCTTTTCTAAACCCTTTTGATTTTATAACTATTTTCACTTATATGATCCTTTTTCTTTTATATATAAAATCCATTGATTTTATATAAATAATTTACTTTCAAAATACACTTTGAAAATCCCCTTTTCTACATCCCAGTATTTCTTACGGTATTTAAAATACCAATTCACAATGATCAATATCATTCAAACACCCATAATCGACAACAGATTATATATCACATCATATATCACCATATATGAAAACAGTAAAATAAATGTTGAGGAATCCAGTTGGATTCCTCCGACCAGTTTCCCTGCATCCACAGATGTTACACAATATAATTCACATCAATTTAATTTTGATATGAAATATTCTGATAAACAGAATCTATATTTGATTATCGATTTATATATATATCTTTATCAATAATGTCAACCAATCAATCAGCATTTCAACCAAATGGTTAACACACAGCAATCAACAGATAATTATCAGTTCTAAAAGTATGCCATACAAATGTAACTGTTCAGAGTTGGTGAGTTTTACGCACATTGGACGATCATCGTTAATAACGATAACCATCGCTTGATTCAGACGGACAATTTATTTTGCTATAAATTGTAATGAGCTTCGATTCGCTCCCAGTCAGTCCCATGTGTAGTGCTCGTCCATACGATCCCAATGGATCCAGTTTTGCATAATTCTGATAACGTATGTACTAGATATTCAGATTACAAGCTTATATATTAATTAATTAAAAATAAGATTATATATAATTGAATGGGCCTCACCCAATTTATCCACCCGGCCCATTTACCCTTTGAAAACCCGACCCGCTACTTCCTCTTCTTCACCGAACATACATCATGACTCCAGGAAATTTACTCCACCATTTCCGAATATTCAAGCCCTCCTAACTCCTTCGTTTCTTCATTAACTTCAAAACTGAAATTACCAATTGCTTCTCCTTCGAAATCTCTTCGATTCCATTCCAAAAACAGTGAACTCGAAGTCCAACCGCTCATCGCAGTTTTCAAGTACTCGTCGCAAAACTATAGTACAAGTTGCGACCTTAAAATGTCCAGAACTTCTCCAAAAATTCACGGTTTGCACTCTCTTCCTCCTTGACTCCAAATCCAACTTCGAATCCCCTTCACGTGCCCTTCCTTACTTGCGATCCCGAGCCCTAGGTCACGCCTGTAACTGACGTTGTTTATTCCAGCGACAAGAACGAGATTCGATCTTCATGAAACACACATAGGATTGTAGTTTCCCATCTCAGGAGTCCCGAAATATACGTGTTAGGATTTACAAAATTTTATTTCTATTTTCATTGATTTTTTTTCTTTTGATCGAAACCTTTTTCCTGAAGGAGGACTTACGGCGGAAATATGGTTTTACCTGGAATGGAAATTTTCCTGTGTGTTTTAAGCTTGAGTGGGTGGCTGAGAACAAAGGCAACGTGGCCTTCTTTTGACCACTAAAATGATTTAGGATATTTTTAACTTAATTATTTTATTCAAATAAACTCATCCACTATATGTATCGTCGAATAAAAATTCCTAAAATCACATACGGCATCCAAAAATCATGAAATTGGAGATACAACTAGAGTTCGACATTACGGCCCCAACGAAACTGGTTTCGTCGAATTCCGACTCCGTTTGCTCAGACAACGCATTTTTAAAGGTCAATTTATTGACTGTTTTTCAGATAAAAATCCCGTACGACCACATAATAACTTCGAAAATCACGAAAATTGAAATCTAGCAATAATTTAATATTGCAGATCCAACAAAATTAGTTTCGTCGAATTCTGAGGTCGTTTGCAAAAGTGGCTATTTTTTAAGCTTTAAATAACCCATTTTAAATATTAAATATATTTAAAAACAATTAGATTAAATATTTATAAATAAATATTATCATATATATATTCACATACGATATCATATAGCTCCACAATATTCTTATATGAATTTCTAACTCGATATTTCAAATCCTTATTGAATCGATATTCGATTTATAATGAAATTCCTTTCTTAAATATAAATAAATCATTATAAATTATAAAGGAATTCCACAACGACTTTTCTAAAATTTGATTTGGGCATAAATCAAAATCTACACGACGAAATCCTGATTTTTCTCTTCCATCAAAAAAAATACACTTCACCAGCTCCTAACATTTCTTGTTTCACAGAAATCCGATTTAAAACAGACCCTGTATATTCAGTTGAAGTTCAAATCGCAAAATAGCGAACTAGCGCACCATTTGGGGCTCAATTTTAATTAAATTATAATTCTACGTTCAAATTGTCGTTCAAATAATATATTCGTTATTCTAATTCAAATTTTAAACTGAATTATATATTTTGAATTCCCCAACACACACCGTATTGCCATTTCAGCTAATTCTGATTATTTCAGAATTAAATATTTTATTAAATTATTATATTAATTAAATATTCCCTATTATTTAATTCAACGACCATTTAACATTCTAATTCATATTTTAAATAATTAAATAAATTAATTATTATACCGTAGAAATACGGGTCGTTACATTCTTCCTCCCTTAAAATGATTTCGTCCTCGAAATTGCTAAGGTAGAAAACACACCCTATTGCTGGGTTAATTTTTTTTAGTTCTTTAACTTCAGTTTTAAATGAACCAATTTAATTTCAATTATATTATTAATTCATTTCTATTAACGAATATTTTCAAAAATCTTGGAAATTTTCTAACACTCGAAATTTTCGAAAAATTTCGCCAGCACCTCCTTTTTACTAGTCAATAGCTCAAACCCGAACTCGCCTCTCTAGGCCTTCTTCAACCCAAAAGAAAATCAAACAGCCAAGTGGCTTGCCAATTCGACTCATCAAAATCTCAAACCATATGAAATATAAACTGGTACCTTTTTGTCGGGCATATCAATATATCCTTTCCATATGCTATCAACTCAGCATATACCAATGTTATCTCAGTCAAACTCAAATCACTTTTATCTCCAACATAACCATTCACTTATATCCAAACCATAATATCTTTTCAAACTCCAATCTCAAATTCCAAATTCTTAACTTATCAACTCAATTCCATTCCAGATTATTCTCTAATCAAATCCAGTTTTATTTAACTTAGTTCAAGTTAAATTCTAATTTATTTACCTTTACCATCTCAATCTATTTAACTTCAAAAGTTAAACTTAAATTCCAGAATTTAAATCTCTGGGCTTCATTTCAAATAAGATTTGAAATCATAATAACAAATTCAAAACTTTTGAATTTATGAACAACTTGTTTCCTCCAAACCATTCAAAAACAAAATCCTTGGTAGTAATCCGTCACTTAGCAACTCAAAAATGAACACTAATGATGTCGCGATTCATCATCAGGGTTATTTCCCAGCTATCGAAGTGAGTTCAATACTATATTACATTAAAAACCATTTCTAAACACTTTCATTTTGAAATACATTTCAAAATACCATTCACAATGCTTGTAAAACAATTTAAAATCTCTTAGGATTTTAAAATTCTCTTATATTTGATTCGAATCCATTTACAAACACTTTTCCAACTTTTAATTCCAATTCTGATTCTGAATTCAAATTTACTTCATCTTATTTCATATATTATATTCATATGAATTCTGATTGGTTATTTTATATAACCATTCCAATTATAATCTTACTCGATTATAATAATAACCAATATATCCAATATATTATAATTCCAATATATATATCTTCCCTATATCAAAATATACTTTGGGTAAACTTATTTTCATTTACCCTTTTTTTTCAAAACATATCGTGTCGACCCATCGTATTCAAGTGTTTATAAAATCCTACCGATACAGTGGATCAAACTGATCGATCAGAACTCATAATCAACTCAACCAATACATCTCCACAATATAAAACTATTTTATATTAAATAACAAATACATTCACTCGTATATATACACTCAAACTCAATCTTGGGTATTACTAACCCCATCTCTACTGAGTCACGCCACAGAGCCAAGGTAATTACTTAACCTTAAGCTCCGATACCACTGTAACGACCCAGAGTTTTTACGATCCTGGATATCGGCATACAACATTATGTCGACTATTCAAGCATCGGAAATACCGGATAGTCCATGAAAGAAATTAGAGGGTGGGAATAGATAAGATAGAAACTTAGAATAGAAAAAGCAGAATAACACAACATCAGAGTAACACGAACCTCACAACAGAACGAATAACATATAATATATAACATAACTTTGAAATATAAATCTGTACTTGAATATACATGTCATTTCCAAAGTACAACACTTACAACACAGCGGAAAATAACCATAGCTATATAATTCTGAAGCCTCCTGGTCTAGCTCTTTAAGTATCTTTAAATCCCGACTACTTGACTGCCCGTACAAAATTGGGCACCCAAGAGTTTAGGGAAAACAAAATAAACTCTGGGTCAGTCATGTGACTAGTGTGAGTAAACTCAAATCATTTGTTTAACTTTAAAGATCCTTTTAAAGAAAGAATAATCGTAAGACCGATACACACATAAACACGGATGGTTTTTACCTTACGATAACCCAAATCATGTGTAAACAATATTATTCTGATATTATAATAATGTCTAACACAATTAATATTAATCTAATAGAAACGCTTGCATCTAACGTTCTACATATATAATATACAATAAAAACCATGGGCTCTTATTTGGGGAATGGATTCCAACTATGACAAGGTATGGATCCACCTTCCGCTCAGTGTACTCTAGAAGCGATACACTGGAGTTCAACAAGAACATCTTGCAACTCGGCCACACATGACCGACCACTCATTTCGCTTGAGTGTATCGAATATATTGCCACCCCTCGGTTAGTATTCCAACATAACCATTCCCGGGAGATACAGAATTGAAAGAAGTAACAAATATGAATATTCTCTTGATGGTGACAATATACCCTACTTGGTTGCGAACCATTTAGCCATACTGCCTACCCGATTTCTGTCATTTCCCAATTAATGAGGCTCGAGGTCAAAACGTATCTTTTAACATATCATCCTCATTTACTTTGAATGCCACATCGTCATACCCGCCAAATCACAAATTGATTTCCACAAAAATACCAAGGGTATAAGCTAAGAGAAACGAATTCCTCTGCCACCAATGTAAATATGTTTGAAACGATCAACTTACGTGATCTACCAGGTATACTCTGTCAAACATTCGTCCATTCAAGTTGTTCGGGGACTGGACAAACCGAAAGCACTATTCCGTACACCCATCCTAGGAAATCTCTACCTAGGACTTATACAACAGCACTTGCACATTACTCCGTCTTCAATTTGTCTTTGATCTATTTGATTTGAAACGCTAACGCCCATACGGAGTGGTTCTTTGGATAAGAATCCAACAGGTCTCTCTGTATTGACGATGAAAAAAATGGTCAAAACTTTGATAGTCTGTGATTTAACTATAAATAAAAACACGTGTGCAAACAACGATATTATTTCCAGATGGAAATTTTATCGATCAATCATCATTTAACATTTATCTCTTTAGTCCATTAATTTACTTTTCTCCTATTTCCATATATTCTAAATTCTTATTTTCTATTATCAGAAAACATTTCTGATTCTTATTTGGAAAACATTTCCAAAACCCCTTCACTGGATTTAAACCGATGTTTTAAATCAAACATCGCCATGCCAACTCAAACCATTTCACTCATTAACTAAATTCACTTAATCATCATTCACTATCAAACCTTACCATTCCTTAGTTAAGAAGGAAGTCAATTAAGTTGGGGCATAATTACCTCTCAGACCTTAACTGAACAACTTTTTAACTTCGAAATAGTCAAAGTTTATCTTTTAATTCTTTAACAAACTTCCTTACGTAACTCTCTTTCAAATAAATCTCTATTCGATAACTCTTTCCTTCAAATAAACTTTATTCGATAATCTCTCTTCGAATAGCCATACTCGATTAACTCTATTCAATTAACACTATTCGATTAACTCTAATCGATTTACTCTTATCAGTTAGCTCTATTTAATTAACTCAATTCATCAACTCTGTTTGATTAATACTATTGGATTAACTCTATTTGATTAACCCTACTGGATTAACTCTATTGGATTAACTCTATTCAATTAACTCTAACTAATTTACTCTTATCAGTTAACTCCTTTCGAATAAACTATATTCGATTAACTCCTTTCGAAAAACTAATATTCGATTAACTCCTTTCGAATAACGAATATTTGATAACTCCTTTCGAATAACTAATATTCGATTAACTCCTTTCGAATAACTTATATTCGATAACTCCTTTCGAATAACTAATATTCGATAACTCCTTTTGAATACCTAATATTCGATAACTCCTTTAGAATAACTAATATTCGATAACTCCTTTCGAATAACTAATATTTGATTAACTCCTTCTCTATTCGAATAAACTATATTCGATTAACTCTAATTTAATTAACTCTATTCGAATAACAAATATTCGACTAACTCTTGTTCGATTAAATCTATTCGAATAACTCTGGTTCGATTTAACTCTAATTGATTAACTCTAACTTATTAACTCTAACTGGTTAACTCTAACTCTAATCGATTAACTCTAACTCTAATCGATTAACTCTAACTCTAATCGATTAACTCCTCTAACTCATTTTGATTAACACATTTTGATTAACTCCTTTGATTGACTCTACATCCATATTTAGTTTCAAATATTGATGTTGAAATCGATTCTTACTTCTCTATATAAGCCCTGACTTATATATCCTATTTATCCAATGATAAATATTTTATTTAATTTATAAAATATTATTTATAAATTAATCTACTCAATCTATTGGTTACAACAGATTCTATTTAAAATCTTTGCTTTAAATCTATACCATGTTATACTCGTGTGCGAAGCATGAGTCTAAACTTTCCTGATGTAAAATTCTATTCATTTGCCAAATATTTCCTTATATGACATTCTTTTCATTTCCAAATAAATCCCTTTAATAACTCTATTTATTTTCTAAATAAATATTTACTTTGTATAACTCTATTTATTTAACAAATAAATATTCTTTTCCAGTCCTATTTATTTAACAAATAAATATTTTCTTTTCAATTTTATTTGTAAATGTTTTACAAATATTCCCTTTCCAAATCTATTTGTAAATGGTTTACAAATATATCCTTTTCATTTTTATTTGTAAATGGTTTACAAATATACCCCTTTCATTTCTATTTGTAGATGGTTTACAAATATATCCTTTTCATTTCTATTTTAACATAATTATTTCCCATAAATATTTCCTTTCAATTCTATTTTAACATATTTATTTCCCATAAATATTTCCTTTCAATTCTATTTTAACATATTTATTTCCCACAAATATTTCCTTTTCTAAACCCTTTTAATTTAATAACTATTTTCTCTTATAAAATCCTTTTTCTTTTATATATAAAATCCATTGATTTTATATAAATAATTTACTTTCAAAATACACTTTGAAAATCCCCTTTTCTACATCCCAGTATTTCTTGCGGTATTTAAAATACCAATTCACAATGATCGATATCATTCAAACACCCATAATCGACAACAGATTATATATCACATCATATATCACCATATATGAAAGCAATAAAAAAAATGTTGAGGAATCCAGTTGGATTCCTCTGACCTGTTTCCCTGCATCCACAGATGTTACACAATATAATTCACATCAATTTCATTTTGATATGAAATATTCTGATAAATAGAATCAATATTTGATTAATGATTTATATATATGTATATATATATATATATCATTATCAATAATTTCAACCAATCAATTAGCATTTCAACTAAATAGTTAACACGCAGCAATCAACAGATAATTATCAGTTCTAAAAGTATGTTATACAAATATAACTGTTTAGAGTTGGTGAGTTTTACTCACATTGGACGATCATCGTTAATAACGATAACCATCGCTTGATTCAGACGGTCAATTTATTTTGCTATAAATTGTAACGAGCTTTGATTCGCTCCCAGTCAGTCCCATGTGTGGTGCTCATCCATACGATCCCAACGGATCCAGTTTTGCGTAATTCTGACAACGTATGTACTAGATTTTTAGATTACAAGCTTATATATTAATTAAATAAAAATAAGCTTATATATAATTGTATGGGCCTCACCCAATTTAACCATGCGGCCCATTTACCCTTTGAAAACCCGACCCGCTACTTCCTCTTCTTCACCGAACATACATCGCGACTCCAGGAAATTTACTCCACCATTTCCGAATATTCAGGCCCTCCTAACTCCTTCGTTTCTTCATTAACTTCAAAACTGAAATTACCCAATTGCTTCTCCTTCGAAATCTCTTCGATTCCATCCCAAAAATAGTGAACTCAAAGTCCAACTTCGCATCGCAGTTTTCAGGTACTCGTCGCAAACTACAATACAAGTTGCGACATTTAAATGTCCAGAACTTCTCCAAAAATTCACGGTTTGCACTCTCTTCCTCCCTGAGTCCAAATCCTACTTCGAATCCCCTTCATCTGCCCTCCCTTACTTGCGATCCCAAGCCCTAGGTCACTCCTGTAACTGACATTGTTTATTCCAGCGACAAGAACGAGATTCAATCTTCATGAAACACACATAGGATTGTAGTTTCCCATCTTAGGAGTCCAGAAATATATGTGTTAGGATTTATAGAATTTAGTTCTATTTCCATTGATTTTTTTTCTTTTGATCGAAACCTTTTTCCTGAAGGAGGACTTACGGCAGAAATATGGTTTTACCTGGAATGGAGATTTTCCTGCGTGTTTTAAGCTTGAGTGGATGGCTGAGAACAAAGGCAACGTGGCCTTCTTTTGATCACTAAAATGATTTAGGATATTTTTAAATTAATTATTTTATTCAAATAAACTCATCCGCCATATGTATCGTCGAATAAAAATTCATAAAATCACATACGGCATCCAAAAATCATGAAAATGGACATACAACTAGAGTTCGAGATTGCAGTCCCAATGAAACTGGTTTCGTCGAATTCCGACACCGTTTGCTCACACAGCGCATTTTTAAAGGTCAATTTATCGACTGTTTTTCAGATAAAAATCCAGTACGGCCACATACTAACTTCAAAAATCACGGAAATTAAAATCTAGCAATAATTTAATATTGCGAATCCAACAAAATTAGTTTCGTCGAATTCTAAGGTCGTTTGCAAAAGTGGCTATTTTTAAAGCTCTAAATAACCCATTTTAAATATTAAATATATTTAAAAACAATTAGATTAAATATTTATAAATAAATATTATCGTATATATTCACATACGATATCATACAGCTCCAAAATATTCCTATATGAATTTCTAACTTGATATTTAGAATCCCATATAAATCGATATTCGATTTATAATGAAATTCCTTTTATAAATATAAATAAATCGTTATAAATTATAAAGGAATTCCACAGTGACTTTTCTAAAATTTGATTTGGGCATGAATCAAAATCTACACGACGAAATCCTGATTTTTCTCTTCCATCAGAAAAATATACTTCACCAGCTCCTAACGTTTTTTGTTTCATAGAAATCCGATTTAAAACGGACCTTGTATATTCAGTTGAAGTTCAAATCGCCAAATAGCGAACTGCTATGCCATTTGGAGCTCGATTTTAATTAAATTATAATTCTACGTTCAACCTGTCGTTCAAATAATATATTTGTTATTCTAATTCAAAATCTAAACTGAATTATATATTTTGAATTCCCCAATTCGCACCGTATTGCCATTTCAGCTAATTCTGATTATTTCAGAATCAAATATATTATTATATTAATTAAATATTCCCTATTATTTAATTCAACAACCATTTAACATTCTAATTCATATTTTAAATTGTTAAATAAATTAATTATTATACCGTAGAAATACGGGTCGTTACATTTGTGGTGGTAACATATAAAACAAAAATTCAAAAAATGCCTGTAGGTCAAACCAAAAAAACATTTAAAACTCAAAATAATATAATATATTTTACCTTTTATTATGTCTTGACGGAGGCACAAAGTCAAATCTTTGCTTCCTTAAATGAATAAATTGGATGACACAAAATCAATTAAGATTTATTCCTGTACTTTCTTACTTTTACTATAGGAACTATGTTTTATTATTTATGGAAGCATAAATTTCCTTTTTTGACTGCTTCTCCAAACTCAAAGCAAGCTCATCCCCACAAACCTAGCACTCTAGAATTACTTGTTCACCCCTTTAAATACTGGTTATCATCTCCACTTCTCTCTTTGTTTTTTTCCTTTACTGCTGTTAACTTTTCTTCGCCGCTATTCATTACTGCAAAAATTTCAAGCTCCAAGTTAGATTTTTTAATACATGTTCGTTAGTTTGATTCAAATGAGAATAAATTGTTCAGATTGTATTTTTTTCCATCATGTGGTTGTATATAAACAAATGTACTATTTTATGTATTAATATTTTCTCATTCAAGTTTAGCTGCTACATGTATGATCAATTCAGGTATTTTCTACTCTTTATATATATATATATATATATATATATATACATATGTGTGTGTGTGTGTATTTGTTTTCCATATGGGCATTGAAGTTGAAAGTAATGTTAATAAGATATTAAGTGAGATGATGTTTATGCATGTGGCTGATTCACATGATTTTGTTAAATGATAGCTAACTCTGTCTAACAAATAAGATTTCATGGTATGTTTTTTTAACGTGTTACAGGTGACATTTACTGTGTCAATGTTTTGGTTTTTACCGTGCTGACTATTTATAGTGGATTATATATGATTTACTGTGTTATACGACATATGTAAAGCATGGGAGTTGCATTCAAGATGTACATATGTAAAGCATGTGAGTTGCAACCAATGTCCCAGCCAAAAAAAGAAAAATCAAATAGAGAAAAATTCAAATTTGACAGTTGATATTTCAACTTCAAAAATTCATATGTTCACAGGTACCGGAGGCGCAGAGCATTAGAGTGGAAAAGCTTGATGAAAGAGAGAGAGCTTCAAACCACCTTCTGTTATGTTAGTATGAATATTCGACAAGAAGTTATAGAAAACTAATACTTTCGAATAACATTTTATATAGAAATACTTTCGAAAATTTTGATGTTGTTAACTCTTTTCTGCGTTTTTTTAGTTTTACGTAATATTTGTAAAATAAAAGATAATTGAGGAATAACAATTCATGCGCGAAGCACATTTTCCATGCATAAATATATTAGTAATGGTCTTTCAAGTACGTTAGGTAATTTGTGGTGGTAACAAATAAAACAAAACAAAAAATCAAAAAATGCATGTAGGTCAAACCAGAAAAAACGTTTAAAACTCAAAGTAATATATTATATTATACCTTTTATTATGTCTTGATGGAGGCACAAAATCAAATCTTTGCTTCCTTAAATGAATAAATTGGATGACACAAAATCAAATCCATGCGCAAAGTGCGTGCCGTGACGCTCGTATTAAATGGCCTGAATAGAACGCGCTGCTTAGCGACCATTCGCGAATTTCGACCGTTAACTTCAAATGGACGTAACGGGAGATCCTACCGTTGGATTCTCCTAAAATCAAAACCGTTGTGTTTGTATCGAAAAGCGCTTTCCAATGAATATGGGAGATTTGAAATCCAACGGTTGGATTTGGAATTATGTCCAAATCAATTTCAAAAAAGGTCACTATGAATGCAGTTCGGTGGCCGTTATTGGAAACTGACTGTAAAGGCCTTAATAAAATTATTAAAAATATGAAAAAATTATGTAAAATCATAATAAATGATTTCGAAAGATTTTGGATGAAAAATTCCAGTTTTGAAAAGATAAAAAAAATATTTTTATCAAAATGAACTAGTTAATAACTAGAATAAAAATCCAATTATTTTTAGAAATAAATATATTGGATTTGAAAATGGTTTTAAAATAACCAAAATTTTCTAAAGAATAAATTAGAATGGATTCTGAATGGAAATAATCTTCGGAATATTTCAATATTGGATTCCGTGATTATACGGATATTGTTGAGGAATTTGGAAGATATGTATATCGTTATTCCTAATACGATATTTGTTGGTTCCAGAATTTGATATTGAATATAAGCCGATATAATTTCTATTCAGAGCCTGGTATTTAATATCAAATTGGATTTTGGGTTTTTTGTGAATGGTGTCTTTATTAACACTGTTCTTAAACCCAGTTGAGAAAAGAATAAATCTTTTATTTAAGATTCAGTGAAGTTTACCAATTAATTAATATTTAATTGGAATTGAATAAAATAATTGGATTTTTGGGTTTATCGTGAACGGTGTTTTAAATAACATTTGTTCTTTAAACTAATTAACAGTGAGGAATATGATTTGGAATTTAGAATCTTTTAATTAAGATTAATGGAATTTTCTAAAATAAGGTTTTCCAATTTAATATATTAAATTGGAATCGAATGGAATTCGATTCCAATTAATAATCGCGATGAGCTTCTGTAAAGGAAGACTATTACTTTATAATGGAATTTAGAAGGCTTTGTCATTATTCCATTTATATTATTAGTCCGATACAGAAATTTATATCGACTATATACTGTTATGATTTCAGTGAAGATTCCATTTTGATGGAAAATGATTTTGGGTTTATTGTGAACTGTGTTTTAAATGACACTCGTTCTTTAACCCAGTTAAAGACAGGATTTATTTCCTAATTTGAATAACCATTAAAAAATGATTTTAGGAGATTAAAACTAAGTGGAGTTTTAATGAATCTTTAATTAGATTGAAGTGTTTAATGAGATAATTAAAATTATCAAATCCAAGAAAGTATTGAAAATGGAGTATCACCAGTTTTACTTCATGCGATAGGTTAATCGTTAATTAGATTTGAACGTGAAATGGTAATTGAATTTACTCATAAAACAGTGATGTTAGATATGGAGTACAACCAGTTTTCCTCCATGGGATGAATAGGTTAGGATGGGTTAATAAAATGAATGATTACTTCGGTAAGGTGTTAATCCCGACTATTTTGATAAACCTTAATTTGGTTTAAACTGTGAAAAGATACTAAAAAATCTTTTGAAATGATTTCTAAAGAAATGGATTAAACAGTGTGTTTAAAAGTGATAATCTTTGATAAGATTAATGAGAACCTTTCTAGAATAAAGAAATACGAATAAATGAATATTCTGGATTGGAATGAGGTATATGATGTGTTGTTATAGCACTTGATTATAAGATACGCGAGTTATTCGGAAAGACCAGGTTTAACCCATTCTGAATAATTGTTACGACGACTAACAGTCGAAGAGATTGAAGGTGGTGCATGACCGACGATCTTCACATCGAATGGATGGGTTGCTACTGATGCCCATGATTGGAGTAGCTACCTTAAAGGGGTTATAGTGTTAGCCATCCAGATGTATTTGTTGATTGTTCGGATATGCGAGGGCCTCCCTTTTGTATTGGACATACGGGACAAGGAACGAGATGCCTCCGGTTTCGTTTATACCCAGAACGGACTTGAAAATGGATGGTATGCCTGACATTGTATATCTTTGTAGTGTATTCGTTGATCTCTGCTAAATATATATCTGTTTGGCGGCAGAGAATATATTCTCTTGCTTAACACCCTTCTTTGAGATGTACGAGCATAGAGGTTATATATCGGTAGAAATCAATGATATGGTATGGATTGACAGTGTAACATGCTGAGTTGCAGTGATCCAAGCTTTTGTTGAAAAGAAGAGCTTGGTGGATGATGATCAAAGCGTAGATTTAAGTAGCACAGCTTTCTGTAGCGTTAATTCGCGAGCCTCACACCTCGGTATGGTGGTGAACTGATGGTCAGGTCAGTATGCTTTTGAGATGAGGATAGACAACGTTAAGGTGTCATGGATTCGGTCGACCGAGATGGACTGAGTGTGGTCGCTCCACGCTCAGAGGGATAGGACACACCCCTCGATTCCCATAGGAATTCAGTAAGCGGTGTTTTCTCTCGCTGGGACGTAAGCCGCAGTGATACTTGGTTTCCCAAAACAGCGGACGTGCATTACGATTGTTTTCTCTAGTTGGGACGTAAGTGATGGAGTATTGTACTACACGATAGATTTTTCGAATCAGGAGCCATCGGTATGGAAATCCAAACTTCCAATACGACATTTTGAGGTTTTAGTTGTAAACCTATTTATGGCGACATAGTGGGATGGGGCGCTCATGTCGTCTATGATTGATACATTTATATTTGATGTTGATTTCTTCACTTACAATAATAATAAAAGATAAATTTCGCGTACCAAGCATATTTGGCTATTATAAGGTAAAACTCTATCCTTTGGCTTGCGTCGCATTGTGTGATGGGACCTGAGTCTTATAATAGCTTCATTTTTCTCTTTAGCATTGCACTGTTTGTTTTATGCGCTGGTATTCTTGGGGTAAACCCGTTACGTGTTATACAACGTGGTCCGTTGATTTACCTAACTTTAAAATCAAATCAACAACTGTTTTAGTTCTCACACCAGTCCCATGACTGACTCGAAGTTTATTGTTTTGAACTAAACTTTGGATGTCTATATTTTCGAGACGAGCAGCTAGTAGTTTTGGTTTTCGCAGATACTTATTTTCCCAGTATCCAAGATTTACGGTTGGAGCTATATTCGGAAAGCTTTGTATCCGTGTATTCCTTTCAGTTGTGCTAGTTATTGTATCTTTCGCTACGTATTGTATTTATACATTTTATTTCTGCTGCTTTGTATTTCAAATCTCTGATATTTTTCTATTATATAATTATTCATACTCTGATATATTCTTGTGCTCTGATGTAATTGTTGTAATAAGCAACGAAATGTTCATATGTTTGTGTTCTGATTTGTCATGTTCTTAATTCAATCCGGGCTTTCCTGTAAAGGGGATTTCGGGTCGTCTCATTACTTATATTTAAGTTTAAACTAAATGGAGAATGAAATTCGCTTACATTTCATTAATTATTGTTTATATCTCTAGCTTGATTCCTTTGTGTTTTAGATGACAAATTATGTATTATTCCAGAATTAATATTTTTCTATGCTAAATAAATTAATCAATTACCATTAATCGATGTATTCGTTCAATAAAAATAAATCAACTCAATATAAGAAAATGTGAAAAATACGATATTATTTGCTGATAATATAGTCAGCAACCGAATTAAGAAATAAAATTTCCTTTATTAAGTTTATGTCAAGTAATTTTCAGAAATTTATAAATTTGGGTATAAACTAAAAGCATAAAGTTATTCAAACTTAATTAAAAACGAAACCATAGATGGTAAAGTTTCGTGATTTCACCTTCGAACATGGCATCCAATTACGTATTTATGTTTATGTATCATGCAAAAAATTGTGTATAATAAACACAGTCATTTTGTTCTCATTAATATCATTGTAATTCAAGTATACCAATCTATATATTTACTCTTATTAACACTATAAATTTATTTCATCGTTGAATAATTAACAAATAAATTGTAAACACAATTTTACTTACTTAAATTGATAGTCATCTTTCCTCAAGAAGTGGATCTTTATGAGTGAAATTTGACAATGTTTCATGTAACATTTCCATCACTCACCATTTTCTGTTGGACTTTCTAGACATGGTTTACTAATACTAATTTTTATTTCATTAATAATAACACATCTAAAATAATATTTCGTGAATACTATGAAAATTAAAAAAAACATTGCGCTCGCGCTCTCTTTTACAAAACTTTCATATCGATATGAAGATTCTTTAATATACATTCTCATTATTAACTGATTACTAATACATTCGATATTTTTTCTAAAATTGGGAGGAGGTAAATATAATTTATTCAGATGTTTATTTGGAACTTTTTATTAGTAAATGTATATTTATAGTCCAAAGAACCATGAATGTTATTATGAAGTACAATAAAATTTTAATTTTATTTTTATGGCACGATATTAGTAGGAAAAGATCAGATTGCATTCAAGAATCACCTTAGATTACAAACTTTTTTTATGCTTTTTTACTCATTGTATAAGCTTCGCTATATTACGTTTCTTGGAAACTTAACTCCAAAATTGTGCATCCTTTTAGTGTAATGTTCTCAAACACTTAAACATGATTTTATTTTGTAACAATATATGCAACTATTATTAAAAAATCCGCAAAATGTGATTAAATGAATTTTGGGAAAGAGTATTATTAAATAGAGAAAAATTAGTATTTTTTTTACTAAAGGGTGGTATCATATCTTAGCGTGCCTAGTGGGTTCAAAACCATCACCTTTATAAAGCCAAAAATACCTTGTCACTTCCTACTTATGTTAGTGGTTGGTGACGTTAAATAGTAATTTTGTTCCATTGAAAAGAGAAATAATTATTATTAGTTATTGTCCTACGGTCTGAATTCATATTAAATAAATTTAGAACAAAGCAATTTTTTTATCAGCTGAATGTAGTTTGGTATAATCCTCTTAGTTTTAAATTTTTTTACTTACGAACACTATACATAAGTGTTGTGATTTGTGATATTCAATCATATGTGAAGAAAATGGTATGTTAAATCACATTAAATGGAAGGAAATTTTTTTCTAAGAGGGATAAAGGGTAGATATTGCTTTCCCTAATTAATGGGATTTGGATAGATATTGTTTTCCCTTATTAGGTGGCATAAATGATAAAGATTTGTTTTGAGCAAGTTTTAAGGAGTATTTATTTCTGAGATATTTTAGGGCCCAATTAGGTTTTAGACCTAGTCTTTCTATTTGCTTATATAAGCATCTCATTAGGGAGAGAATTATTTGGACTTGAAGAAGAAGAAAAACTTGTTTTTTTTTGGGATTGAGATAAATTCTCAATTATTTTTAGGTTTTCATTATAATAATTTGGTGGATTAATAAAGGTTTTTTTGGTGAAATTTGCTTGTTATTGTTATCTTCTTCCCTCTTTCAAAATCTAATTGTGTAGTGATCTTGCGGAAAGTCTAACAGTTGGTATCAGAGCCTTCTACACAAATTTGTTGGAGAGGGTTTGAATATGGATAAAATAATTATTGAAAACCTTAATGGACGAAATTGGGGATTATGAAAGGCGAAGATGGAAGATTTCCTTTATCTTAATGATCTTCATCAGCCGTTGGAGAATAATGGAGAAAAAACCTAGCAATCTATCTGAAGCAAAATGGGAGACTTTGGATAGGAAGGCTACTGCGTCTATTCGATGTTTTTTTGGATAATACAGTGTTTTATATTGTTGCTAATGAAACATCTGCATATACCATATGGAAGAAATTGGAAGGGGTTTATGTGAAGAACTCTACAACAAATAAGGCTCTTCTTATGAGAAGGTTGGTGAATCTGAAGCTTAAGGAAGGTGGATCAATTGGAGAGCATGTTAATGATTTTTAGGAAATTGTGAGTCAATTGGTTATCGTAAATTTTAAGGTGGATGATGAAACACAAGCCTTAATGATGATGAGTTCATTGCTAGAGAATTGGGAAACACTTGTGGTTGCATGGAATAACTCAAATTCGGATGGCATTGTTTTAGTGGGTTCAGTGGTCAGTAGCTTGCTTAATGAGGAGATGCGGAGGACGAGCCTTATGGAAGGAAAAGATAAGGAGGCAATGGAAATTGAAACTCCAATTGAAAAATATTTTATTGCAAGGAGGGTTAATAAACGAAATATGGAAAGGCAATCGAATAGAACAGACATGAGAAAGGAATACATTTGTTTTTACTGTGACAAACCCGGTCATCAACTGAGATTTTGTCATAAGCTTAAAAGGGATAAGGAGAAGAAGAAGGCATTGGAAGAAGAGTCCGATGGACAAGAAGATAATGATAATGAGGTGAATCTTGGTGTGGAACTTGAAGGCAATGTTTTATGTGTTAATGAAGGCGAAAGCAAAGATTGGATACTTGAGTCGGGAGCTTGTTTCCACATATGTCATCAGAAGGAAGCATTTATTGATTACGAAGAACAATCTGCTTAAGTGGAATCCGCCGATGGTCAAGATTTTCATGTTAAAGGCATAGTTTCAGTCCGATTGAAGATGAATGATGGAAAGGTAGTGAAGCTAACGAGCGTTAGGTACATTCCGGAAATTAAGAAGAATCTTGCTTCAATTGGACACTTAGAACAAAAAGGTTGCAATTTCTCGACTAGAGGAGGAGTCGCAAAGGTTTGGAAGGGTAACAAGGAGCATTTTTGCGCAAAACGGGGAAATGATAACATATATAAATTACTTGGAAAAACGGTGGAGAATGTTACGAGTTCTCAAATTGGATTTGGAGAGGCGAGTTCATCTGAATTAAGATGTAGCCATCAACGTAGAGCCACAAAGTCTATGTAATGACCCGCATTGGCAGAGGTATTATAATTAATTTATTTAATTATATAAATAGTGATATAGTGAATCAAATGGTCATGGAATTAAATAATGATGAATATTTAATTAAAATAATAAATTAAATAATATATTTAATTTTGAAATAATCAGAATTGGCTGAAATGGCGATATGGTATGAACTGGGTCATCTGTGATATTTAATTCAGTTTAGAATTGAATTTGAATAACGAATATATTTAAATAACGACAGTTTGGATGTATAATTATATTATAATTAAAATCGAGCTTGAAATGGCGCTGTAGTTCGTAAATTGGCGATTCGAACTTCAACTAAATATACAGGATTCGTTTTAAGCCGGATTTCTGTGAAACAAGAAACGTGTGGAGCTGGTGGAGTATATCTTACTAGTGGAAGAGAAAAATCGGGATTTCGTCGTGTAGATTTTGATTTATGTCCAAATCAAATTTTATAAAAGTCGCTGTGGAAATCCTTTATATTTTATAAAGGAATTATTTATATTTAAAAAGGAATTTCAATATAAATCGAATATCGGGTTGATCTAGATTTGAAATATCGAGTTATAAATCCCAGTAGAGCTGTATGGTATTCCACTGTGAATATAGACGATAATATTTATTTATTTATATTTAATTTAATTATATTTAAATATATTTATATAGTTAAATGGGTCATTCAGAGCTTTAAAAATAGCCACTTTTGCAAACGAAGTCGGAATTCGACGAAACTAATTTTGTTGGATCCGCAATGTCAAACAGTTGTTAGATTTCCAATTTCGTGATTTTTAGAGTCACTGTGTGGTCGTATGGATTTTTAGAGTGAGAAACAGTCAATATTTTGAAAGTTAAAAATATGCTGTGTGAATATATGAAGTCAGAATTCGACGAAACCAGTTTCATTGGGTCTGCAATGTCAAACTCTAGTAGTATGTCCAGTTTCGTGATTTTTGGTTATCATATGTGATTATAGGAATTTCTAGAAGACAAGGACAAACAACGTTTAATTATAATTGAATATTAATAATGAAAATATCTAGAATCCTACCCAATAAATATACGCTAACTCCTCACCCTTAAGACCTAAAATCAATCCTCTGCAAACAAGAAAATCACGCCGCCACTTCTCTTGTTTCTTCAGCTAAAACATATGATTAGAAAATCGATATAAAATCAACAGAAATTCCAAAATTTCCAACGCAAGATCCTTTGAGTTTGGGTGGTCTTTATCTTCGATCCTATGTGTCTGTTATTGAGTGCGATATATTTCTGGCGATGCTCATTTTAGAGCAGCGATTTAGGGTTTAGTTTGGGGTAGGATTCAGGCGATGTTGTGGAAATTGAAGGTTGGTTTCGGGTTTAGGAGATTATTTAGCACCTAACGGTGGAGTTTAGAGGATTTCAGTGGTTATTTTGGTCGCGCGATTTGTTGTGTTCGAGGAGGAAATGGGTTCATCGGATTTCAAACGAGAAGTGCGTGTTTAACTTTTATAGTATGGGTGTGAAGAGAAATGGAAGAGGATCATTTCGGTGGAGATTTGCTTGATATCGGTGAAGAAATGGGAGAGAGACGGAATCATGAAGGAACGGGAATGGCTTTAAGAACATGGGAGTTTTGGTGAGCAGGAGTTCGTGATATTTTGGGAAGAAGACTTCTACGGGTGCGGTTTTAAATTTGATGGGCCTAGATGGAAGGTGAAAGCCCAATATATTTAATAATTCAAGTTTAATATAAATAAAATACTGTATAACTTGTAACTCTTATATCTTCGTCATACATTGTCGAAATCAAACAAAACAGGATCCGATAGGATCGTATGGACGGACACTACCCAATGGAACTGAAGGGGATTGAATCGAAGCTCGTTTGAATTTATGGAAAAATAAACTGTTTGATTCAAATCAAACAACAGTTTATCGTTCTTTAACGATGAACTGCAAATGTGAGTAAATCTCACCAACTCTGAACAGTTTATAATTTCATGTTGTATTTTTAGAACTGTTAAATATTGGCTGATTGACTGTGTGTTGATTGTTTGATTGAACTGCTAGTCAGTTAGTTGAATTTCTATATTGATTCTGTTTAACAGAATATATCATATGGAACTGAAAGTGATGTTGATTTTATTGTGTAACATCTGTGGATGCAGAAAAACAGGTTGGAGGAATCCGACTGGATTCCTCAACATTTATTTTACGGTTTTTCATATATTGTGATATATGATGCGATATATAATCTGTTGTCGATTATATGTGTTTGAACGATATTGGTCATCGTGATTTGATGTGTTAAATACCATAATATACCGGAATGGTGAAAAAGGGAATTTTCAAAATGAATATTGAAAATAGATTATTTACAAAATCAAAGGATTTTATAAAAGAGATAATATTTATAACAATCAAAGGAGATTTTATAAAAAGGAAATATTTAGAAAATAAATAGAGTTATAAAAAGGAAATTTGTTTATAACCGAATAGGATGTTATAAAAAGTAAAACGTTATAAAAAGGAAAACGTTACTAAAAGGAAATCATTTGTAAAGTGAAGAACCGTTACTAAAAAGTAAATATTTATAAATGAACAGTTTATTCGAAAAGGAGTTAATCGAATATTAGTTATTCGAATAGAGTTAAAGGAAAGGAATTATCGATTATTAGTTAATCGAAGGGAGTTATCGATTTTTAGTTAATCGAAGGAGTTATCGATTATAGTTTAATCGAAAAGAGTTGTCGATTTGTTTAATCGAAGTGAGTTATAGAATATTGGTTATTCGAAGAAGTTATCGAATTTAGTTATTTGATGGAGTTAATCGATTAGAGTTAGAATAAAGGAGTTAATCGAATATAGTTTATTCGAATAGAATAAATTGAGTTAATCGAATATTAGTGATTCAAATAAAGTAAAAGGAGTTATCGAATATTAGTTATTCGAATAAGAGTTAAATAAAGATATCGAATATTAGTTATTCGAATAGAGTTAAATGGAGTTAAAGGAATAAATCGAATATAGTTTATTCGAATGGAATTAAAAGAGTTAATCGAATTTGGTTTATTCGAATAGAGTTAAAGGGGTTATCAACTAGAGTTAAATCAAATAGAGTTAATCCAATAGCATTAGTCCAATAGAGTTAATTGATAAGGGTTAATCGAATAGAGTAAATTGAATAAAGTTATCGAATATACCTTATTCGAAGGAAAGAATTATCGAATATAGATGATTCGAAAGAGAGTTACGTAAGGAAGTTTGTTAAAGAATTAAAAGGTGAACTTTGTCTATTTCAAGGTTAGAAACGTTGTTCAGTTAAGGTCTGAGAGGTAGTATTACCCCAACTTGATTGACTTCATTTTTAACTAAGGAATGGTTAAGGTTCGATAGTGAAGGTGGGTTAAAGGAATTTAGTTAATAAGCGTAATGGTTTGAGTTGGCATCACAATGGTTTGTTTAAAACATCTGTCTTAGTCCAATGAAGGAGTTTTGGAAATGCTTTCCAACTAAGAACCAGAAATGTTTTCTGATATAGAAAACAAGAAATGGAAATGTTTTCCAATGGTAATAACATATGTTTTCAAAATTTAGAAAATAAGAAATGCTGAATATAGGGAAACAGGAGATAAATAAATTAATGAAATAAGGAAAATATGAATATATATATGATTGATGATTGATTGATAGAATTTCCATCTGGAAATAATATCGTTGTTTACACACGTGTTTTTCTTCGATAGTTAAATCACAGACTATCGATGTTTTGACCATTTGAACGTTGTTAATATGGAGAAACCGGTTGGATTATTATCCAAAGAACCACTCTGTATTGGCATAAGCGTTGCGAATCATATATGCCAAAGATAATTGAAGATGGAGTAAAGTGCAAGGGTTGTTGTATAAATCTTAGATAACAGTGTCTAAGATGGATATACTGAATAGTACCTTCGGTTCATCCTGTTCCTGGATGACTTGTATGGATGGATGTCTGACAGAGTATTTCCAGACGATCACGTACATTGATTTCTCAAACCGTACCAAGAGTGGAAGCGGAGAAGAAAACTTCTTTTAGCTAACACATAATGTATTGTTGAGGACGTCAATCGGTGATTTGATGGATTTGACGATGTGGCATTCGAAGTGAATCTGATGTGATAATGAAGCGTAACCCAAGCCTCATCAACCGGTAAATGACAGAAATCGGGCAGGCAGCATGGCTAAGTCGGTCGCTCCGAAGTAGGGTGTATAATCACCTGATCTAGAGTTTCATTTATTTCTAAAAATCTATTGTTGATGTTGTCCCATCCGGGAAACGGTTGCTGATCCCAACCGTTGGTGATATACATTCGTTACACTCAAGCGAAATGAGTGGTCGGTCATGTGTGGCCGGGTTGCAAGATGTTCTTGTTGAACCCAGTGTATTCCTTTCTAGAGGTACACTAGCGAAAGGTGGTTCCATACCTTGTCATAGTTGGAAATCCATTACCCAATACGTGCTTGTGGTTTTGATTGTATACTATATATGTAGAACGTGAGATGAAAGCGTTTCTGCTAGATGATTATTATATTGTGGGTGATAACATTATTATAATATCAAAAGGTTTTTGATATAAAGATATTTTGGATTCTCAAAAGGGAAAAACCCGTTCCGTTATACGGCGTGGTCTTACGAGATATCGTTTATTTGTTCGAACTGTTTTTAACTGTTTTACTCACACCAATCCCATGACTGACCCGGAGTTTATTTCTTTGTTTCCCTAAACTCTGGGGTGCCTAAATTTGTATGGGCAGTCAAGTAGTCGGGATTTACAGATATACTGGAAGAGCTTGGAGCAGGAGGCTTTAGGATTATAGCTATAGTTATTTCCGCTGTGTTGTAAGTGTTGTACTTTGATAATGATGTATATTCAAGTACAGATGTATATGTCAAGTTATGTTATATGTATTATATGTTATTCGTTCCGTTGTGAGGTTCGTGTTACTCTGATGCTGTGTTCTTCTTCTTCTATTCTAAGTTTCTATCTTATCTTTCCTCACCCTCTCAATTCTTTCTATTAATTTCCTGATTTTCAGTTTAATTTGGGGTTGGACTTTTGTTTTTGGTCTGCTCAAATTGGACCGGATTTTCGGGTCATTACAGTCTACATGGAGGCCATTGTGGTATTACAAGAAATTTTGAATTTATTGTTAAGAGGTGCATTTCATGTGGGAGATGCATCATTTGTAAGTGGTAGATGTGTTTTGAGATTGGAGTTTATTGGAGAGATTTCATATCAAGGTGGAGTGTTGTGATTTGTAATATTCAATCATAGGTGAAGAAAATGATATGTTAAATCACATAAATGGAAGGAAATTTTTTCTAATAGGGAGAAAAGGTGGATATTGCTTTCCCTAATTAATGTGATTTGGATAGATATTGTTTTCCCTTATTAGATGGCATAATTGAAATATTTGTTTTGAGTAACTTTTAAAGAGTATTTGTTTCTGAGATATTTTAGGGCCCAATTAGGTTTTAGACCTAGTCTTTCTATTTGCTTATATAAGCATCTCATTAGGGAGAGAATTATTTTTACTTGAAGAAGAAAAACTTGTTTTTTGGGATTGAGATAAATTCTCAATTATTTTTAGATTTTCATTGTAATAATTTGGTGGATTAATAAATGTTTTTTTTGGTGGAATTTGCTTGTTATTATTATCTTCTTCCCTCTTTCAAAATCTAATTGTGTAGTGATCTTGCGGAAAGTCTAACAATAAGTACAGCTCTAATCAATAATTATCCATTAATATCTCTAAACAATAAAAAACGAAATAACATCGAGCCCGCTTTGCAGGAAAAATATTATCTTATGGTTTCATAAGGTCCCCAAAAAATAGCGATACTTATGCATTAGTGTAGAGCATGCCTTGTTTATGAATATTTCTTGGCTTGCTAAATAAAACCATAATAAAATATACCAAACCATAGATTGATTAAGATTCATAGTAATAGGTTCGATAATAAATTTATCTTTGGAGGATCATGTAAAACTTTCACATAAAAATTATAAATTTATAAAGAAAATATATACAAACAATAAAATGACAAAATATTCAACTATAGCAAAAAATTAACTACGTAGCAAATTTATCCTATAACACAGTACAAATAAATTATTTGAATATTTTGTACAATCTTTTCTTATAGTTTCATTTTTTTATAAGGATGAAATTGATCAATTTTACCAATAATTGACTATACAAACAATTTGAAGATTGTTTTATACTATGTTTTAATAAAAAGTTATACCCTATAAAGTGAAAAGAATTCTTAATCATAGAAAAAAGAAACAGAATATAAGTGAAATCGTACACAAAAAATAAAGAACTGAAAGGGTGGACCTTCATAATTGTAATAGATTTTACTAAACTATTAACATTTTATGGTATTAACATATTAGTAAATCTAACAACCTACTCTAAAGAAAAAAGGAAAAAATAAATTAATATCATAAAAACTAAAACAAAAATAGGTAGAAAACAAAAGTACAAATATACCATAATGTGGCACATTTTCGCCTAATGCAAACAATAGTATGAGTTTACTACTTCAACGCTTATAGTGTAACAAAATTACCTCCAATGAAGTAATCATTGGAAACATATCCTTCAGCTTATAGCTTTTGTACCAAATAATAGATATTCTATATGAGGCGACCATAAATTTATACATTGTAAATTATTTTTTAGAAAATTACTTTGTGAAGTAAAAGATAATTCTATGTGCTTCAACTTTATCCTAGTAATATAAGTAATTTTTGAATTTGTATGTTAATGAAAATTCAATATATCCGAGTCAAAAATAACCATCATGTAATATGCATACTAAATAAAATTTTCTAGTAAATAACATAAATTATAAATATTTCTATTTTATTTTCAAGAAGAGCCATAACAACATACATTTGGAATGTGAAACTCAAACCAAAATTTAAAATAAAAGCAAGTCATATTTAATGTAAACCAAATAAAATAAAATTAGAACTACAAATATGGAATGGGTTTAAGCAATTATAATACAAGAAACTTACAAAATGATTAAATGAATTTGAGTTTCTCTTTTAAATTAAAGAGGCTATGGAGTGTTTTACTCACTAAATTAAGAACAATCAAGTATTCAAACCTTGTAAAACATGAGATTAATTTCTACTAATTCATATAGAACCTATAATAAATTCGTTATAAAGAAAAATGTCAATTCTTAAAAGACATTAAAAAAAGAAATGAGCAAAAAATCACTGTACATTTATTAACATTAAGTACAAATATATTATTGAAAATGAAGAAGTAAAATCAGAGTTAGAACTAAATAATCAAAAGATGATTAGACAAAATTATAGATT
Source organism: Allium sativum (assembly GCA_030737875.1). NCBI lineage: Eukaryota > Viridiplantae > Streptophyta > Magnoliopsida > Asparagales > Amaryllidaceae > Allium > Allium sativum. The sequence continues at coordinate 850,353,990 of CM060918.1, forward strand.
TAACCTTCATTTTGAATAAAATAATCTATGTGGAGAAATAAAGATAACTTGCCCGAATTTAAAAAGAATACATTAGCTAGTGTTTTCTTCTCCAGTGTTGATTTGGTAATCTGCCCTTTCTTTCTTCTTCGCATTTGTTTTCTCCTCATTTCTCTATCTTTCCCCTTCGCCTTCAAAATCTTCCTCATTTTCTCTCTTTCTCTCTGATCCATCTATCTACTTACCCAACATTTATCATTGTGGTCTTAAAAAATAATCTGCTTTTCTTTATTTCTAGATCTGGCTATACCCATTTTCAACTCCTTGCCCTCAACCCTCCTCGACCTATCCTTTTGCTTCACCCTAATCAGATCTACGCTATTTACCTAACCGTTTCTCACTCAATCTCCTCCCTCTATGCATTTGAGTTCAAATTGGTCTTTCATTTGCCTATTTTCTTGCGTAGTAGTGGTACTTATCGCCACTACACCCTCTGGTAATTTCCTGATTCGCATGGTATCTCTAAGCTCCATGTCTTCATTTATCCCATTGGAAGGCAGGCAGGCCCTCTAGCTCTTGAGCTGGGTATTTTCCTGTGGATCAAACATTGTTCGATGTGTAGGTGGGAGAAAGTTGTGCACTATTATGTAGAGTTGTAACATCCCGCCTTTTTGATCGCTTCAAGTTGGTAATTAAACCAACTCAAGACGTTCGAAATGACAGATTGTTATTTCTATGGGGTTTAATAAATCAAATAAGAGAATCAAAGATACAGAATAGCATAATATCTCGCATCAGAATAAATAAAATACAATAGTAGTTCATGAAAAATTCAAAACATGTACGCAATACCAGAGTTACAAAATTAAATACCGCGGAAGTCTAAATACAAGAATTTCTAACACAAAGAAGAAATAACCAGAACCAATAGATAGATATGATGTCTTCAACAAGTCTCCAACTTCAAAAGGTAAAATCTCAATACTACAATACTCGTTCTAAACTGAGCAATAATGCAAAACAAAACAACTTGGATTAGAACTAACATTCTTATGTCAGTTAATCAACTCAAGTGAAATATTCAGTGAAATGCATCAGTAACTTAGAGGATGTTTGGGATTTGCATCCTCTGAGGATATGTCAAACTGGATATCATATAATACAATACGCTATTATAATAATGTTTATGGTTAAATATACTATTGAAAATAGCGTAAGCCGGATTACATTTTTACCCTTACATCGTTTATAATGTCGTGGTCTATACAGTACCGTAAACACATTATAAACTGTTGGCATCAGAGGGCACTCCATAAGTACGACACAAATCAAAATCGTAGGGGCTTGATAAAGATAATATGACAAGGCACATGAGGAATACTCCCTGTAGGATTTTGCCGTTGCATTCCCGGACCGGTGGTAACTCATAGTCCCGACCACCACTCACCTCGAACAACACTCACGTAATCAATGGTGACCACTAATCAAATCACAAAGTAATAGATATAGTTCGAAGAAGTGCATCTGATAGGAGGTGTGACCTCACTTAATCATGGTATAGCACCTGTTTTTGTCATTTTAATTATGACCTAAAGGTCAAGGACATCCATCATCGTTCTCTTACTTCATTCCAGTAGCGTTTTTCAAACCAACCTACTTCATTCTGGATTCTCCACCATGTAGACAATTGTTAAAGCGGTTTTCGGTATTGGTAGAAAGTATGACAATATCCGATTCCGGTCTCTTTAACAACCAAATGTTTGCATTTTACACATCATGGACATTTCTATTTGAAACTATATTTTAAAATATCATGAATCAATTAACTCCAAATATTGGTTTTACAAACAATTAAGTTCAAATAATCAAACATTATAAATTTTATTTCAATTGATTCATTATTTGATTTTATTCAAGGTTTCATATTTCATATTTACAAATAGTTCATTAACAAGAATTTCATTAGATTTCAAATTTCCATCACAATTATCGTTATTCAAAAAATGTCATACTAACCATTTCAGATTTAATAGCTCGAATCAGAAACAGACTTTTATTTAAAACAATTAATTTTAATTAAAATAGTTTAATTTAAAAATAAATATATTATATAAAATAATTTGGTTAAATAATTATAAAATAGGTATAATGGTTCAATATTTAAACAAAACAATTTTTAAATAGTTATAAGGTGTTTAATAGCCAAATTAAATATATACAGTTATAAAATAATAATTATGTAAAATAATCTAAATTGGTTTTGTATACAATAAAATTAGTTTTAAAAATCAAGTTTAAACATTAATCCAATCTAAACTATATATCCATATGTTCAAGTTCAACTTATAATCAATTCAGTTATCAGAACTTTATTAAGGATGCAGATTAAGGATTTAAGGCTGAATTAACACTAGAGGAGGGAGTGAACAGTGTTTATGGGGAATTTATTAAAATCTTAAATTAACTTGAATTGCTAAATGAATTACACAACGAGTATCACACTAGAGATGATCACAAACACAGAAAAAATCACAAACACAAAAATAAATATAAAATGCAGAAAAGGAAAGAACACAGTGGATTTTATACTCGTTCAGATTACTCCTACGTCCAGTCCCACGCAACGCTAGATTGCGTAGAGTTCTATTATTATCAATATCCAAGTACAACACCCTTGATTTCTCGGCTACAAGATTAACACTAATTCCACCACCCTTGATTTCAGGGCTACAAGGTTAACATTAATCCCTTTCCTTTATTTCAAGGCTATAAGGATCACGCTCTTTCCTAAACAATTCCCAAAAAATTACAACACCCCTATAACTCTTCAATAGCACTTCCAAATAGATAAAAGTTGATATAGATTGAGAAGAGAAGAAAAATGATATAAATTTTGTTGAAACCCGCAGAGTATAAGTGTAGAAATTAAGAAATTTATGTATTTTAATGGTAGTAAGTAAAAGGGTGAAGAAGTAGTTAAAAATTCGAAATTGACCCCTATTTACAGTGTCCTAAAGGTTGCAATGTTTTTAAAACGTTTCAAATAGCGAAAAGACACTTCCTATGAAAATTAAAAATATGATGGTTATATGCCAACATGTCCATAAATGAATGTCGACCTATCCTATATAAATATATGTTTTGAAAAAAACTAATGTTTAAAATAGATTTTTAAAGCGTAAAAACATATAAATATATTATATAAACATATTTATAAAGTTGTATGATTTATATATATTAAACATATTATTATAAAACTTTATATCCTATATAAATATATTTAAAATCCCAATAATTTGAAATCATTTAGAAAAGTAGTTTGAAATAACTTGAAATCAGAATTTATGTTTTGAAAACAGAGTTTAAAATTTGAAGAACAAAATTCAAAAATGAAGTGCTATTTAGAGTCTTACATATAAACTAGACTCAATTACTATATTTTATTAAGCTCTTTGAAATCTTGATATCTTGATACTCATGAGTTTTTAATCTCCTTTGAATCATGAATCTCTTGGAACTCTAAAACTGTATAATATTTAAATCTTGTATACAAATCATGCATATATATATTTGTGTGTGTATGTATATATCTTCTACATAAAAATGTTAGTATATATGTTATTATCAATTAATAATGATAATTGAGATAAGTTGTTGTCATCAAAACTCCATTATCTAACAATCTCCCTTTGTTAGACGATGACAACCTTGATTTATAAAATATTCATACATGTTAATACATGTGTATCTGATGCGTCTAATACTCCCCTTCCCGCCATGAATCCTACATGAATCGTACATAATCCCCATTAAACTAAGCCTAACTAATACTTAATTTTTATAATTTCTCCCCCTTTGTCATCAACAAAAAGAATATCTAACTATACCCCCCCTAGATCTATAAATTATCCTAATTTCTTACATATATATCTAAAAGATTATAATTCCTAAATTTATGCATGTATTATTCTAATTCTAACAAGAAAGAGTATAAGCAATTCAAGTATTTCAGTCAATATTTACAAGTATTTCAATCCAATCATGTACAAGTTTCAAACTCAACCAAATCGAGCAATATTTTCAAGCATCAAACAAATTCAAAACAAAAAAAATCAATTAATCAAATCATACCAACCAATTCAGATTTCTCTTGGAACTTCCACCCATCCGTCTCCTCCAAAGATTGGATCCTTCTTGATGACTTCGCAACCTTCATCTTCTTTGGTGAGTGGTGCTTTAGCGAGGTTGTTGCCTTCGTCTCTAAAAAGAGAAGAGATTAACCAACGAATGGCATCAAAGGGCTTCTCTTGATGTTCAACCATCTTTATTTGACTCAATTAGAGATGAGTTGACTATGAAGTATTATAGATAGGATATTCTTGAATGAATTGAGTGTTTCTTCAAGATTCTCACTCAAACTGTGATAGGATTTGCCATAATTTGATATTATAGAAAAAGAATGATTAGAGAAGAAGGAGAGAGTTTATGTAATAACCCGGAAAATGCGAGCCAATTTAAAATTTTTAAAATGATTATTTCAAAGGAATTTGAACAATTGAAATAGAATATTTCAATAAAATAGTGAATTAGAAATAGTGAGTCAGTTTGAAAATTTGAATTCAAACTTTGACTGACTATGTAGGGTGGAAAATATAACGGATTTTAGTGAAACCAAAAATATTTAAATCTGTTAGTCAATACCTTTCTAACGAATCTGGAAAATCGAAGTTTCATAACGGGAATCAAAAGTTATGGCCGAATGAATTTTCAGAGGGGTCGGTATATAGAATATAGCCCTGGAAAATTGATATTTCGCATACGACCTCAGAATTCGACGAAACCACTTTTGTTGGGTCCGGGATGTCAAACTATTGCTAGGTTTCAAATTTCATAATTTTTGAAGCTAGCATGTGAGCGTGGCAAAAGAAAATGTGTTTGGTCGATTTATGTTAAATTGGATCGACCAGAAAATGGCCGTTTTTCATACGACCTCAGAATTCGACGAAACTAGTTTTGTTGGGCCCGTAGCGTCAAAACATAGCTAGATTTATTTTTCTGGAATTTTTCGAATCAGTTTGTGGCCCTGGCAAATTGAAATGTGCGTTCAGAGTTAAAAATTAAATGTTTTATACTTTAATTTGAAAAATAACTGACTGTAACAGTCGAATTGGCCTACGAAACATATCCCATTGTGTCCGGAATGGGGGTATTTAGCTAGGGGCGACAATCGTTGGGTTTAAAAAGGAGTTTGTTTAAGAAAACACTATTTAAAAATTTAATATAGTCTCGGCCAATCATATTTTTTCTTTCGTAAATTTTAAAATAAAAAAAAAAGAAAAAAACACCCGACCCTCCAGATCGAACGGCGGCTTCCTTTTTCCGCCTTCTCTCCTCCAAATCTCCACATCCGCTCATCAAAACACCAGGGCCCTTTGGAGTTTTTCGTAGAGCTCGAGACGAGCTTCAAATCCATACCAACCTCGCCCAGCATCGTCGAGTATTTCGCCGGATCCGCTCCTCCAAAGTCCGACCGTTTCGAGGTCGATTTCGCCGCCCAGAGGCCGTCGATTTCGCCGCCGTGGGGCCCGCACGTGCGCCTCTCCTCCGCCTACAACCCTGCACTGGCCGATCATCCAACCGCTACACGGTTTGATCAAAAATCGCTGACCTAGTTTTGAAACCTTTAGCTGAGGTAACGGCCTGTTTAATTAAATTGTTTTACGACACTTTAAAACCGTTGCAAACCATTTGAAAATCATATCTTTTTGGTATGTTGACGAAATTCGATGAAACAGGAAACATCGAGACCGCAAGGAAGCTCTCTACCCAATAGAAGAAGCTGCGGATTTTTCTGACATCGTATCGATTTTTAGCGCTCAGAAAACCAAGGTGAGAAATCTAAATTAACGTGAAATTGAATGGAAAATGTCGTGTATAATTTATATAAGCGAAATATAAATTACATACGTGTTGTATACCTCATGTACATGCGTAGTGTAAGCTATATGAGCGAAGTATGAATTTTTACATGCATAGAATAATTGATATATGTGTTGAAATGCAAGTGAAATATAGCAAATATATTATATATATATATATACTCCCCTCGTCCACAAACCATGGACGATATTTATTGTGGTGAATTGGTGTGAAATATTGGATGAAAAATACGAATGGTTGAATAATTGTTTGTGGTTGATATTGTTTGGTTGTGGTTGAAAAATACCCATTGGTGATTGAAATTGTAACAACCCGAAAATCTGGGCCAGTTTAAAATTTTTATTTTGGCAATTTTTGCGAATTTTGATTATTTAAAATAGATTATTTTAAATAATATCGACGAGAAAGTTTAGTTTGAATATAAATCGATCGCATATATTATATACGTCGTCGTTAGAATATAAATAATTATATATAATTATAAATAGAATTGAAAATGGCGCGGTAGTTCGATAATTCGATTTCAAACTTCAATTGAATGTACCGGGTGCAAAACAATCCGGATTTTAGTGAAACCAAAAATTATGGAATCTAATAGTGAATATCTTTCTAACGAATCCGAAAAATCAAGATTTCATATCCGGAATCAAAAGATATGTCCAGTTGAAAATTCTGAATAGTCGCTATGGAATTCAGGCCCTTAAAAATGGACATTTTGTAAATGACCTCGGATTTCGACGAAGCCAGTTTTGTTGGGTCCGCAGTGTCAAGTTATTGCTAGGTTCCAAATTTCATAATTTTTCGAATCAGTATGTGAGCGTGGCAAAGGAAAACGCGTTTGACCAGTTTCAGTTGATTTTAATCGACTGGAAATTGGCCATTTTTCATACGGTCTTAGAATTCGACGAAACTAGTTTCGTTAGGACCGTATCGTCAATACGAAGCTAGAAAATATTTTTCGAGAATTTTTAGAGTTAGCATGTGACCCCGGTAATTTGAAATGTGCGTTTAAAATTCAATATAGCGATTTAAATGTAGATTTAAAGGAAACAGATCGAAACGATCAAATCAGCTAGCGATACATATCCCATTGTGTTCGGAATGGGGGTAAAACGCTATGGACGACAGGCAGTGGGCCTCGTTTAGAGGTCGCATGTAAAAGTCAACTTTTTCTAATTAAATAAATAAAAAAAATATATATATAAATATAAAAATAAAATATCTTCTCTTTCCCCCTTATTAACCGCTGCTCCCCTCTCTCTCCTCTCTCTTCTCCACGCGAGCGCCCCTTCGATTTAAACCGACGCCCATCACCAGAGAAGCCGCCACTTGGATGGCCAGCCGCCACCGCCGATCCACCTCCGGCGCCTCCGCCACGAGCCCCCCCCCCCTCACTGACGAACGGAGAAGCCCCCCCTGTAAGTTCCATGCTATTTTTTTTATTTACTTTTTCTGATTTTTTTTATTTTTAAAACTGTTTTTATTTATTTATAAAACTGTCTTTATTTATTTATAAAACTGTTTTTATTTATTTATAAAACTGTTTTTATTTATTTATAAAACTGTCTTTATTTATTTATAAAACTGTTTTTATTTATTTTTAAAACTGATTTTTTATTTATTTTTAAAAACTGATTTTTATTTTTAGATTTTAAAGTGAAAAGATTTAAACTTCAAAAGGTGAAATCTTTAGATTTAAAAAGGTGGAATCTTTAAATTTAAAAAGGCGAAATCTTTATATAGAAAATAGCGTGCTAAAAATATGATTTTTATATATAGAACTTCGAATTGAAAATATGATTTTTATATATTGAACTTCATAGGAAAAATATGATTTTTATATATTGAACTTCATAGGAAAAATATGATTTTTATATATTGAACTTCATAGGAAAAATATGATTTTTATATATTGAACTTCATAGGAAAAATATGATTTTTATATATAGAACTTCGAATTGAAAATATGATTTTTATATATTGAACTTCATAGGAAAAATATGATTTTTATATATTGAACTTCATAGGAAAAATATGATTTTTATATATTGAACTTCATAGGAAAAATATGATTTTTATATATTGAACTTCATAGGAAAAATATGATTTTTATATATAGAACTTCGAATTGAAAATATGATTTTTATATATAGAACTTCGAATTGAAAATTCGATTTTTATATATGGAATAGCGAAGTAAAAATTCGATTTTTACATATGTAGTGAAAGCGGACAACGAAGGTGACTAAAAGGCGGGAACGACGAAGATCTCTACAATGAAGTGCCGTGGAGCTAGGATAGCTATCGGTGAGAATTTCTCACCTTTCAATTTATTTTTCTAGTTATATATATATATACTAGGATGCAGACGGTGCTTAGTAGCACCCGACACAATCGTCCACAGACCATGGGCTTGTTTGTTTGGCTGTGTTGTTAGTTAGATTGTTTGAGTTGATTTGAATTGTTTGGTGAAATGAAATTGATATGATTGATGTGTGAATGGCGTGGGCCTTCACTAGACCGGGGATAAGGCTAGGCCTTGTCCCGTTTCTAGTATCGTGCCGTTATGCCGCCGAAATTTTCTAAAATATGTTAGAAAAATAAAAATATCATTTTATTTAATAAATGAATTGAATAGAAATTCATAGGTTGAAATAAAATGTTTTATCGTTAAAAATATAATTTTTAACGTAAAGTGAATAAATAAATATTCATTTACAAACCAGACGGTTTGTTTATGTACACTTATTTGAAGGACATTGATTGGGATGATAAATTTTACACATCGCCCAACAGCACAAATAAAATATGTGTTTGATTGTTTGAAACCCCACACGGGTGTTGGGATGAAATTTGAAGTTCACTCATCCTGATTTATTAAATATGTCGATCGGTTGATTGACAGGCTGTTTTAAGCGTTAGATATTTATATTTGATGCTTATACAGTGTAGTGCACTTTGGTTGATGGTTGATTATTTTTCAATGCTATGATATACATGTGTTGTATGAAAATCCATATAATTAACTTTATATGGTAATTGATTGGGCCTCATTCCAGTTTTAAAATAGAAATATTTGAAAAAGAAATATTTGAAATAGAATATTTGAAAATAGAACTTTATGAAGCCGTGTTGATTAGATTGACGCCATTTTGACGTGAACGATATTTATATCGATTTTATCGATTTCGAAATGAATTGAATTGAAATCGATTTCGAAATGAATTGAATTGAAAACGATTTCGAAATGAATTGAATTGAAAACGATTTCGAAATGAATTGAATTGAAAACGATTTCGAAATGAATTGAATTGAAAACGATTTCGAAATGAATTGAATTGAAAACGATGTCGAAATGAATTGAATTGAAATCGATTTCGAAATGAATTGAATTGAAAACGATTTCGAAATGAATTGAATTGAAAACGATTTCGAAATGAATTGAATTGAAAACGATTTCGAAATGAATTGAATTGAAAACGATTTCGAAATGAATTGAATTGAAAACGATTTCGAAATGAATTGAATTGAAAACGATTTCGAAATGAATTGAATTGAAAACGATTTCGAAATGAATTGAATTGAAAACGATGTCGAAATGAATTGAATTGAAATCGATTTCGAAATGAATTGAATTGAAAACGATTTCGAAATGAATTGAATTGAAAACGATTTCGAAATGAATTGAATCGAAAACGATTTCGAAATGAATTGAATTGAAAACGATTTCGAAATGAATTGAATTGAAAACGATTTCGAAATGAATTGAATTGAAAAGAAAGTTGAAATAGCTTTTGAAACGATTTTAAAACTATTTATATAATTCGTTTTAAATAGAAATCGACGAAGTATATATTATATATATTATATATATAATATAATGGCCTGAATAGAACGCGCCGCGCCGCGGCAGTTCGCGAATTTCGACCATTTATTTCAAACGGACATTACGGGAGATCCGACCGTCGGATTCTCCTAAAACCGGAACCGTTGGGTTCGTATCGAAAAGAGCTTTCTAATGAATGTTAGAAATTTGAAATCTAACGGTTGGATTTGGAATTATGTCCAAATCAAATTCGAAAAAGGTCGCTATAAGTGCAGTTCGATGGCCATTGATGGGAATCGACTGTACGGGCCTTGATAAAATTATTAAAAATAGTAATAATTTGTGTAAAATCATAAGAAATGATTTAGAAAGAATTGGGATGAAAAATTCCATATTAGAAAAGATAAAAATAGATTTTTATCGAAATGAACTAGTTTTGAACTAGAATTATAATTCTATTTATTTTTAAATAAATAAATTGAATTCGAAAAGGGTTTTAAAAGTAACCAAAATTCCAATGATTACACTGGAGTGGATTTGAATCGAAATTGTCTTCGGAATATTTCGATGTTGGAATTCGTGATTATACAGGTGTTGTTATGGAAATTTGAAAGATATATATGTATATCGTTATTTCCAATACGACATTTGTTAGTCGTAGAATTCGATATTGAATATAAGCCGATATATTTTCTATTCAGAGCCTTGTATTGAATATCGAATGTGATTTGGGTTTGTCGTTAATGGTGTCTTCACTAACACTGTTCTTGAACCCAGTTGAGAAAAGATTAAATCTTTTTATTTAGATTTAATGAAGTTTACCAATTAAATAATATTTAATTGGAATTGAATTGATATTGATTTTTGGGTTTATCGTGAACAGTGTTTTTAAATAGCACTCGTTCTTTAACCCGATAATTAATGAATGGGATTTTGGGTTTATCGTGAACCGTGTTTTAAATGACACTGATTCTTTAACCCAGTCGAAGATTAAAACTAAGTGGAGTTTTAATGAATCTTTAATTAGATTGAAATAATCGAAATGGAGTATCACCAGTTTTGCTCCAGGCGATAGTTAAATCTTTAATTAGATTTAAACGTGAAACGGTAATTGAATTTACCGATAACACTGTGGTGTTAGATATGAAGTATTCACAGTTTTACTTCATGGGATGAATAGGTTGGGATTGGGAAATTATAACAAATGATTACTTCGGTAAGGTTCGCTAATCCCGACTAGTTTGAATTGATATTCAAAAGTTGATTAAAGAATAAATTCAAGAATTTATCTTTGATAAAATTAATGGGAACCTTTCCCTATGAATGTGAAATTAGAAACTAACTGTCGGTTAGCTAAGTAGAATGGTTTTCTGGATATTGATCTGATGTTGGTTTCGGCCTTCGGGGTTAATATTTGGGGAATTATTCTCTTGATTAATTTACGGTTAGTGACTGATGGATTGGAATGAGGCGTATGTTGTGTTTGTGTAACACTTATTTAAAATATACGCGAGTTATTCGGGAAGACCGGGTTTATCCCATTCTGAATAACTGATACGACGATAAGTCGAAGATGAAGACGATGGTCGAAGACCGGAGGTCTTCACGTCGTTTGGGTAATTACTGATGATCTTGATTGGGCTGTACACCCAAGAAGATGGAAACAGTTAGTGATCGTCCAGACGTACTTGGAGATCGATGGATAGGCGGGGTACTAGGTGCCTCCGGTTTCGTTCAGACCCAGGACGGACTTGTAAATGGACTGTGTGTCTGACATCGGATTTCATTCTGTGTGACTGATATCGGTTGCATAGGATGGTTTGCCTGTGTGGCATGCTAAGATGCAAATGATCAAGGCTTCTGTTGAAAAGCAAAGTCTTGTGGTGATGATCAAAGCACGGCCTTTGTGGCGTAGCTTTGTGTAACGTTTACCTCGCGTGTTTCACACCCGGTATGAAACAAAAACGGGAGACGGACCTCAGGGAGGGCCTGCGTTTCCTCCTAGCTAGAAGTGGCGTCAGTGGTTTTACACGCCCTGACGAGTTTGACTTATGTGGTTGTTGCTGTTGCGAGGCGCCTCGGTTAGATCGGACGATCCGGGTCCGATGGAGTCATTCGTTGGCTCGCTTACGCCCCAAAGGGCGGCGAAACGTAGTGCTCAGGTATAATAATCCACGTCGGTGGACCGGCCCTGTCGCTCCAAGGCTTGCCTGCGCGCTTGCCTGAGACTCGGGCTAGGCAGTCTCGAATCGGTTGAGGACTATCTTTTGCCTCGGTTCATAGATGGAAATCCAATTTCCAAATACGACATTTGCGGTTTTGATTGTAAACTTATATATGGCGACATAGTGTTATGGGCCGTTCATGCCGCCTATGATTGATACTTATGATTTGAAGTGTTTTATACACTATGCACTTATAATAGTATCAAATGATTTGTTTTAAAACGTATCAAGCATTCTTTGGCTGTTATAAGGGAAAACCCTATCCTCGACTGCGTTGCATTGTGTGATGGGACCTGGGTCTTATAACAGCTTCATTTTTCTTTATTTAGCATTGCGCTGTTTGTTTTATGCACTGGTATTCTTGGGAGGAAACCCGTTCCGTGTTATACGGCGTGGTCCCTTGATTTACCTAGCTTTGAAAATAAAGATTAATAACTGTTTTAGTTCTCACACCAGTCACATGACTGACCTGGAGTTTATTGTTTTAACCTAAACTCTAGGTGCCCCTATTTTGACACGGGCAGCTAGTAGTTTTGGTTTTGCAGATTTATATTCACAGGATCCTGGTTTACAGCTGGAATGATATCCGGAAAGCTTTGTATCCGTATATCTCTTCTAGTTGTGTATTGTATTATTTTCCGCTGCTATGTATTTAAATGTAATTTAAATCTCTGATATTTCTGTGTAATATTCATTTATACTCTGTAAATTCTTGTAATCTGATGCATTGTTGTAATATACAGTGAAATGTTCTTTTATATGTGTTCTGTTGTGGCTTATTCTCGAACTATCCGACACTTTCCTTTACGGGGAAGTTACGGGTTTTCACAGTTGGTATCAGAGCTTTGGTTTACAAAGCAGAGAACAAGGCACATTAGAACCATACGAAAGAATTCATCAGATATTGGATTAGTAATATCCAATTAGAATGACTCGTTAGAGATGGGATCAGTAGTATCCTAGAACGAGTGTGAAGAGTATATTTTTAAAATGAAAACAAATTTTTGTTTTGAAAATTTAAATCACTTATTCGTATTTGATTATTTATTTATATTGATTAGGACAGTCCAGTATATAAAGATTTTGCATATACGCCTTGCAAACGTGTATTTGAAATTTTAATATACTGGATAGATATAGAATTACACTCTAGTCGCCCGGGGGTGATTCTGATGATTGATATATCATCATCAGAATTTATATTCGAGTGACGAACGTGTAGCATCTATATATTTCCTATTGACTGGTGTGAGAACCAAAAATTAGATAGGGCCTATTGTTGTGATTTGGCATCAAAAACATGAGTTTCTTTATATGTATCAAAATTATGAATTTGAAACTCTAATTCACTAATTGATTGATGTTTGTGTTGTTTGTTTATTTGTTTGGTAATTTTTAGCCATTTAGCCTAATTGAACCGAATATTGAGTTGTATTGAAAATTGGTTGCATCTGCTTGCATATACATGTATATTATTGAACAGGTCATAGCAAGGAGGCTAGAGCAGAGAATAAAATTTGTTTGCCCGACAAATAGGTACATGTTTACTACATAATTTCCTGTTTTGTTTGGGTGATGATGATTTTGTGAGCCTATTGGCTAGCCGCTTGGCTTTTTCTTTTTCTTTTTGAGATCTGAAGGACCGGGGAAGCTATTTGAAATTCCCCGATGCTCCCATTGCAGGGGAGGTTATGGCGAAATTTTTCGAAAATTTAGGGTGTTAGCCAAATTTTTGAAATTTTTGAAAATTCTCAGAGACTGAAAAGTTGGAGAATGGAAGCCAGACCGAACGTAGAGTTGATTAATCAAACCACTTTCGACTTTGTTCCTTTTCGGGGACGAAAAGTTTTAAGTGGGGGAGATTGTAACAACCCGAAAATCTGGGCCAGTTTAAAATTTTTATTTTGGCAATTTTTGCGAATTTTGATTATTTAAAATAGATTATTTTAAATAATATCGACGAGAAAGTTTAGTTTGAATATAAATCGATCGCATATATTATATACGTCGTCGTTAGAATATAAATAATTATATATAATTATAAATAGAATTGAAAATGGCGCGGTAGTTCGATAATTCGATTTCAAACTTCAATTGAATGTACCGGGTGCAAAACAATCCGGATTTTAGTGAAACCAAAAATTATGGAATCTAATAGTGAATATCTTTCTAACGAATCCGAAAAATCAAGATTTCATATCCGGAATCAAAAGATATGTCCAGTTGAAAATTCTGAATAGTCGCTATGGAATTCAGGCCCTTAAAAATGGACATTTTGTAAATGACCTCGGATTTCGACGAAGCCAGTTTTGTTGGGTCCGCAGTGTCAAGTTATTGCTAGGTTCCAAATTTCATAATTTTTCGAATCAGTATGTGAGCGTGGCAAAGGAAAACGCGTTTGACCAGTTTCAGTTGATTTTAATCGACTGGAAATTGGCCATTTTTCATACGGTCTTAGAATTCGACGAAACTAGTTTCGTTAGGACCGTATCGTCAATACGAAGCTAGAAAATATTTTTCGAGAATTTTTAGAGTTAGCATGTGACCCCGGTAATTTGAAATGTGCGTTTAAAATTCAATATAGCGATTTAAATGTAGATTTAAAGGAAACAGATCGAAACGATCAAATCAGCTAGCGATACATATCCCATTGTGTTCGGAATGGGGGTAAAACGCTATGGACGACAGGCAGTGGGCCTCATTTAGAGGTCGCATGTAAAAGTCAACTTTTTCTAATTAAATAAATAAAAAATATATATATATATATAAATAAAATATCTTCTCTTTCCCCCTTATTAACCGCTGCTCCCCTCTCTCTCCTCTCTCTTCTCCACGCGAGCGCCCCTTCGATTTAAACCGACGCCCATCACCAGAGAAGCCGCCACTTGGATGGCCAGCCGCCACCGCCGATCCACCTCCGGTGCCTCCGCCACGAGCCCCCCCCCCTCACTGACGAACGGAGAAGCCCCCCCTGTAAGTTCCCTGCTATTTTTTTTTTTATTTACTTTTTCTGATTTTTTTTATTTTTAAAACTGTTTTTATTTATTTATAAAACTGTCTTTATTTATTTATAAAACTGTTTTTATTTATTTATAAAACTGTTTTTATTTATTTATAAAACTGTCTTTATTTATTTATAAAACTGTTTTTATTTATTTTTAAAACTGATTTTTTATTTATTTTTAAAAACTGATTTTTAT
This sequence comes from Allium sativum, assembly GCA_030737875.1. Classification (NCBI taxonomy): domain Eukaryota; kingdom Viridiplantae; phylum Streptophyta; class Magnoliopsida; order Asparagales; family Amaryllidaceae; genus Allium; species Allium sativum. The sequence continues at coordinate 850,369,160 of CM060918.1, forward strand.
TTTTAGATTTTAAAGTGAAAAGATTTAAACTTCAAAAGGTGAAATCTTTAGATTTAAAAAGGTGGAATCTTTAAATTTAAAAAGGCGAAATCTTTATATAGAAAATAGCGTGCTAAAAATATGATTTTTATATATAGAACTTCGAATTGAAAATATGATTTTTATATATTGAACTTCATAGGAAAAATATGATTTTTATATATTGAACTTCATAGGAAAAATATGATTTTTATATATTGAACTTCATAGGAAAAATATGATTTTTATATATTGAACTTCATAGGAAAAATATGATTTTTATATATAGAACTTCGAATTGAAAATATGATTTTTATATATTGAACTTCATAGGAAAAATATGATTTTTATATATTGAACTTCATAGGAAAAATATGAATTTTATATATTGAACTTCATAGGAAAAATATGATTTTTATATATTGAACTTCATAGGAAAAATATGATTTTTATATATAGAACTTCGAATTGAAAATATGATTTTTATATATAGAACTTCGAATTGAAAATTCGATTTTTATATATGGAATAGCGAAGTAAAAATTCGATTTTTACATATGTAGTGAAAGCGGACAACGAAGGTGACTAAAAGGCGGGAACGACGAAGATCTCTACAATGAAGTGCCGTGGAGCTAGGATAGCTATCGGTGAGAATTTCTCACCTTTCAATTTATTTTTCTAGTTATATATATATATACTAGGATGCAGACGGTGCTTAGTAGCACCCGACACAATCGTCCACAGACCATGGGCTTGTTTGTTTGGCTGTGTTGTTAGTTAGATTGTTTGAGTTGATTTGAATTGTTTGGTGAAATGAAATTGATATGATTGATGTGTGAATGGCGTGGGCCTTCACTAGACCGGGGATAAGGCTAGGCCTTGTCCCGTTTCTAGTATCGTGCCGTTATGCCGCCGAAATTTTCTAAAATATGTTAGAAAAATAAAAATATCATTTTATTTAATAAATGAATTGAATAGAAATTCATAGGTTGAAATAAAATGTTTTATCGTTAAAAATATAATTTTTAACGTAAAGTGAATAAATAAATATTCATTTACAAACCAGACGGTTTGTTTATGTACACTTATTTGAAGGACATTGATTGGGACGATAAATTTTACACATCGCCCAACAGCACAAATAAAATATGTGTTTGATTGTTTGAAACCCCACACGGGTGTTGGGATGAAATTTGAAGTTCACTCATCCTGATTTATTAAATATGTCGATCGGTTGATTGACAGGCTGTTTTAAGCGTTAGATATTTATATTTGATGCTTATACAGTGTAGTGCACTTTGGTTGATGGTTGATTATTTTTCAATGCTATGATATACATGTGTTGTATGAAAATCCATATAATTAACTTTATATGGTAATTGATTGGGCCTCATTCCAGTTTTAAAATAGAAATATTTGAAAAAGAAATATTTGAAATAGAATATTTGAAAATAGAACTTTATGAAGCCGTGTTGATTAGATTGACGCCATTTTGACGTGAACGATATTTATATCGATTTTATCGATTTCGAAATGAATTGAATTGAAATCGATTTCGAAATGAATTGAATTGAAAACGATTTCGAAATGAATTGAATTGAAAACGATTTCGAAATGAATTGAATTGAAAACGATTTCGAAATGAATTGAATTGAAAACGATTTCGAAATGAATTGAATTGAAAACGATGTCGAAATGAATTGAATTGAAAACGATTTCGAAATGAATTGAATTGAAAACGATTTCGAAATGAATTGAATTGAAAACGATTTCGAAATGAATTGAATTGAAAACGATTTCGAAATGAATTGAATTGAAAACGATTTCGAAATGAATTGAATTGAAAACGATTTCGAAATGAATTGAATTGAAAACGATTTCGAAATGAATTGAATTGAAAACGATGTCGAAATGAATTGAATTGAAATCGATTTCGAAATGAATTGAATTGAAAACGATTTCGAAATGAATTGAATTGAAAACGATTTCGAAATGAATTGAATTGAAAACGATTTCGAAATGAATTGAATCGAAAACGATTTCGAAATGAATTGAATTGAAAACGATTTCGAAATGAATTGAATTGAAAAGAAAGTTGAAATAGCTTTTGAAACGATTTTAAAACTATTTATATAATTCGTTTTAAATAGAAATCGACGAAGTATATATTATATATATTATATATATAATATAATGGCCTGAATAGAGCGCGCCGCGGCGCGGCAGTTCGCGAATTTCGACCATTTATTTCAAACGGACATTACGGGAGATCCGACCGTCGGATTCTCCTAAAACCGGAACCGTTGGGTTCGTATCGAAAAGAGCTTTCTAATGAATGTTAGAAATTTGAAATCTAACGGTTGGATTTGGAATTATGTCCAAATCAAATTCGAAAAAGGTCGCTATAAGTGCAGTTCGATGGCCATTGATGGGAATCGACTGTACGGGCCTTGATAAAATTATTAAAAATAGTAATAATTTGTGTAAAATCATAAGAAATGATTTAGAAAGAATTGGGATGAAAAATTCCATATTAGAAAAGATAAAAATAGATTTTTATCGAAATGAACTAGTTTTGAACTAGAATTATAATTCTATTTATTTTTAAATAAATAAATTGAATTCGAAAAGGGTTTTAAAAGTAACCAAAATTCCAATGATTACACTGGAGTGGATTTGAATCGAAATTGTCTTCGGAATATTTCGATGTTGGAATTCGTGATTATACAGGTGTTGTTATGGAAATTTGAAAGATATATATGTATATCGTTATTTCCAATACGACATTTGTTAGTTGTAGAATTCGATATTGAATATAAGCCGATATATTTTCTATTCAGAGCCTTGTATTGAATATCGAATGTGATTTGGGTTTGTCGTTAATGGTGTCTTCACTAACACTGTTCTTGAACCCAGTTGAGAAAAGATTAAATCTTTTTATTTAGATTTAATGAAGTTTACCAATTAAATAATATTTAATTGGAATTGAATTGATATTGATTTTTGGGTTTATCGTGAACAGTGTTTTTAAATAGCACTCGTTCTTTAACCCGATAATTAATGAATGGGATTTTGGGTTTATCGTGAACCGTGTTTTAAATGACACTGATTCTTTAACCCAGTCGAAGATTAAAACTAAGTGGAGTTTTAATGAATCTTTAATTAGATTGAAATAATCGAAATGGAGTATCACCAGTTTTGCTCCAGGCGATAGTTAAATCTTTAATTAGATTTAAACGTGAAACGGTAATTGAATTTACCGATAACACTGTGGTGTTAGATATGAAGTATTCACAGTTTTACTTCATGGGATGAATAGGTTGGGATTGGGAAATTATAACAAATGATTACTTCGGTAAGGTTCGCTAATCCCGACTAGTTTGAATTGATATTCAAAAGTTGATTAAAGAATAAATTCAAGAATTTATCTTTGATAAAATTAATGGGAACCTTTCCCTATGAATGTGAAATTAGAAACTAACTGTCGGTTAGCTAAGTAGAATGGTTTTCTGGATATTGATCTGATGTTGGTTTCGGCCTTCGGGGTTAATATTTGGGGAATTATTCTCTTGATTAATTTACGGTTAGTGACTGATGGATTGGAATGAGGCGTATGTTGTGTTTGTGTAACACTTATTTAAAATATACGCGAGTTATTCGGGAAGACTGGGTTTATCCCATTCTGAATAACTGATACGACGATAAGTCGAAGATGAAGACGATGGTCGAAGACCGGAGGTCTTCACGTCGTTTGGGTAATTACTGATGATCTTGATTGGGCTGTACACCCAAGAAGATGGAAACAGTTAGTGATCGTCTAGACGTACTTGGAGATCGATGGATAGGCGGGGTACTAGGTGCCTCCGGTTTCGTTCAGACCCAGGACGGACTTGTAAATGGACTGTGTGTCTGACATCGGATTTCATTCTGTGTGACTGATATCGGTTGCATAGGATGGTTTGCCTGTGTGGCATGCTAAGATGCAAATGATCAAGGCTTCTGTTGAAAAGCAAAGTCTTGTGGTGATGATCAAAGCACGGCCTTTGTGGCGTAGCTTTGTGTAACGTTTACCTCGCGTGTTTCACACCCGGTATGAACCAAAAACGGGAGACGGACCTCAGGGAGGGCCTGCGTTTCCTCCTAGCTAGAAGTGGCGTCAGTGGTTTTACACGCCCTGACGAGTTTGACTTATGTGGTTGTTGCTGTTGCGAGGCGCCTCGGTTAGATCGGACGATCCGGGTCCGATGGAGTCATTCGTTGGCTCGCTTACGCCCCAAAGGGCGGCGAAACGTAGTGCTCAGGTATAATAATCCACGTCGGTGGACCGGCCCTGTCGCTCCAAGGCTTGCCTGCGCGCTTGCCTGAGACTCGGGCTAGGCAGTCTCGAATCGGTTGAGGACTATCTTTTGCCTCGGTTCATAGATGGAAATCCAATTTCCAAATACGACATTTGCGGTTTTGATTGTAAACTTATATATGGCGACATAGTGTTATGGGCCGTTCATGCCGCCTATGATTGATACTTATGATTTGAAGTGTTTTATACACTATGCACTTATAATAGTATCAAATGATTTGTTTTAAAACGTATCAAGCATTCTTTGGCTGTTATAAGGGAAAACCCTATCCTCGACTGCGTTGCATTGTGTGATGGGACCTGGGTCTTATAACAGCTTCATTTTTCTTTATTTAGCATTGCGCTGTTTGTTTTATGCACTGGTATTCTTGGGAGGAAACCCGTTCCGTGTTATACGGCGTGGTCCCTTGATTTACCTAGCTTTGAAAATAAAGATTAATAACTGTTTTAGTTCTCACACCAGTCACATGACTGACCTGGAGTTTATTGTTTTAACCTAAACTCTGGGTGCCCCTATTTTGACACGGGCAGCTAGTAGTTTTGGTTTTGCAGATTTATATTCACAGGATCCCGGTTTACAGCTGGAATGATATCCGGAAAGCTTTGTATCCGTATATCTCTTCTAGTTGTGTATTGTATTATTTTCCGCTGCTATGTATTTAAATGTAATTTAAATCTCTGATATTTCTGTGTAATATTCATTTATACTCTGTAAATTCTTGTAATCTGATGCATTGTTGTAATATACAGTGAAATGTTCTTTTATATGTGTTCTGTTGTGGCTTGTTCTCGAACTATCCGACACTTTCCTTTACGGGGAAGTTACGGGTTTTCACAGAAATGAATTGAAAATATTTGTGGAAATAAAAATAAACATTCCGCCTGCGTGCAGATTAGATGCATGAATCCCCATTGTCAAAAACCGCGAGGTTTTAAGGTAGAGCGAGGAGCCGTACTAGGGACGGTGCCGGTTTTAACTACCCTGCCGTTATGCTGCCGAAATTTTGAATAATCTTTGTGTGTTAGAATTATTTTCATATGTTGAAATTATTTTACATGCATTGAAATTAAAGTCATATATGAAACTATGTCCATGTGTGGAAATATTCATGTGTTGAAAAGTGTTGTATGAAAATTAAATTCATTTGTGAATGAATGAAGTGCTTTAACAATAAAAATCACATTTATATATATATATGAAGTATGCAAAATATTCGCCTTATATTAATAGTTTCAACAATCAAAATTTCATCTTTCTAATATGAACAACATCAATAAAATGTCCATGTGTGGAAATGCTCATTTGTTGAGAAGTGTGTGTAGTGGAAATATTCATGTGTGGAATAAAAAGATCGAACAATAAAAATTACATTTTTATTGAAACTATGAAGTGTTGAAACCATACATTGGTTGAATAAATATTTTAAATGATAAAAATATCATTTTTATCATATATGTGATATGCTAAAGATATGCGGACGTTGAAACAAATATTTGTGATAGAAATATTATTTTTAACATGCATAAGAACTAAATAAAATAGTCATGTGTTGAAATCTATTTTAGTTCGCCAAAATTATCATCTTTGAAATGTGAAGTGTTAAAAATAGCCACTTGTTCTAATAAACGTGCATGAGTTGAAATATACATTAACTAGCTAATGATATGATTTTAGCCTATGCATGCAACATTCGAATGAATGGTGTTTTTAAACCAAAGCAAATCAAATATGAAATTGAATGGAAAATGATAAATGTTAGAAATTGTATATATGTACATGCATATCTATTGAACAGGTTAAAGAAAAAGGGGCTAGAGAAGAGAAATAGAATTTTGTGCCCGACAAATAGGTACACATTTACCGCTTTGTTTGGGTGATGATTTTATGAGCCTGTTGGCTAGCCGCTTGGCTTTTTCTTTTTCTTTTTGATATGAGACGCCCGTGTGGCTATTTGGGAATTTTCCCAGACCCTCCCGTACAAAGGAGGTTATGGCGAAATTTTCCAAAAATTTAAGGCGTTAGTGAAATAATTGAAGTGGAAACGATATAGGAATTTTTTTGAATGAAATATATTTATATAAATATATAAATATAAATAGAATTAAAACGAAACGTGGCCGTGCAGTTCATATATTGAAACCGTGATTTCAAACGACCAGTGCGGAAGATCCGACCACTGGATTTTCCCGAAACCTCAACCGTTGAGTTCGCCTTGGAAATATCTTCCCAACGGCACCAACTTTGTGAAGATCCGACGGTTGGATTGTCTGGAATGTTTAATTCAAAACTGAAGAAAAACAGCGCCAGAAACGATTATATATATATATATAAATATAATTAAATTAAATCGAATAACGACGCTGTAGTTCGTAAATTGAAATCGTAACTTCAAATGGTTGGTGTGGAAAATCCGACCGTCGGATTTTCCCAAAACTGAAACCGTTGGATTCGTTTTGAAATGACCTTCCTAATGATGTAAAATTGTTGAAGATCCAACGGTTAGATTTTTAGATATGTGTAAAACAATATTAGTGGAAAGCAGCGCCAGTGCGTCGACACGACCTGAAACGTCGTTTAATTAAATATGGCCGTTTTAAATTAAATAAAAATGGCGATATATCGTTATGAAGTGCTATAGACGATATAGAGTGAAAATGAACCAATTTTGTTGTGTTTGCTTGAGATGTGATGGCTGAACGTATTTGACATGAAAATTTTAACTAAATAACTGAAATGTGAATGTTGAATAGTTCAACCATGTGATTAATTGGTTTGAAAATCTAAATATACGTGGATTATTTGAAAAGGCCGAGTTTATCTCATTTCAAATAATCGATCGACGTTGAGAAGTCGAAGAGTCGAAGAAGGTTGAAGACCGACGATCTCCACATTGGATGGATGGGCGCTACTGATGCTCGTGATTGGAGTAGCTACCATGAAGGAATTGAAGTAGTAGCCGTCCAAACATATTGTTGATTGTACGGATATGCGAGGAATTGGTGCCTCCGGTTTCGTTCAGACCCAGAACGGACTTGTAAATGGACTGTGTGTCTGACATTGGATTTTGTTCTGTGTTGATCGATCTCTGTTAAATATATATCTGTTTGGCGGCGGAGAATTTATTCCCTTGCTTAACGCCCTTCTCTGAGACGTACGAGCTCAGAGGTTATGTATTGACAGAAATTAGTCGCATGGAGTGGATTGCCTGTGTGGCACGCCTAAGTGGCATATGATCAAGGCTTCTGTTGCAAAGCAAAGTCTTGTGGTTGATGATCAAAGCATGGTCTGTGTGACGTAGCTTTGTGTATAATGTGAATTCGCGAGCCTCACACCTCGGTATGAGTCAAAAACGGGAGAAGGACCCAAGGAGTGCATGACGTTTCTTTCTAGCTATGGTGGTGTCAGTGACCTCCCAGCCCTGACATTTATATCTACTTTTCACCTGTGTGGTTGTTGGAATACGAGGCGCCTCGATTATAGGTCTGTAAGGACCGGGAAACGTGTGTTCAGGAATTGCCAATCCTCAAAAGTAAGAGAGGACCGGCCTTGGAGGATCCAGGGGATTGCTGTGTGCGGTCCCGAGACATTTGCTAGAGTGTCTCGAACGGAGAGGAGCTTGCCCCTTGCCTCGACTCATGAAGGAATCCAATTTCCAATACGAAATATGCGGATGTGATTGTATTACTAGTATGGCGACATAGTAGATGGTAGCTATGCCGCCTAGGATTAATATTTATGATTGAATTGCTTTTGAAACATATATGCACTAGTAATAATATCAAACTCTTTTGTTTTATTCGTATGAAGCATCTTTGGCCATTATAAGGTAAAAACTCTATCCTCCGGCTTGCGTTGCATTGTGTGATGGGACCTGAGTCTTATAATGGCCTCATTTTATAAAAAGCATTGCGTTGATTTAATCATTTACTTTATTTCATGCACTAGCACTCATTGGAGTAAACCCGTTCCGCGAAAGTGGCGTGGTCCTTTGATTTGCCTTGTTATTGTTGTTAATAAGTTAAATAGATTTCTCATACCAGTCCCATGACTGACTCGTAGTTTGTTTCACCTTGCAAACTCGGGTGCCCTCATTTTCACACGGGCAGCCTAGTTACAGGTTTCTGACGCACCTTTTGGCTCATGGCGAGGCTTGACTACACCGTGCTGACCTGGATTTTCTCCGCCATTATTGTATCTATATTATGATTCCGCCATTGGCGATGTAGACTGATATTCCTTTTGTGTACTCTTTATGTATGATTCCGCCTCTGGCGATGGTGACTGATTATGTATCATTATGCACTAAGTTGTATCCTGTACTGTGCTTCTCTGATGTGATGATATCTATATGATTCTGCTGTCATATGTGTGTAAATTATTCTATTTTCTGTTTATGCTATTATCTGTGATCTGCTAATGATGATTGATGTGTTATATTCCAATGATTATCCGTAACACCGTGTCACGGGGTTTTGGGATCGTCACAGCTGGTATCAGAGCTTTGGTTAACCTTAGTTCTAGAGTCTAACACATTAAACACTTCATCAAAATAGAATCAGTAGTATTCTAAGGCGAGTCGCTCATTAGAGATAGGACTGGTAAAGTCCTAGAATGAGCTGAGCAGGATAGCAAAAACAATTGATCAGTCCAACGTTATCTTTCCGTAGAATTTCTGCTTAATTATGCAATAGACTATCATTTCTGTTAGCTGACTTTTTCGTTACTTATACAGAATTTGACAAATGGCTACCAGAGCAGCCGCCGCGAGAGGAGGCCGTGCCGGCCGAGGCCGAGGAAGGGGAGAAATCCCAGCTCAAGAAGGACCTTTGATACAACCTCCGGCAGCTCAATACTTCGAGCTTGACCGTGTAGCTAAGAGATATAAGAACTTAGGAGGCAAGACCTTCTCGGGAACTGGCACCGTAATAGAGGCCCTTGCATGGCTCAAAACATGCGAGAAAATTCTTGAAGGCCTAAGGCTAGGAGACGAAGACAAAGCTGTTATGGGCGCCTGGCTTATGCAGGAACAAGCCGAATTATGGTGGGAATCTCTTACCGCCGGTAATAGAGAAGCTGGAAGAACATGGGATGGATTCAAAGAACTCTTCAAGGAGAAATATGTCCCAGAACAAGCTCTAGAAAGAATGCACGATGATTTCGCCAATCTCCAGCAAGGGGATCTTTCCGTGCAGGATTATCTGAACAAATTTACAATGCTGTCGCCCTATGCTCCAGAGCTCGTTGCCACTGCGAAATCCAAAAATAAGAGGTTTATCTTTGTACTAAGACGACAATATCATGATAGAGCCATGGCCCATGTCAAGCTGGATTTCAATGAGCTAGTGGAAATGACATGCAACTATGAAGACCTGGATCAAAGGCATTTGGATCAGGATCGCGCTAGAAGCCAAGCCGGAAACAAGCGCAAGCCAGCTGTAAATCAGGGCGAGTCAAGCCAAGTAGCATCTTCCAAACCTCAGACTGGCAAGCCGCCAAGAGGAAGTTGCTTTAACTGTGGTAAGCCGGGGCACTACTCAAACGTCTGCACAGCTCCGAAGAAACAGAAAACAAACTCTCAAGGCTCGAGCCAAGGCTCTCAGAACCCTCGCGCGTGCTTCAATTGTCGCAAGACCGATCATCTGGTCAAAGACTGTCCTTTGTTGAAGAAAGCTACTGTAGCTCATGTCTATGACGGGTCTAGCCCGCCAGCTGCTTCCGATGGAGCAGGTAAACCCAATGTTTTGGGAGGTACCCTTACAATTAAAAATATTCCTGTTTCTGTATTATTTGACACAGGTGCATCGTGTGAAAACCCGTAACTTCCCCGAAAAGGAAAGCGCGGATAGTTCGAGAACAAGCCACAACAGAACGCAAACAGAAGAACATTTCATTGTATATTACAACAATGCACCAGAATACAAGAATATACAGGGTATAAATGAATATTACACAGAAATATCAGAGATTTAAATTACATTTAAATACCTAGCAGCGGAAAATAATACAATACACAACTAGAAGAGATATACGGATACAAAGCTTTCCGGATATCATTCCAGCTGTAAACCAGGATCCTGTGAATATAAATCTGCAAAACCAAAACTACTAGCTGCCCGTGTCGAAAATAAGGGCACCCAGAGTTTAGGTTAAAACAATAAACTCCAGGTCAGTCATGTGACTGGTGTGAGAACTAAAACAGTTATTAAAAACTTTACTTTAAAAGAGAGTAATTCAAGGGACGACGCCGTATAACACGGAACGGGTTTCCTCCCAAGAATACTAGTGCATAGAATAAACAACGCAATGCTTTTTCGAAAAATGAGGCTATTATAAGACCCAGGTCCCATCACACAATGCAACGCAAGCCGGAGGATAGGGTTTTACCTTATAACAGCCAAACATGCTTGATACGTTTAAAACAAATCATTTGATACTATAATAAGTGTATAGTGTCAAAAACAATTTCAATCATAAATATAAATCATAGACGGCATGAGTGCCCCATCCCACTATGTCGCCATACTAGGCTCTACAAATAAAGCCGAAATACACGTATTGGAAATTGGATTTCCATCATGGTGGCTCCTGATTCGAAAGATCGATCGCGGAATGCAATTCACCACGGCTTACGTCCCCACAAGAGAAAACACCGTCTGCATCCGCACATTTGGGACCAGAGCACCACCGCGGCTTACGTCCCAGCGAGAGAAAACACCGCTTACTCTATATATCCCTGAGCACTAGGCTCATCTCGGTCGACCGAATCCACGACACCACTAAGGTGCCCATCCACGAAAAAGCATACTGATCAAACCATCAGTTTGCCACCATACCGGGGTGTGAGGCTCGCGGATCAACGCTATACACAAAGCCATGCTATATCAGCTGCGCTTTAATCATCAACCACCAAACTTTGCTTTTCAACAAAAGTCTGGATCAATCCATATCGTACCACTGATTTCTGCCAATATATATAACCTCTGAGCTCATATGTCTCAGAGAAGGGCGTTAAGCAAGAGAATAAATTCTCCGCCGCCAAACAGATATATATTTAGCAGAGATCAACAAATACAATATAAAGGAATACAATGTCAGACACACCATCCATTTACAAGTCCGTTTTGGGTCCGAACGAAACCGGAGGCACTTTCCTCGCATATCCATCCATCTCCAAGTACGTCTGGACGACCACCAACTATTTCCATCCTCTTGGGTGTACAGCCCAATCAGGATCGTCAGTAATTATCCAAACGATGTGAAGACTTCCGGTCTTTAACCACCGTCTTCATCTTCGACATATCGTCGAATCAGTTATTCAGAATGGGTATAAACCCGGCCTTTCCGAACAACCCGCGTATATTAAAAACGAATGTTACACAAACACAGCATACGCCTCATTCCAATTCAGTAGCTACTAAACGTAAATCAACAAGAGAACAATTTCCCAAATATTAACCCCGAAGGCCGAAACCAACATCAGATCAATACCCAGGAAACCATTCTTCTTAGCCAACCTACAGCTAGTTTCTAAACTCCACATTCTTAGGGAAAGGTTCCCATTAATTTTATCCAAGATAAATTCTTTAAAATTTATCCTTTGATCTTCCTTTGGATGTCATTTCAAACCAGATTATGGTTTTCCAAACTAGTCGAGATTAGCGAACCGCACCGAAGTAATTATTTATTTTACTTCCCCATCCCAACCTATTCATCCCATGAAGCAAAACTGGTAATACTCTATATCTAACACCACGGTGTTATCGGTAAAATTAATTACCATTTCACGTTCAAATCTAATTAAAGATTTAACTATCGCTTTGGAGCGAAACTGGTGATACTCCATTCTCGCTCATTTTCTAAAGTTGATAATTTAAATTATCAATTCCCCATTTCAATCTAATTGCAGATTCATTAAAACTCCTTTTACTGGGTTAAAGAACTAGGTGTTATTTAAAACACAGTTCACGACAAACCCAAATCACATTCTATTTATTATCGGGTTAAAGAACTAGTGTTATTTAAAACACAGTTCTCGATAAACCCATGAATCAACTCTGGTTTAATTTAATTCAAATATATTAGGAATTCCGATTATTTAAAACCCCTTTTTAAATCTCATTTATTTATTTAAAAACAAATCGGGTTTTAAATTTAGTTCAAACTAGTTCATTTTGATAAAAATCTATTTTTATCTTTTCAAATATGGAGTTTTTCATCCCAAATTTTCCCAAATCATTTCTAATGATTTTACACAAATTATTGATATTTTTAATAATTTTATCAAGGCCCGTACAGTCGATTTCCAACAACGGCCATCGAACTGCACTTACAGCGACCTTTTTTAAATTTGATTTGGACGTATCTCCAAATCCAACCGTTAGATTTCAAATTTCTAATATTCGTTAGAAAGCTCTTTTCGATACGAACCCAACGGTTCCGGTTTTAGGAGAATCCGACGGTCGGATCTCCCGTAATGTCCGTTTGAAATAAATGGTCGAAATTCACGAACTGCCGCGGCGCGGCGCATTCTATTCAGGCCATTTATATTATATATATAATATATATAATATATATTTCATCGATTTCTATTTAAAACGAATTTTATAAATAGTTTTGAATTCGTTTCAAAAACAATTTCAACTTCCATTTCAATTCAAATCAAAATTGAATTCCTCTTTATAAATTCGTTTTAAAATTCAATTCTATTCAATTTAAATTTCAATTCAATTTGAATTCATTTCGAACTCGTTTTCAATTCAATTCATTTCGAAATCGTTTTCAATTCAATTCATTTCGAAATCGTTTTCAATTCAATTCATTTCGAAATCGTTTTCAATTCAATTCATTTCGAAATCGTTTTCAATTCAATTCATTTCGAAATCGTTTTCAATTCAATTCATTTCGAAATCGTTTTCAATTCAATTCATTTCGAAATCGTTTTCAATTCAATTCATTTCGAAATCGTTTTCAATTCAATTCATTTCGAAATCGTTTTCAATTCATTTCATTTCGAAATCGTTTTCAATTCAATTCATTTCGAAATCGTTTCAATTCAATTCATTTCGAAATCGTTTTCAATTCATTTCATTTCGAAATCGTTTTCAATTCAATTCATTTCGAAATCGTTTTCAATTCAATTCATTTCGAAATCGTTTTCAGTTCAATTCATTTCGAAATCGTTTTCAATTCAATTCATTTCGAAATCGTTTTCAATTCAATTCATTTCGAAATCGTTTTCAATTCAATTCATTTCGAAATCGTTTTCAATTCAATTCATTTCGAAATCGTTTTCAATTCGATATAAATATCGTTTTCGTCAAAATGGCGTCAATCTAATCAACACGGCTTCATAAATTTCTATTTTCAAATATTCTATTTCAAATATTTCTTTTTCAAAATAGTTGTTATTATCAAAATATTTCGTTCAACACATGACCAATCTCAATGGATGAGTACTGTCAACACATGAACCTTTATTTTATATTGATAAAGATGTAAATTTTGTTACTAAAATATTTCGTTCAACACATGACCAATCTCAATGGATGAGTACTGTCAACACATGAACCTTTATTTTATATTGATAAAGATGTAAATTTTATTACTAAAATATTTCGTTCAACACATGACCAATCTCAATGGATGAGTACTGTCAACACATGAACCTTTATTTTATATTGTTCTTTATTTTCTAAATTGGAATGAGGCCCAATCAATCACCATATAATGTTAATTATATGGATTTTCATACATTACACACATATAATAGCATTGAAAAATAATCAACCAAAGTGCACTACACTGTATAAGCATCAAATATAGATATCTAACGCTTATAACAGCCTGTCAATCAATCGATCGACATATTTAATCAATCAGGATGAGTGAACTTCAAATTTCATCCCAACACCCGTGTGGGGTTTCAAACAATCAAACACAGATTTTTATTCGTGCAGTTGGGCGATGTGTAAAATTTATCGACCCAATCAATATCAGTCAAATCAGTGCATATAAACAAATCGGCCGATTTGTCTATAAATATCTATTTATTCACTTTCACGTTAAAAATTATATTTTTAACGATAAAATATTTTATTTTAACATATGAATTTCTATTCAGTTCATTTATTCAATAAAATTGATATTTTTATTTTTCTAACATATTTTAGAAAATTTCGGCGGCATAACGGCACGATACTAGAAACGGGACAAGGCCTAGCCTTATCCCCGGTCTAGTGAAGGCCCACGCCATTCACACATCAATCAAATCAATTTCATTTCACCAAACAATTCAGTTCAAACCAAATAATCTAACCAACTACACAACCAAACAATTTAACAAACAAGCCATCCATGGTCTGTGGATGACGGGTGTCGGGTGCTACTAAGCACCGTCTGCATCCTAGTATATATATATATGTATAACTAGAATAAGAAATTTAGAGTGAGGAGTTCTCACCCTTTCGCTAAACTGAATGACGCAATTCTTCATGGGTAGGAAATCTTCACCGTGCTTTTCTTTCGTCTATTTCGTTGCCCTTATCCACTACCTATATAAAAATCACATTTTTACTTTGCTATTCAATATATAAAAATCGAATTTTTACCTCGTTATTTAATATATAAAAATCGAATTTTTACTATGCTGTTCAATATATAAAAATCGAATTTTTTACCTCGTTATTCAATATATAAAAATCGAATTTTTACTACGACGCTATATGGATAAAAATTCTATTTTATCACGCTATTCTCTATATAAAGTTTCCGCCTTTTCAAAAATAAAGATTTCGCCTTTTCAAAAAGAAAGATTTCACCTTTTCAAATAGAAAGATTTCACCTTTTCAAATAGAAAGATTTCACCTTTTCAAATAGAAAGATTTCACCTTTTCAAATAGAAAGATTTCACCTTTTCAAATATGTCATTATAAAAATCATATTTCATTTCAACGTATATAAAATAAAAATCAGATTTTTATTTTGCTACATATACAAAGATGATATTTTTAATATTACTATCATGTAGAAATTATATTTTAAATTCCCTACATAAACAAAAATACTATTTTTACGCCTTCTATCTAGTAAAGATTATATTTTTAATACTCTAAAAATATAAAAATCATATTTTTAATCCTTTAAAAATATAAAAGTTATATTTTTTTTCTCGAAGTAAAAATCATATTTTTATACCTCCCTAAACCCTCTCTTTATTCAATTAAAAATCTAACCTATATACAATACTAATCTAACCTTCATTCAAGTTAAAAAAAATCTGATTTTTATTTATGTTTTATATAAAACTGAAAATAAAATTAAATAAAAACTCACAGCGTAAAAAAAGGAGGAAAAGGGTGCGTGGTTGAGCTAGTGGTGGCGGTTGTCCTTGCTGCCGGCCTCGAGGGGGGGGGTCAATTGAAGAAGAAGAAGAAGAGGGACGGGAGTTCAGAGGGGGCTTTGGGGGTTGCGACGGGATCAGCAGGAGGTGGGGGAGGAGCGGAGGTGGCGTGGGGCCAGGGCGACGGCGAAGTGGGGTTCCTCCTGAGCTGGCGGCGGCTTCAAGAAGGTTGGGGGGGTTCGTGGTGATGCGAACTGAAAAGGGGAGAGGGTGGAGCAGCGAGAAGCGGTCGGAGGTGAAGGGGAAGGGGTCGGCGACGTCGACAATCGCCTGCCGCGATTTGTGGATCTTCGTTTTTTTTTTTAATTTTGAAAAATGTTGACTGAGTAATGAGAGAGAAAGGAAAGGAGAATATAATATATATATATATATATTATAATTAAATTTCAAAAAAGTAACTTTTTCATTCGAACTCGAAACGAGGCCCACCGCCTGTCGTCCATAGCGTTTTACCCCCATTCCGAGCACAATGGGACATGTATCGCAAGCTGATTTGATCGTTTCGATTAGTTTCAGTTGAATTTACATTTAAATCACTATATTGAATTTTAAACGTACATTTCAAATTACCGGGGTCGCATACGAACTTTAAAAATCCCAGAAAAATATTTTCTATCTTCGTATTGACGATACGGTCTTAACAAAACTAGTTTCGTCGAATTCTGAGACCGTTGGAAAAATGGCCAATTTCTAGTCGATTAAAATCAACTGAAACTGGTCAAACGCGTTTTCCTTTGCCACGTTCACATATTGATTCGAAAATTTATGAAATTTGGAATCTAGCAATAATTTAACATCACGGACCCAACAAAAGTGGTTTCGTCGAAATCCGAGGTCGTTTGCAAAATTTCCATTTTTAAGGGCTTGAATTCCATAGCGACTATTCAGAAATTTCAACTGGACATATCTTTTGATTCCCGCTATCAAATTTCGATTTTTCGAATTCGTTGGAAAGATATTCATAATTAGATCCTAATGTTTTTGGTTTCACTAAAATCCGGATTTTTTTGCACCCGGTATGTTCAATTGAAGTTTGAAATCGAATTATCGAACTACCGCGCCATTTTCAATTCTATTTATAAATATATAAAAATATTTATATTCTAACGACGACGCGTATAATATATACGTTCTAATTCTATTCAAAATAAATTTTTCGTCGATATTATTTAAAATAATTCATTTGAAATAATCAAAATTCGCTAAAATTGCCAAAATAAAAATTTTAAACTGGCCCAGATTTTCCGGGTTATTACAATCTCCCCCACTTAAAACTTTTCGTCCCCGAAAAGGAACAAAGTCGAAAGTTGTTTAACAATTCAACTCAACTTCCATTGTTTTGATTACGGCTTAAGTTCTTCAACTTTTCAGTTTCTAAGAACTTTTCAAAAATTCCAAAAATTTGGCTAACACCCTAAATTTTCGAAAAATTTCGCCATAACCTCCCCTGCAATGGGAGCATCGGGAAATCTCAAATAGCTTCCCCGGTCCTTCAGATCTCAAAAAGAAAAAGAAAAAGCCAAGCGGCTAGCCAATAGGCTCATAAAATCATCATCACCCAAACAAAACAGTAAATTATGTAGTAAACATGTACCTATTTGTCGGGCAAACAAATTTTATTCTCTGCTCTAGCCTCCTTGCTATGACCTGTTCAATGTAAGTACAAGGATATGCATGCAATTTCAATCAAATTCCAAAACATTCTAATATGCGGTGCTAAATTAACCTTAGTTCAATCATTCCTCTTACACTAGCTATATTATACAATATCGATATAATTTTAAAACAAAAGCATATTTAAGTTCATACAAGCATCATACACATACATACATATATATATCCAAAATGCTAGTTCATTACATTAAAACCCAACTTTCTAGGAAGTCGTGCCTCCTCCTTGCATAATTTCCAAAGTAGATATCTCCTTTCCTTTGGATTTCTTATCACCCTTCTTTAACGGGCAATTTCGGGCTAGATGCCCTATATCTTTGCATCGGAAGCACTTCTTTTCTTTTCCTAATTTTCTGGATTTTTTCTTAATGTTTGGACACTTATCCACAGAATGTCCCGTTTCCTTGCACTTAAAACAAACTATGTCCATTCTTATCTCTTTCTCCTTGATTTTCTTTCTCTCAGGGCACCGAACCGCATAATGCCCTTCTTCTCTGCATACACGACAATAAACACCCACGTATGTTCCTAAGTTCAACTCCCTTTCTTTTTCTGCTTTCTGCTGGGCCCTCCTTGTTTGTTTCGGAGTCATACTGAAGTCAGCATAAGATAAGCCATAGAGAACCATCTCCTACATTATATTTGAGGATTTTATCAAGAGAGTTTGCATTACTTTTCATTAACAAATATCTTGATTAGTGCTTTATATCTTTCCAATATTTCTATTAGTCGAATTAATAATCATCACAGCCAGCAATCAATGTGTTGGTTAACTTTCAAAGGTATAATTTTTTTTTATATATATACAAAAAATCATGTTTTTGATGCCAAATCACAACAATAAATCTATCTAGTTTGGTTCTCACACCAGTCGATTGGAAATATATAAATATCTCACTTTCGAAACTCGAACATAAACACTGATGATGAGATCTCAATCATCAGTATCATCTCCGGGCGACTAGAGTGTGATTCTATATCTATTCAATATATTAAACTTCGAATACACGTTTGCAAGGCGTATATGCAAAATATTTATATACTGAATTGCCCAAAATCAATATAAATAACTAATCAAATACGAATGATTGATTTAAATTTTTAAAACAAAAGTTTGTTTTCACTTTAAAAATATACTCTTCTCACTCGTTCTAGGATACTACTGATCCCATCTCTAACGAGTCATTCTAATTGGATATTACTAATCCAATATCTGATGAATTCTTTCGTATGGTTCTAATGTGCCTTGTCCTCTGCTTTGTAAACCAAAGCTCTGATACCAACTGTGAAAACCCGTAACTTCCCCGTAAAGGAAAGCGCGGATAGTTCGAGAACAAGCCACAACAGAACGCAAACAGAAGAACATTTCATTGTATATTACAACAATGCACCAGAATACAAGAATATACAGGGTATAAATGAATATTACACAGAAATATCAGAGATTTAAATTACATTTAAATACCTACCAGCGGAAAATAATACAATACACAACTAGAAGAGATATACGGATACAAAGCTTTCCGGATATCATTCCAGCTGTAAACCAGGATCCTGTGAATATAAATCTGCAAAACCAAAAATACTAGCTGCCCGTGTCAAAAATAAGGGCACCCAGAGTTTAGGTTAAAACAATAAACTCCAGGTCAGTCATGTGACTGGTGTGAGAACTAAAACAGTTATTTAAAACTTTACTTTAAAAGAGAGTAATTCAAGGGACGACGCCGTATAACACGGAACGGGTTTCCTCCCAAGAATACTAGTGCATAGAATAAACAGCGCAATGCTTTTTCGAAAAATGAGGCTATTATAAGACCCAGGTCCCATCACACAATGCAACGCAAGCCGGAGGATAGGGTTTTACCTTATAACAGCCAAACATGCTTGATACGTTTAAAACAAATCATTTGATACTATAATAAGTGTATAGTGTCAAAAACAATTTCAATCATAAATATAAATCATAGACGGCATGAGTGCCCCATCCCACTATGTCGCCATACTAGGCTCTACAAATAAAGCCGAAATACACGTATTGGAAATTGGATTTCCATCATGGTGGCTCCTGATTCGAAAGATCGATCGCGGAATGCAATTCACCACGGCTTACGTCCCCACAAGAGAAAACACCGTCTGCATCCGCACATTTGGGACCAGAGTACCACCGCGGCTTACGTCCCAGCGAGAGAAAACACCGCTTACTCTATATATCCCTGAGCACTAGGCTCATCTCGGTCGACCGAATCCACGACACCACTAAGGTGCCCATCCACGAAAAAGCATACTGATCAAACCATCAGTTTGCCACCATACCGGGGTGTGAGGCTCGTGGATCAACGCTATACACAAAGCCATGCTATATCAGCTGCGCTTTGATCATCAACCACCAAACTTTGCTTTTCAACAAAAGTCTGGATCACTGCATCTCAGCATGCCACACTATCAATCCATATCGTACCACTGATTTCTGCCAATATATATAACCTCTGAGCTCATATGTCTTAGAGAAGGGCGTTAAGCAAGAGAATAAATTCTCCGCCGCCAAACAGATATATATTTAGCAGAGATCAACAAATACAATATAAAGGAATACAATGTCAGACACACCATCCATTTACAAGTCCGTTCTGGGTCCGAACGAAACCGGAGGCACTTTCCTCGCATATCCATCCATCTCCAAGTACGTCTGGATGACCACCAACTATTTCCATCCTCTTGGGTGTACAGCCCAATCAGGATCGTCAGTAATTATCCAAACGATGTGAAGACTTCCGGTCTTTAACCACCGTCTTCATCTTCGACATATCGTCGAATCAGTTATTCAGAATGGGTATAAACCCG
This sequence comes from Allium sativum, assembly GCA_030737875.1. NCBI lineage: Eukaryota > Viridiplantae > Streptophyta > Magnoliopsida > Asparagales > Amaryllidaceae > Allium > Allium sativum. Next base: position 850,389,446 of record CM060918.1, read on the forward strand.
GCCTTTCCGAACAACCCGCGTATATTAAAAACGAATGTTACACAAACACAGCATACGCCTCATTCCAATTCAGTAGCTACTAACCGTAAATCAACAAGAGAACAATTTCCCAAATATTAACCCCGAAGGCCGAAACCAACATCAGATCAATACCCAGGAAACCATTCTTCTTAGCCAACCTACAGCTAGTTTCTAAACTCCACATTCTTAGGGAAAGGTTCCCATTAATTTTATCCAAGATAAATTCTTTAAAATTTATCCTTTGATCTTCCTTTGGATGTCATTTCAAACCAGATTATGGTTTTCCAAACTAGTCGAGATTAGCGAACCGCACCGAAGTAATTATTTATTTTACTTCCCCATCCCAACCTATTCATCCCATGAAGCAAAACTGGTAATACTCCATATCTAACACCACAGTGTTATCGGTAAAATTAATTACCATTTCACGTTCAAATCTAATTAAAGATTTAACTATCGCTTTGGAGCAAAACTGGTGATACTCCATTCTAGCTCATTTTCTAAAGTTGATAATTTAAATTATCAATTCCCCATTTCAATCTAATTGCAGATTCATTAAAACTCCTTTTACTGGGTTAAAGAACTAGGTGTTATTTAAAACACAGTTCACGACAAACCCAAATCACATTCTATTTATTATCGGGTTAAAGAACTAGTGTTATTTAAAACACAGTTCTCGATAAACCCATGAATCAATTCTGGTTTAATTTAATTCAAATATATTAGGAATTCCGATTATTTAAAACCCCTTTTTAAATCTCATTTATTTATTTAAAAACAAATCGGGTTTTAAATTTAGTTCAAACTAGTTCATTTTGATAAAAATCTATTTTTATCTTTTCAAATATGGAATTTTTCATCCCAAATTTTCCCATATCATTTCTAATGATTTTACACTAATTATTGATATTTTTAATAATTTTATCAAGGCCCGTACAGTCGATTTCCAACAACGGCCATCGAACTGCACTTACAGCGACCTTTTTTAAATTTGATTTGGACGTATCTCCAAATCCAACCGTTAGATATCAAATTTCTAATATTCGTTAGAAAGCTCTTTTCGAAACGAACCCAACGGTTCCGGTTTTAGGAGAATCCGACGGTCGGATCTCCCGTAATGTCCGTTTGAAATAAATGGTCGAAATTCACGAACTGCCGCGGCGCGGCGCGTTCTATTCAGGCCATTTATATTATATATATAATATATATTTCATCGATTTCTATTTAAAACGAATTTTATAAATAGTTTTGAATTCGTTTCAAAAACAATTTCAACTTCCATTTCAATTCAAATCAAAATTGAATTCCTCTTTATAAATTCGTTTTAAAATTCATTTCTATTCAATTCAAATTTCAATTCAATTTGAATTCATTTCGAACTTGTTTTCAATTCAATTCATTTCGAAATCGTTTTCAATTCAATTCATTTCGAAATCGTTTTCAATTCAATTCATTTCGAAATCGTTTTCAATTCAATTCATTTCGAAATCGTTTTCAATTCAATTCATTTCGAAATCGTTTTCAATTCAATTCATTTCGAAATCGTTTTCAATTCAATTCATTTCGAAATCGTTTTCAATTCATTTCATTTCGAAATCGTTTTCAATTCAATTCATTTCGAAATCGTTTCAATTCAATTCATTTCGAAATCGTTTTCAATTCATTTCATTTCGAAATCGTTTTCAATTCAATTCATTTCGAAATCGTTTTCAATTCAATTCATTTCGAAATCGTTTTCAATTCAATTCATTTCGAAATCGTTTTCAATTCAATTCATTTCGAAATCGTTTTCAATTCAATTCATTTCGAAATCGTTTTCAATTCAATTCATTTCGAAATCGTTTTCAATTCAATTCATTTCGAAATCGTTTTCAATTCAATTCATTTCGAAATCGTTTTCAATTCGATATAAATATCGTTTTCGTCAAAATGGCGTCAATCTAATCAACACGGCTTCATAAATTTCTATTTTCAAATATTCTATTTCAAATATTTCTTTTTCAAAATAGTTGTTATTATCAAAATATTTCGTTCAACACATGACCAATCTCAATGGATGAGTACTGTCAACACATGAACCTTTATTTTATATTGATAAAGATGTAAATTTTATTACAAAAATATTTCGTTCAACACATGACCAATCTCAATGGATGAGTACTGTCAACACATGAACCTTTATTTTATATTGATAAAGATGTAAATTTTATTACTAAAATATTTCGTTCAACACATGACCAATCTCAATGGATGAGTACTGTCAACACATGAACCTTTATTTTATATTGTTCTTTATTTTCTAAATTGGAATGAGGCCCAATCAATCACCATATAATGTTAATTATATGGATTTTCATACATTACACACATATAATAGCATTGAAAAATAATCAACCAAAGTGCACTACACTGTATAAGCATCAAATATAGATATCTAACGCTTATAACAGCCTGTCAATCAATCGATCGACATATTTAATCAATCAGGATGAGTGAACTTCAAATTTCATCCCAACACCCGTGTGGGGTTTCAAACAATCAAACACAGATTTTTATTCGTGCAGTTGGGCGATGTGTAAAATTTATCGACCCAATCAATATCAGTCAAATCAGTGCATATAAACAAATCGGCCGATTTGTCTATAAATATCTATTTATTCACTTTCACGTTAAAAATTATATTTTTAACGATAAAATATTTTATTTTAACATATGAATTTCTATTCAGTTCATTTATTCAATAAAATTGATATTTTTATTTTTCTAACATATTTTAGAAAATTTCGGCGGCATAACGGCACGATACTAGAAACGGGACAAGGCCTAGCCTTATCCCCGGTCTAGTGAAGGCCCACGCCATTCACACATCAATCAAATCAATTTCATTTCACCAAACAATTCAGTTCAAACCAAATAATCTAACCAACTACACAACCAAACAATTTAACAAACAAGCCATCCATGGTCTGTGGATGACGGGTGTCGGGTGCTACTAAGCACCGTCTGCATCCTAGTATATATATATATATGTATAACTAGAATAAGAAATTTAGAGTGAGGAGTTCTCACCCTTTCGCTAAACTGAATGACGCAATTCTTCATGGGTAGGAAATCTTCACCGTGCTTTTCTTTCGTCTATTTCGTTGCCCTTATCCACTACCTATATAAAAATCACATTTTTACTTTGCTATTCAATATATAAAAATCGAATTTTTACCTCGTTATTCAATATATAAAAATCGAATTTTTACTATGCTGTTCAATATATAAAAATCGAATTTTTTACCTCGTTATTCAATATATAAAAATCGAATTTTTACTACGACGCTATATGGATAAAAATTCTATTTTATCACGCTATTCTCTATATAAAGTTTCCGCCTTTTCAAAAATAAAGATTTCGCCTTTTCAAAAAGAAAGATTTCACCTTTTCAAATAGAAAGATTTCACCTTTTCAAATAGAAAGATTTCACCTTTTCAAATAGAAAGATTTCACCTTTTCAAATATGTCATTATAAAAATCATATTTCATTTCAACGTATATAAAATAAAAATTAGATTTTTATTTTGCTACATATACAAAGATGATATTTTTAATATTACTATCATGTAGAAATTATATTTTAAATTCCCTACATAAACAAAAATCCTATTTTTACGCCTTCTATCTAGTAAAGATTATATTTTTAATACTCTAAAAATATAAAAATCATATTTTTAATCCTTTAAAAATATAAAAGTTATATTATTTTTTTCTCGAAGTAAAAATCATATTTTTATACCTCCCTAAACCCTCTCTTTATTCAATTAAAAATCTAACCTATATACAATACTAATCTAACCTTCATTCAAGTTAAAAAAAATCTGATTTTTATTTATGTTTTATATAAAACTGAAAATAAAATTAAATAAAAACTCACAGCGCAAAAAAAGGAGGAAAAGGGTGCGTGGTTGAGCTAGTGGTGGCGGTTGTCCTTGCTGGCTGCCTTGGGGGGGGGGGGGGTTCAATTGAAGAAGAAGAAGAAGAAGAGGGACGGGAGTTCAGAGGGGGCTTTGGGGGTTGCGACGGGATCAGCAGGAGGTGGGGGAGGAGCGGAGGTGGCGTGGGGCCAGGGCGACGGCGAAGTGGGGTTCCTCCTGAGCTGGCGGCGGCTTCAAGAAGGTTGGGGGGTTCGTGGTGATGCGAACTGAAAAGGGGAGAGGGTGGAGCAGCGAGAAGCGGTCAGAGGTGAAGGGGAAGGGGTCGGCGACGTCGACAATCGCCTGCCGCGATTTGTGGATCTTCGTTTTTTTTTAATTTTGAAAAATGTTGACTGAGTAATGAGAGAGAAAGGAAAGGAGAATATAATATATATATATATTATAATTAAATTTCAAAAAAGTAACTTTTTCATTCGAACTCGAAACGAGGCCCACCGCCTGTCGTCCATAGCGTTTTACCCTCATTCCGAGCACAATGGGACTTGTATCGCAAGCTGATTTGATCATTTCGATTAGTTTCAGTTGAATTTACATTTAAATCACTATATTGAATTTTAAACGTACATTTCAAATTACCGGAGTCGCATACGAACTTTAAAAATCCCAGAAAAATATTTTCTATCTTCGTATTGACGATACGGTCTTAACAAAACTAGTTTCGTCGAATTCTGAGACCGTTGGAAAAATGGCCAATTTCCAGTCGATTAAAATCAACTGAAACTGGTCAAACGCGTTTTCCTTTGCCACGTTCACATATTGATTCGAAAAATTATGAAATTTGGAATCTAGCAATAATTTAACATCACGGACCCAACAAAAGTGGTTTCGTCGAAATCCGAGGTCGTTTGCAAAATTTCCATTTTTAAGGGCTTGAATTCCATAGCGACTATTCAGAAATTTCAACTGGACATATCTTTTGATTCCCGCTATCAAATTTCGATTTTTCGAATTCGTTGGAAAGATATTCATAATTAGATCCTAATGTTTTTGGTTTCACTAAAATCCGGATTGTTTTGCACCCGGTATGTTCAATTGAAGTTTGAAATCGAATTATCGAACTACCGCGCCATTTTCAGTTCTATTTATAAATATATATAAATATTTATATTCTAACGACGATGCGTATAATATATACGTTCTAATTCTATTCAAAATAAATTTTTCATCGATATTATTTAAAATAATTCATTTTAAATAATCAAAATTCGCTAAAATTGCCAAAATAAAAATTTTAAACTGGTCCAGATTTTCCGGGTTATTACACATCGCGTAGTTTTATTGCTAGTAACACAGTGCACAAATTAAAGTTAAAACAGCGAAAGCTTAAAGAATCGGTTGAAGTTCATAACCCGATAGGGGGTCCTGTTACTCTCGGTTTATATTGTAGAGTGCCAATCTACTATTCTTTCTACAAGTTTCCTTTTGATTTAATCGTTATGGATTTTCCCGAATTCGATATTATTCTCGGGCTGGATTGGTTAACGAAATATGAAGCCGAAGTGAAGTGTGCGGAAAGAATTGTTAAAATCCGAACGGAGCTTGGACATATATATATTCCCTGTCATGGTTCGAATCCGAATAGAGAAGAATTTTGGTCAGCATTAGAACTTATTCCCACTTCCATAGAAAAGATTCCGATTGTCAGAAACTATGCGGATGTGTTTGAAGAAGTTGAAAACTTACCTCCGCAAAGAGAAATAGAATTCCGAATCGATCTAATTCCCAATGCCATACCAGTGGTGCATCCAATTCGTAGAATGACTCCGAAAGAAAAAGAAGAATTAGGCGATCAAACTCGTCAACTATTGTGGAAGGGTCTAATCAGACCTAGTTTTTCTAATTGGGGTGCAGCTGTTGTGTTTGTCCCGAAGTACGATGGTACTCTTAGATTATGTGTTGATTACCGAGACCTCAACAAACAGACGCTTAAAAATAAATATCCACTACCCCGCATTGATGATTTGCTAGACCAATTGAATGGGGCGAAAGTATTTTCCCGAATGGACCTAGCTACAGGTTTTCATCAATTGAGAATAGCAGAAGAGTGTGTTCCTTTGACCGCTTTCAGAGGCCCAGACATATTTTATGAATGGTTAGTAATGCCGTTTGGCCTATGCAACGCTCCAGCATACTTTGTCGATCTAATGAATAGAGTGTTCAGGGGAGTTCTGAATAAATTTGTCCTCGTATTCATCGATGATATTTTAATTTACTCCAAATCAAAACCCGAGCATGAAAAACACTTAGAACAAGTATTAGAGATTCTAAGGAAGAACGTCTTCAAAGCCAAATTCTCTAAATGTGTCTTCTGGCAAGAAGAAGTCAAATTTCTTGGCCATGTCGTGTCAGAGAAAGGAATTTCTGTTGACCCAAGCAAAATAACAGCGATTCAAGACTGGAAACAACCCACTACTCCCACAGAAGTTAGAAGTTTTATGGGGTTGGCTAGTTATTATCGAAAGTTCATTAAGGATTTTTCGAAGATATCCGGTCCGTTAACTAAGCTCACAAAGAAACATGAGAAGTTTAAGTGGACTTCCGACTGTGAAGAAGCTTTCCAGGAATTGAAATCGAAGCTGACCACCGCTCCAGTGTTAACAATTATTGATGGCAATCAGGATTTAACGGTTTGGACAGACGCTTCTATTAGAGGTCTTGGGGCAGTGTTAATGCAGAGAGGCCAAGTAGTCGCTTATGCAAGCCGCCAATTGAAACCGCATGAGAAGAATTATGTGACTCATGATCTTGAGTTTCTAGCCATCGTATTTGCCTTGAAAATCTGGAGGCATTACTTATTGGGCGAGAAATTTATACTGTACACGGATCATCAATCATTGAAGTATTTATATACCCAAAAAGATCTGAATCTGAGACAGCAGCGTTGGCTAGAATTTCTTGCAGCGTATGATCTTGATATCCTGTATACGCCGGGGAAAGCTAACGTAGTAGCGGATGCACTTAGTAGAAAGACCGCAATCGTTGCCCATCTTATAATTACACCTGGATTGATTCATAGGATTTCAGCCCTTCAGAAAGACGATGAATTCATTCAGAGAATCAGTAAGAGAGTCAAGGAAGGTGAAACCACGAGTTTCCGTATTGACAATAAGGGGGTTCTCAGGTTAAATAACAGGATTTGCATCCCAAATATTCCAGGCCTTCGAAGAGAAGTGCTGGATGAATGCCATAAATCCAAATTTTGCATCCATCCTGGGGTGAGTAAAATGTACAACGATATCAAACGCACTTTCTGGTGGAAGGCAATGAAAAGAGATATTTCTTTGTATGTTAGCAGATGCCCTACTTGTCAATTGGTCAAGAGCGACCAACAGAAGCTAGCTGGATTGTTGCAACCGTTGGAAGTCCCAGGCTGGAAGTGGGAACAGATTTCCATGGATTTCATAGATGGTTTGCCGCGAACCAAGAAAGGTAATGACAGCATTTGGGTAATCGTAGATCGCTTCATGAAGACTGCCCATTTTATACCTGTCAGATCCAATAGAACTGCCCAAAGTCTAGCACAGATATATTTCAAAGAAATTGTTAAGCTGCATGGAATTCCCATCAGCATAGTTAGTGATAGAGATCCCCTATTTACTAGCAAGTTCTAGGAGGCTTTCCAGACAGAATTGGGAACGAAATTGAATATGAGCACCGCTTATCACCCACAAACAGATGGCCAAACTGAGCGGGTGAATAGAATTCTAGAAGATTTATTACGGGCTTGTATAATCGATTTTGGTGGGTCATGGGAAGATCATTTGCATTTGGCAGAATTCTCATATAACAATAGCTATCAAGCAAGTTTGAGAATGTCACCATTTGAAGCATTATATGGCAGACCCTGCAGATCTCCAGCATGTTGGGTAGAACCTGGCAACAGACTTGTACTAGGACCCGATATGATTAGGGAAGCATCTGATAAAGTGGATTTCATCAAGAAGCGATTGAAAACCGCCCAAAGCCGACAAAAAAGTTATGCCGACTCTAGAAGGAGAGATTTGACATTTGCTGTTGGTGATCATGTTTATTTAAAGGTTTCTCCGATGAGAGGAGTAATCAGATTTGGGAAGACTGGGAAGTTGGCACCGAGATTATTGGTCCCTTTCCTATACTTGAGCGAATTGGAACTCTTGCTTATAGGGTTCAATTGCCAGATTGGTTGCCTGGAGTGCACAATGTTTTTCACGTATCTCAACTTAGGAGACATGTGCATGATCCGGATCTTGTTGTAGAAGAAGCAGCGCAACGGGATGTGGAGATAACTCCAGAATTAGCACTCAAAAGAGAGCCATTAAAAATTGTTGGCAAAGAAACTAGAGAACTCAGAAGCAAAAAGGTTCATTTAGTTAAAGTGCAGTGGAGCAGTGATCCTAGAGACTGTACTTGGGAAACTGAGGAGAGCATTAAGCAAGCTTACCCCAAATGCAGAGTGGATATCTCTGACTAACTCCGGTGCAAGGTACCTTTACAATAATTTGCATTTACATTTTATTTCCTACTTTACTGTTGTTTCCTTTTCGAGGACGAAAAGTTTTAAGTAGGGGAGATTGTAATAACCCGGAAAATGCGAGCCAATTTAAAAATTTTAAATTGATTATTTCAAAGGAATTTGAACAATTGAAATAGAATATTTCAATAAAATAGTGAATTAGAAATAGTGAGTCAGTTTGAAAATTTGAATTCAAACTTTGACTGACTATGCAGGGTGGAAAATATAACGGATTTTAGTGAAACCAAAAATATTTAAATCTGTTAGTCAATACCTTTCTAACGAATCTGGAAAATCGAAGTTTCATAACGGGAATCAAAAGTTATGGCCGAATGAATTTTCAGAGGGGTCGGTATATAGAATATAGCCCTGGAAAATTGATATTTCGCATACGACCTCGGAATTCGACGAAACCACTTTTGTTGGGTCCGGGATGTCAAACTATTGCTAGGTTTCAAATTTCATAATTTTTGAAGCTAGTATGTGAGCGTGGCAAAAGAAAATGTGTTTGGTCGATTTCTGTTAAATTGGATCGACCAGAAAATGGCCATTTTTCATACGACCTCAGAATTCGACGAAACTAGTTTTGTTGGGCCCGTAGCGTCAAAACATAGCTAGATTTATTTTTCTGGAATTTTTCGAATCAGTTTGTGGCCCTGGCAAATTGAAATGTGCGTTCAGAGTTAAAAATTAAATGTTTTATACTTTAATTTGAAAAATAACTGACTGTAACAGTCGAATTGGCCTACGAAACATATCCCATTGTGTCCGGAATGGGGGTATTTAGCTAGGGCCGACAGTCGTTGGGTTTAAAAAGGAGTTTGTTTAAGAAAACACTATTTAAAAATTTAATATAGTCTCGGCCAATCATATTTTTTCTTTCATAAATTTTAAAATAAAAAAAAAAAAGAAAAAAAACCCCGACCCTCCAGATCGAACGGCGGCTTCCTTTTTCCGCCTTCTCTCCTCCAAATCTCCACATCCGCTCATCAAAACACTAGGGCCCTTTGGAGTTTTTCGTAGAGCTCGAGACGAGCTTCAAATCCATACCAACCTCGCCCAGCATCGTCGAGTATTTCGCCGGATCCGCTCCTCCAAAGTCCGACCGTTTCGAGGTCGATTTCGCCGCCCAGAGGCCTTCGAGTTCAACGCCGTGGGGCCCGCACGTGCGCCTCTCCTCCGCCTACAACCCTGCACTGGCCGATCATCCAACCGCTACACGGTTTGATCAAAAATCGCTGACCTAGTTTTGAAACCTTTAGCTGAGGTAACGGCCTGTTTAATTAAATTGTTTTACGACACTTTAAAACCGTTGCAAACCGTTTGAAAATCATATCTTTTTGGTATGTTGACGAAATTCGATGAAACAGGAAACATCGAGACCGCAAGGAAGCTCTCTACCCAATAGAAGAAGCTGCGGATTTTTCTGACATCGTATCGATTTTTAGCGCTCAGAAAACCAAGGTGAGAAATCTAAATTAACGTGAAATTGAATGGAAAATGTCGTGTATAATTTATATAAGCGAAATATAAATTACATACGTGTTGTATACCTCATGTACATGCGTAGTGTAAGCTATATGAGCGAAGTATGAATTTTTACATGCATATTATAATTGATATATGTGTTGAAATGCAAGTGAAATATAGCAAATATATATTATATATATATATATATACCCCCCTCGTCCACAAACCATGGACGATATTTATTGTGGTGAATTGGTGTGAAATATTGGATGAAAAATACGAATGGTTGAATAATTGTTTGTGGTTGATATTGTTTGGTTGTGGTTGAAAAATACCCATTGGTGATTGAAATGAATTGAAAATATTTGTGGAAATAAAAATAAACATGCCGCCTGCGTGCGAATTAGATGCATGAATCCCCATTGTCAAAAACCGCGAGGTTTTAAGGTAGAGCGAGGAGCCGTACTAGGGACGGTGCCGGTTTTAACTACCCTGCCGTTATGCTGCCGAAATTTTGAATAATCTTTGTGTGTTAGAATTATTTTCATATGTTGAAATTATTTTACATGCATTGAAATTAAAGTCATATATGAAACTATGTCCATGTGTGGAAATATTCATGTGTTGAAAAGTGTTGTATGAAAATTAAATTCATTTGTGAATGAATGAAGTGCTTTAACAATAAAAATCACATTTTTATATATATATATATATGAAGTATGCAAAATATTCGCCTTATATTAATAGTTTCAACAATCAAAATTTCATCTTTCTAATATGAACAACATCAATAAAATGTCCATGTGTGGAAATGCTCATTTGTTGAGAAGTGTGTGTAGTGGAAATATTCATGTGTGGAATAAAAAGATCGAACAATAAAAATTACATTTTTATTGAAACTATGAAGTGTTGAAACCATACATTGGTTGAATAAATATTTTAAATGATAAAAATATCATTTTTATCATATGAGTGATATGCTAAAGATATGCGGACGTTGAAACAAATATTTGTGATAGAAATATTATTTTTAACATGCATAAGAACTAAATAAAATAGTCATGTGTTGAAATCTATTTTAGTTCGCCAAAATTATCATCTTTGAAATGTGAAGTGTTAAAAATAGCCACTTGTTCTAATAAACGTGCATGAGTTGAAATATACATTAACTAGCTAATGATATGATTTTAGCCTATGCATGCAACATTCGAATGAATGGTGTTTTTAAACCAAAGCAAATCAAATATGAAATTGAATGGAAAATGATAAATGTTAGAAATTGTATATATGTACATGCATATCTATTGAACAGGTTAAAGAAAAAGGGGCTAGAGAAGAGAAATAGAATTTTGTGCCCGAAAATAGGTACACATTTACCGCTTTGTTTGGGTGATGATTTTATGAGCCTGTTGGCTAGCCGCTTGGCTTTTTCTTTTTCTTTTTGATATGAGACGCCCGTGTGGCTATTTGGGAATTTTCCCAGACCCTCCCGTACAAAGGAGGTTATGGCGAAATTTTCCAAAAATTTAAGGCGTTAGTGAAATAATTGAAGTGGAAACGATATAGGAATTTTTTTGAATGAACTATATTTATATAAATATATAAATATAAATAGAATTAAAACGAAACGTGGTCGTGCAGTTCATATATTGAAACCGTGATTTCAAACGACCAGTGCGGAAGATCCGACCACTGGATTTTCCCGAAACCTCAACCGTTGAGTTCGCCTTGGAAATATCTTCCCAACGGCACCAACTTTGTGAAGATCCGACGGTTGGATTGTCTGGAATGTTTAATTCAAAACTGAAGAAAAACAGCGCCAGAAACGATTATATTTATATATATATAAATATAATTAAATTAAATCGAATAACGACGCTGCAGTTCGTAAATTGAAATCGTAACTTCAAATGGTTGGTGTGGAAAATCCGACCGTCGGATTTTCCCAAAACTGAAACCGTTGGATTCGTTTTGAAATGACCTTCCTAATGATGTAAAATTTGTGAAGATCCAACGGTTAGATTTTTAGATATGTGTAAAACAAAATTAGTGGAAAGCAGCGCCAGTGCGTCGACACGACCTGAAACGTCGTTTAATTAAATATGGCCGTTTTAAATTAAATAAAAATGGCGATATATCGTTATGAAGTGCTATAGACGATATAGAGTGAAAATGAACCAATTTTGTTGTGTTTGCTTGAGATGTGATGGCTGAACGTATTTGGCATGAAAATTTTAACTAAATAACTGAAATGTGAATGTTGAATAGTTCAACCATGTGATTAATTGGTTTGAAAATCTAAATATACGTGGATTATTTGAAAAGGCCGAGTTTATCTCATTTCAAATAATCGATCGACGTTGAGAAGTCGAAGAGTCGAAGATGGTTGAAGACCGACGATCTCCACATTGGATGGATGGGCGCTACTGATGCTCGTGATTGGAGTAGCTACCATGAAGGAATTGAAGTAGTAGCCGTCCAAACATATTGTTGATTGAACGGATATGCGAGGAATTGGTGCCTCCGGTTTCGTTCAGACCCAGAACGGACTTGTAAATGGACTGTGTGTCTGACATTGGATTTTGTTCTGTGTTGATCGATCTCTGTTAAATAAATATCTGTTTGGCGGCGGAGAATTTATTCTCTTTCTTAACGCCCTTCTCTGAGATGTACGAGCTCAGAGGTTATGTATTGACAGAAATCAGTCGCATGGAGTGGATTGCCTGTGTGGCACGCCTAAGTGGCATATGATCAAGGCTTCTGTTGCAAAGCAAAGTCTTGTGGTTGATGATCAAAGCATGGTCTGTGTGACGTAGCTTTGTGTATAACGTGAATTCGCGAGCCTCACACCCCGGTATGAGTCAAAAACGGGAGAAGGACCCAAGGAGTGCATGACGTTTCTTTCTAGCTATGGTGGTGTCAGTGACCTCCCAGCCCTGACATTTATATCTACTTTTCACCTGTGTGGTTGTTGGAATACGAGGCACCTCGATTATAGGTCTGTAAGGACCGGGAAACGTGTGTTCAGGAATTGCCAATCCTCAAAAGTAAGAGAGGACCGGCCTTGGAGGATCCAGGGGATTGCTGTGTGCGGTCCCGAGACATTTGCTAGAGTGTCTCGAACGGAGAGGAGCTTGCCCCTTGCCTCGACTCATGAAGGAATCCAATTTCCAATACGAAATATGCGGATGTGATTGTATTACTAGTATGGCGACATAGTAGATGGTAGCTATGCCGCCTAGGATTAATATTTATGATTGAATTGCTTTTGAAACATATATGCACTAGTAATAATATCAAACTCTTTTGTTTTATTCGTATGAAGCATCTTTGGCCATTATAAGGTAAAAACTCTATCCTCCGGCTTGCGTTGCATTGTGTGATGGGACATGAGTCTTATAATGGCCTCATTTTATAAAAAGCATTGCGTTGATTTAATCATTTACTTTATTTCATGCACTAGCACTCATTGGAGTAAACCCGTTCCGCGAAAGTGGCGTGGTCCTTTGATTTGCCTTGTTATTGTTGTTAATAAGTTAAGTAGATTTCTCATACCAGTCCCATGACTGACTCGTAGTTTGTTTCACCTTGCAAACTCGGGTGCCCTCATTTTCACACGGGCAGCCTAGTTACAGGTTTCTGACGCACCTTTTGGCTCATGGCGAGGCTTGACTATACCGTGCTGACTTGGATTTTCTCCGCCATTATTGTATCTATATTATGATTCCGCCACTGGCGATGTAGACTGATATTCCTTTTGTGTACTCTTTATGTATGATTCCGCCTCTGGCGATGGTGACTGATTATGTATCATTATGCACTAAGTTGTATCCTGTACTGTGCTTCTCTGATGTGATGATATCTATATGATTCCGCTGTCATATGTGTGTAAATTATTCTATTTTCTGTTTATGCTATTATCTGTGATCTGCTAATGATGATTGATGTGTTATATTCCAATGATTATCCTTAACACCGTGTCACGGGGTTTTGGGATCGTCACAGTTTAAAAGCTTTTATTTTTGAAGAAAGAGGTATTTATAGGGTCTAGAATTCATTAAAAATGAATAGACACTAGTTGGTTATGTAACTTTCAAATTTCGAACAAATTTGAAAAACTAGCAGTTATATGTCGACATGTCCATATTTACATGTCGACATACCCATGTTAAATTTTGGGTATTTGACTTTTTTCTTTATTTTTGTATTGTTTCTTATTGTATTACATTATATTATATTAATGTTTTTATAGTTGATTAAGGATTAATTTGACATAAATAAACATCATTCATTACTACTTGAAAGAAAATACATTCAAACGATTTAAGTTACTAAATACGAGATTCGAAAGCAAATACGAAACATAACATAGACTAGATAAGCTTAGACTTCAACAGATGATGACGAGGAAGATGATAACCTAAGTTTTCTTCCTAGTTTGCTAGAGAACTTGTTCATTTTAGAAGACATTTGGGAAAGAATCTTCTTGATCTTCTTTTTGGCCCGCTTGGTTTTTGACAAGTGTTTCTTTGGTTATGATCCTACTATCTGTTGGACATTCAACACTTTCCAAAGACGATTCTTCTTCTTCGTCGATTTCTATTGGATTCTCTTCTTGTTGTTGCATTCGAGCCTTTTTATCCTCAAAAGTTTCATAGCGCTTAAAAATGATAGGAATTTGCATATGGTTTATATTTCCCGAGTTAAAAACCTTTCTTGGCAGAAATTCTTCTCCTTTGAGGTCCACTCTAAAGTATTTAAAGATACAGGTAAGATAAACTCCATGATAAAGAGTGTATTCCTTGGTGGACATCTCTTTTAGCTAAAATTCTTTTAGAATAACATCGGCCCAATTAATATCATAAATACCAAAAATAGCAAAAAGAGCTTTTTGGACTTTGAGGGTAGGGTTGTTGAAATTTCCGGAATGAGATGTGAGAGTATGTTGAAGTAGGAGATTGACGATTCTTTCTTTTGGGTGGACAAAGAAATTTCTAAGTTCCAAATGATCATTACTTTCAATATGTGATGAAAGGTTTCCAAATCTGTTTCATCAATTTCAAATTCTGAAAAATCTGTGCTCTTACTCTTACAATTTAAAATGGTAACCAAAATTTCATAACCCAAAATGTTTTGAGTGCCTTTTACGCTACACCATACTTGATTCTCATTTCCTTCGTAAAAGCCACGATTCAAATTCACATGAAACATTTTGACGAAATTCGGCTAACATACTTTATCGTCATCCCGAGTGTCAATTAAGCTTAGAACATCATTTTGATGAAAAAGAGAACAAAGATCATACGATGGAAAATCTTCAATGATAGAGAAGGCTCCCGTGTTGAATTTTCCATTTTCCATATAGTCAACATAGGCTTGAATAGCTTCCTTATCATTGCAGAGATGACCCTTGAGAGTTTTGGTCAATCTCTTGGTTTTTGGTGTGCTAGAGGAAGCCATTGGAGATATATTTTGAAGAGAATAAAATGAATATAGTTGTTTTGAATTTTGAATGAAATGTAGAGAGAATGGAATTGAATAGATAAATAAATAGAGATTGAATGGGCACAACTTTTCTAAAATTAAAGACACCTTTTCAGAGCTTAGGAGTTGGTGAAAAGACGGAGGGAAATTTGAAAGTTAAAACTTTTGAAATTCAAATTTTGAGTTTCATTTACTGGCCTATATATCAACTTGTAAACTTCTGTATGTCGACGTATATGTTGGTTTTTCAAAAGGCATGTTGATTCTAGACTTTGTTCTATTATATCAACGTTTTATATTTCAGGTTTATTATTCCTGAAATAATATTTATCCTAATAAAAAATTAATTATTATTTACTATATTACTGTTATTTTGAATTTCAAAAATTCAAATTCCAAATTTCAATTTTTAGAATTCAAGATTGAATTTTAGAATTTGAATTTCAAATTCAAACAAGGAAAACAAAACATCCATTCATCCAAGTCAACCAAAAAATTAAAAATTAATTAAGGTGTACCTGGTTTTTAGATCCATTTCTTCAAAAATTTCTGAATTCTGAATCACTATGAAACACATATTTCAATTTCCGGCTTCTGGC
The DNA here is from genome assembly GCA_030737875.1 of Allium sativum. NCBI lineage: Eukaryota > Viridiplantae > Streptophyta > Magnoliopsida > Asparagales > Amaryllidaceae > Allium > Allium sativum. Next base: position 850,405,493 of record CM060918.1, read on the forward strand.
TCTTCATCACTTGATGAATCTGAATCTTCTAAAGTTGCTTCTTACGCCATTTTTCTCTTCTTCAACGGATTACTATTGTCTGTTTGTTGATTTGATTTATCTGGATATTGACACCTTCTCTTTATATGACCCGGTTTGTTGCAATTATAACATCTATCATCATTTCCCCGAAACTACCTTGATTATTTCTCTGAAAATTATTTCTCCTTTTATATATTAGAAATTTTCTAAAGTTCCTTGTCATTGTAGCAATTTCATCATCATCTTCACTACTTGAATCAGAACTATTATTTATTGCTTTGAACGCTATAGATTTCTTTTTTGTAGGCTTATTTTCCTTTCCTTCTTGTAATTGAACTTCGAACGACATCAAATTCCCTATTAACTCCTCAATTTTCATTTCACTACATTATTGGCTTCTTCAATCGCTAGTGTTTTTTGATCCCATTCTGGAGTCAATGAATTAAGTATTTTTCTGCCTTATTCTCCTTTTGAATAAGTTTTACCTAGAGCCATTAATGAATGCACGATTTCCTGTAATTTGCAATACATATCGGAGATAGACTCATTCTCATTCATTTTAAACAACTCAAATTGATCGATTAAGATTGATATCTTTGTCTGTTTAACTTTATTGGTTCCTTCATCAGTAACTTGCAACGTTCTCCATATTTTGTAAGAAGATTTACAAATTGACATTCTATTAAATTCATTTCTATCTAATGAACATAATAACATATTCATGGCCTTGGAATTACTTTGTGCAACAACGTTTTGATCATTTGTTCATTATGCAAAATTAATAATGGGTTTAATATATTCAGTTCGTATGATATTCCATGTGTCTAATCCAACTTATTATAAATATATTTTCATTCTACATGCCCAGTAAGAATAATTACTACCATCAAATAATGGTGGTCTAACAGTGGATTGGCCCTCTACAAAAAAACTATTATAACCTGTGTTGGTTGCCGTTTAATTTTTCCAAAATTCAGATTATGAACTTTTGAAAACCAATGCTCTGATACCAATAGTTAAGGATGCGGATTAAGGATCTTAAGGAAGAATTAACACTAGAGGGGGGGGTTTGAATAGTGTTTATGAGGAATTTATAGAAATCATAATCTAACTTGATTACTAAATGAATCACACAACAATAATTACACCAGAGATGATCACAAACATAGAAACAATCACAGACATAAAAATAAGTAAATGTAAAATGTAGAAAAGGAAAGAGCACATCGCATTTTATACTGGTTCAGATTACTCCTACGTCCAGTCCCACGCAATGCTGGATTGCAGAGAGTTTTATCATTATCAGTATCCAAGTACAACACCCTTGATTTCACAGCTGTAGGTTTAACACTGATTTCACTACCCTTGATTTCACGGCTACATGGTTAGCACTGCTCCCTTACCTTGATTTTGGGGCTACAAGGAACACACCCTTTCCTAAACAATTCCCAAACAATTACAATAGCCCTAGAACTCTTCAATAGCACTTCCAAATAGATAGTAGTTGATAGAGATTGAGAAGAGAAGGAGAATGATATAAATTTTATTGAAATCGGTAGTATAAGTGTAGAAATCAAGAAATTTTTGTATTTTAATAGTGGTAAGTAAAGGGGTGAAGAAGGAGAAGAAGTATTTCAAAATTAGAAATTAACCCCTATTTATAGTGTCCTAAAGGTTGCAACATTTCTGAAAAGTTTCAAATAGTGAACCAACACTTCCTTCGAAAAATAAAAATATGAAGGTTATATGTCGATATGTCCATAAATGTATGTCGACACATGTATGATGATTTTGAATTTTAAACCATTTTTCAAGTGTTTAAACATATATATATGTATATATATATATTCAGGAAATTTCTAAAATATAAACTAGTGTTTAAAATAGACTTTCAGTTTAAAAACACATAAATATATTATATAAACATATTTATAAAGTTATATGATTTAAAACTATAAAAATATATATGTATTATAAACATATTATTATAAAACTTTATAAACTATATATATATATATATATATATATATATATATTAAAAACACAATAATTTGAAATCATTTAGAAAAGTAGTTTGAAATAACTTGAAATCAGCATTTAAATTTTGTAAAACAGAGTTTGAAATTTGAAAACATAGTTTGAAAATGAAGTGCTATTTAGAGTCTTACATATAAACTAGACACAATTACTATATTTTCTTGAGCTCTTTGAAATCTTTATATCTTAATACTCATGAGTCTTGAATCTCCTTTGAATCCTGAATCTCTTGGAACTCAAAAATTGTACAGTCTTCAGTATTTAAATCTTACATACAAATCCTGAATATATATATATATATGTATCTATATTCTAGATAAAGATGTTACCATATATTTTCTTATCAATTAATAATGATAACTGAGATAAGGTTGTTGTCATCAAAACTTCATTCTCCAAAAACTTCACTTTAAATTAATTTCAACTTAAAATTATATTCTAATTTCAATACATTTCAACCATTATTCAAGTTGGGTTTACATTTTGTTCCTTCAATCAAATTCTTAAATTTTCAAATTTACTTCACATCTCATTTTAACAATTTAAAGCTTGTTAAATCTATTTTTTTTTCAATTTTATAAATGTTTAAATTCAAGTATACTTAGAATGAAGGCATTTACTTAACAACTATTATCAAATCGACTTATTTAGTTTCATTATCCTAACCAATTTCATGCAAACTCATTTCATCATTTTCTAAATCATATCTTAAATAAACTTAGCTTCTATTTTGAAATTTCATTTAGTCAATTCAATTAACAAATTAATTAAGTTACAATTACATTCCAAAACTCTCTTTTACACCTTTCTTAATTCATAGTATCAAGAATAGTTATATTTATATTTTAAAAAAAATCTATATTTGTATATTAAAATTTAAATTTAAAATAATATTAAATTAAAATAAAAGATTTATTGAATTATTTATAAAATAATTTAAATTTTAATAATATTATAATTAAAATTGCTTTGTACATTAAAATATTTTTAAACTCAGAAACTATATTTAAAAAAATAGACCAATAGTATCCGTACATAATTTTCTACCTAGGCCAAGTATTACGGATGTATATCATGTCAATCCACAATTTAACTTCTTATGGGTATATATCATTTTACTCGCAATCCCAAATTCAGTAAAATCGCTCAGGTCTATCATTCCAACCTATAACGATTTTTTCTAATCTAATGTCTATTCGGGTATCTATCATTTCAACCCATAAGGGACATGCAATATGAGAACAAAAAAATAATATAAACTCAATATAGAAATATATACAAAACACATGTGCACATCCATATCATAGATATCAGTAGTGTGAATAACGTGTGTCATACATGCACAACATATAATAAGATTCTCTAAGCAATTCTATACATCTCATAGCATTTCAAATGTGCTGAATTTCACTTCTATAAACAATGTAAGTCAAGTGTGAGATAAACTCGCCTTTCATGGAATCGAATGAAGACGGCAATTGAATGGACCTAAAATGAGATGACGACTTCCAGACACGACTCAGAATGGATTCAAATCAAATTAACAACACAATATATATTTTATTTTCATAAGAGGAAGTTAGGGAATTTCTCAACGAATCGGTATAGCTATGGGGTTTTGGTCTGTTTTCGAACTCAACACCAACTTGACTCAAAATTAAACACAACAAGTTTACAAAAATATTATATATTTATATATATACACATACATAGTAACTACAATATTTTTTTTAAATCAACACAACTCTAAATAAACAAACATCAAAACAATATATGCAAGTGTGTGTGTATATATATATGTATGTATATGTGTGTACTGTCGAAACAAAAAAATGGCCACAACACCAATGATGCTCTTGGAGCACTTCACCAAATGGTTTGATTTGAAGTTATGAGGCCACAAACACAAATTAAAGAGCAAAAAGTAAAGAATAAGAAATTTTTGGAGTGGTTTGGTAAATTTAGACCTACGTCCACTATAGAAGCTACTTTTATTATCATTAGAGAATTTACAAAGTATATAGATTCGCGCATTTCACTCATTTTTTTCCTCTCAAAATGGTCTTCTACTTTTCTCTCTTTCTAGCTCTTGATTTCAATTGAATTGGCGCTGGAAACGGTGAGATCTCTTGCTTTGTGATGGATGAATATCTTCAACACTTAATCGCTTGAGTGATTTTACTTGATTCCATGGTGATTTCGCATTAGATCTAGGCTTTAGAGAGGATTAGCAGCAGTTGGAGATCACTTGAGCAATTTTAATGGAGTTTAGAGGAGATTTGATCCATTTGACGTTGGAGGAAGTTGGACAAGCCATTGATGGAGCTTGAAGTTGCTTGAGAGTGGTGGAGAAGTGGTTTGGGCATCCCTTCGGGGAAGAAAATTAGTCCCTTTAATGGTAGAGAAGTGGGTTATTTATAGGTGTAGTTTGGGGGTAATGACAGTGTTGTAATTATGGTGTGCAGGATTTGGATCGGCCTCAAACTTATTTACGAAAATGCCATTGATTAAAACTCGACCGACCTAAACTTTACAGCTGCCAAAAGTTGGGCCGACCGACCAGGATGTTGAAATACCGACCGACCAGGATTTTTGATACCGACCCATTCTTCAGAATTGTAGCCGCTACCTTTTCCTTTGCCGACCCACGTGTGTACTTTATATTGTGCCACTCACGTTAAAACTAAAGCCGACCCGTGATATTATAATATGCCGACCCATTAATGTAACCGACCCATCTTAATGATTTCTACAGCCATTTGCTTGGGATCTACGTGTTCAAGCTAACCACTTTTATTTTCTTTATAAACAACATGCCGCCACCTATGTAGCATTATTTGATCAAGTCAGTACGAGGTTTATTCCCATCCATGCGCTATTATAATGTGCCAGCATATAAAGATAGGGACCGACCCATGTAGCATTATATGTTGGAGCCGACCCATCTTGAGGAATAGGGCCGACCCATCCGTATTTTACTATAAGCATTACACGAAGCCAGTCCATTGTTAGCAAACATGCACACAGTTCTTATGTAAGGTTTATTCATGTGTACATGCATGCTCAACATCTTAGGTGTATTTGTACCAATGTCATGTATGCACAGTCCATATGGATTCATGCTACACGTCCAATTTCTCATGCTATTTCATGTACTTTATAATGCAACTGCTTTATATTATCACAAAAGGAAGAACGTGCTTGTTTTATGAATGTAATGTTGAAGCCTTTCTTTGATAACATATTATTACCCTCCATTGAAATTTATAATTGTTATACTCACGCTGTAATGTGCCCATTTGGAAATGTCACATGTCTATGCGAGATTAACGTGATCCATACCTCAGCTAATATGCGAGCCCGACCAATCCATTGAGATGCAATACGATCGACCGGCCCGTTGTTTACAATGTGATGACCGATCAATTGAAATCCAAGGCCGGCTGACTCGTACACGTTGAAACAATGTCGACCAACTCGTAACTCTGAGACCGACCAACCCATGGAATTAAGACCGACCGCTCCTTGGCACTCAAATGTTAACAATCTATTTCACGTGCATTCGACTGATTATTTCTAACTCGTTCTTTTAACAAGATTAACATTTTCTCCTCGAAGCTTTTATTTTTTCTTGTGAAAAATATAAGTGTAACACCCTACGTCCATTAATGTCACTCACAAAGGGAATGCATCAACTTCCATAGAGCATTTTAAGTGAATATAGAACAGAAAATCACAACAAGACAAATATAAAACAGTGCTTGAAAATTTAAAACTTTATTTCATTGCAGCGGATAAACCCATATGTTTGATTACATGATCAAAAACCATAAACTAAAGTCAAGTACATCATATCCATCTTCATAAAACAAGGTACATAAACTGAAAGACATAATCCCCAACATCAAAATAGTTGGTACCACGCAGAAACATAATGCTAGTAATGGCCCTTTACCACCCGAACAGAGACAGAAACAGAAATAGAATAACCCCTACGAAAACAGAATGTAGAATTAGGTGTACACTAGTAATGGGCCTTTACCACCCCCAACAGACGGTACCACGCAGAAACAGACAGGTGTTACCACCCAACAGAAACAGACGGTACCAACAGAAACAGACGGTACCAACAGAAACAGACAGAACTAAGTGTACCCTAAGTCCTACCCCAAGCGATCGGCTCCCTAACTCGTAGATACTCGTGCTGGTCCCACAATGGGGTGTATCACTCCCCAAAGTGGCAACCCGATACTACCAGAGATGCACAGCTTATACCTACACGATGCAACAACGTCTTACCTACCATCCCGGGCCCACACACGCACATGAACCCATTGGACTTGCGTTGCCACCGCTCACCCGTTTTGGCCTCTTACAGTCAAGCCCAGTACGCGTGTCCCGTCCTCGACTTAGGTCGAGCCCACAGAGATACTTATGGGTTACTGGTTGAAAGGGGCCCCCATGATTTGACACAAGCTATCCACCTAAGCTTGGTTCCCTCTAGTATTTCCCACGTAACCCACTTGTTATTCATGTTTCAATTACATGTTTCGATTTTGGTTAAGTATTTCTAATCGTATTTCAAATGCCACCCAAGGCACCCACTAGATTCCACAAGCCACCCAAGGCACTCACTTAACCCCCTCATGTCGCACTACATGTTTATCTGGTTAAGTGTTTCTTAATTCATTAAGACTGTAACCTCATAAAGACCACTCACATTAGACTGGCATTTGTGGCAGCTGGATTTGCCGGGCGGGTCCGGGCAGTCTTACACCACAAAAGAGTCTAACCTCATGTCTTTAAAATTGTTACGTATTTAATTTGTGCCTAAGACCTCTCACATTAGACAGACATTTATGGCAGCTGGATTTGTCGGGTGGGTCCGGGCAGTCTTACACCACAAAAGTGCTTAACCTTGTGTCTTAGACGATTAATTACTCCTAATTAATCATCCCCCAATTTGGATTACTTTCCCTATTCAAATTATCAATCAATTCCAAATTTAACGATGTCCATAATTGACTCAATTATGTCCATCCATTTATGGTATGTAAAATCATACCAATTTTCACCACAATTATATTTTATGCCTTTTAAGGCATTTATGCCAATTGAATATTATCCCCTTTACCCCACGTAGTACGTTTGTTCATTTAACGTAAAAATATATGTTAGACTCGAATAGTCTAACTCATGGAATAAAGAGAAAACATCACAATATACACATAATTAAAACATAAATCTAAACATAGGGGTGAACTTGCATATGTGAATGATGTTCTACATCTAAAACTTGCATAGGCCAAAATTACAACTTGCATAAACAACATATGTCATGGATCCAAATCTAAAGGTGTGAACTTGATGAGAAAATGACCACAAACTTGCATAAATAACATATGTCATGGATCCAAATCTAAAGGTGTTAATTTGCATAGGCAATACCCCTAAACTTTCATAACCTGATTCATATTCTAAACTCATATATTCATATAACTTACATATGTGATTTATACATCATAACAAGGGTGTAAACTTGCATCTAACATGTAAAGTATCATGTAAAATTTAGCATAAACTCACACATGTCACAGCCTAACTTTCAATTAAATTTTCACATGAATTAGGTGTCATAACCATGTAGGTTCACATATAATTCTACCCAACTTGTATATGATTCATGTTTACATAAAAAATCTAAACTTGCATACATATGATTTATCATATGAATCAATATAACCACTAGCATATGAAACATGATGATTCAACTAGACATAAGCCAATCATAGGATTATAACATGGGTGATAGCATCATAACTTTACATCGTAAATGATAGCATCATAACATAATATCATAGAAATTACAACACAATTCTACAACATAATTACAACATGCAATCAACAATTCATATCATATCCAAATTATCCGCATTATAACTCAATCCAATTCATTTACTAATTATTTTGTTAAAACTATCGAACTCACAACTCAAAAGCAGTCTTGAGTTCTGAATTCTGATTTCTGGAGTTGAATTAGCTCTCCTTTGAAGAAGATTCACTGTAAGGATTGAATAGTTCTGATTTGATTGTTGTTCTTCCTCTTTAATTTAGTGGCGGCTACTCTAGGGTTCAAGACAACAACATGACAGCCATAGTTTCCGTTTTAATTCTGATTTAGGGTTTGAGTCTATGGGTGTTTTTATAGAGTTTTGAATTAATTTAAGCCGTCGGATGATCTTTGGGTTAATCAAAACCATTCAATCATGATAGGGTGATGAGTCAGCCCTAATGACTCAGCAAGGAGTCAGAAAGGACTCAACAACATGGGTCAGCCTGAACCAGAAAGCTGTGCAGGCTTCTGCATTGGCCTGGGCGCACTTGGCAGGTGCGCCAGTGCAAATTTGTACTGGCGCATTTCCCAAGTGCGCTAGTGCAATCTATTTTTTTTATCTTCAACTTGCCACCACACTTCGTTCGTCCATAACACCTTCATCCGGTACCCGTTTCCCGCAAACTCGGACTCTATTTCAACCAGAATTCCGAGACGAACACAATGGCGCAACCCCATTCCCTTAATTTTCACGTCTGAGATTAATTATTCTTTATTTTAGTTAATTCGATTATTCAAAAATCCGGGGTGTTACATTCTCCCCTCCTTAAAAGATTTCGCCCCAGAAATCTCCAAGCTAAGGAGAATGCATATCCTACCATCCAAATAACCATCTACTCAACCATAAAACACAGGCATCCATTGTCCTTATAAAATTTCTAATGCTGTATGAGCATATGAAAGAAGTGTGTGTATATGTTCCTTATCTAATGCAAAATCAGGCAGTCTACTGATTCAGTTGACCTCCTTAATGCGAACCATGATAGTGCCATGCGTCCATTATGTATGCGAAAGAACCCTATCAATACATATTATTTCTACATGTGTGCACAATCATTCACCAAAGTGCAACATCCATATGATGGTACAACCATTATTCATCCATTAACTTAAATATGTACACACATTTATATGCAATATGCAATATGAAGTGACTGAGCCGATCTAGTGCCTAATGTGTGTGTGTATGCATCCACAGGCAACCACTAGCAAACACTTGCAACCATCAAACATAACATGTCTCAAACACATATTTACATCCATAGGTTTCCTATCTAAAGGTCAAAGATTCGGTCGATGGGATACAAACAAATGATACAACTAAAATAAAAGCTCTGTCCCCATTTGACATCGGTTAAGAGAATAATTACCTAAGTCTTAGCCCCGAAGACCGAAATCAACATCAGACTGCCACTCAGAAAATTACCCCCATTAAACAATGTCAAAACTGGAAATCTACTTCGTGCTTCGAGTAGATACCCCTATCCTTCAGAAATATTCAGATACTTACAGACTACTGGTACAGATCAGATTACAGAATGATTCTCAGAAAGCTAAGCATAACAGACCCTTGCGGGTTACAAGAAACTTTGGGGGTCTTCCCACGACAAGTTAGAAACTTAACGACCCTCTACATAGAAAGCTGTTCCATTTAGACCCAACCCATAGCCCATAAACTTGAGCACACAAATGTCACATTCAAATTTTTGACGCCTAACACAGATAATTTCAAACCCCCACAAATAACTAACAATTGAGCCAAACCACAAATGGGGTTAGAAACAACTACGAGATTAGAAACAAGACGAGTATTAAAGTGCAGAGTATCAATTACAGAATCAAAATGCCAGAATCAGAAAGAGTTTTAACTCAACAATCAGATAAGGGAATTAAACCATCTTCAGAAATTTTTCTTATTTCTATCCTATCCACCAGCCTCGAGGGTATTCGCCTGTCCTCCAGAAGTAGGTCCTGCCCTATGCCCTTTCCTTGGGCAGTCCTTAATCAGATGTCCCGCTTCGCCACAGCTGAAGCAAGTGCCCTTCCTTTTCCTGCAATCCTTGTTCAGATGGGTCGAGCTTCCACAAGTAAAGCACTTCTTCTCCTTCCTATCTTCAGACTTCTCATCCTTCTTTTGTGTTTCCTTTTTGGGTCCCGTTTTCTTGTTCTATGGTCCTTCGTGCTTTTCTTCTTTTTTCTCACTTTTGGCTTCCTCTTCATTCATTAACGCCATGTCAACTAATCTCTCAAAGGTAGCTCCCATAGGAATGTGGGTCATAGCTAACCCATGAAGCGACTCGTTTAAACCCTTAACAAATCTTAGAGCTTTCTTTTCTGGAGTATTCACCAAGTCCAAGCCAAATCTTGCCAACTGATTGGATTTTTTGACGTACTCTTTCACCGATAGATTCCCTTGCTTCAGCGCCAAAAACCTTTCCATGTATAGATTCTCTTCAGCTCGCGAGAGGAACTTCGCCTCAAACCTCTGCCTAAAATCTGGCTATGTATCGACTGGACATCTCCCATTAGTGACCTCCCACCAAAACAAGGCCTCAACTTTCATTAGCCAGGCAGCTAGCTGGACTTTTCTTCCATCATCCACTTCAAAGATTCCAAACAATTCTTCCACCGCCTTTAGCCAATTACGAGCTTCAACAAATGTCTCCGTCCCGTGAAAAGGTTTTCCACCCATTGCTCTAAAGTCCTTACATATCTTTGCGAAATTATCGACACGAGGAGGAGGAGAAGGAGGGGGAGTTGGAGGAGCATTTGCTGGAACTGCGGTGGCGGCCCTAGCCTCAAGATATTGACGAAACCAACCGGGTACATGAACATCCTCTGGTACCTCAGATGCTACAGACATGCTGAAACGAAAAAGGAAAGATTCACTACAAAAAGGACCGAATGAAAGATATATGGCTCTTGGGGTTATGCTTTCTAAAATATACTTTTCTCTTAAAATACTTTCCTTTTTGAAGATACTCCTTTATAAAAATTGTTTTGAAAAATAGTTTTTCAAAATTCATATCTATTCTGGTAACCTTCAGCTCTGATACCACGTGTAATACCCAACGTCCATTAATGTCACTCGCAAAGGGAATGCATTAACTTCCATGGAGCATTTTAAATGAATATAGAACAGAAAATCACAACAAGACAGATATAAAACAGTACTTGAAAATTTAAAACTTTATTTCATTGCAGCGGATAAACCCATATGTTTGATTACATCATCAAAAACCATAAACTAAAGTCAAGTACATCATATCCATCTTGCTAAAACAAGGTACATAAACTGAAAGACATAATCCCCAACATCAAAATAGCCATAAATAAAGAGAAGCTGAACTTTACTTCAGCGATCCAAGCAATCTTCTAAGAGCAGTCCAAAATCAAGCTCCACTGGTGCTAGTTCCAACCTTAGCACCTGGGGGGAAGAGGAAGGAGATGGAAAAAGGGGGGTCAGACATAAAGTCTGGCGAGTGTGATAACTTTAACAATATAATTAAAAAATTAACTAGGCTAAGGCATAAGTTGGAAAATAAGGAAATGACCATGAACCATTGAGTATGGCAGAGTAAACAAGGAAATAAGATGAACAAAGATAACGTTAAAGGCACACCTAAACCACTACAAGATAATTACTATACTGCACCACCACTAGTATAACAGGATTAGGTGTTACCCTAATGTTTAAACTGAAATAGAATCGAAGTAGAATAATCTATACAAAAACAAAATGCTAGTAATGGGCCTATACCACCCGAACAGAGACAGAAACAGAAACAGAATAATACCTACGGAAATAGAATGTAGAATTAGGTTTACACTAGTAATGGGCCTTTACCACCCCAACAGAAGGGTACCATGTAGAAATAGAAAGGTGTTACCACCCAACAGAAACAGACGGTACCAACAGAAATAGACAGAACTAAGTGTATCCTAAGTCCTACCCCAAGCGATCGGCTCCCTAACTCGTAGATACCCGTGCTGGTCCCACAGTGGGGTGTATCACTCCCCAAAGTGGAAACCCAATACTACCAGAGATGCATGGCTTATACCTACACGATGCAACAACGTCTTACCTACCATCCCGGGCCCACACACGCACATGAACTTGTTGGACTTGCGTTGCCACCGCTCACCCGGTTTGGCCTCTTACAGTCAAGCCCAGTACGCGTGTCCCGTCCTCGACTTAGGTCGAGCCCACAGAGATACTTATGGGTTACTGGTTGAAACGGGCCCCCATGATTTGACACAAGCTATCCGCCTAAGCTTTGTCCCCTCTAGTATTTCCCACTTAACCCACTTGTTATTCATGTTTCAATTACATGTTTCGATTTTGGTTAAGTATTTCTAATCGTATTTCAAATGCCACCCAAGGCACCCACTAGATTCCACATGCCACCCAAGGCACCCACTTAACCCCCTCATGTCCCACTACATGTTTATCTGGTTAAGTGTTTCTTAATTCATTAAGACCGTAACCTCATAAAGACCTCTCACATTAGCCTGGCATTTGTGGCAGCTGGATTTGCCGGGCGGGTCCGGGCAGTCTTACACCACAAAAGAGTCTAACCTCGTGTCTTTACAATTGTTACGTATTTAATTTGTGCCTAAGACCTCTCACATTAGACTGACATTTGTGGCAGCTGGATTTGCCGGGCGGGTCCAGGCAGTCATACACCACAAAAGAGCCTAACCTCATGTCTTAGACGATTAATTACTACTAATTAATCATCCCCCAATTTGTATTACTTTCCCTATTCAAATTATCAATCAATTCCAAATTTAACGATGTCCATAATTGACTCAATTATGTCCATCCATTTATGGTATGTAAAATCATACCAATTTTCACCACAATTATATTTTATGCCTTTTAAGGCATTTAATCCAATTAAATATTATCCCCTTTACCCCACGTAGTACGTTTGTTCGTTTAACGTAAAAATATATGTTAGACTCGAATAGTCTAACTCATCGAATAAAGAGAAAACATCACAATATACACATAATTAAAACATAAATCTAAACATAGGGGTGAACTTGCATATGTGAATGATGTTCTACATCTAAAACTTGCATAGGCCGAAATTACAACTTACATAAACAAAATATGTCATGGATCCAAATCTAAAGGTGTGAAATTGATGAAAAAATGGCCACAAACTTGCATAAATAACATATGTCATGGATCCAAATCTAAAGGTGTTAATTTGGATAGGCAATACCCCTAAACATTCATAACATGATTCATATTCTAAACTCATATATTCATACAACTTACATATGTGATTTATACATCAAAACAAGGGTGTAAACTTGCATCTATCATATAAAGTATCATGTAAAATTTAGCATAAACTCACACATGTCATAGCCTAACTTTCAATTAAATTTTCACATGAACTAGGTGTCATAACCTTGTAGGTTCACATATAATTCTACCCTACTTGTATATGATTCATGTTTACATAAAAAATCTAAACTTGCATACATATGATTTATCATATGAATCAATATAACCACTAGCATATGAAACATGATGATTCAACTAGACATAAGCCAATCATAGGATTATAACATGGGTGATAGCATCATAACTTTTCATTGTAAACGATAGCATCATAACATAATATCATAGAAATTACAACACAATTCTACAACATAATTACAACATGCAATCAACAATTCATATCATATCCAAATTATCCGCATTATAACTCAATCCAATTCATTTACTAATTATTTTGTTAAAACTATCGAACTCACAACTCAAAAGCAGTCTTGAGTTCTGATTTTGATTTCTGGAGTTGAATTAGCTCTCCTTTGAATAAGATTCGCTGTTAGGGTTGAGTAGTTCTGATTTGATTGTTGTTCTTCCTCTTTAATTTGGTGGCGGCTACTCCAGGGTTCAAGACAACAACATGACGGCCATAGTTTCAGTTTTAATTCTGATTTAGGGTTTGAGTCTATGGGTCTTTTTATATATTTTTGAATTAATTTAAGCCGTCAGATGATCTTAGGGTTAATCAAAACTATTCAATCATCATAGGGTGATGAGTCAGCCCTAATGACTCAGCAAGGAGTCAGAAAGGACTCAACAACATGGGTCAGCTTGAACCAGAAAGCTGTACAGGCTTCTGCCTCGGCCTGGGCGCACTTGGCAGGTGCGCCAGTGCAAATTTGTACTGGCGCACTTCCCAACTGCGCCAGTGCAATCTATTTTTTCTCTCTTCTACTTGCCACCACACTTCGTTCGTCCATAACTCCTTCATCCGGTACCCGTTTCCCGCAAACTCGGACTCTATTTCAACCAGAATTCCGAGACGAACACAATTGCGCAACCCTATTCCCTTAATTCTCACGTCTGAGATTAATTATTCTTTATTTTAGTTAATTCGATTATTCAAAAATCCAGGGTGTTACAATAAGCTTCGAAACGAACATTGTTGTTAATATATTTTGTGTTAAATTCACATGAGTAGATCGTAAATAAATGTTTAAGATGGATTAGAGCATTTTCACTTGGATGTTCTTTCTATATCTGTACCAAAGCATAGCCTCCTCATGTTGGACTTTGCTTTCTTCTCGACCACAGATATTTTAATGATAAACTTGGGCTCGAATTGCTCCACTTGGTTTTTGACTTCTGGCACATGATCTATTGGATATGGAATTTGTGCACATGATCCAAATTTGGCTAAAATTTTAATGTTGAGCACTTGAAAGCTTGTTGGCGATAATTCAAACTCAAATCTGGTTTTGAAATGTTCTATTATAGGGATTTTGTTGCACTGGCACATGCATTGGTTTTGAATTCGAGTGTTTGTCGCTGATAACATCGTGTTATTTTTTCAATGCCCTGGGTTTAATCCAGCTTGAGTGCGTGAAACAAGTGAATTTCACAAGGAATTGGTCGTGGCCGATTTTCATTGAAATGGTCGTAGCAAATTCACGCTAAATTACTTGCTTTACGAACTTGCTTAGCCATTGAATTTTACCGAAGCAGTGCACCTTCTAAAGCGAATGACGATTGTGCCTTTTTCATTTCTACTTCCTGTTTTGCAACTACAAAAACATTGCACATTTCTAGGCTAATATTTTGCTATCGACTGCCCATATCGATAACAGATTAGTCAGTAAAAACTTTTAAATTTTTATTTCGAATTGAATGATGTGTCTATGCAGAACTATTTTATTTAACGGTTTATAACTCGTCGAATATTATCTGCACAAACACGATATTCTAATTCGAATTCGGTCTGATGCTTAAGATCAACTGATCGATACAAGCTGTAATAACCCGTATTTGGATAACAAGATATAACACAAAACAAGGCAGAATTAAATAATAAAATCTGAATCAAGGGAAACGGGCTATGCCATTGCGTTCGTCTCGGAAAAATATGCGAAATAGAGTCCGAGTTTTCGAAAATCGGAGTCCGTATGACCCGATTAAGGCCCAACAAAGTTTTCAGAAAATTTCTAAATAAAAACAGATTTTCAAATTCAAATCTAAGCTTGGAAATTGGGCCAGCTGGGCCAAGGCGGGAAAATTCCCGCCACAGTACCCAAGTCGACAGCCCTGTCGACTTGGGAGTCGACTGGGTCTGACCAGGTCGACAGCCCTGTCGACTTGGCTCAGACGCCAGTCTTGCCTGGTGCACCATCTTGAGAATGTGTTGAGCTAGAAGGCCAGATTCGATTTGGAGGGCTGAGATGAGAACTAGGGTTTAATCCTATGATCTAAATCACTAGCCTAATCTATAAATAAGACCCTAACCTACCCTAAATCCTCATTAATCTATCCTACAACTAAACTATGGCAAAATCAATCCTCTCATGGCCTCCACTCTCTTCATAAATTCCTAAATCAATTTTCAAGAGATTCCCATGCATACAAGTGTATTTAGGCTTGTATGATCCTCTTTAGCTTGCATTAAAGTCTTGTTTCTCTATTGGCATCATAAAGGAGGAGTCTTGATCAAGTTTGCTTGCATTTTGGGGTTTTAATTAGTTGCATAAGGGGTTTCTTACATTTGCGATACTCATTTGAGTCTTCATAGCATTGTAAGCCTATTTCTACTCTTGTATTTTAACTATGAAGTTAATATGTTATGTTTCAAGTTTGAGTTTGGGGTTAATCATGATATGTGCTTTGATCTTATGATTTTATGCATAAGATTACTCTATGCATGTTAGTAAAGTCATTACCTTGGCTTTATGCATAGAAAGATATGATCTTTGGTTGGAAATGTTGCATAATGCAACTTTGAAACTCTCATAACCCTTGCATTAACATGCATATAATGTTATATGCATGTTACTAGCCCTTATCTCATGCTTTCTATGGCCATGTTCCACCTATTTGCCAAGTTTGATGTTATGCATGCATATGAACCTTATGCAAGTTGAAACCATGTTATGCATGCATATGAACCTTATGCAAGTTGAAACCAAGTTATGCATGCATATGAACACTATGCAAGTTAAAATGATGTTATGCATGCTTATGAATATTTTGCAAGTTGATAACATGATATGCAAGTTTATGATCACATCTTTGTCTCACGCCACCATGTTTAACCTGTGGCTCCAACCCCTCTATGTCATGATTATGCCAAGTTCCCTCTTTCTATCCTTTATGCGCTATTGCGATATGTAAGCGATGGGATTGCGTTTGGGATTGGGGAAAACTTAAAAGATATAAAAGCATAAGCTTGGGAATTTACCTATTAAGTTAGGTCTACCCATTGGGAATTTACCTATTAAGTTAGGTCTACCCAATTGCTTGAAAACTTGTAATGTGATGGACATGACACTTAGAAAACATGAGAATGGCCAACTCGAGGTTGGGTTGAGCTTGTAGCATAAACCTACCCGGAACCGACCGGCTTAACTAGTGGCTACAAGCAATAGGACCCAATGTGAGTAGTTGGTCATGTTGCACGTGAGACCCGAGGTTAGACTAAGTTGTGGTGTAAACCTACCCGGACCCGCCCGGCCTAACTAGTAACCACAACAAGGTCTAATGTGAGAGGTTGGGTGCATTAAATTAATTAATGCCACATGGTGGGGTTAAGTCATGGACCGCTTGAATACTTAACCAATTAAACACGGTGGGTTGGTAGGGTTAAGTCATGAACCTTGGGTACACTTAACCAACTTGGTACTTAGATGAGTCGGGTTAACCACGATTAACCCATTAAGGAAACCCTAGTTACGTGGTCCTTTGCACCAGTAACCCTCTTGGATGTATCATGATACCCTAGGGACTAGGCTAGGGCGGGGCACGATTACTGGGATGACATGTAAGCGACCAAGACGACGGCTGTGTAGGTGCGCCGGTGTAGGTTCAGGCGGGCCATGGTCGTGCACATGGTCCGGAGTTGAAAAAGCAGGCACGGGCACCAGTAGGTTTAAACTGTGCGTGCTTGGTTTGTGTCAGTGGTTGACACCCTAGGACTTGATATCCCCCTAGGGTGGACCTAGCACAGTTTAGCTACACTTCGTAGTTGGGCCGTATGACACCGACACTTGACGAGTTAGGCTGTAGGGAGCCGATCGACTAGACCGTGCTAGTTGGACCTTGATTTAGGTCATTCATGATGATGGCCCAAACTTGGGCCTGGGGATCACCTCTTGTTTACACTTGACACGACTTGTGATACTAGTACACTTGGTGCAAACCTCAATCTTGTTTATGCGGTACCACATTTGATCTATCTTGTTGACTTCTTACCATGCCAGTTATCATCCTATGACTCATCCTTGTTTATATATACTGTTAACTTTATTAGTTGTTGTACAATTGTAGATAGGACTTACCAGTCTTTTGACTGACCCGTTTTCTTTCGCCTCTTTTCTTTCGTTTCCCCCCCCCAAGGTTTACAGGGCGGGAATACCAGCACTTAGCTTGGATCTTAGCTGCTTTTCTTGGATAGCTCATGTATGCTTCGGACTTGAGCTTGCTATGGTTTTCTACTTGGGGATAGCTACTTCATGTTTTCCTTTTCAGTTACAAGTTTTATGTTTCTAGACTTTGTTTATGGACAATAATTAAGTACTGTGTTGTAACTTAACCTATGGTTTTGATATGCTAGCTTTTATCCGCTGCTATACTTACTCTATTTTTACTTATATGTTCTGTCTTGTGATATCTGCATGCATGATTACGTTAATTAAATGCCCCTCCAAAGTCAGTGTCCTTGTAAGAGTGGCACTGGCGGAGGTGGGATGTTACATTTGGTATCAGAGCCTAAGGTTTACGAGATTGGAGCAAAAAGGGTTTTAAAGTTACTTTTAAAAGCTATTTTCAAAACCAATTAAGTATTTTTCCAAAGAAAAGTCTAGTTTATTTTGAAAGGCTATCCCCCAAGAGCCATAAGCACTATCCTTCGTTTCCTCGTTCTAAATCCATCTTTTCCTTTTTCAGCATGGCCGATCTCAATCTTCCTGAGGGAGTCACCATTCCCGGATGGTTCCGGAGGTACTTGGAAGCTAGGGCCAATAATGCAGGTCCAGCAACCACTCCCACTATCACTGAGGTTCCACCCCCTCCTCCTCCTCCTCAGCAACCACAAGCCGATTTCGCCAAGGTTTGCAAGGACTTCAAGGCCATGGGTGGCAAAAAATTTATTGGGACAGAGACTTTCGTGGAAGCAAGAAATTGGTTGAAGGAGACCGAAGATCTTTTTGCCATCTTTGATATAGAGGACCATAGAAAGGTTCTGTTGGCGGTTTGGCTACTAAAGGAGGAAGCTTCTTATTGGTGGGAGGTCACCAATGCTACAAGGCCCGTAGAAACCTGGGCCGACTTTAGGGCAAGGTTTGGGCTTAAGTTTCTATCATCTGCAGAGGAAAATTTGCAACTAGAGAAGTTCATAGCTTTGAAGCAAGGAGACTTGACAGTGAGAGAGTATGTGAATAAGTTCAACCAGCTTGCCCGATTCGGTTTGGACATGGTCAATACTCCCGAGAAGAAGGCTCTACGTTTTGCACGAGGGTTAAATGAGCCATTACAAGGTCTAGCTATGTCACACATACCCATGGGGGCCACTTTCGAGAGCCTGGTAGACATGGCATTGCTGCAGGGAGAGGATAAGAATGGGAAGAAGGAAGTCAAGCCCAATGAAACTCAGCCTAAGAAGACAGACTCCAAGTGGGGAGGGAATCAGAGTAATCAGAACAACAAGAACAACAAGAACAACAAGGGCAACAAGAACAAGGCAAAGGACACAAGAAAGTGCCACTTCTGTGGGATTGTTGGGCATGTAGCCAAGGACTGTAGGAAGAAGAAAATGAAATTGGGTGGATGCTTTCATTGTGGAAAGACGAGACATTTTAGCAAGGATTGCCCTAAGAAGCAGGGGCATGGACAAACTCAGCGCGCAGGTTCATCTGGAGGGCAAGTGCATGCTCTCAACACCGCTCCAGTTCAGGACCGAGGTACTATTTCTGTGGAAAGTCTTGTTTATATTTCTGGTTTTCCTGTTCGCACTTTGTTTGATTCTGGCGCATCACATACCTTTATTTCCTCTGATGTTGTTGGAAGTTTGCACCTAAGTACTAGTCTTGTTGAGGATCCCGTTAGTGTTTCAAATCCGATTGGGGGTTCAGCCTATTTGTCTATGATCTATATGGATTTGAGGATTTCTATCTTGATCGTAGAATTCTCGTGTGATGCTTATGTTCTCGGGTTCACGGGATACGGGTTGATCTTGGGCATGGATTGGTTGTCCCGCTATGGAGCCATTCTCGATTGTGAGCATAGGGTGGTGAGACTCATGACTCGCCTGGGCAATACCCTAGAGATTTCTTGCAACCCGCTAGATCCCGTCATGCTATGTTATCTTGAATCTCTTGACTCGTTTATCGATGATCTGCAATCTGTAAGGGTGGTTCGAGAATACCCTGATGTTTTTGAAGAAGTTAAGTGGTTACCCCCTAAGCGAGAGATAGATTTCCGCATTTATCTGGTTGATAATGCTAAGCCAGTCTCCTTACCAGTTAGGCACATGGCCCCGCGGGAAAGGATAGAGCTCAGTAAGCAAATCAAGGAGCTTCTTGAGAAGAATTTTATTAGGCGAAGCATTTCCGAATGGGGTGCTCCTGTGGTGTTCGCTACTAAGGCGGACGGCTCGCTTCGTCTATGTGTTGATTATCGAGAGCTGAACAAGCTGACCAAGAAGAATACGCATCCATTACCGAGGATAGATGACCTCTTCGACCAGCTTGTTGGTGCTTCTGTTTTCTCTCAGCTTGATTTAGCCACCGGATTTCATCAGCTTAGAGTGGCCGAAGACAGCATTGATAAGACTGCATTTAGGACTCCAGACGGATTCTTTGAATGGCTTGTCATGCCATTCGGCTTGACTAATGCACCCGCCTACTTCGTAGATTTGATGAGTAGGGTGTTCAGGGAGTCCCTTAACAAGTTTGTTGTTGTCTTCGTGGATGATATTCTGATCTTTTCAAAAGACAAGGAAGAACATGCTAGACACCTCAAGGAGGTGATGGATACGCTTAGAGCCCATCAGTTGAAAGCCAAGTTCTCCAAATGCCACTTTTGGAGAAAAGAAGTCCGATTTCTTGGGCATATAGTTTCTAAGCAGGGTATAGCTGTGGATCCCGCGAAAGTGGTTGCAGTTCAAGACTGGAAGACTCCTAGTAATGCAACCGATGTGCGAAGCTTTCTTGGTCTGGCAGGCTACTATAGGAAGTTCATTAGAGACTTCGCTAAGATTTCGGCCCCTCTCACTAGATTGACGAAGAAGAACTTAGTCTTTGCATGGGACTTAGAGTGTGAGCTTGCTTTTCAAAGGCTCAAGAGGGCCCATACCACAGCTCCAGTTTTGGCATTACCCGATGGCGGTAAGATGTTTACCGTGTATACCGATGCATGTGGCACAGGGTTAGGCGCTGTTCTAATGCAGGTAGGAAGGGTGATATGTTATGGGGGTAGGCAACTTAAAGTTCATGAGAAGAACTATCCCACTCATGACTTGGAGTTAGCGGCGATTGTCTTTGCACTCAAGTCCTGGCGCCACTATCTTTTAGGCGAAAGGTTTGAGTTGTACACTGATCACAAATCACTCAAGTATCTCTTTTCGCAGAAAGATCTAAATCTTAGGCAGCAAAGGTGGATGGAATTCTTGGCATCTTACGACTTCGAGATAGCTTATACCCCTGGCAAGGGTAATGTTGTGGCTGATGCACTAAGCAGAAAAAGGTTGGCTTTGAGTCCCTTGTTTGTTGAGATGAAGAGCCTAGAGTTCCTGGCAACCTTTGATTTCACGACAGCAGTTGAGTCGATGACAGGATCGTTAGCATCTCTCGAGCTTAGACCCACACTTCTTGATCAAGTAGGGACTTCGCAGAAGGAAGACCCACAGATGGTGGAGATCATGGATAGGTTGATTCATGGTGAGACGTCTAGTCACCTTGCTAGATATACTATTGATGACAAGGGTTGGCTAAGGCGTGATGGAAGACTCTGCGTTCCACAAGTGGGAGACTTGGTGCATAAAGTTCTCGAAGAAGCACATCACTCAAAGATGACTATACATCCTGGTGGAGATAAGACGTATAGGGATATGAAGCGCATTTTCTTTTGGCCTGGAATGAAGAAGGATGTGGCAGACTATGTTTCAAAGTGCATGGTGTGCCAACAAGTGAAAGCTGAGTCGAAGAAACCAGGTGGGCTATTACATCCATTGGAGGTCCCGCAATGGAAGTGGGAGAGCATCTCTATGGACTTTGTGGATGGATTGCCTAGATCAAGAAAAGGGAATTCGAGCATATGGGTCATCGTTGATCGACTTACGAAGAGTGCTCACTTTATCCCAGTAAAGAGCAAAAGGACTGCATCATGGCTGGCATCTGTTTACCTTCGAGAAATAGTGAGATTGCATGGGGTTCCTTCTAGCATAGTCAGTGATCGTGACCCAATCTTCACTAGCCAATTCTGGAATAGTTTGCAGGAAGCAATGGGTACGCAATTGAATCTGAGTACAGCCTATCACCCCCAGACGGATGGACAAACCGAAAGGGTGAATAGAGTGCTAGAAGACCTTCTGAGGCTTTGTGTTCTTGATTTTGGTGGTACTTGGGAAGACCACCTTCCTCTTGTGGAGTTTGCTTACAACAATAGCTATCAAGCTAGCATAGGGATGGCACCATTTGAAGCTTTATATGGGAGGCCGTTTAGGTCACCATCTTGTTGGTGGGAGACAACAGATAAGCTTGTACTTGGGCCCGATATGATACGAGACACATCTGAGAAAGTTGAATTGGTGAGAAGACGGATGAAAGCGGCCCAAGATAGACAGAAATCCTATGCTGATAAGCGAAGGACAGATTTGGAGTTCGAAGTTGGAGACATGGTTTTCGTGAAGGTTTCTCCTTTGCGTAATGTGGTTCGCTTCGGAGCAATTGGGAAGCTGGCACCCAGATTCGTAGGACCCTTCCCTATCATAGAGAGAATTGGGAAGATGGCTTATAAAGTGCAATTGCCCGAGAAGCTGTCCGGAGTGCATAATGTCTTTCATGTCTCGCATCTCCGAAAGTGCCTACATGAGTCCGCTGAGGTGGTTGAACCTAGCATTCTTGAAGACGTGGAAGTAGAGAAAGAGGCAACCTTGAGGAGAGCTCCGATTCGTATCTTGGGAACGGAGATCAGAAAGCTAAGGAATCGAGAGGTCAAATTGGTGAAGGTTCAGTGGAGTGAAGCCGAAGAGGATGCAACTTGGGAGACAGAGGAGAAGATGTTTAGGCTTTATCCATTCCTTTTTGAGGGTACATTCTCGACCTCTTTTCCCTCTTTAGCATATCTTTCTTTTGCTATCCATGTTTATCCTGTTTATCTTGTAACTTCGTCATGAGAACCTTAGGTAGAAACCCCTTGGATGAAACATGTATTTGAAACATGTTATGCTTGATGGTTGCAAGTGGTTGCAAGTGTTTGCAAGTGGATACTCGTGGATGCATGATACACATTAGGCACTAAGATCGGCTCACACACCTTCATATTGCATATGCATGAGTGCTTATACTTATTCATGACTGAAATTTGTTGTGCTATCTCATGGATGTTGCATATGGATGAATGTTATGTGCACTCATGTAGAAATTATAAAATTAGGCTAGGAATTTGCATACATATGGACGCATTTCACTAGCATACATCGCATTAAGGTGTACTGAATCAGTAACCGGCTGATTTTCGCATTAGATAAGTACATATACACACACCTTTGCATATGATCATACAACATTTAGAAATTGTTAAGGACAATGGTTACTCGTGGATGATGTGGTGAGTAGATGGATGATGGATGGTAGGACACGTTCTTCCTAACTTAGAGATTTCGGGGACGAAATCCTTTAAGGAGGGGAGAATGTAATAACCCGTATTTTGATAACAAGATATAACACAAAACAAGGCAGAATTAAATAATAAAATCTGAATCAAGGGAAACGGGCTATGCCATTGCGTTCGTCTCGGAAAAATATGCGAAATAGAGTCCGAGTTTCCGAAAATCGGAGTCCGTATGACCCGATTAAGGCCCAACAAAGTTTTCAGAAAATTTCTAAATAAAAACAGATTTTCAAATTCAAATCTAAGCTTGGAAATTGGGCCAGCTGGGCCAAGGCGGGAAAATTCCCGCCACAGTACCCAAGTCGACAGCCCTGTCGACTTGGGAGTCGACTGGGTCTGACCAGGTCGACAGCCCTGTCGACTTGGCTCAGACGCCAGTCCTGCCTGGTGCACCATCTTGAGAATGTGTTGAGCTAGAAGGCCAGATTCGATTTGGAGGGCTGAGATGAGAACTAGGGTTTAATCCTATGGTCTAAATCACTAGCCTAATCTATAAATAAGACCCTAACCTACCCTAAATCCTCATTAATCTATCCTACAACTAAACTATGGCAAAATCAATCCTCTCATGGCCTCCACTCTCTTCATAAATTCCTAAATCAATTTTCAAGAGATTCCCATGCATACAAGTGTATTTAGGCTTGTATGATCCTCTTTAGCTTGCATTAAAGTCTTGTTTCTCTATTGGCATCATAAAGGAGGAGTCTTGATCAAGTTTGCTTGCATTTTGGGGTTTTAATTAGTTGCATAAGGGGTTTCTTACATTTGCTATACTCATTTGAGTCTTCATAGCATTGTAAGCCTATTTCTACTCTTGTATTTTAACTATGAAGTTAATCTGTTATGTTTCAAGTTTGAGTTTGGGGTTAATCATGATATGTGCTTTGATCTTATGATTTTATGCATAAGATTACTCTATGCATGTTAGTAAAGTCATTACCTTGGCTTTATGCATAGAAAGATATGATCTTTGGTTGGAAATGTTGCATAATGCAACTTTGAAACTCTCATAACCCTTGCATTAACATGCATATAATGTTATATGCATGTTACTAGCCCTTATCTCATGCTATCTATGGCCATGTTCCACCTATTTGCCAAGTTTGACGTTATGCATGCATATGAACCTTATGCAAGTTGAAACCATGTTATGCATGCATATGAACCTTATGCAAGTTGAAACCATGTTATGCATGCATATGAACACTATGCAAGTTAAAATGATGTTATGCATGCTTATGAATATTTTGCAAGTTGATAACATGATATGCAAGTTTATGATCACATCTTTGTCTCACGCCACCATGTTTAACTTGTGGCTCCAACCCCTCTATGTCATGATTATGCCAAGTTCCCTCTTTCTATCCTTTATGCGCTATTGCGATATGTAAGCGATGGGATTGCGTTTGGGATTGGGGAAAACTTAAAAGATATAAAAACATAAGCTTGGGAATTTACCTATTAAGTTAGGTCTACCCATTGGGAATTTACCTATTAAGTTAGGTCTACCCAATTGCTTGAAAACTTGTAATGTGATGGACATGACACTTAGAAAACATGAGAATGGCCAACTCGAGGTTGGGTTGAGCTTGTAGCATAAACCTACCCGGAACTGACCGGCTTAACTAGTGGCAACAAGCAATAGGACCCAATGTGAGTAGTTGGTCATGTTGCACGTGAGACCCGAGGTTAGACTAAGTTGTGGTGTA
The DNA here is from genome assembly GCA_030737875.1 of Allium sativum. Lineage (NCBI taxonomy): Eukaryota > Viridiplantae > Streptophyta > Magnoliopsida > Asparagales > Amaryllidaceae > Allium > Allium sativum. The sequence goes on from CM060918.1 coordinate 850,430,538, forward strand.
AACCTACCTGGACCCGCCCGGCCTAACTAGTAACCACAACAAGGTCTAATGTGAGAGGTTGGGTGCATTAAATTAATTAATGCCACATGGTAGGGTTAAGTCATGGACCGCTTGAATACTTAACCAATTAAACACGGTGGGTTGGTAGGGTTAAGTCATGAACCTTGGGTACACTTAACCAACTTGGTACTTAGATGAGTCGGGTTAACCACGATTAACCCATTAAGGAAACCCTAGTTATGTGGTCCTTTGCACCAGTAACCCTCTTGGATGTATCATGATACCCTAGGGACTAGGCTAGGGCGGGGCACGATTACTGGGATGACATGTAAGCGACCAAGACGACGGCTGTGTAGGTGCGCCGGTGTAGGTTCAGGCGGGCCATGGTCGTGCACATGGTCCGGAGTTGAAAAAGCAGGCACGGGCACCAGTAGGTTTAAACTGTGCGTGCTTGGTTTGTGTTAGTGGTTGACACCCTAGGACTTGATATCCCCCTAGGGTGGACCTAGCACAGTTTAGCTACACTTCGTAGTTGGGCCGTATGACACCGACACTTGACGAGTTAGGCTGTAGGGAGCCGATCGACTAGACCGTGCTAGTTGGACCTTGATTTAGGTCATTCATGATGGTGGCCCAAACTTGGGCCTGGGGATCACCTCTTGTTTACACTTGACACGACTTGTGATACTAGTACACTTGGTGCAAACCTCAATCTTGTTTATGCGGTACCACATTTGATCTATCTTGTTGACTTCTTACCATGCCAGTTATCATCCTATGACTCATCCTTGTTTATATATACTGTTAACTTTATTAGTTGTTGTACAATTGTAGATAGGACTTACCAGTCTTTTGACTGACCCGTTTTCTTTCGCCTCTTTTCTTTCGTTCCCCCCCCCCCAGGTTTACAGGGCGGGAATACCAGCACTTAGCTTGGATCTTAGCTGCTTTTCTTGGATAGCTCATGTATGCTTCGGACTTGAGCTTGATATGGTTTTCTACTTGGGGATAGCTACTTTATGTTTTCCTTTTCAGTTACAAGTTTTATGTTTCTAGACTTTGTTTATGGACAATAATTAAGTACTGTGTTGTAACTTAACCTGTGGTTTTGATATGCTAGCTTTTATCCGCTGCTATACTTACTCTGTTTTTACTTATATGTTCTGTCTTGTGATATCTGCATGCATGATTACCTTAATTAAACGCCCCTCCAAAGTCAGTGTCCTTCTAAGAGTGGCACTGGCGGAGGTGGGGTGTTACACAAGCCGATTGTGGATTTCAAGTGTTATTGTTTTAACGACTTATCTGATGGTGTTGTACAATTATTCACATTTGGGAAAAAAGTATCTATGATTTATTTTTCGCCTCTTCTAGAAGAAGCTTTAGATATTCGTGCCTCCGCTTAGGAGGTCCTTTATCCTTTACTGTGGGAAGGACTTTTGTTGTTCAACATTTGTCTGTTTTGTCGGTCAGTTCTGACATTGGAGACTCTATTGGATGCCTCTATTATTGAGAGGTCGTTTATAACCCAATGCTCGTATGTTCATGTCGACTGAATCAACATTATAGACTTCATTGGGCATTGTTGATCTCTTCTGCAGAGAGGTGAACCTTCTGTGTCGGTGCAAAGGTCTGACACGAAGGATTTTGATTTGCCCTTGTTATGGAGGGACTGCAAATTTACCCTTGCTATGGAGGGATTTTAAATTTACCCATGCTATGGAGGGTTTGCCCTTGCCATGGAGCGACTTTGAATTTACCCTTTCTTTGGAGGGATCGCCCTTGCTATGGAGGGACTTCGAATTTACCCTTGCCATGGAGGGATTTTATTTTTCCTCTGGTATGGGTGGACTTTGATTTTTCCCTTGCTATGGAGGGATTTTATTTTGCCTCTGTTATGGGAGGACTTTGATTTTGCCTCTACTATGGGAGGATTTTTATTTGGCCTCTGCTATGGGAGGTCTTTTGAATTTTGCGCAGTTCCACAAGGTGACCATTAGTCGTCGTGTCAGATATGCTTAACTAAGGTAAGCGATCGCAGCTAGACCGAGAGGCTCTCTTGATAGAACTTTGCAAGGTTTGCATCACTCCGCATGGTGAACATCAATCCTTGTGTGGCAGATACACTTATCCATAGTAGGCGATCATAGCCGGACCGAGAGGTTCTTTCGAACATCAGTTGTCGTGTCGGATTCACCTTGTTATAGTTAGTGATCACATCTAGACTGAGAGGTTATGATCTTTTGGAATTTGCAAGGGTTTGAGACATTCCATGAAGCGAACGTCGACCTCCTACTGTACATACTTGACTATGGCAAGTAACCGCAGTCGGGCGCGGGCTACCCCTTGGAACTTTCAACCTCTGGCATTGACTTCACATCTGCTTGCTAAACTCTCCACTGTTTGACTATTGGCAACTCCTCTCGCTCACTCTCTAAGTGGGTGCTTTTTATTGTTACATTAATGCATGTTGATGTTTTTTGCACTCGCTGCTTGAGTGGATGTTATTGGGGTTGCCACATTGCATCGAGTTTCGAGAAAGAAAGCGTTTGTCGGACAGCCTGTAATAAGGAATCGTCTTTTAGCAAATTTTGAATTATTGAAAATATTGCAAGTAAGAGATCTACTCGGACAAATATGCTTTTAGTCACAGAGCTAATGTTCACTACTTAACTTACAGTTTATTACAGACTGTTTACAAGAAGTTTCAAATATAACTAAACATGAAGTAAAACATAAAGTAAAGTAGGAAATAGAGCGGGAGTTAGAGCAGTGGCGATGATGATCGCTTATTCTGAGCCACTGAAATTGAAGCACCACCAATGGCTATCAGTTGATGATTATCCTTGGCTTTGGATCGGAAGCTTCGTTGCTTGGACCGGACTGGCCATTTGTTGCCCATTGCCTCTGGGGAGTTGTAGAAGGATTTGCAGCTTGGGAATTCTTCACATATTGTTGCAGGCGGTTCTTCTGGATTAACTTCTCAATCAATCTTTTGAGGAGCCTACATTCATTTGTATCATGATGGGGTTGGTTGTGAAACCAACAAAACTTTCCCGAGTTCGTTGCCTTATCGCCTACCCTCGCCGGTTTTGGTTCCGCATATCTTCAGAATTCTTCGTTGCAAGATAGATATTTTCAGGGGTATCACTCAAAGGCGTTATCTCTGATGGGTTGAAGAGGCGAATCTTCATATAATCTTTGTTGCCCTTTCCATCATTGGTGCGCTTTTGCCCCTAAGTATTCTTCTGATTAAATTGAATAGCAGCACTTTTGGGAGTTTCGAAAAGTTGGTTACCATTAATAATCTGAAGAGGCACAGGATCATTGTCCACTCTCATATACTCCTCTGCTTTTTTATAGAACGTGTTTGGTTCTTTCATTTTAATCAATCCAACAAATTCACTCTTCTTATCTATGGCGCCAATTAGAGACATTAAGATCATGCGGGGCTCGGGATTCCCTACTTCGGATGCAACAACATCGAATCTCTTAAGGAAAGCTTTAACAGATTCTCCCAGATTCTGCTTCATCGATGTTAGAGAGATAACATCCTTAGCTTTCATAGCTTGCAGCTTGAACTGTTCTTTGAATTTCAGAGTTAAATCGTCAAATTGCTCGATAGATTTGGGCGATAGTTTCGTGAACCATAATGATGCTACATCTTCTAGATAGAGAGGGAAGTCCAGGAATTCGATCTTGTCTATTGCCTTGGCTGTGTTCATGCACCATTCGTATTTGTACAGGAAATGATTTGGATCAGAAGTCCCATTGTATGTAGGCAGAGTAGGACGAGTGAACTTTTTAGGGTACTCGGCTTTGTGGATCCTCTTCATGAATGGATTTTTGCTGGGGAGAAATCCCATTCCCTTTCACTATCCTTATTGGCCATGCTATCTTTCATGATTTTCTTTACCATACCCTTGATATACTTCTTCGAGTTGTCTCCTTTTGTAGAGTGGACTTCGATCTCTTTTCCGGATGATCATTTTGGCGAGTAATCGCGATTAGAGAATCTGGGTCTTTTACCTCCACTATGGGGAGGTGCCCCCTTGGCAGGACTTGCAATTCATCGGGTATTTCGATCAAAATGGTTTTTAGCTTTCAGCTTTGTGTCTTGGAGATCAGCATCGCTTTTTCCATCAAGTCCTTCCATTTTGTCATTATGACGATGATCGAAGGCTGATGAATTTGCATTCTCTTCAAGGTTGACATGGATTTTCGAAGGAGGAGTGGGATTTGTTTGAGAGCTTAGAAGAGCATTAGTCTTATCGAAAAGAGCTTGATTAGCATCCAATGAAGTTTTCGTGGAGGCTTCCATGCATTGATTTAAATAGCTGACGACAGCATCTAATTTAGCTCCGTTTACATCGACACTGAATATCGAGTTTTCGCAAATTCTAAGTGCTTGGTAAGTGGTGTAGCTTCGTTATTAGCAATGTTGTTAGTTTCTCCAATGGTTTTTCTTGCAGTTTCCTTAGATTTAGCCATTATCTCGGACAAGGTTGTAAACTTTGAAGAGAACTCGTCGATTGGCCAAGATCTTAGAATTGGAGAATCTATAGTAGAATTGGGCTTGGAACTTTTATCCAAGGCTCTTGAGATTGAGAGAAGTGCGAACATGGCCCCACGGTGGGCGCCAAATGCTGAAACCAAAAAATGGCCGCAACACCAAAGGTGCTTATGGAGCACTTCACCAAACGGTTTGATTTGAAGTTATGAGGCCACAAACACAAATTAAAGATCAAAAAGTAATGAACAAGAAATTTTTAGAGTGGTTCAAACAGTTTAGACCTACGTCCACTATAGAAGCTACTTTTATAATCATTAGAGAATTTACAAATATATAGCTTCACTCAAATCACTCATTTTTTCCCTTTCAAAATGATCTTATACTTTTCTCTATTTTTAGCTCTTAATTTCACTTGAATTGGTGAGATCTCATGCTTTGCGATGGAAATTGATGAATATCTTCAACACTTAATCGGTTGAGTGATTTTCCTTGATTCCATGTTGATTTGGCATTAGATCTAGGCTTTAGAGAGGATTAGTAGTGGTTGGAGATCACTTAAATTGAGCTTGAGCAATTTTAATGGAGTTTAGAGAAGATTTGATCCATTTGATGTTGGAAGAAGATGGATTGAGTTGGAGAAGCCATTGATGGAGCTTGGAGTGCTTGAGAGTAGTTGAGAAGTGGTTTGGGCAGCCCTTCGGGGTAGAAAAACCAGTCCCTTGAATGGTGGAGAAGTGGGCTATTTATAGGTGTAGTTTGAGTGTAGTGGCAGTGTTGTAATTATGGTGTGCAGGGTTTCGGTCGACCTCAAACTTATTTTTGAAAATGCCACTGTATTAAAACCCGATTGACCCAAACTTTACAGATGTCAACAGTTGGGCCGACTGACCAGGATGTTGAAATAACGACCAACCAGGATTTTTGATACTGACCCATTCTTCAGTACTGTAGTCGCAACCTATTCCTTTACAACCGACCCATTTGAGCTTGCTACTGCTTCTAGAAGCCTTCCCAAGCTTTGCCCATCATTAAGGACCGACCACTTTAATTACTTCTTTCCCACCACGTTTTTGTGCATGGAAGATCCATAAAGATACTTGGTTCTGAAGCCATCCCACGTGTGTACATCGTATTGTGTCACTCACGTCTAAACTGAAGCCGACCCTTCATATTATAAGATGCCGACCCATTAATGAAACTGACCAATCTTAACGATTTATATAGCCATTTGATTGGGGTCCACGTGTTCAAGCCAACCACTTTTATTTGCTTTATAAACAACATGCCGCTACCCATGTAGCATTATTTGATCAAGTCAGTATGAGGTTTCTGCCCATCCATGCACTATTATAATGTGCCAGCATATAAAGATAAGGACCGACCCATGTAGCATTTTATGTTGGAGCTGACCCATCTTAAGGAACAAGGTTAACCCATCCGTATTTTACTGTAAACATTACAAGAAGCCAGTCCGTTATTAGAAAATATGCACACAGTTCTTATGTAATGTTTATTCATGTGTTCCCGCATGCTCAAAGTCTTGGGTGGATTTTTAACAATGTCACGTGTGAATAGTCCATATGAATTCACGCAGCATGCCCAATATCTCACTCCATTTCATGTACTTTATAATGCAACTTCTTTACATTATCACATAAGGAAGAACGTGCTTGTTCTATGAATGTAATGTTGAAGCCTTTCTTTAATAACATATTGGTAGTCTCCAACGCAATTTATAATTGCTATATGCATGCTGTGATGTGCCCATTTGGAAATGTCACATGTCTACGCGAAATTAATGTGATTGATACCTTATCTAACATGCGAGCCCGACCGATCCATTAAGATGTAGTACGACCAACTGACCCGTTGTTTACAATGTGACCGACCGATCTATTGAGATCTAAGGCCGACCGACCCGTATACGTTAAAATAGTGCCGACCGACTCGTAACTCTAAGACTGACCGAACCATGGAATTGAGACAACCGATCGTTGGCACTTAAACTTAAACGATCTATTTCACATGCATTCGACTGATTATTTCTAACTCGTGTTTTTAACAAGGTTAACATTTGCCCCTAGAAACTTGTATTTTTGCTTGTGGAAAAATATGAGCTTCGAAACGAACATTATTGTTAATATATTTTGTGTTAAATGCACATAAGTAGATCGTAAATAAATGTTTAAGGTGGATTAGAGCATTTTCACTTGGATGTTCTTTCTATATCTGGACCAAAGCATGGCTTCCTCGTGTTGGACTTTGCTCTCTTCTCGACCGTAGATATTTTAATGATAAACTTGGGCTCGAATTGCTCCATTTGTCTTTTGACTTCCGGCACAAGATCTATTGGATATGGAATTTGTGCACTTGATCCAAATTTGGTCAAAATTTTAATATTGAGCACTTGAAAGCTTGCTGGCAATAATTCGAACTCAAATTTGGTTTTGAAATGCTCTATTGCAGGGATTTTGTTGCACTAGCACATGCTTTGGTTTTGAATTCGAGTGTTTGTCGTTGATAACATCACGATATTGTGTTAATGTCCTAGGTTTAATTCAGGCTTGAGTTTGTGATACAAGTGAAATTCACAATGGATTGGTTGTGGATGATTTTCATTGAAATAGTCGTAGTCAATTCACGCTAAATTACTTGCTTTACGAACTTGCTTAGCCATTGAATCTTACCGTAGCAGCACACCTTCTAAAGCACATGATTGTTGTGCCTTTTTCACTTCTGCATCCTTTTTTGCAACTACAAAAACATTGCCCATTTCTGGGCTAATATTTTGCAATCGATGCCCATATCGATAACTAATTAGTCAGTTAAAACTTATAATTACGGAGAATTTTTATTTCGAATTGAATAATGTGTCTATGTAGAACTGTTTTATTCAACGGATTATAACTCGTCGAATGTTATCTGCACAAACACAAGATTCTAATTCGAATTCGCGCTGATGCTTAAGATCAACTAAAGGATACAAAGCAATTGTGGATTTCAAGCGTTATTATTTTAACGACTTATATGACTGTGTTGTACGATTTTTCACATTTGGGAAAAATGTATCTGTGATTTATTTTCCGCCACTTCCGGAAAAAGCTTTGGATATTCGTCCCCCGTTTAGGAGGTCCTCTTTCCATTCCTATGGGAAGAATTTTTTTATTCAACGTATGTCTGTTTTGTCGGTCAGTTCTGACATTGGAGACTCCATAGGATGCCCTTACTATTGAGGGGTCATTTATAAACCAATGCTCGTCTTTTCATGTCGACTGAATCAACATTATAGACTTCATCGGGCATTGTTGATCTCTTTTATGGAGAGGTGGACCATCTTTATTGGCGCAAAGGTCTGACATGAAGGATTTTGATATGCCCTTGCTATGGAAGGGACTGTTAATTTACCCTTGCTATGGAGGGATTGTAAATTTACCATTGCTATGGAGGGTTTGCCCTTGCTATGGAGGGACTTTGAATTTACCGTTGTTATGGAGGGATTTCCCTTGCTATGGAGGGACTTTTAATTTACCCTTGCTATGGAGGGATTTTATTTTGCCTCTGCTATGGGAGGACTTTGATTTTGCCCTTGCTACGGAGGGATTTTATTTTTCCTCTACTATGGAAGGACTTTTATTTTGCCTCTGCTTTGGGAGGACTTTTATTATTCCTTTGCTATGGGAGGTCTTTTGAATTTTGCGCAGTTTCACAAGGTGACCATTAGTCGTCATGTCGGATACTATAACACCCCACTTCCGTTAAGGTCACTCACAAAGGGAATGCCTTAACTTCGGTGGAACGTTATAAGTAAACAGAACAGAAATTTACAAGACAGATATGTAAAGTAGTACTTGAAAAATTTATAACTTTATTACAGCAGAAACAGAGATAAGTTTGGTTACATCATAATACCAAAACCCAAGTACACAAATATTAGTCTTATACAAAATCCTTCAGAATGCAAAATTTTAAAGCCATAATCCCCAACAGAGAATGCCATAAATAGGTAGAATCAAAGCCAAGCAATATTTCAAGCACTTCTAGTACTTCAAGCAGATGGAACCTGAATCAAAGCTCCTATGTTTCGACCCTGAGAACCTGGGGGGAAACGGAAGAAAAGAGGCGAAAAAACTAGGTCAGACATACGTCTGGTGAGTCCAGTGACTTTCAGCATATAAACAGATAACAGTATCATGACATGCAAATAAAACTGGATGAGAGATAACCATAATAGGAGTAGCAGGTTAACAGAAGAGACATAATTATATGGGCTAAACTAAGCTTGTTACTTAGTTTTCACTTCTCTGCACAAATACTAGTATAATAGAATTAGTTGTCCTAATATCTAAACAGAAAACAGAACGATCTCTCCAGAAACACAATGCTAGTAATGGGCCTTTACCACCTAACAGAGACAGAAGTACAGAAACAGAATGCTAGTAATGGGCCTTTACCACCCGAACAGAGATAGACGGTATAGAGACAGAAGAAGAAACGGAATCAGAGATGGAAACAGAATATTCCTTACAGAAACAGAATGCCAGAATTAGGTGTACACTAGTAATGGGCCTTTACCACCCCCAACAGACGGTACCACACAGAAACGGACAGGTGTTACCACCCCAACAAAAACAGACGGTACCCCAATAGAAATAGATAGAACTAAGTGTACCCTAAATTCTACCCCAAGCGATCGGCTCCCTAATACATAAATACCCTATAGACACAGACCTATTTACAGATGTCACGGTGTCTTACATCCTCATAGCAGACCGGATCCATGCACGCACATGACCCGGTTGGAATGTGCCATCAACACCCCTTGCCATTATCAGAGTGACCCTCTTACAATTAGTTCAGTAAGCGTGCCCTGGACCCCTACCTAGTGTTTGGTCTTAGTTTTGATACCAAAATGGGTTAATGACTAATATGGGTCCCAAACAACAGATGACACAAGTAATTGCCCCTCCTAACCTTGTGTCCCCAGTCTAACAGATTTCAGATTAACTTACTTACAGATTTCAGATGTACAAAGTTCAGATTAACTAGTTCTCAGATTAAACATATAAGTTAACAAGTTTTCACACTAATAGATCAGATATGCAGATTAACAGGCTTACAGATTGTTTCACCTAACCTTGTATTGGGCCTACAGAATTTCAAATGGGTTTATTAGATTCATCAGTCCAGTGGTTTTAACCCTATCCACTCAACACATTTTAGGTATCACATTTATCTTAGATTTGCATTAATTAAACATTAATGCGCAGACTTCTCATATTAGGTCGGTAGCTTGTGGCCGCTGGATGTGCCGGGCGGTTCCGGATAGACTTCTGCCACAAGCCAGACCTAACCTCGTGTCTAAGCATCTTTATGCCTACGATCTCTCACATTAGACTAACAGTTTGCGGTTGCTGGTTAAGCCGGTTGGGTCCGGGCAGGCTTCTACCGCAAACAGAGTCTAACCTCGTGTCTCGGCATTTTTATTTTTAGCTAAAGTATTCATTCACAGATTATGCCAATATCAGACTAATTACTCCAATTCAACAGATTAACTTCTTTACAAGTTACAAAAGATTATCTAAAGTTTTATTAACATGTTTTTCCCGATTTTAGATCGAGCCTACAGATTTTCATACCCCAAATTACCGCATTTAGTTTCAACAGATTTAGCAGATTAGGCAATTTAACAGATTTAATCTTCCCATAAAATTTCATTGACATTCCTCGCTTAATTGTAAAATTAAGCCTAATTTTACATGCTCAAATCATGGTCATAATTCACAATATAACATATGCCCAAATTTCTAGTTAAATTTACATAGTATAGAATATTCTCCAAAAACCCCAAATCATGATATACAATATGAACTATGCCAAATTATAGCCTTTGATTTCAGCGCATGTAAATATCCAAAATCCCCATTTAGGCGTATTCACAATTAATAGTTAACCTATTTTAATATAGACCTTTTATGCCTAAATCATATATCCTTTTTCTTTCAAGTCATAGATCGTCATATAAAATATGCCCCCAAATCTAGATCTTAAATTTACAACATATATTATGTCCTTAAAATCAGATCATGCATTATGTTCCCAAATTACAAGTCATATGTTGTCATGCAATAATTATCCTTCTTCCAAATCATAAATCGTCATTTATAGTATGCCTAGATCGAGACCTTAAATTACAACATACGCCAATTTCTTAAATCAGTCACAAATCAGTCATGTCCAATTATGCATCATTCATTAATTTCCCCAAATTTAGCGTTCGTGCGTCAATCTCTTAAGATATTTGGCTCAGGCTCGTTGTAGCCTAGCTATAGAACAGAAAGAAGGAAGAGATACAGAATAGTTACAAAAATAAGATAGATCTACACAGGAAAAACAGATCTGATAAACAGGAATAAGATAGATCTACACAGGAAAACAAATCTGATAAACAAGAATATGCATAATCTCCAATTTATATTTATAACCATGTCAAGATGTTAACTAAATTTCATATCTGAAAATAACTGTACTCACAATTCGTGGTTTAAGAAAAAGAAGGACAATTTTGGGATCTGATTTTCTTGAGTTGATTTAGCTTTCTGTTGATGTAAGCGTTGATTTGTTATCTTTTAATCCTATTCAGAATGGAAGAAGAAGAAGCACTGATTCTAGCTTAGGTTTCAGCAGAGTAGCAACGCCATTGATTTATTTAAATATGAATTAGAGCAGAGTATAGGCGTAATGAAATTGTGTGGAGAGAAAGTGAGGTTTGGGGGTGTTTAAATAGCTTAGGAGCAACGAAATTGGTCAGAACGGGCGTCTAAATTCAGAAAACTGAATCTGTCCTCGGATCTGGAAAAGGGGGGAGGTCGACTCCCAGGTCGACCCAATGGTCAACCTGCCTACCCAGGTCGACCCCCAAGTCGACCTGGGTCCTGGGCGGGAATTTCACCCCCAGCCCGGGTGTGTATGTTGAATTCAAATTTGAATTTCGAGCTGAGCTATTTTAATTTTTCTGAAACTTCTGAAGGTCATAACTTCTTCATACTGAGTCCGATTTATGCAAACTCGGACTCTATCTCAAGTAGAATTCCAAGACGAACACAATGGCGCAACCCGTTTCCCTTAATTCTTCTTTTAAAAAATAATTATACTTTGTTTTGTAACTTTATGTTCACAGAAAATACGGGGTGTTACATTCTCCCCTCCTTAAAGGATTTCGTCCCTAAAATCTTCAAGTTAAGAAGAATGTATCCTACCATCCAATCATTCATCTACTCAACCATCATCCACATGCATCCATTGTCCTTAGAAAACTTCTAATGTTGTATGAACATATGCAAAAGTGTGTGTACATGTCTCTTATCTAATGTAAAGATCAGGCGGTCTACTGATTCAGTTGACCTCCTTAATGTGAATTATGTTAGTGCCATGAGTCCACTTATGTATGCAAAAATCCTATTTGATACACATCATTTCTATATGAGTGCATAACCATTCATCCAAATGCAACATCCATGTGATGAGTCAATCATTTTGCATCCACAAAAATCGAAAAAAATGCACACACATCCATATGCAGTATGAGAGTGTTTTTGAGCCGATCTAGTGCCTAGTGTGTGTATATGCATCCACGAGCAACCACTTGCATCCACTTGCAACCATCAAACATAACATGTCTCAAACACATGTTTACACCCATTAGTTTCTACCTAAAGGTCGAAGAATCGATCGATAGGATACATCCGAGTGATAGAAGCAAGTACAAAAGTTTTGTTCCCATTAGACATCGGTTAAGAGAATAAATCCCTAAGTATCAACCTCGAAGACCGAAATCAACATCAGATTGACACTCAGAGAATTACTTCCATTAAACAATGTCAAAACTGGAAATCTATTTCATGCTTTGAGTAAAAAATAACCTATCCATTTCAGAAATATTTAGATACTTACAGACTACCGGTACAGATCAGATTATCAAATGATTCTTAGGAAACTAAGCATGATAAAACCCCACCATGTCCCACAAAACCCAAAATGTATGCGTCACAGTCAACTTAACGCTTAACACAGATACCTTCAAACCCCAACTTTTCACAAACCGATGAGTCGTAACCCTTATGGGGTTTGAGACTATAGCATGATCAGAAACAAGACTAGTATTAAAGTGCAGAGTCTCAATTACAGAATCAAAATGCCAGAATGAAAAAGAGTTTTAACTCAATAATCAGATAAGGAAATTAACCCCCTATAGAAATTTTCCTATCTCTACCCTATCTACCAGTCACGTGAGCATTCGCCTGCCCTCCAGAAGTAGGTTCTGCCTTCTGCCCTTGCCCGCGTTTCTTCGGGCAGTCCCTAGTGAAGTGTCTCATTTCTCCACAGTTGAATCAAGCGCCCTACCTCTTTCTGCAATCCTTGTTCAGATGAGTCAAGCTTCCACAAGTAAAGCACTTTTTCTCCTTCTTATCTTCAGACTTTTCATCCTTCTTTTGTGTTTCCTTTTTGGGCCACGCTTTCTTGTTCTTTGGTCCTTTGAGCTTTTCCTCTTTCTTCTCACTTTTGGCTTCCTCTTCATGCATTAAAGCCATGCCAACCAATTTTTCGAAGGTAGCCCCCATAGGAATGTGGGTCATAACCAACCCATGTAGCGGCTCATTCAAACCTTTAACGAATCTCAGGGCCTTCTTCTCAGGTGTGTTCACCAAGTCTAAGCTGAATCTCGCCAACTGATTGAACTTGTTGACGTACTCCATCATTGATGAATTCCCTTGCTTCAATGCTAAGAACATCTCCATGTATAAATTCTCTTCAGCACGCGAGAGGAATTTCATCTCGAACCTGTGCCTGAAATCCATCCATGTCTCCACCGGACGTTCTCTATTCGTGACCTCCCACCAAAACGAGGCTTCGTCCTTCATTAACCAAGCAGCCAACTGGACCTTCCTTCCGTCTTCTATCTCGAAGACACCAAATAAATCTTCCACCTCCTTAAGCCAATTTCGAGCTTCAACAAACGTATCTGATCCATGAAAAGGTTTCCTGCCCATTGCCCGAAAGTCCTTGCTTATCTTCGAAAAAGTATAAACGCAGGGAGGGGGAGGAGGAGGAACGTCTGCTGGGCCTGCGGCGGTGGCCCTAGCCTCCAGATACCTTCTGAACCAAATTGGTATCGGTATGCCCTCGGGTATCTCGGGTAACCCAGACATGCTGAAAAGAAAATGAAGAGATTCAAAACGGAGAATTCGAAAGATATATATATGGCTTTTGGGGATTACGTTTTTCAAAATAAGCTTTACTTTTGAAAATACTTCCTTTTTTAAAACCTTTGTTTTAAAAGTAGTTTTCAGAAACTCTTATCTAATCTGGTAACCTTCAGCTCTGATACCAAGTGTAACACCCCACTTCCGTTAAGGTCACTCTCAAAGGGAATGCCTTAACTTCGGTGGAACATTATAAGTAAAAAAGAACAGAAATTTACAAGATAGATATGTAAAGTAGTACTTGAAAAATTTATAACTTTATTACAGCAGAAACAGAGATAAGTTTGGTTACATCATAATACCAAAACCCAAATACACAAATATCAGTCTTATACAAAATCCTTTAGAATGCAAAATTTTAAAGCCATAATCCCCAATAGAGAGTGCCATAAATAGGTAGAATCAAAGCCAAGCAATACTTCAAGCACTTCTAGCACTTCAAGCAGGTGGAACCTGAATCAAAGCTCCTATGTTTCGACCCTGAGAACCTGGGGGGCAACGGAAGAAAAGAGGCAAAACAAACTAGGCCAGACATACGTCTGGTGAGTCCAGTGACTTTCAGCATATAAACAGATAACAGTATCATGACATGCAAATAAAACTGAATGAGAGATAACCATAATAGGAGTAGCAGGTTAACAGAAGAGACAGAATTATATGGGCTAAACTAAGCTTCTTACTTGGTTTTCACTTATTTGCACTAATACTAGTATAATAGAATTAGGTGTTGTCCTAATATCTAAATAGAAAACAGAACGATCTCTCCAGAAACACGATGCTAGTAATGGGACTTTACCACCCTAACAAAGACAGATGTGCAGAAACAGAATGCTAGTAATGGGCCTTTACCACCCGAACAGAGACAGACGGTATAGAGACAGAAGCAGAAACGGAATCAGAGACGGAAACAAAATATTCCTTACAGAAATAGAATGTCAGAATTAGGTGTACACTAGTAATGGGCCTTTACCACCCTAACCGATGGTACCACACAGAAACAGGCAGATGTTACCACCCCAACAAAAACAGACGGTACCCCAACGGAAATAGACTGAACTAAGTGTACCCTAAATTCTACCCCAAGCGATCGGCTCCCTAATACATAAATGCCCTGTGCCGGCCCCAAAGAAGGGTGTATAACTTCCTAAAGTGGCAACCTATAGACACAGACCTATTTACAGATGTCACGGTGTCTTACATCGTTAGAGCAGATCGGATTCATGCACGCACATGACCCGGTTGGAATGCGCCATCAACACCCCTCGCCATTATCAGGGTGAACCTCTTATAATTAGTTCAGTAAGCGTGCCCTAGACACCTACCTAGTGTTGGGTCTTAGTTTTGATACTAGAAAGGGTTACTGACTAATATGGGTCCCAACCAACAGATGACACAAGTAATTGCCCCTCCTAACCTTGTGTCCCTAGACTAACATATTTCAGATTAACTTACTTACAGATTTCAGATGTACAAAGTTCAGATTAACTAGTTCTCAGATCAGACATATAAGTTAACAATTTTTCAGACTAGTAAATCAGATATGCAGATTAACAGACTTACAGATTGTTTCACCTAACCTTGTATTAGGCCTATAGACTTTCAAATGGGTTTATTAGATTCATCAATCCAGTTGTTTTAACCCTATCCACCCAACACATTTTAGGTATCACATTTATCATAGATTTGTATTAATTAAATATTAATGAACAGACTTCTCACATTAGGTCGGTAGCTTGTTGCCGTTGGATGTAGCGGGCGGTTACGGGCAGACTTCTGTGACAAGCCAGACCTAACCTCTTGTCTAAGCATCTTTTTGCCTATGACCTCTCACATTAGACTAACAGTTTGCGATTGTTGGTTAAGCCGGTTGGGTCCGGGCAGGCTTCTACAGCAAACAGATTCTAACCTCGTGTCTCGGCATTCTTATTTTAGCTAAACTATTCATTCACAGACTATACCAATATCAGACTAATTACGCCAATTCAACAGATTAACTTCTTTACAAGTTACAAAAGATTATTCAAAGTTCTATTAACATGTTTTGCTCAATTTTAGATCGAGCCTACAGATTTTCATACCCCAAATTACCGCATTTAGTTTCAATAGATTTAGCAGATTAGGCAATTTAATAGATTTAATTTTTCCTTAAAATTTCATTGACATTCCTCGCTTAAACGTAAAATTAAGCCTAATTTTACATGCTCAAATCATGGTCATAATTCACAATATAACATAAGCCCAAATTTCTAGTTAAATTTACATAGTACAGAATATTCTCCAAAAACCCCAAATCATGATATACAATATGAATTATGCCAAATTATAGCCTTTGATTTCGACGCATGTAAATAACCAAAATCCCCACTTAGGCGTATTCACAATTAATAGTTATCCTATTTTAATATAGACCTTTTACACCTAAATCATATATCCTTTTTATTTCAAGTCATAGATCGTCATATAAAATATGCCCCCAAATCTAGATCTTAAATTTACAACATATATTATGTCCTCAAAATTAGATCATGCATTATGTTCCCAAATTACAAGTCATATGTTGTCAAGCAATAATTCTCCATCTTCCAAATCATAACCCGTCATTTATAGTATGCCTAGATCTAGATCTTAAATTACAATATACGCCCATTTCTTAAATCAGTCATGTCCAATTATGCATCATTCATTAATTTCCACAAATTTAGCGTTCGTGCGTCAATCTCTTAAGAGATTTGGCTCAGGCTCGTTGTAGCCTTGCTATAGAACAGAAAGAAGGAAGAGATACAGAATAGTTACAAAAATAAGATAGATCTACATAGGAAAAACAGATCTGATAAATAGGAATAAGATAGATCTACACAGGAAAACAGATCTGATAAATAAGAATATGCATAATCTCCAATTCAGATTTATAACCATGTCAAGATCTTATTTAAATTTCATATTTGAAAATACATGTACTCACAATTCGTGGTTTAAGAAAAAGAAGGACAATTCTGGGATCTAATTTTCTGGAGTTGATTTAGCTTTCCGTTGTTGTAGGCATTGATTTGTTATCTTTTAATCCTATTTAGATTAGAAGAAGAAGCACTAGTTCTAGCTTAGGTTTCAGTAAAGTAGCGTCGCCATTGATTTATTTTAGTATGAATTAGAGCAGAGTTTAGGCGTAATGAAATTGTGTGGAGAGAAAGTTAGGTTTGTGGGTGTTTAAATAGATTAGAAGCAACGAATCTGGTCAGAACGGGCGTCTAAATACAAAAAACTGAATCTGTCCTCGGATCTGGAAAAGGGGGGAGGTCGACCCCCAGGTCGACCGCTAGGTCGACCCCCTGATCGACCTGGGTCCTGGGCGGGAATTTTCCCGCTCAGCCCGGGTGTGTATTTTGAATTCGAATTCGAATTTCGAGCTGAGCTGTTTTAATTTTTCTGAAACTTCTGAAGGTCATAACTTCTTCATACGGAGTCCGATTTATGCAAACTTGGACTCTATCTCAAGCAGAATTCCGATATGAATGCAATGGCGTAACCCGTTTCCCTTAATTCTTCTTTTAAAAATTAATTATAATTTGTTTTGTAACTTTATGTTCATAGAAAATACGGGGTGTTACAGATACGCTTAACCATGGTAAATCGCAGTCGGGACGAGAGGCTCTCTCATAGAACTTTGCAAGGTTTGCGTCATTCCGCAGGGTGAGCATCAGTCCTTGTATGTCAGATACACTTATCCATAGTAGGCGATCGCCGTCGGGCCGAGAGTTTCTTTCGAACATCGGTTGTCGTGTCGGATTCACCTTGTTATAACTAGTGCTCGCATCTAGACTGAGTGGTTATGAACCTTTGGAATTTGCAAGGGTTTTCGTTATTCCGTGGAGTGAATGTTGGCCTCCTACTACATACATTTGCCTATGGCAAGTAACCACAGTCAGGGGCGGGCTTCCCTTGGAACTTGCAACCTCTGGCATTGACTTCGCATCAGCTTGCTGAGCTCTCCACCGTTTGACTCTTGGCAAATCCTCTCGCTCAACCTCTAAGGTGGTGCTTTTAATTATTACATTTATGCATGCTGATGTTTTTTGCACTTGCCGCTTGAGTTGGTGTTATTGGGGTTGCCACATTGCATCGGGTTTCGAGAAAGCAAGCGTTTGTCAGATAGCTTGTAAAAAGGAAGGGTCTTTTATCAAATTTTGAATTATTGAAAATATTGCAAGTAAGAGATCTACTCAGGCAAGTATGCTTTTTGTCACAGAGCTAATGTTCAGTACTTCAATTGCAGTTTATTATAGAATGTTTATAAGAAGTTTTGAATATAACAGAAAG
The DNA here is from genome assembly GCA_030737875.1 of Allium sativum. Lineage (NCBI taxonomy): Eukaryota > Viridiplantae > Streptophyta > Magnoliopsida > Asparagales > Amaryllidaceae > Allium > Allium sativum. The sequence continues at coordinate 850,448,625 of CM060918.1, forward strand.
TAAAACATGAAGTAAAGCATGAAGTAGGAAATGGAGAGGGAGGTTGAGAAGTGGCAATGATGATTGCTTATTCTGAGCCATTGAAATTGAAGCACCAATAAAGACTATCAGTTAATGATTATCCTTGGCTTTGGAGTGGTTAGAACGGAAGCTTCGTTGCTTAGACCGGACTGGCCATTTGATTCCCCTTTCCACTGGGAGTTGTAGAAGGATTTGCAGCTTTGGTATTCTTCACATATTGTTCCAGGCGGTTCTTTTGGATTAACTCCTCAATTAAGCTTCTGAGGTGGACACATTCATTTGTGTCATGACCGGGTTGGTTGTGAAACCTACCGAACTTTCCCGAGTTTGCAGCCTTATCGCCTACCCTCGTCGGTTTCGGTTCTGCATATTCTTCAGAATTCTTCATTTGAAGATAGATATTTCTAGGGGTTTTATTCAAAGACATTAGCTCTGATGGGTTGAAGAGGCGAATCTTCTTATAATCTTTGTTGCCCTTTCCATCATTGGCGCACTTTTGTCGATGAGTATTCTTCTGATTAAATTGAATAGCAACACTTTTTGGAGCTTCGAAAAGTTGGTTACCATCAATAATCTGAAGAGGCACAGGATCATTGTCTACTCTCATATACTCCTCTACTTTTTGTAGAACTTCTTAAGCGTGTTTGGTTCTTTCAATTTAATCCATCTACCAAATTCGCTTTTCTCATCTGTAGCGCTAGTTAAAAAATTAAGATCATGCGGGGCTCGGGATTCCCTACCTCGGACGCAGAAACATTGAATCTATTGAGGAAACCTTTGAAAAATTCTCCTGGATTCTGCTTCATCGATGTTAGAAAGATAGCATCCTTAGCTTTCGTAGCTTGCAGCCTGAACTGCTCTTTGAATTTTAGAGTTAAATAGTCAAATCGATTGTAACGACCCAGAAAATCTGAACCAATTTAAATTTTTTAAATTGGCTAAAATAATGGATCTTAAATATTTAAAATAAATATTTTAAATAATATCAATGAAAAATGAGTTTGAATCGATGTTTGAAAACGAATATAATTAATTCTAATTATAAACAAGGCCTGAAATGGCGCTGCAGTTTCAAAATTTGAATTCAAACTTTGTCGGACTGTACCGGGTGCAAAACAAAACGGATTTGAGTGAAACCAAAAATATTTAAATCTGTTAGTGAATACCTTTCTAACGAATCTGAAAAATCGAAGTTTCATAGCGGAAAGAAAAAGTTATGGCCAAATGAATTTTCAGAAAAGTCGCTATGGAATTTATATAGCCCGTGAAATTGGCCATTTTGCAAACGACCTCGGAATTCGACGAAACCACTTTTGTTGGATCCGGGATGTGAAGTTATTGCTAGGTTTCAAATTTCATAATTTTTGAAGCTAGTGTGTGAGCGTGGCAAAGGAAAACGTGTTTTGGTCAATTATAGTTAAATTGGATCGACCAGAAATGGGTCTTTTTGCAAACAGTCTCAGAATTCGACGAAACTAGTTTTGTTGGGACCGTATCGTCAAAACATAGCCAGATTTATTTTTCTGGAATTTTTTGAATCAGTTTGTGGCCCTGGCAAATTGAAATGTACGTTCAAATTGAATATTGAATGTTTTATATTTTAATTAGAAGGAAAACTGACTGAAACATTCGAATGGGCCTTCGAAACATATCCCATTATGTTCGGGATGGGGGTAAAACGCTAGGGACGACAGTCGTTGGGTTTGGATTGGGGTTCGTATATGACAGGGGGTATTTTCGGATTTTAAATAAATTAAAAATTAAAATAAAAAGGGCCGACCTATGAGATTCTTTCTTCCACTTCTGCGTTGACCGATTTTCCCGTAACCCCTCTGTCGAACGGCGGAAAACAATCCTCCCCTTCTATCCTCTTTTTCTCCTCATCCACTCATTGAAATCACTCCACCCCATGGAGATTTTTGTAGAGCTCGACAGGAGCTACAAATCCATACCCATTTCAGGATTTTTCGTGTGGTAATTGGCCTGAATCGCCCCCCTCAAGTCCCGCCGTTCACCACCGAGCTAGTCCTCCGCTACAGGTGCGAGTTCGACGTGATGGGGCCCTCTGGCGCGCCATTCGGAGCTCTTCCATGTGGTAGCTTCGGATCGTCGCGAAGTGTGGTGTTTTGGTCGCAAAAGTGAACCCTAGTTTTGAAGGGTTGAAGTGGAGCGGCGGCCTGAAGTTTGTAAAGGAAGAAGAAGGTGTTTTTATTTTATTTTATTTATTATTTCTCTTTAAAAGGTGATCCACCTTTATAAAATTATATCTTTCTCATACGGTAAAGAAATTCGATGAAACAAGAAACATCGTGACCATGTGGACGTTTTCTACATTTTAGAAGAGACCGCATATTTTTCAGAGCCTTCTGCTATATTTGGTGGAGTGGAACGCAATGTGAGATTTCTAAATTATAAACGATATGGAAAACGACGATGTATAAATTATATAGTCGATGTATGGGTTATATAAGCGTTGTACAGCTCATGTATAAGCGTTTTATAAGTTGTACGTTCGATGTATAAGTTATATATGTGTTGTAAAAATTATATATGTGTTGAAATAGAAGTGAAATGCTATATATAAATATATAAATATATATATATACGCCCCTCGTCCACGAACCATGGATGATATTTATTGGTTTTAATTGGTGTGAAAATTGATTGATAGCGAATGGTTGATTGGAATTGTTTGTGGTTGATATTGATTGATTGTGGTTGAAAACTACCCGTTTGTGGTTGATAAATATTTGGTTGGAACCACATAGGATTAGTTTGTGGAAATGAAATAAATATACATGCCGCCTGCGTGCGAACTAGATGCATGATTCCCCATTGTCAAAAACCACGAGGTTTTAAGGTAGAGCGAGGAGCCGTACTAGGGACGGTCCCGGTTTTAACTACCCTGCCGTTATGCTGCCGAAATTTTGAATAATATTCATGTGTTTGAATTATTTTCATTTGTTGAAACTATATTTATTCGTTGAATAGAAAACCTTCATGTGTTGAGTCGATATTCATTCGTTGGATAGAAATTCATGTGTTGAATGGTATTCGTGTTTTGAATATAAAAATCACATTTTTATCTATATATAAAAACTATAGAAAACCTTCATGTGTTGAATCGATACTCATTTGTTGGATAGAAATTCATGTGTTGAATGTTATTCGTGTTTTGAATATAAAAATCACATTTTTATCTATATATACAAACTATAGAAAACCTTCATGTGTTGAATCGAAATTCATTCGTTGAATTGAAATTCATGTGTTGAATGGTATTGATATTTTGAAATAAATTGTTTTATAATAACTATCACATTTTTATCATCTATATGAACTATATAAAATAATCTTGCTTTGAAAGAAATTGTTTTATAATAAAAATCCTATTTTTATTACCTATATAAACTATATAAAATAATAGTGTTTTGAAATGAATTGTTTTACAATAAAAATCACATTTTTATTATATACATGAAATGCTAAATACAGTGAAGTGTTGAAATAGGAGACAGTTAGATAAAAATACCATTTTTATCAAATGTATGAAAAGAATATAGTTTGAAATCGAAGAATCGATATATTTATATAAATAGAATTAAAATATATCGAATAACGACGCTGCAGTTCATATTTTGAACCGTGATTTCAAACGATTGTACCGGGAGATCCGACCATCGGATTTTCCTGAAATCGCAACCGTTGGATTCGTTTTGGAAATATCTTTCCAACGGCACCAACTTTGTAAAAATCCAACGGTTGGATTGTCTGGAATGGTTAATTCAAATCTGAAGAAAAACAGCGCCAGAATCGATTATATTTATATATATATATAATTATATTGAATCGAATAATGACGCTGCAGTTCGTATTTTGAAATCGAAACTTCAAATGATTATACCGGGAGATCCAACCGTCGGATTATCCCGAAACCGGAACCGTTGGATTCGTTTTGAAAAGATCTTTCTAATGATGTGAATTTTGTGAAGATCCAACGGTTAGTTTTTCAGATATGTGTAAATCAAATCTGAAGAAAAACAGCGCCACGGTCGCGTTATGGCCCGAAGCCCCGTTTTGAATAAATTGGCTATTTTAAAATAAATAAAAATAGCAATAAATCGTTGTAAAATATTATAAATGATATGGATGTGAAATTTAGAAATTAACTGAAGTTTGGCTAAGTCGAATGCTTTCCTGGGTGTTGATCTGATGTTGGTTTCGGCCTTCTAGGTTTATATTTGGGAAATCGTTCTCTTACTGATTGACGGTTAGTGACTAATGAATTGAAATGATGCGTGTGTATGTTAGTGTTGCACTTGTTTACCGTATACGCAAGTTGCTCAGAAAGACCAGGTTTATCCCATTTTGAATAACTGAATCGACGATAAGAAATCGAAGATAAAGACGGTGGTCGAAGACCGGAGATCTTCACCTCGTTTGGATGGTAACCGAGGTCTTGATTGGGAGGCATCCCGAAATATGGATAATGAGTGGTGATCGTCCAGACATACGTGGTGATCGATGGGTTTGCGAGGTATATAGTGCCTCCGGTTTCGTTCTGACCCAGAACGGACTTGCAAATGGACAGTGTGTCTGACATTGGAGTTTATTCTGTGTGATTGATAACCATCAGTTGCATGGTGTGAATTGTCTGGGTGGCATGCTAAGATGCAGTGATCAGGGCTTCTATTGAAAAGCAAAGTCTTGTGGTGATGATCAAAGCACCGCCTGTGTAGCGTAGCTTTGTGTATAACCTGAATTCGCGAACCTCACACCCCGGTATGAACCAGAAATGGGAGAAAGGACCTCAGGGGGGGCGTGCGTTTTCTTTCTAGCTAGAAGTAGCGTCAGTGGTTTTACCCGCCCTGACGAGTTTGACTTATGTGGTTGTTACTGTTGCGAGGCGCCTCGGTTAGATCGGACGATCCGCGTCCGATGGAGTCATTCGTTGGCTCGTTGACGCCCCATAGGGCGGAGAAATGCATTGTTCAGGCATTATAATCCACTTCGTGTGGACCGGACCTGATGATCCAAGGTACGGTTGCGGCTGTGCCTGAGACACGGGCTAGAGCGTCTCGAATTCGGTAAGGACTATCTTTTTCCTTGGTTCGGGACGGAAATCCAATTTCCAAATACGACATCGTGCGGTTTTGATTGTACACCTATATATGGCGACATAGTGGTATGGGGCATTAATGCCGTCTATGATTGATACTTATGATTTGAAATGGCTTTTGAAATATACAAACACTTTTAATAATATCAAATGCTTTTGTTTTATTCGTATCAAGCATATTTTGGCCATTATAAGGTAAAAACTCTATCCTCTGGTTTGCGTTGCATTGTGTGTTGGGAACTGAGTCTTATAATGGCCTCATTTTTATAAAAAGCATTGCGATGTTTAAAAGAATGATTTGTTTTAAAGCACTGGCAATCCAATGGAGTAAACCCGTTCCACGAAAGTGGCGTGGTCCTGTGATTAGCCATATTATAAATGTGCTGAGTAGATTTCTCATACCAGTCCCATGATTGACTCGTAGTTTGTTTCACTTTCAAACTCGGGTGCCCCCTTTTCTACACAGGCAGCCTTGTGTTCAGGTTTAGCAGGCTTTTCTGGATAGTTGGAGCTGAAGATGGATTCTATCATTTATCTCTTTTTATGCTGTTCAGCTCCTATTGTACATTATGTTTGTTTTTCCGCTGTAGACATTTATGTATAGTTGAACTGTATTTGTACTAAGTAAGATCCTGTATACTGCGTAACTCTGATGATTACTTTTATCCAGTATATTCTATTGTTCATTATCTGGTGTATTTATTTAATTCTGTGTGAAAACCCGTAACTTCCACGGTCTCCGAAGAGAAGGGAAAGAGCGGATTGTTTTGAGAACACGACAAAACAGAACGCAGACGGGAGAACATTTCATTGTATATTACAACAATGCATCAGATTACAAGAATATACAGAGTATAAATGAATATTATACAACACAAATTATCAGAGATTACAATAAATTACATAGCAGCGGAAAATAATACAATACACAACTAGAAGAGATATACGGATACAAAGCTTTCCGGATATCGTTCCAGCTGTAAACCAGGATCCTGTGAATATAAATCTGCAAAACCAAAACTATTAGCTGCCCGTGTCAAAATAGGGGCACCCAGAGTTTAGGTCAAAACAATAAACTCCAGGTCAGTCATGTGACTGGTGTGAGAACTAAAACAGTTATTAATCTTTATTTTAAAGTTAGGTAAATCAAGGGACCACGCCGTATAACACGGAACGGGTTTCCTCCCAAGAATACCAGTGCATAAAACGACAGCGCAATGCTAAATAAAGAAAAATGAAGCTATTATAAGACCCAGTTCCCATCACACAATGCAACGCAAGCCGGAGGATAGGGTTTTTACCTTATAATAGCCGAGAATTCTTGATACATTTAAAACAAATCATTTGATACTATTATAAGTGCATAGTGTATAAAACAACTTCAAATCATAAGTATCAATCATAGACGGCATAAGCGCCCCATCCCACTATGTCGCCATACTAGGCTCTACAAATAAAATCGCAAATGTCACGTATTTGGAAATTGGATTTCCATCTATGAACCGAGGCAATAGATAGTCCTCAACCGATTCGAGACTGTCCAGCCCGAGTCTCAGGCACAGCCGCAACCGTACCTTGGATCGTCAGGGCCGGTCCACCGATGTGGATTATAATGCCTGAACAATGCGTTTCTCCGCCCTTTGGGGCGTAAATGAGCCAACGAATGACTCCATCGGACCCGGATCGTCCGATCAAACAGAGGCGCCTCGCAACAGCAACAACCACCTAAGTCAAACTCGTCAGGGCGTGTAAAACCACTGACGCCACTTCTAGCTAGAAAGAAAACGCATGTCCCCCCTGAGGTCCGTCTCCCGTTTTTGGTTCATACCGGGTGTGAAACTCGCGAAGTAAACGTTACACAAAGCTACGCCACAAAGGTCGTGCTTCGATCATCAACCACAAGACTCTGCTTCTCAACAAAAGCCTTGATCATTTGCCACTTAGGCATTCCACACAGGCAATTCACTCTATGCGTTTGATATCCATCAGTATATAACCCCTGAGCTCGTACGTCTCAGAGAAGGGCGTTAAGCAAGAGAATAAATTCTCCGCCGCCAAACAGATATATATTTAATAGAAATCAATCACACAGACTAAAATCCAATGTCAGACACACAGTCCATTTACAAGTCCGTTCTGGGTCTGAACAAAACCGGAGGCACCTAGTACCCCGCATATCCATCGATCTCCAAATACGTCTGGACGATCACCAACTGTTTCCATCTTCTTGGGTGTACATCCCAATCAAGATCATCAGTAATCACCCAAACGACGTGAAGACCTCCGGTCTTCGACCACCGTCTTCACCTTCGACTTATCGTCGTATCAGCTATTCAGAATGGGATAAACCCGGTCTTTCCGAATAACTCGCGTATATTATAAACAAGTGTTACACAAACACAACATACGCCTCATTCCAATTCATCAGTCACTAACCGTAAATTAACAAGAGAATAATTCCCCAAATATTAACCCCGAAGGCCGAAACCAACATCAGATCAATATCCAGAAAACCATTCTGCTTAGCTAACCGACAGTTAGTTTCTAATTTTCACATTCATAGGGAAAGGTTCCCATTAATTTTATCAAAGATAAATTCTTTAAATTTATTCTTTAATCTGCTTTTGAATATCAATTCAAACTAGTCGAGATTAACGAACCTTACCGAAGTAATCATTTGTTTTAATTTGCCAATCCCACCCTATTCATCCCATGAAGTAAAACGAGTCTTACTTCATATCTAACACAACAGTGTTATCGGTAAATTTAATTACCATTTCACATTTAAATCTAATTAAAGATTTAACTATCGCCTGGAGAAAAACTGGTGATACTCCATTCTCGATCATTTCAATCTAATTAAAGATTCATTAAAATTCCACTTAGTTTTAATCGGTGACTGGGTTAAAGAATCAGTGTCATTTAAAACACGGTTCACAATAAACCCAAAATCATATCACATTTCGTTCAGTCCCTAACCGTGAATTAGCAAGTGAGTAATTCCCTATGTATTAACCCCGAAGGCCGAAACCAACATCAGATCAATACTCCAGAAACCATTCAACTCAACTAATCTCCAGTTAGTTTCTGATTTTCTTAACTCCTTTGGGTATAAGAACAGTATTATTGAAGATACCGTTCACGACAACCCAAAATCACATTCTATTAATTATCGGGTTAAAGAACGAGTGTTATTTAAAACACCATTCACGATAAACCCAATAATCAATTCAAATTCAATTCCAACTAAATATTATTTAATTGGTACACTTCATTAAATCTAAATAAAAAGATTTAATCTTTTCTCAACTGGGCTTAAGAACAGTGTTAATGAAGACACCATTCACGACAAACCCAAATCACATTTGATATTAAACACAAGGCTCTGAATAGAAAATATATCGGCTTATATTCAATATCAAATTCTACGACCAACAGATATCGTATTGGAAATAACGATATATAAATATCTTTCAAATTTCCACAACAACATCTGTATAATCACGAAATCCAACATTGAAATATTCCGAAGACAATTTCGATTCAAATCCATTCCAATGCAATTATTGGAAATTCTGGTTATTTTCAAAACCATTTCAAATCCAATTTATTTATTTAAAAATAAATAGAATTTTAATCCTAGTTCAAAACTAGTTCATTTCGATAAAAATCTATTTTTATCTTTTCAAATATGGAGTTTTTCATCCCAATTCTTTCTAAATCATTTCATATGATTTTACACAAATTATTACTATTTTTAATAATTTTATCAAGGCCCGTACAGTCGATTTCCATCAACGACTATCGAACTGCACTTACAACGACCTTTTCCAAATTTGATTCTGACATAATTCCAAATCCAACCGTTAGATTTCAAATTTCTAATATTCGTTAGAAATCCCTTTTCGATACGAACCCAAAGGTTCCGGTTTTAGGAGAATCCGACGGTCGGATCTCCCGTAATATCCGTTCGAAGTCAATGGTCGAAATTCGCGAACTGCCGCGGCGCGACGCGTTCTATTCAGGCCATTTTATTATATATATAATATATACTTCGTCGATTTCCTTTTGTAAAACGTGCTTTATAAATCATTTTAAATTTGTTTTCAAAGCGATTTCAACTTCATTTCTAATTCAAATCAAAATTGAAATTTTCCTTTCAAATTCGTTTTAAATTCACTTCAAATTGATTTCAATTTCAGTTCGTTTTCAATTCAATTTCAATTCGAATTCATTTATATTCAATTTCTATTCGAATTCATTTCTATTCAATTCTAATTCGAATTTGATTTCTATTCAATTTCAATTCGAATTCATTTATATTCAATTTCTATTCGAATTCATTTCTATTCAATTTTAATTCGAATTCATTTATATTCAATTTCAATTCTTTTCGAAAAATCAGATTTTGAAATCCCTTTCGATATTCATTATAAAATGAATAAAATCGATATAAATATCGTTCACGTCAAAATGGCGTCAATCTAATCAATACGGCTTCATATATTCCTATTTTCAAATATTCTATTTCAGATATTTCTATTTCAAATATTTCTTTTTCAAAACTTTCTTTTTCAAAACTGGAATGAGGCCCAATCAATTACCATATAATGTTAATTATATGGATTTTCTACAACGCAGGTATATATCGACAAAGATGAATAATCAACCATCATCCAAAGTGCATTCTACACTGTATAAGCATCAAATATAGATATTCAACGCTTATAGCAGCCTGTCAATCAATCGATCGACATACAACTAAACAATCGGGATTAGTGTACGTCAAATATCATCCCAATACCCGTGTGGGGTTTCAAACAATCAAACACAGATTTTATTTGTGCAGTTGGGCGATGTGTAAAATTTATCGTCCCAATCAATATCAGTCAAATGTGTGTGTATAAACAAATCGTCTGATCTATTTATATTAATTTATTTCATTTCATATACACGTTAAAAATCCTATTTTCAACTATAAAATATTTTTAACTATATAAATATTTTATTTCATTTCTCATCACATCACACTATCAACTACACATCAAAATTAAACAACCAAGCATACAAGCCGTCCATGGTCTGTGGACGACGGGTGTCGGGTGCTACTAAACACCGTCTGCATCCTAGTATATATTTATAATTAGAAAATAAAATTTAGAGTGAGGAGTTCTCACAGAATTGCTAATCCAACGCCACGACTCTTCTTAGGTAGAAATCTTCGCCGTTCTCGCCTCTTGTCACTTTCTTTGTCCGTATTCTCTACATACATAAAAATCGCATTTTTACTTCGCTATTCAATATATAAAAATCGAATTTTTTACTTCGCTATTCAATATATAAAAATCGAATTTTTTACTTCGCTATTCAATATATAAAAATCGAATTTTTACTTCGCTATTCAATATATAAAAATCGAATTTTTACTTCGCTATTCAATATATAAAAATCGAATTTTTACTTCGCTATTCAATATATAAAAATCGTATTTTTACTTCGCTATTCAATATATAAAAATCGAATTTTTACTTCGCTATTCAATATATAAAAATCGAATTTTTACACGCTATCCTCTACATAAAGATTTCGCCTTTTCAAATATAAAGATTTAATTTTTATTTCACTACATACATAAAGGTGATATTTTTACTATCTTACCTATATAAAAATTATATTTTTATACTTTTACAATATAAAAGATTATATTTTTTATTCTCTTTTCTTTAGTACTACTTTTTTAAATCAAAACTATATGTATTAATTTCAGTTTAAAAATCATGATAAACTAAACTAACCAAAATAACATTTAAATAGAACTTACTGTATTTTCCCTTCAGGGGGGGCTCGTGTCGACGTCAGAGGTGGATGGAGGAGGGGTCGCAGTTGGGTGTGGCGTCGGGGGTACCTGCGTGGGCCAGGGCGGGCCAGGGGAGGGTTGCGGGGGTTGAACTGCGGCTGAGGCTGGGTGCTTCGCGAGTGGGGCTAGCGGATTCGAGGTGGGAGGCGGATTTAGGGAGAATCTTCGTTTATGGAGGGGGACATCGGGGCTGCCCTGGGTGGCGGCACGTCAGTCGAACGGTGGCGGGGTAGGAGGGGAGGTCGGCGGTCGTGGTTGAGGAGGAGGTGGAGCGGTGGAGAAGGCGATGGGGCTACGGGATTTGGGTTTTTTTTCTTTTTCTGGTCGAATGAATAAGGGGGTAGGGGAGAGATAAGAGGGAAAGAGGAAGGAATTAAAATATATATATATATATATTATTTAATATTATTTAATTTACTTAAAAGTTGACTTTACATTCGAACTCCAATCGTGGCCCAACGACTGTCGTCCCTAGCGTATTACCCCCATTCCGAACACAATGGGATATGTATCGTAGGCTGGTTCGATCATTTCGATCAGTTTCCGTCAAAATCAACATATATCTCTATATATTGAATTTGAACGCGCGTTTCAATTTACCGGGGTCACATACTAACTAGAAAAATTCCAGAAAAACATTTTCTAGCTTCGTATTGACCATACGGTCCTAACAAAACTAGTTTCGTTGAATTATGAGACCGTTTGAAAAATGGCCATTTCCCAGTCGATTAAAATCAACTGAAACTGGTCAAACGCGTTTTCTTTTGCCACACTCACATACTGATTCGAAAAATTATGAAATTTGGAATCTAGCAATAACTTGACACTGCGGATCCAACAAAAGTGGTTTCGTCGAAATCCGAGGTCGTTTGCAAAATTTCCATTTTTAAGGGCCTGAATTCCATAGCGACTATTCAGAAATTTCAACTGGACACACCTTTTGATTCCCGCTATGAAATTTTGATTTTTCGGATTCGTTGGAAGGATATTCTCAATTAGATTCCATTATTTTTGGTTTCACTAAAATCCGGTTTATTTTGCACCCGGTATGTTCATTTGAATTTTGAAATCGAATTATCGAACTACCGCGCCATTTTCAATTTCTTTTATAATTATATATAATTATTTATATTCTAACGACGACGTATATAATATATACGTTCAAATTCCATTCAAAATAAATTTCTCGTCTATACTATTTAAAATAATTCATTTTAAATATTCAAAATTCGCTAAAATTGCCAAAATAAAAATTTTAAACTGGCCCAGATTTTCGGGTTGTTACAATCTCCCCCACTTAAAACTTTTCGTCCTCGAAAAGGAACAAAGTCGAAAGTGGTTTGATTAATCAACTCCACGTTCGATCTGGCTTCCATTCTCCAACTTTTCAGTTTCTGAGAATTTTCAAATTCTTCAAAAATTTGGCTAACACCCTAAATTTTCGAAAAATTTCGCCATAACCTCCCCTGCACCGGGAGCCACGGGAAAATCCCAAAATTGCCATATAGGCCTTCTGATCTCAAAAAGAAAAAGGAAAAGCCAATCGGCTCATAAAATCATCATCACCAAACAAAACAGTAAATTATAGTAAACATGTACCTATTTGTCGGGCAAACAAATTTTATTCTCTGCTCTAGCCTCCTTGCTATGACCTGTTCAATGTAAGTACATGTATATGCATGCAAATGTGACCAATTTTCAATACAATTCACTATTTGATACAATTTGGCCATATAATACAAATTTTAATTAATCAACCAATAATCAACAACACAACCATCAATCAATTAGTTGATTATCTTTTGAAATTCATAACTTTGATATATAGTCAAAAATCAGATTTTTGATGCCAAATCACAACAATAGGCCCTATCTAATTTTGGTTCTCACACCAGTCAATAGGAAATATATAGAAAGTCCACTTTCGTCACTCGAACATGAATTCTAATGATGGAGCTCCACATCAAAATCATCTCCGGGCGATTCTAGTGTAATTCTATATCCATCCAGTATATTAAAACTTCAAATACACGTTTGCAAGGCGTATATGCAAAATCTTTATATGCTGGACTGTCCAAATCAATACAAATAAATAATCAAATACGAATAATTGATTTAGATTTTCAAAACAAAATTTGTTTTCACTTTAAAAATATACTCTTCACACTCGTTCTAGGATACTACTGATCCCATCTCTAACGAGTCATTCTAATTGGATATTGCTAATCCAATATCTGATGAATTCTTTCGTATGGTTCTAATGTGCCTTGTTCTCTAGCTTTGTAAACCAAAGCTCTGATACCACCTGTGAAAACCGGTAACTTCCCCGGTCTCCGAAGAGAAGGGAAAGAGCGGATTGCTTTGAGAACACGACAAAACAGAACGCAGACGGGAAAACATTTCATTGTATATTACAACAATGCATCAGATTACAAGAATATACAGAGTATAAATGAATATTATACAACACAAATTATCAGAGATAACAATAAATTACATAGCAGCGGAAAATAATACAATACACAACTAGAAGAGATATACGGATACAAAGCTTTCCAGATATCGTTCCAGCTGTAAACCAGGATCCTGTGAATATAAATCTGCAAAACCAAAACTACTAGTTGCCCGTTTCAAAATAGCGGCACCCAGAGTTTAGGTCAAAACAATAAACTCCAGGTCAGTCATGTGACTGGTGTGAGAACTAAAACAGTTATTAATCTTTATTTTAAAGTTAGGTAAATCAAGGGACCACGCCGTATAACACAGAACGGGTTTCCTCCCAAGAATACCAGTGCATAAAACGACATCGCAATGCTAAATAAAGAAAAATGAAGCTATTATAAGACCTAGTTCCCATCACACAATGCAACGCAAGCCGGAGGATAGGGTTTTTACCTTATAATAGCCAAGAATGCTTGATACGTTTAAAACAAATCATTTGATACTATTATAAGTGCATAGTGTATAAAACAACTACAAATCATAAGTATCAATCATAGACAGCATAAGCGCCCCATCCCACTATGTCGCCATACTAGGCTCTACAAATAAAACCGCAAATGACACGTATTTGGAAATTGGATTTCCATCTATGAATCAAGGCAAAAGATAGTCCTAGGCCGATTCGAGACTGTCTAGCTCGAGTCTCAGGCACAGCCGCAACCGTACCTTGGATCGTCAGGGCCGGTCCACCGATGTGGATTATAATGCCTGAACAATGCGTTTCTCCGCCCTTTGGGGCGTAAATGAGCCAACGAATGACTCCATTGGACCCGGATCGTCTGATCAAACCGAGGCGCCTCGCAACAGCAACAACAACATAAGTCAAACTCGTCAGGGCGTGTAAAACCACTGACGCCACTTCTAGCTAGAAAGAAAACGCATGTCCCCCTTGAGGTCCTTCTCCCGTTTTTGGTTCATACCGGGTGTGAAACTCGCGAAGTAAACGTTACACAAAGCTACGCCACAAAGGCCGTGCTTCGATCGTCAACCACAAGACTCTGCTTTTCAATAGAAGCCTTGATCATTTGCCACTTAGGCATGCCACACAGGCAATTCACTCTATGCGTTTGATATCCATCAGTATATAAGCCCTGAGCTCGTATGTCTCAGAGAAGGGTGTTAAGCAAGAGAATAAATTCTCCGCCGCCAAACAGATATATATTTAATAGAAATCAATCACACAGTCCATTTACAAGCCCGTTCTGGGTCTGAACGAAACCGGAGGCACCTAGTACCCCGCATATCCATTGATCTCCAAATACGTCTGGACGATCACCAACTGTTTCCATCTTCTTGGGTGTACATCCCAATCAAGATCATCAGTAATCACCCAAACGACGTGAAGACCTCCGGTCTTCGACCACCGTCTTCACCTTCGACTTATCGTCGTATCAGCTATTCAGAATGGGATAAACCCGGTCTTTCCGAATAACTCACGTATATTATAAACAAGTGTTACACAAACACAACATACGCCTCATTCCAATTCATCAGTCACTAACCGTAAATTAACAAGAGAATAATTCCTCAAATATTAACCCCGAAGGCCGAAACCAACATCAGATCAATATCCAGAAAACCATTCTGCTTAGCTAACCGACAGTTAGTTTCTAATTTTCACATTCATAGGGAAAGGTTCCCATTAATTTTATCAAAGATAAATTCTTTAAATTTATTCTTTAATCTGCTTTTGAATATCAATTCAAACTAGTCGAGATTAACGAACCTTACCGAAGTAATCATTTGTTTTAATTTCCCAATCCCACCCTATTCATCCCATGAAGTAAAACGAGTCTTACTTCATATCTAACACAACAGTGTTATCGGTAAATTTAATTACCATTTCACGTTTAAATCTAATTAAAGATTTAACTATCGCCTGGAGCAAAACTGGTGATACTCCATTCTCGATCATTTCAATCTAATTAAAGATTCATTAAAACTCCACTTAGTTTTAATCGGTGACTGGGTTAAAGAATCAGTGTCATTTAAAACACGGTTCACAATAAACCCAAAATCATATCACATTTCATTCAGTTCCTTACCGTGAATTAGCAAGTGAGCAATTCCCTAAGTATTAACCCAAAGGCCGAAGCCAACATCAGATCAATACCCCAGAAACCATTCAACTCAACTAATCTCTAGTTAGTTTCTGATTTTCTTAACTCCTTTGGGTATAAGAACAGTATTATTGAAGATACCGTTCACGACAACCCAAAATCACATTCTATTAATTATTGGGTTAAAGAACAAGTGTTATTTAAAACACCATTCATGATAAACCCAATAATCAATTTAAATTCAATTCCAACTAAATATTATTTAATTGGTACACTTCATTAAATCTAAATAAAAAGATTTAATCTTTTCTCAACTGGGCTTAAGAACAGTGTTAATGAAGACACCATTCACGACAAACCCAAATCACATTTGATATTAAACACAAGGCTCTGAATAGAAAATATATCGGCTTATATTCAATATCAAATTCTACGACCAACAGATATCGTATTGGAAATAACGATATATAAATATCTTTCAAATTTCCATAACAACATCTGTATAATCACGAAATCCAACATCGAAATATTCCGAAGACAATTTCGATTCAAATCCATTCCAATGCAATTATTGGAAATTCTGGTTATTTTCAAAACCATTTCAAATCCAATTTATTTATTTAAAAATAAATAGAATTTTAATCCTAGTTCAAAACTAGTTCATTTCGATAAAAATCTATTTTTATCTTTTCAAATATGGAGTTTTTCATCCCAATTCTTTCTAAATCATTTCTTATGATTTTACACAAATTATTACTATTTTTAATAATTTTATCAAGGCCCGTACAGTCGATTTCCATCAATGGCTATCGAACTGCACTTACAGCGACCTTTTTCAAATTTGATTCGGACATAATTCCAAATCCAACCGTTAGATTTCAAATTTCTAATATTCCTTAGAAAGCTCTTTTCGATACAAACCCAATGGTTCCGGTTTTAGGAGAATCCGACGGTCGGATCTCCCGTAATATCCGTTCGAAGTCAATGGTCGAAATTCGCGAACTGCCGCGGCGCGGCGCGTTCTATTCAGGCCATTTTATTATATATATATAATATATACTTTGTCGATTTCCTTTTTTAAAACGTGCTTTATAAATCGTTTTAAATTTGTTTTCAAAGCGATTTCAACTTCATTTCTAATTCAAATCAAAATTGAATTTTTCCTTTCAAATTCGTTTTAAATTCACTTCAAATTGATTTCAATTTCAGTTCGTTTTCAATTCAATTTCAATTCGAATTCATTTATATTCAATTTCTATTCGAATTCATTTCTATTCAATTCGAATTCGAATTTGATTTCTATTCAATTTCAATTCGAATTCATTTATATTCAATTTCTATTCGAATTCCTTTCTATTCAATTTTAATTCGAATTCATTTATATTCAATTTCAATTCTTTTCGAAAAAATAGATTTTGAAATCCCTTTCGATATTCATTATAAAATGAATAAAATCGATATAAATATCGTTCACATCAAAATGGCGTCAATCTAATCAATACAGCTTCATATATTCCTATTTTCAAATATTCTATTTCAAATATTTCTATTTCAAATATTTCTTTTTCAAAACTTTCTTTTTCAAAACTGGAATGAGGCCCAATCAATTACCATATAATGTTAATTATATGGATTTTCTACAACGCAGGTATATATCAACAAAGATGAATAATCAACCATCATCCAAAGTGCATTCTACACTGTATAAGCATCAAATATAGATATTCAACGCTTATAGCAGCCTGTCAATCAATCGATCGACATACAACTAAACAATCGGGATTAGTGTACGTCAAATATCATCCCAATACCCGTGTGGGGTTTCAAACAATCAAACACAGATTTTATTTGTGCAGTTGGGCGATGTGTAAAATTTATCGTCCCAATCAATATCAGTCAAATGTGTGTGTATAAACAAATCGTCTGATCTGTTTATATTAATTTATTTCATTTCATATACAAGTTAAAAATCCTATTTTCAACTATAAAATATTTTTAACTATATAAATATTTTATTTCATTTCTCATCACATCACACAATCAACTACACATCAAAATTAAACAACCAAGCATACAAGCCGTCCATTGTCTGTGGACGACGGGTGTCGGGTGCTACTAAACACCGTCTGCATCCTAGTATATATTTATAACTAGAAAATAAAATTTAGAGTGAGGGGTCCTCACAGAATTGCTAATCCAACGCCACGACTCTTCTTAGGTAGAAATCTTCGCCGTTCTCGCCTCTTGTCACTTTCTTTGTCCGTATTCTCTACATATATAAAAATCACATTTTTACTTCACTATTCAATATATAAAAATCGAATTTTTTACTTCGCTATTCAATATATAAAAATCGAATTTTTTACTTCGCTATTCAATATATAAAAATCGAATTTTTACTTCGCTATTCAATATATAAAAATCGAATTTTTACTTCGCTATTCAATATATAAAAATCGAATTTTTCCTTCGCTATTCAATATATAAAAATCGAATTTTTGCTTTGCTATTCAATATATAAAAATCAAATTTTTGCTTCGCTATTCAATATATAAAAATCGAATTTTTACTTCGCTATTCAATATATAAAAATCGAATTTTTACTTTGCTATTCAATATATAAAAATCGAATTTTTACTTCGCTATTCAATATATAAAAATCGAATTTTTACTTCGCTATTCAATATATAAAAATCGAATTTTTACTTCGCTATTCAATATATAAAAATCGAATTTTTACACGCTATCCTCTACATAAAGATTTCGCCTTTTCAAATAAAAAGATTTAATTTTTATTTCACTACATACATAAAGGTGATATTTTTACTATCTTACCTATATAAAAATTATATTTTTATACTTCTACAATATAAAAGATTATATTTTTTATTCTCTTTTCTTTAGTACTACCTTTTTAAATCAAAACTATATGTATTAATTTCAGTTTAAAAATCATGATAAACTAAACTAACCAAAATAACATTTAAATAAAACTTACTGTGTTTTCCCTTCTGGGGGGCTCGTGTCGACGTCAGAGGTGGATGGAGGAGGGGTCGCAGTCGGGTGTGTCGTCGGGGGCACCTGCGTGGGCCAGCGGCGGGCCAGGGGAGGGTTGCGCGGGGGTTGAACTGCGGCTGAGGCTGGGTGGTTTGCGAGTGGGGCTAGCGGATTCGAGGTGGGAGGCGGATTTAGGGAGAGTCTTCGTTCACGGAGGGGGACATCGGGGCTGCCCTTGGTGGCGGTACGTCAGTCGAACGGTGGCGGGGTAGGAGGGGAGGTCGGCGGTCGTGGTTGAGGAGGAGGTGGAGCGGTGGAGAAGGCGACGGGGCTACGGGATTTGGGGTTTTTTTCCTTTTTTTTTCTTTTTCTGATCGAATGAATAAGGGGTAGGGGAGAGATAAGAGGGAAAGAGGAAGGAATTAAAATATATATATTATTTAATATTATTTAATTTACTTAAAAGTTGACTTTACATTCGAACTCCAATCGAGACCCAACGACTGTCGTCCCTAGCGTATTACCCCCATTCCGAACACAATGGGATATGTATCGTAGGCTGGTTCGATCATTTCGATCAGTTTCCGTCAAAATCAACATATATCTCTATATATTGAATTTGAACGCGCGTTTCAATTTGCCGGGGTCACATACTAACTAGAAAAATTCCAGAAAAATATTTTTTAGCTTCGTATTGACCATACGGTCCTAACAAAACCAGTTTCGTCGAATTCTGAGACCGTTTGAAAAATGGCCATTTTCCAATCGAATAAAATCAAGTGAAACTGGTCAAACGCGTTTTCTTTTGCCACGCTCACATACTGATTCGAAAAATTATGAAATTTGGAATCTAGCAATAACTTGATATTGCGGATCCAACAAAAGTGGTTTCATCGAAATCCGAGGTCATTTGCAAAATTTCCATTTTTAAGGGCCTGAATTCCATAGCGACTATTCAGAAATTTCAACTGGACACACCTTTTGATTCCCGCTATGAAATTTTGATTTTTCGGATTCGTTGGAAGGATATTCTCAATTAGATTCCATTATTTTTGGTTTCACTAAAATCCGGTTTATTTTGCACCCGGTATGTTCATTTGAATTTTGAAATCGAATTATCGAACTACCGCGCCATTTTCAATTTCTTTTATAACTATATATAATTATTTATATTCTAACGACGACGTATATAATATATACGTTCAAATTCCATTCAAAATAAATTTCTCGTCTATACTATTTAAAATAATTCATTTTAAATATTCAAAATTCGCTTAAATTGCCAAAATAAAAATTTTAAACTGGCCCAGATTTTCGGGTTGTTACATTCTGCTATGCTGTTTTCTGTTTCTGTGTTATATTCCAAAGATTACCCTTGTCTCCGTCTATACGGGAAATGGGGTCGTCACATCGGTCGAAGGATTTGGGCGGCAGTTTCGTGTACCATAATGATGCTACATATTCTAGATAGAGAGGGAAATCCAAGCATTTGATCTCGTCTATTTCCTTGACTGCATTCATGTGTCATTTGTATTTGTACAGGAAATGATTTGGAACGGAAGTCCCATTGTAGGGAGGCAGAGTAGGATGAGTGAACTTATTAGGGTACTCGGCTTTGCGGTTCCTCTTCCTGAATGGATTTTTGCTAGGGGAGAAGTCCCATTCCATTTCACTATCCTTGCGGGATATGTTATCTTTCATGATTTGCTTTACCATATCCTCGATATACTCCTTCAAGTTGTGTCATTTCATAGAGCGGACTTCGATCTCTTTTCCAGTTGTTCGTTTTGGCGAGAAATCGCGATTAGAGGATCTAGGTATTTTTATTGGGAGGTTCCCCCTTGGTGGGACTTTCAACTCGTCGGGTATTTCGGTCCGGATGGTTTTTGGCTTTCGTCTTTGAGTCTTGGACATCAGCAGCGCTTTTGCCATCAAGTCCTTCCATGTTGTCATTATGATGATGATCAAAGGCTGATGAATTTGCATTCTCTTCAAGGTTGACATGGATTTTCAGAGGAGGAGTGGGATTCGCTTGAGCGCTTAGAAGAGCATTCATCTTATCGAAAAGAGATTGTTTAGCATCCATTAAAGTTTTCATGGAGGCTTCTACGCGTTGGCTTAAATAGGTGATCACTACACCAAATTGGCCAATATGCCACTACCCACGTGGAAATTTTGCCATGATCATGAGCTGTGGCAATACTGCCATGGATTTAGACCATGGTAAAGGCTATTCCAGTGTGCTTAGATCTTGGTGGTATAGCTACACATTTTCTAACCCCCTAGCGTACAAAATACACCTCAATACGCTATTCGTTCCCCATTACCTTTCCCTATGAAATTACGATCCCCAAATCTTTCCCTCTCAAATTTCACGATCCCCAAATACCTTTCCCTTTGGAAAATTAATTTTTTTGCTTCCACGTGATTTTGAATCAAGTAGCTCGTCCATAATTTCAAAGTCAGATATAGAGATATTTGTGTTTCTTATTAGCTTTCGTATACTTTCGATTTTCCAATTTTTTTTACACTTTCTTTGTTGTAGTTGGTGCTGCTATAGAGATCTGTGTGGATTTACTTGGTGGTGATACTACCATAGATTCCGAAGTCCGGTAATTCGGGTGTTAGGGATCAATCATGTCCACCTTCCACTTTTTTGCCATTAATTAGTTTTCTTAACATGTTTGTTGACATATTAAATAACTTAATTGGTTGATTTATTGCATCTGGTTAATCTTTTGCATGTTTTTATACTGTTAGAAACAATGCATATAAGGTGTTTGTTTTAACTCTTCTGTTGTTCCATCAGTTATTTCAACTTTAGTTGCATCTGATAATTAATGTTGTGTATGGCCAACTCCAACCTTTCTACAAATTAGCCTAGGACTTTTTACTCGTAATGAACTTGACAGTTTTTTAAAAGGTTTATGCCTATTATATGTTAAATTATCCATTACTGTTTATGCCATATATTATAAACTGAATTGAAGGTTTTTATTTATGATAATATAGGTGGAAAAAATGTGAATTAGTTATAATACATTTAAAGCTAATATGATAAACTTTTTGTTGTTAGAATCGGTTATAATACATTTATGATAATATTGAAGGTTTTATCCATTACTGTTTATTGTTGCACTGCTTGTTGTTATAAACTTGTGCGCTTGCTGCAAGCGCACAAGCTTGCAACATCAAGCAGTGCAATAATAAGCATATACTTGCTGTTGCAAGCCTGCTGAAATGAGTGTACCTTTTCGTGTCAAATAGAATTTTATTTACACTACAAATGTACCTTTCTGCATTGTCGCAAAGGAAATAATTTGGAGTGCAGGTTGACATATGCAACTCAACCATCCAGCAAATGTGCAGTAAATGCATCAGTAAAATTCACAGGGTTTCAAACTTTCAGGTTGACTCGTGTTCATTTTTTTTCTTATTTCAGATTTTGTTTTGTAAGGAGATGAACCATATGGTTTAACATTCAGGTTGAATTAACATCTAGAAAAAACAAACTCATAATGACATGATGATTGGCATTAGTACCCTATTAACTATGATAAAAGTTTATTTTTGAGTCTCAATTTCATAACAATATTGTTTGTTTTTGGTTTATCGTTGTAACTCTTCCATCATCTTCTCTTTATCGAATTTTATCACGGTTTTAGAATGAGATTAGAGGTCGTACATAAATTGAACATGATAGAAATTATATCACATTCTAACAAAATCATGTAGGAGCTTTATCTGTAAGTTTTTATTTTGGGGGACTTGATGTTTGAAAATTCTTTTTAACTGAATATAGTTACAACCCACCTTCCCCCAAAGATTGGCATCATAAACCCCAACTATCATTTCTTTTTCTGTCTTATATTTTTCATGCTCTCTTTATCGAACCATCATTAATTTATTTTAGTTTAGGCCATTAACGATACTTTTTGTGTTGTTGCTGTCCTCTATCATTTGGTGAAACACTGTCATTTTCTTTTGCCAAAATTGTATCATGTTTTTGTGGGTTCTAAGTTGTTAATGTATTATTGTCAACTTTATACTGATATTCAAACTATAGAACATAATTGCTTTGTGTTTTGTTACTGCCTTTTGCTGTCGTTCTATTGTTCCTATTACTTGGACTAATTGCTTTAGGGGAGAGTTTTGTGACTCATATCGTTATAGCTATGAAATACATATAGGTTTTCTGTGAGGTGCCCTATTACATTTAATCCTAAAATAATTTGATTGGTCTCATAGTACGGATTTTGTGCTTTGTGTATCCTATTGTTCAATTATCCCGATTTTTAAAACTACCTAGGAGTTTTACTTTAGTTTACATGTTTTTGGCTCACGCGTCCACCTCCAATGGCCATGACATTCTTTTTAAATCAAGTATAGTACTTTAGTTTAGTAACATTTGTGGGCATGTGTTAGGATTCTCAATTTACATTGCAGGATAATTTTTGTTGACTTGGGTAATACATTTGCATTCAGATCATTTGAATTTCAAGCAAATGCATTATTAAAAATTATAGCATGATCAGTGTTTAGTTTATTTTATTTGAATCCGCTTTCTAAGAAAATTTACTTGCTTTAGATAAGAATGCTTTATTTTTTTAATGTGACTTTATGAATAATTTTATGGTTAATTTCTCTATTGAAAGATCTATTGTTATATACAAATATTTGATTATTTCTTGGGGCGTGGGTTTTTTGGTCTGCGTAAATGTAACACCCCATAATTTTAAGCTAATAAAATAAGAATAGCGTAATTAAATAATGAGAATTAATTAAAACTGACTGCGCCATTGCGTCCGTCTTGGAATTCTAGTCAAGATAGACACTTAGTTTGCGTAAAACGGACATCATATGAAGAAGTTATTAAGCCTAGAATTTTGTATAGGCACAGGATATATATATATATATATATATATATATATGCAAACAAATTAAAATGTAAAATAAAGAATAAAATAACGATTGCATGTAATAAATACATGCACTGAAAAAAAATGTAATGCATGCATTGAAAGAAAGGATTGGTTGCATGCAATGTAAATATGTTGCATGCACTGATTTGCAAACATAATGCATTAACATTAAAAGAAAAAGATTGATGCAATGGTTTAATTTAAGTATTGTAACTAACATGAAAAAGAGAAGCAAGGAGAGAACAATAATTATCATTGTTCTAAGACTTATTAACAAAAGACTTCATAGCTCAGTTGGTTAAGGCATTGGATTTGTAACATAAAGGTTGGGGGTTCGAACCCCGGCGGTGGCATAATTTTTATCTTTGTTTTAGAGAGGGCCAACTGAACATGCAAATACATGTACGTATACAAATTCAAAATTTGAAAAGATAAGAACGTACATATAAGGAAATTAAAAAAAAATATGTATATATATGAGAATATATATATGCATAAATATATGTATACAAAAGATAAAATTCAAGATAAGGCTACAGTCAATGAAATATGGCAAGAATCAAATAACGGTGCAACATCGTTTGAATTTTGAAAATAAAACGAAAATTGTGCGTATATATACACGCGTAAATTAGTCGGTATAGGAATTGTATACATATAAGAATATTTCGTGTGAATAAAAACGTTAAATAAACTCCAGAAATTCAAAAGTTCGAAAATCAAATTTCTACACCAAAACAATTCAAACATTCAAAATTCAAATTTCTGCACCCAAACAGTTTGCGGGACCCAATGCTAACTCAGCACTGCGCGTACGATAAGATTTGGCTAGATTCATTTGCGAACCTGGACTATTTTCTTAACTGGGTTCAATGCTGACTCAGCGCTGCGTGTATGATAAGGTCTTGAGCACCTATAAATAAGACTCTAGACCTAACCCAAAACATCATAATTCAACGGCTGTGTTGGAGCTCTGTCATGGCTCCCTCTCACTCGCTCTTTCTTCTAAAATCTATTCTGAAATTAAAATGTAAGATTAGGAGAATTCTGAATTCAGATCTGGAAGAGGGAATCAACGTTAATAATAAAGATTATTGAATCATAAAATCAAGGTAAACCTCTAAGAAACAATCTATTTAAATTATTTCTCTTTCCCTTCTCTTTTCATGAAATAATAAATCCATGGTCGTTAGGTCGTGAATCAAATTAAAGAGAAAAGGAAAACCATGGATGATAGAACGGATCAGATCCAAAATTTGGGGAAAGCTTAAAGGTGAGTGGGTTTAAGCTATAGCCTTTAGATAATGTTATGACTATCGTTTAGCATTCCCCTTCTTAATAAATTTTGAAATAGCCAGTTTAATTATAAATTGTTGTTGTAACGAATTGAAATGTTGATATGAATATATCAGGAAATTCCTATGTTGAATTGGCTAAGTTATTGAATGTTTACGTGTTGGAGAAAATAAACTTGTTAGGATATGAATAGCCAATTCAGTGATTGTAATTACAGGCTTCATTTGGGACATATTATTGATTGAACGACATGTTAAAATAATTACCCGATTGAATGTTTACATGTCCTAGTAGAATTAAATATATGTTGAAAATGACATGCCACAAAATATAGGCAAAAATTGGACGACATGTAAATTAGATTACTGTAAACTATATTACAGTAAAAAAGATAATATGTCTAAAATTTTCATGTAATGAACATAACATGTATTATGTTTTGAGATTTTAATTTGGAAGCGCAATTTGGTATGAACATAAGTGATTGAATGAAAATGAATATGCCTAGGATTACTATTAGAAATTGTAAATACACTTATAGCACGAGGTTAGGTTGCATTAGTGGCGGAAGTCTGCCCGGACCCGACCGGCATATCCAGCAACCACTAATGTTGAACCTAATGTGAGAGGCCTAAGTGCAAGAATTAACAACATGTGCTAAGACACGAGGTTAAGTCAGCTTGTGGTAGAAGTCTGCCCGGACCCACCCGACAAATCCAGTGTCCACAAGTGTAGGCTTAATGTGAGAGGTCTAGTGCTTAAATAATATATATATATATATAACAGGATATGAATAAATGGAAAGAATGGTAATTAAATGTCTAACTCAGAAAATAAGAAAGGAAGGGATGTAATGAACTGAGTTAGTGTGATAAGAGGTAAAAGTGATGTATTTCCCTAAATGACTTATTTCTGAAAACGTTGTTGCGAGTAAGTCATAATAAATAAAGAAAAGTAAAGAAATTACTTGCTACCACGGATTTAGATGGGAAAACGTTATGAAAATAAATCATTGATTCCTTCTATCAAACTGATAAGGTGCATGAAGTGTTTTCCTTAATATAATAAGGAACATATGTTACAGTGAATGAAGAATAATGGTTTACAACAGTAAATGGCTTAAAAGGGGAATGATAATGACCTATATTAAATAAATAACATTAATGAAAATGTTGTATTATAGATAGACTTGTCCTAGGGACAAGTGAATATTATAACTTAGGTAATTATAATAAACTAGTAAGGGAATGGGATAACCGGTGAATTAAGTTAAGTGACACTTAATTGTAAATTAAGTAATCAGAAAAGGGGAAAACTTGAAACCAGTTAAGAAAAGGGGGAAAATATTTTGTACTTAATTATAAATTAAGTAGTCTGGGAGGCTGAAACCCGTTGGTAAGAATAACATGTTTAGACTTGTCCTAGGGACAAGGGGAAATTATAACATAGGTTATAATAAATGGGTAGAGAAACTTATTAATGGGCCTTAGTTAATAGAACTAAGTTAATAAGTAAACAAGGGTAAGTTGTATTGACGATGTAAAGTGCGATTATGATTAAATGAGAAAGGATGAGGAAAACTTATGAAATGAAATAAGTTATATTTAATCATAAATGGTAAGTGGCATGTTAATTGGAAACAAGTGAATTGGATATACTTAATTACATATTAAGTAAAACATGTTATTACAATCAAACAAGAATATATAAAAGGGATTGTGGATCACAGACCTTGGGCTACAATCTAGAGAGTAACATGTTGTAAGCTTATTAATAAACTTAAATGGGTTAAGTAATAAATTGAATTAATAAGCTAGGGTAACTTGGTAAACTTGAAAAGGAAGTCCATATGAAGGAGAATAACCAAGTTAATTGAGAAAACTCATGAGGTGGCGCAAGCGCATAATTAATGGTTAGACGTAGGGTCTAATGACATATAAAACTGATGCACTTGAACCAGTCCATACGTTAGAGGAGGAATATCCCTAAGGGGTAGATTATCAGGATGTCAAAAGACACAAAGAGGAGCGCATGTCCATCTAGATATTCTTGTAGGCTCCAACGGACTGGATTAAGAAGCACGCGGCTTCCGGGGACGTAGGGTACTCTTGGTATTCCTCTGTGAGTCAGATGATCGCCTGTGCTCACAGAGGTTAGGTCTGCGTGGGTGAACCAATGAGTATGCCTTGATTGCAATAATAAGGGGCAATCAAAAGACTAAGATGGACCAGCATGATTCGGCGAGACCAGTTAGTGCCCTGTGATAGCAACTCGTCGTCTACCTACCATCTTCAGTCAGTACGTAAAGCGGAAAGGCGGAGAACTCCAAAAGACCGTATACTTTGCTATCTAGTTATGGGTGAGGTTGGCCAATAGGTTTGAAGGGCATGGGGGGCGGGGTTAAGTTCTCATTCTTGATATTCTTGGGTGCCTTTCATTAGTTGAGGGAGGGGTCTTGTGGGACCATAGCCACTGTAAAAGCAGACCTTAGCATCTGCAATCGGCAGATATTTGAAAGCTCCCGACTGTGTTTCATGTTTCTTGATTAGCCCTTCCACGGGACTCGGGCGCACATATAGAGAACATATGCAACAGACATCGAGAACGTTTGACGATACATACATGGGAAAGTCTAGGTACACTCATGTCGCTCTGGGTGGTGTGTCATAAGACTAGAGGGCATTATTCGAGGATGGAACCTTATTCGATCGAATGGTTCAAAGATGGCAGTCCGAACGCTTACGTAATATAGAAGTAGTGGTTCTTTGCAAACATAACATTGACATATATATAGAAATCCATATGATATTGGGGATTAGGATTAGGGACTGCTATATTCCTGCGATGACGGTGGAGACCGTGCAAGTAGGGTACCATGGGATGTATCTCAATATTGAGAGATAGCTACATATACTGTATTAGGTTAATTCACTGGGAAGTAAATGGGTATGACGTGTATGTAAGCCTTGGGTGCTGTTGTAACAACCCGAAAATCTGGGCTAGTTTAAAATTTTTATTTTGGCAATTTTAGCGAATTTTGAACATTTAAAATGAATTATTTTAAATAAAATCGACGAGAAATTTATTTTGAATAGAATTCGAACGTATATTTTGTATACGTCGTCGTTAGAATATGAATAATTATATATAATTATAAATAGAATTGAAAATGGCGCGGTAGTTCGATAATTCGATTTCAAACTTCAATTGAATGTACCGGGTGCAAAACAAACCGGATTTTAGTGAAACCAAAAATAATAGGATCTATTTGAGAATATCTTTCCAATGAATCCGAAAAATTGAGATTTCATAGCGGGAATCAAAAGATATGCCCAGTTGAAAATTCTGAATAGTCGCTATGGAATTCAGGCCCTTAAAAGTAGACATTTTGCAAACGACCTCAGATTTCGACGAAACTACTTTTGTTGGGTCCGTGATGTCAAATTATTGCTAGATTCCAAATTTCATAATTTTTCGAATCAATATGTGAGCGTGGCAAAGGAAAACGCGTTTGATCAGTTTCAATTGATTTTATTCGACTGGAAAATGGCCATTTTTCAAACGGTCTCGGAATTCGACGAAACTAGTTTTATTAGGACCGTATCGTCAATACGAAGTCAGAAATAATTTTTCTGGGATTTATAGAGTTAGTATGTGACCCCGATAAATGGAAATGCGCGTTCAAATTCAAAAAAATAGAGTTATATGTTGATTTTGATGGAAACTGATCGAAACGATCGAATCTGCTTACAATACATATCCCATTGTGTTCGGAATGCGGGTGAAACTCTATGGACGACAGACGGTGGGCCTCGTTTCGAGGTCGAAATAAAAAGTCAACTTAGGAGAGAGAAAATAAATAAAAATAAAATATATAAATTCCTTTCACTTAACCCCTCCCTTCCCTATTCCCTTCCCAGTTCATTCTCAGTTTTCAAAATAAATAAAAAAACAAAACAAAAGAGGGAGGACGCGCCTGCCCTAGCGCACCGCCATCGATGGCGACCTCCCCATCGCCAGAGCTCCACCAAGGCCATCCCCCTCTTCTCGCCGTCCCTCTCCCCCTACAGCCCCTCCGTTACCCCCCAAACGCGAGCCCCCCCTCGACTGCATCGGCCGTCGCCACCGCCCCAGCCGGAGGTCCGCCACCCCTCCTAATCGTTGCACCCCCTCCCTCCTCCGCCCCTCTCCAGCTCAAAACCCACAGACCCCGAACCTAAACCCAAAACCGCCCACACATGAAGCCCTAGGCCGCTGCCACCACTCCACAATCCCGGCGCCCCCCTCCCCTCGGCTAGCACCAGCGAGCCTCCTCCACCCTATCAGCGCTGATGGTGGGCCCTCCAGCATAAAGACTTGGTTTTTACACGAAAGAGTGAGTTTTTAAGTTAAATTAATTTAATTTAAATACATTGTTCAAGCAGTTTTTAATTTATATAGACAAGTTTCGATTTTTAAAAAGGGGGAAAGATGCGATTTTGCTTACAAAAGAGACATGATTCTATATATTGAAAGTTGAGAAAAGATTAGCTTTTTAAAATAGAAGAGAATAGTGTGGTAAAAATAGAATTTTTATCTATATAGTAACGATGTAAAAATAGAATTTTTTTATCCATATAGCAAAGTAAAAATTCGATTTTTATATATTGAATAGCGAAGTAAAAATTCGATTTTTATATATTGAATAGCGAAGTAAAAATTCGATTTTTATATATTGAATAGCGAAATAAAAATTCGATTTTTATATATTGAATAGCGAAGTAAAAATTCGATTTTTATATATTGAATAACGAAGTAAAAATTCAATTTTTATATATTGAATAGCGAAGTAAAAATTCAATTTTTATATATGTAGTGGCTATGGGCAACGAAAGTGACAAAAGGCGAGAACGGCGTAGATTTCTACATTAGAAGTGTCGTGGAGTTGGAATAGCTATCTGTGAGAACTTCTCACTCAAATTTCCTTTTCTAGTTATATATATATATACTAGGATGCAGACGGTGCTTAGCAGCACCCGACACCTATCATCCACAGACCATGGATGGCTTGTTTGTTTAATTGATGTGTTGTGAAATTTGTTTGTGTTGTTGATGTGAAATCGATAATAAAATGTGGATGTGTTCAAATAAATTAATTATCGTTAAAAATATAATTTTTAACGTGAATGTGAATAAATGAATATTTATAAATGAATCGGCCGATTTGTTTATATACACTGACTTGACTGATATTGATTGGGTCAATAAATTTTACACATCGCCCAACTGCACAAATAAAAATCTGTGTATGTTGATTTGAAACCCCACACGGGTGTTGGGATGAATTTGGCGTACACTAATCCCAATTATTTAATTGTATGTCGATCGATTGGTCAACAGGTTGTGTAAGCGTTAATTATTTATATTTGATGCTTATGTAGTTGTGTGGTGCACCTTGGATGATGGTTGATTGTTTATCATTGCTATTATATACATGTGTTGTATGGAATCCAAATAATTAACGTTATATGGTGATTGATTGGGCCTCATTCCAATCGGGAAAATAATGAATATTATAAAAGAAAATTCATGTGTTGAATATAAAAATGCTCATGTGTTGAGAATATTCATGTGTTGAAAATATTCGTGTGTTGAGTAAAATATTTTGAATAATAAAAATCACATCTTTATCATATTTAAAATTATAACTACTTTACGGTTGAAGTCTAATTAAAATCAAACGATAGATACCATAATTATATAAAATATTTTACATAACAAAAATAGTGATGTGTTGACAGTACTCATGTGTTGAGATTAGTCGTGTGTTGAAAGAAATATAGATTCATGTGTTGAATAGAATAAATATTCATTTGTTGAATGGAATAAAGAAGTTTTTGAAAAATATGAAGCCGTGTTGATTAGAGTTGCACTATTTTGACGAGAACGATATTTATATCGATTTTGTTCGTTTTACAATGAATATTGAAAAGTGATTTCAAAATATAATATTTTGAAATGAAATTCAAATTAAATTAGATTGAAATTCAAATTGAAATTTTATTGAATCAATTTGAATTGAATTCGAATCGAACAGAAAATGAATTCGATTCGAATTGAATAGAAAGTGAATTTCAATTCGAATTGAATAGAAATGAATTCAAATTGAATTAAATTGAAATTGAATTAAAAACGAATTGAAATCGTTTTGAAGGAAATTTAAAACAAACTGAAATTGAATTGAAATCAATTTGAAACGAATTCGAATTGAATTAAATAGAAGGTAAATTCAAATTGAAATGAATTAGAATTTGAATTGAATTGAAACGAATTTGAATTCGAATTAAATAAAATTGAAATGAATTCGAATTGAATTGAAATCAAATCGATTTAAAATTGAATGTAGCGTTGAAATGGTTTTGAAAACGAATTTAAAACGATTTATAAAATACGTTTTAAAAGGAAATCGACGAAATATATATATATATATAATATATATTATATATATATATATATATATAATGGCCTGAATAGAACGTGCCGCGCCGCGGCAGTTCGTGAATTTCGACCATTAACTTCGAATTGACGTTGCGGGAGATCCGACCGTCGGATTCTCCTAAAACTGTAACCGTTGGGTTCGTATCGAAAAGAGCTTTCCAATGAATATTAGAAATTTGAAATCTAACGGTTGGATTTGGAATTATGTCCAAATCAATTTTGGAAAAGGTCGTTGTAAGTGCAGTTCGATGGCCGTTGATGGAAATCGACTGTACGGGCCTTGATAAAATTATTAAAAATATCTATAATTTGTGTAAAATCATAAGAAATGATTTGGGAAAAATTGGGCTGAAAAAAAAATTCCACATTTGAAAGGATAAAAATAGATTTTTGTCGAAATGAACTAGTTTTGAACTAGAATTAAAATCAATTTATTTTTGAAATAAATAAATTGAATTTGAAAGTGATTTTAAAAATAATCAATATTCCCAATACGTGGATTGGACTGGAGTTGAATCGAAATTATCTTCGAATATTTCGATATTGGATTTCGTGACTATACAAATATTGTTATGGGAATTTGGAAGATATATTTTATATCGTTATTTCCAATACGATATTTGTTGGTTTCAAAATTTGATATTGAATATAAGCCGGTATATTTTCTATTCAAAGCCTTGTATTTAATATCAAATGTGATTTGGGTTTATCATGGATCATGTTTTAGATGACATTGGTTCTTTAACCTAGTTAAAGGCAGGATATTGATTTTTGAAGAGATTGAAACTAAGTGGAGATTTAATGAATCTTTAATTAGACAAAAAGGTGAATTGATAATTTAAATTATCAAATCTGAAAAGTGATCGAGAATGGAGTGCCACCAGTTTTGCTCCACAGCGATAGTTAAATCTTTAATTAGATTTGAATGTGAAATGGTAATTAATTTTACTGATAGCACCGTAGTGTTAGATATGGAGTATTACCAGTTTTCTCCATGGGATATATAGGTTGGGATTGGGAAATAAAATAAATAATTACTTCGGTGTGGTTCGCTAATCCCGACCAGTTTGAAATGATATCCGAAGGAAGATTAAAGAATAAATTTAGAAAAAATTATCTTGGATAAAATAAATGGGAACATTTCCCTAAGAATATGGTTTTGTGAATAAAAGAATATTCTGAATTGGAATGAGGCGTTCGTTGTGTTTGTATAATATTCGTTTATTATATACGTGGGTTATTCAGAAAGGCCGGGTTTGCACCCATTCTGAATAACCGATTCGACGAAATGTCGAAGATGAAGACGGTGGTTGAAGACCGGAAGTCTTCACATCGTTTGGATGTTAACCTAAGTAACCTAATAAATAAGAAAATATGATTGAACGGTATATGTAAGACTATCCAAAGTGTATAGTTTAAATCCAGTCACCATAACTTGTGTTCTGACCCCCTCCTCATAACACACTCGCAGGTTAGATTGTGGCAGAGACATGATAGCTTTGGATACGGGTTAGGCAGAATTAATAATATGGTAAGGCTATGTTTTGATTATACTATATTTTATCATTTCCGCTGTGAAATATTTTTCTGAGCTCTGACATGTTTTATGTCTCTGTCTTTTCTGCAGGATACCAGAGCAAACCAATCCGAGTTTCGATAGATTGGAATTTTGAAAAAATTCAGTCTGTCAAAAGTGGGGTTGTCACATCTGGTATCAGAGCTGAGGTTTAGGATTCCTGTGTAAATTGCAAGTTGTGACACCCAATCTCCATTAAGGTCACTCACAAAGGGAATGCCTTAATTTTGATGGAGCATTTATTGTGTATAGAACAGAAAAGTAAACAAGACAGACAAATATATTGGTACTTGGAAAATTAAAACCACTTTTATTGCAACGGAGAAATATTTTGCTTACATCACATCAAAAAGTAACTACAAAACCAAATACACTTATTATCCATCTTGACAAATAAGTTCTGAGTACATAAAATAAAAGATATAACCCCAACATAAAATAGCCATAAATAAGATAGGCTGAACTTTACTTCAGCAATCCAAGCAACTTCCAAAAGAAAGAGATAAAGCTATCCAAATCAAGCTTCGCTAGTACTAGTCCCACCCTGAGCACCTGGGGGGAGGAAGAAAAGAGGTGGAAACAAAGGGGGTCAAACATAAAGTCTGGCGAGTGCAATAACTTTAACAATATAATCATTAAAGTAACTAGGATAAGGCATAAGCTGGAAGATAAGGAAATGACTGTGAACAAATGGGCATGACAGAGAAAACAAAGGAAATAAGATGAACAAAGGTAATGTTAAAGGCGCACCTAATCACTATAAGATAATTACTATACTGCACCAATGCTAATTACACCGCACCCATACTAGTCACCCTAAAAGTGGATCCCGCCTACCGAACAAAACAATATTAATGGTAGTTTCAAGTACTCCTAGCTGTCTTCATAGGTGTCGTCTTCCCCTATCTCCGCTAGACGTACTCCCTACCATCCCCATTCTAATTACAATGTTTATTCATAATATGGTAATTATACTCCTAGCTGTCTTTATAGGTGCCGTCTGCTCCTATTTTCGCTAGTCGTACCCACTACCTTCCCCATTCGATCGGCTCCATAACTCATAGATACCCATATTGGTCCCACAGTGGGGTATATCACTCCCCAAAGTGGCAATCCGATACCACTAAAGATGCACGGCTTATATCTACATGATGCAACCACGTCTTACCTACCAGCCCGGGGCCACACACGCACATGACCCCGTTGGACTTGCGTTGCCACCGCTAACCCGTTTTGACCTCTTACAATCAAACCTAGTACGCGTGTCCCGTCCTCGACTTGAGTCAAGCCCACAAAGATACTTAATGGGTTATTGGTTTGAAAATGGCCCCCATGTATGACACAAGCTTTACACTTATGCTTGGTCCCCTCTAAGGTTTTCCCCACTTAACCCCATTCTTATTCATGTCTTCTTACATGTTTCAATCTTGGTTAAGTGCATCTAATTGTATTTCACATGCCACCCAAGGCACCCTCTTAATTTCACATGCCACCCAAGACACCCACTTGACCCCCTATGTCCCACCACATGTTTATCTGGTTAAGTGTTTCTTAATTCATTAACACCGTAACCTTGTAAAGACCTCCCACATGAGACTGGCATTTGTGGCTGCTGGATTTGCCGGGCGGGTCCGGGCAGTCTTACACCACAAACGAGCCAAACCTCGTGTCTTTACAACTGTTACGAATTTAATTCATGCCTTTGAACTCTCACATTAGACTGACATTTGTGGCTGCTGGATTTGCCGGGCGGGTCCGGGCAGTCTTACAACACAAAAGAGTCTAACCCCGTGTCTTAGGCGGTTTATTATTACACATCTTTATTTAACCCCAAATGGATTAATATCCCTATCGAAATTTGTAAATAAATTCCAAATATACTTATGTCCATAATTGTCACCTAAATTATGTCCATAAATATCAAATTTTCAATTAATGTCTTAAATTAATTATATGCCTTTTTAAGGCCATTTATGCCAATTCTTAATATGTGTATATTCGATATTACCCCATCGTCCCCACGTTGTTCGTTCGCTTATCATGACATATATATATATATATTAGACTAGCAATTAGTCTAACACATAAAAGAGAAGAAGCACCGCAAATTTACATAACACACAAATTGGATCTAACTTACAAATAAGGATTACAACATATCTACCATAAACTTGGTATTGTCATGAATTTAAACATATGCCTAAAAGTGTGAACTTGCATATATGAATATAGTTTTCACCCAAAACTTGCATATATGAATATAGTTTTCACCCATAACTTGCATAGGCCATAGTCACAAACTTGCATAAAAATATATATGTCATAGATCTAAATCTAAAGGTGTAAACTTGCATTTATGTGAATCCAATTTCTACCTAAACTTGCATATAGTCACTTTATTTGGTTCACATGTAAACTTGTGTACAATTCACAAAGAAACTAGCATATAATCTACACCCAAACTTGCATATAAAATGATGTCAAACATGAATCAAGTTAAACATAGGTGATTGGGCATATACAAAGGAATCCACAACAAAAACTGTCATTATAAACAACTAGAATATATTCACAAAATATCACATTTTCCCAATGTTTCACAAACATAGCCATATAACCCAAATTATAACTCAACCCAATTAACTTGTTAATTATCTTATTAAAGAAATTGAACTCACAACTCAAAGAAGGTCTTGAGTTCTGGGATCTATGTTCTGAAATTGATTTAGCTCGCCTTTGAAGTAGACAAATCCGTTGTTGTTGTTATTATAGACTTGATTTGAATTGAGTTGATTAGCTTTTCTTTGCTCCTAGTTGGTGGCGGTTACTTTAGGTTGTTGGGTGATAGCATGACGACCAAGGTTCTAATTTTGATTAGGTTTTAGGGTTTGAGTCTACATGTGTTTATATAGAATTTCAATTCAATTAGAGCCGTCGGATGAACCTAGAGTCAACTACAACAATTCAGACCAGACCAGAACTATCCACAAACCCTAGTGACTCAGCAACAAGTCATAAGTCGTCAGATTTCAGATCTGGCCGGGGGGCAGGTCGACCACCAGGTCGAACCCTAGGTCGACCCCCAGGTCGACCTGTAGGGGGTAGGTCGACACTAGGTTAACCCCCTGGCCGACCTGGGTCCTGGGCGGGAATTTTCCCGCCCAGCCCGCTTCTGACTTCTGTTTTGAGATTTGAATCTGGTTTCGAGCTGTTTGAATTTATTTGAATTTCTGGAAACTTCCGGCAGCCATAACTTCTTCATACGAAGTCCAATTTACGCAAACTCAGACTCTATCTCAACCAGAATTCTGAGACGAACACAATGGCGTAACCCGTTTCCCTTAATTCCCACATTTGAAATTAAGTATTGTTTAATTCGTTATTATAACGTTAACAGAAAATACGGGGTGTTACATTCTCCCCTCCTTAAAGGATTACGACCCCAAAATCTTGAAGTTACGAAGAATACATATCCTATCATCCAATCGTCCATCTACTCAACCATTAAACACAGGCATCCATTGTCCTTAAAAGACTTCTAATGCTTTCATGTCTATATGCACAGTGTGTGTACATGTCCGTATCTAATGATCATGCGGTCTACATATTCAGTTGACCTTCTTAATGCAAACTATGATAGTGCCATGCGTCCATTATGTATGCAAAAGATCCCTAATGATACATATTATTTCTACATGCGTGTGCAACCATTCATCCGAATGCAGCATCCATATGGTAACACAACCATTATACATCCATTAATCTAATTAAGCACACATTTATATGTAGTATGAAAGTGATTGAGCCGATCTAGTGCCTAATGTGTGTATGTATGCATCCACGAGCAACCACTAGCAAACACTTGCATCCACTAGCATCCATCAATCATAACATGTTTCAAATATATGTTAACATCCATTGGTCTCTACCTAAGGATAAAGAATATGACCGAGGAGATACACTAAAAGGTAGATACAAGCTTGAATAAACTTAAGGAAAAAAAGATCAAAGATGTACCCTCAAAAAGAAAAGGGTAGGCTACACGTATTTTGGCCTTAGTCTCCCAAGTCACGTCTTCCTCGGCTCGCTCCATTGAACTTTGACAAGCTTAACTTCACGGTTGTGTAGCTTTTTGACTTCCATTCCCAAGATATGAGTAGGAACTCTCCTCACAGTCACTTCTCGTTCCACTTCGACTTCCTCTAGTATGCTTGGCTGCACAACTTCTGCCGACTCATGTAAGCACTTTCGTAGCTGAGAGACATGAAAAACATTATGAACTCCAGCCGGTCTTTCAGGTAGCGCTACTCTGTAGGCCATCGTCCTAATCCTTTCGATGATAGGAAATGGTCCTAAAAATGTGGTGTCAACTTTCCTACGGATCCAAAGCGGATGACATTCCTCAAAGGAGATACTTTAAGGAACACGTTATCCCCAACCTCAAACTCAAGGTCGATCCTTCTCTTATCTGCGTAGGATTTCTGTCTATCTTGGGCAGTCTTCATTCTCCTTCGTATCAAATCCACTTTCTTTGAAGTCTCTCTAATCATGTCCGGCCCAAGTATAAGTTTATCTGTCGAATCGCACCAACAAGTTGGTGATCGACATGGCCTTCCATATAAAGCTTCGAAGGGTGCCATGCCTATAGTGGCTTGGTAGCTATTGTTATAAGCGAATTCTACCAAAGGGAGATGATCCTCCCAAGATCCTCCAAAGTCAAGAATGCACAGTCTCAAAAAATCTTCCAGTACTCTGTTTACCCTTTCCGTCTGACCGTTGGTTTGAGGGTGATAAGCTGTGCTTAAACATAGCTGTGTGCCTGTGGGCTCTTGCAAACTCCTCCAGAATTCGCTTGTAAAGATAGGGTCTCGGTCACTCAATATGCTGGAGTGTATCCCATGGAGTCGAACTATCTCCTTAAGATAAATGGAGGCTAAAGACGAGGCGGTCCTCCTACTCTTGACTAGTATAAAATGAGCGCTTTTCGTGAGCCTGTCCACTATTACCCAAATACCGGTATTGCCCCTTCTTGACCTAGGTAACCCATCAACAAAGTCCATCGAGATGCTTTCCCATTTCCATTGTGGAAATTCTAGAGGATGAAGCAAACCGCCAGGCTTCTTCTGCTCCGCCTTGACTTGCTGGCATATCATGCATTTCGAAACAAATTCAGCTACATCCCTCCTCATGCCATTCCAAAAGAAAACTCTTTTGGTATCTTTATACATCTTGTCTCCACCGGGGTGTATGGTCTTCTTGGAATGGTGTGCTTCTTCCAGAACAATCTTCACCAAATCTCTTGCTTGCGGGACACATAGTCTTCCATCCCATCTCAACCAACCCTTATCATCGATGGAGTATCTATTGAGGTGACTAGAAGTCTCTCCCCTAATTAGCTTATCTATCACATCAACTAGCTGAGGGTCTTCACATTGCGCGGTTCCTATTGAGTCTAACAAAGTAGGCCGCACCTCTAGCATTGCCATCAAGCCAGTCACATAATCAACAGAGGGTCTAAAATCAAAATTTGCTATGTACTCCAAACTTTGCCTTTCTACAAAGAGAGGACTTAAGGTCAGTAAATAATTCAAATTTCTCACCTAAGAGATAGTGGCGCCAATACTTAAGCACAAAAACGATGGCTGCTAACTCTAGATCGTAGGTTGGGTAGTTTTTCTCATGCACTTTTAACTGCCTTCCACCGTAAGCTACTACCTTTCCCTCTTGCATCAAAACAGTGCCTAGTCCTATACCGCATGCATCTGTGTATACCGTAAACATCTTGCTCCCATTTGGTAATGTCAAAACTGGGGCTGTTGTCAGGGCCCTCTTCAATCATTGGAAAGCGACTTCGCAATCCAAATCCCAAGTGAAACTCAGGTTCTTCTTCGTTAACCTTGTAAGTGGAGCTGAGATTTTCGCAAAGTATTTAATGAACTTGTGATAAAAGCCTGCTAGTCCAAGAAAACTTCGGACTTCGGTTGCATTCTTTGGAACCTTCCAATCCTGGACCGCAACTACTTTTGCGGGGTCCGCAGCCAACACTTCTTTGGACACCACATGCCCAAGAAATCTTACTTCTTTTCTCCAGAAGTGGCACTTGGAGAATTTTGCTTTTAACTGATGTGCACGGAGAGTATCCATGACTTCCCTTAAATGCAAAGCATGCTCTTCCTCATTCTTCGAGAAAATCTGAATATCATCTACGAAGACCACCATGAATTTATTGAGAAATTCCCGGAACACTCTATTCATCAAATCGATGAAATAAGCAGGTGCATTTTTCAAGCCGAAAGGCATGACGAGCCATTCGAAGAAACCATCCGGGGTTCTGAACGCGGTCTTATCAATGCTATCTTCAGCCACTCTTAGCTGATGAAATCCGATAGCCAGATCTAATTGGGAGAAAACGGTTGCATCTACAAGCTGATCGAACAAATCGTCTATTCTTGGCAGTGGGTGCCTATTCTTCTTGGTCAGCTTGTTTAGCTCCCTATAATCAATGCAAAGGCGAAGTGAACCATCCGCTTTGGTTGCGAACACCACTGGATCACCTCATTCAGAAATACTTCTTCTTATGAAACCCTTCTCAAGGAATTCTTTCACCTCCTTACTGAGTTCTCTTCTCTCTCCCGGAGCCATGTGGCGTACTGGTAATGCAACTGGCTTTGCATTATCTACTAGATATATTCAAAAGTCTATATCACGCCTCGGGGGTAAACCTCGAACCTCGTCGAAGATGTCACTATATTCACTGACCAAACGAACAGATTTCAAATCATCATTGGATGCGTCAAGGGATTCTAGGTAGCTAAGCATTACCGGACCTCTAGGGTCACAAGAAATATCAAGGGTCTTTCTACAACGAGTCAACAATCTAACTACCCTACTTTCACAATCTAGGATGGCACCGTATCTAGTTAGCTAATACATACCTAGAATCAAGCTGTATCCCATGAAGCCAAGAACAAAGGCGTTGCATTCAAACCCAACGCCTAAGATAGACACTCTCAAATCCCGATAAATCATAGAAAGATGAGATGAACCACCAATAGGATTTGAGACTACTATGGGATCCACAACTAGACTAGTATTTAGGTGCAGTGTTTCAACTAACGAAGCAGATACAAACGAGTGTGAAGCGCCAAAGTCAAACAAAGTACGAACAGGATGATCAAACAGAAAAACTAAACTTTCAACGGAAATGTTTCTACCTTTATCCTGTCCTGGTGCCATGAGAGCCTGAATCTGCCCTCTCGCCTGCCCTGGTGCCATGAGAGCCTGAAGCTGCCCTCTAGAAGTTCTTTGCCCTTGCCCATGTTTCCATGGGGCAGTCCTTAACTAGATGACCTGCCTCTCCATAGTGGAAACAACCAGTCTTCTTCCTTTTCCTACAGTCTTTACTCAGATGGCCTGGTGTCCCACAATTAAAGCACTTCTTCTTTCCTTTGCCATTATTGTTCTTCCATCCTTTCTTGTTTTGCTGTTGTGGTCCCTTTTGGTCCCCTTTCTTTTCCGGTGCCTTATTAGCATTAGCACCTTTCTCTTCCTCATGCATAAGCGCTATGTCAACCAATTTCTCAAAGGTAGCCCCCATAGGAATGTGGGTCATAGCTAACCCATGTAGTGACTCATTCAAACCCTTAACGAACCTTAAGGCCTTCCTCTCAGGTGTGTTTACCAATTACAAGCCAAATCTCACCAACTGATTGAACTTGTTGATGTACTCCTTTACTGATAAATCCCCTTGCTTCAATGCCAAGAATCTTTCCATATATAAATTCTCTTCTGCTCGTGAGAGAAACTTCATTTCGAACCTACGCTTGAAATCCATCCTTGTCTCCACCGGACGCTCTCCGTCCATGACCTCCCACCAAAACGAGGCTTCGTCTTTCATTAACCAAGCAGCCAATTGGACCTTCCTCCCGTCATCTATCCTAAAGGTACCAACAAGTCTTCCACTTCCTCCTAGTTTTGATAGACGTCCCAGACCCATGAAGTGGTTTTCCACCCATCTTATGGAAGTTCTTACATATCTTAGAAAACGCGTCTATATGCGTGAAGGAAGAAATTCAAAAAGGAAAGAGGAAGAGATTCAAAACGGAGAATTGAAGGAAAGATATATGGCTCTTGGGGGTTATGTTTTTAAAACAAACTTTTCTCTTGGAAATACTTTCCTTAAAACATACTTTTGAAAGTATTTATTTATAAAATTATTTTTGAAAAATAGTTTTTCAACATTCAAATCTGGTCTGGTAACCTTCAGCTTTGATAACGCGTGTGACACCCCTTCTCCATTAAGGCCACTCACAAAGGGAATGCCTTAATTTTGGTGGAGCATTTATTGTGTATAGAACATAAAAGTAAACAAGACATATACATATATTAGTACTTGGAAAATAAAAACCACTTTTATTACAGGGGAGAAATAGTTTGGTTACATCACATCAAAAACCAACTACAAAACCAAATACACTTATTATCAATCTTGACAAATAAGTTCTGAGTACATAAAAAAAAAAAACATAACCCCAACAAAAAATAGCCATAAATAAGATAGGCTGAACTTTACTTCAGAAATCCAAGCAACTTCCAAAAGAAAGAGATAAAGCTATCCAAATCAAGCTCCGCTAGTACTAGTCCTCCCTAAGCACCTGGGGAGGAAAGGAAGAAAAAGGTGGAAACAAAGGGGGTCAGAGATAAAGTCCGACGAGTGCAATAACTTTAACAATATAATCATTAAAGTAACTAGGATAAGGCATAAGCTGGAAGATAAGGAAATGACTGTGAACAAATGGGCATGACAGAGCAAACAAAGGAAATAAGATGAACAAAGATAACGTTAAAGGCGCACCTAATCACTATAAGATAATTACTATACCGCACCAATGCTAATTACACTGCAC
Organism: Allium sativum; assembly: GCA_030737875.1. NCBI lineage: Eukaryota > Viridiplantae > Streptophyta > Magnoliopsida > Asparagales > Amaryllidaceae > Allium > Allium sativum. The sequence continues at coordinate 850,490,358 of CM060918.1, forward strand.
CCATACTAGTCACCCTAAAAGTTGATCCCGCCCACCGAACAAAATAATATTAATGGTAGTTTCGTGTACTCCTAGCTGTCTTCATAGGTGTCGTCTGCCCCTATATCCGCTAGTCGTACCCCCTACCCTCCCCATTCTAATTACAATGTTTATTTATAATATGGTAATTATACTCCTAGCTGTCTTCATAGGTGTCGTCTACTCCTATCTCCGCTAGTCGTACCCACTACCTTCCCCATTCGATCGGCTCCCTAACTCGTAGATACCCGTGCTGGTCCCACATTGGGGTGTATCACTCCCCAAAGTGGCAACCCGATACCACTAAAGATGCACGACTTATATCTACATGATGCAACAACGTCTTACATACCAACCTGGGGCCACACACGCACATGACCCCGTTGGACTTGCATTGCCACCGCTAACCCGTTTTGACCTCTTACAATCAAACCCAGTACGCGTGTCCCGTCCTCGACTTGGGTCAAGCCCACAAAGAAATGGGTTACTGGTTTGAAAAAGGCCCCCATGTATGACACAAACTTTCCACCTATGCTTGGTCCCCTCTAAGGTTTTCCCCACTCAACCCCATTCTTATTCATGTCTTCTTACATGTTTCAATTTTGCTTAAGTGCATCTAATCGTATTTCACATGCCACCCAAGGCACCCACTTAATTTCACATGCCACCCAAGGCACACACTTAACCCCCCATGTCCCACCACATGTTTACCTGGTTAAGTGTTTCTTAATTCATTAACATCGTAACCTTGTAAAGACCTCCCACATTAGACTGGCATTTGTGGCTGCTGGATTTGCCGGGCAGGTCCGAGCAGTCTTACACCACAAACGAGCCTAAACTCATGTCTTTACAACTGTTACGCATTTAATTCATGCCTTTGACCTCTCACATTAGACTGGCATTTGTGGCTGCTGGATTTCCCGGGCGGGTCCGGGCAGTCTTACATCACAAAAGAGTCTAACCTCGTGTCTTAGGCAGTTTATTATTACACATCTTTATTTAACCCCAAAGTGGATTAATATCCCTATCCAAATTTGTAAATAAATTCCAAATATACTTATGTCCATAATTGTCACCTAAATTATGTCCATAAATACCAATTTTTCCAATTAATGTCTTAAATTAATTATATGCCTTTTTAAGGCCATTTATGCCAATTCTCAATATCTGTATATTCATTATTACCCCATCGTCCCCACGTTGTTTGTTTGCTTATCGTGACATATAATATACATATATATATATGTCAGACTAGCAATTAGTCTAACACATAAAAGAGAAACACCGCAAATTTGTATAACACACAAATTGGATCTAACTTACAAATAAGGATTACAACATATCTAGCATAAACTTGGTATTGTCATGAATCTAAACATAGGCCTAAAGGTGTGAACTTGCGTATATGAATATAGTTTTCACCCAAATCTTGCATATATTAATATAGTTTTCACCCAAAACTTGCATAGGCCATAGTCACAAACTTGCAATAAAACTATGTATGTCATAGATCTTAATCTAAAGGTGTAAACTTGCATATATGTGAATCCAATTTCTACCTAAACTTGCATATAGTCACTTTATTTGGTTCACATGTAAACTTGTGTAAAATTCACATAGAAACTAGCATATAATCTACATCCAAACTTGCATATAAAATGATGTCAAACATGACTCAAGTTGAACATAGGTGATTGGGCATATACAAAGGAATCCACAACAAAAACTGTCATTATAAACAACTAGCATATATTCACAAAATATCACATTTTCCCAATGTTTCACAAACATAGCCATATAACCCAAATTATAACTCAACCCAATTAACTTGTTAATTATCTTATTAAAGAAATTGAACTCGTAACTCAAAGAAGGTCTTGAGTTCTGGAATCTGTGTTCTGAAGTTGATTTAGCTCGCCTTTGAAGTAGAAAAATTCGTTGTTGTTGTTATTATAGACTTGAGTTGAATTGAGTTGATTATCTTTTCTTTGCTCCTAGTTGGTGGCGGCTACTCTAGGTTGCAGGGTGATAGCATGACGACCATGGTGCTAATTTTGATTAGGTTTTAGGGTTTGAGTCTACGTGTGTTTATATAGAATTTCAATTCAATTAGAACCGTCGGTTGAACCTAGAGTTAACCACAACCATTCAGACCAGATCAGAACTATCCAGAAACCCTAGTGACTCAGCAACAAGTCATAAGTCGTCAGAATTTAGATCTGGCCGGGGGGCGGGTCGACCCCCAGGTTAACCTGTAGGAGGGAGGTCGACACTAGGGTCGACCCCTTGGTCGACCTGGGTCCTATGAGGTAATTTTCCCGCCCAGCCCGCTTCTGACTTCTGTTTTGAATTTTGAATCCGGTTTCGGGCTGTTTGAATTTATTTGAATTTCTGGAAACTTCCGACAGCCATAACTTCTTCATATGAAGTCCAATTTACACAAACTCGGACTCTATCTCAACCAGAATTCCGAGACGAACACAATGGAGTAACCCATTTCCCTTAATTCCAACATTTGAAACTAAGTATTGTTTAATTCGTTATTATAACGTTAACAGAAAATATGGGGTATTACATGAGTGAACGTACTTGTATTTTTAAAAATATAAATATTATATACATATATATACCTAGATCCATAGAGGAACCCACTAAATAGAAAGATCATAGTATGGTATGAAATGGGATGTTTGTTTTGTACACTAAAGGAATGAATAAGGAAATTTGAGACCCTTAGGAAGTTTGGTTGTGAAGTGTACAATATACTTTGTACGAAAGGAAAGTAAATCCTATATGATTAGTATTTTGGCGGGTTTGGCAGTAAAACCTTACAAACTGGAAAAGGTATAACAGAGAAAAATGGATTAGGTATATATATATATATAGTTGAGAGAATTGACCTTGGGGAGTGTCTAGGAGAACCTAGAAAAGTTGGAAACCCACTTTGAGTCTAACCCCATTATTAACTTTTAAGAACTTGAGATCATAAAAGTTTTGGGAAAAAAATCGGTTTATGGTGTTTTCAAGTTTTAATCTTAAAAGTTATAGTTTTAAAATATGTAAAGAAGTACATATTGAGTTTTAAAGTAAAATTCCCTCAGTAAAAGGTGCGTATTATAGAGCATGTATAGCTCGCTAGTTTTTCTAGTTATATTTCATACAAGAATTTTTAATCAAGAAAGTTTTGAAGTCTCTATTGTTTTGACAATTATTTTTGATAAATTATTTAAAAGAGAATTTTGTTGGGTGGACAAAATAAGTTGTAGAAAATGAGAATAGAGTGGATGTTAGCACCTTGTAGTAGGAGACTGAACTGACCTTATAGGTAAGAACAAGTCATAAACCAGATTAAGGAAAATAGTTGTCCGTATCTACTCCAGTTTTGCGATTTGAAAAAAAAAATTGCAAGATAAGACGAAAAGGAAAAGCTACAACAAAGAAAATTTTCTTATGTGGGATGTGCTTGGATAGGAAAATAGGAAATCTTTATACATTATTTCATAAAATCCAAGTACGGTTGGAAAAAGGTATATAAAAGAAAAACGGAAGGTGAAATTTTCCATTTTCCACCTTTTTGTAACATAAGAAATCGAATTTAGAAAATTAGATTTTTCTGAAATTCGAAAAAATAAAGTTGGTTGGTAGAATTATGGATGCAACCATTGGATGAACTATGCTCTTACTCAGTAAGAGTGTAGGAAAATTTGGATGAAAAAGAATTTTGATTTTCAAAATATTGCATTCATGTAGAACTGCCAGTATATCTAGGATGTAAGCATCATATTTTAAAAAGGATTTTTAAGAAATTTGCATATACATAGGAGGTACCGCTTAGGCATACATGCAATTTATGTTGTATTTCACTTTGGACAAGTGGACAATATTTGCTAAAATTGGATGCACACATGATGGATGTATATTATGTGAGGGGTTAATTGATTTTACCCTTGTTAAATTTCGGGGACGAAATTTCCTAAGGGTGAGAGAATGTAACACCTCTTATTTTTAAGATAATAAAATAAGAATACTTAATTAAATAATGAGAATTAAGTAAAACGGACCGCGTCATTGCATCTGTCTCGGAATTCTGGTCAAGATAGACACTTGATTTGCGTAAAACGGACATCATACGAAGAAGTTATTAAGCCTAGAAGTTTGTATATGCACAAGAGAAATATATATATATATATATATATATATATATGTACATATATATGCAAACAAATTAAAATGTAAAATAAAGAATAAAATAAGGATTGCATGTAATAAATACATGCACTGAAAAAAATGTAATGCATGCATTGAAAGAAAGGATTGGTTGCATGCAATGTAAATATGTTGCATGCACTGATTTGCAAACATAATACATTAACATTAAAAGAAAAAGATTGATGCAATGGTTTGATTTAAGTATTGTAACTAACATGAAAAAGAGAAGTAAGGAGAGAACAATAATTATCATTGTTCTAAGACTTATTAACAAAAGACTTCATAGCTCAGTTGGTTAAGGCATTGGATTTGTAACATAGAGGTCGGGGGTTTGAACCCCGGTAGCGGCATAATTTTTATCTTTGTTTTAGAGAGGGCCAACTGAACATGCAAATATATGTACGTATACAAATTCAAAATTTGAAAGGATAAGAAGGTACATATAAGGAAATAATGAAAATATATGTATATATGAGAATATATATATATATATATATATGCATAAATATATGTATACAAAAGATAAAATTCAAGATAAGGCTAAAATCAATGAAATAAAGCAAGAATCAAATAACGGTGCAACATCGTTTGAATTTTGAAAATAAAACGAAAATTGTGCGTATATATATACGCGTAAATTGGTCGGTAGAGGAACTGTGTACATATTAGAATATTTCGTGTGAATAAAATAGTTAAATAAATTCCAGAAATTCAAAAGTTCGAAAAACAAAATTCTACGCCAAAATAATTCAAACATTCGAAATTCAAATTTCTGCGCCAAAACAGCTTGCGGGACCCAATGCTGACTCAGCACTGCGTGTACGATAAGATTTGGCTAGATTCATTTGCGAACCTGGACTATTTTCTTAACTGAGTTCAATGCTGACTCAGCACTGCGTGTACGATAAAGTCTTGAGCACCTATAAATAATACTCTGGACCTAACCTTAAACATCATAATTTGGCGCCTGCGCTGGAGCTCTGCCATGGCTCCCTCTCTCTCTCTTCTCAAATCTATTCTGAAATTAAAAATGTTAGCCTATGTGGATTATGAATTCAATTCTGGAAGAGGGAATCAACGTTAATAAAACAGATTATTGAATCATAAAAGCAAGGTAAACCTCAAAGAACCAATCTATTTAAATTATTTCTCTTTCCCTTCTCTTTTCATGAAATAATAAATCCATGGTCGTTAGGTCGTGAATCAAATTGAAGGGAAAAGGAAAACCATGGATGATAGAACGGATCAGATCCAAAATTTGGGGAAAGCTTAAAGGTGAGTGGGTTTAAGCTATAGCCTTTAGATAATGTTATGACTATCGTTTAGCATTCCCCTTTTTAATAAATATTGAAATGGCCAGTTTAATTATAAATTGCTGTTGTAACGAATTGAAATGTTGATATGAATATGCCAGGAAATTCCTATGTTGAATTGGCTTAAGTTATTGAATGTTTACATGTTGGAGAAAATAAACTTGTTAGGATATGAATAGCCAATTTAGTGATTGTAATTACATGATTTATTTGGGACATATTATTGATTGAACAACATGTTAAAATAATTACCCGATTGAATGTTTACATGTCCTAATAGAATTAAACATATGTTGAAAATGACATGCGACAAAATATAGGAAAAAATTGGATGACATGTAAATTAGATTACTGTAAACTATATTATAGTAAAAAAGATAATATGTCTAAAAATTTCATGTAATTAACATAACATATATTATGTTTTGAGATTTTAATTTGGAAGCGTAATTTGATATGAACATAAGTGATTGAATGAAAATGAATATGCCTAGGATTACAATTAGAAATTGTAAACACGCTTATGGCACAAGGTTAGGTTGCATTAGTGGCGGAAGTCTTCCCGGACCCGACCGGCATATCCAGCAGCCACTAATGTTGAACCTAATGTGAGAGGCCTAAGTGCAAGAATTAACAACATGTGCTAAGACACGAGGTTAAGTTATCTTGTGGTAGAAGTCTGCCCGGACTCGCCCGGCAAATCCATCGTCCACAAGTGTAGGCTTAATGTGAGAGGTCTAGTGCTTATATATATATATATATATATATATGTGTGTGTGTGTGTGTGTGTGTGTGTGTAACAAGATATGAATAAATGGCAAGGATGGTAATTAAATGTCTAACTCAGAAAATAAGAAAGGAAGGGATGTAATGAACTGAGTTAGTGTGATAAGAGGGAAAAGTGATGTATTTCCCTAAATGGCTTATTTCTGAAAACGTTGTTGCAAGTAAGTCACAATAAATAAAGAAAAGTAAAGAAATTACTTGCTACCACGGATTTAGATGGGAAAACATTATGAAAATAAATTGTTGATTCCTTCTATCAAACTGATAAGGTGCATGAACTGCTTTCCTTAATATAATAAGGAACATATATTACAGTGAATGAAGAATAATGGTTTAGAACAGTAAATGGTTTAAAAGGGGAATGATAATGACCTATATTAAATAAATAACATTAATGAAAATGGTGTATAATAGATAGACTTGTCCTAGGGATAAGTGAATATTATAACTTAGGTTATAATAAACTAGTAAGGGAATGGAATAGCAGGTGAATTAAGTTAAGTGACACTTAATTGTAAATTAAGTAATCAGAAAAGTGGAAAACTTGAAACCAGTTAAGAAAAGGGGGGAAAATATATTGTACTTAAATATAAATTAAGTAGTCTGGGAGTCTGAAACCCATTGGTAAGAATAACATGTTTAGACTTGTCCTAGAGACAAGGGGAAATTATAACATAGGTTATAATAAATGGGTAAAGAAACTTATTAATGGGCCTTAGTTAATAGAACTTAGTTAATAAGTAAACAACGGTAAGTCGTATTGACGATGTAAAGTGGGATTATGATTAAATGAGAAAGGATGAGGAAAACTTATGAAATGAAATAAGTTATATTTAATCATAAATGGTATTTGACATGTTAATTGGAAACATGTGAATTAGATATACTTAATTACATATTAAGTAAAACATGTTATTAAAATCAAACAAGAATATAAAAGGGATTGTGGATAGCAGACCTTAGGCCACAATCTAGAGAATAACGTGTTGTAAGCTTATTAATAAACTTAAATGGGTTAAGTTATAAATTGAATTAATAAGCAAGAGTAACTTGGTAAACTTGAAAAGGAAGTCAATGTGAAGGAGAATAACCAAGTTAATTGAGAAAACTCACGAGGTAGCGCAAGCGCGTGATTAATGGTTAGGCGTAGGGTCTAATGACATATAAAACTGAGGCGCTTGGACCTGTCCATACGTTAGAGGATGAATAACCCTACGGGGTAGATCATCGGGATGTCAAAAGACACAAAGAGGAGCGCATGTCCATCTAGATATTCTTGTAGGCTCCAACGGACTGGGTTAAGAAGCACGCGGCTTCCGGGGACATAGGGTACTCTTAGTATTCCTCTGTGAGTGACAGATGATCGGCTTGTGCTCACAGAGGTTAGGTCTGCGTGGGTGAACCAATGAGTATGCCATTATTGCAATAATAAGGGGCAATCAAAAGACTAAATGGACCTGCATGATTCGGCGAGACCAGTTAGTGCCCTGTGATAGCAACTCGTCGTCTACCTACCATCTTCAGTCAGTACGTAAAGCGGAAAGGCGGAGAACTCCAAAAGACCATATACTTTGCTAACTAGTTATGGGTGAGGTTGGCCAATAGGTTTGAAGGGCATAGGGGGCCCGGGTTAAGTTCTTATTCTTGATATTCTTGGGTGCCTTTCATTAGTTGAGGGAGGGGTCTTGTGGGACCATAGCCACTGTAAAAGCAGACCTTAGCATCTACAATCAGAAGATATTTGAAAGCTCCCGACCGAGTTCCGTGTTTCTTGATTAGCCCTGCCATGGGACTCGGGCGCACATATAGAGAACATATGCGATAGACATCGAGAACGATTGACGATACGTACGTGGTAAAGTCTAGGTACACTCATGTCGCTCTGGGTGGTGTATCATAAGACTAAAGGGCATTATTCGAGGATGGAACCTAATTCGATCGAATGGTTCAAGGATGGCAGTACGAACGCTTACGTAATATAGAAGTAGCGGTTCTTTGCAGACGTAGCGTTGACATATATATAGAAATCCGTACGACATTCGGTCGTAGGATTAAGGACTGCTATATTCCTACGATGATACATTGGAGACCGTGCGAGTGGGGTACCATGGGGTGTATCTCAATATTGAGAGATTGCTACATATATTGTATTAGGTTAATTCACTGGGAAGTAAATGGGTAAGACGTGTGTGTAAGCCTTGAGTGTTGTTAACCTAAGTAACCTAATAAATAAGAAAATATGATTGAACGGTATATGTAAGATTATCCAAAGTGTATAGTTCAAATCCAATCACCAGAACTTGTGTTCTGACCCCCTCCTCATAACACACTCGTAGGTTTGATTGTGGAAAAGACATGGTAGCTTTGGATACTGGTTAGACAGTATTAATAATACGGTAAGGCTATGTTTTGATTATACTATATTTTATCCTTTCTGCTGTGAGATATTTTTCTGAGCTCTGACATGTTTTATGTCTCTGTCTTTTCTACAGGATACCAGAGCAAACCAATCCGAGTTTCGATAGATTGTAATTTTGAAAAAATTCGGTCTGTCGAAATTGGGGTTGTCATAGTAAAGCTATGTGCAAATACATTTCAATGGCCTTGATATACTTGTAGGTTTGTTGTTGGATTCTCAATGGGGGTTTTGCTTGTTGACTAGCATTAGTGGTCACATGGTATGAGTTTTGTTCTTCTATATAGAGCTTTTTGAAAGGTTTTGAGATTTTTTATTTTGGGGTTATCTTGGAAATTTCACTGTGTTTGTGTAATATATTTGCACATTTTCTTCTAATAGTCTTAACATTTTGTTAAGTATCCTGCATACATAATTTTAATAAAAAGATTCTTATGCAAGCTTTAATTGCTTCCTTTTGCAAGATAATTTGCTATAAAGCTGTCGATTTGGTGGCTATTTTATTAATTAATAGAGGTGGATGTAGATTTTTGTTTTGTTTTTCGAGTCCCACTTACGAAATTTCTATGCTGCTTTTTCTTAAGAAGGCTTAATGTGCTAGTGTATAACTATCAAACTAGCTAATTGTTGATTATCTGAAATGGATTCTCTAAATTGACACTCTTTGGTGTTTGGATTTGTTTTTGATTTAGATTTTCGACTATTTGTGTATTGATCCAGTTTTTAGATAATTATGTAATTAATAACTTATAAATCTTAATAGTTAAATTCACATTAAAAACAAGGAAATTAAACGTGTGTGTTCCACACTACATGTTTTAATTTCCTCAGAAATCAAAATATTTTAATCAATCGTTGATAAAATTCGCATCAAACAAAGTTTCAAGTATGGATGTTGCGAAGATCTTTTCGTATCATATGCCAACCTTGAATTTTTCTGTCCTTCCAAATCGAAAGCCATTAAATTGCAATATCATTCATTTCCAAATCCCTAATTTGCGAAACAAGCTATTGATTTCCTTGTGCGTCAGTGAGAGAAACACAAAAAAAGTTGGTTTTGATGTTGATAGCGGTTTAATGTATAGCAAGGAACAAGCTCAGAAAATCGTAGATTGATCGATGAGTTCGGATAATGTTGTGGTCCCAGCAATGGATGTGGAGGAGAATGTTAAACCTAGGACTTATGCGTTAATACATGATTTTTGCCTTGGCATCCCCTTTGGTGGGATTGTGTTCGCTGGCAGTATTATTGGATTCCTTTTTTTCTGGAACGTTGCAATACTAACTGGTAGTGGATTATTAGGAGGGTCAATACTGGCCCTTGGTTTTTTTAGCCTAAAAGTTTGGAAGCAAGGTTTATCTTGCTTACCATTCATATTAGGTCAAGCAGCTCTTTCTATAGCCCTTTTCTGGCATCATCTCCCATTGTACTCCACGACAAAGAAGATATTTCTATATGGATTTAATGTTGTCATGAGTGTTGCAATGGTCTGTTTCTACTCATATGTTATCATCTCTGGTGGAAGCCCTCCTCTAAAAAAGAAGAAGCTCGTATCCTAGTTTAACATATCGAATTTTTCCATTTTCTTTATTTATTTCGGGCTGGATGTCGTATTGTTTTATGGGGTAAAAGCGTTCAAGAGTAAACCATAATTGTCTTTTGATTGATGATTTTGTTGCCTTATATGTAGTGGACAGAAAGTCTGTAAACTACATCGTAGTAATTGATGTTGTATGCCTAAGATTTTTTTTTTTACTATATATAAACGTGCAAATGGGTGTGTGTGCGTGTATACATATACACACGCTTTACACTGAAGTAAAAAAATCATATTAAAAACAATATTTATTTTAGTAGCAAGGATAAGAATTTTTATAATAGAAAAAACTGTTTAAATAAAAATCAATAACATTAAATAAAAAAAATATTTTAAAGAATAAATACACTGGCCCCATCATTGATGCCACTGTAAACTAAAAAAAATAGAAAAAAGTTTCACTGTTAATCGCACAAATGTAAATTTTTGACTATGCACCAACATGATAGAAACACAAACTTGTTTCTGTTACTATTTATTGAAACGGGCCTTAATTCAAATAAGAAGAACAATTCCTAGGATTATTTGTAGTCTTTGACATTTAAAACCACAAATGGACATTTAATATTGGAAGAAGGCTGATTTCTCTTGCTAAAAGGAACTAGCTTGCAATGTGTTCTTGATTTTACATGATATCACAAATGAATAAACCTAATAATATATATATATATATATATATATATATATGACACTAACATGATTTACAGTTGATAACAGACCTTTTTTCCTGTGGTAATAGTTCAGATATCAAAATCATGGAGATACCTTGTAATTTCATATGTAATAGTTTAGATATTAAAGCCACAAATGTACAGGTGATCCATACATTGAGTTGATCAAAATATAGCCACTGTTAAAATAATCCGAAATTGTATGATTTATTATTACAGTTTAATGGTTGCAGAAGGTTCAATAAATAGATATATTTGTTCCAAGAAAATGTTCCGCATTAGTAGGTCTATTTACTTATGTAGGAGGCCAATGTGCTTGATCTTAAACTAATTGAATCAACCTCGTTATATGATATAGCAGAGCAATATGTCTTCAAGTATTGACAAACAATGGATGACAGAATGTAATCGAAGAACTACACGATAATTGGAAGGAGTGCAGAAATTTATTGAATTAGTTGAGCAAAATGGTTGGTAATAAGGAAGTATATTCTTGTCCTTGCACATAGTGCAGAAATATGAAATTGAAGATTAAATTAGATGATATTCATTATCATCTTCTTAGATGGGGAATTGTCCAAATATATACCATTTGGCATTTTCATAGGGAAGAGTCAACGAAGAAGCAAAAACAACCTATTATTCCGGTCGTAAGTACTAATGAGTCTGAACATCTTAGGATGGAAGATCTGGTCAATGATGCTGATAGATTTCATAATTTTCAACCGACAATTCCATCAACTGATACTAATGGAGATCCATTTATAGTTGATGTCGACGGGAAGACTAATCAAAGTACGAAGTATAAATCACTTTTTGATAGTGCAAAAGAACCATTGTATCCTTCATGTCCAAAAAGGATAACAAGTTTGTATGCCATAGTGTAACTTAATTGCTTGAAAACCCAGTATGGCTTTTCCGATAATGGCATGACCGCACTTCTTGAATTTATAAAGGAGTTTCTCCCTGAAGGTAACAAGCTACCGACAAAGTACCCCAATATGAAGAAGATGATTAAACATGTTGGAATGGATTATAAAACTTATGATGCATGCATCAATGATTGCATTTTATACTGGAAAGATAACGCGAACAAAGTTTCTTGTACAGTCTGCAATCAACCAAGATAATAGACATCATTCAACGAAGAGAGAAGAGCCACAAAAGCACCTCAAAAAACATTAAGACATTTTTCTTTAATACCTAGATTGAGGAGACTGTATAGCATTCCATGGATAATAGATGTTGTGACTTGGCATGGGCGTTCCAAGTCTGATCCAACTGTAATGCGTTATCCATGTGATTCTTCTCAATGGAAAGCTATAGATTCTTTTGACAAAACATTTGCTAATGACCTACGAAATGTCACGCTTGGAATAGCAACTGATGGTTTCAACCCATATGCTTCTCTATCTAACCGATATAGTTGTTGGCCATTAATTGTAGTACCATATAATCTACCTCCATCCATGTGCATGAAAAAGGAGTTCTCAATGTTGACATTGTTGATTTCTGGGCCAAAACAACCTGGAAAAGATATTGATGTTTACTTGCAACCATTAATAGACGAGTTAAAGCAGTTATGGGAGGCGGTTGCTACATTTGACTCATTTAATAAATCAGAGTTCACAATGAGAGCTAGGGTGTTGTGTGCAATTCATGATCATCCTGCATTCAGGACATTATCAGGATGCACTATTCATGGCTGTTTTGCATGTCCTATATATGGGAAAGACACTTGTTCTCATTATCTTCCTACAAGTAAGGAAATGTGCTATATGGGACATCGAAGATTTCTTCCTTCCAGACATAAGTTTTGAGATGATAAGACAAACTTCAATAACAAACTAGAACATAGTCGTCCTCCATGGCCGTTGAATGGCTATATGATTGAAGAGAAAGTAGAAAATATCAAGATGAAAGTTACTAAAAACAAACAAGAGATTGGCCAAAAACGAAAAAAAAACCGACAAAGAAGAGCTTTCCAATGTTCCTGCATGGTATAGGAGGTTCATTTTCTCTGATTTTCCATATTGGAAAGCAAATTTGGTTCGACATAATGTTGATGTGATGCATACGGAGAAGAATGTTACTGAGCATCTCATCAGCACAATTATGAGTCATAAAGAGAAGTCAAAAGATGTCATAAATGCACGCGAGGATTTTAAAATCATGGGAATAAAACAAAAATTATGGCTGAAGGAAGATTCTGAAACAAATAAAATAACCATACCAAAGGCAACTTTCACATTAAGCAAAGAAGAAAAAACACGGTTTTTCACCGTTTTGAAAAATCTAAAAGTGCCTAGCAAATTCTCTTCTAACTTCCAAAACAATGTGAGCATCTATCTTCCTGAACTAATAAATATGAAGTCGCATGATTACCATGTCATAATGTAACAGTTACTTCCGGTATTGCTTCAATATTCTTATCCACGACATAAGGATTTGTGTAATGCTATACCGTATAAGTCTATTATTCAACATTTTGTGCTCAAAGGTGATTAATAGGGAACATCTTTTAAAATTAAAGGCTAGTTTGGTAGAAGCATTATGTGTGTTTGAAAAACATTTTCCACCAGCTTTTTTTATATCAGTATCCATCTTATGGTTCATTTAGCAGATGAAGCATTGACTTGCGGCCCTGTTAGGTATAGGTGGATGTATCCTTTTGACCGGTAATTATTAATTTCGGTTTTGGTAATTATCGTTCGATTTAAATAGCTATGGTTATTTACAATTGACTACCTTCTTAGGTTGATGAAAACATATAAACGATATGCACGCAATAAAAGATATATTGAAGGGTGTATTGCAGAAGGATATATCGTACAAGAAGCTAGTGTTTACTGCATGGAGTATATGTCGAAAGGAGATGATGGCACTCATAAACATACTCGTGAAACATTTTTAGACGAGAATGATGAATTTGCTGATGAGAAGGCTCTAGATAATCGTAAAGATATAACATTAACCCAAGTGCAGTTTGAACAAGTTCGTAGATGGGTTCTTAACAAGTATGACGGATTGGATGAATGGGAGATGTTAGTAAACAAATTTGTCTTGATTTCCCACTGTTGAAAATCAAATCATATGTATATTTTGAAACTTGTGTCGCAGGAGGTATAATGTCTATGTGAAAAGTACTAAATCTCAGCCTCAAAGTGCCATGGAGGTTTGCCAAAATTTTACTTTATGGTTACGTAATGGTGTTATTTCTTAAGTATTTCACGTGTATATAAGTGGATCATACACCATGACCATACCTTTTACTAATTATGTTTTTTTCAGTTGGTGAAGGCCAACGATGTTGATTCAACTCTTTGGTGGTTGGTGAATGGACCAAAGTTCAAAGCGCGTAGTTATATGAAATATCAAGTGAATGGGTTTATATTTTCTCCCAAAACTTACAAAGAGCGGATGGTAACACAAGACGGTGGTGTATATATGAAAGCAATCACAAAATTTAGAGCAAGTGGGAAGGATAAAAATTATAAGGAAGCAGAAACAGTGTACTATGGAGTCATTCAACATATAATTGAACTGGATTACATCGATTTCAAACAAACTGTTTATTATTGTGATTGGGTAAAAGGTCAAAGATAAAGGTCAAACTTGATAACCCTTAATTTAGGAAATTTAAAGAGCAATGATAGAGTGAATGATGAGCCATTTATTCTTCAATCGGAAGCGGGTCAGGTTTTTATTCCAAAGATCCAAAAAATGACGGATGGTTTATGGTTTTGCATACACCCAAACAGTTGACTACAAGTGTGGATGATATTGATTTTTCTACTACATATCAATCAGCTCTTGAAGACAATAAAAAACTAGAAGTCCTTATCAAATGCACATGTTAATATGAAATGTATTTTAATTTTGTTCAATTGAACATCTAGTCTTATTGAATTTAGAATTAATTTGCAATGGGTATTTTGTACTATTTGTGAACCTGATCAAGGTGGTGGTTGCATCGATAAAGATGACATTATGCTTGTTTTTCTGCGTGTTCATCACTTAGCATGTATTCAACAAACATTTTTTGAAGCTACGCTAATGTATTCCTCGCTATTCCTTCTAATTATAATAATTTTGAGAGAAGTTTAGTTTAAACAACAAAATACAAATATGATTCCAAAGTATTATCGCATACAAAAAACAAGTGCATTTTGTTCAATTATCAGTAAAGAAGTCCACTACAAATAGAATCATGAATTTACAAGCTTATGTATTTTACTATTATGAAATATGTAATATGAGATATGTGGATATTGTCAAGTTTTAGCCATAAAGGAGTGCAAAGTTGATCAAGCTGGAAATTGTTCCATACATGACGTTAACTCAATACGCTGTTGCGCTATGATTTTTTACTCAACACCTGTAAATTGTTACATGATGTGCTTGCAGCCTATGGCATGTTATATATCAAGTTGGTACATGTATGTGTTGCAATATATCAAATTTTATTTCCATGCATGACCATACATACATGTAGCAGGTATGATCTATATGTTAGTGTAATTGCACTATGAAATTTTATTTTGGCAATATATTCAATAAACCACGTAAAGTGTACAATACTGATCCCTTATTTATATTACATTTGTAAATATTTGTGTGTTTTTGCTTGCCTGCTAAGTCAAATCTAATATATAAGTTTTTTATGTGTACACGAGGATCTAATCCTTGTTATTGGAATTCGATCACGCACTGCAGACTTAAAATGTGAGCTATATCTTTTTTGGATACATTTTTTTAAATTTTAGATGGTTTTAAGATAAATAACATCATTTCTTCACTTTGGACTGGATGCTACATCACTAGTTTTACATTTTACCCATGTGATAAAAAATATTAGCTACTCAATTTTTTTTCCTATTTCTTGTCTTTCTGGCAAGTTGATGCAAGTTTCATACGACCATGAATCATATTAGGTTTACTATGCTTTGCTTTGCTTTATTATTGATGCAAATTTTTTCTGAGTAATTTTGCAAAATGCACACTATGCTTTGCTTTTTTGGTCTAGGTTTATTTCAAATTAGGTTTACTATTTATTGTTCTAGGTCTGTTTCATTAATACATTATTTGCTTTAATATTCACATATGCACCAGATGTATGTAAACTTTGTCTATTATCACAAACTTGAATCCTATTGTTATTATTTTAAGTATGGTCATGTCAACTTTTCATATTAGTGCAAACTTGAATCCAATTGTTATTAATACAAACAGATTCTGTAACACCCCGTAATTCTTTAACATTAAGTTTCACAAATTAAAGTATGAATAATTTTCAGAAGAAGAATTAAGGGAAATGGGTTATGCCATTGCGTTCGTCTCGAAATTCTGCTTGAGATAGAGTCTGAGTTTGCGTAAATCGGAATCCGTATGAAGAAGTTATGGCCTTCAGAAGTTTCAACAATTTAAATAAATAAAAACATATTCAAAATTCGAATTCAAAACACACACCTGGGATGGGCGGGAAATTTCCCGCCCAGGACCCAAGTCGACCAGGGGGTCGACCTGTGTACATAGGTCGACCAGGGGGTCGACCTCCCCCCTATAGGTCAACCAGGGGGTCGACCTACCCTGTTTTTCCAGATCTGGACTACAACGATTTTGACCTATTCTGGATGGACCGGATGGATTCTAGGGCGATCTAATGGCTCTAAACCAGTCTCTACACCTATAAAAGAATGCCTAGACCTAAGGTTTCTCCACACAAATTCTTTTAGGTGTCTACATGTTGTTTCTCTCTATTCTAGCCTCCACCATTAAAATAAATCTTATTCTCCACTAAAACAAATTATAGTTCTTCTTCAAGTTGGAGATTCAAATCAAGTTAAAGCTTCAAGAAGGAAATCAAAGGCTAATTCAATGGCTTCGAGCAACGTCACGCGAATCATAGCAAATCACCACAATGATATCTTATTTTCCTTTTCTAAACCGATCACTGTAAGTTCGGTTATTCTATAGATTTGAACGTGTAATTGGACTCGTGAATGTAATAAATTAAAATATAGAACTGTGCCTATTTGCAAGTTAATTATCTTTGATTCATGCTTATGTCAAATCTAACGTTATCTATGCCTTTGGATCTGATTCTCGATTGTGGCCTAGAACTTATTGTGGATAATTGCCGATGACTATAATTATGGGACTTTTGCCTAAGACTATGACTATGAAACTATTGCCCATGAAACTATCGCCAATGACTATGATTCATGACAAAGAGACTATTACATATGACTATAAGACTGTTGCCTATGACTATGATTCATAATTTTGAGACTATTGCATATGATTCATGACTATGAGATTATTACCAAGATTCATGACTATGAGACTATTGCATATGACATTGATTAAGAAACTATTGTGATTAGTCACTCATGACTATTGTGGTTAATTGCCAGTAACTATTGTAGTCAGTGGCTTATGCCTATTCCCATTAACCTATTAGGTTGTACTTCGAACTGGCATTAAGTTGGACCAAATCACCTATGCCTATTCCCTTAATTATGTTGGATCTCATTTTTTGGGATGTAACTTGTCTAGTTTATTCCTATTCACTGTTATGTACATCAAACCCATTGGAACCATTATTTTTGTATTTGGTTCATTCTTGCATGGCTATTCATTTATGTCAATTCTCGTGCTTATCCTCTATTCCTTGCTTTGATACTGTTAGTATCATTTCATGAGTACTTAGAAACTTGTGAAATCATGTTATACGTACGATTACGGCGCGGGAATTTGGGCGTAGCTTAATTAAGTTAATTTGGCATAATAAATATGTTGGCAAAATCTGAATTGGCCATAATAGTGAATAATTTACATGCATATTAGACTTGGGCGTAAATAGTAAATTGTTAATTGGCCGCAAAATATGTAATTGGCATGTAAACCAAGTTTTGGGCATAAATTGTAAACTAGAATATTAGATCTAATTTTGACATGAACTGTAAATGGGAATATTAGATCTAAATTGGCATAAACTACAAGTTGGTTAATTGGTAGGTAAATCAAGTCTTGGGCATAGAATATAAGTATGTTAATTGGCATGACAAATGAATATGATATAGGCTAAATTGATTTAGGGAAAATTTACATAAATAGTAAATATGTAAAATTAGCAAAAGACGAATATGCCTAACCCGAGGTTAGACTGAGTTGTGGTGTAAAACTGCCCGGAACCGATCGGCACATCCAGTGACCACAACAATACCTGTCTAATGTGGGTGGTTAGTGCATCAAGCCCAGAAAGACCCGAGGTTAGACTGAATTGTGGCGTAAACCTACCCGGAACCGACCGGCACATCCAGTAACCACAACAATATCTGTCTAATATGAGTGGTTGGTGCTTTAATTAATTAATTAATTAATTAAGGCTCATGAATAAATCAAGCTAGAAATGGTGAGGTTAAGTAACTAGGGAAACACTTAACCGTAATAACATGTTAACAAAGACAAGAAGGGTGGGGTTAAGTAATCGAGAAAACACTTAGCCAATTCAACATGATAACTAGACAAGATTGATAGGGGTCAAGTTAATTTGGACACTTAACCAACTTAACATGTTAACAAGGCAAGATTTGTGTGGGGTGGGGGGGTTAAGTAACTAAGGGAACACTTAACCATAATAACATGTTAACTAGACAGGTGGGTAGGGTTAAGTAAGTGTTTAACATGCTAACTAGACTAGATGGTGAGGTTAAGTAAATTTAGAACATTTAACCGTCATAACATGTTAACTAGGCAAGTGGGTGAGGTTAAGTAAAATTAGAACACTTAACCGTCATAACATGTTAATTAGACAAGTGGGTGAGGTTAAGTTAATAGGACACACTTAACCAATATATATATATATATATATAACATGATGTGTGAAAGGGTTAAGTAACACAAGAGGTACACTTAACCAAAATATATATATATAACATGATATGTGATAGGGGTTAGGTAACACAAGGGGAACACTTAACCAATATATATATATATATATATATATATAACATGATGAGTGGGCAGGTTAAGTTAACTTGAATGAATGGATAACACTTAACCAAGAATATATATCAACTTGAATCAGTGGGAGGGTTGAGTACATATCGGGTTGGTGGGTAATATTAGTAATATAGGCCCACAAACTTAACCATTAAATAAACATGCTTGAACCAGTGCAAGGGATAAGTACATATCGGGTTGGTGGGTAATATTAGTAATATAGGCCCACAAACTTAACCATTAAATAGACATGCTTGAATCGGTGGGAGGGTTAAGTACATTACATGTAGGTGGGTAATATTGTATATATATAGGCCCACAAACTTAACCAATAGGAAACCCTAGTAACGGGGACCCATTTCAGCAGTAACCCACATAGATGTATCACGGTACCCTGAGCTAGGAAAGGTATGGCACGATTACTGGGCTGATTATAAGCGGTCAAAATAGCGGCGGGGGGTACGTCAGTGTAGGTTCCAACGGTTTACGGGCGTGCACGTACTCCGGAGTGGAAAAAGCAGGCACTGGGTACCAGTAGTTATACACTGTGCATCTTGAATCCTGTCGGGTCGCTATCACAAGGCTTGATACACCTTATGGTGGGGCCATCACAGAGTATCTACACGCAAGAGAGGGCCGACTAACACAGACACATGGAAAATTAATACAAAGTAGGTAGCATAATCCCTAGCTGGACCTAGGTCGCGTAAACCCTGAATCCGAGAAGCGTTCAATAGGTAGCATAAACCCCAGTGGCCCTGGGTAGTGTAAACCCTGGTTGAATCTAGGAAGCGCTCGATAGTAAACCCTAGATTAGATCTAGGTAATAAACGGAATCCCCATAATAGATGTACACCTGAAGGCAACCGCAAATATGGGGATTGGGATCACGTTATCATATGATCATAGATTACTAGTTTGGACACTAGTAGGTAGTGCAGAGATATAGAAATCAGTATAACAGGGTAGTTGCGAAGCAGAGAAGGAGTAGAAACACATTCAGTTTATTAGTACATTTAGTTTATCGGTACATTCAGTTTATCTTGCCATATCCCATGCTTACCCCCATGTTATCTTGTTACTATGGTTTAGTCTTATATTTAGTTTATTCATGTCATGACCCTTTTCCTCGTTTAAATACTAAGAATCACTGGACTTACCAGACTTTATGTTTGACCTAGTTTGCTTTCGCCTCTTTCCTTCCATTCCCCCCCAGGTAGTCAGGGAGGGAAAATCTCAGCTCATTTTGGGGCCGTTACTCTTTCCGAGCTTGAAGATTCTTTGGTGCATTGCTTCGAACTCCATTTTCTACTGCTATAGCTGGCTCATGCTTTATTGGGGAATATCATTGTTAGTTTGTGCTTCTTATATATTAAACAAGACAGATGCTTTCTTGTAATAAGTATTGGTGTTGTAAAACAATCTTTGTACAAGCTGTTTTAATCAATAAAGGTTATTTATTTTTCGCTGCTTTATTTGTCTGTCTTGTAATTTTTCTGCATCTTGTACTAAAAATGCTCCACCGAAGTTAAGGCATTCCCTTTGTGAGTGACCTTAACGGAGGTGGGGTGTTTCAGATTCATTAGCCAAAAGCCATGTCAACTTTTCATATGTTCTTTACTAAGTTAAATATTAGTGTCGTTGTTAATCTGTTTGGCTGTCTTTCCCAAACTAATGCCGATTGAATCAACTTTTAATTGCAGGCTGCAAATATCTATCTAGTAGGTTGTAGATAAATAATGGTAGAACATACATAAGCATCAAATCATTCAATTACACAGTCATCTGTGACACAACCTGAAAAAGTTGACATAAATACAAATGGTGCTCCCATTTCAAAAAATGCTGCAAAAATAAGTAGTCGAGTTGGTAAATTAATAAGAAGTCATGTGTCGATCTCATATGAAAGTTGGGATAAGGTGCCCTCGAAATATAAGGATGACATTTGGGATGAATTGCTGGTAAGTTACAATTGATATATATCGGTTGTAGTTTTCTTTATAAATATATTTTGCTATTTTTTTAACCAAGCAACTTCTACTTTCATAGAAAGAATTCGAAATAGAGTCCGGTGCAAAAGACCTTTTTCTTAAAAAAACGGCTGAGTCATTTAGGAGATACAAGAGCGAGTTGAAGGTGAAATATTATAACAAATTCGATACTGACGAAGATCGTTTGAAAAATTGTCCACCTTGCGTTAGACAAGAAGAGTGGCAGGGGTTTTTGAAAAACGAAGAAAAACCTGGTGCAAGCGAAAGAAGAGGTATTGGAAAAAGAAACAGATCATTGTACGACTATGGTCATCATACTGGACGTACAAGCCACGTTGTAGTAAAACATGAAATGGTATGTTTTTGTTTGATATTTCTACAAAGTTGTTCGTGTTTAAGATTAAATAAAATAGTGAAAAAACAAAACTAATATGATTGTTAAAATCAATGTTGTCATTGACATTGACATTTGTTTATCTTTAAATTCACCGTTAACAACGATAATTTTATCTTTACTATATAGATAACACAGGTGCATTGAAGTAGCTCAATATTGATTATAAATTGTTCAACAGTGGTATGATAATGATAAATTTACATTTATCACGACAACCCCAGTGAAAATGTATCGAAGCTTTGAAGATACATATTGAATTATAATAACTAACTCATTTTGCGGTTTAGTGTAAACTAATTATTTAACAGGTATATAACTTGATTCATTTTGTACCTTATAAACAAACAGGTATATAAGTTGATTCATTTTCAGTTGTATTGCTAGTTACAGCTTTCACAAGGGAATGTGCCAATATATTTTGCGCGCTTTTCATTTGATTTTTTTGATAAAACTATGTCACGAAAATCTATGGGTGTTCCCATAGGGCTGCACTCAATATATTTTAGGTTTACAACTTATCGACTTGCTCTCAATTTGTTTTGATTTCAGTCCTAGTTAATGGTTTTTGTAACACCCCGTATTTTCTAAGAATATAAAAAAAAAGGTTAATTATGAAGAAGTTATTAAGCCTTGAAGTTTGTATGCATATGAGAGAAATATATATAGATATATATAAAAATTAAATAAATAAATATGCAAAAAAGTTCAAATCAGCGAATTGGGAGGGGGGAAAAACCGAACCGGCCCATTTTTGAGGTCGACCTGAGCCTCGCTGGGTCGACTAGAGGTTAATCCAGGGTGTTTGGCTGTCATCCCATGGGCCGAATCGCTCAAATGCAGATTTTGCATTTGAATGGTTCTCATGATTCAGGGTTAATCTAATGGTCCTAAATAACTTCCTACACCTATATATACATCCCTAACCTAAACCTAAATCTCATATACAATTCTCTAGCCTCCATTGCTCTCTTCCTCTCTAAAAATAAATAAATCAATGGCGTCTCTACTCTGCTGAAACCTAAGCTAGGACTTGTGCTTCTTCTTCCTCCAATTCTGATTAGGATTAAAAGAGAACAACTACAACACCTTTTTCTTTTAGAATCCAACCAAGGCAAGTGCAGTTATTTTCCGATATAAACTTTAATCATAATTGTGACATGATTGTAAATCTGAATTTGAGATTGTGTATGTTCTGTTCTGATCTATTTTATTCTATATCTCTTCTTCTTTCTATTCTATAGCCAGGCTACTACGAGCCTGCGCCAATCTCCTAAGAGAATAACATACGCTAAAATATTTGGGACAATAAAATGAATAATGCATGAAATGGGCATGATCGATATGTGACTGAGTTGAGGAAAGAACATAGGTTGAACTTGGAACTTAGGACATAAATCTAAGGCATGTAATTGAACCTATGACTTGAGTTTGTGGCATAAAGAATATTGAACATACGACTTGAGAAGTTGGTTAATCTATGACTGATTTAAGAAAAAGGACATAGGTTGTAAACTAGATTTAGATCTATGCATATTCTGGGAATTGGAAGAAGAGGAACCATGGTATGTTAGCATATGACTTGAGACAAAGAAAATATGGTTTAGGTATAAAGATTTACATTAAAGTAGGATATCTATCAAATGTGAATAATACCTAAGTAGGAGATTTTTGTCAATAGCTATATTTGGTATAATTTATATGTGAATCTTTTGTACTATGCAAGTTGAACTAAATTGGGACGTGTAAATTATGACCTTAATCTGTGACATGCAAATTTAATGCAAACATGGGGTATATGATCATATTGTGAATCATGACTATTATTTATGCATGTGAACTTAGGCAAGATTTATAATTAGGCAAGATATGTTGTGAAACTTTAAGGAAGGATTAAATATGTTATATTTGCCTAATTTGCTAGTTCTGCTATATTTGCCTAATCTGCTAGTTCTGTTATATTGCTTAATCTGCTAGTTCTGCCCTACTGCCTAGTCTGCTAGATCTGTTCATCTGCCAAATCTGTCATCTGCTAATTCTGTTAAGAATGCCAACCTAAATTTGTTGAGATGCCTAATCTGTTATCTGCTAAATCTGCTAGTTGCTTAATCTGCTGAATCCGTTAAGTCTGCTAAATCTGCTGAATGCCCAATCTGTTATCTGCTAGTTGCTTAATCTGCTAAATCTGTTGGGTGGTAACACCTGTCTATTTCTGCGTGGTACCGTCTGTTCGGGTGGTAAAGGCCCATTACTAGTGTACACCTAATTCTACATTCTGTTTCCGTAGGGATTAACCAGTTTCTGCTTCTGCCTGTTTCTGATCGGGTAGTAAAGGCCCATTATTAGTATTCTGTTTCTGTTAAATTATTTTGTACCCGTTTGTTTCAGTTTAGACATTAGGGTGACACCTAATTCGGTTATGCTAGTATTAGTGCAGAAAAGTGTAAAGCAATAGCTTATATCATTCTGTTCTTTTGTTATATCTGTTACATCTGTTACGGTTATCTCTCATCCAGTTTTATTTTCATGTCATGTTATTATTATCTGTTCATAACTGAAAATCACTGGACTTGCCAGACTTTTTGTCTGACCCTTGTTGTTTCGCCCCTTTTTCTTCCGTTCCCCTCCAGGTTATCCAAGGAGGGAATACTTTAGCTTGATCCGGATTCCTTCTGCTTGAAGTGCTTAAAGTATGGCTTGGCTCTGTATAGCTTCCGTTCTGTGGGGATTATGATTTTAAAGTTTTGTACTCTGATGGCTTTTGAACAAGGCTGATATATATGTACTTGAGTTTTTGGTAAAGTTGTAACCAAACTGATTTTTGTCCGCTGCAATAAAGTTATAAAGTTTTTCAAGTACTATTTTTATATCTGTCTTGTAACATTCTGTTCTGTTTACTAAAATGCTCCATCAAAGTTAAGGCATTCCCTTTGTGAGTGACCTTGACGGAGGTGGGGTGTTACACTTGGTATTAGAGCTGAAGGTTACCAGATTTGATAAAAAGTTTTTGAAACTATGTTTTAAAAAGGAAGTATTTTCAAAAGTAAAGTTTATTTTGAAAAAAAAAACATAATCCCCAAAAGCCGTATATCTTTCTTTCGATTCTTTGTTTCGAGTTCCTTCCTCTTTCCCTTTTTGAATCTCTTCCTCCACGTATAGATGCTTTTTCTAAGATATGTAAGGACTTCCGTGCGATGGGCGGAAAACTGCTTTATGGGACTGAGACGTTGTCGAGGCTAGAAGTTGGCTGAACGAAGTGGAGGACTTGTTGGTACCTTTGAGATAGATGATGGGAGGAAGGTTCAACCAGTTGCTTGGTTAATGAAGGATGAAGCTTCATTTTGGTAGAAGGTCACGAATGGAGAACGTACATGGGAGACATGGATAGGACACACGATAAGAAAGTGGATCCAAAGAAGGGCACTTGCTTCAACTGTAGTGAGATGGGACACTTCACTAGGGACTGTCCGAAGAAACGAGGACAAGGGCAGAGGGTAGGACCAACTGCTGGAGGGAAGTTGAACACTCTCGAGGCTAGTGGATAGGATTAGGAAAACTTTATGTAGGAGGTTTAATTTCTTTATCTGATTGTTGAGTTAAAACTCTTTCTGATTCTGGTATTTTGATTCTATAATCGATACTCTGCACTTTAATACTAGTATTGTTTCTGATTCCGCTGTAGACTCAAACCCATAAGGGTTATGATTAATCTGTTTGTGATAGATTGGGGTTTGAGAGATATCTGTGTTAGGCGTCAAGTATGACGCATACATTCATAGGTTTTGTGGGATATGATTTTATCATGCTTAGCTTCCTAAGAATCATTAGGGAACCTGATCTGTATCAGTAGTCTATAAATATCTGAATAATTCTGATTTCCAGTTCTGACATTGTCTAAAGAGGGTAATCCTCTGGGTGTCAATCTGATGTTGATTTCGGTCTTCGGGGTTGATACTTAGGGGAATTATTTTCTCAACCAATGTCTAATGGGAACCAAGTCTTCGTTTTATCTGTACTCGCTTCCATCATTCGACTGTATCCTATCGATCGAATTTTCGAACTTTAGGTAGAAACTAATGGGTGTAAACATGTGTTTGAGACATGTTATGTTTGATGGTTGCAAGTGGATGCAAGTGGTTGCTAGTGGTTGCTCGTGGATGCATATACACACACTAGGCACTAGATCGGCTCGAAAACACTCTCATACTGCATATGGATGTGTAAGCATTTTCAATTTTTGTGGATGCAAAATGATTGACTCAGCACATGGATGTTGCATTTGGATGAATGGTTATGCACTCATATAGAAATGATGTGTATCAAATAGGATTTCTTGCATACATATTTGGACTCATGGCACTAACATGATTCGCATTAAGGAGGTCAACTGGATCAGTAGACCGCCTGATTTTGCATTAGATAAGAACATATACACACACTTTGCATATGTTCATACGGCATTAGAAACCTTTTAAGGACAATAGATGCCTGTGATTAATGGTTGAGTAGATGGATGTTGGATGTTAGGATACATTCTTCTTAACTTGAAGATTTCGGGGACGAAATCCTTTAAGGAGGGGAGAATGTAACACCCCGTATTTTCTGAGAATATTAAAAAAATGGTTAATTATGAAGAAGTTATTAAGCCTTGAAGTTTGTATGCATATGAGAGAAATATATATAGATATATATAAAAATTAAATAAATAAATATGCAAAAAAGTTCAAAACAGCGAATTGGGAGGGGGGAAAAACCGAACCGGCCCATTTTTGAGGTCGACCCAAGCCCTGCTGGGTCGACTAGCGGTTAATCCAGGGTGTTTGGCTGTCATCCCGTGGGCCGATTCGCTCAAATGCAGATTTTGCATTTGAATGGTTCTCATGATTCAGGGTTAATCTAATGGTCCTAAATAACTTCCTACACCTATATATACATCCCTAACCTAAACCTAAATCTCATATACAATTCTCTAGCCTCCATTGCTCTCTTCCTCTCTAAAAATAAATAAATCAATGGCGTCTCTACTCTGCTGAAACCTAAGCTAGGACTTGTGATTCTTCTTCCTCCAATTCTGATTAGGATTAAAATAGAACAGCTACAACACCTTTTTCTTTTAGAATCCAACCAAGGCAAGTGCAGTTATTTTCCGATATAAACTTTAATCATAATTGTGACATGATTGTAAATCTGAATTTGAGATTCTGTATGTTCTGTTCTAATCTATTGTTATCCATCTGATCGATCCAAGTGAATATGGGTCGGTTTTAAGCGTTTTGAAGAAGGGATCGGTCCTGTCGTTGATAAAAGGGAGCGGTCGTAGCACAAGAGTCCTGGTCGTCCCAAAGCTGGTCACTTTCAGTTCGCTTCAAACACGAAGCTGTTTCGGTCATTCCAAAGAACTAAAAGCTTCTGGTCGTTCCGAAGGCCAATGATTACCGATCGCTCCAAATATTCAAGATAGTTGGTCGCTCTAAACATACCAAAGCCTTTGATCATCCAAAAAGTACAGAAGATTCTTGGTCGCATCAGAATATATAAAGAAAGTTGGTCTCTCTAGCGCTGGTCGCTCCAGAAGCCAAAGGCTCCTGGTCGTCCAAACTGTTAAAGAGATCTGGTCATTCCAAAATACTGAAGAGTTCCTGGTCGCACCAGAGTGCAGAAGATCTCTGGTCGCTCCAAATATACAAGGTATCTGGTCGTTTACTAGCTCTTAATCGCACCAACAAGCTTCAAGGCTTCCTGGTCCGTTTGTTCCAAGCATCCTGGTCGGTCCGCTCCGCATTCTAACCTCCTGGTCAGTCCGCTCCGCATTCTAGCCTCCTGGTCGTCCTTTCTTCTGGCGGAAGCTCCTGGTCGGCCAAAGCACTAGAAACGACCTGTGATGGCGTGACAGCTGGAAACAACTGGTGACAACTGGCAGTGGCATTTCCGTAAATACCGAAAATACCGACCAGGCCCCTGAATACAAGATTTCAGCCATTTCTCCGCCTATAAATAGGACCCTACCTCCATCATTTTGGGGGACCTTTCTGGAACTACGAGGAGGTGCTGTCTAATTGCTTTCGGGATTCCTCCAAGCATTTCTACATCTTTACTCTATCATCAATCATAAATCTATGGAGCTTTGGAGCATGTGGAGCATAGCTTTCTTGGAGGAATAAGCATAAGCATCCCACGCACTTCTTCATTTCTTCTTGATCATTCACCCAAAGATCTAAGGAGCTTTCATCCATGGCCTTCATGGAGGGATTGGAATAAAATACTTCAAGCTTTCATCCATTCTTTCAATCGGTTGTAAGGACGAATGCATGTCAAAGGAGCTTGTATGAATGTATAATGGAGCAAATGTTGTAATCTTTTGGTTATTAATGAAATCTAATCTTCAAAGTGGACGTAGACTCGAATAAGAGTCGAACCACTATAAAATTCTTGTCTTCTTTCTTTATTTTGGTATTTTGATGCTCTTGAATGTTAGATATGGCCTCACATAACTCTAAAGGTTTTCTAACGCCCCGCCTCTGAAAAGGCGACGTGCTTTCTAAGCATCTCGTCTCCGATTAGGTAACGTGTTTAGAAATACCATTTTGGTTGTTATACCAATTTTCGGTATCAACAATTAGGCGCCCACCGTGGGGCCAGATCTACTTTCTGGCATCAAGTATACTACATTAGCAAAAGGTTTACCGGGGCGGAGATGAATTATCCAAGGATAGAAAAGCTTGCATACGCCTTGCTCATCGCATCACAAAAGCTCAGACCCTATTTCCAATCCCACTCTATTAAAGTCCTTACCGACCAACCCTTGAAACAGGTGTTGTTCCGTCCAGAAACTTCAGGGAGACTCCTGAAATGGAATATTGAACTTAGCCAATATGCTATCACTTACTACCCCAGAAAAGCAATAAATGGGCAAGCTCTGGCCGACTTTATCGCTGAATTCACTGATAAGGGAGAGGAAATGGAGGAAACTAACGAATTGGCCGTTAGGTGGAAACTTTTTGTTGATGGCACTAAGAACGAATATTGTGCTGGAGCAGGGATAGTATTCGAAACCCCAGAAGGACGACATGTATGATGTGCTCTGCGATTCGAATTCCCCATCACCAACAACGAGGCCGAATATGAAGCGTTACTCGGAGGATTGCGGGTTGCAAAAGAATTAAGCTTGAAAAGTCTACTAATATTCAGCGATTCACAGCTAATGGTTTCCCAAATCAAAGGTGAATTCCAGACTAAGATGGGAAGGCTTCCGATATATCTGCTTAAAGCCAAAGAACTTCTCGACAACTTGGAATATTATTCTATCTCTCATATTCCTCGCAGAGAAAATTGGAAGGCAGATTCCTTATCAAAGCTAGCTAGCACCGGAGATCCTCAAATCTTCGATCTAGTTCCTGTGGAAGTATTATCTAGTTCCAGCATTGAGGAATCCGATATAGACTGGGTTATGGAAACAACCAACGAGCCCGACTCGTGGATGACCCCTATAAAAAACTATATACTTCACGGAATACTTCCTGAGAAACCAAAGGATCGTAGAAAACTGCTCCGAAAGTCTCGCCTATATCTTGTCCAAGATGGTCATTTATACAGGAGAGGATATTCAACGCCATTACTACGGTGTGTAACAAAGGAGGAATCTAAAGCGATTTTGGCGGAGCTACATGAAGGAGATTGTGGAGGTCATGTTGGTGGACAGACTCTTGCCAAAAAGGTCCTTCGATATGGTTATTTTTGGCCTGATGTAAACCTCGACTCAATGACATTCACTAAGAAATGCGACCGGTGCCAGAAATTTGCAAAAATTCCAAGAGCTCCGTCAACTGAGTTGACACAAATGTTGAGTCCTTGGCCATTCGCTGTCTAGGGCATAGACTTGATTGGAGCACTACCTACCGCAAAATCAATCTTTAAATATGCTATAGTGGCCGTGGATTACTTTACCAAATGGGCTGAAGCTGAACCATTGGCAACTATCACATCAAAGAAGGTAATCAACTTTGTGTTGAAAAATATCATATGCAGGTTTGGGGTTCCACAGAAAATTATCACCGACAATGGCACGCAATTTGAAAGTGATGAATTCAAGGATTTCTGCAACAAATATCATATTCAGAAAAGTTTTGCAGCAGTTGCCCACCCACAGGCCAACGGGCAAGTTGAGGCAGTCAACAAAATCCTGAAGTCCACCATTAAAAAGCGTCTCGAGAAAGCTAAGGGCAACTGGATTGAAGAATTGCCACTTGCTCTATGGGCTTATCGTACGACTCATAAAACTGCAACTGGGCATACTCCGTTCTCCTTGGCATATGGTTTGGAAGCAATGATACCTGTGGAGTTAGAGGTTCCAACTCACCGCAGAATTCATTTTAACCAAGAAGAGAATGAAAACCTGCAACTTGAGGCTCTTGATTTACTCGAGGAGAAAAGGACTGAATCAGAACTTAGAATGGTCGCCCATCAGAGAAGAATTGCTCGACACTTCAATCAAAAGGTCAGGCATAGAACATTCGAAATGGGAGACCTGGTGTTAAAGAAAATCATAACCGCAATAGGAGTCTTTGGCCCCAATTGGGAAGGTCCATTTGTCATCAGCCAAAAGCTCCTCGACGGTACCTTTAAGCTCAAAACTACAGATGGAGTAGAACTCCCAAGGGCCTGGAACAGTGATCACCTTCGTCGCTATTTCAAATGATTTTCTAACTCATATTCTTTTGTATTTTTCTATGAATATAGTAAATACTTTGTATGAAATTACATAAATATAAATCCAGCAGCACTTCTGATTCTGACAAAGCTTTATACTCGCATGTCTTTGATCATATATCCAAAAGATGCACAGCTATGGTTACAGGACACGATACCTCTGTCATCCTGTTTTCCAGCATAGAACTCACCATAGCTTTAATGAAGAAATATGGTCCAAAAGCAGGCGCAATCTTAACCCAAACCCTCTCCGAGGATTCTCAGTCGAATAATAAACTGAGTCTTCTCCAGGGGTGCTCGGTCAAATAACCCAAAGTTAGACAAAATCTGATCGCGTTATAACCGAGTTTCCTAACCCATACCCTCTCCGAGGATTCTCAGTCGAATAATAAACTGAGCCTTCTCCAGGGGTGCTCGGTCAAATAACCCAAAGTCAGACAAAATCTGATCGCGTAATAACCGAGTTTCCTAACCCAAACCCTCTCCGAGGATTCTCAGTCGAATAATAAACTGAGTCTTCTCCAGGGGTGCTCGGTCAAATAACCCAAAGTCAGACAAAATCTGATCGCGTTATAACCGAGTTTCTTAACCCAAACCCTCTTCGAGGATTCTCAGTCGAATAATAAACTGAGTCTTCTCCAGGGGTGCTCGGTCAAATAACCCAAAGTCAGACAAAATCTGATCGCGTTATAACCGAGTATCCTAACCCAAACCCTCTCCGAGGATTCTCAGTCGAATAATAAACTGAGTTTTCTCCAGGGGTGCTCGGTCAAATAACCCAAAGTCAGACAAAATCTGATCGCGTTGTAACCGAGTTTCTTAACCCAAACCCTCTCCGAGGATTCTCAGTCGAATAATAAACTGAGTCTTCTCCAGGGGTGCTCGGTCAAATAACCCAAAGTCAGACAAAATCTGATCGCGTTATAACCGAGTTTCCTAACCCAAACCCTCTTCGAGGATTCTCAGTCAAATAATAAACTGAGTCTTCTCCAGGGGTGCTCGGTCAAATAACCCAAAGTCAGACAAAATCTGATCGCGTTATAACCGAGTTTCCTAACCCAAACCCTCTCCGAGGATTCTCAGTCGAATAATAAACTGAGTCTTCTCCAGGGTTGCTCGGTCAAATAACCTAAAGTCAGACAAAATCTGATCGCGTTATAACCGAGTTTCCTAACCCAAACCCTCTCTGAGGATTCTCAGTCGAATAATAAACCGAGTCTTCTCCAGGGGTGCTCGGTCAAATAACCCAAAGTCAGACAAAATCTGATCGCGTTATAACCGAGTTTCTTAACCCAAACCCTCTCCGAGGATTATCAGTCGAATAATAAACTGGGTCTTCTCCAGGGGTGCTCGGTCAAATAACCCAAAGTTAGGCAAAATCTGATCGCGTTATAACCGAGTTTCTTAACCCAAACCCTCTCCGAGGATTCTCAGTCGAATAATAAACTGAGTCTTCTCCAGGGGTGCTCGGTCAAATAACCCAAAGTCAGACAAAATCTGATCGCGTTATAACCGAGTTTCCTAACCCAAATCCTCCCCGAGGGTTCTTAATCGAATAATAAACTGAGTCTTCTCCAGGGGTGATCAGTCAATAAATCAAAGTCACATAAAACTTGGCTACGATATTACTGAGTCTTTGACAAGGAAAACCTTCAAAAGGCATTCAAATATTTCTCGAATATCAAACGCATTAGGACGCAATGGATGGAGAATACCAAACAAAGCATGCGAAGGACGTATGAAGAATGAAAAAGCTCCAAATGTCACAATGCAATGACATACGCTTCCTAAATTCTGATCACAACTTAAAAACATCCAAATCTCAATTCTATTTTCAATATATTAAAGTTGAAATATCCCATTGGTACGGGGGCATATAGCAAAAGTGACTACTTGATTCTTTACATGCCAAAGGATCACTGCAAACAAGCCATGTGTGTAAAGTGAAATGTGCAAATGTGGTATACAAACCAGGACAAGCGGAAGAAAGTAACGACAAGGTTACAAATGCTGAAACACAAAGCATCACCACGTCACATTCAAACACAGAAAGTCAACCTACATCACAGTCATAGAGATCATAGTGTACCAACACAAGATAAACATAGAAGTTAAATACGAGGACCGGGACTCGCTTAATACAACCGGTCTAGACATAAAATCCACCAAGCCAAAAGCCGTCAAGAGAGAACAAGCTATGCCTTTGGGTTCTTCCTGGGCCGTCCTACCTTCCTTTTCACCGGGGCAGACCCAGATGTGGAAGCTTCACCAACCGATCCCCTTTTTGAAGGTCCCACCAATTCAATGTTCCCCATTGGAAGGGCAGCAACAAGAACATCTCGGTTCCTCAAAGCACGGATCAGCTTGACCTTATCAGCCTCCAGAGCAACAATACGATCAAGGCTTTCCCGGTGAAGTCTTTGAAGATCTTCAGCCAAACCATGCCAGTCATGAATTTTCCTCGCAGTATGGTCTCTGAGCAAATCCATTTGCTTCTCAAACTGACACAAGGCGTCGTCCATGTGCTCCATCAGCCTGGTCTTTGCCACCATAATGTCACAGGATGTCATCTGCCGATCACTATGAGATATCTCATAGTTGGAAGAAACCCCATATAAATCCCAATCAGGGAGCCGTTTAGCCAGCTTGGAATTGCAAGCCCTTAGTGCATAAGAAGGCCTGTTTATAATTGATTGAATTTCTGAATAGGTGGGGCCAACGAGCACAGGAGAAGTCACTGAGGGCTGGCCAGTATTCTCTTCGTCCAGATCAAAACGTCTTTTCATCCTGTTAGGTGTTAAATCCATCCTGTGTAAAAAGAAAACGTTGTTCGTATATTTAAAGTTAATAAATGAACATCAAACAAGTACATTGGGGAAACGAAATGCAGGCAGGGTCGGTCATGGCAGGCTAGAGATTGATCGGTCCAAGACTAGTCAGGCCCTGATCGCTTAAAACGGGAAAGCATCTGGTCGCTCAAAGCTGGTCAGGCCCTGGTCGCTCAAAATTAGCGAAATTCTGATCGTCCAAAGCTAACCCCAATCCTAGTCGGTCTAGTAACGATCAATTCCTGATCGACCAAAGAACCAATTCAGCTCTGGACGATTCTAAGTCATACAAGACTTGGTCGTTGTTAAATTGGTCATAACTTGGGTCGGTAATAAAGCTGATTGGTCCGCACAAAATGGTTGGCTGAACCGGAAATTGACCAATAGGGCCATGAAAAATCATCCAAGACTGACACGGCACAAGATCAACCAGGTTGGTTGTATCTTAGAAATTAGATATGATACAAAGGCATTATATCGCAGAATGATGGATTAAACAAGAAATCAAGCATGCGCGAGCCATTCAAGCATTTACATTGTGATTATCATCATAATAAGGAAGAACTACAAAGATTGGCTTCTATCTTACTGTTAAGTATTCCAATATGCAAAGAGTGTCGAATTCAAGGATATTACAATCAAGTTGCAATCATACATCAAAACTAATCCAAATACGGTTTAACCCCGAAAAATCCAGCCAAATTCAAAGGACGGCGTCGATCATTCTCGAATTAACAAAGAGATGATTCTAGAAGGAAAATCAAAACATGCATCACAAAACGATTTCATACGCATTAGTCAGTCAAGCGTTTGCACAAACAAGTCGTGATCGCTGCGAAAATGACATAGAGATTGCTCCAAACTCAAAGTCAACGTTAGAATGCATACAATGTACCTGGGATTTGGAAGAATAGTTTAGGTTGGTAAAGCAGCAGCTTGAATCGGCAAGGAAGGGAGCTAAAGATCGAGCAATTTGTTTTTTAAATAAGGGAAAGCCACCATTGATGAAGAATTTTACCGAGAAGAAATGAAGAAGGGAATGACGGGTTGAGTTAATTATATAAGTTTAATTTGGTCTCTCCGGATTTTTAGGAATTGTCTCCTCGCCTTCCAGAATTTGGCTTTTTCGTGCGTTCCAAAACTAGAGAAAAGACCGACCTCTACTTAAAACTGACCCCTCGACCTAATTCTAGAACCGACCCATGAGAACTGCATCCAAAACCGACCATTAATTGAAGCAGATCGATCCACTAATGTTTCGAAGCCCACAGTTTTTCATAAAAACTATGAAACTTCGAGGGGCAAAATGTTATCCATCTGATCGATCCAAGTGAATATGGGTCGGTTTTAAGCGTTTTGAAGGAGGGATCGGTCCTGTCGTTGATAAAAGGGAGCAGTCGTAGCACAAGAGTCCTGGTCGTCCCAAAGCTGGTCGCTTTCAGGTCGCTTCAAACACGAAGCTGTTTCGGTCGTTCCAAAGAACTAAAAGCTTCTGGTCGTTCCGAAGGCCAATGATTACCGATCGCTCCAAATATTCAAGATAGTTGGTCGCTCTAAACATACCAAAGCCTTTGATCATCCCAAAAGTACAGAAGATTCTTGGTCGCATCAGAATATATAAAGAAAGTTGGTCTCTCTAGCGCTGGTCGCTCCAGAAGCCAAAGGCTCCTGGTCGCTCCAGACTGTTAAAGAGATCTGGTCGTTCCAAAATACTGAAGAGTTCCTGGTCGCACCAGAGTGCAGAAGATCTCTGGTCGCTCCAAATATACAAGGTATCTGGTCGTTTACTAGCTCTTGATCGCACTAACAAGCTTCAAGGCTTCCTGGTCCGTTTGTTCCAAGCATCCTGGTCGGTCCGCTCCGCATTCTAACCTCCTGGTCAGTCCGCTCCGCATTCTAGCCTCCTGGTCGTCCTTTCTTCTGGCGGAAGCTCCTGGTCGGCCAAAGCACTAGAAACGACCTGTGATGGCGTGACAGCTGGAAACAACTGGTGACAACTGGCAGTGGCATTTCCATAAATACCGAAAATACCGACCAGGCCCCTGAGTACAAGATTTCAGCCATTTCTCCGCCTATAAATAGGACCCTACCTCCATCATTTTGGGGGACCTTTCTGGAACTACGAGGAGGTGCTGTCTAATTGCTTTCGGGATTCCTCCAAGCATTTCTACATCTTTACTCTATCATCAATCATAAATCTATGGAGCTTTGGAGCATGTGGAGCATAGCTTTCATGGAGGAACAAGCATAAGCATCCCACACACTTCTTCATTTCTTCTTGATCATTCACCCAAAGATCTAAGGAGCTTTCATCCATGGCCTTCATGGAGGGATTGGCATAAAATACTTCAAGCTTTCATCCATTCTTTCAATCGGTTGTAAGGACGAATGCATGTCAAAGGACCTTGTATGAATGTGTAATGGAGCAAATGTTGTAATCTTTTGGTTATTAATGAAATCCAATCTTCAAAGTGGACGTAGACTCGAATAAGAGTCGAACCACTATAAAATTCTTGTCTTCTTTCTTTATTTTGGTATTTTGATGCTCTTGAATGTTAGATATGGCCTCACATAACTCTAAAGGTTTTCTAACGCCCCGCCTCTGAAAAGGTGACGTGCTTTCTAAGCATCTCGCCTCCGATTAGGTAACGTGTTTAGAAATACCATTTTGGTTGTTATACCAATTTTCGGTATCAACATCTATTTTATTCTGTATCTCTTCTTCTTTCTATTCTATAGCCAGGCTACTACGAGCCTGCGCCAATCTCCTAAGAGATTAACATACGCTAAAATATTTGGGACAAAAAAATGAATAATGCATGAAATAGGCATGTCCGATATGTGACTGAGTTGAGGAAAGAACATAGGTTGAACTTGGAACTTAGGACATAAATCTAAGGCATATAATTGAACCTATGACTTGAGTTTGTGGCATAAAGAATATTGAACATACGACTTGAGAAGTTGGTTAATCTGTGACTGATTTAAGAAAAAGGACATAGGTTGTAAACTAGATTTAGATCTATGCATATTCTGTGAATTGGAAGAAGAGGAACCATGGTATGTTAGCATATGACTTGAGATAAAGAAAATATGGTTTAGGTATAAAGATTTACATTAAAGTAGGATATCTATCAAATGTGAATAATACCTAAGTAGGAGATTTTTGTCAATAGCTATATTTGGTATAATTTATATGTGAATCTTTTGTACTAGGCAAGTTGAACTAAATTGGGACGTGTAAATTATGACCTTAATCTGTGACATACAAATTTAATGCAAACATGGGGTATATGATCATATTGTGAATCATGACTATTATTTATGCATGTGAACTTAGGCAAGATTTATAATTAGGCAAGATATGTTGTGAAACTTTAAGGAATGATTAAATCTGTTATATTTGCCTAATTTGCTAGTTCTGCTATATTTTCCTAATATGTTAGTTCTGTTATATTGCTTAATCTGCTAGTTCTGCCCTACGGCCTAGTCTGCTAGATCTATTCATCTGCCAAATCTGTCATCTGCTAATTCTGTTAAGAATGCCAACCTAAATCTGTTGAGATGCCTAATCTGTTATTTGCTAAATCTGCTAGTTGCTTAATCTGCTGAATCCGTTAAGTCGACTAAACTTGTTATCTGCTATGTCTGTTAAGTTGATATATTCAGTCTGTTATTGACATAATCTGAATTAGCTATTAATAATTGACATGTATATTAGGCATGGGTATAAATGGTAAATCATTAATTAATTGGCCGCAAAGATAAACATGGCTAACTCGAGGTTAGAATGAGTTTGCGGCGTAATTCTGCCCGGAACCGCCCGGCATATTCCAGTGGCTGCAAATAATAGGTTCTAATGTGAGAAGTTAGTCATAACGTGCTTGAAACCCGAGGTTAGACTCAGTTTGCGACAGAAATCTGCCCAGAACCAATTACCGGCCTAACTAGTAGCCGCAAACTGTCAGTCTAATGTGAGAGGTCTGGGAATTAATAATTTATTAATGAAAATCTGAGATAAACATGATGTCTAAAACGTGTTGAGCGGATAGGATTAAACCCATTAGACTGATGAATTTAATAAATCTGTTCTGTGAATCTTTAGGCCCAATTACAAAGTTAGACAAATCTGTAAGTCTGTTAATCTATAACTGGTTAATCGGTAAGTCTGTTAAATCTGTATATCTGATCCGTTAGTCTGAAAACTTGTCTGTGAACTGGTTGATCTGAATTCTGTATGTCTAAACTTGTAAACAAGTTAATCTGAAATCTGTTAGTCTGGGGACACAAGGTTAGGAGGGGAATTACTTGTGTCATCTGTTGTTTGGGACCCATATTAGTCAGTAACCCTTTCTGGTATCAAAACTTTGACCCAACAGTAAGTAGGGTCCGGGCACGCTTACTGAACTAATTATAAGTGGTTCATTCTGATAATGGCGAGGGGTGTTGATGGTGCGTTCCAACCGGGCCATGTGCGTGCATGGATCTGGTCTGCCTCTGAGGATGTAAGACGCCGTGACATCTGTAAATAGGTCTGTGCCAATTGGTTGTCACTTTAGGGAGTGATACACCCTACCGTGGGGCCGACACAGGATATTTATGCATTAGGGAGCCGATCGCTTGGGGTAGGGTTTTAGGGTACACTTAGTTCTGTCTGTTTTTTGTTGGTATCGTCTGTTTCTATTGGGTGGTAACACCTGTCTGTTTCTGCGTGGTACCGTCTGTTCGGGTGGTAAAGGCCCATTACTAGTGTACACCTAATTCTACATTCTGTTTCCATAGGGATTAATCTGTTTCTGCTTCTATCTGTTTCTGATCGGGTAGTAAAGGCCCATTATTAGCATTCTGTTTCTGTTAAATTATTCTGTACCCGTTTGTTTCAGTTTAGACATTAGGGTGACACCTAATTCGGTTATACTAGTATTAGTGCAGAAAAGTGTAAAGCAATAGCTTATATCATTCTGTTCTTTTGTTATATCTGTTACATCTGTTACGGTTATCTCTCATCCAGTTTTATTTTCATGTCATGTTATTATTATCTGTTCATAACTGAAAATCACTGGACTTGCCAGACTTTTTGTCTGACCCATGTTGTTTCGCCCCTTTTTCTTCCGTTCCCTCCAGGTTATCCAAGGAGGGAATACTTTAGCCTGATCCGGATTCCTTCTGCTTGAAGTGCTTAAAGTATGGCTTGGCTCTGTATAGCTTCCATTCTGTGGGGATTATGATTTTAAAGTTTTGTACTCTGATGGCTTTTGAACAAGGCTGATATATATGTACTTGAGTTTTTGGTAAAGTTGTAACCAAACTGATTTTTGTCCGTTGCAATAAAGTTATAAAGTTTTTCAAGTACTATTTTTATATCTGTCTTGTAACATTCTGTTATGTTTACTAAAATGCTCCATCAAAGTTAAGGCATTCCCTTTGTGAGTGACCTTAACGGAGGTGGGGTGTTACAGTTTTATAATTTAATTAACAGTTACAATATTTTCAGTAAGTGGCTTAACATATAATTTTTAGTAAGCACAATACATCCAACGTATTTGTTTAAGCATGTAATTTGTAGTTTTCCCTAACAAAGGTTAAGTCTACAGTTAGTATGCAAGTAATCACTTTATCAAATTACCCATGCTTTCAAGATTTCGGAATAATGGTGAATTTACCTATCTGTATAGGTTTGCTGCACTGAACAAAATTTTATCCCAAATTTGATTTTCCATTATATCTTACTTTAGATGTTGAAATTCATATCTGCATGAAAATATACTGCTGCTCCCATTTTTTTAGAACCTAATTCACTCACTTTTATTGATTATCTCACAAAGATAAAACCATCTACCAAAAAAAAAAAACATGACCGATTATCTTGAAACCGGACATTGTTTTTTCAACTATTTCTTTATGCATTTCCACATTAATAAGACCTGTTAAGTAACTTATTTGTCGTGTCTTCTTATCTGCCGCAAGTATTCAGTAATGGATGTTGAACATGCATCACTGAATTCACTTACCATTGATAGAATTATATATACATACATAAACAGATCGTTGTATTTGTTGGGTCAAAATAGTAACCCGGTTTTGTGAAGAAAAAAGTAGTAGTAGTCATAATATAAGGCTAAGCTCATGCATGAAACTGCTTTCTCCGCACAGAGTTTTAGTTTGTTAAGTCCTATTTTACATTTTGATCAATGCTATCATCTGTTTATTTGTTTGCATCAAATAAAATACACATCATAGTTCAAATAATAACTTTATAAAGTTTACGACCTGATTTTTTTTTAATACTTGGCTCTTTCCGTCTGACACAGCTTGACAGATGAAAAGGCAAACAACTGAACTTGCAAAAAATAGTGCACCATCATATCTAATGTTCAAAAATATCATGCCAATTACATTTCAGATTATCATTCATCAATGGTGTTGAGGATCCGGGCCTCCTGGGCTCAACCTCTTCGATTCCTCTGCCATCTGTTTTTCTATTTTTTTCTCAGCTCTTATAGCCAACATTTACTCTTTACAGCTCTGTGCATTCTAGTAGATCCATTATATGAAATCTGAACATTTATCCCTCTTCACTCCGACCTCCAAACTGCAAACAAAATGATAGTAATGAAGCATAAACATAACTTGTATCGAAAGACATCTTTGAACTATTTTACGAGAGCAAGGAATGATCAATGTCGCATCTCCATTATATAGTCCTACAATATACATTTTTAATCTTCACTTGCCAATTGATTGCGGAATGTTCTGCATTCTTTTTTTTTGGATTAGTTTTGTCTTATTACGCTGGCATGTTTATGACTTTCCATTTATGTTTTCTACCGTGGATTCAAAAGCAAGTGAAATCAAGAGGAGCAAATGGTATATTATAAAATAGGAAACTATGGTCATCTGTTATTCTATTTTTTTTCTCAGCTCTTACAACCAACATTTACTCTTTATAGCTCTGTGCATTCTGGTAGATCCATTATATGAAATCTGAACATTTATCCCTCTTGACTCCAACCTCCAAACTGTAAGCAATATGATAGTAATGAAGCATAAGCATAACCTTGTATTGAAAGACATCTTTGAACTATTTTACGAGAGCAAGGAATGATCAATGTCGCATCTCCATTATATAATCCTACAATATACATTTTAAATCTTCACTTGCCAATTGATTGCAGAAAGTTTTGCATTCATTTTATTTTTTTTGGATTAGTTTTGTCTTATTACGCGTGCATGTTTATGCATTTCCAATTATGTTTTCTACCACGGATTCAAAAGCAAGTGAAGTTAGGAGGGGCAAATGGTTTATTATAAAATAGTAAACTATGGTCATCATACTGGACGTTCATCTACATATCTATTTCATACAAAACACTTCCTAGATTGCAACATTTATATGCAGATATACACAAATTTAATGAATAAACCAGCATGTTATTCATTCGGATGCCTAAATGGTCATTCATATGCAGATATACACAAATATTGGGTAGTACATTAATACTGTTAAAAAGAAAATTCATGTGAAAAGAAGACTTTTATCTGCATTTTTTTTCCAGGCCAGCGCAAATCAAGCAAAGGAAATCACACGTCATCAATTATGGGAGAAAACTCATATGAAAAAGGATGGTACCATATCCGATACGGCTTCGGCATACTTCCTAAGTTAAATAAATAATAATTCATATATTCACTAATTTTTCAATATTTGATAATATCTCAAATATTATCATTTTTTAGGATAAAATTGCAAAAATAAAGGTACCAATAAATGATAGTGATGAAGAAGCTTTACCACTGGATGAGGATATCTTATCCCATGTTTTTAGCAAGGATAAAAAGGTCGGACTGGAAGTATTGGAGCCAACATATCACTGACCCAAGTTAAGGCTTCTATTATAGCTAGTAAACAACTCAAACGGTCTCATGGTGTAACAAAATGGTTTTACTAACGTTTTAAATTTATGAAATTCATTTGAAATGATATTTAGACATTTATATTTTAATATTTTGTTAAATTAAATATTTGTGATACTTTAGACTAATTGATGTGTGTGTGTGTATATATATATATTTATATATATTGTTGAGAATTTATTTAAATAAATGTGTATATTTTAAATTCTTATTCGAATCCGAATAGCTTTACTAAATTAAACGTTAGCTATATTTTAAAATTTTATTTACTTTATTTAGGAATTTATAAATTTGATTTTTAAATTTAATTTTAGATTTATTTTAAATTTATGTAGATTTAGATTTGTTTATGTTTTGTGTTTGAAAAAAAATATAAGTACATTTTATAGTATGTACTTGGTACAAAATACTAGTATGTTTGTATATTCATAATATTATAAATGGTATACATTCTCAAATATATTTGTTCTGCCACATGTTCATGGTGCTGAAATTAGTTTTACACTTGTCCTGGTTAAAAACTTGCGTTCACCATGTGTTTCGTTTGATTTGTCGTACCCTGTATTAACCCTTCACCATGTTTTAAATCAGTCCTCCCTTTCTCTTTTCATTTTGATTTTTTCCCTAGCTCTTTGCACCCCATTATTTGCTCTTCACCCCCTGAATAAAATTTTAAAATTTTCATTTTCGAATTTGCCCTTTAACAGCCGATTACATAATTCGTCTAATGTTGCAAAATGATTAAAAAATAATAATTTCAACTATATATATGAGTTCGATGTTAAATTGCAAACTATAATTAAATTTAAAATCAGCACTGTACATGATTTTTATAAAAAAGAAAATAGAAACTTCAAATATTGATTAGAAAAATTAAAACAATTATCATAAATTAAAAAACTGTACTATCAATGATGTGTATCGTTATGCATTTTGAGATCGAGTATGTTAGCAATAACAAAAATTGCAAAGATCAAAGCAGTAAATAAATAAATCATTAATATAAATGATATTGTTCAAATAAATCGACGTTGAAATAATATGCAATAAGGACATTTTTGGATTAAACGGGGTGCGAAGAGCAAATGATGGGGTGCATATTTTATTTTCTAGTTAGCGGGGGGTGAAGAGCAATTAACGGGGTGTTAATAGACGCATCCTAGTACTAGATCGTCTTCGTTTTGGAACATGATGCCTTAGTTTTTGTTTAGCTGAGCCAACTGAAATCTTAAGAAATTATTTTTCGTTTTGTTAATGAGGCATTGAACTCATTTTAGTTCATATAATCATGCTTGATTTTTCGAAGCTCTTGCTCAATAAATATGCTGTCAAATTATTTGTTACGTTGTTTTAAGGTATGGTGTTTGTATTCTATTCTCGGTTATCTATTCATAGTATGGCTTGATAATTTGTTTAGTCCAGTTGTAGGTTTCTCTTTCCTTTTTTTGCATCATAATTATGTAGTACTTTTAACCAGCGGATAGCTTTACTCGATCTTCTTAGGTACGTTATTTTGGTATATTTTTTTTGTCTTATGACTGAATTGAGATGGTATTAGATGTTATGGGTTTTCTGTAATTAAGATGGATCATGGAATTAGCCATCGATGATGTCTGATTTACCCAAATGGTAGAAAAGTTAAAAAAACTTCTATCTCAATTCATCATTCTAACAAGTAGACATTCTTTACATCATCTTTGTTCATTAATTAACAGCCGAAAAATAATGTTAATAGACATAAATTTTAGATATTTCAAACCACCAGTGTAAATTTGTTTAAAGTTTGATATTCACTAGAATTCCTTATGTAAAGCGATACAAAATATAAGTTCGAAATAAAATTTTATTTTATTCATTAAATAATTTGTGGATTGTACATGATTGTAATGCAGATCAGATTATAGACCGCCTCCAAAATATGAAATTTATTAGTCTTCAGGTTGTAACTGGTATGGTAAGATGTCACAACTTAAACGGTTAGAGATTAAGTTAGAAAATTGACAATGTATTAATACTAATTAATAATTTTCTCTTTGTTTTCATTAAGACGCTTTTCTTCCTCTGCATCGTAGTTGTTTTTATTTGTACCCGTATTAAACTTAAATGCATGTGGTGATGACATGCTAGCTTATTTAGGTATAATAGATATGTCTTCAATTTTCGTAGATTAGACGGTAGATCGATTTGCCATAAATTACTTGCTCTATAGTATGGATTGTTGCTTTCTTGCGCTATATGAGCTCACAAACTTAATTTTTATTGTAAACAAATTAATATGGATTGTTGATTACTTGCATTATATTTAATATGTACTCCCAGATTTAATTTTGAATATACTTTATCTGAAGTTGAATTTTTGCTGTATGCTCAAATCTACATTTTCAGTTTTCCTGATCGGAAACTTATAATTTTACCCTTATTTGCTAATGTGCTGGTTTTAATTTTCATACACACTTTCTCAGTTCTTCTTTTTTATGTGCTTCCAATAAGGAAAAGTGTAAACAAATATAACAAGTGGGTGACTGATAAACAGGATATGATATGCTTGGTTCTTCCTTATTAATAATGTATAGCTGATCATTTTTACCATTTTTATCTCCATTATTCCATGTTTCCAACCTCAGTTTGTTTGTTTTTATTAACAACTATAATTTTATTTCCTCAATTTGTCTCCTGCATATTATTGATGGTGATAAGCTTCATCGAAAGATTTAGGTAATTTTCCATTTGACATTTCATGACTTCATCAGTGCATGTTGCTTAGAATTACATGGTGATAGGATCGATTAGGGGTTAATTCGAGCTACACCCATAATATCACACACAAGACAATCAATCAACACACCATTCAAATAAAAAAGATACGATGTAAGTAAAATAGCAAGACACAAGATTTTATACGTGGAAAACCTCTTCGATGTGAAGAGTAAAAACCACGAGACCTCTTAAGGAGTCTACCCTCTTCTCTTATTGATAAACCAAAAAAGGGAAAATGTAATAACCCGGAAATCTGAGCCAATTCAAAATTTTTATTTTGGCAATTTTAGTGAATTTTGAATATTTAAAATAGATTATTTTAAATAATAGCGATGAGAAATTTATTTTGAATAGAATTAGAACGTATATATTTATTCGAATCATCGTCAGAATATAAATATTTATTTATATATATAAAAGGAATTGAAAATGGGCGGTAGTTCGATAATTTGATTTCAAAATTCAAATGAATGTACCGGGTGCAAAATAAAATGGATTTTAGTGAAACCAAAAATAATAGAATCTATTTGAGAATATCTTTCCAATGAATCCGAAAAATCGAAATTTCATAGCGGGAATCAAAAGATATGTCCAGTTGAAAATTCAGAATAGTCACTATGGAATTTCGGCCCTTAAAAATAGCGATTTTGCAAACGACCTCGGATTTCGACGAAACCACTTTTTTTGGATCCGTGATGTCAAGTTATTGCTAGGTTTCAAATTTCGTAATTTTTCGATTCAATATGTAAGCGTGGCAAGGGAAAACGCGTTTGACCAGTTTCAGTTGATTTTAATCGACTGGAAAATGACCATTTTTCAAACGGTCTCAGAATTTGACAAAATTAGTTTTGTTAGGACTGTATCATCAATACGAAGCTAGAAAATATTTTTCTAGAATTTTTCGAGTTAGTATATGGCCCCGGTAAATTGAAATGCGCGTTCAAATTCAATATATAGAGTTATATTTTTAATTTTGGCGAAAACTGATCGAAATGATCGAATCAGCCTGCGATACATATCCCATTGTGTTCGGAATGGGGGTAATTAGCTAGGGGTGATAGTCGTTGGGCTTGATTCGGGATTCAAATAAAAAGTCAACTATAATAGAGAAGTAAATTAAAATAATATATATTATTATATAATCTCTTCTCCCCCACTCCTTTCTCTCTCATCGTCTCATTCAGTTCAAAGTAAATAAATAAATAAAAAACCGATCAAACGCATGCCCTAATCCCCGTCGCCCATCGCCAGCCCACCCCCTCACGCCAAGGCGCC
The DNA here is from genome assembly GCA_030737875.1 of Allium sativum. Taxonomy (NCBI): domain Eukaryota; kingdom Viridiplantae; phylum Streptophyta; class Magnoliopsida; order Asparagales; family Amaryllidaceae; genus Allium; species Allium sativum. Next base: position 850,535,241 of record CM060918.1, read on the forward strand.
GCCGCCAGACACCTCCCCACCATCGTCGTTCGCTAGAGCGACCCCCCTCCCCTCGATTCTCTCTCCTCCTGCTCCGCTTCATTCGCCGCGACGAGAAAAGCCCTAGCCCAGAAACCTCGCCACCTCCTGGATATCCGCCACCACCTGTGCCTGTAGCGCCTCTGACCACGTGCGCCGCCTCCCTCTTCATCTTCTTCGATGTGAAACCCCCCTTCCTCTCGATTAAAGATTGTAAGCTTTTTTTTTATTTTTTATTTTCTCCTTTTCTTTTTAGTTGTTCAATGTATAAATAAAATAAAGGAATTAGTTTATTAGAGAACAATATAGGATTTTTATATTGTTTTTAAATAAAGGTTAGATTTTAAAATGCGAAAAGGTTAGATTTTAAAAGGCGAAAAGGATAGATTTTTAAAGGCGAAGAGATATGATTTTTGTATAGGAAAGGGCGGTGATTGTGACGACCCCAAACCCCGTACAGACGGTGGCAAGGTTAATCTTTGGAATATAACACAGAAATAGATAATAGCAGAACAGAATTAAATAAATACACCAGATAATGAACAATAGAATATACTGGATAAACGTAATCATCAGAGTTACACAATATATAGGATCATACTTAGTACAATTACAGTTCAACTATACATAAATGTCTACAGCTGAAATAAACAATATATGTACAATAGGAGCTGAACAACATAAAAGGAGATAAATAATAGAATCCATCCTCAGCTCCAGCTATCCAGAAAGAGCCAGCTAAACCTGAATACAAGGCTGCCCGTGTAGAAAAAGGGGCACCCGAGTTTAAAAGTGAAACAAACTACGAGTCAGTCATGGGACTAGTATGAGAAATCTACACTACATATTTATAATATGGCTAATCACAGGACAACGCCACTTTCGTGGAACGGGTTTACTCCATTGGATTGCCAGTACTTTAAAAACAAATCTTTCTTTTAAACATTGCAATGCTTTTTATAAAAATGAAGCCATTATAAGACTCAGTTCCCATCACACAATGCAACGCAAACCGGAGGATAGAGTTTTACCTTATAATGGTCAAAATATGCTTAATATGAATAAAACAAAAGCATTTGACATTACTACTAGTGTCTATATGTTTCAAAAACAATTTCGAATCATAACTATCAATCATAGACGACATGAGCGTCCCATGCCACTATGTCGCCAAATATAGGTATACAATCAAAACCGCACAGTCACGTATTTGGAAATTGGATTTTCCGTCATGAACCAAGGCAAAAGATAGTCCTTACTGAATTCGAGACTGCCTAGCCCGAGCCTCAGGAACAGCCGCAACTGTCCCTTGGAGCGACAGGGTCGGTCCACCGATGTGGATTAAAATTCCTGAACAATGTGTTTCCCCGCCCTATGGGGCGTAAACGAGCCAACAAATAGCTCCATCGGTCCCGGATCGACCGATATATCAGAGGCGCCTCGCTATCCATCATGCACATAAGTAAAATGTCAGGCCGTGTTAAAACACCGACACAACTCCTAGCTAGGAAGAAAAGCATGCCCTCCCTGAGGTCCTTCTCCCGTTTCTGGTTCATACCGGGACGTGAGGCTCGCGAATTCACGTTACACACAAAGCTACGCCCCACAGACGGTGCTTTGATCATCACCACAAGACTTTGCTTTTCAACAGAAGCCCTGATCATTAGCCACTTAGGCATGCCACACTAGCAATTCATGCCATGCGACTGATGTCCACCAATATACAACCTCTGAGCTCGTGCGTTTCAGAGAAGGGCGTTAAGCAAAGGAATAAATTCTCCGCCGCCAAATAGATGAATATTCAATAGATATCAATCCACACAGAATAAAATCCAATGTCAGACACACGGTCCATTTGCAAGTCCGTTCTGGGTCTGAACGAAACCGAGGCACTAAATACCTCGCTTATTCATCGATCCCCACGTATGTCTGGACGATCACCACTCATTATCCATATTTCGGGATGCCTCCCAATCAGGACCTCAGTGACCATCCAAACGTGATGAAGATCGGTCTTCAACCCTCGTCTTCATCTTCGACTTCTCATCGTCGGTTCAGTTATTCAGAATGGGATAAACCCGGTCATTTTGAGCAACTAGCGTATATAATAAACAAGTGCAACACTAACATACATACGCCTCATTTCAATTCATTAGTCACTAACCGTCAATCAGTAAGCGAACGATTTCCCAAATATTAACCCCGAAGGCCGAATCCAACATCAGATCAACACCCAGGAAACCATTCGGCTTAGCCAACCTTCAGTTAATTTCTAAATTTCACATCCATATCGTTTATAATATTTTATAACGATTTATCGCTATTTTTATTTATTTTAAAATAGCCAATTTATTCAAAACGACGCTTCGGGCCATAATGCGGCCGTGGCGCTGTTTTTCTTCAGATTCGATTTACACATATCTGAAAATCTAACCGTTGGATCTTCACAAAATTTACATCATTAGAAAGATGTTTTCAAAACGAATCCAACGGTTCCAGTTTCGGGAAAATCCGATGGTCGGATCTCCCGGTATAATCGTTTGAAGTTTCGATTTCAAAATACGAGCTGCAGCGTCGTTATTTGATTAAATATAAATATAAATATATATATATATATATAATCGATTCTGGCGCTATTTTTCTTCAGATTTGAATTAAACATTCTAGACAATCCAACCGTTGGATTTTTACAAAGTTGGTGTCATTGGAAAGATTTTTCCAAAGCGAACCCAACGGCTGCGGTTTCGGGAAAATCCGATGGTCGGATCTCTCGGTATAATCGTTTGAAATCACGGTTTCAAAATACGAACTGCAGCTTCGTTATTCAATATATTTTAATTCTATATATATATATATATCGATTCTTCGATTTCAAAGCTATATTCTTTTCATACATTTGATAAAAATGATATTTTTATCTAACTGCCTTCTATTTCAACACTTCACTATTTTTAACAGTTCATTTATATAATAAATATGTGATTTTTATTATAAAACAATTTATTTCAAAACACGACTATTTTATATAGTTAATATAGGTGATAAAAATAGGATTTTTATTATAAAACAATTTATTTCAAAACAAGATTATTTTATACATTTCATATTGATGTTAAAAATGGGATTTTAATTATGAAACAATTTCTTTCAAAATATGAATACCATTCAACACATGAATTTCAATTCAACGAATGAATATCGATTCAACACATGAAGGCTTTCTATAGTTTATATAAATCGATAAAAAGGTGATTTTTATATTTTAAAACATGAATACCATTCAACACATGAATTTCAATTCAAAGAATGAATATCGATTCAACACATGAAGGTTTTCTACAGTTTGTATATATAGATAAAAATGTGATTTTTATATTTAAAACACGAATACCATTCAACACATGAATTTCAATTCAACGAATGAATATCGACTCAACACATGAAGGTTTTCTATACAACGAATAAATATAGTTTCAACAAATGAAAATAATTCAAACACATGAATATTATTCAAAATTTCGGCAGCATAACGGCAGGATAATTAAAACCGGGACCGTCCCTAGTACGGCTCCTCGCTCTACCTTAAAACCTCGCGGTTTTTGACAATGGGGAATCATGCTTCTAGTTCGCACGCAGGCGGCATGTATATTTATTTCATTTCCACAAACTAATCCTATGTGGTTTCAACCAAATATTTCTCAACCACAAACGGGTATTTTTCAACCACAACCAATCAATATCAACCACAAACAATTCTACTCAACCATTCACTATCAATCAATTTTCATACCAATCACAACCAATAAATATCGTCCATGGTTTGTGGACGAGGGAGGTATATATATATATATATATATATATATATATATATATATATATATATATATATATATATATATATAGCAATTCATTTCTATTTCAACACATATATAATTTTTACAACGCATGTACAACTTATACGTCGAACGTACAACTTATACAACACTTATACAAGAGGTGTACAATGCTTATATTACTCATACATCGACTATATAATTTATACATCATCGTTTTCCATATCGTTTATAAATTAGAAATCTCACATTGGGTTCCACTCCACCAAAAATAGCAGAAGGCTCAGAAAAATATGCGGTCTCTTCTAGAATGTAGAAGACGTCCACACGGTCACGATTTTTTCCGTTTCATCAAATTTCATCGAAAAACGAAAAAATATGATTTTTCAAAGTTTGCAACGGTTTAAAGGTGTTAAAACAGTTCAAAATAAACAGCCGAACCTTTTCTGAAATGGTTCCAAACTAGGTTTGGATTTTTCGATCAATCTGTGTAATGGTTCCACGATCGGGTTGCGCGAGGTTGAAGGGGGAGGGGCTCAGGCACCGGAAGTGTGGTCCACTTTGGTGGTCTGACGTGGCCATGGCGGAGCTTCAAAGCTCCGAACTTCCCACTCGCGGTTCTCTTCAAATATACTTCGAAAAAATGCAAATCCTATATGGATTTGAAGCTTGAGAGGTGCTCTGCAAAATCCTTAACTGGAGCACTTGACTTTACTGAGTGTGGAAGGAGGAATCGAGGAGAGAAGGGGCAAGCATATTCCGCCATGCGTCGGGGTAGATTACGGGGAGAGAGAAAGTCAACCGACCAATGATATTTTTTTGTTTATTTATGTATTTTAAAAATCCGAAAATACCCTCTTTCCCACACGAACACCAATTCAAACCCAACGACTGTCGTCCCTAGTGTTTTACCCCCATTCCGAACATAATGGGATATGTTTCGTAGGCCTATTCGACTGTTTCAGTCAGTTTCCATTCAATTTAAAATATATAACATTCAATATTCGATTTGAATGTACATTTCAATTTGCCAGGGCCACAAACTGATTCGAAAAATTCCAGAAAAATAAATCTGGCTTTGTTTTGTTGATACGGTCCCAACAAAACTAGTTTCGTCGAATTCTGAGACCATGTGCAAAAAGGCCCATTTCTGGTCGATCCAATTTAACTGTAATTGACCAAAACACGTTTTCTTTTGCCACGCTCACATACTAGCTTCAAAAATTATGAAATTTGAAACCTAGCAATAACTTCACATCCCGGATCCAACAAAAGTGGTTTCGTCGAATTCCGAGATTGTTTGCAAAATGGCCAATTTCATGGGCTATATAAACTCCATAGCGACCTTTCTGAAAATTCATTTGGCCATAACTTTTGCTTTCCGCTATGAAACTTCGATTTTTCAGATTCGTTAGAAAGGTATTCACTAACAGATTTAAATATTTTTGGTTTCACTCAAATCCGTTTTGTTTTGCACCCGGTACAGTTCGACAAAGTTTGAATTCAATTTTTGAAACTAAAGCGCCATTTCAGGCTTTGTTTATAATTATAATTAATTATATTCGTTTTCAAATGTCGATTCAAACTCACTTTTCATTACTATTATTTGAAATATTTATTTTAAATATTTAAAATCCACTACTTTAGCCAATTTAAAAAATTTAAATTGGTTCAGATTTTCCGGGTCGTTACAATCTCCCCCACTTAAAACTTTTCGTCCCCGAAAAGGAACAAAGTCGAAAGTGGTTTGATTAATCAACTCTACGTTCGATCTAGCTTCAATTCTCTAACTTTTAAATTTCTGAGAATTTTCAAATTCTTCAAAAATTTGGCTAACACCCGGAATTTTCGAAAAATTTCGCCATAACCTCCTTTGTACTGGGAGAGGTTTGGAAATTTATTGGGCCGTATTAGGTACCCAATAAATCCTAATAAGCATACACATATTTATAGTGATATATTCTGGTGTTTACAGGGGAGCGTGTATTGATAATAACTCCAGAGAATATATTCTCGTCACCCTGTCAAAGCCTGAGGGAGTGTATATTTTAAATGCTCCAGAGGATCAATCCTCGTCACCTCGTCCCGTGTGGGAAATAAATAGTCCATGTGCCGTATCTAATAACTAGAGAGACGTGATTATTGTCAACTCCAGGCCCGTGTGGTTTTTTTTATTAATCTGGCAATTTAATCGTTACAATTTAAATAGTCCATATCAGTCATCAGTTCAACCTGTAAAATATAGTCATCGCCATACAAGCCTCTCGCTCGTATGGTAAATCTTCCACCTCGTCACACAAGCTCAAAATGCTTATGTGGTATATGATGAAGTATGCCTATCTTCAGAAGTATGCCATGTAATGTAGTTCAAAACTAATTGTTACTATCCTATGGCGATGTTTATTATTTCACACAGAACAACCAGCACTCCGCATCTAATGGCATTCACAGGAGTTGATATAATAATATTTCGCATCCAACTCATTAAGGTTTACCTATTTGTCGGGCACGCAAATAAAATCTTTACTCAACAGCTATCCATTCACCTGTTCAAACATATATAATGTACATGTATATATTTCTATTTATTTTCTAATCAGTTCAATGTGTGATATAAACGAATAAATTCTACCATTCATTCTATTATTGATTAAATTAACTATCGTTCAAATAATTTTAATTAATCAAATCTACTATCACTCAACACAAACAACAATCAAACTGTTTTTAACTTTTCAAAAATATACTAATCAATTTCTATACTCTTTTAAAATCATTCAGACTATAGAATTAAAAGTACACATCTCTGGAAAGAAAATAACAACAGAGTAGAGAACTAATTAGTAATGCAAAGTATGGTAAATGTACCTTGCACCGGAGTCAATCAGAGATATCCACTCGGCATCTAGGATAGGCTTTCTGAATGCTCTCCTCAGTTTCCCAAGTACAATCCCGTGGATCTCCACTCCATTGCACTTTGACTAAGTGAACCTTCTTGTTCCTCAGCTCTTTGGTTTCTTTGCTGATGATCTTTAGCGGCTTTCTTCTCACAGCTAATTCAGGGGTAATTTCAATATCCTGTTGCGCTGCTTCTTCCACGATCAAGTCTGGGTCATGAACGTGCTTTCGAAGTTGAGATATGTGAAACACATCATGAACTCCAGGCAACCAATCAGGCAATTTAACCTTATAAGCGAGGGTTCCGATCCGTTCAAGAATAGGAAACGGACCAATGAATTTGGGTGCCAACTTTCCAGTTTTACCAAACCGGATAACTCCTCTCATCGGCGATACTTTCAAATATACATAGTCGCCAACAGCAAAGGATATATCTCTTCTTCTCCTATCGGCATAGCTATTTTGTCGGCTTTGAGCGGCGAGTAATCACTTCTTAATAAAATCGACTTTGTCGGCAGCTTCTCGGATCATATCAGGCCCCAACACAAGTCTATTACCGGGTTCGACCCAACAAGCAGGAGATCGACACGGTCTACCATACAACGCTTCGAATGGCGACATTGTCAGGCTTGCCTGGTAGCTGTTGTTATATTAGAATTCCGCCAAATGTAGATGGTCTTCCCATGATCCACCGAAATCTAGAACATAAGCCCGCAATAGATCTTCTAAAATACGATTCACCCTCTCAGTTTGACCATCTGTTTGAGGATGATAGGCGGTGCTTAGATTCAGCATTGTTCCCAGTTCTACTTGAAATGCCTCCCAGAATTTACTAGTAAATATTGTATCTCTATCACTGACTATACTGAGCGGCACTCCATGTAGTCTAACTATTTCCTTGAAAATATATCTGCACCAGACTCTGAGCAGTTCTGTTTGATCTGACAGGTATGAAATGGGCGGTCTTCGTGAAGCGATCTACGATCACCCAAATACTGTCATTCCCTTTTTTGGTTCTGGGAAAACCATCTATGAAGTCCATGGAAATATGTTCCCACTTCCAGCCAGGAACGTCTAGCGGTTGCAATAATCCAGCCAATTTCTGTTGGTCGCTTTTGACTAGCTGGTAAGTAGGGCATCGACTAACATATATCGAGATGTTTCTTTTTAACGACTTCCACCAGAATGTTCGCTTGATATCGTTATACATTTTACTCATGCCCGGATGGATACTGAGCTTAGATTTGTGGCATTCATCAAGCACATCTCTTCTGAGTTCAGGAATTTCTGGAACACAAATTCATCCTTCTAACCTGAGAATCCCTTCACTGTCGAGCTGGAAATCCGAAGCATTGCCTTCACGAATTCGCTGACTCATTCCTTTGATAATCTGGTCATCTTTTTGGAGAGCCGATATCTTGTCAATCAACGAAGTCATAATGATAAAACTGGCGATCATTTCATTCTTTCGGCTTAACGCATCGGCCACGACATTGGCTTTCCCTGGAGTGTATAGAATCTCAAAATCATTTGCTGCAAGGAACTCTAGCCAACGTTGCTGCCTCAGATTCAGGTCTTTCTGAGTGAACAGATACTTTAATGACTGGTGATCGGTATACTGTTCGAATTTCTCACCCAGAAGATAGTGTCTCCAGATCTTCAAAGAGAATACGATAGCCAACAACTCAAGATCATGAGTTACATAGTTTTTCTCGTGCGGCTTCAGTTGACGGCTAGCATAAGCAATCACTTGGCCTCTTTGCATTAACACTGCACCCAGGCCTTCTCTAGAAGCGTCTGTCCAGACTTTCAAATCCTGATTTCCATCGATGATGGTTAACACTGGAGCAGTCGTTAATCTTAACTTTAGCTCTTCAAAAGCCTCCTCACTTTCTGGAGTCCATTTGAATTTAGAGTGCTTCTTTGTAAGCTTCGTTAAGTGGCCAGATATCTTCGCAAAGTTTGTAACGAACTTCCGGTAATAACTAGCCAATCCGAGAAAACTGCGGACTTCTGTAGGAGTACTGGGCTGCTTACAGTTTTGAATAGCCGTGATTTTACTTGGATCCACAACAATTCCTTCTTTTGATACGACATGGCCCAGAAATTTCACTTCCTCTTAACAGAATATACATTTGGACAGTTTGGCTTTTAATACATTCCGTCTCAGAATTTCTAGGACTTGTTCCAGATGCCTTTCATGTTCGGCCTTTGATTTAGAGAAGATTAGAATATCATCAATAAAAACCAGGACAAATTTATTCAAAACTCCTCTGAACACTCTATTCATCAAATCGACGAAGTATGCTGGAGCGTTACATAAGCCGAACGGCATTACTAACCACTCGTAGAATAAGTCTGGACCTCTGAATGCTGTCATTGGAACACACTCTTCGGCAATTCGAAGTTGATGGAAGCCTGTAGCTAGGTCCGTTCTTGAGAATACTTGTGCTCCATTCAGATGTTCCAATAAATCATCAATTCGCGGCAATGGATATTTGTTCTTTATTGTCTGCTTGTTCAAATCATAATAATCCACACATAGCCGTAGAGTACCGTCAGATTTTGGGACAAACACCACTGCTGCTCCCCAATCAGAGAAACTAGGACTGATCAGACCCTTCCATACGAGCTGTCGTGTTTGATTGTCTAATTCCTCTTTCTCTTTCAAGGACATTCTTCGAATAGCATGAACTATCGGCCTTGCATTCGGAATCAAAGCAATCTTGAAATCTATTTCTCACTGCGGAGGTAAGCGAACAACTTCTTCAAACACATCCGCATAATTTTTGACGACAGGAATGTCCTTGATGAGGTCAGGAATATTCTCTATGACTTCAGGGATATTTTCTATTTGGGCTGGAGAAACATCCAAAGCTGCCCTGAAGTCCCTTCTATTTGAAGTCGGTCCATCACATGGTATGGTTATATAACTCCCCAATTGGGCCTTTGCCTTAATAACTCTCTCGGCACATCTAACCTCTGCTTCATATTTGGTTAGCCAATCCAATCCCAGAATAAGATCGAATTCATTAAAATTCATGACGATAGAGATAGTGGGGAACTTGTAGCAGGAAAAAGAGACAGGTACTGCACAAACCCAACTGAGATTGATGGAAACCCCAACTGGATTTTGGACAGTCAATGGCTCTTTGAGCTTCTTCAATTTCAAATCCAACTTCTTGACTGCACTCTTTGCAATAAAGCTTTGCGACGCGCCTATATCAAATAGTACTTTAACTGGAATGTTCTTGACATTGAGTGTGCCTTCTAAAACATCAGACCTTTCTTGAGCAGACGAAGATATAGGCACTTCTGCCACTTCATTTACTTGTACTGCTTCAGGTCAGCGGGCAGTCTTGCTTTACGTGACCCACCTGATGGCAAAGATTGCATTTTCTATTTTCTTTAACCTTGTTCTTTGATTTAGATCCCTCCTTCCTCTGCAATTTCAAGGACTTACATTTCCTGGACAGATGACCTTTTTTATTGCAATTTAGGCATATGGCGGTCATTACTGATTCTTCCTCAGGTCTAGCCCTTTTCCGATTTACTTTAGGCTTCTTACTGACCTTCGACATTGTACTGGCCTCAGGACGATCAGTTTCAGCCTCGATTTTATTACTAGAGATGACTTCGTCTTCGTCGCGCAACATACCTTTCCTATCGAGATCTTCATACTGATAAGCAATATAAATCATTTCAGAAAAAGGAAGCTTCACATTCCTCATCACACTATTCTGATATTTTCTTTGTAGGCCATGAATAAATCTCAGATTCTTCCTCTTTGGGTCTTTGATTAGATGAGGGGCAACATGAGAGAGTTCGTTGAATTTCTTATGATATTCAGGAATGGTCATATCTCCTTGTATCAGATAAGAGAATTCATCACATAATCACTCAGTTGCTTCAGGAGGAGTAAATCTTTCTAGGAAAATCACTTTAAATCTATCCCAGGTGATATCACCTTCTGCATTATTCTCTATAACCGAATCCCACCAGAACAAAGCTTCGTCTTTGAGTGCCCAAGAGGTCAGTAATCTTTTCTGGTCATCCCTCAGCTTTAAACCCTCAAAGTTTTTCTCAGTAGAACGAATCCAAGCCTGTGTCTTCATAATAGATTCTTCACCAGAAAACGGTATTCCACCCATATTTCGATACTTGATTAGTAGAGCCTCAATATCCGGTTCTGCATTTCTTCTGTTTCTGACACTCATTTTCTAGTACTTCTGCAAAGAGCAGATCAAGTGTTAGGTCACAGAAAAGATATTTAAAACATAGAAACATATACTTCAAATATAAATGTGTCTATTGGGGTGTATTTCATTCTGCTTCTCATACTAGGATATTACCGATCCTATTTGTAATGAGTTACTCGTCCTAGAACACTACTGGTTCTATTTCTGACGAGTTCGTTAATATGTTATATTCCAGAACTAAGCTTAACCAAAGCTCTGATACCACGTGTGACGACCCCAAACCCCGTACAGACGGTGACAAGGGTAATCTTTGGAATATAACACAGAAACAGATAATAGCAGAACAGAATTAAATAAATACACCAGATAATGAACAATAGAATATACTGGATAAACGTAATCATCAGAGTTACACAGTATACATGATCATACTTAGTACAAATACAGTTCAGCTATACATAAATGTCTACAGCGGAAACAAACAAAATATGTACAATAGGAGCTGAACAGCATAAAAAGAGATAAATAATAGAATCCATCCTCAGCTACAGCTATCCAGAAAGAGCCAGCTAAACCTGAATACAAGGCTGCCCGTGTAGAAAAAGGGGCACCCGAGTTTGAAAGTGAAACAAACTACGAGTCAGTCATGGGACTAGTATGAGAAATCTACTCTACACGTTTATAATATGGCTAATCACAGGATCACGCCACTTTCGTGGAACGGGTTTATTCCATTGGATTGCCAGTACTTTAAAAACAAATCTTTCTTTTAAACATCACAATGCTTTTTATAAAAATCAAGCCATTATAAGACTCAATTCCCATCACACAATGCAACGCAAACCGGAGGATAGAGTTTTACCTTATAATGGTCAAAATATGCTTGATACGAATAAAACAAAAGCATTTGACATTACTACTAGTGTTTATATGTTTCAAAAACAATTTCGAATCATAACTATCAATCATAGACGACATGAGCGTCCCATGCCACTATGTCGCCAAATATAGGTATACAATCAAAACCGCACAGTCACGTATTTGGAAATTGGATTTTTCCGTCATGAAACAAGGCAAAAGATAGTCCTTACCGAATTCGAGACTGCCCAGCCCGAGCCTCAGGAACAGCCGCAACTGTCCCTTGGAGCGACAGGGCCGGTCCACCGATGTGGATTAAAATTCCTGAACAATGCGTTTCCCCGCCCTACGGGGCGTAAACGAGCCAACAACTGGCTCCATCGGTCCCGGATCGACCGATATATCCGAGGCGCCTCGCTATCCATCATCCACATAAGTAAAATGTCAGGCCGTGTTAAAACACCGACACAACTCCTAGCTAGGAAGAAACGCATGCCCTCCCTGAGGTCCTTCTCTCGTTTCTGGTTCATACCGGGATGTGAGGCTCGCGAATTCACGTTATACACAAAGCTACGCGCCACAGGCGGTGCTTTGATCATCACCACAAGACTTTGCTTTTCAACAGAAGCCCTGATCATTTTCCACTTAGGCATGCCACACTAGCAATTCATGCCATGCGACTGATGTCCATCGATATACAACCTCTGAGCTCGTCCGTTTCAGAGAAGGGAGTTAAGCAAAAGAATAAATTCTTCGCCGCTAAATAGATGAATATTCAATAGATATCAATCCACACAGAATAAAATCCAATGTCAGACACACAGTCCATTTGCAAGTCCGTTATGGGTCTGAACGAAACCGGAGGCACTAAATACCTCGCTTATTCATCGATCCCCACGCACGTCTGGACGATCACCACTCATTATCCATATTTCGGGATGCCTCCCAATCAGGACCTCAGTGACCATCCAAACGAGGTGAAGATCGGTCTTCAACCCTCGTCTTCATCTTCGACTTCTTATCATCGATTCAGTTATTCAGAATGGGATAAACCCGGTCTTTCTAAGCAACTCGCGTATATAATAAACAAGTGCAACACTAACATACATACGCATCATTTCAATTCATTAGTCACTAACCGTCAATCAGTAAGAGAACGATTTCCCAAATATTAACCCCGAAGGCCGAAGCCAACATCAGATCAACACCCAGGAAACCATTCGGCTTAGCCAACCTTTAGTTAATTTCTAAATTTCACATCTATACCGTTTATAATATTTTATAACGATTTATCGCTATTTTTATTTATTTTAAAATAGCCAATTTATTCAAAACGACGCTTCGGGCCAAAACGCGGCCGTGGCGCTGTTTTTCTTCAGATTTGATTTACACATATCTGAAAATCTAACGGTTGGATCTTCACAAAATTTACATCATTAGAAAGATCTTTTCAAAACGAATCCAAAGGTTCTAGTTTCGGGAAAATCCGACAGTCGGATCTCCCGATATAATCGTTGGAAGTTTCGATTTCAAAATACGAACTTCAGCGTCGTTATTCGATTAAATATAATTATATATATATATATAATCGATTCTGGCGCTGTTTTTCTTCAGATTTGAATTAAACATTCCAGACAATCCAACCGTTGGATTTTTACAAAGTTGGTGCCGTTGGAAAGATTTTTCCAAAGCGAACCCAATGGTTGCAGTTTCGGGAAAATCCGATGGTCGGATCTCTCGGTATAATCGTTTGAATTCACGGTTTCAAAATACGAACTGCAGCTTCGTTATTCGATATATTTTAATTCTATTTTTATATATATATATATATATGTATATATATAAATATATATCGATTCTTCGATTTCAAAGCTATATTCTTTTCATACATTTGATAAAAATGATATTTTTATCTAACTGTCTTCTATTTCGACACTTCACTATTTTTAACAATTCATTTATATAATAAAAATGTGATTTTTATTATAAAACAATTTATTTCAAAACACGACTATTTTATATAGTTAATATAGGTGATAAAAATAGGATTTTTATTATAAAACAATTTATTTCAAAACAAGATTATTTTATATATTTCATATTGATGTTAAAAATGGGATTTTTATTATGAAACAATTTCTTTCAAAATATGAACACCATTCAACACATGAATTTCAATTCAACGAATGAATATCGATTCAACACATGAAGGCTTTCTATAGTTTATATAAATTGATAAAAAGGTGATTTTTTATATTTTAAAACACGAATACCATTCAACACATGAATTTCAATTCAACGAATGAATATCGATTCAACACATGAAGGTTTTCTATAGTTTGTATATATAGATAAAAAATGTGATTTTTATATTTAAAACACGAATGCCATTCAACACATGAATTTCAATTCAACGAATGAATATCGACTCAACACATGAAGGTTTTCTATACAACGAATAAATATAGTTTCAACAAATGAAAATAATTCAAACACATGAATATTATTCAAAATTTCGGCAGCATAACGGCAGGGTAGTTAAAACCAGGACCATCCCTAGTACGACTCCTCGCTCTACCTTAGAACCTCGCGGTTTATGACAATGGGGAATCATGCATCTAGTTCGCACGCAGGCAGCATGTATATTTATTTCATTTCCACAAACTAATCCTATGTGGTTTCAACCAAATATTTCTCAACCACAAACTGGTATTTTTCAACCACAACCAATCAATATCAACCACAAACAATTCCAATCAACCATTCGCTATCAATAAATTTTCACACCAATCACAACCAATAAATATCGTCCATGGTTTGTGGACGAGGGGCATATATATATATATATATATATATATATATATATATAGCAATTCACTTCTATTTCAACACATATATAATTTTTACAACGCATATACAACTTATACGTCGAACGTACAACTTATACAACGCTTATACAAGAGGTGTACAATGCTTATATAACAAATACATCGACTATTTATTTTATACATCATCGTTTTCCATATCGTTTATAAATTAGAAATCTCACATTGGGTTCCACTCCACCAAAAATAGCAGAAGGCTCAGAAAAATATGTGGTCTCTTCTAGAATGTAGAAGACGTCCACACGGTCACGATGTTTTCTGTTTCATCGAATTTCGTCGAAAAACGAAAAAGATATGATTTTTCAAAGTTTGCAACGGTTTAAAGGTGTTAAAACAGTTCAAAATAAACAGCCGAACCTTTTCTGAAATGGTTCCAAACTAGGTTTGGATTTTTCGATCAATCCGTGTAATGGTTCCACGATCGGGTTGCGCGAGGTTGAAGGGGGAGGAGAGGCGCTCAGGCGCCGGAAGTGGGGTCCACTTCGGTGGTCTGACGTGGCCACGGCGGAGCTTCAACGCTCCAAATTCCCACTCGCGGTTCTCTTCAAATATACTTCGAAAAAATGCAAATCCTATATGGATTTGAAGCTTGAGAGGTGCTCTACAAAATCCTTAACGGGAGCACTTGATTTTACTGAGTGTGGAAGGAGGAATCGAGGAGAGAAGGGGGCAAGCGTATTCCGCCGTGCGTCGGGGTAGATTACGGGGAGAGAGAAAGTCAACCGACCAATGATATTTTTTGTTTATTTATATATTTTAAAAATCCGAAAATACCCTCTTTCCCACACG
This sequence comes from Allium sativum, assembly GCA_030737875.1. NCBI lineage: Eukaryota > Viridiplantae > Streptophyta > Magnoliopsida > Asparagales > Amaryllidaceae > Allium > Allium sativum. Next base: position 850,550,721 of record CM060918.1, read on the forward strand.
AACACCAATTCAAACCCAATGACTGTCATCCCTAGCGTTTTACCCTCATTTCGAACACAATGGGATATGTTTCGTAGGCCCATTCGACTGTTTCAGTCAGTTTCCATTCAATTTAAAATATATAACATTCAATATTCGATTTGAACGTACATTTCAATTTGCCAGGGCCACAAACTGATTCGAAAAATTCCAGAAAAATAAATTTGGCTATGTTTTAATGATACGGTCCCAACAAAACTAGTTTCGTCGAATTCTGAGACCGTGTGCAAAAAGGCCCATTTCTGGTCGATCCAGTTTAACTGTATTGACCAAAACACGTTTTCTTTTGCCACGCTCACATACTAGCTTCAAAAATTATGAAATTTGAAATGTAGCAATAACTTCACATCCCGGATCCAACAAAAGTGGTTTCGTCGAATTCCGAGGTCGTTTGCAAAATGGCCAATTTCGCGGGCTATATAAACTCCATAGCGACCTTTCTGAAAATTCATTTGGCCATAACTTTTGCTTTCCGCTATGAAACTTCGATTTTTCAGATTCGTTAGAAAGGTATTCACTAACAGATTTAATATTTTTGGTTTCACTCAAATCCGTTTTGTTTTGCACCTGGTACAGTCCGACAAAATTTGAATTCAATTTTTGAAAATGCAGCGCTATTTCAGGCCTTGTTTATAATTATAATTAATTATATTCGTTTTCAAACGTCGATTCAAACTCACTTTTCATTACTATTATTTGAAATATTTATTTTAAATATTTAAAATCCACTACTTTAGCCAATTTAAAAAATTTAAATTGGTTCAGATTTTCCGGGTCGTTATAGTGATTGTGTATAGAAAAGTTCATATTTTTAATATAGAAAAGTTTACATTTTTATAAGAAGAAAAACTATATTTTTATAAAGGGAAAGACGATATTTTTATAAGGAGAAAGACGATATTTTTATAGGGAAAGACGATATTTTTATAAAGGGAAAGACGATATTTTTATAAAGTAGAAATATTAAAAATACGATTTTTATGTTATTTAGATAATAAAAATTCAGTCTTTATATTAGCAGAAGATTAAAAATATGATTTTTATATTATAGAAGTATTAAAAATATAATTTTTATATAATAGAGAATATAAAAATATGATCTTTATATATGTAGCGAAATAAAAATCTGATTTTTATTATATATATATAATGAAGTAAAAATGTGATTTTTATAGTGATGATATAAAAATTCGATCTTTGTATAGGATGTCGAAATATATATAAAAATATAATTTTTATATAGAAAGAAGCATGGTAAAAATATATGAAGTAGAAATAAAAATATGGTTTTTATTTATTGGAATAAAGTGATAAAAATATAATTTTTAAATAAACAGCGGGACAAAGAACTGCTTTGGAATTTCAAATAGATTCAGGCGATTCAGCAGTTCAAAAGCAAAGCACGGCGGAGTGGAACCCTCGGTGAGAACTTCTCACCTTTTAATTTTGTTTTCTAGTTAATAATATATACTAGGATGCAGACGGTGTTTAGTAGCACCCGACACCCGTCGTCCACAGACCATGGACGGCTTGTATGCTTGTTTGTTTGATTTTGATGTGTAGTTGATTGTGTGATGTGATGTGAAATGAAATAAAATATTTTATAGTGGAAAATATTTTATAGTTAAAAATAGAATTTTTAACGCGTATTTAAAATTAATATTTATAAACAAATCGGAGATTTGTTTATATACATTGATTTGATTGATATTGATTGGGACGATAAATTTTACACATCGCCCAACTGCACAAATAAAATCTATGTTTGATTGTTTGAAACCCCACACGGGTATTGGGATGATATATGACATACACTAATCCCAATAATTAGTTGTATGTCGATCGATTGATTGACAGGCTATTATAAGCGTTAAATATTTATATTTGATGCTTATACAGTGTGGAAAACACTCTGGATGATGGTTGATTATTTATCGTTGTTATTTTGTACATGTGTTGTAGAAAATCCATATAATTAACATTATATGGTAATTGATTGGGCCTCATTCCATATTTGAAATAGAATATTTGAAAATAGAAATATACGAAGCCGTGTTGATTAGATTGACGTCATTTTGACGTGAACGATATTTATATCGATTTTATTCAATTTTCAATGTATATTGAAAGTGATTTCGAGATTTGAATTATATTGAAAGTGATTTCAAAATTTGAATTATATTGAAAGTGATTTCGAAATTTGAATTATATTGAAAGATATTTCGAAATCTGAATTATATTGAAAGAGATTTCGAAATTTGAATTATACTGAAAGTGATTTTGAAATTTGAATTATATTGAAATAGAATTGAATTCGAATTGAAATTGAATAGAATTGAATTCGAATTGAAATTGAAAAGAATTGAATTCAAATTGAAATTGAAAAGAATTGAATTCAAATTGAAATTGAATAGAATTGAATTCGAATTGAAATTGAAAAAATTTGAATTCAAATTGAAATTGAAAAGAATTGAATCCAAATTGAAATTGAATAGAATTGAATTCGAATTGAAATTGAAAAGAATTGAATTCGAATTGAAATTGAAAAGAATTGAATTCGAATTGAAATTGAAAAGAATTGAATTCAAATTGAAATTGAATAGAATTGAATTCAAATTGAAATTGAATTAAAATTGAAATTGAACAGAATTGAATTCGAATTAAATTGAAATAAATTGAAATTCAAACCAAATTGAGTAGAATTGAAATTCGAATTAAATTGAAATGAATTGAAATTCGAATTAAATTGAAATCGACGAAGTATATATTATATATACTATATATATATATATAATATAATGGCCTGAATAGAACGCGCCGCGCTGCGGCAGTTCGTGAATTTCGACCATTGACTTCGAATGGATATTGCGGGAGATCCGACCGTCGGATTCTCCTAAAACTGGAACCATTGGGTTCGTATCGAAAAGAGCTTTCTAACGAATATTTGAAATTAGAAATCTAACGGTTGCATTAGGAATTATGTCCAAATCAAATTGGGAAAAGGTCGCTGTAAGTGCAGTTCGATGGCCATTGATGGAAATCGACTGTATGGGCCTTGATTAAATTATTAAAAATAGTAATAATTTGTGTAAAATCATAAGAAATGATTTGTGAAGAATTGGGATGAAAAACTCCACATTTGAAAAGATAAAAATAGATTTTTTATCGAAATGAACTAGTTTTGAACTAGAATAATAATTTATTTGTTTTTACAATAAATAAATTGGATTTGAAATGGTTTTGAAAATAACCAGAATTTCCAATAATTGAATTGGAATGGATTTGAATCGAAATTGTCTTTGGAATATTTCGATGTTGAGTTTCGTGATTGTACAGATATTGTTATGGAAATTTGAAAGATATATATATTGTTATTTCCAATACGATATTTGTTGGTCGTAGAATTTGATATTGAATTTAAGACGATATATTTTCTATTCAGAGCCTTGAATTTAATATCAAATGTGATTTGGGTTTGTCGTGAATGGTGTCTTCATTAACACTGTTCTTAAACCCAGTTGAGAAAAAGATTAAATCTTTTTATTTAGATTTAATGAAGTGTACCAATTAAATAATATTTAATTGGAATTGAATTGATATTGATTTTTGGGTTTATCGTGAACAGTGTTTTAAATAACACTTGTTCTTTAACCCGATAATTAATAGAATGTGATTTTGGATTGTCGTGAGCGGTATCTTCAAAAATACTGTTCTTAGACCCAAAGGAGTTAAGAAAATCAAAAACTAATTGGAGATTGGTTAAGTTGAATGGTTTCTGGGGTATTGATCTGATGTTGGTTTCGGCCTTCGGGGTTAATACTTATGGAATTGCTCACTTGCTAGTTTACGGTTTGGGACTGATCGAAATGTGATGTGATTTTGGGTTTATCGTGAACCGTGTTTTAAATGACACTGATTCTTTAACCCAGTTAAAGATTAAAACTAAGTGGAGTTTTAATGAATCTTTAATTAGATTGAAATGGTCGAGAAAGGAGTATCACCAGTTTTCCTCCAGGCGATAGTTAAATCTTTAATTAGATTTGAATGTGAAATGGTAATTGAATTTACCGATAACACCGTGGTGTTAGATATGAAGTATTACCGGTTTTACTTCATGGGATTAATATGTGGGGATTGGGAAATAAAATAAATGATTACTCCGGTGTGGTTCGCTAATCCCAACTAGTTTGAATTGATATTCAAAAGAAGATTAAAGAATAAATTTAAAGAATTTATCTTTGATAAAATTAATGGGAACCTTTCCCAAAGTATAAGAATATATGAACAAAAGAATATTCTGAATTGGAATGAGGCGTATATTGTGTTTGTGTAACACGTGTTTATTAAATATATGTGAGTTGTTCAGAAAGACCGGGTTTATCCCATTCTGAATAACTGATTCGATGTGTTGTCGAAGATGAAGACGGTGGTTGAAGACCGGAGGTCTTCACGTCGTTTGGGTGATTACTGATGATCTTGATTGGGTCGTACACCCAAGAGGAGGGAATTAGTTGGTGGTCGTCCAGACGCACTTGGAGACCGATGGATATGCGGGGTACTAGGTGCCTCCAGTTTCGTTCAGACCTAGAACGAACTTGTAAATGGACTGTGTGTCTGACATTGGATATCATTCTATGTGATTGATGGATATCGGTTGCATGGAGTAGTTTGCCTGTGTGGCATGCTAAGATGCAATTGATCAAGGCTTCTGTTGAAAAGCAAAGTCTTGTGGTGGATGATCAAAGCACGACCTGCGTGGCATAGCTTTGTGTAACGTTGATTCGCGAGCCCACACCCCGGTTGTGAACCACAAATGGGAGAGGACATCAGGGAGGGCATGCGTTTCTTTCTAACTAGAAGTGGCGTCAGTGGTTTTTCACGCCCTGACGAGTTTGACTTATGTGGTTGTTGCTGTTGCGAGGCGCCTCAGATATATCGGTCGATCCGGGACCGATGGAGTCATTCGTTGGCTCATTTACGCCTCAAAAGGCGGGGAAACTTAGTGTTCAGGCATAATAATCCACATCGGTGGACCGGCCCTGACGATCCAAAGGGTTGATGCGTTCTGATCCTGAGGCTCAGGCTAGAGAGTCTCGAATCGGTGAGGACTATCTTTTGCCTTGGTTCACAGATGGAAATCCAACTTCCAAATACGTGACATTTGTGGTTTTGATTGTAGAGCCTAGTATGGCGACATGATATATGGTACCCATGCCGTCTATGATTGATATTTATGATTGAAATTGTTTTAAACACTATACACTTATTATAGTATCAAATGACTTGTTTTAAAACGTATCAAGCATGCTTTGGCTATTATAAGAGAAAACCCTATCCTCCGGCATGCGTTGCATTGTGTGATTAGACCTGGGTCTTATAATAGCTTCATTTTTCTTTATTTAGCATTGCGCTGTTTGTTTTATGCACTGGTATTCTTGGGAGGAAACCCGTTCCGCGTTAGCGGCGTGGTCCCTTGATTTACCGAACTTTAAAATAAAGATTAATAATTGTTTTAGTTCTCACACCAGTCCCATGACTGACCTAGAGTTTATTGTTTTAACCTAAACTCTGGGTGCCCTTATTTTGATGCGGGCAGCTAGTAGTTTTGGTTTTGCAGATTTATATTCATAGGAACCTGGTTTACAGCTGGAACGATATCCGGAAAGCTTTGTATCCGTGTATCTTCTTCAGTTGTATTTTGTATTATTTTCCGCTGCTATGTAATGTATTGTAATCTCTGATATTTATCGAATGTATTTTATTCATTTATTCTCTATATATTCTTGTATCTGATGGGATAGTTGTAATTAACAATGAAATGTTCTTCTGTCTGCATTCTATTTTGTCGTGTTCTCGAAACAATCAGGCGTTTCGAATGGTCTTGATCGGTTTAGCGACTGATTCGGATCGAGCGAAATTCCTTTTCGTGACATTTGGTATCAGAGCTTTGGTTTACAAAGCTCAGAGAACAAGGCACCTTAGAACAATACGAAAGAATTCATCATATATTGGATTAGTAATATCCAATGGAAATGACTCGTTAGAGATGGGATCAGTAGTATCCTAGAACGAGTGTGAAGAGTATATTTTTGAAAGTGAAAACAAATTTTGTTTTGAAATTTAAATCAATTATTCGTATTTGATTTTTTATTTATATTGATTTGGACAGTCCAGTAAATAAAGATTTTGCGTATACGTCTGATCCTCGTGTATTTGAAATTTTAATATACTGGATAGATATAGAATTACTCCCTAATCGCCCGGAGATGATTTTGATGATGGAGCTCCATCATTAGAATTTATATTCGAGTGACGAAAGTGGGCCTTCTATATGTTTCCTATTGATTGGTGTGAGAACCAAAATTAGATAGGGCCTATTGTTGTGATTTGGCATCAAAAATGTGATTTTTGACTATATATCAAAGTTATGAATTTGAAACGTTAATCAACTAATTGATTGCTGGTTGTGTTGTTTGATTACAGTTTGATTAATTAAATGTTGAACCATTATGTCAATTTGTATCAAATAGTGAATTGTATTGGAAACTAGTCACTTTTGCATGCATATACACGTGCTTACATTGAGCAGGTCATTGCAAAGAGGCTAGAGCAGTAGAATAAAATTGTTTGCCCGACAAATAGGTACATGTTTACCATAATTTACTGTTTTGTTTGGGTGATGATGATTTTATGAGCCGATTGGCTAGCCGCTTGGCTTTTTCTTTTTCTTTTGGATTGAAGAAGGCCATGGGAGGCTATATGATATATCCTGAAGTCCCCGGTGCAGGGGAGGTTATGGCGAAATTTTTCGAAAATTTAGGGAGTTAGCCAAATTTTTGAAAAATTTGAAAGGTTCTTAGAAACTGAAAAGTTGAAGAACTTAGGCCGTACAGAAAATACTGAAAGTTGAGTTGATTTGTTAAACAACTTTCGGCTTCATTCCTTTTCGGGGACGAAAAGTTTTAAGTGGGGGAGATTGTAATAACCCGGAAATCCGAGCCAATTTAAAATTTTTATTTTGGCAATTTATTGAATTTCGAATATTTAAAATAGATTATTTTAAATAATAGCGACGAGAAATTTATTTTGAATAGAATTAGAACGTACATATTTATTCGAATCGTCGTTAGAATATAAATATTTATTTATATATAAAAAAGGAATTGAAAATGGGCGGTAGTTCGATAATTCGATTTCAAAATTCAAATGAATGTACCGGGTGCAAAATAAACCAGATTTTAGTGAAACCAAAAATAATAGAATCTATTTGAGAATATCTTTCCAATGAATCCGAAAAATCGAAATTTCATAGCGGGAATCAAAAGATATGTCCAGTTGAAAATTCAGAATAGTCGCTATGGAATTTCGGCCCTTAAAAATAGCCATTTTACAAATGACCTTGGATTTCGACGAAACCACTTTTGTTGGATCCGTGATGTCAAGTTATTGCTAGGTTACAAATTTCGTAATTTTTCGATTCAATATGTAAGGGTGGAAAGGGAAAACGCGTTTGACCAGTTTCAGTTGATTTTAATCGATTGGAAAATGACCATTTTTCAAATGGTCTCAGAATTTGACGAAATTAGTTTTGTTAGGACCGTATCAACAATACGAAGCTAGAAAATATTTTTCTAGATTTTTCGAGTTAGTATGTGTCCCCGGTAAATTGAAATGCGCGTTCAATTTCAATATATAGAGTTATATTTTGATTTTGGTGAAAACAGATCGAAACGATTGAATCAGCGTGCGATACATATCTCATTGTGTTCGGAATGGGGGTAATTAGCTAGGGGCGACAGTCGTTGGGCTTGATTCAGGATTCGAATAAAAAGTCAACTATAATAGAGAATTAAATTAAAATAATATATATTATTATATAATCTCTTCTCCCTCACTCCTTTCTCTCTCATCGTCTCATTCAGTTCAAAGTAAATAAAATAAAAAAAACCGATCGAATTCATGCCCTAATCCCCGTCGCCCATCGCCAGCCCACCCCCTCACGCCAAGGCGGCGCCGCCAGAGACCTCCCCACCATCGTCGTTCGCTGGAGCGACCCCCCCTCCCCTCGATTCTCTCTCCTCTTGCTCCTCTTCAATCGCCGCGACGAGAAAAGCCCTAGCCGCAGAAACCTCGCCACCTCCTGGATATCCGCCGCCACTTGTGCCTGCAGCCCCTCTGACCCCGTGCATCTCCTCCCTCTTCATCTTCTTTGATGTGAAACCCCCCTTCCTCTCGATTAAAGATTGTAAGCTTTTTTTTCTACTTTTCTTTTTAGTTGTTCAATGTATAAATAAAATAAAGGAATTAGTTTATTACAGAACAATATAGGATTTTTATATTGTTTTTAAATAAAGATTAGATTTTAAAAGGTGAAAAGGTTAGATTTTAAAAGGCGAAAAGGTTAGATTTGTAAAGGCGAAGAGCTATGATTTTTGTATAGGAAAGAGCGGTGATTGTGTATAGAAAAGTTCATATTTTTAATACAGAAAAGTTTACATTTTTATAAGAAGAAAAACTATATTTTTATAAAGGGAAAGACGATATTTTTATAAGGAGAAAGACGATATTTTTATAGGGAAAGACGATATTTTTATAAAGGGAAAGACGATATTTTTATAAAGTAGAAATATTAAAAATACGATTTTTATATTATTTAGATAATAAAAATTCGGTCTTTATATTAGCAGAAGATTAAAAATATGATTTTTATATTATAGAAGTATTAAAAATATAATTTTTATATAATAGAAAATATAAAAATATCATCTTTATATATGTAGCGAAATAAAAATCTGATTTTTATTATATATATAATGAAGTAAAAATGTGATTTTTATAGTGATGATATAAAAATTCGATCTTTGTATAAGAAGTCGAAATATATATCAAAATATAATTTTTATTTAGAAAGATGCGTGGTAAAAATATATGAAGTAGAAATAAAAATATGGTTTTTATTTATTGGAATAAAGTGATAAAAATATAATTTTTATATAAACAGCGGGACAAAGAACTGGTTTCGAATTTCAAATATATTCAGGCGATTCAGCAGTTCAAAAGCAAAGCACGGCGGAATGGAACCCTCGGTGAGAACTTCTCACCTTTTAATTTTGTTTTCTAGTTAATAATATATACTAGGATGCAGACGGTGTTTAGTAGCACCCGACACCCGTCGTCCACAGACCATGGACGGCTTGTATGCTTGTTTGTTTGATTTTGATGTGTAGTTGATTGTGTGATGTGATGTGAAATGAAATAAAATATTTTATAGTGGAAAATATTTTATAGTTAAAAATAGAATTTTTAATACGTATTTAAAATAAATATTTATAAACAAATTGGAGATCTGTTTATGTACACTGATTTGATTGATATTGATTGGGACGATAAATTTTACACATAGCCCAACTGCACAAATAAAATATGTATTTGATTGTTTGAAACCCCACACGGATATTGGGATGATATATGAAATACACTAATCCCAATAATTAGTTGTATGTCGATCGATTGATTGAAAGGCTGTTATAAGCGTTAAATATTTATATTTGATGCTTATACAGTGTGGAACGCACTTTGGATGATGGGTGATTATTTATCGTTGTTATTTTGTACATGTGTTGTAGAAAATCCATATAATTAACATTATATGGTAATTGATTGAGCCTCATTCCATATTTGAAATAGAATATTTGAAAATAGAAATATATGAAGCCGTGTTGATAAGATTAACGCCATTTTGACGTGAACGATATTTATATCGATTTTATTCAATTTTCAATGTATATTGAAAGTGATTTCGAAATTTGAATTATATTGAAAGTGATTTCGAAATTTGAATTATATTGAAAGTGATTTCGAAATTTGAAATATATTGAAAGAGATTTCGAAATTTGAATTATATTGAAAGAGATTTCGAAATTTGAATTATATTGAAAGTGATTTCGAAATTTGAATTATATTGAAATAGAATTGAATTCGAATTGAAATTGAATAGAATTGAATTCGAATTGAAATTGAAAAGAATTGAATTCAAATTGAAATTGAAAAGAATTGAATTCAAATTGAAATTGAATAGAATTGAATTCGAATTGAAATTGAAAAGAATTGAATTCAAATTGAAATTGAAAAGAATTGAATTCAAATTGAAATTGAATTGAATTGATTTCGAATTGAAATTGAAAAGAATTGAATTCGAATTGAAATTGAAAAGAATTGAATTCGAATTGAAATTGAAAAGAATTGAATTAAAATTGAAATTGAATAGAACTGAATTCAAATTGAAATTAAATTAAAATTGAAATTGAACAGAATTGAATTCGAATTAAATTGAAATAAATTGAAATTCGAATCAAATTGAGTTGAACTGAAATTCGAATTAAATTGAAATGAATTGAAATTAAAATAAAATTGAAATTGAATTGAAATCGACGAAGTATATATTATATATATTATATATATAATATAATGGCCTGAATAGAACGCGCCGCGCCGCGGTAGTTCGTGAATTTCGACCATTGACTTCGAATGGATATTGCGGGAGATCCGACCGTCAGATTCTCCTAAAACCGGAGTCGTTAAGTTCGTATCGAAAAGGGCTTTCTAACGAATATTTGAAATTAGAAATCTAACGGTTGGATTTGGAATTATGTCCAAATCAAATTGGGAAAAGGTCGCTGTAAGTGCAGTTCGATGGCCATTGATGGAAATTGTCTGTATGGGCCTTGATAAAATTATTAAAAATAGTAATAATTTGTGTAAAATCATAAGAAATGATTTGTGAAGAATTGGGATGAAAAACTCCACATTTGAAAAGATAAAAATAGATTTTTTATCGAAATGAACTAGTTTTGAACTAGAATAATAATTTATTTGTTTTTAGAATAAATAAATTGGATTTGAAATGGTTTTGAAAATTACTAGAATTTCCAATAATTGAATTGGAATGGATTTGAATCGAAATTGTCTTTGGAATATTTCGATGTTGAGTTTCGTGATTATACAAATATTGTTATGGAAATTTGAAAGATATACATATATATATCGTTATTTCCAATACGATATTTGTTGGTCGTAGAATTTGATTTTGAATATAAGCCGATATATTTTCTATTCAGAGCCTTGAATTTAATATCAAATGTGATTTGGCTTTGTCGTGAATGGTGTCTTCATTAACACTGTTCTTAAACCCAGTTGAGAAAAAGATTAAATCTTTTTATTTAGATTTAATGAAGTGTACCAATTAAATAATATTTAATTGGAATTGAATTGATATTGATTTTTGGGTTTATCGTGAACAGTGTTTTAAATAACACTTGTTCTTTAAACCGATAATTAATAGAATGTGATTTTGGGTTGTCGTGAGCGGTATCTTCAAAAATACTGTTCTTAGACCCAAAGGAGTTAAGAAAATCAAAAACTAACTGGAGATTAGTTAAGTTGAATGGTTTCTGGGTATTGATCTGATGTTGGTTTCGGCCTTCGGGGTTAATACTTAGGGAATTGCTCACTTGCTAGTTTACGGTTAGGGACTGATCGAAATGTGATGTGATTTTGGGTTTATCGTGAACCGTGTTTTAAATGACACTGATTCTTTAACCCAGTTAAAGATTAAAACTAAGTGGAGTTTTAATGAATCTTTAATTAGATTGAAATGGTCGAGAATGGAGTATCACCAGTTTTCCTCCAAGCGATAGTTAAATCTTTAATTAGATTTGAACGTGAAATGGTAATTGAATTTACCGATAACACCGTGGTGTTAGATATGAAGTATTACCAGTTTTACTTCATGGGATGAACAGGTGGGGATTGGGAAATAAAATAAATGATTACTCCGGTGTGGTTCGCTAATCCCGAGTTTGAATTGATATTCAAAAGAAGATTAAAGAATAAATTTAAAGAATTTAACTTTGATAAAATTAATGGGAACCTTTCCCAAAGTATAAGAATATTTGAACAAAAGAATATTCTGAATTGGAATGAGGCGTATGTTGTGTTTGTGTAACACGTGTTTATTAAATATACGCGAGTTGTTTAGAAAGACCGGGTTTATCCCATTCTGAATAACTGATTCGACGTAGTGTCGAAGATGAAAACGGTGGTTGAAGACCGGAGGTCTTCACGTCGTTTGGGTGATTACTGATGATCTTGATTGGGTCGTACACCCAAGAGGAGGGAATCAGTTGGTGGTAGTCCAGACGCACTTGGAGATCGATGGATATGCGGGGTACTAGGTGCCTCCAGTTTCGTTCAGACCCAGAACAGACTTGTAAATGGACTATGTGTCTGACATTGGATATCATTTTGTGTGATTGATGGATATCGGTTGCATGGAGTGGTTTGCATGTGTGGCATGCTAAGATGCAATTGATCAAGGCTTCTGTTGAAAAGCAAAGTCTTATGGTGGATGATCAAAGCACGACCTGTGTGGCGTAGCTTTGTGTAATGTTGATTCGCGAGCCTCACACCCAGGTTGTGAACCAGAAACGGGAGAGGACATCAGGGTGGGCATGCGTTTCTTTCTAGCTAGAAGTGGCGTCAGTGGTTTTACACGCCCTGACGAGTTTGACTTATGTGGTTGTTGCTGTTGCGAGGCGCCTCGGATATATCGGTCGATCCGGGACCGATGGAGTCATTCGTTGGCTCATTTACGCCCCAAAGGGCGGGGAAACGTAGTGTTCAGGCATAATAATCCACATCGGTGGACCGGCCCTGACGATCCAAAGGGTTGATGCGTTCTGATCCTGAGGCTCGGGCTAGAGAGTCTCGAATCGGTGAGGACTATCTTTTGCCTCGGTTCACAGATTGAAATCCAACCTCCAAATACGTGACATTTGCGGTTTTGATTGTAGAGCCTAGTATGGCGACATGATATATGGTATGCCGTCTATGATTGATATTTATGATTGAAATTGTTTTAAACACTATACACTTATTATAGTATCAAATGACTTGTTTTAAAACGTATCAAGCATGCTTTGGCTATTATAAGAGAAAACCCTATCCTCCCTCTTGCGTTGCATTGTGTGATGGGACCTGGGTCTTATAATAGCTTCATTTTTCTTTATTTAGCATTGTGCTGTTTGTTTTATGCACTGGTATTCTTGGGAGGAAACCCGTTCCGCGTTAGCGGCGTGGTCCCTTGATTTACCGAACTTTAAAAAATAGATTAATAACTGTTTTAGTTCTTACACCAGTCCCATGACTGACCTGGAGTTTATTGTTTTAACCTAAACTCTGGGTGCCCTTATTTTGACGCGGGCAGCTAGTAGTTTTGGTTTTGCAGATTTATATTCACAGGAACCTGCTTTACAGCTGGAACGATATCCGGAAAGCTTTGTATCCGTGTATCTTCTTTAGTTGTATTTTGTATTATTTTCCGATGTTATGTAATGTATTGTAATCTCTGATATTTATCTAATGTATTTTATTCATTTATTCTCTGTATATTCTTGTATCTTATGGGATTGTTGTAATTAACAATGAAATGTTCTTCTGTTTGCGTTCTATTTTGTCGTGTTCTCAAAACAATCAGGCGTTTCGAACGGTCTTGATCGGTTTAGCGACTGATTCGGATCGAGCGAAATTCATTTTCGTGACAGAAAACAGCCCCAAAATGTTTACAAAAGATTCGCTTCTAATCACCGGAATCCAAAAACAATAAGAGATGAAAAAGGTGTAAGAGAACACCCTATGTGTGCACTTCAGGCCAGCGGTGAATCGAGCAAGAATAAAGCTCAATCTTGAAGACCAAAACACCTTGAAAAAGATGATAAATGACCAAAAACTGCTACTGCCTTATGTGACCAGATCTGGTTATATTAGCCCTCTTTTATTTTAATGTGCATACAAAAAATGTGAGTAATGTCCCAAATGTCTTTCCTGAAAAGAAAAGATATTGTTGCACAAATGACATGCTTTCACAACAAATCTGGGGAAAAAAACCAATAAATCTCACCCACAAATTAAGCATGGCCTGCGTAAAAAGATATGCCAAATATACCTGCATAAAATTATGCCAAATATGCCTGCATAAAATTATGCCAAATATGGGCTGGAATACCCAACAATCTCCCCCTCCAGCCCAACTTGGGGAAGATGTGCATGCTTCAATCATCATTTGAAACTCATTCCCACAAGCTTGCTACAAATATCAAGCTTGTTTCCTGGAACCACTTTAGTCAACATATCTGCACCATTCTTGTTTTGTATGAATTTTCTTTAACTTTAGCATATTTTCTTCAATCACATTTCTTAACCAATGATACCGAACATCAATATGCTTAGTGCGTGCATAATACATGGAATTCTTGCTCAAATCCATAGCACTCTGACTGTCACAGAATACTATATACTCTTCTTGTTGCAAACCCAACTCTTTAAGGAACCTCTTCAACCAAAGAATCTCTTTACTTGCTTCCACAGCTGCTATAAACTCTGCCTCGGTTGTAGATAAAGCCACACACCTTTTTAACTTGGATTGCCAAGAAATGGCTCCCCCTGAAAATGTGAACACATAACCTGAGGTAGATTTTCTTCTATCAATATCACCAGCCATGTCTGCATCTGTATACCCCTCAAGAACATGTTTGCTACCTCCAAAACATAAGCAAAATCTAGAAGTACCACGCAAATATCTGAAAATCCACTTACCTGCATCCCGGTGAACTTTACCAGGATTGGATAAGTATCTACTCACCAAACCAACAGAATGTGCAATATCTGGCCTAGTGCACACCATAGCATACATCAATGAACCAACTGTAGATGAATAAGGAATAGAAGACATACTTTCTTTTTCCTTCTCCGTTGTTGGACAATCCCTCTTACTTAGCATAAAATGAGATGCGAGTGGTGTACAAACTGTCTTAGCATGCTTCATATTGAACCTTTCAAGCACACGTTCAAAATATTTTTCTTGAGATAGCAACAACTTCCTAGCTTTTCTGTCACGAACAATCTCCATGCCTAAGATTTGCTTTGCAGGACCCATGTCCTTCATGTCAAATGACTTGGACAAATCTTTCTTCAAATTGCTAATCAATTCTAAGTTTTGTCCAACTACCAACATGTCATCCACATATAAAAGAAGAATAATGAAGATATCGCCAGGAAACTTTCTAAAATACACACAAGGATCTGCAACAGTCCTCTTGTAACCATTGCTTGTCATAAATGAATAAAATTTGTGATACCACTGCCTTGGTGCTTGCTTAAGTCCATAAAGACTCTTCTTCAACTTGCAAACAAGTTTTTCTTTTCCCTTTTCTTAAAATCCTTCAAGTTGTTCCATGTAGATTTCTTCCTGCAAATCACCATGTAAAAATGCGGTTTTCACATCAAGTTGTTCCAATTCAAGGTCACAACTTGCTGCTAAACCCAAAATGGTTCTGATAGAAGTCATCTTGACAACTGGTGAAAAAATCTCATCAAAATCAATGCCTTTTTTCTGATTGCATTCTTTGACTACCAATCTAGCTTTGCGCTTTACTATCTTCTCACCATCTTTCTTGTTCTTGAAAACCCGTTTGTTTTTCAAAACTTTCATGCCTTTTGGAAGTTTCACTAGCTCAAAAGTCTGATTCTTCATCAAAAAATCCATCTCCTCTTTCATAGCCTCAAGCCAAAGATTCTTGTCTTGACTAGACAAAGCTTCTTGGAAGCTCTCGTGCTCACCATCAGCTGTAACTAAGATATAATCTGTGCTTGGATATCTTGTAGATGGTTTATGTTCTCTGGTTGACCTTCTAACTTGAGCATCATCCACTTATGGGGCAATTTGCTCCCCCTGCTCACAAGCCACTTCTCCATTTGGTTGAGCTTCATCATGAACATCATCAAAATGTGCACCATCAAGTTGTGCTTCATCAACACCTTCATGCGTTGCATCAAGATCAGCCTGTATTGGCTGTTCAACAAAACCACGAGTAGGGGACAAAGAAACATCAGTAGTATCAATAAAAAAATCTGAGCTAGTATGATACCTTGCACTCAAAAGTTCTGCACCTTTTTCTTGCTCAAAGAACACTACATCTTTGCTTCTTACTACCTTTCCTTTTTCTGGATCATATAGCCTGAACCCATACTCTTCATCACCATAGCCAACAAAAACACATGGATTAGTCTTGGAATCCAGCTTTGATCTTTGGTCTTTTGGCACATGCATGTATGCCTTGCATCCAAATACTCTAAGATGTGTTTATACAGAATCACTTCCCTTCCATGCTCTCTCTGGAATGTCAAGCCCCAATGGAATAGATGGAGAATGGTTGATCAGATAAACTGCTATATTCACTGCTTCAGCCCAAAATGACTTTGGTAGATCGGACATCTTCAACATGCATCGCACCTTCTCCACAATGGTTCTATTCATCCTCTCAACTACACCATTGTGTTAGGGAGTGCCTGGAACTGTCTTCACATGTCGAATACCATATTGCGCATAATAATTCTTGAACTCATGTGAAGTATACTCTCCACCATTGTCTGAACGAAGGCACTTCAACTTGCTTTCTGTCTCCCTTTCCACCATAACATGAAACTTCTAAAAAGTTTCAAACACTTGGCTTTTGGTCTTCAAAATGTAAATCCATGTCTTTCTAGTAGCATTATCAATAAAAGTGACAAAATATTTGTTGCCACCATTGGATTCAACCTCAATAGGACCACATACATCCGAATGTACAAGCTCCAACTTAGCCTGCTTTCTTGTAGACTTTCTAGCAAAACAAGCTCTATGTTGTTTTCCTGCAAAGCAATGATCACAAGAGTTAAGAGAAATTGTAGTATTGACAGGAATAAGAGATTTACCTGCTAAACATTTCAAACCCTTTTCACTCATGTGTCCCAATCTTCGATGCCACAAATTAGGAGAATCTTTTTCTTCCACTGCATTGAGCTCACCAAAACATACAGTCAAATATGTCTTGTACAAAGAACACCACAACTCTCCTCTTGCAATTGTCATGGATCCCTTGGATAATTTCCACTTGCCACTCTCAAATGTGTGACGAAAGCCTTCTTGATCAAGAATATGAGCTGAAAGCAAATAAAGACACAAATCCGGAATATGACGTACACCTTTCAATGCAAGCATGCATCCAACATTAGTCTTTACACGAATATCACCAATCCCAACTATGCATGTTGAACTCTGGTTACCCATTTTGACACTGTCAAAATCACCTGCTTGATAATTCAAAAAATACTCTCTCTTAGGAACACAATGATATGAAGCACCTGTATCAACCAGCCACTCAGAATCTGTACTGCTAACATATGACATTCACTAGTTGTGCAAATTAAAGTGACATCATCATCACTTTTAGAGGCTACTGCTGCAACATTTTTATCATCGCCTTCTCTCTAAAAATCATTCTTCTTCCCATGTTTTCTTTTCCAAAGAAAGCAATACTTTTTAATATGGCCAGGCTTCTTGAAATAGTTGCATATGAAGTGATTCTTTCCATCACTAGACTTGGATCTTCCTCTTGAGTTATCACGGCCTTTGGGTCCTTTGCACTTGCTTCTTCCTCTATTCTCCACAACAAGATCTTGTGAATTGTCAACTCCAATCCCCTTTCTTTTAATTTCTTCATTAAACATGCTTTCTTTGATCACATCCAAAGATAGCACACCATCTGGAGCTGAATTACTAATGGTCACAACTAAAGTTTCCCAACTATTTGGCAAAGAACTCAATAAGAACAAAGCTTGCAATTCATCACCAAAAATGATCTTCATAGTTGTCAACTTGTTAATAATGTCTTGGAAATCACTAAGATGCTCAGAAACTGACTTTCCACCTTTCAACATTAGATTAACAAGCCTTTTAATGAATGAAGCTTTGTTATGGGCGGTTTTCCTCTCATATGGACCTTCTAATTTCTTCCACAAATCATATGGATCGGTCTCTTGTGATACATGGTTAAAAATGCTAATGTCAACCCATTGTCTAATGGTTCCTAAAGTTTTCCTTTTCAACTTTATCCATTCATTCTCTTCCATTATATCGGGTTTAGAAGGTTTAGAGATAATACCACTCAAACTGCTGACGGTTTCAATTGGGTCATGTAAATCCTTGCAATATAACAAGTCTTCCATCATAGGTCTCCAAATAGAATAGTTGGTTGATGTCAACTTAATCATTGAGCTATGACTGCTTGACTCCATAGTGTGATGAGTAACCTACCTCAAGCTCTGATACCAATTTGATAGGATCGATTAGGGGTTACCTCAAGCTACACCCACAATATCACACACAAGACAATCAATCAACACACCATTCAAATAAAAAAGATACGATGAAAGTAAAATAGCAAGACATAAGATTTTATACGTGGAAAACCTCTTCGATGTGAAGAGTAAAAACCACGAGACCTCTTAAGGAGTCTACCCTCTTCTCTTATTGATAAACCAAAAAAGGGAAAACAGCCCCAAAATGTTTACAAAAGATTCGCTTCTAATCACCGGAATCCAAAAACAATAAGAGATGAAAAGGTGTAAGAGAACACCCTATGTGTGCACTTCAGGCCAGCGGTGAATCAAGCAAGAATAAAGCTCAATCTTGAAGACCAAAACACCTTGAAGAAGATGATAAATGACCAAAAACTACTACTGCCTTATGTGACCAGATCTGGTTATATTAACCCTCTTTTCTTTTAATGTGCATACCAAAAATGTGAGTAATCTCCCAAATGTCTTTCCTGAAAAGAAAAGATATTGTTGCACAAAAGGCATGCTTGCACAACAAATCTGGGAAAAAGACAAAACCAATAAATCTCACCCACAAATTAAGCATGGCCTGCATAAAAATATATGCCAAATATGCCTGCAAAAAATTATGCCAAATATGCCTGCAAAAAATTATGCCAAATATGGGCTGGAATACCCAACACATGGTCTATAGTATAACGGATTAGTCTTTGCCTGCTCAAGTTCATCCAGTGATTATCATTAGTTTTATATCAATATGGAATCTAATTAACTAAGGGAGTGAAG
The DNA here is from genome assembly GCA_030737875.1 of Allium sativum. Taxonomy (NCBI): domain Eukaryota; kingdom Viridiplantae; phylum Streptophyta; class Magnoliopsida; order Asparagales; family Amaryllidaceae; genus Allium; species Allium sativum. Next base: position 850,569,759 of record CM060918.1, read on the forward strand.
TCTAATCTATTATATGAAAGCTCAATAAGGGCTCCTAGACCTTTCATTTTCAATCCACTCAAAAACTCAAAGATCCTATGCCTGTCTGTAGAATACATCAAGGCCATTGAATCCACGTTATAACAAAAATTCTCCATGTCCAACATGTCCTCAGAAAAGTGTACACCCTGCCGTTCTCCTTCGGCTCCCTGTCCACCCTTTAAAAAAAACAATCCATCCCTTACCTTAGAAAATATTGCACGCTGTCATTCTCCTTCGCCTGTTTAGCAGCCAATCTACTGCCGTTGAACCACTATTTCTTCTACCAATCTACATCCTTGAGTTATCCATATTCGATTGGTGGTTCTTGACTTGTGCTATAATCCACTTGCTGATCATTCGCATGAAGGATTTACTTTACCATGTCACATCTTCTCCTCTTTTTTTTTTGGACAATTCCTTCAACTTACTGATTTGAACCTATTCCCATTTTCCTACTTTTGTGCCTTGATATCATTCGCCCCAGCCGAGTGTGTCTTCAATTGACGTTTTGTTTCAGATAACTATTTTCCCTATGTCATGGCTTTTGGTTACGTGTTTCCTTTATTTATTTCTCATTTATGTTTTTTTCAGTTCTCTAACCCCTCTTTTTTTTCCTCTCTAAATGGATGTGCACTAATGTTGATTTATCACAATAGTTTGAAATGGTTGCAAACTATTTTTTCTCTGCCTGTACTTTTACAAATAATGAGGGAAATGTTATTTGAATTATTTAGTTTAGACCTTTTGTTGGTTTAGCTTCAGTTATTTTTTTTTTATTTTTATGCTAATTTGATCGACTCATATGTTTCATTATTTTCACTAATCTTTTTATTTATGTCAGTTGTATGTGTATTCATGAATGCTACACTGCAATGACACAGTGATCTCCAATGGCCAGGAGGTTGAACATCTAAAAGGTTGATGCAAGATTAATACTCCCATTATCTGCCGCCTTATTTAATCCCATCATCTGTCGCTTTACGTTAGCTATTGTTGCTATTGAAGAGGTATAACAAGCAATTTACGAATTTTGTTATCTACAGTCAAACGTATGAGTTCGTGTTTCGTTCCTCTTGCTCATCTACTGTACTTATTTGGTACATTAAAATCGTTGTATTGTTGCATACTAAATTTAGTTTGTCCATATTTGTTTTCAATAAACAATATAACTTATAATTTCCAATATTTATTTTAATTTTCTACCAACATTTCATAGAGGTCAGTTGTAATAGAACGTCCATTAGGTAGCTAATATATTTTTTTTAAAGATTTTCTGTCTGTATTTTTTAAGTCTGTTTTGCATGATGCTAATAAGACCCGGACAAAGCTTTGCCCAAAATAATAATAATAAGACCGAGACAACATTGCATTTTATCCACCACTGTCTTTTTTTAAAACACATTAATTAAGCTTTTGTGGCAGTGATTTGCATGGACTTGATAAGTAAAACATGTTCGTTTTTCTCAAGTATGTTTTGAGCTACATTTTAGTTCCATCTATTATTTGCTTTTTTGTTTAAGTTTTGTTTAAGTATGGAAGAAGAGAGTTGAAATTCTATTAGGGGATCAAATAAATAATTCATTGACACTACAACAAAACAGTCATTTTACAATGGGCAAAGACCGTTGTTACATGATTTTCACAACGGGCACACGCCCGTCCTAATATGCGTCGTCGTAATAGGTCCTGACTATTTTACAACGGTCAGTGACTGTTGTAAATGACCGTTGTAATAACTTTCTCTCTCGCATGCAATGACTCTATGACAATGGCTATAAACCCGTTGTGAAAGGTAATAAATTACAAGCGGCTTTTGCCCATTGTAATACATTATATAACAACAGTTGTCGATCGTTGCGAAGTAAATGCAGATTTAAATATAATTACTGCCATATACATTCATTATAATAATGGATATTTTAACATGCAATAAATATTGTGATGCAACAATCAAAATCACATGATAATAACACATAATAAAAGACTAAAGCAAGAGTTCATAAAATTCCAACACATTTCAAAAAGTTAGATAAGTTTACATTTCAAAAGATCTAGATAAATTTACATTCCAAAAGATTAGATAAGTTATATCGAAACAGTTCTAACATAAATTACATAACTAGTTTCATAAGTACCAGTACTAGACCATGGAAATGTAATCTTTGTGCCACGCGACGGTAGATACAACGGCCCGTTTGATAGTGGACATCTCTGAATTTGGCCTAAACAAAAAAGCTTCCGGTTCACCGCTACGTTCACACATATCTTCCAAACATCAGCTCCAAGCTTTTTAAAATGTACTAAAGCATCAGCATCAGTACTTGCTATCGTCCCCTCTACAACTACATTTTTCTCCCAACCCAATAGCTTGGACTTTTTTTTCACCAAACCGTCCAAAGTAACATGATCTCATTGATCTTGAGCCTGCATACTGTTACTAGCACGGTGTGACTGCAAAAAAAAAAAAAGTTGTTACCAAATGTAGAGAGAATATATTGTTATACACCATTCAGAACTTATTATACAACATTTAAGTCTTGCATAACCTTACAGCATTGCACTAAATTGGGAATGTGTACAAAAAGTTAACTGTTTTATTCCCAATTTCTATAAACATATCACCAGATATTATTATACAAAATTTGAACCCTGAAAGCAAAACAAAAATGATTTTCTTTTTAACAAGTAAGAAATTACCTTATAAAAGCCAATTTTTTATGTGCATCCATAACTTGCTGCTTCCCCCCTTAGATTTTGACATGAATTTAGCAGCAACTGTGGAGGCACTAGCAAATCATCACAATTCCTGTATATATCAGAAAGTGGCACACCCTGAACAAGTATATAATCCATGAATATAATAAACCCGGCAATTTACTAGAAATGAATAAGTTGTGTATCTCTCTCTTCTATTAACTTTTCCTGATATTATCATTAAATAATGATGGAGGGAATTAATTATAACAAACAATTATAAATTCAACTCAAAACGGAGCACCGAGTACCCTTTGTCAAAAAAACACATTTAAACAATATACATACATGATAACAATAATACAAAAACATAGAAACCAGACAAGCATGTAATGTTTGCTGCCACAATAATTGCATAATTTAAATCAAGATTGCAGCAGTATTCCATGTCAATTAACTTTGAAGTTATTTATTCTCTTCTACATTGGTGGTTGCAATATTTTATGTTACAGATAAATTTGCATAATGTGAGCAGGATTCAAGAATTGAGTTTCACAGGATTTTTGCTAACAACTCAAATCTACTTCAAAACACTAAACAAATTGGGTTTAAACATCGTGATTTGGTTTTATATGACCACTAGCTACTTGTGAATATAATTTTAGAGACAAGTTTTTCTGATATGTGCTTGATTATAATTATTCTATGACCTCTGTTTGCGCAATGTAATATTTTGTAAATTTTATATTTCTCATTTAGCTGCTTAAACGATAAATGCCTTTATTAAAAGATATATATATTCATATTTCTATGTTGTTTTATCAATAACCACGTATATGGTCAAGGACAAATCTGTAAAGTCGAATAACAATTTCAGTGCAAAGATACAAATCAATTCTTTTTTCCCTGTCTTAAGTGTAGCTGATCTACGAATCTAAATAAAAATGTATTTTGCCTATTTGAATTTCAGCAATTTCTAAATATTTAAAAAGAACTTAATGAAATGCCCAAAATAGTTATCATCACGTTGACAAATCAACAATCAAACTTCATTTTTCCAGTTACGTCAAAAGATTTCGATGAATGTTGTAGTATGAGTTGATCTATTTTTATCTGATGTTCATTTACAAAAGTAGTGGTTTTGATTATTATTAAACCAACAAGGTTTTGAAGGTAATAAAATTATTTGTACACATAATTCTAGCTTTACCGTTAGAAGTAATTTTGATGGTTAATTACACCGACTAATACAATTTTGGTAGTGAATGAGACTTATGAATCCTAATTTCGTAGAACGCTAATTGTTTTACTAACTATTCCGTTTCATGCTTATATTTCAGATTCAGACAAGTTTTCAGTCATGCCAGACATGTTCCAAGTTGAAGCCTTCTTCATTCGGTCCTTATTTCGTAGCTTGATTTGGCAGTTGAAAGGTTTGAGATTCTTTGCTACAAGATTACGTTCATTTATTTGTTGATTAATTCTATTTTCTTTCATTTAAGTTCTCAAATGAAGTTTTGTGAGAGTAAGTCAGACATTTCTGTTAAATGAGTCAACTTAATGCTCAAGTTACCATTACTACATTGGAATAACGCAAGGATAAGCAAAGTAATACACATCTTAAGTGCGACATGTCATAACTAAAATGATTATTTATCGACAAGCATTAAAAAAAATTGACCTGCTTTGAGTTTTTTCTCAAAATTTATTACAAGCAGTAAAAAGTTTCAACATGAAATTATATAACGTTACAAAAAATTAATATGACTGTTATCTTAACTGGAAAAATATCTACCTTAAAATGGACGTCCATACTCAATAATATAAGAAAGCAACTCATATTTGTTTCCATGTTAAGTGTAGCTTATCTTACAATATAAATGCAAACCTGTAGATGTAACTATTTAAATATTAGCAATTTTTACATATTAAAAATGAATTCAACAAAATATCCACATTAGTTATCATTGCATTGACGAATCTACAAACAAACTTTCCATTCCTACCACCTCAAAAGGTCTTGATGGGTGTCGTAATATGACTAGGTCTATTTTATTTTCAAGTTGATTTACGAAGGCAGTGTTTCAATTATTACTAAACGAGTCGGTTTTCAAAATCAATAAACGTATTTACACGAATAATTTAACCTTACGAGTAGAAATTATATTGATCGTCCCTTACACCGACTAATACAATTTGGGTAATGAACGAAACAAGAATGAAGTGGATGAATCCTAATTCCTTACTTACACTTACTGTCATTACTCAATAATATAAGAAAAGCAACTCATTTTTGTTAAGTGTAGCTTATCCTACAAAATACATGTAAACTTATATATTTAACTATTTAAATATTAGCAATTTTTATAGATAAAAAACAAATTCAACAAATTATCTAAATTAATTATTATTGCATTGACGAATCTACAAACACGTCTGCATCGTCTATTGTGCAACTATTATTGATTTTTATTTAGTTGGTCTAATCTTTCATCTTGGACTTTGATAATGTTGTATATGACTTTAAATGAAATATATTACAAATTTTGATATTGCAATATGTAGACAATGAAGAAAACACCCAACTCTAAATTGGGGGAAAATATGGTAATGATCCACAAAATTTTGGCCCAAATCGAACCATAGGGAAGAATTTCTTAAACTAGACAAAACACCAAAACTATCAATATGGTTTCATTTTAAATGCACCTGCCTATTCCATCACCAAAACCCGTAAATCAATAATGTGGTACTAAAGGTGAAAAGTTAAAGAACGTGTAGTGATGATAAAAAAGTACTCTAGATGTTTCTCCTTTTATGCTTAGCATTACTGCACAAATATTATTTTTTGGTATGTAATATGAAATTGTTGGTCAAGATTTTCCACTGTGCAGAACAATTATTTAGCATTTAATGGGGATCCACAAAGGTACATGTATCTAAGTACTGATATAATTTTTAGATTACATAAATGGACATTTCATTCTTTGCGTATTCTATTTACTTTTTTGGCAAAGCAGTCTGGTTTTATGATGGCCACAACCACTTAGTATTCCATTAAACTTTTGGATTAAAGAAATACATATTTTTTTGGGTTGACTACCATAAGCGAAAGTTTTCGATTGATTCGATGATGATTATGCTGGACTTTCTTATCTGATAATAATATTTGGTTCTATCTAATGTAATATAATTCTTTGTCATGAGATTTCATGTTTCATATATACGTTAATTTCTTGTGATTGTAGTTCCATGAAAGTAGGAGGGATAATTCATGATGGAACACAGGCTACAGGCAAATAGAGAGAATATATTACTTTTTGCTTTTACTTTGTATTTTTCATGTTCACCAAAAATGCAATATGTAACAAATTCATCATTTTTTAATCATGCGAATGCATAATGCATAATACAAATGTTTTTTCTAATGAATCAGCAAGGATCCCTAGGACTACTGGAGATAATATAGAGATTCGTAAACGACTAGGAAACATACCTCAAATGAAGCCTCTCCTTGGCTATTTACAACTGAAGGTTGTCAAAATTTTCTCATCTACATCCTCAGTCCTAGGTTGCAAGTTTTTATCGCTGCTTCCTCTCTAACCATCTTCTTTCTACAGAAATAAAAAATAAAAAATAAAATGAAGATAAGCCCAGGAATGCACTTCAGCAAGTTTGAAGTTTCATCATTAACAAGCATTTCAATAACAAGTGGCAAAAAAAAACTAGGGTAACGAAAATAATTTTGCACAAGACAAGCAACATGAATTCAAACAAAAGCAGTGAATAAAAAACATACTAACTTACATATGATTGATTGGATCTAGAATGAAGAGAGGATCGTCTTTGATTTGGTGTACGAGAAGATGTGCTTTTTGCTTGCTCATGTTCAACCATTTGAATTCTTTGTGCGTGGATTCTTCCATGAGCTATCATCAAAGCTTGCATGTGTCTTAGCGCCTCAATAGCATGCCTTCTCACTAGGTTTCCCCTAATCAGTGCTTGTAGTAGTACTAGACCTCTAAAGGTGGATACCCGGTGCCAAAGACTCCCGTACTCAAGCGCGAGAGGACTTCACAGGTCAGCCTCCCATCTTGATACTATTCTGATGGCATTTCGGGGTCTAGGGGTAGTCGATAAGTGCGCACAGCTTTTCCCTCACGTATGTGAAGAGGCCGGGACTCGAACCTGTGCGCTAGTAGTACTAGACCTCTAAGTGCACATAATGCTTTTCTAGACTGCATTACTTTTTCCATAAGTACTTGCATTCTTTATGCTATTTCAGAAGAAAAAAAATCTTATTCTAACTTAAGCATTATTTTTCTAGTCTGCATTATTTTTTCCATAAGTACTTGCATGTATCTTGAATCCTAATAAATAACTGATTATCAGTATCAACTAAATCATATTCTAACTTAAGCAAAATCAGAGAGAAAAAATAAAACCAATGAGAAAAAATATAATCCATAAGCAAAACCCGAAGAGGAAAAATCGTACTTGGGTTCGGTATAAACCTATCATCTCGAAGAATAAAGTTGAGAATACAGAGGAAATCGAAAATTTGGGAATCATAAATCGTTCATTAATCATATAACACTCAACAAATTAAAGTACCTGCATCCTACAAAGTGCCGATAAATTGAGGAATGAGAGCATCAAAGGCATAAAACGAACAATTTCCTAGAGGCGCCTTCAATTCAACGATTGGAACCAAATCATTCGCGCATCACTCCTTCAACGATTTTTCCATGTATGGAGGCTAGGATTTAGTTTCGTGAGAAGCTCCTCATGTGCAGATTATTTTTGTTAGATAAAAGGTAGCATCGTGCGATCTAAATTGAGCGGTTGGACAAACTTAACAAAAACTTTAGTAAGAAGTATGGGAAGTTTACAATTTAGTGAGAAGGCCAAATGATAGTATAAATGGAAAAAAGTTAGTGGGCCCCCCTGAATTCCACCTTTAGTGTAAATGTGTCATTTCCCCTAATTTTGAAACTTCTCATACTTTTCACACAAAAATTTCCAAACTTTGTCCTTTAAAAGAAAATCCTCTTTATTAGTGGAAAATAGGGAGAAGGACAAACTTAACAAAAACTTTAGTAAGAAGTATGGGAAGTTTACAATTTAGTGAGAAGGCCAAATGATAGTATAAATGGAAAAAAGTTAGTGGGCCCCTGAATTCCACCTTTGGTGTAAATGTGTCATTCCCCCTAATTTTGAAACTTCTCATACTTTTCACACAAAAATTTCCAAACTTTGTCCTTTAAAAGAAATCCTCATTTAATAATACCTCAGTTTCCATTCACAAAAACAAAAGCAACAAACCATCTGAAGCACTGCATGCTATTGTCTGAAATATAATTATGTATTATACAAAGATAGCACTTAAGTAAAAAAGAATGCATATTTTAATAATACCTCAGTTTCCATTCACAATAACAAAAGCAACATACTAAAATAAAGGCAACATACCAAAACAAAAAGAATAACTATTTTGATGGTACTTCAGTTTTCATCCACAAACTGAAATATAATTATGTATTATCAAGAGTTCAATTAATAATACCCCAATTTTCATTCACAAAAACAAAGTCAATATACCAAACAACTTGCTTCAATTATAAATCAGTAACTTGGATTTTAGTGTATTCAATTTTAATGATTTGTCAACTAGGGCTATGAAAAGAGTTATAAGTCTATGACATGCATACAACAATCATCTAATTTCAAGGGGATTGGAATAATAAGTTTAGTTAAGTTTACAATTTATCTAGTGGACTAAGAAGAAGTGCTTAATTAGATAGATATAATACTCAAATCTAAGTGTCAATATATCCACAGAGTTTGAAACTACGTCACCATCTAAATACTAAATACTAAATTCTATATAAATAGTTTTCAGACTTTTAAGTGTACTATACATGCATTACAGTTACAGTTACATGTTTTTATGCTAATATACAGTGGAAGTCGATTTGTAAATTTTCTTCTTAAGCCCATTGAAAAATAAATAGGATTGAAATTGGAATACTGGTTACTAAAGCTTATGTAGGATAATAAAATGCACAAAAGAGAGAAACTAGTTATGAATGCCGATCACCTTTTAATATTACATTTATTAAGTTAAACTTCTAATTGAAAGATCTAATTATGCCAAACAAAAAACTTATTAACCTGGTTTTATTTTCAATGCTTCAGGCGTCACTTATATTATGCCAAACACAGGAAAAATAAACATCTAATTGAAATGAATGGTGTTAAAATCAATTGACATGTGAAATCTATTTTCCAAATATCTAAAATTGAGCTAAAGCATACACTAAGCTCAGATGTAAACTAATTTCTTGTAGCTTGCTTAATGCAATGTGTGATGGTCATAACTGCAGTAACAAAGATAAGTTTTGCCAATAAAATCATCTCTTATGTATACAATTAAAGACAAACCCAATTTTTTTTAGATGACCCAACCTATGGAAGAGAAATTGAGGAAAACCACAAGTTCAACAATCTGAATGCAAATAATTGTACAAAACACAATGAATAAAGAAAATGAGCAAAATAACGCACGTTTGAGCTCTATACATAGCATGCTTTGGCACTGTTACCACCTCTAAATCCAGTATGGTAGATTACAATCATTACTCAAGTACCCTGATTTATTGCTTGCTTCACCAAAATAAAGCATGTTTCACCAAATCTTTCTACAGTACATAGAAGTTTAAAAGTAAGCATGTAAAGTCTATAACCACAAAAACTTGAGAATAAGAAACAAATGAAAGCAATTACAAAGACAACGAGTGAATTTACTCACTTAAAAATCAAATTGTGTAATACCAGAGGTTGTTGAAGTACGCGATACTATATGTTAGATTGAAGAGGATGAAGATAACTTCGAGTCGGAGGTGACCATTCGCAAATTGGAATTCACACGCAAAAGTTAGAGCTGAGAAGGTGTATAGTTTCAGTTGGCAGGTGCGACAGACATCTGTCGTGTGATACGACAGACGTTTGTTGTGTGATACGACAGACGTATGACACTATGGGGTGGATTTCCCGAGAGTTCCCACATACGTCTGTCATCCCCACGACAGATGTCTGTGAGGGACAGACGTCTGTCAGGGCCTACGATAGACGTCTGAGCTAAGTGTTGAAGCCTAAATAATTCCCTGGGAGGGACAGACATCTGTCATCTCCCTTGACAGACGTCTAACGAGGCATTTGGGCTATTTCGGGCTGAAAACTTTATAAGTTGATTTGTGAAGCCTTGGGGGCAATTTCGGTAATTGACCCATCTCTATATAAGCTATTTTCAGAGGTTCCAAGGGAGAGCTTGGAAACTTGATTGAAATCAAGGGTTTATTCTCAAGGGTGAATTAGATTTTATAATATAATTCCAATTCTTCAATTCAATTCTCCTCAAACTCATTTCTATATTGAAATATAGAGTTAATTGGATCAATCTTTTGTATTCCTTTCATCGTGGTAATAAAATACTCTCTCCAAAGTGGATGTACACTAATACGGTGTTAGTGGAACCACTATAAACCCTTGTGTGATTTACTTTTTCTACTTTGTCATTAGTTTCTTGCTTGTGATTGAGATTTGGATTGTTTGTGATCGGTTGATCATTGTTTGGTGACAAGAGTAATTGATTTGGTTGTTTTTGCTAGTCTAACAACGATCTAGTCTTCTGCTAGCGCTTGTGGTTTTGATATTTGATTCGATTGGTCTTGAGTCGGATTAATCACAATGGTTACAACAGTTGGTATCAAAGCAATTGGTGCTTGTTAGGTGTTTGTGAAAATGCCGGAAACGGATAATAGCTCGGTAAGTACTTCAACTAGAAGTCTGAATAGTGTGGTGCCTTATGTACGTGGTTCATATGTGGCATCGGGTACTCAATTGGTAGTTGACAAGTGGAATCGTGATAATGACTTTGAGAAGTGGCAATGGAAAATGAAAGTGGTTCTTAGGCGGAATCGGGTGCACCGAGTGGTATTTGATACTCACTTATTGCCAAGTGATATCTCAGATGTTGAGAGAGAGGAGATAGAGGAATGGGCTTACATTACTCTTCAACTTGATATGGGGGAGAATTTGATCTCCAAAGTTAGTGGTGAGACGACCGTTAAAGGTATTTGGGATAAGTTGTAGGAATTGTATATGAAGAAGTCAGTCACTAACCATTTGACCTTGTTGCAAACGTTTTTCACCTTCAAGATGAAGGAGGGTAATTCGTTTAAGGCACATTTGAATGCCTTTGATGACTTTCTTATGAATATGAAGGCCGTTGATTTGAAGATTGAGGAAAAGCAAAAGGCGATGATATTATTGTGTTCGCTGCCGGACTGCTATATGGGTTTATCAAATAGTTTGATCTATGGCTGAGATACTTTGACTCTTGATGATGTTAAGATGGGTTTTCTTAGTGAGGAGTTGGGAGACCAAATGAAGGAGATGAGTAAGGGTAGTAGTGGAGCTAGTAGCGGTCACGGGTTGTTTGTGGAGAAAGAAAAAATGTGAAGAGACGAAACCGGGGAATTCCAAATTAAGGAAGCCCGGTGGGAGAGGTAAATCGAAAGAGAGAAATGACAAGTGTTTTATTTGCAAGAAACCGGGACATTGGAAGAATGAATGTCCGGACAAAAATAAGAAAGAAGTTGCATCTTCATCCGTAGCGGTGGACAGTGGGGATGGTGAGATAGATGAGAATGTGTTGACGGCGGTAGCATCGGGTGTTTCGGGTCACGAATGGGTACTCAATTCGGGTGCGTCGTACCATATGACGCAAAATAGAAATTGTTTTTCGTCCTATGAAGTCAAAGAGGGAAATGCAATTGCTCTGGGAAATGGTGCTATTTGCAAGTCGATGGGTAGTGGCTCCATGCAAATAAGGATGTTTGATGGAGTTGTTCACATTATCACCAATGTTCGCTATGTTCCTGGACTTAGAAAGTCGCTTATATCTTTGGGGCAATTGGATTCTCTAGGATGAAAGATCACTATCGAGAAGGATTGCTTGAGGGTTTTGAAAGAGGAACTTGTGGTTATGAAGGGTGCTAGGACTCATGGTATATAATTGCTTCAAGGTGTGACCGAGAAGGTAAGACTTGTGTGGATGTTGATAGTTCTCGTGACTTGAATGCGACACGGTTGTGGCATTTGAGATTGGGTCATGTCTCAGGGAGGAGTTTGGATATTCTTCGGAAGCGGGAGATGGTAAAGGGTGAAAGTTTCAACAAACTAGAGTTTTGCGAGGAATGTGTCATGGGGAAGCAAACAAGGGTATCATTCGATGAAGGCAAACATGACTTAAAGGAGGTTCTTGAGTATGTTCATTCGGATGTTTGGGGACCGGCACCGGTTTCTTCATTGGGAGGAGCAAGGTATTATATTTCTTTCATTAATGATTTGTCTCGGAATGTATGGGTGTATGTAATGAGGGCCAAGTCATAGGAATTTGCTAAGTTCAAAGTCTGGAAGGCTCTTGTTGAGAATGAGAGTGGCAAGACTTTGAAGGTGTTAAGGACCGACAATGGCGGCGAATATGTTTCCCAGGAATTATTGGGGTATTGTAAGCATCACGGAATCCGGAGACATTTTACTACACCGGGAGATCCGCAATCTAATGGAGTAGCGGAAAGAATGAACCGAACTCTACTTGAGAAAGCTCGATGCTTGAGATTGACATCGAGTTTGTCTAAGGGATTTTGGGCCGAAGCTTTTCAACCATGGTTTATATTGTGAATCGGATTCCATGCTCGGCCATTAATAATAAAATTTCGGAGGAAGTGTGGATAGGGAAGAGTGTTGACTTGAGATATCTTCGTGTGTTTGGTAGTCCGATTTATGTGCATGATCCGGGGAATGATAAGCTTAGAGCTAGAGCATTCAAGGAGGTCTTGCTTGGTTTCACGGACGGCGTAAAAGGCTATCGGATTTGGATTCCGGAAGCGAAGAAGGTTGTTAATTCTCGTCATGTCACTTTTGAGTAGTCGGCTTTATTCAAGGTGAATGAGAGCTCATCGGATGTTCTGGATTTGGTTCATGGTGAATCAAAGGAGAAGGAAGTCATTCCCACATTTCACCAAGTGGTAGTAGAGTGAAGAAGATGCTCGTGGGGTTGAAGCGGTTGATGAAGCATCACATAGTCCACATGGTTCCTTTAGTGGTCTTGGTGACGTACATGATACTAGAGAATTTTCGACTTAAGGTGGAGCCGAAAGGGGTTTTGGTGATAGTGTTGCTACTCGGGTTGGTCGACATGCAATAACGCCTCCCGAAAGATATGGTGATTGGAACTACCTTAGATTTTCATCTGGACTATGCTCTCAATGTTGTCCAAGATGAGCCGATGGACCTTGATGACATCATGGAGTCGAGAGAGAGCTCGAAGTGGATTTGTGCCATGGAGGAAGAGATGCAATCGTTAATGAAGAACCGAACTTGGGAGTTGGTTCCACTTCCTCAAGGAAACCGTGCTATTGGGTTCAAATGGATTTACAAGGTGAAGGATGACGGAAGGTACAAAGCAAAGGGGTTTTCACAAAGAAAAGGAAACGAGTATGATGAAACTTTTGCACCGGTGGTACGTCATACTTCTATCCAGGTTTTACTAGCCGTAGTTGCTATCCATGACTTAGAGTTGGAGAAACCTTATGTGAAAACTGCCTTCTTGCATGGAGACTTGGATGAAAACATCTACATGGAGCAACCAGAAGGGTTTGTTGTAGATGGTAAGTCTAAAATGGATTGCAAGTTGAAGAAATCACTATATGGGTTGAAGCAATCACCTAGATAATGGTAAAAGAGATTCGATCATTTCATGCTTGAAAGTGGCTTCCATCAAAGCATCAAGGATGCTTGCGTATTTCAAGAGGTTGGGAAATTATTGTTGGGTGTATTTACTCTTGTATGTGGATGATATGCTCATTGCTTCCAAGGATAGAAATGAAATCAACAAGTTGAAGATGCTTTTGAAATCAAAAATCAAAATGAAAGATCTTAGCGAAGCAAGGAAAATCTTGGTCATGGAAATTGAAAGGGACCGAAAGCGTTTTGTGTTAAGATTGACTCAAAAGGAATACATTAAGAAAGTGCTTTGCCAGTTTAGCATGGAGAATACAAAGGCGTTAAATACACCTTTACCTTTGCATATGAAGCTTTCGGATAAGGGATCACCTATCGAGGATAAAGACAAGGCTTATATGGCAAAGGTGCCATATGCAAGTGTAGTTGGTAGTCTGATGTACGCCATGGTGTGTACAAGGTCCGATATTGCAAATGCCGCCGGGGTGGTTAGTCAGTATATGGCTAATCCGGGGAAATCGCATTGGGAAGCCGTGAAGGCTATATTGAGATACTTGAAAGGCACAACATCTCATGGTCTTGTTTTTGGCGGTAGTGATGAGAGGAGTTGCAAGTTCATTGGTTATTGTGACTCGGACTACGCCAGTGATAGGGATTGGAGGAAATCAACTTTCGGGTATGTCTTCACACTTGGCGAGACAGCCATTAGTTAGATATCGAGATTGCAAACCCTAGTTGCTTTATCCACTACAGAGGTGGAGTTGATTGCCGCGATGGAAGCGGCAAAGGAGGCACCCTACTTGAAGCGATTATTGTGTGACTTGGGTTTCGAACATGAGAGTATTGATGTTCGATGTGATAGCCAAAGTGCTTTCCATCTGGCGGAGAATTTGGCGTTCAGCTCACGGATGAAGCATATTGAGGTGAGAGAGTCATTTCTTGTAGCCATGGATGAGGGTAAGCTATTATACCTTCAGAAAGTGCACACAAAGGATAATGTGGGGGATATGTTTACTAAAGCATTGCTGGTTGGGAAGTTCGAGCATTGCTCGAACTTAATTCACTTGTTGAGTTGCTGGGTGCCACAGGGTGGCACGGTTCGAGAGAGTGATTTTGTTTGTTTTGATGGAAAGGAATAGCGGTGAGAGATTGGAAATCTATCTTCATGGTAAGTACTCGTTACACTCCCAAGTACATTGTCTTTTGGTGAGACGGTTTTGGTTTGAATACTTGCAACACTTCATTGGCGGGCGGTGGCCTTGCCGGAGCTCGGTAACGGTGTGCAAAGGGCGATGGCTTTGCCGGAGCTCATTGGGAAAGTATCATGATGCATGGTCGAAGGTTGAAGGAAATGCTTGGGTGCATTGGAGTTTGGAGTATGGAGATGGTTATAGTATCGAGGTGGAGTGTTGAAGTACGTGATACTATATGTTAGATTGAAGAGGATGAAGATAGCTTCGAGTCGGAGGTGACCGTTCACAAATAAGAGTTCGCACGCAGAAGTTAGAGCTGAGAAGGTGTATGGTTTCATCTGGCAGGTGCGACAGACGTCTGTCATGGGATATGACAAACATCTGACACTATAGGGTGTACTTTCCCGAGAGTTCCCACAGACGTCTTTCATCCCCACGATAGACGTCTGAGAGGGATAAACGTCTGTCAGGGCCTACTACGTCCGTCTGAGCTGAATGCTGAAGCCCAAATAATTCCCTGGGAGGCACAGACATCTGTCGTCTCCCTTGACAGATGTATGACGAGGCATTTGGGCTATTTTAGTCTGAAAAATTTGTAAATTGATTTGTGAAGACTTGGGGGCAATTTCGGTAATTGGTCTATATCTATATAAGTTGTTTTCAGAGGTTCAAACGGAGAGCTTGGAAACTTGATTGAAATCAAGGGTTTATTCTCAAGGGTCAATTAGGGTTTATAACCAAATTCCAATTCTTTAATTCTATTCTCCTCAAACTCATTTCTATATTGAAATATAGTGATCACTAGATTAATCTCTTGTATTCCTTTCATCGTGGTAATAAAATACTCTCTCCAAAGTGGACGTACACTAACAAGATGTTAGTGGAACCACTATAATCATTGTGTGATTTATTTTTGCTACTTTGTTATTAGTTTCTTTCTTGTGATTGAGATTTGGATTGTTCGTGATCGGTTGATCATTATTTGGTGACTAGAGTTATTGATTTGGTTGTTTCTGCAAGTCTAATAATGATCTAGTCTTCCGCTAGCGCTTGCGGTTTAGATATTTGGTTCAAGTGGTCTTTAGTCGGATTAATCACAACGGTTACAACAAAGGCCTCCCTAAGTACCCAAACCACCATTTGCAAACACCAAACATAGCCTTAGTCCAAGCTCAAAAAACCAATTCCAAAACGAAAACCACCATAAGAGCATCAAGCTAGGAATAACAAGAGCCTAAAATATAATCGTTGTGATGAGGAAAAAGTCGTACACTAGCAAAAGAAACTTGAGAGGGATAATCAAATAGGGTGGAAATTGGAAGGCAGACTATGGGAAAGTTAAAACCAAAAGAGGACAAAAGAGAAAGCAAGAAGGCAGATCGAGAGCTAATTGAAGTGGAATACGATTATTGGAGCACGAAGGGAAAGAAATGGACAAAAGAAAAATAGATCTAGATAGAAGAAGGGTGGAGGAAGAAATCAGGGATTTGATTTTGATCTAGGGAAGAGAAAGGAGAGGTTAACCAACGTAAAAAAAGCAGAAATACAACACGTGAAATCGTTGGAGGAAGAATTTCACCGCTCCTGCCTGAATTTCGTATATTGCGTTAACACCGACAGCCGATTTTTCTTACAAGGTAGCACCAATTTTTTATTAGTTATAATGAAAATTTCACCCAAATTTATAAAATTAAATATAATAAGTCAGAATTAATAAGTAAAAATTATATTAAATATAATATTAATTTCTTGGGAATTATATTTTATTTAAATATTAAATATTACTTATAATAATAGTTATTATTAACAAGTACTTATTTCTTCTTAATTATAATTGAATATCAATTATTAAAAGTTAATTACTATGTTTATGTTACATGTTATTAATTATTTATTAGTTATTTCATATTTCAAATTGTTGATACTATTTATTAGTTATTATATCCATTATTAATTATTTAATGTTAGTTGTCAATATTAGTTATTTGTTCAAATTAAAGGTAAATGAAACCAAGAAGCTAATTAGAAATTTAATTAGCGAATGGAAGCGAGTTATGTAAAAGGAGATAAATTGATTGAAATGATTTGGAAATGGTCGTGTATATTTTAAACAGGTATGGAATGAAGAGAGAATGAAGATTATAACTTAAGTGCCCAACAAAAAGGTACATGTTTATATTTTCATATAAGATTTTATGAGCCTATTAGGCAAGCTGCTTGGCTTTTTGATTTTCTTTTTGAAAGGAAAGGGCCTAGAGAGGCGTTTTGTAGTTGTACCGAGTGACCCGTACAAAGAAGGTACTGGCGAAATTTTCCAAATATTAAGGAGTTAGAATATTTTTAAGCAGTTTTGATAACCATAATTGATATATATAGAATTCGATGAGGAAATGAATTTAAAATGAAATATTAGAAAAGGGCCTGTAACAACCCAGATTTTCAGAACCAATTTAAAATTTTTATTTTAGCAATTTTAATGTATTTTGAATATTTAAAATGAATTATTTTAAATAATAATGCTTAAAATTTTATTTAAATCAGAATTATAACGTATAAATTTATTTTAATTATAAAACGAGCCTAAAATGGCGCGGTAGTTTGAAAATTCAATTTTAAATTTCAATTGAATGTACAGGATTTAAAATAAATCGGATTTCAGTAAAACTTGAAACACTAGAATCAATTTAATTATATCTTTCTAACAAATGTGAAACATCCATATTTCATAATATAAATTGAAAGTTTTGTCCAGTTTAAATTTTAAAATAGTCACTATGGAATTATATATTTTTTAATATAATATATAGCCCTTAAAAATAGCCATTTTGCAAACGACCTATGTTTTTGACGAAACCACTTTTGTTGGATCCGGAATGTCAAATTATTACTAAATATTAATTTTCATAATTTTTGGAATTAATATGTGAGCGTGGTGAATTTAAATGCGTTTGGTACTTTCAGTTTGAATTTAATCGACTGGAAAATGACCATTTTTCAAACAGTCACCAAATTCGACAAAATTAGTTTTGGTAGGACCGTATCGTAAAAACATAGCTAGAAATATTTTTTCTAGATTTTTTTGGAGTCAGTATGTGGTCCCGGTAAATTAAAATGTACGTTCAAATTAAATATATATAGATTTATATTTTAATTTTGCTAAAAACTGATCGAAACGGTCGAATTGTCTTACGAAACATATCCCATTGTGTTTGGAATGAGGGTATTTGGTTGGGGACGACAGTCATTGTGTTTAATTTGGAGTTCGGTTCGATAAACAACTATTTTTGGAATTAAAATATTATTTAAATATATATATAACCCTTGGAGAATTTAAAAACCCTAATTTACTTTCCAAGACGCCGCCTTCTCGTATGACCGGACAAAACCATCCCAAATTTCTTCCTCAAACCACGCACAAAATACCGCAAATTCAATAATGAAAACAAAACAAAAAATCAAGAGCGGAGAGAGATCTTCAATTTGATCTAGGTCTGAGGGATTTTCGTTGAGAATTGGGTTCAATTTCTGGCCTCAAGGGACTGGCGTTTGAATCTATTTTCATGGAGCTAGAGAGGTGCAAGCTGCACCATATCGGAGGCGTGGGGAGGAGGAGTGACGCTCCAGGTGGCATCGCCTAATGGTGGTCCGACAGTCTGATGTGGCGGCGCGATGGGGCTTTGTGAAGTCGAGCATGGGTTTCTTTGAACCTGGAGCTGGAGAGCAAGTGTGAAAGGAAGATTAAAGAAAAAAAGGTTAATTAATATTAATTAATTAGTTTTAGTTAATAAATTAATGAAAGAAATGTTTATAATACCATATCTTGCTCAAACCAGAATAAAATTCGACAATTCATATTGCGTTGCAATCGTGAGGATGAGGACTACATTTCAGAACTGATTGGAACAAAAATGGAAGCTCCTAGAATTTTTGATAAAATTAAACGTACAGTTTAATTTTATTAAAAATAAAATAATTCAGAAGTAAAGAATGACGGAGTGGAACCCAATGGTGAGAACTCCATCTCGCTTAAACTATTTTACAACTAAAAATATTTTAGGTTGCCGACGGGGTTTGGTAGCCCCCGACAATGTTTATTGTACAAACCATGGTTGTTTGTTTGGATTGTATTGTGGAAATTTGGATTGTGATTGTGAATTGATTATGAATAAAATATATATGAACAAAAAAATATCATTTTTATTGTATGAATGAACTATATAAAATATTCATGTATTGAATAAAATATTTGAAAAATAAAAATATCATTTTTGTTGTATGAATGAACTATATAAAATATTCATGTGCTGAATAAAATGTTTGAACAATAAAAATATTATTTTTATTGAATGTATGAACTGTATAAAATAGTCAAGTGTTGAAATAAATATTTCATCGTTAAAAATATAATCTTTAACATATATATGAACGGAATAAAATTCTCCTGAAATGAAAATAAATATTCATTTATAAATCAGACAATTTGTTAATGTACACCCATTTGACTGAAATTGAATGGGATGATAAATTTTATACGTCGCCCAACTGCACAAATAATATTCAGTATTTGTTGGTTGAAACCCCACACATGTATTGGGATGATATTTGACATACACTAATCCCAATTGTTTAGTTGTATGTCGATCGATTGGTTGACATACTATCACAAGCGTTAATTATTTATATTTAATGCTTATGCAGTTGTGTAATGCACTCTGGATGATGGATGATTGGATATCATTGTTGTTGTATACATGTGTTGTATGAAATCCATATAAATAACATTATATGGTAATTAATCGTGTCTGATTCCAATTCAAAAATAACGAATATTTTAAAATAACAAATATTTTAAAATAATATCCTGTAAAGGATTAAAATATGATTTTATGTCCGATTTGGGATGGACACGAAAATATTGAAATGTGTGAAGCCGTGTTGATTAGATTTGCCCCATTTTGACGCGAACTATATTTATATCGATTTTATTCATTTTTATAATGAATGTCGAAAAGGAAATGATTTCAGAATCAGATATTTTGAAAATATTATCATTTAAATATTATAATGATAAGGATTATTCAATTTTGATTTAAAATTGAAATAGAAAGTAGGAATCGTTTTAAAACGAATTTAAAAACGATTTATAAAGTACGTTTTAAGTGGAAATTGACGAAATATATATAATAAATATATTATACATATTTAATGGCATGAATAAAATGCACCCGCCATGACCGTTCGCGAATTTCGACCATTAACTTATAATTGACATTACAGGAGATCCGACCGTCGGATTCTCCCAAAACCAGAACCGTTGGGTTCGTATCAAAAAGTGATTTCCAACGTATATAAGAGATTTGAAATCTAACAGTTGCATTTGGAATTATGTTTAAATCAAATTTCAAAAAGGTTGCGGTAAGCGCAGTTCGATGACCCTTAATGGAAATCGACCGAAAGGGCCTTAATAAAATTATTATAAATATCAATTATTTATGTAAAATCATAGTAAATGATTTGGAAAGAATTTGGTTGAAAAATTCCATATTTGTAAAAATAAAAATATTTTTTTTATCAAAATGAACTAGTTATTAACTAGATTTGAAATCCAATAATTTTTAAATAAAATAAATTGGATTTGTGAACGGTTTTAATCTAACTAGGAATTTCCAGTATATTAATTGGAATGAATTTGAACAGAAATCATCTGCAGAATATTTCGATATTGGATTTCGTGACTATACTGATATTGTGGAGGAATTTGGAAGATAGATATATATCGTTATTCCCCATACGATATGTGTTGGTTTCAGAATTTGATATTGAATATAAGCCGATATAATTTCTATTCGGTGCCTTATATTTAATATTAAATTGGATTTTGGGTTTGTCGTGAATGATGTCTTCAGTAACACTGTTCTTAAGCCCCGTGTGAAAAGAATAAATCTTTTAACTAATATTATTAGAGTTTCCAATTATATTTAGTAATTGGAATAAAATGGAGTGTGAATTGGGTTTATTATGAACTGTGTTTTTAACGATATTCGTTCTTTAACCCGATTAACAGTGAAATGTGATTTAGAACTTATAAATCTTTTAATTAAGATTAATGGAAAATTTTCAAAGTAAAGTTTTCCAAGTTAATATATTAAATTGGAATTGAATGGAATTCGATTTGGTAATAATTGAAGTGAACTTCTGTGGAGGAAGACTGTTAATATATATATGGAATTTAAAAGGCCTTGTCGTTATTCCATTTATATTATTAGTCGGATACGGAAATTGATGTCGATTATATATTGATCTGTGTTCCATGAAGATTCCATAATTAATGAAATGTGATTTTGGGTTTATCATGAACCGTGTTTTAAATGACTTTGGTTCTTTAACCCAGTTAAAGACCGGATTACATGTCTAACATTGTATTTCGAACTGCATTGTTGATCTCTGCTAAATATATATCTATTTGGAGGTGGAGAATTTATTCTCTTACTTGACACCCTTCTCTGAGACGTACGAGCTTAGGGGTTATATATCGGCAGAAATTAGTGGTACGGTGTAGATTGTCGATGCGACATGTTTGCTTTCTGAAAGTTAAATAATCATTAATAATGATTGTTAGAAGATGAAAACTAAGTGGAGTTTTATTGAGTCTTTAATTAGATTAAAATGTGAATGTGATAATTTAAATTATCAAATTTGGGAAATGATCAAGAATGGAGTACCACCGGTTTTTACTCCAAGCGATAGTTAAATCTTTAATTAGATTTAAACGTGAAATGTTAATTAAATTTACTGATAATACCATGGTGTTAGATATGGAGTATTACCAGTTTTGCTCCATGGGATGGATCAGTTGGGATTGGTAAATAAAACAAATGATTACTTCGGTAAGGTGCTCTAATCCCATTAGTTGATAAACCTTAATTTGGTTTAGAATTGATATCGAAAGGAAGATTAAAGTATAAATTTAAAAGAATTTATCTTAGATAAAATTAATGGGAACCTTTCCCAAAATATAAGAATATTTGAATAAAAGAATATTCTGGATTGGAATGAGGAATATGTTGTGTTTTAATTGCACTTGATTTTAAGATACGTGAATTATTCAGAAAGGTCGGGTTTATACCCATTTTGAATAACTTATTCGATGATAAGTCAATGATGAAGATGGTGGTTGAAGACAGAAGATCTTCACATCATTTGGATGATTACTGATGTCTTGATTGGGTTGTACACCCAAGACAAGGTAATAAGTGGTGATCGCCCAGATGTACTTGGAGATTGACCGGATATGCGAGGATCTCTCTCCTGCATTGGACATATGGGACGAGGAATAAGGTGCCTCCGGTTTTGTTTAGACCCAGAACGAACTAGTAAATGGATGTGTGTCTAACATTGGATTTTATTCTATGTTGATTGATCTTTATTAAATATATATCTGTACGGTAGCGGAGAATTTATTCTCTTACTTAACACCCTTCTCTAAGACGTATGGGCTTAGAGGTTATATATCGATAGACATCAGTCGCATGGCGTAAATTGTTAGTGTGGCACACTGAGATGCAAATGATCAAGGCTTCTGTTGAAAACCAGAGTCTTGTGGTTGATGATCAAAGCACGACTTTAAATAGCATAGCTTTGTGTATAGCGTTAATTCGCGAGCCTCACACCTCGGTATGAGTCAAAAACGGGATCGTGACTACAGCGAGTGCACGACGTTTCTTTCTAGCCATGGGTGGTGTCATGGTATGGAGCCCAAACATTTATTTATTTTACCTATCTGGATGATGTATTATGAGGCGCCTTGGATATATCAGTTACTACGGAGCCGATGGATAGGTCCTATAGAACCAGGAAACATGTGTTCAAGTATAATTAATTTGCTAAGTGTGGACCGGCCCTGAAGATCCAAGGGTCGCCAGCGTTCGAACCCTAAGGCATTTGCTAGAGTGTCTTGAACGGTGAGGAGCCATCCCTGGCCTCGACTCATAGATGAAATCCAATTTCCAATACGTGACATTTCGTTTTAATTGCAGAACTAGTATGGCGACCAAGTAGGATGGGGTACTATGCCGTCTATGATTGATACATTTGTTTTAAACGTACCGAGCATGTTTGGCTATCATAATTGAAAACTCTATCCTCCGGCTTGCATTGCATTGTGTGATGGGACCTAAGTCTTATAATAGCTTCACTTTTCCAAAAGGTGTTGCACTGGTATTCTTGGGAGAAAACCCGTTCCGTGTTATGTGGCATGGTCTCTTGATTTACTTTATTTTTAAAGTAAATATTTAATAACTGATTTAGTTCTCACACCAGTCCCATGACTGAGCTGGAGTTTATTGTTTTAACCGAACTTTGGGTATCCCTATTTTCCGCATTGGTAGCTTGTAGTTTTGGGTTTTACAGATATTATTTTCCTAGGATCCTAGATTTACAGCTAGAGCTATATTTAGAATGCTTTGTATCCGTATATCACTTTCAGTTGTGTTATGTATTATTTTTCCGCTGCCATGTAATTTTAATCTCTAATATTATTTTTTGGATGCATATTATTTATTCATAATCTGTAATATTCTAGTACTCTGATGTAAAATGCCGTAACAGCATTAAAAATGTTCTACTATTTGCGTTTGGATTTGTCTTATTCTGAACTCAATCCGGGCTTTCCCTTACGGGCGAGTTTGGGTTGTTACAGGTCCAGTGATTGTTTGATGGATGTTTGTTTTCCTTTTGTAGTTAAATCACCGGCTATCAAAAATATTTTGACCATCGTTGTTAATACGGAGAGACTGGTTGGATTTAATATTCGAAAAAAACTTCGTATAGGCATAGGCGTTGCGAATCTGATTATGCTGAAGGTAATGGAGGATGGAGTGAAATGCAAGGGATGTTCTGTTTGTCTATACCCAGGACAACTTGTATGGACGAATGTCGGACAAAGTATTCTTAACAGATCACATAAGATAATATTTTCAATGTATTATGTTTGGTGGCGGAAGAATTCGTTTCTCTTAGCTTTTTATACCCGTTATATCCATGGAAGATTAACCAGTGATTTGATGGGATTGACGATGTGGCATTCAAAGTGTATGGTGGCCAGATGTTTTGGAAAAAAGTAAATGTAGCCTCAAGCCTCACAACCGAGAAATGAAAAAAATCGGGCAGGCTGCATGGCTAGTTGGGTCATACCCAAGCAGGGTATATTTGTCACCGACCTAGAGAAAATTCAACATTCATTCTTCTTTCGATTATGTATCTTACGGATTACGATTCAACAACCGACAACTGTGGGTGACAATATATTCGCTACTCTTAAGGTAAATGAGTGGGCGGTCATGTGTGGCCAGGTTGCAAGATGTTCTTGCTGAACTCTAGTGTATCCCCTCTAGAGTACACTGATCGGGAGGTGGTCTCATACCTTGTCATAGTTGGAATCCAATCTCCAATAAGCGCCCTGCGGTTTTTGATTCTTATACTATGTATGTATAGCGTGAGATGCAAGCGTTCTACTATTTGGTTATTTTTTTGATTAGACATTATTATAATATCACAGTATTTTGATATCAAAATGTTTTAGGTTATAGTAAGGTAAAATTCGTCTGTGTTTATGTATGGGCCGGTCTTATATTAACCTTTTCTTTCAAAAAGGTTTTTCAAAGTTAAACAATATGTTTGAAGTTTACTCACACCAGTCACATGACTGACCCAAAGTTTATTTTGTTTGTTTTACCTAAACTCTTAGGTGCCCAAATTTGTAGAGGCAGTCAAGCGTTTCAGGCTTTTACAAATACACTCGGAGGAGTATGAAGTAAGAGGCTTCACCATTAGTTATTTAGAATATTTTCACTGTGATGTATATATATTGTACTTTGATATGGTATGTATATACAATACAAATTTGTATTTCAAAGTTATAATATATGATATTATATTTTGTTCGCTCCACTGTGAGATTCTGATGTTTTGTTTGTTGTATCCTCTATCTGTTTCTTCAACCCTAACGACTCATATTTTTGTGCAATTTGGGTTGGACATGTGTGTTTTAGTCAACTCAGATAGTATGGATTTACGGGCCATTACGGCCACTTTAGGAAGTAATACATCCTACTGTGGGGCCGATGCAGAGAATTTATGTGGTAAGGAGCCAATCGTTGGGGGTAGTAATTAGGGTACATCTAGTCCTATTTAGGTACATGTTATTTCTAGTTAGGCTAACACACGCTAATTCTGTTTAGATACCTGTTATTTATGTTTGGGGTAAAACCTGTTACCATAAGTACACCTAAGTCTACCAATATGTTTATTGTTGGGGTCATTCTGTTCTTGTTAAGTGATTGGAAAACACTTGATGAGGTATACTAGTATCGGTGTAGAGAAAGTAATTGAGAAGCACAATTCATCATGTTTATACCTGTTATCTACTACTGTTATCTCTCATCCAGTTTATATGCCTGTCATGATGCTTTTACTTATTTATATGCTAAAAGTCACTGGACTAGGCCGACTTTATTTCTGGCCCGTTTTGTTTCCTTTTCTCTCTCTTCCCTTTTCCCTTCAGGTTCTCAGGGTGGGAACGCTCAGGCGTGATTAGAACTCTCTCTTCTGTTTCTTCTTGGATTTGGATCTCCTTCTATGTATTGCTTTGACAACTTGTTTATGGCTAATTATGGGGACTATGGCCTTTTACTTCTGTACTCTGATTGTTTTTAGCGCAAGATAGATTATTTGATATATTTTGTTCCTGTATTTCAGTTTGATGTTGTAACTGGATTTTGAGACCGCGATGTTTTCTGTTAGAAAAATAAAGTTTTAAATTTTTGCTGTTATTTTATATATCTATCTTGTGAGATTATGTTCTATTTACCCATAATGCTTCACAAAACTTAATGCGTTCTGTTAAAAAGTGACATTAACGGATGTTGGGTGTCACATTTGGTATCAGAGCTGAAGGTTACAAGATCGGATAAAAGGTTTTAAAAATTGTTTTCAAAAGGGTTTCAAAAAGAAAGTATTTCAAGGAAAAGTCTGTTTTTGAAAACATATTCCCCAAATCCATATTCAACATTATCTAGATCTCTTATTGAAACTTTATTTCTTCTCTTTTCTGAATGTCTGGGGCTCCCAACTTCCTGAAGGGTGTCCCCATTGCGATATGGTTCAATAGGCATGTTAGGACTACGACACATTCTGAAGGGCAAGGAAGTGCCCTACCTCCATCTGCAGCAGCAGTAGTTCCACCTGTGGCTAGTTTTCTCTCTAGCTTTGTGAGGATTTCTAAGCGATGGAGGCAACTTTCGAGACACTTGTTAACATGCTACACAAGGATGGAAAAGAGGAGAAAAGGGAGGTTAAGACTGAAGAGACACAAAACAAGAAAGTATGGCCTAAAAAAGAACAGCAAAAGAAGGGCAAAAGAAAGACAAAGCTCAAGGCAAGAAGAAATGTCATGGTTGTGGAAGCATGGGTCAATTGGTATAAGAATATAGAAAAAGGAAGAATGCTTATTACAACTGCGGTGAAAATGGACACTATTATAGGGAGTGCCCGAAGAAGCAAGGACAGGGCCAAAGGGCAGGATCTTCTGGAGGGAAGGTTCATGCTCTCGAGGCCAGTGTACCGGATAGTGGCAGGAAAGTTTTTGTTGAAGGTTCGATTTCTCTTTTCAATCATCATGTTAGGACTATTTTTGATTCTGGCGCTTCTCACTCTTTTATATCTAATTTTGTGGTTGAATCTCTGCACCTTAGTACTAGTATTGTTTCTTATCCTATTATTATCTCAAACCCCATTTGGACCATGGCTCATCTGTCCATGATTTGTTAGGGTTTGAGGATATCTGTGTTGGGCGTCGAGTTTGAGTGTGACATATATGTGCTTTGTTTTGTGGGCTTTGGTCTGATTCTAGGGATGGATTAGCAATCCATGTATGGTGCCATTTTGGACGGTGAGAGGAGGGCCATTAGGCTTTTGACTTGTCGAGGAAGGACTCTCGAGATTCCCTGTGACCCAAAGGGCTCATGCTTAGTTTCCTAGAATTACTTGATGCTTCGGTCAATAATTTGCAATCTATACTTGTTGTCTGTGAGTATCCAGATGTTTTTGAGGAGGTTAGGGTCTTACCTCTGAGGTGCGAGACAGATCTCCAGATATACTTAGTGGATAATGTGAAGCCAGTCGCATTGCATGTGCGCCACATTGCTCATAGGGAAAGGAGGGAGCTTAGCAAGCAAGTAGGGGAGCTACTTAAGAAGGCGTTTATTAGGCGAAGCATATCAGAGTGGTGTTCACCAGGCGTCTTTGCAACTAAGGAGGATGGATCTCTTCACATATATGTGGATTACAAGGAGTTGAGCAAGCTCATTAAGAAGAATAGACACCCACTTTCGAGGATTGATGTTCTATTTGACTTACTTGTTGGTGCATCTGTTTTCTCTCAGTTAGACTTGGCCACGGGGTTTCATCAGTTGAGGGTGCCCGAGGACAGTATAGACAAGACTGCTTTCAGAACTCCAGATAATTTCTTTGAGTGGCTAGTCATGCCTTTTGGGTTGACGAATGCACCCGCGTATTTTGTGGATCTGATGAGTAGGGTGTTCCGGGTGTTTCTGAATGTCTTTGTGGATGACATTCTGATCTTCTCGAAGAGCGAGGAAGAGCATGCCATATATTTAGGAGAGGTATTAAGGACTCTCCGAGCGCACCAACTTAAGGCAAAATTCTCCTAATCACACTTTTGGAGAGAGGAAGTAAGATTTCTAGGGCATGTAGTCTCTAAGGAAGGGATAGCGCTAGATCCCGCGAAAGTATTTACAATTCAAGATTTGAAGGTTCCAAAGAATACAATGGAGGTGAAAAGTTTTCTCATTTTAGTGGGCTATTATAAGAAGTTTATCAAGGACTTCGCAAAGATATCAGCCCCACACACCAGATTGACGAAGAATAATTTGACCTTTTCTTGGAGCGTTGACTATAAGGATGCTTTTCAGCGATTGAAGAGGGCTCTAACCACAGCCCCAGTTTTGATTTTTCCTGATGAGAATTAGGTGTTCACAGTGTACATTGATGCACGTGTTACATGATTTGGTTTCGTCTTGATGCAAGAGGGAAGGGTAGTATGTTATGGTGATAGATAGTTGAGAGTTCACGAGAAGAACTACCCTACCCATGACCTAGAGTTGGCTGCTATAATATTTGCGCTTAAGACTTGGCGACATTATCTACTTGGAGAGAGATTCGATTTGTACACAGATCATAAATCTCTCAAGTATCTGTTTTCGCAAAGGGGTCTCAACTTGCGGCAGTAGAGATGGATGGAGTTCCTAGCGTCCTATGATTTTTAGATTGCTTGTACCCCTGGTAAGGGTAATGTGGTGTGGACGCGTTGAGTAGGCAAAGGATAAATTTGAGTCCTTTATCCGTAGAGAGGTGGAGCTTGGAGTTCATATCAACCTTCGATTTTAGGGCATCTACAGATCTTACACCTAGTTTGTTGGCATCCTTAGAGGTGTGACCTGCTCTTATGGATCAGATAGGATCTTCACAATGAGAGGACCCACAGATAGCAGGCATCTTAGATAGGCTCAGTAGAGGGGAGACTTCTAGTCACCACAGTAGATATTCCAGGATGATAGAGGGTGGTTGTGACGGGATGGGAGGCTTTGTGCTCCCCGGGCTGGGAGTTCGTTAAAGAAAGTCCTTAAGGAAGCCCATTATTCTAGGATGATTATCCATTCGGGCGGTGATAAGATGTATAGGGATATAAAGAGGGTTTTCTTTTGGGCTGGGATGAAGAAAGATGCAGCAGAGTTCGTCTCTCGATGCTTAGTTTGCCAACAAGTTAAAGATGAGCAGACGAAGCTTGGCGGTTTGCTTCATCCTTTGGAGGTCCCACAGTGGAAGTGGGAGAGCGTCATCATGGATTTCATTGATGATTTGCCTAGATCGAGTAAGGGCAACACCAGTATTTGGGTTATAGTAGACAGGCTTACTAAGAGCGCTCATTTCATTCCTGTTAAGAGTAAGAGAACGGCAACGTGGTTCACATCAGTTTATCTTTGTGAGGTAGTGCGTCTACATGGAGTACCTTCTAGCATTGTGAGTGATCGTGACCCCATCTTCACTAATGAGTTCTGAAAGACCCTGCAAGAGGTATTAGGTACACAATTATATTTGAGCACCGTATATCACCCTCAGACCGATGGACAGGCTGAGAGGGTGAATAGAGTTCTTGGGGATTCTTTTAGGTTGTGTATCCTAGACTTCGGAGGGACATGGGACGAGCATCTTCCGTTGGTTGAATTCGCCTACAACAACAGTTATCAGGATAGTATTGGCACGTCACCCGTTGAGGCACTGTATGGACGACCTTGTAGATCACCGACTTGTTAGTGGGAGTCTACAGATAGGCTTCTACTTGGACCTGAGATGATTACAGAAACTTCAGAAAAGGTTGATATTATCCACAAACGCATGAAGACAGCTCAGGATAGGCAGAAGTCCTTTGTAGATAGGAGAAGGACTGAGATTGAGTTTAAGATGGGAGACATGGTTTTCATCAAAGTATCACCTTTGAGGAATGTGGTTTGCTTTGGATTTGGAGGAAGTTGGCGTCAAGGTTCATAGGGCCATTTCCCATTGTGGAAAGAATAGGTCAAATGGCTTCTAGGATAAAGCTACCAGAGAGACTGCCGGGTGTTCATGATGTTTTCCATGTTTCTCATTTGCGGAAGTGTCTGCACGATATAACAGAGGTAGTTGAGCATGCTTGACGAAGTAGAGATAGAACAAGAGGCGACAGTTAGACAATTTCCTACCCGTCTACTTGGATCAGGGGTTAAGAAGCTTCGCATCCGAGAAGTTAAATTGATGAAAGTTCAACGGGGAGAAGACTGTGAAAATGCAACTTAGGAGACTAAATGCTAGATTCACGCATCGTATCCTTTCCTTTTCAAGGGTACGTCCTTAACTTATATTTCCAAGCTTTTATTCATACTTGCTTCTGTCATTAAAGTATATCATATCGATCGAATCTTCGACCTTTAGGTAGGGAAACCAATGGACGTAAACATGTGTTCGAAACATGTTATGTTTGATGGATGCAAGTGTTTTCTAATGGTTGCTCGTGGATGCATATACACAGACTAGGCACTAGATTGGCTCAATCACCTACATGTTGCATATGGATGTGCGTGAATTTTAAATCTTATGGATGGAAATGATTGTATCATCATGTGGATGTTGCATTTCGATGGATGATCGTGCACACATGTAGCGTTTACATGATATTCAAGGATCATTTGCATACATATTGGATTCATGGCACTAACATACACTGCATTAAGGAGGTCGACTGAATCAGTAGACCACCTGATTTTTCGCATTAGCATAGAGAAATATACGCACACTTTTTCATATATTTATATAAGCATTAGGATGCCTGTGGATGGTTGATGGATGTTAGAAAATACATTCATCTTAACTTAGAGATTTCGGGGACAAAATCCTTTAAGTAGAGGAGAATGTAACACCCCATAATTTTAAAGAACACTATAGCAATAAACTAAAGAGTACTTAATTAAATATTGGGAATTAAGCAAAACAAGTTGTACCATTGTGTTCGTCTCGGAATTCTGCTTAGGATAGACTCTGAGTTCCCGTAAAACGGACATCGTATGAGAAAGTTATTAAGCTTAGAAGTTTGTATACGTATAAGAGAATTATATATAAACTCAGAATTTTAAAAATAATTCGAAAATGTAAGCGGGAAGAACTGGAGGGAAAATGACCCGTTGGGTCTGACCCACACCTGGGCTGGATCGACCTATGGATCGTCCCAGGTGAGGGTGGGTCGAGCCAATGTGCATCCGGGAAAATTCGTTTTGCTGAACGTAGACGTTTTGATGGCTTAGTTCCTTGGATTTAGGCTATATTTAGGACCTCATTTCTATTGTTTTTACACATAAAAACAATGAGACAATAAGATGTTGCCCTAGTTTGGATTGAATTAGCCTATTTTCATCAACAACGGCTTATACGCATACAAGAATTTCTTCTGCAGCTTCAGCCTTATTATTTTCTGGTTTTTAGATCCAGTCTCTATGAGTTCATGTTACTTTTAGATATAAACATTTAATAAGTAGTCCTGATGTGTTTATAAATTTTGATCTAAACCTATAACTGTTAAGAATCTGATTCATACCTAATCAGTCCTGCTATTACATGTACATCAGATCGGGTGATCAGTTCTTATATGCCTATTTCTGATATGTCAATTTCGGCTATCGTATGCCCATTTCTATTACTATATACTTATTTTGTTTTATGCTTATTCTATTCTTCTCTCTCTCATTCCCTTTTTATTTTTAAGCCTGGGCTACCTTCGAGCCTAGGCCGATATCGCTAAAATATGTGTACGAACGAAATTGGGTTAAATTGGGAATGATTGGAAATGGTAATTTGGGAGCATAACTTGTGCTATGAATCACGACTGGGACTTGGGGGCATAAACTGTACTGTGAAATATGACTAAAATTTGGGGCATATCTTTGACTGTGAATCATGACTTGTGGGTTGGGACATATAAATCTATAGGCTTGATTTAAAGATTAAGTGGGACATGTAAATAAAACTGTATGTAACCTGTGGAACACGTTGGGGGTTATGCATACTTGTTAACCTGTAATACTTAACCTATTTAATCTGTGGGTGTTATATACAAATAAAACAATTATCTATGGCTTGTTTAATCTGTGGGTGGGGTTAAGTAAATATGTTGAATCTGTGGGGTTAAGTAAATGTATTAAATCTGTTTTGGGTTATACGAACCGTTAAACTTAAACTGTAGAAATCCTTGTGGGTTGGGGATACAAGCCTAAGGTGTGGCTTGTGTCATCTGTTTTGTGGGACCCATATTAGTCAGTAACCCATTCTAGTATTAAAAGGGGGACCCCGCACTAGGTAGAGGTCAGGGCATGCTTACTAAGCTAATTATAAGGGTTTCATTTGGGAACGGATGTTCTGATGGCGCGTTCCAACGGGGTCATGTGCGTGTATGGGTCCGGCTTGCTCTTGAAAATAAGTCGCCATAACGCTTGTAAATACGTCTATGTCCTTTTGGAGGTTGCCACTTTAGGAAGTTCTACACCCTACTGTGCGGACGACACAGGGTATTTACATGGTTGTGAGCTGATCGCTGGGGGAGTAATTAGGGTACATCTAGTCATATTTAGGTACCTGTTACTTCTGGTTGGGGTAACACCCATTATTTCTATTTAGGTACCTATTATTTCTGTTTGGGGTAAAACCCGTCATTAGAAGTACACCTAAGTCTAACATTATGTTTTCTATTGGGATCATTCTGTTCTTGTTAAGTAATTGGAAAACACTTGATAAGGTATACTAGTATCGGTGCAAAGAAAGTAATTGAGAAGCACAATTCATCCGGTTTATACCTGTTATCTACTACTGTTATCTCTCATCCAGTTTATATGTCTGCCATGATGCTTTTACTTATTCATATGTGTTACTACCGAAATTAACCCTTAACGTAGACTGACAGTGAAGGGGTATTGGAGGAACACAAGCATGGAAGAATCTTAGGAAAGACTGAAAACAGGAAAGAATAACCTGAGACCAGCATGAACCGACACCCCTTGGGAAGAAAAGGATTTCAAAGCCCATAGAATTCTAGCGAAGTTTATCCAGTAGGGTTTATCTGGCAAGGTCTACCCAGCGGGGAGTTCTGTAGCGAAAGGTAACATAAGACAGAAACCAAGAAAGAGGAAGACATGAACTCCGCTTATTGAAATTCGGAAGGACTATCGGTATTAACCTACTTAGTACCGACACATCGGAGGGCAAAGGTATCGAGGGTGTCAAGCCCGCAGTACATAGAAATTACCTAGAACCAGCTTTTGAAATATAGACTGCATAAATGACAAAAGGTTACGTTAATAGATAACAAAAACATCACTGGAAGCCACCATCCCGAAGACCAGACTATCCCAAAAGCTCCACCAGAAGGCTAACTGGACCAAAGCGGAGATACATGCTATCCGTAATAATCGACCTGGTATAGAGACCAACAGCGGTTCCGAACCGTCAGCAATCTACCTACATCATAAGGGCAAGCTCCTCTAAATATTTATGCGAATGCCGCAAGCCTACGTCCGAGAGCCTACAGCCTTTTTGTCACATTTTCTTGTGTGCAATTCGTCATGGTTATAACTGTGATAAAGATATAACAGAAATAACCGTGATAATTGTAAATCACATTTAAAACCATTATAATTTTTGGTTATTTTGTAAATAGTTAGAAATGTCGGGGAGAGCTTTGTAATCCTTGTTTTTCCTTTTGCTTACTACTCTTCTCTCCACTTCTATCGCATTCCACTGTATTTACGGTTCCTCCTCCTAACAATTTCTGATTTGACACATTCCTTTTATTCGCAGTTCAGATTTGTGGTTGACGTCGACAATTAGGATTCGCACTCAGATTTGAGGTTCACGTTGACAACCATGGTTGGAGCGGCATCACAATTCGTGTCTGGATCTAGGATTTATCACTGTTCGAAACTAAGGTATATTCAAATTCTGTATTTATCCGATTTCAATATGCATTAATTTCGATTTATTTTGAATTTCGATCTAGGGTTTTTAAGTTGAGGTTTTCTTAGTTTTCAAATTTCAATTTGTATTTATCCCTTGAACTTTATTTTGCATCTAAAAGGAAATTGGTTTTTGAGATGGAAGTTTACGCACCTCAGAAGAAATATTAGGAGAGACGGGATGAGATATTAGAAGGGGAGAACGATTCTTCAGCAATTTGAAGCATGAAAAAAAAATTGTATACTGAATGAAATTTGTATTTATGACATGGGAAATTTTTGCAACATCTAGATAACACTCAATAATCAATGATAAATGCAAATATATCATTGTTACATCATACAACAGGTCGATAATTGTTTGCCTCGATGCTCAAATCCTTGAATAAGAAATTACCGCCTCACTGGGTTTCGTGGAATATTTAGTTTTATGTATAAACCACACTAATTTTTCGCTTAAAATAAACTAACTTATATAACCGCATTTTAAAAGTTTGTTTTGATTAATACTTCTTCCTTCCCATTTCCTGCTTTGATGTTTGGATGAGTTCAAGCTTATAGGTACTATATTCCTAGATTTTATCCCTATTGATTTAGTTAGTGTAATAATTGGCTGAGATTCACTGGTGATAAATATGTTATATAAGAACATCAATTTGAACATATAACATCCATTTGAGCATCAATTAAACAAAACGGACTACATTAGCACTTCAATGTGGTTGAGAGTTTGAAGATGACATTATACAAATGAAAATATAAAAGCAAGCCTGTTTTCTCATATCAAATTTGTAGCAATCAAACTTAAAACAATGGGAAAATTAAAATTTATGGTTTCATTTGTAGCTTTTATGGTTTCATTTTATTTCAAATAAATTAAATTTTACGAATGATGTAATAATCCGGAAATCCGAGCCAATTTAAAAATTTTATTTTTGGCAATTTTAGCGATTTTGAATATTTAAAATGGAATATTTCAAATAATATCGACGAGAAATTTATTTTGAATAGAATTAGAATGTATATATTTATATAGATCGTCGTTAGAATATAAATATTTATTTATATATATAAAAGGAATTGAAAATTGTGCGGTATTCGATAATTCGATTTCAAAATTCAAATGAATGTACCGGGTGCAATATAAACCGGATTTTAGCTAAACCAAAAATATTAGAATCTATTTGTGAATATCTTTCCAACAAATCCGAAAAATTGAAATTTCATAGCGGGGATAAAAAGTTATGCCCAGTTGAAAATTCAGAATAGTCGCTATGGAATTTCGGCCCTTAAAAATGGCCATTTTGCAAACGACCTCGGTTTTCGACGAAACCACTTTTGTTGGATCCGTGATGTCAAGTTATTGCAGATTTATATTCACAGGATCCTGGTTTACAGCTGGAATGATATTCGGAAAGCTTTGTATCCGTATATCTCCTTCAGTTGTGTTTTGTATTATTTTCCGCTGCAATGATGTATTTAAATGTAATTTAAATCTCTGATATTTTCTGTGTAATATTTATTCATACTATGTATATTCTTGTATTCTGATGGAATTGTTGTAATATACAATGAAATGTTCTTCTGTCTGCATTCTTTTGTGTGTTGTTCTCAAAGTATCCGCTCTTTCCTTTACGGGGAAGTTATGGGTTCTTACAAATGAAATCATAAAAGTAAATTTTGTGGAATGGAGTGGCCTGCTTCAAGTGCAGCAAGCATGTTTTCTCATACACAAATTTGCAACAAGCTTGTTGTCTCATAAAATTCTTGATGTAATTTAGTAGCAAGCCTGTTCTCATCAAACTGTGGTTTAAGTTTGCATTTATCATTATTCATAGGAAGTAAAATGTAGGGAACAGAAAGAGTACATTTCTCATGTAGTGGATGTCGCAGCTGACATGTTCTATGACAATACATATACAAACTTTTTCTATTGTGCAGCACATTGTGTTTCAAAATTATGTTCTTTTTAATTTAAATGGTCAACCTGTAGTTTGTCACGTTATTTCATTTCCTCATATAGCATTACACTGAATTGATCTTTGGTTAGCACTATCTTTTCCTTTTGATAAATCCGTGCCTGTTTTTCTTGCTTATGCATGTAGATAAGTGTATCCTGGCAGCCCGTATATAGACAAGGGTTTCTATAATAAAAAACCTAATCATATTACCAGTGGGTTGATTCTAATTTAATTTTTCTCTTTCTATTGTTTTGTGCAACTAAGGTGTAGGGATATTGTAACACCCCACGTCCATTAATGTCACTCACAAAGGGAATGCATTAACTTCCATGGAGGTTTTAAGTGAATATAGAACAGTAAAATTACAACAAGACAGATATAAAATAGTACTTGGAAATTCAAAAGCTTTATTTCATTGTAGCAGAAGTCAAAACATGTTTGATTACATCATAACACCATATTCAATGTCAAGTACAATATCTATCTTGATAAAACAAGTACATAATCCCATTACATGAATAGCCATTAAAAAGAAAGATAACAAGCTGGACTTTACTTCAGCAGTCCAAGCTTTCCAGAAGATAAGCGATCCAACTAGACTCCACTAGAACTTGGCCCAACCTGCGGACCTGAAGGGAGAAAAAGGATGGAAAAGAGGGGGTCAGACATAAAGTCTGGTGAATATGATAATTCTACAATACTATTACCAAAATAACTGGACTAAGGCATAAGCTGGAAAACAAGAAAATGTCTATGAAGAGCAGATTAAGGACATAGACAATCGCTAAAGGCAACGTTATAGGCGCTCCTAAATACTAAAGGATAAACACTATACTGCACCACACCAGTCACCCTAAAGATTCATCCCACTTAGCTTCACTTAGAAACTTTCCCAATGGCTTTACGTACCCCTAGCTGACTACATAGGTGCCGCCTGCCCCTATCTCCACTAGGTGTACCCTACTTCCCATTATTCGATCGGCTCCCTAACTCGTAGATACCCGTGCTGGCCCCACAGTGGGGTGTATCACTCCCCTAAAGTGGCAACCTGATACAACGGACATGCACGGCTTATACCTACACGATGCAACAACGTCTTACCTACCAGCCCGGGTCCACACACGCATATGAAACCCGTTGGACTTGCGTTGCCACCGCTCCCTGTTTTGGCCTCTTATAGTCAAACCCAGTATGCGTGTCCCATCCTCGACTTGGGTCGAGCCCACAAAGATACGTTTTGGGATACTGGTTGAAATGGGCCCCCACTATTTACCACAAGCATTCCACCTAAGCTTGTCCCCAATGGTCCATCCCACTTAACCCACTTAGTCATGTTCATTTACATGTGTGTTTGGTTAAGTCTAATCGTATTTCAAATGCCTCTAAAGGCAACCACCAGATTCCTCATGCCACCCAAGGCACCTACTTAACCCCCATGTCCCACCTTACATGATTATCTGGTTAAGTATTTCTTAGTTCATTAAGGCCATAACCTCATAAAGACCTCTCACATTAGACTGGCATTTATGGCAGCTGGATTTGCCGGGCGGGTCCGGGCAGTCTTACACCATAAAAGAGTCTAACCTCGTGTCTTTACAACTGTTATGCTTTAGTTTGGGCCTAGGACCTCTCACATTGGGCCGACATTTGTGACTACTGGATTTGCCGGGCGGGTCCGGGCAGGTTTACATCACAAACGGGTCCAACCTCGTGTCCTAAGCATTGATTATTAATAATAATCCACTTTCCCCCAATTTTAATAATTCCCTACTTGAATTATTAATTACTTCCAATTTTTAACAATGTCCATAATTGACTCAATTATGGACATCCATTCATGGTATGCAAAATCTTACAAAATTGCACCCAATTTATTAATTCCTAATATTACCCCTACCCCACGTTTGAACGTTTATTCGCAAAATATATGTTAGACTCGAATAGCCTAACTCATAGCATAAAAGAGATTATCATAATAACAACATGTATATGTGACCAAATGAATCATAATAAGGGGTGAAACTTGCATATGTCCAACTTGCATAGATTATACATGTCATGGACCTAAAGGTGTCAACTTGTTCAAAATTCACCTAATATAATCTCAATCAATTTTCATAAACTTACATATGAACATGTGTGAATCAACATCATCGAATTTTTTAACAACATGGTTTTATATGGGTACACCTAACTCAATAGGCAAATTCCCATATTCAAGTTTTATTTAATTATAGTTTCAAGTTTATGGGTACACCTAACCTAATAGGCAAATTCCCATAAACAAGATCCATTTAAATTAAAAAAACATAACTTTAAGCATGTTCCAACAACATCATGATTTTACAACATAATATAGCATGATTTATAACATGGCATAGTATGATAGTATAACATAGCTTGACATGATTCTCAACATAGCACGACATAGCATAAGAGAATTTACAACATAGCATGACATAGCATATATAATTTACATCATACGACAACATAATAACATAATAAGAGATCCACAATATATAGAATTTACAATTACAAATCACGTCACTTTCTTGTGATCCATTCATAACTGAGTCAAATTAGTTTGTAATAGTCTTGTGAGAATCATCATACTCACCAACAAAAGAAAAGAATTAGAGAAAGAGAGATCTTTTGATTTGATTTGTGTAGATTTAGTTGTAGTAGATTAGGCTTCCTCTTCTTAGTTTGTGACGGCTACGCTGAACTCCATGGCAGCAGCATGACGGTAGCTTCTCTAATTTTACAAGTGATTTAGGTTTAGGGTCTACCCACTTATTTATAGATTTTAGAATTCATTTAGGCCATTAGATTTAACCTAGAAATAACCGCAGCCGTTCAGACAAGATGGGGTTTATCTTGTTGACTCAGCAATGAGTCAGAAGTGACTCGGCAAACACTCAGCATATTAATAAACTTCTATTCATGTCATAA
The DNA here is from genome assembly GCA_030737875.1 of Allium sativum. Classification (NCBI taxonomy): domain Eukaryota; kingdom Viridiplantae; phylum Streptophyta; class Magnoliopsida; order Asparagales; family Amaryllidaceae; genus Allium; species Allium sativum. The sequence goes on from CM060918.1 coordinate 850,607,997, forward strand.
ATATATATATATTTTCTACAATGTACATATTAGATACATCCCCCTTTACTTATTATTGTTTTTATATACATATTAGATACAACCCCTCTCTCACACACTTATTAATATTTTTATATTCATATTAGATACATCCCCTCTCTTACACACTTATTAATTTTTTTATATTCATATTAGATACATCCCCTCTCTAACACACTTTTATATTCATATTAGATACATCCCCCCTCTTACACACTTATTAATATTTTAGCAACTTTAGTGTTAATAGAAAATTCGGGGTGTTACATTCTCCCCTCCTTTTAGGATTTCGTCCCCGAAATATTCAAGCCATGAAGAATGTATATCCTACCATCCAAACGTCCATCTACTCATCCATTATACACAGGCATCCATTGTCCTTACAGACTTCTAATGCTTTCATGTTTAAATGCACAGTGTGTGTATATGTCCGTATCTAATGCAAAATCAGGCGGTCCACTGATTCAGTTGACCTCCTTAATGCAACTATGATCGTGCCATGCATCCATTATGTATGCAAAAGATTCTTAATGCTACATAATACTTCTATATGCGTGCACAACCATCATCTGAATGCAGCATCCACATGATAATACAACCATCGTTCATCCATTTTACTAAATACATCCATATATATGCAATATGCAATATGTAGTGACTGAGCCGATCTAGTGCCTAAAGTGTGTGTATATATGCATCCACGAGCAACCACTAGCAAACACTTGCATCCATTTTGCATCCATCATACATAACATGTCTCAAACACATGTTTCAACCATAGGATTATCCTAACTAAAGGTCAAAGATACTAATGAGAGGACATACTAAAGATAAGATAAGATAAGCTAAGCGATAAAGGAGAAATTAAAAGACATACCCTCAAAAAGAAAAGGGTACAACGAACGCATCTTCTCTTATGTCTCCCAAGTTGCGTTGCTCTCATCATTTCCCCATTGCACTTTAACCAGTCTGACCTCTCGATTCCTCAACTTTTTGATCTCCGACCCAAGAATGCATGTAGGAGCTCGTCTAATTGTTGCATCACGCTCTATTTCCACCTCTTTAAGCAAGCTCGGCTCTACCACCTCCGCGGTCTTGTGCAAACACTTCCTCAAATGTGATACATGGAATACGTCGTGTACTCCACTAAGTTTCTCGGGCAACTCCACCCTATATGCCATCTTCCCAATCCTGTTTTTTACAGGAAACGGCCCTACAAACCTTGGTGCTAATTTCCCCACGGACCCAAAGCGAACAACATTCTGTAACGGAGATACTTTGATAAAAACCATGTCCCCAATGTCAAACTCAAGATCTGTCCTCCTCTTATCAGCATACGATTTTTGCCTATCTTGTGCTGCTTTCATCCTCCTTCGAATCAACTCAATCTTCTCCGAGGTTTCCCTAACCATATCGGGCCCAAGTAGGATTTTATCGGTAGATTCCCACCAACATGTAGGCGAACGGCAAGGCCTTCCATAAAGAGCTTCGAAAGGTGCCATGCCAATACTAGACTGAAAGCTATTGTTATATGCGAATTCTACTAACGGAAGGTGCTCTTCCCATGTACCCCCAAAGTCTAGGATACAAAGCCTTAAAAGATCCTCTAGAATGCGATTCACCCTCTCGGTCTGGTCGTCTGTCTGAGGATGATATGCGGTGCTCAAACATAGCTGAGTCCCTACCGCCTCTTGTAAACTCTTCCAAAATTCGCTAGTAAAGATGGGGTCACGGTCGCTTACTATACTAGAAGGAATACCGTGCAAACGAACTATCTCCTTAATGTATACAGAAGCCAACCACGGAGCAGTCCTCTTACTTTTCACGGGAATAAAATGGGCGCTTTTAGTAAGTCTATCTACTATAACCCAAATCCCCGTGTTACCCTTCCTTGATCTTGGTAATCCATCCACAAAATCCATTGAGATGCTTTCCCATTTCCATAGTGGAACTTCTAATGGGTGAAGCAACCCACCGGGTTTCTTTTGTTCTGCTTTAACTCGTTGGCACACCAAGCATCTAGCGACGTACTCGGCCACATCCTTTTTCATACCGGCCCAAAAGAAAACCCGCTTCATATCTTTGTACATCTTATCCCCGCCGGGATGAATGGTCATTTTTGAGCGATGAGCATCATCAAGAATGGCCTTCCTTAAGTCTTCGTCTTGTGGTACACAAAGTCTATTATCCCTTCGTAACCAACCCTTATCGTCTAGGGTATACCTACGAAGATGGCTTGATGACTCCCCCCCTTTGAGCTTTTCTACTATCTCAACCAACTGTGGGTCGTCTCGCTGTGCCTCACCAACCCGTCCTAGAAGTGTAGGTCTAACCTCCAAGGATGCTAACAGACCGGGTACTAAGTCAACGGAGGGTCTAAAGTCAAACATAGAGATGAATTCTAAGCTTTGTCGTTCAACAAACAACGGACTCAAGGACAACCTTTTCCTACTTAAGGCGTCTGCCACCACGTTACCCTTGCCCGGGGCATATGCTATTTCAAAATCGTAGGAGGTTAAGAATTCCATCCACCGTTGCTGCCTTAAATTCAAATCCTTCTAAGAGAATAAGTATTTTAATGATTTGTGGTCAGTGAACAGTTCGAATTTCTCACCAAGAAGATAGTGACGCCAAGACTTAAGCGCGAAAACAATTGCGGCTAGCTCTAAGTCATGCGTGGGGTAATTCTTTTCATAAACCCTCAACTGCCTTCCACCATAGGCTATTACTCTTCCCTCTTGCATGAGGACCGCGCCAAGTCCCGTCCCACAAGCATCAGTATAGATGGTAAACGGTTTATTCCCGTCTGGCAGCACTAAGACTGGGGCTGAAGTTAAGGCTCTCTTTAAACGTTGGAACGCATCATCGCAATCTTTGTCCCACGTAAAAACCAGGTTCTTCTTCGTTAACCGTGTTAATGGAGCTGATATTTTTGCGAAGTCTTTGATAAACTTCCTATAATAGCCAGCCAACCCCAAGAAACTTCTTACTTCGGTTGCATTTTTAGGGACCTTCCAATCTTGGATGGCCACCACCTTTGCGGGATCCACTGCTATCCCTTCTTTGGAAACCACGTGCCCTAAGAACCGTACTTCCTTCCTCCAGAAGTGACACTTAGAAAATTTTGCCTTAAGGTTATGCGCTCGGAGGGTTTCCAACACTTCCCTAAGATGTAGGGAGTGCTCTTCTTTATTCTTAGAAAAGACTAAGATGTCATCCACAAAGACTACCACGAATTTGCTAAGGTATTCCCTAAACACCCTACTCATCAAATCAACAAAATATGCAGGGGCGTTTGTCAAACCAAAGGGCATCACTAGCCATTCATAGAATCCGTCAGGAGTCCTAAAAGCAGTCTTATCTATACTATCCTCAGCCACTCTCAGTTGATGAAAGCCAGTGGATAAGTCCAACTGCGAAAACACTGAGGCGCCAACTAACTGATCAAAGAGATCATCAATCCTCGGCAGTGGGTGTCGGTTCTTTTTAGTAAGCTTGTTTAGTTCTCTATAGTCCATACAAAGTCTAAGAGACCCATCCGCCTTTGTGGCAAAAACTACTGGAGCACCCCACTCCGATATACTACGTCTTATGAACCCCTTCTCAAGCAACTCCTTTACTTGCTTATTGAGTTCCCTCCTTTCACGAGGAGCCATGTGGCGCACTGGCAAAGATACGGGTTTAGCATTATCCACAAGATAAATTCGAAAGTCTATCTCCCGCTTTGGAGGTAAGCCCTTCACCTCCTCAAACACATCCGGATATTCCCGGACCACTTCTACCGATCGCAGGTTCTCTACAGACGCGTCAAGCGATTCAAGATAACTTAGCATAACGGAATTTATGGGATTACAAAAGATGTCGAGAGCATTACCAAGGCGAGTCACAAGCCTAACTACTCTCCTTTCACAATCAAGAATGGCCCTATTTCTAGACAACCAATCCATTCCTAAAATTAGCCCATAGCCCGTGAAGCCCAATACATAAGCATCACATCTAAATTCAACGCTAAGTATAGAGATTTTCAAATCCAAACATATCATGGTCAAATGAGCCGAACCCCCAATTGGATTTGAAACGACCAAGGGATCCTCTACTAAACTGGTGTTCAAGTGCAGTGATTCAACTAATGATGCAGAGATAAACGAATGAGATGCGCCAGAATCGAATAAGGTACGGACAGGATGATCAAACAGAAAAACTAAGCTTTCAACAGAAATTGTTCTACCTCTTTCTTGCAGCGGTGGGGCCGCAATAGCCTGAACTTGCCCCCTTGCCTGCCCTGGTGCCATAAGAGCCTGCACCTGTCCTCCCGAGGTAGACCCTGCCCTCTGCCCCTTCTTTGGACAGTCCTTCACTAAATGTCCCGCATCTCCACAATGAAAACAACCAGTCTTCTTTTTCTTTCTACAATCTTTGCTGAGATGGCCAGGCGTCCCACAATTGAAACATTTCTTCTTCCCTTTGCCATTATTGTTTTTACCACCCTTCTTATTTTGCTGTTGGGGTTTTTTCTGATCCCCTTTCTTTTCAACTGCCTTATCCTCATGCATAAGTGTCATTTCTACTAGCTTTTCAAAGGTGGCTCCCATAGGGATGTGGGTCATAGCCAACCCTTGCAACGGTTCATTCAAGCCTCTAACGAACCTCAAAGCTTTCTTCTCTGGCGTGTTCACCAACTCCAAGCCAAACCTTGCTAATTGATTAAATTTATTGACATATTCCTTTACTGATGAGCTCCCTTGCTTTAGTGCCAGGAATTTTTCCATATTTAAGTTCTCCTCTTCCCTTGAAAGAAACTTTGCCTCAAACCTTCGTCTGAAATCCGCCCATGAATCAACTGGACGTTCCCCGTTAGTGACCTCCCACCAAAACGAGGCCTCTCCCTTCATTAACCAAGCAGCTAAACGGACTTTCCTCCCATCTTCCACTTCAAAGATATCCAACAATTCCTCAGTCTCCTTAAGCCAATCTCTGGCCTCCACAAACGTCTCAGTCCCTTGAAAAGTTTTTCCTCCCATAGCCTTGAATTCCTTGCACGTCTTTGCAAAAGTGTCAACACGAGGAGGAGGAGGAGGAGGAGGAGGAATGGGTGCAACTAGGGGTGGAGGAGTATCCGTTGGGCCTGCAGTGGTGGCCCTAGCCTCCAAGTATCTCCTAAACCACCCTGGAATCGTCACACCTTCTGGGAGATTAAGATCTTCAGCCATGCTGAAACGAAAAAGGAAAGATTCAAAATGGAGAATTCGAAAGATAAAGATAAGGATGTGGCTATTTGGGATTATGTTTTTCATAAAAACTCTCTTTAAATAACATGTTTTTTTTTGAAAGCACTTCTTCCAAAAATACTTTAGAAAAAAATATTTTTCTAAAATTTTTTTTTATCTGTTCTGGTAACCTTATGCTCTGATACCACGTGTAACACCCCACGTCCATTAATGTCACTCACAAAGGGAATGCATTAACTTCCATGGAGGTTTTAAGTGAATATAGAACAGTAAAATTACAACAAGACAGATATAAAATAGTACTTGGAAATTCAAAAGCTTTATTTCATTGTAGCAGAAGTCAAAACATGTTTGATTACATCATAACACCATATTCAATGTCAAGTACAATATCTATCTTGATAAAACAAGTACATAATCCCATTACATGAATAGCCATTAAAAAGAAAGATAACAAGCTGGACTTTACTTCAGCAGTCCAAGCTTTCCAGAAGATAAGCGATCCAACTAGACTCCACTAGAACTTGGCCCAACCTGCGGACCTGAAGGGAGAAAAAGGATGGAAAAGAGGGGGTCAGACATAAAGTCTGGTGAATATGATAATTCTACAATACTATTACCAAAATAACTGGACTAAGGCATAAGCTGGAAAACAAGAAAATGTCTATGAAGAGCAGATTAAGGACATAGACAATCGCTAAAGGCAACGTTATAGGCGCTCCTAAATACTAAAGGATAAACACTATACTGCACCACACCAGTCACCCTAAAGATTCATCCCACTTAGCTTCACTTAGAAACTTTCCCAATGGCTTTACGTACCCCTAGCTGACTACATAGGTGCCGCCTGCCCCTATCTCCACTAGGTGTACCCTACTTCCCATTATTCGATCGGCTCCCTAACTCGTAGATACCCGTGCTGGCCCCACAGTGGGGTGTATCACTCCCCTAAAGTGGCAACCTGATACAACGGACATGCACGGCTTATACCTACACGATGCAACAACGTCTTACCTACCAGCCCGGGTCCACACACGCATATGAAACCCGTTGGACTTGCGTTGCCACCGCTCCCTGTTTTGGCCTCTTATAGTCAAACCCAGTATGTGTGTCCCATCCTCGACTTGGGTCGAGCCTACAAAGATACGTTTTGGGATACTGGTTGAAATGGGCCCCCACTATTTACCACAAGCATTCCACCTAAGCTTGTCCCCATTAGTCCATCCCACTTAACCCACTTAGTCATGTTCATTTACATGTGTGTTTGGTTAAGTCTAATCGTATTTCAAATGCCTCTAAAGGCAACCACCAGATTCCTCATGCCACCCAAGGCACCTACTTAACCCCCATGTCCCACCTTACATGATTATCTGGTTAAGTATTTCTTAGTTCATTAAGGCCATAACCTCATAAAGACCTCTCACATTAGACTGGCATTTATGGCAGCTGGATTTGCCGGGCGGGTCCGGGCAGTCTTACACCATAAAAGAGTCTAACCTCGTGTCTTTACAACTGTTATGCTTTAGTTTGGGCCTAGGACCTCTCACATTGGGCCGACATTTGTGACTACTGGATTTGCCGGGCGGGTCCGGGCAGGTTTACATCACAAACGGGTCCAACCTCGTGTCCTAAGCATTGATTAATAATAATAATCCACTTTCCCCCAATTTTAATAATTCCCTACTTGAATTATTAATTACTTCCAATTTTTAACAATGTCCATAATTGACTCAATTATGGACATCCATTCATGGTATGCAAAATCTTACAAAATTGCACCCAATTTATTAATTCCTAATATTACCCCTACCCCACGTTTGAACGTTTATTCGCAAAATATATGTTAGACTCGAATAGCCTAACTCATAGCATAAAAGAGATTATCATAATAACAACATGTATATGTGACCAAATGAATCATAATAAGGGGTGAAACTTGCATATGTCCAACTTGCATAGATTATACATGTCATGGACCTAAAGGTGTCAACTTGTTCAAAATTCACCTAATATAATCTCAATCAATTTTCATAAACTTACATATGAACATGTGTGAATCAACATCATCTAATTTTTTAACAACATGGTTTTATATGGGTACACCTAACTCAATAGGCAAATTCCCATATTCAAGTTTTATTTAATTATAGTTTCAAGTTTATGGGTACACCTAACCTAATAGGCAAATTCCCATAAACAAGATCCATTTAAATTAAAAAAACATAACTTTAAGCATGTTCCAACAACATCATGATTTTACAACATAATATAGCATGATTTATAACATGGCATAGTATGATAGTATAACATAGCTTGACATGATTCTCAACATAGCACGACATAGCATAAGAGAATTTACAACATAGCATGACATAGCATATATAATTTACATCATACGACAACATAATAACATAATAAGAGATCCACAATATATAGAATTTACAATTACAAATCACGTCACTTTCTTGTGATCCATTCATAACTGAGTCAAATTAGTTTGTAATAGTCTTGTGAGAATCATCATACTCATCAACAAAAGAAAAGAATTAGAGAAAGAGAGATCTTTTGATTTGATTTGTGTAGATTTAGTTGTAGTAGATTAGGCTTCCTCTTCTTAGTTTGTGACGGCTACGCTGAACTCCATGGCAGCAGCATGACGGTAGCTTCTCTAATTTTACAAGTGATTTAGGTTTAGGGTCTACCCACTTATTTATAGATTTTAGAATTCATTTAGGCCATTAGATTTAACCTAGAAATAACCGCAGCCGTTCAAACAAGATGGGGTTTATCTTGTTGACTCAGCAATGAGTCAGAAGTGACTCGGCAAACACTCAGCATATTAATAAACTTCTATTCATGTCATAAATATATATATATTTTCTACAATGTACATATTAGATACATCCCCCTTTACTTATTATTGTTTTTATATACATATTAGATACATCCCCTCTCTCACACACTTATTAATATTTTTATATTCATATTAGATACATCCCCTCTCTTACACACTTATTAATATTTTTATATTCATATTAGATACATCCCCTCTCTTACACACTTTTATATTCATATTAGATACATCCCCCCTCTTACACACTTATTAATATTTTAGCAACTTAAGTGTTAATAGAAAATTCGGGGTGTTACAGATATTGTGTTATTGGTTTCATGTCATTTAAATGGAGGAATATTTTTTGATTAAGTTGAAGGTAGAGGTATCTTTATATGTATATTTGATATTTTATGCCTAGACTTAATTGTACACTATGCTTATGGGAACAATTTTTTAATTATGGTGAAGGTAGTGGAATTTAATAATATGCTTATGGGAACAATTTTTTAAGGATAGTTTCTTCTGCTTCTACATATAATAATGTACTCAATGTCCTCAAAAATTAGCATTATCAGTTCAATGCATGATAATTTTTTCTCCCATTAAGATACAGTTTCTTAGCAGAAAGTATCTTTATTCTGGTAATGGTGACTAACAATTTTTATTTGCAAGTTACTATGTTGCTTCTCAATTTCTTGTTTGCTCTAGAATATAGTGGTTCAGCAAGTCTTCAAGATTGTGGTGAGAAAGTCGTCGATGAAAGGGCTTTCCATGTGCTATTTGCTGGAATTTTTCTTCTTTCGGCATTAGTGCAATTGTAAGTCTTCACATTTTTTTGCTGATTTAATTGTTATTTTATAAGAATTTCATAACCTACGAGGTTCTTTCTATTATAGTTCTACTTCATTCGTCATCGGAACTCAACTATAGTAACTACAAGGTGTAACTGGACTCCATGTGCATGTTTAAATCCTTCTTCTCTCTCTTTTCTCTCTATCCATCTACCATCATTTATTAGAAGTTGCTGCAATGGATAAGCAAAAAAAATGTATATACGGGAAATTGAAACCACGAGAATCACTAGGAATTATAGGTATCTTACATTGGTTAATTTGGTTTGAAATCAACAATGATAATCTTCGTTTAAATTATTAAATTTATAGAGAAGTAAACACATCCTATTTTTTAGTAAAGGGGAAGAGCTTGTCTAGCATATATTTCTAGCACTATAAAGTTTAATTCATGTTATTTTTTCTTTAATATTTATTTTAATTCATGACAATTATCGATTATCCGTGTATAAAATTTGTAGAGAAGTGGGAGAATAAAAATAAAAATAAAGTAGAAAATTTGTACATAACCAAAATGTATGAATAGATACTAAGGGAGCTCTAAATGACAGTGGTATTGAAGATGGTCAATGGTTTTATGGTGTTGATTCTTCTTGTTTGAAACTTTTAATCTCATTTTGGTGAAGGAAGATTTTTGAAAAGTTTTGGTCACATCATATCTTTGATTGGATTTAATTTGCAACTTATTAAATATATTAGATTGTAAGTAATTCATAGCTAGTAAAGATCCATTTGCATTTTTGTTAGAATTGAATTTAAAAAAAGCATAATCAAATTAGGAGGAATAAGTTATCAGACAAGAAATAAAGAGGATAATGATATAACTTCATAGCTAAAATTCATGTTAACATGGCGAAGAATTCATGCTAGTAGTTGCAGCTAGAATTCATGTTAACATGGAATAAATCTTAGGTTGGCCACTTTACCCATATTGCATTCATTTGTGATGGAAAAGGAAGGCAGATTTCTAACTTAGCATGTTCTTTTACTGGGTGAAATTCTTCCAATATCATTTCCATAAAACAAAAATGGCAATGAAATCATGCTGATATGTTTGAATATATATAAAAATAGGCAACTTAATGGTTATTGACTTAAAATGGGAAATGTCAAAATCTAATCAATTTGTGATAATATGAATCAGTAATCAAAAGAAGCTAACCAAAAAATATATATTATTAAAGGTAGATCAAAATATAATTATAGTGTCTGCGTTTTTGTTTTATCATGGGCACCATTATTGCTCATAAATAGAGAACATATATGGAAATATTCTTTAAGATTATTAAATATATATAGTAAATGTGAGTACCTCTAGTTTGAATGCATTTAATGGCACTGATTTGTCCTAAAATTTATCTTCTAGACTAAAAGTTTCCACGGTTTCCTTGGTATATATCTATAATAGAGCCAAATATATATAAACATTTCATAATTATAAATATGTAAGATCATTAAGCAGATGGTAAATAGTCATAAAGAGGACCTTTTCACTGATGAAATCTGTTTACATGCATACTTAGAGATCGCAGTGACATTTTCTTTACTACTTTTCTTTACTACTTTGCTAGTCATTTTTGCAATGTTCAGAATTGTACTTAAGTAAAAAAGTAAATGAACTTGTGGCATAAAAATGTGTAGATCAGATACATAATAATTTACTCTCCATATTAAGGATGTTGATACATTATTTATAGTAGTAATTAATATCCATAATATTTTTATTTCAAACCCAAAACATGAACGTCAGGTTATGTTTTTCTACCATTTTTAAAAATTAAAAGCTGAATTTTGGCACCTGCCTCCTACCTTCCAATTAATTTCCAGTTAACACTGCATTTAACTTTTGTATTTAAAACCTGAAGCGTGAACCTTTGGATTTAATATTTATGTACTTAGCATCCTCTTTATAACACAACTTTTGTATTTAACTTTTATGTTTAATCTATTAACACTTGCTTCTATAGCACTTTTTCCTGTTTACTTTTACATTTAGTCCATACTCTTTTCCTCTCTACAAAGTAAACAAAGAAGTTACATGGATATGAGCCTTCTTTTCAGTTCTGGCCTCTGTATTTAATGAACTAGTCATATCTCCCACTTTCATTTCTATGTTTAGTTTCAAGTTCGAAACAAAAAATGAGCTATTATTATATTAGTGTTTTCATGCCACTTTTCTTTTAAGCAAAACCGTTAAGTGTATATTGAATAATTTGGTAGAAAAAATGGTTATATTTTTAACTGATGTTTATCAAGCAAAAAATTAGAGATAATAACGATAATATGTTATGTGAACAAATAATGCATTATACAAACTACACACTAGATCTGACCATTAACAGAGTTTATCAACTTAGGAGCTTAGTTCATCTTATATGTGGAGCTAGTTTATAATAACCACATACTACTTTCGACATTAACCGAGTATTAGATAACAAGAGTTTTGTATAGTGCATTATATACTGCAATGTACATCTTTTTATAAGCATACTGATAACTATTAGGAAAAATAAAAATATTACGGGCTTTGGGCTTGAATGTTTTACTGATATGGTCTTTGTTCTTCATTGCTTGGGTGTTGGTCCTGGTAGGCTAGAAATCGAGGATGCCTCAGCTGATAAAAGTAGTTTAGTACTCAAAACGATATTCTTAGGAGAATAATAGAATGGTGGAAACAAGACACAAAAGGAAGGAGGTGAAAATCAAAATATACATATAACCAGTAGTAAAGAAAATGCACAATGAAAATTAAGGTGAAAAATCTAGTAATATTTTGTCAGTTCCACAAATCTCATCTTTATGCGTACTTTGATACCCATATATACATGCAAATCTATGTCAAGGTTTCCTTATACTCACTTAGTATTATGTGTAAATCTTAGTATTATGCATTATTGTACTTGAATATAACTACACAATAAAACATGTAAGTAGAAAAGATTAGCCTCCCTGTAAGCAGAGCTTACGCGACCAGCCTAGACTACCTAGCATTACATCAGGTCATATGTGTTTGTGCTAATATGTGCTTCCTGGCTACGAATAATGATGGTAAGATTATGCTTTGAATGCAGCAGCAACAACACAAAATAACCCTATTTTAAACCACTTTGTGCCCAGAAGAAACAAGAAACTTCCATGTTTTAAGAACAGGTAAGCTATGTTTGAAGTTTCTACGGGTAAAACATGCATAGTCAATGTCTTATCATTCGTTTTATTTTATTTTAAATAAATAGAATTATCATAGTGACATTGTATTCTCTGTGTAACAACCCGTATTTTTGAATAACATGTTATAACATAAATCAAGGCAGAATTAAACTGTAAAATCTGAATCAAGGGAAACGGGCTGTGCCATTGCGTTCGTCTCGGAAAAATACGCGAAATAGAGTCCGATTTTTCGAAAATCGGAGTCCGTATGACCAAGATATGGCCTCGCGAAGTTTCACGAAAAATTCAAATTCAAAACAGATTCAAATTTCAGAAAATCAGAAGTGGCGGGAAAATTCCCACCAGACCCAGGGGGTCGACTGGGGAGTCGACCTCCCCCCCCCCCCCCCCAGGTCGACTGGGGAGTCAACCCTAGGGTCGACCTGGGGGTCGACCTCCCTGGTCGGCCTGGTGCACCTGTTTTGGCTGTTTGGACCTGTTTTGGATGCTTGGGACGGGATTTGATGGCTTGGATTGAATCAAGGGTTAATCCTATGGCTAATACTATCCTAATCTTCTATAAAAAGACCCCTAAGCCTAGCCTAAATCACCATTATTCAATCCTACAACTAAACTATGTCAAATTTGTTCCTCTCATGGCCTCCACTCTCATGCTAAAATTTCTAAGTTATTTATATGAGAGATTTTGAGTTCATACAAGTGTATTCAAGCTTGTATGAGTGTTCTTAGCTTGCATTCAAGTCAAGTTGCAACATTTCTATTTCAAAGCAAGGGTTTTTATTGATTTGGCTCAAGGGTTTTTCATTTGGAGCTTGCATATTTGGGATTTTTGGTGATTGCATAAGGGCTTCGTCTCAATCTTTTAATAAATATTCATTTGTGTCTTCATAGCATTGTAAGCCCTTTTCTACTTTCATTTTTGAACTCTAAAGTTAAATGAATGATGCAAGTTTGGTTGATCATTATGATATGCAAGTTTGGTTGATCATTATGATATGCAAGTTTGGTTGATCATTATGTATGACACATGTTGCTATGTTATGCAAGTTTGGGATGATCATGTTATCATGTTATGCAAGTTAAACTTGAGTTTGTGAGCTTAAAGCTTCAAGCTTTATGTTAAAGGTTGCATTTTGGCAACATGGAAGTTATCATATCCCTTATGATAACTTGCATGTGAGGCTAAATGCGAACTTCTAGCAACTTCTACATGTCATTTATCACCATGTATCACTTATATGCTAAGTTTGGTTTTATGCATACTTTTGAAGCCTAATAATGCAATATGCAAGTATATGAACATATGTACATTTCCTATGCCACCATGTTAAACTTGTGGCTTCAACCCCTTTTTGTCATGATTATGCCAAGTTCCCTATTTTATCCTTTATACGTTGTTGCGATTATGTAAACGATGGGATTACGTTGGGGTTGGGTAACATTATGACATGAACATGGTTTTTTATAACATGACGTGATATGTAATTATGTTTTGGAAACATAATGGACATGACACTTAGAAAAGATGAGTGTGGCCAACTCGAGGTTGGGTTGAGTTTGTAGCATAAATCTACCCGGACCCGCCCGGCTTAACTAGTGGCTACAAACAATAGGACCCAATGTGAGAAGTTGGTCATGTTGTGCTCGAACCCGAGGTTAGACCAAGTTGTGGTGTAAAGCTACCCGGACCCGCCCGGCTTAACTAGTAACCACAACAAGGTCTAATGTGAGAGGTTAAAGCACATTAAGTTAATGAATGCCTCCTGATTAGGGTTAAGTCATGGTCCACTTAATACTTAACCAATTTGGGCTTGATGGGTTAATCGGGGTTAAGTCATGAACCTTGGGCACACTTAACCAATTTAATCCACGGTTGGATCGGGTTAACCACATTTAACCCGTTAAGAAACCCTAGTTGCGTGATCCTTTTCAGCAGTAACCCTCTTGATAGTATCATAAGACCCTAGGACTAGGCTAGGGTGGGGCACGATTACTGGGCTGACATGTAAGCGACCAAAACGACGGCTGTGTAGGTACACCGGTGTAGGTCCAGGCGGACTATGGTCGTGCACATAGTCCGGCGTTGGAGAATCAGGCACGGGTACCAGTAGATCTAGACTGTGCATACTTGAATTTGTGTCTGAGGTTGACACCCTAGGACTTGATACACCCTAGGGTGTACCTAGCGCAGTTTAACTACATTTCATGTTTGGGCCGTATGACACTGACACTTGACGAGTTAGGCTTATAGGGAGCCGATCAACTAGACCGTGTAGTTGGACCTTGATTTAGGTCACCTCATGATATTGGGCCAAGCTTGGGCCAAGGGATCAATTCTTGTTTTTACCTGACATGTTAGAATGCTAGTACACCCGTGGTGCAAAACTTAACCTTGATTATGCGATGACACCTTTATCTATCTTGTTAGTTAATCATCATGCCAGTATGTTATCCTTATGTTCATCTCAGCTTCTCATGCCAGTTAACTTTACTAGTTCATGGACTGATAGTAGTTAGGGCTTACCAGTCTTTTTGACTGACCTGTTTTCTTTTGCATCTTTTCTTCCGTTCCCCCCCCCCCCTCAGGTCCTCAGGGTGGGAACATTGGAGCTTAGCTTGGATCTTTATAGCTTGCTTACGGGATTTGCTCATGTACGGTTTTGGACATTGAGATAGCTATGGTTTATCACTTCACTTTGGGGATAGTACTTTATGTATTTCAGTTTTTCAGTTTATGTTTTTCTCTAGACTTTGTTGTTGGAAAATAATGACCAAGTACTTTGTTGTAATATGACTATGGTTTTGAAATGCTAGTTATATCCGCTGCTTCACTACTCTGTTTTACTTATATGTTCGGTCTTGTGATATCTGCATGCATGTTTACCTTGTTTAAACGCCCCTCCGAAGCTAGTGTGCTTGCAAGAGTTACCCTGGCGGAGGTGGGGTGTTACACTCTGGCATTATCATCATCATCATCTATTTGTCACTACATGATGAAATCGCATAAACTGTATAATATTGTTTAGCTAGCACAGATCTAAACTATGCATTCTTCCAAGTTAAATCTATTGGGAGAAATGTTTATCCATGGCGTCCATGAACTCACCTAATTTCTGTTATATTTCTCTGAGTTACATATTGCTGGATAAAATAACCTAATAGGAATGCCAGTAACAAACACAAGTATACAAAATGAAAACCTCTTGAGCTTTTCGGGTATTATAACTTGTATATTTATTCTTGGCTATTTAAAGACAAATTACAGTGACACATTGGTAATTTTTAGTAGTTTTGATATACTCAAGAGGTTCTATTACTTTATGTAAGTATTTTCTAACTTGTCTATTTTTCAGGTTGTTTATGATGTAACTAATTAAACAATAGCAAGTGACAATGTGAAGAAACTTCTTATGGGGAACAAATGTGATTTGACTGACAAAAATGTAGTTTCTAACAAGGTTGGTAAGGTAAATAATAACTGTTCATAATCCGACGTACTTGTTTCTATGTAATTGATTTATGGATAATGTTATCTGAATAGTGAGAGTGTAGCTCCATTTAATCAAACGGTAATACGATATGGTGAAGTTATACTCCATATCTCCAACAGCTAAATCAGGAGATGAAGCCCTTGTTGGCTTAATTGATCTACCGTTTTCTTTCTAAACAGATTCAGTCCATTAATGGTTTTTATTGATTTATGTTTTTAAATGGATTTGAATTAGTAAATTAACTTTTTTTTCCTTTTTAGGTAATCCACTAAGGAGGAACATGAACATGCAGATAAGCTAATGGATTATCAAGCATATTATTATCAGTAAGCTTCTAAATTATCTATCATCGATGTCTAGTAAGTATAAATTTTTCAGTTGATCTCCTTTATTTATTGCCCTATAAACGAGTTTGCTAATTCCATTTTAAATTGGCTATCATGTTAGATAGTTATATATCTTAATATGGCTGGATTCCCCTAGAGAATCTTATAGAAAGCATGATGGAACTTTACAGTGTGCGTGCACATTAAGTTATTCAATGCTGACATGTTAGCTTTGAGATATTTGTCTACCCAATTTCAATATATTAGAACAATAACTGGGTTTAAGATCTATTGATAACAAATACAAGTTTTTAACTGTCAAATACAAGTTTTTATAGTACCTTTTGGCTGCTCAGACTGCATTCCTTTCTGAATTTGAAAAGGAATACAAAATAGCATATATTAATTTTAACTGGCCAAGTCATATAACACTGATCTTGATGGCACATAGTTTTCTGAATTTGCTAGTTGGTTGTAGGTAGAGTGTGTGCATTGTATAATCTATTGACAACACATTGAAATTCCTACTAGTTTCAAAAATTCCCATGTCAGTACCCATTATGTTCCCATTCTTTAAAATTAATATAATGGGCATTCTGTAATTATGCCAATGCAATTATCGTTATGTTGATCGTCTAGCCTACTATCCGTTGGCTTGTATAATGCCAATAAAATTTGAATCAATCCTTTTCATCCATTCTTATCACACTAATCTTCATGTCGTAATACTGGAAACCAGTTTTTATTCTATGGTGAAGGGGACAATATCCTTTTGCTCTTTTCTTATAAATTTTAATTGTGGAATTTACAGGACAAAAATAGGGTCAGTGATAAAAATCAAAGGTAACAGAAATAAAGTGTTTCATCACCCATTATAATTTACGGCCACTGCTAACAAAACGTCGGTACACTCCTCTAATACTCGAATATGTATGTGTGTTTGTGTATGTATATGAATAAATTTTAGAAACATTAATGTTTAGATACTCAATTTTTTTGGGAATATATTTTCAAATAAACCAAAGATAAGAAAATAAAATATTGAATGATTTAATCTACCCTTGATTGTAATACACTATCTAAAAAATTAAAGGTTGTTTGGTAGTATATTGTTGACTAGCATCTACTATTTAATCTATCCTTGATCCGGTAATTTGGTTTCAAAATACCGAAGCATAACTGTTCCTGATACAGTATGATAACTGGTAATTTGCTATTCTCCGCCTCTTGACAGAGAAAATCCATATGATGTGTTACTTTGCCTCTTGACTACTCAATGAAGCTTATTCTAAAGCACATAATTTTGTCTATCTTCTTCATTCTTTTTAAAGTAAATGGCCAAATATTATATCTTTTTATCTGATAATATATTAATGCTACTTTCACTAGGACAATGTTCTAGAGAGATGAAAATTACTTCAGACTAACTCTTGGTATACCCATTGACTTTGCAGATGATGACGTACCCATGTAAAAGACATGTATCACCTTGAAGAGTATATGATAAGTAAGAGTATATGCATGAGACATGTATCACCTTTAAGAAGTTTCTAACTAGTCTTAATTTTAATGGCCGGGTATGCATTTTAAAGTACTGTGAAAATTGGATTGAAACTAATTTGGTAGATCATATGTATGTTAAGGCTGGATTTAGAAGAAATATGTTGAATCCTATTTTAAAACTTGTTATGAATGTTAATGACGGTGTATAAATCTTGGTATTTTAAATTTGTTATGTTTGCTATTTTAAATTTGGTACATTCGACATGCTATTTGTTGTTCTAGTGCTATTACCGTGTATGTAGCCAACGCTAGTACTGAATATATATTTATGTATATTTGATATGAAATATAAATGTTTTATGTATGAGGCGTATTATGTGTAGTTTGCCACGGTTATAACCGTGACATATGTGACAGTAGCTAATGGAATCTTGATAAAGTAACGCTTATAACCGTTATAATTTTGTAATTCGTCACATTTAAAACCATTAGAAATATAAATACTACCACACTTATTACTATTAGTAGAATAAATATTATCGCACTTATAACCGTTACAATAGAAAATATAATCACGCTTATAACCGTGAGCATATATGTTAGTATTTGTCACGGTTATAATGGTAATGTCATGCGTGATAAAAATCACCAATGCCAGTTGCCTCAACGGTTATAACCATGACTATTTTGTTTCCTCATGGTTATAAGCATGACAAATGAGCCTTTCTGGTGTTGTGACCCAAGAGCTTCTACCGGGGGTACAAATAACGTCCAGAGGCCACCACATCGACAAACCCATCTCAATCTCAAAGAAGCCCCAATTGACTGGGACCCTCACTTTGAAGACTATAATTGGCACCCCAAAGATGGCCGAAGCCAAATGACCGAGACCAAGGGAAAAAGCGGCTGGCAAGGGCCCTTGCAGGCCTAATAGCCTAACAGCAGAAAGGGCCCCGAACTCTCTATAAATAGGAGCCCAGAAGCCACATAGAGGGGGACGAAAGTTTCATTTCTCAATCTTATTCTTTCTTCTTTACGGAGCAAACCCTGATTTCCAAATTGGATTGGGGATTCCTTCAACTCTTGTAATACGTCTACAATTTATGAATGCAGAATTCCATGGCTTAAACATCTTGCAATTTGATAATCTTGTTGTGCCATTATGATGAAACAGGACTAACCTTTCATATGAGAAAGTTGATCATGGCACCTTCATGGAAGAGGGAGGGCTTCATAAAAATTCGAAGTCCTCCTCCTTCCATCTTGATGGTTCACAACGCTGATCAACGCTCTCATAATGAGCCTAATGCTTCTTGGCCTCGTAAAGGAAGTCATTTGCAGGCTTACCATTTTGATTTTGACGCAATCAAGGCCCTACGGGCCGGTTTGATGTGGAATGATCATATGAGTCAATAAGCATTATGATGCTCTCTTTCTCGAATATGAAGAATAATTAGCTTGTTTTCTTCTTATCACAATAATATCATCATATTCACGATCTAGGGGGTAATTGATTCCATAAGACCTTAGTCGTGTCAAGCTATGTAAACCTTCCTCTAGTCATTACGGAACTCCATTGTACTGTAAGTGTGATATTCATCCTTTGAGGAAAGGATATCAGATCTTCGGAATCGGGATTCCAATGCTCAAGGAAAGGTAGATTTAGATAAGTAACGCTTGTCTCCGAATATCCTTCAGTAACCCTTGGTCATGAATGCTTCAAATTCCTTGAACACATGTCCTATATAACTTAATTTGGGTGTTGACGGAAAATAACGTTAACATTTTGGCGTTAGAAGGGGGCCTAAACCTCCGCCCTTACGATGAATCTATCAAAAATTAAATTGGTAAACTTTATTGCTCCATGGCAGGAAAGATGAAATCAAAAAGATGGGAAGATCGAAAAAAGATACGGGTTCCTAATACAACCCTCGAAGGGAACGTGGATCTAACGCTTAATCTGAACAGTAAAGAAAGGGGAGCCACATCCAGCCCAACACAACCACCAAATGCAATGGAAGATAATGTCGCAAGGATTATGTCCTTGGAGCAGAAACTCCATGAGATGCAAGCTCAGATAAATGCTTCTCAAACACAAAAGGCTTCAAGACTCACCAAATCTAGTCAAAGAGAAACAAACGAGTCTCTGAAAAGAAAGGCTCCCATTCAACACTCAGAAGCAGAGGAGAAGCTCAAAGCGGCTTCCTGCAAACTATGACAATACGAAAGCTTATGATCCGAAGAGTGCAAACTATGACAATATGAAAGCGTATCTTAAAGACATCGCTACGAAGATCATCAAAGACTTGCTAGGAAGCAAAGGGAAGAGGACCCAAGATGACAGAGTTAACGACAACGAGATGGTACTCCTTTCGTTGATGAAATAATGAACATCTTAATACCGTAAAGAGTGAAGGTGCCAACCATAAAGTTTCTTAGGACATCTAACCCCGATGATCACCTAATGGCTTTCGACAGCCGGATGGATTTCTACATTGCTTCCGGACCCGTCAGACGTCTCCTTTTCCCGATGGCCTTTCAAGGGACGGCAACAAAATGGTATCTCCAGTAGAGAGAAAACACCATTTACTCATGGAAACAGTTCTCCTACGAATTTTACGCATAGTTCTGCATTTGCAAAGATCCAACAGTTGACTACACAGTCATCGCTAACATCAAACAGAGGCAAGGGGAGTAACTAGAAGATTATCTGAAAATGTTCAACAATGAGGCATTAAAGGCCAAGGATATGAACGACTGTGACAAGTTGATCACCACGCATTAGAGGTTAATTGAAAACACCCCCTTCTGGAAGGAATTATATGTTGACGACTGCAAAGACTTACAAGACTTTTATTTCCAAGCCGAAAAATTTATTCTCATGGACGAATTGTACTTCACAAAGAGAAAGCTTGAGCCTCGAGGGGAAGTAGGAAGGCCGAACTATGGATGAAAGCCCCCAGAAGAAAATCAAAAGATATCAAGGTGGGAAGATTCTAATGCCAACTCGGTCGCTCTAAACAAGCCCATCTCGTTTGTGTATGTTGTCGCAAGAGAAAGGGTTAATAACTTCCCCATCTCGTTTAAATCCAAGAATTGCCCTGACCTTATTCCGGCAGTAAATATTGTGAAATCCACAAAACCAATGGACATAAGACCGACGAGTGTAGGGTATTGGACGGGATTATTCATATGCTAATCCGAGAAGGACATCTGAAAGAGTTTGTTTCAAACTAGATAACATCAGCTTAGCATACAAACGGACAACAGAAGGTTTCAGTAAATGCGATATGGGCTACTATGGACGAGGGCATCCTAGACTTGGGTCCACCCATAAATCGAATCAATGTGATCCATGGAGGCCACACCCTACCGAAAATGTCCGAAAGCTAGAAGTCAATACATGAAGGAAGCTATGGAGGGAATATTCTTTATTCAAGAAGAACCATCGTTGAAAAACGCATGTTATGCTCTTAAAATGCACAACCTAATGGTCTCTCCGGAAGAAATGAAGGAGGGGGTCCGCCAACCACATAACGATCCACTTATAATTATAGCGCAAATAGGGCTCTCTTTTGTTTCCAAAATCCTTGTGGATATTGGGAGTGCCATCAATGTCATCTTCAAGCATGCTTTCAATCAGATGGGAATTTCTGAGAAGAAGTTAGAGCCAAGCAATGAAACAATCTTCGGCTTCAGCAACAAGGGGTGGACTCCTGTGGGGCAAATCAACCTTATAGTTCAAGTTGGACTGTCTGCGCTTCATACGACCTTCGAAAATCTCTTTTTCATAACCAATTAACCATCCTATTAGAGAGCCTTCTTTTGACGACCGGCTTTGGAGGAGATGGACGCTTTTATTTCTTCTAAGTATCTTATGTTAAAATTCTTAAGCAAGCAGGGATGGGGTACCATCAGGGGGGAACAGTTCAGTTCCCGTGAATTTTACTTCACAACGATTGACCATTACAAAAGTACATTTCTTAGAAAAGAAAGAGGAAGAGATTCGATGATGTAAATATGAATGAGGAAGGAGAAATTGTCATGGACTTAGATTCTAGAGGGGACATTGAAAGAATATAACCAATAGAAGACGTGAAAGAGGTAAACGTTGATTCAAAGGATAAATCAAAGGTCGTCAACATAGGGAAAAGGCTGATAGAGCCCCTCAAGAGAGACCTAATTCAGTTCCTACAACTCAACAAGGATGTATTCGCTTGGACCCATTCAGACATGACTGGTATCAACCCTTCTATTATGAGTTATGCCTTAAACATTTACCCTTCAGTAATCCTGATTCGGCAAAAGAAAAGACAATATAATAGAGACTGGTTAGAAGCCTTGAAGGAGGAGGCCAAGAGGTTAGAAACTAATAGTTTTATCTGGGAAGTCCTTTACCCCATGGTTAGCCAATCCCGTGCTAGTGAAGAAGTCTAACGGGAAGTGGAGAACGTGTGTTGATTGTATGGATTTAAACAAGGCTTGCCCGAAAGACTGTTATCCCCTCCCGTGGATTAACCAGTAATTGATGCCACGAATGGTCACAAGATACTATCCCTTACGGATGCTTACTCAGGGTACAATCAAATACCGATGCATAAACCTGACGAGGAGCATACAAGCTTTATCACTGATTGGGGAACATTTTGCTATAAAGTGATGCCCTTCGGGTTGAAGAATGCGGGAGCAACATACCAAAGACTGTTAAATAGGATGTTCCAAGAAAAAACAAGGCGCAATATGGAAGTATATGTGGATGACATGCTAGTGAAGTCCACCAAAACAGAGAACCATCTAAAGGACTTGAAGGAAATGTTCAATGCCTTAAGGAGTTACCGAATGAAGTTAAACCCACAAAAGTGCTCTTTTGGAGTTTTATCGAGTAAGTTCCTAGGGTATGTGTTAAGTGAGCAAGGGATTGAAGCTAGCCCTGACCAAATCCAAGCCATAAGAGACATGGAAGAACCTAGGATGAGCAAAGAGGTCATGAGCCTAAACGGGAAAGTAGCATCCCTCGGTAGGTTCATTTCCAAAGCCACTAACAAATGTGTCCATTTCTTCGACGTTATAAAGAAAAAGAAGAATTTCGAATAGAATGAAGAATGTAGGAAGGCATTCCAAGAATTAAAAGTTTATATGGAAACGCCTCCAATTTTATCCAGCCCCGAGAAGGGAGAAGATCTATACAAATATATGGATGTTTCAGAACATGTGGTAAGCTTAGTCCTAATAAGAGAGAGTAATGGGTGTCGGCACCCCATTTACTATGTTAGACGAAGGCTAGAGGACGCAGAAACCCGATACCCTGTGATAGAGAAACTAGCATATTGCCTAATACTTACTGCACGAAAGCTCAGAGGATACTTCCAAGCTCACTCTGTTAGGGTTTTAACTAGTTTCCCACTCAAGCAAGTGTTCGGTAAACCGAAAACCTCTGGAAGGCTAATCAAATGGGGTATCGAGCTTAGCAATATAAATTTGAGTTCCCTCCTCGAGTGGCAATTAAAGGACAAGCCCTCGTAGACTTCATAATTGAGTTAACGAGCTTCATTTCAGAACAATCAGCTAAAGAGAATGACTTAAAAGCCAAGTGGCAACTTTTTGTAGATGGAGCTTCTAATGAACAAGGAACAGGAGTAGATTATATTATAATTACCCCTATCGGACAGTGCTTGCACTATGCCATGAAATTACGATTCCTGACAACTAACAACATAGCCGAGTATGAGTTAATGATAGCTGGTTTGAATTTGGCACTATAGTTGAAGATACCTCGAATGGAAATCTTTAGTTATTCACAACTAATGGTAAACCAAGTAAAACAAACCTATCAAACGAAGGATGCACGGTTAGTCCTATATGTGAAGAGGGTATTAAAGATGCTTTCCTGTTCTGGAGGTTTCTCGGTTCATCAAATAACGCGTGGGGAGAATACTCAAGAAGATTCACTAGCCAAATTAGCTAGTTCCAAGGGCCCTGAAACTCGAGTAATTCCCATGGGTTATCAGGAAAGGCCTAGTATCGAGCATGAGGAATTGGAAACGAAGAAGGAATTATTAGTCTTAACTAGATCCCAAGCCTTGAGAAGGGGGGATGAAGGAAACAAAGAGGGAAACTCCAATGGGGAACCTCCCTTAGCATAAACGAATTACCATCGTAAAATTACATGGGTGACTCCCATAGTAGATTACCTCCTAAATGGGACTTTTCCCCTAAGTAAGCAAGACGCAAGAAGGATAAAACACCAAGATCGTACATTTGTGATTACGGAGAAAATACTGTATAAAAAAGGACATTCGCTTCCTTACTTAAGATGTATAAGTTCCAAAGATGGGCTTAACCTGTTGAAGGAAGCTCGTGAAGGATGGTGTGGAGACCATTCCAGTGGAATTAAGCTGGCCAAAAGGGTTATGCAACAAGGTTATTATTGGCCACAAATGGTTAATCAAGCAGTTGAGTATGTCAAAAAATGTGATAAGTGTCAAAAGTACTCTAAGGTACCTAGGCTTCCTCCTAGCAAACTGACCACTATATCAAGCCCCTAGCCATTCAGAGTATGAGGGATAGATTTAATCAGATCCTTACCAACCAGTATGTTGTAGTAGCCATCGACTACTTCGCCAAATGGGTGGAAGCGGAACCCCTTCCGACAGTCACATCCAAAAAGGTGTTAAGATTCATAATAAAGAATATTTCCCGCTTTGGAATTCCTCACAAAATCATATCAGATAATGGAACACAATTCAAGAGCGAAGAATTCACTCGGTTCTATGAGAAAAATGGAATCATCAAAAGTTTCTCCTCGATAGCCCATCCAAAAGCTAACGGAGCTATGGAAGCTGCCAATAAAACCATAAAGACAATTCATAAGAAACGCCTAAACCAAGCCAAAGGAAATTGGGCTGGAGAATTGCCTTTAGTTCTTTGGGCATATAGAACCTCTGCCAAGACAGCAACAGGACACACCCCTTTTTCCTTAACATATGGATGCGAAGCTATGCTTCTGGTTGAGGTCGAAATACCATCGAATAGAAGGATAGCATATGCGTTTAACCCCAATCAGGAGTTAAGAAAGGAATCCCTGGACTTAATACAAGGATTAAGAGATGAGACAACAATCAGAACAACTGAATATGAAAGAAGGATTATGAAATACTACAACTCAAAGGTCAGGTCTAGAACCTTCACGAAAGGAGAGTTAGTTTTACGAAGAGTGATGGTTAACACAAAGAACCTAGTAGATGGCCCTCTCGGCTCAATTTGGGAAGGACCTTGATCATCCATCAAGAAGTTTTGCCCGGAACATATCAACTCTGCAGACCCAATGGTGATCTTGTTCTAAGAACATGGAACTCGGAACATTTAAGACCATATTTATCAACGATAAAGGAATAAAGAAAAAGACTTTTCTCCAAAGATGATCACGTAACCAAGGGCATGTAAACCCATTAATATCTTAAAAGAGACCCAAAAGGGTCAAGCTGAAAAAAGGATAAAATCCCATGTCATCACCAAAATTGGTCAGGGCAAGGCATCCCCCGGAGGGGGATGGTGTGTTAGTCCTTCTCCATGCCCAAATCAGAGGGGGCTAGGTTAAAGAATCAAAAGCATAAGCCTCCGTTTCACAATAGAAATGGTCGTGGCAGTGCATCTAAAATTAGCACGCCCTGCCTCTGCTCGTAGAAGAGTATGCCCTGCATCTACTAGAACTAAACACGTCCTACCTCTGCTCGCAGAAGAGCATGTCCTTCCTCTGCTTATGTTCCGCGTTACCCGCAGAAGGGAACACAAACCCCTATAATCACCTACGATGGTCAGGATAGGGCACCCCTCGGAGGAGGGTGGCGTGTAAGCCTCTATCAGTACCTACAATGGTCAGTATAGAGCATCAAAAGAGTAAACCTTAGCTCTGTGTCTAAAATGGCCCAGTATAAGTTTTTAAGACCTTACCATCAGCTACGATGGTCATGATAAGGCACCTCCTAGAGGAAGGTTGGGTAAGTCCTTGGGTCCTGCTTGTGGATAAGCTAGCCAAGCGCAGCGAACGTACAGGCCCGGAGAGTGGCTAACGAAGCACGTACATCCTCTACTTTGACATCATACGCCCAGGGAGTAGCTTAGGAAGCACGTATAATCTCTGCTTTACAAATCAAATACCGAAAGGGGTTCCTGGTCTTGTATCCATATTAATACCCGAATCTGGGTTGATTTGGCTCTTCAAAAATACCGGAAAGGGTTTCCAGTCTTCAATTTTCAAATATCGAAAGGGGTTCCCGGTATTCTATCTATATTAATGGCTTAATCAGGGTTGATTTGGCTCTTCACAAATACCGAAAGGGGTTTTCGGTCTTCAATTCTCAAATAAGGAAGGGGTTCCCAGTCTTCTATCTATATTAATACCCGAATCTGGTTTGATTCGGCTCTTCACAAATATCGGAAAGGGGTTTCCGGTCTTCAATTTCCAAATACCGGAAGGGATTCCGGGTCTTCTATCTATATTAATGCCCGAATCTGGGTTGATTCGGCTCTTCACAAATACCGAAAAGGGATTTCCGGTCTTCAATTCCCAAATACCGCAAGGGATTCCCGGTCTTCTATATATATTAATACCCGAGTCTGGGTTCATCCGGCTCTTCACAAATACCGGAAAGGGGTTTCTGATCTTCAATTTTCAAATACCTAAAGGGGTTTCCTGTTTTCTATCTTTATCAATACCCAAATCTGGGTTGATTCGACTCCTCACAAATACCGGAAAGGGTTTCCGGTCTTCTATCTATATCAGTACCCGAGTCTTGGTCAATTCAGTTCTCTACAAATGCCTAGAAGGGATCTCTGATCTTCAATCTTCAGGTTGTCCAAATAAGAATTGGGTAGAAGCTACTACCATAGCAGGAAACCGACCACTAGTTATCGATCTTTGACGGACAAGAAAGGGTTAACCCGAAAACAGTGCCTTGTAGGTTTCATGACGTAATCTAACATTAAGAAACAACTCACAAATAAATAGAAGAGAGTCTAGAAAGAAAAGTTTGACTTGGGAAGTCGAAGACACCCCTTCACTAGGGGTACAAATGTTACTACCAAAATTAACCCTTAACATAAACTAACAGTGAAGGGGTATCGGAGGAACACCTTTATTTATCATTCGATTGTAACCTAAAAAGGTTTACATTTGATTGTTTCATGATTTGATTTGGGTTTGGATCCTATTTTGAGTCCAACGCATACATATTTGAAAAAAGTCGAATGTAAACATTTTTCGGTGCATAACGCCATAAACGGGTGAACTAGGTCAAATAGGAATTATAAACATACAAGTATAAGTGTATGTAATACTCTATATTTAATTTAGTATTGAAATCATTTCTACAAGCCTAGGATGCAAGTTTAAATTGTATGTATGTATATTTTCCATACATTATTACTTGTTGTTTTGTAATTATGCCATCATGCCTAGGTTGTAGCGGTAAAAGTATGGAAAGTCTAACTTGTATACCTTGATTTGGACAAATTGCCAATTGCCACCTCGTTGGGACGTTTCCTCATTTATATGAATATTTATGTTATTTAGGCGATATAATTATTTTACTTATATAAACGTAATCCACGTAATTAATGTTGTATTACCGTAATAAATGTGATTAGGTTAGAATTCGAATTTGACATGTCCCTTTAATAAATATATATTTGATTGCTTCTGTGTGCGCATACAAAATGGCTTTACATATATATATATATATATATATATATATATATATATATATATAGTGACACATAGACACGATGTTAGTTGCCATTTGTGGTGGAAGTCTGCCCGGAACCGACCGACAAATCCAGCAACCACAGGAGGACCCAATTAATGTGAGATGTCTAGGTGCCATGGGCATTCAAAAACTTAGTACACTAGACATGAGGTTAAACCAATTTGTAGCAGAAGTATGCCGGAACCGCCCGACATATCCCGCATATACATGTGTATGGTTTAATGCGAGAGGTCTAGTGTGTGTGTGTGTGTGTGTATAACTATATATAAGTCTATTGTGCGAAAGTAGGCAAGTTTACTACGCCTTGAGAAGGTCTTAAGTGGTTGACTCTCTTTTTATCTAGTTTGGGTCTTAAGTGGTTAGGGTTAGGATCCCTTTAAAGTTTATTCCTTGGAGAGGAACCAAAGTCATAGGACCCGCCCTTATTAGATTTAAAGTAAGTCATTGGGTCTTCCTTCTCTAAAAGTGGTTAGGCATAAAACGGTAACGAAGTAGGGTAGTTCATGGGGGGTGTATACTTCCTCTAGAAGCTTGTAATGGCTCAACTAGGGACAAATTGGTAAATTGAAAGATATGTGGCTATTGCATGCTCACCAACTGTCTAAGGGGAGTCTTAAGCGACATAGTGTCCTAAGTAATATCAGTTAAGTAGTAATGTTCGCAATACTACTTCTCATATTACAAATGAGAGTGCATACTTAAGAATGTTAACGTATTAGCATAGGATCTAAAAGGGCTTGGGGTCCGCCTCAGGGTTATAAAAGATCATAAGAATCCACCTTTAATAGGGCCATAAGTGACCGAGAATGCCACCTCGTTGGGTCTTTACCCTATAACACTAATGGGCGAATGACTTGGATATCCACCCATTGGTTAGATACTTGGTGTTTGTTGTGTGTTGCGTAGACATACCTTGACATATGTAACCTGCTAAAATATAGGGTATAGACATTAAGTAACACCATATTTCAGTCACACAGATCTTTATGCTCTGACCCTCTCCTTAAAATATCCAACAGGAAAGTAGATGGGGTAAAAGCCGTGGACGAAGTCATGGTTGAAGCTGATGTAGTGGACAAAGTTGTTATGCTATTATTAGTAATTATTTCTTTACTTCTTCTAGAAACTTGCGAGAATGAACTACTTGATGTATCCATTGAACAGATGTAACTGTGACTATTGTATTTCCGTGGTTTTTAAATAAATGGTACATTTTAATTAATTTTTAAATTTTCTCTTTCCGCTATATGAGATTTCAATTCAAATATTTGTGTATATATATTTGGTACAAATGTAATCCATACAGGAACCAATGACCTATTTAGGATGTCTCTAAATTTCAATGGGCCTTTTTTGGATCGAAATTTAGGCCTATTGTAGGCGGGTTGTTATAGCTATCGTAGGTTTCACAAAATTTCTATTAAGGTCTCTCTGTTTGAACGACTGATTGAACACACATCTTACTTGGTTAACTTGAGAATAACAATGTTGTTGTTAATCGCTCTTTCTATATGCATGTTAATAGTTTTTCTGTTTTATGAGTTAACACTGAAATTTAAGGGTATATATCTTAAAAGTATATTTTCATGTTTTAGCTATTTCTCTATGTTTGTATATTAGAATTTATAACGTAGGATCAGTTAATGGTGGTAGGTGAATAGATGATCGAAGACAATAAAAAGAAAGTCAAGAGGCATTTGGATATTCCATAATTCTCATTTGGTGAGCTTGATGATTTACAGGTATTCAACAATTGTATTTTGCTTCGTTGAACTGCCTACACACACAACACACGCATATACAAAATAATTTACAGGTATGCAACATTTGTGTTCTGCTTCTTCTACTTCTTTTTTTTGGAGGACAAAATATTCATTAAAAAGGAGAAAATAATGTGAGTGATAATACAATGTTTAGACCGGATTTACACGTTAACTTGGATTTTGAAGCTTTACCACAGTAGAAAAATCATGGTCGTTGAGGATGTAAGATTTTGTAACCTTATAAAGCTCATTTGTTACTGTTGCAATTGGAGTAGGCTGAGAAACTGATTCAGCTAATCCTAACGTGAGCTTTGTATCCTTTTGTTGATGCTTTAGAGGAAATGCAGTAGGGTATTGCGATTTAACCTTTATAGGACCCTTGATAAAAAACATTGGTGCACTTATAGCCCCTTGAGAAATGACCTTTATCAAGACTTTTGGGTCCAACCCTAACTTCTCGCTAAGCAGCAGCCCTTTCGAAAAGGATGCCATCATGCTTCCCATGATCATATTTATGACAAGCTTCATAGCTGCACCATTACCAACTTCACCAAGGTAAAATCTCGACTTCCCCATAATATCTAAACAGAGAGACAGTATGGTATTAAATGCCCATCCCCAGCAGTTAAAAATATAAGCTTCCCGTCCTCAGTTGGCTTTTTAGAGCCTGATATTGGAGCCTATTACAAAATCACTAAAATTTGCAAAGCATACTCAAGAAATGATGCCCCTGTCTATGTAATTTGTTAGTTGATGAGTTTAGATGTATCAACATCAGTAGTAAAAATATCTACATACCCTTTTCCTGGACTCAACCCTTCAACAACTCCATTTGTTCCGCATGCAACTTCAACAGCGCTTTTCGGATCAACTAGCATAACAAATGTCATATTGCAAGAAGATTCAACTTCGGCTGGTGAAACTTCATAATTGGCAGCAAGATCAACGAGGCGATCACACTTGCTTTTGTCGATTCCAGACTGTAACGTCATATCCAACTGTTAAAAGTTTTTTGCCATTGGAGAACACATGATTCCAAGCCCTAAGAATCCAACTCGCCCTGGAAGCCCATCACCAACTACATCGTTAATTGATGCATTAGACTATTGGGAAACAGATACTTTCGTGGAGAAAGAACATACGCAGTAGCTAACGCTAAATGAGGAAGAAAGGGAAATTTAGGTGGATAATGTATGGTAGGGATGGGCATGGACTGTGAATTTAAAAGTGGAACTGATGAAGTAAGCAGTAGCTTGCTAGTAGTAGCCATTTCGATTCCAAATTGAGTTTGTTAAAATGGGGTGTTCTGCTTCATTTTTACTGTCTATTGACATGTAGAGACAAACATACACACCCATTTAAGTATTTAACCACAAATGTGCACATGTGTGTTTTAACTAGGACATAAGAAAGTTTGTTGGCTGCATGCAAATTGATTTAGGGTTGAGCGATGAGAAAGATCTTATATGTGAGGAGAAATCTCAGATCAGGAAGGATTTGAGGTCATTTTTGGTTCCCATTCACCACAAACTGATTGAATTCAAGCAAGCTTAAGGACAGGTAGAGAAGTCATTCATCCGTATGTAGTCTAAGTTGCACCACAACAATTCCAAATCAATTTGTTGCAGTTATTAGGACATTGTAATTGGTGTTGGTAAAGGGATTTCACATAATTTGTATTGATTTAATGTGACGAACAACTTTATTTATTATTTCATTTCATTAGCTTGTTGGGATGCTACTGTTGTTTGTGTGTTAGCCTTCGAAATATCATTTGCTGGGATGCTACAATTTTCATATCACATCATGTAGGCTTAATATAGATAGTCCACAAATGATTGAATTAATGCATACATATTATGATTAGATGCAAGCTTACCTGGGCATGCCTATATACTCATGAACAAAATAAGGTAGAAAAGAAATGTTATCACCTTCACATGATTATCATTTATTTAAACGTTTAGCTACACAATAAATATATTTACAGTGATTATTAATATCAAAATACATAGAAAAAACATCGATAATTTAACTTGACATAAGCTCATGAACAAAAGTAGTTGAAAAAAATAATTGGTTTAAATTAAAAGTGGTACATAAAGTTAATTATAAGTTGGATTTGACTATTCCTGAGGCAATTCAAGTGCGTTGGCTATATTTGAATGTGTTGATATAGTAAGTGATCATTTCACCGAGATTATTGTCATCTTTTTTTTTGGCATAGCCAACCGGTTTTAATAGTGTTCTGTAACACTCTTTTATTATGACTAATAATAAAATTACAGTATTGTACAGGTGACTGAAGTTAGCAGTCAACTAATTCAGTTTTTAAGGTGGACCGTCCACCATCAACGGCATTTATTGTGGATTGTCCATTGAATCTAATCTAGATTACAGTCCAGGAGCTAGGTTAAGTTACTAAACTACTATAGCTCTACGCAAGGAGCATTACATACTGAAAACAGTAAGATACATGCAAAACAAGTACTAGTGCTGAATAGACATCTCACATGGAAGATTACCCTTGCCAAACCCCAAAAGTAAAACAATTATAAAGCATCGTGGGTTAGCACTCTTACATCTCGAGCCACACGCAGAGGACAGTGACTACACATCCTGGAATTACGTTGACAACATCGAAGCAAGGCCTAAATGTCCCTTGTGCTAGCCAAGTTTGAGAATCCAGAGAAATAGAAAATATTGAAGCCAAGATACCAACGCACATTCAACTCAAAATTCAAGCTTGAACTAGCAATTTCATTGCAGAGCAACTACGGCACACACAAACCATGCAATGGAGAATAGTCGGGCATAAGAACCACTATGATCACCACTATGGTCAGTGCCAGGCATCTCGTATGTAGCAGATAATCCAGGCGAAAACCCAACAAAACACAACAGAGCATGGTCGATGCTCATAGCAGTCGACATAAATATTACATACCATTCCCAAAATAAAAACCGAGGGTACAGAGGACATGGTAAAAACATAACACGAAGGAATCTTCCACAAAGATGAAAGAAAACATCCAAACTCCAAAACACAGTACCCACGACCCCCATTAAAACACAACTAACTGATAAGTACTACCGCCAAGACGGAATTCCAATGATCATTGAATACCAAAATTGTAAGAAGGAACCATCACATATGAAAAAACAATGAGACGCGGTAATCGCCCAACCATTTGGAGTTACTACTCGCAAGAAAACTTGATGACAGAGACATTACCCATTACACAACATAGATAGACCAGTTTAAGAACTTATTATAACAACCCGGATTTTCAGAACCAGTTTAAATTTTTTATTTTAGCTATTTTAATGGATTTTGAATATTTAAAATGATTTATTTTAAATAATAACGACTAAAATTTTTACGTAGTTGCCTGAAATCACGCTGCGAATGTAAGAAGCAGTCAGAGGGTTTTCTAGGTGAGACGAGTACGGATCTGAAGAGAAGGAGGTAAATAAGGTTGTAGAAGACGATTCCGGTGACCACAAAAGCTCAAATTGGAAAGAGAAATTAGGGTTTTGGGGATACCACGCACGGTGAAAGCTTGGCAGAGAGATGAAGATTTGAGGAGAAGAGGTGAAGAGGATTCGATTTTGAGGGGTTGCTGAGGCGTGATGGACGGATGAAGAGAAAAGGAAGAGGCCAAGTCGCCATTAACAGTACCCACGAAAAAGCCGAGCTTTAAGATTGCTCTATTCTTCATAATTATTTATTGTCATCTTATTATATAGCAACGTAAAAAATATGGTTTGACAATCAAATGCAGGTCAACCTGGACGTGCATATATACTCATAACAAATAATAATTACAATATTACAATAAGTTGGCAGACTACCAACTTACCACCCGATTTTAAGGTGGACAGTCCACCAACAACAATTTTTAGAGTGGACCATCCACTAAATCTAACCTGGATTGCAGCACTTGAGCTAAAAATTAATTCTAGAGTACAATTCATCTCCACACAGGGAGGACATATCATAATTAAACAAATAACAGTAAGTACAGAAAACAACACAAGTACAACAAAAGATAGCATACGGTAGTGTGTCCTCTGAAGAAATTACATAGGGTATTTGACTTGTGATGTGAGCAAATGAACTAGCACGTTGTGATAACCCCAAACTTCCATAGGATGAAAGTAAGGAATAATCATTTGGAATACAACATAAATATAACAATACAGATCACAGATACAACATAGCAAGGGAAAACTATAGAATAACAACATCATAGCAGCGGAATATGAATGTCATCAAACATAGAATCCCACAGTCACAGAGTTCTAAATTATTACATCAAGTTTTCAGCAAAAAGGAAATAAGTTCCAACTTCCAAAATAGAATAACTAGAAACAAAATAAGTCTGGATGTCTCAGAGTCTAAAGATAAAATGTAAACAAAAGATAAATGATAGATAGTCTTCGTGGTCCATCATAAGCACCTCCAAATAAGCAACACCAAGTAAGCTCCAAAGACAGCAACTCCAAAGAAAGTCAAACCTGTTACTTGGCTGCCCGTGTGGAAAAGAGGGCACCCGAGTTTGCAAAGGTGAAAACAAACTACAGGTCAGTCATGGGACTGGTGTGAGAATTCTTAATTAATTTAATTAATAGTAATAAGGAAAATCCAAAGACCACGCCGCTAACGCGGAACAGGTTTATTCCAATGGATTGCCGTGCATAATTTAAAGTGACAGAACAAACAATAAGTAAATCGTGCAACAACACTATGCTTTTGGAAAAAATGAAATCACCATAAGACCCAAGTCCCATCACGCAATGCAATGCAAACCAGAGGATAGGGTTTTACCATATGGTGATTAAACATGCTAAATACGGTAAATACAAATCTAATATTATCATTAGTGTATATAAAAACATTTCAAAATAAATGTATCAATCCTAGGAAACATAGTATCCCATACTACTATGCCTCCATACTAGTAATACAATCAAATTCGTAGGGTCGTATTTGGAATTTGGTTTCCATCATGAGTCACGGCTAGGGAGGAGCTCCTTACCGATTCGAGACACTCTAGCTAATGTCTCAGGATTCCCCGCAGAGAACCCTTGGATCCTGCAGGGCTGGTCCACACCTGCGGTTTGTGGATTAGTTATTCCTGAACACACGTTTCCCGGTCCTATAGGACCTAACATCCAAGGCGCCTCATTTCATCATCCAAATAAGTAAAATATCAGCCAGTTTAAGCACCGACACTACTTCTAGCTAGAAAGAAACGTGCTGCTCTCCCTGCGTTCCCTTCTCCCGTTTTAGACTCCACCGGGTTGTGAGGCTCGTGAAGTTATGTAATACACAAAGCTATGCTTATTCAAGCTGTGCTTTGATCGTCACCCCAAGGTTCTGCTTTTCAATAAGAAACCTTGATCGTTGCATCTTAGTATGTCACACTGTCACTCCATATCACACTACCAATCCTTTGCCAAAATATCCGAAAGGGTGTTAAGCAAGAGAATTAATTCTCTGCCACCAATCATTCGTACCTTCGACAGAAAATTAATAACATGATATTTAACGGAGTACGATGTCAGACACACAATCCATTTATTAGCTTATGCTCTGGGTCTGAGCGAAAACCAAACCCGTGAAATCAACATGTTCGTTTGGGCAATGACCATGACCTTTGATTTGGGAGCAAATCAAATCAGGGCCTCGATCGTTGTCCTCTCGATGGAAGATTCACGGTCTTCATATGCCGTCTTCACACTCTGATTCTTAGCGTCGTTTGATTATTTGGAATGAGAGAAACTCGGACTTTCCAAATAATTCTCGTATATATATATATATACATATTTAAAATCCTTCCTATTCGTTAATATCATTTTATAACGATTAATTCCTATTTTAATTATTTAAAATAATTAAATTTTATATAATGACGCCCTGAGTCAATGGGCGACTATGGCGCTGCTTTCAACCAATTTTGATTTTCACATTCCTCAAAATCTAACCGTTGGATCTTAACGTAGTTTATATCGTTGGAAAGATCTTCCCAAGACGGTCCTAATAGTTTCGGTTTTGGGGAAATTCCGATGGTCGGATCTTTTGGTATAGTCATTTAAAGATACGATTTCAAAATGCGAACTACCGCGCCCGATTCGATTAATTTTAATTATATATATATATATATATATAATCATTCAACCTCAATAACGTCGTTCGATTTAACAACGAACTAAACAACTACCGATCTCCAATAAATTTCAATTCATTTAAGATGAAGACAATATTTCAACATTTTAAATACATTCTTTTTCCCCTTTATTTACATTAAAAATGTAAATTATAATTCAAAGTCCAAATTTTC
The DNA here is from genome assembly GCA_030737875.1 of Allium sativum. Taxonomy (NCBI): domain Eukaryota; kingdom Viridiplantae; phylum Streptophyta; class Magnoliopsida; order Asparagales; family Amaryllidaceae; genus Allium; species Allium sativum. The sequence continues at coordinate 850,643,292 of CM060918.1, forward strand.
CCTTATTCTTTAATTTACGTTAGAAATGTAAATTTCATCCCTTACATCACACTAAAAAACTCTCTTTGTAATTACATTAAAAATGTAAATTAACATTGTAAATTTCTATCTATTGCTTTGTCTCTTAACTCACAATATAAAATCATACTTTTAATTACATTAAAAATGTAATTTTCACTACATGTCAAATTTTGTCTTTTTAATTTGTGAGGTAAAATCCTACCTTTAATTACATTTAAATTGAAATTTTATTTTCCATACAAATTATCATTCTTAGTTTACATATAAAAAGTGACATTTAATCTACCATGTAAATTCTTCACTTTAATTTCATAAAAGAATGTAACCTACATTTGCAATATAAATCCTCTTTCTTAATCTACATATAAAATGTGTTTTTAATTTCAATGTAATTTCTCATCTTAATTACATAATAAAAATGTAACTTATATTTGGAGTGTAAATCCTATTCTAAATTTACATATAAAAATGTAAATTTAGTTACAATGCAATTTCCTACTATTTATTTACATGTAAAATTGTAAATTTCAATACATTGCAAATTTCTACTTTTTATTTACATGTAAAAATGTAAATTTTAATACATTACAAATTTCTACTTTTTATTTACATGTACAAAATGTAAATTTCAATACATTGCAAATTTCTACTTTTTATTTATACGTAAAAATGTAAATTTTAATACATTGCAAATTTCTACTTTTTATTTACATGTAAAAATGTAAATTTCAATACATTGCAAATTTCTAATTTTTATTTACATGTAAAAATGTAAATTTTAATACATTGCAAATTTCTACTTTTTATTTATATGTAAAAATGTAAATTTCAATACATTGCAAATTTCTACTTTTTAATCTACATGTAAAAATGTAAATTTTAATACATTGCAAATTTCTACTTTTTAATCTACATATAAAAATGTAAATTTTAATACACTGCAAATTTCTACTTTTTATTTACATGTACAAAATGTAATTTTCAATACATTACAAATTTCTACTTTTTATTTACATGTAAAAATGTAAATTTTAATACATTGCAAATTTCTACTTTTTAATCTACATATAAAAATGTAAATTTATTTACAGTGCAAATTCCTACTTTTAATCTACATATAAAAATGTAAATTTATTTACATTGTGAATTCCTCTTCTTTAATTACATATAAAATGTAATTTTTAATCACAATGTAAATTCTCATTTCTTTATTACATATGAAAATGTACTTTTTAACTTACGGTGTAAATTGTCATTTCTAAATACATATAAAAGGTATTCTTTATCTTACAATGTAAATTCACTTTCTAATTACATATACAAATATAATTTTTTATTTCCAATGTAAATTCTTATTTTAATTGCATAAAAAAATGTAATTCTTAATTTGCAATGCAAATTCATTTATTTATTTTTTACATAAAAAAATGTAATTCTTATTTTAATTTTATGTCCAATATTTCATGGCCAACCCAACCACAAACAATCTTTTAAATAATAAAAGGGATCAAATCGAATTAATAACATGAAGTTAATCTCAAGTTGAGAGTTCTTGTTCAATTCTGAGAATAACTAAGGGTGTGTTCTTACATGTAGACATATGGTCCGTGAATATCAACAAACCATGATTGACAAGATTATCAAATAAGTGATCCTAATAAATCACCAAACTCAGATCTAACACTTAAATTTTCAGATCTAATATCATAACATCACAAACAATCCAGATCCATAACTTAGAATAACATCCATCGCAGATCCATTTATATTTGTCATTCAAACTTCACATAACGCAAGAATAATAATTAAATTAATTAAATTTAATTAAAAATAAATTCTCACCTTGCTTGGATTTGAAATGAAGGTTCGAACTCGATCAGATCTCGTGTTCAAAGTCACGGCGGTTTCGGATCTGAAAGATTTCAATTTGAAGTTCATATGTATAAATTAGAAACCAACTTTTTACAACTGTTACTGCGACATTTAAAAGCGTCGCAAATCTGAAATTGAAATTTACCTTGAATTTCAGAAAGTTCAAAACTTTGAATTCGATTTTCGGGAGATGTAGTTGTTGGTTTCCAGAACGGTTTGTTGGAGATGGACCAGCTTGGAGTGGCGCACGTGCGCCAGGAAAGGGGTGGGGTGCGGCGCAGCATGGTGGGTCCGGCGGAGGGAAGAAGGCGGTGGGTTCATGTGGTCGGGGCGGCGGCTACGGGTGATGAGAGGCTCTGGGTTTTGTGTTGAATCGAAGAGGGAGGAGAGTACTTCGGAAAGTTACACTGTGGGGTGGTCTGAAATCGAGTGTGGAGGGAGCGATCGGGGTTTGAAAATTTGATGGCAATGGGTTGGAGGCGGCTGAACAATCGAGAGGAAGAAGGAGACGTATACGGACCCGTATTTATATAGTATTCTTAGGGTTTTTTATTTATTTATTTTTAATTTAATTAATTCCAGAAATTTGGGTTTTTCGTCCGATCTCCAAACGGAACCCAACGATTGTCAAACAATATGTTTTGACGCCTTCTAAACGCAATGGCGCTATTGCCGAAGTCTAATTCTGAAGTTTACAGCATGTTTCCTTTATTTTTAAAATAAATCTTTTATATTTAATTCGAACGTACTTTCTAGTTTTATTGAGGTCACAAACGAACTCAAAAAAATCCGAAAAAATTATTTTTGGTTATGTTTTGACGATACGGTCCAAACAAAACTAATTTCGTCGAATTCGGAGATCGTTTGGAAAGTGGCCATTTTTTGGTCGATCCAATTTAACTGTAATTGACTTCAAAAATTATGAAACTTGAAACCTAGCAATAATTTGACATCCCAGAACCAACAAAAGTGGTTTCGTCGAATTCCGAGGTCGAATGCAAAATGTCTATTTTCATGGGCGATATAATCTCTATAGCGACCTTTCAGAAAATTCATTTGGCCATAACTTTTGATTCCCGCTATGAAACTTCGATTTTTCAGATTCGTTAGAAAGATATTCATTAACAAATTTAAATATTTTTGGTTTCACCAAAATCCGATTTATCCTGCATCCTGTACTATCAGTCAAAGTTCAGATTTGACTTATCAAACTCCGTGCTATTTCTAATTCCTTTTATAATTAAATTAAATATATTCGTATTAAATTCAATTAAAACAAATTTCTAGTTGTTTTTATTTAAAATAATTTATTACAAATATTTAATCACCCTTAAAATCTCTAAAATGAAAATTTCAAATTGGCCCCAAATTCAGGGTTGTTACAATCTCCCCCACTTAAGAACTTTTCGTCCTCGAAAAGGAAAAAGGAAAATAGAAGAGTAGGAACCAACACAGAGAATGTTGAAATATTTCAAGCGTACCTCAAAACAAAACCTAATCGGAGATATCCACTCTGCAATTGGGATAGACTTGTTTGATACTCTCCTCGGTTTCCCAAGTGCAGTCTCTAGGATCACCGCTCCATTGTACTTTGACTAGGTTGATTCTTTTATTCCTCAGCTCTCTAGTCTCTTTGCCAATAATTTTCAGAGGCTCCCTTTTCACTGCAAGGCTTGGGGTAATTTCCAAATCTTTCCGTGCAGCTTCCTCCACAACCAGATCTGGATCATGGATGTGCTTTCGAAGTTGAGATATATGGAATACGTCGTGCACTCCTGGCAGCCAGTCGGGCATCTGAATTCTGTAAGCTAGAGTACCAACCTTCTCAAGAATAGGAAAGGGGCCGATGAATTTAGGTGCTAATTTTCATGTCTTTCCAAAACGGATTACACCTCGCATTGGAGCAACTTTCAAATAGACATACTCACCTACTTCAAAAGCCAACACTCTTCTTCTTAAATATGCATAGCTCTTTTGTCTACTTTGGGCGGCCAATAATCGCTTTTTAATAAAATCAACTTTGTCCGAAGCTTCTCGAACCATGTCTGGACCTAAAACAAGACGAATGCCTTTTTCAACCCAGCATGCTGGCGATCTACATGGCCTACCATATAAGGCTTCAAATGGGGACATTTTCAAACTTGCTCGATAGCTATTGTTATATGAGAATTCAACTAAATGCAAGTGATCCTCCCAAGAGCCTCCAAAATCAAGTATACAAGCTCTTTAAGAATGTGATTCACCCTCTCAGTTTGGCCATCTGTCTGAGGGTGATATGTGGTACTAAGATTTAACTTCGTTCCCAACTCATTTTGGAATGCTTCCCAAAACTTGCTAGCGAAGATAGGATCACGGTCACTAACAATGCAACTAGGAACTCTATTTAAAATAAAAGATTTTTCTTTTAATATTCAATTAGAAAATGAGAATTTTTATTCAGATAATGATAAAAAGGAAAGATTTAGCTTTATTACCCATGTAGCCTGACTATTTCTTTGCAATAAACTTGCGCCAGAATTTGAGCAGTTCTAGTGGACTTGACAGGTATGAAATGAGCGGAGTTTGTGAAGCGGTCCACGATCACTCATATGTTGTCATTTCCTTTCCTAGTACGGGGCAGACCATCTATAAAATCCATGGAGATTTGGTCCCACTTCCAACTTGGAACCTCTAATTGTTGCAACAATCCCACAAGCTTTTGTTGATCACTTTTTACTTGTTGGCATGTAGGACATCTACTCACATAAATGGATATATCTCTCTTCATAGCTTTCCACCAAAACGTGCGCTTAAGATCTTGATACATCTTGCTCACGCCTAGATGGATGCTAAGCTTTGATTTGTGACTTTCATCTAAAACTTCCCTTATGAGCTCTGGGATACTTGGAACGCAAATCCGCCCTTGCAATCTAAGAACTCCCTTGCCATCTATTTGAAAGTTTGTGTTTTCACCTTCATGAATTCTTTCAATCATTTTTCGAATAAAAGCATCATTTTTCTGAAGAGAAGAAATTTTATCAATCAAAGAAGGGGTAATGATGAGGCTTGCGACAATGACATTCTTTCTACTAAGTGCGTTTGCCACAACATTTGCTTTTCCCGGCGTATATAAGTTGTCAAGATCGTATGCCGCGAGAAATTCTAGCCACCGTTGCTGCCTTAAATTCAAATCCTTTTGATCGAAGAGATATTTCAAAGATTGATGGTCTGTGAATAATTCAAATTTTTTGCCCAAAAGATAATGTCTCCAAATTTTTAAAGCAAAGACTACGACCAACAACCCTAAGTCATGGACACGATAATTTTTCCCATGCGGCTTTAATTGACGACTTGCATATGCAACAACCCTGTCCCTTTGCATCAGTACCGCACCAAGACCACCACTTTGAGAAGCATCGGTGTAGACTTTTAAATCTTGGTTGCCATCGATGATGGTTAGTATGGGAGCAGTTGTCAAACTCACTCTTAGCTTTTGGAAGGCTTCCTCACAATCCGATGTCCAATTGAACTTGGTATGCTTCTTGGTGAGCTTTGTTAACGGGCAAGACAGCTTGGCGAAGTCTTTGACAAATTTCCTATAATATCCAGCCAATCCTAGGAAGCTTCTTACTTCAGTGGGTGTACTGGGCTGCCTCCAATCTCGAATGGCGGCAATTTTACTTGGGTCAACAGCAATTCCTTCTTTTGACACAACATGGCCCAAGAATTTTACTTCCTCTTGCCAAAATGTGCATTTGGAAAACTTTGCTTTTAGAACATTTCTTCGCAGAATTTCCAACACTTCCCTTAAATGCCCTTCATGCTCCTCCTTAGTTTTAGAATAGATTAGAATATCATCAATGAAGACTAGGACGAATTTATTTAAGACATCTCGGAAGACCCTATTCATCAAGTCAACAAAGTAGGCGGGAGCATTGCATAGACCGAACGACATTACTAACCATTCGTAGAATATGTCAGGACCTCTAAAGTCGGTCAAAGGTATGCATTCTTCGGCTATGCGTAGTTGATGGAAACCAGTGGCTAGGTCCATCTTAGAAAACACCTTGGCCCCATTTAATTGGCCCATTAAATCATCTATGTGAGGCAAGGGGTATTTGTTCTTCAATGTTTGTTTGTTAAGGTCGCGGTAATCCACACAGAGCCGTAGAGTACCGTCAGACTTGGGGACAAACACAACAGCTGCACCCCAATTGGAAAAACTAGGCCGGATTAGCCCCTTCCACAAGAGCTTCTTAGTTTGGGTTTGCAATTCTTCCTTTTCTTTATTGGTCATCCTTCTGATAGCGTGAACTACAGGTCTTGCATTTGGAACAAGATCAATCCTGAAATCGATTTTCCTTCGCAGGGGTAAGCTGTCTACTTCTTCAAATACATCCGCGTAATTTTTGACCACGGGAATATTTTCTAAAGAAATAGGAGTGATCTCCAGAGAAGACCAAAATGCCTTTCTATCAAATTTTGAACCATGGCAAGGTATAGAAATAATATCTCCAAACTTTGTTTTGATTTCAACTATTATATCCGCACATCTTACTTCGACATCAAATTTTGTTAGCCAATCCAGACCAGGGATGATATCAAACTCGGAAAAATTCATAATGATCAAGTTAAATGGAAATTGGAAATAGGAGTAGGATGCAGGCACTTTACAAAATAAATCTAGAGTGGTAGAACCTCCTACAGGATTATGAACATTAATTGGCTCTTTAAGATTTCTTGTTTTTAATTTCAATTTCTTAACCGTGTTGCTAAAAATAAAGCTCCTCGATGCACCCGTATCAAACAAAGCAGTAACAGGAACGTTTTTAACAGAAATGGTACCATCTAAAACATCATGCTTACCTGCTCCTTCAGAAGAAGTAGGTGCGGAAGAAGATGGTGCACTTGCCCCCTCATACACATGTGCAACTTGGGCACTCCTCAACAGTGGACAGTCAGATTTGAGGTGACCCTTTTTATGGCATTTATAGCATTCTCTAGTGTCCCCACTTCTGGCCTTCTTTGGATTTCTGCATTCCTTGCTATAGTGTCCATACTTCTGGCAGTTGTAACATTGCACCTTAGACTTATCATGAGTCTTAGCAGCTCCAGAACCGCTTCCTTCATTCTTCTTTTCGGCTTGCTTCCTTTTATTATTGTTGGCCAAGCTTCTTTCTCTATCTTGTTGTGAAACTCTTTTGTCGTTCTCCTCATAGCGACATGCAAACTCAATCAGCTTATTGAAAGGAAGGTCAATGTGAGCAGTAACCCCGTCAGTGTACTACCTAGCAAGTCCATTAATGAACCTCTTGTTCTTTTGAAAATCATCATGAATCAATTCTGGGGCGTAGCGAGAGAGGTCTTCAAATCTTCTCACATACTCAGAGATAGTTTTGTCGCCTTGCTTCAAGTTGGCGAACTCGTCATGCAGCCTTTTCACTTCTTGCCTGGGAACGTACTTTTCATTGAATAGCTCTTTAAACCTGGTCCAAGTCACATTTTCTTCATCACCTCCTATATTGACCAATTCCCACCAATTTTGTGCTTCGCCTTGGAGCAGCCATGAAGCCGTAAATCTCTTTCTTTGATCATCTAGCCCTATCCCTCCAAATATCTTTTCACGATTCTTAAGCCATGCCTGAGCATGTGTCACGTTTTCCGTACCAGTGAATGGAACTCCACCTAAATTCTTGAATTTCTTCGCTACCTTATCCAAGTCAAAGGGTTGCGGTGGTGGCTGTTGAACTGTGGCCTCCTCAGTTTCAGCAATATTTTGCCTCCTTGCTCTAGCTCTAGCGGCTCTAGCGACGACGGTACTCATTTTTAGTTAGTTCTGTACGATCCAGGAAAGAGTCAGAACAACTGTAATGGTGATTTTAAGAAATGATAAAGATAAAAGGATGGATAAAAGGATGGCGATAAAATGACTGACTATTATGTATTCTCATGAAATGTTCGCCATAGAATATTGTGATCTATGTAAACGAATTATTATAAATATGTTATATTCCAAAGCTATGTTTAACCAAAGCTCTGATACCAACTGTGATAACCCCAAACTTCCATGGGATGAAAGTAAGGAATAATCATTTGGAATACAACATAAATGTAACAATACAGATCACAGATACAACATAGCAAGGGAAAACTATATAATAACAACATCATAGCAGCGGAATATGAATGTCATCAAACACAGAATCCCACAGTCACAGAGTTCTAAATTATTACATTAAGTTTTCAGCAAAAAGGAAATAAGTTCCAACTTCCAAAATAGAATAATTGGAAACAAAATAAGTCTGGATGTATCAGAGTCTAAAGATAAAATGTAAACAAAAGATAAATGATAGATAGTCTTCGTGGCCCATCATAAGAACCTCCAAATAAGCAACACCAAGTAAGCTCAAAAGACAGAAACTCCAAAGAAAGTCAAACCTGTTACTTGGCTGCCCGTGTGGAAAAGAGGGCACCCGAGTTTGCAAAGGTGAAAACAAACTACAGGTCAGTCATGGGACTGGTGCGAGAATTCTTAATTAACCACACCGCTAACGCGGAAAGGATTTATTCCAATGGATTGCCGTGCATAATTTAAAGTGACAGAACAAACAATAAGTAAATCGTGCAACAACACTATGCTTTTGGGAAAAATGAAATCACCATTAGACCCAAGTCCCATCATGCAATGCAACGCAAACCAGAGGATAGGGTTTTACCTTATGGTGATTAAACATGCTAAATACGATAAATATGAATCTAATATTATCATTAGTGTATATAAAAACATTTCAAAATAAATGTATCAATCCTAGGAAACATAATACCCCATACTACTATGCCTCCATACTAGTAATACAATCAAATTCGTAGGGTCGTATTTGGAATTTGGTTTCCATCATGAGTCACGGCTAGGGAGGAGCTCCTTACCGATTCGAGACATTCTAGCTAATGTCTCAAGATTCCCCGCAGAGAACCCATCGATCCTGCAGGGCCGGTTCACACTTGCAGTTTGTTGATTAGTTATTCCTGAACACACGTTTCCCGGTCCTATAGGACCTAACATCCGAGGCGCCTCAGCCAGTTTAAGCACCGACACTACTTCTAGCTAGAAAGAAACGTGCTGCTCTCTCTGTGTTCCCTTCTCCAGTTTTAGACTCCAACGGGTTGTGAGGCTCGTGAAGTTACGTAATACACAAAGCTATGCTTATTCAAGCTGTGCTTTGATCGTCACCACAAGGTTCTGCTTTTCAACAAGAAACCTTGATCGTTGCATCTTAGTATACCACACTGTCAATCCATATCACACTACCAATCCTTTGCCAAAATATCCAAAAGGGTGTTAAGCAAGAGAATGAATTCTCTGCCACCAATCATTCGTACCTTCGACAGAAAATTAATAACATGATATTTAATGGAGTACGATGTCAGACACACAATCCATTTATTAGCTTATGCTCTGGGTCTGAGCAAAAACCAAACCCGTGAAATCAACATGTTCGTTTGGGTAATGACCATGACCTTTGATTTGGGAGCAAATCAAATCAGGGCCTCGATCGTTGTCCTCTCGATGGAAAATTCACGGTCTTCATATGCCGTCTTCACACTCCGATTCTTAGCGTCATTTGATTATTTGGAATGAGAGAAACTCGGACTTTCCAAATAATTCTCGTATATATATACATATTTAAAATCCTTCCTATTCGTTAATATCATTTTATAACGATTAATTCCTATTTTAATTATTTAAAATAATTAAATTTTATATAACGACGCCTCGAGTCAATTGACGACTATGGCGCTGCTTTCAACCAATTGTGATTTTCACATTCCTCAAAATCTAACCGTTGGATCTTAACGTAGTTTATATCGTTGGAAAGATCTTCCCAAGACGGTCCTAACGGTTTCAGTTTTGGGGAAATTCCGACGGTCGGATCTTTTGGTATAGTCGTTTAAAGATACGATTTCAAAATGCGAACTACCGCTCCCGATTCGATTAATTTTAATTATATATATATATATATATATATATATATATATATATCAATATAATCATTCAACCTCAATAACGTCGTTCGATTTAACAACGAACTAAACAACTACCGATCTCCATTAAATTTTAATTCACTTAAAATGAAGACAATATTTCAACATTTTAAATACATTCTTTTTCCCCTTTATTTACATTAAAAATGTAAATTATAATTCAAAGTCCAATTTTTCCCTTATTCTTTAATTTACGTTAGAAACGTAAATTTCATCCCTCACATCACACTATAAAACTCTCTTTGTAATTATATTAAAAATGTAAATTAACAGTGTAAATTTCTATCTTTTGATTTGTCTCTTAACTCACAATATAAAATCATACTTTTAATTACATTAAAAATGTAAATTGCACTACATGTCAAATTTTGTCTTTTTAATTTGCGAGGTAAAATCCTACCTTTAATTACATTTAAAATTGAAATTTTATTTTCCATACAAATTCTCATTCATAGTTTACATATAAAAAGTGACATTTAATCTACCATGTAAATTCTTCACTTTAATTTCATAAAAGAATGTAACCTACATTTGCAATGTATATCCTCTTTCTTAATCTACATATAAAATGTGTTTTTAATTTCAATGTAATTTCTGATCTTAATTACATAATAAAAATGTAACTTATATTTGCAGTGTAAATCCTATTCAAAATTTACATATAAAAATGTAAATTTAGTTGCAATGCAATTTCCTACTCTTTATTTACATTTAAAAATGTAAATTTCAATACATTACAAATTTCTACATTTTATTTATATGTAAAAATGTAAATTATAATACATTGCAAATTTCTACTTTTTATTTACATGTACAAAATGTAAATTTCAATACATTGCAAATTTCTACTTTTTATTTATATGTAAAAATGTAAATTTTAACTTTTTATTTATATGTAAAAATGTAAATTTTAATACATTGCAAATTTCTACTTTTTATTTACATGTAAAAATGTAAATTTCAATACATTGCAAATTTCTACTTTTTATTTACATGTAAAAATGTAAATTTTAATACATTGCAAATTTCTACTTTTTATTTACATGTGAAAATGTAAATTTCAATACATTGCAAATTTCTACTTTTTAATCTACATGTAAAAATGTAAATTTTAATACATTGCAAATTTCTACTTTTTAATCTACATATAAAAATGTAAATTTTAATACATTGCAAATTTCTTCTTTTTATTTACATGTACAAAATGTAAATTTCAATACATTGCAAATTTCTACTTTTTATTTACATGTAAAAATGTAAATTTTAATACATTGCAAATTTCTACTTTTTAATCTACATATAAAAATGTATATTTATTTACAGTGCAAATTCCTACTTTTAATCTACATATAAAAATGTAAATTTTTTTACATTGTGAATTCCTCTTCTTTAATTACATATAAAATGTAATTTTTAATCACAATGTAAATTCTCATTTCTTTATTACATATGAAAATGTACTTTTTAACTTACGGTGTAAATTGTCATTTCTAATTACATATAAAAGGTATTCTTTATCTTACAATGTAAATTCACTTTCTAATTACATATAAAAATATAATTTTTTATTTCCAATGTAAATTCTTATCTTAATTACATAAAAAATTGTAATTCTTTATTTGCAATGCAAATTCACTTTTTTTCACATAAAAAAATGTAATTCTTATTTTAATTTTATGTCCAATATTTCATGTCCAACCCAACCACAAACAATATTTTAAATAATAAAAGGGATCCAATCGAATTAATAACATGAAGTTAATCTCAAGTTGAGAGTTCTAGTTCAATTCTGAGAATAACTAAGGGTGTGTTCTTACATGTAGGCATATGGTCCGTGAATATCAACAAACCATGATTGCCAAGATTAACAAATAAATGATCCTAATAAATCACCAAACTCAGATCTAACACTTAAATTTTCAGATCTAATATCATAACATCACAAACAATACAGATCCATAACTTAGAATAACATCCATCGCAGATCCATTTATATTTGCCATTCAAACTTCACATAACGCAAGAATAATAATTAAAAATAAATTCTCACCTTGCTTGGATTTGAAATGAAGGTTCGAACTCGATCAGATCTCGTGTTCAAAGTCACGGCGGTTTCGGATCTGAAAGATTTCAATTTGAAGTTCATATGTATAAATTAGAAACCAACTTTTTACAACTGTTACTGCGACATTTAAAAGCGTCGCAAATCTGAAATTGAAATTTACCTTGAATTTCAGAAAGTTCAAAACTTTGAATTAGATTTTCGGGAGATGTAGTTGATGGTTTCCAGAACGGTTTGTTGGAGATGGACCGGCTTGGAGTGGCGCACGTGCGCCAGGAAGGGGGTGGGGTGCGGCGCAACATGGTGGGTCCGACGGAGGGAAGAAGGCAGCGGGTTCAGGTGGTCGGGGCGGTGGCTACGGGTGATGAGAGGCTCCGGGTTTTGTGTTGAATCGAAGAGGGAGGAGAGTACTTCGGAAAGTTACACTGTTGGGTGGTCTGAAATCGAGTGTGGAGGGAGTGATCGGGGTTTGAAAATTTGATGGCAATCGGTTGGAGGTGGCTGAACAATCGGGAGGAAGAAGGAGATGTATACAGACCCGTATTTATACAGTATTCTTAGAATTTTTTATTTATTTTTAATTTAATTAATTCCAGAAATTTGGGTTTTCCGTCCGATCTCCAAACGGAACCCAATGACTGTCGAACAATATGTTTTGATGCCTTCTGAACGCAATGGCGCTATTGCCGAAGTCTAATTCTGAAGTTTACAGCATGTTTCCTTTATTTTTAAAATAAATCTTTTATATTTAATTCGAATGTACTTTCTAATTTTACCGAGGTAACAAACGAACTCAGAAAAATCTGGAAAAATTATTTTTGGTTATGTTTTGACGATATGTTCCTAACAAAACTAATTTCGTCGAATTCTGAGATCGTTTGGATAATGGCCATTTTCTGGTCGATCCAATTTAACTGTAATTAACCGAAACACATTTTCCTTTGCCACGCTCACGTATTAACTTCAAAAATTATGAAACTTGAAATCTAGCAATAATTTGACATCCCGGATCCAACAAAAGTGGTTTCGTCGAATTCCGAGGTCGTATGCAAAATGTCTATTTTCAAGGGCGATATAATCTCTATAGCGACCTTTCTGAAAATTCATTTGGCCATAACTTTTGATTCCCACTATGAAACTTCGATTTTTCAGATTCGTTAGAAAGATATTCATTAACAGATTTAAATATTTTTGGTTTCACCAAAATCCGATTTATCCTGCATCCTGTACAGTCAGTCAAAGTTCAGATTTGACTTGTCAAACTACCGTGCTATTTCTAATTTCTTTTATAATTAAATTAAATATATTTGTATTAAATTCAATAAAAACAAATTTCTAGTTGTTTTTATTTAAAATAATTTATTCCAAATATTTAATCACCCTTAAAATCTCTAAAATGAAATTTTCAAATTGGCCCCAAATTCAGGGTTGTTACACACGTGCATGGCCGTTGTCCCAAAAAACAAAAGCAAGGAGACCATTGCATAAAAGAAAAACCAACAGAGTATGAAAGGTACTTCCGTTCCTTAAATCACTCTAATACATCCATGACCTTAACCTCCACCAACTGCACCGGAAAAAAGCTTCTCCAAAGGGGAACAACACCAACAAAGACCCGGCAATATGGTGGCCAAACCAAGGGTAAAAGATAACGTGCAATTATGACATAGCACACAGAGCATTAACCTGGACCGAGCAAGTAACATGCGCTCCATCACCAAGTAGTTGCGACAGAACAACACAGCTCTTGTCACCTTCCTCTAATCTTCCAACAAAGAACTCACAACCTCACACACCATAACACGCATACCAGTCAAACTAAAGCATAACAGATAAACAAATAAACATCTACAAGACGACAGCCAATCTACATAGAAATTCATACTTGACAAATAGCACCAATACAACAAAACCAGTGAACTTGTAATCTCAAAATATGCTCACCAAGCTATAGTCATTGAACAACATCCCCTAAGCATACTTGATAAATAAGAGAGATCGGAGCAAGCATACCAGACACAAAGGTAAATTTTTCTTTCTATTTAAATATACTAAAATATCCTAGAGCCATAATAGACAAGAACTAAGGAATCTAGCTGAGTGCTGACTTTGATCCTATTTTTTACTTCCAAAAATTTTGGTTTGATTATATTTTTACTAATAATGGTTTTGGTTGCACAAATTTTTGGTTCGACCTGTACTTTCGAAATTGTTCTTGCATTTAAATCTTTCTTTAGCATGAACATCGAATACAAGATTATATTTTTCTCTAAGGGTAGATACGAAAATTTTCCTTACCAACCCCCTATTTCCATTTTCTTTTGACCATTAATGGAATAATGCGCAATGTTCCAAATTCTATTTCAGTAAATCAAGAATCCCAACAGGCGGAAAGTGGAGCGGAATATGAAATTATCTTTTTTTAGATAAAGTAAAAAATTACAGAATTGGTAACAACTGTATAAAAATGAACTAAAATCGACTGTGGACAGAACGTAGCTAGATTGCTTTACATTGAATACATACAGTTCGATAAAATGCAATGTTGCAACTGGAAATAGATGGAATACAATTCTACCGTAAAAGTGCATTGCTTTAAAAAAATATACGATGAAAATACCCTAAAAATTTACAAACATGAACAAAATAGACTGAAAACATGAACAGAATAAGCATAGAGAAGAATTTCCCGATCTTAAAATGAAGTGACAAACAGCTAGTCATCACATTTTGAAGAAATTGTGGTTGTGGGAAGAAAATGGATTAGGATTAGGATAATTTGAGCAAATAGAAGTGAATTTTTTTTACTGAACAGTTTAATCATTCGTGTAAAGGTATCCGGCCTAGTAAAATAGTTTTCTAATGGAAAGGGATGCATATTTCCATATTTTCCAATTTATTGACCATTTATTTTTCTTTACTATCATTCCATTTACATGAAAAGGAAAGATAATAATCAGTAGGAATCAAATTTTCTTTTATTTACATTTTGTTATATCAGCTCCTGTTAAAACTATATATACAAGCGTAACGGCACGAGCTTCGCACCTTAATTTATATTACTCAAATATTGTGTATTTTAAAATATTATGTAAAACAAAAAAAATGCAGAAAGAGTTAACAACATAAACAAATTCAAAAGTATTTTAATATAAAGAATTTGTCAATCATTTTTTTTCAAAATGACTACATGCTGGACACCAAAATACATGGAATGCTTCAATATATAACTAAACTGTAACTGCATCAGAAGTTATTGTGTTTGGTAAAATCATTCTCCATGATCCAGATATAACATCTAAATACATAATAAGTATTTTCCGCAACTTCGCGTTGAATATTCATACTAGCATAACGGAAGGTGGTCTGAATCTTTCTCCCTTTCATCAATCTTTTTCAACTATGATGTTGTGCACCCCTACTGCCTCTATAAACATATGTTCTCGAGTTAAAATATCATCTATCAAGTTTTTAATCAGTGGTCTGGTCCAGTCATTTCCGTCAAAATATTCCCAAAGCTTCGAAACAAAGCAGTGTCCTAAAAAACCTAAAAAGAAAAGTGAAAAAAAATTATATATCAATGAAATGATTATTGTTTGGCCTAAAAGTATTTGGTTTTTTCTTCCTTCATTACTTGGCTTCTTCCGTGTTTTAAAAACATGCAAGATATTGGCTTCTACCGTGTTTTGTTTGGCCTGAAAGTATTCCGTTTTTTCTTCCTTCCTTACTTGGCTTCTTCCTTGTTCTAAAAGCATGCAAGATATTGGGTTCTTCCATGTTTTAAAACTGACAACGTGGTTATTTTCTTGTCCTATGCTAGTAAAAAAATTACATGTAATCTATCAAGTACAGTTGTAGAATTCCGTAACTAAATTACAATACTGGATTTACATTTTTCATCAACATTTCAAAGAGAAAAACGATGCTCTGTAAATAAACCAACTACTAAGTAAATAATGAGAGAAGAATTTAATAACATATATAAAGAATTTAAAAACCATATAAAATGCTTGAATAGTCATAAGTGAATTAATTAGCGTAAATACCTAAATTGCTAGATATGTTACGAGATGAATCCAGTGTAAGAAAGCAATTATGGATAGGAAGGGTTATATGGAGAAGAAGATGACTGCAACTGTAGATAAGAAGGCTTATGGGGAGAAGAAGAGACTGCAATGTGAAAAATAATTGGAATGAATATGAGAATTTTAAGGAATTGACTGTTTGTAGAAATAAAGTAATTAATAATATAGGAACGAGTATGAGAATTTTAAGGAATCGACTGTTTCAAAAAATAGAGCAATTAATATTATAGGAATGAGCATGAGAATTTTAAGTAATTGACTGTTTATGCAAATAGTGTAATTAATCAAACCGACCGCTAGGGAGTTTTGCTTACTGTCACTGACCAAAATGAATTTCACTGAAGCCAAAAAATACTTCGTCTTCTTCGATGCTGTTTTATCCCCTCCACAGCCGATGCCTGCTGTTTCTCCTCATCTATACCGTTTCTTCTCCGACTTGCCGCAATCTCCAGATCCCAATAAAATTGCATTTTCCCTTTCAAATCGCATTACTCTCCCCTTCAAATCCGATGCAATTATTTTTCCTTCGTTCGGGTTGATAATTTCTTCATACAAACATCTTTATCGATTCTTCAAATAAGCCTCAAATCTCTGCATAAGCAATCTTCTTCACCATCACGTGTCTCCACAGCCGACGATTATATGCTGGTAAGAAAAAATAAGGGTGCGTTTGGTTTACGCTTTTTAATTTTGAGTTTTTGCACATACAAATATACCAACGACGCACACAAATCGTGAAAAATGATCGTTTTACAAAATGAAGTTAACACACAAAACCAAAAACAACTTTTTATTATTTTCCATATTTTAAGAAACAACAACAAATTCAAGTATCCACCATTCCGCGGTCCCCTTCATCACTCCCTTCGCCTTTGTTCCGTCACCTCCACTATACCTCAAATCTTCTCACCTTTCTTAATTTACGTCGAAAACTAAAAACTCAAAACTGAAAATAAACCGAACGCTACCTAAGTTTTCATTAACAAAAATTATTCAAACCGACTGTTAGGGAGTTTTGCTTATTGTCACTGGCCAAAATAAATTTCTATGAAGCCAAAAAATACTCCGTCTTCTTCAATACAGTTTTCTCCCCTCCATAGCCGATGCCCGCTGTTTCTCCTCATCTATACCGTTTCTTCTCCGACTTGCCGCAGTCTCTAGATCCTAATAAAACCGCGTTTTCCCTTTCAAATTGCATTACTCTTTCCCCTTCAAATCTGGTGCAATTATTTTTCCTTCGTTCGGGTTGATAATTTCTTCATATAAACATCTTTATCGATTCTTCAAATAAACCTCAAATCTCTACATAAGTAATGTTCTTCATCACCACGTGTCTCCACAGCCGACGATTATATGCTGGTTAGAAAAAATAAGTATGGTGCTATTTGCACCCCAATATGTTCTTCCTAATACCGTGACTAAAAAATACCACAAGAATTAGTATTACACTCTTCTTAATATCACACACTTAAAAAATAGGGGCTACCACACTGTTTTACCCTATTTCTATTTTGCTCGATATTCATTCGTCCTTATTTGCAAAATCGATCAATGAGCTAAACCCTAGATCTATAACCGATCAATGAATTCGCCGCCGCAATATAAAATAGTCATGAATAAGGTTTGAATTAAGCAAACTGGAAGTGGAAGTGAGATATTAGAGTTTTCAGATTACCAAACAATTGAGAGATTACCATACAAAATTGAATTTTCCCAAGAGAGATGCGAAGAAGATAGCGATTACGAAAGATTAGGGTATTTAGATTAGCTTAGTACGCGATTAGTTTGGCAAATAATGATTGAGTGAGAGATTAGAATGAAGAGGTAATGTGGTATTGGGAAGCATACAAAATTTAATGAGTTTTAATTTTTTTAGTTGCGGTATTAGGAAGAACATATTGGAGTGCCCTTAGCACCACACAAAAATAATTTTTTCATTAACAAAAATTATTTCTCTTCAAATCTCGAAGACCGACTGATATTAGAAAAAATTAGATTAAAGATGTTGTACGATGAAGTGGATAAACAAATGGAAGATGTGTGGCAATCTACAAGATTCAAAGTAGGAAACGTCTTAATCCAGGTTTCCCTTTCTTAAATTGATTTCTGATTTATTTAGAATTAGCACTTTCGGATCAAATAGTTATCGGGTCTCTCTCTTTTTCATTTAACATGCTGAGTATTGTAACATTGTTGGATACATTGATTAAACATGTATTCATGTCGCCTATTATTTTGTAACTTTTGGGTTTTTAGCAAAAGCCAAGAAAGACATTTGCTGAAAAAACTAATGGGATGTGCTTTCTCCTCAGCGAAGAAGCTTAAAAATACATGGTTGTTATACAAAATTATTAGTCTAGGTCGTATATATCTTTATACATTAAGTTTTCCAATAAATTACATATCTATTGAAATATACTTGATGTTTGCATTAAATTTATAACTGATGAATTTTTTTTCCTTAATTTTTATATTCCCTATATAATGAAAATCATTTTTGTATGTGTTACATTAGAAGTTTATGTTTTCGATACCAAATTTGCTGCTCTTGTTCATTATATTTTTTCTAATCAAATTAATTCCGATCTGTATAAATCTGCTACAGCAACAGCAATTCAAAAGTTTCTCCATACAATTAAATTTCAATGTACCGTCTTAAACTTCTCGACATAAAAATGAAAACTGAATTGACTTATAAAACAAATTACTGCCTTACTTCCAGTTACATGTTCATTTTCTGTAAAATGCTACTATTGTTTGAATTAAAGTTGTATTAGTGAAGCTATCTTCTATATTTTTTTGAATGAGTAATTATAGTTATTCATCTTACATTGACATGACATTCAAATGATGATATTATCCAAAGATGGTAACGTTGAAAACAATGATACACACTCCAAGAGTTACTATGTATTCTTTATCCCTGTTCACTAAAATGCTTTACTTAACATTTTTTGTTTGTTTAAGGATTGATAGGAAAAAAGGATAGGCTTTGACAATTCCAAATGGGCTAAAGCTAAGCAAAGGAGAATATAATTCTCAGGGATGGATTGTGCACTATTTCAGAAAACTCAAGTTACTAAGATATTTTTCTTGAGTAGAATTTAAATCTAATATATATGTGCACTTTATGCATTATGATACATACGCGTTCTTGTGCATCCAAGATATTTTCTTTTTCTATGAAGATAGCAAAATGCATTTGACATAGATTATTGCTAAAAGCATTAAGTTGCATCTTTTTTTATTAATGGTTTAGCACATGAAAGAAATCCTTCCAAATATGCTTGTAATTATTGAAATGGTTGTCTTCATTGTTATCTAACCATGCACACCATGTTTTCTCCCTAAAAGCAAACCAAGTTAAATTCACGATTAGTTTCTTATTTTGGAAAATGCAATATAAAGTTGACATTATTTCGTATGCAATGGACTATACATTGCTGATTTATTACTTAAATGAATGTTTGATGATTTACAAAAACATGCAACCTGTCATCAAGTAGGACCACTGGTACGACAACAAGGACAGGTACGTTATCATGCTTCCCAATGGTTTAATCACTACTTTGACAACAGTTCAACTTCAAGGCTGTATACATGAGGATTCTATGCAAGTATGGTATGGTATGATTGTTTTGCTTGTAACTTAATTTGGTCATGTTAAGTGTATGAGAAGATCATGTTGTTTGTTGAATTAGAAAAGCAAAAACATAGATTTATTATGCCTTCCCTTCTCTGTTTTATATCATACTGGGACATTTTAGTTTCCTGTTCAACAATTTTATTATGTCATTTGCTATCTGTATTTCAAATAATCAAAGTAGCCGATGATGTAATTAATAGCGTTGACAAAAATGAGTTGGCATAATGGATTTATATGATGTTAGATTTTGAATATGAAGAAGCAGAGGTACATAATATGAAACACCCCACCTCCATTAAGGTCACTCACAAAGGGAATGCCTTAACTTCGGTGGAGGTTTATAAGTAAAAGTCACAGATAAAACACAAGACAGATATATAAACATACATATATAAGCAGCGGAAAACAAACAGACTTTTATTTCATAAATACGTGTTCATACAAAACATTTCCATAACTCGTCTCATAATAACTTCCAAAACATTACATCATTATTTCTGTCTTGATTATTAAATAAAGAAGCATAAAACATAATAAAAGCTGCATAAATTCCCATAGAACGTGTCCAAAAGCCATAGCCAAGGAAAGAGAGACCAAACCATACATCTACTATCTTGAAGCTTGCAAAGAGTCTGACTAAGCTGGGTTGTTTCCTCCCTGTGGACCTGGGGGTTGGGGGGACGAAAGAAAAGAAGACGAAAGAAAAATAGAGTCAGATATAAAGCCTGGTAAGTCTAGTGACTCTTCAGTATAAGAATAAGAAAAAGGGCACGATAGGTATAAACTGGAAATAGGAAAGTTTCATAAACTAAGGTAAAGCAGTTTCAACCGAATATACTATCGCACCCCACACTATATCTCTGCACCTACTTGTATTTTCTCAACTGGCACCCCATGATCGGGGTGAAGTGATCCCCTTTCTAAAGATTGGCTCCTACTCGCAAAATCATATGTGTCATACAGCCCCCAATGATTGTAGATACCTATGCTGGTCCCACCATGGGGTGTATCAAGTCCCATGGTGGTGGCCCGACACAATCCTAGAATGCATAGGTTATACTACTGGTGCCCAGTGCCCTGTTTGTCTGTTCCGAAGTGTGTGCACGCCCGCACTCCGTTAGAACACACACTGCTGCACCAACCGTCGTCGCTTTTGACCGCTTACAATCAGCCCAGTAATCGTGCCCTACCCTGCCTAGTTTCAGGGTACCATGATACCTAATTAGGTTACTGCTGAAATGGATCCCCGTTACTAGGGTTTTCTAGTCAAACATGTTAAGTGGTTAAGTGTCTGTATTTACCTAACCCCACCCATCAGATTAGTTAACATGTTGAATTGGTTAAGTGTTTTAGTTAACTTAACCCTACCATCCTGACTTGTCCTTAACCTTTATTAGTTAAAGCAACGACCACTACATTAGATAGGTATTGTTACGGTTACTGGACGTGCCGGTCGGTTCCGGGAAGGTTTACACCGTAACTCAGTCTAACCTCGGGTCCTTATTGGGCTCAATGCTTAACCACCCACATTGGATAGGTATTGTTATGATTACTGGACAGCCGGGCGGGTCCGGGCAGGTTTACATCACAACTCAATCCAACCTCGGATTAAGCATACTCGTATTTTCTAAATTTACATATTTGTCTCTATTACTTGTTATATATAAATTTGTTAACAATTAAATGTTATGGCCCACTTTCCAAGTTCATCATTTTTGGTATAAGGATTTATACCATTCAAGTGCCACCAATTATTGGCATGTGCCAAACATGCCAATACATATATTTTTATGTCAAGTTTCCTATAATCACCAATTTTTCCCAATGTTACTCCATCTAAATATTAGGCTAACAATCTTAGCCTAATTTTCCGTCCGCATGATTTTTAGCATACAATGTTAGGCTAAAAACTTAGCCTAATTTAGCGTACACAAAATTGGCATAAAGAGATTCATTAACATAAACATGACATAGGTGTAAACTTGGCATTTTCGGCATAGTCAATATGAACATCATTGGTGTGAACTTGCAACGTAGACTAAATCAACATGCATATATGTAAATTTGTAACATAAACTAAATCAACTTAAATATATGTGAACTTGCATTGAAATAGGGATCTAACTAAATAGGTGTCACATGAATTAGCGTATGATTTAGACAACATAAGCCTAAACATGTTTAGATCTAGACATAACATCGAACAACACTAGCATATGACAAGAATATGACATGTCCATAAAGTTTGTATAATTTTATTGCATCTGTGTGAACTAGATCAAATCATGTTTACTACTATAACATGAAACTTGTATTAAAATGGATCTTGGCATGGATCCAATTATGAACTTGCAACTTTCGCATAAACATATGAGCATGTATATGAACTTAATCATTTAGGCATAGAGGTTCTATTGTACAACATATAACTTGTCATAATCACCTAAACATAGAGATGTAGATATGAACCAAATAACTTGTATGTGAATTTGAATAGATCCAACATCAACTAGATTAATCCACAAACATTCTAATGGATCCAACATCAAGTCAATTATACCACAAACATCATAGTACCACAATCATTGCAACACATAAATATGAATTAACATCGTCATTATACAATAGCACAATTCCATTTCCATTTTACATCGAATCTAATCTTAATTTTATTCCCACCGGAAAAATCACTATACTTACAACAAACGACGAACTTGAATTCTGGATTCTGAGTTCTGAATTTGAAATGCTTTCCTTTGGGTAGACATGATTCTTGTTTTTACTTTAGTTTTTCTCGTCTTTAATCTTTCTTCAAGTGGAGGCTACTCTTGGCTTCCTTCCAACAGCATGACGGCTCTAGCTCTATTTTATTTGTGTGAATTTAGTTTGAGACTAAGGTTTTTTATATAGAATTTTAATTTAATTATAGCCGTTGGATGATCTTAGGGTTAATCAAAACCACTCAGTCAAGATAGGGTGACAAGTCAGCCCTAATGACTCAGCAAGGAGTCAGAAAGGACTCAGCAATGAGTCACAACATGGATCAGAATGAACAAGAAAGCTGTGCAGGCCTGCTGCTCGGCCTGGGCGCACTTGGCAGTTGCGCCAGTGCAAATTTGTACTGGCGCACTTCCCAAGTGCGCCAGTGCAATATTTTTTTTTCTATATTTCCCGCCTGGCTTCGTTCGTCCATATCTCCTTCATCTGATATCCATTTTACGCAAACTCGGACTCTATCTCAACAGAATTCCGAGACGAACGCAATGGCGTAACCCGTTTCCCTTAATTCTCACATTTATAATTAAGTATTCTTTAATTAGTTAATTTAATGTTAACAGAAAATTTGGGGTGTTACATTCTCCCCTCCTTAAAGGATTTCGTCCCCGAAATCTTCAAGTCTGAAAGAACGTAAATCCTTACATCCAATCGTCCATCTACTCAACCAACAAACACAGGCATCCATTGTCCTTAAAAGACTTCTAATGCTTCATGATCATATGCATAGTGTGTGTACATGTCCTTATCTAATGCAATAATCAGGCGGTCTACTGATTCAGTTGACCTCCTTAATGTGAATCATGTAAGTGTCATGAATCCATTATGTATGCAAATTTTTCCCTACTCATAATTCCACATGAGTGCACAATCATTCATACAAATGCGACATCCATATGACAACATATCAAGTTTCAACCACATACAAATATGAATACATATATGCATATGCAATATGAAGTGACTGAGCCGATGTAAAACCTAGAGTGTGTGTGTATATGCATCCACGATCAACCACTTGCAACCACTTGCAGCCATCAACCATAACAAGTTTCATTTACATGTTTACATCCAAGGGGGTTTCTACCTAAGGACAAAGGATAATATCGAGGAGATATACCTAAAAAGATAGATACAAGCACAACTTAAGGAAAAAAAGAGATCAAAGATATACTCTCAAAAAGAAAAGGGTACGCCGCGCGTATTCTATCCTCAGTTTCCCAAGTCGCGTCTTCCTCGGCGTCGCTCCACTGAACTTTGACAAGCTTGCCTTCGCGGTTGCGTAGCTTTTTGATTTCAGTTCCTAAGATGCGGGTTGGAACTCTCCTCACAGTTGCTTCGCGTTCCACTTCGGCTTCTTCTAAAATACTTGGCTCCACCACTTCCGCGGATTCATGTAAACATTTCCGGAGATGAGAAACGTGAAAGACATTGTGAATTCCAGCCAACCTTTCGGGCAGCTCTACTCTATAAGCCATCTTCCCAATCTTCTCGATGATAGCGAACGGTCCTAAAAACCTTGGTGCTAGCTTTCCTGTGGATCCAAAGCGAACGACGTTCCTTAAAGGTGATACCTTAAGGAAAACCCTGTCCCCAACCTCAAACTCAAGGTCGGCCCTTCTTTTGTCTGCGTAGGATTTCTGTCTATCTTGGGCAGTCTTCATTCTCCTTCGTATCAAGTCCACTTTTTCTGAAGTTTCTCCGATCATGTCTGGCTCAAGTATAAGCTTGTCTGTAGACTCCCACCAACAAGTTGGTGATCGGCAGGGTCTTTCATATAGAGCTTCGAAGGGCGCCATGCCGATGGTGGCTTGGTAGTTGTTGTTGTAGGCAAATTCCACTAAAGGAAGATGATCTTCCCATGTCCCTCCAAAGTCAAAAACGCATAGTCTCAGAAGATCTTCTAACACTCTGTTCACTCTTTCCGTCTGACCATCAGTTTAGGGGTGATAGGCCGTGCTCAAGCATAACTGTGTGCCTACAGCTTCTTGTAGACTCCGCCAAAATTCGCTTGTAAAGATAGGATCTCGGTCACTCACTATGCTGGAGGGTATTCCATGGAGTCGAACTATTTCCTTGAGATAAAGAGAGGCTAGAGATGAGGCAGTCCTTCTACTCTTGACAGGTATAAAGTGGGCGCTTTTTGTGAGCCTGTCCACTATTACCCAAATGCTAGTATTGCCCCTTCTTGACCTAGGCAACCCATCAATGAAGTCCATTGAGATGCTATCCCACTTCCACTGCGGGACTTCTAGAGGATGAAGCAGTCCTCCAGGCTTCTTTTGTTCCGCCTTGACCTGTTGGCATGTCATGCACTTAGAAACGAAATCTACCACATCTTTCTTCATGTCGTTCCAAAAGAAAACTCTCTTTACATCCTTGTACATCTTGTCTCCACCTGGGTGTATTGTCATCTTGGAATGGTGTGCTTCTTCGAGAACCATCTTTACCAAATCCCTAGCTTGTGGGACGCATAGTCTTCCATCTCGCCTTAGCCAACCCTTATCATCGATGGAGTATCTATTGAGGTGACTGGAAGTTTCACCCCTAATTAGTTTATCATTCACATCCACAAGCTGAGGGTCTTCACGTTGTGCGGCCCCTATTGAGTCTAAAAGAGTGGGTCGTACTTCTAGTGATGCCAACAAGCCAGGTACAAAATCAGAGGAGGGCCTAAAGTCGAAACTGGCTATATACTCCAAGGTTTTCCTTTCTACAAAGAGAGGGCTTAAGGTCAGCTTCTTTCTACTCAACGCGTCTTCTACTACGTTACCCTTGCCAGGAGTATAGGAAATCTCAAAATCATACGAGGCAAGGAACTCCATCCACCTTTGTTGTCTCAAGTTAAGATCTTTCTACGAGAAAAGATACTTCAACGATTTATGGTCAGTATATAATTCGAACTTCTCACCTAGGAGATAATGGCGCCAAGACTTAAGCGCAAAGACGATGGCGGCCAACTCAAGATCGTGGGTTGGGTAGTTCCTTTCATGAACTTTCAATTGTCTTCCACCATAAGCTACTACCTTCCATTCTTGCATCAGAATAGCGCCTAGTCCCGTACCACAAGCATCCGTATATACTGTGAACATCTTGCTTCCATCAGGCAAAGTCAGAACTGGGGCTGTTGTAAGAGCCCTTTTTAAGCGTTGGAAAGCAATATCACAATCCAAATCCCAAGCGAACGCTAGATTCTTCTTTGTTAGCCTTGTGAGTGGAGTTGAGATTTTCGCGAAATCTCTAATGAACTTCCGGTAAAAACCGGCTAGCCCAAGAAAGCTTCGGACTTCGGTTGCATTTGTTGGCGTCTTCCAATCTTGCACTGCCACCACTTTCGCGGGGTCCACAGCTAACCCCTCTTTGGACACTATATGTCCAAGAAACCTTACTTCTTCTCTCCAAAAGTGGCACTTGGAGAATTTGGCTTTTAGCTGATGAACTCGAAGAGTTTCCATGATCTCCTTTAGATGCTGAGCATGTTCTTCCTCATTCTTTGAGAAGATTAAAATATCGTCTATGAAGACCACCACAAACTTATTGAGGAATTCTTTGAATACCCTGCTCATTAGGTCTACGAAATAAGCGGGTGCGTTTGTCAAGCCGAAAGGCATGACAAGCCACTCTAAGAAACTGTCTGGGGTTCTGAACGTCGTTTTATCAATGCTATCCTCAGCTACCCTTAGCTGATGGAACCCAGTAGCTAGGTCAAGTTGGGAGTAGACCGACACACCTACAAGCTGATCAAACAAATCGTCTATTCTGGGAAGCGGGTGTCTATTCTTTTTAGTCAGCTTGTTTAGCTCCCTATAGTCCACGTAGAGACGTAGTGAACCATCTGCTTTGGTGGCGAACACCACTGGAGCACCCCATTCCGAGATACTCCGCCTTATAAACCCCTTTTCGAGAAGCTCTTTAACTTGCTTACTGAGCTCCTTTCTCTCTTTTGGAGCCATGTGTCTAACAGGTAAAGCTACGAGCTTTGCATTATCAATAAGATATATGCGGAAGTCTATTTCCTACCTCGGAGGTAAGCCCTTCACCTCTTCAAAGACATCCGGATATTCCCGGACCACTCTAACCGACTGCAAATTCTCAACAGAAGCATCAAGCGACTCTAGATAACTAAGCATAACAGCATTCAAGGGATTGCAAGAAATTTCTAGAGTGTTACCGAGCTGAGTCAAGAGTCTAACCACTCTCTTCTCGCAATCAAGAATGGCACCATTACTAGATAACCAGTCCATGCCTAAGATCAGTCCATACCCTGAGAAGCCCAAAACAAAGGCACTACATCTAAATTCAACACTTAGAATAGAGATTTTCAAATCCACACAAACCATTGACAAATAAGCTGAGCAGAAATTTCTAGAGTGTTACCGAGCTGAGTCAAGAGTCTAACCACTCTCTTCTCGCAATCAAGAATGGCACCATTACTGGATAACCAGTCCATACCCTGAGAAGCCCAAAACAAAGGCACTACATCTAAATTCAACACTTAGAATAGAGATTTTCAAATCCACACAAACCATTGACAAATAAGCTGAGCCCCCAATCGGATTTGAAACGACCAAGGGATCCTCTACCATACTAGTGTCCAGGTGCAGAGATTCTACTAAAGAAGATGAAATAAAGGAGTGTGATGCACCAGAATCAAAGAGAGTGCGAACTGGATGATCATAGAGATAAACTAAGCTTTCTACAGAAATATTTCTATCTCGTTCCTTTGGAGGTGCCACCAGCGCGTGAACCTGCCCCCCTGAGGTGGATCCAGTCCTCTGTCCCTGCCACCACTTCTTTGGGCAGTCCTTAGCCAAGTGTCCAGTCTCTCCACAATGGAAACATCCACCATTCATCTTTGCCTTCTTCTTCCTGCAGCCTTTTGCTATATGTCCAACAATGCCACAGAAATTACACCTTCTCTTTTCACGGGATTTGTTGTTCTTCCTGCCTTTCTTGAAGTCTATCTTCTTAGCTTGTAAACCCTCTTTATTTTCTTGAGGCACTTCCACCTTTGCCTCTTTCTTGCCTTTATCTTCCTCGTGTAGCAGCGCCTTGTCCACCAAGCTTTCATAAGTCGCTCCCATGGGTATATAGGTCATAGCAAGGCTGTGTAGAAGCTCATTTAGACCTTTAACGAAGCGAAGGGCCTTCTTGTGTTGGGTGTTTACTAAATCCAGCCCAAATCTGGCCAGCTGATTAAACTGATTGACGTACTCCCTGATCGTCATACTCCCTTGCTTAAGAATTAGGAACTTCTCCATCTGCAGGCTTCTTTCAGCTTGGGAGAGGAATTTCATCTCAAACCTCATCCTGAAATCTTCCCAAGTTTCCACTGGCCTCTCAGCATGGGTAACTTCCCACCAATAGGAAGCTTCATCTTTAAGCAACCACACTACTAGCTGTATCTTTTGCCCGTCGTCAACTTCGAAGATGACGAACAAATCTTCGGTCTCTTTCAGCCAGTTCCTTGCTACCACAAAGGATTCAGTTCCATAAAAGTCCTTTCCACCCATAGCCTTAAAGTCTCTACACGTCTTAGCAAAAGTATTTCCACGAGGAGATGGAGGAGGAGGAGGAACCGCTGCCACTGTGGTAGGAGGAATGTCTGCTGGGCCCACACCATTGGCCCTAGCTTCTAGGTACCTTCGAAACCAGCCAGGTATCGGTACTCCTTCTGGAAGGTTAAGATCTCGAAACATGTTGGAACAAAAAGGAAAGTATTCAAGGAAAAGGATAGAGAGATAGTGCATATGGCTTTGGGGAATTATGCCTTTTAAAAACAACGCTTTTTCTAAAAAAATGCTTCTTTAAACTTCTTTTTGAAAATAGTTTCAAAAACCATTATCTAATCTGGTAAATCTGTGCTCTGATACCAAGTGAAACACCCCACCTCCATTAAGGTCACTCACAAAGGGAATGGCTTAACTTCGGTGGAGGTTTATAAGTAAAAGTCACAGATAAAACACAAGACAGATATATAAACACACATATATAAGCAGTGGAAAACAAACAGACTTTTATTTCATAAATACGTGTTCATAAAAAACATTTCCATAACTTGTCTCATAATAACTTCCAAAACCTTACATCATCATTTATGTCTAGATTATTAAATAAAGAATCATAAAACATAATAAAAGCTGCATAAATTCCCATAGAACGTGTCCAAAAGCCATATCCAAGGAAAGAGAGACCAAACCATACATCTACTATCTTGAAGCTTGCAAAGAGTCTGACTAAGCTGGGTTGTTTCCTCCCTGCGGACCTGGGGGGGGGGGGGGGACGAAAGAAAAATAGAGTCAGACATAAAGCCTGGTAAGTCTAGTGACTCTACAGTATGAGAATAAGAAAAAGGGCATGATAGGTATAAACTGGAAATAGGAAAGTATCATAAATTAAGATAAAGCAGTTTGAACCGAATATACTATCGCACCCCACACTATATCTCTGCACCTACTTGTATTTTCTCAATTGGCACCCCATGATCGGGGTGAAGTGATCCCCTTTCTAAAGATCGGCTCCTACTCGCAAAATCATATGTGTCATACGACCCCCAATGATTGTAGATACCTATGCTGGTCCCACCATGGGGTGTATCAAGTCCCATGGTGGCGGCCCGACACAATTCTAGAATGCATAGGTTATACTACTGGTGCCCAGTGCCCTGTTTGTCTGCTCCGAAGTGTGTGCACGCTCGCACTCCGTTAGAACCCACACTGCTGCACCAACCGCCGTCGCTTTTGACCGCTTACAATCAGCCCAGTAATCATGCCCCACCCTGCCTAGTTTCAGGGTACCATGATACCTAATTGGGTTACTGATGAAATGGGTCCCCGTTACTAGGGTTTTCTAGTCAAACATGTTAAGTGGTTAAGTGCCTGTATTTACCTAACCCCACCCATCAGATTAATTAACATGTTGAATTGGTTAAGTGTTTTAGTTAACTTAACCCTACCATCCTGACTTGTACTTAACCTTAATTAGTTAAAGCATCGAACACTCACATTAGACAGGTATTGTTATAGTTACTGGATATGCCGGTCGGTTCCGGGAAAGTTTACACCGTAACTCAGTCTAACCTCGGGTCCTTATTGGGCTCAATGCTTAACCACCCACATTGGATAGGTATTGTTGTGATTACTGGACAGCCGGGCGAGTCCGGGCAGGTTTACATCACAACTCAATCCAACCTCGGGTTAAGCATACTCGTATTTTCTAAATTTACATATTTGTCTCTATTACTTTTTATATGTAAATTTATTAACAATTAAATGTTATGGCCCACTTTCCAAGTTCATCATTTTTTGTATAAGGATTTATACCATTCAAGTGCCACCAATTATTGGCATGTGCCAAACATGCCAATACATATATTTTTATGTCAAGTTTCCTATAATTACCATTTTTTTCCAATGTTACCCCGTCTAAATATTAGGCTAACAATCTTAGCCTAATTTTCCGTCCGCATGATTTTTAACATATAATATTAGGCTAAAAACTTAGCCTAATTTAGCGTACACAAAATTGGCATAAAGGGATTCATTAACATAAACATGACATAGGTGTAAACTTGGCATTTTCGGCATAGTCAATATGAACATCATAGGTGTGAACTTGCAACGTAGCTTATATGTGAATTTGTAACATAAACTAAATCAACTTACATATATGTGAACTTACATTGAAATAGGGATCTAACTAAATAGGTGTCACATGAATTAGCATATGATTTAGACAACGTATGCCTAAACATGTTTAGATCTAGACATAACATCGAACATCACTAGCATATGACAAGAATATGACATGTCCATAAAGTATGTATAATTTTATCGCATGTGTGTGAACTAGATCAAATCATGTTTACTACTATAACATAAAACTTGTATTAAAATGGATCTTGGCATGGATCCAATTATGAACTTGCAACTTTCGCATAAACATATGAGCATGTATATGAACTTAATCATTTAGGCATAGAGGTTCTATTGTACAGCATATAACTTGTCATAATCACCTAAACATAGAGGTATAGATATGAACCAAATAACTTGTATGTGAATTTGAATAGATCCAACATCAACTAGATTAATCCACAAACATTCTAATGGATCCAACATCAAGTCAATTATACCACAAACATCACAGTACCACAATCATTGCAACACATAAATATGAATTAACATCGTCGTTATATAATAGCACAATTCCATTTCCATTTTACATCGAATCAAATCTTAATTTTATTCCCATCGGAAAAATCACTATACTTACAACAAACGACGAACTTGAATTCTGGATTCTGAGTTCTGAATTTGAAATGCTTTCCTTTGGGTAGAAAAACGTTGTTTGATTCTTGTTTTTACTTTAGTTTTGCTCATCTCTAATCTTTCTTCAAGTGGAGGCTACTCTTGGCTTCCTTCCAGCAGCATGACGGCTCTAGCTCTATTTTATTTGTGTGAATTTAGGTTGAGACTAAGGTTGTTTATATAGAATTTCAATTTAATTATAGTCGTCGGATGATCTTAGGGTTAATCAAAACCACTCAGTCAAGATAGGGTGACAAGTCAACCCTAATGACTCAGCAAGTAGTCAGAAAGGACTCAGCAATGAGTCACAACATGGATCAGACTGAACTAAAAGCTGTGCAGGCCTGCTGCTCGGCCTGGGCGCACTTGGCAGGTGCCTCAGTGCAAATTTGTACTGGCGCACTCCCCAATGGCGTCAGTGCAATATTTTTTTTTATCTTTCCCGCCTGACTTTGTTCGTCCATATCTCCTTCATCCGATATCCATTTTACGCAAAATCGGACTCTATCTCAACCAGAATTCCGAGACGAACGCAATGGCGTAACCCGTTTCCCTTAATTCTCACATTTATAATTAAGTATTCGTTAATTTAACGTTAACAGAAAATTCGGGGTGTTACATAATAACTTAACCAAATGATAATTCCTATTTTAGTCGCCATTATGTTTTAGATAATCTTTATTTTTAATGTGTTATTTTCTTTGATTGGAATTGATTCGATACAGTTATTGATGTACAACTTATATGAATGTGTCAGATCCATCTTTTTTATATAAATATCCTTTCCTGCAGGCTATCAAAAAGAAGATGGAGGTAACTCGAGACCATTCAGTCGAAGCTTTATATAGAACAGGGCTTGCACTTGTGGAAATTAAATCTTCAAAGGTAACTAATTCAAATATGTCTAGTTAGTATGTTTACAACTATTTGCATGCTTGAACATTCTGTCCTTTTGGGCCCTTGAGCTATTAATTTGTTCTTATTCCTGTTTGCATCTAAAATAGTGGAAACATTAATTTATTCTTTTTTCCCTTTTGGGACGATTTTATGTAATTTTAGCTTACACTTTGAAGCATGTAATAAATAATATTTTTTATAATGATGTAGACTTGGTATAAAACTGCATTAATCAAGTCAATGTGATTTATTTCTATTATGGTCTAAGCTTGACTTCAAATGCAAGTTATATTGCCTAAATAAAATTATATGCTTTGATATGATCATAATTTATTGTATTAGTCGTATGTTGTGTCTTCTATGTCTTTTGTTCTATGCTTTGATAAAATATGGATGCAAACTGACATGGTATGTTAGCATGGATATATATATATATATATATATATATATATATATATATATATATATATATATATATATATATAGGCAAGCGTTCGGTTGAACCCCAAAAATGGAACACCCCAAATGCCCCCTGATTTCCACCACCCGTTTATATTAAAGAATGTGAGTGGGAAGTGAGTGAAAGGAGAGAGAAAGGGAAATACTTGATGGAGATTGAGGGGCATTTGGGGTGTTGCACTATTTAGGGTGCTCTTGAACCTGCCTCATATACATATATATATATATATATATATATATATATATATATATATATATATATATATATATATATGTATATATATATATATATATGTGTGTGTGTGTAGTTTATATTTTAACATGTACACAAACTGACATGTTCTATGTCTATTGAGTCTTTTGTTCTACATGTCATCATGATTTGAAGACCATTTATATATTTATATTTTATTAATACACAAACATGGCACATATCATATGAAATAAAAGAATAAGTCCATGTTGCCATTTAAATTGTTGTGGCTTAACTGACATGATATATAATTTGCTTTGACCAATATCTTTTAAGATGTCATTTGTTTTACTGATAATATGTTGATTTACTGAGATTCAACGGCGCATGTGGCCCTATGTTTTTTTACTAGCGCCTATTGATAATGGTCCATTTTTTATGTTGTACAAAAAAAACATAGCAAATGTGTTCAACTTTGAACAGATGGAAATTGTTAAGTTATGCAATTTTTAATCTCAGTTGTTGTTAGTTAAAAAGATTATACCACCAGATCCTGCTCAACAGTTTACTAATCTATAATTAAGTTTAAACATTTTACTTACAACTCTACCAATTGTTTTTAAGTGTAATATTACAAAAATTATGGTTAAGAAATTACAAATCTGTAGTAAGATAAAGAAAATCTTATTTACCTTGTTTAAAGTCTGTTTTCACCAAGTACAAATTTGTTTGTTTCAACTGAGTTTGGACCCCTCTTTTGAACTGAGTTCAGACCTATTTCCACACTTGGTTGTTTAACTCATAACTTCTAGGCACTATTACATTCGTGCTAATATTACTTATATATATGATCTAACAATTAATCTTCCTATACATTTTGCTCCTTAATTATTGATAATAGGAAAAACATTCAACCTAACAAAGAATTAAACATTCTACACTTGGTTGTTTAACTCATAACTTCTAGGCACTATTACGTTCATGCTAATATTACTTATATATATGATCTAACAATTAATCTTTCTATATGTTTTTTTCTCTTTAATTATTAATAATAGGAAAAACATTCAACCTAACAAAGAATTAAATATTCTAAATTATAACTTAATTTCATACTGATTAGAGATGATCAAAACGTAAAAACATAGCAAACTACTTCAGAAAATCAATTTTTCTACGTATTTTAAACAAATATACCTTTTTAAAAAAAAAATCAATTTGCACTCGGAGCATGTGTTATCATCAGTGGAAAATCGAGAACTTATATTGTTATTTGTAGAGATGTATTTGCATGTGCTAAAATACAAAATTGTTAAATAATATATTGTAATAATTGTTGTAATAATTCAATGCGGAGCGCGTGCCATCATCACGCGCGTACCGCATGCCATTACGCTTTTGTGTGTGTGTCTCTGTGTGTGTGTGTATTATTGGTTATTTAAAATCTACCAATGACAAACCAATTACTAAGTTGTCAACTAAAATGATTATCTCTACCAAGGGATTTAAACCTCTCTCAAGGCTAATGTTGCCATATTCAAATGAGACAGCATGAAGAGTATAAAAAACAGGCACCCTTTTTTCCTTTTTATTTCACCGTCATGAATTTTTTGTGGAGAAAGTATTTGAAACATTCAAATGAAAGAAATTTGGTTTGGGTATGAAATTCTTTTTTATAATTTAAAACAATTGTTAGTTATGCAACATTGTTTAAAGAGGACTTTGAAATATGAGTTTCAAACTGAAACTCCCTATCATGATATAAAAAAATATGTTGTAAAGTTAATCTAAAAAATCTAGTATGTTATCATGTGATTTGTTTTCTTCATGGGGCATGGTTGCAGCTGTTATCCGGCTGATTCCTGTGGAATTTTATTTTTCTGGCTGATATTAAATCAAAGAATATTCTTATGACTAAATTGCAACACTTGTTTTCCTTGAAAATGTTGTTTATAACTTGAGTATGTATGCATGTAGGTTCCTACTGAACCAAATGGATTTGAGGAGAATTTCAAAGAATTGAAAAAAATAGGCGTACAATAAACCCCCAAAATATATCATGCTACTAGCATTGCAAGAGGAACGCAACGGAAAACTTGGAGCTGCGTTAAAGGTTCAATTATGAAATATGTTACTAAGGCAGATTTCATAATCGCCATTACTGTAAATATCAACATTCAAAAATATAACATTTAAGTGTTTTGTATTCATTAGGCTTTGAATGACCCGCTTCATGAAGAAGCCGACACACCAAAGAAGAAGTTGTATGATCTGTTCAAATATATTCATAAGGTCATAAATCAAACTGATCATCTTGCAAGACACAAATAAAATCACTTGTTTATGAGTCTTCATTAATAATTGGTCACATTTGGTCTCCTTTGGCTTTGATGGTTCAGTGGTGAGTGGTTGGTCTCTTTTGGCTAAATTTTAATGTGCTTCTTGAATTTCTTTTGTGCTGTAAGGATATGCGACTTGAATTTTTGGGGGTTGCGTCATAGCAGTTTGCTTTTGTTTTGTTCTTTGTGAGTGTATCATGCGGTTTATTTTTACTCCAGAAATGTGTTGGTGTATTGTGTTCTTGCTGCTGATCTTCATTTGGTGATGTATATTGTATTGATGTTGTGCGTGGTGCTTTCTTTTCATTATCTGTTGATGGTGCTTTGGTGTTATTGGGATGTTGGTTAGGTCAGTGTAGTTTGTTATGTTATTAGTGTGCATGACTAGTCATGTTACTTCTATTTTTTTCAGTCGTGTTTATTGTTATGGGTTGAGCTGGCTTTACGAATGTTTGCTTACTATTCTTTTTTTGTTGGTAGTTTCTATTTGTATCCAGTCTTCCCCTTCTATGTACAATTTTTCTTTAATTTTGTCCATCCTATTTTCCTGTAGTTTAATTTATATTAATATTGGCCACCAACTGGACAATAAATTATGGTATAAGTTCTTTTCAAAGTTGCCTTGTATCGGTGAAATCAATCATTTCATTTAGATACATTCTCTAACTTGGCACAAATCTATTTTAATGAAATATTTAATCAAGTTCAAATGTTGTTTAAGGTCACTAGATTTTCATAAGCAAAATAGATTACTCCATAGTACAATGATCACCTATTTTGGTATACATGCTAGTTTCTTCTAATATTGACAAAAAAATTCATCCATCGAACTAAAAATGATAAATGTTGTTCTCTTCATTAAGTGTAATCAATTAAAACCTGTTGCTCCATCATGATTACAAGTGAATTTCATTTACGTAAAGGATTTTGCTGATTGTATTTCCATATATGAAACTAATAACAAAATAACGTTTCACTATATCTGTAAGTTTTGATGCAATTTTCACCTTTTTCTCCAGGAAACGTATTTCTGAAGTCATGATTTTGGTTGAGTTGTTTCGAGCCTGATAAAAAGAAGAATTTATGGAGTGTCTTTCCACTATGAATTTATTGTTGCCAATCCAACTTGATATATTTTTGTATTGTATATTGACAAATTTTAATATTAGGTACCGTTTGATTTACGAACTGCCCATTCAAAGTTCACGTCTACGTCCAACGCGTCCATTATGGGGCCCACATGTTTGCCCCATCGAGACGAACGGTTGGAAAGTTTGCTTTCGCGTCTGACGCGTCGGACGCACGTCTGAGGCAATGAAAATTCTAGAAAAGCCGAATCATCCCCCCTTCCCCTATATATTTACTCCAATTCACTACCATTTCAATACCACATTTCACAAGCAATCCGAAAATTCTAGCTTAAATCCTCATTCCATGTACAGAAAGGAACTTTTTGCTTTGTGCATGGCAGTACGTCAAGATGGTGATGATTATCTAGAGTGGGAGGTGGTGGTTATTCTGTTAGCGTTAGATAACAGAAGGGACATCAACTCTTTTTTACTTCTAATTGACAAGCCGAAAGAGCTTAGGTATTGTACTCTTTATTATGTCCATAAACCGAGGAATGAATTGTTGTAGTTTTTTATGTATTCTGCAATTGTGTTTGAATTATGACATTTGAATTCTGCAATTCGTATTCTCCTATTTGTATTCTAATTTAATAAACCTACAATAAACACAAATACAAAAACAATAAAATAATAACTTTGTCCCTTCCAATTTGCCCCTTTTGTAAAAAAACACATTCCCCACTCGTAACAATTCCCCTTCAAATACCGCTTCAAAATAACCATTTCAAATACCCTTTCCCATTCAAAATCAAGCGGACCCTATAATCTCGTTTTTGCGATCAATGTTTTTTCACTATGTTATATTGGCATTGCAGTACAATGTACTGATATTGTAAAACATCAGTATGCACAAATTATGTATTATATGTAATGAAATTACGTTGCAGTCTATTGTATCATTAATTTTTCTATTCATGTTTGCATTCAAATTAAAATAATTTGTAATAATTATATATATATATATATATATGGAAAGTCTATTTGAACACAACAAATAGACACAAATAAAGGGACACAAAATCTACACCATTGGATCTCCCCCTGAATTCCATCTCTCCACATAAAGACAAAAAATTCCAATGGTCAAGATTCTGTGTCTCTATGTTTGTGTCTAGTTTTGTGTCCCAATAGCCGCTATATATATATATATGTATATATATATGTATATATATGTATATGTATATATATGTATATGTATATATATATATATATATGCAGGTTCAATGGCACCCCAAATAGTGAGCACCCTTTAGCCTACCACTTTTCCACCACTCATTTCCCACTAACTCCCGTTCTCTCTCCTTCCACTAACTCTCTCACTTCCCACTCACTTTCTTTAATACAAATGAGAGGTGGAAATCAGGGGGCTTTTGGGGTGCTCCATTTTTGTGGTGCAACGGAACGCTTTCCATATATATATATATATATATATATATATATATATATATATATATATATATATATTAAACTATTTAACAGTCAGTTTTTCCACCGTTGCGCTCAACAATCAATTATGTTCGAAGACAAATCAACAACGAAAACATTCTGAAACGTAATTTATCTATTGTAAATGATTCGTAAGTAAATATAGTCAATCAATTAACTTGTTTAATGCATATATTTAGTTGTGGATTTAAATTGCAGAACCAAAACAGTTAATGTTGCAATGTGGGTATAACTTGCTATAGAAGCAGGATATGAACAGTTTAATTGAATGTTCTTTTTTTTATTACTTTCATTTCCTCTTAAAATATCCTATAATTATTTTTAATAAAATTTGACTTGAAATATGTTCTAATAGATGATTTTATATTTTTATATAGAACGCTTTAACAGTCGGTTTTCCAACCGTTGTACGGTAATACTATTATTATAGAAATGAATACGAGAATTTTAAGGAATTGACTTTTTTGAAAATAGAGCAATTAATATTATAATAATATGAGAATTTTAAGGAATTGATTGTTTTTAGAAATAGAGCAATTAAAATGCATGTGTTTATTTAAATTTTGATTCAGCAAAGAGGAAATGTAGAATATAGTTTCAAATAAAGGGCATTTTCAATAGTTTACGTTTACACCAATAAAGTGTGATATCAAACCTATCCCAATTATTAGTAAAAAGATTTGAGTATTTAAGAATTTTTTTTATCGATTTTGCACTTTAAATGTTTCTATTTTGAAAAATGTCTATAGTAATAATTTAAGATTTTTATTAATATATACCACTTTTGAAAACATATAATAAACATCAGTCAATTTTAATACATATTATAAACATAGTCTATTTGAAAAATGTATTATGAGAATTCTTTTAACAAAATTGCACTGGTGCTTTCTGAAAAAAAGAAAATTCTTCAAATATGGTGTTTATAAATAATGTAATAAATTTTTCTTAATGTATGAAAATATACATCATTTGCATTGATAGACATGTAATAGAAACTCATTAATCTTTCTATATTTTCCATATTTTTTCATTTATTGAAAATTTATTTTTTCTTATTCTCTTTACAGTCATTTGGAAAGGAAAAACAAATAATCGATAGAAATCAAAATTCCATTTATTTTCATTTTTGACATGCCAAATCCTTTAGAAGCCATATATATTTGAGTATTTTATATAATAATTTTCTTGCAAACTTCTGAAAGCTCATAAGTAAGTAGAATATAATTTAAGACATGTAAATGAGAATTATTTTATTAATTTTACACTTCGAAATTTTTTATTTTATGTCGTTCCTCTTAAATATTTTAGTATTTTCTTTTATTATTTGGATTATGCTTGAAATCATTTATAAATTCCCCTTACGTACATGATATGCCTTGTTCCTTCAATAGATCATTATTTTTTTAGTTAAAAAAATTCCATTTACTATGATTAAACTTAGATTTTTCATTATTCTTCCAAGGGCCAATTTTCTCAACAGGTTCGTGAAATGACAACCGCAATAACTCTATACTCTATAGGTATCATTTTATATGATAATAGAAATAAATTATAAATTAATGTTTTAATTAATAAATAATAATAATGAAAATTATAAATTTAAACTTTTTTTATACGATGCTAGATAAAAAATAAAACATCATTGTTTTAAAATTCATTATAATTGATCAACATAGAAAAATGTCATTTAATATGCATGAAAAAGAATGTCATTTAATATAGATATATTAAATGAACTTTTTTTACGATGAATTTTAAAACAAGGATATTTGAAAAAAATTAACCTTTATGACAATAAAAAAATTAAGCATAATCACAAAAAAAAATATGAATAACCACAAAAACAATGATACACAGAATGAACAAGGCAAAACATGAATATTAAAAAAAGTCATAAAATGTAATCCAACTAATAAAAAAAACATTAAAAAAGAACGACCTAAGACGAAAATTTTCAAAGTACAAAATTGACATAACAATTTTATCACCTACAGGTCAGAAATTCTATTCTATTTTCTTATAAACTTTCAAGAATTTTCAATAAAACTATAATATCAAATACTCAAATGTATTTTTAAAAGAAGTTAACATAAAAGTAAATAAATAGAATTTTAACTCCTATCAACCATTGTCTTTCCTTCTTATGTAGCGGGAAAGAGAATAAAAAAATGATCAATAGAAAAATTCTTAAATGTGAAGATAAAATATCACTAACTAATGAAGGTCAATAAGATAGTAAATTTATTGCAAATGCCAATTATATTCATACGTAATAAATAAATAGCAAGAGGGTTGTCTGTAAATATAGCACTCCCCTAATTATAATAAGAACAATATTTAATATAGTTTCTGAATGAATACATAAGAAAATAAATTTTTCATACCAACAAGGTCTACTAACATGAAACTTTCAACGCAAAAAAAGAAAGTATATGGATTTGCGTACCTCTTTGCAATTTTAGAAACAAAGACATTATAAAAAATGTCAAAATTTTCTCCTAAATCAATAAAGAAGAGTAATATACACGGTTCAACTATTCTACAAAAAGTAGAAATAATGAAGCAAATATCAAAATGTGAACATTTAGTCTAATTCAATAGTATTCATTCTCATATATACTACATTAATGGGAAAGCTCAAGTTTTTATTTCATGAAAAAATAAAAAAGGCACTAAGTTTACTTAAATTAGAAGAAAGGTAACATCACTATTTTGTAATAAAAGTATAACATTAACATTGCAAAATTTTAACATTTTGTAATAAATTATAACATCAAAAAGAAAAGTGCAATAACATCACTATTTCGAAATAAATTTACATAAATAAATTCCTACACATATAATAAACATTTCAGAACTAATTACATGTATGTATTTACATGAAAAAAAACAAGCATCTTGTCTAACTACCCACCCTTTTAAGCACAACAACGCAATCCAATTTTAACGAGTACGCTAATCCACTTTAGAGTTTATTTTCCGGTCAATACATCCTTGAGAAAGTAGTTTTAATTCTTCGTAAATAGATTATAAGAATCACCGTTGTAGCTGCAAGAAATATGATCAATGAGTATCAATCATTATTGGTAAAACTCTTTATTACCCATTCCAGCTAAGAATATTCATAAATGATATTTCTCGCAACGGTTATTCCTACGATCTATTTACGAAGAAATGCAACAATTTTAGCAAGGATATCTACATAAGATTGACTGGAAAACCAACATCAAAGTGAATCTAACAAACTCGCTAAAATTGATTCACGTTGTTATTGTGTTTAAAAGATGCGGCTGGAGGAAAAATCTCACGGTTTATATAGGAAAGGATCAAAACCCTAGACGCCAATCTAAATGTTTTAGTGGACCGAATTCAGCAGGTGGACCAGTCCTGACCCGTTTTGGTCATCCAACTCGTTTTGCCAAAGCTAACTAACAGCATTCCATTTTATCTTAAAATTACCCATCTAAATAGTCACTTTGGTACATAGAAGTCATATTCATATTTACAGCCAAAATTATCTTTGAGTATATGATATTTGCATCCATGTATGTGAATAAATATCAAGTAATTATCGTATTTATTTGCTAACGATTAGTTGTAAACAATAAAGTTTCGATTTAAGATAAAACTATTTTCGATCGCAGTAAAGATAATATTATAAAAGATAAACAAATAAAATGATAATTACTTTTATTAAACAAGAACGATAACAAAAAGTTAAAAGTAATAATATGCATTTAATTTATATAATACGAACCATTAACTAGTGGTCATATTCAACAGGATTCTGAATTCTATCTCAAATGAATAGAACTTAAAACACTTATTTAATGAAACATGTTATGCACTTCATAATGCTTTTTCTGATTCGGAATGCTTAATGAGATTTTCTTCCATATATAGCCTCATTATACTTTTAACATTAACTTAAAACTATGTTAGACCCAAAAAATATTAAAATTAAAAATTATGAAAATCTATCTTCCTTAAGGTTTCAAACATTCTAAATTATATATATTTTTTAGGGGTTTTTTCCATAAGGACAAAGTCAAGCAAAATTTTACCCATAAGGACAGTCAACAAAAACTTTAGCCTCAAGAACAAATTTATACTAAACTTTGAATTCAGGAGTCCACTATCATTTCAAAGTTTACACTACACTTTGTCCTTTTATCAAATTTCTTTGCCTCTTGTCCTTTTGGCATAATTTTTCCTTTTTTTCCTTCACACTATTTTCCTGTATTTTTTAACTTTCTAAATTTAAATTCTTTTTCAAAAAAACACAAAATAGGAACAAAGTCAAACAAAATATAAATTTTTGACAAAATATCTAAAAATACAAATTTCTGAATTTTGTAATGTTGATAATAATTTTTTGTTTTTTTTAATTGGATTTTGGAAACTTAATTCATGATATTTTTTTTTTTTGAAAATTGAAATCTTAATAATAACAAAAAGAAATTTAAATAATTCAAAATGTAACATTTTCAAATAATCATACATTATTAGAGTTTTCACAAAACTCGAGTATTTTCGAGATTAAAAAATTAAAAATTTAACCTATTAAAAATTAAATTTACGGTTCAAAATGGGGATTTTCACTTAAAGGGTTTATTTGTTGTGGGTAATAAATTTTAAGGACTACATTTTTGAAAAATTAGTTTTAAGGACAACTTTGCGGGAAAAAGAAAAAAGTGGTTATCTTTTTATGTTATACAGAAGGCTAATTCTATTTATACACCAAAAATTGCTAAACATACACCAAAAATTATATTAAACTACTATACACCATATATTACTTTACATACACCGTTTCTTTTATTAAATTATCCATGTTCTCATCTTTTTTTTCTTTCCTCTTTCGAACTTAAAACACAATTATCCAAAATTAGAAATTCTTTGCATTAAATTGAGCAAAATTTAACAAAATGAAATTTATTTCTTATAGTAATATTGTGGCTTTTATAAACTTTTTGAAAAAAAATTAATATTAAAAAAATTACTCCAATTTTACGAAGTAAATCAACATTTTTAATTAGATCATTATTTTTGAATGTTTTCTTAATTGAAATTTTAGATTTCATGATTAAATAATTCATTATCTTCATTAACATATTTAGTTTGCATTGAGTTTCAATACTTTTAAGAATAATTTGACTATTTATATGCAAAAGTTTTAAATAATAGCCATGATAAAAGGGTAATTTAGTAATATTATTTTATAGAAAAATAATGGTGTATGTTAAGTGATTATCGGTGTATAAATAGAATTTGCCTATACAGAAATAATGATAAATGAATTTATCTTTTTCCCGTTCAACATAAAAAGATAATCGATTTTATCTTTTTTATGCAAAATTGTCCTTAAAACTTATTATTCAAAATTACTCTCTTTAAAACTTATAACAAAAAGAAGCCATTTAACTTAATTTCCACTATTTTCATTAGTTCTAATCAAAAACTTAGGAAATAGGAACAAACAACCTTTCGCAATTCAGCATTCCGCATTGAGCATTCAACAACCAGTGTGTTCAACATCTAGCTTTCAACATTTTAACCAAACAAAGCCTAAGTTTAATTTACCAGCATTATAGTGCATAAATCTAGATAATATGCAGATTCTGTTCGGCTCAACAAATATTATAGTCGTGCTCAGAACAGTGACGTAGCTCTAGAAAAATAAAAAATATAATAGTTATTAGATTTTAAAAAATATACAAAATACGGCTGTTTTACTGAAAAACCATAGAAACAAATTATAGCATTTTTCAAATTAAAAATTGTGGGAAAATTCAAAAAGATCAAACATAAAACATGCCAATAGAAATCGAGCTGAAACATTAACCATAAATTCCTAATTATTTGTATGAACTATCTATCGCTTCAATTGCATTTCCCAATTGAATTTGCCATTAGTAAAATCCAAATGAAATCAAAGCATTAAATTCATTTAAATTTAGAGCGGAAATATTTAAATCACTATTCAAGTGTTGATCCATAATATCAAATGATTTGTTGAATTTCAATTATGTAAACTCCCTCATTCTAAGGCTTAAAACTAAGCATTGTAAATGCTACCATTATCTGTAACTAGTGTGAACCCGTGCTTCGCACACGGATTATAACTATATGTTGGTTCAACTCAAACCAAAATTATTAGTAATAGAAAGAAATAATTTTTTTAACCGATCCAAAGTTGGAAACCAAATTATTTAGGATTTGAAACCATAAGAGTGATGTTGAAGGCTAGCCTATGTATTATTTAGCAAGAACCGTAGATTGAACTATGCCAGCTAAATTGACCATTACAAAAGAAAACAGAAGACTTGCAGGCTACAGGTTAATTCAGCGATTAATAACACATAATTCCAACAATCTTGCAGTAAGATGTTCATAGTAAACTTGCAACTGAATCGATATGATAAATGTAACTTTTCTACACTTAACCCATCGCTTTGATGTATATACGAAAACATGGACAAAGAGGCCATCTGTAGTGGAGTAACGATTTTTTTTTTTTTTTTTTTTGGCAAAGCCGACCGGTTTTTATAGTGATCCGTAACACTCTTTTATTTATTAAAAAATAAAAAGTACATAGTAGTGCAGGTGATATGTGACATACATATCAACTATAGGTTTTTAAGGTGGTCCTTCC
Organism: Allium sativum; assembly: GCA_030737875.1. Lineage (NCBI taxonomy): Eukaryota > Viridiplantae > Streptophyta > Magnoliopsida > Asparagales > Amaryllidaceae > Allium > Allium sativum. Next base: position 850,687,206 of record CM060918.1, read on the forward strand.
ACCATGATTCCACGCAGGGAAGAAATTACTACATCCAATGAAGGTACATGTTTCAATACATTGCTAGTTATCCTGGTACAAATACATACAAACTCATAAAGAGATACATTATAAGTTCGTTGTGAAGGAGGCATGCTGTCTAACCATTTTCTTGTAGGTTTTTCAACATTTCCTTCTTCATTCTCCTTGTGATTGGAGTCTTTGGTTGAGCTTCATTCTCCTTGTGATTGGAGTCTTTGGTTGAGCTTTCTCATCCATAATCGTTGGTTCTCGCTCATAGAGGATATCAAGACGCCTCGACTTGTGCCCAGGAGGCGGAGGAATATTCGCATATGGGGACACTACGTTTTGAGTTGTAACAGCCTTCCCTATTGAGAGTGAGGCAGGTCTGGCTTGGAGCTCTTTAATGTTCATATTGAGCAACCTGGTTATGTCTTTTGCCCATTCTTTCTTCAATTTACCATTCTCCAACCCCGGCAAGAATCCTAGAGCATTCGCCGAGCTTTATCTGTAGTGTTTCAGTTCGAGCTGGACTGGTATTACCATCAGCAATAGCTTTATTTAGCAACTCAGTTGTTTGAGCCACAAGTAGAATCAGTTCTTCCATGTTTTCACTACTGTCAGATGCATTTTCTTGCCATAACTCCTTGTTATTGTTTTGCTGCATGAGCACGTCCATCGGCATAAGCACCGAGCCAGCAGAACCGCTCAAAACAGCCATAGGTGAAACGTCATCACACTTGGTGACGTTTTCATAAAGCCCACTAACATTAGTTTCATTGATCACATTGACTCCTTTATCATAGTTCTGCACAGCTAAAAGGAGATCCATCATATTCTCCTTACTATTATTTTTATCTTCCATTTTATCTTTGGTTGCTAGATTCTCCATGCTGTTTCTCCATGTCAGTGGGCATACTTGCCACTTCATTACCCCCAATAGGGCTCATCAGTTCACTCACCGCAATACCAGTTTCAACTGAAATAGGACCATAACATTTTTGGAGAAATCCGGCATTGGAATTTCAAGAAGACCTTCATGTTCCTTGGGTTCATCTTCGATTTCACCTTCTTCCAACGCCACAAAGTGGTCAGAAGTTTCATCATCCTGTATATCTTCCTGGGTACAAATATTATCACATTCCATGTTCAGAGCTTCATACATATTTGCGGTAGAAACTGCAGGCAAGCACAGGTCTACACTACTTCCTTGACCCACGACTACATGGTCTTTTTTCCCCCATTTCTTAAGTGTTGAGGTGGGACGGAAACTAAACTTATGACTACTCTTCAATGGATTAAATTTGGCTTGACTTTTGGATGTTGCAGCTTGGTTTTCAATTTCTCCTACAGGGTAATAGTTCGTTTCCACACTCATATTGCTTTCCTTTTGTGCACCATTAAGCTTTTGTTTCCTCACCATTGCGTCTTTTGCACAAACATTAAGCGGGCAGTTCGCAAGTGAATGACCAAATGCTTCACATGTTTGACAAATGTCCGGCTTCCATACATAAGTGACTTTAACTATGTGTTCAGTTCCATCATCTAGAAGAACTGAGATGGTTTCGGGTAGCTCACTTGTAGGGCAGATTTCCACTAGTACCTTAGCGAAGCCGAGCCATTCAAGAGACTCAGTTGCCTTGTCCATACACAGAAATTTGCCCACATGCGTAGCAAGCCAGGCAATACCAGTTCTCGACCATGCCACCATCGGCAAATTTGTCATTCTGATCCAAACTGGCACTTGCTTGATCCCCTTTCCAGAATTGCCCACGTTGATATTCCATTTCTGAATTATGAAAACCTTGTTTCTGATCACGATTGGATCTGCTTCAAGTATCATCTTTCTATCTTCATGATCAGCAAGAAGAAGAAAGAACATTGTTCCATTAGATTTAACTTTAATGGAACTGTAACAACCCGTATTTCGATAACATGATTAAGACGAGAATCAAGGCAGAATTTAATTTTAAATTCTGAATCAAGTGAAACGGGCTATGCCGTTGCGTTCGTCTCGGAAAAATACGCGAAATAGAGTCCGAGTTTTCGAAAATCGGAGTCCGTATGACCAAGATATGGCCTCGCGAAATTTCACGAAAAATTCCCAAATTAAAGTATACTTAATTAAGTGAAATGGGTTGCGCAGAGAAATATATATATATTGATATATACATATATAATTGAAAATTAAATAAATAAATATGCAAAAATGTTCAAAACAGCGAATTAGGAGAGGGGAATAACCGAACCGGCCGATTTTTGAGGTCGACCCGAGCTCGCTGGGTCGACTAGGGGTTAATCCAGGGTGTTTGGCTGTCAACCCGTGGGCCGATTCGCTCAAATGCAGATTTTGCATTTGGATGGTTCTCATGGTCCATCTTTAATCTTAAGGCCCTAGATGGTTCCTACACTTGACTTCTTCCCCAAGACATGCTTTGATGGCTTGGATTGAATCTAGGTTTAATCCTATGGCCTAAAACACTTGCCTAATCTATAAAAAGACCCTAAACCCACCCCTAAACCCTCATTATTCACTCATGTAACTAAACTATGGCCAAATTTCTACTCTCATGGCCTCCATCTCAAATCCCTAGAGCCTATGCATCCAAATCAAGTTCAAATCAAAAGATGCAAGCTTGCTACACCAAAGAGAGGCAAAATCAACGTTGCTATGCGAGTTCCATGACGATTCTTCAACAAAGGAGGCACCTTTCTTAGCCAAGATGATTCATGCTTCTTTCCCTAGGCCTAACTATGTAAGTTCTAGCTACTTTTAGATGGAAACGGTAGTTTTGATAATGACATGGGATAAAATGAGGCTAAACATGATTATGCGAACCTATATGAACCTTACCTTGCCTCTTGTGTTCATGTTTATGATTTTAGGCCATGTGAGTGACTTAATCATGCCTCTCATGCTATGCATAACCTAGTTTAACTTGCAAGTTTGGATCTTTATGCATGAAATGCTAGCATGAACCTTTAGGAACCACTTTACTTGTGAAACATTGGCTAAGACAAGATTTTGAGGCTTATGCATGTTTATGAACCCAAACCCCTTATGCTAACATGCAAGTTTATGGCCAAACCCTTTTTGATAATATGCATGTTTGTGGCCAAATTACCTTATGACACTATGCATGTTTAGGGCCAATCTCTTTATGATGTTATGCATGTGGAAGCCAAGCCCTTTTGGCATCATGCATGTTTTGAGACCAATATGTGACATAGTATCCTTACTATGTTGACTCGCTTTGCTTGCGTTGGGAAAACACGATTTTGGGTAGCTAGATAAACATGAACATGTCGCAAAATCTTAACTTGAATATGACATGTGTTTATACTTGAAAATATGACTTGAAAGATGACATGTAAGTATGCATAAAAGCATGAGCTTGGGAATTTACCTATTAAGTTAGGTCTACCCTTTGGGAATTTACCTATTAAGTTAGGTCTACCCAAATGCTTGAAAACTTGTAACATGTTTTGGAAACATGATGAACTTAGATAATATAAGTGTGGCCAACTCGAGGTTGGGTTGAGTTTGCAATGTAAAGCTACCCGGAACCGACCGGCCTAACTAGTAGTTGCAAACAATAGGACCCAATGTGAGAAGTTGGTCATGTCGCGCTTAAGACCCGAGGTTAGACTAGGTTGTGGTGTAAATCTACCCGGACCCGCCCGGCTTAACTAGTAACCACAACAAGGTCTAATGTGAGAGGTTGAGGGTGCATTAATTAAATTAATGCCACATAATAGGGTTAAGTTAATTTGATTAATGAGGCTTAACCAAATATGATAGGGACAAATGGGTTAAGTAATTTGATTAGGCTAATGATACTTAACAAAACATGATAAGCTTGGGTAGGTTAAGTAACTTGGTTTGCCTAATGACACTTGACCATTTTTATACGACTAGTGGACGGGATTAAGTTAACCAACACTTAATCAATCCAACACGATAACGTGATAAGGTTAAGTAAATTTTCTTAACGATACTTAACCGTATAATACAGTTAATGGATGGGGTTAAGATTAGGCTTAACTAATCTAAACATGGTAATCGGATGGGGTTAAGTTAGCCTCGACTTAATTAATCCAACTTGGTAATTTAATGGGGTTAAGTTAAACACTTAACTAATTTAACACGATGTTTTGATGAGGTTAAGTGACCTATACTTAACCAATCTAACTCGTTAATTTGATGAGGTTAAGTTAACCTATACTTAACCAATCTAACGTGAAAACATGATAAGGCTAAGTCACGAATCACTTGAATATGCTTGACCGATTTGACTCGGTAATTTGACAAGGTCAAGTTAATTTATATAATTAACCAATCTAAAATGAAAATTAGACGAGGTTAAGTTATGGATTGCTTAATATACTTAGCCAACTTGACACATGGTTTGTAGGGTTAAGTCTTGGACTTGGATACTTAGCCAATTTTGACATGGTTTGTAGACGGGCTAAGTTATGAACTTAAGTGACACTTAACCCATTAGATAAACCCTAATTCGGAGGATTAGGTAAATAACCATAGTTAACAAGGATTATGGAAATAAGGCTAAGTGGTAAACCTTAGTTAAGGGAAACTAAGTAATAATCCTTAGTCAAGGAAATTTGGACCATTTCTTAGATAGATTAGTAACCCGATACGTTTAATTATGCGTGTAGGAGCAGGCTATTTGATTTAGATAAAGGCTCCAACGAACTGGGTAATGAAGCAGCGGCTTCGGGGAACGTGAGGATATTCTTGGGATCCCTCTGTGAGCTGCCAGGTCATTATACTAGGCTCACGAGAGGTTGAGGTCTGCGGTAGAAGAACCAAGAATATGCCTTGGTTGCTATGCGAGCGACCTAAAGACTGGGGTGGATAGCAGTGAGTCGGCGAATACATAAGGTGCCCGAGATAGCAAGTTCGTCGATCATCTACCATCTTGAGTCAAGCGTGTACGTACGGAAAGGCAGGGAACACCCAACAGACCATGATTTGCTATCTAATTATGGGTGAGGTAGGCCGTAGGATGTGGGCTGGCCGGAGTGTAGTTCTCATGCAAGATCTTCTCTTGTGTTGCCTTTCGCTAGTTGAGGGAGGGGTCTCGTGGGACCATAGCCACGTGTAGAAAAGCAGACCTTAGCATCTGCATCGGCAGATAAATCTAAAGCTCCCGACCGAGTCCTGTATGTCTTGTTTTGCCCTGTGACAGGACTCGGATGGCACGATGTGATACATGTGCATACAGTTATAGAAAAACGATTCACGATGAATGCGTGGGAAAAAGGGCGTGGTTGAGGGTTAGCGTAATCCCTAGTGGCCTAGGTGGTTTAACCCAAACCGAGATACGAAAGCGTGCAATAGGTAAGCGTAATCCCTAGTGGTGCTAGGTGGCGTAAGTCCTAGTAGTTCAAACGATGATTCATATGGAAGAGCCTAGCTAGAACAAGGGTGACAGTCCAAACGATTTCAAGGATAATACGACATGAGGAAGCCCGTACGAGGTACGGCAAAGGACTGAACTTATATACATGGAAAGAAACATATGATTTGAGTAACCTATATATGCGATATTAGGTTGACATGGAGCATTACACGACTTTGAGCACGGGACATTCATGGTTAACACATGACGCGGGTAGGGATACTAGTGCGAGAGGTGCAGAGCAAATATACATGTTAGAACTAGGAAGAATATACACAATAGATACCGTGGGATGTTAGACGGGGTAGATACCTTGGGATAATGCACTCGATAGAAATCTGACGATGTGATACCTTGACTTATCATAACATCGTAGTTTATCATGATACCTTAGTTTACCTTGCCGCAGTAGTTCAACCGGCTACCCTGGTTTATCTATCTTGTAGTTATCCTTATGTTTACTTTCAGTTTATGCATGTCATGTTACCTTTACCTGTTTTTATACTGGAAGTAGATAGGACTTACTCAGTCTTTTTGACTGACCCATTTTGTTTCGCCTCTTTTCTTCCGTTCCCCCCCAGGTTTCAGGGAGGAAACAATGCTGGTTAGTTCGGACTTCTTCTGCTTGAAGGTCATCATGGATGGCTTGGACTTCTCTTGGCTATGGCTACTTTACTGTTTTACTTGGGGAATAATTTATTAAAAAGTCTTTATGCTTCTTTACTATTGCAAGACAAGTTTTGATGTACTCTGATGTAAAAGGCTTTAGACCTTATTTATTCATGTTATGAAAGTTTGATTGTACTTCCGCTATTTATATATGTTCTGTCTTGTGATGTTTCTGTGCATGTTTACCAATAATGCCCCTCTAAAGCTAGTGCATTCCTTTGCGAGTGACCCTAGCGGAGGCGGGGTGTTACATTTGGTATCAGAGCAGAAGGTTACTAGACTGGGCAAAAGTTTTTAAAGACCTTCTGAAAATTATTTGAAAAACCGTTTACAAAGAAGCATTTTTCAAGAAAATTTTCTTTTGAAAAGAAAAAGGCTATTCCCCAAAGGCCATTAGCATTATCCTTGATTCCTTGATCGAATATATTTTCCTTTCTTTCCTCCATCTGTAGTCACAGTGGTTTTGACTGCGACTAGTCTCTCTAGCTGCGTAAGTGTTTCCCGTACGATGGAGGTGGTTCTCGAGAGACCGTTGCAGAGTTATGCATGAAAGGATAGTAAGAACAAGGATAAAGGATACGAGCTCAGGGATAAGCAACATGTAGGTATGGCTGAGTCCTAAAAGGAGGGAGAAAGATGAACAATGAAACCCATGACGAGAGAGTACCTTTGGCATGGTGAAACGGGACGGATAGTTAAGTATCATGGAACAGGGACAAGATCATTCGGAGGGCAATAGTATGCTCTCATTTCTAGGGTACCTCAGAAGGAGGGTAACGATCTTGTTAAAGGTTTAGCTTTTCTTCTCTATCATCCTGTCGGGACTTTGTTTTGATCACCGCATCTTTTAAGTCCGCTTCGATAGTTGAGTCTCTGCACCTTAGTACTAGCGTAGTAGAGGATCCCGTTTTTTGTCTCAAGTCCTATTGGAAGATCGGTCCATTTACTCATGGCTTGTTTGGATTTGAGAATGTCTATATCAAGTGTTGAGCTTGGAAATAATGCTTATGTTTATAAGTTGTGGATGGATTCTAGGGATGAAGTGGTTATCTAGTAAGGGGTGCCACTCTCGGTTTTGATAGGAGGGTAGTTAGACTCTTGACTAGCCTTGGTAATACCCTCGAAGTCTCGTGGAACCTTTTGGGTTTGGTCATGATTAGTTACCTAGAATCCCTGGATACCTCTATTGGAAATTTGAAGCCCGATCGAGTGGTGTTCACCGATAAGACGGATGGTTTATTTCACTTATGCATGGGTTATAGAAATCACCCTAGTAAGTGCGCTTGATAACCTGGTTTGCATCTGTTTACTTCCAAGAGAAAGTTCTTCTACGTGGAATACCTTATGGTACGAGGTCCGAGATTCACTAGTGAATTTTGGAAAGCTTGCATGAGATCATGAGTACGCAGTCATGTTTGCGTCAAGTATTCTAGGAAAAGGATAAGTGCAAGTGGAACGAGGGGCGACGAGGAAATGAGTTCCAACTCATGTTATGGAAACAGGAAGTAAGAAGCTGCGAAATCGTGAAGTAAAAAGGGGCGGTCAAGGCACGATGGAACTAAGCTCAAGGTAATGCGACTCAGGAGACTGAAGACTAAATACGCGCATGATATCTCTTTTTGGGAATATATCCTCGATCCCAGTTTTTCTGTTGAGCTTGCTTGTAGGCTATCTTTTATGGACATCCTCTCGGTCCTGTCTCTGTTACAAACCCCGTACGGAGTTTGTTTTGTTTATCTTCTCGACCCTATTTCAGGGAATCTTAGGTAGAACCCTATGGATGTAAACATGTATTTGAAACATGTTATGGTTGATATGGTTGCAAATGGTTGCAAGTGGTTGCTCGTGGATGCGCGAATTTACATTAGATATTAGCTCGACTCGGTCACATTTCATATTGCATATGCACGAGTATTTATACTTGTTTATGGATGAAATCGAATGTATTATCATGCGGTTGTCACATATGAATGAATGATTGTGCACGCATATAGTATCTATATGACTAGGACTATTTGCATACATATTGGATTCATGGCACTATACATATTTTTGCATTAGAAAGATTATCCAGGCCTGATCATTAGAACTAGCTAAGGAACATGTACACACACGTTTTGCATAAATTCATACAACATTAGAAATCATCTAAGGACAATGGTTGCTTGTGGATCATGTTTTGAGTAGATGGATGATGGACGGTAGGATATGTTCTTCCTAACTTGGAGATTTCGGGGACGAAATCCTAAAAGGTGGGGAGAATGTAACAACCCGTATTTCGATAACATGATTAAGACGAGAATCAAGGCAGAATTTAATTTTAAATTCTGAATCAAGTGAAACGGGCTATGCCGTTGCGTTCGTCTCGGAAAAATACGCGAAATAGAGTCCGAGTTTTCGAAAATCGGAGTCCGTATGACCAAGATATGGCCTCGCGAAATTTCACGAAAAATTCCCAAATTAAAGTATACTTAATTAAGTGAAATGGGTTGCGCAGAGAAATATATATATATTGATATATACATATATAATTGAAAATTAAATAAATAAATATACAAAAATGTTCAAAACAGCGAATTAGGAGAGGGGAATAACCGAACCGGCCGATTTTTGAGGTCGACCCGAGCCCGCTGGGTCGACTAGGGGTTAATCCAGGGTGTTTGGCTGTCAACCCGTGGGCCGATTCGCTCAAATGCAGATTTTGCATTTGGATGGTTCTCATGGTCCATCTTTAATCTTAAGGCCCTAGATGGTTCCTACACTTGACTTCTTCCCCAAGACATGCTTTGATGGCTTGGATTGAATCTAGGTTTAATCCTATGGCCTAAAACACTTGCCTAATCTATAAAAAGACCCTAAACCCACCCCTAAACCCACATTATTCACTCATGTAACTAAACTATGGCCAAATTTCTACTCTCATGGCCTCCATCTCAAATCCCTAGAGCCTATGCATCCAAATCAAGTTCAAATCAAAAGATGCAAGCTTGCTACACCAAAGAGAGGCAAAATCAACGTTGCTATGCGAGTTCCAGGACGATTCTTCAACAAAGGAGGCACCTTTCTTAGCCAAGATGATTCATGCTTCTTTCCCTAGGCCTAACTATGTAAGTTCTAGCTACTTTTAGATGGAAACGGTAGTTTTGATAATGACATGGGATAAAATGAGGCTAAACATGATTATGCGAACCTATATGAACCTTACCTTGCCTCTTGTGTTCATGTTTATGATTTTAGGCCATGTGAGTGACTTAATCATGCCTCTCATGCTATGCATAACCTAGTTTAACTTGCAAGTTTGGATCTTTATGCATGAAATGCTAGCATGAACCTTTAGGAACCACTTTACTTGTGAAACATTGGCTAAGACAAGATTTTGGGGCTTATGCATGTTTAAGAACCCAAACCCCTTATGCTAACATGCAAGTTTGTGGCCAAACCCTTTTTGATAATATGCATGTTTGTGGCCAAATTACCTTATGACACTATGCATGTTTAGGGCCAATCTCTTTATGATGTTATGCATGTGGAAGCCAAGCCCTTTTGGCATCATGCATGTTTTGAGACCAATATGTGACATAGTATCCTTACTATGTTGACTCGCTTTGCTTGCGTTGGGAAAACACGATTTTGGGTAGCTAGATAAACATGAACATGTCGCAAAATCTTAACTTGAATATGACATGTGTTTATACTTGAAAATATGACTTGAAAGATGACATGTAAGTATGCATAAAAGCATGAGCTTGGGAATTTACCTATTAAGTTAGGTCTACCCTTTGGGAATTTACCTATTAAGTTAGGTCTACCCAAATGCTTGAAAACTTGTAACATGTTTTGGAAACATGATGAACTTAGATAATATAAGTGTGGCCAACTCGAGGTTGGGTTGAGTTTGCAACGTAAAGCTACCCGGAACCGACCGGCCTAACTAGTAGTTGCAAACAATAGGACCCAATGTGAGAAGTTGGTCATGTCGCGCTTAAGACCCGAGGTTAGACTAGGTTGTGGTGTAAATCTACCCGGACCCGCCCGGCTTAACTAGTAACCACAACAAGGTCTAATGTGAGAGGTTGAGGGTGCATTAATTAAATTAATGCCACATAATAGGGTTAAGTTAATTTGATTAATGAGGCTTAACCAAATATGATAGGGACAAATGGGTTAAGTAATTTGATTAGGCTAATGATACTTAACAAAACATGATAAGCTTGGGTAGGTTAAGTAACTTGGTTTGCCTAATGACACTTGACCATTTTTATACGACTAGTGGACGGGATTAAGTTAACCAACACTTAATCAATCCAACACGATAACGTGATAAGGTTAAGTAAATTTTCTTAACGATACTTAACCGTATAATACAGTTAATGGATGGGGTTAAGATTAGGCTTAACTAATCTAAACATGGTAATCGGATGGGGTTAAGTTAGCCTCGACTTAATTAATCCAACTTGGTAATTTAATGGGGTTAAGTTAAACACTTAACTAATTTAACACGATGTTTTGATGAGGTTAAGTGACCTATACTTAACCAATCTAACTCGTTAATTTGATGAGGTTAAGTTAACCTATACTTAACCAATCTAACGTGAAAACATGATAAGGCTAAGTCACGAATCACTTGAATATGCTTGACCGATTTGACTCGGTAATTTGACAAGGTCAAGTTAATTTATATAATTAACCAATCTAAAATGATAATTAGACGAGGTTAAGTTATGGATTGCTTAATATACTTAGCCAACTTGACACATGGTTTGTAGGGTTAAGTCTTGGACTTGGATACTTAGCCAATTTTGACATGGTTTGTAGACGGGCTAAGTTATGAACTTAAGTGACACTTAACCCATTAGATAAACCCTAATTCGGAGGATTAGGTAAATAACCATAGTTAACAAGGATTATGGAAATAAGGCTAAGTGGTAAACCTTAGTTAAGGGAAACTAAGTAATAATCCTTAGTCAAGGAAATTTGGACCATTTCTTAGATAGATTAGTAACCCGATACGTTTAATTATGCGTGTAGGAGCAGGCTATTTGATTTAGATAAAGGCTCCAACGAACTGGGTAACGAAGCAGCGGCTTCGGGGAACGTGAGGATATTCTTGGGATCCCTCTGTGAGCTGCCAGGTCATTATACTAGGCTCACAAGAGGTTGAGGTCTGCGGTAGAAGAACCAAGAATATGCCTTGGTTGCTATGCGAGCGACCTAAAGGCTGGGGTGGATAGCAGTGAGTCGGCGAATACATAAGGTGCCCGAGATAGCAAGTTCGTCAATCATCTACCATCTTGAGTCAAGCGTGTACGTACGGAAAGGCAGGGAACACCCAACAGACCATGATTTGCTATCTAATTATGGGTGAGGTAGGCCGTAGGATGTGGGCTGGCCGGAGTGTAGTTCTCATGCAAGATCTTCTCTTGTGTTGCCTTTCGCTAGTTGAGGGAGGGGTCTCGTGGGACCATAGCCACGTGTAGAAAAGCAGACCTTAGCATCTGCATCGGCAGATAAATCTAAAGCTCCCGACCGAGTCCTGTATGTCTTGTTTTGCCCTGTGACAGGACTCGGATGGCACGATGTGATACATGTGCATACAGTTATAGAAAAACGATTCACGATGAATGCGTGGGAAAAAGGGCGTGGTTGAGGGTTAGCGTAATCCCTAGTGGCCTAGGTGGTTTAACCCAAACCGAGATACGAAAGCGTGCAATAGGTAAGCGTAATCCCTAGTGGTGCTAGGTGGCGTAAGTCCTAGTAGTTCAAACGATGATTCATATGGAAGAGCCTAGCTAGAACAAGGGTGACAGTCCAAACGATTTCAAGGATAATACGACATGAGGAAGCCCGTACGAGGTACGGCAAAGGACTGAACTTATATACATGGAAAGAAACATATGATTTGAGTAACCTATATATGCGATATTAGGTTGACATGGAGCATTACACGACTTTGAGCACGGGACATTCATGGTTAACACATGACGCGGGTAGGGATACTAGTGCGAGAGGTGCAGAGCAAATATACATGTTAGAACTAGGAAGAATATACACAATAGATACCGTGGGATGTTAGACGGGGTAGATACCTTGGGATAATGCACTCGATAGAAATCTGACGATGTGATACCTTGACTTATCATAACATCGTAGTTTATCATGATACCTTAGTTTACCTTGCCGCAGTAGTTCAACCGGCTACCCTGGTTTATCTATCTTGTAGTTATCCTTATGTTTACTTTCAGTTTATGCATGTCATGTTACCTTTACCTGTTTTTATACTGGAAGTAGATAGGACTTACTCAGTCTTTTTGACTGACCCGTTTTGTTTCGCCTCTTTTCTTCCGTTCCCCCCCAGGTTTCAGGGAGGAAACAATGCTGGTTAGTTCGGACTTCTTCTGCTTGAAGGTCATCATGGATGGCTTGGACTTCTCTTGGCTATGGCTACTTTACTGTTTTACTTGGGGAATAATTTATTAAAAAGTCTTTATGCTTCTTTACTATTGCAAGACAAGTTTTGATGTACTCTGATGTAAAAGGCTTTAGACCTTATTTATTCATGTTATGAAAGTTTGATTGTACTTCCGCTATTTATATATGTTCTGTCTTGTGATGTTTCTGTGCATGTTTACCAATAATGCCCCTCTAAAGCTAGTGCATTCCTTTGCGAGTGACCCTAGCGGAGGCGGGGTGTTACAGGAACCACGAGGTTTCCACGGTTTCCTTAAGTGCTCTACCACTGCAGTGTAAGACATGGGTGAGTCAAGGAAGAATCCAACAATGTATTCCTGCCAAACTGCGGTGCTTGTATTGATTATTTCTTCAGTAGGAACAAGACTTTTGCCTGAGTATTTTAGAGTGAACGCAGGAGGCGTGAACTCTCCTGCACTTCGAGGTTTCGTAGCAAAGAGCGTTGTCCATCTAACTAAGGGCAGAGGTGGTAGCGTCGAGGTGAGCGGAGTCAGGTCAGGAGGAGGGTCTGGGGGCGGAGGGGCTAGGGCCGGCGGAGGAGCAGTCGAGAGGATGGTTTGCGGTAGTGGAGTAACATTAGTTTCCACTAAATAAAAAATTGAAAAAAAAATAGCATTTTCAGTTCATAATATTGAACGTGCGGGAAAAGGCAAAAATTTATAGGTACACACCAAATAAAGAGAAAAACATAATCAACTGAAGGTGATGATGAGTCCTCTTCTGCAAAAAAAGATCATTACTACGTACTCTGCCTCGCATATACTGAGAAGGCAGAAAAAAATAATGACATTGATCACATGACTTTAGCTTTAGAAAAAAAAACATTTTCAACTTGCATTCATGAAGGTATACGCAAAGAAAGCCTGGCATCTATCAATTTGTAAAAATTAAACATCAAAAATGCCCGCACATGACAACTTAGCATAAATTAACCTAGGCCAACATAGAATGTTTGAAGCAGTAGTCATATTGGACCCTAAATCTTAAAGATACTACTTGACATTGTTTCATTTCATATTGTCCTTCATTCTCCTACGGTTCCTGCAAAAATATTTAAACTTCAGTCCATGTACAACTTAAAAACAAAATAATTAACTCATTCAACGAAAAAGTAAAAAATATTGTTAAAGTTATCTTAGATTATGCAAAAGGTTGGCATACGGTAGGCTTGTAGCAGTGGGAAAAAGAGAAAAGCATATTTTTAGCACTGTGTTAAGACATTCACATGTGCAGCAACAATTATAGTGATCTTTTGGGGTTGACAGTGAAAATCTAAATTTGTATGAATTGAACTGAAATGTAATACTTTGAAAAATCATGTTTGTACATCTTAGGCATTCACCTTCTTGTTGGAGGAAAAATGAAGCAAGCCGCAGTAAGGCCAAAAGTGTTTAGCTAAGTTGTCTACAGCATAAAGTAGAAGCATGTCAAACAATAGAATTTAACATAAACCTCAATATTGGCCATGGAACTGCTTCTATTGATATAAGCAGAGTTAAAAGAACAAAATCAAAAGGGTTTTCAGATGTAGCTGTGTAGCTAGGTCTTTTAATCTCTTGTAAGTTATCACGCAGTATCTGATTTCACAAAAATGAATGGCCTTAAATTACTTTTGTACCTATATTTCAATAAGGATTGAAAAAAGCAGAACTGCATGCACTACATGTCATCTCACAATGCATACTGTAGAGTTGAAAAAGAGCACAGTGCAAACATAGATATCTCAAAAGCACAATACAGATGTTATATGAAAGCCCATAACCATGCAAAAAATGTCAATAAATACCAATCATTTGATGGTAAAACAAAAAAAAAAAAAAATCATGTCAAATAGCTAAAGAAGAACCAAATATTTCAAAGCATCCAAGGAGGAAAAAAGATAACTCATCCATCAAAACATAGAATAATGAACTTTCGTTTACATGTTTTTTTGATGATTCAACCATGTTCACATTCATATGTTGCATAAATAAATCTAAAATTTATGTTTAATCGTGATAGTAGTAAAATTTACAGTAATTGAAGAAGCTTTTCAACCCATTTTGACGTAAATGAAAGGTGTAAAAATAATGAATAAACTGATATCAGGTTTTAGATGTACCTGAAAAGTGCTTGCTTGATATAGAGGTTGCAGTTTTAGCCAATGACACTTCTGAGTAGTCATTCGATTCTTTCTTTATATGTTACAAACACGGATCTCTCTACAATTCAAGAGATAACCATGAAATTTAAAAAATAGGAAACATGACAATACACCAAAAGTTTCCGATAAATACCATGCTTATCACAGATGATAAAGATGAGAAATGAAACAACAGCATAATAAAGTACATGCTTTTGTCTTAAAGAGCAAAATTGGAAAAGTTATTCAATTTAAAGAGTTAAATTTTCAATATCAACATAGTGGCGAATAAAGTATAATACATCTCTTAACCATGGTTCGAGATCTCGTCCGAAACACCGAGATCTCGTTGATTTCGTTCCGTTCCCGACACTCACCGAAACGAAACCATGGCAAAATCTCGTATCGGTCAAAACAGTGCAAAAAAAAAATTCGCGAAACAGAAAAAGAAGAAGAGATGACAAAGAAAAACATAAAGCATTGACTAATAGAAGAAAGCAAACCCTAACTCTAGCAAAGCCGTTGATCTCAGCAAATTCGAGCATACGAAAACCCCCAATTCGAGCATAGCAATCTTCAACTTCGTCTTCGAGCACCGCAGGCTTCAACTTCGTCTTCGATTTTCAAGAAGGTTTCGCTTTTTTCTTTTTTGCTGCTGTGTTTCGCTTTTTTCTTTCTTGCCGCTCGATATTGTTTGTGCGACAGAAGTGGGTGGACGATGGAACGTGGAAACTGACCTAGCTAATACAGACATTTGAACTAATATTGTTTTGGGTTGGGCTTTGGTTAATAAAGATGGGCTTTGGCTCACTAATCATTTTATTTATGTGAAGAGGATTAGTACTTCTGCTTGCTAATATACAAATAAATTATCCGTTTTATATCTTAGATCGAACAAGTTGTTAATATATTTTTGTAAACGATATTTCTATGTGGATTTGCAATATTTATCATTAACTTTTTTATAAAAGAATATAAATGTTTGATTTTGAACCGAAACCGAAAAAAAAAAAAAACCGAAACCGTCAAAACCGTCCGAAACTAGTGAATTTTCAAATGACCGAAACCGAAACCGAGTTTTCGAACCTTCCTCTTAACTACAATTAATCAAGACGAAGGCAAACAGCCAAGTAAGTATCGAAATTTATGCAGTTAAGTAAATTTTAAATGTAATTTACCAGGGGAGATGTTACTCAACATGTGTTGTCAAAGAAAATTTCACGAATCCTTTCATCCGCTTCACCTTTTCACTGCTTCATACTATTAAAACTCATGCATCATTTTAATTAAAATATCTAAAAAAAATTAAACCTGCATAATAAAGATAATTAATTTGAAATATCCAATGTAGTTCTGTAAGATTCTAGCTTATGTTTGGTATCAACCAAGGGCATTTGTTTTTTAGTACAAATGATGCTACAATGATCGTCCTCATCCAAATCCCATGTGCCAACATCATTGCTTAGTTATCCGGCTATTACGGGGAGGGCTCGTCTGGACCCAACGAACAGCAAACACCATTTCGGACCAGTGAAATTGCCCCATTTCGGACAAATTGCACTTTGCCCCCTGAATTTCACCCGAAATTCGAGTGAAATTCAAGGGGGGAAGTACAAATTGCCCCGAAATGGGGCAATTTCACTGGTCCGGACCAGGGGACCAGGGAACCCCCGGTCCAGACGATCCACTCTCGGCTATTACAGGCCTTTTGTGTCACTTGATGTTTCAAAAAATAAACCATCAAGAAGTTCCGTACAGATATAGTAAACAACAGCGCCAAATTATTTGATATATTCTAGAGAATAAAATCAAGACAAATTTTATTTCAACCCCCGAAATTAGGTAGTAGCCCCCCGTTATCATCAGAAATTACAAGGACAAAAATGTCCTTTTTGTATTATAATTCTTTACCCAGTTTCCAGGGTACCTCATAGATGTCCTACGTGGTTTCTCAGTGTACCATGCAATACACCTACGTGGTTTTTTAACGAACCACGTAGGGCTACTGCGTGGTACACTGAGGAACAACGTACGACATCTACGAGGTACCCTGAAAAACCACATAGAAACCCTTCGTGGAAGGGTATTTTTGGAAATTTTTTAATTCAGCGGGGGGCTACTCACTAAAAATGGGGGTTTGCTGGTTTTTTCAAAGCTAGAGGGGACTACTAACTAATTTCGGGGGTTGGAATAAAATTTGCCTAAAATCAATCAAAGTGCCATTGAATAGACTTAACTAATGAAATAAGATTCTATGACTACACTTTTTTAAATACATAAGTGAATACAGCAATAAAACATTGCACAAATCAAGGTTTTAAATTCCCCCCGGCATGCCCTAATACCGCGGTTTCCGTCCCAGTTCCAGCATGGACCGTACCATAATTTCATCATAATGCCGTTCCAGAATTTAAAAGGAAGAAATCCAGGAAAATAAGTTCCCAGTTTGAAAATTTTATAAAAACGACCATAAATTTGTAGATACCTTCGATTGAAACGAAGATTGCAAGCAGCAAATCGAAACTGAACTTAGTTCCTATTCTTCTCTACATCCATTTCAAGAACCCTTTTGTATTTCAATTTGAAATCTGAAGGAATAAAGATTTCAGTAGAAAGGGTACGGGTTTAAAAAATGCGCTGAAGCTATAAAGAAGGGTTCCGTGTATTTTTTACCTTAGGGGTTTTATAATCGGATTGGGGTAGGCTGGGCTGAAAAATATTAGAATTGATACAAAATAATTTGTTTGAAATAACGATTTGCAGCTAATTATTTGTATAAAAAAATATTTTAAATGGCGACGAATCCAGAGCTGACCTTAAAACAAAATTTTAGAAATCTACGAACCGGAATTTGTTATGTTATGTGCATTTTATATAAAAATATACATTTTCAACATAATTTGAGTCAACTTAAGAAGAAAAAGTGCCCGAATCGGAACGGAATTTCCGAGATTTTCAAACGAAACCAAAATATCAAAATATCTCAATCACCGAAACAAAAGCGGAATTGTAAATCTTGATTAGTAATGCATAATTATTTCTGTATTTATAAAAAAGAAATGTACCGAAACTATTAAACCGGAGTTAAACAGGAACATCCGGAATTTCCTGGAACGAGACCGGTTTTTTGAATTTTCTAGGGACCGAAATAGAAACAAAAATCATGATTTCAGACCTTGGTATAAATTGAATAGTCGTCAAACTCTAAAAATTAAAGAAATCCAATAAAATGGGAACCTGTCAACAAAACGGACGGTAACATTGGTTATTAGAAAAAGGAATCCATACTGATCGTGTTCTCCAAGCATTACAAACATGTTGCCTCAAGCCTAAATAAAAGTATGTCTGGTGAAATTCCTGTTAGTCGAAGGTGTAATAACCCAACATAAAGATTCTATTTTATCTATATTTTAACCATATAATGATACCATTATAGCATGTATATATATTCAACAACATTAACCACAACGTACCTGATAATAATAATCTCGCTTGATCATGTTTCCGAGGATTGCAAACATATGAAGAGATGGATAAGCAGCATCAACTTTCCAAGGATCTGGAGCCATTACTATTATCCGCCTAACACTCAAGAAGAGAGAACTTCTGATTTCCCTTGATGGATTTGAGATTTACCAGATACGGATCCTACTAAAATTAAAGGAGAAAGGAAAGAAAATTTATGTTAACATCACAAAGCTTTGCAATAAAAAAGATAAATGAGTACTGAGTATAGAGTTAATTTATGTCATCAGTGTACGATTGTGTGCGACGGATATTGCTATCAACACGGCCAATCAAACTTGATCCAGAAAGTACTTGCTACAACTAAATTAAAAAAAAAACTTAAATGTATTGTTCTACCGAATTTTCCGATCAATATTAATTCATCTTGTTTCAGGCCACATAGGAATATCTTCTTAGACTATATATTTGGCATTATTTAGTTTCCTTTTTGGTCATTTGTTTGGCTTTAATTCAATCTGTTAGACCATAGGGAATAAACTTACAAATTTAAAATTATTTGGCGTTTTTTGCCCTTTTTTGGCATTAAAAATTATCTTTATTTGACAGCACTACAATTGTATCATTGATAAGAAAATTCTTTTCTCCTTTACTAATTATTTCTCTTGTAATGGTCGATGTTATCAGTGATTACATAATTGATCCAGTATGTATCTTTACTTTGATTTTATCCTTACTTAATTGTAGTAGCTCACACTACGACAAAAATACTCTATTATAACGTCCATTTTACAACGGGCATTGGTTGCCCGTTGTAATAGAGTGATATTACAGCGGTCACTTCATGACCGTTGTAATAGATGTCATGTATACTTCCCTTTTTACAACGGGCATGGACTGCCCTTTGTAATAGAATGCTATTACAACGGTTTTTAAAAGCCTGTTGTAATGAATAACAATTTTACAACGTTCATATGATGCCCGTTGTAGTAGATATCTATTTTACAACAGTCACAAAATGACCGTTGTAAGTGGTGCCAATTTTACAATGGGTAATGTCCATTGTAATAGGTGCCAATTTAACAGCTAGGGATGGCAATGGGGCGGGGCGGGCGCGGGTAGTATCACCCCATCACCCGCCCCATTGGGTGATTTTTTGCCCTATGCCCGCCCCATACCCACACGGGTATCCATTAAACAGGTTTTAAACAGGTTGCAGGTAATGGCGGGTATTCGTGTGTATCCATTATATTTGTTCAATTTATTTTTTAGTCATTTATTGAAATTATTCTAAAGTACATTTGGTAAAAAAACAAATTAGACCAATTCTTAAATGCTAACCTCAAAATACCAATACATATTTAAACCAACATCCAAAAATGAAGAGGCAACAACATAAGTATCCATCAAAATATCAGCAGCCAAATATAAATTGTTGAGTAAAAGCATACACACAAATACCGAACAGCCAGCAACAATATTTTTTGTATTGACTATTGATAATAAATCATATTTAATACGGGTACCCGCGGACATGGATATCTTACTATCTGCACCCGCCCCATTAATTAACGGATATTAAAAATACCCATTTATTTTACCCATGGATACCCATTTAACTATCCGTTTCATACCCATGACGGATTTTACCCGCGGATAACCGCGGGTACGGATTTTTTTGCCATCTCTATTAACAACATTCATAAAATGCCTATTTTAAACGATGCCAATTTTACAATGATCATAAAATGTCTGTTGTAATAAATGTTTGTTAATAATTTTCGACAATCAATAATTAATAATTACAATACTTTCTTAAAATTAATATGGATTATTTTTTATTATTTAATAATTAATCTTTAATAATATTATATTAATCATATGTTATTAGTTACTAACTATAATATTACACTAAATAATATTATATTATTTAGTAATTAATCATAAATGATATTAAATTAATCATTTATAACATATAATAATTAATGATTATTAATAAATAATTAGTAATTATCAATTATTATACATAATCAGTATTCCAACAGGCTTCATTTTACTTTCCAGTTATTCGTACGTAATATCGAGTAATTAATATCAAATATATAATAATTTATAATTAACAATAAATATTAATAATTTATGATTAGTAAAATTCCAATAAAAAATTAAAAATTAATAGACTTACTTTGAGAAATAATAATAGTATAGTACTGATGATATTGGATAGTATATTTCGATTTTGTTTATATTTTTGAAATTTGGATGCAAAATTTTTACTTTTATTTAATAATATATTATTGTTAATTATTTATACCTAGTAAATTATAGTTAATGTTTATTCATTTAATTTTATAATTAATCTTAAATAATTAATATTGAACAATTAATAATTAGTATTTAATAATCAATGTTTGACATTTAATATTCAATAATCAGGAAGTAATAATGAAATTTGATAATTAATAGTTATGATCGATAATAGTTGATAAATGTAATTAATATTTGATAACTAATAATTAATGAATATATTTGATTGTTGATTATGTTCATTAATATGCCTAATACGCTAAAACTAATATAGTAATAATTGATAAGTATATCTAGTTGTTAGCCGATAATAAATAGAGGATTTTTTTTAAAGGACAAAGTTTGGAAAAAAATTGTGAAAAGTATGAGAAGTTTCAAAATTAGGGAGAATGACACATTTACACTAAATGTGGAATTCAGGGGGCCCACTAACTTTTTTCCATTTATACTATCATTTGGTCTTCTCACAAAATTGTAAACTTCCCATACTTCTTACTAAATTTTTTGTTAAGTTTGTCCTTCTCCCTATTTTCCACTTATTAAGAGGATTTTCTTTTTTACTTTAGTGCTATCTTTGTATAAAACATAATTATATTTCAGACAATAACATGCGGGGCTTCAGACATATTCTTATAATGTCTAGAACAGTTTGTGGAATTCTATCTAAATTCATGCTTTCTTTTGGTTGCAGGTACTTCGGCTTGGCTTTGATGCTTTTGCTATTTGTAGTTTACAAATGCATTTTTCTTTCCAGTTGGCTACATCCACTGATGTAGAAAGACATGTAATAGGTATTGTATAGTATGTTTTTAGTTTCTTCTTTCCATTGATGTATTAGTATGTTTCCAGTCGACTGTTTTCACTATGTGTAATATGTTTCCATATGACTGTTTCCACTGGTGTATTAGTAAAAAATAATATGCAGTGTGCTTCTATTATGTTTTCTGATTTCTATTTGTTTAAAAACGTGTACATGAAATTTTGACTTTATAATTTTATGATGAATAGAGTCTTACTGGTATATCTTTGTATATATAACATTTAAATTTAATAAATGAAATAAAGCACAGCTGCACAAGCACAGTGATGCAACTAGGTTTGGGTCGAGGCGGGTTTGCCCGTGACCCGTACGGGTTATGGGACGGGGTGAAAAACTGGACGCGTACCAGGTTCATGGACCGTGTACGGGTCTAAGGTAAAAATATTCGAGATGGGTACGGGGCATGTAAAACCCGCCCCATTGTCATTCCTAGTTATACTCTATTTGTTTGTGTCAAGATACTAGCTATTGATCTATCATTCATTTGTTTTAGGTGTGCATTATTTTGGAGTAACATTCAGGTACACTATAAGGCGTGATTTCGATAGTATTCAGCTTAAAACTAGATTTTCTGCTGCTTTTGACATTGTAAAGATACTTTATATGAAGATTGTTTTTAGTTTGATGCGCCCTAGTAGTTTTGTAGTTTATGAACCTTTTGGATTCTCCTTCTACTTCTTCTTCTTTGTCTTTGGTGTGGGAAATTTATGTGAATTATTTAAAATATAGAAATAAGTGTATGATGGCTCCTACATGTGAATAGTCCCACATCATGGGATTATAAGAAAGATGCAAGTATTTATACTTGTTTCTAAGAAATCTTGTTGGGGCCTTGGGCTCCCAATGCATGCTTTGTTGTGAGGAGGGAGACCATGCATCATGACCACCACACACGCGCGCGCGACCGACCGACTCGACCCGACCTTGCCTGGCTCGACTCGGTTCGGTTCGGGATTGGGCTTGGGCCTTGGCTATGTGGTGTAGACACTTATATTTTTGAACCAGAAAAAAATTGTTTTTTTTTCGAACTGAATTTTAAAACGGGAGATTTTTTCTGAGCCGACTTTCCCATGAAGCGGTAAACTGTTGACCCGGTATTTTAGCAGATCCGATTTTACTTCTTCCAGAAATTTTCGAGCAGTGTGTTATTTTCGAAAGTGCAAATCTGCACTGATTTGTTTGTGCAAAGCAAATCAGTTATTATTTTCAGAGGCTGTTTTATCCTAGAGGCGGCTGCGAGAGTACGAACTGGTTTTGCACCACCGACCAGAGCGCTGAATCGTCTTCAAGAAAGCGACCTGGTCCGCGACTCAGCCATTGTTTTCCAACAATTTGAAGACGATTCAAAGCAATGGCTTATGCAACCCTAGATGAACCACCCCCTCTTTCACAATCAATTGATTCCAAAGGACAATTCCAAACTTGCCATAAATCGATGGAATAATGGCAGATCAAATCAGATCTTGCACAGCCTTGATTGCACGCTGGTAGATCCAAAGGCAATGAGTCGATTGAAAAAATAAGGCAAAGGACGGCTCTATAACAAACGCGAAGATAAGTATTTTTCTTTTGATTATTGATTCTAATCTCGCAGAAATAGAATATCAATTTTTGTGCATAGAACCTCAGACCTCACAGTAACATCCATATTTTTTGAATGCTTGCTTATTTCTTCCAAGCCAGATATGCTGAATAGTGGCTATAGTATATATATTGATGAGGTTGAGGTCGCTTTTACTGAATTTGTTAGCAGTAGAATTTTTTGAAATAATCACTGATAGCTTATATGTGTAAAATTTGGAACTTTGAATGACCTAAAAATGTTATACCTCAAAGCCTTGAAGAGCAAGCGATCTAAGCTTAATGTAAGTCAAACTGGTGAATCTAGTTTTATGCGTTGTAAGAACTTAGTAGGTCTGTGATGTGTAGGCACAGTTCGAATGCAAACTTTTGAAAATGTCTTTATTATAAATTGACAATAATTAAGTGCATACTTATTTGGAAAATGTCATTAAAATTTTGGCATTAGTGAAATGCATATGATTATATGAAAATGTCATTAAAATTGACATTAATAGAACACATATAATATTGGGAAATGTCACTAAAAATTTGACATTAATAGAATGTGTATGTTATTTGATAATGTCATTAAGAATAGACATTAATTGGATGAATAGGTTTTTTGCATCAAATAAATTGACATAGTTTATATGCATACAAGTGAAAAGATAGAATATAAAACATTTTTGTTGCATACATGTGAATAACCTATGTTAGTCTGTGAGATTGGATATATTTTTCTATAAGAAAAATATAATTTTTTCAAACATATTGACATTCAAAATAGTAAGCATCCACAGCCGGCCAGTAAATAACAGAATGGAATCCGCAAGGAAACCATAAATGACAGCAACAACCAACTCAAAAGAATGATTCTGGACAGTTGTTTCTATGTTACAACTGTAGAAAACCAGATCATATGACACGAATGTATTTGAATAGGCTAAGCCATGCACCGCAGGCAAACCTGACTGAGGAGCCTCTAATGGTTATAATTACCGAGATTCACCTTGTTGGTGTATCAAAGGGTTGGTGGGTAGACATTGGTGTTTCTCGCAATGTTTGCTATGATCGTGATATATTCACAATATACACGGTTGCTGACGATCAGAAAGTGTGTTGTGAGATCTTCACACCACTTAAGCTATAGAGACTGGTAATATGAAAATAAAGCATATGATTGGAAAGAAATTGATTCTTAAAGATGTGATGCATTTGATATGTTTGAAACATTAAAAATTGAAATCAAGCAAATAGGAAAATTAAGAGGATTTATAGTGATAGAGAAACAGAATATGAATCCAGTTTATTATGATTTTTTATAATTGACATGATATTGTACATGATAGAACTGCACCTTATACACTTGAAATGAACGGTAAAGTTGAAAGAAAATCAGGATCTTTACCGAATTAATAATTGTCATTTTTATTAAATTTTGGTGCAGCAAAGCATTAGTGGGGGGATATTTTATAGACTGTATGTTATGTTCTGAATAGAATCCCCAAATCTAAGAATAAAATTTCGTCTTATGAAATTTTAGAGAAATATAAATCCAATATGTCATACTTTAGAACTTGGTGTTGCTTAGCATATGTTCGCATTCCAGACCCTAAGAGAATAAAATTGGCAAGTAAATCATACGAATGTGTATTTATAAGCTATGCTGTTAATAGCAAAGCATACAAAATTTATGACCTAAATACACATATTATAATTTGAATCAAATGATGCCAATTTTTATGAAACGATTTTTTTCTTTAAATTAAGGAATAGTGAGGGCACATCAAGTACGCCTATTAGAACAGAACTTAATAAAAGTTCTGAAGTTGAACCTAGAAGAAGTAAAAGATTTTGGTTCATATCTTTGTGCTTTACTATAGAGAAGGATCCCTTAAACCTCCAAGAGGTCTTATCTTCTATAGATGCCGATTTTTGGCGAGAGGCTATACATAATGAGATGGATTCTTTGAAATCCAATAAGACTTGGCATTTGACATATTTACCCTCTGGTTGTAAATCTATAGGCTGTAAATGAGTACTTAAAAAGAAAGCTAAAACCTGATGGTACTATTAATAAATACAAAGCACGACTAGTAGCTAAATGTTTTAGAGAAAAAGAAAATATAGATTTCTTCGACACTTTTTCACCTATAACTAGAATAACATCCATCCGGGTATTAATCTCACTTGCTTTCATTCACAATTTATTAATACACCAAATGGATGTTAAAACCGCATTTTTGAACGGTGAGTTAGAAGAAGAAATTCATACGGATCAGCCTGAAGGATTCGTAGTACATAGTCAAGAACATAAAGTATGCAAATAAGATAAACCATTATATGGTTTAAAACAAGCACATAACAATGACATAAAAAAAATTGACAACTTTAATCATTTCACATGGTTTTAAAGTTAATGAAAGTGACAAATGCATTTATTACAAATCTGAGAATGACATTTGCACTATTATATGCCTTTATGTAGATGACCTACTCATCTTTGGGTCAAACATTCATGCCATAAACTCAGTCAAATCCTTATTAAATGCCAATTTTTGATATGAAAGATCTAGGTGAGGTGAGTGTAATCCTTGGTATTAAGATTACTGGGTAAAAAGGGGATTTTCTTTGGATCAATCTCATTAAAATGAGAATACTCTAAAGAAATACAATTATTTTGACTGTAAACCTACATATACACCATATGGTCTCAGTGTAAAGTTATTTAAGAACACTGATGAAGGTGTAAGAAAGTCTGATTTTGCGAGCATCATTGGCAGCCTTCGGTATGCCACTGAATGTACTAGACCCGACATTGACTATGTCATGGGATTATTATGCAGATTTACCAGTAGACCCAGTATAGAGCACTGACATGCTATTGAAAGGGTCATGAGATACCTGAAATGAACCATGAACCTTGGATTACATTATGGGAAAAAAAATTCAAGCTGTACTTGAAGGATATTCCGATGCTGACTGGAATATTTTATCTGATGATTCTATTGCGACCACTGATTATATATTTAGCATTGCTGGAAGAAATGTTTCTTGGAAATCTAAGAAACAGAATATCTTGACTCAGTATACTATAGTGACTGAGATAAGAGCACTAGCCACAGCTAGTGAAGAAGCAGAGAACTAAAGAAATCTGCTAGTTGAGATCTCTATACGGGAAAGATAGACACCAGTGGTGTAATCGATTGTGATAGTTCCGCGGCTATTACAAAAAGTATAGAACCGTTATAACAACGGTAGAAAACGACGTCGTAAGCACAATACTGTAAAAGAACATCACATTTATAGTGATGAAAGATTTGACGACTATTGAAAGAAAAACAGAACCGATAATACAACGGTAAGAAATGACATTCGTATGCACAGTATTGTTAGAGGACATCACATATGAAGTGATGATAATTTGGCAGATCCTTTGACGAAAGGACTGACCAGAAAGAAAGTCCTTAATAATTCTAAAAGAATGGGACTATTGCCCTGAGATTGTGGAATCACGCACAATGGTAACCCGACCTAAATGACTGGAGATCCCAAGAAATAGGTTCAATGGGTAAAAACAAGTTGTGTAGTGATAGAAGTAGAACATGCTATTTAATAAACTAAGAAGCATGTATTCCTGAAGTGATTAGAGGATGAGTTAATAGAAACTCTTAATGAGATCTATACTCTATTTGGAGTGGAGTACCTACCTTCAGGAGTACTCTTGATAGACTCACCTGTGTGAATGTGGAAATGTGGCCGTTTCTTATGGAGTTTTGGGCAGAACTTCTAGAGCGTTCACTAAACTGGGATAGACGTGCATGGCCATAAACGCACGGGCTTATTTGATTGCACTATAGAAAAGATTGTGTGTGGTTTGATGTCAGGAATAGAGTTCAAGACTACGTGTCACTCTAGTAAAAACTGAATCTTACTCACTATGCAAATGTTCAAGTCGGATGACACCTTTGTTTATGCACAGTCTTATGTTTTTTAGAAACTGCTCGGTAATATTTTAAAATTTTCAAGTGGGGGATTATGGGAAATTTATGTGAATTATTTAAAATATAGAAATAAGTGTATGATGGCTCCTACATGTGAATAGTCTCACATCATGGGATTATAAGAAAGATGCAAGTATTTATACTTGTTTCTAAGAAATCTTGTTGGGGCCTTGGGCTCCCAATGCATGTTTTGTTGTGAGGAGGGAGACCATGCATCATGACCACCACACACGCGTGCGCGACCGACCGACCGACTCGACTTGACCCGGCCCGGCCCGGCCCGGCCCGGCCTGGTGCGGTTCGGTTCGGTATTGGGCTTGGGCCTTGGGCCTTGGCTATGTGGTGTAGACACTTATATTTTTAAACCAGAAAAAAATTGTTTTTTTTTTCGAACTGAATTTTAAAACGGGAGATTTTTTCTGAGTCGACTTTCCCATGAAGCGGTAAACTGTTGACCCGGTATTTTAGCAGATCCGATTTTCTCCCACTGCACAATTCTTATCTATATATTATCTTCAGCTATAGACGAAAATTAGACAACAGAAAAAAAAAAAAAAAAATTTCTTACCTCTGCCATTAAAACTTTTTCCAGAAATTTTCGAGCAGTGTGTTATTTTCGAAAGTGCAAATCTGCACCGATTTGTTTGTGCAAAGCAAATTATTTATTATTTTCAGAGGCTGTTTTATCCTAGAGGCGGCTGCGAGAGTACGAACTGGTTTTGGACCACCGAGCAGATCGCCGAATCGTCTTCAAGAAAGCGA
Source organism: Allium sativum (assembly GCA_030737875.1). Classification (NCBI taxonomy): domain Eukaryota; kingdom Viridiplantae; phylum Streptophyta; class Magnoliopsida; order Asparagales; family Amaryllidaceae; genus Allium; species Allium sativum. The sequence goes on from CM060918.1 coordinate 850,714,809, forward strand.
CCTGGTCCGCGACTCAGCCATTGTTTCCCAACATTTGGTTACTAGTATTTAGTGATTAAGATCAAACTTCTATGGAGATTATTTTGGCTTATAGTAAAGTTTTTTTTTTGTTACATATCATATAGCAGATGGTCAGTATATCAACACAGTTAATATAGTAAGTTAACCATTTTAAATTTGAAAATGTTTATGATATATAATGAATATGGAAGTATGTTAACCGTTTTAGTGTTTGTATCTTTATGCATGTACAACATATTGCACACATTGTTGAGTGTTATCCTACTATGTAATGTCCAATGCCTTTGACCCATTTCTGCTAAAATGCTTGTGCCTTTTGCAGAAGCATATCATATAACGGTTGTAATTCTTTGTTTACTGGGTTAGGCCAGCATAGTTATACATAATGGACATATGTGATATGCATGGATAAGATACATTATATTGTAATTGTACTTCTTTGTTTCCTTGGTTAGTTCAGTCCAATTAGACTTCTTTTTACAAAAAAGATAACTTATTTTAATTTATTGTAATGTATCACGAACATTAATAGTCAGTCGAATGAATAAATAATATTGTTTGCAGCTTGTGTCAAGATATGTAAATTATGCAGATCATTATAAATTGATATGCATTCTGTTCCAGGTCCCACCTATAATCTAATATATTCGCTATGTCAAAGAAAAGATTCATGTAATTACGACTCTGTTATAATTTTTAAAACAGTAACCAACATACAACATGCATTTATAACAGCAAAATAGTGAAAACTGGGCTCAGAGTGCTTTCCCAAATATCAGTCATGTTTTTAATTTAGTCTCGCGGATAGTTTAAGCCAACAATCAAAGCAAAGTCATCCATCTCTATTACTAGAATTTTATATATACATACGTACGCCTCAATATATATGTATATACACATACAAATCTTGTATATATATACACATATACGGGTGGCCTCCACGTATGTACATAGTCGTATTTCAACGTTCAACAAGTAAAGATAGAAACTTGCAATAACCCAAAACAACCAATAGAATAGTAAAGGAAACCATTATATTTAGTATGATCTGGAACTAAATCACTTGAAACATTATTAATCGTGAGTATGTTCCTTTTTTTGGTTTTTTGCTTTTATGGTGTTTTAAGTTAGATGGTTCCATATGTTATATAATTATGTGGATTTTTTTTCATAATATAGTTAAGGTCACACCTGAGTTCACTCGGGTATTGCTAGCATAGTAAGTGCATAAAATTTCCACTTATGTGGGATGTGGGGGCGGGTAAGCTATTCTGGGTCAAATTATGAGGCAAGGTGAGACAACAAAACATGATTTACATGTTAGTATTTTGTCTACCCATGCGTATGTCAGGTTCAGGCAAGCGTGTATGATGGCGTTAGGTATAAAAGTTCTGATTATAAGGTAAAGCAAGTAGGAGAGAGTATCTTCATTATGTTTTCATGGCTATTGTTGCTAATCACTAAACAATTATTCATTATACTTAACCTGAGAATTGTTGCATTTAGCTTTGTAGGTGCATAAGTGTATTATTGAATCATTAATTGAAGATGATGAGCATACAATCTTTTACCTTTTCTGTGATAAGGTTAGCTCCTATATCAGCTTCCAGTTATTGCTGTAGCTAGATTTTATACCATGAATTTACTCAAAAATAGCCGTTTCCTTCATGACTTATAGTTGTTGATCTGCCTTTTGCAAGGTCGTCACACTTTAAATTTTGATTGATATGACTACTCAGAACTCGAGCCTGGACTCATGTAAATCCTGGAATCATATGATTGAACTCGAGTGTGGACTCATGTAAATCCTAGAATCGTAGGACTGACCAGAACTCGAGCGTAGAAAATTGCTAATTTTATATACTTGGTGCACATTTTCAAAGTAATGGCACTTCTATAGGTTATGCAATCTTTTGTGGACAAAATTTCTATCTTTATATGTGGTTTTGTGTAGCATCGATATATATGTTTTGGAATGACTATGTTTTCGGTAACGGTTTAGTCGGTGATGATGTGAATGACTACTTTAAATTGTTATGTTGGGTATATATTGTATTTTGATCGAATGCTATGATTATTAGTATATATGTACGAATCTGATTTAGATACACTTGTTGCATTGATATACGAGTTATATTATTATTGATATATAAATGAATTCTATTATTATTAATATGTGAATAGTTGGTGCATATATTACTTTTTGGTATTTAAAACGCAACTGTTAATAACAGTTGTAATAAAGTGTATTACAACTGCCATATTTACAAGCCACAACAGTGCATAACAGTTGTAATAGCTTTTACTACAACAATGCATAACAGTTGCAAAAGATTATAGTCTATTACAACTTCTTAACATACGACGGTGTAGCCACCATGGTAAAAAGTCTTTTACAACTGTTTTACATCGTAAGTTAGAGATTTAGTGGGCCTTCAAATGAAAAATACATTTGGGTAATAATTTAAATTAATTGGGTGAAACCAAAGTGGATTTCTTGGCCGAAACTAAAACAGATAATTCTATCAACTCACAATTATGATCTTGTAGTGCTACTTCTAGAGAACATGGAAGATGAAGATAGTTATGTTGATGTCAGTTAGAAGATCAAACCCAGTTTTTTTAAACTCTGTAGTCGCATTATCTAATAGCAATGATTCTTCAAATATATATCAGAAGATAGGTCTGACAACGGAAGTCAAATGCTTAGGGATAGGTTGGATGATGGTGGAATTGGTGATAAGAAATTTGTTGTCTTCCATAATTTGTCGTTTCTTTACCATTCCTATTTTCACTATATATTTGTTTATTTTTTCTTTTTTAATAGAATATGGGTTCATATTAATCTTAGTATAGATTTATTTCTTTCTTTCCAACAACTATAGTGCATCTCATGTTTATGGTTTCCATAGGAATTAAGATTCAAGTTGTTTGACAGCCTTAAGATTACGTTCTAAGCATTTCCTTTTCGCTGAATTTAACATTGATGGTTTGTTGTTTGTAAGGTCATTCCTGTTATGAATGACACAGACAAACCCAGCCAAATGCACCACAATCACCAATGATTAATGCAATCAATCAACAGAACAAGAGATAATAATAAAGTAAGAACACACGAATTTTTAACGTAGAAAACCTCTTCGATGTGAAGAGTAAAAACCACGGGACCAATGACGGGGGTCCTCCCAAACTTCTCTTACTATGAAAATGGAGTAGTACACAAATCCATATCCAAGTCACAAAGTGGATACACAAATTATCCAACAACAGCTAGCAATAACAGCATCAAAACAAAAGCGAGAAAAGTGAAAAATATCACCGGGAAACAAAGCTCAGAAAAGCTGAGAGATGTCACAATAACACTCCAGCAAAGGGCAATCTCAAAGAAGTAGAAGAAGCCCACAAAGTTTTGGAGAAACCGACAAAGTTTTGATGTTGTAGACTTGTATTTTGTGTGTATGTTTGCTACCTAAGAATGGATGTATATATAGCCACCAAAGAGGCACCTTGATGTCTCCATTCAACCACCATATTTAATAAGATGACAATTCCCATAAAGGTGCAATTAACAAAGCACACCAAAAATCAAATAGTCACCTATTCAAATAAAAGCACGAAATACCGTAGCGACAGTTATTGCTCCAATAAGTACGAGTTTTTTCACATAGGAAGGGACCCATTCCCAACAAATCCCCCCCTCCCGACTATGTGGAGGTGGTTGCCATTCCGGCAATTGAATGACAAGTCTCAAATTTGTCGTTTGGCAAAGCTTTAGTCCATATGTCAGAACCATTATTATCGGTATGAATTTTCTCAAGCTCAATTAACTTCTCATCAAGAACATCATGTATCCAATGATATCTCACATCAATATGCTTTGACTTTGCATGAAAAGTGGAATTCTTAGCAAGATGAATTGCACTTTGATTATCACAATACAACACATACCTCTTTTGTGTAAATCCAAGCTAAAGAACAAACTGCTTCATCCACAATAACTCCTTACATGTCTCTGTCGCTGCAATAAACTCTGACTCAGTAGTAGACAAAGCCACACATTTTTGTAGCCTAGATTGCCAAGACACTGCTCCCTCTGCAAAAGTGATCAAATAACCCGAAGTAGATTTTCTCGAGTCAATATCACCTGCCATATCAGAATCTAAATAACCAACAAGACAAAGCTTGTCACTCCCAAAACAAAGCTTCATATCATCAGTACCCTGTAAGTATCTCATAATCCACTTCACAGCATTCCAATGCTCTTTACCTGGATTAGAAAAAAATCTACCAACCAAACCTACAGCGTGAGCTATATCAAGCCGAGTGCAAACCATTGCATACATCAAACTACCCACGGCGGAAGCATAAGGAACATGCATCATCTTCTCCTTCTCTTCAGTTGCGGAAGGACACTGTTGACAACTCAACTTAAAATGCATAGCAAGTGGAGTACTCACAGGCGTTGCTTTCTCCATATTGAACCTTTTAAGCACTCTCTGAAGATATGCTTCCTGTGATAGCCATAACTTTCGAGCCTTGAGATCACGAATAATTCTCATTCCTAAAATGTTCTTCATTCCTAAAATGTTCTTCGCCGGACCAAGTTCCTTCATGGAGAATGTCTTTCTCAACTGTTGCTTCAAACAAGCAATCCGATCTACATTTTGCCCTACAATAAGCATGTCATCAACATAAAGTAGCAAAATGATAAAATCATCATTAGCAAATTTCTTCAAGAAAACACAATGATCATTATATGTCTTTTTATAGCCTTGCTCCCCCATAAAAGAATCAAATTTGCGATACCATTGTCTTGGAGCTTGTTTTAGACCATACAAACTCTTCTTCAATTTGCACACGTATTCTTCCTTCCCTTTAACTTTGAAGCCCTCTGATTGTTCCATGTAAATGTCTTCTTCAAGTTCACCATGAAGAAAGGCGGTCTTCACATCTAACTGCTCAATTTCTAAGTTCAAATTAGCAGCAAGACCCAAAACAACTCTGATGGAAGACATCTTGACAACTGGTGCAAATATCTTTTCAAAGTCAATTCCCTTTCTTTGGTTGCATCCTTTTACAACAAGCCTTGCTTTATACCGAAGCATCTTTGCATTTTCATCTTGTTTCAGCTTGTAAACCCAACGATTCTTCAAAGCCTTCTTTTCCTTCGATATTTTCACAAGATAAAAAGTTTTGTTATCATGCAACGACCTAATCTCTTCTTTCATTGCATCCAACCAAAGTTGTTTATCATTGTTGTCTATAGCTTCCTTAAAGCTCTCAGGTTCTCCTCCATCGTTTAAGAGAACATACTCGGAAGAAGGATACCTAGTGGAAGGACGTCGTTCCCTGGTAGATCGCCTTACAAAGGTTGTTTGAGTTTCAGGAGAAGCATGATGATCAATTTCAGCATCTTCATCATGGGGATCATCTTCCTCAGGCACATGACCTTCATTGTCATTTTCTTGTACTTGTTCAGTTGGAGCTGGTGCAGGAATTGCAGGAGTCAAAGGAGTCAAAGGAGGAAGATCTAGATCAACCAGATCATAGCCACTATGTGATGCAGCTTCTTGTGGTTTCTGAATATCTTCAATTGTTTGGTCTTCAATAAAGTGTGCATCCTTTCGACGAATCAATTTCTTCTCTATAGGATCATAAAACCTATAGCCAAACTTGTCAAGACCATAGCCTATAAAGATGCATTGGCGAGTATTGGAATCCAGCTTCGATCTTTCATCATTAGGCACATGCACAAACGCCTTACACCCAAAGACACGTAAATGACTGTAAGAAACCTCCTTGCCAAGCCAAACCTTATCTGGAACATCACCATTCAAAGAAAAACAAGGTGACAAATTAATCACATGTGTAGCTGTAAATAAAGCTTCACCCCAAAAGTATTTTGGCAACTTAGCCTCTGAAAGCATGCACCTCATTCTCTCTAACAGAGTCTTATTCGTTCTCTCTGCTACACCATTCAACTGTGGAGTCTTCTTTGGTGTAAATTGATGTCGAATACCTTGAGCCTTACAATATTCATCAAGTGGACCGATGTACTCACTACCATTGTCAGAACGTAAACACTTTAGCTTTTTACCAGATTGCCTTTTAGCCAAGGCTTGAAACTGCTTAAAAACATCAAGTACCTGATCTTTTGTTTTTAAAGCATATGTCCACAATTTCTTTGAACAGTCATCAATAAAAGTAACAAAGTAAAGTGCACCACTAAAGGTCTTAACTTTTAACGGACCACAAACATCAGAATGAACAAGATCAAGAAAACCTGAATTTCTTGAAGGAGGATGTCTCTTAAAGGAGACCCGATTCTGCTTTCCCGCAAAACAATGAGAACATTTGTCCAATTTTACATACTTCAAATCAGGTAGTGCATTTTTCTTCATCAAACAACTTAGCCCCTTTTCACTTATATGACCAAGTCTTCTATGCCACAATTTTGCAAGATCGTCATTTGCCATATTTACAGAATCTGTCGGAATTGAGGCTTGCAGCAAGTACAGGCTTGTGTGCTTCTTCCGACGAGCTAGCACCATGTTTCCTTTAGTAAGATTCCATTGACCGCAATGAAAAGTGTTGCAGTAGCCATCATCATTGAGTTTTCCAGTAGAGATCAAGTTTAATCGAATTTCTGGAACATGTCTGACATTTTTAAGCATTAACTTTGCTCCAATGTTGGTGACCAAACATACATCTCCAATGCCCACAACCTGAGCCACACCATCATTACCCATCTTCAACACCACAAAGTCACCAGGTGTATAAGATGTGAAGAATTCCTTCCGTGTTGTCACATGTAGTGATGCTCCACTGTCAATGAGCTAACTCGACTCATATTTAGCAAGGTTCACATAGCTCTCATCATGTACAATGATAAGATCATCGCCACTTGCAGTAGCAGCTCTATCATCATTATTGTAATCCTTTTGATCTTACTTCTTATCTTCCATGCCTTTACCACCCTTGTTGTCTCTTTTCCACTTGTAGCAATATTTCTTTATGTGACCGGATTTATCACAATAATGGCACTTCATATTTGCGTATCTTCCACGAGATTTGCTTCTGCTTTTGTCTCTGGAAACTGGACCTTTATTCTTGCTTCTTCCTCTATTTTCAGCAACATATGCTTCCTCGGATGAAGAAGACACACCAAGAGATTTCTTCCTCATCTCCTCATTCAAAATACCAACTTTGGCAATATCCAGTGTAATTTTGCCATGTAGTGCTGATTTGCAAAGTGTCATTCAGAAAGTGTCCCATGAATCAGGAAGAGTGCCAAGTAACAAAAGTCCCTGAATTTCATCATCAAAATTTATATCCATAGCTGATAATTGCTGAATAATGCCATGAAACTCATTCAGGTGATCAGAAAGTGACTTGTTTGAATTGTACTTCAAGCCCATCAATTGCTTGATAAGGTACAATTTATTATTTCCAGACTTATTAGCATAAAGAGATTCAAGTTTTTGTCATAGTGATCTAGCATGAACATCATCATTTATATGATTCAAAACATTACCATCAACCCACTGACGAATAAATCCACACACCTGTTCATGTTCAAATTGCCACTGATCGTCAGTTTTACCTTCTGGTCTTTCATCATTAAATACAGGTAAATGCCAACTTTTGACATACAACAAGTCTCTCATTTTTCTCTTCCAAATATGATAGTTATCACCATTCAAACTAATCATTCTACTAGTGTTGATATTACTAGACTCCATCAGGGGATATTACAAATTAACCAACCTTGCTCTGATACTAGTTTGATATGAATGACGCAGACAAACCCAGCCAAATGCACCACAATCACCAATGATTAATGCAAATAATCAACAGAACAAGAGATAATAATAAAGTAAGAACACATGAATTTTTAACGTGGAAAACCTCTTCGATGTGAAGAGTAAAAACCACGGGACCAATGACGGGAGTCCTCTCATACGTCTCTTACTATGAAAATGGAGTAGTACACAAATCCAAATCCAAATCCAAGTCACAAAGTGGATACACAAATTATCCAACAATAGCTAACAATAACAGCATCAAAACAAAAGCGAGAAAAGTGAAAAATATCACCGGGAAACAAAGCTCAGAAAAGCTGAGAGATCTCGCAATAACACTCCAGCAAAGGGCAATCTCAAAGAAGTAGAAGCGGCCTACAAAGTTTTGGAGAAACTGACAAAGTTTTGATGTTGTAGACTTGTATCTTGTGTGTATGTTTGCTACCCAAGAATGGATGTATATATAGCCACCAAAGAGGCACCTTGATATCTCCATTCAACCACCATATTTAATAAGATGACAATTCCCATAAAGGTGCAATTAACAAAGCACACCAAAAACCAAATAGTCACCTATTCAAATAAAAGCACGAAATACCATAGCAACACTTATTGCTCCAATAAGTATGAGTTTTTCCACATAGGAAGGGACCCATTCCCAACAATTCCCTAATCAGAGCTTTGCCTGTTGCACAACCTATGCTTAGCATCAAATTTTTATTTTTGGATTACTTGGTTATATATATTTGGACTTTGCTGGATGGGAACAGACGGTATGGTAGTGTCTGTGGGAAATTTTGCTTCCTGTTGCACAACCTATGCTTAGCATCAAATTTTTATTTTTGGATTACTTGGTTATATATATTTGGACTTTGCTGGATGGGAACAGACGGTATGGTAGTGTCTATGGGAAATTTTGCTTAGTCTGTGTTTTAAACATGTCGAAAACTCAATCCGACAATTTTCCCATTTTTTTGATGGGTTGAAAAGCTACTGCTGGCATCAGGGCGTCTAATGCCAACAAATTTATTTTGGCCCCATTTTAAATATATTTAATGTATAATTTTTTGTCAACCCCCCGATCATCACGTTTTCTTCTTCAATTACTCCATTTAATTGTTCCGTTTAAAAGCTTTGCTCAACCTGACAAAAGCGCATGTCCGGTTAACTTTTAACCCCATATAAATAACCTGTTACCGCTTACCCCACACACCCTCCAATTATCTGTTCATGCTTCTGCCTCGTCACAACCTAAAAAGGCATTTACGATAAGTATTTTTATATATTCAGGTAACGATTTTCACACAATTATGTTCTTTTTTATTTTTGTTGATATTTAATTTATATCATCTATGCTTAATGTCTTGCATTATGGACATTATCAAAAGGAAATATTTTTTTAATGCTCAACCCTACAATGTACTACTCACTTTTCCATCATATAATAAATAACATTAGCACTTTTCTTCTTAGTGCACTACTAACTTAACGTCTTAACTGCGACTAATTTGATTTTAAGATATTAAATTTCCTGCTCAATACGTATTTAGTTGACTTAAAATCAACATGTTGTCTAAATATTACCTTTTTTTGCTTATTGCATCAAGCTGCATTTTATTTTCCTTCTTCGTAGGATGGTGATACTAATAAAGATGTCGGAGCAAACCCTGAAATCTCGGGAGAGGAGCCCAAGGAATTAAATTCCAGAAGGTTATGAAGTCGTCTTTTCCTGTTGACTCTCTCTTTTGTTACCAATATCACAGTTAACTTTGTTTATCTTCCTTTCTACTCTTTTAATTATTCATGTTATCTTATTTTCATTTAACTGTCTTATTTCGTTGTACATCGATTTTTTTACATTTGTGCTTCTATGTTGTATCATTTCCTCTCCTTTTTGTTTCTCACACTCTATCAATGCGTCAACCAGTAAATTTAGTACTCCATATACAGAAGGCTTTGAATGCCATTTATATATAAAATTTGTATTTTGTTGTTATGTGACAGCTTGGGTTTTCCACTAAGTTGTTTTCTATAATAATGTAATATTATATGTTCATTTTTTCCTTCTTACCAATTTCTCTCTAAGTTGTTTTCTTCACATTTCCTACAATAACTAGTTCCCGTGCCTGTCGTGATTGCTGTAACTTGCACTTGCATTCTTATTACGATAATGAAACCAACTTGCTACTAAAATATCGTATTGGTAAACACCATCTCTTCAACACTTTCTTTTATGTTGTATGTAAATATACACTACATGATGTGTTTTCTTTTCCATTTGATCAACTGCCAGTTTCACGGCTTGACATTACTTCCTTTCTAAATTCTAACCATACAAGGAGCTCAATTTTTCTTGAAGTTTAAATATATATTAAAAAACTCTCTTACATGCATTTTTTTAGGATAAATTGATAGAAATAATGCGAAGTTTGACGTGTTTTCATTTATTAATCCGAAGTTTGGATTATTTTTAATTAATCTCAAGTTTAGGGTACCTTCCCATATTGATCTTGATGACTTATTAACTTGTTGTAGCCGGTTATCAAACTTAAATTCGTCTTCCCCAAACTAGTTTCCCATTCCAGAAAAATTGTTTAGGGAAGACGAATTTAAATTTGATAACCTGCTACAACAAGTTAATAAATGATCGGGATCAATATAGGAAGTGACCCCCTAAACTTGGGATTATTTAAAAACAATCCAAACTTCGGATTTAATACATGAAGACACGTCAAACTTCGAATTATTCCTGTCAATTAATCTTTTTTTAATCCATTAATTTTGTTTTACTACCATCCCTGCTATCCTATGTATGATAAGCCCATACATTTTTAATTTTTAATGTATCACACTTATCCTTTCCCTGCTGCCCTTGAGTCATGTTTACCTTTTTGTTTTTTGCTACTACCTAATTATATTTGGATATTGAAATAATATATTAAAGCTATAATAAGTAACAAAAATTAACAATGCACAACAAGTACATCTTTTGTTTGCACTAGTCATACATCACCTAATAATAAAATAGTATTTCTAACATGATCAAAATCAACACAAAATAAGCATGCACCATTGTATTGAGAGCATTACCAAGACAGCGAGTTGAGAACGGTCAAATCCAACTCGGTTGACCCTTAACCCATCTCAACACAAAATTAAAAAACCTCTTCACCTGTTTTCTTTTAGCCAGCCAAGGATATGTAGAATAAAAAAATATGGGTTTTTTTACGCTATTGAAACTAAAAGAAATATATTATTGTTAGTTAGCTACCTTGATTGTTTAACCAATCTTCAGGGTTGCTTTGGCAACCATTAAGATTGCCAAAGCCACCCTGAAATGGGCAACCGATCTTTTGTTGGCATCGGTCATTTTCCAACACAACCCTGAATTGGGAATGCATTGATAAGCATAGGTTGCTAGAAAAAAACTCAGAAAATGCACAGTAATAATATTTTAAAAACCACTTGAGAAATGGTCTTGGTTACTTCATTAAATGTAATACAATAACTTTGTATTAATTTTGAGAATAGTACGACATGTACGTGGTTGGTTTAATTGTTTAGTTTGGGAAATAATTGAATAAAACGGAACATTATACATGTAGTACGTATTACAATTAAAGTGGAACATTACATGTGTAGTTTGGGCAAATTATCGCTCACTATACGATGACCGCACATAAGGAAATAGTATTCTGTTTAACTCAATTTATAGGAATAACAATTGCATGTTGTTGAGAGAAAGTGAACTAGTCATTTGTGCATGTACGCAGAAGAAGAAAAGTGAAAGAATCAGGACATAAAATTGGTAAACTATATTAATATGAACCGTAATACAATGTCAATTAATCGTTATCTGCAACATCAATAAACATATTAGCATTTGAGTCTGAAATTTCAAATCAATAAGGTTACATGTCGAGACTTTAAAAGAAAAAGTAGCTACATAAGACTTAAAAATTCATGAGAATAGTAAATTATGTATATCCTAATCAGTAGAGAATTGTGTTATTTAGTAGATACACGTAATAATAGTAGCAAATTATATGGCTAATTAAGGTACAGTGAACGTAATTAGAAACACATGAGTAAAGACAGATTTGGCTATATGCATTAGTTTCTTCTTAGTTCCAGTATTCCACTTGATCGGTGATTAGGGATTTTTATAATGAGGTAGCGTTAATATAAAAATATGATTTTTATTGTATGAATAGTGAAATAAATATATGATTTTTATTATATATACAGCAAAATAAAAAATGTGATCTAATATATATATATATATATATATATATATATATATATATATATATATATATATATATATATATATAAATGCGATTTTTAAATATATAAACATCATATAAAAAAATGTGATTTTTACTATGAACAGCGTGGAAAAGATTGCGTCGAATTTCGGGAAAAATCCAAACGGTTAAGAAATTCAGAAATAAAACTGGTAGAGTGGATCCCAAAGGTGAGAACTTCACACTCTAATTTTATTTTCTAGTTAAATATATATACTAGGATGCAGACGGTGCTTAAAAGCACCCAACACCTTTGATTGAAACCTTGAATGTTTGGTTGTTTGTTTTGATTGATAAATTGGTTGAACTTGATTTGGGATGAAAACTGAATTGATTAGAATTTGGTTTGTACATGGCGCGAGCCATTATTAGGCGAGGGATATGGCTAGACCTTATTCCGGTTTTAGTATCGCACCGTTATACTGCCAAAATTTTCTAAAAATGTTAGAACAATAAAAATATCATTTTTATTGTATTAATGAACTGTATAAAATATTCATGAGTTGAAAATATAATTTTTAACGAGTATATGAATGAAAATAAATATTCATTTACAAATCTGACGATTTGTTTATGTATACACATTTGACGGATATTGATTGGGACGATATATTTTACACATCGCCTAACTGCACAAATAAAATCGGTGTGTGTTGATTGTAACTCCACACGGGTATTGGGATGATATTTGACATATACTAATCCTAATTGTCTAGTTGTTGTTGTATATGACATAGTTGTATACACAATTATATGATTTTTGTTTGATGATAACAACCAAATAAATATTATTTTAAATGTGTTTGTTACTGTATTGTTTTGTATTTACATCATAAACAGAATATAATATTTATATTTAAATAGAATACGACTGTGCAGACATTCATATATTCATACAGTATTTTATTTAAATTGAATATTATATTTCAAACATTCAAACGGTACATCTATTTATAACTCCACTATTTGAATACATCACTGATATACATTTAGATTTATATTCATTTTCATATTCACTACAACACTCATACATTTCACATTCACTCATATACACTTTTACACACTGTTTTGTTTTCTGCCTTCTGTCTTCAGTCTTCACAACATCTTCACTGTCGGTCAAGTCATCTACACCTGTCATATACAGAAACACACACGCAGTACACTGCAATAGAAATAAAAGCTGAATACATGCAGATTTAATTTTTATTGTAAAATTTTATTTGCCTCAGATTTCTGGTGTGTTTCTCATCATTTTTCATGACTCGATCTGATTTTTTAATCCATCTGACTGTGTCTAGACAATAGGCAGTCAGTGTGTGTATATATATATATATATATATATAATATTTCAGTGCAAGGATAAGCATATTTTCTAAATGACTGCATATACACACGTGTATCTATATACATGTGTGCACTGCATCGCCAATCCAGATGCAACTGAGAAGTAACCACGTGGACCATCTCGACTCAGTGCGCAATACAAATCTGTGTGAAAATGCTCAGCTAGAAGAATGGCACAAGTGAAAATGTGGTCGAGGCAGCACAACACAAATGGTCGAGCTCAATTCATGCAAACATATTCAAAGATGAAACAAGCCAACACAACACAAACATGGCAGTTCATTTTTTCATGGTAACAGCAAAGTGATGATCAACTCAGTATAGAACAGCAAGATTCAAATGCCCAATTTCAAGTTACAACTCAGCTCAATATGTATAACAGCAATGTGAAGCAAGTGTAGACATGGGAGCATAGACTAGAAGAACAAGTATATGCAGTGGACATAGTGCAACATCAAGTATAAGTTCAGAAATGCCAAACCATAGTGGTCGAGCAAAAAGCCAATGCTGGCTCATTGCACAAGCCAAACAGATCAATACAGTGGAGCATGGTGTATGCAAATTGCATGACTGACTCATAAATAGGTGCAGCCCAAGATCAAAAAATGGCCAAACAAAACCGAGTCACGAATGCTTCCAAAAACTGGTAAGTCAATTAATGGTTCCAGAAATTATACTTAACATTTTTTTTGGCAAGAAGTCAATGTCAAGTTAGGCTCAGGTAATATGGTTTAGCTCAGCAGATTGAATAGTGGTCAAGCACAAGCAAGCCATGAAGTAGAAATACAAAGAAGCACGATCAAGTAATATGGACAGTGTGTTCACGTGACAAAGCCAAACTAATATTTGCATGGTTCGTGATCGATACACACTTCAGTAATTAGTTCAAGTTTTGAAATATGTCAATCAAGACAATACATAGAAGCAGATGAAACATGCAAGAATTAATCAAAGGCAACAGTTTGGAAAGGATTTCAATGATTTATAGAAAATACAGTAAACCATTTTTGGGATGATTTTAAAATGAAGCAAATATTTTTTTATGGTTGTTCACAAATCAAATTGTCCAAAAATCTCTTCAAGTTGATTGCCAGAAAATTGTGCAAGTGTTCATATATGGGAAGTATTGCAAGTAAGCAAGAAATTGTAAGAAATCAATATCATGTCTTTCCAGGAGCAAGGAGTAATTTTGGCAAACACGATACCATCAAGTTATTCACAACGTGGCCACAAGAAGGCAATCAACGATTCAATTTTGGCAAGATATTTTTAAATGTTTCCGGATTTTCAAATGATCATTTATGGCAAATATGAACTTATCCTATTTCCATTTTGAATCGATCAAGTTTTTTTAAGGGAAAATGAATCAGTATTTCCAGAAATTGTAAAACTGTTTTGGAAAGAAAAACAATTCAGCAAAATTTGTTTTTGGTAAGCTTTTTTGGTTCGAAATCATGCTTGGGTACTAAAATGTATTTAGGGAAACTTTCACGGCATGGCAACAAATCAATCATGGCAACCAGAAGAGGAAGCCGCATCAATCAGGAATCATATTCTAGGCAACAAATTCCTTTTTCAATCGAAGAATGTCAAAGGGGAAAGCAACAAAACCAGATCGAATCATTTATTTGAAATCAGAGTGTTTAGGGTTTATATTTACTCTTTTTATACACCACGTTACATCATTGGCAGGAATTTGAAAAAACCACGCAACAATTCAAAGGGATCGAAATCGAAAGCCAAAATCACAAAGTCATAAAGCAACATTGAAAATTCAATCAAAGAATCTTACATGTTTTCGATCGAAAGCAGTGTGGATTCCGCATATCAGATTGACCAAGAGTGACAACAAATTCGAGCATTCAGAGAGAGCCATTTTCTAAAGCAATCAGAGACAATCCGATTTGGGAAACTAAAGAAACCCTAATTTCAATCGAGAGACCGCCATTTCTTTTTTCCAGAGGACAAAGCATCGGGCTAATGGAATAATGAGCGGGCCGACATACTTGGTGTTAGGCTAAACCAAATTCACTATAAAAGGGAATGACCCTTTATTTTGCTTAACTCCTAGGGTTTCTTGTTTACATATGTATTGTTTTTGAATTTCACTATAAATCGTCCGAATCAGTTTCTAGTGTCTGTAAAATACTAGGGTATCCAGTTAGGGTGTTAACTGGCAGTTTACTAGAGTTTGTAAAAACTAGGATTACTGGTTACAAGGTTGTAATCAGGGGAAATCTGATCTAGTGGATATAGGTCGGTCTAGGGTTTTGAGCGTAGGGTTAGAATAGGAGCGAGGGGTTCGCGAGTTTACATGGTCTTGTAAGCGGGATCTGTTCTTTCACCTAGTAGAAACCTTAGGAATGCAGCAGTAGGCAGGGTTTTGCCGAAGCTGGGTATATCTTGTGTCATTTACTTTTCTGCATTTATTTTCTGCTGCATTCTGTGATTTGTGATCTATTTTAATATCCCGTCAAATTTTTAACTCAGCGAAAAACTGTGATAAACCCTATTCACCCCCTCTAGGGTTATTCTAGATCCAACAAGTGGTATCAGAGCAAGTATTTTCTTTAACTCTAGAGAAATAGTGAATCCTAGTTGTCAGTCTTCTGAGAGTCAGTCCAGTGATATTCTAATAATTTTCAATGGAACAGATTTTTTAATATGGAAATCAAAATTCGAATTATATTTAAAATCTGTTAATTTTGAATATTGGAATATTATTGAAAATTTGGGAAATATGTTAGATAAGAAGAATAAGGTTTTGAATGCTCGTGTTATGCATATTATTTATTCCTATCTTGATAATGATCAATTAATATTTATCTCTCATTGTTTAACTGCGTAGGATATTTGGAAAACTCTCAACACGCTATATGGAAAATCTGACAGCTGCTCAAAACCCTCAACAACCTACTCAGATTCAGATGTGTTCTTAACTGGAGCCATTAATGTTGATTCAGACGACGGAGATTTTTCACATGAAGAATTGGTCTCTCATTGTAATGATTTAACTAAATCTGTAAATCGTCTCCAACGGAAAAATAAACTTTTGAAATCTGAAAAATCTGAGTTACGATGCAAAATTGATTGTTTGGAATCAAAACTTGAAAATGTCTTGAAATTAGAAAATTGATTGTTTGGAATCAAAACTTAAAAATATCTGCTGTCTTAATTATTTGAAAATATCTTAATTATTTGAAATTTGATTATTTTCTGGAAATTCGCTTTAGTTGAATAGAACTCTGATGTTTTAATTATTTCCAGATCTTGAATTACAACTAAATTTGCGAAATATAACTCAGATATTTTTTCTCAAAAACAATTGTTTGGAATCAAAACAATTGCAGATATTTTTCTGATTTCTGAATTCATAACAGTGTTGATGTATTCTTGTCATATCCTGAACACTGTTAACTAGAATTCTAAATTCTTGAAGCTTTCAAAATTTGATGAAGTTTCACACCCTCTACTGTCTTGAGTTTCTTCTAATCCATTTTAGAAAAGCTTGAAATATTATACTCATTACAACACACTGCTACTTCTTAGCTGTGACAATTTCATTGATTTTCATATTGGCTTGGATATTAAGTTCTGTCTTGAATCACAGTGATACATCTTGAATTTCATCCTTATTCATGATCATTATGTTGAAATTTGTTTATTTGAAATCATCTGAAATTCTTGATATTTTGAATCTCACACACCTCTTAAATTTGAAATTATCAACCTTGTTTGACTAATTCATTATATCTCAAAACTTGACATTGATTCAAGTGATTTCATATAAATTATTTTTAAAAATTTATAATCATGAATATCTCTCAATCTTGATGTAAATGATCTGAAATTAATCCTGTACTTGTCAGAAATACTTGTGAAATTTCTCTGAAAATATGGTCTTAAAATTAAGTACTATTACATGATTATTTGATTTGAATATCTGTTCGTTTAAAATCATTTGAAATTATCGATTTATTGAATCACACACATATCTTGAATCCGAAAATTATAATTTGGTGTGATTGATTCATTGAATCCTGATATTTTCATATTCCATCAAATGATTTAAAATAAACGGTATTTTTAATCTTGGATCATGAATCATTTTATGTGACCGTCATCTTGACAAGTATGATTTGAAACTATTTCTGTGCTGCTCTGATACTGTTTTGAAAAATGTTTGTTTTGGAATTATCTGTTTGCTGCTCTGATACATGTGCATAATCTGTTATCTTGTCTACTTGGGCTTTGTACTTATAATTCTTTTGTCTATGATATTCTTTTCGTCTCTAGTATCATGTCAAAATTCTCATTAATTGAGACATCAAGTGGCATCAGTTTAGATGTGTTGTTGTTGTGTTGCTGTATATATTTTAATTCCCACTTACTTTATATAACTCTTTATATCCCTCTTGTGATTGATTTTCAATTTCAAAATTATTTATTGGTTATTCACTAAGAAATTGGAATCAATATCCAAATTGAACTGTATTTATAATTCATCAAAATTATTATCAGAATTTGAAATTGTGATGAATTGTGACTGTAGTGTATTTCACAACAAGAGGAGGTTTTATTTAGATTTTTCATGATGGTTGAACAGTTATTATAATATCTTTGAATTGGCAATTATTTCACGACTATCTCCTTTATCTATGATCATTCTGCCATCCATGATAATTTTATATTAATGTGGAGACTTAATATGTTTTTTTTTTTTTTTGAATAAACAATGGAAATATTTGTGATAGAAATGAGACTATGTTATTTTTCAGAATTAGTGACAATTGAAAATTTTCAATGATCTTGGTACAGTTGATCATATTTCATAATATGATTAATTTATTAATTTATTTTACAAACCATTTCTGTACCTATCACATTTCTATCATCCATGTTGGTTTTATATACTGAGGAGTTTATTCATTTTGAAACTGAAAGTAATAAAAAATATTATTATTCATAAGTGTTTCTCGAACCTCATTTAAAAATCCGAGCTCTGGTTATGCATGGTTATGAGATTACTTATATTTAAGCTGCAACTGATCTCATTTAAAAATCCAAGATCGGTTATGCGTGGTCAGTGTGCTCTTAAATTATAATAAAATAAAAGGAAAGTAATTTGAATAAACAAAAATTTATATGAAATTCTCCTTGGTGTACAAAAACCAGCCTATCAATCCATCTCTCTAATCTGTGAAATGTGTTAATATTTTATGACGTATTATGATTTGTTGATTGATAGCTATTAGGATTTGACATTATTCGATTTTGTCACTTAAATTGAATTACTAATTATAGTCCAAATCCATCACTATTTTGTGCTCAATTTTATAAAATTCCTTTGAAAATAATTGAAAACCATTTTTTTAACTCTCCCCATTTTTATAAATTTCATCATAAATCTGTCATTATCTACAATGTGAAATATAACACCAGTTCTCAGTTTATTATGATTTTTGTTTGATTGATTGAGGTTTATGATGACCGTTCTTCCTCTTAAGCTGAAATTATATTTTTTTTAGTCATTTTTCATCTATATTTCAAATTCTGGATCCTTTTGATGATAACAAAAGGTGGAGAATGGGTTGAGATTTTGATTTATGAGTGAATAGTTTATAAATAATTTTATTATTTAGTTCATTTCAAAAATTCATTATTATTTAGTTCATTTCACTCATGCACAGTTATAGGGGGAGTTTTCTGTTGTAGGGGGGGCTAATAAATAAGGGGGAATTAAATATTCACTGTCAAACAGATCTATTGTGCTCAAAATATTTTGTTTGTCATCATCAAAAGGGGGAGATTGTTGTATATGACGTAGTTGTATACACAATTATATGATTTTTGTTTGATGATAACAACCAAATAAATATTACTTTAAATGTGTTTGTTACGGTATTGTTTTATATTTACATCATAGATAGGAATATAATATTTATATTTAAATAGAATACAATTGTGCAGACATTTATATATTCATACAGTATTTTATTTAAATTGAATATTATATTTCAAACAGTACATCTATTTATAACTCCACTATTTGAATACATCACTGATATACATTTAAATTTATATTCATTTTCATATTCACTACAACACTCATACATTTCACATTCACTCATATACACTTTTACACACTGTTTTTGTTTTCTGTCTTCACAACATCTTCACTGTCGATCCAATAATCTACACCGGTCATATACAGAAACACACACAGTACACTGCAATAGAAATAAAAGCTGAATACATGCAGATTAAAATTTTATTTTTAAAATTTTATTTGCCTCGGATTTTCGGTGTGTTTCTCATCATTTTTCATGACTCGATCAGATTTTTTAATCCATCCGACAATGTCTAGATAGCAGGCAGTCAGTGTGTGTGTGTGTGTGTATATATATATATATATATATATAATATTTTAGTGTAGGGACAAGAATATTTTTTGAATGGCTGCATATACACACGTGTATATATATACACGTGTGCACTGCCTCGCCAATCCAGATGCAACTGAGGAGTAGCCACGTGGACCATCTCGACTCAGTGCACAATACAAATCTATATGAAAATGCTCAGCTACAAGAATAACAAAAGTGAAATGTAGTTGAGGCAGCACAACACAAATGGCCGAGCTCAATTCATGCCAACGTATTCAAAGATGAAACAAGTCAACACAACACAAACATGGCAGTTCATTTTTTCATGGTAACACCAAAGTGATGATCAACTCAGTATAGAACAACAAGATTCAAATGCCCAATTTCAAGTTACAACTCAGCTTAACATGTATAACAACAATGTGAAGCAAGTGTAGACATGGGAGCATAAATAAGTAGAACAAGTATATGCAGTGGACATAGTGCAACATCAAACATAAGTTCAGAAATGCCAAACCAAAGTGGTCGTGCAAAAAGTCAATGCTGGCTCATTGAACAAGCCAAACATATCAATACAGTGGAGCATGGTGTATGCAAACTGCATGACTGGCTCATAAATAGGTGCAGCCCAAAATCAAATAATGGCCAAACAAAACTGAGTCACTAATTGTTAGCCGACTTTGTGACCAGGATACCCAAAGAAAAGATCATGTTGACATACCTCTGGGTAAATGTTATCTCATATGGAATCTCTGGATAACATCGCTCTCTGGCATTGAAAGCATCGTCAGAAAACACAAGGCAGTTTGGTCAAAATCACAACATCAGTATAAACTGGCCCGAAACCCCTATCAAATGACTTCATTTGGATCTATTCACCTCATATACTCGTAGCCCTTTGAATTAGCTTCAGTTTGATCTTTGGTTTGGCTCAATCGGACTTACGGTTTGAAATTTACGCCCATTTCCGTGAACGGGTGTAAGCTGGCATATGACCGCGATCCGATCCGCCCTTGCCTACGCGATCCGATCCGACCTTGCCTACGCGATCCGACCTATGACCGCGATCCGACCCATGACCGCGATTCGACCTATGACCACGATCTGACCCATGACCGCGATCTGACCCATGACCGCGATCCGACCTTTGACCGCGATCCGACCTTCGGACCTGTTCACACGCAGCTAGTTTTGACCTATTCTCAAGGCTACTGGCTCTCCTATTTTTCTGGATCGCCTGCCACGTACCCCATCACGAACCAGTCCTCCCAGGAGCTTTCCTACAGCTATAAATACACCTTCAGAGGGCATTTTCAAGGGACTTTTGGCATCTCCTTGTCCATGGCTGCCATGGCTAACACTTCTCCACGAATAACTATCATCTTCCTCAATAAAAATCAATGAATTCGAAGAGAATATTCATTGTAATTGTAATCCACGAATGAAATGAGAAAATATGAAGTGGACGTAGGCTCGTTAACGCCGAACCACTATAAAAATCTTGTTGTCTCGCTTTTTCTATATTTTTCAGTTATTTCTTCACATCCTATGCTCAAAATACGACAATTTGGGTGTTAGAGTCAAATTTTGATCTAACACTAATGTTTCCAGAAAATGGCAAGTCAATTAATGGTTCCAGAAATTATACTCCAGATTTTTTATTGGAAAGAAGTCAATGTCAAGTTAGGCCCAGGTAATATGGTTTAGCTCAGCAAATTGAATAGTGGTCAAGCACAAGCAAGCCGTGAAGCAGAAATACAAAGAAGCACGATCTAGTAATATGGACAGTGTGTTCACGTGACAAAGCCAAACTAATATTTGCATGGTTCATGATCACTACACACTTCAGTAATTAGTTCAAGTTTTGAAATATGTCAATCAAGACAATACATAGAAGCAGATGAAACATGCAAGAATTAATCAAAGGCAACAGTTTGGAAAGGATTTCAATGATTTATAGAAAATACAGTAAACCATTTTTGGGATGATTTCAAAATGAAGCAAATAATTTTTTATGGCTGTTCATAAATCAAATTGTCCAAAAATCTCTTCAAGTTGATTGCCAGAAAATTGTGCAAGTGTTCATATATGGGAAGTATTGCAAGTAAGCAAGAAATTGTAAGAAATCAATATCATGTCTTTCCAGGAGCAAGGAGTAATTTTGGCAAACACGATACCATCAAGTTATTCACAACGTGGCCACAAGAAGGAAATCAACGATTCAATTTTGGCAAGATATTTTAAATGTTTCCAGATTTTCAAATGATCATTTATGGCAAATATGAACTTATCTTATTTCCAGTTTCGAATCGATCAAGTTTTTTTAAGGGAAAATGAATCAGTATTTCCAGAAATTGTAAAACTATTTTGGAAAGAAAAACAATTCAGCGAAATTTGTTTTTGGTAAGCTTTTTTGCTTCGAAATCAAGCTTGGGTACTAAAATGTATTTAGGGAAACTTTCACGGCATGGCAACAAATCAATCATGGCAACCAGAAGAGGAAGTCGCATCAATCTGGAATCATATTCTAGGCAACAAATTCCTTTTTCAATCGAAGAATGTCAAAGGGGAAAGCAACAAAACCAGATCGAATCATTTATTTGAAATCAGAGTGTTTAGGGTTTCTATTTACTCTTTTTATACACCATGTTGCATCATTGGCAGGAATTTGAAAAAACCACGCAACAATTCAAAGGGATCAAAATCGAAAGCCAAAATCACAAAGTCATAGAGCAACATTGAAAATTCAATCAAAGAATCTTACATGTTTTCGATCGAAAGCAGGGTGGATTCCGCATATCAGATTGACCAAGAGTGACAACAAATTCGAGCATTCAGAGAGCGATTTTCTAAAGCAATCAGAGACAATTCGATTTGGGAATCTAAAGAAACCCTGATTTCAATCGAGAGACCGCCATTTCTTTTTTCCAGAGGACAAAGCATCGGGCTAATGGAATAATGAGCGGGCCGACATACTTGGTGTTAGGCTAAGCCAAGTTCACTATAAAGGGGAATGACCCTTTATTTTTCTTAACTCCTAGGGTTTCTAGTTTACATTTATATTGTTTTTGAATTTCATTGTAAATCGTCTGAATCAGTTTCTAGTGTCTGTAAAATACTAGGGTATCCAGTTAGGGTGTTAACTGGCAATTTACTAGAGTCTGTAAAAACTAGGGTTACTGGTTACAGGGTTATAATCAGGGGAAATCTGATCTAGAGGATATAGATCAGTCTTGGGTTTTGAGCGTAGGGTTAGAATAGGAGCGAGGGATTCGCGAGTTTACATGGTCTTGTAAGCGGGATCTGTTATTTCACCTAGTAGAATCCTTAGAAATGCAGTTGTAGGCAGGATTTTGTCGAAGCTGGGTATATCTTTTGTCATTTATTTTTTCTGCTTTTATTTTCTGCTGCATTCTGTGATTTGTGATCTATTTTAATATCCCGTCAAATTTTTAACTCAGCGATTTTTTTTGATAAACCCTATTCACCCCCCCCCCCCCTCTAGGGTTAATCTAGATCCAACAGTTGTGTGTCAATCGATGGGTTGACAGACTATTGTAAGTGTTAATTGTCTATATTTAATGCTTATGCAGTTGTGTAATGCACTCTGGATGATGGTTGACTGTGTTTGATTTTTGATGTGTACATGTGTGTATGAAATTCATATTAATAAAATTATATGGTAATTGACTGTGTTTGATTCCAATTCGAAAAGAACGAATGTTTTAAATTAATGAATATTTTAAAATGACAAATAATGAATATTTTAAAATAACTAATATTTTAAAATAATATTCAGTAATGGATCAAAATATGATTTTGATGTTCGATTTGGGATGGACATGAAAATGTTGAAATATATGAAGCCGTGTTGATTAGATTAACGTCATTTTGACGTGAACGATATTTATATCGATTTTATTCATTTTTATAATGAATATCGTAAAGGAAATGATTTCAAAATCTGATATTTTGAAAATATTATCATTTATATATTATAATGATAAGGAAAATTCAATTTTGATTTAAAAATGAAAATGAAGTTAGAATCGTTTTAAAACGAATTCATAAAATACGTTTTAAATGGAAGTCGATGAAACATATATATTATATGTATTTAATGGCCTGAATAGAACGCGTCGCGCTGCGGCAATTCGCGAATTTCGACCATTGACTTTGAATTGACATTACGGGAGATCCGACCGTCGGATTCTTCTAAAACCAGAACCGTTGGATTCGTATTGAAAAGAAATTTTCAACGAATCCAAGAGATTTGAAATCTAATGGTTGGATTTGGAGTTATTTCCAAATCAATCTTGGAAAAGGTCGTTGTAAGTGCAGTTCGATGACCGTTTATGGAAATCGACTGAAAGGGCCTTAATAAAATTATTTAAAATATTGATAATTTGTGTAAAATCATAATAAATGATTTGGATAGAATTGGGATGAAAATTTTCATATTCGAAAAGGTAAAAATATATTTTATCAAAATGAACTAGTTATTAACTAGATTTGAAATCCAATAATTTTTAAAGCAAATAAATTGGATTTGTGAATGGTTTTAAAAATAACCAGAATTTCCAATATATGAATTAGAATGGATTGGAATCAATATTATCTTCAGAATATTTCGATATTGGATTCCGTGATTATACGGATATTGTGGAGGAATTTGGAAGATATATATATCGTTATTCCTAATACGATATTTATTGATTTCAGAGAATATAAGCCGATATAATTTCTATTTAGAGCCTTGTATTTAATATTGAATTAGATTTTGGGTTTGTTGTGAATGGTGGCTTCATTAACACTGTTCTTAAACCCAGTTGAGGAAAAAATAAATCTTTTAATTAAGATTTAGTGAAGTTTTCCAATTAATTAAGATTTAATTGGAACTGAATAAAAGAATTGGATTTTGGGTTTGTCATGAATGGTGTCTTAAATAACACTGTTCTTAAACCCCGTGTGAAAAGAATAAATCTTTTAATTAAGATTATTTGAGTTTCCAGTTAATTAACATTTAATTTGAATAAAATGGGATGTGAACTGGGTTTATTATGTACTATGTATTTAACGACATTCATTCTTTAACCCGATTTACAGTGAAATGTGATTGGGAATTTATAAATCTTTTATTAAGATTTAATGGAGATTTTCTAAAGTAAAGTTTTCCAATTTAATATATTATTTGGAATTGAATGGAATTCGATTTGGTAATAATCAAAGTGAGATTCTGTGGGGGAAGACTGTTAATATATATGGAATTTAAAAGGCTTTGTCGTTATTCCATTTATATTATTAGTCAGATACGGAAATTGATATCGATTATATTGATCTATTTTCCGTGAAGATTCCACAATTAATGGAATGTGAATTGGGTTTATTGTGAACTGTGTTTTAAATGACATTAGTTCTTTAACCCAGTTAAAGATAGGATTACATGTCTAAGATTGTATTTCGAACTATACAAGCTTAAAGGTTATATATCGGTAGAAATCAATAGTACAGTGTAGATTGTCGATTCTGCACGTTTGATTTCGCAAAGTTAAATAATCATTAATACTGATTTTTGGGAAAATTAAAACTAAGTGGAGTTTTAATGAATCTTCAATTAGATTAAGATGTGAATTGATAATTTAAATTGTCAAATTTGGTAAATGATTAAGAGTGGAGTATCACCAGTTGTGCTCCAAGCGATAGTTAATTCTTTAATTAGATTTGAATAGGAAATGGTAATTAATTTTACCGATAACACCATGGTGTTAGTTATGGATATTACCAGTTTTGCTCCACGGGATGAATAGGTTAGGACTGGTAAATTAAATAAATGATTACTTCAGCAAGGTACATTAATCCCGACTAGTTTGGAAAACCTTAATATGGTTTGAATCGATATACAAAGGAAGATTAAAGAATAAATTTAAAGAATTTATCTTTGATAAAATTAACGGGAACCTTTCCCAAAGGATATGAATATTTAAATAAAAGAATATTCGGAATTGGAATGAGGCGTATGTTATGTTTTTATAGCACTTGTTTATTATATACACGAGTTATTCGGAAAGGCCGGGTTTATACCCGTTCTGAATAACTGATTCGACAATATGTCAACGATGAAGACGGTGGTTGAACACCGGAGGTCTTCACATCTTTTGGATGATTACTGATGTCTTGATTGGGCTATACACCCAAGATAAGGTAATAAGTGGTGATCTCCCAAACGTACTTGGAGATCGACCAGATATGCGAGGACCTCTCTGGTGTATTGGACATATGGGATGAGGAATAAGGTGCCTCCAATTTCGTTTTAACCCAGAACGAACTTGTAAATGGATGTGTGTCTAACATTGGATTTTATTCTGTGTTGATTGATCTCTATTAAATATATATCTGTTTGGCGGCGGAGAATTTGTTCTCTTGCTTAACGCCCTTCTCTGAGACGTACGAGCTCAAAGGTTATATATCGATAGACATCAGTCGCATGGCGTAAATTGTCTGTGTGGCATGCTGAGATGCAACTGATCAAGGCTTCTATTGAAAAGCAGAGTCTTGTGGTTGATGATCAATGCACGGCTTTAATATAGCATAGCATTGTGTATAACGTTAATTCGCGAGCCTCACACCTCTGTATGAGTCAAAAACGAGATAAGGGACCCAAGGAGTGCATGACGTTTCCTTCTAGTAATGGGTAGTGTCATGGTATGGAGCCTAGACGTTTATTATATTTTTACCCATGTGGATGATGGATAGCGAGGCGCCTCAGATATATCGGTTACTACGGAGCCGATGGATAGGTCCTATAGGACCGGGAAACGTGTGTTCAGGAATAACCAATCCACAAACATAAGTGTGGACCGGCCTTGGAGGATCCAAGGGTTGCCCAGAGTGTGATGTCCCGAGGCATTTGCTAGAGTGTCTTGAAGCGGTTAGGAGTACATCCCTTGCCTAGACTCATGACGGAAATCCAATTTCCAATATGTGACATTTCGGTTTTGATTGTAGAGCCTAGTATGGCGACATGATATATGGTACTCAGGCTGCCTATGAACGATACATTTATATTTGAAGTTGTTTTATACACTATGCACTTATAATAGTATCAAATGATTTGTTTTAAACGTACCAAGCATATTTGGCTATTATAAGGGAAAACTCTATCCTCCGGCTTGCGTTGCATTGTGTGATGGGGCCTGAGTCTTATAATCGCTTCATTTTTCAAAAAGCATTGCACTGCTTATAACTATTTATGCACTGGTATTCTTGAGGAAACCTGTTCCGTGTTATACAGTGTGGTCCCTTGATTTACCAAATTTTAAAGTACAGTTTTAAATAACTATTTTAGTTCTCACACCAGTCACATGACTAACCTGGAGTTTATTGTTTTAACCTAAACTCTGGGTGCCCCTATTTTTGACTCGGGCAGCTAGTAGTTGGGTTTCTGCAGATATTATATTCACAGTATCCTGGATTTACAGCTGGAACTATACTCGGAAAGCTCTGTATTCGTGTATTTCTTTCATTTGTGTTATGTATTATTTTTCCGCTGCATTATAATTTTAAATCTCTGATATTTTTCTGATGTATAATATTTATTCATACTCTGGTATATTTTGTACTCTGATGTAAATTATTGTAATAAGCAATGAAATGTTCTTCTATTTGTCTTCTAATTTGTCGTGTTCTCAACTCAATCCGGGCTTTCCCGAAAGGGCGAGTTTGGGTTGTTTCATTTTGGTATCGGAGCTTTGGTTTACAGAGCTCGAGAACAAGACACATTGGAACTGAATGAAAGAATTCATCAGAGATTGGATTAGTAATATCCAATGAGAATTACTTGTTAGTGATGGGATCAGTAGTATCCTAGAACGAGTGTGAACAGTAGTGTTTATAAATTAAAAATGAAAAAAAGAACAAATTTTGTTTTGAAAATTTATATCTTATTATACGTATTTGAATATTTATTTTATATTGAATTTGGACAATCGAGTATATGAAGATTATGAATATACGCGCAATTAACGTGTTTTCGAAGCCTCAAATATACTGGATAGATATAGAATCACACTCTAGTCACTCGGAGATGATTCTGATGATTGATGCATCATCATTAGAGTTTATGTTCGAGGTTCGAAAGTAGGATTTCTATATATTTCCAATTGACTGTTGTGAGAACCAAAACTAGATAGGGTCTATTGTTGTGTCTTGGCATCAAAATTAGATTTTTTTATATATAAAAGTTATGTGTTTGAAACGATAATCAACTAATTGATTGTTGATTGTGTTATTTGATTATTGGTTTGATTAATTAAAATTTTGAACCATTAAGCCAAGCTGAGTCAAATATTGAACTGAATTGAAAATTGATTGAAATTGCATGCATACACATGTATATACATTGAATAGGTCATAGCAAGGAGGCTAAAGAAGAGGAATAAAATTGTATGCCCGACAAGTAGGTACATGTTTACTAATTTATTGGGTTTGGATGATTTTATGAGCCGATTGGCTTTTGCTTTTTCTTTTAGATTGGCGAGGGCCTTGCATGACTAGTTGTGATTTTAAATGTCTCTCCGTACAAAGGAGGTTATGGCCAAATTTTTCAAAAATTTAGGGTGTTAACCAAATTTTTGAAGAATTTAGAAATTCTTAGAAACTGAAAAGTTGAAGAATGAAAGCCAGAATGAAAGTTGAGTTGATTAGTTAAACAACTTTCATCTCCGTTCCCTTTCGAGGACAAAAAGATTTTAAGTGGGGGAGATTGTAACAACCCGGTAAATCAGAACCAATTTAAAATTTTTATTTTAGCTATTTTAATGAATTTTGAATATTTAAAATGATTTATTTTAAATAATAATGACTAAAAATTTATTTTAATCAAAGTTAGAACAAATTCAATAATAAAACGAGCCTGAAATGGCGTGGTAGTTTGAAAATTCAATTTCAAATTTCAAATGAATGTACAGGATTCAAAATAAACCTTATTTCAGCAAAACCAGAAATATTTGAATCTGTCTGAAAATATCTTTCCAACGAATATGAAAAATCCAGATTTTATAATGGGAATAAAAAGTTATGTCCAGTTGGAAATTCAGAATAGTTGCTATGGAATTTTATATAATATATAGCCCTTAAAACTAGCAATCTTGCAAACGACCTCCGTTTTTTACGTAACCACTTTTATTGGATCCGAAATGTCAAATTATTGCTAGATTCCAATTTTCATAATTTTTGGAATTAATATATGAGCGTGGCGAATTTAAACGTGTTAGGCAATTTTAGTTTGAATTTAATCGACCGAAAAATGACCGTTTTTCAAACAATCTCCAAATTTGACGAAATTAGTTTTTTTTATGACCATATCATCAAAACATAGCCAGATTTATTTTTCTGGATTTTTCGGAGTCAATATGTGGCCCCAATAAATTAAAATGTACGTTGAAATCAATTTTGCACGTTATATTGATTTATATTTTAATTTCAATGAAAACTGAACGAAACAGTCGAATTGGCTTACGGGACATATCCCATTACGTTCGGAATGAGGGTAATTAGTTGGGGGCGACAATCATTAGGTTCGATTTGGAGTTAAGATAAAAATTTAACTTTTTGGATTTTGAATTAAATAAAATATATTTATTTATATTTACCCCCCCCGCCCCCCCCCCCCCCCCGGTCATATTTTAAGTCGGCGGAAAGAATAAAAAAAAACCCACTCATCGTTGTCGTCGCGCCCTCCCTCCCTGTCCACCACCGTCTCGCCCAAGCCGCCACCTACCTCCACCTTGCCACTGCTCCTCTGTTCCCCTCCATTACTACAAAAGTGGGCATATTTGACACTATTTTTTTGTGGACGTAGATCAAAAAAGGGTTGTCGTATGCCATTTTTTCAAATAGGCAACACCAGGGGGGCGTGTCATCCACGGCCGTTGCATTAGCCATCTAAGGCAACGCTTTTGCCCATCTACGGCCACGGAAAAAAAGTGTTGCATTATAACCCTAATGCAACAGTACTTGCAAGTAATGAAACAATATACAGCGTTGCACTAAGCGTTATTTTGAGTTTGGTTGCTAGGTCATGATAGTGGAGCCACGTCAGCTTTCCACGTAAGCTGCCAACGTGTCACAATACACGTCAGCTCTCCATGTCAGTTGCATACGTGTCACATGCCACGTCGGCTGTGGGGCCCATGTGCCATGTGGAATTAATAATATTTTATTTAATGCAACACCACTGTATTATGTAATGCAACATCATTATCTTGAAATCAACATAAAAAAAAAGGCAAATGCAACAGTAAAAGAAGACAAATACTACAATGGAAGAAAGCAAATACAACGCTTTAATTAAAAAAAATTGCAATACCATTTTGTACATAGAAGAAATCCAAAACATTAATCATCACATTCAAACCATTAATCATCACATTTAAATCCAAAACAAGACACAACTCCTAGACATGCAGCTTCTACTTGAGACTTTGCATCCACTATAACTTCGAATCCTCGCTCGCTTCAATGTGTCCTTTCGCTATTCCGAATCTGTGATCTCTAGCTACTAGCATGACTTATTTGTATACAGTTTAATGTTAACAAAATTTCAAAATAATAACGCAGTTTAATGAAATAAAACAAAATTACAGTAATCATTTTTATTGACTGAATTCTGATTTTAAAAATAAAACAAAATTACAATAACCTGGATTAAATACCTTGTAGTTTTGGTCATACCAACTGATGGCATGCAAAACCATCACATGAAGACGTGGCCCTTCCAGGTTCATCCATGACCACAAGTCTCCTACAATGGATCATGAAGCACTTTGTAAGAAATAATAATTGCATTTCTCTAAAATATAAGTTATCCAGTGAAAACCTTAGAGAAATATTATGCATGAGGAAAGCAGTCTTTTTCATTTCAGTTAAAAACTGCACACGAGAAGTAATAATAGTGTTGATGCCATGTCGAAGTTTCTGTTATTCGATGCATACATACAAATATTTCTTCCAGTTTACAGAATACTTATGCTGAGTACAACTGTGATAATGGTGAGCATATCATGCCATTTTATGAAGATAGATAACTTTATTAACCAAACGGTGCACTGTGTAAAAAAAGGGCAAAAAGAAAAAAAAAGCCAATCAAGTTTATGGTTCTTAAAAATTAAGATGATAAAATATATTATAATTTGATGAGACAAATGAAATCAGCTGAGTATAAGTAGAAAAAAATGCTGCACAGATGCTAGTTGAGTATAAGTACAACTACTTTCTGCATATTCATGGGTACACTTATTGATGATCCTTCATAAGTACCCTTCCTCACTACATTATAGTACATGGGTCAACTAAGAGGGTGGCACTTTAATTAGCTAGAGTGTTTTAGCTGATTTTCATTCACATTACAACCTGACAAATTGTGAGTAAAATGATCTACTGAACTTTTATAAACACCAAATGACAAATTGTGAGTAAAATGATCTACTGAACTTTTATAAACACCAAATGACAAGGAATGAAACAAAGATTAATCAAACTATCAAACACCTTACATTGAACATAAAATTAAGGACAGCGAACTCTGCTTTTGAGATAGGAATGTAGATGTTCTCGTCAACATTTAACAGGCGATTTTGAACACCTAAAATCAACAAAATGTCATAGTCATGAATCTGGAAAAAATAAAGGGGAGAGGGAAGAGAACTGGTATAAATTTCCGCTGGATATTTTACAGGCAATACAACATCTATGATAAATGAAGTGAAGATGGTGCAGTGCAGTAGAATAGGAAATAGTAGTCAACTAGTATAATCCTAACAGTTCAATCCACCGTTGAAGAAAAACAGTGGACAGAGAAAACAAGATAGATGAGCAACAATTGATTTACATGTAATTGCATGCCCACTAATAACATGTATGCAAGTAATTTACAAAATCCACATATATGCTTCTCATAAAGGATGAAACCATGGTGCATAGGACTGTTTTCACTCCATTATGGTTTCAAAATGGTCGTAACAGAACAAGGAAAAGTGACATAAGCTATAAGGGTGATGCATCATAACTAGTCATTATATTTAGGTGAGACAGGTGGCAACAACTCATAAAATAAACGGCCAAAGGACACATGTTAATGTCCCTACAGTGAGTTGAAACGGAACCCAATATGCCAAATCAATGGAGTGCATGGCTTATGGCAATGCAAAATGCAATCATCATCATAACCCAAAATATTTTTCTTATCAATTTTACAAGGAAGGAATCAAAGCATAGTGTGTTGGCCCATGTACTCGACATCATACATTATGTCATGGTCCAATAAAATACGAAGGAAGTTATTAAACTCAAGATTTTAAGCCACACTATTCAGTCGAATAAAAATGATATAGAAGTGATAAATTCAAATCAAACTTAAGCAAATGAAGTTAACAATGACCATGCACAACAAGCCAATTACTCAACCATTTCTTTACGACAAGGCAAACCCAGCCAAATTGTAATGATGCAGCAGCTAAATAAGTACAAAACTGGTCATGACACCGTCCAAGCCAAATGTAGTGAAACGTATAAATGCATGCTGCAACTGGACTTGCCAGTATCTACAGTAATTATTATTATTATTATTATTATTATTATTATTATTATTATTATTATTATCTATACTAACTAAAATTTGTACATGTAAAAAGTGTAACAACATGCATGTGTCAACCAGAGAATCAAACATGCCGGTTGGGGCTATTCAGGGAAAACAAAGATAGGCTTACACAGGG
Organism: Allium sativum; assembly: GCA_030737875.1. Classification (NCBI taxonomy): domain Eukaryota; kingdom Viridiplantae; phylum Streptophyta; class Magnoliopsida; order Asparagales; family Amaryllidaceae; genus Allium; species Allium sativum. The sequence continues at coordinate 850,747,442 of CM060918.1, forward strand.
AACGCTAATTCAAGTGGTGCCAACTAATTATAAATGGGTATCCAAACTTCCGGTTCATGCAGTGAAAATTCAATAGTGAGCAATGAATGCATACAATGTTGGCAAAATGCGATGCTTGGCAACACAGAAATTGAACTAGCAAAGCCAACAAATTAGAATTGCCTACAACTGAAGTTATCAAAAATTGGGGGAAGAGATAGGGGGCTCAAAATATTTGATGAAATTGATCATAAAGGTAGCATCAACAGGGAATAGGGGTCAATGGAAGTGAGATTCCCTTCGTTCCATCATACCAAACACTAGATTCCGACTACATACAACCAAATTAACCGATTGAGCCATCCAAATGACTTGTATGGTAAATTTCTGAAACTAAAACAAAGTAAAATAAAATAATATAAAACATATTCAGTTCAAAAGCAACTGTATACTCACTAATAGATCTTCAAGTTGCGACCTATAGTTTCAGTGCAGACATCCTCATCGGACAAGTTTCCAGTGGACGTGTCTTTAGAGCTCAGTTCAGCGATGGGAAGATTCTCGCTGTGAAGAAAAGAAACCGTTTTGACCTTGCTCAAAGCCTCTCGGCTAAGTTGCCCATGTTTTCGAAATTAGCTTTTTCGATCTAAGGGTTTGGGGAAGGTTTTGATTTCGTTAAAAGCAGCAAAGGAGAAAGCGGGTTAAAGTTATATACATCATAAATCTAAAGATTAAAAAATAAGAATAAATCGAGATTTACAACTCAGAGTCTCAGCCACAACATAGATGTTGATGTTCATAATTTGGTAAGGACGAAATGAACATAAGTACCGCGGAAATGAAAATCTTAGCGGGAAACAAAGGAAGAGTAACGTGGATTGATCAACCTGAATTGACGATTGTGATTTTTCATTTATGAGGATATGGATTGATGAGGTGTACTTTTAACTGGTATAACACAACACTTTGAACTGGTCTTGCACTACACAACACTAGAATTCCAACCACAACAATGCATTTATGTCTAATGCAACAACATATGAATATTGTTGTAGAAGATCAAAGAAAGCATAGCTTTCGCCACACTTTTCATACAACGCACATATATTAGTGTCGATTATGCACACTTTTGTAGTAGTGCCTTCCCTCCCCTGCTCCTTCCCTCCTCCACGCGAGAACCCCGAGCCCCAGTCACGGATCCAAACAGCAAGCCCCCCTTTTCTTAAATCGAACACCTCGCCACTCACTTGCGACGCCGCCACTGCATAGGTCCGCCACCCCCACGCGAGCACCAGCACCCCACATACCTCCTCCGACCACCCAAAACCCTAAAATCAATGTAAGTTCTATGATTCGTTTTGCTTTCCCCTTATGATTTCCTTGATTTTGACTTGACCTGATTTGCTTAATTCCTCTTTTGATTGCTCTGACTTTAATTCCTATGAAAAGATTATAAAAAAATGAATTTTATTTTATAGAAAGCATAATAAAAACATGATTTTTATTGTAAAGATAATGTTAGAAAAAAATGTGATATATATATATAGCGATGATAAAGATTTGATTTTTATATATATGTAGCGTTAATAAAGATATGATTTTTAATATGAAGACGGCATATAAAAATTCAATTTTTATTATATGAATAACGATATAAAAATATAATTTTTATTTATGAAATAGCGATATAAAAATATACTCTTTATATATGAATTACACTACACCAAAACAGGTGATTCCCAACGAGTATAAGCGTCGCAAACAATTTCAGCAACACTTATTAGTGTTGCTATGAGGGCGTGGCGATTTCTTTACAACGCTTATATGTGTTGGTAATTTCTCTTTCCCAACGCTTATAAACGTTGGTAGATTTTCTCTACCAACGCTTGTAAGCGTTGGTAGATTTTCTCTCCCAACGCTTATAAACGTTGGTATATTTTTGTTTGCAATGCTTATACATGTTGCAAGATTTTCATTCACAATGAATATAAATGTTAATAATAACATATGTATTATTAATTTCTATATTCTAGCATTAATAGTCAATTAATAACTAACATGATTATTACATAGACGATATTTAATATGAATCCAAAACAAATATTATTCTCAATTTAAAAAGTATAATTGAATGAATACCAATGGACAACATTCATAATCAAGTATCGACATAGAATTCAAGTTAACAACAGACAAGTACAATACATAATGTAGTTGCTTGATTCAATACATAAATGAAATTCTACAAATACCAAATACGAAACTCCGGTCATATAACGAAGTCTACATCTGAAAATTCACATAACTTGTATATTCCATTTGAGGGTCATCATAAATTGGTGCATCCGGTTCAAGATCTTCCACTACACCATTAGAACTACCATCCAAATTCCTCTTTTCTTCTACTGCCTTTGAAAGTGCCTGCATTCATTTAATATCACATTAAATTTTCAGTTCCTTGTTAAAAACATGAGTATGCATCACGTATAAAAAAACCATGTGTTTGCGCAAACGTGTATTCTTCTCCAGGATCAACCCACATGGCGTACTCATAAACCGATGTTCGCTTTGATTTACTATACTAGGAACAAAATTTGCATCAACAGACTCGATGTTAACATTAGATTTGACATATATGTCAACAACAATTGTTACAGATAAATCTTCAAGCAAACTTGAGTCCATATGGATTGACCCTTTGAGCAAGTACTTCTTTCCAACCAAATTTACAGGATGAAACAATGCAAAAGTGACAACATGTTATATTATATGTACAAGTAGAAATTATAATTGAAAAGTTATTAACAACAGATATGTACCGTTGGTTGCAATGTACTAAACTTCAGTGATGGGCTTCAAAAGAATATGCAAGGGTCAAAAAAGTGCATTTCGTATTCTCCAGGATTATCTACACAAATGTTTTGTGATCCCCTCTGCTATAAAAAAGAATAAAGCTCAGAACTCCAAGCATAATGCTATGAACTAAAATAAATAAAAAATAGTAGAGGAAATCTACCTTTATGAATAAATCAACACGTGATGCATCAGGTTGTTCAATAATGACTTTTGTGTCATGGCTTGAAACAACAATTATCCAGTATCCTTTTTGATTAAATACAATTCCCTCTATATCTTGAGCCAACATTTAACTCAACAGAACTTCGTTCCCGACACCAATTATCCTCTGAAGATTGCAACGTTGGGGTGTGTTTAACCTGGTGATAAGGTATCGGGAAAAAACAATTAGAGACAACATCATTTCATGATAGCTTACAAATTTATAGCTAGATTATGCCAATATACTGCTAGTATCGGTAACAGCATTTCAAACATACAAAAGAAAACGAAAAGGCGTTAATGGTTGTTTACAAATTCTAACTGCTGCCAGTATGCTACAAATTTGTAACTATATTATGCCAATACTGCTAGTATACATGATACCGTCACATAATTGTGGCTTGTCCATAGCAAAATATGTTGATAAATTATGTAACTAGTGTTGATGTTAAGGTCACGTTTGGTTTGTCATTTTTAGTTTTGTGTTTTCACCCACAAAAAGCGTACGATGCATGTATTTTTGAAAAACAATCAATTTGAAAATTGAAGCTAACATATAAATTTATCTTATATTTTGCAGTTTGAAAAATAACAAAAGAATGGTAAGCAGTCCATCCCCTCCTTCGTCCTTCAATCGCCATCGTAATGGCTTGAACTTTAAATTTCTCTTCCATAATCCTCATATTTTGTAATGAATCTTGAAAACGCAAAACACAAAATGGAACCAATCATGTCGTAGGATTTTAATGTTGTAGGTATGATTTATTATAATATCATCTTCAAACAAAAATTATTGAGTTGGTATTAAGTTGATTGGAGTATACTATTTTCTGTGGAGTTGTATATTTTAGGACTAACATTCTCGAAATTTCCTGAGCCAAAAATGTGATGCATATACAAATCGGAAGAGACCATAGTTGCATCTAGAAATTTTGTTAATTTTCTTTTATTAGAAGTACATTAACATAAAAGTCGAATGAAGACTGAAGAACTCATGAGAGAGTGTACTAATATTTGCATATTATGGTGTTGATGCATCAACAAAGTTTACAGTGTTTACCTGAGAGAACTCCACGCCCAACAATGGTTGATCAACCTTGATATCAACATATGGTGGTGAAAATAGAACACTTGATGAAGTATCAACTGCTAGAGCAGATAGACGGTATTCCCAGCAGGCACCTATTGCATAATCATCCCCAGCAGGCACCTATTACATAATCATCCCTAGCAGGTTCTCATTTTTAACCATAATAATTCTATTCAAATTTGTTCTGCTTTTATTTTTTTCTTCTTATATCTTATATTTATTTCTGCTTTTTCTTTTTCCAGAATGATTATAAAATTCCTACTTTCTTTGCATGGATGGCTGGTAGAAAAAACAGTATTATTAATGTTGTCTAAATGTTTACCTTCTGTGATATTTTTTGTATGGAAATCACATCAATATTTTTAATTTGACTGAAATTTGGTAATGGATAATTTTGTTCTATTGTCTTCCACTTTAATTTAATGCCATAACAAGTTTATTTTCAAATAATAGTTTTACGTAGTTCATTAGTACATGATTTTTATATCTATGGTATGTATCCTTAACTGCTCCAACTTATATAAGGAAAGCTCTTCTGACGTTCAATTATATAATATATTTTGTAGGTTATGCATAGAACTTATTTGAAATTGGCTCTATTTGGGTGCGTTATTAATATGTGATTAATACCTTCTCATTTTCTCTAGTGCTATTTTAAGCTCCCCAATTTCTAAATATTAGCAATTAAATTATATATGCCATATTAGTTGGAAGAAATATTATGATTTGTTACCATATCAAATATTGTATACATCATATAAACATGGTATATGAACAACAACAACATGCAATTCATCATTTAAGTTGGGTGTAATCTGATCAAACAAGGTATGTTTACCATTATATAGGTTTCAGTTAAGCAAGATGGCATAATCTAAATAGCACAAGCTAAAACTAATTTTGTAAAATTGGATTGATATTGAGTATACATACATATATTCTTATTTGTACCTGACAGGTTCATTTGAAACGTGTTTTCATTCTTGCAGCCTTACTTGCTCAAGTGGCTGGGATATCACTCTATGTGTGTGTTTTTTTTAAAGAAAAAGAGAAAGTAGGATATAACTATTGAATGCAAGTATGAAACTATTAATCTCTAAAATCAGGAAAAAAAAATTGTAAGAATGTTTCATTTATCTAAAAGAAGTTAATCATTTCAGATTCTTCCGAAGTAAACAACAATGTTGCAAGAAATTATATGGAAGAAACCAAAATATTTAGATATACATAAAGCAGAAGCCGTAATGGAACTAAAATAACTTAGTTCAAAGGAGTACTAAAGTGATCGGCACAAACATAGTTCTCAATAACCGAGTTGTGCAAACTGAGTTTACCTGAAGTAGACAATGATTTTTCTTTCAGCAATAAAATTCTATATAATATGAAAAACAGTGGTATAAATGAAATTTTTATAAATGTAAAACAAGAAAAATAGACCAAAAAGGAAGCTTTCAGAAGAAAAAAAAGAATGAAATAATAAAATATTAAGGGGACTCACAAGTTTCTTTTCTTGCAGCTGAGGAAGGAATCCATGTTGATTTAATGACCAAAACACCAGCCGAGGAGGAGCGCATGTTGAATGCCACCATGAAGTGAATTGATGCATTGGAAAAGAGATCAAGGCTACAAAGAAGGCACTTGAGGATTCACTTGAATGACAAAAGGAGGTTCTTGCTTATGTTGAATAGAAGAAAAATAAGAAGAGCAAATTTGTAAGCAGAAAATAAGCAATTTATTTCTTACTAGATCCAACCATTTAGAATGGCTATGTCTTCCACAAATGAAGTAAAAATTAGTCAAATTTCATTCACAACTGTTCCATGTTATGATCTAGTGTTACATATGCTGCTTGTTTTTGTAATTGCGGAGACTGTGCTGGTAGAGATTGTGAATGTCTATGAAACCTGTAATGTGTCATTAGGAGCTATGAATTTTGCGGAAGTTGTAAAGGGTCCAGGGTTTTGGATTAATGAAGAGTTGTGCATTAATATCTTTTAAAAAAAAAGACCTAAGCCACACCTCAATTTAAGTTACGTAAAATAATAAAAGCATTCCTACTTATTCTATAATGTTTCAGCTATTTACATCCTTCATGTGCATCAAAATCTTTCATTTGGTATTTTACGGAGAACCTTATAACTGCTTCAATGATGCAGTTAGTATTTACACGATCGCATTGCATTTCATTAACTTTCCTAATATGAAATCAATGAATTATGCAATAGAATACTTTATAGCTCTCTACAAATGCACAAAGTTTCCTAATATGAAATCAACATATGAGCAAACTTATCTCAAGTTCACAAATTAAAACAGGTCGTCCTTGCTACTGTCCAGATAAAGCTCCCTATGCAAAAATATAAATCAGCCCTGGAAATGTAAGAGTTCATAAGAACAGTACAAAATGCATAAAATTGTGTAAAATGAAGTATGAACATGAACAGCGACGAAATAGTCGAGGTCGATACTGAATATAAGTAATAGCATATGCAAAATTTCATTCGACCCAACCATACATTATGTTATCATCAATCTTTAGTAATAGCAATTTTATTCAAGCCAGTTATATACATCATGAGACATGATAATAAATTGTAACTAAGCTTTGATAATATTGGAAATAATATATTGATTGACAAAGTGTTGGTGCTAATTCTTCTATTCACGAATTGTCCAGACACTCAAGATTAAAAGATTTTTTGTGCTAATTCTTCTATTCACAACAAAATTGACAGAGTGTTTACCAATAAACATACTTCAGCGCAAATCTGCCCCCATTTCTAACATGTTTATTCAGTGTAAAAAAAATATATACCTTAGTGTAAATCTTCCCACATGTAGGTTGTAAAAAAGGATACCATCCACTGTTCATTTGAAATATGCATCATTTTCACTTCTTTAATCAATCTTCAACATAATGGGCATGGAAAAAAAACATACCTGAACTCAAATTGCTTACAACATTATCATCATACCTTTATATCAACAGAAGATAACCACCTTCGGAAGCCCTTGTGTTCCTTGAACTATCTCCAGCAGCCCGACCAGCAAAACGAGCACATGTGCAGCACCCAACTAACTGTAAATGGACTGTCCAACCTACATCCTCTCTTGATTCAGTGCTGCCATTGCGTCTTTCATCCATTGTGTTGAATAGCTCGACATTGCCTCTTTTAGTCCGCTCAGCTTCGTTCTTTGTGTCAGCCAGCTCCATTCTTTGTGTCACCCAGCTTCGTTTTTTGTGTCAAACCACATGACATTGCACCACCCAGCTCTTTCAGCTATTTCTTCATTTGGTATATTACTGAATCACTTGGTTCTTTATGTCTATTGCTTATCTTCTCTCTTAGTCCTCCTTTGCACTTGTCCAAACTGACCAACAAAAGATCATGCATCTGAAACTGAAAATTACATTTAATTACAAGTTTATATATGATTTTATACATAAGGATAATTGTAATAAAAGACATGTAAAAAATAAAATCTATCCAGTAAGATGATGATTGGAAAAAAATAATGATGATGATTTGCGTGTGTACAATGAGTTCAATTTAAATAGGATACCCAAAAACGGTATTCTAAACTGTGCGTGTGTACAATGAGTGTGCCTGTGTATAATGGTGTGCGTGTGAACAATGGTTTATGTCGATGTCCAGCTCAGTTCGCTTAGTTCAAAACATCAACGTTCGAAACTGTGCATGTGTATTTGTCATATTCATTAATATAATTGCCTATGTTAGGTGTACATCTGTAGCTTAGCTCAGTTCGCTCATAGCTCAATTACGGAGCTAAGTCGGAACTATATATGTAGTCACATAAAATATTACAACCATTTAAATAAAGAAATGACATGTCTTAGAGTATTGAACTTTTCATCTATAGCCAAAAAAGAATGGCCACTAAGGATGAAATGTAGTTATTTCCTTACTATTGGAATAAAATTAGCTATAAGAAAACAAGAAATTGAAAGAAAATAATTAGAACCTGAAGCAATAAGAATAGAATGTCAAGGCGAAAGGGCATAAACCATTGTACAGATGCACCAATATATGACGAACACAAGCCCAAATGAAACAAAATTGATCAAGACACAGAGGAAACATAGCCGACCAATCCAACAAACTGCCAAAAAAAATATACATACTATCATTTTTTTGGCAAATTTGAGAAAGTCGCATCAAAAAAAGAAAAAGAAATGCAAGTAATCATATGTGGAATGATAAGAACTATCCAATAGCAAAGAAGAAGAAGAAAACTCTAGTCCAGCTTCTCTAATTAACTGAAATATGTGACTACTGCATAAGGATTTTCATAAGCATGTACATAACTCATTGCACTATTTTACTTCATCTGTTAAAACAATCGCATGCATCAGCATATATGAATGAATATCAGCACAATCAAGTACAAATAGAAATAGACATTGCCCATGTATCGATTTCATAACAACAGCATAAAAAAGGTAAAATAAAAATGAAATACATGGTAAAAACCTACACAAAGCATGTGAAAATAAGGTCAGACTAAATAAGCCAGAACTTGTAAGCTTAAGTGAAAATAAGATCAGAATATTTAAACCAAAACCAACATGCAGGAAAGAACAAGCTAGCTGCCAACAATGTATTCATAGAAGGACAGAGAACTAAAACAAAAGCATCACCAAAGTGAGAAATACCAAGTGCTTAGAAGAATGAACAAATTAGAAATTCAGATAGCATAGCAAGTAGCTCAAAGCACAATGAACAACGTAGCAAACCAACTTTAACAAACAATATTTCCAAGCACGAAATAGATTAGATATGTACATACTCAGGCCAAAACATGGACTGGAAAGACATAGGCACATAGCACAACAACATAATTTAGATCAACAAGGCTATTATAGAAAACATAACAAAAAAAGCTCAAACGTGAAATCATCATAGTAGACTAATCATTGGGCAGTTTAACAAGCAGCAAGACAAAAGATAATAGAATTAATAAGGATAAGGAGCATCAACATGAAATCGAGAAATACACAAGCACTTCACACGAAACCTTGTTAAGTTACAACTTTTTAGTGAAATATATCTTAATATGAGACCTTGTTAGCTTATTTGATTATTGAATATTCATATTATGGGAGTGTAAAAAAATAAACTAAGGCAAAAACTATTGGCTAACAAATGAAAAAGTAAAAAAACCGAACACCAAGATTAAGATTGATAAATTAAAGACGATGGAAAAAAACATATATTAAGGATTAAATATTGCTATTATCTTATTATTATAATTGACTTTATCCATCAAGACATCAATATGAACTCTATTTATTTTAAGAAGCCCTTTAGAACTCTCATTTCTTTGAAGCTTATAACCCAACTTCAAAATTCATATACACCCAGCCTGTCCTTATATAAAGCCATTACGCCTGTAAGGTTAACACTATGACTAACATTTTGGGTACTTCTTTTATGTTATGTTTATTGGGAGGGTTCACTGTTGATGCTTATCTAGGTTGATACCATACCGTTGCTATCTTCACTGGCATTCAAGCTACTGTAAATTTCTTATATGCATTTTGATTTTACATGAACATCTGTTATTTAGTTTATTATGTTTAAAAACTTCTAAGTTATGATATTGATGAAGTTATATGGCATTTATCAAAATTTTGGGTTGAAATCTTACTTTTGGTTCTCAAAACTTAAAAGATATAAAATGTAATTTTAGTGATAATTCTTAATCCATCATGTTAGAGGTGTTTTGAGGAATTCTTTTTTTTCTTCTACTCCTGGTAAATATATAATAAAATTAAACTTCTCATTCAGTGCTCAAACAAACACTGGATGTGTATTAATATTACTTTCATAATGAAAACCTGTTAAGATCCCATCATCCAGTCTGGTATACCGCCACAATAAAAAGTCACAAACACTTAATCTAAACATCTACTTTGTTATATTAAAGTTTACAGGGAATGACAATCTTGGCAATGTCAACATAAGTACGGGGACTACATCCATCAAGCTGCGCAAATAATTCCAAAGAGGATAGCTATGTGAACAACAAAACTAACCTTCACTTTGCACCCATGGATTCCAATCTTTAGGATTGAAGAAAGCTAAAGAGGAAAATCGGTGAAGGAACGGGAAGAAAGCCAGGGAGGAATATCAAATCTCTTGAAGCACAAGCCGATTCATTTGAAGGAGAATCGGTTGAAGGAGAGGCCGATTTCGTCGCCTGAAGGAGCGGAGATCTATGATTCGATTGAAGGAGTAACCGATTTGAACGAGAAAGCGATTTTTTTCGTCTTTTTAGAGCCATGTAATTTCATTTGCATGCAGCTGAAGAATGGAAAGAGCATTTAGAAGCGTTGAGGAGATGAGAATTAGGTTTACACATGGTCTTTTACATTTCTGCCCCCAAGAACGAAATTTAACAACTCGAATATGCGTTGGCAAAAAAAGAACTATGGATATGTATTTTCGGTAACACTTTTTTAATTTAGCAATTCTTATTTTAGTGATTAATCTACCATGTGAATAAGTGTTGGCATCTATGAAAAATAAGTGTTGCCAAATGGCTGTTTTGGTGTAGTGTTAGCATTATAAAAATATGATTTTTATAATATAATAGCGTGTTTAAAAATCTGATTTTTATTATATATAACCGTATTAAAAATGTGACTTTTGTTTATATATTAACAATATAAAATTTTGTTTTTTACAATGAAGTACCAAATATAAAAATATGATTTTTATAGTGAAGTAGCGAAGATAAAATTTTGATTTTTATAATGAGGTAGCGTTAATATAAAAATACGATTTTTATTATATGAATAGTAAAATAAAAATACGATTTTTATTATATATAGAGAGAAATAAAAATGTGATCTTATATATATAGCGATATAAAAATGTGATTTTTAAATATATAAACATCATATTAAAAATGTGATTTTTACTATGAACAGCTTGGAAAAGATTGCGTTGGAATTTCGGGCAAATCCAAACGGTTCAGAAATTCAGATATAAAACTGGCGGAGTGGATCCCAAAGGTGAGAACTTCTCACTCTAATTTTATTTTCTAGTTAAATACATATACTAGGATGCAGACGGTGCTTAGAAGCACCCGACACCTTTGATTGAAACCATGAATGTTTGGTTGTTTGTTTTGATTGATAAATTGGTTGAATTTGATTTGGGATGAAAATTGAATTGATTAGAATTTGGTTTGTACATGGCGCGAGCCATTATTAGGTGAGGGATAAGGCTATACCTTATTCCAGTTCTAGTATCGCGCCCTTATGCTGTCAAAATTTTCTAAAAATGATAAAACTATAAAAATATCATTTTTATTGTATAAATGAACTGTATAAAATATTCATGAGTTGAAATAAATATTTTATCGTTAAAAATGTAGTTTTTAACGAGTATATGAATGAAAACAAATATTCATTTACAAATCGGATAATTTGTTTATGTACACACATTTGACGGATATTGATTGGGACGATATATTTTACACATCGCCCAACTGCACAAATAAAATCGGTGTGTGTTGATTGAAACTCCACACGGGTATTGGGATGATATTTGACATATACTTATCCCAATTGTTTAGTTGTATGTCAATCGATGGGTTGGCAGAATGTTATAAGCGTTAATTATTTGTATTTAACGCTTATGAAGTTGTGTAATGCACTCTGGATGATGATTGACTATGTTTGATTACGGTTGTGTACATGCGTGTATGAAATCCATATAAATAAAATTATATGGTAATTGATTATGTCTGATTCTTCGGAAAAAACGAATATTTTAAATTAACGAATATTTTAAAATGACGAGTAGTGAATATTTTAATATAACTAATATTTTAAAATAATATTCAGTAATGGATCAAAATATGATTTTGATGTCCGATTTCACATGGACACGAAAATATTGAAATATATGAAGCCGGGTTGATTAGATTAATGTCATTTTGACGTAAACAATATTTATATCAATTTTATTCATTTTTATAATGAAATTCAAAAAGGAAATGATTTCAAAATCTGATATTTTGAAAATATTATCATTTATATATAATAATAATAAGGAAAATTCAATTTTGATTTAAAATTGAAAATGAAGTTAGAATCGTTTGTAAACAAATTTAAAAAATACATTTTAAATGGAAATCAATGAAATATATATGATATATATATTTTATATAATTAATGGCCTGATAGAACGCGCCGCGCCGCGGCAGTTTGCGAATTTCGACCATTGATTTCGAATTGACATTACGGGAGATCTGACCATCGGATTCTCCTAAAAACAGAACCGTTGGGTTCATTTTGAAAAGAGCTTTCCAAAAATACAAGAGATTTGAAATCTAATGGTTGGATTTGGAATTATGTCCAAATCAAATTTGGAAAAGTCATTATAAGTACAGTTCGATGACCGTTTATGGAAATCGACTGAAAGGGCCTTAATAAAATTATTTAAAATATTGATAATTTGTGTAAAATCATAACAAATGATTTGGAAAGAATTGGAATGAAAAATTACATATTTGAAAAGATAAAAATATATTTTTACCAAAATGAACTGGTTATTAACTAGTTTTGAAATCCAATAATTTTTAAAGGAAATAAATGTGATTTGTGAATGGTTTTAAAAATAACAAGAATTTCCAATATATGAATTGGAATGGATTGGAATCGAAATTATCTTCGGAATATTTCGATATTGGATTCCGTGATTATATGAATATTGTGGAGGAATTTGGAAGATATATATATATATATATCGTTATTCCCAATACGATATTTGTTGATTTTAGAATTTGATATTGAATATAAGCCGATATAATTTCTATTCAGAGCCTTGTATTTAATATTGAATTGGATTTTGGGTTTGTCGTGAATGGTGTCTTCATTAACACTGTTCTTAAACCCAGTTGAGGAAAGAATAAATCTTTTAATTAAGATTTAGTGAAGTTTTCTGATTAATTAAGATTTAATTGGAACTGAATAAATGAATTGAATTTTGGGTTTGTCGTGAGTGGTGTCTTAAATAACACTATTCTTAAACCCCGTGTGAAAAGAATAAATCTTTTAATTAAGATTATTAGAGTTTCCAGTTAATTAACATTTAATTGGAACAAAATGGGATGTGAATTGGGTTTATTGTGAACTGTGCTTTTAACGACATTCGTTCTTTAACCCGATTTATAGTGAAATGTGATTTGGAATTTATAAATCTTTTATTAAGATTTAATCGAGATTTTCCAAAGTAAAGTTTTCCAATTTAATATACTAAATTGGAATTGAATGGAATTCGATTTGGTAATAATCGAAGTGAGCTTCAGTGGAGGAAGACTGTTAATATATATGAAATTTAAAAGGCTTTGTCGTTATTCCATTTATATTATTAATCAGATACGGAAATTGATATCGATTATATTGATCTATTTTCCATGAAGATTCCATAATTAATGGAATGTGATTTGGGTTTATCGTGAACTTTATTTTAAATGACATTAGTTCTTTAACCCAGTTAAAGACAGGATTACTTGTCTAACATTGTATTTCGAACTGTATGGTTGATCTCTGCTAAATATATATCTGTTTGGTGGCGGAGAATTTGTTCTCTTGCTTAACACCCTTCTCTGAGACGTACTAACTTAGAGATTATATATCGGCAGAAATCAGTAGTACGGTGTAGATTGTCGATGTGGCATGTTTGATTTCCCAAAGTTAAATAATTATTAATATTGATTTTTGGGAAGATTAAAACTAAGTGGAGTTTTAATGAATCTTTAATTAGATTGAAATGTGAATTGATAATTTAAATTATCAAATTTGGGAAATGATCGAGAGTGGAGTATCACCAGTTTTGCTCCAAACGATAGTTAAATCTTTAATTAGATTTCAACGGGAAATGGTAATTAATTTTACCGATAACACCGTTGTGTTAGTTATGGAGTATTACCAGTTTTGCTCCATGGGGTTAATAGGTTAGGATTGGTAAATTAAATAAATGATTACATCGGTAAGGTGTGTTAATCCCGACTAGTTTGGAAAACCTTAATATGGTTTGAATTGATATACAAAGGAATATTAAAGAATTCATCTTTGATAAAATCAATAGGAACCTTTCCCAAAGGATATGAATATTTAAATAAAAGAATATTCTGAATTGGAATGAGGCGTATGTTGTGTTTTTATAGCACTTGTTTATTATATACGCGAGTTATTCGGAAAGGCCGGGTTTATACCCATTTTGAATAACTGATTCGACGATAAGTCGATGACGAAGACGGTTGTTGAAGACCGGTGGTCTTTACATCGTTTAGATGATTACTGATATCTTGATTGGATTGTACACCCAAGACAATGTAATAAGTGGTGATCTCCCAGACGTACTTGGAGATCAACCGGATATGCGAGGACCTCTCTTCTGCATTGGACATATGGGACGAGGAATAAGGTGCCTCCGGTTTCGTTCAAACCCAGAACGAACTTTTAAATGGATGTGTGTATGACATTGGATTTTATTCTGTGTTGGTTGATCTCTATCGAATATATATCTGTTTGGCGGTGGAGAAATTATTCTCTTGCTTAACGCCCTTCTCTAAGACGTACGATCTCAGAGGTTATATATCGATAGACATCAGTCGCATGGCGTGAATTGCCTGTGTGGCATGCTAAGATGCAAGTGATCAAGGCTTCTGTTGAAAAGCAGAGTCTTGTGGTTGATGATCAAAACACGACTTTAATATAGCATAGCTTTGTGTATAACGTTAATTCGCGAGCCTCACACCTCGGTATGAGTCAAAAACGGGATAAAGGACCCAAGGAGTGCATGACGTTTCCTTCTAGCTATGGGTGGTGCTATGGTATGGAGCCTAGACATTTATTATATTTTTACCTATGTGGATGATGGATAGCGAGGCGCCTCGGATATATCAGTTACTACGGAGCCGATGGATAAGTCTTATAGGACCGGGAAACGTGTGTTCAGGAATAACTAATCCACAAACGTAAGTGTGGACCGACCGTGGAGGATGCAGGGGTTACCCAGAGTGTGCAGTCCCGAGGCATTTGCTATAGTGTCTCGAAGCGGTTAGGTGTACATACCTTGGCTAGACTCATGATGGAAATCCAATTTCCAATACGTGTCATTTCGATTTTGATTGTAGAGCCTAGTATGGCGACATGATATATGGTACCCATGCCGTCTATGATTGATACATTTATATTTGAAGTTGTTTTATACACTATGCACTTATAATAGTATCAAATGATTTGTTTTAAATGTACCAAGCATATTTGGCTATTATAAGGGGAAACTCTATCCTCCGGCTTGCGTTGCATTGTGTGATGGGACTTGAGTCTTATAATAGCTTCATTTTTCAAAAACCATTGCGCTGCTTATAACTATTTATGCACTGGTATTCTTGGGAGGAAACCCGTTCTGTGTTATACGGCGTGGTCCTTTGATTTACCAAATTTTAAAGTAAAGTTTTAAATAACTGTTTTAGTTCTCACACTAGTCACATGACTGACCTGGAGTTTATTGTTTGACCTATACTCTAGGTGCCCCTACTTTCGATACGGACAGCTAGTAGTTGGTTTTTGCAGATATTATATTCATAGGATTCTGGATTTACAGCTAGAACTGTACTTGGAAAGCTCTCTATCTGTGTATTTCTTTCAGTTGTGTTATATATTATTTTTCTGTTGCATTGTAATTTTAAATCTCTGATATTTTTCTGATATATAATATTTATTCATACTCTGGTATATTTTGTACTCTGATGTAAATTGTTGTAATAAGCACTGAAATGTTCTTCTGTTTGTCTTCTAATTTGTCGTGTTCCCAACTCAATCCGGGCTTTTCCAAAAGGGCGAGCTTGGGTTGTTTCATTAAAGGAGGTTAACCTTTGCATAAATAAACTTTGCAAACGGTCAATCTTTCAAGGCTATTAACCAAACGCCATTCTTCATCTTTCATTTTGCCTGTTTAAGTTTATACGTAAAAATCAAAAGAAATATAACGTTCAGGGTGTTGGTTTCCTAACACAAAATAAAGAAGCATGCTTTAACAACGTCTAACCCTAACTAGTAGTCGATCAACTCAGCCGGCTCCTCTCTCAAAATCTCAGTCAAATCAAACTAAACTTAGTTTAATTATCAAGTATCAAGGCCTATTTTGCACCAGCTGATATCTGACACACACGCGTACACATAAATTGATGTTTGATTCATCATATAGGCATTTTAGTTGTACGTTATCCATTTTCTAACCTGTAAGAAGAAAAGAGAAGATGAAGGATTCATCTTCTATATGAAGTTTTTTATTTGAATAAATTTGGGTTGAACATGAATCTTAGGTCAGATTTCATGCTCCAGCCCAAACACTGATGGTCCCTTGCTGAGATTTAATGTTCAACCCGAATCTAAACAACAAAAAAATAATTTTTTTTGTCTTTTATAATTTTGCCTGATGAAAGAACGAGAGAAGGGAAGAAAGAATGAAGACAAGCATGAGAAGAAACAATGTGGATGGTTTTTCTCAATGATGTAAGTGCATCAGTATTTAAAGGCACGATAAGGGTATATTTGTTAATTTGCACATGTACAGAGGAGATGAAACTAACCATTTTAGAGGTAAAGATATACATTCTTATCTTTTTACAGTTTTAGCAACATATCAATTTTGTTAAAAAACAAATTATTACATTTTCTTCCTAATGCGTTCGTGTGGTTGCCCTTTCATTCACAAACATGAAATCTTCCGAAGATATTGTCCTAACAAACACTTTATTTTTACCTGCATTGCACGAATATGAGTTTATATAGAAAGAAGAAATAATTTCATATTTTTTTTATTTCTTTACACAAAACAGAATGTGATTTACCAAAGTCTAGTCTTAACTTTCTGCTAATTAATTTAATCAACTCTACCTCAAAATCCCAATCAAATCCAACAAAAATTAATTTTAATTATCAATAATTAAACCCTTTTTTGCACTAGCTGATACCGAATATCTTTGTATTTGTGAAATCGAATTATTTTATTAAATTGATGATTCATTCTATAGGTGTAAGTGCTATTTGGTTTCTTATCTGTTATGTTAACTATTCAACATTGACTAACAAAACAAGAAGAAGAAAAAACCACATTGATTTAAGTTGATTTAAGGTTAATTAAGGACGAACTAAAATTTTGTCCTTATACGAAAGTATCATGCAAAACAGTTTAGGAAAGAAGCCATTCGTAATCTACAACAAACTACAATGAACAGCGTCAAGCATTTTATTATAGTAGTAAATTGGAGCAATTTATAATGACATAGTGACAGGTCGGTCAAGCAGATAATGATAACGAAAGGAATTTGAGAAAAGTAAAACTTGAAACTATCCAAAAAATCACAAAGAAGTTTTCCTTGAATTTATACTATGAGTTTTTACTATATTATCTATCAAAATATAATGTGCGCTCAGTTTGCAATAACTTTCAGGTAATAAAAGTTAATTAATGTGTTATTTCAATAATTACTATCAAAAATGCTTATCACAAACAAGAGCTTTAAGTCGTAGGCATTTAACCAAGTTAATCTAGAAGGTGAATGAGTAAGATATTTGCATTTTTTATAGTTATTTAACATAAATATAGTGTCTAATCTG
Source organism: Allium sativum (assembly GCA_030737875.1). Lineage (NCBI taxonomy): Eukaryota > Viridiplantae > Streptophyta > Magnoliopsida > Asparagales > Amaryllidaceae > Allium > Allium sativum. The sequence goes on from CM060918.1 coordinate 850,765,234, forward strand.
AGTCTGAATATGAATTGATGTAAGCATTTAAAAGCTTCTTCTTAAGCACTATTTGCTCACTATTCACCAATGTATTCTTTGAAGTAAAAAGAGCTTAAAAAGTTGCATGGTTACCTTTGACATTTTGCTAACGGTCGGTCTTTCTAGGCTATAAAACAAATATCATTCTTTATCTTTTGTTTTGCAAGTTTAAGTTTATACATAAAAATTAAAAGAAATGTAACGTTCATGGTGTTGGTTTCCTTGCACAAAAATAAAAAAAATGTGTTCACTACAACAAAAAACACTTTTTGCAACATGCAATATCTGTTGCAGTAGACCAATTGCAATAGACCCACGCCTGTTGGTATAGCCGGAGTTGTAAAACGTTCGCAACATTTTCCGCCTGTTGCAATAAGATGTTGTGGTATACTTTTTGCAAGAGGCCTTTCCTATTGTAACTGGTTCTTTTGCAACAGCAAATGACAGTTGCAAAATAGTCTTACAAATTTGTTGAAATTGCAATTTTAGCATTCACAAAAAACAAAAATGGTAAATAAACAGATAAGGAATCACACAAGATATATAATAATTACACTACATTCATTTTAAGAAAATAGATCTTCCAATTAAAGATAGATTGCAATAGATTATTTACATGCACAACTGACCATTTATTTAACTAATTCACTGTAAGATAATTTTATTCAGCAACTCATACAACACGTCACACTTTTATATCAAGCCTTGCATATCACATAGCAATATGACATAAATACATCTAATCATCAACTTTATTAACACTGAAGAACCTAAGCTTTATTTCTTCGGAAAACACCCATCAAACTTGATGAGCGCTTCTCTGTTTGTTCCCTCATCAACCGGCTCGCACACCCTTGTTTCCAAATTAACTCCAGATACAGGTTTGTTCAAAAGACCTTTGCCAATATCAACCAAATCCAACAAGTTTTTCCTCGATGAGACATCCACGGATGATGTGTCGCCAGTTAACTCATCATCCTATTCATCACAACTTGCATAAGCTTATGACATTAAAAAAAATGTATATAAGTTGCACAATTACCTCAATCCTCAAATATTGTTCTTTGGAATGAAGTGCTCAGAACACTTGTTCCCTACAGTACCTTGTAGCAAGTTTTTCCTCAAATATTGCAGAATTACATTAGCAACTAAGATCCTTTCTTATGGAAAACTTAGATACACTACACCACAAAGCTCATTTTGGCACTCCCCTATCCTTCAAATTTGATACGGCCTATAGCCGTATCAAATTTGATAGGGCTTTAAGTCGTATCCAACTATTTAGGAAGGGCTTTCAACCTAATTCAAGTCTGATACGCATATAGTCCATGTCATATTGGTGTCAATTTACATGTTAATATTAACCTACCAACACACATGCGTACTCCCTCCCTTTTTCATTTCCCTCGCACTCTTCCCCCTTTTATATTTCCCTCTCTGTGCCCTATTTCTAATTTGGAATTTCACTCTGCCCTCTTTCAATTTGTTATTCGCGAAAAAGGTTTAGAAATCGAAATTCATTCTGCCCTAATCAATTAAATTCTCATTTGTTTTACAAACCTAGTAAACAGTTTTTCTGGTCTAATCGATTCCGTTATTCTCTTTTTTTTTTAGGTTAATACGGCAGGAGCTTATTTTCCTGTGCAAAAGCAGCTGCCGCTAGGGGTGGCAATTAGACCCGACCCGACCCGACGGCTCTCGGTTCTAGGCGGGTTGGGTTTTGTCGGGTCTAAACTATACATTTCAAAAATCTGGACCCGACCCGAGTTTCGGTTCGGGTCGGGTCGATTCGGGTCCGATTGAATAATAACACTAAAAATACATATATTTCAATGTTTTTTGGTCGGGTCTCTTTTGGGTCGGGTCTATGTGGGTCGGGTTTGCTCGGGTCTTAATGGTATTTTTCATCACCTAGACCCGACCCAAGACCCATCGGGTTCGGTTCGGGTTCGGGTTTTTTCGGGTCGGGTCGGGTCGGTTCGGGTTTTCGGTTCCCGGTTCTAATTGCCAGACCTAGCTGCCTGCCGCAGTACCAACCAGGTAACAAATCGCCTCTTTTCAGCTTGAATTAATGTACTTTTTGTCTACTATAATTTGTATTCACATGAAACGAGCGTTGTTTTTTTTTTAAAAAATCACTGTGTGATATTCACTGTTTGCTATACATAACATTTGCTTGAAAATTGATTGAATTATGTTTGAAATTCTCACAACTATATTCAAGTCGTGTGATTGGCTTGAGGAAGTATGAATCAATGGCACTGATTAAATTCTGTTGTAAGAATGATAAATTGTGAGACATAATTTCTAAAAAGAGGGTTGAATTTGATAACCCTAGATAAAACCTTATTTTAATTATTACTTTTATATAACCCCTCGGCCAGTGACAGTACGTAGAAATCTAAACGAGTGGAGCCGAAAAATATAATATGTCAAAAAAAAAAAAAAAAAAAAAATTGATGATAAACATGTGTGTCTATAAATGTGTATATATGCATGTAGTTCAGAAAGCAAGACGATTTATAATAAATTTATTCCTCCATGAAATAAATAGCTAGTTGGTGAGGAAAACAATTGCTAAGTACAGAAGGTTGATTTTCATTGTGTATCATTGTGTAGCCAAGTATTGATGTACAACAGAGCGAATACAAAATGTTAAAAAAATAGTGGAAGTTAATGTACTCGAAAGTTTAATAGTAAACTTTAATTGGACAATACAAGTGAACATGCTTGTAAATATCCAGCTGTTCATTTGTTGAAAAAAATAACTAGGCTATTCGTCTTCTTCTTTCATCCTTTGTTAGTTGGTTCGTCCTTTTTCGATAAGAAAATTATGTTAAATCTTAATTCTTTGCATTTAACAGTTCCTCTGGAATCTGTAAATAGGCATGTCACACCTTAGAAACATAGTTACTCCTCATGATCATCACTTTATATGTAACAAAATTATAAAATAAAAGTCTTTTTTTTTCTTCTCTCTTTTCTTCTTAGTATCGCTTTCAGACTTATCTTCAGACACGGAGCATATGAAGAGCGTGATGGGTCATTTGCAGGGACGTAGTAGTATTGAAAGAATTTCAGTGGACGAAATGAACGAGCATGGAAAGCTGAGAACTGCCATCGTGATGGAAAAATGCTCAAAAAAGAATGATGTTGTTGTGTGCCCAAAATCAATGAGGCAGATCCCAAGTTTTAGGTCCATTGGGGAACCAAATGAGCACAAAACTGCTGCAGATCTATCAAATTTCCTGGTAAGCAAGGCTTCACCACCGTACTTTTTGGGTTCCCCACCTATGCGATCCGGTAACCCGCTCATTCATGATGCTCATTTTCAAGAGCAAAGCAAACCATCTTGTAGTTCAAAGCGCCCAACTCGTACCATTTTGTCCGTAGCATGATGTTTCCCCACTCCTTGCTGCACATATATTAATAAAATTTGCGCCTCTTATTTATATATATAAGGCATTTTTCTTTAGAAAAATATATGTATATCTATGTTTATTTTCTGTTTTCCATTGCTCTAGAGTATCACAAAATGCTTGTACATGTGTAAACTTGTTTTATGTTAACAGTCGGTTCTATAATGGTATCTTGTTGTATATTTTAATCTGGTGCATAAATAAATTACTTAATGTATTCTCTATAAAAAAAGAATTACTATAACAAGTCATATTTTTATTTTGTCAGTTCAGTTTTAATGTATTTATTTTACAGGTAGCTAGTTTCTGTAAGAAAATTGGGAGTTTGTTTGATTCGGAGAGGAGGTCGTCAAGAACCTTTCAAATTCTTTTTCCATATTCCTACTGTGAGGTAATTTGAGATTCATTCATTTTTTGCTTGATGAAAATATTATAAATTTAGTATGACTGTTTTACTTCATCTGATTTTTTATTAAGGATATGAATCCCTTTAAGAAAACTTAAAAATACTTGGCTCTGTATGGACTGTAAAATTTGTCATAAATTACTTCTCAGATCTACGACATAACAATTATTTATTTACTTTTTTGTTTTAACAAGTTATTTTAGACAGGCCCTACAAATTTTAGTAGATTCCTCAAATAAAAAAGAGAAAAAATCTTTATTTCTAAGCCTTTTGCATTTCTTTAGGGGTGTTTCTGCTATGAACAATGTTTTTTTCCATACATGGCATATGCAATATGAAAAATGCTTTCTATATGTCAGTGTTAATCTTCTTTACATTTGTTAATATTCTTCGGCATTTCTATTTTGTTTCATATTACACAACTCACTTAATCCTTCATTCTAAAGGTGTATTGATCAATCTATTTTTTAATACCAGATTTGCTAATGTACTTATAAAAATAAAATCACAAAATTGGAATTTTCTAGATTTCTAGAATGAAACTGAAATATCAAAATTTCTCAATGACCGAAACGAAAACAGAAAACCAAATGCTAAACCTTGATTAGTAGGCATATTTGTTTGCATATTTATAGAAACCGTACAGGAATTATCAAAACGGAATTATACCGAAATTTCCACAATGAGACCGAATTTTTATATTTTCTACGTGACCGGAATGGAACCGAAAACCGGAATTTCGAACCTTGATTGATATGATATTGCTGATATAAACTTCGGATTTCTTCTTATATGTTGACTAATAACATTACTTCCTATACTTTGATTAATAATATTAATACCATTACAATCATATACTGTCGTGTCCATGTTCATTACAGTGGCATTTTGCGCCTTGTGTACTGCCTGCAAGGTGTTTATATTAGAAATAAATTACTATAGTTATAAAATAATGAGCGAAAGGCAAAGTGAATGTAAATATGCTGAGATTATATTTACCTTTCAGCATAGTTACATAATATGAAGGAGTTAACACTTACCTCCCTCTGATTAGGTAAGCCATACTCTCAGCATAGTTACATAGTTACATAATCTGAAGGTGTTAACACTCACCTCCCTCTGGTGCAATCATATTTCCCCACCATCGATTGCATTGCGATTACGTCGAAGTACACTACCATGGCCTTCCATAAAATGATGGGACCATTAAACCATCATAATAATAATCCATACATATATTTAGTTATCGTAGGCTATACTTCCAAAAAGAAAGAAAAATAATACTATACAGCATCCATGATGTATTATCACAGCAATTTTAGAGTCCAAATCATGACAGTTATGAGATATACCCATCAATTTGAATTCATCTAGCCAGATGTTGCAAATCTACACTGGTATATTGTTGGGAAACAATGGCTGAGTCGCGGACCAGGTCGCTTTCTTGAAGACGATTCGGCGATCTGGTCGGTGGTGCAAAACCAGTTCGTACTTTCGCCGCCGCCTCTAGGAAAAAACAGCCTCTCTGAAATTAATAACTGATCTGCTTTGCACAAACAAATCAGTGCAGATTTGCACTTTCTGAATTTAACTGCTCGAAAATTTCCGTAAGAATATTTTAATGGCGGTGGAAGAGAAAAGAGAAAAACAGTTTTTTTTTTTTTAAATCTATATTAATCTCGTCTAATCTGAAGATAATAATATATAGACGAGGATTAGGTTATTCGAAAATACTGGTCAGTGGAGGAAAATAGGATCTGCGAAATACTTGGTCAAAAGTTTACCGTTTCAAATTAAATTCGATTCAGAAATATTTTCCGTAATTAAAAAATGGTTCGAAAAAATCAAGTTTTTCTGGTCTAAAAATATAAGTGTCTACACCACATAGCCAAGGCCCAAAACCGAACCGAACCGGGCCGGGTCGGTCGGTCGGTCACGCGCGCGTGTGGTGGTCATGATGCATGGGCTCCCTCCTCACAACAAAGCATGTATTGGGAGCCCCAAGGCCCCATCAAAGCTTCTTAGAAACAAGTATAAATACTTGCTTCTTTCACGTAATCCCATGATGTGGGACTATTCACATTTAGGAGCCATCATACACTTATTTCTATAATTTAAACAATTCAAATAAATTTCCAACAATCCCCCACTTGAATTTTTTAAAATATTATCGAGCAGTTTCTAAAAACATAAGACTGTGCATAAACAAAGGTGTCATCCGACTTGAACCTTTGCGTAGTGAATAAAATTAAGTTTTTACTAGAGTGACACGTAGTCTTGAACTCTATTCCTGACATCAAACCACACACAATCTTTTCTATAGTGCAATCAAATAAGCCCGTGCGTTTATGGCCATGCACGTCTATCCCAGTTTAGTGAACGCTCTAGAAGTTCTGCCCAAAACTCCATAGGAAATGGCCACATTTCCACATTCACATAGGTGAGTCTATCAAGAGTACTCCTGAAGGTAGGTACTCCACTCCAAATAGAGTATAGATCTCATTAAAAGTTTTTATTAACTCATCCTCTAATCACATCAGGAATACATGCTTCTTAATATATAAATTTAGCATGTTCATCTACTATCACTACACAACTTGTTTTTACCCATTGAACCTAGTTCTTGGGATCTCCAGTCGTTTAGGTCGGGTTACCATTGTGCGTGATTCCACTATCTCATGTAGTAGTCCCATTCTTTTAGAATTATTAAGGACTTTCTTTCTGGTCAGTCCTTTCGTCAAAGGATCTGCCAAATTATCATCACCTCATATGTGATGTTCTCTAACAATACTGTGTATACGACTATCATTTCTTACCGTTGTAATATCGGTTCTGTTTTCCTTTCAATAGTCGTCGAATTTTTCATCACTATGTATGTGATGTTCTTTTACAGTATTGTGCTTACGACGTCGTTTTCTACCGTTGTTATAACAGTTCTATACTTTTTGTAATAGCCGCGGAACTATCACAATCGATTACACCACTGGTGTATATCTTTCCCGTATAGGGATCTCAACTAGCAGATTTCTTTAGTTCTCTGCTTCTTCACTAGCTGTGGCTGGTGCTATTATCTCAGTCACTATAGTGTACTAAGTCAAGATATTCTGTTTCTTAGATTTCCAAGAAACAGTTCTTCCAGCGATGCTAAATATATAGCCACTGGTCACAATAGAGTCATCAGATAAAGTATTCCAGTCTGCATCAGAATATCCTTAAGTACAACTGGAAACTTTTCATAATGTAATCCAAGGTTCATAGTTTGTTTAAGGTATCTCATGACCTTTTCAATAGCATGTTAGTGCTCTATACTAGATCTACTAATAAACCTGCACAATTATCCCACGACATAGGCAATGTCGGGTCTAGTACAATCAATGGCATATCAAAGATTGCCAATGATGCTCGCATAATCAGACTGTCTTACACCTTCATCAGTGTTCTTAAATAACTTTACACTGTGATCATATGGGGTATTTGCATATTTACAGTCTAAATAATTGTATTTCTTTAGTATCTTCTCAATGTATTAAGATTGATCCAAAGAAATTCTCTTTTCTGGCCTAGTAATTTCAATATCAAGGATTACACTCGTCTCACCTAGATCTTTCATATCAAAATTGGCACTCAATAAGGATTTGACTTAATTTATGGCATGGATATTTGACCCAAAGATGAATAGGTCATCTACATAATAGTGCAAATGTCATTCTCAGATTTGTAGTAAATGCATTTGTCACTTTCATTAGCTTTAAAACCATGTGAAATGATTAAAGTTCTCAAATATTTCATGTCATTGTTAAAGTTCTTGTTTTAAACCATATAATGATTTATCTAATTTGCATATTTTATGTCTTTAACCATGTACTACAAATACTTCAGACTGGTCTATATAAATTTCTTCGTCTAATTCACCATTTAAAAAACGTTTTAACATCCATTTGGTGTCTTAGTAAATTATAAATGCAAGGAAGTGAAATTAATACCCGAATGGATGTTATTCTAGTCACATGTGAGAAATTGTCGAAGAAATGTATATTTTCTTTTTATTTAAAACCTTAAGCTACTGACCGTGCTTTATATTTATTAACAGTGCCATCAGGTTTTAATTTTCCTTTAAATACTCATTTATAGCCTATAGATTTACAACCAGAGGGTAAATCTATCAAATGCCAAGTCTTATTGGATTCTAGAGAATCCATCTCATCATTTATAGCCTCTCGCCAAAAATCGGCATCTTAAATAAGATAAGGCCTCTTAGAGGTTTAATTGATCCTCCTCTATAGTAAAAGCACAAAAATCCAAACCAAATCTTTTACGGTTCTCGCTCTTTTACTTCTTCTAGGTTCAACTTCAGAACTTTTATTAAGTTCTGTTCTAATAGGCATATTTGATGTGCCCCCACTATTCCTTAATTTAAAAGGAAATTTCGTTTCATAAAAAATTGGCATCATTTGATTAAGATTATATTATGTGTATTTAGATCATAAATCCTGTATGCTTTGCTATTAACAGCATAGCTAATAAATACACATTCGTATGATTTACTTGCCAATTTTATTCTCTTAGGGTCTAGAATGCGAACATATGCTAAGCAACCCCAACGTCTAAAGTATGACATATTGGATTTATATTTTTTTTAAATTTCATAATGTGAAATTTTATTCTTAAATATGGGGATTCTATTCTGAACATAACGTACAGTCTATAAAATATTCCCCCACTAATGTTATGCTGCACCAAAATTTAATAAAATAACAATTATTAATTCGGTAAAGGTCCTATTTTTTTTAGCTTTACCATTCATTTCAGGTGAATAGGGTGCAGTTCTCTTATGTACAATATATCACATAAAAAATCCAGAATAGAATTTGATTTGTATTATGTTCCTCTATCACTATGTAGTCTCTTAATTTTCTTATTTGCTTGATTTCAATTTTGAATGTTTTCAAACATATCAAATGCATCACATCTTTAAGAATCAATGTCTTTCCAATCATATGTTTTATTTTCATATTACCAGTCTCTTCAGCTTAAGTGGTGCGAGGATCTCACAACACACTTTCTGATCGTCAGCAAACGTGTATATTGTAAACATGGAGAGAAACACCAATGTCTACCCACCAACCCTCTGATTCACCAACAAGGCGAATCTCAGTAATCATAGCCGTAAGAGGCTCCTCAGTCAGGTTATCCTGCGGTGCAGTGTCTGGCCTGTTCCAAAACATTCGTGTCATATAATCTGGTTTTCTACAGTTGTATTCTAGAATAACTGTCCAGAATCATTCATTTGGGTTGATTGCTGCTGTCATTTATGAATTCCTTGCGGATTCCATTCTGTTATTTACTGGTCGGTTGTTGATGCTTACTATTTTTTAAAGATGTTCATATGTTAATAATTTATATTTTCTCATAGGAAAATATTCATAAACTCAGAGACTAACATAAGTTATTCACATGTATGCAACAAAAGTGTTCTATATTCTATCTTTTCACTTGTATGCATATAAACTATGTCAATTTATTTGATGCAAAAATCTATTCATCCAATTAATGTCAATTCTTAATGACATTATCAAATAACATACACATTCTATTAATGTCAAATTTTTTTTGTTTTTTTTAGTGACATTTTCCAATATTATATGTGTTCTATTAATGTCAATTCTTACTGACATTTTCAAATAATATATATTTGAAAATCAATCAACAAAACAAGACAAATTGATTTTTGGTAATGGATTATATTTTGTTGTTATGTTCCATTACCTCCCTTGTCTAAATAATAGTCCATATAACAATTCATCTTGATAGAATAGTTCATTTTCCACCAACTTTTAATCAGGAGTTATGAATCTAACTTTGTCAGTGTACTCCATTACGAAGTGTTTCTAGAAAGGTTTGGATGACCATTCTCATTCATGTACATTTAAATTATGAATGGACTATATTCATGTTAACTGGGTTCAATTTGGTGATCCCTTACAATACAGGTAGTATTTAAACTAGTCCCCAGTTAAATTAAACTGTTCCTATCTCCAGAACCATAATAAAGGCCAACAAATAAATTTAAATCAGTAAATAGCATACCTTCCTATGCTTCGATTCTAAAATTAAATGCAACCTGTACTAGAGTGGCCTTTTAGATCTGAGATGCTTTATCTTTTTGATGACTGTGGCGTTACATTGATTCTTCAATTCGCCTCTATCAGCTATTGCCATCTGGACATCTCACATCGCCAATTACCTCTTTTCCAAAGCCTCCTTTTTGTCCCTTTTTCAAAGTCATCTGGATCACGTCGCACAAACGGAGGATTCAACGTTCGGATTTCATCTGTTTCCTTCACGGGCAGTCTCAGAGTCGGCTAAGTTCGCGGATCGATGCGTGTTTATTCGTCGCCAAATCTGAATGGGGTAAACGAAGCCATTGTTTCACTATTCGTTTTCAAATTGTTGGGAAACAATGGCTGAGTCGCGGACCAGGTCGCTTTCTTGAAGACGATTCGACGATCTGGTCGGTGGTGCAAAACCAGTTCGTACTTTCGCCGTCGCCTCTAGGATAAAACAGTCTCTCTGAAATTAATAACTGATCTGCTTTGCACAAACAAATCAGTGCAGATTTGCACTTTCTGAGTTTAACTGCTCGAAAATTTTCGTAAGAATATTTTAATGGCGGTCGAAGAGAAAAGTGAAAAACAGTTTTTTTTATCTATATTAATCTCGTCTAATCTGAAGATAATAATATATAGACGAGGATTAGGTTATTCGAAAATACTGGTCAGTGGAGGAAAATAGGATCTGTGAAATACTTGGTCAAAAGTTTACCGTTTCAAATTAAATTCGATTCAGAAATATTTTCCGTAATTAAAAAATGGTTCGAAAAAATCAAGTTTTTCTGGTCTAAAAATATAATTGTCTACACCACATAGCCAAGGCCCAAGCCCGAACCGAACCGAACCGAACAGGCCGGGTCGGTCGGTCAGTCGCACGCGCGTGTGGTGGTCATGATGCATGGGCTCCCTCCTCACAACAAAGCATGTATTGGGAGCCCCAAGGCCCCATCAAAGCTTCTTAGAAACAAGTATAAATACTTGTTTCTTTCATGTAATCCCATGATGTGGGACTATTCACATTTAGGAGCCATCATACACTTATTTCTATATTTTAAACAATTCACATAAATTTCCAACATATATCAATATGAATAATCATATTATCTACCAAAAAAAAAATACGTATGAACATAATCGCGAAGTGCTCACTTTTTTTTAATCAGTAATCATTTATGGAACATACCTCTGTTTTGCATATATCAATATATTATACACTTGTATGGGGACACGAAATTTTTTTCCCTTGTAAGTTGCCGCACTGGAAACTGAAAAGGCAAGACCATCCGGTTGATGAATTATAATTAACACCTAATGAACACATTTTTGTCACATGCATTGAGAGTGTTATCTTTATTTATAACCGCCATTGTATGGATGTAGCAAGATATTCTCCATTTTAACACCAGAGCAATGAGTAGTTTTATCCACTTAAGATGTTAATTTCTTTGTTCTGAATGGTACAACTATAAGCTTCTTCATGGATGAGTCCAACATGAAATCCAATGATTGAAAGTCATTGTATCATCATTCTGTGTTCCAACGGATTTCCATGTATACAAACATACACGCACATCATTTTACATCTATTGTTAGTAAGTTTAAGAAAATAGACTGAACAGAAGTAGGGACATAAGGTATAATTTTATTATATTGTCTAGTTAATATTTTACCGTAGTACCAAAAAATTTCCATTGAATCAGCAACAAAAATAGTGTTTTGATTTAAACACCCAAGGTATTATATACTATTACCGCAACGGTGGGAAAACCGACCGTTAAGGTATTTAATATTAATTAAAAGTATTTATTAAAAACATAACTAGGGTACTTTAAGAGAAAACGGAGGTGATTAATAAGGTAGATGATGCTAAGAAGAAAAAACCCATCAAGTAGTCGATATGCAAATCTTGATTCAAAGCTTATATATATACACTCAAAATTTTTAATATTTCATCATGTGTTTCTTTGTTTATGTTTCTTTTTCTCCATATTAATTGATGTATTTACAATCTACCTTTGATGTGCACTTAAAGATATCTATATATAATTCAACGGTTCACACAAAAAATAAACTGGCACTGCCTCCTTGTCAGAAGAGCTAAGTAACTGGCATTGTTGTATGAGTGCCACTATGCTACAATAATTACATATTAGTGATTCGTTGTATAGACACAAAAATAGAAAAGACCGTGTAAGATCTATTTTGCTCCAATGAAAAAAAAACGAAAACTTTGATGAAGGCTTACGGCATTCTAGAGTTTCTTAACATAAAATCTATGACTAAAAACATGGAATCATTATAAAAATCATTACTGCAGTTTACATCGGATTCATATTTCTTGCTGCCATTACTCTAAGGTAATGTATGCATTGCCCTGTCCTATGTAAGTATATGACATGATACATGATAACATGATGTACGTTATACCAATTGTATATTTGGATTAGTACTACCAATATTTGTTCTGATATGAATCTACTGTTACAGTGTAGGGATTTGCACCGCATTGCTTCAAAAATAGATAGAGTGCGATCAGTGTTCATGATATTCATGGCAGTATTTACCAGTGCAGTAGTTGTATATAGCGATTTTGCTGCTTTTTCAGATAAGAGCAAGTGTTGTTCAGCTTTGTATACACCTCAAAAGATCAAATACTAAAGTTTACTGTATGTATTGACAATACTGAACATATGTACAATCTACCATAATATAAACATCGGTTCATTTCTACTTTCACATCAGACCAGAGAATGAAACCTGTTGAGTGTTGAAGAATGGCAACAATGTACATGAGGACAACCACACACAGAATGTAAATACAATTTGGTTACATTACAAAAAAACATGGGTGGCAACATGGAAATAAATTTGATTAAGGTCAAAATAAATTACCGGTCTGCATTTTCGATGTGTTGTTCAGCAAGAGAAGGACAAATGTGTTTTTCTTTGAACATGTCAATAGTGAAAACATCGCATCGCTTCAAGTATTAGTCTCGGGAACGAACAAAGGTAGATTTCTTGAAACAGCCAATGTTGCATTGACCGACTTATCTAACCATATCACCGAAGCTATCACAGTTTAAGCACCAGTATTAGAAACACTAAACTAGATGATAGTACGTATTAGAAACACTAAAATAGATTATTTAATAATAATGCTAATCAAGAAAACAAATCGTATGGTTTGATTTTCCATGTTCAAGCGTCCTAGACACAGTAATCCTTTGATTGTATCAGTAGCATGTTTTCAAAATGTATGATTCAATTTCTTTCAAGTTAAAAGTGTAACAACCCGGAAAATCTGAGCCAGTTTAAAATTTTTATTTTGGCAATTTTATTGAATTTTCAATATTTAAAATGAATTATTTTGAATAATATCGACGAGAAATTTATTTTGAATATAATTCGAACGTATATATTTATATAGATCGTCGTTAGAATATAAATATTTATTTATAATTATAAAAGGAATTGAAAATGGCGCGGTAGTTCGATAATTCGATTTCAAATTTCAATTGAATGTACATGATTCAAAATAAACCGGATTTTAGCGAAACCAAAAATAATGGAATCTAATTGAGAATATCTTTCCAACGAATCCGAAAAATTGAAATTTCATAGCGGGAATCAAAAGATACGCCCAGTTGAAAATTCAGAATAGTCGCTATAGAATTCTGGACCTTAAAAATGGACATTTTGCAAACGACTTCGGTTTTCAACGAAATCACTTTTGTTGGATCCGTGATGTCAAATTATTGCTAGGTTTCAAAATTCATAATTTTCTGAATCAATATGTGAGCGTGGTAAAGGAAAACGCGTTTGACCAGTTTCAGTTGATTTTAATCGACTGGAAAATGACCACTTTTCAAACGGTCTCAGAATTCGACGAAACTAGTTTTGTTAGGACCGTATCGTCAATACGAAGTTAGAAAATATTTTTTTGGAATTTTTTGAGTTAGTATGTGACACCGGTAATTTGTAATGTACGTTTAAAATTCAGTATAATGATTTAAATGTAAATTCAACGGAAACTGATCGTAACGATCGAATTAGCCTTCGTAATATATCTCATTGTGTTCGAAATGGGGGTAATTTGCGAGGGACGACAGGCGGTGGGTCCCATTTCGAGGTCGAAAATAAAAGTTGCTTTTTGGAAATTAAAATAATTAAATATAAAATCCCTCCCTCTCTCCCCTTATCTCCTCTCAGCACCCCCCCCTATCATTTTAGTAATTGAAAAAAAAACCGGGGGTGGCGGGGGGGGGGGGGGGGGAATCGCGATCGATCGCCTCGTCGCCGCCGCCGGGAGGCGCAGCACCCCCCCGGCCTCCTTCCTCCACTTCCTCTCCGTCCTCCTCTTCTCCCCCTCTCCCCACACGAAACCGCAGCCCTTCCAAGCCCCACCGCGACTTCGAGACCCGCCTCAGCCCCCTGCGCTACCCCCTGCGCCGCCGCCTGCACCTCTCCCTCCCCGAGCCTCTCTCCTCTCCGACGTGAAGACCAGTGCCCCCCCCCCTTCCCTAAAATTCTAATTTTTATTAATTCCCATTCATGTATTCTACCCCCGACCACTCACGACATTGCCACCTCCGCGAGCGCATCACCAGCGAGCTTCGACACACCCCCCACTCCTCGGAAAAACTGAAATCAAAGTGAGTTTTCACCTTATTTTTATTTATTTGTTTTTATTTTTAAATTTGAGAATAGCGAATTAATGTTATACTTTTATTTGAGCAAAGGTTTAATTTTTTTATATATATGTTAAAGATCTAATTTTGATTTGTTTAAAGTTGGGATTTTTCATCAAAGAAAGTTTAGATTTTTAATAGATAAAAAAATATGATTTTTATATAATGTATAGAACAAAAATATAATTTTTATATTATAGAAAGGTTAGAAATATAATTTTTATTCGAGTGGTAAGTTAAAAATATAATTTTTATACTAGCGGCATATGAAAAATATATTTTTTACATAGGTATGATAGTAAAGATATGATTTTTATTCTTTTAGAGTAATAAAAATATAATCTTTGTTAGGAGAAGAGCAACATAAAAATATAATTTTTATAACGAAGAGAAGATAAAAATTCAATTTTTATATATGTAGTGAATGCGGGCAACGAAAGTGACAAAAGACGAGAACGACGAAGATTTCTGCATATGAAGAGTCGAGGCGTTTGGATTAGCTAGTCGGTGAGAACTTCTCACCTTTAATTTTCTTTTCTAGTTAAAAATATATACTAGGATGCAGACGGTGTTTAGTAGCATCCGACACCGTCGTCCACAGACCATGGACGGCTTGTATGCTTGTTTGTATGATTTTGATGTGTAATTGATTGTGTGATGTGTTGTGAAATGAAATAAAATATTTATGTAACACCCCACCTCCACTAGGATCACTCCTTAGAATGTACTAGCTTTGGAGGGGCGTTATTGTGAAGGTAAACATGCACAGAGATATAGCAAGACAGAGTATATATAAAAATAAATATAAGTAAAGCAGCGGTAGCAGATAAAAACCCATCATCATCACAGAAAACCCACATAGTCAAGTACATAATATCAAAATGTCATGATCCAAAATACAACTCCAGTCTAGATACGTGATAACAAAATACATAGTAAACATCAGTACTAATCCCCAGAAATAAAAGATAAGCCACAGCTAGCTCAGATCCATACATGAGCTATCCAACAAGCAAGTCAAAGATCCACTAAGCAGATGTAGTCCCTCCCTGAGAACCTATGGGGGGGGGGGGGGGAAACGGAAGAAAAGAAGCGAAAGAAAACAGGTCAGTCAAAAAGACTGGTAAGCCCTACTACGATCAATCTATAAACTAATAAAGTTAACAGTATGATGGAAACTGAGAGGAACATTCTGGCAACAGATAAAGGTGACATCACATAGACGAGATTAAACTTTGCACCACAGTGTACTAGCAAACCCACAAAACAAATCTTGATCCCTTAGCCCAAACTTTGGCCCAATAACATGAAGTGACCTTAGTATAAGGCCCAGCCCAACGGTCTAGTCGATCGGCTCCCTATAAACCTAACACGTCGAGTGTTGGTGTCCATACGGCCCACATGGATGTAGTCAGACTGCGCTGGGTCCACCCTTGGGTGTATCAAGCCCTCGGGTGTCAACCCCAGACACCTAAGCAATAATGCACAGTCTAAGCCTACTGGTACTCGTGCCTCGAGTTTGTCCAACATCGGACTACGTGCACGTCCGTAGCCCGCCGGACCCGCACCGCTGTACCACTCAGCCGTCGCTTTGGTCGCTTACATCAGTCCAGTAATCGTGCCCCGCCCTAGCCTAGCCTCTAGGGTTGTGAATGATACCAAACTGGGATTACTGCTGGAACAGACCACGTTGCTAGGGTTTCTAAGAGGGTTAAGTGTGGTTTTAACCCCTCACTAAACCTGGATTAGATTAGCTAAGTGTAACCACTTATCCCCATCTAATCCTCGCATCCCCATTATTGGTTAAGTATTAGTGGGCCATGACTTAACCCTAATCATGAGGCATTAATTACTTAACGCACCCAACCTCTCACATTAGACATCCGTGGTTACCTGGGAAGATTTACACCACGTCTAGGTCTAACCTCGGGTCTTATGGTGCAACATGACCAACTACCCACATTAGACCCCACGTTGTGGTTACCTGGGAAGATTTACACCACAACTAGGTCTAACCTCGAGTTGGCCATATCATGTTATCTAATGTCATGTCCACTTCAAAACATATTTACAAGTTAACATATACTTGGGTAGACCTAACTTAATAGGTAAATTCCCAAGGGGTAGACCTAACTTAATAGGTAAATTCCCAATCTTTTAGTTTCATGTATTTTTAAGTTTACCCAAACCCTCCCAACGTCATTATCTCGTTTACATATTCGTCATAACGTATAAGGGTATAAAAGGTAACTTGGCATAACATACATGGTGAACTTCACATGTCATAATAAACATGCATACATGTTAAACTTGCAAATCATGTCATGGTGAATTCGCATAAACATGCATAGCTTATTAAATATGCATAACATGGTAAGGTGAACATGCATAATCCATTAAACTTGCATAACATGGCAAGGTGAACATGCATAATCCATTAAACTTGCATAACATGGTAAGGTGAACATGCATAATCCATTAAACTTGCATAACATGGTAAGGTGATCTTGCATAAACATGCACAACTTGTGAAACATGTAAAACATGGCATAGAAATCTCGCATATGCATGCATAACTTATGAATCACATAAAACATGACATAGTGAGTTCGCATAAGCATGCATAATCAACTAAACTCACATAAATCTCAACTTTCACCAAACATTAACTTTAAAGTTTGTAAAGTGAAGGTAAGAGGGCTTACAAATATAAACAAGCCACAAATCCACCAAATAAGATGAAGAAGCCCTTTTTAAACCAAAACAAAGCCTCAAATAAGAAAACCCTTTTGCAAAATCCCAAAAACACAAACTTTAGCAAATCAAACTTGCATCTTAATGAAGTATGCAAGTTATTAAGCATTCATACAACATAGAAAAGGTTGTATGATCATCATATCACCATAGGATTAAACTTTGAGAAAGGTGGAGGCTAGGGATTTTAGATGGAGGCCATTTGAGGTTTCAATTTGGCATAGTTTAGTTGCAAGATTGATTAATGAGGCTTTAGGGTAGGATTAGGGGTATATTTATAGAGAATTAGAGTGTTTTAGGCCCTAGGATTAACCCTAGATTAGGTTTGGCCCGTCAGATCTTAGAATTCTCCAGAACCAAGCCACTTGACCCAACCCAAATCAGAAATGGTGCACCAGGCTGGACTGCCTGGGCACCCCCTGTCGACAGGGCTGTCGACAGGGCAGTCGACACCCTGGGTGCCCTGTCGACATGCCTGTCGACATGGGCCCCCTGGCGGGAATTTTCCCGCCTAACCCTGATTAGCCCAAATCCCTGATTTTAATTTGAAATTTAAATCTGTCTTTAGTATGGAAATTTCTGAAAACTTCAATGGGCCTTAACTGGGTCATACGGACTCCGATTTTCGAAAACTCGGACTCTATTTCGCGTATTTTTCCGAGACGATCGCAATGGCATAGCCCGTTTCCCCTGATTCTGATTTTTGAATTTAATTCTGCCTCGATTTATGTTATAACAGTTTATTGAAAATACGGGTTGTTATATTCTCCCCTCCTTAAAGGATTTCGTCCCCGAAATCTTCAAGTTAGGAAGAACATATCCTACCATCCAACATCCATCTACTCAAAACATCATCCACGAGCAACCATTGTCCTTAAAGGATTCTAAATGCTGTATGAACATATGCAAAAGTGTGTGTATATGTACTTATCTAATGCAATGATCAATGCAAAATATGTTAGTGGAATGTATCCATATGTATGCAAATCCCTAACATAATGTATAATAACTACATGCGTGCTCAATCATACATCCATATGCAACATCCATGTGATTGCATACAAATTTCATCCAAGAATATGCATAAACACCCATGCACATGCAATATGAGGAGTGTGTGAGCCGATCTAGTGCCTAATGTGTATCATGCATCCACGAGTAACCACCTGCAAACACTTGCAACCACTTGCAATCATCAACCATAACATGCTTCAAACACATGTTTCATCCAAAGGGTTTCTACCTAAGGTTCTCATGACAAGCTTAGCACGATAACTAGATAAATATGGATTGCAAAGAGAAAGATATACTAACAAAAGGGAAGAGATTGAGAGTGTACCCTCAAAAAGGAATGGATAAAGCCCACGCATCTTCTCCTCGGTTTCCCAAGTTGCGTCCTCTTCGGCTTCACCCCATTGCACCTTCACCAATCTGACCTCACGATTCCTTAGCTTCTTGGTCTCTGTCCCCAAGATACGAATCAGAGCTTTCCTTAAAGTTGCTTCTTTCTCTACCTCCACGTCTTCTAGCATGCTAGGCTCAACCACCTCGGCGGACTCATGCAGGCACTTTCGGAGATGCGAGACATGAAAGACATTATGCACTCCGGACAACTTCTCGGGCAATTGCACTCTATAAGCCATCTTCCCAATTCTCTCAATGATGGGGAAGGGTCCAACAAATCTCGGTGCTAGCTTCCCAACAGCTCCAAATCGGACCACATTCCGCAAAGGAGAAACCTTCACGAAAACCTTGTCCCCAACCTCAAACTCCAATTCGGACCTTCGCCTGTCAGCATAGGATTTCTGCCGGTCTTGGGCCGCTTTCATCCGTCTTCTAATCAACTCAACCTTCTCGGATGTATCCCTAATCATGTCGGGTCCAAGTATAAGCTTATCCGTGGATTCCCACCAACATGTAGGTGACTTGCACGGCCTCCCATATAAAGCCTCAAAGGGTGCCATCCCTATGCTCGCCTGATAACTGTTGTTGTATGCAAACTCGACAAGAGGGAGATGGTCTTCCCAAGCACCACCAAAATCTAGAATGCAAAGCCTCAACAAGTCCTCAAGTACCCTATTCACCCTTTCTGTCTGGCCGTCTGTTTGTGGGTGATAGGCCGTACTCAGGTTCAACTTCGTGCCCATAGCCTCCTGCAAGCTGTTCCAGAATTGACTAGTAAAGATGGGGTCTCGGTCACTGACTATGCTGGAAGGGACTCCATGTAGTCGTACTATCTCACGAAGATATACTGATGCTAGTCCAGATGCTGTCCTTTTGCTCTTTACTGGGATAAAGTGAGCACTCTTCGTGAGCCTATCCACAATAACCCATATGCTCGTGTTCCCCTTCCTGGACCTTGGAAGCCCATCAATAAAGTCCATAGAAATGCTCTCCCACTTCCATAGCGGGACCTCTAGCGGATGTAATAGCCCACCGGGCTTCTTCGACTCAGCTTTTACTCTTTGACAAATAACACATCTCGAGACAAACTCCGCCACATCCTTTTTCATTCCGGGCCAGAAGAAAACGCGCTTCATATCCTTATACATCTTATCACCCCCTGGATGTATGGTCATCTGGGAGCGATGTGCTTCCTCGAGAACTTTCCTCACCAAGCCTTCTACCATCGGGACACAAAGCCTTCCTTCTCTCCTCAGCCAACCCCTATCGTCTATAGAATATCGAGCAAGGTGACTAGATGTCTCCCCTCGAACCAGCTTATCCAAGATCTCAATTATCTGAGGGTCTTCCTTTTGCGAAGCCCCAACTTGATCTAGGAGGGTAGGCCTGAGCTCTAAAGATGCCAAGGAACCGGTCACCGACCCCATTGCCAAAGAGAAATCAAAGGTCGCTAAGAACTCTAAATTCTTCATCTCAACAAACAGAGGACTTAGTGTCAACCTTTTCCTACTCAACGCATCCGCTACAACATTCCCCTTGCCAGGGGTATAGGATATCTCAAAATCATAGGAAGCCAAAAATTCCATCCATCTCTGCTGTCTTAAGTTCAGATCTTTCTGCGAAAAGAGATACTTCAAAGACTTATGATCGGTGTATAGCTCGAATCTCTCTCCCAGAAGATAATGACGCCATGCTTTGAGCGCATATACAATCGCTGCTAGCTCTAGATCATGAGTGGGATAGTTCCTCTCATGCACCTTCAGTTGCCTTCCACCAAAGCATATAACTCTGCCCTCTTGCATCAGAACAGCACCCAATCCCGTGCCACAAGCATCAGTGTACACGGTAAATATCTTACCACCATCGGGTAAGGCTAGAACTGGTGCGGAGGTAAGGGCTCTTTTGAGTCTCTGAAAAGCAAGCTCACAATCCATATCCCAAGCAAAGACTAAGTTCTTCTTCGTCAACTTAGTAAGAGGAGCGGATATCTTTGCGAAGTCTTTAATGAACTTCCGATAGAAACCCGCAAGACCCAGAAAGCTTCTCACCTCGGTTGCATTCCTTGGAGTCTTCCAATCCTGAACTGCAACCACCTTAGCGGGATCCACCGCTAAGCCTTGCTTGGATACGATATGCCCAAGAAATCTGACTTCCCTTCTCCAAAAGTGGCATTTGGAGAACTTAGCTTTTAACTGGTGTGCTCTGAGTGTATCCATCACCTCTACTAGGTGCCTCGCATGCTCTTCCTCATCCTTGGAGAAGACCAGAATATCATCAACAAAGACCACGACAAACTTATTCAAAAACTCCCGAAACACCCTACTCATCAAATCCACAAAATATGCGGGTGCATTCGTCAAACCGAACGGCATAACAAGCCATTCAAAGAATCCGTCTGGAGTTCTGAATGCAGTCTTGTCTATACTGTCTTCAGCCACTCTGAGCTGATGGAAACCCGTAGCAAGGTCAAGCTGAGAGAAAACAGAAGCACCAACAAGTTGATCAAAGAGATCATCGATTCTTGGTAACGGGTGTCGGTTCTTCTTAGTTAGCTTATTCAACTCTCTATAATCCACACAGAGTCTAAGAGAGCCATCTGCCTTAGTTGCAAACACCACAGGCGCTCCCCATTCGGATATACTCCTTCTGATGAAGCCCTACTCAAGCAATTCTTTCACTTGTTTGCTCAGCTCCCGTCTCTCACGCGGAGCCATATGCCGAACGGGCAAAGAAACAGGTTTAGCATTATCTACCAGATAGATGCGAAAGTCAATCTCTCGTTTAGGGGGCAACCCCTTAACTTCTTCAAAAACGTCTGGATAATCTCGGACCACCCTTACAGACTGAAGGGCCTCCTCTGATGAGTCGAGAGATTCTAGATAGCATAACATGACGGGATTCTTCGGATTGCATGAAATCTCTAAGGTGTTGCCCAGGCGAGTCACAAGCCTTACAACCCTATGCTCACAATCCAGAATGGCTCCATATCTAGACAGCCAATCCATGCCCAAGATCAATCCGTATCCCCTGAAACCTAGAACATACGCACTACACAAGAACTCAACGCTGAGTATAGAGATCCTTAGATCCTCACATACCATGGATAGATGAGCAGAACCCCCAATGGGATTCGAAACACAAACGGGATCATCCACTAAGCTAGTACTGAGGTGCAAACTATCAACAAGATCAGATGAAATAAAGCTATGTGATGCACCGGAATCAAACAAGGTACGTACCGGAAGATCAGAGATATAAACAAGGTTCTCAACAGAAACACTACCTCTCTCGGGAACTGAAGCGGCATTGAGAGCATGAACTTGCCCTCCTGAAGATCCAGCCTGTCCTTTCTTCTTTGGGCAGTCTTTGCTGAAGTGCCCAGCCTCTCCACAAGAAAAGCATCCACCACTAAGCTTCCTTTTCTTCTTCCTGCAATCTTTAGCAAAATGCCCAGCTATGCCACAGTAATTGCACTTCCCCTTGCCTTTGTTGTTGCCCTTCTTGTTCTTATTCTGATTTCCTTGACTGCTTTGACCTTGGTTGCCTTTGCCTTGAGAATCAGCCTTCTTTGCCTGAGTATCGCCTGACTTGACTTCCTTCTTTCCCTCTCCTTGAAGCAGAGCCATATTGACCAAACTCTCGAAAGTGGCCCCATGCGGAATATGTGACATTGCCAAGCCCTGTAGCGGCTCATTCAATCCTCTGGCAAATCGAAGAGCCTTCTTCTCCGGGGTGTTTACTAGATCCAAACCAAAGCGGGCCAGCTGATTGAACTTGTTCACATACTCCTTGACCGACATATCCCCTTGCTTTAGTGCAATGAACTTCTCCATTTGTAAATTTGCTTCAGCTGAAGATAGAAACTTAGTTACAAATCTAGCCCTCAAATCGGCCCAAGTCTCAACGGGCCTCGTCCCATTGGTGACCTCCCACCAATAGGCCGCCTCATCCTTCAGAAGCCATACGGTCAACAAGATCTTCCTCTCGTCATCTATCCCAAAGATGGCAAACAAGTCCTCCGTGTCCTTCAGCCAATTCCTAGCTTCAACGAAAGATTCTGTGCCTAGGAAATTCTTGCCCCCCATTGCCTTGAAGTCTTTACACACCTTTGTAAACTCAATCTGAGGATGCTGAGGGGGAGGAGGGGGAAGAGGAGCCTCAGCAACGGGAGGAGGAGGAACATTAGCAACGGGAGGGGGAATATTAGCAACTGGAGGAGGGGGAGCAGGAACCACCGGAGGAGGGATATTAGGGATAGGATTCTCAACTACGGGAGGAGGAGTGGGAGTAGGGTTGGCGGGACCAGCTGCCGCCCTAGCTTCTAGGAGTCTCCTGTACCAGAGTGGTACGTTCACTCCATCTGGGATGTCAAGATTCTCAGCCATACTGAAACAAGAGATAAGATAAGATTAGGTCAAGGGAACGAAGGATAACGCTGATGGCTTTTTGGGGATTAGCCTTAAAATAATCTAGACTTTATTTTGGAAAAATACTTAGTAGGTTTTTGAAAATAGTTTTTCGAAAAGGGTTTCTTTTTTTTTTCAAAAGTTTTTGTTCAATCTTGTTAACCTCGGGCTCTGATACCAAATGTAACACCCCACCTCCACTAGGATCACTCCTTAGAATGTACTAGCTTTGGAGGGGCGTTATTGTGAAGGTAAACATGCACAGAGATATAGCAAGACAGAGTATATATAAAAATAAATATAAGTAAAGCAGCGGTAGCAGATAAAAACCCATCATCATCACAGAAAACCCACATAGTCAAGTACATAATATCAAAATGTCATGATCCAAAATACAACTCCAGTCTAGATACGTGATAACAAAATACATAGTAAACATTAGTACTAATCCCCAGAAATAAAAGATAAGCCACAGCTAGCTCAGATCCATACATGAGCTATCCAACAAGCAAGTCAAAGATCCACTAAGCAGATGTAGTCCCTCCCTGAGAACCTGTGGGGGGGGGGGGGGGGAAACGGAAGAAAAGAAGCGAAAGAAAACAGGTCAGTCAAAAAGACTGGTAAGCCCTACTACGATCAATCTATAAACTAATAAAGTTAACAGTATGATGGAAACTGAGAGGAACATTCTGGCAACAGATAAAGGTGACATCACATAGACGAGATTAAACTTTGCACCACAGTGTACTAGCAAACCCACAAAACAAATCTTGATCCCTTAGCCCAAACTTTGGCCCAATAACATGAAGTGACCTTAGTATAAGGCCCAGCCCAACGGTCTAGTCGATCGGCTCCCTATAAACCTAACACGTCGAGTGTTGGTGTCCATACGGCCCACATGGATGTAGTCAGACTGCGCTGGGTCCACCCTTGGGTGTATCAAGCCCTCGGGTGTCAACCCCAGACACCTAAGCAATAATGCACAGTCTAAGCCTACTGGTACTCGTGCCTCGAGTTTGTCCAACATCGGACTACGTGCACGTCCGTAGCCCGCCGGACCCGCACCGCTGTACCACTCAGCCGTCGCTTTGGTCGCTTACATCAGTCCAGTAATCGTGCCCCGCCCTAGCCTAGCCTCTAGGGTTGTGAATGATACCAAACTGGGATTACTGCTGGAACAGACCACGTTGCTAGGGTTTCTAAGAGGGTTAAGTGTGGTTTTAACCCCTCACTAAACCTGGATTAGATTAGCTAAGTGTAACCACTTATCCCCATCTAATCCTCGCATCCCCATTATTGGTTAAGTATTAGTGGGCCATGACTTAACCCTAATCATGAGGCATTAATTACTTAACGCACCCAACCTCTCACATTAGACATCCGTGGTTACCTGGGAAGATTTACACCACGTCTAGGTCTAACCTCGGGTCTTATGGTGCAACATGACCAACTACCCACATTAGACCCCACGTTGTGGTTACCTGGGAAGATTTACACCACAACTAGGTCTAACCTCGAGTTGGCCATATCATGTTATCTAATGTCATGTCCACTTCAAAACATATTTACAAGTTAACATATACTTGGGTAGACCTAACTTAATAGGTAAATTCCCAAGGGGTAGACCTAACTTAATAGGTAAATTCCCAATCTTTTAGTTTCATGTATTTTTAAGTTTACCCAAACCCTCCCAACGTCATTATCTCGTTTACATATTCGTCATAACGTATAAGGGTATAAAAGGTAACTTGGCATAACATACATGGTGAACTTCACATGTCATAATAAACATGCATACATGTTAAACTTGCAAATCATGTCATGGTGAATTCGCATAAACATGCATAGCTTATTAAATATGCATAACATGGTAAGGTGAACATGCATAATCCATTAAACTTGCATAACATGGCAAGGTGAACATGCATAATCCATTAAACTTGCATAACATGGTAAGGTGAACATGCATAATCCATTAAACTTGCATAACATGGTAAGGTGATCTTGCATAAACATGCACAACTTGTGAAACATGTAAAACATGGCATAGAAATCTCGCATATGCATGCATAACTTATGAATCACATAAAACATGACATAGTGAGTTCGCATAAGCATGCATAATCAACTAAACTCACATAAATCTCAACTTTCACCAAACATTAACTTTAAAGTTTGTAAAGTGAAGGTAAGAGGGCTTACAAATATAAACAAGCCACAAATCCACCAAATAAGATGAAGAAGCCCTTTTTAAACCAAAACAAAGCCTCAAATAAGAAAACCCTTTTGCAAAATCCCAAAAACACAAACTTTAGCAAATCAAACTTGCATCTTAATGAAGTATGCAAGTTATTAAGCATTCATACAACATAGAAAAGGTTGTATGATCATCATATCACCATAGGATTAAACTTTGAGAAAGGTGGAGGCTAGGGATTTTAGATGGAGGCCATTTGAGGTTTCAATTTGGCATAGTTTAGTTGCAAGATTGATTAATGAGGCTTTAGGGTAGGATTAGGGGTATATTTATAGAGAATTAGAGTGTTTTAGGCCCTAGGATTAACCCTAGATTAGGTTTGGCCCGTCAGATCTTAGAATTCTCCAGAACCAAGCCACTTGACCCAACCCAAATCAGAAATGGTGCACCAGGCTGGACTGCCTGGGCACCCCCTGTCGACAGGGCTGTCGACAGGGCAGTCGACACCCTGGGTGCCCTGTCGACATGCCTGTCGACATGGGCCCCCTGGCGGGAATTTTCCCGCCTAACCCTGATTAGCCCAAATCCCTGATTTTAATTTGAAATTTAAATCTGTCTTTAGTATGGAAATTTCTGAAAACTTCAATGGGCCTTAACTGGGTCATACGGACTCCGATTTTCGAAAACTCGGACTCTATTTCGCGTATTTTTCCGAGACGATCGCAATGGCATAGCCCGTTTCCCCTGATTCTGATTTTTGAATTTAATTCTGCCTCGATTTATGTTATAACAGTTTATTGAAAATACGGGTTGTTATAATTTATATAGTTAAAAATATTTTATAGTTAAAAATAGAATTTTTAACGTGTATTTAAAATAAATATTTATAAACAAATCGGAGATTTGTTTATATACATTGATTTAATTGATATCGACTGGGACGATAAATTTTACTCATCGCCCAACTGCACAAATAAAATCTGTGTTTGATTGATTGAAACCCCACACGGGTATTGGGATGATATATGACATACACTGATCCCAATAATTAGTTGTATGTCGATCGATTAATTGACAGACTGTTATAAGCGTTAAATATTTATAATTGATGCTTATACAGTGTAGAACGCAATTTGGATGATGGTTGATGATTTATCGTTGCTGTTATATACGTGTGTTGTAGAAAACCCATATAATTAACATTATATGGTAATTGATTGGGCCTCATTCCAGTTTTGAAAAAGAAATATTTGAAATAGAAATATTTGAAAAAGAAATATTTGAAATAGAATATTTGAAAATAGCAATATATGAAGCCGTGTTGATTAGATTTACGCCATTTTGACGTGAACGATATTTATATCGATTTTATTCATTTTATAATGAACATCGAAAGTGATTTCAAAATCTGATATTTTGAAAAGAATTGAAATTCGAATTGAATTGAATTGAATTGAAATTCGAATTAAACTGAATAGAATTAAAATTCGAATTAGATTGAAATAGAATTGAAATCGTTTTGAATTGAATTTAAAACGTATTGAAATTGAACTGAAAATCGATTTGAATTGAAATCAATATGAAATGAATTTAAAACGAATTTATATTGGAAAATTCAATTTTGATTTGAATTTGAAATGAAGTGGAAATCGTTTTGAAAACGAATTTAAAACGATTTATAAAATTCGTTTCGAAAGGAAATCGACGAAGTATATATTATATATAATATAATGGCCTGAATAGAACGCGTCGCGCCGCGGCCGTTCGTGAATTTCGACTATTGACTTCGAATGGATATTACGTGAGATCCGACCGTCGAATTCTCCTAAAACTGGAACCGTTGGGTTCGTATCGAAAAGAGCTTTCTAACGAATGTGAGAAATTAGAAATCTAACGGTTGGATTTGGAATTATGTCCAAATCAAATTTGGAAAAGGTCGCTGTAAGTGCAGTTCGATGGCCGTTGATGGAAATCGACTGTACGGGCCGAGATAAAATTATTAAAAATAGTAATAATTTGTGTAAAATCATAAGAAATGGTTTTTGAAGAATTGGGGTGAAAAACTCCTTATTTGAAAAGATAAAAATAGATTTTTATCGAAATGAACTAGTTTTGAACTAGGATAATAATTTATTTATTTTTAAAATAAATAAATTGGATTTGAAATGATTTTGAAAATAACCAGAATTTCCAATAATTGCATTGGAATGGATTTGAATCGAAATTGTCTTCGGAATATTTCGATGTTGGATTTCGTGGTTATACAGATATTGTTAGGGAAATTTGAAATATATATATATATATATATATCGTTATTTCCAACACGATATTTGTTGGTCGTAGAACTTGATATTGAATATAAGCCGATATATTTTCTATTCAGAGCCTTGTATTTAATATCAAATGGAATTTGGGTTTGTCGTGAATGGTGTCTTCAGTAACACTGTTCTTAAGCCCAGTTGAGAAAAAAAGATTAAATCTTTTTATTTAGATTTAATGAAGTGTACCAATTAAATAATATTTAATTGGAATTGAATTGGTATTGATTTTTTGGTTTATCGTGAACAATGTTTTAAATAACACTTGTTCTTTAACCCGATAATTAATGAAATGTGATTTTGGGTTGTCGTGAACGGTATCTTCAATAATACTGTTCTTAGACCCAAAGGAGTTAAGAAAATCAGAAACTAACTGGAGATTAGTTAAGCTGAATGGTTTCTGGGGTATTGATCTGATGTTGGTTTCGGCCTTCGGGGTTAATACTTAGGAAATTGCTCACATGCTAATTTACGGTTAGGGACTGATTGCAACGTGATGTGATTTTTGGTTTATCGTGAACCGTGTTTTAAATGACATTGATTCTTTAACCCAGTTAAAGATTAAAACTAAGTGGGGCTTTAATGAACTTTAATTAGATTGAAATGGTCGAGAATGGAGTATCACTAGTTTTGCTCCAGGCGATAGTTAAATTTTTAATTAGATTTGAACGTGATATGGT
This sequence comes from Allium sativum, assembly GCA_030737875.1. Lineage (NCBI taxonomy): Eukaryota > Viridiplantae > Streptophyta > Magnoliopsida > Asparagales > Amaryllidaceae > Allium > Allium sativum. The sequence goes on from CM060918.1 coordinate 850,793,637, forward strand.
AATTGAATTTACCGATAACACCGTGGTGTTAGATATGAAGTATGACCAGTTTTACTTCATGGGATGAATAGGTTGGGATTGGGAAATAAAATAAATGATTACTTCGGTGTGGTTCGCTAATCCCGACTAGTTTGAATTGATATTCAAGGAAGATTAAAGATTAAATTTAAAGAATTTATCTTTGATAAAATTAATGGGCACCTTTCCCAAAGTGTAAGAATATTTAAATAAAAGAATATTCTGAATTGGAATGAGGCGTATGTTGTGTTTGTGTAACACTTGTTTATAATATACGCGAGTTATTCGGAAAGACCGGGTTTATCCCATTCTTAATAACTGATACGACGATAAGTCGAAGATGAAGAAGGTGGTCGAAGACCGGAGGTCTTCACGTCGTTTGGATAATTACTGATGATCTTGATTGGGCTGTACACCCAAGAGGAGGGAATCAGTTGGTGGTCTTCCAGACATACTTGGAGATCGATGGATATGCGAGGTACAAGGTGCCTCCGGTTTCGTTCAGACCCAGAACGGACTTGTAAATGGACTGTGTGTCTGACATTGGATTTTATTCTGTGTGATTGATTTCTATTAAATATATATTTGTTTGGCGGCGAAGAATTTATTCTCTTGCTTAACGCCCTTCTCTGAGACGTACGAGCTCAGGGGTTATATATTGATGGATATCAAACGCATGGAGTGAATTGCCTGTGTGGCATGCCTAAGTGGCAATAGATTGATGCTTCTGTTGAAAAGCAAAGTCTTGTGGTTGATGATCAAAGCACCGCCTGTGTGGCATGGCTTTGTGTAACGTGAATTCGCGAGCCTCACACCCCGGTTGTGAACCAGAAACGGTAGAGGACCTCAGGGAGGGCATGTGTTTCCTTCTAGCTAGAAGTGGCGCCAGTGGTTTTACATGCCCTGACGAGTTTGACTTATGTGGTTGTTGCTGTTGCGATGCCCCTCGGATATATCGGTGACTATGTGGAGCCGATGGAGTCATTCGTTGGCTCATTTACGCCTCAAAGGGCGGGGAAATGCAGTGTTCAGGAATTTTAATCCACATCGGTGGACCGGCCCTGACGATTCAATGGTCACTCGAGCTCTGACCTGAGACATGGGCTAGGTTGTCTCGAATCGGTGAGGACTATCTTTTGTCTCGGTTCACAGATGGAAATCCAATTTCCAAATACGTGACATTTGCGGTTTTGATTGTAGATCCTAGTATGGCGACATGATATATGGTACCCATGCCGTCTATGATTGATAATTATGATTTGAAGTTGTTTTATACACTATGCACTTATAGTAGTATCAAATGATTTGTTTTAAACGTACTAAGCATGTTTGACTATTATAAGGGAAAACCCTATCCCCCAGCATGCGTTGCATTGTGTGATAGGACCTGGGTCTTATAATAGCTTCATTATTCCAAAAAGCATTGCGTTGTTTTGTTGTATGCACTGGTATTCTTGGGAGGAAACCCGTTCCGTGTTATACGACGTCGTCCCTTGATATACCTGATTTAAAGGAAAGTTTTGAATAACTGTTTTAGTTCTCACACCAGTCCCATGATTGATCTGGAGTTTATTGTTTTAACCTAAACTCTGGGTGTCCTTATTTTGACACGGGCAGCTAGTAGTTTTGGTTTTGCAGATTTATATTCATAGGATCCTAGTTTACAGCTGGAACGATATCCGGAAAGCTTTGTATCCGTATATCTCCTTCAGTTGTATTTTGTATTATTTTCCGCTACTATGTAATGTATTGTAATCTCTGATATTTATCGAATGTATATTATCTGTTTATACTCTGTATATTCTTGTATTCTGATAGAATTGTTGTAATAAACAACGAAATGTTCTTCTGTCTGCGTTCTAATTTGTCGTGTTCTCAAAACAATCAGGCATTTCGAACGGCCTTGGTCGGTTTAGCGACTGATTCGGATCGAGCGAAATTCCTTTTCGTTACAAAAAGCATAAAGAAAAACAACAAAAAAGCTACCATTTTTACTGAACAGCATGATCAAAATTCATTTCCATTATAATTTTCAACACATATCGTAACCGACTTTATAATCTCTGATTTTTAAACAATGAAATATTATCCACTGGAAAAAAAAATAGTCGATATTATGACAACATTGCATGATATAATTAAGAAAAATACATTTAAATATGACAAATGGTACAAGTGGTTTCTTTGATACCTAAGGAATACCCATGTTTATGACTCTTTTTATGCTATTAACAAAGCTTTGCGATGGTTTCAAAACAATATCCAGAATAACTTACAAGGACAAATAGTGTTACATATATGCAAGTCCACTATAACTTTACATGAACTGACATAATATAAATTATTGTCCACTGTAGGGAAAATGCATCAAACTCACCCTTGCCACTGCATGAAGAACAAACAATAATGTGAAGTATATGTTTCCAACTCAATAGGTATTGCGGAACACATTATACAGCAATTTAGGTTTGGACCCCAGTGATAATAATAAAAAATTCAGTACAATTCCATCACTAAACTAGCTAGGGAGAAATCAATGCATGAATAACCATATGATGTAAACTTACTATATATTTAGCCTCATCCAGAAGATAGCCCAAGGCTATATGAACAGTGATAGAGAAATTGAGCGCTGTCAGCACTAACTATTTGGTCTCCGTCTTCTGATCCGATTAATACAAAGAACTCTGTGATGATAAAGGGGGTTCGTACTTGTTTGAAGTACTCTATAAGTCTTGAATCGGCTCGAGTGGAAGATGTTTGTTAGTTAATCAGTACGGTGATCCTTTATATTCCATCCTGCAAAATCCTGAAAATGTGGAAAGGAACTATAATTTTGGAAAAAGGGTTGGTCCTCACTTAGAGCAATATTGGAAGAAATGGGAGAGAAAATTACTAAAAGATCCCTTAGGTACCAATGCATTTGATCAATATAAAGAAAGCCTATTCAATCTTGACAAAGAAATGAACAACAAGCAAAAATCAAATGGAAACGCAAGGCAAACAATGTTCCAATAAAATTATGTAAACATGACATGCAAGACATTACTGGCATCATTAGAAACTTATGAAAGATGCGTTAATATCAGTCATGCCGAGGATATTTGCAAGTGGACTGTTTGTAAGGGAAACCAATCATGCTTTCATTACACTTTGGAGCCAACATAAGAAGGCACACATGGCATATTAGACTATCATCCTGTGGCATGTAACAACGTCGTATATAAAATACTATAAAATCACAAATAGCTGTTAATATGTTGCTTTTATAACTTAAGTTGTTCGCTATACGTTGAAGAAACATAAACATAAAAAGGAAGGGGGGAAATTCTAACCAAGCCACACTTATTTTCAACATCCAAACCCATGCTCGTAGGACAAAACTCTAAAGCTAATACTGAAGCACTTTGATTATTCACCTCAATACCTGGCAATTAAAGCTAATACTAACAAAAGTCAACATTGTTTCATTCAAAGGTAAAGCGGAATTGGCCCAAAATTAAAAGGAAATGATATCTAAAATAAACCATTTCCAAAATCACAGAATGATTTATAGAAAAATGAAATCAAATTTCAGATTATTATTAATAATGCTAGTTGAGAAAACAAATCGTATGGTGTAACACCCCGAATTTTTGAATAATCGAATTAACTAAATTAAAGAATCATTAATCTCAGACGTGAGAATTATGGGGATTGGGTTGTGCCATTGTGTTCGTCTCGGAATTCTGGTTGAAATAGAGTCCAAGATTACGGGAAACGAGTACCGGATGAAGGAGTTATGGACGAACGAAGATTGGAGGCCAAAAGTAGAAAAAAATAATGCACTGGCGCACTTGGGAAGTGCGCCAGTACATATTTACACTGGCGCACCTGCCAAATGCGCCCAGGCCGAAGCAGAAGCCTGCACAGCATTCTGGTTCAGGCTGACCCGTGTTGTTGAGTCCTTTCTGACTCCTTGCTGAGTCATTAGGCCTGACTCATCACCCTATCATGATTGAATGGTTTTGATTAACCCTAAGAACATCCGACGGTTTAAATTAATTCATAACTCTATAAAAAGACCCATAGACTCAAACCCTAAATCAGAATTAAAACTAAAACTATGGTTGTCATGCTGTTGTCTTGAACCCTAGAGCAGCCGCCACCAAAATTAAGAGGAAGAACAGCAACCAAATCAGAACTATTCAACCCTAACAATGAATCTTCTTCAAAGGAGAGCTATTGCAACTCCAGAAATCAGGATTCAGAACTCAAGACTGCTTTTGAGTTGTGAGTTCGATCACCTTAACAAAATAATTGCTAAATCAGTTATGATGTGATATACGTTGGATTATAAGTTGTGGTTGTGAATCTAATTCATATGTTTACTCATGTATGTTAACTTGATTCATATTATATGATGTTATGAAAGTTTTATATGCGATGTTATGCAAGTTTCACATATGATGTTATGCAAGTTTTATATATGATGTTATGCCAGTTTCACATATGATGTTATGCAAGTTTCACATATGATGTTATGAAAGTTTTATATATGATGTTATGCAAGTTTTATATATGATGTTATGCCAGTTTCACATATGATGTTATGCAAGTTTTATATATGATGTTATGCTAGTTTCATATATGATGTTATGCAAGTTTTATATATGATGTTATGCAAGTTTTGTATATGATGTTATGTAACCTTGGATCTAAAATATATGTTAGTAGTTCATGATGTTAACTTGTGTTAATGAATCCCTTTTTATAATCCAACCACCTAGGTTTATAACATTAGTTTTTATGCGAATATGGATGTGGAACATATGCTAGTTCGTATAGGTATTATGTTCATATGCAAGTTTAAGTGATAATTGGATTCATATGTATATATACAAGTTCACACCTTTAAAGTTTAGATCCATATTCAAGTTGACATTTTTATGTTGAATCTATGACATGCCTAGTTATGAAAGTTTACACCTTTATGTGGATCCATAGTTTACTCAAGTTAACACCTTTATTGGATCCATAGTTATGCAAGATGACACCTTTATGTTTAGGTTGACGACATACACAGTTTATGTAAGTTTGTGATAATTACTTAGGCTAGTTGGGTGTAAAATTATGTTCATACATGCAACCCCATACCTTTTAGATCTATGATTTTTGATCCTTGATAATACAAAGACTATGCAAGTATGTTGAAATTCTTAATTGCAAGTTTGAGGCAAATTAGATCTATTATTTTGTGTATGTGAATTTGTGACGTTTATTCCTTTTTTTTAAGTATTAGACTAATTGCTAGTCTAATATGAATATGTCATGTTGAGCGAACGAATGACGGGGGTACGAAGGGGACAATATTAAAGAGATTTAATTGGCATGTTATGGCCTAAAAAGGCATGTAATTAATTTTAAGGAATAAAATTAATTAGTAATGAAATTGGTATAATTTATATACCATAAATAGATGAGCATAAATGCCATAAAAGGCATAAAATATAATTTTTGAAAACGGGTATGATTTTACACACCATAACTGGATGGACATAATTGAGTCAATTATGGACATCGTTAAATTTGGAATTGATTGATAATTTGAATAGGGAAAGTAATTCAAATTGGGGAATGATTAATTAGGAGTAATTAATCGTCTAAGACACGAGGTTATGCTTTTTTGTGGTGTAAGACTTCCCGGACCCGCCCGGCAAATCCAGCTGCCACAAATGCCAGTCTAATGTGGGAGGTCTTAGGCACAAACTAAATACGTAACAATTGTAAAGACACGAGGTTAGGCTTTTTTGTGGTGTAAGACTGCCCGGACCCGCCCGGCAAATCCAGCTGCCACAAATGTCAGTCTAATGTGAGAGGTCTTTATGAGGTTACGGTCTTAATGAATTAAGAAACACTTAACCAGATAAGCATGTAGTGGGACACGAGGGGGTTAAGTGGGTGCCTTGGGTGGCATGTGGAATCTAGTGGGTGCCTTGGGTGGCATTTGGAAATACGATTAGAAACACTTAACCAAAATTGAAACATGTAATTGAAACATGAATAAGAGGCGGGTTAAGTGGGATGTACTAGAGGGGACCAAGCTTAGGTGGATAGCTTGTGTCAAGTAATGAGGGCCCATTTCAACCAGTAACCCATACGTATCTTTGTGGGCTCGACCCAAGTCGAGGACGGGACACGCATACTGGGCTTGATTGTAAGAGGCCAAACCAGGTTAGCGGTGGCAACGCAAGTCCAACGGGTTCATATGCGTGTGTGGACCCGGGCTGGTAGGTAAGACGTTGTTGCATCGTGTAGGTATAAGCCGTGCATTCTTGGTGGTATCGGGTTGCCACTTTGGGGAGTGATACACCCCACTGTGGCGCCAGCACGGGTATCTATGAGTTAGGGAGCCGATCGAATGGGGCAGGGTAGTGGGTACACCTAGTGGAAATAGGAGCAGACGGCACCTATGTAGTCAGCTAGGGGTACACGAAGCTACCACTATTATTAATAATTATTAAGGGGGTACACTTAGTGGAGATAGGAGCAGGCGGCACCTATGACGTCAGCTAGGAGTACATAGAATTACCATTATTACTTATTGAAGGTGTGCATCTAGTTGGGATAGGTACACGCTGGGTACCTATGATAGCAACTAGAGAAATACAGTCAAACATGGAGGATAGTGGGTACATCTAGTAGTACACGAAGCTATCATCGTTCTATTTAGCCAAGAGGGATCAAATTTCTAGAGTGACTAGTAGGGGTGCAGTTAGTGTTAGTACAGTATGGTAGAGTATAGTAATCATCCTATATCGATTAGAAAGTGCCATTTACGTTATCTCTGTTTCTCTTGATTGCCTTTCCATACCCATGTGGTTCACACAGCCATTACCTTATTTTCCAGTTTATATCTTATCATATTGCTTTAATAATTATGTTGTTAGAGTTATCGCACTCGCCAGACTTTATGTTTGACCCCCTTTGTTTCCACCCCTTTTCTTCCTTCCTCCCCCCCCCCCAGGTTCTAAGGGTGGGACTAGTACTAGTGGAGCTTGATTGGGATCTCTTTGGGAGCACTTGGATTTGGATTGCCGAAGTAAAGTTCAGCCTATCATTTTCTTTATGGCTACTTGTAGTAGTGGGATTATGTACTTTGTTTTATCAAGATGGATATTATGTACTTGACTTTGGTTTATGGTTTTTTGATGGTGTAACCAAACATATTTACCTTCTGCTGCAATAAATTAAGTTATAAATTTTCAAGTACTGCTTTATATCTGTCTTGTTGTGATTTTCTGTTCTATATTCACTTAAAACGTTCCACTGAAGTTAAGGCATTCCCTTTGCGAGTGACCTTAATGGAGGTGGGGTGTTACACGTGGTATCAGAGCTGAAGGTTACCATAACATATAAGATATTTTGAAAAACTATTTTTCAAAAGAATTTTTATAAAGAGTACTTTCATAAATATGTTTGTAGAAGAGTATTTTTGAAAGAAAGGTTATTTTAAGAACATAATCCCCAAGAGCCATATATCCTTCCTTCGATTTTCCATTTTGAATCTCTTTCTCTTTTTGAGTTTTTCACCCTCCGCGTATAGATGTTTTTTTTCTAAGATAAATAAGGACTTCTGTACGAAGGACGGAAAACCATTTCAAGGGACTTAGACGTTTCGGCTAGAAGTTAGTCCAAGGAAGTGGAGGGCTTGTTGGTACCTTTAAGATTGATGGTGGGAAGAAGGTTCAAATAGCTGTTTGGTTAACAAAGGACGAAGCCTCATCTTGGTGGGAGGTCACGAATGGAGAATGTGAAGAAGAAGGCTAGTTGTTTTGGAGAAATAGGACACCTTAGGATTGTGCAAGGAGGCAAGGACAAAGTACAGGATCTTCTGGAGGGTAGTTATATTCCCTCACGGCTGGTATACCTGATGAGGGTAGGACCGTCTAGGTTGAAATTTGGTTTTCTTTATCATCCTGTTTGAACTTTGTTTGATTCTGGCGCTTCATTCTCATTAGCATCTACTTCGTTAGTTGAAACACTGCACCTAAATACTAGTCTAGTTAAGGATCCCATCCTAGTCTCAAATCCTGTTGGTGGTTCAGCTCATCCTTCAATGGTTTGTCGGGATTTGAGAGTGCCTATCTTGGATGTTGGATTTGAATGCAACGCCTTCGTCCTTGGTTTCACGGGCTACAGTTTGATTCTAGGGGTGGATTGGCTAGCCAGGCGGGGTGCCATCCTAGATTGTGAAAGGAGGGTAGTTAGACTATTGATTCGTTATGGAAAGACCCTCATATTCCTTGTGACCCTAGGGGTTCAGTGATGCTTAACTTCCTAGAATCTTCTGACACATCCAACGATGATTGGGAGTCTGTTTGTGTGGTCCGTGAGTATGGAGACATCGTTGATAAAGTGCGGGGTTTACCCAAAGGCGCGAAATAAGTTTTCGTATGTGCTTAATAGATTAAGCAAAGCCAGTTATGTAATTAGCGGTGGTTTTGGAGCAAGGCTGGAAAGGACATCCAGAGTCGGTCAAGTGCTCAATTGGTTGGTTGTCTTACTAGTATCATCTCACGTAGGTCGTCTAAATTCGAAGGAGGTATCCCTTGGGTGTTTGTCTGATATTGGTTTAGGCCTTTAGGGCTTGCACTTGGGGGATGTCGAGTTCGACTAGGATGGTCTGCGTGGGAGATGGATAGTTGTGACGATTTTGCATGGGATAATATCATGGTTTCTCAAGAAGCAGAGAAGAGCATGCCCTACATCTTAGGGAAAGCTTAGGGACCCTACGAGTGCACCAGCTTAAAGCTAAGTTCTCCAAAATACCATTTTTGGAGGAAAGAAGTGAGGAATTTTGGGCATGTGGTCTCTAGGGACGGGTGATATGTTATGGTGGATGGAGTTCTTGGCGTCCTACGATTTCGAGATAGCATACATCCCGGACGAGGGTAACGTTGTGGCGGATGCCTTGGGTAGGAAAAAGTTGACATTGAGTCCTTTGTTTGTCGAGCGGCGTAGCTTAGAGAGTTCATCTCTACGTTTGACTTTAAACCTTTCGTTGACTTTGTACCCGGTTTGCTAGCATCCTTAGAGGTCAGACCTACGCTTTTGGGACGGATTGGCGAGGCACAGCGAGATGACCCACAGTTGGTTGAGAAGCTCAAAAGAGGGGAGTCATCAAGCCATCTCCGTAGGTATACCCTAGATGATAAGGGTTGGTTGCGTAGGGACGGTAGACTTTGTGTACCAAAAGACGATGACCTAAGGAAGACCATTCTTGATGATGCCCATCGTTCAAAGATGACCATCCATCCCGATGGGGACAAGATGTACATGGACATGAGACGAGTTTAATTTTGGGCCGGCATGAAGAAAGATGTGACCGAGTATGTCGCTAGATGCTTGGTGTGCCAATAAGTAAAAGCAGAGCAAAAGAAGCCTGGTGGATTGCTACACCCATTGGAGGTCCCACAATGGAAGTGGGAAAGTGTTTCAATGGACTTTGATTACCAAGGGTAATACGGGGATTTGGGTCGTGGTAGACAGACTTACTAAGAGCGCCCATTTCATTCTCGTGAAGAGTAAGAGGACTGCTCCATGGTTAGCCTCCGTATACATTCGAGAAATAGTTCGTTTGCACGGTGTTCCTTCTAGCATAGTGAGCGACCACGATCCCATCTTCACTAGCGAGTTTTGGAAGAGCTTGCAAGAGGCGGTAGGGACTCAGTTATGTTTGAGCACCGCATATCATCCTCAGACGGATGGCCAAACCAAGAGGGTGAATCGTATTCTAGAGGACCTATTGAGGTTATGTGTCTTAGATTTCGAAGGTACATGGGAGGAACATCTTCCGTTGGTGGAGTTCGCATATAATAACAGCTTTCAGTCCAGCATTGTCATGGCACCGTTCGAGGCTCTTTATGAACGGCCGTGTCGTTCGCCTACATGTTGGTGGAGTCTACAGACAAGATCTTGCTTGGACCCGATATGATTAGAGAGACTTCAGAGAAGATCGATTTGATTCGAAGGAGGATGAAGACGGCGCAAGATAGACAGAAATCTTATGAGGATAAGAGGAGTTCAGATCTTGAGTTTGATGTTGGGGACATGGTCTTTGTCAAGGTGTCTCCTTTACGGAACTTCGTTCTCTTTGGGTCCGTTGGGAAGTTAGCACCAAGATTCGTAGGACCGTTTCCTGTTAAGGAAAGGACTGGGCAGATGGCGTATAGAGTGGAGGTGCCCGAGAGACTTAGTGGTGTACATGACGTATTCCATGTATCATATTTGAGGAACCGCTTGCACAAGACCGCGGAAGTGGTAGGGCCGAGCTTGCTTAGAGAGGTGGAGATCGAGCGTGATGCGACAATTCGACGAGCTCCTACGCGCATTCTTGGGTCGAAGACTAAGAAGTTGAGGAATCGAGAGGTCAAACTATTCAAAGTGCAATGGGGAGACGATGAGAGAAACGCTACTTGGGAGACGGAAGCGAAGATGCGTTCATTATACCCTTTTCTTTTCGAGGGTATGTCTTTTAATTTCTCCTTTATCGCTTATCTTATCTTTAGTATGTCCTCTCGTTAGTATCTTTGACCTTTAGATAGGATAGTCCTATGGTTGAAACATGTGTTTGAGACATGTTATGTATGATGGATGCAAGTGGATGCAAGTGTTTGCTAGTGGTTGCTCGTGGATGCATATACACACACTTTAGGCACTAGATCGGCTCAGTCACTTCATGTTGCATATTGCATATAAATGTGTGTACATATTTAAGTAATGGATGTATAATGGTTGTACCATCATATGGATGTTGCATTTTGGTGAATGGTTGTGCACACATGTAGAAATGATATGTATCGATAAGGTTCTTTCGCATACATAATGGACGCATGGCACTATCATGGTTTGCATTAAGGAGGTCAACTGAATCAGTAGACCGCCTGATTTTGCATTAGATAAGGATCATATACACACACTTCTTGCATATGTTCATACAGCATTAGAAATTTTATAAGGACAATGGATGCCCGTGTTTGATGGTTGTTTGGATGGTAGGATATGCATTCTCCTTAACTTGGAGATTTCGGGGATGAAATCCTTTAAGGAGGGGAGAATGTAACACACTGGATTTTTGAATAATCGAATTAACTAAATTAAAGAATAATTAATCCCAGACGTGAGAATTATGGGGATTGGGTTGCGCCATTGTGTTCATCTCGGAATTCTGGTTGAAATAGAGTACGAGTTTACGGGAAACGAGTACTGGATGAAGGAGTTATGGACGAACGAAGATTGGTGGCCAAAAGTAGGGAAAAAATGCACTGGCGCACTTGGGAAGTGCGCCATTACATATTTACACTGGCGCACCTGCCAAGTGCGCCCAGGCCGAGGCAAAAGCCTGCACAGCTTTCTGATTCAGGCTGACCCGTGTTGTTGAGTCTTTTCTGACTCCTTGCTGAGTCATTAGGGCTGACTCATCACCCTATCATGATTGAATGGTTTTGATTAACCCTAATAACATCCGACGACTTAAATTAATTCATAACTCTATAAAAAGACCCATAGACTCAAACCCTAAATCAGAATTAAAACTAAAACTATGGCCGTCATGCTGTTGTCTTGAACCCTAGAGCAGCCGCCACCAAAATTAAGAGGAGGAACAGAAACCTAATCAGAACTATTCAACCCTAACAATGAATATTCTTCAAAGGAGAGCTAATGCAACTCCAGAAATCAGGATTTAGAACTCAAGACTGCTTTTGAGTTGTGAGTTCGATCACCTTAACAAAATAATTGCTAAATCAGTTATGATGTGATATACGTTGGATTATAAGTTGTGGTTGTGAATCTAATTCATATGTTTAATCATGTATGTTAACTTGATTCATATTATATGATGTTATGAAAGTTTTATATGCGATGTTATGCAAGCTTCACATATGATGTTATGCAAGTTTTATATATGATGTTATGCCAGTTTCACATATGATGTTATGCAAGTTTCACATATTATGTTATGCAAGTTTTATATATGATGCTATGCAAGTCTTATATATGATGTTATGCCAGTTTCACATATGATGTTATGCAAGTTTTATATATGATGCTATGCAAGTTTGGCATATGATGTTATGTAAGCTAGGATCTAAAATATATGCTAGTAGTTCATGATGTTAACTTGTGTTAATGAATCCCTTTTTATAATCCAACCGCCTAGGTTTATAACATTAGTTTTTATGCGAATATGGATGTGGAACATATGCTAGTTCGTATAGGTATTATGTTCATATGCAAGTTTAAGTGATAACTGGATTCATATGTATATATACAAGTTCACACCTTTAAAGTTTAGATCCATATTCAAGTTGACATTTTTATGTTGAATCTAAGACATTCCTAGTTATGAAAGTTTACACCTTTATGTGGATCCATAGTTTACTCAAGTTAACACCTTTATTGGATCCATAGTTATGCAATATGACACCTTTATGTTTAGGTTGACGACATATACAGTTTATGTAAGTTTGTGATAATTACTTAGGCTAGTTGGGTGTAAAATTATGTTCATACATGCAACCCCATACCTTTTAGATCTATGATTTTTAATCCTTGATAATACAAAGACTATGCAAGTATGTTGGAATTCTTAATTGCAAGTTTGATGCAAATTAGATCAATTATTGTGTGTATGTGAATTTGTGACGTTTATTCCTTTTTTTTAAGTATTAGACTAATTGCTAGTCTAATATGAATATGTCATGTTGAGCGAACGAATGACGGGGGTACGAAGGGGATAATATTAAAAAGATTCAATTGGCATGTAATGGCCTAAAAAGGCATGTAATTAATTTTAAAGAATAAAATTAATTAGTAATGAAATTGGTATAATTTATATACCATAAATAGATGAGCATAAATGCCTTAAAAGGCATAAAATATAATTGTGGTGAAAACGGGTATGATTTTACACACCATAAATGGATGGACATAATTGAGTCAATTATGGACATCGTTAAATTTGGAATTGATTGATAATTTGAATAGGGAAAGTAATTCAAATTGGGGAATGAATAATTAGGAGTAATTAATCGTCTAAGACACGAGGTTAGGCTTTTTTGTGGTGTAAGACTGCCCGGACCGGCCCGCAAATCCAGCTGCCACAAATGTCAATCTAATGTGGGAGGTCTTAGGCATAAACTAAATACGTAACAATTGTAAAGACACGAGGTTAGGCTCTTTTGTGGTGTAAGACTGCCCAGACCCGCCCGGCAAATCCAGCTGCCACAAATGTCAGTCTAATGTGAGAGGTCTTTATGAGGTTACGAAAACACTTAACCAGATAAGCATGTAGTGAGACACGAGGGGGTTAAGTGGGTGCCTTGGGTGGCATTTGGAAATACGATTAGAAACACTTAACCAAAATTGAAACATGTAATTGAAACATGTAATTGAAACATGAATAAGAGGTGGGTTAAGTGGGATGTACTAGAGGGGACCAAGCTTAGGTGGATAGCTTGTGTCAAGTAATGGGGGCCCATTTCAACCAGTAATCCATACGTATCTTTGTGGGCTCGACCCAAGTCGAGGACGGGACACGCATACTGGGCTTGACTGTAAGAGGCCAAACCAGGTTAGTGGTGGCAACGCAAGTCCAACGGGTTCATATGCATGTGTGGACCCGGGCTGGTAGGTAAGACGTTGTTGCATCGTGTAGGTATAAGCCGTGCTTTCTTGGTGGTATCGGGTTGCCACTTTGGGGAGTGATACACCCCACTGTGGGGCCAGCACAGGTATCTTCGAGTTAGGGAGCCGATCGAATGGGGCAGGGTAGTGGGTACATCTAGTGGAGATAGGAGCAGACGACACCTATGTAGTCAGCTAGGGATACACGAAGCTACCACTATTATTAATAATTATTAAGGCACCTAGTGGAGATAGGAGCAGGTGGCACCTACGACGTCAGCTAGGAGTACATAGAATTACCATTATTGCTTTTTGAAGGGGTGCATCTAGTGGGGATATGTGCACGTTGGGTACCTATGATAGCAACTAGAGATATACAGTCAAACATGGAGGATAGTGGGTACATCTAGTAGTACACAACGCCATCATCGTTCTATTTAGCCAAGAGGGATCAAATTTCTAGAGTGACTAGTAGGGGTGCAGTTAGTGTTAGTACAGTACGGTATGGTACAGTACGGTAGAGTATAGTAATCATCCTATATCGATTAGAAAGCGCCATTTATGTTATCTCTGTTTCTCTTGATTGCCTTGCCATACTCATGTGGTTCACACAGCCATTACCTTATTCTCCAGTTTACATCTTATCATATTGCTTTAATAATTATGTTGTTAGAGTTATCGCACTCGCCAGACTTTATGTCCAACCCCCTTTGTTTCCACCTCTTTTCTTCCTTCCCCCCCCCCCCCCAGGTTCTAAGGGTGGGACTAGTACTAGTGGAGCTTGATTGGGATCTCTTTGGGCGCACATGGATTTGGATTGCCGAAGTAAAGTTCAGCCTATCATTTTCTTTATGGCTACTTGTAGTAGTGGGATTATGTACTTTGTTTTATCAAGATGGATATTATGTACTTGACTTTGGTTTATGGTTTTTTGATGGTGTAACCAAACATATTTACCTTCTGCTGTAATAAATAAAGTTTTAAATTTTCAAGTACTGCTTTATATCTGTCTTGTTGTGATTTTCTGTTCTATATTCACTTAAAACGCTCCACTGAAGTTAAGGCATTCCCTATGCGAGTGACCTTAATGGAGGTGGGGTGTTACATATGGTTTGATTTTCGATGTTCAAGCATCCTAGACACAGTAATCCTTTGATTGTATCAGTAGCATGTTTTCAAATTGTACGATTCAATTTCTTTCAAGTTAAAAGCATAAAGAAAAACAACAAAAAACTACCATTTTTACTAAACAGCATGATCAAAATTCATTTCCTTAATAATTTTCAACATATCGTAACCGACTTTATAACCTGCGCTTTTTAAACAATGAAATATTATCCAATGGAAAAAAAATATAGTTGATATTATGACAACATTACATGATATAATTAAGAAAAATACATTTAAATATGACAAATGGTACAAGTAGTTTCTTTGATCTCTACGGAATACCCGTGTTTATGACTCTTTTTCTACTATTAACAAAGCTTTGTGATGGTTTCAAAACAATGTCCAAAATAACTTACAAGGACAAATAGTGTTATATGCAAGTCCATTATAACTTTACATGAACTGACATGATATAAATTATTGTTCACTGTAGGGAAAATGCATCAAAGTCACATTTGTCACCGCATGAAGAACAAACAATAATGTGAAGTATATGCTTCCAACGCAACTGGTATTGTGGAACACATTATATAGCAATTCAGGATTTGGACCCCAGTGATAATAAAAAAAATGTCAGTACAATTCCATCACTAAACCAGCTAGGGAGAAATCAATGCATGAATAACCATAAGATGTGAAACTTACTATATCAAAAATTCATGTAGCTTGCTAAATCTCATTTATTTCCATCAAATGTTAGATTGCTAATATACGAATGGCTAACTCTATTCGTACGCCAACTATCTCTTAATATACACCATAAAGTAAAATAAACTACCATACATCAAAAATTACTTTGCATACACCGTCTCTTTTACAAGATTAGCCTTGCTTTATTCTTCATCATCTTCCTTCTTTAAAACTTTAAATTTATTATTTATAGAAAACAAGAAATTTATGGCACTAAAAAAAGTTTAAGTTTAGTAAAATGAATTACAATTTTTTGATTATATGGTAACCAATTTATTATGCTACAAAAAATTCTTAATTTCAGCAAAAAAAACCTATTTCTAAATTAAATGAATTTAAATTTGAGCACTTTCTTGCAGAAGTTCCCATAATTCGAATTTTATGTTTTATATTTAAAAACACATTTTGTTTTTCAAATTTTTTTTACATAAATTTGGTCAATATCTTTAATTGTAATGTTTTAGTTGATGGGTTACCATTAAAAAAGTAAGAATGCAATAAACAAGAAGGGTAATTTAGTAAAAAAAATTAGTAAAATAGTGGTGTATGTTAGGTAATTTTCGGTGTATGAATAAAATTTGTCTATAAAAATAGCTTACTTGAATAAATCTGAACCAAGCTGAGCAATGCTGAAACCAAGAACCAAAATATAGGTGCAGAACGTGGTAAAGCTGAAAAATGAACACAAACTTAGTTGAAAGATACGTTGTACTGAAATATTGCATAAAATAATGAAAATTAATTTTTTATAACCGGGAGGAGAAGATTTCCCAACTTTTAAACCGAGATAAAAAAAATACATTTTCAACAAAAATTATATGTCAGGAAAAAAATGAGTATTTAAACACAACAGTTCTAGTTAATATTTTCAACAAAATACGAACATGAACTTCAAAGAAGAAAGACTGAAGCTAACACAAATTATTTAAAGCGTTCTCATTTTCACGTATGTTTGTAACCTTTTAAGGTTTGACATAGGTTCATCCCCTTATCATGTTCTTACTCAACAAAAGGCTCCATTGAGCAATTAAAAATCCTCTAGATAAATAAAATAGAAATTGAAGTCAGTACCTTTTCACCAGAAGGAGACAGCAAAAAGATTGTAACAAAAAGCGAGCCTAGGAAATTGAGGTTTGTGGAAAAACAGTACCTTGAGACAGCAAAATGGTTGCAAATAGTTTTTTTTTCTTCTTCTTATGAATTGCAGCACAAGTCTTTGAGTCTCCGATCTGAAATCAATTTTGGTAGAGGATGGAGATAGGGGGAGGAAATGATTTGGGATAATTATCTATTGTGAGGAAGCGCAGGAAACGGGCTAATTTGAGAAAATGAAAATACAGAGGCGTTGAAATTGGCAAACAAACAAAAAGAGCAAGGAACGAGGGATATTTGCAGCGAGGAAACA
This sequence comes from Allium sativum, assembly GCA_030737875.1. Lineage (NCBI taxonomy): Eukaryota > Viridiplantae > Streptophyta > Magnoliopsida > Asparagales > Amaryllidaceae > Allium > Allium sativum. The sequence goes on from CM060918.1 coordinate 850,810,588, forward strand.
GAAGAAAGAAGGAGACGCGGATAAAGGTAGAACACGGGAGAAAAACGAGATTTTTTTTTTGGTTTCAGTGAAATTCATTTTGCTTTCACAGTAAGCAAACATGTCTAACGATCGGTTTGATAAACATTGAACACTATACAAAAGAAATATATACTATAAAGTAGTTTCAAATGTTAATTCTTTTTGTCTGATGACATTTCAATTCAAAAATTATTTAATCTTTCATCCACGTCTTAAATCCATCAGCACAACAATAAAAATAGTAGGTCCAAATAACCATCTTCTATTGCTATACTATTATACATATGGTCGTCGACATGCAGAACCTTCTCTTTATTACTCCCTCCATCCCATAATAAGTGACGTTTTTTGACCTTGCACATATATTAAGGTTTACATTTACTGCCCTTAATTATCACACCTGTACGTCATTAAAGTCTTACTACTCTTTCCAATGTTAATATCTCAAAGAGCTGTAACACTATGATTGGTCGTTCATGAAGGAGTAAATACATTAACATTGGAAAAGGAATATAGTTAATTGTTACAGGTGTAAATAAGAGTAGTAGCAGGTGAACATGAATCTAGCTTATCTTGAAAACCTAAAAACGTCACTTAATACGGGATTTGGAAAAAGTCAAAAAACGTCACTTATTATGGGATGGAGGGAGTAATATAAAGTCAAAAGCTTATCAAGCCATTTTTATCGTTAATTCCCAATATAGCTCATTGCTTAGGCTTCTCCATACAAAAGTCATGGAACTTGTAAGGGTTTGTATTTAAAACATCATGATTACATTTTCTTGTATTAATTATCAAACATAGCGCTATTTTTAATTGACCAAAAGAACAGTTAACCTTAAACATTAATTCTTATCTGATGCTGCAACATAAACAAATCATGATTTAATGCTGCAATGTAAACCTGTAATAACATTAATGACCAATGGAATAATAAATAACAACACTTACTTGCAAGATCATTTCCGTAAATAGCTAATGTTCCACTTGTTTATATTATATAAATCTTCCAACACCAACAAAGTAGTAAACACATAATTTTTCAACAAAAAAATGTATTCATCAGCAAGTTCAGATAAGTTTGAAAAAGATAATTAAAAAGGCAAAAAACTACTCAAGCTAACAAAATTTATTTTATATGTTCACGTTAAACAATTACCTGTTTGAACTTTTTTAGTTTTATTGTATTTTCAAACTTAACAGAACTAAGCATTGCTGCAAATCCCGTGAAGTAGATTTTATATCAAGAATAATTCTTTTATATCAATGGAGTGCATAATGCGTGGATAAACAAACACCATAAGACGTAGTGGTGTCTTTATATATCTTTCTTGGTACGCACCTGGACTGACGAAAATTCTCTTTACTAATAATTGTAATGTAATGTATATCTTTCTTCTTTATTAATAATTCTCTATAGACTATGCTGCAACTTAGACTTGGAAACCTAAAAAGAAACTCATATGATAAAAGGAATTAAATCAAGAAAGAAATGGAAAGTAATTAAACTTAAATAACAATGTTCCTTTAATTATAAATGCGCATCATTAATAGAGACATAAATGACAATAACGTTAAAATTTGAAAGCAGACAATTAAATCTAGAAGGGTAACATGCATGCTAATACACATGTATATATTTACTTCATATAAATATACAGAGAATAAATTTTAGAAGTAATGCATGTTTGAATTCGAAAATAAATGCGCATCGTAAATGGAATTAAATCATGCAATAAAAGGGAGTTTAATTATGTTAGTCAATTAATGTTCTAATTCAAAACAACGGAAACAAATACGTATAAATATATGTGGACATATTTATTTCAAGAGTACGTGCTTGCGTATTAAATCCAGAAATAATTGCATTTGAAATTGAAATTTAATGTGTGTTAAGAATGGAATTTTTTTCCAATAAAACTAAAAATTAAAATAAATGTTTTGAATAACGGTCACATGAATTAACATGCATGAATTAGAAACAAAAGAAAATTAATGCGCAGCAATGAAAATAGGAAAATAAAAAGAAACTATCGAGCAAATAAATATGCAGAAACATAAAATGGGCAAGAAATGTACCAGGTCAAGTACTAATGACATATTTTTTTTGTTGAATGGCTCAGATTTTATTATCTTATATCGGATGGATACAACAAGTTTGGACATCTATAAATAAACTTAGAGGTCATAGCTCTAAAATTCATATTTTTTGATCGGATGCTGAAGCCCTACCACTCCCTTTCTCCTCCAAATTCTTTATAATTATAAAAATATAAGATATGCACTATCCATTCGAGATTTAAAGGCAAATACAATATATTCAAGATTTAGATGTCCAAACTTCCTATCGAAACTGATTTGTAGATTCAAATTGAAAAGAGAATGGAGAATAAATCAAGATAAGCAAATTTAAATTGTTATTTTTAATAAAGGTATATATATCATCGATTGACTTATGTTAAATTAATTAGATATTCTCTCAGTCTTTTTTTACGCGTTAGATCTTATGCTGAATTTTGGATATGTGCAAACTATGCATAAATCTACAATATTGACATATATATATATATATACAATATTTGTAGGAACAATATTCCATGCGCGCAGCGCGTGCCGTCACCACGCGCGGAGTGCGTGCAGTAGCCACGCACGGAGCGCGTGCCGTGACGCTCGTATATAATAATCTGATAATATAGCTCGTATAATCCCAATGAAACATTTACAATAACAATAAATCTTTGGGTGGATTTTTAACTTCATTAGTTAAAACCAAGATAACTACAATAAAAATATGGAGAATATTTAAAAAATTGCCCTAAGGAAACCAACGTTAAGTAGAAAACCCAGATAAATAAGCATTTCTCTTACAGTTTTTCTTAAATTATATAAACAATGAAAAACTTCAGATTCACAATTGTAATACACTAAAAAAATAAAGGCAAAATCATACCACCAAGGTGAAACTAAGAGCTCTAAACAAAAAATATATATCTATAAAGATGAAAAAAAGGAGATATATAAATTATGGTGTAAGGCAGTGAGCATAATTAATAGTTATTCTACTCATCTATGGAATACACATTCATCCTATTTAGACAGACCAAAGCATGACGTATTCGAGAGTATTAGCACATTTCTAAACTAAATAAAGGAATTAGCATCATCCCTCAATATTAAAGTGAAATAGACCATAGCAAATTGATAATTTGAATCATATATACATGTATTCTTTAAAATATTGTAGTTGAGATCTAAAAATAAAACGTTATCTAAGATCTAAATTTGCTTTATAAGTCGATAGAAACCCATTTATGTGAGTTGTCGATGAAAATTAAATAATAAAGTGCAGCGGTTTTTTTAATAGATTATAACAAGCAATATAACATATATATATATATATATAATCATGTTAATTCATTTAGAAATAGTTATAAAAGAGAAATTTGATGTCTAGTGTATTTGATAGGAAGGATATGAATTATTTGAACTTGAAATTAAGAAGATTTCTCAAGTTAAGTTTAAATTGTGAGATAAACAATTACCTGTAGCAAATTTCGGTTACATCAGTGGCATACTGATTTCAACCATCTAGTGCATCAGTTACTCCAAACTATATATCCTGGAATCACCAGATCTTAGAGGATTGAAGGATATAATCAATTTTTAAATGGGCTATGGATTACCTGAGTACATTAGAATATTGTCATAAATGAATCTTTAAAATAATTGCCTACTGTAGGTAATAGTAGTTATGCAAAGCAACATAAAATCTTGTCAAAGCTGAAGTTATTTAACATTCAACAATTTTCAACATGCCATACGCTTTGCAAATAATGTGCATTATGAAATTAAAATGTATACATCAATGTAATCATCACAGAAAACATTTCAGTAAAAACATGTATAAGGATATCATCATATAATTTGAAATATTTTTTTAGAAAGCATGCACGTCCCCTGTAATATTGAATTATGCGAAAGGATGTATCGTAAATGATTCCATATACATAGACAAAACATGGGAAAAAATGTTATATAAAAATGAACAGTGGTATAAACCATATCTACGGGTGAGCGTTGCTTAGTTTGGTTTATCCGATGATAAATTTGTCAAACCAAAATAAAACAATAAAAATGAAAACCAAACCGAACAAACCAAATTAAGTTTGGCTGGTTCGGTTGGTTATCCGATTAAACCGAACTAAATTTTTTTTACACTTTGTGTTTGAAATATTCACAATAATTTGAAACAAATTATAAATATACGATTGCAGTACTATTATTTTTTATTTTTATGATTTTTAATATTAATTTTGACATATTGGTGATGATTAATATATACTTAAATAACTAAACTAACTTAAAATATTTATTATAATACCGATAATTTTGAAAATATAGTAAAAATTTGGTTGATTTGGTTAAACCGATAAATGAACTTAAAATTCGGTTAATTTGGTTAACACTCATTATTTACGTTCACTTTGCCTTTTTCTCAGATTTGCTAAATAATCGATGGCAGGGAAATATGATTGCCTGCAAAGTGAACATAAATATACTCTTAGCATATGTAAATATAATTTGAAAGTGAGAAAATTTCATAGTGATAATAATACGAAGTACCAGCGATGCCTGTTCTTTGAGGATCATTACTCGGAAGAAAACAAAAACATTGCATTGAAGGAGCAATCAAAAGGAGCATATTTTCCGGGGGTTGGGCCCATTTGTTTGATGCAATTATATAGATAATAATTGTATTATACAGGTAGTAGCAATTTTTGAATTGTATCAGCATTAAATAAAGGGGTTTTTAGTCTCAAGGACAAAATGAACAAAAAATTGTTCCATAAGGACAAGGGGTTAAATTTTTATCCATAAGGAAAAAATTTAGTGCAAAGGGAGGAATTCAGGGGCCTACTATAACTCCTCCATTTACACTGAAATTTGTCCTTTTGGATAAAATTTTAGTCTCTTGTCCTTATGAAACAATTTTTTGTTCATTTTGTCCTTCAGGGCAGTTTCTTGTTAAATAAATTATAGTAGTTTTTAGAAGTATGTACAACTTTAGCTCATAAACGTTATTTTGCAGTAAACTTCTTTAACTTGATTACATTGCAAATTTATTATATTTATGTCTCATGTTATATTATATATGATATAGGAGGGTAACATGTTCCACAGTGTAGACAAAAAGTGGATATATGAATTTGATCAAAGAACTACATACTATATACACGGGATGAAGAAGTTTATTAGTTTTGTTGAAGAAAACGGTGGTAAGAAAGGAGTGTATTTATGCCCTTGCATTAAGCGCCAAAATATGAAGACGATAAAATTAGAGGTCATTCATTTTCATTTGCTTAGATGGAGTTTTATCCAATCATATAGCGTATGGTATTTACATGGGAAAAAATGGTGGAGATCGAAAAACAACGAGTTAGTTATGCCACAAGTATTGACGAGGTTGAACATATTAGGATGGAAGATCTAGTCAATGATGCGGATAGATTTCAAGATTTTCAACCTGAGAACCAATTGTATGATCATGCTAATGTTGGACAACAGTTTACGGATGATGACAACTGTCAGGCCAATGAAAGTACGAAGTATAAACCACTTTTTGATAGCGCAAAAGAGCCATTGTATCCTTAATGTTCAAAAGGAATAACGAAGCTGTATGCCATTGTGAAACTGAATAGCTTGAAGACCCAATACGGCTTTTCAGATAATGGTGTGACTGCACTTCTCGAACTAATAAAGGAGTTACTCCTCGAACGTAACACACTGCCGACAAAATACTCTGACGTGAAGAAGTTCATTAAGCAAGTTGGAATGAATTACAAAACTTATGATGCATGCTTCAATGATTGCATATTGTACTGGAAAGATGATGCGAACAGAGTTTCTTGTACAAACTGCAATGATCCACGATATACGACATCATTTAACTAAGAGATAAAAAAGCACCAAAGTACCTTGAAAGACATTAAGACATTTTCCTTTAATTTCTAGATTGAAGATATTATATATTGTACCATGGATAGCAGAGGCAATGACCTGGCATGGTCGTGCCAAGTCTAATCCACAAGTAATGCGTCATCCATGTGACACTTCTCAATGGAAATTTGCGGATTCTTTTGATCAAACGTTTCCCGTCGAGCCACGAAATGTCACACTTGGAATAGCAATAGATGGTTTCTGTCCACATGCTTAATCTTCCCCCGTCTATGTGCAAGAAACGGGAGTTTCCAATGTTAACACCGTTGATTTCTAGGCCAAAACAACCGGGGAAGGATATTGATATTTATTTGCAGCCATTAATAGATGAGTTAAAACAGTTATGGGAAGGAAACGTTACATATGATTCATTTAATAAATCCGAGTTTACAATGAGAGCTAGAGTGCTGTGGGTAATTCATGATCACCCTGATCTTGGGACTTTATCGGGATGTATAACTCATGGTTACTTTGCACGTCCCGTTTGTGGGGAAAACACTTGTTCTTATCATCTCTCTGAGAGTAAAAAGATGTGTTTTATGGGACATCGAATGTTTCTTCCTAACAGACACAAGTTTCGATACACAAGACAAATTTCACTAACGAACAAGAACTTCGTCGTCCTAAACGACCATTGACTGGTTTTGAAGTTGAGAAGAAAGTAACAAATATCAAAATGAAAGTCGATAAACAGAAAGAAGAAATTGATCAAAAATGAAAGAAGACAGCCATTGAAGAAGTTGACAATGTTTATGGATGGTACAGGAGGTCTATCTTTTTCGATTTACCATATTGGAAAGCAAATATGATTCGACATAATATTGATGTTATGCATACAGAGAAGAATGTCAAAGAGCATCTCATAAGAACCATTATAGACCATAAAGATAAGTCAAAAGATGGCATCAATGCACGCAAGGATTTGAAAATCATGGCTATAAAACAGAAGTAGTGGGTGATGGAAGATCCTGAAATAAATAAAATAATCATACCGAAGGCAACTTTTACTTTAAGTGTAATGACCCGCACTGGCAGGGGTATTATGATTAATTTATTTAATTATATAAATAGTGATATAGTGAATTAAATGGTGGTTTAATTAAATAATGGTGAATATTTAATTAAAATAATAAATTAAATAATATATTTAATTCTGAAATAATCAGAATTGGCTGAAATGACGATATGGTGTGAACCGGATCATCTGTGATATGTAATTCAGCTTGGAATTTGAATTTGAATAACGAATATATTCAATCGTCGACAGTTGAACGTATAGTTTATAAAATAATTATAAACGAGCTCGAAATGGCGTTGCAGTTCGTAAATTGGCGATTCGAACTTCAACTGAATGTACATGATTCGTTTTAAATCGGATTTCTGTGAAACAAGAAACGTGTGGAGCTGGTGGAGTATATCTTTCTAGTGGAAGAGAAAAATCGGGATTTCGTCGTGTAGATTTTGATGTATGTCCAAATCAAATTTTAGAAAAGTCGATGTGGAATTCCTTTATAATTTATAAAGAAATTATTTAGATTTTTAAAAGGGATTTCAATATAAATCAGATATCGGGTTGACCCAGAAGTGAATATCGAGTTGTAAATACATACAGGAATATTCTAGAGCTGTGTGGTATTCCACTGTGAATATAAACGATAATATTTAATTTTAAATATTTAATTTAATTATATTTAAATATATTTATATATTTAAATAGGCTATTTAGAGCGTTAAAAATAACCACTTTTGCAAATGAAGTCGAAATTCGACGAAACTAGTTTTGTTTGATCCGCAATGGCAAATAGTTGTTAGATTCCAAGTTTCGTGATTTTTAGAGTCAGTGTGTGGTCGTACGGATTTTTAGAGTGTAAAATAGTCAGTATTTCGACAGTTAAAAATACGCTGTGTGAGCATATGGAGTCGGAATTCCACGAAACCAGTTTCGTTGGGACCGTGATGTCGAACTCTAGCTACATGTCCATTTTCGTGTTTTTTGGGTATAGTATGTGGTCATAGGAATTTTTAGAAGACCAATACAAATAACGATACAATAAACGATGAATAAAATAATAAATATAAATATATCCTAAAATCTATAACTGATCAAAAGAGAACCACGTCCACCTCTTCTCAACCACAAACCCAATGATATAACGCACAAACAAATCCATCTCCTCAGAAGAACAAACGCAGGAAATCCTCAAAAGAAAATCAAGGGAAAATTAAACAAAAATTCTATTTATCGATATATACACACATTTGAGTCCCTCTTGCAATATTCCTTCGCCCAGTACAAGTTTTACTGCACTCGACGCAAGCTTGCTGATGATCGAAAACTTACAGAGGGCCTAGGGTTCGAATTTTGGGGGAAAAGGTGGATCGATGCAACGTTTTGATGGAGTATTTGGATTCCTGGCAATTCAAACTACCAGCGTGCAAAGTAGGGTGAGATTCGAACACAATTTGGTTCGATACAGGGACTGTTCACCGCGGTTTCAAGTGGAGACAGAAATCCAATTTTTTGAGTGCGAGTTGAGGGCTTGGGTGTGAGGATGGAAGGGTTCTGGAAGAGAGGAACACTGGTGTATTTAGTTTCGATTTTTGGTGAAGGATTGAATGAGGATGTGGAGTTGTTTGCATCGGTTATGATATACCGAGAGGAGCAGCGGGTTTCAGCTTTGGGGAAGAAGGGGTAATAAGCGGGTTGGTAGGTTGTTGGTTTAGGGGATGGGCCGCTAAAAGGAGGTATGGCCCAATTAAAACTAAAAGAAAGTTAAGTTTTATATTTAAAAAGTGATTTAACTTGTTAACGCGATATTTTGACCATATGTGATCAGTTTTACGAACCATAAGTTGCATTGGGACCGTATGGACGGGAGCAACACAATGAGACTAACCGGGAGAGAAACAGAGCTCGTTACAATTTATGGTGAAATAAATTGTCCGTCGAAAATCAAATAACGCAAACCGTTATTTAACGATTAACGCGCCAATGTGAGTAAATCTCACTAACTCTGAACAGTTTACATTTACATGTTGTATTTTTAGAACTGTTAAATATTGGCTGTTTGACTGTGTGTTGACTGGTTATTGAACTGCTAGTCAGTTAGTTAAATTTCTATATTGATTCTGTTTAACAGAATATATCATATGGAACTGAAAAGTGATGTTGTCTATATTGTTTAACATCTGTGATGCAGGAAAACGGGTTGGAGGAATCCAACTGGATTCCTCAACATTTATTTTACTGTTTTCATATATTGTGATATATGATGTGTTATAAAATCTGTTATGGATTATGGGTGTTGGAATGATGTTGATCATTGTTATTCGATATTTTAAATATCATAAAAGACCCTGGGATGTAAAAAAGAATTATTTCAATGTATATTGAAATAAAAGGGATTTTATAAAATCAACAGATTTTATAAAAGGAAATATTTTGAAAGTAAATAAAAGGGAAAATGTTTTTAAAATGAATAGAGTTTTATAAAAGGGAAATCATTTGTAAAGTGAAGAATTGTTACTAAAAGTAAATCTTTATAAATGTATAGTTTATTCGAATAGAATAGAAGAAGTTAATCGATGTTAGTTAATCGATTAGAGATAAAGTTAAAAGAAGTTAATTGATGTTAGTTAATCGATTAGAGATAAAGTTAAAAGAAGTTAATCGATGTTAGTTAATCGATTAGAGATAAAGTTAAAAGAAGTTAATCAATGTTAGTTAATCGATTAGAGATAAGTTAAAAGAAGTTAATCGATGTTAGTTAATCGATTAGAGATAAAGTTAAAAGAAGTTAATCGATGTTAGTTAATCGATTAGAGATAAAGTTAAAAGAAGTTAATCGACGTTAGTTAATCGATTAGAGTAAAAGTTAAAAGAAGCTAATCGATGTTAGTTTAATCGATTTGAGTTAAAGAAAATGAGTAAATCAATAGCGTTAGTCAAATAGAGTTAATCCAATAATGTTAGTCCAATAGAGTTAATTGATAAGGATTAATCGAATACAGTTTATTCGAATTAAAGCAAAAGAGTCAATCGAATATAGCTATTCGAAGGAGGGTTAAGTAATGAAGTTAGTTAAAGGAATATAAAGTGAACTTTGTCTATTTCAAAGTTAGAAATGTTGTTCAGTTAAGGTCTGAGAGGTAGTTCTACCCCAACTTGATTGGCTTTGTTTTAACTAAGGAACAGTTAAGGTTTGGCAGTAAAGGAAATGGTTTGAGTTGGCATCGCGATGGTTTGTTTAAACATCTGTCTAAGTCCAATGAAGAAGCTTCGGAAATGTTTTCCAAAGAAGAAACCAGAAATGTTTTCTAATAAAGAAAACAAGAAATGGAAATGTTTTCCATTGTTAATAACGTATATTTTCCAAATTTAGAAAATAAGAAATATTGAATATAGGGAAACAGGAGATAAGTAAATTAATGAACTAAGGAGATAAATGTTGAATGATGTTTGATAGATATAAATTTCCATTTGGAAATAATATCGTTGTTTGCACACCTGTTTTTATTCGATAGTTAAATCACAGACTATCGAAGTTTTGACCATTTTAACGTTGTTAATATGGAGAGACCGGTTGGATTATTATCCAAAGAACCACTCTGTATTGGCATAAGCATTGCGAATCATATATGCCAAAGGAAATTGAAGGCGGAGTTATGCAAGGGCTATCCTGTTTACAGAATAGTGCCTTCGGTTCATCCTGTTCCTGGATGACTTGTATGGACGGATGTCTGACAGAATATTTCCAGACGATCACATATATTGATTTCTCCAACCGTACCAAGAGTGGAAGCGGAGATGGAAACTTCTTTTAGCTAACACATAATATATGGTTGAGGACGTCAATCGGTGATTTGATGGATTTGATGATGTGGCATTCAAAGTGAATCTGGTGTGATGATAAAGCGTAGCTTCTAGCCTCATCAAATCGGTAAATGACAAAAATCGGGCAGGCAGCATGGCTAAGTCGGTCGCACCGAAGTAGGGTGTATAATCACCTGATCTAGAGTTTCATTTAGTTCTAAAAATCTATTGTTGATGCTGTCCCATTCGGGAAACGGTTGCTGATCCCAACCGTTGGTGATATACATTCGATACGCTCAAGCGAAATGAGTGGTCGGTCATGTGTGGCCGGGTTGCAAGATGTTCTTGTTGAACCCAGTGTATTCCTCTCTAGAGGTACACGAGCGATAGGTGGTTCCATACCTTGTCATAGTTGGAAATCCATTACCCAATACGTGCTTGCGGTTTTGATTGTATACTATATATGTAGAACGTGAGATGAAAGCGTTTCTGCTAGATGATTATATATACTGTGGTTGATAGACATTATTATAATATCAAAAAAGGTTTTTGATATAAAGATATTTTGGATTCTCATAAGGGAAAAACCCGTTCCGTTATGCGGCGTGGTCTTATGAGATATCGTTTACTTGTTCGAACTGTTTTTAAACTGTTTTACTCATACCAGTCCCATGACTGACCCGGAGTTTTCTTTGTTGTTTTCCCTAAACTCTTGGGTGCCTAAATTTGTATGGGTAGTCAAGTAGTAGGGATTTTACAGATATAGTTGAAGAGCTGGAGCAGGAGGCTTCAGGATCATATAGCTATAATTATTTCCGCTGTGTTGTAAGTGTTGTACTTTGATAATGATATGTATATTCAAGTACTGATTTGTATTTCAAAGTTATGTTATGAAATATATTTATTCGTTCCGCTGTGAGATTCGTGTTACTCTGATGTTGTGTTCTTCTTCTTCTATTCTAATTTTCTATCTTATCTTTCCTCATCCTCTAATTTCTTTCACTAATTACCAGGATTTTTCGATGTTTTGGTTATCGACATCGAGCTTATGTCGATAACCAAAGTCATTGAAAAACCGGGTCGTTACAGTTGGTATCAGAGCAGAAGGTTAATTGATTAACTTGGCTCTGTGGCGTGACTCGGTAGAGATAGGGTTAGTAATACCCTAGATTGAGTTTGAGTGTACATATACGAGTGAACATATTTGTTATTTAATATAAAATTGTTTTATATTGTGAAGATCCATTGGTTGAGTTGTTTGAGAATTCTGGTCGATTAGTTTGATCCACTGTATCGGTAGGGATTTTGTAAACACTCGAATACGATGAACCGTCATGGTATGTTTTGAAAAAGGGTAAACAAAATAAGTTTACCCAAAGTATATTTTGAATATATTGAATATATTGGTTGTTATTATAATCGAGTAAGATTATAAATTAAATGGTTATGTAAATAACCAATCAGAATTCATATAAGTGAAATGCGTGAATCAGATGAGTTAAATCTGAAATTAAAACCAGAAATTGAGTTAAAACTTTGGAGAATTGGATAAGTGTTTGTAAACGGATTGGGATTAAAAATAAGGAAAATTTAAGATCCTGAGAGATTTTAAATTGTTTTACAAGCAGTGTGAATTATATTTTGAAATGAATTTCAAAGTGGAAATGTTTAGAAATAGTTTTATAGTATTGAACTCACTTCGATCGCCGGAAAATAGATTCTGATGATGACAGCTGCATCATCAGTATTCATTTTCGAGTTGTAAGTGACGAATTACTACCAAAGATACTGTTTTGAAATTGTTTTGGGAAAGACAAGTTGTGTTGAATTTCAAATGGGATTTATAATGAAGAATAAATAAAGAAAGTTAAAAAGTAATTTGAATAAAGGAAGTTCAAACTTAGAATGTGAATAAAGAAAATTCAAAGGGGATTTGAATATAGAAATTCAAATGAGATTTGAATAAAGAAGATTTAAATAATGGAAAATTGAATATAGAATTCATATAGAGTAATAATGGAAAATTGAATATAGAATTCATATAGAGTAATAATGAAAAATTGAATATAGAATTCAAATAGATTGAAATGGAATTTGAAAATAGAAATTCAAAGGGAGTTTGAATATGTGAAATTCAATAGAATTTGAAATAGGAATTCGAATATAGATTTCAAATAGAATTGAAATGGGAATTGGAATATATAATTCAATAGAGTTTGAAAATATAGGATTTGAATACCGAAAGTGAAATAGAAATTGAATATAGAAATTCAAAGGGAGTTTGAATATGTGAAATTCAATGGAATTGAAATAGGAATTGAATATAGAAATTCAAAGGGAGTTTGAATATATGAAATTCAATGGAAGTGATATAGAATTTGAATAGAGGAAATTCGAATATAGAAATCAAATAAAATTTGACATATGAGAAATTGAATAAAATTTGACATAAGAGAAATTCAAATATGGAATTTGAATAAGAGATTTGAAATGAAATTCAAGTATGGAATTTGAATAAGAGATTTGAAATGAAATTCAAATATGGAATTTGAATAAGAGATTTGAAATGAAATTCATATATGGAATTTGAATAAGTGAATTGAAATGAAATTCAAATATAGAATTTGAATAAGAGAATTGAAATGGAATTTGAATATAGGAAATTCAAATAGAATTGAAAAGGAATTCAATTAGTTAATAAGTAAGTTAAAATATATTTGAACATGTATATACAAATAAAAAGGTGAAATGGGCAAACCAGTAATTTGAAAATCACTTAACGAAATAAGTTAAAACGATTGGATTAAGTTGGAATGAATTAGAAATGTATGAATATACAAGAGACATGTATGGATAAGGTTAATGAAGGTATATAAATAGAATGCTCGACGAAAAGGTCTGTGTTCAATTCATATATGAGATTTTATGCGCCGTATCGGCAAGCCGCTTGGCTTTTCCTTTTTCTTTTTGATCAGAAAGGCCTGTGTGGCAGTTTGGGGATTTTCCCGATGCTCCTAGTACAAAGGAGGTTATGGCGAATTTTTCCGGAAATTTAAGGAGTAGAATGTTTTAAAAATAATTTGATAATTAGAAATCAACGTATCGATATATATATATATATAGAAGTCGATAAGGAAACGAACTTAGAAATAGAATAGTATAATCAAAAAGGAAGTCTAGAATAAAATCTAGTAAGAATAGAAAGAGAAGGTGTACATGTGTTTCAAAGTGAATAAATAGTTGTATGGTGTTGATTTTTCGAGTAAGTAGTCATATCTGTTTTGACGTTATAAATGATTATTCAGTCAAGGTCTGAGAGGTAGTTATACCCCAACTTGATTGATTTCATTATTAACAGATAAATAGTAGGATTTCAGGCTCGAAGATCAATGTTGAATAAGAGTTAGTTGAATATAGTATTTGGATTGTCGTAACGATGTTTTACACAACATCCGTTTTAACCCAAATAAGTGTAAGCTTGGAAATATAATAGAGAATATTTCCGAAGTATAGAAATAAACGAGATCGGAAAAGAGATAAATAATTGGAGTATTTTTCAATTATAAATAGCACATATTTTCTAAAGTTTAGAAAATAAAGGAAGGCGATATTCGGAAATGTTTTCCAAATAACGTAAAAGGCCAATATGGTTATTGAAAATATTTGGTTAACAAATATTGATAAAGAAATAGAGAAGTGATTTAACTAATGGAATATTGATTATGGGCTCAGTTGAATTTCAAAAAGGAAAATTTGATTTTTGAAAAGAGTAAACTGTTTGAAAACTCCCAGGGAAAGACTGTTGAATTAAAACCAAATGAAATAGGAATTTGTAAAAGCAAATTTGAATTAAAGTAAAGCCAGTAAAGTGGTAACTGAGGTTGAATCAGAATGATATCAAGACAAATTGGATTGTGAGATTCAAATTTGAAGTGTAATGTGATAATCAAGTTAAGAGTGGGAATCAAGAACGAAACTTGAGTTTGAAATGATATTGGGCTCAGATATAAGCGAATGGTTGTGTTTTGGATAAAAGTGATTGGGATTTGATTGGGATAACCCTTGTATATGCTGAGCTGATAGCATATGGAAGTAATAGAGTTGATTTGCCCGACAAAAAGGTACAAGTTTATATTTCATATGATATGAGATTTTGATGAGCCAAATTGGCAAGCCGCTTGGCTGTTTTATTTTCTTTTGGGTTGGAGATGGCCCAGAGAGGCGAGTTGGAGTTTGTCGTATTTACCAGTACAAAGGAGGTGCTGGCGAAATTTTTCGAAGAGTTAAGGCGTTAGAAAATTTTCAGGATTTTTGAAAATTTTCGTTGATAAGAAAAAATTAATAATTTAATTGAAATTAAATTGGTTCAGTTGAAACTGAAGTTAAGAAGTGAACAAATATGTTCTAACCAGTCGATAGGGTCATCCTCTACTTTTTAGCAATTTCGAGGACGAAATTATTTTAAGTGGGGGAAGATTGTAATGACCCGCACTGGCAGGGGTATTATGATTAATTTATTTAATTATATAAATAGTGATATAGTGAATTAAATGGTGGTTTAATTAAATAATGGTGAATATTTAATTAAAATAATAAATTAAATAATATATTTAATTCTGAAATAATCAGAATTGGCTGAAATGACGATATGGTGTGAACCGGATCATCTGTGATATGTAATTCAGCTTGGAATTTGAATTTGAATAACGAATATATTCAATCGTCGACAGTTGAACGTATAGTTTATAAAATAATTATAAACGAGCTCGAAATGGCACTGCAGTTCGTAAATTGGCGATTCGAACTTCAACTGAATGTACAGGATTCGTTTTAAATCGGATTTCTATGAAACAAGAAACGTGTGGAGCTGGTGGAGTATATCTTTCTAGTGGAAGAGAAAAATCGGGATTTCGTCGTGTAGATTTTGATATATGTCCAAATCAAATTTTAGAAAAGTCGCTGTGGAATTCCTTTATAATTTATAAAGAAATTATTTAGATTTTTAAAGGGGATTTCAATATAAATCAGATATCGGGTTGACCCAGAAGTGAATATCGAGTTGTAAATACATACAGGAATATTCTAGAGCTGTGTGGTATGCCACTGTGAATATAAACGATAATATTTAATTTTAAATATTTAATTTAATTATATTTAAATATATTTATATATTTAAATAGGCTATTTAGAGCGTTAAAAATAACCACTTTTGCAAATGAAGTCGGAATTCGACGAAACCAGTTTTGTTGGATCCGCAATGGCAAATAGTTGTTAGATTCCAAGTTTCGTGATTTATAGAGTCAGTGTGTGGCCGTACGGATTTTTAGAGTGTAAAATAGTCAGTATTTCGACGGTTAAAAATACGTTGTGTGAGCATACGGAGTCGGAATTCCACGAAACCAGTTTCGTTGGGACCGTGATGTCGAACTCTAGCTAAATGTCCATTTTCGTGATTTTTGGGTATAGTATGTGGTCATAGGAATTTTTAGAAGACCAATACAATAAACGATGAATAAAATAATAAATATAAAAATATCCTAAAATCTATAACTGATCAAAAGAGAACCACGTCCACCTCTTCTCAACCACAAACCCAATGATATAACGCACAAACAAATCCATCTCCTCAGAAGAACAAACGCAGGATATCCTCAAAAGAAAATCAAGGGAAAATTAAACAAAAATTCTGTTTATCGATATATACACACATTTGAGTCCCTCTTGCAATATTCCTTCGCCCAGTACAAGTTTTACTGCACTCGACGCAAGCTTGCTGATGATCGAAAACTTACAGAGGGCATAGGGTTCGAATTTTGGGGAAAAAGGTGGATCGATGCAATGTTTTGATGGAGTATTTGGATTCTTGGCAATTCAAACTACCAGCGTGCAAAGTAGGGTGAGATTCGAACACAATTTGGTTTGATACAGGGACTGTTCACCGCGGTTTCAAGTGGAGACGGAAATCCAATTTTTTGAGTGCGAGTTGATGGATTGGGTGTGAGGATGGAAGGGTTCTGGAAGAGAGGAACACTGGTGTATTTAGTTTCGATTTTTGGTGAAGGACTGAATGAGGATGTGGAGTTGTTTGCATCGGCTATGATATACCGAGAGGAGCAGCGGGTTTCAGCTTTGGGGAATAAGGGGTAATAAGCGGGTTGGTGGGTCGTTGGTTTAGGGGATGGGCCGTTAAAAGGAGGTATGGCCTAATTAAAACTAAAAGAAAGTTAAGTTTTTGTTTTATATTTAAAAAGTGATTTAACTTGTTAACGCGATATTTTGACCATATGTGATCAGCTTTACGAACCGTAAGTTGTGTTGGGACCGTATGGACGGGAGCAACACAATGAGACTAACCGGGAGAGAAACAGAGCTCGTTACAATTTATGGCGAAATAAATTGTCCGTCGAAAATCAAATAACGCAAACCGTTATTTAACGATTAACGCGCCAATGTGAGTAAATCTCACTAACTCTGAACAGTTTACATTTACATGTTGTATTTTTAGAACTGTTAAATAATGGTTGTTTGACTGTGTGTTGACTATTGATTGAACTGCTAGTCAGTTAGTTAAATTTCTATATTGATTCTGTTTAACAGAATATATCATATGGAACTGAAAAGTGATGTTGTCTATATTGTTTAACATCTGTGATGCAGGAAAACAGGTTGGAGGAATCCAACTGGATTCCTCAACATTTATTTTACTGTTTTCATATATTGTGATATATGATGTGTTATAAAATCTGTTATGGATTATGGGTGTTGGAATGATGTTGATCATTGTTATTCGATATTTTAAATATCATAAAAGACCCTGGGATGTAAAAAAGAATTATTTCAATGTATATTGAAATAAAAGGGATTTTATAAAATCAACAGATTTTATAAAAGGAAATATTTTGAAAGTAAATAAAAGGGAAAAACGTTTTTAAAACGAATAGAGTTTTATAAAAGGGAAATCATTTGTAAAGTGAAGAATTGTTACTAAAAGTAAATCTTTATAAATGTATAGTTTATTCGAATAGAATAGAAGAAGTTAATCGATGTTAGTTAATCGATTAGAGATAAAGTTAAAAGAAGTTAATCGATGTTAGTTAATCGATTAGAGATAAAGTTAAAAGAAGTTAATCGATGTTAGTTAATCGATTAGAGATAAAGTTAAAAGAAGTTAATCAATGTTAGTTAATCGATTAGAGATAAGTTAAAAGAAGTTAATCGATGTTAGTTAATCGATTAGAGATAAAGTTAAAAGAAGTTAATCGATGTTAGTTAATCGATTAGAGATAAAGTTAAAAGAAGTTAATCGATGTTAGTTAATCGATTAAAGTAAAAGTTAAAAGAAGCTAATCGATGTTAGTTTAATCGATTAGAGTTAAAGAAAATGAGTAAATCAATAGCGTTAGTCAAATAGAGTTAATCCAATAATATTAGTCCAATGGAGTTAATTGATAAGGATTAATCGAATATAGTTTATTCGAATTAAAGCAAAAGAGTCAATCGAATATAGCTATTCGAAGGAGGGTTAAGTAAGGAAGTTAGTTAAAGGAATATAAAGTGAACTTTGTCTAATTCAAAGTTAGAAATGTTGTTCAATTAAGGTCTGAGAGGTAGTTCTACCCCAACTTGATTGGCTTTGTTTTAACTAAGGAATAGTTAAGGTTTGGCAGTAAAGGAAATGGTTTGAGTTGGCATCGCGATGGTTTGTTTAAACATCTGTCTAAGTCCAATGAAGAAGCTTTGGAAATGTTTTCCAAAGAAGAAACCAGAAATGTTTTCTAATAAAGAAAACAAGAAATGGAAATGTTTTCCATTGTTAATAACGTATATTTTCCAAATTTAGAAAATAAGAAATATTGAATATAGGGAAACAGGAGATAAGTAAATTAATGAACTAAGGAGATAAATGTTGAATGATGTTTGATAGATATAAATTTCCATTTGAAAATAATATCGTTGTTTGCACACCTGTTTTTATTTGATAGTTAAATCACAGACTATCGAAGTTTTGACCATTTTAACGTTGTTAATATGGAGAGACCGGTTGGATTGTTATCCAAAGAACCACTCTGTATTGGCATAAGCATTGCGAATCATATATGCCAAAGGAAATTGAAGGCGGAGTTATGCAAGGGCTATCCTGTTTACAGAATAGTGCCTTCGGTTCATCCTGTTCCTGGATGACTTGTATGGACGGATGTCTGACAGAATATTTCCAGATGATCACATATATTGATTTCTCCAACCGTACCAAGAGTGGAAGCGGAGAAGGAAACTTCTTTTAGCTAACACATAATGTATGGTTGAGGACGTCAGTCGGTGATTTGATGGATTTGATGATGTGGCATTCAAAGTGAATCTGGTGTGATGATAAAGCGTAGCTTCTAGCCTCATCAAATCAGTAAATGATAGAAATCGTGCAGGCAGCATGGCTAAGTCGGTCGCACCGATGTAGGGTGTATAATCACCTGATCTAGAGTTTCATTTACTTCTAAAAATCTATTGTTGATGCTGTCCCATTCGGGAAACGGTTGTTGATCCCAGCCGTTGGCGATATACATTCGATACGCTCAAGCGAAATGAGTGGTCGGTCATGTGTGGCCGGGTTGCAAGATGTTCTTGTTGAACCCAGTGTATTCCTCTCTAGAGGTACACGAGCGATAGGAGGTTCCATACCTTGTCATAGTTGGAAATCCATTACCCAATACGTGCTTGCGGTTTTGATTGTATACTATATATGTAGAACGTGAGATGAAAGCGTTTCTGCTAGATGATTATATATACTGTGGTTGATAGACATTATTATAATATCAAAAAAGGTTTTTGATATGAAGATATTTTGGATTCTCATAAGGGAAAAACCCGTTCCGTTATGCGGCGTGATCTTATGAGATATCGTTTACTTGTTCGAACTGTTTTTAAACTGTTTTACTCATACCAGTCCCATGACTGACCCGAAGTTTACTTTGTTGTTTTCCCTAAACTCTTGGGTGCCTAAATTTATATGGGCAGTCAAGTAGTAGGGATTTTACAGATATAGTTGAAGAGCTGGAGCAGGAGGCTTCAGGATCATATAGCTATAATTATTTCCGCTGTGTTGTAAGTGCTGTACTTTGATAATGATATGTATATTCAAGTACTGATTTGTATTTCAAAGTTATGTTATGAAATATATTTATTCGTTCCGCTGTGAGATTCATGTTACTCTGATGTTGTGTTCTTCTTCTTCTATTCTAATTTTCTATCTTATCTTTCCTCACCCTCTAATTTCTTTCACTAATTACCAGGATTTTTCGATGTTTTGGTTATCGACATCGAGCTTATGTCGATAACCAAAGTCGTTGAAAAACCGGGTCGTTACATTAAGCAAAGAAGAAAAGATACGGTTTTTCACTATATTGAAAAACCTGAAAGTACCTAATAAATTCTCTTCTAACTTCCGCAATAATGTGAGCATCAATCCTCCTGAACTAAGAAATATGAAGTCACATCATTATCACGTCATAATGCAACATTTGCTTCCGGTATTGCTTCAACATTCTTATGCACAACATAAGGATCTGCAAAATGTTGTTCATCGTATTAGTTTATTCTTTAGCATTTTGTGCTCAAAGGTGATCAATAAGGAACACCTTATAAAAGAAAAGGCTAGTTTGATAGAAGCAATGTGTGTTTTTGAAAAACAATTTCCACCTACATTTTTTGATATTAGTATCCATCTTATGGTCCATTTAGCCGATCAAACATTGATTGGTGGCCCTGTCAGATATAGATGGATGTATCCTTTTGAACGGTAAATAATTAATTTCAGTTATGCACATTATTATTCAGTGTAAATAACTATCGTGTACGATATATAATTGATCATATTCACAGATTGATGAAAACATATAAAGGATATGTACGCAACAAAGATACATTGAAGGGTGTATTGCAAAAGGATATATCGTACAAGAAGCTAGCCTTTACCACATGGAATATATGCCGAACGGAGGTTATGGCAATCATAAACATTCCCGCGAAGCATTTTTAGAAGAGGATGATGAGTTTGCTAGTGAGATACCTTTAGATAATGGTAAAAATATAATGTTAACCCAAGTGCAGTTTGAACTAGTGCGTAGATGGGTCCTTAATAAGTATGATGGATAGGATGAATGGAAGAAGTAAGTTCATGAATTTGTCTCAAATTTTCATTTTTTAATTCAGTTTACATATTCATTTCGATATGTGTTTTTCATCGAAGGTATAACTCCTATGCGAAAAGCACTAGATTTCAACCACGAGGAAGAGGTACAACTGTCGAAGTCATTTAAAATTTTACTTTATGGTTACGTAATGAGGTATTACATCATTATAAATATTTCACGTGTTTATAAGTTAGCAACATAGACCATGCTTTTACTTATTTATTGTGTTTTATGTAGCTAGTGAATTACAGCGATGTTGATCCAACTCTTTGGCGGCTAGCACATGGGCTGAAGTTCATGGCGCTTAGTTATATGAAGTACCAAGTGAATGGGTTTTTATTTTCCATGAAAATTTACGAAGACCGCATGGTCACACAGGATAAAGGTGTACGCACGAAAGAAATTACAAAATTTAGAGTGAGTGGTAAAGATAAAAATTATAAGGAAGTAGAAATAACGTATTACGAAGGCATTCAGCAGATACTTGAGTTGGACTAAGCTGACTTCAAACAAATGGTTTTTTATTGTGATTGGATAAAGGCAATAATAAGATCAATGGTTGCAAAGTAGATCCCATTTCAAACTTAATCATGCTCAATTTAGGATAATTAAAGAACAAAGCATGAATGATGAGCCATTTATTCTTGCATCAGAAGCGAATCAAGTGTTCTGCTCAAAAGATTTAAAAAATAACGGATGGTCTGTGGTTTTGCATACACCAAAACGGTTGACTACAAATGTGGATGACATTGAGTTTCCTACCATCTACCAATCTGCTTTTAAAGACAATGATAAGTTAGAAAATTTATTTGGAAAGTCATGAATTGTTGACTGCTTTTTTTTTACCAAAACCTATGTTTACTTATGAATTGTTGAATGCTTTTTTTTTCTCAAGTGAATCACATGTATTTGGAATGTCATGAATTGTTGAATGTTTTTTTTTTCTCAAGGAAATCACAAGTATTTGGAATGTCATGAATTGTTGAATGCTTTTTTTTACCAAAACCATATGTTAACTTGTGAATTGTGGATAACCTATTGAGCATGGTAGTGATGAGCACATGTATTAGTTATATTATATTTTGCAGGAAATTATGTCACAAAATCCAATATCATCACATGTATCATGTTCAAAAGAGCAGAAAGGTTATCAAAAACTACTTGGTATTCCAATCCCAGAAAATGCTTCAAAAATTGCTACTATGCTTGGTAAACTAGTAAGAGCTCATGTGTCGATATCATACATAAGTGGGATAAAATACCGAAAACATATAAGGACGACGTTTCGAACAAGTTGGTGGTAGGTTTTTACTTGAGCAATTTGGTAATATAGCACTTAAATATCTACAGTTTACTTTTATAGTCTGACTCTTAATTTTTGCAGAAAATGTATGCGCTTGACTCGCTTTCAAAGGAAACCTTTATAAAAAGAATGGTCGAGGCTTTTAGGAGACACAAAAAAACATGAGACCAAGTTTTTATGACATTTTCGACAATGACGAAGGATGGTTGAAAATTTGTCCACCTACAGTTGCTTAAGAAGATTGGAACGTGTTCGTAAAAATGAAGCAACGCCTGAAGCGAGCGGAAGAAGAAAGTCAGGCCAAAGAAATAGATTATTGCTAAATTACAATCACCATGCAGGACGTAAAAGTCACGCTAGAATAGAACACGAATTGTGATTTATATTCTTTTTATTTCAAAAATCGTAAAAAAACCGTTGTGATGAAGAAATATATTGCAGACCGTTGCAGATCCATCTGCAAGTATCAACCGTCGTCAAGTATGGAAGAAGGCACACACAAAAAAAGATGGTAGCAAATCAGATGCCGCTTCTACGTACTTCGTTAGAAAAAATATTAACTTGCGTATTATTTGAAATTTCATTATTCATTTAAGAGTTATCATATCTCAGGATAAAATTGCGAAAATGAAGGAAAAAATCACCATAGTGATGAAGAAAAATTGACAGTGGATGAAGATATCTTATCACAAGTTTTTGGTAAGGATAAGAAGGGTAGGAGCGGCGGTGTTGGGACCATCATACTAATGACTAATGTTAAGACTTATGCTATTGCACACAAACGATTCAAATATGTTAGTCAAGACAATGATGACTTGAAAATGAGGGTGGGAAATTTAGAGGGTACAGTGCGAAATATGGCGGGGCGAATGGACCTTCTGATTCAAATGGTGGGAAGCATCGGACAAGGAACCCACATAACATTAGACCCTACCGATGGAGCACGCAACGGACAACTCGGTTCTTCTAAAGTAGTCCCTTCTTAGGATACAACCAATGTTTCGAACAATCAAAAATGTGAAATTCTCAACTCTGATCTAGACATAGTAGCAACATGTATTTATTACCAGCTTTTTAATATTAGTTGATTTCGATGCAATTATTTTGTTGGATAGATCTAGACAACTTTATTGCAACAGGTACTGTATGTCGAGATTCTACATCGAATTCATGGGAAATATGTACCATCCACACATGAAAAATTGGTTTTGGACAATATACTGCTGTCGGATGAGAAAACCACCAAAATAAATCGTCAATTTTCACAGACCTTTGATGAAGTTGGAGTAGGTGGGCTTGTGTGTCATCCGAAGAGCCTAATTCGATATCTTTAGACTTTGGAGCAGGTATATATAATTTTACACTAAATGCTATCAAGATAATGTGTATCACTATATGTTATCAAGTCAAATGGGTTCACGTAAGAATAAAAGAACCCATAACCAAAAATACTATTGACATATTGTATTATAAATTAACTGCTTTATATTTTGTCCATTTTTCCAATTTTAAATCCTGCCTTGATCAAATAAGATTCGAATAAATGTAGGTTTCTCTACATGCACATTTTTAGTTCATTTAAAAATGCACTTTTAATATACATCTAGAATAATCTGAAGTCATGAGTACTACATATGAGTATATTCCTATTACATATTTAGTTGTTCTTGATTCACTTATACATTGCTTGCATTGCTTATTACAGGTATTACATTGCTTACTCTAGTGGCGTTACCGAAGCGATTATTCTTTCAGAGCTATTTCAGGTATCGTTTCGCTCTTATAAAATTTAGTCGTTGTCTTACATATTCAGCAAGGAGAATTTCATGCTTTTGTGCTTTTATCTGGCTTATACTTGGATCGTTAATAATTTACAGTTGAGACATTGCACGTGGGTATTAGAATTAGATGTCTTACCGCTATAATTTCTTCTTTATAATATAATTTATAATTGAGTCTCAGGAGTTTGTGTACTAGAATTATCAACTGCGTATTAGAATTGGATTGTTTATTATCAACTGGGTATTAGAATTGGGTACTATAATTTATAATATAATTTACAACTGGGTATTAGAATTGGATCGTTAATAATTTTCAACTGTGGCATTGCACTGAGGCACATGCACACCTGCATATTTTGTGATTTTGCACGGAGGCATTGCACTGAAAAGAAATTAAAAGCAACTGGATCAGATCTGATGGGTGAAAGGATCGAACCTGATTTGTATTTTAAGCTAAGCTAACCAAAGTCGCTTAATGTAAATCTCATGGCCTCTCCGGACAAATGAGCTTATTATTCATCTCTTTCACTCTTCAGATCTAATCCATTAAATACAAATCCGGTTCCAAATAATCGCATGGCCTCTCTGGGCTAATGAGATCCTTTCATTGGATCAGTTTGCAACTTCAGTTGCAAACACGACTCAGATTGCAACTTGCAACTTCAGTTGCAATAGTTTGCAACTCAGTTGCAAGAGTATGCAACTGAGTCACAAACTGAGTTTCACGAAATATGTATACCCCCAATTTCACTAAAAGCTAACGGTTGAGAGCCTAATTTCACTACAGTGAGTTTGCATTGTCTCTCTGAGCTTATCCAGGGCTATCACAGGGCCCTTGCCAAGTCAATCCATTTGCTTTCAATGAAAGAGACTTAGTGACATGTACTTTGATCCTTTCACTAGATCAGTTTGCAACTTCAGTTGCAAGAGTTTGCAAATCAGTTGCAAACTGGATTAGTTTGCAACGTCAATTACAAATTCGACTCAGTTTGCAACTGAAGTCGCAAACTGAGTCTTGCGAACTGAATCTCACGAAATATGTATACCCCGATTTCACTAAAAGCTAACGGCCAGAGCCTAATTTCACTACAGTGAGTTTGCAACTGCAGAACGTTATACCCCAATCCAAGTTCTAAGTACCCTGGCATCTTGGGTACTTTATGCACTACAATGAGAGCCTAATTTCACTAAAAGCTAACGGTGGGGACTTATATGATTTTTGAAAATGAAATAAGTTTTGTTTTTGTTTCATTTTATTTAGAATGGAGTTGTGTTATAATTCAAATTAATGAAAGTCAAACTTAGTTAGCTAGAATTGAATCAAGATATTTCTATGCTTATGTTTCCATTCGATAGGAACTGATCACGGCATAAGTCATTATGAAATGTCAGGTGGTGTTTTCTACTTTTACTAATGGACGTTTTTATTACCAAGTTTTCGGGACAACATATTTGTATATTTGTTACATTTCCACTTTCTAGCATTTAGGTAATTTCATAATAAGGTGTGCTCAATTTTTTGCGTAATTTGATGACCTGCACCATCATTTTGTTTTAATTTTTTGCAAACAAAGATGTGTATCCCGTGAGTACCTGCGAAGCATTTGTATTCGTTCCTTTTTTAACACTTTTCTTGATCGATCTTCTTAATCTATAATGTCTTGTGGTATCGCGGTCCAAAATTATATTAAATGCACTGAATTTCCAACATTTCGATAATATATTTCGTGAGATGTAGATTTATGAATTACCTCAAATCTTGTGGTATCTCGAGTCTCAGTTTGCAACTCAAATTGAGTCCAGTTTGCGGCTCTAGTTGCAAACTAGAACAATTTTTTGCAACTTATTTGCAAACTGGATCAGTGGTGTCTTCTAGACTAGTTTAGGGATAAGGCCATTTTGTTGTATTGCGGCTTCCTGTATTCTTCTGTCAATTTATTGTTCTTTACAGTTTAAAAAAAGAACATAAAGGTGAAATTTACATTTAACAAAACCACCTCTCCAACTGATGCTTGCTATTTTAATTTCTTTTCAGGCTTTGGAACAAGCATGAGTTGCATGGGCTCGACAACTGCAGTTTTGTTTTCATTTTTTAGAGCAAGAATGTGAACATTATGCTTTTATATATTGTGTTATGTGGTTTGTATTAACTCAAGTTATGGTTTATGTATTAATTGAATAATGCTTTGTGTATCGTCTTTATATATTGTTATATGGGTATAACATATCTTCTTTATTGTGCATATATATATCAATGGGTGCAGTGTTTTTGTATATTGCATATATGATATACCGATTTTGATACAGTTAAAAGTTGTATCTAATTCGTTGATAACATTATAGGAATGAGGCATTAAATACGGTTTTAAGTCGTATCAGTATAGTAGTTTAAAACGGTTTTAAACGTATCAATATAGCAGCTTGATACAGTTTTAAGCCGTATCAATCTACGAATTCGGTACGACTTAAAACCGTATCGATCTATGAAGTAGACAGTGCTAGTATACTAATTTAATACGGTTTTAAGCCGTATCAATTTAGAATTTTGATACGGTTCTAAACCTATCAATATAGAAATTTGATACGGGCTTAACCCGTATCAAATCCATAAATTGATACGGCTTAAAACCGTATTAATCTATGAATTTGATACGGGTTTAAGCCGCATCAATCTATGAATTTGATACGGCTTAAGTCCGTACCAAATTGACAAAGGTGCCATTTTTTTATATGGCCCAAAGCACTGCCAAATCGAGTTAGATACGGGCATAAGCACTGCTTAATTGGCATTTCTGGTGTAGTGATATTTTGTTCCTCGCCATAAATCATTTTCTTCACGAAAACATGAACACTTGTGTTCCTAGGTATGTACACCCCACTTTTTATACTACTGCATTTCCGACTGACACAACCGCTATTAAAGGTTCTAGCAAAGCCCTATACAGTATATGCATGCAGAATAAAATGAAGTTTCCGTAAAATCATGATAACAGCTTTAGGAATTTAGCAAAGATTAACAAAATTTGAAAAAAAAAAAGAAATGATAAACATAAGCTAGTTTCGATTAACTAAACATATCATAGATCAAAAGCAATCAACGCATAATTCATCTACTTCTTTTGTGTATTACTATCAAACAATTATAGTAGCACCTAAAAAAATGGAAGAATAAATTAAGTGGAAGTACCTATTGGAAAGTTTCAAGAAGATAGTAGAATAACGCCAAGGGGTTCTTACACGAGTACACACGTTATAATCCGCTTTAGTTCTTGCACGATAGAAGTACCTATTGGAAAGCATACTGGATGAATATACCCACTTCAGTTCCAAGGAAACATACTATCACTAGTATAATTACACTATATTGGATAAATATATAATCAGATAATTACTTACGGTTATGTACTAATAAAAAAAAGGAAACATATTGGATTAATATAATCACTTCAGTTCCAGGGAAGATGAATAGAATTTCCAATCCAGGATTTTCACACATCCATCTCCTGATAAATACGCCCCCTTCTTCCTCCTATTCTTCCACTAATTTCTTCTTTAAATTCCTCAGATTCATCCCATCCTTTCCTTGCCTTATACAAAAAGCAAGCAAATCCTCAAACCCTATAAAAACATCTACAATCAAACTAGTAGATACCAATTTACTTCCGTGGCTCACCCCAGCAACCAAGAAGATATTTTAATCTGCTACAAATCCAAAATCCAAGCCGAACACAAATCTGAGCTAGAACTATATAATTCTGGATCAGGAAAACTTAAATCAGATCCAAAACAGATTATAATAGTTGGAAATCTGTAAAAGGCAAAGGAGGCCGAGGAGGCAGAGAAGTTGAATGCAAAGCAAGTGGTGGTCGGAATAAAAGGATTGAACCAATGTACCAAGGGTATGAAGAGAGCAGGGTCGAGCGATGGGTTTAGATGTAGATGCGGTATGATGTATTTCATTAAGAAAGTTGTGGATTGGAAAAGTTAATGGGAGTTTATGGGTTAAAAGAAAAAGTAAAAATAATATTGGTAGGATAAGCGAAATGACTCAAATTAATGGAGGGAAAATGAAAAATTGGAGGTAAAACGTAAATGTTTGGAGGGAATCGAAAAGCACAGAAGGGAAGTTTTAGACTTACGGCTGAGTTGGACACAGTCCTGGGCAGTAATACATTTTTATGTATTAACATTCAGTATGCACATCAATTGCTAAATTAAACTACGAAAAGCAATATATATATATATATATATATATATATATATATATATATATATATATATATCGCTGGTATGTAAGCTGATATCATATTAAGTCCTAGTATACTACCAGGATCATCATTTGTTTAATTGGTCATCATTTTTAATTATTAAATATTATATATAATAAAATTAGTTATTAAAAGTAATTATTTAAAATTATATATTAGTTATTAAGAATAATAATAAATATTTAATGTTATTTAAATTAATATCTAATAATTTCTGCTTTCAGAATTTTGTTTTGAAATTTTTGATTTTTTTTAAATTTATTGTTAACAATTCTTTAATTTAATATTTTTCTTAAAATATTATATATTATTATTAACTATAAGTATTGAATGCATTAGACTAATTGAAACCATTGTAATATCTTTCTAGCACGATGTGCTACTTTGGACCATTATGCTATGTTGATGAAAACTAATGCCTATTACAACGTTGTGATGGCCCGCCCCGCACCAGCCAACATTTCCCTAAAAGTGCGCTGTGCCGATGCCTGACCAGCACGGGACGGTCGTCATAGAAAGGAAAAGAAAGGAATTTGAACTAACGAGGAACTTGTAGAATGTCTCACAGCGCTCGGAATAAAATATAATAATAACATAAAACAGGCAAGACAGTGCATAAGCTGAAAACTAAACCATCATAGCAGCGGAAATCCAAAGTACAGCTTATGATCCAACATCATTATTACAACTCCAAATTGTTGTCTCTAAAGCAAAAGAAAGAATAGGTACACTACTAATGCCCAAGCAGTGACCAGCTACAACACAGGGAGAATATATATATCATACGTGGAAGCCTCCTGCTCGTCTCCGGTATAGCTACTCGTGCATACCACCTAACCTGTCTCTAGTCTGCTCGTTGAGGAGCACCCAGAATAATAAGAAGAGACATAAAAAACTGGGTCAGACAAAAGTCTAGTATGAGCGATAAGCAACAAAACAGAACAATAACAGGTATAATCCAATCATACCTGAACCTGGACCTGCAACCAAAGAGTTAGCACAACAAGATGTACAGTACTCTAAGGTAACACTAGCATATGGTGAAAGGATACGGGGGAGGGGGTGTGCATGTCATAGAGATAGCAAACAAATCAAGCATAGCAACCATTCTCACATCTCTCACTCAGTGCATAAAGCATACGATACCCATTACTCTGTTCACCTAATCATTTGGGCCATGACGGAATCCAACCCCGTACAACTATCATTACAAGCCCCTAATCCATCTCTCAGTGGTGAACCAAAATTATAGGTATCGATAACGCCTTTGCACACGTCCCGCAGCAAAGCCCAATCATGAAGTTAACTCGTTGGTTCCCATTTGGATCCTGAGCCATAACTTCTCACTTGAACTACCTTTGCATCTCGGGTTTTGGTCGTCATTCCCGTTCGATCTCCATTTGGTTTGGTTCGTAGCTCCAAGCATCCATTCATGTCCATACTTCAGTTCAGATATGCACAGTTAGTGACTCGCATGGTTCGTGGGTCCTGCTCGTGGACCACCTTTTGGTCGTAGGGTCCACTCGTGACCCATACCCTGGTCGTGATGGCGAGCTCGGTTTGTGGTCTTTCTCCCGGTTCGTGGCCTTTATCCCTGTTCGTGGCCTTCATCCTGGTGGTTCGGTTCGTGACTCATGATCATGGCTCCAAGCTTCAAGTCGTGGTTCGCGGCTCGCCATCCTAGGGTTCGCCCTATTCCTCACGGTTGGGGTGTGAGGGTTCGTCACGATCCTAAGGGTCGGGTCGTGAGGATACTTCACCATCCTAGTAGTCGGGTCGTGAGGATACTTCATCTTCCTAGTAGTCGGGTCATGAGGGTGTTGCACGATCCTAGGAGTCAGGGTGTGTGGGTTTGTGATCTTCCTCACGGTCAGGGTGTGTGGGTTCGTGACCTTCCTCACAATCGAGGTGTGTGGTTCGTGATCTTCCTCACGGTCGAGGTATGCGGTTCGTGATCTTCCTCACAGTCGGGGTGTGTGGTTCTTGATCTTCCTTACGGTCGAGGTGTGCGGTTCGTGATCTTCCTCATGGTCGGGGTGTGTGGTTCGCGATCTTCCTCACGGTCGAGGTGTGTCACGAACGGCATACTGACCAATTTCCTACAACTTTTCCTGCGAGCTATTTACGCCATACGACGGGGTTTTTGACCATTTTAACTTTGCTAAACAATCATGAAGCATTCCAAACAGTAATGGCAACATACATAATCAACCATAAACACCAAAACAACAATCTAACATGTTAATATGGATCAAACATACCCAAAACCCATGTTTTCCCCTTAATCATGTTTAAGCATAACTAATGATAGGATTAGCAAAACTTATCCAAATTAACCCAAATTTCTAACAGAGCCCTAAAATAATATTTTAGAATTTTACAAATTTTTCCAGAATTTAATTACGTATAATTTCGCTAATTATCACTAATCACCCCAAATTAGCCGTAATTAGTGAAAAATGATGCAAATCACTCACCTTTGCCACAAATTAAAAACTCAGATCTGAAACTCTACTGTTATAGGTCGAGTTCCAATGCTTAGCAGCAACACCAACTCTGATTTGCCACTAGAGTTCCTCGATTTGGTGTAGATTAAGCTAATCCTTGATTAACGGTGATGATGAATTCAGAAAGTGGAGGCCATTGTTAGGGTTGAAGAGAGATAAGTGGCTGCTAGAAAACTGATTAGAAATGATTTTCCAAACCCTATCAGCCTCCCCATAACCTTAATCCCAAAATGGGTTATGACCTAGCTGTTAATCACCCAATTAAGCCCACTAATGCTGTTTTTAGCCTCCTAAACCTTATTTCAGCCATATCTCCCAAACGGTAAGTCCGTTTGGCTAATGTGACCACTCCACGGGAAGAGAAACCATCATCCGAAGCCAATGGAAGTGGTTTTAGGTCAAAACTCCTTGCCAATCAAAAGTAATAGGCGAAACAAGATTCTCCAGGGGTAAAAGGTTCATTTAAAAATCGGCAACAATCGTGAATATGGGAAATGACCCCAATAGTCGTCTCCCAAAGTTACACGACCATAGGACTTCGAATGAAAAAGAAATAAATATTCTATGATCCTCCGATACGCATAATGCGGGTCGTTACATTCTCCCCCCTTAAGAAATTTCGCCCCCGAAATTCCTTAACCAAAACATACAAAGGTTCCCACATGCCTATCAGTTATTTGCAATCAATCAAACATACATAACAAACACAACAAGCCTATCCTAGCATGCGGCTTACTAACGAGGGAAGAAACTATCACTATTAAAATCTTATCAGGCAATGAGTTCTAAATACGACTTTCTTGTGCTCTCCCCTGTTTCCCAAGTACAGTCTTTCTCATTCCCAGCCCACTGGACTTTGACTAGTTTCACCGTCTTCCTTCGAAGTAGTTTCGTATCGTGTCCGACAATACGAATCGTCTTGTGGTTCCTAACCACCTCGGGTTCTACCTTGATATCGTCCAACTGATTTGGTGAAATAGTCACATTAGGGTCGCGCACAAACTTCTTAACTGGGAAACATGAAATACGTTGTGAACTCCCGCCATCTTATCTGAAGTTTCTCTTATTACTTCTGGTCCAAGCACAAATTTCTCACCTGTTTCCAATTAACATGATGGTGAGTTGCACGGTCTTCCGTACAAAACCTCAAATGGAGTCATACTAATACTAGACTGATAACTATTACCATATGAAAGCTCAACTAGATGCAAATGGCCAACCCTGACCCACCAAAATCTAATATACAAGCCCTAAAGAGACCCTCTAATACACGATTCACCCAAATACTTTCATGATCCGATCTAGTCCTTGGTAAACGATCAATGAAATCCATTGAGACTTGTTCCCATTTCCATTCGAGAATTTCCACGGTTGTAACAAACCACCAGGCTCCTTTTTCTCAGCTTTAACTAGTTGGCAATTCATGCACTTGGATATAAACTTCCCAACGTCTCTCTTCATCCTATCCCGGTAGTAGGTATGCTTCATGTCTCGATACATTTTGTTACCACTGGGGTGCATAGTCAGTTTTGAGTGATGACGTTCTCTAAGAACTTCATCTCTCAATCCATTAATGTTGGGTACAACTAGTATCCCATTCTTTCAAAGCCATCTTCCTCAATAAAGTCCATACTTGTTCATCTTCTCATTGTCGATGCCCATCTCTACCTTGGAGATGATTTCCAATAGATTAGGATCACCCCTCTGACTGGAACCAATCCGTTCAATCAAAGTCGGTCTGATCGTCTAACTTGCTAACATTTCTGGATTCAATCCATACTTACGTCTGAGATCATATCCCACGATATACTCCAGCTGCTTCCATTCAAGAAACATAGCCTCTAAACTGTCATGTCTCCTATTCAATGCATCAGCTATCGCGCCTAGTCCGGTAGCACAGGCATCAGTGTATGCCATCACCTCTTCATTCTCTATTACGAGAATCCTACAGGTGATAGTCTACTCAAGGGAACAAAAATAGGAACAAACATAAAAACCATAGCATCCATCATATATGTCCTACCTATCACCTGATAAAGCCATACATACGTCGATACCTTCTTGACTAGTCCAACCAATCCCAAGGCTAATGGAAGCCCCGCCTCCATACATATGTCGATGCCTACTTGACTGGTCCAACCAATCCCAAGGCCAATGTAAGCCGCGCCTCCATATGGACTACCGTACGTCCAATGTACGTTTATCCTCCAAGGATAACTAGATCACCTCCAACGGATCCAAGGTAACAGGCATCCCCAGATACCCCTGCTTTGAGTCCGCTTGTAACACTCTAAGTATCGATGATTTCTTGGTACTCTCATCGGAAGAGCTACCCACATACTTAGACCCAGTCTCGAGTATCCATTACTGACAAATCTCAAGTCCAGCATGAGTCGTCTCTCTATTCGTTGCATCTCCAAGATCAACGAACAACCATTTTTCTTTTACGAGTTCAAGTCCAACTTGAATCGTCCTAGCCTACGTTGCATCTCCACGATCAACGAGCAATTCTTATCCCTTCGAAGTTCTACCATTCTTGAACCAAAGAGAACATCAACATAGGGTCCTAAACAATCCATTACCTTGCAGCTTCCTCAATTCCCACTCGAGTCACCTCCTAGCCCTATCGAATCCAACTCGGGACAGTCCATACCATTGAACAGTCTTATCATGTCACGGCTGCATATCACTCCTCGAGTAAGCCGAGATATCATTCAATGGAAATCACAACAACTACTTATATCTCATGCGAACCACCCTAGTCGAACTCGACATTCCCCAGTCACAAGCCCCAAAGGCCTAAACCAATATCAGACAAGCACACAAGGAACATCTCCTTCGAATTCAGACAATCTACGTGAGATGATACTAGCAAAGCAGCTAAGCAATCACAAGCAAACTTACAGCCATGACTCGATAAGACCACATTACAACAAATCATGCAAAGGCTAGTCGAACCACCAATCGAGTTCGTCACCGCTAAAGGTCTATCGACTATCTCGGGTTCCAATCCCAACCTATCTACCAGGTCACTAGATATGAAGGAACGGGAAGCCCCGGTATCAAACAGTATTCGAACAGGAACATCATAAACAGAAAGCATACCTCGAATGATGACATTCTTTCCCTTCTCCGATGCAGTTGGGGCATTCGGCGAAGAAGGAACAACATTAATAACATATGCTTTCACAATCTGCTTCTCTTTAGGGGGTTGCGGACATTTATCCTTGTGATGTCCCACTTGGCCACAATTGAAACACTTCCTTTCCCCAAGCTTTTTTTGACAATCTCTAGCATAGTGGCCCTTCTTGCCACAACTAAAGCACTCTTTATCTTTCTTGTCTTTCTTTTTCTGACCACCCTTGATCTGATCCTATTTTCTCTTATTCTGAGACTCCTTCTTACCTCCACCGCTTGCTTGCGGCATTGGTACCTCTATAGATGCAATAGCAACATCGGCCTTTGACTTAGGGTATAGACTCTTCGATCTCAATGCTTTCCCCAATGTAGACTCGAACGTCTCGTCGATGTGGTTTATCAGCCTTTCCCCTAAGTACTCATCTAAGCCGGTTATGAACTTCTTGTTCTTCTTCTCAGCCGTGTCGATAAGAGACAATCCATACTTCAATAAAGTATCAAACTCAGCAATATATTCCGAGACTGCCCTACCATTCTGCTTAAGCTCCAAAATTTCCTAAAAAATTCGGATTTGTGAGCAGTTGTAATGAACTTTTTGCTGAAACGAGTCATAAACTGATTCCAAGTAACTTGATCTTCAGGAGTAGCTACTTTAATAGCATTCCACCAATTCATAGCTCGTCCTTGAAGCTGACGCGATGCTAACTTTCTCTTCATGGCATCATCGATTCCCAAGTCCTCGAAGATGCGCTCACAACTATCCAACCAATCTTGAACATCCGTAGCCGACTCCGTTCCGTGGAACGGCTTCCCGCCAAGACTAGTATAATCCTTATTAAGCTTGGCGTAATCGGCCCTAGGCGCTTGCACTACTACACCACCACCGTTAGCAGCATTAGGAATTGCTCCCCGAGCATCCCTAAGCATCTCTTGCATGAAAGTAGTGAACATCGTCCTCATATCAAGGACATTCCTATTATTAGCCCATGAACCCGTACTCCTCGTATATCGGCTCATTGTCAAATCAGTAAAGAGAAAACGATTAACCATCTTCATAGTGGTGCCAGTGCAATGCGACTCCATCTTAGATAGACTAATAGTATATATATAGCTTTTGAAAACCAAAATATCACAAATACGCACTCTCATATACGTACACTATCTCTCCCTAGTGTCTTTCCCTAGGTTAACTACGCAACCTAGAGCTCTGATACCAAATGTGACGGGCCGCCTCGCACCAGCCGACATTTCCCTAAAAGTGCGTTGTGCCGATGCCCGACCAGCACGGGGCGGTCGTCAGAGAAAGGAAAAGAAAGGAATTTGAACTAACGAGGAACCTGTAGAATGTCTCACAGCACATGGAATAAAATATAATAATAACATAACTTGACATAAAACAGGCGAGATAGTGCATAAGATGAAAACTAAACCATCATAGCAGCAGAAATCCAAAGTATAGCTTATGATCCAACATCATTTACAACTTTAAATTACTGTCTCTAAAGCAAAAGAAAGAAAAGGTACACTACTAATGCCCAGGCAGTGACCAGCTACAACACAGGGAGAATATATATATATCACACGTGGAAGCCTCCTGCTCGTCTCCGGTACAGCTACTCGTGCATACCACCTAACCTGTCTCTAGTCTGCTCGTTGAGGAGCACCCAGAGTAATAAGAAGAGACATAAAACACTGGGTCAGACAAAAGTCTAGTATGAGCGATAAGCAACAAAACAGAACAATAACAGGTATAATCCAATCATACCTGAACCTGGACCTGCAACCAAAGAGTTAGCAAAACAAGATGTACAGTACTCTAAGGTTACACTAGCATATGGTGAAAGGATACAGGGGAGGGGGTGTGCATGTCATAGAGATAGCAAACAAACCAAGCATAGCAACCATCCTCACATCTCTCACCTAGTGCGTAAAGCACACGATTTACCCATTACTCTGTTCACCTAATCCTTTGGGCCATGACGGAGTCCAACCTCGTACAACTATAATTACAAGCCCCTAATCCGTCTCTCAGTGGTGAACCAAAATTATAGGTATCGATAACCCCTTTGCACACGTCCTGCAGCAAAACCCAATCATGAAGTTAACTCGTTGGTTCCCATCTGGATCCTGAGCCATAACTTCTCACTTGGACTACCTTTGCATCTCGGGTTTTGGTCGTCATTCCCGTTCGATCTCCATTTGGTTCTGTTCGTAGCTCCAAGCATCCATTCATGTCCATACTTCAGTTCAGATATGCACGGTTAGTGACTCACATGGTTCGTGGGTCCTGCTCGTGGACCACCTTCTGGCCGTGGGGTCCACTCGTGACCCATACCCTAGTCGTGATGGTGAGCTTGGTTCGTGGCCTTTCTCCCGGTTTGTGGCCTTCATCCTGGTGGTTCGGTTCGTGACTCATGATCATGGCTCCAAGCTTCAGGTCGCGGTTCGCGGCTAACCATCCTAGGGTTCGCCCTATTCCTCACGGTCGGGGTGTGAGGGTTCGTCACGATCCTAAGGGTCGGGTCGTGAGGATACTTCACCATCCTAGTAGTCGGGTCGTGAGGATACTTCACCTTCCTAGTAGTCAGGTCATGAGGGTGCTGCACGATCCTAGGGGTCGGGGTGTGTGGGTTCATGATCTTCCTCACGGTCAGGGTGTGTGGGTTCGTGACCTTCCTCACGGTCGAGGTGTGTGGTTCGTGATCTTCCTCACGGTCGAGGTGTGCGGTTCGTGATCTTTCTCATGGTCGAGGTGTGCGGTTCGTGATCTTCCTCACAGTCGAGGTGTGTGGTTCGTGATGTTCCTCACGGTCGAGGTGTGTCACGAACGGGATACTGACCAATTTCCTACAACTTTTCCTGCGAGCTATTTACGCTATACGACAGCGTTTTTGACCATTCTAACTTTGCTAAACAATCACGAAGCATTCCAAACAGTAATAGCAACATACATAATCAACCATAAACACCAAAACAACAATCTAACATGTTAATATGGATCAAACATACCCAAAACCCATGTTTCCCCTTAATCATGTTTAAGCATAACTAATGATAAGATTAGCATAACTTATCCAAATTAATCCAAATTTCTAACCGAGCCTAAAATAATATTTTTGAATTTTACAATTTTTTCCAGAATTTAATTACGTATAATTTCGCTAATTACCACTAATCACCCCTAATTAGCCGTAATTAGTGCAAAACGATGCAAATCACTCACCTTTGCCACAAATTAAACACTCAGATATCAAACTCTACTGTTATAGATCGAACTCCAATGCTAAACAGCTGCCCCAACTCCGATTTGCCACTAGACTTCCTCGATTTGGTGTAGATTAAGCTAATCCTTGGTTAAACGGTGATTTGGGATGAATTTAGAAAGTGGAGGCCATTGTTAGGGTTGAAGAGAGGTAAGTGGTGGCAAGAAAACTGATTAGAAATGATTTCCCAAAACCTATGAGCCTCCCCATAACCCTAATCCCGAAATGGGTTATGGGTCTAGCTGTTAATCACCCAATTAAGCCTGTTAATGCTGTTTTTAGCCTCCTAAACCTTATTTCAGCCATATCTCCCAAACGGTAAGTCCTTTTGGCTAATATGACCACTCTATGGAAAGAGAAACCATCATCCAAAGCCAGTGGAAGTGGTTTCAGGTCAAAACTCTTTACCAATCAAAAATTATAGGCGAAACAAGATTTGCCAGGGGTAACACGGTCATTTAAAAATCGGCAACAATTGTGAACATGGGAAATGACCCCAATAGTCGTCTCCCAAAGTTACACGGCCATACCACTTCGTATGAAAAAGAAATAAATATTCTATGATCCTCTGATACGTAGAATGCGGGTCGTTACAAACGTACATGATTAAATTATTGATTACTTTTTATTTTATAACTATAATTGAGCATTATTAATCAAATACAAAATATAAATTTTGTTAACTAGAAATTACTAATTAATTCATAAAAATACCTCTATCGAACACAAATTATAAATTAATTCATACAATAAATTATTATTATTAATTACTAATTACTCCTTAATAGTAATATTAATCAATTATCGTTTATTTATTTATTATATATTTATTAATTATTAATTATTTATTTAATATTTAAACATATTCATATTTCAAATTAATTATTATCCATTAGTTTTTTATTATTAATTTATTATTATTTAATATTTATTTTAGTATTTTATTATTTTTTAAATGTTGATAATAATTATTTGTTAATTAGTAATTATTATTATTTAATTATCAGTTATAAATATCACTTTATAATACTTAAATTTTATTATTAATTAATAATTTTTAAATATTAATCTTAATTATTATCTAATTACCAGTAGTTAATCATTTAATATTAACAATTTAAAATTAATTAGTAAAATTTAATTATTAAAAGCTGGTACTGATTTGTAATAGTATGTTTTTCGCAAGTGCCTTTACCAGTTGTAAAAAAATACAGTTATTGCAATGGCAAAAACAGTTGCTAAAGATATTTATTTGCAATTGACTTAGAGGCGCAGTTGCAAATAATATATTTGTTGCAACTGTTATAGAAGCATAATTACTAAAAGTATGTTTTTTGCAACAGGAAGGGAAGCGGAGTTGCTAAAAATAAGCTTTTCGCAACAGGAAAAAAGCTTGTTGCTAAATCTCATCTATTGCAACTACTATAAATAGGTCTGTTGCAAAATATCATTTACTGCAACTATCATTTGTCATTTGTCGCCTGTTGCAGATAGCTAGTTGCAATAGGGTATTTTCTTGTAGTGTTTTATCAAAGTCTAGCCCTAACTAGTAGTTGATCAATTCAGTTAGCTCTCTGTCAAAATCCCAATCAAACCAAACTAAACTTAATTTCAGTTATCAAGTTTCAAGGCCTTTTTTGCACCATCTAATATCATGCATGCTCACACACACACAAAAACAAATGTTTAATTCATCATATAGGCATATTAGTTGTATGCTATCTTTTTTCTAACCTGTAAGAAGAAAAGAGAAGATGAAGAATTATATGAAGTTTTTTGTTTGTATAAATTTGTGTTCGGTTCAGATTTCAAACTTCAGCCCAAAAGCTGATTGTGACGACTGCCCACAACTCTTGCACCTAACAAAGGAATGAATGCGTCGAAAGATGTGCCAAGCAGTCATGGACGATCATCATGGTAGGATAATACAAGCGAAACATGTCTTACAACTCACAGTGTAAGGATAAAATATCATATAACATATACAACAGGCTATAATAGTGAATCATATCTGAGCAGTAAATTGAACTTTCATAACAACTAGAAAGAATATCCATACACCTTTGGATTACAACATAAGTGTCCGTACAAGTTTGCCTCACTACAACGCTCAAAGAAAACACCAATCATACAGCGGAAAACATCCAATACTTGATAGTAGAAAATAATACGCTAATCTCCAATTCTTCATCGCATAGCAGCATCGTCCTCACCATGGTCAACTACCTGTTACCTACTACTCAGTTTGCCCATCCACAACCAAATGAATAGCCCAAGGTAATAAGAGGAAATATAAAACCTTGAGTCAGACTACAATCTTAATGTGCG
The DNA here is from genome assembly GCA_030737875.1 of Allium sativum. Classification (NCBI taxonomy): domain Eukaryota; kingdom Viridiplantae; phylum Streptophyta; class Magnoliopsida; order Asparagales; family Amaryllidaceae; genus Allium; species Allium sativum. The sequence continues at coordinate 850,850,191 of CM060918.1, forward strand.
ATAAAACAACTATCTTACATCATCAATAAAGTTTATGAGAATAGGCAGATTAACCAACCAATCAACCCAAAACACCAGAGAGGAACCCAAACCTGTATTCCTTACATTTGAAAATGATAGTCTTTACAACAAGCATTTGAAAACAACGGTACATTCATTACAATAAGAAATAACCAGACAACAGCAATCACAGAAACTAGTTATATCTCACGTAAACTATCCTATTGAAACCAAAATTGGTCTACAACACCAAAGGTGTTATGGAAACACTTCACCAAATGGTTAGAATTAGGAAAATGGAGTCACAATCACAAAATAAAGAGCAAAAAATAAAGAAAAAAGAATTTTTAGAGTGGTTCGGTCAATTTAGAGCTACGTCCACTATGGAACACTTCTCATTATCATACTTTGTTTTACAAAATACATAAACTCACTCATATTGTTCATCTGTCTCTTTTCTGTCTTTTTATGATCTAGATTTCACTTGAATTTGCAAAGGAATCGGTGAGAACTTTTGCTTTGTGATGATGGATGTGTAGATCTTCAATCACTTTAGCAATTGAACGATCTTCATGGGTTCCATGGTGAATTTGGCATCAGATCTAGGCTTTAGAGAAGATTAGCGGAGATTAGAGTAGCTTGAATTGAACTTGAGAGAGAATTAATGGTGTTTGGAGAAGATTAGATCCACTTGATGTTGGAGGAAGATGGAGTGAGCTTGGGAAGCCATTAATGGAGCTTGGGGAGCTTGAGAATGGTGGAAAACCGAAAATGACAGCCCTTCGGGGTGGCAAAAACCGGCCCTTTGAATGATGGAGAAGTGGGCTATTTATAGGTGTAGTTTAGAGGTAGTGGCAGAGGTGTAATTATGGTGTACAGGGTTCGGGTCGCACGTAGATGTATTTACGAAACTGCCACTGGACAGCTGGAGCCAGTTGTGCCCAGCTGTCATGATTTGAACGACCGACCCCCCTCTATCATGCACGAGCGACCAGTTTAGACAATGCATGAGTGTCCAAGAATTAATGCCCGAGTTGGATATGTACGACCAGAAAATAAAAACTTTGCCATCACCTTTATTATGCCTTTGCCACTTTCGTCTTATTGCATCCCATATTATTTGAACAATTCATAGTTCTTGTACGTTATTGCCACGCATGCGTCCCAGGTTTTGTTTCATATTTTTGTGGTTTTGTCTTATTCAAAAATGGGAACAAATTTTACCACTTTGCCATTATTCTATATTCGTTGCTTTGTTCGACCATCAGCTAAATGAAGCTGCTCGACCCTTCCTTAGGTGTTGCTGCTCGCCCCCATGATGTCGCGCTGCTCGACCCCCTACCTAATGGTGCTTGACTGGACCTGCCTGGCCCTGCCCGATCCTTCTTTCCAGATGCCACTGGACCCGGGACTGATGAAGTGCTCGACCTGTATGAAGGTTGCATGTGAGTAAGCGACCCTTTAACTAGATGAGCTGCTCAACTCATCAGTGGTGCAGCTCGACCAGTGGGTGATCGAGCATGGTGCAGCTCGACCAGTGGCTGAGACGACTTGGGTAACGACATTATTTGTACATATATGTATATGTATATATATATATATCCTGGATGCATGCACTTGTATTGTTCGGCTTAATGTCTGAGCAAGTTGTTCAAACCTTTAACTGTACTCCGCATTTGATCCATGCTAGAATGCATGTTAATCCATGCTGCAGTGACCAAGTATCGAACTGTGGGGCTAGATGCATGTCGATCCGCGTAACCTCTTCTATTCACTGGTCGTATATTCCCCATGCAAAAATAGTTGAACCTCTGCTTTGTCACATGTTCCAGGCAAGAAAGAACTCAACATAAATAGTTTGTTTCCTTGACATATATTTGAATTATGTGTTTAATTGATGATTCGTGTTACCATATCATAATATATGCATGCGGTTCATATCAGATAGTTGAGACGTGCATATGCTTAGTGAACATATCTCAGCACCGTTTGAAATGTCAACATGGGTTCCAAACTTTGCATGTATGATGTATTGTATCATTTGTGATGCACGTTATACCCATATTTGTTTTGTCCATATCTTTTTTATGCGCGCCACTCCTAATCGCGTATGTAGTTCAACATATATAGGATTGGCATACGATCTGATCCGTACTTTAGTTGTCGTATTAGCATTATGCCAGTTTGATCCATTTACGAAGGTGTATTTGATCTATGATGTTGCATTATAGTCAACACAGCACTTTTGTACCGCGATTTAACAACGAGGTTAACATTTGCCCCTTGAAGCTTATATTTTTCGCTTGCAATAAATGCGGGCTTTGAACTAAACGCTGTTAATTCAACTTGCGTTGAGATTCAGTGGTAGTTTTTTGTTTTCTATGGAAAATCATGCTTTGAACTTATATGCCCCATGCCACCTATTCTGTAATTAAAACAAGCACTTGCATGATTTTGGACTTATACTTTGTTACTGATCGTCCACATCAATAACAGATTAGCCAATCATTACAGAACGACTTATGGTGAATTGAATAACGTTCCTATACAGAGCTAGTTTGTTCAATTGTTTATAATTCATCAAACATTATCTACATAGATATGATATTATAATCTGATTTCTCAATGTTAACTGAGCTCTGCTAATCGATATGCCTATCGAATACAGATTTCAAGCCTTGCTCTTTTAATGACTTGTACAATCTTGTACGGTGGTTCATATTTTATGAAACGTGTACCTGCTCAAATCAGAGCTTCGGTTTGAGTTTCTAAGGCTAGAACAACCTCAACTTTTGGATTGTAAACGAACCAGTCTTTGGTTATTTCTTATCCTCTTGAAAATTTGCCGGAAAGATGCCATTCTATGCTAACTCATATATTTTTCAATCAAACGTGCACTTGTTTCGGCATTCCCGAATTTGACGCAAGATTTCCAGGGAAAGGAGAGTTTGCTGACTAACTATTTTTAGACCTGCTGCATTTCTTATTAGATTTAGAAATTTGAATTTGCTTTGACACCGTGTATCATCCTGGGATACATAAAATTTTGAATCTCTGTTTCACGATGACTTGCCCCAGTGCATAATTATTTCTCAATCTCTTTTTTATAACTCATGTTGAAATGTGAGATATTTATGGTTGGAGCTTTGTAGACGAGGAAGACTTTGTGTTACTATATTCTAATTGGGTTTCCCAAGTTGATCCTTATTGGTGCAGTGAATTTTATCGATATATCGAGCATATCAATTTTGCCAAGTTTTTCAAATGCCCCATTTTGAAGGCAAGAATTTGTTTTTAGCTTGTTGCAATGTCGTGATGGACCTATAGTATTTTCTCGTGCGTTATTCAACTCTTATGTGGTTGTGTTGAATCAGTACCGTGAGTCGTCACGAGTCACAAGAGCTCGATGTGATCAGCTTGTCGAGTTTCCCTTGATTGTGGTTGATGCGCCAGAAGCTTCTACTTGGAGAAATTTTTTCTTTCTCTGTGTCGCCGCCAGGGGAGGACTTATATCTTGTGCCCTCGCTCGGGGAGGTCTTGGGATTTAGTACCCTCGTCGGGGAGGTCTTGGGATTTAGTGCCCCCACTCGGGAAGGTCTTTGGATTTAGAGCCCCCGCTCGGGGAGATCTCGGGATTTAGTGCCCCCTCAGGGAGGTCTTGGGATTTAGTGCCCTCGCTCGGGGAGGTCTTGGGATTTAGTGCCCCCGCTCGGGGAGGTCTTGGGATTTAGTGACCCCGCTCGGGGAGGTATTTGGATTTAGTGTCCCCGCTCGGGGAGGTCTTGGGATTTAGTGACCCCGCTCTGGAACGTATTTGGATTTAGTGACCCAGCTCGGGGTGTAACATCCCCCAAATCCGTACTATCTGAGTTGACTAAATACAACACACGTCCAACCCAAATTGCACAGAATACGAATCGTTATTGAAAGAAGTTAGAGTATGAGAAATAGAAAGAAAGAAACTTAGAATAGAAGAAGAAGAACAGAAACACAACACAGAATCTCACATCGCAGCGGAACAAAATATAATATATATATCAGATTTTGGAATACAAAATTTGAACTATATATACAAACATCATTATCAGAGTACAACACTTACAATACAGTGGAAATAACAATAACTAGATATGTTGAAGCCTCCTGCTCCAAGCTCCTCCAAGAATATCTGAGAATACCTGAACTACTTGACTGCCCATACAAATTTGGGCACCCAAGAGTTTAGGGAAAACAAAACAAAATAAACTCTGGGTCAGTCATGGGACTGGTATGAGTAAACAAATTTAAAACATCTCGAGAAAATAAACGATAACTCATAAGGCCACGCCGTATAACACGGAACGGGTTTTCCCTTATGAGAATCCAAAATGATTTTTATATCAAAACTCTTTTGATATTATAATAGTGTCTAAATCAAATAAATAGAAATCTAGTGGAACGCTTGCATCTCACGCTCCACATATATAGTGTAAAATCATAAACCGCAGGCGCTTATTGGAGATTAGATTCCGACTATGACAAGGTATGGAACCACCTGCCGTTGGTGTATCTCTAGAGAAGAATACACCGAGTTCAACAAGAACATCTTGCAACTCAGCCACACATGACCGACCACCCATTTCGCTTGAGTGTATCGAATGTATACCACCAATGGTTGGGATCAGCAACCGTTTACCGAATGGGACAACATCGATAGATTTAAGAATAAAAATGGAATTTCTCTAGATAGGTGATGATGCACCCTAATGGGAGCTAACCACATAGCCATGTTGCCTGCCCGATTTTTGTCATTTCCCGGTTGTTGAGGCCTGAGGTTACGATTACTTCTCTCATTGATAACACAATTACTTTGAATGTCACATTATCAGATCCGTTAATCATTAATTGATTTGCACAAATATTCTGGATATTATTCTAAGGGAATAAATCCGTTGCCACCATATATATATTTATACATACCAACATATTCGATCATTGGAAATACTCTATCAGACACTCGTCCATATACGTTCATTCTGGGACTGAACGAAACCGAAGGCACTATTCCGTACATCCATCCTAGGCAATCTCTACTTAGGACTCATATAGCAGCCCTTGTACTTTACTCCGTCTTCAATATATTCAGCATACTTGGTTTGCAACGCTTATGCCAATACGGAGTGATTCTTCGGATAATAATCCAACTGGTCTCTCTATATTAACAACATTAAAATAGTCAAAGCTTTGATAGTCGGTGATTTAACTATAAAATGAAAAATGTCTGTGTACACACAACAATCTTATTTCCAAATGGAATTATCGATCAAATCATCAAACATATATATATATATATACCAGTACTTACGCACGTCCGTTGGACGTGTGCATAGACAAATGATTGCGCAGAAGTTGATGGAAAGGTAAAACTTTGTTTTGTGCAGAAGCAGGTGGAAATGTAAGAATAGCTGCAATCAAGTCATTATGTCAACAAAACAGTCCCATGTTTACTTTCAATCAAGTCAGATGCACAGATTTATGTAACAGTCAGATGAAGGTATACAAAAATGATAAACAGTATGCTAAGTAGTACGACCACACAATTTTTGAACATGTATCTTCTGGAGCTAAGAATTAATTAAGATATTGCACGTGCATAACAAATATTGCAGACAAAGTTTATTTTGAATACATGTTCATAATAATTGTTATTTCCTAATTTGAGTACAATTTTTTTTGAGAAAACTAGGAAAAAACCCAAAGTGACAGCAGTATGTCATGCAACAGGAGTTTTAAGGTGAACCTCTAGAAGCCCAGCAGCAACCTTATTGCATTCTGCAATCTGTGAAAAAAGAGTTGCATTACTGTATTAATGTTGATAGTCACACTCGTTAGCATATCGTACCTCAGTCTGGACAGCTCAGTAGTCTGTAGAAGTCAAAAAATGCATCGTCATGATGGTGGATAGATTCAGGTTGTAATATTTCAACTTCCAACAGAGAAGTAAAAAGAGAGAGAGGTATACAAAATTCTAAACGTTGCCAATATCAACTGGTTAGTAATTAATCCTGCTGCTTGCAAAATATGAGTTCTTCAATGTAGAATGTGGATGAAATAATTATAAGGACAGTTAAAAATTACATAAAAAATGTATGAATGTTAGTAAATATTACACAGATGAATTTTGTTTGCACAAATTAATAGACAAATTTTGAAACTATACAATTTATTGGGGAATTTTATGTTTTGTGATAACAACATACCTCAACTTTGAAGAATTACTGCAGATTGAATATATGATAAATCAAGCTCAAATTGTGAAGGAGAAATCTTCAAACAAAGTCGAAGATGTCAGTAATAAATTAAATCATTTCAATACATCGAGTTTTTAAAAATTTTGTATAAAACCCACTAACTGTAAGTAACCGTGCAATGGAATTATTCTCTATTCACCATGAATGGCAGTAAGATAAGGCTAATAAAATCAAGTCGGAAAAAGAATGAAGTTGAAACCAAAATAGAAGCCACGGATATATTAGTTGTCAAAGTTCATAAGTGTTTCAATCATTCGGTTTCATTCATGAGGATTGGCGTGCAAAACTTTTAAGAAGTTCAACCATTGCAAGAAGAGGTTGGTGAACTTAAAGGCAGACTTACAGAAGTTATAATCAACTAAAATGCATCGTGCAAGAGGATTGCCACAGAAGGTCCAAAGAGCCTATGGACATCAATCAAGCCTTTTTCTGTTGGCAACATTCAAGGAGAACGTTGGACTTCAGTTTAGATTACTTAGAAACAAAGCTCTTAAATGTGTTTAACATAATACTATGTTTAAATCAACAGTAGGTAGTTAAATAGATAGCAAGCAGAGCATCCCCTCTTTTTCAATCAAGGGGTAAGAATGCCTGTGTGAATTTACACTATAGAGTCCTAGAATTCAACTCATTTGTGAAGACCTGATGAACCGAGAGCTTTTTCTACTTTTCAAAGAAGCAACATTTAAGTGGTTAGAATAGGCACCCTACTTGTCTGCTATTGTACATTTGAAAATAAACTATCTATGCTGCATAATCAAAACAAATTTTAAGGTTGTCTGAAAGCTCATTCAACATCAAAAGTGGTTTTTAACAGTGCAATATAAGTATAACACATCTAATTTGATAGTGTTACCACATAGTGATTGTGAATTAATGAGTTTAAATAACTTATAGCTCTATAGTGGTACATGTTAACTTGATAAGAAAACTAAAATCAACAGCCATATTAAGTACAATAGTGGTTATATGTTTCGTTTTTAATATATAGATTTACAGTCATACATGTACTGAAATGAGAAATATATGCAACATGTAGGAACACACATGTAATCCTATCAATGACAATTTGACTGTCAATTTTAATTTTAAACCTAGCAAAAAATCATTATTTAAGTTCAACTTATCCAAAACTGCATTAGGAATGTCTTAATAAAATAATAATCTTTGCTCTAGGTATTCTGTTAATATCAAGACATAAGCATTTGAAAAGTAGAAAGTGATATTCGGTTCTTAAAGTGTAAATGCTGACCCCTTTGAGCGAATAATGAATTCAATTCCAAATCCAAGTAAGTCAGTTAGGTAAAACCCACTTGCTCGAGGTATTAAAGAACGATTCGCCATGAGATATTACAGAACGATTGTTCACTTGAAATAATCAGGAAACTCACCATCATTGGAGGCAAGCTGTCAAAAATCAGCAACAAAAAACATGTAACTTTTTGTATAATAAAAAGAAATTTGGAACAAAAGCAAACATAAACCCGAGTAAATTCTCCAAGCACGGATGAGCACAGAGTTATTCAAAAGAACCCGCTATTGCCTCTACAATGGAATCAGGTTTTTAAAATGATGAACTGTTGCTTCCTAATTAAAAATATAGGAAAGCAATGAAAGAGATGGGAGAAAAATATAAAGAGATAGAAGAATGGTTACCCGATGGTTCATCCATCATCGAACCATGCCTTTGAAGCCTTAGGCGGTTCCAGTGGTAGAGCGGATCGACTGCTGACGTCTGTGAATCCAATTAGCTAGCTGAAAATGAAGATCGGATTTCCTAATTAGTAAACTTATTTAAAGATATGAAAAAAGGATGTATTAACGAACAATCGAGGTACAGGAAGAACAAAACAAATTAGAGAAAGGAACAAAAAAAATCAAATTAGTGGCTAGTGACAGACGCGCTTCACATGTACCCGCTAACCAACACTTCATCTACGATGCACTAATCACCTGTGTGTTTCCCTTTACCTGCATTTCACAAATATCCATCAATACCATCAACTTAAAAATAAATTTAAAACAAAGTATGAAATGAATGAAAAAAAATACAGTGTAAGCATATCATAAGATTTAATGTAAGATGAAATAAAATAAAATTACCAAAAGAAATGAATGTTTACCTCCATTCTTGTAAGAACTGACTGTCAGCCACCTTAGACATATCATTCACAAAATACACAGTATCTGCATAGAACATAAAAGATATTGAAGAATGCAATTTGAAACAGTGCAGGATTATTAAGCCAGCACTTTCCACCTGAACCCATTGTTAGAGGGGCATCTTCAATATAGAAGATAATGTCACGTAAAATTAATAGGCCAGTGGTCATAAATTTGTTTTTGACAATTGAAATTCAATGATGTAAATGGAGATTTATTAAAATAATGAATATGTAAACAAAGGTGAGCAAACATCATATTTATATTATTCCTAAATTACATATTATCTGACATTGAACTTGCCCAAAATTGTTCTTGTGATCGATAAACTCATGCATAAAGATAATAAATGGCTCCACTAAATTAGCAACATCTATTTTTGCATTATTAAAACATCAAGCATTTTTTTGTATGCAGTAAAATGTTACAATATGTGTTGATAAAAATGGAGTATCAATTGAAAAATGGTGGGTTTGGTAAGTAATGTCAAAACGGACATCAAATGTGTTATATATAAAAAACTGATAATTGTAGACTATTAAATTTTCTTGATAATATGTTGCTTCATAAATGCATAATATCTAAAATCGACAAAATAATGCTAATTATGAACAGACTATTAAGGGTTATACAGAAGCCTTTATTATTGAGATAAGTTACCATCTTTTCTTCCATTGCATTATCCCAAATCTATTATTTCCATGTAAAGCAAAATGAATAGGATTTCCCTAAGATATGCCCAAGATTTTAGATTTTGTTTGCGTTATGTTTAGCAAAAAACTTCATATCAGGAAGCAACGTCATGAATACGTAAACATATTATAATTTAAGTACTTGCGCATGTCTGATTGGACGTGCGCATATATAAATGCAACCAAAGGTGGAAATAAGCTATACGTGGATAGTTGTTGCCCTATTAAATTTTTTGATCACATACAGGTATGTAGTTGCAATGCACATGCCTATAGCAATGTTAAAGTGAAATATGGAACATTCCATAGCAATGCTAAAATAAAATATGGAACATTAATAAGCTGACGTACACCACATAGTAAAAGAATTAGGTGACCAAATAGCCTTTTAACTTATGTATCCCTAACTACGTTAATATATACTCAATATGTCGACTTCCCAATATGTAAATCACTGTATATTAGCACAACTAAAACAATAAAAAACTTAAATAAAATGAATTCTAACCTCGGTCACTACATATTAATAGCCAATGATAAAAAAGGTTGGTCTGTTAATACTTAATATTCAATAGCCATTGAATAAAATATTCTATGAGTTGAGATAACCATATATAGATTGTCCCAGAAGCTCCCATCTTTAGTTCAATCTTCAAATTTATTGCTTACTATACTGAAAAAGACATAAGTGGAAATATTTGAATTTTCCTGCATTACCAAAGCAGGAAAAATATTTCCTAAAATAATAGCTTTGGATTTGAATTCAAAGGGATAAACAGATGAAGAAGTATATTATCCTATACTAACAATTAATTAAAAAATTAAGGTCAATCACCTGTATCACGTTAGCAATTTTGATATAGAATCCATTGCTAATATCAGCATGATTGCCAATTTACATAATTTTATCCTTTTCAATCTCAAGGAGCAAAGGCAACTATACAAATTTGAAGATAATATCAAAATTTCGGATAAAAGGGAAAAAACATAAAAATGAGGAAACAAACTGTTATAGACAGAAAGTTTTTTTCATGCCAAAAAGGGTACCTCAAACCTTACATAACGTCTAATATTACCTTCTTCAGTCGGCATGGGTTGAGAATCAAAGAATTGGAACTTTAGGAAAACAACAATTATTTACCGAAGTACGTTCTTTTTGCCAACAAAAATATGCTAGTTGATTTTTAATCCATAAGTGTTTTGGTCAATAAAACCTTCCGTGAAGACAATCGCCGCCGTAAGAAAAATCTCACCTGTTGTCAGATCTGAACATGAAGAACAAATAAATTAAACTAATTAGTAACAGTGAAGGGGTAACTGGCAACATCGCGACATTGCGACATGATGAATAGGTTCAAACATGATGAAGAAGACCATAACAACGGGTTCTCACATTGCGACATCTGGATCCTATCTACTTTGAATAGTAGTTGCAGAGTAAAAAAAATGAACACATGTTTCCTCCGTTTTAGTTCTATTATAGAATTATATATGTAAACAACATCATAAATTAGTAGAAGATTTATAAAAAAATTACCTTTATCGTTCAGGCGGCGCCAGATTCGGATGGCGGTGTCAGATCTGAAAGAAGAAGATGGTTCAGCATGGTTCGTATGGGTATAGGTGCGAAGGAAGTGGAAATGGCAGATGTACGGCAACTAAGGGAGGAAGATGGAAGAACAGGAGGACAACTGATGAATAATCGGAAAACGCGGTGGAATTTTGGGGTTGACAATAAGTTGAGAATGAAGGAAACCGTGAAGAAGGATGAGAACGGAGAGACGAAAGTGGTTGGAATATATAACGAAGCGGAGAAAGTGGGTGGAAAAAGAAAAGAAAAAATGGAACATGTTGACAAATGGACAAAACGAACCGAGTTATGGTAGTGGAACGGAAGAAGATATTTTTGCCCTAAATTTGATTTGGTTCTTCAATTCAGTCTGTTGAACGGTGAAGGACTACGGTGGAAAGCAAAAAAGCTTCACCACATGGAAAGTATTTGTATTATTATATAGATATATTCATATTTCCTTATTTTCTATATTACGAAAAATATATGTTATTAACTCTGGAAAACATTCCCATTGCATATTTACATATCACCATTCTTCCACATCTATCAGACTCTAACTGTAAATTAGTAAGAGAACAACTTCCTAAGTATAAACCCCGAAGGCTGAAACCAACATCAGATCGATACTCAAAAAGTCGTTCAACTCAACTAATTTCCAGTCAGTTTCTACTTTTGTTTAACTCTATTTCTTTAACTCCATTTGATTAACTTCTTATCAACACGATCATTTTAAATCTGTAAATCATTTGCTTTTAAATCATCAATCACTTTAAAACGTATATCAAAATTCCTTTTCGTTTATAATATTCTATTTTAAGTTCATTTCATTATCGAATTCTACATATATTGATATATCGATTTCTAGTTTATCAAATCTTCTTAAAAATATTCTAACTCCTTAAATTTTTGGAAAAAATTCGCCATAACCTCCTTTGTACGGGGTTACCGGAAAAATTCAAACCTTGCCACACAGGCCCTCTCCAATCAAAAAGAAAAAGGAAAAGCCAAGCGGCTAGCCGATTCGGCTCATAAAATCTCATATTCAATTTAAATACATACCTTTGTGTCAAGCATTATATTTATATCTCTTCTGAAACTTTATTCCAAACCTGTCCCATGTATATTCATACATTTCTAATTCATTTCAACTTAATCCAATCGTTTTAACTTAATTCGTTAATTGATTTGCTAATTAACTGTTTTTCCTATTTCACCTTTTTATTTGAATATAACATGTTCAAATATGAGTTTAACTTGTTTATAAATTAATTAAATTTCATTTTCAATTCAAGTGTCATATTCGATTTCGAATATAAATTTACAAGTCCAGTTTACTTATTTATGATCGAACTTGATTCATAACTCGATTAACAAATTATCCTTTAACTTGGTTAATCCTATTAAATAGTAAATATCTGATTTTGTTTCACAAATAAATCCATATACTTGAGTTCACATTCATGTTATCCAATTTATGATTATTCCTTTTTATTTACAAACACAATTTATTTTGCTTGTTTATATATTTAAACAACTCTCGATTTCAGATTTCATTTAAAATAAATATTTCTACTTTGGAAAAACAAATTTCCCTTTCAAATTCACACTTGTATTTATATTTCCTGAATTATCCAATGATAATTCATTTCACTTCCTTTATAAACTTCATTTAAAATGAACTGCTTGTTTTAATTATTCAAAACAAGTTAATATTTTTGTTCTATTCAAATTTCAAATTCTATTTTAGAAAAATAGAATTCCCTTTCAAAACTGGAAATTTCCTTTTCATGATATTTTTAAATATCAACATTTAGGCCCAGTGGTAATTTTAAACACACAAACATCCAATTTATCATTCATCGGTTATCTAACACATCATATATGAATTTACATATATGTGAAAACACACAAACAAACAGATAATATATTTTTGAGGAATCCAGTTGGATTCCTCCGACCTATTTTCCTGCATCCACAGACGTTAGCACATAAATAATACCATCCTGCTTCGAGGCAGGATATCGCGGTACGAAGGTCATCCACTATATATATATATATATATATATATATATATATATATATATATATATATTATGGGGCACATAGGGAAATCATCCGCTAATGGTACCGCGGGCATCTGCTAATGAGACTACGGGAATCATCCAATCACCAAACCAATATATATATATATATATATATATATATATAATAGTCAAACCTAAATAACTAATATATAATCAACACAAAAATATTTAAACGCATCCAAGCAACAATCAATTATTTGTAACAACTAAAAATAATTCTAATTAAATGGTGAGTGAGATTTACTCACCGAAATTGCAATCGTTAAATGTCCTGTTTATTCCACAATCATCGGCTATGAATCTTCTCGAATGAATTCATACCTACGATAAATTGATTTAAATCTTCTGATTAATATTTATTTAAATTAACTAATTAAATGAATAAATAAATTCCCTATATTATTTAATTTATAAAATTAACAATTTCCTTAATTAAATTTAAATAACCTAATTAGCTCCCTTAATTCTTTTTCTAAGTTAACCATTTTAACTTACTAACCAACTCTGTGTTATTATCTAAAGCACTCGTGTTATAGAACATGATTCTCTAATGACTAATAAAAATATTAATTTAGTTAACTAAGTCTTTACCATATTTAAGAATCACCCGGGTTCCAACAAAATAAGAGGCCGACATCTGACTTCCTCCTTCCCAAATGAACATCAGGAACCCGAACATTAGGTTTAAGCCATTACCAAGCCTTCCTTCCAGTTTTGTTCACCAATCCTCACACTCTTCACCTCATCACACACACACTCTGACCTTCACCTTCTTTCATCACATCGGAGCTCCATTTCCAGTCCCTGTACACTACCAGACGTCAACTTCCATTCTTAACCCACAAATAAGGACCGGTTCGGTCATTGAATTTGTCAAAAATGGTATTGCACTTTTCCTATTCAACGCAACCAAAACTATTACTTGCCTGAAGATCGCAAATCACTGTAAGGCATTTCACTGTACTAGCCTTCCACATAACTCGGTGTCTCGATCCAGGAACCCATCCCACTACCGTTAGTTCCATCGAACCACCATCGTCAAAATCATTCAAGAAGTCCCAGCTCTCGACGAACTCGCAGATCACTATCGCGACTCAACCGGCTTGATACCCCTGAATCTGTCTCGATGAACTCTCCATCGCACCACCAAATCTCAGCTCGCGCGTCACGATTCTCATGATCGTACCTCCCAGTCGAACGCTAGTTGAAACCGCTCGAAACTGTCGAGCTCCCAATCCAAAATTTCTCAACGTTTAAAGCCCCCACAATCATCGACAAAAGCAACTCCTCAAATCACGAATTCTAATTTGATTACTGGGAGGCGGCCATTTTTGATTTATAGCTTTTGAAGCTTTTTCAGTTTGTAAATGAAGTGAAAGGGAGAAAGGAATCACGGTTTTTATAAAGAAATTTATGGATTAAAGGAAGCCAACGTGATTTCAAAGAAAATGGGGATGTGGCTGTAATAACCCGGAAAATGTGAACCAATTTAAAAATTTTAAATTGGTTATTACCAAAGAATTTGAATAGTTGAAATACCCTATTTCAATAAAATACAGAATAGGGTACAGTATTGCAGTTTGAAATTTTGAATACAAACTTTGTCTGACTGTACCGGGTGGAAAATATAACGGATTTTAGCGAAACTGAAAATATCTAAATTTGTTTATGAATACCTTTCTAACGAAACTGAAAAATCGAAATTTTATAACGGGAATCAAAAGTTATGGCCAAATGAATTTTCAGAAAGGTCGCTATATAGCATATATAGCCCTTGAAAATTGATATTTTTCATACAACCTCGGAATTCGACGAAACCACTTTTGTTGGGTCCGGGATGTCAAATTATTGCTAAGTTTCAAATTTCGTAATTTTTGAAGCTAGTATGTGAGCGGGGCAAAAGAAAATGTGATTGGTCAATTTCTGTTAAAATGGGTCGACCTAAAAATGGCCGTTTTTCAAACGAGCTCAGAATTCGACGAAACTAGTTTTGTTAGGACCGTATTGTCAAAACAAAGCTAGATTTATTTTTCTGGAATTTTTTGATTCAGTTTGTGGCCCTGGCAAATTGAAATGTACGTTCAAATTAAATATCGAATGTTTTATATTTTAATTTGAAAAATAACTGACTGTAACAGTCGAATTGGCCAACGAAACATATCCCATTGTGTCCGGAATGGGGGTATTTAGCTAGGGGCGACAGTCGTTGGGTTTGATTTCGAGTTCGTCTGTGGAAGGGGGTATTTTTGGAATTAAATAAATTAAAAATTAAAATAAAAAGGAGCCGACCAATCAGATTTCTTCTTCCTCATCGATCCTCCAGGCGCGAGACGGAAAAGTGCTCCCAACTTCTCTCTTCAATTTCTCCACAACCACACAACGAAATCAAGCAAACTAGGATCCATTTTGAAGAGCGTCCAGAGATCTTCAAATCCATACCAACTTCAAACTTTATCGTCAAGTATTAAGGGAGATACAGCGCCGAGAAGACTCGGACTTCGCTCCGCCGCCGAGGTCGCTAGGGGCCATCGATCCGACCACCAAGGGTAGCGCCGGGAAGATCTTCCCTTCCTCTTCGATGCAGTACTGGCCGTTCGTCCTATCGCTTCACGGTTTAGCCGAAAAATTGAAACCTAGTTTCGAACACGCAAAGGAGGTATACGGCTTACTCTATTTTCAATTGATTTTTACACTATAAAATGTTGCAAACTTGTAAAAATCGTATCTTTTTGCTATGTGATCGAAATTCGATGAAACAGGAGACACCGTGACCGCAAGAAGGCTCTCTACATTCTAGAAGAAGCCGCGGATTTTTCTGACCTTCCTACGATTTATAGCACTGCAATAACCAATGTGAGGAATCTAAACTATTTGTGTGAATGAAGTCGCGTTGTATAAATTATATAAGTGAAGTGTAAATTATATACGCATTGTATACCTCATGTACATGTGTTGAATAAGTTATATTAGCGATGTATAAATTATACAAGCGTTGAATGAAACATATATGCTTTGAATTGTGACGAAATGCAAGTGAATTATTATATTATATATATACTCCCCTCGTCCACAGGCCATGGACGATATTTATTGCTTGTGATTGACGTAACATTATATGGTATGACGAATGGTTGGAAATAATTGTTTGTGGTTGATATTATGGTTGAAAAATACCTTTGTGGTTGAAAAATACCCTCTTGTGGTTGAAACAAATTAGAATAGGATTGTGGAATTGAAAATAAAACATGCCGCCTGCGTGCGAACTAGATGCATGATCCCCATTGTAAAAAACCGCGAGGTTTTAAGGTAGAGCGAGGAGCCGTACTAGGGACGGTCCCGGTTTTAACTACCCTTCCGTTATGCTACCGAATTTTTTTGAAATATACATGTGTTAGAATAAATTTCATTCGTCGAAATAAATTACATATGTTGAAATATATATTCATATGTTGAGTTGCAATTCATTCGTTGAGTTGAAATTCATGTGTTGAATATTATTTGAATTTAAACAAATAGCTTTAGCGATAAAAATCTCATTTTTATATATATTCAAACTATAGCGAATATTCATGTGTTGAGTTGCAATTCATTCGTTGAGTTTAAAATCATGTGTTGAATATTATTTGAATTTAAACAAATAGCTTTAGCGATAAAAATCTCATTTTTATATATATTCAAACTATAGCGAATATTCATGTGTTGAGTTGCAATTCATTCGTTGGGTTGAAATTCATGTGTTGAATATTATTTGAATTTAAACAAATGGCTTTAGCAATAAAAATCACATTTTTATATATATACAAACTATAGAGAATATTCATGTGTTGAGTTGCAATTCATTCATTGAGTTGAAATTCATGTGTTGAATTTTATTTGAATTTAAACAAATGGCTTTAGCGATAAAAATCACATTTTTATATATATACAAACTATAGAAAATATTCATGTGTTGAGTTGCAATTCATTTGTTGAGTTGAAATTCATGTGTTGAATATTATTTGAATTTAAACAAATAGCTTTAGCGATAAAAATCACATTTTTATATATATACAAACTATAGAGAATATTCATGTGTTGAATTGAAATTCGTTCGTCGAGTTGAAATTCATGTGTTGAATGTTATCGTATTTTAAAATAAAATGAATCGATAATAAAAACTATATTTTTATTGTGAATATGAAGTGTTAAAAACATTCACGTGTTGAACAAATATTTTTGATGATAAAAATATTTCTTTTATCATGTATATGCTTCGATAAAAATACACACGTGTTGAAATAAATAATAGTTCGCTAGAAATATTATTATTAGCTTTGTTCTGCATATATATACATGTGTTGAACAGGAAAAATGGTTTAGCTGTAGAGTAAAGAAATTATTTGCGTGCCCGACAAATAGGTAAACCTTGATGAGTTGGCTACGCAATTTTATTTTTATATCAACTCCTGTGAATGCCATTGGATGCGGAGTGCTGGTTATTCTGTGTGAAATAATAAACATCGCCATAGGATAGTAACAATTAATTTTGAACTACACTACATGGCATACTTCTTGACGATGGGCATACTTCATCGTATTCCGCATAAGCAATTGGAGCTTGTGTGACGAGGTGGAAGATTTACCATATGAGCGAGAGGCTTGTATGGCGATGACTATATACTACAGGTTGTACTGATGACTGATATGGACTATATAAAATATAACGATAAATCGCCAGATTAATAAAAGCCCCACACGGGTCTGGAGTTGACAATAATCACGTCGCTCTAGTTATTAGATACGGCACATGGACTATTTATTTCCACACGGAAAACGGGGTGACGAGAATTTATTCTTTGGAGTGATTATCTATACATGCTCCCCCGTAAACACCAAAATATATCACTATAAATATGTGAATTATTTTTAGGATTTATTGGGTACCTAACACGGCTGTAACAACCCGTATTTTCAATAACCTATTATAACATAAATGGAGGCAGAATTAAACTGTAAAATCTGAATCAAGGGAAACGGGCTATGCCATTGCATTCATCTCGGAAAAATACGCGAAATAGAGTCCGAGTTTTCGAAAATCGGAGTCCGTATGACCAAGATATGGCCTCGCGAAGTTTCATGAAAAATTCCCAAATTAAAGTATACTTAATTAAGTGAAATGGGTTGCGCAGAGAAATATATATATTGATATATATATATATAATTGAAAAATTAAATAAATAAATATGCAAAAATGTTCAAAACAGCGAATTGGGAGTGGGGAATAACCGAACCGGCCGATTTTTGAGGTCGACCCAAGCCCGCTGGGTCGACTAGGGGTTAATCCGGGGTGTTTGGCTGTCAACCCGTGGGCCGATTCGCTCAAATGCAGATTTTGCATTTGGATGGTTCTCATGGTTCATCTTTAATCTAAAGGCCCTATATGGTTCCTACACTTGACTTCTTCCCCAAGACATGCTTTGATGGCTTGGATTGAATCTAGGTTTAATCCTATGGCCTAAAACACTTGCCTAATCTATAAATAAGACCCTAACCTATCCGAAATCCTCATTATTCATTCATGCAACTAAACTATGGCAAAATTTTACCTCTCATGGCCTCCACTCTCTTCATAAAATTTCTAAATGGTTTCTATGAGAGATTTTCCATGCATACAAGTGTTTTCAAGCTTGTATGAGTGTCATTAGCTTGCATTCAAGTCAAGTTTCTATCTTTGCATCATAAAGCAAGGGTTTTGATCATTTTGGCTCAAGGGTTTTTATGTTAGAGCTTGCATTTTGGGTCTATTTGATTGCATAAGGGCTTTGTCATATCTTTTGTGCCTTCATAGCAATGTAAGCCCTTTCCCTACTCTTAGATATTAACTATGAAGTTAAATGTTCATGTTGCAAGTTTGGGTTTGATCATTGAGTATGATACATGCTATCATGTCATGCAAGTTTATGAAGTCATTATCTTGATCTTGTGAGCTAAAAGCTACAACCTTTATGTTGAAATGTTGCATTAGGCAACATGAGAACCCTCATAACCTTTATGTCAACTTGCATATGAAGTCATAACCCTTATATGATGATATATGCGAGTTACTAGTCATCATTCCATATCTTTTGTCACCATGATTTGCTTATGTGTCAAGTTTGAGTTTATGCATGTTTTGAGGCTTAAGAATGTAACATGCAAGTTAATGAACACATTTGTGCCTCATTTGCCACCATGATTAACTTGTGGCTTAATATCCATTTTTGTCATGCCTTTGCCAAGTCTCTTCTTTTAATCCATTACGTTGTCGCGAACGTATATGCGAGTTTAAAAGCGTTGGGTTATGTTATGGGTAATTTCTAATGACATGAAAATACAACTTGAAAACATGACTTGAAATATAACATGGAAGTTGACATGTAAGTATGCATAAAAACATAAGCTTGGGAATTTACCTATTAAGTTAGGTCTACCCTTTGGGAATTTACCTATTAAGTTAGGTCTACCCAAATGCTTGAAAACTTGTAACATGTTTTGGGAAACATGATGGACATGACACTTAGATAATATAAGTGTGGCCAACTCGAGGTTGGGTTGAGTTTGCAACGTAAAACTACCCGGAACCGACCGGCCTAACTAGTAGTTGCAAAAAATAGGACCCAATGTGAGATGTGGGTCATGTTGTGCTTGAACCCGAGGTTAGACCAAGTTGTGGTGTAAAGCTACCCGGAACCGACCGACTTAACTAGTAACCACAACAAAGTCTAATGTGAGAGGTGAAGGTGCATTAAGTAATTAATGCCACATGATAGGGTTAAGTTAATTTGATTAATGACTCTTAACCAAATATGACATGGACAAATGGGTTAAGTAATTTGATTAGGCTAATGATACTTAACAAAACATGACAAGGTTGGGTAGGTTAAGTAACTTGATTTGCCTAATGACACTTAACCATTTTTATATGACTAGTGGATGGGGTTAAGTTAACCAACACTCAATCCAACGTGATAACTTGGTAAGGTTAAGTAAGTTTTCTTAATGACGCTTAACCGAAAAATACGGTTAACGAATGGGGTTAAGATTAGACTCAACTAGTCTAAACATGGAAATCGGATGGGGTTAAGTTAGTCTAGACTTAATTAATCCCACTTGGTAGTTTAATGGGGTTAAGTTAAACACTTAACTAATCTAAACGTGATGAATTGATGTGGTTAAGTGACCTATACTTATCCAATCTAACTCGTTAATTTATTGTGGTTAAGTTAACCAATACTTAACCAATATAACGTGAAAACATGATAAGGCTAAGTCACGAATCGCTTGAATACACTTGACCGATTTGACTAAGTAAATTGATAGGGTCAAGTTAATATATACTTAACCAATCTAGAATGATAATTGGACGAGGTTAAGTCGTGAATTGCTTAATATACTTAACCAACTTGAGCATGGTTTGTAGGGTTAAGCCTTGAACTTGGATACTTAGCCAATTTTGACAGGATTTGTAGACGGGTTAAGTCATGAACTTAAGTGACACTTAATCCATTATGTAAACCCTAGTTCTGAGGATTAGGTGGATAACCGTAGTTAACAAGGATAACGGGAACAATGCTAAGTGGTAAACCTTAGTTGAAGAATAACTAAGTAATGATTCTTAGTCAAGGAAATTTAGACCAGTTCATAGATAGATGAGTAACCTGATACGGTAGGTCATCGTTTAAGTATACGAGTAGGAGCAAGTATCTGATTTAGATAAAGGCTCCAGCGAACTGGGTAACGAAGCAGCGGCTTCGGGGAACGTGAGGATATTCTTGGTATCCCTCTATGAGCTGCCAGGTGATTATACTAGGCTCATGAGAGGTTAAGGTCTGCGTTAGAAGAACCAAGAGTATGACTTGGTTGCTATACGAGCGACCTAAAGATGGGGATGGATAGGGGATAGTCGACGATACACGGTCGTACCCTAGATAGCATTTCGTCAGGCTACCTACCATCTTTGGTCAAGCGTGTACGTACGGAAAGGCAGAGAACACCCAATAGACCATAATTGCTATCTAATTATGGTTGCGGTAAGGCTTGGATGTGGTTTGGCCAGTGTTGTGTTCTCATACAGGATTTATCCTGTCTTGTCTTTCACTAGTTGAGGGAGTGGTCTCGTGGGACCATAGCCACGTATAGGAAAAAAAACAGACCTTAGCATCTGCATCGGCAGATAAATTGAAAGCTCCCGACCGAGTCCTGTATTTCCTGGTATGCCCTGTGACAGGACTCGGATGGCACGATGTGATACATGTGCATACAGTCATGGAAAAGCGATTCACGATGAATGCGTGGGAAAAAGGGCGCGGTTGGCGGTTAGCGTAATCCCTAGTGGCCCTAGGTGGTTGAACCCAAACCGAGATACGAAAACGTGCAATAGGTAAGCATAATCCCTAGCAGCCCTAGGTAGCATAAGTCCTAGTTGTACAAACAATAATTCATGTTGGAAGACCCTAGCTAGGTTTAGGGTAACAGTCCAAACCGATCTTAAGGATCATGGAACTATGTTAAAGTAATATAGAATCTCATGGGAAAGCCCGTATGGTCTACGACAAGGGACTGAACATTTACATGGAATAAAACATACAAGTTGAGTAACCTATATATGTGATATATTAGGTTGACATGGACCATTACACGACTTTTGAGTGAGGGTCATTCTTGGTTAACACATGACACGGTGGGGATACTAGTACGGTAGGTGCAGAGCTAAAATACAGGATAGATATCACGGGGCGTTATACGTGACAGATATCTTGGGGATATTATACTTGATAGAAACCTGACGATGTGATACCTTGTTTTATCTTGACATCGTAATTTATCATGACACCTTAGTTTATCTGAGTTCAGTAGTTCATCCTGTTATTTTGATTTAGCTTATCTATCTTGTTATCATGCTTATGTTCATCTCAGTTTCTCATGTCAGTTAACTTTACTAGTTTTTATGCTAATAGTAGATAGGGCTTACTCAGTCTTTTTGACTGACCCGTTTTGTTTCGCCTCTTTTCTCCCGTTTCCCCCCAGGTTACAGGGAGGAAATACTGTTGTTTAGTTCGGACTTCTTCTGCTTGAAGGTCATCATGGATGGCTTGGACTTTTCTTGGCTAATGGCTACTTTACTGTTTTTACTTGGGGAATAATTTATGAAAATGTCTTTATGCTTCTTTACTATTGCAAGACAGGTTTTGATGTACTCTGATGTAAAAGGCTTTAGACCTTATTTATTCATGTTATGAAAGTTTGATTTTACTTCCGCTATTTTATATGTTCTGTCTTGTGATATTTCTGTGCATGTTTACCAATAATGCCCCTCTAAAGCTAGTGCATTCCTTTGCGAGTGACCCTAGCGGAGGCGGGGTGTTACACGTGGTATCAGAGCAGAAGGTTACCAGACTGGGCAAAAGTTTTTAAAGACCTTCTGAAAACTATTTGAAAAAAAACCGTTTACAAAGAAGCATTTTTCAAGAAAATTTTCTTTTAAAAGAAAAAGGCTATTCCCCAAAGGCCATTAGCACTATCCTTGTTTCCTTAATTGAGTCTCTTTTCCTTTCTTTCCTCCATCTGTAGTCACAGTAGTTTTAACTGCGACTAGTCTTTTCTACCTACGAAAGTGCTTTCCATACGATGGAGGTGGTTCTCGAGAGACCAGTGGCCGCGTTATAAGAAAGGATCGTGAGAAAGAAGGATAAAGGATACGATCTTAAGGATGAGCAACTTGTTGGTTTGGCTTAGTCCTCAAAGGAGGGAGAAAGATGAACAATGAAACCCATGACGAGAGAGTACCTTTGGCATGGTAAAACGGGGCGGATAGTTAAGTATTATGGGACAAGGACAAGATCATCGGGAGGGCAGTAGTATGCTCTCATTTCTAGAGTACCTCGGAAGGAGGGTAACGATCTTGTTAAAGGTTTAGCTTTTCTTCTCTATCATCCCGTTAGGACTTCGTTGTTCGTATCATTTAAGTCTGCTTTGATAGTTGAGTCTCTGCACCTTAAGTACTAGCGTAATAGAGAATCCCATTTTTGTCTCAAAGTCCTATTGGAGAATCAGTCCATTTATACATGACTTGTTTGGATTTGGGAATGTCTATGCCAAGTGTTGAGTTTGGAAATAATGCTTATGTTTATAAGCTATGGATGGATTCTAGGGATAAAGTGGTCACCCAATAAGGGGTGCCATTCTCGGTTTTGGAAAGAGGGTAGTTAGACTCTTGACTTGCCTTGGTAATACCCTCGAAGTCCTGTGTAACCTTTTGAGGTTCTGTCATGACTAGTTACTTAGAATCCCTTGATGCCTTTATTGGAAATTTGAAGCCCGATCGAGTGGTGTGCGCCAATAAGACGGATGGTTTACTTCATTTATGCATGGGTTATAGAGATCACCCTAGTAAGTGCGCATGATAACCTGATTGACATCTGTTTACTTTCAAGAGAAAGTTCTTCTACATGGAATGCCTTATAGTATATAAACGAGATCCAAGATTCACTAGTGAATTTTGGAAAGCTTGCATGAGATCATGAGTACGCAGTCATGTTTGCGTCAAGTATTCTAGGAAAAGGATAAGTGCAAGTGGAACGAGAGGTGACGAAGAAATGAGTTCCAGCTCATGTTATGGAAACAGGAATAAGAAGCTACAAAATCGCGAAGTTAAAAGACGACTTTGATGGTCAAAGACTAGATACGCGCATGATATCTCTTTTTGGGAGTATATCCTTGATCCCTGTTTTTTGTAGAGCTTACTTGTAGACATCCTCTCGGTCCTATTCTCCGTTACAAACCCTGTAAGGAGTTTGTCCTGTTTATCTTCTCGACCCTGTTTCAGGGAATTCTAGGTAGAACCCTATGGATGTAAACATGTATTTGAAACATGTTATGATTGATATGGTTGCAAGTGGTTGCTCGTGGATGCGCGAATACACATTAGATACTAGCTCGACTCGGTCACATTTCATATTGCATATGCACGAGTATTTATACTTGTTTATGGATGAAATCGAATGTATTATCATGCGGTTGTTGCATATGAATGAATGATTGTGCACACATATAGTATCTATATGACTAGGACTATTTGCATACATGTTGGATTCATGGCACTATACATATTTTGCATTAGAAAGATTATTCAGGCCTGATCATTAGCATTAGCTAAGGAACATGTACACACACGTTTTGCATATATTCATACAGCATTAGAAATCATCTAAGGACAATGGTTGCTTGTGGATGATGTTTTGAGTAGATGGATGATGGATGGTAGGATATGTTCTTCCTAACTTGGAGATTTCGGGGACGAAATCCTAAAAGGTGGGGAGAATGTAACAACCCGTATTTTCAATAACCTATTATAACATAAATGGAGGCAGAATTAAACTGTAAAATCTTAATCAAGGGAAACGGGCTATGCCATTGCGTTCGTCTCGGAAAAATACGCGAAATAGAGTCCGAGTTTTCGAAAATCGGAGTCTGTATGACCAAGATATGGCCTCGCGAAGTTTCACGAAAAATTCCCAAATTAAAGTATACTTAATTAAGTGAAATGGGTTGCGCAGAGAAATATATATATATATATATATATATATATTGATATATATATATATAATTGAAAAATTAAATAAATAAATATGCAAAAATGTTCAAAACAGCGAATTGGGAGAGGGGAATATCCGAACCGGCCGATTTTTGAGGTCGACCCGAGCTCGCTGGGTCGACTAGGGGTTAATCCAGGGTGTTTGGCTGTCAACCCGTGGGCCGATTCGCTCAAATGCAGATTTTGCATTTGGATGGTTCTCATGGTTATCTTTAATCTAAAGGCCCTAGATGGTTCCTACACTTGACTTCTTCCCCAAGACATGCTTTGATGGCTTGGATTGAATCTAGGTTTAATCCTATGGCCTAAAACACTTGCCTAATCTATAAATAAGACCCTAACCTATCCTAAATCCTCATTATTCATTCATGCAACTAAACTATGGCAAAATTTTATCTCTCATGGCCTCCACTCTCTTCATAAAATTTCTAAATGGTTTCTATGAGAGATTTTCCATGCATACAAGTGTTTTCAAGCTTGTATGAGTGTCATTAGCTTGCATTCAAGTCAAGTTTCTATCTTTGCATCATAAAGCAAGGGTTTTGATCATTTTGGCTCAAGGGTTTTTATGTTAGAGCTTGCATTTTGGGTCTATTTGATTGCATAAGGGCTTTGTCATATCTTTTGTGCCTTCATAGCAATGTAAGCCCTTTCCCTACTCTTAGATATTAACTATGAAGTTAAATGTTCATGTTGCAAGTTTGGGTTTGATCATTGAGTATGATACATGCTATCATGTCATGCAAGTTTATGAAGTCATTATCTTGATCTTGTGAGCTAAAAGCTACAACCTTTATGCTGAAATGTTGCATTAGACAACATGAGAACCCTCGTAACCTTTATGTCAACTTGCATATGAAGTCATAACCCTTATATGATGATATATGCGAGTTACTAGTCATCATTCCATATCTTTTGTCACCATGATTCGCTTATGTGCCAAGTTTGGGTTTATGCATGTTTTAAGGCTTAAGAATGTAACATGCAAGTTAATGAACACATTTGTGCCTCATTTGCCACCATGATTAACTTGTGGCTTAATATCCATTTTTGTCATGCCTTTGCCAAGTCTCTTCTTTTAATCCATTACGTTGTCGCGAACGTATATGCGAGTTTAAAAGCGTTGGGTTATGTTATGGGTAATTTCTAATGACATGAAATTACAACTTGAAAACATGACTTGAAATATAACATGGAAGTTGACATGTAAGTATGCATAAAAACATAAGCTTGGGAATTTACCTATTAAGTTAGGTCTACCCTTTGGGAATTTACCTATTAAGTTAGGTCTACCCAAATGCTTGAAAACTTGTAACATGTTTTGGGAAACATGATGGACATGACACTTAGATAATATAAGTGTGGCCAACTCGAGGTTGGGTTGAGTTTGCAACGTAAAACTACCCGGAACCGACCGGCCTAACTAGTAGTTGCAAACAATAGGACCCAATGTGAGAAGCGGGTCATGTTGTGCTTGAACCCGAGGTTAGACCAAGTTGTGGTGTAAAGCTACCAGGAACCGACCGGCTTTACTAGTAACCACAACAAAGTCTAATGTGAGAGGTGAAGGTGCATTAAGTAATTAATGCCACATGATAGGGTTAAGTTAATTTGATTAATGACTCTTAACCAAATATGACATGGACAAATGGGTTAAGTAATTTGATTAGGCTAATGATACTTAACAAAACATGACAAGGTTGGGTAGGTTAAGTAACTTGATTTGCCTAATGACACTTAACCATTTTTATATGACTAGTGGATGGGGTTAAGTTAACCAACACTTAATCAATCCAACGCGATAACTTGGTAAGGTTAAGTAAGTTTTCTTAATGACGCTTAACCGAAAAATACGGTTAACGAATGGGGTTAAGATTAGACTCAACTAGTCTAAACATGGAAATCGGATGGGGTTAAGTTAGCCTAGACTTAATTAATCCCACTTGGTAGTTTAATGGGGTTAAGTTAAACACTTAACTAATCTAAACGTGATGAATTGATGTGGTTAAGTGACCTATACTTATCCAATCTAACTCGTTAATTTATTGTGGTTAAGTTAACCAATACTTAACCAATATAACGTGAAAACATGATAAGGCTAAGTCACGAATCGCTTGAATACACTTGACCGATTTGACTAAGTAAATTGATAGGGTCAAGTTAATATATACTTAACCAATCTAGAATGATAATTGAACGAGGTTAAGTCGTGAATTGCTTAATATACTTAACCAACTTGAGCATGGTCTGTAGGGTTAAGCCTTGAACTTGGATACTTAGCCAATTTTGACAGGATTTGTAGACGGGTTAAGTCATGAACTTAAGTGACACTTAATCCATTATGTAAACCCTAGTTCTGAGGATTAGGTGGATAAACGTAGTTAACAAGGATAACGGGAACAATGCTAAGTGGTAAACCTTAGTTGAAGAATAACTAAGTAATGATTCTTAGTCAAGGAAGTTTAGACCAGTTCATAGATAGATGAGTAACCTAATACGGTAGGTCATCGTTTAAGTATACGAGTAGGAGCAAGTATCTGATTTGGATAAAGGCTCCAGCGAACTGGGTAACGAAGCAGCGGCTTCGGGGAACGTGAGGGTATTCTTGGTATCCCTCTATGAGCTACCAGGTGATTATACTAGGCTCATGAGAGGTTAAGGTCTGCGTTAGAAGAACCAAGAGTATGCCTTGGTTGCTATACGAGCGACCTAAAGACGGGGATGGATAGGGGATAGTCGACGATACACGGTCGTACCCTAGATAGCATTTCGTCAGGCTACCTACCATCTTTGGTCAAGCGTGTACGTACGGAAAGGCAGAGAACACCCAGTAGACCATAATTGCTATCTAATTATGGTTGCGGTAAGGCTTGGATGTGGGTTGGCCAGTGTTGTGTTCTCATACAGGATTTATCCTATCTTGTCTTTCACTAGTTGAGGGAGTGGTCTTGTGGGACCATAGCCACGTATAGGAAAAAAACAGACCTTAGCATCTGCATCGGCAGATAAATTGAAAGCTCTCGACCGAGTCCTGTATTTCCTGGTATGCCCTGTGATAGGACTCGGATGGCACGATGTGATACATGTGCATACAGTCATGGAAAAGCGATTCACGATGAATGTGTGGGAAAAAGGGCGTGGTTGGCGGTTAGCGTAATCCCTAGTGGCCCTAGGTGGTTGAACCCAAACCGAGATACGAAAACGTGCAATAGGTAAGCATAATCCCTAGCAGCCCTAGGTAGCATAAGTCCTAGTTGTACAAACAATAATTCATGTTGGAAGACCCTAGCTAGGTTTAGGGTAACAGTCCAAACCGATCTTAAGGATCATGGAACTATGTTAAAGTAATATAGAATCTCATGGGAAAGCCCGTATGGTCTACGGCAAGGGACTGAACATTTACATGGAATAAAACATACAAGTTGAGTAACCTATATATGCGATATATTAGGTTGACATGGACCATTACACGACTTTTGAGTGAGGGTCATTCTTGGTTAACACATGACACGGTGGGGATACTAGTACGGTAGGTGCAGAGCTAAAATACAGGATAGATATCACGGGGCGTTATACGTGACAGATATCTTGGGGATATTATACTTGATAGAAACCTGACGATGTGATACCTTGTTTTATCTTGACATCGTAATTTATCATGACACCTTAGTTTATCTGAGTTCAGTAGTTCATCCTGTTATTTTGATTTAGCTTATCTATCTTGTTATCATGCTTATGTTCATCTCAGTTTCTCATGTCAGTTAACTTTACTAGTTTTTATGCTAATAGTAGATAGGGCTTACTCAGTCTTTTTGATTGACCCGTTTTGTTTCGCCTCTTTTCTTCCGTTCCCCCCCCCCCCCCAGGTTATAGGGAGGAAATACTGTTGTTTAGTTCGGATTTCTTCTGCTTGAAGGTCATCATGGATGGCTTGGACTTTTCTTGGCTAATGGCTACTTTACTGTTTTTACTTGGGGAATAATTTATGAAAATGTCTTTATGCTTCTTTACTATTGCAAGACAGGTTTTGATGTACTCTGATGTAAAAGGCTTTAGACCTTATTTATTCATGTTATGAAAGTTTGATTTTACTTCCGCTATTTTATATGTTCTGTCTTGTGATATTTCTGTGCATGTTTACCAATAATGCCCCTCTAAAGCTAGTGCATTCATTTGCGAGTGACCCTAGCGGAGGCGGGGTGTTACAATGGCCCAATAAATTTCCAAACCCCTCCCCGTACAAAGGAGGTTATGGCGAAATTTTTCGAAATATTAAGGCGTTAGTGAAATATTTGAAGTGAAAACGAAGCTGAAAATATAGAATGAACTATAGTTGGAATTATAGAATGAACTATATTTATATATATAAATATAAATAAAATAAAAGGAAATCGAAGCCGTGCAGTTCGTGTTCCGGAATCGTAATTTGAAACGATTAGTACGAGAAATCCGACCATCGGATTTTCCCGAAACCGCAACCGCTGGGTTCGCCTTGGAAATATCTTCTCAACGACACCAACCTTGTAAAAATCCAACGGTTGGATTGTCTGGAATGTTTAATTCAAATCTGAAGAAAAACAGCGCCGGAATCGTTTATATTTATATATAAATATAAATATAATCAAATTAAATCGAATAACGACGCTGCAGTTCGAATTTTGAAACCGTAACTTCAAACGACTAGTGTAGGAGATCCGACCGTCGGATTTTCAAGAAACTGGAACCGTTGGGTTCGCTTTGGGAATATCTTCCCACTGATATAGACTTTGTAGAAATCCAACGGTTAGATTTTCCGATATGTGTAAAACAAATTAGGGGAAAAACAGCGCCAGTGCCACGGCACGACCTGAAACGTCATTTAATTAAATAGGGCCATTTTTAAACAAATAAAAATGGCAAAAAATCGTTATAAAATATTATAAGCAACATAGATTGCAAATAAACCATTTGGGCTTGAATTGTTTGATATTTGATGGTTGTATGTGCTTGATACGAAACTAATACTAAAGAACTCAAAGATGGATGTCGAATAATATAACCCTGGAAAGAATCGATTTAAATTCTAATGACGTGAATTATTTGAAAAGGCCGAGCTAACCCTCATTTCAAATAATTTATCGAGCGGTTCGAATTGGAAAATGCAAAGACAATTCAAGACCGACGATCTTCGTATCGGTTGGATGGGCGCTACTGAAGTTCCTGACCGGAGTAGCT
The DNA here is from genome assembly GCA_030737875.1 of Allium sativum. Classification (NCBI taxonomy): domain Eukaryota; kingdom Viridiplantae; phylum Streptophyta; class Magnoliopsida; order Asparagales; family Amaryllidaceae; genus Allium; species Allium sativum. The sequence continues at coordinate 850,879,818 of CM060918.1, forward strand.
ACCGGAAAGGGGCGGAAGTAGTAGCCGTCTGAACGTATGTGTTGATTGGACGGATATACGAGGAATTTGACGCCTCCGGTTTCGTTCAGACCTAGAACGGACTTGTAAATGGACTGTGTGTCTGACATTGGATTTTGTTCTATACTGATTGATCTCTGTTAAATATATATCTGTTTGGCGGCGGAGAATTTATTCTTTTGCTTAACGCCCTTCTCTTAGACATACGAGCTCAGAGGTTATATATCGATGGAAATCAATCGTATGGTGTGGACGGCCTATGTGGCATGCCAAGATGCTGTGATCAAGGCTTCTGTTGCAAAGCAAAGTCTTGTGGATGATGATCAAAGCACGGTCTACGTGGCCTAGCTTTGTGTATTTCGTAGATTCGCGAGCCTCACACCTCGGTATGAGTTAAAAACGGGATACGGACCGCTGGGAGAGCACGACGTTTCTTTCTAGCTATGGTGGTGTCAGTGACTTACCAACCCTATCATTTATATCTACTTTTCACCTTTGTGGTTGTTGGAATGCGAGGCGCCTCGATTATAGGTCTGTAGGGACCGCGAAACATGTGTTCAGGCATAATTAATCCTCAAACGTAAGAGAGGACCGGCCCAGCCGAATCCAGGGTTGCCCAGAGTGCGTAGTCCTGAGGCATTTGCTAGAGTGTCTCGAAGCGGAGAGGAGCTTGCCCCTTGCCTCGACTCATGACGGAAATCCAATTTCCAATACGAGATAACGGATTCGATTGTAACTTATATATGGCGACATAGTGGCATGGGACGCTCATGTCGCCTATGATTGATATTTATGATGCTATTCTCTTTTGAAACATATATGCACTAGTAATAATATCAAATGATTTTGCTTTATACGTATCAAGCATATTTGGCCATTATAAGGTAAAACTCTATCCTCCGGCTTGCGTTGCATTGTATGATGGGACCTGAGTCTTATAATGGCTTCATTCCTTTAAAAAGCATTGCGTTGTTTTAAAGAATTTACTTTATTTTTAAATGCACTAGCAATCACTGGAGTAAACCCGTTCCGCGAAAGTGGCGTGGTCCTATGATTTGCTATTACTGTTGTTTAATTGTTAAATAGACTCCTCATACCAGTCCCCATGACTGACTCGTTGTTTGTTTCACTTTGCAAACGCGGGTGCCCTTATTTTCACACGGGCAGCCTAGTTCACAGGTGACAGGTTGTTTTTGGCTCTGCACTGTTGCATAGAGTGCATTTTTGTCTCATGGCGAGGTTGACTTCATAGAGACGACTTTGACATTTTCCGCCATTATTGTACTTATATTATGATTCCGCCACTGGCGATGCAGACTGATTTACTTTCTGTACTTCTTACTGTATGTATATGTGCCGCCTTAGGCGATGTAGACTGATACCATTATTATGTCTCACTACATGTATGTATTCCGCCTATGGCGATGATGACTGGTCACTTTCCTTTTTATTTACTAAGTTATATCTCACGCTATGTTATTCTGATGTTGTTACATGTTGTGATTCCGCTTTCATATCCGTGTAAAATTATTCTATTTATTGTTTCGCTATTATATGTACTCTGCTATGATGATTAATGTGTTATATTCCAATGATTATCCTTAATACCGCCCCTCGGATTTTGGGATCGTCACAGTTGGTATCAGAGCTTTGGTTAACCTTAGTTCCGGGATCTAACACATTAAACACCTCGTCAGAATAGAATTAGTAGTGTTCTAATGCGAGTAGTTCATTAGAGATAGGATTAGCAATGTCCTAGAATGAGCTAAGCAGATTAGCAAAACAATTTGATCAGTGCATCATCATTATCTTTCCTTATGTTCCCCTGCTTTATCATAAATGAAATTATCAAATCTGTGAGCTTGACTCTTTTCTTGCTTATACAGTACTCTCTTAGATGGTTGCACGAGCAGCAGCAGCTAGAGGAGGCCGTGGAGGCCGAGCAGGAGCAGCAGGAGGACGGGGGAATATCCCCGTAGTTGTGGAAGGCCCTATTGTTCAGCCACCAGCACCCGAGGACTTTGAGCTAGACAAAGTAGCGAAGAGGTATAGGAACCTTGGGGGAAAACCTTTTACTGGCACTGGTACGGTGACCGAGGCTATAGCTTGGTTGAAGACCTGTGAGAAAATCTTTGAAGGTATGGGTATGGGAACCAACAACAAAGCACGACTAGGTATTTGGCTCCTACAGGAGGAAGCAGAGCTATGGTGGGATGCCATTACCTCAGAGGATGCAGCAGGTACTGTCAGAACCTGGGAGCAATTCAAAACTATGTTCAATGAGAAGTTTGTACCTGAACAGGCTCTAGAGAGGATGCGAGAGCAGTTTGCTAATCTCCAGCAAGGAGATCTCTCTATCCAGGATTACCTCAATAAATTCACCCAGTTGTCGCGCTATGCTCCAGAGCTTATTATGACTAACAAAGCAAAGAACAAGAGATTCATATTTGGGCTAAAGCGCAAGTACCATGACAGAGCCATGAGCAACATCAAACTCTCCTTCTCAGAATTGGTAGAAATGGCTTGCAATTATGAAGATATGGATGAAAGACACGCCATCCAAGACCGCGCCAAAAGCCAAGCTGGAAATAAGCACAAGGCTTCAGCAGATCAACCCGAGTCTAGCATTACAGCGGCCGCTACTCAGAAACCTGGAAAGATCCCCAAAGGAAATTGCTACAACTGCGGGAAGCCAGGTCATTTTTCTAATGTATGCAAAGCCCCGAGGAAGCCAAAGGCAAATCCAGACTCAGCCGAATGCTACAACTGCCATAAGAAAGGACACTATAGCAGGAACTGTCCTCTGAAGCAGAATGCACAAGTGGCTCATGTGTATGACGGGGAGACCCCGCCAGCTACCACCGATGGATCAGGTAAACCCGACGTCTTGGGAGGTATCCTTACCATTAAAAATATTCCTATTTATGTACTTTTTGATACTGGTGCATCACGTAGCTTCATTTCTAGTAACATTGATAGTAAGTTAAAGTTAAAAGTAAGAAGTCTAAAGGAACCAATTAAAGTTCAAAACCCGATAGGAGGTTCTGTTAGTCTCAGTTCATACTGCAGAGTGCCTATCTCTTATTCACGTTACAAGTTTCCCATCCACCTAATCATTATGGATTTGTCTGAATTCGATGTTATTCTCGGTTTCGAATGGTTAACCAAATATAAGGCCGAAGTTAGATGTGCCGAAAGAATCGTTAAAGTCGAAACGAAGCTTGGACCTATATATATACCATGCCATGTCTCAGAAATTAATAGAACAGAATTTTGGTCTTCTTTAGAAGTTATTCCCCCTTTGTTAGAAAAGGTACCGGTCGTTAAAAACTATGCGGATGTGTTTGAAGAAGTAGAAAACTTACCGCCGCAAAGAGAAATTGAATTTAGGATAGATCTAATTCCTAACGCCCGACCAGTAGTTCATCCAATTAGAAGAATGGCCCCGAAAGAAAAAGAAGAGTTAGGTAGTCAAACCCGAGAATTGCTTTGGAAAGGTCTGATCAGACCGAGCTTTTCAGCTTGGGGAGCAGCAGTAGTATTTGTCCCGAAATCAGACGGTACTCTAAGACTTTGTGTTTATTACCGAGATCTCAATAAGCAAACACTGAAGAACAAATATCCCTTGCCCCGAATAGACGATCTGTTAGATCAATTAAATGGAGCAACAGTATTCTCCAGAATGGACCTAGCTACAGGTTTCCACCAATTACGTATAGCAGAAGACTGTGTTCCTTTGACAGCCTTCAGGGGTCCCGACTTATTCTACGAATGGTTAGTAATGCCGTTCAGTTTGTGTAACGCTCCGGCATACTTCGTCGATCTTATGAACAGAGTGTTCCATGGTGTGTTGAATAAATTTGTTCTAGTCTTCATCGATGACATTTTAATCTACTCCAAGTCGAAAGACGAACATGCAAAACATTTAGAGCAGGGGTTGAAAATTCTAAGGAGAAATGTCTTGAAAGCTAAATTTTCTAAGTGTGTCTTCTGGCAAGATGAAGTTAAATTCCTAGGCCATGTCGTATCAAAGGAAGGAATTGTTGTAGATCCAAGCAAAATTACAGCAATTCAGAACTGGAAACAACCTACTACCCCCACAGAAGTTCGAAGTTTCCTTGGATTGGCTAGTTACTATCGGAAATTCGTTCAGGATTTTTCAAAGATATCTGGTGTATTGACAAAGCTTACAAAGAAGCATGAGAAATTCAAATGGACTCTCGAATGTGAAGAAGCTTTCCAGGAGCTGAAACTGAAGTTGACAACAACTCCAGTATTGACAATTATAGAAGGCAACCAAGACTTGACTGTATGGACAGACGCTTCTATTAGAGGGCTAGGCGCAGTGTTAATGCAAAAAGGCCAAGTGATCGCTTATGCCAGCCGTCAGCTGAAGCCGCATGAAAGAAACTATGCAACTCATGATCTTGAGTTATTAGCTATCGTGTTTGCTTTAAGAATCTGGAGGCATTATTTATTGGGCGAGAAGTTCGAACTATTTACCGATCATCAATCCTTGAAATATCTATTCACTCAGAAAGATCTAAATTTGAGACAACAGCGTTGATTAGAATTCCTTGCAGCATATGATTTTGAAATTCTATACACTCCGGGGAAAGCCAATGTTGTCGCAGATGCGCTCAGTAGAAAGAATGAAATCATCGCCAGTTTTATCATTACTTCTTCCTTGGAAGATAAGATTACTATTCTACAGAAAGACAATGAATTCATTAAAAGGATTAGCCAGCGAATTCGAGAAGGAAAACCCTCAGATTTTAGCCTTGATAGCCAAGGGGTCCTAAGATTACAAGGGCGAATTTGTGTGCCTGGAATTCCAGAGCTCAGAAGAGAAATACTTGATGAATGCCATAAGTCCAAATTGAGTATCCATCCCGGTGTGAGCAAAATGTATAATGATATCAAGCGCACATTCTGGTGGAAGGCGATGAAAAGAGATATTTCAATATATGTTAGCAGATGCTCCACTTGCCAGCTAGTTAAGAGCGATCAGCAGAAATTGGCTGGACTATTACAACCCTTAGAAATTCCAGGATGGAAGTGGGAGCAAATTTCGATGGACTTCATTGATGGCTTGCCTCGGACTAGAAAAGGAAACGACAGTATATGGGTAATCGTAGATCGCTTCACGAAGACTGCCCATTTCATACCTGTCCGATCCAATAGAACGGCTCAAAGTCTAGCACAGATTTACTTCAAAGAAATAGTTAAACTACATGGGGTGCCGCTCAATATAGTCAGTGATAGAGATCCCCTGTTTACTATCAAATTCTGGGAAGCATTCCAAACAGAATTGGGAACCAAATTAAATCTAAGCACCGCTTATCACCCTCAGACAGACGGCCAAACTGAGTGGGTGAATAGAATTCTAGAAGACTTACTGCGGGCTTGCGTTATTGATTTTGGAGGCTCATGGGAAGATCACTTACATTTAGCCGAATTCTCTTACAACAATAGCTATCAAGAAAGTTTGGGAATGTCCCCATTTGAAGCATTATGCGGTAGACCATGCAGATCTCCCGCATGTTGGGTAGAACCTGGAAACAGACTGGTGTTAGGGCCCGATATGATTCAAGAAGCATCGGATAAAGTCGATTTCATTAAGAAGCGATTGAAAACCGCGCAGAGCTGACAAAAAAGTTATGCTGATGCTAGAAGAAGGGATATATCGTTTGTCGTTGGCGATTATGTATATTTAAGAGTTTCTCCAATGCGAGGAGTAATCAGATTTGGCAAGACTGGAAGTTGGCACCGAGATTTATTGGTCCCTTTCCTATACTTGAACGGATTGGAACTCTTGCATATAGGGTTTCATTACCTAATTGGTTGTCTGGTGTACATGATGTGTTCCACATGTCTCAACTCAGAAAACATGTTCATGATCCCGATCTTGTTGTGGAAGAAGCAGCGCAACAGGATATTGACATAACTCCAGAATTAGTACTCAGAAGAGAGCCATTAAAGATAGTTGGCAAAGAAACTAGAGAGCTAAGGAGGAAAAAGATTCATTTAGTCAAAGTGCAGTGGAGTAGTGATCCTAGAGACTGTACTTGGGAGACTGAGGAAAGCATTAAACAAGCCTATCCCAAATGCAGAGTGGACATCTCTGACTAACTCCGGTGCAAGGTACCTTTACAATACTTTGCATTTACATTTTATTTCCTACTTAGCTGTTATTTCCTTTTCGAGGACGAAAAGTTTTAAGTGTGGGAGATTGTAATAACCCGGAAAATGTGAACCAATTTAAAATTTTTAAATTGGTTATTACCAAAGAATTTGAATAGTTGAAATACCCTATTTCAATAAAATATAGAATAGGGTATAGTATTGCAGTTTGAAATTTTGAATACAAACTTTGTCTGACTGTACCGGGTGGAAAATATAACGGATTTTAGCGAAACTGAAAATATCTAAATCTGTTTATGAATACCTTTCTAACGAATCTGAAAAATTGAAATTTCATAACGAGAATCAAAAGTTATGGCCAAATGAATTTTCAGAAAGGTCGCTATATAGCATATATAGCCCTTGAAAATTGATATTTTGCATACGACCTCGGAATTCGACGAAACCACTTTTGTTGGGTCCGGGATGTCAAATTATTGCTAAGTTTCAAATTTCGTAATTTTTGAAGCTAGTATGTGAGCGGGGCAAAAGAAAATGTGATTGGTCAATTTCTGTTAAAATGGGTAGACCTAAAAATGGTCATTTTTCAAACGAGCTCAGAATTCGACGAAACTGGTTTTTTTAGGACCGTATCATCAAAACAAAGCTAGATTTATTTTTCTGGAATTTTTTGATTTAGTTTGTGGTCCTGGCAAATTGAAATGTACGTTCAAATTAAATATCGAATGTTTTATATTTTAATTTGAAAAATAACTGACTGTAACAGTCGAATTGGCCAACGAAACATATCCCATTGTGTCCGGAATGGGGGTATTTAGCTAGGAGCGACAGTCGTTGGGTTTGATTTCGAGTTCGTGTGTGGAGGGGGTATTTTTGGAATTAAATAAATTAAAAATTAAAAATTAAAATAAAAAGGAGCCGACCAATCAGATTTCTTCTTCCTCATCGATCCTCCAGGCGCGAGACGGAAAAGTGCTCCCAACTTCTCTCTTCAATTTCTCCACAACCACACAACGAAATCAAGCAAACTAGGATCCATTTTGAAGAGCGTCCAGAGATCTTCAAATCCATACCAACTTCAAAATTTATCGTCAAGTATTAAGGGAGATACAGCGCCGAGAAGACTCGGACTTCGCGCCGCCGCCGAGGTCGCTAGGGGCCGTCGTTCCGACCACCAAGGGAAGCGCCGGGAAGCTCTTCCCTTCCTCTTCGACACAGTACTGGCCGTTCGTCCTATCGCTTCACGATTTAGCCGAAAAATTGAAACCTAGTTTCGAACGCGCAAAGGAGGTATACGGCTTACTCTATTTTCAATTGATTTTTACATTATAAAGTGTTTCAAACTTGTAAAAATCGTATCTTTTTGCTATGTGATCGAAATTCGATGAAACAGGAGACACCGTGACCGCAAGGAGGCTCTCTACATTCTAGAAGAAGCCACGGATTTTTCTGACCTTCCTACGATTTATAGCACTGCAATAACCAATGTGAGGAATCTAAACTATTTGTGTGAATGAAATCGCGTTGTATAAATTATATAAGCGAAGTGTAAATTATATACGCATTGTATACCTCATGTACATGTGTTGTATAAGTTATATTAGCGATGTATAAATTATACAAGCGTTGAATGAAACATATATGCTTTGAATTGTGACGAAAAGCAAGTGAATTATTATATTATATATATATATATACTCCCCTCGTCCACAGACCATGGACGATATTTATTGCTTGTGATTGACGTAACATTATATGGTATGACGAATGGTTGGAAATAATTGTTTGTGGTTGATATTATGGTTGAAAAATACCTTTATGGTTGAAAAATACCCTCTTGTGGTTGAAACAAATTAGAATAGGATTGTGGAATTGAAAATAAAACATGCCGCCTGCGTGCGATCTAGATGCATGATCCCCATTGTCAAAAACCGCGAGGTTTTAAGGTAGAGTGAGGAGCCGTACTAGGGACGGTCCCGGTTTTAACTACCCTGCCGTTATGCTACCGAAATTTTCTGAAATATACATGTGTTAGAATAATTTTCATTCGTCGAAATAAATTACATATGTTGAAATATATATTCATGTGTTGAGTTGCAATTCATTCGTTGAGTTGAAATTCATGTGTTGAATATTATTTGAATTTAAACAAATTGCTTTAGCGATAAAAATCTCATTTTTATATATATTCGAACTATAGCGAATATTCATGTGTTGAGTTGCAATTCATTCATTGAGTTGAAATTCATGTGTTGAATATTATTTGAATTTAAACAAATGGCTTTAGCGATAAAAATCACATTTTTATATATATACAAACTATAGAGAATATTCATGTGTTGAGTTGCAATTCATTCGTTGAGTTGAAATTCATGTGTTGAATATTATTTGAATTTAAACAAATGGCTTTAGCGATAAAAATCACATTTTTATATATATATACAAACTATAGAGAATATTCATGTGTTGAGTTGCAATTCATTCGTTGAGTTGAAATTCATGTGTTGAATATTATTTGAATTTAAACAAATAGCTTTAGCGATAAAAATCACACTTTTATATATATACAAACTATAGAGAATATTCATGTGTTGAATTGAAATTCGTTCGTCGAGTTGAAATTCATGTGTTGAATGTTATCGTATTTTAAAATAAAATGAATCGATAATAAAAACATTATTTTTATTGTGAATATGAAGTGTTAAAAACATTCACGTGTTGAACAAATATTTTTGATGATAAAAATATTTCTTTTATCATGTATATGCTTTGATAAAAATACACACGTGTTGAAATAAATAATAGTTCGCTAGAAATATTATTATTAGCTTTGTTCTGCATATATATACATGTGTTGAACAGGAAAAATGGATTAGCTGTAGAATAAAGAAATTATTTGCGTGCCCGACAAATAGGTAAACCTTGATGAGTTGGCTGCGCAATTTTATTTTTATATCAACTCCTGTAAATGCCATTGGATGCGGAGTGCTGGTTATTCTGTGTGAAATAATAAACATCGCCATAGGATAGTAACAATTAATTTTGAACTACACTACATGGCATACTTCTTGACGATGGGCATACTTCATCATATTCCACATAAGCAATTGGAGCTTGTGTGACAAGGTGGAAGATTTACCATATGAGCGAGAGGCTTGTATGGCGATGACTATATACTATAGGTTGAACTGATGACTGATATGGACTATATAAAATATAACGATAAATCGCCAGATTAATAAAAGCCCCACACGGGTCTGGAGTTGACAATAATCACGTCGCTCTAGTTATTAGATACGGCACATGGACTATTTATTTCCACACGGAAAACGGGGTGACGAGAATTTATTCTCTGGAGTGATTATCTATACATGCTCCCCCGTAAACACCAAAATATATCACTAAAAATATGTGGATGCTTTTTAGGATTTATTGGGTACCTAACACGGCCCAATAAATTTCCAAACCCCTCCCCGTACAAAGGAGGTTATGGCGAAATTTTTCGAAATATTAAGGCATTAGTGAAATATTTGTAGTGAAAACGAAGCTGAAAATATAGAATGAACTATAGTTGGAATTATAGAATGAACTATATTTATATATATAAATATAAATAAAATAAAAGGAAATTGAAGCCGTGCAGTTCGTGTTCCGGAATCGTAATTTGAAACGATTAGTAAAAGAAATCCGACCATCGGATTTTCCCGAAACCGCAACCGCTGGGTTCGCCTTGGAAATATCTTCACAACGGCACCAACCTTGTAAAAATCCAACGGTTGGATTGTCCGGAATGTTTAATTCAAATCTGAAGAAAAACAGCGCCGGAATCGTTTATATTTATATATAAATATAATCAAATTAAATCGAATAACGACGCTGTAGTTCGAATTTTGAAACCGTAACTTCAAACGACTAGTGTGGGAGATCCGACCGTCGTATTTTCAAGAAACTGGAACCGTTGAGTTCGCTTTGGGAATATCTTCCCACTGATATAGACTTTATAGAAATCCAACGGTTTGATTTTCCGATATGTGTAAAACAAATTAGGGGAAAAACAGCGCCAGTGCCACGGCACGACCTGAAACGTCGTTTAATTAAATATGGCCATTTTTAAATAAATAAAAATGGCGAAAAATCGTTATAAAATATTATAAGCAACATAGATTGCAAATAAACCAATTGGGCTTGAATTGTTTGATATTTGATGGTTGTATGTGCTTGACACGAAACTAATACTAAAGAACTGAAAGATGGATGTCGAATAATATAACCATGGAAAGAATCGATTTAAATTCTAATGACGTGAATTATTTGAAAAGGCCGAGCTAACCCTCATTTCAAATAATTTATCGAGCGATTCGAATTGGAAAATGCAAAGACGATTCAAGACCGACGATCTTCGTATCGGTTGGATGGGCGCTACTGAATTTCCTGACCGGAGTAGCTACCGGAAAGGGGCGGAAGTAGTAGCCGTCTGAACGTATGTGTTGATTGGACGGATATACGAGGAATTTGACGCCTCCGATTTCGTTTAGACCCAGAACGGACTTGTAAATGGACTGTGTGTCTGACATTGGATTTTGTTCTATACTGATTGATCTCTGTTAAATATATATCTGTTTGGCGGCGGAGAATTATTCTTTTGCTTAACGCCCTTCTCTGAGACATACGAGCTCAGAGGTTATATATCGATGGAAATCAATCGTATGGAGTGGACTGCCTATGTGGCATGCCAAGATGCTGTGATCAAGGCTTCTGTTGCAAAGCAAAGTCTTGTGGATGATGATCAAAGCACGGTCTACGTGGCCTAGCTTTGTGTATTTCGTAGATTCGCGAGCCTCACACCTCGGTATGAGTTAAAAACGGGATACGGACCGCTGGGAGAGCACGACGTTTCTTTCTAGCTATGGTGGTGTTAGTGACTTACCAGCCCAGACATTTATATCTACTTTTCACCTTTGTGGTTGTTGGAATGCGAGGCGCCTCGATTATAGGTCTGTAAGGACCGGGAAACGTGTGTTCAGGCATAATTAATCCTCAAACGTAAGAGAGGACCGGCCCAGCCGAATCCAGGGTTGCCCAGAGTGCGTAGTCCTGAGGCATTTGCTAGAGTGTCTCGAAGCGGAGAGGAGCTTGCCCCTTGCCTCGACTCATGACGGAAATCCAATTTCCAATACGAGATAACGGATTCGATTGTAACTTATATATGGCGACATAGTGGCATGGGACGCTCATGTCGCCTATGATTGATATTTATGATGCTATTCTCTTTTGAAACATATATGCACTAGTAATAATATCAAATGATTTTGCTTTATACGTATCAAGCATATTTGGCCATTATAAGGTAAAACTCTATCCTCCGGCTTGCGTTGCATTGTATGATGGGACCTGAGTCTTATAATGGCTTCATTCCTTTAAAAAGCATTGCGTTGTTTTAAAGAATTTACTTTATTTTTAAATGCACTAGCAATCACTGGAGTAAACCCGTTCCGCGAAAGTGGCGTGGTCCTATGATTTGCTATTACTGTTGTTTAATTGTTAAATAGATTCCTCATACCAGTCCCCATGACTGACTCGTTGTTTGTTTCACTTTGCAAACGCGGGTGCCCTTATTTTCACACGGGCAGCCTAGTTCACAGGTGACAGGTTGTTTTTGGCTCTGCACTGTTGCATAGAGTGCATTTTTGGCTCATGGCGAGGTTGACTTCATAGAGACGACTTTGACATTTTCCGCCATTATTGTACTTATATTATGATTCCGCCACTGGCGATGCAGACTGATTTACTTTCTGTACTTCTTACTGTATGTATATGTGCCGCCTTCGGCGATGTAGACTGATACCCTTATTATGTCTCACTACATGTATGTATTCCGCCTATGGCGATGATGACTGATCACTTTCCTTTTTATTTACTAAGTTATATCCCACGCTATGCTATTCTGATGTTGTTACATGTTGTGATTCCGCTGTCATATCCGTGTAAAATTATTCTATTTATTGTTTCTGCTATTATCTGTACTCTGCTATGATGATTAATGTGTTATATTCCAATGATTATCCTTAATACCGCCCCTCGGATTTTGGGATCGTCACAGTGGCCTTCAATTTTGAGGCTCTCGATTCCATTTTAAATGAATGGAGGAAAAGAGACCACGGCTTGATAAATTTGTGAATTCATAAGCCAACCAATTTTATTTTATTTTAAATTGGGATTTACTAGTATGATTTTATTTAATTTAAAATACCTCGTGTGTTCGAACTCCTTTCTGAATCCAACAACAGTCCTTCCTAAGCTTAAACCACCATTCTGAACCCACTGAGATGGGTTTCAAAGCTCCATTTAACCGTATGGGAAAGATATTAATTTAAACTGATAAATTAAATTCGAAACAATTAATTCCTTGATAATAAATTATTATTATTATCGTTTTATATTCGAACAGAACCAACATGGATCATCTGAATCATTTCGATTCAGTTTTAACTTCGATTTCAATATATTTCATATTACGATAATTTAATATATTCGATCTTAAATTGAAATCAATTTTTAAATTGATAACTAAACATAAAAATTCATTTATATTATCAGCACAATATTTAAAACCATATTAAATATTTAAAATTAATCGATCATAAATACGGGTCATTACATTCTTCCCCCCTTAAAAGAATTTCGTCCCCGAAATTACTAAGGTAGGAAAAGTGCTACAAACCCATTAACTTTTTCAAAATCCACTTATGTTGAAATTCAATATTTCCTAATTCAACAAATTTCAGTTCTACCAAAACTTTTGGTTTACATTCTTCTTATTTGAACAATCAATATATTTACTTCATAAAATATTTTCCAACTTCCCAGGATTAAATTCCAAATTCTAGTTCTGAACCAAATTTTAATTTGTTTCACTTGTATATTTCTTTTATATACAAATTTTATTTGGTTATATATAATCATTCCAATTCTTATAATCTCATTCGATTATAATATTAACATTCAACACATCCATATATTATAATAATTTCAAAATATTATTCCTTTTCTATCAAAATAGAATTTTTGGTAAAATTGTTTCATTTACCCACTTTAAAACAATATCGTGTCAAATTCCTCTGTTCAAGTGTTTAGAAATTTCTATCAACTTCGAGGCGTCCCACGATTCGATCAGAATTCATAAACCACTCAACAGACAAGCCAACATAATATAAATCAAATTTTATATCAATTAACAAATACACGCTCTCATATATATATGCTCAACTCATTCTAGGGTACTACTGACCCTATCTCTAATGAGCACAATCCCACCAAAGCCTAAGTATTCGCTCAACCTAAGCTCTGATACCAACTGTAACATCCCGCAAATCCGTACTATCCGATTTGACTAAATACAACACACGTCCAACCCAAATTGCACAGAAATATGAATCATTATTGAAAGAAGTTAGAGGATGAGAAATAGAAAGAATGAAACTTAGAATAGAAGAAGAAGAACAGAAACACAACACAGAATCTCACATCGCGACGGAACAAAATATAATATATATATATATATATATATATATATAACAGATTTTGGAATACAAAATTTGAACTGTATATACAAACATCATTATCAGAGTATAACACTTACAATACAGCGGAAATAACAATAACTAGATACGTTGAAGCCTCCTGCTCCAAGCTCCTCCAAGAATATCTGAGAATACCTGAACTACTTGACTGCCCATACAAATTTGGGCACCCAAGAGTTTAGGGAAAACAAAACAAAATAAACTCTGGATCAGTCATGAGACTGGTATAAGTAAACAAATTTAAAACAGCTCGAGAAAATAAATGATAACTCATAAGACCACGCCGTACAACACGGTACGGGTTTTCCCTTATAAGAATCCAAAATGATTTTTATACCAAAACTCTTTTGATATTATAATAGTGTCTAAATCAAATAAATAGAAATTTAGTGGAACGCTTGCATCTCACGCTCCACATATATAGTGTAAAATCATAAACCGCATGCGCTTATTGGAGATTGGATTCCGACTATGACAAGGTATGGAACCACCTACCGCTGGTGTATCTCTAGAGGAGAATACTCCGAGTTCAACAAGAACATCTTGCAACTCAGCCACACATGGTCGACCACTCATTTCGCTTAAGTGTATCGAATGTATACCACCAACGGTTGGGATCAGAAACCGTTTCCCGAATGGGACAGCATCAATAGATTTAAGAAAAAAAATGGAATTTCTCTAGATATGTGATGATACACCCTAATGGGAGCTAACCACATAGCCATGCTGCCTGCCCGATTTTTGTCATTTCCCGATTGTTGAGGCTTGAGGTTACGAACACAAATACTTTGAATGCCACATTATCAGATCCGTTAATCATTAATTGATTTTCACAAATATTCTGGATATTATGCTAAGGGAATAAATCCGTTGCCACCATGTATATTTGTACAGACCAACATATTCGATCATTGGAAGTACTCTGTCAGACACTCGTCCATATACGTTCGGTTCTTGGACTGAACGAAATCGAAGGCACTATTCCGTACATCCATCCTAGGCAATCTCTACCTAGGACTCATACAACAGCCCTTGTACTTTACTCTGTCTTCAATATATTCAACATACTTGGTTTGCAACGCTTATGCCAATACGGAGTGGTTCTTCGGATAATAATCTAACCGGTCTCTCCATATTAACAACGTTAAAATGGTCAAAGCTTTGATAGTCGGTGATTTAACTATCAAATGAAAAATGTCTGTGTACACACAACGATCTTATTTCCAAATGGAATTATCGATCACATCATCAAACATATATATATATATGTATATATTCATATTTCCTTATTTTCTATGTTAAGAAAAATATATGTTATTAAATCTGGAAAACATTCCCATTGCATATTCACATATCACTATTCTTCCACATCTGTCAGACTCTAATTGTAAACTAGTAAGAGAACAACTTCCTAAGTATAAACCCCGAAGGCCGTAACCAACATCAGATCGATACTCAAAAAGTCATTCAACTCAACTAATTTCCAGTCAGTTTCTAACTCTGCTTAACTCTATTTCTTTAACTCCATTTGATTAACTTCTTATCAACACGATCATTTTAAATCTGCAAATCATTTGCTTTTAAATCATCGTTCACTTTAAAATGTATATCTCCCAGGATTTTATTTATAAAATTCCTTTTCGTTTATAATATTCTATTTTAAGTTCGTTTCATTATCGAATTCTATATACATCGATTTCTAGTTTATCAAATCTTCTTAAAAATATTCTAACTCCTTAAACTTTCGGAAAAATTCGCCATAACCTCCTTTGTACGGGGTTACCGGAAAAATTCAAACCTTGCCACACAGGCCCTCTCCAATCAAAAAGAAAAAGGAAAAGCCAAGCGGCTAGCCGATACGGTGCATAAAATCTCATATTCAATTTAAATACATACCTTTGTGTCGTGCATTCTATTTATATCTCTTCTAATACTTTATTCCAAACTGTCTCATGTATATTCATACATTTCTAATTCATTTCAACTTAATCCAATCGTTTTAACTTAATTCGTTAATTGATTTGCTAATTAACTATTTTGCCTATTTCACCTTTTTATTTGAATATAACATGTTCAAATATGAGTTTAAATTGTTTATAAACTAATTGAAATTTCATTTTCAATTCAAGTGTCATATTCGATTTCGAAGATAAATTTACAAGTCCAGTTTACTTATTTATGATCGAACTTGATTCATAACTCGATTAACAAATTATCCTTTAACTTGGTTAATCCTATCAAATAGTAAATATCTGATTTTGTTTCACAAATAAATCCATATACTTTACTTGAGTTCACATTCATGTTATCCAATTTATGATTCTTCCTTTTTATTTACAAACACAACTTGTTTTACTTGTTTATATATTTAAACAAGTCTCGATTTCAGATTTCATTTGAAATAAATATTTCTACTTTGGAAAAACAAAATTCCCTTTCAAATTCACACTTGTATTTATATTTTCTAAATTATCCAATGATAATTCATTTCACTTCCTTTATAAACTTCATTTAAAATGAACTGCTTGTTTAATTATTCAAAACAAGTTAATATTTTTGTTCTATTCAAATTTCGAATTCTATTTTAGAAAAATAGAATTCCCTTTTAAAACAGGAAATTTCCTTTTCACGATATTTTTAAATATCAACATTTAGGCCCAATGGTAATTTTAAACACACAAACATCCAATTTATCATTCATCGGTTATCTAACACATCATTTATGAATTTATATATATGTGAAAACACACAAACAAACAGATAATATATTTTTGAGGAAACCAGTTGGATTCCTCCAACCTGTTTTCCTGCATCCATAGACGTTAGCACATAAATAATATCATCCTGCTTCGAGGCAGGATATCACAGTATGAAGGTCATCCACTGTATATATTGTTGATTGCTTGGATATCGCAGTATGAAGGCATCCGCTAATGAGACTGTGTTGATTGTATATTAGAATCATCCAATCACCAAACCAATATATATATATATATATAATAGTCAAACCTAAATAACTAATATACAATCAACACAAAAATATTTAAACGCATCCAAGCAACAATCAATTATTTGTAACTAAAAATAATTCTAATTAAATGGTGAGTGAGATTTACTCACCGAAGTTGCAATCGTCAAATGTCCTGTTTATTCCACAATCATCGGCTATGAATCTTCTCGAATGAATTCGAACCTACGATAAATTGATTTAAATTTTTTGATTAATATTTATTTAAATTAACTAATTAAATGAATAAATAAATTCCCTATATTATTTATGTAACACCCCGCGTCCATTAATGTCACTCACAAAGGGAATGCATTAACTTCCATGGAGCGTATTTAGTGTATAGAACAGAATATAACAAGACAGATATAAATAATGGTACTTGAAAATTTTAAAACAACTTTTATTACACCAGAGAAATAGTTTGATTACAACAACTTCGTAAACCAAGTATACTTAATATCCATCTTGATAAATTGTTTCAGAGTACATAAAATAAAAAGCATAAACCCCAACACAAGTAGCCATAAAAGAGATGAGCTGAACTTTTTTTTTGAATATTTTATATATATATACATCTATATATATATATATTTCTCTCATATGCATACAAACTTCAAGGCTTAATAACTTCTTCATAAGTTATCTGTTTTATGCAAACCAAATATCTATCTTGACCCAAAATTTTGAGACGAACATAATAGCGCAACCCATTTCACTTAATTCTTCTTCTTAAAATTAAGTATACTTTAATTTGTGAATTTTAATGTTATAAAGTTATGGGGTGTTACATTCTCCCCTCCTTAAAGGATTTCGTCCCCGAAATCTCTAAGTTAAGAAGAATGTATCCTACCAACCAATCATCCATCTACTCTACCATCATCCACGAGCATCCATTGTCCTTAAAGAAATTTCTATTGCTACATGAACTTATGCAAAAATGTGTGTGTATGTTCCTTATCTAATGCAAAGATCAGGCGGTCCACTGATTCAGTTGACCTCCTTAATGCAAATCATGATAGTGCCATGCGTCCATTATGTATGCGAAAGAATCCTATTGATACATATTATTTCTACATGTGTGTACAACCATTCATCAAAATGCATCATCCATATGATA
Organism: Allium sativum; assembly: GCA_030737875.1. NCBI lineage: Eukaryota > Viridiplantae > Streptophyta > Magnoliopsida > Asparagales > Amaryllidaceae > Allium > Allium sativum. The sequence goes on from CM060918.1 coordinate 850,897,687, forward strand.
ACACAACCATTATACATCCATTAATTTAGATATGCACATGCATTTATATGCAATCATGAAGGTGATTGAGCCGATCTAGTGCCTAATGTGTGTGTACATGCATCCACGAGCAACCACTTGCATCCATTTGCATCCACCAAACATAACATGTCTCAAACACATGTTTGCAACCATAGGGTTCTTCCTAACTAAAGATCGAAGATGTCATCGCAAAGATAATACTAAAAGATAAGACAAGTGTCAACAAAGCGGTAGAAAAAGGAGAAATTAAAACATACCCTCAAAAAGGAAAAGGTACAGCGTACGCATTTTGTCTTCCGTCTCCCAAGTCGCGTCTCTTTGATTATCTCCCCATTGCACTTTGACCAACTTGAACTCTTTGTTGCGAAGCTTTTTGACCTCCAATCCGAGAATGCGTGTAGGAGCTCATATGATCATGGCATTGCGCTCTACTTCCACTTCTTCGAGCGTGCTCGGCTCTACCACTTCCGCCGTATCGTGTAAACACTTACGCAAATGCAAAACTTGAAACACGTCATGAACTCTGCTGAGCTTCTCTGGTAACTTTACTCTATTTTCCATCTGTCCAATCCTCTCCGTAATTGGAAAGGGTCCTACGAACTTTGGTGCCAACTTCCCTACTGATCCAAAACGGACTACGTTTCTTAATGATGGCACATTAACAAAAGTCATGTCCCCAATATTGAATTCAAGATCGGTTCGTCTCCTATCAGCATATGACTTCTGTCGGTCCTGCATCGTCTTCATTCGCCGTCGAATCAGGTCTATCATCTCCAAAGTCTCCCTAATCATGTCGGGTCTAAGCAAAACCTTATCAGTGGATTCCCACCAACATGTAGGTGATCGGCATGGTCGTCCATAAAGATCCTCAAAAGGTGCCATGCCGATGCTAGCCTGAAAACTATTATTATAGGAGAACTCCACTAGTGGAAGGTGTTCTTCCCATGTTCCTCCAAAGTCTAGGATGCATAGTCTCAGAAGGCCTTCTAAAACCCAATTTACTCTCTCGGTCTGGCCGTCCGTTTGAGGGTGATAAGCAGTACTTAAGCATAATTGCGTTCCAACCGCCTCTTTTAAGCTTTTCCAAAATTCGCTTGTGAAAATGGGATCTCTATCGCTCACAATGCTATAGGGTATGCCGTGCAAACGAACTATCTCTCGAAGGTAAACAGATGCTAACCACGTGGTGGTCCTTCTACTTTTAACGGGAATAAAATGGGCACTTTTGGTAAGTCTGTCTACAATTACCCAGATCCCCGTATTACCCTTCCTTGATCTTGGTAACCCATCTACAAAATCCATGGAAACGCTTTCCTATTTCCAAAGCGGAATTTCTAAGGGATGGAGCAAACCTCCAGGCTTCTTTTGCTCCGCCTTGACTTGTTGGCACACTAAGCATCTAACAACAAACTCATCCACGTCCTTCTTCATTCCGGCCCAAAAGAAAACTCGCTTCATATTCCTATACATCTTATCACCACCGGGATATATGGTCATCTTAGAGCGATGTGAGTCTTCAAGAATTGCCTTCTTCAAATTCTCGTCTTGTGGTACGCAAAGTCTTCCATCTCTACGTAGCCAACCTCTCTTATCTATAGCATAACTATCAAGATGACTCGAGGACTCCCCTCCTATAAGATTGCCTACTATCTCAACCAACTGTGGGTCATTTCGCTGTGCCTCTCCAACTCGACCCAAAAGTGTAGGTTGCACCTCTAACGATGCCAATAATCCGAGTACATAATCGATAGAGGGTCTGAAGTCAAAGGAAGATATATACTCCAAACTATGCCGCTCTATGAACAAAGGATTTAAAGTTAACTTCTTTCTACTTAAGGCGTCAGCTACAACGTTACCCTTGCCAGGGGTATATGCAATCTCAAAATCATAGGATGCCAAAAACTTCATCCATCTCTGTTGCCTCAAGTTTAGGTCCTTCTGAGAGAATAAGTACTTTAGCGACTTATGGTCTATATACAACTCAAACCTCTCGCCAAGCAAATAATGACGCCATGAATTAAGCGCAAAAACTATGGCCGCCAACTCTAAGTCGTGGGTAGGGTAATTTTTCTCGTGGGCTTTCAACTGTCTTCCACCATAGCATATCACCCTTCCCTCTTGCATTAAAACTGCGCCAAGCCCTGTCCTGTAAGCATCGGTATATATAGTGAATGTCTTACTCCCGTCTGGCAAAACTAAAACTGGAGCTGTCGTCAAAGCCCTCTTCAGACGTTGGAAAGCATCATCATAGTCAACGTCCCAAGTAAAAGTCAAATTCTTCTTTGTTAATCAAGTGAGAGGGGCTGATATCTTCACGAAGTCCTTAATGAACTTCCTATAATAGCCAGCCAGCCCTAAAAAGCTTCATACTTCTGTTGCATTCTTAGGAGTTTTCCCATCTTGGATTGCCACCACCTTGGCGGGATCCACAGCTATCCCTTCCTTAGAGACCACGTGTCCTAAGAACCTCACTTCTTTTCTCCAAAAATGGCACTTGGAGAACTTAGCTTTTAGCTGATGCGCTCCTAGGGTCTCTAAGACTTCCCTAAGATGTAGGGCATGCTCTTCTTCATTTTTAGAGAAAACCAGAATATCATCTACAAAGACTACCACAAACTTGTTTAGAAACTCCCTAAACACCCTACTCATTAAGTCAACAAAGTATGCGGGTGCATTCGTCAAACCAAAAGGCATGACGAGCCACTCAAAGAAACCGTCAGGAGTTCTAAAGGCAGTCTTATCGATGTTATCTTCAGCCACCCTTAGCTGATGAAACCCTGTAGCTAAATCCAGTTGCGAGAAAACTGAAGCACCCACCAACTGATCGAATAAATCGTCTATCCTCGGCAATGGGTGCATGTTCTTCTTTGTTTGCTTATTCAGCTCTCTATAGTCCACGCACAATCTAAGTGAACCATCAGCTTTTGTAGCAAAAACGACTGGAGCACCCCACTCTGAAATACTTCTTCTTATGAACCCCTTCTGAAGCAATTCTTTCACTTGCTTAATGAGTTCTCTTCTCTCTCTCGGAGCCATGTGGCGCACTGGTAATGCAACTGGATTTGCATTATCTACTAGATATATTCGAAAGTCTATCTCGCGCCTCGGGGGTAAACCTCGAACTTCATCGAAGACGTCGCTATATTCACGGACCACACGAACAGATTTCAATTCATCATTGGATGCATCTAGGGATTCTAGGAAGCTAAGCATTACCGGACCTCTACGGTCACAAGAAATATCAAGGGTCTTTCCACAACGGGTCAACAATCTAACTACCCTTCTTTAACAATCTAGGATGGCACCGTATCTAGTTAGCCAATCCATACCTAGAATCAAGCCGTAGCCCATGAAGCCAAGAACAAACGCGTTGCATTCAAACCCAACGCCCAAGATAGACACTCTCAAATGCCGACAAATCATAGAAAGATGAGCCAAACCACCAATAGGATTTGAGACTACTATGGGATCCGTAACAAAACTAGTATTTAGGTGCAGTGTTTCAACTAACAAAGCAGATACAAATGAGTGTGAAGCACCAGAGTCAAACAAAGTACGAACAGGATGATCAAAAAGAAAAACTAAACTTTCAACGGAAATGTTTCTACCTCTCTCCTATCCTGGTGCCATGAGAGCCTGAATCTTCCCTCTCGCCTGCCCTGGTGCCATGAGAGCCTGAAGCTGCCCTCCAGAAGTTCTTTGCCCTTGCCCATGTTTCCTTGGGCAGTCCTTAACTAGATGACCTGCCTCTCCACAGTGGAAACAGCCAGTCTTCTTCTTTTTCCTACAGTCTTTGCTCAGATGGCCTGGTGTCCCACAATTAAAGCACTTCTTCTTTCCTTTGCCATTATTGTTCTTCCCGCCTTTCTTGTTTTGTTGTTGTGGCTTCTTCTGGTCTCCTTTCTTCTCCGGTGCCTTATTAGCATTCACACCTTTCTCTTCCTCATGCATAAGCGCCATGTCAACCAGTTTCTCAAAGGTAGCCCCCATCGAAATGTGGGTCATCGCCAACCCATGTAGCGTCTCATTCAAACCTTTAACGAACCTCAGGGCCTTCTTCTCAGGTGTGTTTACCAGCTCCAAGCAAAATCTCGCCAACGGATTGAACTTGTTGATGTACTCCTTTACCGATAAATCCCCTTGCTTCAACGCCAATAATCTTTCCATATATAAATTCTCTTCTGCTCGTGAGAGAAACTTCATTTCGAACCTACGCTTGAAATCCATCCATGTCTCCACCGGACGCTCTCCGTTCGTGACCTCCCACCAAAACGAGGCTTCGTCTTTCATTAACCAAGCAACCAATTGGACCTTCCTTCCATCTTCTACTTCGAAAATACCAAATAGATCTTCCACCTCCTTAAGCCAATTTCGAGCTTCAACAAACATCTCTGATCCGTGAAAAGGTTTCCCGCCCATTGCCCTAAAATCTTTGCAAAAATATCAACACGGGGTGGAGGAGGAGGAGCATTTGCTGGGCCTGCGATATTGACCCTAGCTTCCAGATACCTTCTAAACCATCCTGGTATTGGTATCCCCTCGGGTATCTCGGGAATTCCAGACATGCTGAAAAGAAAATGAAGAGATTCAAAATGGAGAATTCGAAAGAAAGATATATGGCTCTTGGGGGTTATGTTTTTAAAACAAACTTTTCTCTTGAAAATACTTCCCTTAAAACATACTTTCGAAAGTATTTCTTTATAAAATGTTTTTTGAAAAATAGTTTTTCAAAATTCATATCTGATCTGGTAACCTTCAGCTCCGATACCACGTGTAACACCCCACGTCCATTAATGTCCCTCACAAAGGGAATGCATTAACTTCCATGGAGCGTATTTAGTGTATAGAACAGAATATAACAAGACAGATATAAATAATGGTACTTGAAAATTTTAAAACAACTTTTATTGCAGTGGAGAAATAGTTTGATTACAACAACTTCATAAACCAAGTACACTTAATATCCATATTGATAAATTGTTTCAGAGTACATAAAATAAAAAGCATAAACCCCAACACAAGTAGCCATAAAAGAGATGAGCTGAACTTTTTTTTGAATATTATTATATATATATATATATATATATATTTCTCTCATATGCATACAAACTTCAAGACTTAATAACTTCTTCATAAGTTATCCGTTTTGTGCAAACCAAATGTCTATCTTGACCCAATATTTTGAGACGAACATAATAGCACAACCCATTTCACTTAATTCTTCTTCAAAAAATTAAGTATAATTTAATTTGTGAATTTTAATATTATAAAATTACGGGGTGTTAGACAACTCTCACCTCCGTTCACGTAAGATATTGTCCCCAACTTAGCCACTATATAGGTATGGAGTTTTGTTCCTCAAAAGGCCTCGGCGTTAGTAAGAGATGGGCTGTACTATATAAGTACCAACTTCACACAGGCTTCCACGATGTGGGACTTAGGGGTGTTACATTCTCCCCTCCTACAGAGCCCAACGTCCCCGTTGGCTCACAAACGCCTCACCCAGACGCTGTGGTCAACACAGGAGCCACAATTCCGGCTGGGTATTGGCTTTGATACCACCAAAGACAACCCGCACCTCTGTTCGCGTAAGATATTGTCCCCAACTTAGCCACCATATAGGTGTGGGGTTTTGTTCCTCAAAAGGCCTCGGCGTTAGTAAGAGATGGGTTGTACTATATAAGTACCTACTTCACACAGGCTTCCACGATATGGGACTTAGGGGTGTTACAATTTAATTTATAAAATTATAAATTTCCTTAATTAAATTTAAATAATCTAATTAGCTCCCTTAATTCTTTTTCTAAGTTAACCTTTTTAACTTACTAACCAACTCTGTGTTATTATCTAAAGCACTCGTGTTATAGAACATGATTCTCTAATGACTAATAAAAATATTAATTTAGTTAACTAAGTCATTACCTTATATAAGAATCACCCGGGTTCCAACAAAATAAGAGGCCGACATCTGACTTCCTCCTTCCCAAATGAACATCAGGAACCCGAACATTAGCTTTAAGCCATTACCAAGCATTCCTTTCAGTTTTGTTCACCAGTCCTCACACTCTTCCCTTAACCTCATCGCACACACACTTTGACCTTCACCTCCTTTCATCACATCGGAGCTCCATTTCCAGTCCCTGTACACTACCGAACTTCAACTTCCATTCTTAACCCACAAATATGGACCAGTTCAATCATTGAATTTGTCAAAAATGATATTGCACTTTTCCAATTCAACGCAACCAAAACTGTTACTTGCCTGAAGACAGCAAATCATTGTAAGGCATTTCACTGTACTAGCCTTCCACATAACTCGGTGTCTCGATCCAGGAACCCATCCCACTACCGTCAGTTCCATCGAACCACCATCGTCGAAATCATTCACGAAGTCCCAGCTCTCGACGAACTCGCAGATCACCATCGCGACTCAACCGGCTTGATACACCCAAATCTGTCTCGATGAACTCGCCATCACACCACCAAATCTCAGCTCGCACGTCACGATTCTCGTGATCGTACCTCCCAATCGAACGCTAGTTGAAACCGCCCGAAACTGTCGAGCTCCCAATCCAAAATCGTTCAACGTTTAAAGCCCCCACAATCATCGACAAAAGCAACTCCTCAAATCGTGAATTCTAGTTTGATTACTGGGAGGCGGCCATTTTTGATTTAAAGCTTCTGAAGCTTTTTCAGTTTGTAAATGAAGTGAAAGGGAGAAAGGAATCACGGTTTTTATAAAGAAATTTGTGGATTAAAGGAAGCCAACGTGATTTCAAAGAAAATGGGGATGTGGCCTTCAATTTTGAGGCTCTCGATTCCATTTTAAATGAATGGAGGAAAAGAGACCACGGCTTGATAAATTTGTGAGTTCATAGGCCAACCAATTTTATTTTAAATTTGGATTTACCGGTACGATTTTATTTAATTTAAAATACCTCATGTGTTCGAACTCCTTTCTGAACCCAACAACAGTCCTTCCTAAGCTTAAAACACTATTCTGAACCCATTGGGACGGGTTTCAAAGCTCCATTTAACCGTATGGGGAAGATATTAATTTAAACCGATAAATTAAATTCGAAACAATTAATTCCTTGATAATAAATTATTATTATTATCGTTTTATATTCAAACAGAACTAACACTGATCATCTGAATCATTTCGATTCAATTTTAACATCGATTTCAATATATTTCGTATTACGATAATTTAATATATTCGATATTAAATCGAAATCGATTTTTAAATCGATAACTAAATATAAAAATTCATTTATATTATTAACACAATATATGAAACCATATTAAATATTTAAAATTAATCGATCATAAATACGGGTCATTACACGGGGAGGTCTTGGGATTTAGTGCCCCCACTCAGGGAGGTTTTTGGATTTATTGCCCCGGCTCGGGGAGGTCTTTTGCTTCTACTAGGGAAACCTGCTTCGCTTGGGAAGACTTTCGCCTCACTCGGGAGGACTTTAGCCGGTGTATCGTTTCATGGGTCATACATCAGTTCCTTTATCAGATGCTTGACTTGGCAAGCGATCTTAGTTAAAGGACTAGGGCCTTGGACTTTTTCTCAGGGAGATGCCCCTTCAATGAAACTTACAACTTCCGAGGTTGTTTGCCGCGATGCTTGCTCATTGTTTGACCCTTTGCGACTCCTTCCATTCACTTTTTCAAGGCAGTGCTCTTTGTTTCTACATTTTTGTATATTGGGTTTTATAGCACTTAACGCTTAGACTATTGTTGTTGGGGTCATGAAGTATTGTTGATTTTCAATGGAACAAGTGCTCATCGGATGTCCTGTAATATAAAACCACTTTTAAGCACATTTTGATTTGCCAAATTTTTTGCAAGTTAGAGATTTATTCAAGCAGGTATGCTGTAAAGCTAATGTTAATAAAATATTACAGACTTGTTTACAAGAATTCTGAATATAGCAGTAAGTAAAGCATGAAGTAAAATAATGGCGATAGCGATCGCTTATTCCAAGCCAATGAAATAAGAGCACCACTGGTTGTTAGTGGATGATTTACTTCAGTTTGGTTTGAGCAGGAGCTTCGTTGCTTGGAACGAACTGGTTGCTTGATGCCCCATGCACCTTGAGGGTTCGAGTAGTGTTTGGGGATTGTGGATTTTTCACATACTGCTGTAGTCTTTTTTTCTAAATCAACTCCTCAATCAAACTTTTGAGATGCCTGCATTCATTTCTGTCATGACCAAGATGATTGTGAAATCGGCCAAACTTTCCAGAGTTCGCAGCCTTCTTTGAAATCTTCAGCGTCGGTGGTTCTGGATAGTGTTCAGTATCTTTCGTGGCAGAGAAAATGTTCTCCTGGGTGTCATTTAGAGGTGTGAGCTCTGACGGGTTGTGAAAGTGAAAGTTCTTGTTAGCCTTATTTTCTTTCTCTTCATTGTCTCGCTTCTACCATGCATTACTCTTATGATTATATTGGGTAGCAGCATTTTTAGGAGCTTCAAGAAGCGAGTTAGCATCAATAATCTGAAGAGGTACAGGATTATTGTCGACTCTCATGTACTCCTCAACCTATTTATAGAATTTCTCAAGTGTGCTTGGTTCTTTCATTTTAATCCATCTACCAGATTCACTTTTCTCATCTATGGCGTCGGTTAGAGACATTAAGATCATGCGAGGCTCGCGATTCCCTACTTTGGACGCAGCAGCATAGAATCTTTTGAGGAAAGCTTTGATAGATTCTCTTGGATTCTGCTTCATTGATGTAAGAGAAATAACGTCCTTAAGACTGTAGCTTGCAACCTGAACTGCTCTTTGAATTTCAGAGTCAAATCGATCGACGGATTTGGGCGGGGGCCTTGTGAGTCATAATGATGCCACACCTTCTAGGTAGAGAGGGAAGCACAAGCACTTGATCTCTCCTATTTCTTTGGCTGCATTCATGTGCCATTCATATCTGTATAGGAAGTGATTTGGATTAGAAGTCCCATTGTATGGATGTAGAGTAGGATGAGTGAACTTTTTGGGAATTCTGCTTTGCAGATACTCTTCGTGAATGGATTTTGCTGAGGGAGAAGTCCCATTTCCTTCCACTATCCTTGCGAGCCATGTTATCTTCCATGATAGTCTTTACCATATCAGCAATATATTCCTTCGAGCTGTGTCATTCCAAAGAGCGGATTTTGATCTCTTTTCCGGACGCTCGTCATGGCAGCGATCTTGATTAGAGGATCTAGGTTTTTTACCTCCACTATGGGAAGGTGCTCCCGTAACGGGACTTACAACTCATCAGTTATTTCGATCGGAATGGTTTTTTAGCTTTTAGCTTTCATCTTTTAGTCTTCGATATTAGCATTGCCTTTGTCAACAAGTCCTTCCAAGTTGTCATTATGATGATGATCGGAGGCTGATGAATTTGCATTCTCTTCAAGGTTAATATGAATTTTCGGAGGAGGAGCAGGTTTCACTTGAGCGTTTAGGAGAGAACTCATTTTATCCATTAAAGCTGTAACACCCCATATTTTCTATGAATATAAATTTTGCAAAATGATGAATACTTAATTTTCATAAGAAGAATTAAGTAAAACAGACTATACCATTGCGTTCATCTCAAAATTCTGGTCATGATGGACCTAAAGTTGGGTTAAATGGATAATGTATGAGAAAGTTATGGACCTTGGAAATTTGTATACATAAAAGGGGAATGTATGTATATGTATATATATATATATATAAATTAATAAAATAAAATCAACCTAAAATTCAAGAAAAAATTTCAAAACAGCGAAAGCGGGAAGGCAAAACACCGAACCGACCTATTTTTTGGGTCGACCCGGTGTCGACTCAGGGTGTTTGGGATCGGTCCCATCGGCCCAGAATGGCCTTTGCGAATTCTTGTGTTTTAGGGGATACGTGGCGTTCTCTAATTGGCCTGGTGATGCATTTTCTTGGACTAGATGGTTTGGATGGATCCTATGTTGATCTAAAGGCTCTAATTAATCCTACACATCTATAAACACACATCTAACCTAAACCCTAATCTAAGCTAAATTCATTCATGAGCCTATATGCTGCTGCATCCTAAACTAACCTAGCCTCCACCATAACAAATCAAATTCAAGCTAGAAGATAAAAATCAAAGTCTACATCAAGGGTTAAGATTAACAAATTCAGAAATCAGATTCGTTCTTTTTCTGTGAGTGCTAGTCACTTTTAGGTTTAAATAGATAAATCTGAATTGTGGTAGACAATGAATTGGGTATATGCTGTAAATCATGAACTTATGCAAGCATACGGTGTCATTTTCCCAAGATCTAATATATGGACATTCTACTATGTTTCCTATGTGAATCTTGAATTACAATTATATTGTGGTACATGTGAACTTGTTAATACAGATCTAACTTTCTAGATCTGATAATGGTGATTCGATATGACGTTTATATGAACATTGATTCGTAACCATGTTATGATGATTGTACATCCATTAATTTGACATTACTTGGATTTAGATTTTTATGTTAATCACCTTTCACTTGCTATATTATGACACCTTGGTATATGTGGTAAACTTGACATGTGAATCTAAACTTGTTATTATGCCACCCTGTCTATGCTAGATTTAGGTAATTGGACACCTAATATTGATTCTAGATCTCATTATGCTTGCCTAAACACAAGTTATTAATTTGATGTCCACTTTATTATGGTAATTATCACATGTCCATTCACTTAGTTACTATGCCAGTTATGTTAATATTTATGCCAAAACATGTTGAACTATCACCCTTATCATGTTCCCTTTTATTGTTATGATGAGGCTACTTTATAGCCTCGATGCCGCCAAAATGCGTGTGAATACATTAGTTAGGAACGGGGATAAAGGGAATTTGTAATTGGCATAGTTTATATAATATTTATATGAAATGAGCATATAATTCAAATGGGGAAACATAGAATTAATTACCTATAATGACATAGGAAAAGTTGGGTAAAAATGGCATAATTTGAATATGCCCATTTATGGATATGTAATTCAAATTATTGTTGCAAAATAGGTATTGACACCTATAAAAGGAAAGGATTAATTAATTGGTAAATTAATTAAAAATGGAATGTTAGTAATTAAAATTAAGAATTTTAATTGTACTTATGACACGAGGTCAGGTTACATTAGTGGCGGAAGTCTTCCCGGACCCGACCGGCATATCCAGCAGCCACTAATGTTGAACCTAATGTGGGAGGTCTAAGTACGCAAATACGAATCAGGCTAAGACACGAGGTTAGGCCCAACTATGGAGTAAGACTGCCCGGACCCGACCGGCATATCCAGCATCCACACGTTGTAGGCCTACTGTGGGAGGTCCAGCCCATTATAACCACAATTGGACATGGTAAAGAAATGGATTACTTAACCTAATTTAATATGAATATAGACTTAAGTTAGGGTTAAGTAAAATTGGATGGGTAGTGAGGATGGGTTAAGTAAGTTAGAGAGGATGGGTAATATATATATATATATATATATATATATATATATATATATATATATATATATATATAGGCCCACATACTTAACCCAATACATGTTATGTAATTAAAGACACCTAGTGGTATACATAACGGGTAGATAAAATAGTAATGGCTATGTAATTAAAGATCACCCTTTTAGGGTATACATAGTCAGTGGAAAAACTAGTGGGGATACAAGACAAAGGGGAGAGCTTGTATCATATTGTGTGGGAGTTATGTAATTAAAGATCACCCTTTAGGGTATACATAACTAGTATAGGGCTATGTAATTAAAGATCGCCCTTTTAGGGTATACATAGTCAGTGGAAAACCTAGTGGGGATACAAGACAAAGGGGAGAGCTTGTATCATATTGTGTGGGACCCATTTCAGTCAGTAACCCGTAGTTGGTATCAGAGTAGAGAACTCCGTACTAGGCGGAGAAGGGGCATGCTTACTGATTGATTATAAGAGATCCAAAACGTGACGGGTGGTGTAGACGGCGCAAACCCACCGGGGACATATGCGTGCATGGGCCGGGCAGAGGGGGCCAAGATGACCGTGACACCAATAGGTATCCCTGTGCACATCTGGGGTTGCCATTTTAGGGAAGTGATACCCCCTACTGTGGGGCCAGCACAGGATATCTACAGAGTAGGGAGCCGATCGATTATGGTAGTGGTTAGGGTATACTTGGACGTATGACCTAAGCCTACCAACTTATAGTGGAAGGGATCATTTCATTTAAGTTATACTAGTAATAGTGCAGAGTAGTCATTAGTGGAGCATGTATATACCTCACCTTATCTGCCTTGTCACACCTGCCATTTGTATAGCGATCTCTCTTATCCACTTTATGCCTGTCATGTTCACCTTTATTTATTTACTGGCTAAAAGTCACTAGACTCGCCCAACTTTATGTCTGATGCCTTTTTGTTTTTCCTTCTCTCTTCTGCCCCCCCAAGGATCTTAGGAAGGAAACACCTAGGCTTAGCTAGGGTTTAGATATCATCTTGCCAGGAGCTACTGTTGAAGTATGGCTAGAGTCTTTGTCTCTGCTGTGGCTTACTCTTTTATTGGGGAATAATGTTTTCTTTTAATTCCTATGTGCTCTGATTATGCAAGACATAAGTATTTTTTTGTAATGATTTTATGAATTATGGTATTATAAACCACGGGATTATGATTTATGTCTGAAATTAAATTTTTGAAACTTCCGCTGCTATCTTTATTTATATATGTCATGTAATTATTCTGTGTCTGTTTACCTACAATGCTTCACAGAACTTAATGCATTCCCTTAGTGAGTGACATTAACAGACGTGGGGTGTTTCACTTGGTATCAGAGCGAGGTTACCAGACTAGATAAAAGTTTTGAAAAATATTTTTCAAAAAGGTTTTAAAAGAAAGTATTTTCAAAAAAAAAGTCTATTTCAAAAATATTCCCCTAAGAAGCCATATGTAGTATCCTTCGGTCCCTTATCTAAATTTCATCCTTTTTCCTTTTTCAGCATGTCTGGGGAACAAAACATCCTAATCTCCCAGAGGGCGTCACTATACCCGGTTGGTTCCGTAGGTATTTGGAAGCCACGGCAACAGCCGAAGAACTTAGAGACGTTCCTCCCCCAACTACACCAATCATTCCTCCTCCTTCCCCTCCAAGAGCAGATAACTTCGCCAAGATCTGTAAAGACTTCCTTGCTATGGGAGGGAAGCCATTCCATGGGAAAGAGACATTCATAGAAGCCCGGAATTAGCTTAAGGAGATTGAGGACTTATTCGTCATCTTTGAAATGGGGGACCGAAGAAAAATCCAATTAGCTGCTTGGCTGTTAAAGGACGAAGCCTCATTTTGGTGGGAAGTCACCCAAGTTGGTCGTCCGGTGGAAACTTGGGGAGATTTTAGACATAGGTTCGAAATGAAATTCCTTTCCTAAGCTGAGAGAAGCATTCAGATGGAGAGGTTCTTAGCTCTCAAACAAGGAAATTTGACGGTGAAGGAACATGTGAACAAGTTCAACCAGCTGGCAAGGTTCGGTCTAGAGTTAGTGGATACGCAGCACAAAAAGGCTTTACAATTTGCTAAAGGACTGAATGAGCCTCTGCATGGTCTTGCTTTGTCCCATATTCCAATGGGGGCCACCTTTGAAAGGCTCATGGATATGGCCCTAATGCATGAGGAGGACAAGGGAGAAAAGAAGGAAGTGAAAGCTAAAGGAGAGAAAGATGAAAAAGGCAGGGATAAGAGAAAATATCATGGTTGCGGGAAGGAAGGTCTCTTGATCAAAGATTGTAAGAGAAGGAAACATCAGTTGCTTTAATTGCGGAGAACTCGGACACTATCTATAGAGTGCCCAAAGAAACAAGAATTGCAGGGACAAGGTCAAAGAACCGGAACTTCTGGAGGGCAGGTCAACACTCTCGCGATCAGTGCTCCTGAAAGAGGTAGAAAAAATTCCGTAGAAAGTTTAGTTTACCTTTCAAATCATCAAATTAGAACATATTTTACTTTTGGCGCTTCACATTCATTTGTATCTAGTTCTGTTGTTGAATCTCTGTACTTAGTTACTAGTATGGTAGTGGATCCCATAGTTGTCTCAAACCCCATAGGTGATTCAACTCATTTATCTATGATTTGTAGGGGTTTGAGAATATCTGTGTTAGGCATCAAATTTGGATGGGACGCATATGTACTCGGGTTTATGGGCTATGAGTTGATTCTAGGGATAGGTTGGTTTACCACATATGGTGCCCTTCTGGGTGGTGAGAGGAGGGTCGTTAAGCACCCTCGAAATTTCTTGTGACCTACAAGGGTCTGTCATGCTTAGTTTCCTAGAGTCTCTCGAGGCGTCTATCGATGATCTGCGATCGGCACCAGTAGTCCGTGAGTATCCAGATGTCTTAGACGAGGTTCGGCGATTACCCCCGAGGCGCGAGATTGATTTCCGTATATACCTTTTGGACAATGCAAAGCCAGTTGCATTACTTGTGCGCCATATGGCTCCTAAACGAAAAGAGTGAATTTAATAAGCAAGTGGCGGGGCTACTTGACAAGAGGTTTGATAGGTGAATCATATCAAACCTATTGAAGACAGTCCTTGAGGAAGCCCATCATTCCAAGATGACTATTCATCCAAGTGGCGATAAAATGTATAGAGTTCGAGATAGTGGGGCCAAACTTGCGAAAGGAAGTGAAAATAAAGAAGGAATCAATGATTGGATGAGTTCCGACTTGCATACTTGGATCGGAGGTTAAGAAGCTACGCAAATGAGAAGTCAAGTTGGTGAAGGTCCAGTGGGGAGACAATCAAGAAGATGCAACTTGGGAGACCGAAGACAAGATTTTTACGCTTCGTACCCTTTCCTTTTTAAGGGAATGTTCTTAACTTCTCTTCCAAAAGCTTTTATTCGCATTTACTTCTATCATCTGAGCATATCCTATCAATCGAATCTTCGACCTTTAGGTAGGAAATCCCATGATTGTAAACATGTGTTTGAGACATGTTATGTTTGATGGATGCAAGTGTTCGCCAGTGGTTGCCTGTGGACGCATGCACACACACATTAGGCACTAAGATCGTTTCAATCACTCTCATACTGCATATGGATGTGTGTGTATTTTCTTTTCTTTTATGGATGGAAATGGATGAACTAGCATATGGATGTTGCATTTGGACGAATGAGTGTGAACACATGTAGAGCTTATATGTTATAATAGGGTTATTTGCATACATGATGGACTCATGGCACTGACATAATTCGCATTAAGGTGATCAACTGAATCAGTAGACCGCCTGATTTTGCATTAGATAAGGACATATACACACTATGCATATAATCATGAAAGCATTAGAAATCTTTTTAAGGACAATGGATGCCTGTGATTGATGGTTGAGTAGATGGATGTTGGATGTTAGGATACATTCTTCTTAACTCAAAGATTTCATGGACGAAATCCTTTAAGGAGGGGAGAATATAACACCCCGTATTTTCTATGAGTATTAAATTTGGCAAAATGAAGAATACTTAATTTTTAGAAGAAGAATTTAGTAAAATAGACTATACCATTGCGTTCGTCTCAAAATTCCGGTCAAGTTGGACCTAAAGTTTGGGTTAAACGGATAATGTATGAGAAAGTTATGGACCTTGGAAATTTGTATACATATAAGGGGAATGTATATATATATAAAAATTAATAAAATAAAATCAACCTAAAATTCAAGAAAAAAATTCAAAACAGTGGAAGCAGGAAGGCAAAACACCGAACCGGCCTATTTTTTGGGTCGACCCGGGGTCAATTCAGGGTGTTTGGAATCTAGCCCATTGGCCAAGAATAGCCTGTGCGAATTCTTGTGTTTTAGGGCATACGTGGCGTTCTCTGATTGGCCTGGTGATGCATTTTCTTGGACTAGATGGTTTGGATGGATCCTACGTTGATGTAAAGGCTCTAATTAATCCTACACATCTATAAATACACATCTAACCTAAACCCTAATTTAAGATAAATTCATTCATGACCCTGTATGCTGCAGCATCCTAAACTAACCTAGCCTCCACCATAACAAATCAAATTCAAGCTAGAAGATAAAAATCAAAGTCTACATCAAGGGTTAATATTAACAAATTCAGAAATCAGATCCCAGAATTCAAGATCCATTCTTTTTCTGTGAGTGCTAGTCACTTTTAGGTTTAAATAGATAAATATGAATTGTGGTAGACTATGAATTGGGTATATGCTGTAAATCATGAACTTATGCAAGCATACTATGTCATTTTCACTAGATCTAATATACAGACATTCTACTATGTTTCCTATGTGAATCTTGAATTACAATTATATTGTGGTACATGTGAACTTGTTAATACAGATCTAACTTTCTAGATCTGATTATGGTGATTCGATATGACGTTTATATGAACATTGATTCGTAACCGTGTTAGGATGATTGTACATCCATTAATTTGACATTACTTGGATCTAGATTTTAGTGTTAATCACCTTTCACTTGCTATATTATGACACCTTGGTATATGTGGTAAACTTGACATATGAATCTAAACTTGTTATTATGCCACCCTGTCTATGCTAGATTTAGGTAATTGGACACCTAATATTGAATCTAGATCTCATTATGTTTGCCTAAACACAAGTTATTAATTTGATGTCCACTTTTTTATGATAATTATCACATGTCCATTCACTTAGTTACTATTCTAGTTATGTTAATATTTATGCCAAAACATGTTGAACTGTCACCCTTACCATGTTCCCTTTTATTGTTATGATGAGGCTACTTTATAGCCTCGATGCCGCCAAAATACGTGTGAATACGTTAGTTAGGAACGAGGATAAAGGGAATTTGTAATTGGTAAGTTTATATAATATTTATATGAAATGAGCATATAATTCAAATGGGGAAACGTAGAAATAATTACCTATAATAACATAGGAAAAGTTGGGTAAAAATGGCATAATTTGAATATGACCATTTATGGATATGTAATTCAAATTATTGTTGCAAAATAGGTATTGACACCTATAAAAGGAAAGGATTGATTTATTGGTAAATTAATTAAAAATGGAATGTTAGTATTTAAAATTAAGAATTTTAATTGTACTTATGACACGAGATTAGGTTACATTAGTGGCGGAAGTTTGCCTGGACCCGACCGGCATATCCAGCAGCCATTAATGTTGAACCTAATGTGGGAGGTCTAATTACGCAAATACGAATTTGGCTAAGACACGAGGTTAGGCCCTACTGTGGAATATGACTTCCCGGACCCGACTGGCATATCCAGCATCCACATGTTGTAGGACTAATGTAGGAGGTCTAGCCCATTATAACCATAATTGGACATGGTAAACAAATGGAATACTTAACCTAATTTAATATAAATATGGACTTAAGTTAGGGTTAAGTAAAATTGGATGGGTAAAGTAAGTTAGAGGGGATGGGTAATATATATATATATATATATATATATATATATATATATATATATATAGGCCCACATACTTAACCCAATACATGTTATGTAATTAAAGACACCTAAGTGGTATACATAACGAGTAGATAAAAGAGTAAAGGCTATGTAATTAAAGATCACCCTTTTAGGTTATAAATAGTCAGTGGAAAACCTAGTGGGGATACAAGACAAAGGGGAGAGCTTGTATCATATTGTGTGGGAGTTATGTAATTAAAGATCACCCTTTAGGGTATACATAACTAGTATAGGGCTATGTAATTAAAGAACACCCTTTTAGGGTATACATAGTCAGTGGAAAACCTAGTGGGGATACAAGAAAAAGGGGAGAGCTTGTATCATATTGTGTGGGACCCATTTCAGTCAGTAACCCGTAGTTGGTATCAGAGTAGAGAACTCCGTACTAGGCGGAGAAGGGGCACGCTTACTGATTGATTATAAGAGATCCAAAACGTAACGGGTGGTGTAGACGAGGCAAACCGACCGGGGACATGTGCGTGCATGGGCCGGGCAGAGGGGGCCAAGACGACCGTGACACCAGTAGGTATCCCTGTGCACATCTTTGGTTGCCACTTTATGGAAGTGATACTCCCTACTGTGGGGTCAGCACAGGACATCTACAGAGTAGGGAGCCGATCAATTAGGGTAGTGATTAAGGTATACTTGGACGTATGACCTAAGCCTACCAGCTTATAGTGGAAGGGATCATTTCATTTCAGTTATACTAGTAATATTGCAGAGTAGTCATTAGTGAAGCATGTATATACCTCACCTTATCTGCCTTATCACACCTGCCATTTTTATAGCGATCTCTCTTATCCACTTTATGCCTGTCATGTTCACCTTTATTTATTTACTGGCTAAAAGTCACTAGACTCACCAGACTTTATGTCTGACCCCGTTTTGTTTTTCCTTCTCTCTTCTGTTCCCCCCCCCCCCCCAAGGTTCTCAGGGAGGAAACACCCAGGCTTAGCCAGGATTTGGATATCATCTTGCTAGGAGCTACTGTTGAAGTATGGCTCGAGTCTTTGTCTCTGTTATGGCTTACTCTTTTATTGGGGATTAATGTTTTCTTTTAATTCTTGTGTACTCTGATTATGCAAGACAGAAGTATTTTGTTGTAATGGTTTTATGAATTATGGTATTATAGACCACGGGATTATTATTTATGTCTGAAATAAAAATTTTGAAACTTCTTCTGCTTTCTTTATTTATATTTGTCTTGTAATTAATCTATGTCTGTTTACCTACAATGCTTCACAGAACTTAATGCATTCCCTTAGTGAGTGACATTAACGGACGTGGGGTGTTTCAAAAGCTTGATTAGCATCCATTAATGTTTTTTAGCATTCATTAAAGTTC
This sequence comes from Allium sativum, assembly GCA_030737875.1. NCBI lineage: Eukaryota > Viridiplantae > Streptophyta > Magnoliopsida > Asparagales > Amaryllidaceae > Allium > Allium sativum. The sequence continues at coordinate 850,916,551 of CM060918.1, forward strand.
TGTTGGAGGCTTCCATCTGTTGTGTAATGACCCGGAAATCTGAAACAGTTTGAAAATTTTATTTCTGGGAATTTTGTTGAATTTTTAGTCCAAATTTAAAATTTCCAATTTTAAATATCTCTGAAACAGTTAAAAAAATGGCCATGTTGCAAACGACCTCGGAATTCGACGAAACCACTTTCGTTGGATCCGGAATGTCATAATATGGTTAGGTTTCAATTTTTAGATTTTTTTCGATTTAATATGTGAGCGTGGCGAAAGAAACTGTGTTTGTTCAAATACAGTTGAAATTGAACGACTTGAAAATAGCCATCTTTCGAACGGTCTCAGAATTCGACGAAATTGACTCTGTTAGGACCATATCGTCAGAACATAGCCAAAAATATTTTTTCTGGATTTTTCTGAGTTGGTATGTGGCCGCAGGAAATTAAAACGTATGTTCAAATTTAAATTTAACGGTTTAATTTGAAAATAAAAGAAAAACATACTGTAACTTCAGAATTGGACAGTGGCAATAGCACCATCGCGTTCAGAAGACGTCAAAACATTAAGTTCGACAGTCGTTGAGCTTCGTTAGGAGATCGTTTGTGAAAACAGTAATTTCTGGAATTAATTAATTAATTAATTAATTAAAACCCTAAAATACATGTATAAATACGGTCGTATACCATCGCTACAGTATTCTTCCTCCTTCGTTGTTTTTGGCCGCCGAACCCATTATTTGCTCAAAAATTCAAACTCTGAATTCTCTTTCAATACTCCACGAAATTCTGCAAACCCATACCCGTTTCGAAGAGAAAACCAAGGCCTTCGATCCCATACCAGTTTCACCCGACCCCGTGACCCGTGCCGCCGCCGCCAAGCCCGCAAACGGACCGCCGTCGCGCCCCCCGGGCCCCGCCTGACGCGTGCGCATGCCACCATCTTCCCGGCGCAGATCGGCCTCTCCAAGCCGGTCCTCGTCCAACAAACGGCGACCAAAACGATCGACTACAGATCGAGAAATCCGGATTTGAAATTCTGAACAAAACTGAAAATTCAAAAGGTAATTTTTATTTCAGAAATTGTGACGCTTTTAAGCGTGACTGCAGCAGTTGTTAAAAGTCAGTATGTTTAAAACATTGATAACTAATGCATATGAACCCCGATTCTGAAAATTTCAGAACCGCTAGAACCGTGACGACGATTAGGATCTGCTGTGATTGATTGGAGCATTCTGAAAACTATTTGGATTTATTATTATTATTATCCAAACAAGGTGAGAGTTCTTTATCTAAATTTAATATTAAAATGAATTATTCGGTTCATGATGTGATTTAAATATAAGGTTCAGATCTGATTGTTTGTTCATGATGATGATTGTCCTATGTTTACATAGTCTGTATAGATCTATTTTCATAATATCATATGACATTACCTTGATTAAGTGTGAATTGTTCTAATTATCAATTCCAATAAAAAGTTGATTATCACATGTGTTAGAGTTGGGTTGATCTACTTTGCCAATTTAAATAAATAGAAAATTTTCATCGTATGTTAGATTGACATTTTTGTCGAATGTTAAAATAGAAAATTTTCATCGTATGTTAGATTGACATTTTTGTCGAATGTTAAAATAGAAAATTTTCATCGTATGTTAGATTGACATTTTTGTCTAATGTTAAAATAGAAAATTTTCATCGTATGTTAGATTGACATTTTTTGTCTAATGTTAAAATAGAAAATTTTCATCGTATGTTAGATTGACATTTTTTGTCGAATGTTAAAATAGAAAATTTTCATCGTATGTTAGATTGACATTTTTGTCGAATGTTAAAATAGAAAATTTTCATCGTATGTTAGATTGACATTTTTGTCTAATGTTAAAATAGAAAATTTTCATCGTATGTTAGATTGACATTTTTTGTCTAATGTTAAAATAGAAAATTTTCATCGTATGTTAGATTGACATTTTTTGTCTAATGTTAAAATAGAAAATTTTCATCGTATGTTAGATTGACATTTTTTGTCTAATGTTAAAATAGAAAATTTTCATCGTATGTTAGATTGACATTTTTTGTCTAATGTTAAAATAGAAAATTTTCATCGTATGTTAGATTGACATTTTTTGTCTAATGTTAAAATAGAAAATTTTCATCGTATGTTAGATTGACATTTTTTGTCTAATGTTAAAATAGAAAATTTTCATCGTATGTTAGATTGACATTTTTTGTCTAATGTTAAAATAGAAAATTTTCATCGTATGTTAGATTGACATTTTTTTTCTAATGTTAAAATAGAAAATTTTCATCGTATGTTAGATTGACATTTTTGTCTAATGTTAAAATAGAAAATTTTCATCGTATGTTAGATTAACAGTTTTTGTCTAATGTTAAAATAGAAAATTTTCATCGTATGTTAGATTAACATTTTTTGTCTAATGTTAAAATAGAAAATTTTCATCGTATGTTAGATTGACATTTTTGTCGAATGTTAAAATAGAAAATTTTCATCGTATGTTAGATTGACATTTTTGTCGAATGTTAAAATAGAAAATTTACACTGTATGTTAAATTGACATTTATTCTTAACGTCAATATTGAGAAAATACACCGTATGATAATTGACATTTATTTTCAATGTTAATAAAAAGAAAAAGGCATTTCCACCGTATGACATTATTTTATAATAATGTAATATAAAAGAAAATCCACCGTATGCTATTCTACATTATTTTATAATGTATACAAAAAGAGAAAACTCACTGTAGGAAATAGTTTACATTTTATTTATGTAATATACTAAGAATTACACCATAGGATGATTTAACATTATTTTCAATGTTAAATAAAAGGGATTTTCATCGTAGGAATAAAATACGTTATTTTTAATGTATATGTAAAAGAGAATTTTCATCGTAGAAAAGAGAAATACATCATAGGATAAAATGTGCATTAGTTATAATGTATATGAAAAGACGATTTACACCATAGGAAAGATGTACAGTATTTAAAAAAAAAAAATGAAATTTACACTGTAGGAAAGTGACAGTATTCATAATATAAATAACATAAGGATGGGTCATGTGAACAAAGATTACATTTTTTTTAGGTAATTAGAAATGAAATTTCATCGTAAAATAAAATTTCATCGTAAAATAGAATTACATTTTAGATGAAATTGAAATTAAATAAAAAGGGAGAATGAATATTTCATCTTTGTAAATGGAATTATAATATAACTGGAAGATGAAATGGAATGGATAGAACGAAGAATTATAATTTTAAGGTAAATTATAGAAAATAAAATAAAAGAAATGATTCATCGTCTAATCCTAAACTACATTGTCATGTAAGTAGAAAAGTAAAAGATAAGAGAAGAAGGAAGGCGTATGTAAGGACGGTGAGTTAAACGAACTATTTATATATATATTTATATAATTAATTAAAATATAACGAATCGAGCGCAGTAGTTCGCATTTTGAAAACGAACCTTTAAACGGTTATACCGGAAGATCCGACCGTCAGATTTTCCCAAAACTGAAACCGCTAGGACCGCCTTGGAAAAATCTTTCCAACGATATAAGCTACGTTAAAATCCAACGGTTAGACTTTGAGAAAAGTGAAAATCAAAATTGATGGAAAACAACGCCAGAGTCACCCTTGACCTTAAGTGTCGTTAAATAAAGAAATTAATTATATTAAATAATTAAGGCAAGGATTAATCGTTATAAAACAACATAACGACATGAAATGTGTTTTTCTCAAAATTATGAATGCGAGATTATTTGGAAAGTCCGGGTTCATCCCATTCCAAATGATTGTACGATTTCAAGAATCTAAATATGAAGACGGCGCATGAAGACCGTAAATCTTCCCTCGAATGGACAACGATCAAGACTCTGAATTGGGTAGCTCCCGATTCAAGAGTCGGGGTAATTGCCCAAACGTACGCGTTGGTTTCACGGGTTTGACCCTCGCTCAGACCCAGAGCATGGGTGTAAATGGATGGTGTGTCTGACATCGTACCCCATTAAGTATCATGTTGTCGATTTTCTGTTAAAATATAAATGTTGGTGGTAGAGCTCTACTTAACACCCGTTTATATATTGACAGACGGTCGATGGTACGGTATGGAGTGACGGTGTGGCATGCTAAGATAAAAAAAGAACCAAGGTTTCTTGTTGAAAAGCAGAACCTTGTGGTATGGTATACATGACTTCACGAGCCTCACACACCGGTTGAGTCTAAAAGGGGGGAAGGGAACGCAGGGAAAGTAGCACGTTTCTTTCTGGTTAGTAGTCATTTTACTTTTGGGGATGATGAAATGAGGCGCCTCGGATAGGTCCTATAGGACCGGGGAACGTGTGCTTAGGAATTGCCAATCCTCTAAGCTGTATTTGAGGACCGGCCCTGCCATTTCCAAGGGTTAACTGCGGGTAATCCTAAGGCATTAACTAGAGTGTCTCGAATCGGCAAGGAGTCCTCCCTAGCCTGGACTTATGATGGAAACCCAAATTTCCAATACGACCCCGACGGATTTGATTGTATTACTAGTATTGGAGGCATAATATATGGTACCTATGCTTCCTAGGATTAATACATTGCTTTGAATCGTTTTGAAAACTATACACCTTAATAATAGTATTAGTCGTATTTGGCGTATTTAGCATGTTTAACCACCATAAGGTAAAACTCTATCCTCTTGGTGTGCGTTGCATTGTGTGATGGGACCTGAGTCTTATGGTGGTTCCATTTTTCAAAAAGACATTGCGTTGTGTTACATTTTAATTATCTGTACTGACACTGTAGTTATGCACGGCAATCCATTGGTACAACCCATTCCGCGTTAGCGGCGTGGTCTTTGGATTTGCCTTATTTTTGTATGAGATGAGTTAGTTAAGAATTCTCACACCAGTCCCACGACAGACCCATCGTTTGTTTCACCTTCTTGCAAACTTGGGTGCCCTCTCTTCCGCGGGCAGCCAAGTAGACAGGTTACTCTTTACTTAGAGCTTTCTTTGGGGCAGTTTACATTCCCTCTCTTGGAATTTGCTTTGGTGAAGAGGTGACGACTTGGAGCTTCGAAGACCCTCTATCTTTTGCTTTATCGCATTTTTCCTTTTATTTCAGACATCAGACTTATTTCCATTTCATGTTATTTAATTTGGAGTTGGAACTTATGTCATTTTCTGAAAAACTTGTTGTAATAACTTAGATTCTGTGACTGTGGATTTTCTATTGCTGATGACATTATATATCCGCTGCTATGATGTTGTTACTTTATGGATTTCCTGTGCTATGTTGTTTTTTTGTGGCTTGTTATATTATATTTATGTTGTATTCCATATGATTTCTCCTTGCTTTCACTTGTGGAAGTTCGGGGTTATCACATGTTGACTCAAATTAGTGACAACGACATGTAATTCATCTTTGGTTACTCCGGCTCTATTTATTGAGTCATCTCCAACTTCAAAATGGTTGGTAAGTGGTGTAGCTACGTTGTTAGCAATGTTGCTAGTTTCTTCAATGGCTTTACTTGTAGTTTCTTAGATTTGGCCATTATTTCGGACAAGGATTTGAATATGGAAGAGAGTTCGTCAATTGTCCTAGATCTTAGACTTGTAGAATTTATAGTAGAAGTAGGCTTAGAACTTCAATGCAAGGCTCTTAAATTTGGGAGAAGTGTGAATCTATCCCCACGGTGGGCGCCAAATGTTGAAACCAAAATTGGTCTACAACACCAAAGGTGTTATGGAAACGCTTCACCAAATGGTTAGAATTAGGAAAATGGGGTCACAATCACAAAATAAAGAACAAGGAATTTTTAGAGTGGTTCGGTCAATTTAGACCTACGTTGTAACACCAAGTAATTTTAAAACATTAAAATTAAAAAATTTAAGAACACTTAATTTTTAGAAGAAGAATTAAGGGAAACGGGTTACGCCATTGCGTTCATCTTGGAATTCTGCTTGAGATAGAGTCCGAGTTTACGTAAATCGGGCTCCGTATGAAGAAGTTTTGGACGTTATAAGATTTCAAGTTTATATCAGAAATTAAATTAAATAATAATTAAAAATCAGAAAACATATTCGAAGTTCAAAATTCCGAAAAGCAGCTGAGCAGGATATTTCCCGCTCAGGGGTGTCGACCCCCTTATAGGGGTGTCAACATAGGTGTCGACTCCCCTGTAGGGGTCGACCCCTGCTGACTGTTCTGGACAGTGACGATTTTCTAAGTCGTAGGGCTACATGGCGACTTCTGATTGGCCTGATGACGCATTTTCTTGGACTTGATGGTTTGGATGGATCCTAGGTTGATCTAAAGGCTCATATTAATTCTATACTTCTATATAATCACATCAAACCTAAACCCTAAACCTCATAACCCTATTCTATGAAGCCATCATGCTGTCCATCTCTAAGCTAACCTAGCCTCCACCTTATCTAATCAAATTCAAGATAAAAGAGAAAGATCAAAGCCTACATCAACGGAATAGCTTATCAACTTCAGAAATTAGATTCCAGATCTTCTCTTCTTTCTTAATCTCTGTGAGTTCATGTAGCTTTCACAAGATAATTAAACTGAAGTAATTATGATAAATTATAAATTCCAGATCTTATCAAATTTGCAAGCTGTAATCTTTTTTTATTCATAACCTATGCTTTTGTGATCAACTCTATTAGTTCATGCTTGTTCATGCTCGTATATTTATGCCTATTTTGATACCATGATTTTCTTCCCTCTTCCTTTTTCCTTTTTCTTTTTATGAGTTAGGCTAACTTCGAGCCTAACATATTATGCAAAATTCGCATAGGTATAACGCTTGAATGATAGGGAAAAATTTTGGGAAGTGTTGAATAACATGTGATTTGTAATAAAAAAGCATAAATTGATGATGGCTATGGATTGGGAAAAAATTGTATACAATAAGCGAACATGAAACTTGATGTAAATGGGTTTGGGTGTAAACTTGTGATAATTTTATAAGTTCAATTATTTCTCAGATTTGGAACATGTAATAGGAATCATGAATTGTAATGAATAGAATCTAGAACTATGCCTAATTGTAAGATAATCAATTCTGATTCATGCTTATCCTTTTGTCAAATCTGAATTACCTATGATTATGAGACTGTTGTGATTGAAACAATGGAACCTATCATGTTGTACACCAAATTGATGATTCCCTTATGTTCAATCCTATCGAATATTTATGCCTATGTTGTAACTTGCTCAGTTTGGCCATACCTATTGTTAATGTACAACATGTCTATTGGAAACATGACTCTTGGATTGGGTACACCTTTTCATGCCTATATTGTTCCTTATGTCAATTCTTGTGTTTCTTCTTTATCCCCCTCCATTTTATTTTTGGACCTTATTGTACGTGCGATTGAAACGCGGGGAATTGGGTATAACTTAATTAAGTAATTTTGGGCCTAACAAGTAAATGGGGCATAACTTGAATTGACCACATTAATGGATAATTTATATATAAATCTAGACTTGGACAGTAAATATGTAAATTGGCTAAAAGATGAACGCCTAAGACACGAGGTTAGACTTGGTTTGTGGTGTAAAACTGCCCGGAACTGCCCGGCATATCCAGCAACCGCAAACGGCAGTCTAATGTGAGAGGTCAAAGGCGTAAATTAGATGCTTAGACACGAGGTTAAGTCTGGCTTGTGGTGGAAGTCTGCCCGGAACCGCCCGGCATATCCAACGGCCACAAGTGATCGATTTAATGTGAGAGATCTGTGCATTAATAAGGAATCAATGCTAAATATGATACCTAAATGAGTTAGGTGGGTGGGGTTAAGTTAACATGGGTAAGAAGACAACTTAACCAATATTGCATGAACAAAGTGGATAAGGTTAAGGCAAGCTTAACCAATAATACATATGGACTTGATAAGTGGAAGGGTCAAGGAAATCTTAGGTAGGTGGGTAATATTAGTATACATACAGGCCCACAAACTTAACCATTAAATAAACATGCGTGAATCAATGGAAAGGTTAAGTAACAAGTGAATAGGTGACACTTAACCAACAACATGTTAATTAAAATAGGTGGATGGGGATAGGTTAAATTGAGAACACTTAACCGTTATAACATGTTGATTAGGAAACCCTAGTAACGGGGACTCATTTCAGCAGTAATCCACATAGATGTATCACGGTACCTAGAACTAGGCAGGGTAGGGCATGATTACTGGGCTGATAATAAGCGGTCAAAATAGCGGCGGGTGGTATGTAGGTGTAGGTTCCGACGGAGTACGGGCGTGCACGTGTTCCAGAGTGGGAAAAGCAGGCACTGGGAATCAGTAGTCATACACTATGCATCTTTAATTGTATCGGTTTGCCATCATAGAGATTGATACACCCCATGGTAGGACCAGCACAGGTATCTACAAATAAGCGGGGCCGAATGACACAAGTATTGAATACATACGAGTTAAGGAGACGATCGATTAAGCGATAAGGGGGTAGTGTGGGGACATCTAGTATCTAGTATGGGCAAGTAAGGATTGTATGGGTGGATACCTCTTACTAGATGTTACGCCTAAGGACTACCAATTACAAGATGGGGATCAACTTTCAGTATGAAACTAGTAACGGTGTGATATATTTAGCATTGGTGCAGTGTAGTAATTACCCAATAGTGATTAGAAGCGCAATCAACGTTTATCTTATTCATCTTGCCTACCTTGTCATGCATGCTTATGTACAGTCATTTCTTACTTTCCAGTTTATGTTCTTATCATGTTACTTTAATTATTATATTGTTAAAATTACTGGACTCACCAGACTAATGTCTGACCTAGTTTGTTTCGCCTCTTTCTTCCGTTCTCCCCCCTCCCCCCAGGTTCACAGGGAGGAAATACTCAAGCTTAGTTCAGATGTCTCTTTCTTCTAGCTTGAAGTTGAAAGATGTATTGTTTGGCTTTGATTCTTCTTATGGCATTTTCTGTTAGGGATTGATGGCTTTAAAATTTTGTACTCTGAAGGCTTTTGTATAAGACTGATACTATGTACTTGGTTTTGTTGTTTTGAAGGTGTAACCAAACCTATTTCTGTTTCCGCTGCGATAAAGTTATAAAATTTTCAAGTACTACTTTATCCGTCTTGTAATATTCCGTTCTGTTTACTTATAACGCTCCACAAAACTTAATGCATTCCCATTGTGAGTGACATTAACGGACGTGGGGTGTTACACTTGGTATCAGAGCTGAAGGTTACCAAAACAGATAAAAGATTTTGAAAAACCGTTTTCAAAAGCATTTTTATAAAATAGTATTATCAAAAACATGTTTTAAAGAAGGGGTTTTCAAGAGAAAGGTTTATTATGAAAAACGTAATCCCTAAAAGCCATATATCTTTCTTTCGATTCTTTGTTTCAAATCTCTTCCTTTTTCCTTCTTGAGTCTCTTTCCCTGCGTGGAGATGCTTTTCTAAGATATGTAAGGACTTTCGTGCGATGGGCGAAAAACCGTTTCATAGGACTGAGACGTTTGTCGAAGCTATAATTGGCTCGGGAAAAGGGAGGACTCGTTTGGTATCTTTGAGATAGACGATGGAAGGAAGGTTTAGCTAGCTGCTTGGTCGATGAGGGAGTTTAGACTAAGGAGCGCAACCCAAGGATGAGGAATTTGTTGATATGGCTTTAATCCACGAAGAAGGTAAAGGAGAGAGTGGAAATCATAATTAACCCCGTGACAAAAGAAGGAATCTTTATAACGGGCCATGTAATTAAGGACAATAGGAAGAAGAAGAAGCCTGGTTATTTTCATTGCGATGAGGCAGGACATCTGATTAAAGAATGCTCGAGGAGGTAAGGACAAGGACATGGGAAAGGGCAGAGGACAGTACCTACTTCAGGAGGACAGGTTCATGCTCTCATGGCACCAGGACAGCAGAGAGATAGAAATGTTTTTGTTGAAAGTTTGATTTTTTGTTTTTGATTATCCTGTTTGAACTTTGATTGATTATGGTGCTTCGCACTTATTTGTATCTGCTTCGTTAGTTGAAACACTGCACCTAAATACAAGTCTAGTTGTGGATCCCATTGTTGTCTCAAATCCTATTGGTGGTTCGGCTCATTTATCTATGGTTTGTTGGGATTTGAGAACGTCTATCTTGGGCGTTGGGTTTGAATGCAACACCTTCGTTCTTGGTTTCATGGGCTATAGCTTGATTCTAGGGATGGATTGGCTAGCCAGGCATGGTGCCATCCTAGACTGTAAAAAAAGGGTAGTTAGACTGTTAACTCGTTGTGGAAGAACCCTTGATATTTCTTTTTACCCAAGAGGTCCGGTGATGCTTAGCTACCTAGACTCTCTTAACGCATCCATCGATGATTTGGAATCTGTTCGTGTAGTCCGTGGGTATGGTGACGTCTTTGATGAGGTTCGGGGTTTAATCCCAAGGCACGAGATAGACCTCCCTATATACTTAGTAGATAATGCAATGCCAGATGCATTACCAGTGCGCAACATGGCTCCGAGAGAGAGGAGGGAACTCAGTAAGCAAGTAGGGAAGCTACTTGAGGAAGGGTTCAAAAGAAGAAGTATTTCGGAATGGAGTGCTCCGGTTGTTTTTGCTACGAAGGTTGATGGTTCGCTTAGATTGTGCATGGACTATTGGGAGCTAAAAAAAGCTCACGAAGAAGAACAGACACCCATTGCCGAGGATAGATGACTTGTTCGATCAGTTGGTTGGTGCTTCAATTTTATCGCAGTTGGATTTAGCTACAGGATTTCATCAGCTAAGGGCGGCTGAGGACAACATAGATAAGACTACTTTTAGGGCTCCCAACGATTCCTTCGAGTGGCCCGTCATGCCTTTTGGTTTGACGAATGCACCCGCATATTTCGTAGACTTGATGAGTAGGGTGTTTAGGGAGTTTCTAAACAAATTTGTGGTAGTCTTTGTGGATGGTGTTTTGATTTTCTCTAGAAGCGAGGAAGAGCATGCCCTATATCTTAGGGAAGTCTTAGAGACCCTACGAGCGCATCAACTCAAAGCTAAGTTCTCCAAATGTTATTTTTGGAGGGAAGAAGTGAGTTTCTTAGGACACGTGAAGGGATAGAAGTGGATCGTGCAAAAGGTGGTGGTAATCCAAGATTGGAAAGTTCCTAGAAAAGCAACGGAAGTAAGAAGTTTTCTTGGGTTGACGGGCTACTATAGGAAGCTCGTTAAGGACTTTGCGAAGATATTAGCCCTAGTTTTGACTTTGCTAGATGGGAGCAAACAGTTCACAGTATATACCAGTGCTTGCGGGACAAGGCTTAGAGCAGTTTTCGATGCAAAAGGAAAAGGTGACATGCAAAAGGCGGTAGGTACGTAGTTATGTTTGAGCATCGCGTATCGTTCACAGACGGATGGACGGATAGAAAGGGTGAATAGAATCCTTAAAGATCTTTTTGAGGTTATGTATACTAGGTTTTGGAGGGACATGAGAAGAGCACCTTCCATTTGTGGTGTTCGCTTATAACAACAATTATTTAGCTAGTATTAGGGATTTTATGGACGACCGTGTCGATCACCAACTTGTTGGTAGGAATCTACGGATAAGGTTTTGCTTCGAGCTGATTAGAGAGAAACTTCGGAAAAGATGGACTTAATTCGAAGATGAATGAAGAGGACACAGGACCGGCAAACGTCAAACGCTGACTAGATACGAACCGATCTTGAGTTGGATATTGGGGACATGGTTTTTGTTAAAGTGTCACCGTTGAGGAACGTAGTTCGCTTTGGGGAGTGTATTAGCACCAAGGTTCGTAGGACCCTTTCCCATTTCAGAGGGGATTGGACAGATGACGTTCAGAGTGAAGTTTTCGGAGAAACTTAGTGGTGTTCATGACGTGTTTCACGTGTCATATTTGCAGAAATGTTTACATGATACCGCGGAAGTAGTGGAGCCGAGCATGCTTAGAGAAGTGGAGCGAGATTCCATGATTAGACGAGCTCCTACATGCATCCTTGGATCAGATATCAAGAAGTTACACAATAGAGAGGTCAAATCAGTTAAAATCCAATGGGGAGATGATCAAGGAGACGCGACTTGGAATATGGAAGACATGATACGTGCGTCGTACCCTTTCTTTTTGTGAGGATATGTTCCTAACTTCTCCCTTTTCTACCGCTTTGTTTATACTTGTTCTATCGTCTAGTATGTCCTCTCGTTTACATCGTCGATCTTTAGATAGGAAAATCCTTTGGTTGTAAACATGTGTTTGAGACATGTTATGTTTGGTGGATGCAAGTGGAAGCAAGTGTTTGCTAGTGGTTGCTCGTGGATGCATTTACACACAAATTAGGCACTAGATCGGCTCAGTCACTTTCATATTGCATATGCATATATGTATTTGTATATGGGTTGAAACTTGATGTGTTATCATATGGATGATGCATTTGTATGAATGTACGATTGTGCACTCATATAGAAATGATATGTATCAATAGGGTTCTTTTGCATACATAATGGACGCATGGCACTATCATGATTTGCATTAAGGAGGTCAACTAAATCAGTAGACTGCCTGATTTTGCATTTAGATAAGGACATATACACACACTATGCATATGAGCATGAAAGCATTAGAAATCTTCTTAAACACAATGGATGCCTGTGATTGAATGGTTGAGTTGATGGATGTTGGATGGTGGGATATACATTCTTCTTGACTTGGAGATTTCGGGGACGAAATCCTTTAAGGAGGGGAGAATGTAACACCCCGTAATTTTAAAACATTAAAATTAAAAAATTTAAGAACACTTAATTTTAAAAGAAGAATTAAGGAAAACGGGTTATGCCACTGCGTTCGTCTCGGAATTCTGCTTGAGATAGAGTCCGAGTTTGCGTAAATCGGGCTCCGTATGAAGAGTTTATGGAGCTTAGAAGATTTCAAGTTTATATCAGAAATTAAATTAAATAATAATTAAAAATCAGAAAACAGATTCAAAATTCAAAATTATGAAAAGCAGCTGAGCGGGAAATTTCTCGCTCAGGGGTGTCGACCCCCCAATAGGGGTGTCGACATAGGTGTCGACCCCCCTATAGGGGTCGACCCCAGCTGACTCTTCTGGACAGTGACGATTTTCTTAGTCGTAGGGCTACGTGGCGACTTCTAATTGGCCTGATGACGCATTTTCTTGGACTGGATGGTTTGGATGGATCCTAGGTTGATCTAAAGGCTCATATTAATTCTATACTTCTATATAATCACATCAAACCTAATCCCTAAACCTCATAACCCTATTCTATGAAGTCGTCATGCTGTCCATCTCTAAGCTAACCTTGCCTCCACCTTAAATAATCAAATTCAAGATAAAAGAGAAAGATCAAAGCCTACATCAACGGATTTGCTTATCAACTTCAGAAATCAGATTCCAGATCTTCTCTTCTTTCTTAATCTCGGTGAGTTCATGTAGCTTTTACAAGATAATTAAACTAAAGTAATTATGTTAAGTTGTAAATTGGGATCATATGATTATGCCCGTAATGGATCTTATCAAATTTGCAAGTTGTCATCTTTTGTTATTCATAACCTATGCTTTTTTGATCAATTCTATCAGTTCATGCCTATTCATGCTCGTATATTTATGCCTATTTTGATACCATGATTCTCTTCCCTCTTCCTTTTTCCTTTTTCTTTTTATGAGTTAGGCTAACTTCGAGCCTAACATATTATGCGAAATTCGCACACGTATAATGCTTGAATGATTGGGAAAAAGTTTGGGAAATGTTGAATAACATGTGATTTGTAAAAAAAAGGCATAAATTGATGATGGCTTTGGTTTGGGAAAAAATTGTATATAATAAGCATACATGAAACTTGACGTAAAAGGGATTGGGTGTAAACTTGTGATAATTTGGTAAGTTCAGTTATTTCTCAGATTTGGAACATATAATAGGAATCATGGCTTGTAATGAATCAAATCTAGAACAATGCCTAATTGTAAGATAATCAATTCTGATTCTTGCTTATCCTTTTGTCAAATCTGAATTACCTATGCTTATGAGACTGTTGTGATTGAAACAATGGAACCTATCATGTTGTACACCAAATTGGTGATTCCCTTATGTTCAATCCTATCAAATCTTTATGCCTATGTAGTAACTTGCTCAGTTTAGCCATATTTATTTTTAATGTACAACATGTCTATTGGAAACATGATTCTTGGATTGGGTACACCTTTTCATGCATATTTTGTTCCTTATGTCAATTCTTGTGTTTGTCCTCTACCCCCCTCCGTTTTATTTTTGGACCTTGTTGTACGTGCGATTGAAACGCGGGGAATTGGGTATAACTTAGTTAAGTAATTTTGGGCATAACAAGTAAATGTGGCATAACTTGAATTGACTACACTTATGGATAATTTACATATAAATCTAGACTTGGACAGTAATTATGTGAATTGGCTAAAAGATGAACGCCTAAGACACGAGGTTAGACTTGGTTTGTGGTATAAGACTGCCCGAAACCGCCCGGTATATCCAGCAACCGCAAACGGTAGTCTAGTGCGAGAGGTCAAAGGCGTAAATTAGATGCCTAGACACGATGTTAAGTCTGGTTTGTGGTGGAAGTCTGTGCGGATCCTTCAGCATATCCAACGGCAGAAGTGATCGACTTAATGTGAGAGGTCTGTGCATTAATAACTAATTAATGCTGAATATGATACCTAAATGAGTTAGGCGGATGGGGTTAAGTTAACATGGGTAAGAAGACAACTTAACCAATATTATATGAACAAAGTGGATAAGGTTCAGGCAAGCTTAACCAGTAATACATATGGACTTGATAAGTGGAAGGGTTAAGTAAATCTTGGGTAGGTGGGTAATATTAGTATATACATAGGCCCACAAACTTAACCGTTAAATAAACATGCGTGAATCAATGGAAAGGTTAAGTAACATGTGAATAGGTGACACTTAACCAATACAACATGTTAATTAAAACAGATGGATGAGGATAGGTTAAATTGAGAACACTTAACCGTTATAACATGTTCATTAGGAAACCCTAGTAACGGGGACCCATTTCAGCAGTAACCCACATAGATGTATCACGGTACCCTGAACTAGGCAGGGTGGGGCACGATTACTGGGCTGATTATAAGTGGTCAAAATAGCGGCGGGTGGTGTGTCAGTGTAGGTTCCAACGGAGTACAGGCGTGCACGTGCTCCGGAGTGGAAAAAGCAAGCACTGGGCATCAGTAATCATACACTGTGCATCTTGAATTATGTCGGGTGGCCATCATAGGGATTGATACACCCCATAGAGGGACAAGCACAGGTATCTACAAACAAGCGGGTCCAAATGACACAAGTAATGAATACATACGAGTTAGGGAGCCGATCACTTAAGCGATAAGGGGGTAGTGTGGGGACATCTAATATCTAGTATGGGCAAGTAAGGATTGTATGGGGTGGATACTTCTTACTAGATGTTACGCTTGAGGACTACCAATTACAAGATGGGGATCAACTTTCAGTATGAAACTAGTAACGGTGCGATATATTTAGCAATTGTGCAGTGTAGTAATTACCCTATAGTGATTAGAAGTGCAACCAACGTTTATTTTATTCATCTTGCCTACCTTGTCATGCATGCTTATGTACAGTCATTTCTTACTTTCCAGTTTATGTTCTTATCATGTTACTTAATTGATTATATTGTTAAAGTTACCGGACTCATCAAACTAATGTCAGACCTAGTTTGTTTCGCCTCTTTTCTTCCGTTCCCCCCAGGTTCTCAGGGAGGAAATACTCAAGCTTAGTTCAGATGTCTCTTTCTTCTAGCTTGAAGTTGAAAGATGTATTGCTTGACTTTGATTCTGCTTATTGCATTTTCTGTTAGGGGTTATGGCTTTAAAATTTTGTACTCTGAAGGCTTTTGTACAAGACTGATATTATGTACTTGGTTTTGTTGTCTTGAAGGTGTAGCCAAACCTATTTCTGTTTTCGCTGCAATAAAGTTATAAACATTTCAAGTACTACTTTATCCGTCTTGTAATATTCCGTTCGGTTTACTTATAACGCTCCACGAAACTTAATGCATTCCCTTTGTGAGTGACACTAACGGACGTGGGGTGTTACACTTGGTATCAGAGTTGAAGGTTACCAGAACAGATAAAAGATTTTGAAAAACTGTTTTCAAAAGCATTTTTATAAAGAAGTATTTTCAAAAACATGTTTTAAAGAAGGGTTTTCCAAGAGAAAGGTTTATTCTGAAAAACTTAATCCCCAAAAGCCATATATCTTTCTTTTGATTCTTTGTTTTGAATCTCTTCCTTTTTCCTTCTTGATTCTCTTTCCCCGCGTGGAGATGCTATTTCTAAGATTTGTAAGGACTTTCGTGCGATGGGCGGAAAACCGTTTCATAGGACTGAGTCGTTTGTCAAAGCTATAATTGGCTCGGGAAAAGGGAGGACTCGTTTGGTATCTTTGAGATAGACGATGGAAGGAAGGTTCAGCTAGCTGCTTGGTCGATGAGGGAGTTTAGACTAAGGAGTGCAACCCAAGGATGAGGAATTTGTTGATATGGCTTTAATCAACGAAGAAGGTAAAGGAGAAAGTGGAAAGAATAATTAACCCCGTGACAAAAGAAGGCATCTTTATAACGGGCTATGTAATTAAGGACTGTAGGAAGAAGAAGAAGCCTAGTTTTTTTCATTGCGATGAGGCAGGACATCTGATTAAAGACTGCTCGAGGAGGCAAGAACAAGGGCAAGGGCAGAGGACATGACCTACTTCCGGAGGATAGGTTCATGCTCTCGTGGCACTAGGACAGGAGAGAGATAGAAATGTTTTTGTTGAAAGTTTGATTTTTCCTTTTTGATCATCATGTTCGAACTTTTTTTGATTTTGGCGCTTTGCACTCGTTTGTATCTGCTTCGTTAGTTGAAACATTACACATAAATTCAAGTCTAAATGTGGATCCCATTGTAGTCTCAAATCCTATTGGTGGTTCGGCTCATTTAACTATGGTTTGTCGGGATTTGAGAATGTTTATCTTCGGCGTTGGGTTTGAAGCAACACCTTCGTTCTTGGTTTCACGGGCCATAGCTTGATTCTAGGGATGGATTGGCTAGCCAGGCATGGTGCCATCCTAGACTGTGAAAAAAGGGTAGTTAGACTGTTAACTCGTTGTGGAAGAACCCTTGATATTTCTTTTGACCCTAGAGGTCCGGTGATGCTTAGCTACCTAGAATCTCTTAACGCATCCATCAATGATTTGGAATCTGTTCGTGTAGTCCGTGAGTATGGTGACGTCTTTGATGAGGTTCGGGGTTTAATCCCAAGGCGCGAGATAGACCTCTGTATATACTTAGTAGATAATGCAAAGCCAATTGCATTACCAGTGCTCCACATGGCTCCGAGAGAGAGGAGGGAACTCAGTAAGCAAGTAGGGGAGCTAATTGAGGAAGGCTTCATAAGAAGAAGTATTTCGGAATGGAGTGCTCCAGTTGTTTTTGCTACGAAGGTTGATGGTTCGCTTAGATTGTGCATGGACTATAGGGAGCTGAACAAGCTCACGAAGAAGAACAGACACCCATTGCCGAGGATAGACGACTTGTTCGATCAGTTGTTTGGTGCTTCGGTTTTCTCGTAGTTGGATTTAGCTACAGGATTTCATCAGCTAAGGGCGGCTGAGGACAACATAGATAAGACTACTTCTAGGGCTCCCGACGGTTTCTTCGAGTGGCTCGTCATGCCTTTTGGTTTGACGAATGCACCCGCATATTTCGTAGACTTGATGAGTAGGGTGTTTAGGGAGTTTCTAAACAAGTTTGTGGTAGTCTTTGTGGATGGTATTTTGATTTTCTCTAGAAGCGAGGAAGAGCATGCCCTACATCTTAGGGAAGTCTTAGAGACCCTGCGAGCGCATCAACTCAAAATTAAGTTCTCCAAATGTCATTTTTGGAGGGAAGAAGTGAGGTGCTTAGGACACGTGAAGGGATAGCAGTGGAATCTGCAAAAGGTGGTGGCAATCCAAGATTGGAAAGTTCCTAGAAAAGCAACGGAAGTAAGAAGTTTTCTAGGGTTAGCGGGCTTCTATAAGAAGCTCGTTAAGGACTTTGCGAAGATATTAGCCCTAGTTTTGACTTTACTAATGGGAGTAAACCATTCACAGTATATACCGGTGCTTGCGGGACAAGGCTTGGAGCAGTTTTCGATGCAAAAGGAAAAGGCGACATGCAAAAGGCAGTAGGTACGTAGTTATGTTTGAGCATCGCATATTGTCCACAAACGGATGGACGGACAGAAAGGATGAATAGAATCCTTGAAGATCTTTTTGAGGTTATGTATCCTAGGTTTTGGAGGGACATGAGAAGAGCACCTTCCATTTGTGGAGTTCGCTTATAACAACAGTTATTAAGCTAGTATTGAGGTTTTTATGGACGACCGTGTCGATCACCAACTTGTTGGTAGGAGTCTACGGATAAGATTTTGCTTCGAGCTGATTAGAGAGAAACTTCGAAAAAGATGGACTTGATTCGAAGATGAATGAAGACGACACAAGACCGGCAAAATTCAAACGCTGACTAGAGACGAACCTATCTTGAGTTCGATATTGGGGACATGGTTTTTGTTAAAGTGTCACCGTTGAGGAACGTAGTTCGCTTTGGGGAGTGTATTAGCACCAAGGTTCATAGGACCCTTTCCCATTTCAGAGGGGATTGGAAAGATAGTGTTCAGAGTGAAGTTGCCGGAGAAACTTAGTGGTGTTCATGACGTGTTTCACGTGTCATATTTGCGGAAATGTTTACATGATACCGTGGAAGTAGTGGAGTCGAGCATGCTTAGAGAAGTGGAAGTGGAGCGAGATGTCACGATTAGACGAGCTCCTACATGCATCCTTGGATCGGAGATCAAGAAGTTACACAACAAAGAGGTCAAGTCGGTTAAAATCCAATGGGGAGATGATCAAGGAGACGCGACTTGGGAGATGAAAGACATGATACGTGCGTCGTACCCTTTCCTATTGTGAGGATATGTTCCTAACTTCTCCCTTTTCTATTGCTTTGTTTATACTTGTTCTATCGTCTAGTATGTCCTCACGTTTACATCCTCGATCTTTAGATAGGAAAATCCTATGGTTGTAAACATGTGTTTGAGACATGTTATGTTTGGTGGATGCAAGTGGATGCAAGTGTTTGCTGGTGGTTGCTCAGGGATGCATTTACACACACATTAGGCACTAGATCGGCTCAGTCACTTTCATATTACATATGCATATATGTATTTGTATATGGGTTGAAACTTGATGTGTTATCATATGGATGTTGCATTTGTATGAATGTACGGTTGCGCACTCATAAGGAAATGATATGTATCAATAGGGTTCTTTTGCATACATAATGGACGCATGGCACTATCATGATTTGCATTAAGGAGGTCAACTGAATTAGTAGACCGCCTGATTTTGCATTTAGATAAGGACATATACACACACTATGCATAAGAGCATGAAAGCAGTAGAAATCTTCTTAAGGACAATGGATGCCTGTGATTGAATGGTTGAGTAGATGAATGTTGGATGGTAGGATATACATTCTTCTTAACTTGGAGATTTCGGGGACGAAATCCTTTAAGGAGGGGAGAATGTAATGCCCCGTAATTTAAAAACATTAAATTTAACAAATTTAAGAACACTTGATTTTTAGAAGAAGAATCATGGGAAACGGGTTACGCCATTGCGTTCATCTTGGAATTCTACTTGAGATAGAGTTTGCGTAAATCGGGCTCTGTATGAAGAATTTATGGAGCTTAGAAGATTTCAAGTTTATATCAGAAATTAAATTAAATAATAATTAAAAATCATAAAACATATTCGAAATTCGAAATTCTGAAAAGCAGCTTAGCGGGAAATTTCCCGCTCACGAGTGTCGACCCCCAAAGGGGGTGTCGACATATGTATCGACCCCCCTATAGGGGTGTCGACATAGGTGTCAACCCCCTATAGGGGTCGACACCTGCTGATTGTTCTAGATAGTGACAATTTTCTGAGTCATAGGCCTACTTGGCGTCTTCTGATTGGCCTGATGACGCATTTTCTTTGGACTGGATGGTTTGGATGGATCCTAGGTTGATCTAAAGGCTCATATTAATTCTATACTTCTATATAATCACATCAAACCTAAACCCTAAACCTCATAACCCTATTCTATGAAGCCGTCATGTTATCCATCTCTAAGCTAACCTAGCCTCCACCTTAACTAATCAAATTCAAGATAAAAGAGAAAGATCAAAGCCTACATCAACGGATTAGCTTATCAACTTCAGAAATCAGATTCCAGATCTTCTCTTCTTTCTTAATCTCTGTGAGTTCATGTAGCTTTCACAAGATAATTAAACTAAAGTAATTATGATAAGTTGTAAATTGGGATCATATGATTATGCCTGTAATGGATCTTATCAAATTTGCAAGTTGTCATCTTTTTTGATTTGTAACCTATGCTTTAAGATCAGTTCTATCATTTCATGCCTATTCATGCTCGTATATTTATGCCTATTTTGATACCATGATTATCTTCCCTCTTCCTTTTTCCTTTTTCTTTTTATGAGTTAGGCTAACTTCGAGCCTAACATATTATGCGAAATTCGCACAAGTATAACGCTTGAATGATAGGGAAAAAGTTTGGGAAATGTTGAATAACATGTGATTTGTAAAAAAAAAAGGCATAAATTGATGATGGCTATGGTTTGGGAAAAAATTGTATATAATAAGAAAACATGAAACTTGACGTAAATGGGTTTGGGTGTAAACTTGTGAAAATTTGGTAAGTTCAGTTATTTCTAAGATTTGGAACATGTAATAAGAATCATGACTTGTAATGAATCGAATCTAGGACTATGCCTAATTTTAAGATAATCAATTCTGATTCATGCTTATCCTTTTGTCAAATCTGAATTATCTATGCTTATGAGACTGTTGTGATTGAAACAATGGAACCTATCATGTTGTACACCAAATTGGTGATTCCCTTATGTTCAATCCTACTGAATCTTTATGCATATGTTGTAATTTGCTCAGTTTGGCCATTCTTATTGTCAATGTACAACAGGTCTATTGGAAACACGACTCTTGGATTGGGTATACCTTTTCATGCCTATTTTTTTCCTTATGTCAATTCTTTTGTTTCTCCTCTATCCCCCTCCATTTTATTTTCGGACCTTGTAATACATGCGATTGAAACGTGGGGAATTGGGTATTACTTAATTAAGTAATTTTTGGCATAACAAGTAAATGTGGCATAACTTGAATTGACCACACTTATGGATAATTTACATACAAATCTAGACTTGGACAGTAAATATGTAAATTGGCTAAAAGATGAACGCCTAAGACACGAGGTTAGACTTGGTTTGTGGTGTAAAACTGCCCGGAACCGCCCGGCATATCCAGCAACCGCAAACGGCAGTCTAATGTGAGAGGTCAAAGGCGTAAATTAGATGCTTAGACACGAGGTTAAGTCTGGCTTGTGATGGAAGTCTGCCCGGAACCTCCGGCATATCCAACGGCCACAAGTGATCGACTTAATGTGAGAGGTCTGTGCATTAATAACGAATTAGCGCTGAATATGATACCTAAATGAGTTAGATGGGTGGGGTTAAGTTGACATGGGTAAGAAGACAACTTAACCAATATTACATGAATAAAGTGGATAGGGTTAAGGCAAGCTTAACCAATAATACATATGGACTTGATAAGTGGAAGGGTTAAGTAATTATTGGGTAGGTGTGTAATATTAGTATATATATAGGCCCACAAACTTAACCGTTAAATAAACTTGCGTGAATCAATGGAAAGGTCAAGTAACATGTGAATAGGTGACACTTAACCAGTACAACATGTTAATTAAAACAGATGGATGGGGTTAGGTTAAATTGAGAACACTTAACTGTTATAACATGTTGATTAGGAAACCCTAATAACGGGGACCCATTTCAACAGTAACCCACATAAATGTATCATGGTACCCTGAACTAGGAAGGGTGGGGCACGATTACTGGGCTGATTATAAGCGGTCAAAATAGCGGTGGGTGGTGCTTCAGGGTAGGTTCCGACGGAGTACGAGCATGCACGTGCTCCGAAGTGGAAAAAGTTGGCACTGGGCATATGTAGTCATACACTGTGCATCTTGAATTGTGTCGGGTTGCCATCATAGGGATTGATACACCCCATGGTGGGACCAGCACAGGTATCTACAAACAAACGAGGCCAAATGACACAAGTAATGAATACATACGAGTTAAGGAGCCGATCGATTAAGCGATAAGGGGGTAGTGTGGGGATATCTAGTATCTAGTATAGGCAAGTAAGGATTGTATGGGGTGGATACCTCTTACTAGATGTTACACCTGAGGATTACCAATTACAAGATGGGGATCAACTTTCAGTATGAAACTAGTAACGGTGCGATATATTTAGCATTGGTGCAGTGTAGTAATTGCCCTATAGTGATTAGAAGCGCAATCAACGTTTATCTTATTCATTTTGCCTACCTTGTCATGCATGCTTATGTACAGTCATTTCTTACTTTCCTGTTTATTCTCTTATCCTGTTACTTTGCTGATTATATTGTTAAAGTTACTGGACTCACTAGACTAATGTATGACCTCTTTTGTTTCGCCTCTTTTCTTCTGCCCCCCCCCCCCCCAGGTTCTCAGGGAGGAAATACTCAAGCTTAGTTCAGATTTCTCTTTCTTCCAGCTTGAAGTTGAAAGATGTATTGCTTGCCTTTGATTCTACTTATGGCATTTTCTGTTGGGGATTATGGCTTTAAATTTTTTTACTCTGAAGGCTTTTGTACAAGACTGATATTATGTACTTGGTTTTGTTGTTTTGAAGGTGCATCCAAACCTATTTCTATTTCCTCTGCAATAAAGTTATGAATTTTTTAGGTACTACTTTATCCGTCTTGTAATATTCCGTTCTGTTTACTTATAGCGCTCCATGAAACTTAACGGTTTTCCTTTGTGAGTGACATTAACGGACGTGGGTTGTTACATGCGTCCATTATGGAATCACTTCTCATTATCATACTTTGTTTTACAGAATACATGAATTTACTCATATTGTTAATCTCTCTCTCTCTCTCTCTTCTCTTTTTATGATCCAGATTTCACTTGAATTTGCAAAGGAATCGGTGAGATCTCTTGCTTTGTGATGATGGATGTGTAGATCTTCCATCACTTTAGCAATTGAACGATCTTCATGGATTCCATGGTGATTTAGCGTTAGATCTATGCTTTAGATAAGATTAGCAGAGATTAGGTTAGATTGAACTTGAAAGAGAATTAATGGTATTTGAAGAAGATTAGATCCACTTGATGTTGGAGGAAGATGGAGTGAGCTTGGGAAGCCATTAATGGAGCTTGGGGAGCTTGAGAATGGTGGAAAACCGAAAACGACCGCCCTTCGAGGTGGCAAAAATCGGTCCTTTGAATGATGGAGAAGTGGGCGATTTATAGGTGTTGTAACACCCCGAATTTCAATTAACACTAATGGTTAGTAATTAAAGTATAATTAATCTCAGATGTGAGAATCAGGGGAAACGGGCTGCGTCACTGCGTTTGTCTCGGAAAAATATGCGAAATAGAGTCCGAGTTTGCGTAAAACGGGTACCGTATGAAAGAGATATGGACGAACGAAGTTAGGCAGAAAAACCCGAAACAGGCCAGAAATGCACTGGCGCACTTGTGAAGTGCGCCAGCACAAAAATACACTGGCGCACTTGGGAAGTGCGCCCATGTCGGGACAGGAAACCTGCACAGTTTCTAGAGAGTTCTGTGGTTGGGTGCACCAGTTTGGGGTTTGGGCTTGGTCTTAGGGCTGGTTTCTGGAAGGTTCCGAAATCTAAGGGTCCTAATCTAATTTAGGGTTAATCTAAGGGCCTAAAACACTCACCTAATCTATAAATACACCCTAATACTACCCTAGTTCATACTAAAAATAGAAATGATGCCACCATGCCGCCAAAATCAAACTTGAGAGGAACCTCCACTAGTTTATGAAGAAAGTTGCAAGCTAATCAACCTCTAATCATCATCTTCTTCTTGTATAGCAACTAGTTCTACTACATAAGTTTGCTAATCTTGGTTTTGGTGAGTTTCTATCACTTTAATAACCAATTGCTAAATTAAGTAGATGAGATATGATGAGATCATGCGGTTTTGTATGCGGATTTGGGGGTTTTAAGTCATATGATATGATGTTAGTTTGCTAATCTATGTTTAATGTTAACCCTATGTTTATGCAAGTTAAGTGATGGGTTTTATGCATGCTAAGTATTTGATTTTATGCATGCTAAGTGTTTGGTTTTATGCATGCTAAGTATTTGATTTTATGCATGCTAAGTATTTGATTTTATGCATGATAAGTGTTTGGTTTTATGCATGCTAAGTGTTTGGTTTTATGCATGCTAAGTATTTGATTTTATGCATGCTAAGTATTTGATTTTATGCATGCTAAGTATTTGATTTTATGCATGCTAAGTGTTTGGTTTTATGCATGCTAAGTATTTGATTTTATGCATGCTAAGTGTTTGGTTTTATGCATACATTATGACATGCAAGTTTACCCTTTTTCTAAATAAGATGCATACATATGCAAGATGACACCTTTGTATGCTATGCATACATATGCATGTTTACCCTATTATGATGCAAGTTCATATGCAAGTTTGTCTCTTTTTATGATATGCATAACATATGCGAGTTTGCCTCTATGTATGACATGTTATGCAAGTTCACATGCAAGTTTATGTGCAAGTTCATATGCAAGTTTATGTGCAAGTTCATATGCAAGTTTGTCTCTTTTTATGACATGCATAATGCAAGTTTGGGTTAAATGCTAGTTGGGTTTAATGTATGCTCATATATGCAAGTTGACACCTTTTGAACCCATGATAAAGTTATAAGCTATGTTGGTTAAACCCATGACATTTGTGATGAATCTTCCCTTTTATTATGTCACGTTACGAGAACGAATTACGGGGGGAACGATGGGGTTAATATGCATGTTAATAAAATGATGTGTAATGGGTATGCTTAAGAGTAACATAAATTAAATGGACATAATTGGGAATTTACCTATTGAGTTAGGTCTACCCATATTATGGAGTTGGGAATTTACCTATTGAGTTAGGTCTACCCATACTACGGAGTTGGGAATTTACCTATTGAGTTAGGTCTACCCATATTCTGGAAAACATGATTAATTAATTAGGGATAATTAATATAAATTATGAGGGTGATTAATTAGGTGTAATTAATCGACTAAGACACGAGGTTGGACTCAGTTGTAGCGTAAAACTGCCCGGACCCAACCGGCTTAACCAGTTGCTACAAATGTTAGCCTAATGTGAGAGGTCTTAGGCACAAATTAAATACGTGATTAAATTAAAGACACGAGGTTAGACCCTTTTTATGACGTAAGGATGCCCGGACCCAACCGGCATATCCAGCAGTCATAAAAGACGGTCTAATGTGAGAGGTCTTTATGAGGTCATGATCTTAATTAATTAATTAAGAAACACTTAACCATATTAGCATGTAGAGGGACATGAGGGGTTAAGTGGGGGCCTTGGGTGGCAATAGAAAATACGATTAGAATACTTAACCAAAGTGGAACATGTAATTAAAACATGGTTAAAGGGTTAAGTAAGTGCTTTGGGTGGCATGTGGAAATCTAGTGGGTTCCTTGAATGGCAATTAAAATATGATTAATGACTTAACCAGAATTTATAACATGTAAGTGGACATGGTTAAAGGGTTAAGCGGGATTCACTAGAAATAACAAGCTTAGGTGGTAGCTTGTGGGGGCCCATTTCAACCAATATCCCAAACGTATCTTAGTGGGCTCGACTCTAGTCGAGTGACGGGACACGCATATTGGGCTTGACTATAAGAGGCCAAAATGGGTTAGCGGTGGCAACGCATGACCAACGGGTTTCATATGCGTGTGTGGGCCCGGGCTGGTAAATAAGACGTTGTTGCATCGTGTAGATATAAGCTGTGCACCGTTAGTTTTATCAGGTTGCCACGTTTGGGAATGGTACACCCCACGGTGGGGCCTGCACGGGTATCTACGTTAGGGAGCCGATCGAATGGGGAGTAGTGTGTACACCTAGTGGATTGTAGGGCCCTGTGGCGTCTACTCAGTCACCTAGGGGTACGCGAGAACTATTAAGTTAATTTTATAAGTCCATGGGTGGGATCAACCTTTAAGTTAGGAATGACTGGTGTGGTGCAGTTTAGTAATTTGCCTTTGGAAGGGTAGATGCGTCTTTACGTTTCTTAGTTTATCCTAAGTCTACCAAGCTGCTTAGTGTAGCCATTCATCCCCAGACGACACCGTATATCAAGCTTATGTCTTCTCTGGTTACTTTAATGATTGTATTGTTAAAGTTATAGGACTCGCTCAGACTTATGTCTGACCCCGTTGTTTTTATCTTTTTTTCCCAACCCTCAGGTTATCAAAGTGGGCCCAGTACGAGTGGGCTTTGATCAGGCTGCTTTATTCTCTTTTGGAGCTTGGACCATAGATGTAGAGCTCAGCTTACCCTTTCTTTTATGGCTATCAGTTCATGTATTGGGATTATGTACTTTTATTTATCAGGATGGATATTTTGTACTTGACTCTTATTATGGTTTTGTGATGTAACCAAACATGTTTTACTTTCCGCTGCAATGAAATGATGTTTTAAAATTTTCAAGTATTACTTATATCTGTCTTGTTGTAATTTTTCTGTTCTATATTCACTTAAAATACTCCACCGATGTTATGGCATTCCCTTAGCGAGTGACCATAGCGGGTGTGGGGTGTTACACGTGGTATCAGAGCTTAAGGTTACCAGAACAGATAAAATTTTTAGAAAAACTATTTTCTAAGAATATTTTTGAAAGGAGTATTTTCAAAAACATGTCTTTTAAAAGAAAAGTTTTTGAAAGAAAAGCATAATCCCCAATAGCCATATCTATATCTTTCGAATTCTCCGTTTTGAATCTCTTCCTCTCTCGTTTTGAGTTTCCCCTCCGCGTATAGATGACCTTTCTAAGATAGATAAGAATGGAAAACCACTTCAAGGGTCTTAGACGTTAGTCAGATTAGAAGTTGGTTCAAGAAGGAGGAGGACTGGTAGGTATCTATTGGATAGACGAAGGGAGGAAGGCTCAAATAGTTGTTTGGTTAATGAAGGATGAAACCTCATTGGTGGGAGTTTACGAGTGGAGAATGGGATGAAGAAGGCGAGTAGTTATCCTTTTGGGAGGAATAGGGCACCTTATTAGGATTGTCCAAAGAGGCAAGGGCAAGGTACGGAATCTCCTAGAGGGTAGTTGTATTCCCTCACGACTAGGGTACCAAATGGGGATAGACCGTCTAGGTTGGAATTTGGATTTCTTTATTATCCGATTCGAACTTTATTTAATTCTGACGCATCGAGTTCGTTTATCTCATCATTGTTAGTTGAGTCACTGCACTTAGACACCAGTTAGTAGATGATCCCTTAGTTGTTTCAAACCCAATTGGGGCTCCATGAAGTGTTTGGGTTTGAAAGTTGCTATACTTAGCGTTGAGAGTAGATGTGATGCTTTTTGGGCTTCACGAGCTATGGGTTAGTTTTGGGCATGGACTGGTTATCCAGTAGGGGTGCCGTTCTTGATTTTGAAGGGAGAGTTGTTAGGCTTATGACCCGCTTGGGTAACACTCTCGAGATCTCTTGTAATCCCATGGAATCTGTTATGCTAAGTTATCTAGAATCGCTTGACACGTCGGTCGAGAGTTTGCGATCTGTTAGAGTGGTCCGGGAATAATCGGATGTGTTTGAGGAGGTGAAGGGCTTACCTCCGGAGCGGGAGATTGACTTCCGAATATATCTGGTAGACAATGCTAAACCTGTATCTTTACCAGTGCGCCACATGGCTCCTCGCGAGAGGAGGGAACTCCATAAGCAAGTAGGGGAGTTGCTTGAGAAGAGGTCCATAAAACAAAGTATATCGGAGTGGGGTGCTCCAGTAGTTTTTGCTACGAAGGCGGATGGGTCCCTCAGACTTTGTGTAGGCTAAAGAGAACTAAATAAACTCACAAAGAAGAATAGACACCCATTGCCGAGGATTGATGATCTCTTTGATCAGTTGGTTGGCGCCTCAGTATTTTCGCAGTTGGACTCAGCCACGGGGTTTCGTCAGTTGAGAGTGGCTGAGGATAGTATAGAGAAGATTGCCTTTAGGACTCCGGATGGTTTTATGAGTGGCTGGTGATGCCATTTGGTTAGACGAACGCCTCCGCATACTTTGTTGATTTGATGAGAAGGGTTTTCAGGGAGTACCTAAATAAGTTCGTGATGATCTTGGTGGATGACATCTTGGTCTTTTCTAGGAGCGAAATAAGTTTTCGTATGTGCTCAATAGGTTAAGCAAAGACAGTTATGGGATAAACGGTGGTTTTGGAGCGAGACTGGCAAGGACATCCAGAGTTGGACAAGGGCTTAATTATTTAGCCGTTTTTACTAGTATCATCTCACGTAGGTCGTCTGAATTCGAAGGAGGTATCCCTTGGGTGTTTGTCTGATATTGGTTTAGGCCTTTGGGGCTTGCATTTGGGGGATGTCGAGTTCGACTAAGGTGGTCTGCGTGAGAGATGGATAGTTGTGACGATTTTGCATGGGAGAATATCCTGATTTTCTCTAGAAGTGGAGAAAAGCATGCCCTACATCTTAGGGAAGTGTTGGAGACTCTTTGAGCGCATTGTCTTAAGACAACAAAGGTGGATGGAATTCTTAGCATCCTATGAGTTTGAGATAGCGTATACCCCTGGCAAGGGTAACGTGGTGGCAGACGCCTTGAGCAGAAAAAGGCTGTCTTTGAGTCCATTGTTCGTGGAATGGCGAAGCTTGGAGTTTAATTCTATGATTGACTTTAGACCTTCCGTTGACTTTGTACCCGGTTTGCTAGCCTCCTTGGAGGTTAGGCCTACTCTTTTGGGGCGGATTGGCGAGGCACAGCGAGACGACCCACAGTTGGTTGAGTTAGTAGAGAAGCTCATAAGGGGGGGAGTCGTCCAGCCATTTGAGTAGGTACACCCTAGATGGTAAGGCGTGGTTGCGTAGAGACGGTAGACTTTGTGTACCGCAAGACGAGGGTCTGAGGAAGGCTATACTTGATGATGCACATCGGTCAAAGATGACCATTCATCCTGGTAGGCACAAGATGTACCAAGACATGAAGAGAGTTTTCTTCTGGGCCGGTATGAAGAAAGATGTGGCCGAGTATGTGGCTAGATGCTTAGTGTGCCAACAAGTTAAAGTGGAGCAAAGGAAACCCGGTGGGTTGCTACACCCATTGGAAGTTCCGCAATGGAAGTGAGATAGTGTCTCGATGGATTTCATCGATGGGTTACCAAGATCGAGGAAGGGCAATACGGGAATTTGGGTTGTGGTAGACAGACTTACCAAGAGTGCCCATTTTATACCCGTGAAGAGTAAGAGGACCGCTCCATGGCTTGCTTCAGTTTATGTTAGAGAGATTGTTAGATTGCATGGCGTACCATCCAGCATTGTGAGTGATCGAGATCCTATCTTCACTAGTGAGTTTTGGAGAAGTTTGCAAGAGGCGGTAGGGACTCAGTTGTGTTTGAGCACCGCATATCATCCTCAGACGGACGGTTAGACCGAGAGGGTGAACCGTATCTTAGAAGATCTCTTGAGGCTTAGTATCTTGGATTTTGGAGGTACATGGGAAGAACATCTTCCTTTGGTGGAGTTCGCATACAATAACAGCTTTCAGTCTAGTATTGGCATGGCACCTTTCGAAGCTCTTTATGGAAGGTCTTGTCGATCTCCTACATGTTGGTGGGAATCTACGGATAAGATCTTGCTTGGGCCAGATATGGTTAGAGAGACTTCAGAGAAGATTGATTTGATTCGAAGAAGGATGAAGGCAGCGCAAGATAGATAGAAATCTTATGCGGATCGGAGAAGGACGGATCTTGAGTTTGAGGTTGGGGACATGGTTTTTGTCAAAGTATCTCCGTTGAGAAATGTTGTTCGCTTTGGGTCCGTTGGGAAGTTAGCACCGAGGTTTGTTGGGCCGTTTCCTATTAAGGAAAGGATTGGACGGATGGCATATAGGGTGGAGTTACCCGACAGACTTAGTGGTGTTCATGATGTATCCCATGTATCACATTTGAGGAAGTGCTTACATGAGACCGCAGAGGTCGTAGAGCCGAGCTTGCTTAGAGATGTAGAGGTAGAGCGTGATGCGACGATTCGACGAGCTCCTACTCGCATCCTTGGGTCAGAAACTAGGAAGTTGAGGAACAGAGAAGTTCAGCTAGTTAAAGTGCAATGGGGAGAAGACGAGGGCAATGCTACTTGGGAGACGGAAGCGAAGATGCGTTCTTTGTACCCATTTCTTTTTGAGAGTATGTCTTTTAACTTCTCCTTTATCGCTTGTCTAGTACTTATCTTATCTTTAGTATATCCTCTCGCTAGTACCTATGACCTTTAGATAGGGTAAAACCTATGGTTGAAACATGTGTTTGAAACATGTTATGGTTGATGGATGCAATTGTTTGCTAGTGGTTGCTCGTGGATGCATATACACACACATTAGGCACTAGATCGGCTCAGTCACTTCATGTTGCATATCGCATAAATGGATGTGGTAGTTAGATTGATGGATGTATCATGGCTGTGTTATCATGTGGATGATGCATTTTTGTGTATGGTTGTGCACGCATATAGAAATTGTATGTGTCAATAGGGTTTCGCATACATATTGGATGCATGGCACTATTATGGTTTGCATTAAGGAGGTCGACTGAATCAGTAGACCGCCTGATTTTGCATTAGTATACGGACATATACACACACTTTCTGCATATGTTCATACATCATTAGAAGTTTCTAAGGATAATGGTTGCTTGTGGTTGATGGTTTAGTAGATGGTTGTTTGGTTGGTAGGATACGTTCTTCTTGACTTAGAGATTTCGAGGACGAAATCCTTTAAGTAGGGGAGAATGTAACACCCCGAATTTCAATTAACACTAATGGTTAGTAATTAAAGTATAATTAATCTCAGATGTGAGAATCAGGGGAAACGGGCTGCGTCACTGCGTTCGTCTCGGAAAAATATGCGAAATAGAGTCCGAGTTTGCGTAAAACGGGTACCGTATGAAAGAGATATGGACGAACGAAGTTAGGGAGAAAAACCCGAAACAGGCCAGAAATGCACTGGCGCACTTGTGAAGTGCGCCAGCACAAAAATATACTGGCGCACTTGGGAAGTGCGCCCATGTCGGGACAGGAAACCTGCACAGTTTCTAGAGAGTTCTGTGGTTGGGTGCACCAGTTTGGGGTTTGGGCTTGGTCTTAGGGCTGGTTTCTGGAAGGTTCCGAAATCTAAGGGTCCTAATCTAATTTAGGGTTAATCTAAGGGCCTAAAACACTCACCTAATCTATAAATACACCCTAATACTACCCTAATTCATACTAAAAATAGAAATGATGCCACCATGCTGCCAAAATCAAACTTGAGAGGAACCTCCACTAGTTTATGAAGAAAGTTGCAAGCTAATCAACCTCTAATCATCATCTTCTTCTTGTATAGCAACTAGTTCTACTACATAAGTTTGCTAATCTTGGTTTTGGTGAGTTTCTATCACTTTAATAACCAATTGCTAAATTAAGTAGATGAGATATGATGAGATCATGCGGTTTTGTATGCGGATTTGGGGGTTTTAAGTCATATGATATGATGTTAGTTTGCTAATCTATGTTTAATGTTAACCCTATGTTTATGCAAGTTAAGTGATGGGTTTTATGCATGCTAAGTATTTGATTTTATGCATGCTAAGTGTTTGGTTTTATGCATGCTAAGTATTTGATTTTATGCATGCTAAGTATTTGATTTTATGCATGCTAAGTATTTGATTTTGTGCATGCTAAGTGTTTGGTTTTATGCATGCTAAGTATTTGATTTTATGCATGCTAAGTATTTGATTTTATGCATGCTAAGTATTTGATTTTATGCATGCTAAGTGTTTGGTTTTATGCATGCTAAGTATTTGATTTTATGCATGCTAAGTGTTTGGTTTTATGCATACATTATGACATGCAAGTTTACCCTTTTTCTAAATAAGATGCATACATATGCAAGATGACACCTTTGTATGCTATGCATACATATGCATGTTTACCCTATTATGATGCAAGTTCATATGCAAGTTTGTCTCTTTTTATGATATGCATAACATATGCGAGTTTGCCTCTATGTATGACATGTTATGCAAGTTCACATGCAAGTTTATGTGCAAGTTCATATGCAAGTTTATGTGCAAGTTCATATGCAAGTTTGTCTCTTTTTATGACATGCATAATGCAAGTTTGGGTTAAATGCTAGTTGGGTTTAATGTATGCTCATATATGCAAGTTGACACCTTTTGAACTCATGATAAAGTTATAAGCTATGTTGGTTAAACCCATGACATTTGTGATGAATCTTCCCTTTTATTATGTCACGTTACGAGAACGAATTACGGGGGGAACGATGGGGTTAATATGCATGTTAATAAAATGATGTGTAATGGGTATGCTTAAGAGTAACATAAATTAAATGGACATAATTGGGAATTTACCTATTGAGTTAGGTCTACCCATATTATGGAGTTGGGAATTTACCTATTGAGTTAGGTCTACCCATACTACGGAGTTGGGAATTTACCTATTGAGTTAGGTCTACCCATATTCTGGAAAACATGATTAATTAATTAGGGATAATTAATATAAATTATGAGGGTGATTAATTAGGTGTAATTAATCGACTAAGACACGAGGTTGGACTCAGTTGTAGCGTAAAACTGCCCGGACCCAACCGGCTTAACCAGTTGCTACAAATGTTAGCCCAATGTGAGAGGTCTTAGGCACAAATTAAATACGTGATTAAAGTAAAGACACGAGGTTAGACCCTTTTTATGACGTAAGGCTGCCCGGACCCAACCGGCATATCCAGCAGTCATAAAAGACGGTCTAATGTGAGAGGTCTTTATGAGGTCATGATCTTAATTAATTAATTAAGAAACACTTAACCATATTAGCATGTAGAGGGACATGAGGGGTTAAGTGGGGGCCTTGGGTGGCAATAGAAAATACGATTAGAATACTTAACCAAAGTGGAACATGTAATTAAAACATGGTTAAAGGGTTAAGTAAGTGCTTTGGGTGGCATGTGGAAATCTAGTGGGTGCCTTGAATGGCAATTAAAATATGATTAATGACTTAACCGGAATTTATAACATGTAAGTGGACATGGTTAAAGGGTTAAGCGGGATTCACTAGAAATAACAAGCTTAGGTGGTAGCTTGTGGGGGGCCCATTTCAACCAATATCCCAAACGTATCTTAGTGGGCTCGACTCTAGTTGAGTGACGGGACACGCATATTGGGCTTGACTATAAGAGGCCAAAATGGGTTAGCGGTGGCAACGCATGACCAACGGGTTTCATATGCGTGTGTGGGCCCGGGCTGGTAAATAAGACGTTGTTGCATCGTGTAGATATAAGCCGTGCACCGTTAGTTTTATCAGGTTGCCACGTTGGGGAATGGTACACCCCACGGTGGGGCCAGCACGGGTATCTACGTTAGGGAGCCGATCGAATGGGGAGTAGTGTGTACACCTAGTGGATTGTAGGGCCCTGTGGCGTCTACTCAGTCACCTAGGGGTACGCGAGAACTATTAAGTTAATTTTATAAGTCCATGGGTGGGATCAACCTTTAAGTTAGGAATGACTAGTGTGGTACAGTTTAGTAATTTACCTTTGGAAGGGTAGATGCGTCTTTACGTTTCTTAGTTTATCCTAAGTCTACCAAGCTGCTTAGTGTAGCCATTCATCCCCAGACGACACCGTATATCAAGCTTATGTCTTCTCTGGTTACTTTAATGATTGTATTGTTAAAGTTATAGGACTCGCTCAGACTTATGTCTGACCCCGTTGTTTTTATCTTTTTTTCCCAACCCTCAGGTTATCAGAGTGGGCCCAGTACGAGTGGGCTTTGATCAGGCTGCTTTATTCTCTTTTGGAGCTTGGACCATAGATGTAGAGCTCAGCTTACCCTTTCTTTTATGGCTATCAGTTCATGTATTGGGATTATGTACTTTTATTTATCAGGATGGATATTTTGTACTTGACTCTTATTATGGTTTTGTGATGTAACCAAACATGTTTTACTTTCCGCTGCAATGAAATGATGTTTTAAAATTTTCAAGTATTACTTATATCTGTCTTGTTGTAATTTTTCTGTTCTATATTCACTTAAAATACTCCACCGATGTTATGGCATTCCCTTAGCGAGTGACCATAGCGGGTGTGGGGTGTTACAGGTGTAGTTTAGGAGTAGTGGCAGAGCTGTAATTATAGTGTAGAGGGTTCGGGTCGCGCGTAAATGTATTTACGAAACAGCCACTGGATGGCTGGAGCCAGCTATACCCAGCTGTCATGATTTGAACGACTGACCCCCCTCTATCATGCACGAACGACCAGTTTAGACAATGCATGAGCGTCCAAGAATTAATGCACGGTCTGGATATGTACGACTAGAAAATAGCAAATTTTCCATCATCTTTATTATGCCTTTGCCACTTTCGTCTTATTGTGTCCCATATTATTTGGATAATTCATAGTTGTTGTACGTTACTGCCACGTGTGCTTCCCGATTTTTCTTCACATTTTCGTGGGTTTGTCTTATTAAAAATAGGAACAAAATTTACCACTTTGCCATTATTCTATATTCGCTTCTCAGCTAAATGAAGCTGCTCGACCCTTCCTTGGGTGCTACTGCTCGATCCCATGATGTCGCGCTGCTCGACCCCTCTCCTAATGGTGCTTTACCGGACCTGCCTGGCGCTGCTCGATCCTTTTATCCAGATGTTGCTTGACTCGGGGGTGGTGAAGTGCTCGATCAGCATGAAGGTGGCATGCAAGCGAGCGACCCTTTAACTAGATGAGCTGCTCGACTCATCAGTGGTGCAGCTCGACCAGTGGGTGATTGAGCATGGTGCAGCTCGACCAGTGGCTGAAGGTGGTACTCGCAGACTTGGGTAACGACGTTATTTGTATATATATCCTGGATGCATGCACTTGTATTGTTTTGCTTAATGTCTGAGCAAGTTGCTCAAACCTTTAACTGTACTCCGCATTTGATCCATGCTAGAATTCATGTCAATCCATGTTGTAGTGACCAAGTATCGAACTGTGGGGCTAGATGCATGTCGATTCGCGTAACCACTTGTATTCACTAGTCGTATATTCCCCATACAAAAATAGTTGAACCTCTACTTTGTCACATGTTCCAGGCAAGAAAGAATTCAACATAAATAGTTCGTTTCCTTGACATATTCGAACTGTGTGTTTATTTGATGGTTTAAGTTACCATATCATAATATATGTATGCGGTTCATATCAGATAGTTGAGACTTGCATATGCTCAGTGAGTTGATAACATATGTTAGCACCATTTGAAATGTCAACATGGGTTCCAAACTTTGCATGTATGATGTATTATAACATTTGTGATGCACGTTATACCCATATTTGTTTTTAACATGTCTTTTTTATGCGTGCCACTCATAACCACGTATGCAATTCAACATATATAGGATTGACATACGATCTAATCCGTACTTTAGTTGTCGTATTATCATTGTGCTAGTATGATCCATTTACGAAGGTGTATTTTATCTGTGATGTTGCATTATAGTCAACACATCACTTTTATACCGCGTTTTAACAACGGGGTTACCACATCCAAATTGAGATCAACATTCCTCAAGCACAAGACCCGAAGGCCTAAACCACCATCATACAAGCACCCAAGAAACATCTCATTCGACGTTAGACAACTTACGTGAGACGGTACAAGCAAAACAACCAACATTCATGACTCTGGCTATCACCGTCTATCCTGCTTTGAAACCATCGTTAATCATATGATGGCCAACCTTGCCATACGTCAAGGACTAATGGTAACCTAGTTCAAGCAAAAAAAAAAACATATGCCTTTCAACGATACGTATTTAGGCCATTCAATGATACCTAGGGTACTCAACCAGCGACCTTCTAGTCTTTTAAGTGCCTCTATTATACCCTTGCTTTGAGCCAGCTAGAACCTATGACAACGATAATCTCCCAGCCTTCAATATCTCTTGTCTTCCTCCCTGATGGCTATTCACAGCTAAAGCGCCTTCTCGAGCAACCATTATTCATAACTCAACACCTTTGAGTTGTTTTCCCATTTGTTGCTTTTCA
This sequence comes from Allium sativum, assembly GCA_030737875.1. Classification (NCBI taxonomy): domain Eukaryota; kingdom Viridiplantae; phylum Streptophyta; class Magnoliopsida; order Asparagales; family Amaryllidaceae; genus Allium; species Allium sativum. The sequence goes on from CM060918.1 coordinate 850,952,848, forward strand.
ACGATCAACAAACGTCTCACAACACTTCAAATATTCCCACTTGAATATGATTCGAAGTCACAACCATCATCGATCCAAAAATACACCTCGTTTGGTCGACATCTAATCCATAGTGTTTTAACCATTTGCTATGTAAAACTTTCCACAGTGTTTAAGCCCTCATTTATAGTGTTTCTAAATGATGTCATAACCCTAGGTCGTTAACCGACCTAACGCCACTAGGTCGTTCTACGACCTAAGCATCCTAGGTCGTTTCGTGACCTAACACTTTAGATCGTTCAGACAACCGTGTTCCCCTAGGTTGTTTAACGACCAAACACACACGATCTAACTCCATAAGCTACAACAACTAAGCTCCTTCGAATCACCATTTTTAGCTCCAATGACCTAGAGCCGACCGACCTAATTGCAACGATCTAGTGCAGAGTGATCTAAGCACAAGCAACCCAAACTTCATTCCACTAATGATCTAACTTCAGGTCTTGCCACATCATCAAACCACTGTAGATCCATCTAATCATCAACCGCCACGTCACCGCCGACCTAGCCTCCCACAATCTAAGGTACCCACGACCTAAGGCACCAACGATCTAAGCCACACGACCTAACTACGATTCATCAACAACTGCAATATCGATGCAAACAACTCATCCAAATCATCCGATTTAACAATCAACACTTCATGAAATCATCCATCAACACTCATATACAATCATCATCAACAAACATACTGAATTTCACCAAAATCATGATAAACAACGATTAAACAAAAATAATGGATCTAAGCTTGCATATACATATGAACTAACATAAGAATTACTCGTTTAAAGTTGCCAGATTATATCCTATGGTGATTCAAATGAATTTATACTTACCATGATGTTGATCTAGGTGAAAACAACTTATTATGATGAAAATAAGATCAAACAACCCATATACTTGATTGAATCCGAGTGAGAGATGCTTATCACTCACCAATTCTTCGAACTAACTCAAAATCACTAAATTCCCAATCCGAACAGCGAAGAATGAACTTCAAACCTCTCGATTTGATGATATTTCTCTTCACTTGACGTAGATCTAGCTTCGATTGATGTAGATCTTTAATCTTCTTCCTTAGATCTAGATTTTAATGGTGGAAAGGTGTATTTATTAGAGCAAGGAGGAACACGAGCTCAACCAAATGAGAGAATGAAGAAAGTAAACTATTCTCCATGCCTCTAACCCCCTATTTATAGCCTCCCGCCAACCCACTAATGGGCCACCTTAAATCAGCCCATTAATGGCTCACAAAACCTGTGCAGAAATTGTAAAACAGTAAAATTGCGATTCCTCTGAAACCGCTGAACCAAATCATTAATGTGACCACTCTACGGAATTGGTAACACCAGTTCCTTTCCAATGAAATCATCTTAGCACCTGATTTGATTCCAGTCAAAAGTTATTCCCTAAACAAAACTGACGGGGCAAAATGATCACAAATAAAATTTGTAAACATTATGAACATGTCTCACATCCCCATAACCAACATATCAAAATATGAGAATGATCCAACCCTCAAGGAATTAAATAAAAATAATTTACGTTCCTCCGGTACGTAAAATGCGGGCTGTTACATTCTCCCCCTTTAGGAATTTCACCCTCGAAATCCCAAGCAAACACAAACAACCAAACTGTTCTGCATGCATATCATCCATGAGCAGCCAAATTACCATCCAAACTAGCGTCCATCAAGCCATGCATACATAGCCTTATCCTAGCATACGGAATTCTATCAACAATTGCAACATCAATAATAGTACAAGTTACAAGGGGTAAGAATGACACGACACTTATGGTTCATACCAACGAAGAGTTCTGGAGGGTCGCCTTCATACTCTCTTCTGTATCCCATGTACAATCATCATCCTCACTCCATTGCACCTTGACTAGCTTAAACGTCTTCCTCCTAAGCCGTTTCGTGTCATTCCCCACAACGCGAAGTGCCTTACGAGGTTTCATAATTGTGGTCTCGACTTCTATGTCTTCGTACTATTCCGTAGATACCACCACATTCGAATCATGCACGCATTTCTTTAGAAACGACGCATGGAAAACATTGTGCACACTCGACATCTTCTAGGGTAAATCCGATCTATACACGAGCTTTCCAATCCACTCTACTATTGGAAATGGTCCAACGAATCTTAAAGCTAACTTTCCTTTGCTTTCGAACCGAACAACATTCCTCAAAGGCGATATCTTCACGAAAACCATATCGCCAATGTCGAATTCCAAATCCTTTCGATGTATATCAGCATAACTTTTCTGACAATCTTGGGCTGCCTTCACTCGTTGCCGAACAATCTCGATACAATTCGAGGTTTCTCTAATCATCTCTGGCCCAAGTATCAACTTATCTACAGTTTTTAACCAACATGCTAGAGAATTACACGGTCTACTATACAGCGCTTCGTATGGTGCCATCCCAATGCTCGACATGTAGTTGTTGTTGTACGCAAAATCAACTAAATGTAGATGGTCTTCCCATGATCCCCCGAAGTCCAATACACAAGCTCTTATGAGATCTTCCAAAACTCGGTTAACCCTCTCGGTTTGACCATCGGTTTGGGGATGATAACTCGTACTTAAACACAATTCGGTTCGCAAAGTCTCTTGCAAACTTTTCCAAAATCCACTCGTAAACAACAGATCTCGATCACTGACTATACTCTTCGGGATACCATGAAATCGAAATATCCATTTTTTATAAAGCTCGGTCAACTTCGATGATGTCCTATCGATTTGACAGGAATAAACCTTGCACTATTGGTCAAACGTTCCACGATAACCCAAATTCCTTCGTTTCCTGCCCTGGTTCTAGGTAGTCCATCGATAAAATCCATCGATATCTGCTCCCACTTCCACGTAGGAACTTCCAGTAGCTGAAGCAATCCACTTGGCTTCTTTTGTTCAGCTTTCACCAACTGACATTTCATACATTTGAAAATAAACTATCCAACATCCCTCTTCATACCTTCCTAGTAGTAAGATCGCTTCATGTCCTGATACATCTTATTACCACCAGGATGAATCGTCAACTTCAAGTGATGACATTCCCTCAGAACCACATCTCTCAATCCGTCGATAACAGGAACAACCAGTCAACATTTTTTTCAAATCCAACCCTCTTGATTGACCTCGAACTCTTTATCCTATAGCTCCAACTTCTGGATAATCTCAACAAGCTTTGCATCCCGCTTTTGGCTCTAGCCAATCCTTTCGATGAGAGGTCTTGTCAATAAGCTTGCCAACATTTCAGGTTCCAACTCACACTGTGGCCTGAAATCAAATCCTACCAAGTACTCGAGGTGCTTCCATTCCGAAAACATCGCTCCCAAACTTGTGTGCCATCAATTCAACGCATCTACTATTGTGTTACCTTTTCCAGGAGTATAGGCTATGCCAAAATCATACGATGCCAGAAACTCTAACCACCGTTGTTGTCGAAGATTCAAATCCTTTTGAGAGAAAAGATAGTTCAACGACTTTTGATCCGTAAACAACTCAAATCAGACTCCTAATAGGTTATGTCTCTACATTTTCAGAGCAAACACGATTGCTGCCAAATCCAAATCATGAGTTGTGTAATTTCTTTCGTGCGGCTTCAGCTGTCAACTTGCGTAGGCCACAACCTTATCCTTCTGCATTAGCACTGCTCCAAGTCCAATACCACATGCATCGGTGTATACCACCATTTCTTCATTCCCACTAGGAATGATTAAAACATGAGCACTCGTCAGTCTCTCTTCCAGGATTCTAAAAGCTTGCTCACACTTCGTATCCCATGTAAACACATGATTCTTTCTCATCAATTCTGTTAATGGTGCAGCTATCTTGGAGAAATCCTTTATAAAACGGCGATTATATCCCGCTAACCTAAGGAAACTTCTCACGGCCGTCGCATTCTTAGGTCTATCCCAGTCCTGGATCGCTGCCACTTTAGCGGGGTCAACTGCTATCCCATTACTGGAAATAACATGGCCTAAGAATCTCACTTCGCTCTTCCAGAAGTGACACTTCGAAAACTTAGCTCTTAGCTGACGCTTTCGCAAGATTTCCAAAACAACTCTTAAGTGCGTCTTATGCTCTTCTTCATTCCGGGAGTAAACCAAAATATCATCCACGAACACAAGCATGAACTTGTTCAACTAATCTCTAAACCCTATTCATAAGATCCAAAAAATATGCATGTGCGTTAGTCAACCCAAACGACATCACCAACCGTTCAAAGAAACTGGATGGTGTCCTAAGAGCAGTCTTCAACACACTATTCTTTTCCACTCTCAACTGGTGGATTCCCATTGCCAAATTCATATGAGAAAACACCTTGGCCTCGTGAAGCTGATCGAAAAAGTCATCAATCCTTGGCAATGGATAATTGTTCTTCTTGGTCACCTTGTTCAGCTCATGATAGTCCGCACATAATCTCAACGATCCATCAGCCTTGGTTGCAAACGCAACCGGTGCACCCCATTCGGATACACTTCTCTGAATGAACCCTCTTCCCAAAAGGTCACGTACTTGCACCTCTAACTCTTGATGTTCCTTAGGCACCATCCGCCTAAGAGGCATAACGATAGGTCTAGAACCTTCGACCAAATCGATTCTGAACTCAATCTCACGATGCGGCGGTAACCCTTTGAACTCGTCAAAGACATCCTCAAGCTCATTAGTGATTAGCACAGATGACAAGTCTTCCTGTGGAATCATAAGCGAATATAAAAAGCTCACGAAGACACCATCTTCGGGCTTACATCGAATCAAAACCCTTTGCCCTTCCACATCCTCGACTCTCGCCTCAAGCTTCTCTCAATTAACTCTTGCCTCATACCTCTTGAGCCAATCCATCCCCAAGATAATCCCCAATCCAGCAAAGTTCAAAACAAAGCAATCACACAAAAAGGAGCAACCATGACTCATTAACACTAGACCACGACAAAGCATACAAAGGCTGGACGAACCCCTAAATGGATTGGTCACAACCAAAGGTCAATTAGAAATCTCGGGTTCCTAACCGAAGCGGCACACAAGCTCATTACAAATGAATGAATGTGATGCTCCAGTATCAAACAACACATGAACTGAAACACCTCCAGCGGAAAGAGTACCTTGGACGACGATGCCCTTCCCCTTCTCCTCTGCAGTAGGAGCCCTCAAAGAAGACGACATGACTTCCAAAGCATAAGCCTTCATTATCTGCTTTCCATTCACTAACTCCAGACAATCCTTCTTATCATGCCTCGATTTTTCACACTTGAAACACATCTTTTCAGCTCTAGGATTCTTACATTCGTTGGAGTAATGTCCCTTTTGTTGGCAGTTAAAGCAAACCACCTCACTTTTAGGTTTCTTCTTGTCGTCCTTCCCTTTCTGCTATTGTTGCTTCCTCTTCTTCTTATTATTATTACCACCATGTTGTGGTTTCAAGGCTTCCTTGGTTGCAACAATAGCTTCTACTTCTTTGGGAAACAAGCTTTCATGTCTCATAGCTTTTTCCAAAATCCTCTCATACGTGTCATCCAAATGATCAACCAATGGCCTCCCAATATAGGTATCCAAACCCATTACAAACTTCCTGTTCTTCTGATAAGAAGTGTCAATATATGAACGAGCATACTCGGACAAGGCCTCAAAATCAAAAACATATTCTAACATCGGTCGACCATTCTGCTTTAGCTCCACAGACTTTTTGAATACAACCGATTCCTAAGAAGTTGAAATAAACTTCGTCTTGAACTTGACATGGAATTGCTCCCATGTGATCTCATCTTCCAGAGTCTCCAAAGTAACAGAATTCTACCAATTCATGGCTCTGCCTTGCAACTGTCTCGATGCAAGCTTCCTCTTCATTGCATCTTCTACACCTAAGTCTCCAAAGATCCAAATACAAGCATTTAACTATCTCTAAACCTCTTCAGTCGGCTCTGTCCCCTTGAACGGCTATCCTCCCAGAGAGGTGAAGTCCTTACACAGCTTTCCGAAGTCCACGACTTTAGAAACCTGCACTCGAACTCCTACATCTACCGCGGCTATCTCCAAAGCAGGTACCCTCCTCATGATCACTGCCATCATGGCTTCGAACATAGATGGGTAGTCCGGTATACCGCCATTACCCCCACAAGAACAGTCTCCTCCCTAGCTCTATGTCTCGATGGTCAACGACTTTTCTAAATCTGTAATATAGAATGATTAGTCCATGTACACGAAAATTTCTAATGGAGTTCAAATGTTATTATACTATACAATAATATATAATATACATCCATCAGAAATCTACAAATACATCTCTCTTACGTGATTACTTCCTTGAACTTTGGCTAAAATCGATAATCAGAGCTCTGATACCAAATGTTATGACCGCCTACAACTCCTGCACTTAGCAAGGGAAATAATGCGCTGAAAGATGTGCCAGGAAGTCATGGACGATCATCAGGATATGATAATACAAGCAGACCCTATCATATAACTAGCAACACAAGAATAAAATATCATAGAACATATACAACAGGCTATAATAGTGAATACTTGAACTTTCATAACAACTAGAAAGAATATCCATACACCCTTGGATTACAACATAAGTGTCTGTACAAATTTGCCTCACTACAACTCCCGGGGAAAAAACAATCATAACAGCGGAAAACATCCAATACTAGATAGCAGAAAATAATATGCTAGCCTCCAAATCCTCATTACACCGCAGCATCGTCCTCACCAAGGTCAACTACCTGTTACCTGCTACTCAGTCTGTCCGTCCACAACCAGATGAACAACCCAAGGTAATAAGAGGAAACATAAAACCCTGAGTCAGACGACAGTCTTAATGAGCGATAAAGCAACTATCTAACATCATCAATAAAGTATATGAGAATAGGCAGATTAACCAAAACATCTACCCTAAACATTAGAGGAGAACCCAAACCCGTATTCCTCACATCTAACAGTGATAGCCTTTAAAACAAGAATTTGAAAACAGTGGCACATTCATGGCAATCAGAAGTAATCAGATAATAGAAATCATAGCAACTAGTTATATCTCACGTAAACTATCCTAATCAAGATCAACATCCCTCAAGCACAAGCCCTGGAGGCCTAAACCAACATTAGACGAGAACCCAAGAAACATCTCTTTCGGCATCAGACAACTTACGTGAGACGGTAAAAGCAAAACAACCAACATTCATGACTATGGCTATCACCATCTATCCTGCTTCGAAAACATCGTTAATCAGATGACGACCAACCTTACCATACGTCGAGGGCTAATGGTAACCCCTGTTCTAGCAAAAAAAACCATACATCTTTCAATGATACGTATCTGGGCCTTTCGACGATACCTAGGGTACTCAACCAGCAGCCTTCCAGTCTTTTAAGTGCCCATATTATACCCTTTCTTTCAGCCAGCTAAAACCTACGACAATGATAATATCTCACCCTTTGATAACTCTAGTCATCCTCCCTTACAGCTATTCAAAGCTCAAGTGCCTTCTCGAGCAACCATTATCCATAAGTCAACAACTTTGAGGCACCTTCCCATTTGTTGATTTTCAAGGATCAACGAACGTCTCACAACACTTTGAATATTCCCACTTGAATACACTCCGAAGTCACAACCATCATCAATCCAAAAATACACCTCGTTTGGTCGACATCCAATCCGTAGTGTTTCATCCATTTGCAATGTACAACTTTCCACAGCGTTTAAGCCCCCATTCATAGAGTTTCTAAACGTTGTCATAACCTAGGTCGTTAACCAACCTAACGCCACTAGGTCGTTCCATGACCTAAGCATCCTAGGTCGTTCATGATCTAACATCGTAGATCGTTCAGAAAACCCCGCTTCCCTGGATCGTTCAACGACCTAACACACACGATCTAACTCTAGAAGCTTCAATAACTTAGCTCCTTCAAATCACCCTCTTTAGCTCCAACGACCTAGAGTCGACCGACCTAGTTGCCACTATATAAAGCCGAGCGATCTAAGCACAAGTAACCTAAGTTCATGCCACCAACGATCTAACTTCAGGTCCTACCACATCAAACCACTATGGATCAATCCAACCATCAACCTCCACGTCACCGCTGACCTAGCCTCCCATGATTTAAGGTACTCACAACCTAAGGCACAAACGATCTAAGCCACACGACCTAACTCCAATTCATCAACAAACACAATATCAATGCAAACAACCTGGCAAAATCATCCAATTTAACAATCAATGCTTCATGAAACCATCCATCGACACTCATATACAATCATCATCAACAAACATATACAATTTCACCAAAATCATGATAAACAATAATTAAACAAAAATAATGGATCTAAGCTTGCATATACATATGAATAGGGCTAGCAATTAGAACCGAGAACCGAAAAACCGAACTGACCAAACCCGAAAAGACCCGGATCTGAACCGAACCTATTGGGTCTTGGGTCGGGTCTAGGTAATGAAAAATACAATAAAGACCTGATAAAACCCGACTTGAGTTGACCCAACCCGAAAGACCAGATCAAAAAGCATTGAAATATATGTATTTTTATTGTTTCTATCCAACGAAACCCGAACCGACCTGACCCGAAGCTCGGGTCAGGTCCAGATTTCGAAAATGTATGGGTTGGACCCGCCAAACTCGACCCGCCTAGATCCAAGACCCGATGGGTTGGGTTCGGGTCTATCGGGTCGGGTCTATTTGCTACCCCTACATATGAACTAACATAAGAATAACCAGTTTAAAGTTGCTAGATTAGATCCTATGGTGATACTTACCATGATGTAGATCTAGGTGAAAACAACTTATTATGATGAAAATAAGATCAAATAATCCATATACTTTATTGAATCTGTGTGTGAGATGCTTATCACTCACCAATTTTTCGAATTAACTCGAAATCACGAAATTCCCAATCCGAACAGCAAAGAATAAACTTCAAACCTCTCGATTTGATGAAACTTCTCTTCACTTGACGTAGTTCTAGCTTCGGTTGATGTAGATCTTCAATTTTCTTCTTTAGATCTAGATTTTAATGGTGGAAAGGTATATTTGATTGAGCAAGGAGGATCACGAGCTCAACCAAATGAGAGAACGAAGAAAGTAAACTATTCTTCATGCCTCTAATCCTTTATTTATAGCCTCCCACCAGCCCACTAATGGGCCTCCTCAAATCAGCTCATCAATGGCTCACAAAACCTGGACAAAAATTGTGAAACACTAAAACAACGATTCCTCCCAAACCGCTGAATCAAATCTTTAATGTGACCACTCTACGGAATTGGCAACACCATTTTCTATCCAATGAAATCAATCTCAACACCTAATTCGACTCTAGTCAAAAGTTGGGCCTTGAACAAAACTGACAGGGGAAAAATGGTCTCAAATAAAACTAGTAAAAATTATGGATATGTAACACCCCGTATGTTGAATAACTTGTTATAAAATAAATCAGGGAAGAATTAAATTTTAAGAACTGAATCAGGGGGAACGGGCTATGCCATTGCGTTCGTCTCGGAAAAATACGCGAAATAGAGTCCGAGTTTTCGAAAATCGGAGTTCGTATGACCCAGTTAAGGCCCAAAGAAGTTTTCAGAAAATTCAAATTTTGAAAAACAGAGTTCAAATGCAGAAATGGAGCTAGGCGGGAAAATTCCCGCCAGCTGCCCCAAGTCGACTAGGGAGTCGACACAGCTAGACCCAAGTCGACTGCCCTGTCGACTTGGGAGTCGACACAGGTGGCCGGGCAGTTTTGCCTGGTGCACCATTTGAGTGAGTTAGTCAGGTTTTGGGCTGTGTTTGGTGGCTTGTGACGAGATCTGATGGCTCTAAACCATCCTAGGGTTAATCCTATGGCCTAAAACACTTAACTAATCTATAAATACACCCTAAGACTACCCTAATCCATACTAAAAATAGATACAATGCCATCATGCCGTCAAAATGCAACTTAGAAGGAGCCTCCACAAATTAAAGAGGAAGATAGCTTCTCAAATCAACTTCTAATCAACTCTAGCAACTTAATCTTCTTCATAGGAGTGCTAGTCAACAAGTTGTGAGTTTTTATGCCTTTAGCAAGCAATTGCTAAACTAATTATGATAGGATATAATGAGGTTATGGTTATGCATGTGGATCAATGCAAGTTATGTTATCATATGCTATGTGTTCATGATGTTAGTTATGCAAGTTTTATGCTATATGTTCATGATGCTAGTTATGCAAGTTTTATGCTATATGTCCATGATGCTAGTTTTGCAAATCACTATGATAAACATTGATCCATTATGACACCATGTTATGCAAGTTTGGTGTTTGATTATATGCAAGTTCATATATGACATGTTATGCAAGTTTGGTGTTTGATTATATGCAAGTTCATATATGACATGGTATGCAAGTTGGTGTTTGATTATATGCAAGTTCATATATGACATGTTATGCAAGTTTGGTGTTTGATTTTATGCAAGTAACATGTGCAAGTTTACACATTTGTATGATATGCATACATATGCAAGTTTACCCCTTTGTATGTCATGCATATATATGCATGTTTACCCCCTTTTTATGATGTGAGTAACATATGCAAGTTCATCCCTTTTTAGACCTATGACATGTATGCAAGTTTATCCCTTTATGATGGGTCTATGACATGAACATCTATGCAAGTTACCCTCTTTATGACATATGTGATTCATGCAAGTTTGGGTTGGTTATTTATGCTAGTTGGGTTTGATGCTATGGTCATATATGCAAGTTGACACCTTTAAAACCCATGTTGGTGCTAATGTTATGCTAAATTGAACCCATTGTATTTGTGATGAATCTTTCCTTTTAAGTATGTCATGTTAGCGTATTACGTGTGGAACGATGGGGTTAATATTCATGTTAACAAAATTGTGGTGAAATTAGTATGATGTGGCATACCATAAGTGGATGGACATAATTGAGTCAATTATGTACATCATTAAATTGGAATTAATTAGGGAAAATTAATTCAAAATATGGGGGTGATTAATTAGGTGTAATTAATCGACTAAGACACGAGGTTGGACCCTTTTGTAGCATAAGACTGCCCGGACCCGACCGGCAAATCCAGCGGCTACAAATGATTGGCCCAATGTGAGAGGTCTTAGGCATAAACTAAATACGTGACAAGTGTAAAGACACGAGGTTAGACTCTGTTATGGCGTAAGGCTGCCCGGACCCGACCGGCAAATCCAGCTGCCATAAAAGACAGTCTAATGTGAGAGGTCTTTACAAAGGTTACGTTCTTAATCAATTAAGAAACACTTAACCAGATAAGCATGTAGTGGGGCATGAGGGGTTAAGTGGGTGCCTTGGGTGGCATGTGGAAATCTAGTGGGTTGCCTTGGGTGGCAATAGAAAATACGATTAGGATACTTAACCAAGTGGAAACATGTAATTAAACATGATTAAAGGGTTAAGTGGGATGCACTAGAAAGGGACAAGCTCAGGTGGGTAGCTTGTGGGGGCCCATTTCAACCAGTAACCCAAAACGTATCTTTGTGGGCTCGACCCATGTCGAGGACGGGACACGCGTACTGGGCTTGACTATAAGAGGCCAAAACGGGTTAGCGGTGGCAACGCAAGTCCAACGGGTTTCATATGCGTGTGTGGGCCCGGGCTGGTAGGTAAGACGTTGTTGCATCACGTAGATATAAGTCGTGCACCGTTGGTTGTATCGGGTTGCCACTTTGGGGAGTGATACACCCCAATGTGGGGCCAGCACGGGTATCTACGTTAGGGAGTCGATCACTTGGGGAGTAGTGGGTACACCTAGTGGAGATAGGGGCAGACGGCACCTATGTGGTCAGCTAGGGGTACACGAAAATACTAGTTAATTTTTCTAAGTCCTTGGGTGGGATCAACCTTTAAGTAGGAATGACTGGTGTGGTGCAGTGTAGTAATTACCCTTGGGTGGGTAGATGCGTCTTTACCGATATCTTAGTTCATCCTATGTCTAGTTGGCTTCTTAGTGTAGTCATTTATCCCCAGTCATTAACGTACCAAGTTTATATCATACCCTAATTACTTTAATGATTGTATTGTTAAAGTTATAGGACTCGCTCAGACTTATGTCTGACCCCATTGTTTTTATCTTTTTTTCCCAACCCTCAGGTTCTCAGAGTGGGCCTAGAACTAGTGGGCTTTGATCAGATTGCTTTATCTATCTTTTGGAGCTTGGACCGTTGATGTAAAGCTCAGCTTATCTTTTCTATTATGGCTATTAGTTATGTAGTGGGATTATGTACTTATGTTTTATCAGGATGGATATTTAGTACTTGACTCTTGTTTTAGTTGGTTTTGGTATTGTAACCAAACATGTTTATCTTCTGCTGCAATGAAATGATGTTTTAGATTTTCAAGTATTATTTATATCTGTCTTGTTGTAATTTTTCTGTTCTATATTCACTTAAAATACTCCACTGAAGTTAAGGCATTCCCTTAGTGAGTGACCTTAGCGGGTGTGGGGTGTTACACGTGGTATCAGAGCTGAAGGTTACCGAAACAGATATAATTTTTAGAAAAACTATTTTTCTAAAAACATTTTTGGAAGAAGTATTTTTAAAAACATGTCTTTTAAGAGAAAAGTTTTTGAAAGTAAAGCATAATGCCCAATAGCCATATCTTTATCTTTCGAATTCTCCGTTTTGAATCTTTCCTTTTTCGTTTCAGCATGGCTGAAGATATTAACTTCCCGGAGGGTGTGACGATACCAGTATGGTATAGGAGATTGATGGAGGCTAGGGCCACCGCTGCGGGTCCAGCAAATGTTCCTCCACCACCAGTTGCACCTGATCTTCCTCCTCCTCCTCGCACGGATACTTTTGCAAAGACTTGCAAGGAATTTAAGGCTATGGGAGGGAAACCTTTTCAAGGATCAGAAACTTTTGTGGAAGCTAGAGATTGGCTTAAGGAGGTGGAAGAGTTGATAGATATCTTTGAGATGGAAGAAGGAAAGAAAGTCAAGTTAGCTGCTTGGTTAATGAAGGGAGAGGCCTCGTTCTGGTGGGAGGTCACTAATGGAGAGCGCCCTGTTGACTCTTGGGCGGATTTCAGGCAAAGGTTTGTGGCAAAGTTTCTTTCAAGGGCGGAAGAAAATCTGTATATGGAAAGGTTCTTGACTCTATAGCAAGGAAACCTATCAGTGAAGAAATATGTCAACAAGTTCAATCAGCTAGCAAGATTTGGCATAGACATGGTAAATACACCGGAGAAGAAGGCTTTGAGGTTCGTTAAGGGCTTGAATGAACCGATGCATGGATTGGCTATGACTCACATCCCTGTGGGGGCCACCTTTGAGAAGCTAGTAGACATGGCACTCATGCATGAGGAAAAGAAGGGTCCCAATGCTAATAAGGCACCCGAGAAGAAAGGAGATCAGAAGAGACCTCAACAGCAACAGCAAAACAAGGGTGGGAAAGGCAACGGTGGCAAGGGAAAGAAGAAGTGCTTCAATTGCGGGACACCAGGCCACCTAAGCAAAGATTGTCGGAAGAAGAAGAAGACGGGCTGCTTCCACTATGGCGAAGCAGGGCATCTAGTGAAGGACTGCCCTAAGAAGGGGCAGAGGACGGGATCTACCTCAGGGGGACAGGTGCAAGCTCTTATGGCACCAGGTCAGGCAAGGGGGCAAGTTCAGGCTCTCGTGGTTCCACCGATTCAGGAAAGAGGTAGAACTATTTCCGTTGAAAGTCTGGTTTTTTTGTTTGATCATCCTGTCCGTACTTTGTTTGACTCTGGCGCATCGCATTCGTTTATCTCATCATCATTAGTTGAGTCACTGCACTTAGACACCAGTCTAGTAGATGATCCCTTGGTTGTTTCAAACCCAATTGGGGGCTCCACTTATTTGTCCATGATATGTTTGGGTTTGAAGATTTCCATACTTAGCGTTGAGTTTAGATGTGATGCTTTTGTTTTGGGCTTCACGGGCTATGGGTTGATTTTGGGCATGGACTGGTTATCCAGTAATGGTGCCGTTCTTGATTGTGAAAGGAAAGTTGTTAGGCTCATGACCCGCTTGGGGAACACTCTCGAGATCTCTTGTAATCCCATGAATTCTGTTATACTAAGTTATCTTGAATCGCTTGACGCTTCAGTCGAGAGTTTGCGATCTGTTAGAGTGGTCTGGGAATACTCGGATATGTTTGAGGAGGTGAAGGGCTTACCTCTGAAGCGGGAGATAGACTTCCGAATATATCTGGTGGACAATGCTAAGCCAGTATCTTTGCCAATGCGCCACATGGCTCCTCGTGAGAGGAGGAAACTCCATAAGCAAGTAGGGGAGTTGCTTGAGAAGGGGTTCATAAGACGAAGTATATCGGAGTGGGGTGCTCCAGTAGTTTTTTCCACGAAGGCAGATGGGTCCCTCAGACTTTGTGTAGACTATAGAGAACTCAACAAGCTTACAAAGAAGAATAGACACCCATTGCCGAGGATTGATGATCTCTTTAATCAGTTGGTTGGCGCCTCAGTGTTTTCGCAGTTGGACTTAGCCACGGGGTTTCATCAGTTGAGAGTGGCTGAGGATAGCATAGACGAGACTGCCTTTAGGACTCCGGATGGTTTCTATGAGTGGCTGGTGATGCCCTTTGGTTTGACGAATGCCCCTGCATAATTTGTTGATTTGATGAGTAGGGTGTTCAGGGAGTACCTTAATAAGTTCGTGGTGGTCTTTGTGGATGACATCTTAGTCTTTTCTAAGAGTGAAGAAGAGCATGCCCTACATCTTAGGGAAGTGTTAGAGACTCTTCGAGCGCATAGCCTTAAGGCTAAATTCTCTAAATGTCACTTTTGGAGGAAGGAAGTGCGGTTCTTAGGGCACGTGGTCTCTAAGGAAGGGATAGCTGTGGATCCCGCGAAGGTAGTATCCATCCAAGATTGGAAGGTTCCGAAGAATGCTACCGAGGTGAGGAGTTTCTTGGGGTTGGCTGGCTACTATAGGAAGTTTATCAAGGACTTCGCGAAGATATCAGCCCCATTAACTCGCTTGACAAAGAAGAATCTAGTCTTCACATGGGACGTAGATTGTGATGATGCGTTCCAACGGTTAAAGAGAGCTTTAACCACAGCTCCAGTCTTAGTGTTGCCAGATGGGAGTAAGCCATTTGTTGTTTATACCGATGCTTGTGGGACAGGACTAGGCGCAGTCTTAATGCAAGAGGGAAGGGTAATAGCCTATGGGGGAAGGCAGTTGAGAAAGCATGAGAAAAATTACCCTACACATGATCTAGAGTTGGCCGCTATTGTTTTTGCGCTTAAGACTTGGCGCCATTATCTTCTTGGAGAGAGGTTCGAATTGTTCACTGACCACAAATCATTGAAGTACTTGTTTTCTCAGAAGGATTTGAACTTGAGACATCAAAGGTGGATGGAGTTCTTAGCATCCTATGATTTCGAGATAGCGTATACCCCTGGCAAGGGTAACGTGGTGGCGGACGCCTTAAGCAGAATAAGGTTGTCCTTGAGTCCATTGTTCGTGGAACGACGAAGCTTGGAATTTATCTCGATGTTTGATTTCAGACCTTCCGTTGACTTTATACCCGGTTTGCTAGCATCCTTAGAGGTCAGACCTACTCTTTTGGGATGGGTTGGTGAGGCACAGCGGGATGACCCACAGTTGGTTGAGTTAGTAGAGAAGCTCATAAGGGGGGAGTTGTCCAGCCATTTGAGTAGGTACACTCTAGACGATAGGGGGTGGTTGCGTAGAGACGGTAGACTTTGTGTACCGCAAGACGAGGGTTTGAGGAAGGCTATACTTGATGATGCGCATCGTTCGAAGATGACCATTCATCCCGGTGGGGACAAGATGTACCAAGACATGAAGCGAGTTTTCTTTTGGCCCGGTATGAAGAAAGATGTGGCCGAGTATGTCGCTAGATGCTTGGTGTGCCAACAAGTGAAAGCGGAGCAAAAGAAACCTGGTGGGTTGCTTCACCCATTGGAAGTTCCGCAATGGAAGTGGGATAGCGTCTCGATGGATTTTATTGATGGGTTACCGAGATCGAGGAAGGGTAATACGGGAATTTGGGTTGTGGTAGACAGACTTACTAAGAGCGCCCATTTCATACCCGTGAAGAGCAAGAGGACTGCTCCATGGCTAGCTTCAGTTTACCTTCGAGAGATAGTTCGATTGCATGGGGTACCTTCTAGCATAGTGAGTGATCGAGATCCTATCTTCACTAGCGAGTTTTGGAAGAGTTTGCAAGAGGCAGTAGAGACTCGGTTATGTTTGAGCACCGCATATCATCCTCAGACGGACGGCCAGACCGAGAGGGTGAATCGTGTTCTAGAAGACCTTTTGAGGCTATGTATCTTAGATTTTGGAGGTACATGGGAAGAGCATCTTCCATTGGTGGAGTTCGCATATAATAACAGCTTTCAGTCTAGTATCGGCATGGCTCCTTTCGAAGCTCTTTATGGAAGGCCTTGTCGATCACCTACATGTTGGTGGGAATCTACGGATAAGATCTTGCTTGGGCCTGATATGGTTAGAGAGACTTCGGAAAAGATTGATTTGATTCGAAGAAGGATGAAAGCAGCGCAAGATAGGCAGAAATCTTACGCGGATAAGAGAAGGACGGATCTGGAGTTGTATGTTGGGGACATGGTGTTTGTCAAAGTGTCTCCATTACGGAATGTTGTCCGCTTTGGGTCCGTTGGGAAGTTAGCACCAAGGTTTGTAGGACCGTTTCCTATCAAGGAAAGGATTGGACAGACATATAGAGTGGATCTTCCCGAGAGACTTAGTGGTGTACATGACGTATTCCATGTGTCACATTTGAGGAAGTGCCTACATGAGACCGCAGAGGTGGTAGAGCCGAGCTTGCTTAGGGAAATGGAGGTAGAGCGTGATGCGATGATTCGACGAGCTCCTACTCGCATCCTTGGGTCAGAGACTAGGAAGTTGAGAAACAGAGAGGTTCAACTAGTCAAAGTGCAATGGGGAGATGATGAGAGCAACGCTACTTGGGAGACAGAAGCGAAGATGCGTTCACTGTACCCATTCCTTTTTTAGGGTATGTCTTTTAACTTCTCCTTTATCGTTTGTCTAGTACTTATCTTATCTTTAGTATGTCCTCTCGTTAGTACCTTTGACCTTTAGATAGGGTAAACCTATGGTTGAAACATGTGTTTGAAGACATGTTATGATTGATGAATGCGTGTGGATGCAAGTGGTTGCTAGTGGTTGCTCGTGGATGCATATACACACACTTTAGACACTAGATCGGCTCAGTCACTTCATATTGCATATTGCATATAATTGTGTGTAGGTAGCTATATTAATGGATGTATAATGGTTGTGTTATCATATGGATGATGCATTTTGGTGTATGGTTGTGCACACATGTAGAAATAGTATGTGTCGATAGGGATCTTTCGCATACATATTGGATGCATGGCACTATCATGGTTTGCATTAAGGAGGTCAACTGAATCAGTAGACCGCCTAATTTTGCATTAGACAGGGAACATATACACACACTTTTTTTTGCATATGTTCATACAGCATTAGAAACTTTAAGGACAATGGATGCCAGTGTTTGATGGTTTAGTAGATGGTTGTTTGGTTGGTAGGATACGTTCTTCTTGACTTAGAGATTTCGGGGACGAAATCCTTTGAGTAGGGGAGAATGTAACACCCCGTATGTTGAATAACTTGTTATAATATAAATCAGGGCAGAATTAAATTTTAAGAACTGAATCAGGGGGAACGGGCTATGCCATTGCGTTCGTCTCGGAAAAATAGGCGAAATAGAGTCCGAGTTTTCGAAAATCGGAGTCCGTATGACCCAGTTAAGGCCCGAAGAAGTTTTCAGAAAATTCAAATTTTGAAAAACAGATTTCAAATGCAGAAATGGAGCTAGGCGGGAAAATTCCCGCCAGCCGCCCCAAGTCGACTGGGGAGTCGACTTGGGAGTCGGCACAGCTAGACCCAAGTCGACTGCCCTGTCGACTTGGGAGTCGACACAGGTGGCCGGGCAGTTTTGCCTGGTGCACCATTTGAGTGAGTTGAGTCGACACAGCTCAGCTTATCTTTTCTATTATGGCTATTAGTTATGTAGTGGGATTATGTACTTATGTTTTATCAGGATGGATATTTAGTACTTGACTCTTGTTTTAGTTGGTTTTGGTATTGTAACCAAACATGTTTATCTTCTGCTGCAATGAAATGATGTTTTAGATTTTCAAGTATTATTTATATCTGTCTTGTTGTAATTTTTCTGTTCTATATTCACTTAAAATACTCCACCGAAGTTAAGGCATTCCCTTAGTGAGTGACCTTAGCGGGTGTGGGGTGTTACAGGATATGTCTCACATCTCATAACCAACTTATCAAAATATGAGAATGATCCAACCCTCAAGGAATCAAATAATAATAATTTACGATCCTCCGATACGTAAAATGTGGGTTGTTACACTAATAGTTCCTTGCTGAGATTTAATATTCAACCCAAACCTATACCAAGAAAAATTCTTTCTTTTCTAATTTTGTCTGATGAAAGAACAAGACAAGGAGAAGGGAGAATGAACCACTACAACAAAAACGCCATATTACAACTTTAATTTTACAACTGTTACAAAATGACAGTTGTAATAAAGGTTTTTCACAGCTGTCTTTTTCTGAAAGTTGTAATAAACATATTTTGAACAACTTTTTTATTTTGCGGGTTGTAATATATGGCTATTACAACCTTTCTTTTATGACTGTTACAATAGATACTTATTTTTAACAACTCTTATATTAACATTTAAGAATAATAATTAATATTCAGTAATAAATTTATAAATTTATAATAATTATAATTGACTATTTAATAATTAGTAATTAATAAATCGAAGTTATTTTTAAGTAATTGTTGTTAAGTATTTAATTGTTAATATATAGTAACGTATACATAATAATTAATATACAGTAATAACTAAGAAGAAATAAATGATAATTAATAATAACTATTGTTGGAAAGTAATATTTAATATATTTTTTAAAAAAATACTTCTCAAGAAATCATACTAAATTTAACATAAATATTTACTAATTAATTCTAACTTATAATACTTGATTTTCTAAATTTTGACTATGACCTATGAAAACTAGCGGTAATGTGCTTTGGCAAAAAATACTAGCGGTAATAATTGTAAAAGCTTCAATTCATGCACGAAAAGTGAAAATTTGGCTCAAAAGCAACCCACGTCTTTGTATTTTAGTCTGTAATGTGAACCGACCTCTCGTGCTCTTCCCCAAATCAAAAGCGTTCCCCAGTTCCTCCTTTCTACAAAAAACTCGTCTTTGCAACTCATTCCCCAAATCGAAAATTGCTACTTCCAAATATGGTCTGGATTCAAAAACCCAAAAAAATCGATTCGGTCAAATTTGGTTGCTTGGGAATTGGAATCAGAACGTGATTCAAAAGTGAAGGCAACTTTTGAGGGTTTCAATTTGGGGTATTCTAAGTTGATTCGGTTTGGATGTGGATTTTCTAAAGGCGACTTAGGGGAGGTAAAGGCGGCTATCGGAGGTAGTGGTTTCTGGTTCAAGCAGTGAGTGGTTTTAGGTTTTTTTCTTTTTCTTGAGTGCAACGTTGAATGTAGTTGGGAGTGATTTGATTCACTTCCGCTACCTCCAATCGCCTACCTTTGGGCCGGTTCTATTCTAGAGCATACCAGACTTCCTCAAACCAACTTCCGCCTACCGTTGGTAGTTTAATCCAAATATTGGGATAAAATTTAGTGCTTGTTCTTGTTTGAGAGCTCCAGCAGTAGCCGCCATGCCTTCGTTGCTTACTTCAACTCGATTTACTAAGGTTTCGTATCTTTCTCTTCTTTTTTCGTTTCAATGATGGATTCGTTAAGTTTAAATGTTAGAATATTAGGATTTGTCACGTTTGTGAGCTTTGCAACTGTTGTGATTTTGTGTTTGCTTTTAATGTTTCTCAGGTTGAAATTTTTAAGTACTGTTAACATCCTAGTAGGAAAACCCATTGAGCTCAAGAGAAATCCTCGACCTACAGTGGAATAGGTTTGTTCTTATTTATGTGTTTATTTAATCAGCGCCAAATACACTCCTACATCAATAGTTATATAAAACAAGGAAAATGGAAGCATACACTTATAAACTGTATTTGACTTAATTATCATATTATATATATGAGTAGAAATTAGCTAATTACAACAGTGGTTAGTTGGTTATGTTTGTTATTTACTTGATATAATTATTTCTTATTGGTTATTTTTTTGTTAGAATTTGAATTTAGGACCATTATTTCATGGTCGTGGATGCCTAAGAAATATCTGAGTGTCTGTTTTGGAGCAAAATAAAAATGAAATAAATGCATTTGCTGCCAATATACTTTAATTCCTGATGTTTTTACTATACCACTTCTTAACCTAGAGAGGGGATCATTTTGCTCCAGTTATCCCTGCAAATGATGGATCTACCACCGAAAGCAACAAAGCTCATAGATATTGCGATGGTTCTTCTCATAATAATAACGCAAAAGTCGAAAGAGAAGAAGGTGAACTATCTCCAAATGGAGACTTTGAAGAAGAAAACTTTGTTGCTTTTGATGATGTGGCTGCCGATGTTGCAACTAGAACACATGATGCTGATGTGGACGTTGAAGGTGAGGAGAGTGCCCAAAGATCTGCAGAAGTCAATGAAAATGAAAATGCTTCTGAAGCTGGTGAAGAATTATCTGGAAGAGAGACATTGTACAAACACATACTTTCAGCAAAAACTAATTAATTAATTGCTAAAAAGAAGTGGAAATCAACAAAAGATACAGGCCCTCCTGATCTATATGCCAAGTGATTTATGATGCTTAATTATTAATGTTTGATTTTGTTACATTTTATTATCATTTGCTTAACTTACTACTTTAGATTATGCAGATCTATGAAGGCACTATATGGCTTGCTTGATGGATCTTCCGATAACACCAAGTACAAAACTGATTGTCGTTAAATTATTGGTATGCAGTCTTATATGCTTTTCACTTTAGAAAAATTAATCTATAAACTTGTTAAGCAGGTAAGTTTTTACTGATTATTATTTGGTTTGAGTCCCAATAGAAAAGATGTAGATATAGACTAACTTGTTCCATGCTTCAGCTTCAAGAAATTGCGACTGATGAAATAGGCAATAAACTTCTTCAGCTTTATATATATGAGAAGATGAGGCGACCTGATAGATTTTTTGACATTGTATATCATGAAAATACTTGTGTCCTCCTTCATGATGAGAGCATATATCGGTTAGAATGTGTGAGTTTTTGGTTTTTTCTCTTATGTACACTTCCATCTAAGGAAATGAGCTTTGTAGATATTAGAGGCAATTCCTGATGTGAATAGAAGATATGAGGACAACATTAGGTGGAGGCCAATTACTTTTTAGAGGCAAATGAGCTTTGTAGATTTCATGGGAAAATGAGCTTTCAAATTGGGTTAAAGGATTTCAGAGGCAAATGAGGATAGTTGTAATTTTATACATTTTTACGTGGTATATGATTTATAATTTGTATTCTGGATATAAAGTTTTGATTTTTATTAATGAATGGATCATGATGCCTTTAAACTTACATCTATTTCTTATGTTAGTTATCTATTTACTGTTGCACATATATAATATATATAGATTTTATGCATATAATTTGTGGATATATTACAACTGTAAAATAATAGTTGTAATAAAATATATCACGACGGTTATAAACAGTTGTAAAAATTATAACAACAAAGGAGAATAACAGTTGTCATAAAGTTTATTACAACGGTGAAAAACACTTGTAAAATATACATATCACAATGGTGTCGCAAAGGTGCAAAACAGTTGTAAAAGATTTTAGTCTATTACAACTTCTTAATATACGACGGTTACCCCCACCATTGTAAAATGTATTTTACAATGGTTTTCCAGGTTGTAATATGGTCAATTTGTTGTAGTGCTCTGACATATGTTGTACTCTAATATATTTTGTACTCTAATGTAATATTGTGATGATATTAATAAAAAAGTTGTTTACTTCTGTGCTAATGTGTAACTATCCAGAAAATCCACCTTTGAGAACGATTTAAGTTGGTTTAATTACCGGATTGAACCGAACCCAAAAGCGGACTGTTACATGAACCAAACTGGATGAAAGCAGAGATGACCGAAAGCAGCCATAAGGTTGAAGCACAGGAGGTAGAAGAGGGAAGTGGAAAGGGAGGTACGGGTGGGCGTGGTTGCATATAAGAATTAGGGTTATGGAAGAAAAGGTGAAAATAGGGAAATGGATAATGGACGACGAGAAAATGAAAAAAGTACAGGAATAAAAGAATAAGAGTCGTAGATTCCTCAATTTCATTGCGTTTCTTATCCTGGAGAAAGAAGGAAAAATTCCTATAGTTGCATCTCGATAACAAACACTACCATATAGTGCAATTGATACATACTATTTGTAGTGTTTGGAAACGTGCACCCTTCAACGAGAAGTTCAACGCCATTATCGATTTGGTCAATAGTTGCCTAAATCTTGAGATAGAAGGAAACCTAGATTTCTGCCCAAACACGGTTAATCGTAGCATCATGACCGAACTCAACAAACTTATATGCACTCGTAGAGATTTGCTTCATGATTCCAACGCCCTTGTTTGGGATCTTTCTTTGAATGTTGAAGGAAATCTTGATTTTTGAAGTGAGAAAAAGGAAGAGGGGCCATGGATTTCTTCACAGCAATGAAAAAGTAAAATGAGAAAGAGGAAGTTAGGTCTAGCCAATTACTATAGCATACTAGCCACTTGTAACTTAAGTATTATTTTATTCTCAAATGGGCCTGAAAACTCGGGACCTCCAATCGACACGTGTTATCTGCCTCATCTATGTAAAAACGTCATCTAAAATTAATGGAACTAGTCTAGAGACCAAAATCGATCGTATGTGGAAGTTAGCTTTTAAAACTCGAATTATAATGTCAGTTTCTTATAGAAACTGATACACATTTGATTTACATCCCGTCGAATAGTATATCCGTTTGCTTCAAAACTTTGTGGAGTGTAATAACTCGCTATGGGGATTCAAGAAATATAAGTTTCGTCTCAGTCTGAAACTATTCTTCTAAAATGATTATTGACATGTATTTCGAGATTGATATGACCACTGACTGATCCAAACTCGAAATATAATAATCTAAGTACTAATTTTCCATGTAACGAATAATCCGGACTCAACGAAACTGATCCCAAGTCCCGATTGGATCATCTGTGAAAAATCCCACTTTGAAACCGCTAGTTGGACAACTAACGATTAATATTCAAATATCTAATTGTTAAAATATGGGTTGTTTCATTAATTATTTTCTTGCCTATTTTTTATCTATGATTGTTACAATTACATGTTATCTTATGCACTGTGAGATATACGGCAGATTCTGTGAATATGTTTATTTTCTCTGTCCTCTTCTATTTCCTTCTTTTCATTTTATTTTCTCTTCTTTTCCACTATTGCTTTCTCTTGACGATCGCTTTACATCGATTGGGTGCTTATACAACGCAAATTTTTAGTAATGAGCACCGGTTGTGTATAGCGGGGTTTTCAAATTCTTGATGAATCACTTGTAATAGCCAGTTAGTGCAAGAAAACTCTTGGTCTTAGTAATCATCTCTGGTCTCTTCCAATTATCAACGGCTTCTATCTCGACTGGATCGACAAATATCCTCTCTCTGAAACTACATATCTGAGAAGCTTCACTTCCATCTCCCAAAATAGAACTTTGAGAACTTAGCCTTCAACTGATATTATCTCAAGGTCTTAAGCATTATACCAAGAGAAACTTTATAATCCTACTTTCTCTCGAAATATACCAATATATAGCCTATTAATACCAAAAAGAACATGTAAAAGTGCTTTCGGAAAATTTCACGAAGTCTACAAAGAAAGCAAGACCATTAACTGTTAATTTGCCATATAATGCAACCGCTATTCTTTGGACTCAAACACTTGGATTGCTCAGAATCAAGTATGGATTATCACATAAACCCATAGTCACTTCGATTCATTGGAATATCGCTTTGGAACAAGTTAGAAAAAGACTTAGTGCGAGATCGGAAAGACATCAAATGAGGGATGGGAAAAATTATGAAGTAGAACTGGAATGGAAATATAGTTGAACAAGGGATTGGTACGTATTCGATATATGGAATTTCAGAGCTCAACAACTTAATTGGAACTTTAGAAATAACTCAAACATCAAAGATTAGAACTACAAACCATTAACAAGAGAAGAAAGCTAACAAGTATAGGCACCTACCCTAAGGGTCACACCCTTTGGGATGAAACCCCTAGGGGTCAGCATAACCCTTATATGGGGTGCATCCTTGGCCCACTAGATGGGTTGGGTCATATACCCTTGTGGACCCCCATGCATTATCTTGTCAGTTCTTGCTCATCTGATCGCTATAAATACACCTTCTACGGCTTTGAAAATTGGATCTTCTATTATCTTAGCAAAAGATCTGCTGCTAATTGAAGACAACTTCAACCACTTTTCTCTCCATTCATAAAAAAATTGTACTTGTGATCAGGTGGTATAAATAATAGATTACACTAAGTCTACGTAGGCCAGAATTTGCCAAACCACTATGAAATATCATGTGCTCGTTTACTTTTCTACATTCTATGATCTGGATTATTGCTTTCATTAGTACTCTTTAACTGATTTGTAATTGTGAATTATTATCTGAATTGCATATGATTTCGGTGCAATGCTCGATTGACCAAAATTTATTGTCAACGTTTTGGCCGCTAGGAAGGGGATACTACTTGAACTAAAGGAAATTTGTTTTGCTTAGGAAACTGTGGTAAATAATAAAACCAAGAACAAACAACCATAAGGCACTACAACTCAACAAGGGACTCTAGAGGCTTCAAAGGGGATCTTTCCATATATGTAACATGGGAGGACATGGATAAGGTGGTGAATATCCCACATAACCGCCTCGAGGATCAAGAGAGCATGTTAAAGGGACAAGAGGAAATCATGGAAAAGTTCCTCTATCAAATCGGATAGCTGGGAGGACTACAAAACAAAATACAACTGTTAGAGCTAGAGCCAGCATCAACCAAGGTCTTAACCTGGAACCGGTGCAACTTCCCCTACGACCCCATTATAGGAATCGGTGTTGATCCTGATAATGCAAAGGAAACTCCCTCCCCCTCCTCCTGGGTGTTGGATATTGTTGGCTTGGTGTTCAACATTTCCAAACTTTGCAACTCTTACTTAAGCGATGGAATTCATATGAGTTTACGTTTGAATGAAGGATTGGATCCTCACAACACTCGAGCTACAGGTGTTGGATTTGGTGTTTGTGTCAACTGCTAAATGAAAATCAAAACATGGACACAATTACGATGGTTTTGAAAGGTAGGAAATCTTGCTCAGACTTGAACTGGAGTCAAAGTCCATTTACCGAAAACATCTGGACCTCTTGAACCCCCTAGACTTCAAGCTACCAATCATAAAAACTTATGATGGTAGGAAAGGATCCTACTGCCCATCTCATGTGATATATTCGCGACATGAAAGTACGACGGCATCCGACGATGTCATCGCCAAGTGATTTATTCTATTTCTATCTGACATAGCTATTATGTGATTTTGGCACCTGAAATCAGACTTTATCAAAAGTAGGAGCAATCTGGTTGAAAATTTGTTGAAGATTTTTGGGTCTACATTGTTAAGCCCAAAAATGTAATGACTTTAACAAAAATCAAACAGAGGACTGGTGAGACTCTATGAAAAAAATTAGAAAGGTTCGGTGATGTTGTGGCTTCGATGGATCGACCAGACCCATTAATGATGGCTGCAGTTTCTGGCAACTTGGATAATTCGGAATTAAGATATCATTGTAAAGAGATCCCCTATGAGGTATCCTAGAATTCTACTTTGATGCTGATAGGTTTCTTAGGCAGGAAGGTGCAAGAGAAAATAGTAAGGATCTTGAAGTCCACAATGTTAAGGGCATAGGACTGCCAACTCAGGAAACAATAAAGGAAAGCCTAAAGCTAAAAGCAATTCAAGCCTAGGAAACTAAATCAAAAGATGGGTAAAATATGACTCGTATACAAAGCTGAATGAGAAAGAATGCATTCGAGCGAGAAGGCAAACTAGACGGGAGCCTATTGATGCAAACACTTGTGGGATATCGATGAAGAGCAAGTAAGGAATAGATTATTACCACAATATGTCGAAATTCAAACCACAATGGCGGAACAGGAACAACCATTGGATGCAAAAAATAGAGACGATATTAGCTCGCATCAAGGCCTTGTCATCTACTGACAATTGAAATCATAAAATAGTGGCAATTTAGCCTACTACCCATGTACGGGAACTAATGAGACTCCTAGGTGTTGGAGAATGGAGCTTTGATGACAACAACATTATTTCAGTTATCATTATTAATTGGTTATAATATGTATATACTAACATCTCTATCTAGAATATATATATATATATATATATATATATATGCAGGTTTTTGTATACAGGACTTAAATACTGAAGACTGTACAATTTTAGAGTTTCAAGAGATTCAGGATTCAGATGAGATTCAAGACTCATGAGTTATCAAGATATCAAGAGTTCAAGATTATCAGGGTAATAGATTCTAGATATTATGTAGAACTCTAAATAGCACTCAAACTCTGTTTTTAAATTATCTCTTTTCAAAATTGATTTCAAAACTATTTTCAAATTGATTTCAAACTTCTCTCAAAATAATTTTTAATCTTCCAAGAATTTCAAACTTAGGATTTCAAATATATTTCCTAATTTATAAGTATTATTATTTTTATAGTTTTATTAAATCATTTATATGTGTATATATATATTACTAAGTTTATATTTGATTATAATATTCTTATTTAAACTCTAAGTTTCCATATAACTTTTTTCTGGCAAGGCATTTCCATATTACCTTTTTGTTTATATAGTTTATAAATATCTCTTTATAAATTCCTATATATATGTTTATAAATATATTAATGTGATATAAAGTTTTTAATCATATGTTCAAATAATATTTTCTTATGTTTCTATACTTGAAAAATAATGTTTTAACAACTAGTTCTGTTTCAACAACTTCCAGAATATATATTGGTTTAAATACTTTAAAAATGATTTAAAAAACAAAAATAGAGTGCATATATCGACATACATATATGGGTATGTCGACATACAACTGTTAGAAATTCAATTTTAGAAGAAAGTGTGTTTTTCACTATTTCCAACGTTTCTAAAATGTTGCAACCATTCAAATCTTATAAATAGGGACTGATTTCAAAAAAAATTCATAGTTCTACTTCTCCATCTTCACCTCTCTTCATACCACCATTAATATTTCATATTTTATTGATGTCTACACTTCTGCTTTGCCAATTTCTTCTCAAATTACATCAAACTTCTTCTCTTTTCAATCTCTATCATCTTTATCATCTACTCCATGGAAAGGGTGTCTTCCTTGTAGCCCTGAAATCAAAGAAAGGGAGCGGTGTTAACCTTGTACCCGTTAAGTCAAGGGTGGTGGAATTCGTGTTAACCTTGTAGCCGTGAAATCAAGGGTGGTGAAATTAGTGTTAACCTTGTATCCATGAAATCAAGGGTGGTGGAATTGGTGTTAACCTTGTGGTTGTGCCATCAAGGGTGTAGTAAGTGTATTCTGATATTAATAAAACTATGTGCAATCCAGCATTGCATGGGACTGGACGTAGGTGTAATCCGAACTAGTATAAAATCTGGTGTGTTCTTTCCTTTTATGCATTTTATATTTATCTGTGTTTGTGTTTGATTCTGCGTTTGTGATTATCTCCTTTGTGTGTGATTCATATAGTAGGTCATATAATTTTAAGATTTTCATAAATTCTTTGAAAACACTATTCACCCCCCCCCCCCTCTAGTATTTGTTTTTCCTTAAGATCTGCCTTTCGCATTACCTAACACTAGGCATGCTCTTGGATGAAAATGAGCCATCAATTTAATCTATTTTGTTTTTAATCAATTTCCAATTGAAGGGATAAACTATTCACTCTTGTATGGGAACCGACAAGATCCTTAAGAAGTGCTAGGTATTGATAAACCTGTTAGTTTCTATAATAAAGTTTAATTTTTTCACTCTAATATGGCTATTTGGTGTGTACGGATGACGCTCATCAAACATGGATTTTCTATCTTATTACTTAATAAGATCACTTGGTGTGTATAACTAACGCTCATTAGGATGAAATACGCAATTAGATAACTCTAATAAAACCATTCAGTGAGTATGGTTGATATTCATCGGATGTAAAAAAAAATGAATTCAACCTACTTTAACAAAACATCTTGGTTAGTACGGATGCTTCTCATCAAGTATAAAACTCTTTAACTCATTGGTTCATCATGTATGGATGATTCATGACAGGAGACTGGTGAGGCTATGGATCGTCGAGTATGGTTGATCAACAAGAGCTTGGAGAGGGTAAAGTCTATCAAGTACGGATGATGCTTGGTAAGGTGCAGAAGAAATGATGAACCTTCAAGTATGGTTGATGCTTGGCGGGATTCCAAACCCTGGGTTGTTAATTATAGCCAATGCTTGGTAGTCCGACGAAATCGAAAACTGGAAAGTATGGTTGATGCTTGATGGGGATCAACCAAATTATGAAATGTCAAGTATAGCTGATGATTAGGGAAGGCAGGGTGAGGCTCCAAACCAACATGTACAGTTGATGCTTGGCCAAAACCCGGTGAGGTATGAGGCAATGAGTACGGATTATGCCCAAGTAAAGCCTAGTAAGGCTCAGATCATCAACTGTAGATCATCGTTTCTCAGATAGGACTTGGATTGTCATACATAGATGGTACTTGGCATGGAATCGACCCAGCGTAGTCGTGAACACGAGGCAATCAGTACTAGTTGAGAGTGGCTATTGGACACATAAATGATCCAGCAAGAAAGTTGACATTGATTATGGATCCCTATGGCCATGGAACTCAGGATCAATCCTAAGATATTGCGGATACTAGACATATACAAGATACATACTTGATAGAATGATATGTTTTGGAGTAAGTGATAACCCATCTTTAACAACGTTGTTACGCTTTGAACATGGACACTTGGATTGCTTGGAATTGAGTATGGATCATCACACGAACCTATAGTCGTCTAGATTCATTGGAATGTCGCTTTGAAAGAAGCTGGAAAAGCACTTAAAATTTGGCTAAGTGCGAGATCGGTAAGACACTAAATGAGAGGTCGGTAAAACTCCGCAGCACGATTGATCTAAAAATATAGTTGTGTGGAATTGAACATATATGATACATAGAGTTTCGAAACTCATTAACTTAAGCAGAACTACAACAATAACTCATCAACGAAGATTAGGTTGACGAATTATCAACTCACGAAGCAAGCTAACAATCATAGGGACCCAACCTAGGGATTGCACCCATTACGGTGTATCCTATAAGGGTAAGTACAAAATCCTCATGGGGGATCGGTACTGACCCCTCATGTGGGGTGCAACCTTGGCCCCACTTTACGGATTGGGTCATACCCTCTTTGTGGCCCCCTACATGTTTTCCTACTGACCCTTGCTCATCTCACCTTTATAAATACTACTCGTATGGCTTTGAAAAAGAATCATCTCTTCTCCATGAGAAAGCTCTACTGCTATCTAGAGACAATTTCTACCTTTTCTCTCTTCATTCATATAATATATAATTGTTCTTGTAGTCATGTGGTATAAATAGTGGATTAAACTAAGTAGACGTAGGCAAACGATCACCGAACAACTATATAATCTTATGTGATTCATTTCCTTTTATGCACTATATAATCTCAATTATTTCCTTTTTTACAACTATGACTATTTTTTTGAATAAATCCGATGTCAAATTAACCAATCGATTTGACAAAATCCAATGTCGACATTAACCAGCACCAATGGCATGACTAACTGCCCATGACCCATATTTGGTTCTAGGTGTTGTCAATGGAATATTATCTTTGGTAACCCTTAGTTAATGGAACCCCACTGCCAAATCTAATTTGGAAAACATTTTGGCTCCATTTAAGTGAACAAATAAGTTGGCACAAGATATCCATTCTTCACCATCCTCTCGTTCGACTTCCAATAGTCGATACATAACCTCAATAATCCGTTGATCTTCTTCATGGATAGCATGGTGGCTCTCCAAGGAGAATTTATTAGTCTAGTTAATCACTTTCCCTCCAAGTTCACTTGTTGCTTCTTTAACTCCATTATCTCGGTTGGTGTCATCCTGCTTGGTGGTCTACTATCATGTTCTACTCCAGGCATAAGATTGATTCTAAGCTCAATACCTCCCTTTGGTGGTAATCCGATAACTAGCTTGAAAAAAAATCTAGAAACTCCTTTATGACAAGAACTTGACTTACTCCAACATTCAATTCTATTGTTCTGAGTAATGCATAAATCTTCGAACTTGCATTCGCGACAGAGTATACAATTCGATCACTACAATTAGAGTGTTTCAATGATATTTTCCTATCTTTGAAGAATATCCTAGCATCATATTTAGCTAACCATTCCATACCCGGAATGATCAAAATGCTAGTGAAATAGAACACATACAATGAACAAGCCGTGGCAAATCAAACTCTTGATTATCTAGTTTCATTCTTGGAGTTTCATAGTCTCTTATAGGAGTAGTAACCCTTAAAGATATCAGAAAGTATGATGGTTCCAAGGATATATATATATATATAGCAAAAAATTAAGTATAAAAGAATGTGATGCACCATAATAAAAAAAAAATACTTTGATAGGTAAGTCATGAATCAAAATCATACCTACCATCATAGACTTTCCCTTCTCCTCTATAGTCTTCTTTATGGTAAAAGACTTTAATGCAAAAACTTTCCGTTTGGCAAGACCCAGACACTTATTCTTGTAATTCCTCATAATTAAAGCAGCTGACATTCTTCTTCCTAACAGTAGACTTGCCATCTCCCAAATGACATTCGTTCATAGTGACCTTTCTTGATGCACTTGAAACAAACTAACTTTGCTTTTCCTTTCTTGTCAGCTCCGTCCTTTAGAACTTTCTCTGTTGAACTTGACCACTCAAAATATCTCCAGCCTTGTTGTTTAAAAAAGCAATCATCTTTGCATTATATAGCACCATCTCTACCCCAACATCATGAGAAACTACTGATGTGCGACAAAATAATCTTGGCCAGATATGGTTTCAATGCTCTAATGAACCTCTCGTTTCCCTTAAGCATAATGTTCACTTTAGCAGTCCATTTTAACATGCCTATAATGAGATAGATATTAAAATATTATGGAACATTTAAGCACCGACATGCTTCTTTCTTCAATACAACAAGTTTCCCAAGCAAAGCAGAATTGGCAACTTCATAAATGAACCTTTCCTCGAGTCTCCTTTTTTAATTCTGCCTAAGGCATAATATCTAGCTACTCTAATAGTAACACTGTTCCATCGGTAAAGAGATGCTCCCTATAGTTATCTAGAGGAAACTGGATGAAAGTGACAAATAGAGATAAAATCTACGTACTTATATGTTACAAATGCAAGCATGTTATTACAATATCATCCCATATCCCGATTTATTCTTTGATTCATTAGGATTATGTTTTAAATACCATTTTCAAAGTTAAAAATTCTTTTATTATTTCATAGCCTTGTACTCTAATACCAAACTATAACATCCCTTATTTTTAGGCTTGAAACTATATGTTATAGATGTTGCAATCGTCTATGGTATTGATTTACGATGAACGAATAAGTGCATTTTAATGATATCAATACCAATAGCACCTAAATGTGAAACAAATTTTAGACACAACTTAACATTTTATATTTCATATTCATTGCATTAAATAATCATATAACATTTCCCATATTTCAGATAAAATATAAATACAGAAATACTTCTTGAGCGACATATCAATAATATTAAAGTAACATTGTGACAGCCCGCCCCGAGCCAGCCGACATTTCCCTCGAAATGCGATGTGCCAATACCCGACCGACACGAGACGGTCGTTAGAAGAAAGGGTTTTGAAACTATGAATCATCAAGAACCTGTAGTATATCTCACAGCGCATGGAATAAAATATAATAATAACAAAACTGACATAAAACAGGTGAGACAGTACATAAGCTAAAAACTAAACCATGACCATCAGAGTAGCAGAATTCAAAATATAGCTTATGATCCAAATCATTATTATTACATCTTCAAAGTACGGTCTCTAAAGAAAAATAGAAAGGGTACACTACTAATGCCCAAAGCAGTGACCAGCAACAACGTAGGGATAATATATGTATATAGTACGTGGAAGCCTCCTACTCGTCTCCGGACAGCTATTCGCGCATCAACACCTAACCTGCCTCTAGTCTGCTCATTTAGGAGCACCCAGAGTAATAAGAAGAGACATAAAACTCTGGGTCAGACGAAAGTCTGGTATGAGCGATAACAACAAAATAAAGCAATAACAGGTATAAATAATCATACCTGAACCTGGACCTGCAACCAAAGAGTTAGCACAACAGGATGTACAGTACTTTATGGTAATACTACCATAAAGTGTAAAATAGGAGTGTGCGTGTCATGGTGATAACAAACATCAAACATAGCAATCATCCTCACATCTCTCACCTAGTGCGTAAAGCATACGATATCCGCTACTTTGATCACCAAATCCATTGGGGCCATGATGGGTCCATGCCCTTCCGGACTCCGTACCACTAATTGTCATGACCATGCCCATTTGGTCTATAGCCAATAGCCCTTCCCAGTCCATACATCCTCTGGCTCTGGTTCATCTACATGCCTCCTCTCTCATCTGCAAACCAAAGCGGTAGATATCGATAACTCCTTCGCATACGTCCCGCAGCAAAGTTGTTAGGCTATCCTTTGGAATTTGGATCGTATCTCACCTTCCTTGACGGGCTCGTCGTCCTAGGGCTTGCCCTCATCCTAAGGGTCGCCCCCTAGGGATCGCTCCCTTCCTAGGGTTCGCCCTCTAGGAATCGCTAACTTCCTAGGGGTCGCTCCCTTAGGAATCGCTCACTTCCTAGGGGTCGCTCCCTAGGAATTGCTAACTTCCTAGGGTTTGCACCCCTAGGAATCGCTCACTTCCTAGGGGCCGCTCCCCTAGGAATCGCTCATTTTCTAAGGGTCGCTCCCCTAGGAATCGCTCCGCGCAACCCAAAACATGCCCACTTTCCAGCAAACTATTCTCGCCTCTCGACGGCATTTTCGACCATTCTAACTTTGCTATGCAACCATAAGGCATACCAAACAGTAGTAGTAACATGTAGAATCAATTAAAAACATTAAAACATCTATCACATGAAATATTTTAGATCAAACATACCCAAAAGCATTATTTTCCCCTTAATCCCCTTAACCATGTTTTAACTACAGAATTAGCAAACTTAATCCAAATTAACCCAAATTTTCACCAGTGACATAAAATAATATTATAGAATTTTTACATATTTTTCCAGATTTTTATGATGCATATTTTTGCTAATTATCATTAATCACTCTAATTAGCCGTAGTTAGTCAATAAAAGTGCAAATCACTCACCTTAGCCACAAATAAATCTCAGATCTGAAACTCTAACTGATTTGGCACGGATCCCAATGTATTCTAATAGCTCTATCTCGATTTCTATGCTAATCCGCCTTAATTTTATGTAGATTTGGCTATTATCTAATTAGCGATGAATTTAGAAGGTGGAGGCCATTACTAGGGTTAGAGGAAGGTAAGTGGCAGTTGGTAAAATGAAAATGAATCATCCTCTAACTCTTTTCAGCCCTCCCATAACCCTAATCCTGAAATAGGTTATGGGCCTAGCCGCTAATCACCCCATTAAGCTAATTATGTTGTTTTTCACCTTCCAAACCTTATTTCAGCCATATCTACCAAACGGTAAGTCCGTTTGGTTAATGTGACCACCCTATGGAAAGGTAAACCATCATACAAATTCAATGGAAGTGGTTTCAAGTCAAAACTCCTTACCAATCAAAAGTTATATGCGGAACAAGATTCTCCAATGGTAGAACGATCATTTAAAAATCGGCATAAATCGTGAACATGGGAAATGACCCCAATAGTCATTCCCCAAAGTTATAAGACCATACGACTTAGTATGAAAATAAAATAAATATTCTATGATCCTCCAATGCGTATAATGCGGGTCGTTACACTCTTCCCCCCTTAAAAAAAATTTCCCCTAAAATTCCTTAAATAAGCAAACATACAAAAGGTCTCGCATGCCTGTCAACCATTTGCAACAATCAAACATACATAATAAGCACAACAAGCCTATCCTAGCATGCAGAATAACTACATCGTGATTAAAACCTTACCAGGTAAAGAGCTCTAGATATGACTTCCTTATGTTCTCCTCGGTATCCCAAGTGCAGTCACTCTCGTTATCACCCCACTGGACTTTAATTAGTTTCACTGTCTTCCTCTGGAGTTGCTTTGTATCGTGTCTGATAGTACGAATCGGTTTGCGGCTTTCAACTGCCTCAGGTTCTACCTCGATATCATCCATCTGATCGGGTGAGATTGTCTTATCAGAATCATGCACGAACTTCCTTAACTGAGAAACATGAAATACGTCGCGCACTCTCGCCATCTTGTCAGGCAATCCAATTTTGTACGCTAAATTCCCAACTTGTTCGAGAACTGGGAATAGACCAACAAACCTTGGTGCCAATTTACCTGCCGAATCACATTCTTTAATGGAAAAATCTTGACGAATACCAAGTCGCCAACGGAGAATTTCAAGTCTCTTCATCTTTTATCAGCATAACTTTTCTGCCTATCTTGGGCAGCTTTCATTCTCTGTTGAATAACCTTGATCTTATCAGAAGATTCTCTTATTACATCTAGACTAAGCACAAATTTATCACCGGTCTCCAACCAACATGATGGTGAGTTGCACGGTCTTCCGTACAAAGCTTCAAATGGAGCCATACCAATACTGGACTGGTAACTATTATTATACGCGAACTCAACCAGATGCAAATGGTCATCTCATGAGCCTCCAAAATCCAATATACAAGCTCTCAGGAGATCCTCTAACACACGATTCATCCTCTCTGTTTGACCGTCGGTTTGGGGATGGTACGTGGTACTGAGATGTAATTCAGACCCTAAAGCCTCTTGTAAGCTCTTCCAAAACCCACTAGTTAATAATGGATCTCGGTCACTCACAATACCTTTGGGTACTCCATGAAATCTCACTACCCGCTTCACATACAGTTCTGCTAACTTATATGTCGTTCTATTAGACTTGACGGGTATAAACCTTGCACTTTTGGTCAATCGATCCACAATCACCCAAATACTATCATGACCTGATCTAGTCCTTGGTAAACCATCGATGAAATAAATCGAGACTTGTTCCCATTTCCATTCGGGAATTTCTAATGTTTGTAACAAACCATTAAGCTTCTTTTGCTCAGCTTTAACTATCTGGCAATTCATGCACTTGAATATAAACTTCCCAACATCTCCCTTCATCCCTTCCCAGTAGTAGGTCTGCTTCATGTCTTGATACATTTTGTTACCAACGGGATATATAGTTAGTTTCGAGTGATGGCATTCTCTAAGCACTTCATTTCTCAATCCATTCACGTTGGGTACAACCAGCCTCTCATTCTTTCGAAGTCATCCTTCTCGATCAAGTCCATACTTATTCGTTGCCTCACCGTCGATACCCATCTCTATCTCGGAGATGATTTCCAATAGATTAGGATCATCCCTCTGACTGGAACCAATCCGCTCAATCAAAGTCGGTCTAATCATCAAACTTGCTAACATTTCTAAATACAATTCACACTTAGGTCTGAAATCATATCCTGTGATATACTCCAGTTGCTTCCATTCCTGAAACATAGCCCCCAAACTGGCATGTATCCTACTCAATGCATCACCTACCGCATTGCCCTTCCCAGGTGTGTATGTGATATTGCTATCATAGGAAGTCAAGAACTCTAACCATCTCTGCTAACGAAGATTTAAATCCTTTCGAGAGAAAAGATACTTTAATGACTTATGATCGGTACACAACTTGAATCTTTCTCCCAAGAGGTAATGTCTCCATATTTTTAACACGAACACGATCGCTGCCAATTCTAAATCATGGGTAGGATACCTTCTCTGATGTGGTTTCAGTTTCCGACTTGCATAAGCTACAACCTTACCTCCTTGCATTAGTACAAAACCTAGTCCGGTACCACAGGCATCCATGTATACCGTCATCTCATCATTCCCTTTAGGAATACTAACATTGGTGCACATGCCAACTTTTCCTTTAGGCTCTTAAATGCGTTCTCACACCTTCCGACCCAGACGAAAGCTTGATTCTTCTTGGTCAACTGAGTTAATGGTGTTGCTATCTTGGAGAAGTCCTGAATAAACTTACGATAATATCCAGCTAATCCCAAGAAACTTCTTACGTCCGTTGCATTCTTGGGCGTAGACCGATCTTGCATCGTAACCACCTTCGCAGGGTCCACGGCAATATCATTCTCTGAAACAACAAGGCCCAAGAACCTCACTTCCCTCCTCTAGAAGTGACACTTAGAAAATTTCAGTTTCAATTGGTGTTTCCTCAACACCTCCATCACTGACCTCAAATGTTCCTTGTGTTCTTCCTCTGTCCTTGAGTAAACAAAGATATCGTTTACGAACACAAGAACAAACTTATTCAATTGATCTCTAAAAATCATATTCATAAGATGCACAAAATATGCAGGCGCATTGGTTAACCCGAATGGCATGACCAACCACTCATAAAATCTAGATGGCGTCTGAAATATAGTTTTAGGTACGCTCTCAGCTGCTACTCGGAGCTGATGAAAACCTGTCACGAGATCCAACTGGGAAAACACTATTGCTCCATTCAGTTGATCAAACAAATCATCTATCCGCGGAAGAGGATGTTTATTCTTCCTAGTCACCTTGTTCAACTAGCGGTAATCCACAAATAAGCGAAGGGAACCATTGGCCTTAGTAGCAAACACAGCTGGTGCTCCCCACTCAGAAACACTTCTTCGGATATATCCCTTCTTCAATAGGTCGCCCACTTGCACCTCGAGCTCTTGCTGCTCCCTTGGTGCCATACGACGAAGTGGTATCACTATAGGTCTGGCATCTTTCACTAGATCAATTCAAAATTCGATCTCTTAGTGTGGTGGAAGTTCGGTCACTTCCTCGAAGATGTCCAGATACTCGCCAGCAATAGGCACATCTGATAACTCATCATGCGGGATGTCGAGGGAATTTAGAAAACTAGCCATCACCCCATCACTATGTAGGCAATCCAATACCACCCTCCGCCCATCATCCGCTCTAATGGTCACCGAAGACCCCTCACAGTCTACCACCACCCAATACCTTTGGAGCCAATCGACTGCCAAAATAATGCCAAACCCAGTAAAGCCCAAAACAAAACAATCACAAGCAAACATACATCCATGACTCGATAAGACCAAATTATGGCAAATCATACTAAGGCTAGTCGAACCACCGATCGGGTTCGTTACAACTAAAGGTCTATCGACAAGCTCGGGTTCCAATTCCAACCTATCTACTAGGTCACTAGATACGAAGGAATGGAAAGCTCCGGTATCAAACAAAACTCAAACAGAACATCATA
Source organism: Allium sativum (assembly GCA_030737875.1). Classification (NCBI taxonomy): domain Eukaryota; kingdom Viridiplantae; phylum Streptophyta; class Magnoliopsida; order Asparagales; family Amaryllidaceae; genus Allium; species Allium sativum. Next base: position 850,990,624 of record CM060918.1, read on the forward strand.
AATGGAAAGTATACCTTGGATTATGACACCTTTTCCTTTTTGCGCTGCAGTTGGGGCATTTGAAAAAGAAGGAACAACATTGATAGCATATGCTTTCATGATCTGCTTTTCCTCAGAGGGTTGCGGACATTCATTCTTGAAATGTCCCACTTGGTCACAGTTGAAGCACTTCCTCTCCCCCTTCTTTGCTCGACAATCTTTGATATAGTGGCCCTTCTTGCCGCAACTAAAGCAGTGGGCCTCTTTCTTATTCTTCTTTTTCTGACCATCCTTAGTCTGGTCTTGTTTCCTCTTATTCTGGGAATTATTCTTGCCTGCGGCTTTGGCTCCTCTGCAGATGTAACAACAACCTCGGTCTACGACTTAGGTTAAAGGCTCTCAGATCTCAATGCCTTTCCCATAATAGATTCGAAAGTCTCATCGATATGGTTTATGAGCCTTTCCCCCAAGTGCTTATCTAGGCTAGTTATGAACCTTTCATTCTTCTTCTTGGCATTATCGATAAGAGATAATCCATATGTCGATGAAGTGTCGAATTCGGCAATATATTCCGAGACTGTCCTACCATTCTGCCTAAGCTCCAAAAACTTCCTAAACAATTCTGATTTCTGAGCAGCTAGGATAAACTTATCCCTGAAGCAGGTCTTAAACTCATTCCAAGTGACTTGATCCTCGCGAGTAGCCACTTCAATAGCATTCCACCAATTCATTACCCATCCTTGAAGCTGACGTAATGCTAGCTTCCTCTTCATTGCATCATCGATCCCCAAATCCTCGAAGATGCGCTCACAACTATCCACCCAATCTTAACTTCCGTTGTCGATTCCGTTCCATGGAACGACTTTCCACCAAGATTAATATAATTCCTTGCAGAGCTTGGCGAAATCGGCTCTAGGCGGCTGCACCGCTGCACCACCATCGTTAGCAACATTAGGAACTGCTCCCTGAGCATCCCTAAGCATTCTCTCTCATGAAGGTAGTAAATATCGACCTTATATCAGGGACATTCCCATTGTTGGCCCCTGAACCCGTGATCCTCGTATATCGGCTCATCGTTCAATCTATAAAGAGAAAAACAATTAACCATCTCCTTAGTGGTGCCTGTGCAGTGCGACTTCATCCTTAGATATACTAATAGTATATATATAGTTTTTGAAAACCAAAATATCACAAATATACGCTCTCAGATACGTATACTATCTCTCCTTGATGTTTTCCCCTAGATTAACTACGCAAACTCGCCCTGATACAAAGTGTGACAGCCTGCCCCGAACCAGCTGACATTTCCCTCGAAATGCGCTGTGCCAATGCCCGACCAGCACAGGACGATCGTCAGAAGAAAGGTTTTTGAAACTATGAATCATCAAGAACCTGTAGTATATCTCACAACGCATGGAATTTCTAAAATATAATAATAAAATAACTGACATAAAACAGGCGAGACAGTACATAAGCTGAAAACTAAACCATAACCATCAGAGTAGCGGAATTCAAAATACAGCTTGTGATCCAAACCATTATTATTACAACTTCAAAGTACTGTCTCTAAAGCAAAATAGAAAAGGTACATTACTAATGCCCAAAGCAGTGACCAACAACAACACAAGGAGAATATATGTATTAGTACGTGGAAGCCTCCTGCTCGTCTCCGGACAGCTACTCGTGCATCAGCGCCTAACCTGCCTCTAGTCTGCTCGTTTAGGAGCACCTAGAGTAATAAGAAGAGACATAAAACTCTGGATCAAACAAAAGTATGGTATGAGTGATAGCAACAAAATAAAGCAATAACAAGTATAAATAATCATACCTGAACCTGGACCTGCAACCAAAGAGTCAGCACAACAGGATGTATAGTACTCTAAGGTAACACTAACATAAAGTGTAAAATAGAAGTATGTGTATCAAGGTGATAGCAAACATCATACATATCAATCATCCTCACATCTCTCACTCAGTGCGTAAAGCATACGATATCCACTACTTTGATAACCAAATCCATTGGGGCCATGATGGTCCACGCCCTTCTGAACTCCGTACCATTGATTGCCATGACCATGCCCTTCTAGTCTATAGCCAATAGCCCTTACCAGTCCATACATCCTCTGACTCTAATTCGTCTACATGCCTTCCCTCTCTTTTGTAAAACCAAAGCTATAGATATTGATAACTCTTTTGCACACGTCCTGCAGCAAAGCTGTTAGGCTATACTAATTTGGATCGGATATCACCCTCCTTGACTGGCTCGTCGTCCTAGGGCTCGCCCCCATCCTAGGGGTCGGCCCCTAGGGATCTCTCCCTTCCTAGGGTTCGCCCCCCTAGGAATCGCTAACTTCCTAGGGGTCGATTCCCTAAGATTCTCTTACTTCCTAGGTGTCACTCCCCTAGGAATCGCTCACTTCCTAGGTGTCGCTCCCCTAGGAATCGCTCCGTGCGACCCAAAACCTGCACCACTTTCCAGCAAACTATTCTCGCCTCTCGATGGCGTTTTCGACCATTCTAACTTTCGTATGCAACCATAAGGCATACCAAACAACAGTAGTAACATGTAGAATCAATTAAAAACATTAAAACATCAACCACATGAAATATTTTAGATCAAACACACCCAAAAGCATGATTTTCCCCTTAATCCCCTAACCATGTTTTAACTATAGAATTAGCAAACATAATCCAAATTAACCCAAATTTTCACCAGTGACATAAAATAATATTTTAGAATTTCTATATATTTTTCCATATTTTTATAATGCATAATTTCGCTAATTATCACTAATCACACTAATTAGCCGTATTTAGTGAATAAAAGTGCAAATCACTTACCTTAGTCACAAATAAATCTCAGATCTGAAACTCTAACTGAATTGGCACTGATCATAATGTATTCTAGCAGCTCTTTCTCGATTTCTATGCTAATCCGCCTTAATTTGATGTGGATTTGGCTATTATGTGATTAGGAAGTGATTAGGGATGAATTTAGAAGGTGGAGGCCATTACTAGGTTAGTGGAAGGTAAGTGGCGGCTGGAAAAATGAAAATGAATCATCGTCTAACTCTTTTCAGCCCTCCCATAACCCTAATCCCGAAATGGGTTATGGGCCTAGCCGCTAATCACCCCGTTAAGCCCAATTGTGTTGTTTTTCACCTTCCAAACCTTATTTCAGCCATATCTCCCAAACGGTAAGTCCGTTTGATTATTGTGACCACTCTATGGAATTTATATCATTCTTATTGCAAACCACCTTCCAAACCTTATTTCTACACATGTACTCCGATTTCAACAAAATTTATATCATTCTTCATCTCTTTTCATTCTCTATCATCTACTATCTGTTTTAAGTGCTAATTAAAGAGTTCTAGGGCTATTGTAATTGTTTGATAAGTGTTTGGGAAAAGGTGTGTTCCTTGTAGCCCTGAAATCAAGGAAATGGAGCGGTGTTAAACTTGTAGCTGTGAAATCAAGGGTGGTTGAATCGGTGTTAACCTTGTAGCCATGAAATCTAGGGTGTTGTACTTGGACATTAATTATAATAAAGCTCTATGTTACCCAGCGTTGCATGGGACTGGGCATAGGAGTAATCCGAACCAGTAACTATAAAACCCGGTGTGTTCTTTCCTTTTCTGCATTTTATATTTATTTATATCTGTGTTGTGATTGTTCTATGTTTGTGATCATTTCTGGTGTGATAATCATTGTGTGATTCATATAGTTATTCTAGATTGTTTAAATTTTCCATAATCTCTTAAAACACTTTCTCACCCTCCCCCTCTAGTGTTAGTTTTGCTTTAAGATCTGCATTCCTCGTCCTTAATACAGAATGCTCTGCACATTCGGAAAGGCGGGTCATTGCGCTATATGTAACTTTGAAATATCGTGTTCCCATTTATCCAATGTGAAGGGATTATCAATTTAGTGAATACTATGTTAAATGCTTTACAAATATTTCTTTGGGAACAAAGGACTTTATAATTCAATTTCTTTGAGTACCATTTTTAAAATAAAGAAATACAATAACATTCACTAAAAAACAATTATGTGAAATATATATGTTTTTCAAATCATTATTGATGATACTCAAAACTCTTAGAAGAAATATACTTCAAAACATCTAACATCAAAGCCAAAAACCTTTTGAAACAAGTATTCTTTTAAAATCCTTTAAATTCGTTTAAAACTAATCAAAACGAAGGAAAACAAGTCATTAGTAAGCTTAGGTTGAAAGCTATTTAATCATTTAGAACAAAAGAGATATAGGGATTTATAAGTTCGAAACAAAATAGATCGAAATAATTGACTTCGCGCGTCTATGGCATCGACGAAAAATACTTGAACTCGCACCTCTATGGTGTTTGAAGAAAAATAGTTGACTTCTCACATTTATAGTGTCGATGAAAAGCAAAAATACATAGGAATGTACTGAATCATCAAGCAGAGCTTCGAGGCCCAAAAACATACACATTGTGAAAAAACAACATAAACCATTCAAAACCATTTTAAATCGGTTCAAAGCAATTACTTCAAAGCAAAATACGAGCGATTTGAAGCAAATGGCTTCGAAGTGAAACCAATTTACAGAAGTGTTTCGAGGCAAATAGTTTCAAATCAAAAGGAAATTGGATTATTTCCAAACCTATATAAAAAGCCGCTACTGCTTGTGATGTGGAGCGAAGCACCACTTTGAAGCAATCTTTCACATTGCCCCTATTTCAGAATAGTCTGTGCTAAGTTGCCTTATCGTCATGTGTTTCTCCATAGGATGAAGCGAATCCACTTGAAGCCTAATGCAAAGCAACTGCTTCTTAGGTGTCACAATCATTATTAAATTAAAATATGCAAAATATTTATTCAAAGAAATGCTCTTCACCAACCCCTTATTGTTTAACAAAATCTTATTGGCTGATATAACTTCCTTTCGCATCTGTATCATGGATCTAAGAATTCAAACATTTAAATATAGCAACCTCAAGCTCTCAAAACCATTTATTTTTCGTTATACTAACTAAATACTTAAGCTTTACTAGCTTACAAAATTCTCATCAAATCGTAAAAACATAGGGAAAATCCTCAAAACTTGTAATAAATCCCTTCTCATATATATGTTTCAGCATGTATTTATTTCGAAATCAAATTTTTATTTAGTTTCTTTAAATAAATTAAATCTGAAATATATCATTTTCTAAACTTAGAAAACTCATAAAGTAATCGTACTTATTTAAAGAATGGTAGAACTTGAAATCCATTTCTAAGTAATGTTTCTCACAAAAACTTAAAATATCAAAGCAACTGGGTGTCATATGTTAGGATTTCTAATCAAATCATGCATGATAACTTCATGAGAATGCACTTGTTATCAAAGACTTATATATATAGGGGGTGGCTATTTGGACACAAAATTAGACACAAACATAGAGACACAAAGCCTTGACCGTTGGATCTTTTTCTCCTTATGTGGAGGAGTGGAATTCAGGAGGCGATCCAACAATTGTGATCAATTGTGTTGTTATTTATGTTGAACTTTAGTATCTAAATAGACATTCCTATACACACACACACACACACACACACACACACACACACATATATATATATATATATATATATATATATAACTTTTATCATCTAAACTTGGCATAATAAAACATATAAACAAAAAACGATTCAGATCCAAATATATAGCGGGATCAATAAGCAAATGAAAGATTGAATATCGTTTTTCACCTTGATTGTGATATGAATAAACTTGAAATTTATGTTCCTAATCTTGATTCCCTCTTCAAGCTTATCTTTATATTCTCCTTTCCTAAAGCAATGGTTGGCTTCCTTACATTGTATAGTTTGCATATGAAATGTGAGGAGAGAGTTATGAGAGGTGGAAGGGTTTAAGTCTTTGGAAAAGCCTTTTTCCAATTTTGCTCCTATCATAATCATCATTCTTTTTTATCAAATCTAACTGATCTAATTAACTGATTAGTCATGACTCATCTCATTTAATTATTTTATTCTCATTCTCGTTATTAACTGACACTATTTTTTTTCTTTATCCTACTAAATGTTCACTAAAATTAAGGATGATACATTAATTATTGAAGGATAAGCATTTTATGAGTCTTTGCTCAACAAACCAACCAAATAATTATTGATTAACTTGATGAATACAATGAATGTACTGAATTATAAGAAATGAACAAACTCAAACAAACACGAACATTATTTTTTTCCCTTATAAATTATGTTGTCCAAAATTATGTCCTAGATGAAAATCGAATGAACTTAGATGGACATTTTTGGGCTACGAACACGAACAAACAATGAACACACATAAAAATATCAACTGCCTGTAATAGAAGATGGCTCTACCAAATTTATAAATGTTGCTTGAGTAATGGTAGCACTAGATACAACGTAGAATCTACATCATAACTCAATGTATGATTGACTTGAACTGGTACCGATATGCCCCACAAGGGATGAAGGTGTGGAACATCGAAAATAGCATCAGATTCGTAACATAACATAACATCTCCCATCAAGGTACCAATACGCACCAAGCACCGTAGGATATGATATATGTGAAGACTTTCACATGCTGAGAACCCAAGCTACACATATAGACTCAAGATTGGTTGAGTCACTATCATCAAACTGGTACAACATAATCTTCTCTCTATACATCTTCAAATTGATTTGGTTGTGTGCAATTAAATATACATAGATATCTTCATGTTTTTCAAACACCAAAATAATAAACCTAGGAAGTAACAAATGGGTTAGCAGTCGGACTGATGAAATAAAAGTTCCTATAATACTTAATATATCAGTACTTTAATAACCTCCAGAAGCTATATAAACAAACATGTGGTTCAAATGCTATGCACTATGTGTCCAGACATCTACATATGTATGCAAGGATAAGAGTTCCCCAATTGTACATAACAGTGTACCATTGATAAAAGAGACTTTAAACTACTACTGCTGCTAAAAAGATTCAAGTAAGGCATGGAACACACAGTCTAGCAAACTTCAAGTTGCAGTCTAAAGAATACCTTGTTAGTATGCTATTCATGGTAGTTGTAATCGCGTGGATTATAATAAATGTAGTGCTCTAATATGTTGTAGGGGAAGTGTATAAATATGGGAAAAGATCTTGAACAAACACGGGATCACCGCATCAGTCAGAATATGGGATCGACATAAAAGAGAATGTTGGAAATGAATGAGCAAAGAAAGAGGAAAGTGGGAAGAAGAAGAAATAGGGAAGAAGAAGAGATAGCAACATTTAAAGTCCCACATCACAGAAATATTAGCACAATCTCTCCTAATATATTAGAATCCAAATAGGCTTATGTAAAATAGAAAGGAGAGGGATGATATGAGGATGTTGGCTTGGCCATGACATAATAATACATTAAAATGTCAAAGATAAGGGCCTTGGGGCTCCTGGGGTCTCTTGATTGGATATGGCCGACGGTTGCTGATTGGGCTAGTGCACGGACATGAGAATATTTTTTCCCATAATTTTAAAGGTGTGTCCGTTCAGTCCAGAATTCGAAAGGAATGTCTGTTAGCTGAATGAGTACAACCATTTGAATTCTCAATATACGCATATTAATAACTGAGTGGTTAAAGGGTCGCAACCTTTCCTATTCTGAAGGTTACTAATGCACGCGAACAGGCACTCCTCCTTACCTATATATACACTACCTAAAACAAGATAGAATTCACTTTTTTTGCTTGCATTACTTCTTCTTCAAAGTAATCCTCTGATCTAGTTTCTGTAATCAACTTCAGTTCGTTAGAGCTCCGTTTGTAGGCACTATGCAACAGAGATAGTCCATTTTATCCTGGGAAACAAATTGCAACTATGTCGATTGGTGCATACGACAGCAATATTATTTCAAGAAAACAATTCTGGACTCGCACATTACTGAAATAGAATACTTTCTGTTTATCTTCAATCTTGTACAAAAATCAGTTATGCTTTCTGTGATTATTGTAAACACGGTTTGACGTAACAATTGTGGCATAATTGATTAATGTTGATAGTTGTTGTCTGTTTGTAACACAATTGTGTAATTACAAAAGGTCTAACAATCTTGAAACAATATTTGTTGCAGATGACGAAAAATAGCAGCACTGATTCTGCACCGATTCAGACGGTGGAAACTGCTTAGCCAGCGCCTGTGCTTCCAACAATGGCTCTGTCTCATGGCGAAAGGCCAGAGAAGTTCAATGGAATCAATTTCAGGCGTTGGCAATAGAAAATTTTGTTTTATTTAACAATATTAAGCCTTACCAAGTTTCTGACTGAAGAGACTCCTGTGGTAGACAAACTCGAACCTGACGCTACTAAAGTAGAGGCACTTAATATCTGGACAAACTCAGATTTTATATGCAAAAACTATATTCTGAATGGTCTGGATGATAGCCTCTACAATGTCTATTGTACTTTTGCAACGTCCAAACAACTCTGGTTGGCTTTGGAAAAGAAGTACAAAACTGAAGATGCATGCATGAAGAAATTCATTGCTGGAAAATTTCTAGACTTCAAAATGGTTGACTCAAAGATGGTGATAAGTCAAGCCCAAGAACTGCAACTTATCATTCGTCAATTAGAAGATGAAAAGATGACTCTTAGCGAGACTTTTCAAGTTGCTGCAACTATTGAGAAATTGCCTCCTTCTTGGAAGGACTTCAAAAATTACCTTATGCACAAGTGTAAGGAAATGACAATGGAAGATCTCATAGTTCGGCTACGCATTGAGGAAGATAACAGAAATTCTGAGAAAAATATTTCTCAGAATATTGCTGCCAAAGCAAATGTTGTTGAGTCAGACAAGACTAACAAAAGAAAAAGGGAGAATGCTCCTAAGAAGTCAAAGAAATTTTTGGTTTCTTGCCACAACTATGGAAAGAAGGGGCACAAAGCAGCTGAATCCTAAAAAGAAGTTAGAAGCAATTACGGCTGATATTTCGAAAGGCATTTCTGATCTTGATTTATGTGCAGTAATATTAGAATGCAACCTTGTTGATAACTCAAAGGAATGGTTTGTAGAAACTGGAGCCACTCGACACATATGTGCTAACAAGTGGATGTTTACAACCTATAAAACTGCAACTGATGCTGAACAACTTTTTATGGGCAATTCTTCCATTTCAAAGGTCGAAGGTAAAGGAAAAGTTGTGTTGAAACTAACTTCTAGAAAGAAACTGACTTTAAATGATATTCTCCATGTTCCATGAATTCGCAAGAACTTGATTTCAGGATCGTTACTGAGCAAGCATGGCTTCAAATTGATCTTTGAAGCTGATAAATTTGTTCTTTCCAAGAATGGAGTAAATGTTGGAAGAGGATATGTGTGTAATGGTTTATTTAAAGCAAATGTAACCACTATTGTACCATGCACTGATATGAATAAAAGTGAAACTTCTGTTTACATTGTTGAATCTTCTAACATATGGCATTCTAGATTAGGGCATGTAAACTATGATACATTGCAAAAATTAATTAATTTAGAATTTATACCAAAATGCAATATAGATTCCAACTATAATTGTCAAGTTTGTGCAGACAAGAACTTCGTTTCAGCATGTTGAACGAGAAACAGAACCTCTAGACTTAATACATACTGATGTATGTGATTTGAAAATGTGTCAAACTAGAGGTGGAAAAAGGTGCTTTATTACATTCATTGATGATTGTACCAGATACTGTCATGTATATCTCCTTAGAAGTAAGGACGAAGCATTCGAAATGTTTAAACAGTATAAGGCAGAAGTTGAGAATCAACTTAACAAGAAAATAAAATCTTTAAGAAATGATAGAGGAGGAGAATACGAGTCTCCATTTGAGGAATTCTGTGCTGAGCATGGAATTATGCATCAAACTATAACCCCGTATTCACCTCAATCAAATGGTATAGCCAAACGGAAAAATAGAACTCTTAAAGAAATTATGAATGCCTTACTAATTAGCTCTGGCTTGCCAGATAACCTTTGGGGAGAAGCTATTCTTCGGCAAATCATATTTTAAATAAAATACCCCGAAAGAAAATATCTAAATCTCCTCATGAACTTTGGAAAAAACAGACCACCATCCTACAAATACCTAAAAGTGTGGGGGTTCTTGCCAAAGTAGAGGTACCAAAACCAAAGCAAGTCAAAATTGGACCAAAAACTTATAGTTAAGCTTAATTATGTGCTGATGTGCACTTATCTTTCAGAAATCACCTTAAAATCAGCAAGCACCTTCGTCGCTCTCAAATTCAGATCTTCAAAATCACTAAGTTCTCCAACTCTAGAAGATACCTACCCCCACTCCCATATGCATCCTGCTTTCTTAACCAATCTGGCTGCCTCCGCGACTTTATCAACCGTCTTCGCCGTAATTCTCGAGGTTTTCGACATCACAAGCAGGTCCTCTATTTTATGCCCATGTCAATATGGCATAATAACTGTATTTTCCTAATGTTACCATTAGCATCGCCGTCATCCCCACTCCTATCATCTTCATGCATTAATTCTTCCTAATTTTTTTAAGAACTCGTGATTCTAGACATTATAACATGTGAAAATCTCAAAAAACAAGCTTTAATTTACGCGTTGATGTAGTGCTTTTGTGGATGGAATGTTAGAAAGGGAGTTATATACCCACTCCGAGTGATGTTAACAATGAAAATAAGGAAGTAGAATAGGTGACGGCCGAAGTTAGGGTTCATTTCTAATATAATAGCATAATATCAGCCATTATAATTACGATCGCGAAAACATTGTCATTATAGCTATAATGGCGAATACTTTTTGTCATATTATGAAATTTTAAAAATAAAAAAAAGGTATTTGTCGGGTTATGCGGTTACCTGTATACTTGGGTCGTTCATTCAATCCATAATGAAGAAAGAAAGTAAATTGAACAAGTCAAATTAAACCAGATAATAAGCTGGTTGGAACTGCATAACACTGAAAGATCATATCGTGGAATAGCTCAGTTTTTAGGAGAAATTAACTGAAAGGTCGGGCTATGGAAAACAACGTCAAATGACTAATGATGTTGCGTTCGCCTACACGACGAGCAATTTGACTTTATGACCCCAGTTTAATTTAGGTTAGCTAACTTAATGTGAAAGCAAAGTGAGAACATATATTCATGACATTTGATTATGAGAACACATATGACGCAGTCTTGTCTATAGTATTATATTATTATTGGGTTATGCTCCAAGGGAGCACAAGCTTCAGTGAAAAAAAATAGATTCGAACCGTCAATCTGTTCTCATCCTCTCGTTTTCCCTCTTTTAACTTTATTTCATTATACTGCAGCTCTTCCTGTTTCTAAATGTGGAAAAAGGTGGAAATTATCCAGGAAAATTCATCTACTGGTAGCTCTCTACCACTTTCTCCCTGACCTTTTTTCCCACTCCTTCGGTGGATCACTCCCTTTGGTTGTATCTCCAAAATCCCTAGGTGGATTTTGCCCTTCCTTTATCTCTTTTCCCTTCTCTGATACATGCATTTTTTCTCTCTTCCTCCTGTGTTAGGTTTACAAAGATGCATTTCATTCACCATTTAAACTCTTGATTCGTTCACTCTATTTGAACATTACCTTATAATATTTATACAATCGCCATTTTTGCTTCATGACCTATTATCCAAAACTATTTTGTGTTGTTAATTTTGTATACTTAGTACTTACTTTGACCATTTATACATGGTTATTGTCTTTTCTGATTTATTAGCATTCGTATTGTTATTTTATATATTGTTTTTTCTTATTTGTAAGAGCATATATACATGTTTTTGTTATTGTTTCTTTTCAAACTACTAACTAAAACAGCACTTGTAACTCTTTCCGGTTATTAACCAAATTTAATGAATATATGGTCTAATGGTTGGAGTCTGTGTATTCCGAAATTTTCTAAAAGAAACTAAAAATATGCCTCGCATTCATCATGCTAATATTATTTACTTTTGCACTTTTTAACATTTGTATGCATGACATATCTATTTTGTTCTATACATTTTGATTCTTCCCCATCAAAAAATATGGAGTACTTTGAAAAACTCTTTTAGGATAAATGAGATTGAGTTTCATGGCAGTTACATGTCAGTCCCAGGAATTAAAAGGGTGGTGTTGATTTGTGCATAGGTTAGAAGCACTCAAAACCTTAATTGCAGCCTTCAATGTGAATGTGAACCAATTTTGGTGTGCAAACTTTAGGCAACAAAAGTTTTTATCTTCACTACAAGAACATTTAGCTATTCCAACGGCTGTAAGCCGTCGGCGGCCGTTGGAATAGCATTCACGTCTTCCAACGGCTTCCAACGGAATCGACGGAATATTTCCAATGGCCATTCCAACGGCTACAAACGGCGGTTTTCCGTTGAAAGCCGTTGAAAACAAGTGACTTGTAAGCCGTTGGTAACCGTTAATAACCGTTGGAAAATCTGGGTTATTTTTTTTATATTTCAGCTAGCAAATAACCTTCCAGCCACTACATTTCCAATCCAATCCAATTCCAATCCAATTCCAATCCATTTCCAATCCAATTTCAATCAATTCCACGTATATACAACACATACATACCAATAACAACATAAACAACCAAAATATATCAAGTCAACATCAATATAACCAAAACAAAACATCAAAACATCCATAAACTTACAAATACATGTTCATAAAGCAAATACATCAAAGTTACATGTCCACAAATCATCTAAACATATCAAATTTATCATTCTCATCCACTCAATGTCAAAACATACAACATACCTTAAGCATTGCTAGCAACTTCAACAATTGACTAAGGACGACTACCATGAATGTGCACATACTTCGCAAACTTTTGATTTAGCTGTTCCAACTGCATAGTCTGAAGACGACTCTTGTCACGTAGTTGCTCAATCATAATTCTAAGCTCTTTAATTTCTTCTTTGTATTGAGTCCATTTAAGTTGTCGAATCTGCAAATCGAATTCATAGTAAAAATGTTATTTCATCATATAAAATATTATAACACTGTATATTTAAACGTTAAGCTTGTAGAGCTTGTTTGGCTAATACAAAAGGGTCGTACTTTTGATAACGTGAGGTATGTTTAATTTCTACAAGATTATACTTTGGATCCACGTTAATACCAGAACCTGGAACATTGTTGAACCAGTTGCATCTAAACAAATAAACATCCTCTGCGGGTCTTGTAAAATATGTCATTTGCAATATTTGAGTTAACTCGCCATAAAAATCATTAGGATCTTCACTGCCCTTAACAAACACACCAGTATTGTTTGTTAATTTTTCAGCACCGTATTCTTTGGTGTTGAATTTATACCCATTAACAAAAAATATTGGATATGTTTTGACTTTTCTTTTCGGTCCAAATGCTAAATGTTTTATTCCTTCATCGAGCACATTATTTGTTGGATCAAAAACATAATTTCTAAACCAACTACTGAAATCTTTGCTTAAATCGCCGCCTGGATTTTGTGATTCATAAATACTGCAAACACAAAAAATAATATATGTTACATTATTATTAACACGTTTAACATAAATACTGAAAAAAATTGATTACCTGACGGAAGGAGCAATAGGACAATTAAGAAGAATATATGTGTGTGCGACGTTACAATCATTATCATTTAGCCATATTTCCACACATTTTCCAGCATGTTGGCCATGTCGTTTAAAAATAGATAATGTTGATTCAGAAGAAGAATCTTGTTCAACCCTCTCATCATTACGCGAAACGCTTGCAAATGATAAGTTCACACGATCATGAAAATAATGAGAGAAAAAAAGAGGCTTCTTCTTCGATATATGATTTGCAAATAGAACCTTCAACTCGAGCTTTTTGTCTCACTTTTTTTTTAAATGATTTAAGTACCTAAGAAAATATATTTGGTTCAATATTAAGATCTAAATATAATTAAATTATCATTTGAACACTTAGTATAATAATATACCTTTCAAACGGATACATCCATCCGTATTGCACAGGACCTCGAAGACGTGCTTCCTTTGGTAGATGAACAGGTAAATGCTCCATTACATTAAAGAAACCTGGAGGAAATATTTTCTCCAGTTTGCAGAGCAGTACAGGGATTTCATCTTCAAGTTTTAGTAGACGGTCAACTTTTAAAGTAGTTGAACAAAGCTCCTTGTAAAATAAGCTAAGTTCTGTTATTACATTCCAAACTTTTCTAGGTGACAATTCTTTGAAGGCGATGGGTAACAAATTTTCCATCATTACATGACAATCATGGCTTTTCATTCCACTCAGCTTTCCGTTTTTATAGTCGACACATCTACGAAGATTGGAGGAAATTCCATCGGGAAACCGTAATTCTTCTACCCATTTTAACAGTACTTTAACTTGATTGTTGTCTAGTTTATAGCATGCTTTGGGTTTTTTACTATCATTGGGCTTCATATGAAGCTCTGGACGATTACATATTTCCTCTATATCACGTCTGGATTTCAAATCATCCTTAGTCTTGCCCTTTACATTCAGAACTGTATTAATTACATTATCAAATACGTTTTTCTCGTTATGCATCACGTCAATGTTATGACGGATTAAGAGATGTTTCCAATAAGGCAATTCCCAAAATATACTCTGTTTGCACCAATTATGAATCGTCGATTTACCTTGAATATCAATTTGTTTTCCTGTTTCATGTATCTTTGGATAATCTTTTACAAGTTCATATATTTCCTCACTTGACCAAACCGTCGGTGGCCGTAGACCCTCATGTCTATTAGACGTAAAAAAAAATTTGTCTCATCTAAAAGCATGATTAACATGAAGAAAGCATCGATGACAATCAAACCATGAAATTTTCTTTCCGTATGGTAACGAAAATGCTCGTGTTTCTTCCATGCAATATGGACAAGCAAGACGACCGGCTGTACTCCAACCCGAAAGCATTGCATATGCTGGAAAATCACTAATCGTCCATAACAAAGAAGCGAACATCCGAAAATTTTTCTTTTTTGATACGTCGTATGTTTCAACTCCTTCATTCCATAGTATTTTCAATTCTTCGATTAGCGGTTGTAAGTAAACATCAATACCCTGTGTCGGATCATCAGGGCCAGGGACAACAACTGTGAGAAACATGTATGGAGTTTTCATACACATCCACGGAGGTAGATTGTAAGGTGTGATTATTATAGGCCAAGATGAATATTTAGAACCAAACTGAGAAAACAGTGCGAAGCCATCTGTACATAAACCTAGTCTAACGTTGCGGCTTTCCGCTGCGAAATCAGGATATTTCTTATCAAAATATTTCCATGCTTCTCCATCCGATGGGTGTGTCAACGTACCTTCTTGAGGTGTTCTCACACTGTGCCATCTCATATGTTGCGCTGTTACGGATGATGCATATAATCTTTGAAGTCTAGGGGTGATGGGTAAATAATGCATACGCTTGTGCGGATCTTCTTTTCCTTTCTTTTTTCTTGGTTTGTATCTTTCTTGATTACAAAACTTACATTTTCTAAGATTGTTGTCTTCTTTCCAATACAACATGCAACCCTTTACACATGTATCTATTTTCTGATATGGCAAGCCAAAAGATAACATAAGTTTTTTCACTTCATAATAATTTTCACACATTAAATTATCCGATGGCATATGACGTTTAGCCGCTTGAACAACAGCCGTAAACCCAGCTTCCGTAAGATTGTATTTTGATTTCATTGCAATGTATTCTGCAGTTACCGATAATTGAGTGCCACTTTCACATCCATTCCAAATGGGTTTTTTAGCATTATTCAATAAATCATATATTTTTTAGCTTCAACATTTGGCTCATCTTCTGCGTTATCATCGTCGTTACCAATTTGAACGGTAGGAAACATTGATCGTGCAGCATCTTCGACCATATTTTCAATGAGATCCGTGCTAACTTCAACACTATTGACCTCCGTAGAATGTTCTTCAGTATTATGGGCTACAATTTCTCCATGACGATCCCACAACAAATAATTGCGTAGGAAACCGTATTGGCGCAAATGAATCTTAACCATATTCGGTATTAAATAGTTCAACAATTTGCATCTACTACATGGACAACGAATTTCTCTACTGTTTCCAATATTACTTATCGCAAAATCAGTGAACACTTTCACCCCATTTTCAAAATGTTCACTTATTGCACCACTAATTTCCCTTCTTTGATACATCCAGCTCCGCTCATTAAAGAAATTGGCCATTTTTCCTATACTTTAAAATCTATGATGAAATAAAAAATAATCGTTAATTTTATAGTTGTTGACAAACTTTATTTCAAAATAAATAACTATTGGTTCACTGACGCTTATATGTCTTCTTTGATGGTCGGTCATCCTACTTCCCATTACAAACACAATAGTGATTATATTTCGTAAATCATATCATTTTAAATGATTTCACAAAATTTCGACAGCATTTCCCCCGTGTTCCTTGTATCGTACACACTTGCGTGTACACAAGGAACGTAAAGGAAATGCCATCAAAGTTTTGTGAACCGTTTAAAGTGATATGATCTACGAAATATAATTACTTTATAGCGTTTGTAACTTGTCCAATACAAGGACAATTCCGACAAATATTGTATCAGATGAATATAGATTTCCGTTTTGTAAAAGAACGAATATCCATAAAACAATCATATACAACACTTGTCAGACGGGGCCAAATAATAACTAAGGGTTTAAATATTTATCTACATTAAATTTCAATATACAATTTGTAAATATTTTAACCGTTTTAGTACATATGTACAAAATTATATATTTTTGTAATTTACTTCGTGTTTGCACCACTTACATTATTTTAAATTACTTTGTATTTGTCAACATAATATAATCTTCGTGTTTGCATAAATTATATTATTAGCAAACACTATCACACACATATAACATTCACTAACTAAAGTTACCTAAATAAACACAATCAAACCCTAAATCAATTTAATCCCAAACAATTTAATCATTATTGTGACAATAACAACAATTAGAGGTTAACATGATGTAATATACACATACAAACAAGTAGAAATTAAGCAAATCATAAATTAAACCCGAAATCAATTAATACCTAAAAATTAGGTTTTATGAAATTACCTAATTTGGATAGCAAGAAGGGTGGAGATGCGTTCGAGAAGCACGTAGAGGGCGCCCAAAGAGATTGGAGTGATGGAGGAAGCCTTGGCAGCAAATTTGGAAGGGGAGGAAGGGTTGGAGGAGATGATTAATTGGTGGAGTAGGATGAAATGAAGCTCTCGGTTGGCTGTAGCAGGCAATATCCCGTCTTATTCCAACGGCTTCCAACGGCCGCCAACGGTATTTTTTCTAACGGCTTCCAACGGCTAATTAAACCGTTGGCGGCCGTTGGAAACAGGACGTCGGAATAAGCATCCACTCTAGTAGTGCTTAAATGACTAAACTTTATTTTGATAACAAAAAACTTTTGATATATTTTTATATTTAATACAAAACCTTTTGAAAACACCTTTTGGTGTAAATCTTTAAGTTTGTGGTTGTGCATGATTTGTGTTTTATTTTTAGATTTAAGCTAGAGGATAAAACACTTTGATTATTTCTCTTGACCGAAAGCCTTTAAATTTGCTGAGTTCATATTATATTTCATTGTGTCTAAAGGGTTAACTTGCATGCTGACATACGTAGTGGGGATATCTTTATTTTTATTCAATAAATAGACTTTTTTAAGCACCTTTTTTATTAAAAAAATTAGTTTACGATTTTTAATTTGAGATTTAAGCTAGAGGATAAAATACATTGATTACTTTTCTTGAGCCAAAGCCTTAAAAAAATCTCAATTTATATTATATTTCTTCATGCCTGGAGGGTTTACTTTCATGTTTGTAGGAAGAGTGGGCCGGGGTTAAATGAATATGCAGTAAGGTTTTGTATTAGATGATTGCTCAATGTCCATTGTTTCACTGATTTCTACTAATAAAGATGCTGGTGGTGGAATGTTAAGTCTTCTTTCAGTTTGAAATAATTCTACCATTGATTCTACATATTATAAGACTTACTTGCAATTAATTGGTTCAAATCCTATATGTTTTTATCCAAAAGACTGAAAGTAATATTAATTCTTGCGCTCGTACATGGAACATGCCAAAGTTTTATTTTCAAGAAAGAATGCAGAATTAGAGGAGAAGACAGAAATGATTTGCACTACTAAAATGTAACGGTACAAACAATATTAGAATGGCAAAATATAATGTAAAATGCTAGGCAAATATAACCCGATAATTAATGAAATGGGTTGCAGGCCCAATAGCCAAAAGAAAACAACGTATAATATAAACAGCGAAACGTTATTCTCTTTAACTCCCTCCTCAAACCTAACCTGGGGTTAGGGTTTGCGGCAAGGAAATATAGAAGAAAAAATGTCTTCGAATTGAGGTGATTTTGAAGAAAATACACATATTCGATGACAAGAAAGCCTGAGATGAGTAACTAAGTGAAGATCTGACTATCGGGATGGCTGGAAACTTCATTCAGGAAGATAAATCAAGGCTTCAGATCTCGAGTTGATTTCTTCTTCATCTACGTTAAACTCATGCCTGAATCTGGTAAATCTCGGCTTTGAAAGAGGCTCTGTAAGTATATCTGCCTTTTGATTTGAGGATGGGTATAGCTGACTTTAATTTTGTCTTGTATTACTTATTCTCTGATGAAGTATAAGTCTATTTCGATGTGCTTTGTTTTGGAGCATAAGATAGGGTTTGCTGTAAGAGAAATGGTATTGATGTTATCACACCACACTGTTGCTTTCTTTTCGGTCTTGACTTTGAGTTCACCTAATAGTGATTGTATCCACATAATCTCAGGAGCGGTACTAACAACACTCTTGAATTCTGCTTTTGTACTAGATCTAGACACAATACTTTGTTTTTTTGCACACCATGACATTGGATTTCTTCCTAAAAAGATGCAACAGCCTGATGTTGACTTTCTATCACCTTGATTTGTTCACCTGTTTGCACCAGCAGAGGCACTGATATTTAAACTTTTGCCTGACTTGAGTATTAGGCTATGATTGATTGACCCTTTTAGGTACCTGAGTATTCTCTTAACATCTTTCCAGCGATCATCTATAGGGTTTAGCATGTACTAGCTGACTTGTTGACACTGTAGGCAATGTCATGTCTTGTTATAGCAGCATGATGTAGGGCTCCTACTATGTTTCTGTACAGCTTTGCATTGTGAAATGTTTCCTTTGTTTTTAGTTAGTTGAGGATTTGTTATCATTGGTGTTGGTAGAGGGTTGGCCTTTTCCATCTTAGCTCTGGATAAGGTTTCATGAATGTATTTCTTTTGATAAAGGTGCATTTTTGAACTTGTCTTCCTTTTTTACTTCAATGCCAAGGAAATATTTTAGTTGTCCTAGATCTTTTATAGAGAATTCTGTATTTATAAGTTGAGTGACTCCTTATTTTCAACTTCATTACTGCGTGTAATAATAAAATCATCGACATAAATCAGTATGAAGGTAATAGTGTTATTGGAAAAAAAAACATAGAGTTGTCAGATTTTGTTGATTGATAGCCATGCTTCACAAGTGTTGGCTTCAGCTTGTCAAACTAGAGTCTCGATGCTTGCTTTATCCCATAAATTGCTTTGTAGAGTTTGCATGCTATAGTCTCTTCTCCTTTTTGAATAAAAGCGTGCGGTTGCTCTATAAATACCTCCTTCTGTAACACACTATTCAAAAATGCATTATTCACATCTAATTGCTTGATGCTCCAAATCCTACATAAGGCAATAGTTAATATTATCATGATTGAAGTTAGATTCATAACAGGTGAGAATGTTTCTGTAAACTCAAACCCATATTGTTGTGAAAAACTCTTTGCTGCTAATCTTGCCTCATATTTGGATATTGAACCATCAACATTCTTTTTGAGTTTATATGTCCATTTACTCCAAACTATATTTTTGTGACTTGGCTTTTCCATTAAGCCCAAGTCTTATTTCTGATAAGTGCATTATATTCCTCCTGCATTGCTGGTTTCCATTTTTCAGAGTGGGCAGCTTCATGATAAGACAGTGTCTCATCGGTGTTAGTAGTTGTATAGATCACCTTTGGATTGAAAATGCCACAATTGGCCCTTGTCAGCATGGGGTGTTGATTAGTGTGGGCTTTAGTAGTGTCCCACTGACTTGGTCAACAACATCCCACACTAACTTTCTGAGATGTGACTCCCTTGGCTGTCACTATTGACACTTTTTTGTTGAGTATCATCTAGGTAGGCTTCATCCTCTAGACCTGGCCCATATGAGGGCATTGTGTGTTGAGATCTTTTGTTGATGTCCCATTGCCTGTGATGAATTGGTTGAATCACCACTTCATCATATAGTATGCTTATATTGTTGTGTTTGGCGTTCTGAACCTTTTTGTTGTTTTGATTTCCAACGTACCGAATAGGAATATTTCTTCATTGAACACTACATGTCTGGAGATATAGATTCTCCTATCGATATTTAACACCTGTACCCTTTTTTCTTGCTAGGGTATCCTAGAAATGTGCATGGTGTAAATTTGTATTCAATTTATGTGTGTTGTAGGGTCTTAACGAGGGAAAACACTGACATCCAAAAACCTTTAGATGATAATAGTCTGGTCTAACATTACGTAGCATCTGCTGTGGACACTCGAAATTAAGAGTTTTACTTGGCATTAGATTAATCAAGTGTACAGCAGAGATAATGGCCACCGGCTAGAATTTTAGTGACATAGAGGCTTTAGCAAGTAGAGTTAGACAAGTCTCTACTATAAGTTTGTGTTTTCTCTCAATAAAACCATTTTTTCAGATGTTTAAGGGCAAGTAATTCTATGCTCAATGCCCTTCTTTCGAAAATAATGTTTTAAAGGTAGTAATTCTGTTTCACCATTAGTTTGAAGTTTTTACGACCTGATTGCCAGATTGTTTTTCTACAGATGTAATAAATTGTATTATGATATCACTAGCTTTTGTCTTAGATTTTAAGAAATACATTCATACAAATCTAGAATAGGCATCAATGAATGATATGTAGTATTTATACCCATAATCATAATGAATTGGGGTAGGACTCCATAAATCAGTAGCAACAAGTTCTAAAGGTTCACTATAAGAGGTTTCAGAATTTGGAAATGCAAGCTTATGAGTCTTTCCCATTTGACAAAATCCACACACATAAGTATTAGGAACATCAACAATATAAATATTTTGTTCATCACATACAGTCTTAGCAATTCTAGTGCCGAGGTGCCCTAGCCTATTATTCCATGGATTAAAGGTTTTACAATAGTCAGAAACATTTTCTACATTCATTACGCAGATTTTCTCATTAAAACCAGACTGTTTTGAACTTGCAGTGTCAAATTTGTATAAGTCATTACTTCCTTTACCCTGCAAGATAATTTCTTATGTTAGAATGTCTTTGACTATGCATATATTAGGGGGAAAATCAAAAAAATACATTATTGTCTTTGACAAATAGGGAAACACTCGTTAAGTTTCTTTTAATTGATGGAACCCTTAGTAGATTTTTTAAATATAGTTGTTTGGGTCCACTAATCCTTGCAATTCCAGTGTGTGATGTAAACATTTATGCCATTACCAACAAGCAAATTTTGTGTACCTTTATATTCCTTGTTGCCAAGATTTAAATTCCTTAAGTTATTTTTCATGTGATTTATTGCACCAGATTCAGGATACTAGACTTCATCTTTTATATCCTCTTCCTTAGCAAAGTCCGTATTCAAAACTTCTTTGTAGTCCTTAAGGGTATTGATGTTGTCAAAATTAGTACTGCTTGTATTCTGATTGGTGCTGTAATTAGCACTGCATATGAAGTAGAATTTGTTGGCAGTGTGGCCAGGTTTCTCACGGATTTGACATTTGACCCTATTATTGGTATTTCTTTCTATACCCCTTCCTCTGTTGATTTGACCAAACCTTTGGCTGTTGCATTGGTTTTTTGACCAGTTTCCCTTTTCTTGATTCTTACCACTACCATAGTGGTGAAATTGATAGATGAGTTAGAATTGACACTCTTTTATGATCAATTCTGCCTACATGTGCCAGGAGGGTAGAGTAGACATACTATAAGATTATTGTAGGGTCCATGGACACAAATATGGATGTAATAGCCTCATAACAATAGTCTAAGCCATTGATGATTGATAGAATCTGTTCTGATTTAGGTATTTTCTGGCCTGTAGTACTTAGTTGATCACATATGTTCTTTACCTTGAGAAAATACTCGTTCATTGTAGAGTCACCTTTTCTTATGTTATGTAACTATCTTCTATAATACATAATTATGGCAGATGATTGAACTGAAAAGTTTCTTCCAACTGTTGACCATACTTATTGGGCAGTTTTAACATTATGGCAAGATTTTTGCACCAATATAGGACATCATCCAAGAGCATACAAGACTATCTTGTCATTGATATGCCATAAACTCAGGGTTTTGGACTAATCTGTCCTCACTGTCCCTGATTAATTTTGGTGGAACGATTTTCGTTCCATGGATATAATCCTCTAAACATTATCCTTTAATATCAATTTCTATTTGTAACTTCGATAGCAGGTAATTAGATTCGTCAAGTTATACTGAGATCAACTGACTTTATGGTTTTATGATGGCCTTCATTAAATCAAGAATTGGGTCGGATTGACTTTGAGGTTGATTTTAAGATGTTATGTTGCTGGAAACGTGTGGGATGGATAGATCTCCTTGGTTTATCATGTTGATAATCATTGTGATGAATCTTCAGCAACAGAGAGGTATGAAAAAACAGAACCGAAGAACTTGGAATTGAGATTTTTTTTTTCAAGAATCTTGTAATTGATACTGGGTGCAACCTCTGTTGCTTATGTGATGAACTTTCTGACTGATGAGCACCGCTGTAAGGTACTTTTATCAATTATGGTGCTTCTTGATAATTTCTTGATTAGATTCTTTGGATTTTAGAATAACAAAGCACCAAGCTTGATTGGGAGAGACAGAGAACTCATTCTCGAGCCAATGCATCCCTTGAAATTGAGGAAGCGATGACCTACACCCTACCCCTCCAAAGAAAGCTAGCTCTAACAAGGGAGTGATGACACACACACTCCCACTCCAAAGAAAGCCAGTAACCTGGAAAAAACTGCAGAAACATATAGGAAATTGATGCAACCTAAAATGTCTCATCTAGCAGTTTTAAAACCTTTAGCGTCTCGTCTACCAGTTTTAAAACCTTCAGCGTCTTGTCCACCAGTTTTAAAACCTACATGTAGCAAGATGCTCAAACAATCAACCAGTTGCGAACCTACTAGTTCAGTCACTACTTATTTAGTGATGCGGGAACGTCAAAAGCACAATGTTGCGGCTCCAACAATAGGAAATGTTACTGATCAATTAGAGCAGGAATGGATTACAGAGGAAGATGAAGCAGATACAATGGTTCTTTGTTTGTGCACTACACAGCACTGTTGAGTGTGTCTATTATAAGTTTTGCATGCATATTATATGTTTATGTAAGGCCATGCATTAATTTTCTATTCATTTTTTTGAACCTGATATATAAAGTACAAGCTCCAAAAAAAAACATAGAGTAAGTTAAAAATGACCAAGGTGCATGCTAGAACCCCCGATGATAAAGTAGTCATTTCTTTGAATAAGGATAGTCAGTTATTTTCTAATAGCATTACGGAGTTAAGCAATTTTTTTGGGACACTAGCAAAGGATAATGTGTCTCTTACTTACATCAATTGGCATGTTGTTCCTAATCAATTAAAGCGGAAAATGTTGGAATATGCTCTGGTAAAGTCTATCACCCTAAACCATAGTTCAACTGACTTCCTAAATGTTTGGTTTTAATTAATTAGTTTGTTTCCCGAATTTTGTGTTTGATATATTATAGGCTAGCTATGTCATTCCGGATAAAGGGCACAAGTGGGTCTTGAACACACTTAATGACTCTTGGAGGCAGTATAAGTCTCGTATAAAATCAAAGTATTATAAAAATATCCAACTGATGAGGAAAGGCTTGCAAATAGGCCTAATACAATTCCGTTGGAGGATATTGAATGCTCTTGAAATACGGGGGGGATGAAGCAGTTCAGGTACGGCTTAAATGTGACCACAAAAGAAAACTAATTTGTATAATGCTAATTTAATAATAATGCAACAGATGGAAAAAAAATTAATGATATTCACATTTAACTTTTTTAGTAGTTCACATTATCTTGTTTAGTGCTAATCTTTTCTTTAGTAGTTCGGATTATCTTGTTTAGTTCTAATCTTTTTTTTTTTTTTTTGGATTTCCAGGCCCTAGCTGAGACTAATTATGCGCATCGTAATTCATTAAGTGAGACGCATACCATGGGTCCCAAAACTCATGAATAGCTAAAGAAAAGATAGTAAGTGTTTCTTTAAACATAAGTTAATTTTTTTGTGATTGATTTGAATTGGCCACATGATAATTTTAATTTGTTATATCATTGAATTATATTTTATATCATTGTCACAATGTTCATAGGCAGTAGCTAGATTTGTATATTCTTAGGATTGAATGTTAAAAATTCTGTTTAATTTTTGATCATCTTAATACTTGACAGAGAAAGAAGGACCCAGAAAAAGTCACCCCATCTGCTACCTTGGTCTATTTGGAAACTTACAAACGAGAATCGGGGAGAAATTACAAGACAAATACGGATGAACTAAAAGGTAAATACGTAATTACATTAGATACTGAAATAGCAATTTAATAGTTAGTTTGAAAGATAACCACATTGTAGCTGACACTTCCATATTTTAATAGTTAGTTTGAGAGATAATTAGTTATGTTAATAAAAAAATTCGAGTAGCTTATATAAAGTATTTGACCAAGGATCAATTATGAATCAATATTTGTGTTAGTATAATAGGCACATTGTACGTTTGTTGGAGCTTCTAATTATATCGAACAAATAGTTAGTTTGAAAGATAACCAATTCTATTAATAAACTCATTCCTTCTTGCCTGTGTTTGGCACATATTTTCATTTTCTAGTCTACTTATGAAACTCAAGACATCTATATTTTTTTGTAATTCTTGCTTTCCCTGGTTTTCATTTTATATGCTTGCTTGATTTTCATTTTGTAGGCGAAGATTCAAGCAATGGTGGATGCAGAAAATATTGCTGAGGCAGATGCACTTGTCTCTGGTGGGAAGACTCATGGACGGATATGGCTTATGGGAAGGCGATGTAAAATGGCTGAAAAGTCTCCAGCAACCCCTGGTTTTACATACAGTTATGTGCAAGAGCTGACCAAAAAAATAAGGCAAGAGCTTGAGGCTGATTTGGAAGCAAAGGTGAACAGAAAAGTGAAAGAGAACATGACATGGGTGTTGAAAAAGCAGGGTGAAGCTAATACAGATCTTAATTTAGATATTGGAGACTTTTGTGTCACCACAACAAGTGATGAAGATGACATTGGTACTCCTACAACCCCTGCAACTGAATGAAGTTTTTGGATGGTATGAATTAGCACTTGTGGTATATACGAATTGTACTTTTAAATTATGTACTTGCGGTATATGTTGGTGATAGCACTTGTGGTATGTGTTGGTGATGACACTTGTGGTTTGGTATGCAGAATTGGATGGTTTGAATGTGGTGATGAAAGTTTTGGGAGGATTTATTGTATAATATTTTGATATGTTTGAATGTGATACAATGTTTTGGATTATATGTACTGCAGAATTTGTAATTACAGGGTTGTATTTGCCTTCTTCCAATGTAGCATTTGTCTTCTTTACTATTGCATTTGATTTTTTCTGATGTTGCATTACAAGATAATGGTGTTGCATTACGTAGTGCAGTGGTGTTGCATTAAGTACAATATTATTAACTCTACTATGGTACGGCACGTGGGACCCACAGCTGACGTGGTGTCACGTGGATAGCTGACGTGGAATGTGAGACATGGGCAGTTGACGTGGAGAGATGACGTGGCGTGTGACACGTTGGCAGCTGATGTGGGAAGTTCATGTGGGCCCTACTATAGTGACCTGGAAGCTAGGCTATGACTTATGTTTAAGGCAACGCTGTATATTGTTGCATTGCTTGCAAGTACCATTGCAATATAGTTATAATGCAATACTTTCTTTCTGTGGCAGTAGATCGGAAAAAGCGTTGCCTTACATAACTATGGCAACGGCCGTGGATGCCACGCCCTCTGGTGTTGTCTATTTGAAAAAAGGCTTAAGGCAATGCTTTTTCGATCTATGGCCACATAAAACTAGTGTCGAATATGCCCACTTTTGTAGTGGTGCATAGACATCCAAATGTCTTTAACTTACTATAATTTGGTTTAACATTATATAATTTCTCTAATAAACTAGTATCATTCAATACTTTAGCTCGCGTTCTATTTATCAGATAAACAACTGAATTGAATCATTCAAGCCAGAATTTTAGAGACAATGATGCCTCTTCTAGCAATGTTAAACCAGATTCTATTGTATTTCTATGTCTTCTCTCAACTAAACCATCGTTCAGAGGTATAAGGACATGTTATTATATGAAGTATGCCTTTTGTTTGAAAGAAAATATTCAGTGGCTTAAATTCTATACCACCATCAGAATAGAAAGTTTTGATAGTACAGTTAAACTGATTTTCAATCATCCTTACAAAGTTTATGACAACATTATATGCTTCAGACTTAGACTTCAACAGATACAACCATGTATATCTAGTACAAGCATCAACTAGGGATTGATAATATTAGTATCCCAAATCCGAGTTTACTAGTGCTGGACCCCATAGGTCTGCAGCAATGAGATCAGATGATTTTGTATAGCATGTACTTGAATTGGCAAATGATAATTTATGACTCTTTCCCATCCGGCAATAAGTACATACATATGGTAAATTCACATCATTAAAGACTAATCTTATTATCTAGAAGAATTTTCTTTACAGTCCTAACACTGGGTGACCCAGATTATAGTGCCATAGATCAAATACTTTTTACTACTACTGTTGCTTAAATCGGTGACAAGACAGAAATTCCTTTATCACAGTTTGTAGTACTACTATTAGGCATATTACAGTATAAATAAAATTTAGCAGTATTGTTGCAATTATCACGGTTAAACTTGTATAACCCCTTCACTGCATCACCCTACAAAAGTATTTCTCTAGTTAGTATATCTTTGACTAAACAGTACTTAGGATCAATTCAAAGTATACATTATTATCATTAGCAAACTGTGATATGCTAATCAATTTTTTCTTAATTTTGGGTACCCTTAATAAATTATGTAAGAATAATTGCCTTTTACCTTTGACATTGCTATTACCAATGTGTGTAATGTTAATGCACTTATTGTTTCCCATTCAAATAGTTCGATTACCTTTGTATATTCTATTCCCAAGATTGAGATTTTCAAGATTATTGGTGATATGATTAGTTGCCCTTGAGTCAGGATACCAACTTTCATCCTGAATATGATCCGGTCTTGCAGCCTCATTCTGGTTTCTTGATGTGTCGATTTGATTATTTGCATCATTTTGAACTTGGAACACATTTGCACTTGGATTTGTCCCTCTTTGGTTATTACTATTTTAATTATTGGCATAGTTTAGAATATATCTGAAATAGCATTTTGATGCAGTGTGTCCAAATCTTTCATATATCTGACACTTTGGTTTGTTGTTGTTATTGCTCCATCTGCCTTTCCTTGACCACAAGCTGATGGACCACCTCTTTGAAAGGCCTGATCTGATCTGGTACTATAATTCTGATTTTTACTTTTGTTTACTACATAGTTGACATTGTAGTCATTTTCTTGTGTTCTTTCATTGTCAATTCTAGCCTCACGTGATAATTGGATTGAGTAAAAATCATCCATAGATGAGAATTCCTTTTGAGATGCAATTATTGCTTAAACGGCTTCATATCTTCACTTAATCCATTGAGTATAGGCAGAACTTGCTCATGTTCGAAAACTTTGTGGCCATCTGCCTCTAACATATCACACTGTGCAGTTAAAGAGCTTAGCGATTCTATAGTAGTAGAGGTGCAAAAAGGTGTAGCGGGGATATAGCGGAGGCGCAAAAAACTTCATTTAATGTAAAATAAAATATTTGAAAATTAATTAATCAACTTTCTCATATTATATGTGTATAAGAAATTAATATTAATTAATCTTATATAGCGAAATCAAGGAATGTCACAGTTTTACATGCTTAATTTGATGAGTGTAATTGATTATTACCATATATTAGGCATTTATGGCTTATAACTAGCCCTAAACACTAAACTTACTAAAAAAAATTAAAAAGAAAATCAGTCAAATCAAGCTCTATATATTAATACTGCTAAATCAAATGCTTAAAAGCCTTGATTTAACAGATGTCATGGAAAATAGCCGGCTAAAAGAAGATCTACAATCCATCAGCACTAAATTGAAATAGCATAGCGGTTGAAGGATGTTATGGGCTATAGCGGGAATATTGCGAGGCTTTAGCGGGGATTTAACTGCAAAGATCACATATAGATTTAATTTTGCTCAAATACTCTCTCATGGTAATGTTATCATCTCTGATTTTCTATAACTATCTCTTGTAATGCATAGGCTTTGCATAGGACTGATCGTTGAACCTTTTTCAATAGTTTTACAAATATCATTAGTGGTTTTACACCCAATTACTTGTTGCAAGAATAATAAATTCAAGGTTTTAAATCTCGGATATCGGTCGCGTTTCGTCTCGGGGATTTTATAGACTCGGTCTCGTATCGGGGGAGATCTCGGACGAGATGAGTCTAACTCGGGAGTTCATCTCGGATTTTCATCTCGGGTCTGAAAGTTCATATCGGAACAATCTCGGGGTACATGATATGTTAAAAATGATATTTCAACAAATGATTTTTGCGAATGCTATTAAAAACATAGTAACTTAAACTTAAAATGCAAAATAACTTTATTATTCTTTATTTTGCGAAAGATCAGTCATACTCTAAGTCGTAATATGCTTAAAACAGAAATATTGTTAGATAGGAAACATTAAAAGGATCCAAAACATTAAAAAATTCAGCATAAATAGACCATAAAATACATAATTTCATAAGTAACATTTATGTAAAAAGACGAATATGAAAATCATAAGCATTGTAAAACATATACGAACATACAATATAGTCATTTAACATGAAAATTGTAAAATAACAAAAGATTGATATGGCTAGATTTGAGTTTTTTAATTATAGTTCTAGTTCAGGCACAAATTTAAATTTTAACCAAAAAACTAAGAACTCGGACGATATTCCAGTATTTCGTCACGGTCGATATATCGTTCGATATTGCAATATCTCGGGCGATATATTCGAAAGGTGATTTAGAGTGATATTTGTTGTTTCGTTTCGGAAGGAGCCCAAAATGAGATCTCGGAGGAGATCTCGGGCGATATTTGCGAGATTTGAAACAGCAAGATACTCTGGCTTATTGATGATAAAAGCCAAGAACTAATTAGTCTATCATTCTTTGAAACTTTACATACTCATCATTGTTGATAACTCTATTATTCTGATATGTTATAAATTTGGATGGAACATCCATAATACCTAAGGCATATCCTTCTAAACCATAGCCTTAAATTACAATCTCAACTTGTAATTTCCACCGTAAATGGATATTTTCATCTAATTGAACTGTAATAAGTTGTGACTGTGGACTTGATAACCGTTTTTATCAATATGTCTACAACAATAGTTCCATCTTGAGGTGCAAAAACATTCACAGATGTTGATGAAGTATTGTCCTTGGCCATGATTAGCAATAAAGATAATAGAATCAGGTGGATTGATCGAGTAATCATGGGTAATTCCAAGAATTGGCGGGAGCAATCAAGTAACTGAAATGATGAGATTTTAATTCTGATCGAGTTTATGGTATGGCATAGTGTGATTTCTTGGTTATTTCTGGATTTATTGAATGATTTCTTAATACAAATACAGAGGACATAAACTGAATTAACTGATGAAGTCTCACTTTTATACATAGCGAGGCTAATAAATGTTGCAGCTGTGTGTAAGAATGATGGCGAGGCACAGACGATCAGCAAATGTCTTCTTCTTCTCCGATGAAGATCATTATGAGGAAGAGAAAGAAACTCAACTTATAAGAGCAAGAAACTCTGATAAGCGAGATCTTTAATAATGTTAAGCTTGATCAGGCTCTGATACCAAGTTAAATTTTGATACTTCTGTATTCGAGATGATGAACAGATGTTGTGTTATGTAACCACAAAGAGAATCGATGAAGGGAATTATGATAAATTGTATTCTCGAATTGAATTGTTTGTACATCCAAAACAAGCAATATATAATGTATTGTAACGCACTTTGAGAAATAAAAATACAATCGACCCCCATTTACATTATGTAAAAGAAAGTTAACAGGTATGCGTAGCCTCTATTCATTTCTTCGTAGCTTTATTTACTATGTTGCCGTTAGGACACCCTATTGAATGATCCATGTTACCTCATTGCATTTACAACCATGATTTGCACATGAATGCATCTAATGTTACATATTTAGATACTTCTCTTTACGTCATTTTTTCCTCATCAACAAATGTATATGTATTCATGTTATCTGAAGTTTTGTACAAGCCCAAAAAAATAGGTATTATTTTAGTTATACTTCATCGTTTACTGTTAACTTCAAATATTTACTTAAATGTACATTAATATTTAATATACCTCTCCTAAGTTTCCTATACATAATGAAAACTTCAGACTTCAACATTATTAACTTATTAGACCATTTTGAACTAAGTCGATAAAACGACTTTGCACAATATAACTAAAATATTCAAATACAATGCAGCTAATGTAGTATTAATGGGATGTGTGCCAAATACTGCTAGGTTATCTCCATGGAAATAATGTCATGAACCTAAAGCCTCCTTACCATGTGATCTAGAATCTTTACCTTGCAAGTATTGAAGTGAATGGGTTATCCTTGAATAATAATAAATATTTATCCATTTTAAGGAAAATAGTGAAATAGTGACAGCATACTCAATTGTGGCATAACGGTTGATATATCCAATAACATATTGTTTCTAAACATAATGCTTAGTGGGAATGAAGCTGTTCTAAACTATTTCATGAGAAAAATATTCAGAAGTAGTTGCAAATATCAATAATTATTTCCCCTTCAAACTTAGTAATTTGCCAGTTGCCTTTTTAGACAAATAAGTGATATGAAATTAAATGTATTTAATTGCTTTCCATATTTTAATATACTAGCTATATACCAGGTTAAAGCGGACCGTGTCAACATGGTAGATGTTCTCAAGGACTCATAATAATTCTGTTCCGATTTTTAAAAACTTTGATTCATTTTTATCTTCAGTTTACTATGTGTAGGCATGTACGTGCTTGTCATGTAAGAGAAGCTGCTCTGCATTCAATTAGTATACTGAATGGACCATGTGTATCATTTTTTAAATCATTGTGTCAATGTCATATGTGTTGACCAGCCTTTTGGCAAAGCAGTCACACATTAATACTATGGTTAGTGATGCGCTTAAGTCTTGAGAACGTCGTCGAAAAACACGAAGTGATTTGATTTTGAACTTGCGGCGTGTTCGGAAAAAGTTGGAAATATCATCGATTCGTGAAATCATAGATAATAAACTCAAAATATAGCATGGCTAAATACGTGATCGATTCAGTCCGATCAACTCAAAATTCTTAAGCATGTCGGTTCGATCACGTGGCAAAACTCATCGTTGGAAAGTATATGGATTCTGGTCAATTCAGATTTCGCGCACTCAAAACAACTAATCGGCATGGCATGATCACTTAAAATGGTTTACGCAACTCATGGCATCAAAATCTGGCATTTGGCAAAAACTCAGATTTGGCACATTGAAAACAGCCGATCGACACGGTGAAAACCTGAATTTTCATGTGCACATGCTAGGCTTGGCAAACTTCGGATTTTGCTCGGGTTTATGGGAATTTTGCATCCCCTGATTTCGCATCATGACCAAGATGCAAATTTCCCTGATCACATCGCAATTTTCCTCCAGATCTTCGTATTCGCATCATGGATCGGGGATGCAAAATCTGGCTTGGCACTAGAGTGTCGGGAAAGGCACATCCCCTCATGCTACTTGGGGTAGGCTCGGGACTAGTTAATGTCCCAGTGGCAATATTATCAACTGGTCTCATTCCAGCTCTAATATCTCGAATGCAGGCCTCCAAGGCTTCAGTATCTCTCGGCCTGTGTTTTCTGTCTTTTAGTATTATGGATTCTTTGGTTATTGGGCTCGGATTTGGCCCATGTGGACTCTTCGGTTTCTTGTTTTGGTCTTCTTCAGCTTCTTGGATATGGTATTTGGTTTTCTCTGGTTTTTGGCGTTTGGATATTTTGGATTTTGAATGATGGTCTTCTCACTCATGGCTTTCCTACTTTTGTTTTTCTGGCTTTGGGTTTTCTTGGCTTCTCAAACTTATGGTTTGGCTCTGGCTTTCTCTAGATCTGGTTATTCGGGCTCCGACCCATGGTTTTGTCTTTGTAGGCTCCGGCCTACTTGATTTATCTTTTTGGCTTTCTGGATGTAGATGATTGAGTCCACCTACCCATATATGGGAGTTGTTATATCCCTAGGCATGCTTTTTGCTTGAAAATACACCATCCCCTTAGTTATTAATAAAATGGATATATTCTGGCTTTTCATGGTCGTCTTGCTTCGGTAGGGCCGCTTTGAATTATTCAGGCTTTTCTTGGTCATCTTACTCAGGTAAGGTCGCCTCGAACACTTAGGCTTATTCTTAGTCGTCCTACTCTGGTAAGGACGTCTTAAAATTTTCTGGCTACTCTTGGACGCCTTGCTTTGGTAGGGACGCCTTGAGATAATTCTGGTTTTGGAACATGAATGGCTAAGTTCACTTACCCATGTGCGGGAACAAGCATCCTTAGGCATGCTCTTCGCGAACGATAAACCATCCAGCCTTCTTCATGAATGAATTTGAAATCAGAAACGACTAAGTCTGTATACCCATGTATAGGTAAAGGAAAGTCCCTAGGCATGCTATTTACGGATGATAAATTGTGAAGTTTTCTGTTTGGCTTTACTAAAAACTCCAAGGACTTATGACTTCAAAAAATTACTTCATTTTTCGGGATGCCGACGGAGGGGTAAGGAAATTTAAAACTGTATTGCAAACTCTAAGGACCCTAGTCCACGAATTCTGGCATATCCTCAGTTTTCTTGCCTTGGTAAGGTCGTCTTGGACTTTTCTGGCTTATCCTTGGTCATCTTGACCCTACAAGGCCGTCTCATGGCTTGTCCTTGGTCGTCTTGCCCCTACAAGGCCATCTTGGACTTTTCTGGCTTATCCTTGGTCGTCTCCTCCCGGCAAGGCCATCTTGGACTCTCCTGGCTTTTCCTTGATTATCTTACACCAGCAACGCCGTCTTGGACTTTTCTGGCTTATCCTTGGTCGTCTTTCCCCAGCAAGGCCGCCATGGACTATTTTGCTATTCTTGGTAGTCTTGCCCCAGCAAGCCCGCCTCGAACTTCCCTGCTTATCTAGCTATCTGGTTATTGAATACTTCGGATTTACAGATTTCGGGTTTTCCCGATTTCTTGGCTTTATTTATTCTGGTTATCTCTCAAGAAACGATCAGAAGCGATCATCGGTTTTCATTTGATTTCGGGAATTCTGATTTTCTGGTTTCATGGTTAATACGATCTAGTGCAGTCATGGATTTCCGGTTCATTAGCTTTGGTTTTCTGGTTAATAAGATCCGGCGTGATTATGGCTTTTCCTTTTTTGTTATGGAAGCTCATTTCGGACTTCTCCTGCCTTTGGTTTATGGACTTCTGAATTTCTGGTTTACTCGAAAAACACATCTACCTTCAATCAAGAAAGACATGTTTTGGATGGCAGAGTATTGACCAACTTTTTGGCAAAGCAGTTACATGTCAAGATTATGGTTAGCAATGGGCTCAAGCCTCGAGAACGTCATCGAAAAACAGAAAGTGATTTGGTTGAAATCACTACGTGTTCAGAAAAGGTTGGAAATTTCTTTGATTCATGAAATCGTCGATAATAAACTTGAAAAATCCAGCAGGTGAAAATACGTAATCGACTCGGTCCGATCGACTCAAAATCATTGAGCCTGTCAGTCAGATAACGTGGCAATATGCATCATTGGAAAATATATCGATTCTGTTAAATTATGTTTTCACGCACACAAAACAGTTGATTGGCATGGCACGATCACTTAAAATGGCTTGAGCAACCCACGGCATCAAAATCTGGCATTTGGCAAAAACTCAGATCTAGTATGCTGGAAACAGCTGATCGACACAGTGAAAACTTGGATTTCCGTGTGCATATGCCAGGATTGGCAAACTTCGGATTTGGCTCGAGTTTATGGAAATTTTGCATCCCCCGATTTCGCATCATGACCAAGATGCGAAATTTCCCTGTTCGCATCGCAATTTGCCTGTGAATCTTTGTATCCGCATCATGGGTCGGGTGTGCGAAATCTGGCTTGGCACTAGGGCTATGATGCGAAGGATCTGGATTGGCTTGGACATGGGAATCGACAACTCGGAGCTCCATGATACGAAATCTGGTAAGGGAGCAAATACGATTTTGGCAATGCGAAAAAAAACAGATCGCATCGGCTGGGATGTGATTTCTCACATGTGCACATCGCAATTTCTAGGATGCGATTTTCTGGATTTGGCTTGGGATTCAAAATTAGCAAATGCCAAGGCAATTTAGCACGGCTGTTTTCACGTGTGGATCGGGCAGTTTTTTGTGATCAACATGGTTTGCTCAGGCATATCTAGTATACGAAAATTCAAGGCTCCAGGATATGAATTTTTGGATGAAACTTGGTTTTTTGGCTATCTTTTCGAGATGCGAATTTTGCATCCCTTCGGGATACGAAATTCGGGCTGATGCCCTAAAACTTACCTATAAATACTCCCTCACTTAGCATTCAAGGGAGTTGGTTCTTGGTTGGCATTTTTGGACATTGCCTACACTTTGGCGTGCGGGGTTGAAGCTCTTAAGAATCATTGACTGCCATCATCATCTTCATGACTTTGGACATCTCCATGGACTTGTAGACACTATATAAACATTTGCTTACAACTTTTGAACATTCAATTGGACTTTTGGCTTGCTTTTGGTCATATTTTCGTACTTTTGGACATTGGACCTATTTCTTGGACATTGGCACACACTTTGGCTCAACGAAGAAGAAGAAGAAGGACATTTTGGTCAAGGTTATGAATTAACAAACTATTTGTTATTCAATTGTACAAACTACAACTACAACTTTGTGTACACAAATTGCTCGAACTTGTACAAACTTTGTAATTGACAATTTTGTCATGAATCATTACTACGAAGTGGATGTAGGCATTATTGTCGAACCACTATAAAAGTTGTGGATTTCTTTTACATTTCTCGTACTCTGGATATTTAGATTATAAGTTTACAACTGAACTTACACTTTAGGGGTTGGAGTGAGCAACTAACCAATTTCCCTCATCAACAATATGCATGAAAGACCCACACATCTATCTGTTCTAATAATAGCCTAGAATTCAGTTTCTTTCTATTTACATATGATATAAAAAAAAAGGAATACTAAATAAAATCACGGAATCCAAGAACATACTGTCAAAAAAATGGCTTTAATTATCCCAAGGTTAACCATCATGATTATATTATGCAACGTGAAAATAAGGATTTGACTATAGTTACAAAATGAGTATAGATGCAATATAGGGTATATGTTACCATATAACCAATATTATATAATTAATATAAACTAGCAAAAAAATGAAATTAAACTAAGAAAGGGAGAAATAATTACCTATAACCAGCTATAAACAATCATATATTACTAGTAATTAAAAAGTGAAGATCAAATCTCTTATGATCGCTTTTAATTTTATTGAGTATTATCATCCCAAAACCAAGCAATTTTCAAAAGGGGACTAGAATATTATGTTCGTTCCTTAAATTGGCGCCATCAGTTAGTTTGATTTAAATACTTTAATAATTAACTGTAACTTCAGTATGACAATACTTTTTACAACCATATTATTCGCTTCATATTTACCATTCACGTAAGAAGTTAATTAAGAAGAAGTTTCAAAGATGGTTCTTTCATGAATTAGAAAATATAATCCTAGAATCTTCACTTTATTACTCTGCAGTCATGGCTGTAATTTGTAACGCGCTGCTCTTTTATTTACAAAAAAATTCTTCTTCTTTGAACGTATTTGGATGCAATAGTTATTGCCTACGATCTTTGTCTCAAATAGTTTGGTTTCACCTAATTCTTTAAAATTAGATTGTAAAATTATCGAGAGTATACAGCATAGATATAAACCAGTATATTATATGTATAGTTCCATGTTTCATTTAGTATTTTATCTTTGATAAACAAGTTAAACATTAGCAATCTAGCGTGAGGTTTTTATTAAATGTTCAATGCATATTTTCCTATACACGATCTGTTTGAGATACATATGCAATTGCTTCACGTTAATATTAATAAGACAATTATTTGTTTGGCGTTTACATTACATTATGTTAACATTAAAAATTCAAAGCGATTTTTGTTCGAATGCCAGTACAAACCTATGCTTTGTGATGGGCTTTCGGAGTTGCTATTAAGGAATGAGGAGGAGAGTTATTAGAGATGAACAATTGCAATTTTTATTGATACAAAACATGATACTAAGTGCACATATATATAGTGCTATGAGCCCAACGGCTAGTACAAAATATACCAAATATGTATGAGCATAACGGCTAGTATTAAATATACCAAGTATGCATGAGCCTAACGGCTAGTAGATAATGACAAAGCATGCTAAATATGATAAAAACGTGTTCACACTCTAACGGCTCTATTGTCTTCATTATGCCCCCTCAGTTCGAACTGGGGTTTCCTTGCTCATTCTGGCTTCCGCCTGCACTGATAACGCGAAGTTCCTCTCTCATTCTGATAAAAAATTTGGTCGAAAGGGCCTTTGTGAGAGCATCTGCTCTCTGATAGTATGCGGGCACATGACATATTGCAAGTCTTCCTGATTGCGTTCTTTCTCTCACAAAGTGGAGATCAATTTCAAGATGTTTCGTCCTTGAATGTTGAATAGGGTTTAGAGATAAAGATACTGTGCTCTTATTATCGCACCAAATGACCGGCTTTCGTCTTGGAGTGAAACCAAGCTCCTCCATCAGTGATTCTATCCACATGATTTTGGCTGTAGCGCTTGCCAGTGCACGGTACTCAGCTTCTGTGCTAGATCTTGATGTGGTATGTTGTTTCTTCGTACACCAGGAAATGATATTGGAACAGAGGTAAACGCAGTATCCTGAGACACACTTTCGATCGTCAATATCGTTGGCCCAATCGGCATCGCTAAAGCACTGTAGGTTAAGTTCCTTTTCTGAATTTAGGCGTATGCCGTAATGTTTTGTGCCTTGTAAGTATCGTAACACTCTCTTTAATGCCGTCCAATGTTCTGATAAAGGGTTCTGCATGTATTGACTGAGTTTATTGACGCTGTAGCATATGTCTGGTCGAGTAATAGTTGTGTATTGTAACGCTCCTATTATGCTTCTATATTGTTTGGCATTGTCGATAGCTTCTCCTTTATGCTTAGATAGTCTTAGGTTACTAGTCATAGGCGTAGGTAATGAGTTTGCCTTGTGCATATTTGCCCTTTGCAGTATTTCAGTGATATAATTTTGTTGGGATAATATTAATTCACCATTGTTTTTCCTAATCACTTGTATTCCAAGAAAATATTTTAGTTCCCCCAAGTCTTTAATGGCGAAATTTTGATCTAGCTTGTGAACGATTCTGTTTATTTCTTCGTTGTTGTCTCCTGTTATTAGCATGTCATCAACGTATACTAAAATGAACACAGTTCCATGTATGCCCTTCTTCATATATAGAGAATTGTCCGATTTAACTTGTGAGAAACCCATGTTAGACAAAGTTGACTTTAGCTTTTCATACCAAGCTCTCGAAGCTTGTTTTAAGCCATATATTGCTTTATGTAGTTTGCATACTTTATCACCAGTACCATATCCTTCAGGCTGTTGCATGTATACCTCTTCAGTCAATTCCCCATTCAAAAAAGCATTGTTGGCGTCCAGTTGCCTCACATTCCACCCTTTATTTAGAGCAATGGTCAGTATAATTCTGATGGTTGTGGGTTTTATGACTGGGGAAAAAGTTTCATTGAAATCAAAACCAAATTGTTGCGCGTAACCTTTTGCAACCAGTCTGGCCTTGTATTTGTCAATAGATCCATCTTCTTTTCTTTTTATTTTGTATGTCCACCTACAACCAATCACATTTTTGTGTTTTGGTTGAGTCACTAAGCTCCAAGTGTTGTTTTTTATGAGAGCTTTATATTCAGTGTCCATTGCCTCCTTCCATTTGTTTGATCTTATAGCCTTAGTGAAATTCAATGGTTCGATCTCATTGGCAGAAATATTATATACTTTGGGTTTGAAGATGCCTCTCTTTGACCTGGTGATCATGTGATGTCCAGTTGATTGTGGTGGTGTTTGCTGCTGTGTATCATTGTTGCTGGTATTGTCAACATTGTAGTTGTTTTCTGTATCTTCACTATGTTGCATGTTTTGATGTATGTTTGTATCTTCTGAGTCATTGTGTGTCTCATTGGTTTGCTCGTTTGTTTGATCTATAGTTTCTTCCTGGGTGTTTAAATTGCTTGTGCGTTGTTGCTCTTCATTTCTATCGATTGAAGGTGGTTCAGTAATGAATGGCTCGAACCGTATGTTATTGTTTATGCTTTGTTCCCCATCCTTTTTGCCGATTTGCTTTTCTGCATAAGGAAACTTGTTTTCATCAAATATCACATATCTAGAAATATATTTTTTTCCATTTTTGTCCATGCACTTATAACCTTTTTGGTTTTGTGCATACCCAATGAATGTGCATGGGCTTGATCTCATACTTAGTTTATGATTGTTATAGTCTCTCAAACATGGAAAACATAGACATCCATAGGCTTTCAGAAAACCATATTCTGGTCTAACACTGTATATCATTTCATGTGGGCTTTTATTGTTTAAGACTTTAGTTGGCAACTTGTTAATGAGGAATACAGATGTGTAGAAAGCTTCATTCCAATATTTCATGGGTAATGAGCTTTGTGATAACAAAGTTAGACCAGTCTCTACTATGTGTCGAAGTTTTCTTTCGACTAAACCGTTTTGTTCGGACGTATGCGGGCAAGTTAATCTATGTTTGATCCCTCTTTTGAGAAAGTAATTAGTTAGAGGTTTAAACTCAGCTCCCCCATCTGTCTGAATAACATTAACAGTACTGTTCATTTGTTTTTCGACATGAGTTATAAATTGCATAACTGTATTGCAAGCTTCTGATTTAGTTTTCAGCATGTATATCCAAGTATATCTAGAATAAGCATCCACAAAAGAAAGATAATACCTGTGTCCCTGATATGAATTTAGAGGCGCGGGTCCTCACAAGTCAGCGGCTATAAGTTCCAGTGGCTCATTATAGCTGGTTTCAGAATCACTAAAAGGGAGCTTGTGGCTCTTGCCGAGTTGGCAGTGCGTGCATGTGTGTTTGATAGGTACATTTTTATAATGAATGTTATTATTACGCAGAACAGTCTTAACAGTTTCCAGATTAGGATGTCCTAATTTTATATGCCAAGAATTAATCATGTTACATTCATCGCTATTATTGTCATAATCAACATTATTGCAACTATTCCTAATACAGTCATTGTCACTACTAGCATCTACATTATTATACCAGAATTCTCCACTTGAGTTTGCAGCCTTGAATTTGTATAAACCATCGTATAGGTTACCTCGAAGTAATATTTCATGATTTAGGGAATCTTTAACTAAACAAAACTTAGAATGAAATTCAAAGTAAACATTATTGTCGTTGGCAAATTTTGATACACTTAACAAATTTTTATTAATCGTAAGTACCCTAAGAAGATTGTTTAATTTGAGTTGTCTTTTCCCAAAGATAGTCCCTTTGCCTATGTGTGTGATACTATCAGTACTACCATTACCCATATGCAAATTTCTCATACCTGAGTAATTTCTGCTCCCAATGTTTAAATTTTGAAGATTGCTAGTTATGTGGTGAGTCGCTTCTGAGTCAGGGTACCATTCTTCGAAGCCATTGTCTTCATTTTTTACTTCATCGTCATCTGCAGCATTATGTCTTCGGTTTGCGTTATTATTATTTTGAGTTGAATTTCCTGTTGTTGCCATATTTGCTTGTGCTCTTCTTTGTGAAAAGTAATTTTGTATTGCCTGTTGTCTACCTATGTCTAAATTATACCTGAAGTAACATTTGTTCGCCATGTGACCAAACTTTTGGCATATTTGACATTTCACACGATAGTTATTGTTATCTCGTTGTATCTTCTTATTTCTGACTGTGGTATAATTGGCAGAGAACTTATTTTGTGTTATTTTTCTTTGGTCAATTCTGCCTTCATGAGCAAGGAGTGCTGATCGAACGAACTGTAAATCAGGTAAAGCTTGTTGTGTGGCTAACACAGTTACTAGAGATTCATATTCTTCATCTAATCCACCAATAATAAATAGGATTTGCTCATTGTCGCTGATCTTATGACCAACAGCATTTAGCTTGTCACACAGATTTTTAATTTTTCCTAAGTATTCTTTCATGCTTGCCTCCTTTTTTCTAGAATTTTGTAATTCCCTTCTATATTGCATGATTCTAACAGCTGATTGTGAACTGAAAATTTGTTCAACTGTTTTCCATATTTCATAAGACGTGCTACATCCAACTATTTGTGATAATAAATTCAAACTTACTGACGATAGGAGCCATGAGGAGAGGAGGCTGTCTTGTTTTTGAAACTTTGTGTAGTCTGTGTTAGGCACAATTTCTCCTTCCGAATTGGTTATCGTCACTGGTGGGACTGTTATTGTCCCATTAATGTACTGCAGTAAATCATACCCTCTTAAAGCGATCTCTACTTGATATTTCCATAGAATGTAATTGTCTTCGTCTAGAGATGTGGTGATAATTTGGCTTTTTGGTTTAATCAGGTCATGATGGTTAGGTGGAGCACTGTACCCCAAGCTTCCTGAAACAGCGGAGGTTACTTCATTGTTGTTGGCCATAGAACGAAAACAATTTTCTGCTTGAAGATTAAGCCTTTCGGCAATTTTGCTCTGATACCATATTAAGCGATGAGGAGGAGAGTTATTAGAGAGGAACAATTGCAATTTTTATTGATACAAAGTGCACATATATATAGTGCTATGAGCCCAACGGCTAGTACAAAATATACCAAATATGTATGAGCATAACGGCTAGTATTAAATATACCAAGTACGCATGAGCCTAACGGCTAGTAGATAATGACAAAGCATGTTAAATATGATAAAAACGTGTTCACACTCTAATGGCTCTATTGGTTTCATTAGTTGCTATAGGGTTGTTATTCTAATCAAAGATGCTCACTGCTTCTATGGAAAAAAAATACCACTAAAAAAATAATAATGCTATTGTTTGTTTTGTTTTGTTCCTTTTTTTTTAAAACAAATAATATAATATAACAAAATGAGAGAATCCAGTCATTCCCAAAGGCTCACAAAAATGGTTTCCACATAATGAAGAAACCGTGCATACAAGGACAAAACAGATACAGAATCATAATACAACTAAAATGGAATACAGGCTAAAGCAATAGTAAAGCTCAGCGGGCAAGGCCATAGAGGCCACGGCAGACAAATGGCGAAGTGAACGACGGCGCTGGAAACCCCAAGCTCCACAGAAAGCGACTAAGGAGCTACAGCAGCTGACGAGCCATCGAACGGGGTTTATGAATACTTATGAGCATATGCATTTACCAACCAACTTATGAATACTTTCATTACTAAGTAAGATTGGACAAATTAATGACATTGCGTCGGACGTGTCCAACGGCAACGCTCAATTTCCAGCGATGACAAATCGTTGCTGGAAGCGTAGTGGACCACGTTCGGGCGTCCGACGGGTTGGACGCG
This sequence comes from Allium sativum, assembly GCA_030737875.1. Lineage (NCBI taxonomy): Eukaryota > Viridiplantae > Streptophyta > Magnoliopsida > Asparagales > Amaryllidaceae > Allium > Allium sativum. The sequence goes on from CM060918.1 coordinate 851,032,738, forward strand.
ACCAAAAACAATGGACAAAAGCAATGGCAATATTGACTTAATTGCAATGCTTTGTAAACCTTTACATTGAGATTAATTTTATTTTGATTTTGTTATTTCCCTAATGACAAACTACTTCGAATAAATGGGATTAATTGTTTATTATAAAATGTGTGGTTAAATCTTTACTGGTCAAATATTATATGCTATCATATGTATGTAATAGGATGGCGATGATGTTATTTCTACTTAGTGTTATTTGCCTTTACGTGGGAAATATCCTAAAACAACTATTTGAATTACTTTTCTTACTTTTGTTGTATTAACCTATAAATGTAGTTTGGAAGTTAATAAGTTCTCAGCATGTTAGCCATGACAAATACATGTTGATATGAAAACGAGCTGTATTACGGTGGTTTCTAATCTATTTTTGAGACCATTAGTAGATGATTGGCATAGTAGTGATCTGTTATTTATTTTGTTAGTTATACTTTTCAAGCAGGTCAAATACATTGGAAAGCCAACAACCATGCGTCGTTAAAATATACAGTTCAAGAATTGGCCTTGTTCTTAGGTCCAGTTACATCCTTTTGCAGTAAGAAATCAAACACTTGATGTAACACAACCATACTTTTGCATCAAAAACCATATGAACCTTACGCAGTTGACAAACATAAGGTAAAATTATGTTGATTTACACCGCTTATGATAGAAAATTAATTGCAAGCCCATTTTGTAGTGTAATGTAAGGTCCCACAAACTGTTGATGTTATCGGTTATTGTAAGAAAACATTATCCTATGAAATATAAGTTTTCCTTTTATATGGTTTGAGATTAGTTATATAAAATTCTCAATAAAACGCTTGTTGATAGCGTTCTAGTAAAAAAAACCAACTAAAATAATTACATTCCATAAACACTTATTTTCAAATTCAAATAAATTAAAATTCTAATGGTGCGCTTTCAAAAGTATACCGTGAAACCCATGTGCAGAGCATGAATTCGCACTTGTTGATTTTCTTAAAGAAATAGAATGAGACTTTCAACCTACTATTTCCTACTCGTATAGCAGAGATTGACATTTACAACACAATAATCAATGGAACGTTGAATTGACTGCAAACAGAAACCAGTTTGGTTCCAGAAGTGCTACCATGTCTAGAACAACAATTTACACCTGAAGCACTGAAGAGGTTTCGATCGCTGACTTATTCATCAACAAATAAAGATCTTACTCAATCTGATTTGTTTCCTTGACATTACAAATATACTAATTTCAATAAATTTGTAAGTATCTTCTAGGCTCTCTTTCAATGTTTGTAACTAAGGGTGCGTTCGCAACAAAGTTTTGGCACGTTCAAGTTTGTGTTCGCGTCCGACGCGTCGGACGCGAGCACTTTTTTCCACTACCAAATGGAACGATCGCTGGATGTTGGAAATCAAGCCGTTAGCGTCCGACGCGTCGGACGCCAACGGCTTGATTTTCAACTTCTCTTCCTCCCTATATATTACCCCCTCTATCTTAACACCTTACACAATACTACTTCTTCAACTCTTTCTACTTATTCGACTAATGTCAAACTCCAATTCATCCTCCGAGAACGACGATTTGATGGAGCTCTACGGGGTTTATCTGGTTCAGAATGAAAGGAGAAATCATATGACGCGGATTAATACTTCGGAATTCACTGGCTTATCTTGGATCAACGAAATTTTGAATGGTCATCAAAGCCGTTGTCAAAATAATTTTCGGATGAAAAGGCTTTGTTTCTACGCATTATGTGAGAAACTGCAACATCATGGTCTCGCTTCCAGACCAGAAATATTTGTCGTCGAAATGGTTGGAATATTCATTTATACAATGACTACTGGGCTTTCAAATAGACAGCTACAAGAAAGATTTCAACGATCAGGTAGCACAATTTCCGTTTGTTTTCATGATGTCCTAAACGCTTTTCAATTACTCGCTGCTGATGTAATAAAGCCAACAGAACAACAATTTAATACTGTTCCACATCACATCAGAACTTCCACCCGATATTACCTGTATTTCAAAAACTGTATTGGCGCTATAGACGGTACCCACGTATCTTCACATTTACCCGCTGATCAAATTATCCCTTATATTGGAAGAAAAGGGTTTGCAACTCAAAATATATTAGTGGTTTGTGATTTCGATTTACAGTTTACGTATGTTATGGCTGGTTGGGAAGGGATTGCACATGATAGCAGAATTTTTAATGCTGTTACAAACGATAGAAACTATAATTTTCCTTACCCTCCAGCTGGACAGTATTATTTAGTTGATTCGGGCTACCACTACAGACTGGATATTTCAGGTAGCAGTGGTAATACAAAGGATTTTAGAATACTTGACATTTGACAAACAATGAAATCAGCTGGATACATATGTATGATTGCAACCTCAAAAAAGATACAAAGCTATTACATGACAGTACAAAATCACAGTTATTACTAATGGTGAATATGAAGGCTATGTTTTTTTTTTACTAATGGTGATGGCAATGATGAATACATAGGAAGTCAACGAGGGCAATGCTAACCATGCCACGGTGCTCTTAATAAGAGCAAAAACAAACCACGGATACAGCAAGCCATTGGATTAGTAAAAATAAGAATTGGCAATGATATCAGACTGTTCACATAAATAAATTTGTAGATATCTTATAGGCTCTCTTTCAATGTTTGTAACTTACTTGAAATCAGGTAGCACTGAAGTAAATAACTAAATATGCCAATGCTATGTAGTAGGATATATATTTTCTATAAATATAACAGGAAAGCAATAGCATTGAAACCAATGGCCTGTACAACAACGGGAGCTCTATGATACCCGAAACTAGTACGTTAGAAAATGCGGATCAAGATTTCAACGGTGGAAATCACGTGGATATGCAGATCAGTTCAAAATTTGAAAAGAATCCAACAGTATAAAGTGCAACCACGCTAAATAACAAAAGACATTTCAGGTGTAATAGCATTTTCGACACAACAAATTTGAAATCTGGTAGCATTGGTAACACAAAGGATTTTAAAATACTTGACATTTGACAAACATCATTGAAATCAGCTGGATACATATGATATGTATGATTGCAACCTCAAAAAAGATACGAAGCTATTACATGGCAGTACAAAATCACGGTTGATTGTAACAATGAATATGAAATTTATCACATTTAAATGCTATGTTGTTTTTTTACTAATGGTGATGGCAACGTGAATACTTAGAAGTCAGTGAGGGCAATGCTAGGCTAGCCATGCCACGGTGCTCTCAAGATGAACACAAACAAACCACGGATATAGCAAGCCATTAGATTAGTAAAAACCTCAAAATCAGAATTGGCAATGATATTAGACTGTTCACATAAATTTCCATGGTTTTTCAAAACAAATGTACCAAATCTGTAACAAGTTAAAGACACTTTCACAAAAACAAAAGCAAATTTTTGCTCCAAAACAATCTAAGAAACTTATGAAACGGTTTATCAATTCAAAACGCTGAGTTTACAACTATATTAACAGTCATTAAAAAAGCGATTATATACAACACCAATATGTTGAATAGTTTACATTGCACTTTTAAAGGTGTACGGTTGTGAGACCAATATTGTTGATGATTGTGCATTCTAATTCAATCAGCAGGAGCCAATTGCATAACTGAACACAAATGGATAGCATAATTAATCATACGGCCGCCAGCAAATTATACACCCAGACCACAAAGTTAAATCAAACGAGGAAAAACTTGGAAAACCGCAGAAAAGCAAAAGAAGCACAGATCAGGATCAGAGACATACCAATTAGGTTCCACTAAAGACATCATGCAATTCAGTATCAAAATGAAATTAGAAGACAGAACGAGCTAAGGAAAAGAGACATAACACCGCCAAAATGGTACCAAATGAAAGCTTCATTGCTAATATCATCGCTACGTCCACTCACCCACTACCAACGAACGCACCACCAAGAAGATAAAACCTAAAAAGATCTAAAAGACAACACTGATAATGGACAGATATCAACCAGATGCGCACCCTTCTAAAAAATCAAATCTTTTAGCCTCCAAATCCATAAAGCGTTCTTCCCTGCCTCTTCAAAGCATACACAACGTCCATTGCAGTAACAGTCTTCCTCCTTGCATGCTCGGTGTAAGTAACGGCATCACGAATCACATTCTCTAGAAAGATTTTCAAAACCCCTCTGGTTTCTTCGTAAATCAGACCACTGATTCTCTTGACGCCTCCTCTTCTGGCGAGGCGGCGAATGGCGGGCTTGGTGATTCCCTGGATATTGTCACGGAGGACCTTACGATGGCGCTTGGCTCCTCCCTTTCCGAGACCTTTACCTCCTTTGCCTCTTCCTGACATTTTGAACCCTAGAAATTGATTTGGGGATTTACTTGGAATTTGATTGCTCTGCGATTGACGATGAATTCTCTCCAGCCTGGGTTCGGAACTTATAATGCGGTAGCAATCCGTGTGCTACGTACTAAGATGTTGTACACCGTCCGATAATAAATCTTGGATGGTAGGATGAATGGCTAATTTTTTGCCGCGGATTGACAACTATAATTCTTGTGTGCCGTAGGTGGGTAGTAGTAAACTTGTGCTTTCTCGGTCTGCTTCTTCACATCAACGCTTTGCTGGGTTTATATCATATATTAGTTAAATAGCCAAATTCAAATTTTTGTGGGTCTATTTCAATGCGTTTTATCAAGCTTTTCCAGAAGAAACAAAAATATATTATTTTTATATGATGGTATTAAACAAAAGAAAAAAAGAATAAGGGTGTGTTTGGTTTAAAATAAGTTTTGGGTTTTCAGTTTTCAAAATTAATTACAAAACATTAAAAGTGTGAAAGGAGAAATGGTACAATGGAAGCAAGATGGAGGGGACCGCGGAGGGGATGTAGCAATCATGAAAAGAAAAATTGGTCTCCATGTTTCTCTTATTTCTCAAAACATGAAAAATAAATAAAAGTTGTTTTTTATTTTGTGTGTCAACTTTGTTTTCTAAAATGGTTGTTTTTCATGATATATCATGCATGTGTTGTGCACATTATTGTATGGACGATGGTAAACCAAACGCTACCTAAACATTTCGTATTTCTACCAAATTTGTTTGATAAATGATGTTTGTCGTGAACTCGGAAAATTTTCTACTTAGTTAAATTTTGTTTAGTAAACTTTTATAATCGGTGAAAAGATACCTTGAATTCAAGAAGAGTGCATGCGATATACTGTTTGATAGCAAAATGAACCAATGAAATTGTGATTACAAATTTACAACTATGAACATGCATGGGCATTTAACCGACCATACCAATTTAACTGTCTTAACCGACATATGCTAAACAGACTTAACCGATAGAGAAAGTTAACCGACCATGTTGGTTACCAGATCGATTTTAACTGAATATTTTCGGTTTTGTGAACGATTTACGTAAATAGTCCGGTCGGCAACTGACATGTTTTGTAATATATGCGGACCATTCTAAAATTTAAGGCACTCAAGTCCATTGGTATATTATAGTCCATACTCAGTACTAATTACAAACTATTCTCTTTTGTTTTACTTTCACCCCCTTGTCAATCGCGGTCAGCGGAATACGATGACAATACATTAAAAAACACTAAACACTTGGTATCAATCGTTCAACGGTGTCGCTGCTAATTGGAGTCAATAACTAGAAGACTAGAAGCTTTCAATCGTTGTTTGATTTCAACTTCGACGACCTTGGCTTAATTGACCATTACTATTGTGTAGATCTGAAATTACATGGCATCGAGATCGACGGGAAAGATAAAACATTTGAGTATGAGTTATTAAGTTAAAATAACTGTTGATTTGTTTTGTTCTAAAGATTGGATTTGCAACATTCATTTTGAATTTGCTTATTTAATTTGCTTCTTATATTATTTGATTTGCTTGTTGATTTACTAACTTTGATCGGTTTCATTCCATATACTTATTTATTCGATGGGAAGTAAAAACTATGCATGTATGTTAGTTTGTTACAATGGTAGTGTGTTCTATATGTATTAGTTGAATTAAACTAATTACTTAAAGACTCGATTTGTATTTTGCCAGTAGTACTGTGTTGGTATGTCCAATCCTTAATGACAATTTGCTTTAAAAGGGGATTATCCTAATAATTTAGCAACATTTCATAAAATATTGAAAACGACCACTGTAACAAGCTGGATTTTTTACAGTTTAGAGCGACAAAAATCCCGAAATGTCGACCCATACAAATAAAAAATACAGATAATCATTGGGATTTATATATATATATATATATATATATATATATATAAGAACAATCACAAAATCTCGCAGCGGAAGAACAAAATATAATAATCAAATAACAGTTTATCAAGCTGTTAAATTATACGCTTCATTTTACATTACATGAATTACCAAAGTTAAACTATCATAAAACATACTAATATATGCAGCGGAATAATAATAGTTAATACATATGTCGAGCTCCATCTACATATTCATAAAGTTATCTTCGAAAACTGAAAAACTTAGACTGACCTAAGCATAAATGAAAAGACATAAATACTCGGATCAGAACTGAAATATTCTCATATCAATCAAATCAAAACCATGTAAAATTACGAGTGTCACGGCGTTAGAGATGTTTACGGTAATTCACATCTCATATCCAATGTATTCGTGAGTGCAATAAATTAAGAAATGTTACGGAAATATTCATCTCCTAAGGATCTAACAAAATAGATACTATATAATACAATATGTTATTATAATATTGTCTATGATTAAATATAAAATATTAATATAGCATAAGCGGAATTACATTTTACCCTTACACTGTTTATAAATGATGTAGTGTAACAACCCGGATTTCTGGGTATCCGAGGTAAACAGACTCTAGTGTGTTTCTAGATTTTTAATGGTAGGAGAATAAAATACGAGTTCGGAAGCTCAACTAACATATTGTTTGAAACAAGAAATAAGGAATTTAGGGTTTTTAAATTAGTGTGTTTGGAGTAAATTTTATGTTCTCAATTTAATAACTAATTTATTCCAGTATGCGTTTATAAATCATAAATTGTTATTTAATGTGAATATTGAAAATATACAATATTTAGAGAGAAAATATATTTTTAATATTTATGATAAATTGTTGATTGAAATAATTATTAAACTATTTAATTTTGTTTTAATTATAAGAAGTAATTATTATCCAAATAAAAAAGTGAATCGTGGTTTAAACTTTGTTGGAAGATTTAGAGTGATAATATAACATAGGGTTTGTTGATTGTTGTTAATAAGTAAATATGTGGCTTTCATTATGTTAATAATATTAACAACAACAATCGATTATTTAATTGGATTATTTCTATATATAAAAGCATAAATATTGATTGTAAATCAATATTTGTAGTTGTAAGATATTTATTAAAGTTAATTGATTTAATTTATTACATCAATGAGGTGTGTTGTGATGCCCCACCCCTATGCTAGCATTAGCCAAGGTCGTTACAAGTAATGTTGTAAAATGTTTGCTATATATTTCCGTCGGTAATCCATCGCTATATAGCTGGGATTTACCGACGGATACCTGGAATGTAAAATGTTTGCTATATATTTCCGTTTGTAATCCCTCGCTAAATAGCGTGCATTTAGCAACAGAAAAATATTTACTGATTTTATTATGTTATATATATTCGTCGGTAAAGCGCCGGTGAAATATTTTAAAATGAAATGATAATATATTAGAAAACGACAGTGAAGTGACGGAGAATTGATGTTAATTTCCATTGCAAAATTGTGTCTAAAATACCGACATGTTTTTTAGCGATAGCCGCATTCTGCTGCAAATCCGTTGTTAACAAACCTTTAGCGAGGGTTTAGCGACGGATTTTTCCGCTGCAAAATCAGTGTTTTCTTGTAATGTATGTGTAACACCCCACCTCCGCTAGGGTCACTCACAAAGGGAATGCACTAGGTTTGGTGAAGCATTATCGAGGTAAACATGCACAGAAATATTACAAGACAGAACATATATAAAACAGCGGAAGTAAAATAAATTTCATTACCTTATAAAATAAGGTCTAAAGTCTTTTACATCAGAATACATCAAAGCCTGTCTTGCAATAGTAAAGAAGCATAAAATCATTTCATAAATTATTCCCCAAGTAAAACAGTAAAGTAGCCATAGCCAAGAAAAGTCCAAGCCATGCATGATGACCTTCAAGCAGAAGAAGTCCGAACTAGATAACAGTGTTTCCTCCCTGAAACCTGGGGGGAAACGGAAGACAAAGAGGCGAAACAAAACGGGGTCAGACTGGTAAGTCCTATCTACTTCCAGTATAAAAACAGGTAAAGGTAACATGACATGCATAAACTGAAAGTAAACATAAGGATGACTACAAGATAGATAAACTAAACCAGGGTACAGGCTGAACTATTGTACAAGGTAAACTAAGATATCATAATAAACTACGGTGTCATGATAAATCAAGGTATCACATCGTCAGGTTTCTATCAAGCATACTATCCAAGGTATCTATCCTGTATACCATCCCACAGTATCTATCATGTAAATTTCTCATGGTTCTAACATGTGTATTTGCTCTGCACCTCTCGTACCAGTATCCCAACCCGCGTCCTGAGTTAACTATGAATGTCTCTTGCCCAATGTCATGTAATGGCCCATGTCAACCTAATATATAACATATGTAGGTTTTCCCAACTCGTGTGTTTCTTTCCATGTATAAGTTCAGTCCTTTGCCGTAGGCCATACGGGCTTTCCCATGTAAACGTTTTATCCTTGAGGTTATTTTGGACTGCTACCCTTGATCTAGTTATGTTTCCTTACCATGAACTATCGCGCGTTCACTTAGGATTTATGCCACCTAGGACCACTAGGGATTATGCTACCTAATGAACGTTTCTGTGTCTCGGTTTGGGTTCAGCCACCTAGGGCCACTAGGGATTATGCCACCCGTCAACCGCGCCCTTTATCCCGCGTATGTATCGTGAACCGTTTTCCATGTCTAGACGCACATGTTCCTCAATGTGCCATCCGAATTCCGTGCCAGGGCAAATCAAGAAATACGGAACTTGGTCGGGAGCTTTAAGTCGTCTGCTGATGCAGATATCAAGGTCTGTTTTTGTACCCGTGGCTATGGTCCCACGTTACCCCTCCCTCAACTACTGAAAGGCAATCCAAGAAAAATCATGTATGAGAACTACACTATGGCCCATCGACGCCCACTTCCAGATAGCCAACCTCACCCATAACTCGATAGCAAGTATATGGTCTGTTGGGAGTTCCCTGCCTTTCCGTACGTACACGATTGACTCAAGATGGTAGGTAGTCGGCGACATGTTATCCAGGGCAAAATCAAGTATCGTCGACTCCACGCTAATCCATCCCAGTCTTTAGGTCGCTCGCATAGCAACCAAGGCATACTCTTGGCTCTTCTATCGCAGACCTTAACCCCTGTGAGGCCGGGTTACATGGACCACTTGCCACCTCACAGAGGGATACCAAGAGTACCCTCACGTTCCCCGAAGCTCCCGCTTCGTCACCCAGTTCGCTGGAGCTTTTATCCAAGTCAGATAACTTGCTCCTCCTCGTATACTAAGCGATGACCTACCGTACCAGGTTACTCATCTCTTTATGAACTAGTCCCATGTCTTTAGCCAAGAATTATAACTTAGTTACCCTTAACTAAGGTTTACCACTTAGCTCCTCTTTCCGCTATCCTTGTTAACTACGATTTCCAACCTAGTCCCCTAAGCTAGGGTTTTGTCAAATGGGTTATGTGTTGTTATCCAAGTTCATGATTTAACCCGTCTACGAATCATGTCAAGATTGGCTAAGTACTCAAGTTCAAGGTTTAGCCCTACAAGTTGGTTAAGTGTACTAAGAAGCTCACGACTTAACCCTATCAAGTCAAATTGGTTAAGTATTTATTTGTCTTAACCCTATCAGATTATCATGTTAGATTGATTAAGCATAGATTATCTTAATCGCATCAGATCATCGAGTCGGATTGGTTAAGTATGGGTTAGCTTAACCTCATCCACTAATCGTACTACAAGGGTTAAGTATATTCAAAAGGTCTTGTGACTTAACCCTATCAGGTCCACCTATTAGATTGGTTAAGTATAGGTTACTTAAGCTCATCAAATCATCATGTATAATTGGTTAAGTATAAGTTACTTAACCCCATTAAATTATCATGTTAAGTTGGTTAAGTATTGGCTACTTAACCTCATTGAATTACCAAGTTTAGATTGGTTAAGTGTTTAACTTAACCCCATCGAATTATCGTGCTTAGATTAGTTAAGTGAAGGTTATTTAACCCCATCTAATTACCGTGTTTAGATTAGTTAAGTCTAAGTTACTGAACTCCGTCTAATTACCGTGTTAGATTAGTTAAGTATGGATTACTTAACCTCATCGAATTTACCGTGTTTAGATTAGTTAAGTGTGGATTACTTAACCCCATCTAATTACCAAGTCGGATTAGTTAAGCGTAAATTACTTAACCCCATCCCCTAATTGTCTTGTATGGTTAAGTGTCATTAAGAAATCAAGCCGGTCCCACTTAACTTACCCATTCGTGTCATATCGGTTAAGTGTCATTAGTCAAATTTACTTAACCTTATCATGTGGCATTAATTTAATTAATGCACTCTCAACCTCTCATATTAGACCTTGTTGTGGTTACTAGTTAAGCCGGGCAGGTCCGGGTAGATTTACACCACAACCTAGTCTAGCCTCGGGTCTTAAGCGCGACATGACCAACTTCTCACATTGGATCCTATTGTTTGTAGCCACTAGTTAAGCCGGGCGGGTCCGGGTAGATTTATGCTACAAACTCAACCCAACCTCGAGTTGGCCACTTTCATGTTTGGTCTAGTGTCATATTACACCTACAACCCATACGTGTCTAATTTCAAGTCCCATGTTTACCCCACGTGTCATGCCCCCCATTTTGGTTCAACTTACATGTCGTGTTCACATGTAACCTCAAGTCAAGTTTTTCGCGTCATTCTCATGTTTGTCTATCCTACCCCAAATCGTGTTTTTACTTGAGTAAAAGCGAGTCAACATAGTAGGTATACTATGGCTACATGTAGACCCCAAAACATGCACGATGCCACAAAAGGGATTGGCTCCAAACATGCATGGTATCATAAGGTGGTTTGGCCTTAAAACATGAGTGATAGTGTCATATAGGGGTTGGCCATAAGCATGCATAATGTCATAAAGGATTTGGCCACAAACTTGCATATTATCATAGGAAATTTGGCCACAAACTTGCATATTGTCATAACGGGATTTGACCTTACATAAACATGATATCATAAGGGGGTTGGTTTCATTTACATGCATGAGCCCCCAAAGTCCAATTTATGCAACTATTTCACAAGTCAAAGTGGCTCTAAGTGTTCATGCTATCATACTACAAGTAAAGGTCCAATCTTGCATGGCAAACTAAGTCCAATGCAACATGAATAGCATGGTTTAGTCGCTAAAACATAACCCAAAGTCATATGTTCATGTTAAAGGAGCAAACTAGGCTCACATAGGTTATAACATTCATGTTTAACCACATTTTATTCCATGCCACGATTAAACTACCGTTAACATCTCGAAGTAGCTAGAACTTACATAGCGTGGCAAGAGGGCTAGGAGCATGAATCGTTTTGACGAAGAAAGGTGGCTCCTTTGATGAAGAACCGTCATGAAATCGCCATAGCAACGGTGATTTGGCCTCATTTGGTGTAGCAAGCTTGCACCTTTCAATTCGGATCCGATTTGCATGCATAGTCTCTTGGAGTTGGAGATGGAGGCCATGATCACTCGGCATTTGGGCAGCACTTCGTGACATGAGTGAATCATGAGGGGTTTAGGGTAGGCTTAGGGTCTTTTTATAGAGATTAGGAGTAGTTTAGGCCGTTAGATTAACCCTAGGATAGATCCAAGCCCTCAAAAATCGTCACAAGCCTCCAAAACCGAGCCAAACAGCAAAACAGGTGCACCAGGCTGCCTGGGTTCGACCAGGCAGGTCGACCCCCAGGTCGACCCTGGGGTCGACTCCCTAGTCGACCTGGTCCCACCCAGGTCGACCCCCTGGTCGACCTGGTCTGGGCGGGATTTTTCCCGCCTACTCTGAATTTCGAAAATTTTGAATCTGTTTTGAATTCTGATTTTTCGTGAAATTTCCGAAGGCCATATCTCGGCCATACGGACTCCGATTTACGAAATTTCGGACTCTATTTCGCGTATTTTTCCGAGACGAACGCAATGGAACAGCCCGTTTCTCCTGATTCAGATTTTAACATTTAATTCTGCCTTGATTCTTGTCTTAACACGTTGTTAAATTTCGGGTTGTTACAGTATGGTTACAATTATGAATATCTATGGGCATTTAATCGACCATACCAATTTAACTGTCTTAACCGACATATGCTAAACAGACTTAACCGATAGAGAAAGTTAACCGACCACGCTGGTTACTAGGTCGATTTTAACTGAATATTTTTGGTTTTATGAACGATTTACATAAATAGTCCGATTGGCAACTGACATGTTTTGTAATATAGGCGGTTCATTCTAAAATTTAAGGCAATCAAGTCCATCAGTATATTATAGTCCATACTCGGTACTAATTACAAACTATTCTATTTTGTTTTCTTTCTTTACTGAGCCTCTGGGGCTCCCGGCTTTCTGGGAGGTAACCTCATCGCGCATGGTTCCATAGGATTAATTAGACTACGATACCTGTCAAAGGGCGAAGAAGTGCCCAACCTCCATCCATAGTCGTAGTAGTTTCATCTGCGGCTAATTCTCTTCCAAGCTTTGTAAGGTTTCCCGTGCGATGGAGGCAAGGTTCGAGAGACTTGTCAACATGGTTCACAAAGAAAGTAAAGAGAAAGAGGCCAAAGGGGAAGAATCACAAACAAGGGATTGGAGTATAAGAAGGGCGGAGGAAATAATAGATCACGCAATAAGAGGAAGTATCTTTTCTGCGGTATAGCGGGTCATATAATTAAGGATAAGGGCAAGAACAAAGAATAGGATTTTCAGGAGGGCAAGTGCCGGCTCTCACTGCCAGCGTACCTAAGAGAGAGGTAGAGCTTAGTTTATCTTTTTGATCATCGTGTTAGTACTCTTTTTGATTTTAGCGCTTCACATTCATTTATATCTGCTTCCATAATTGAGTCTCTACACATTAGTACTTGTATAGTTGAAGATCCCATTATCATCTCAAATCCAATTTGTGGTTCGGCTCATTTATCTTTGGTTTTTAAGGATTTGAGATGCTTATATTTTCGGGTTTCATGGGCTATGGGTTGATTCTAGGTATGGATTGGTTAGCCAGTAATTCTAAAAGGAGGGTAGTTAGGCATTCGACTTGCCTCGGGAATACCCTTGAAATTTCGTGCGATCCTAAGGGATCAGTTTGTCTTAGCTACCTAGAATCACTTTATGTATTTATCGATGATTTTCGATCCGTTGGAGTAGTCCATGAGTACGCAGATGCTTTGATTTAGGTTAGGGGTTTGTCCCTTAAAACGTGAGGTAGACTTCCACATATATCTAGTTGACAATGCAAAGCCAGTTATGCGATCAACGATAGTTTTGGAGCAAGATTGGCGAGGATAGCCAGAGTCGGTTAAGTGCTCAATTGTTTGGTCGTTTTGCTAGTATCATCTCACATAAATCGTCCAAACTTGGAGGAGGTATTCCTTAGGTGCTTATCTGATATTGGTTTAGGCCTTTGGGGCTTGTACTTGAGGGATGTCAAGTTCGACTAGAATGGTTTGCGTAAGAGATATCGACCCTCAGATTTGTGACATGATGGATAAGATAAGTAAAAGAGAGCCCTTTAATCATCTTAGTATATACACTTGGTATCATAGTTAACATCTGTTCATCTTGGAAAGATAATTCGACTACATTGGATACCCTCTAGCATAGTAAGTGAGCGAGGTCCTATCTTTACTAGTGGGTTTTGGAAATGGAGGTCAAGAAGCTTCGCAATTGTGAAGTTAAATTAGTTAAGGTACAGTGGAGTGAAGCTCAAGAAGATGCGACCTAGAAGACTGAAGACTAGATACGCGCATCATACTCATTTTTTGAGGGTATATCCTTGATTCCACTTTCTCTGTAATATTTATTTGCATGCTTGTCTTTATCTTTTAGGTATATCCTCTCGGTCCTATCCTCGATCCTTAGGTAGGAGCCAATGGATGTAAACATGTGTTTGAGACATGTTATGTTTGGTGTATGCAAGTGGTTGCAAGTTTTTGCTAGTGGTTGCTCGTGGATGCATATACACACATTAGACACTAGATCGGCTCGGTCACTTACATATGCATATGAATGTATTTGTATATGGATTGAAACTTGATGTGTGCCGTAGGTGGGTAGTAGTAAACTTGTGCTTTCTCGGTCTGCTTCTTCACATCAACGCTTTGCTGGGTTTATATCATATATTAGTTAAATAGCCAAATTCAAATTTTTGTGGGTCTATTTCAATACGTTTTATCAAGCTTTTCCAGAAGAAACAAAAATATATTATTTTTATATGATGGTATTAAACAAAAGAAACAAAGAATAAGGGTGTGTTTGGTTTAAAATAAGTTTTGGGTTTTAGTTTTCAAAATTAATTACAAAACATTAAAGGTGTGAAAGGAGAAATGGTACAATGGAAGCAAGATTAAGGGGACCGCGGAGGGGATGTAGCAATCATGGAAGGAAAAATTGGTCTCCATGTTTCTCTTATTTCTCAAAACATGAAAAATAGATAAAAGTTGTTTTTTATTTTGTGTGTCAACTTTGTTTTCTAAAATGGTTATTTTTCATGATATATCATGCATGCGTTGTGCACATTATTGTATGGACGAAAACCCAAAACTTAAAATGGTAAACCAAACACTACCTAAACATTTCGTATTTCTACCAAATTTGTTTGATAAATGATGTTTGTTGTGAACTCGGAAAATTTTCTGCTTAGTTAAATTTGTTTAGTAAACTTTTATAAACTCAATAGGTGAAAAGATAACTTGAATTCAAGAAGAGTGCATGCGATATACTGTTTGATAGCAAAATGAACCAATGAAATTGTGATTACAAATTTACAACTATGAACATGCATGGGCATTTAACCGACCATACCAGTTTAACTGTCTTAACCGACATATGCTAAACAAACTTAACCGATAGAGAAAGTTAACCGACCACACTGGTTACCAGGTCGATTTTAACTGAATATTTTCGGTTTTGTGAACGATTTACGTAAATAGTCCGGTCGACAACTGACATGTTTTGTAATATATGCGGACCATTCTAAAATTTAAGGCACTCAAGTCCATCGGTATACTATAGTCCATACTCAGTACTAATTACAAACTATTCTCTTCTGTTTTACTTTCGCCCCCTTGTCAATCGCGGTCAGCAGAATACGATGACAATACAACTAAAAAAACACTAAACACTCGGTCTCAATCGTTCAACGGTGTCGCTGCTAATTGGAGTCAATAACTAGAAGACTAGAAGCTTTCAATCGTTGTTCGATTTCAACTTCGACGACCTTGGCTTAATTGACCATTACTATGTTATGAAAACTGCGTCTTTGCGGAAACGACCATGATCTTATTCACCCGATTACTTTAAGTTGATTTCTATGGAAACAAACACAGATATGAAATCACACGCACAAACACAAGACATTCCACCCAACCACCCTCTTTATTGATTCACAAAAACAAATTTTGTTTACACTCAATGGATCAAAACCAACAATAAACAAAATTACAAGAATCAATAACCTTATTGAGAAAGGGAAAGAATATCTAGATGACTAACACTCTTTGTTGGAGAAGAAGAACAATGAAGAACGACGTCTAAGCCTTGGATTAACTAGAGGCACCAATCATCTTTAGGGCACCAAACCCTAGAGGCACGCAGCCGCCACTCTATTCGGTCATACATTAATCCAACCCAACGTGCTGCTTTTATAGGAGAATAGAAGGCCTAGGAAAAATATCAAAATTTTCTCTTAGAGATATATTATGAATATATCCCCTCAATACTTGCAGATAAGTCACAGAAAGACGGGGTCAAAATCCAGCAATAAATTCGCTCAAACGCCAAACTGCTCCTTCTAACCTTCTTTCTGTTGTTGCACCATCTCCTCTACGGCCTAGCGCATCCACGCCTCGTTTCTATCAACATATGTGATTTTATGTCACAAATCACAACACTCCACATTGATATGAAATCACATCAACAACAAGTCAACCGAATTCCATGGACATGTGAAATCACCATCACAATGCTCCACCTTAATCTGAAATCATATCAACACTCCAACAATCACCAAACAAGTCATCTAGCTCTTTCAACGACACCTTCTCTCAATTAAACCAACCTCGATTTCCGGGCAATGAGATACACCCCACAACCTCGATTTCAGGGCAACGAGATACGCCCAGTCGATTTGAAAGGACTATGACCACACCTCAATTATAAACACAACTCACCGCCTGCAAAAGATGCATCTACCACCTAAGCTGCACCGTGCATCAACCAACGATCTATAAGTGCTTGTAATTCCACAACGACACCTGTCTACCACTTGATCTAAATTCCTTCCTTGATCACTCTGGATCCCTCAAGCATCATCAACGTGAAGACCTCTGTCGAAAACATGAACCGAATCACAAAGGTATAGGCAAATCAAACCAATTGCCAACATCTTCGTCTTCTTCCATCTTCCCTTATCCACATCTGAGGGCTTCTCTTCATCTCCATCAATCAAACAATTGAGGCCTTCAAATCCCCAATCAAAATTAGTCATCACCAACTGCGCCATCATATCCGACATAAAAAAAATCAATTTGTTCAACAAAAAATCAATTTTTTTCCAATCCAAAATCACTCTAAGCTTTGCGATGATCTAGCTCCAACACCAACTGTTATGAAAACTGCGCCTTTGCGGAAGCGACCATGATCTTATTCATCCAATTACTTAAAGATGATTTCTATGGAAACAAACACAGATATGAAATCACACGCACAAACACAAGATATTCCACGCAACCACCCTCTTTATTGATTCACAAAAACAAATTTTGTTTTACGCTCAATGGATCAAAACCAATAATAAACAAAATTACAAGAATCAATAACCTTATTGAGAAAGGGAAAGAATATCTAGATGACTAACACTCTTTGTTGGAGAAGGAGAACAATGAAGAACGACGGCTAAGCCTTGGATTAACTGGAGGCACCAATCATCTCTAGGGCACCAAGCCCTAGAGGCATGCAGCCGCCACTCTATTCGGTCCTACATTAATCCAACCCAATGTGCTGCTTTTATAGGAGAATAGAAGGCCTAGAAAAATATCAAATTTTCCTCTTAGAGATATATTAGGAATATATCCCCTCAATACTTGCAGATAAGTCACAGAAAGACCGGGTCAAAATCCAGCAATAAATCCGCTCAAACCCCATTACTGCTCCTTCTAACCTTCTTTCTGTTGCTGCACCATCTCCTCT
This sequence comes from Allium sativum, assembly GCA_030737875.1. NCBI lineage: Eukaryota > Viridiplantae > Streptophyta > Magnoliopsida > Asparagales > Amaryllidaceae > Allium > Allium sativum. Next base: position 851,050,303 of record CM060918.1, read on the forward strand.
ACCACCAAGCACATCCACGCCTCGTTTCTATCAACATATGTGATTTTATGTCACAAATCACAACATAATATTGCATAGATCTGAAATTACATGGCATCGAGATCGAGGGAAAGATAAAACATTTGAGTATGAGTTATTAAGTTAAAATAACTGTTGATTTGTTTTGTTCTAAAGATTGGATTTGCAACATTGATTTTGAATTTGCTTATTTAATCTGCTTCTTTTATTATTTGATTTGCTTGTTGATTTACTAATTTTGATCGGTTTCATTCCATATACTTATTTATTCGATGGGAAGTAAAAACTATGTGTGTATGTTAGTTTGTTAGAATGGTAGTGTGTTCTATGTGTATTAGTTGAATTAAACTAATTACTTAAATACGTGGTTTGTATTTTGCCAGTAGTGTGTTGGTATGTCCAATCCTTAATGACATTTTGCTTTAAAAGGGGATTATCCTAATAATTTAGCAACGTTCCATAAAATATTGAAAACGAACACTGTAACAACCTGGATTTTTGACCGTTCAAAGCGACAAAAATCCCTAAATGTCAACCCATACAAATAAAAAATAAAGATAATCACTGGGATTAATATATATATATATATATATATATATATATATAAAAGAACAATCACAGAATCTCACGGTGGAAGAACAAAATATAATAATCAAATAACAGTTTATCAAGCTGTTAAATTATACGCTTCATTATACATTACATGAATTACCAAAGTTAAACTATCATAAAACATACCAATATATGCAGCAGAATAATAATAGTTAATACATCTGTCGAGCTGCATCTTCATATTCATAAAGCTATCTTCGATAACTGAAAAACTTAGACTGGCCTAAGCATAAATGAAAAGACAGAAATACTCGGTTCAGAACTGAAATATTCTCATATTAATCAAATCAAAACCATGTAAAAATATGAGTGTCACGGCGTTAGAGATGTTTACGATAATTCACATCTCATATCCAATGTATTCGTGAGTGCAATAAATTAAGAAATGTTATGGAAATTTTCATCTCCTAAGGATCTAACAAAATAGATACTATATAATACAATATGTTATTATAATAGTGTCTATGATTAAATATAAAATATTAATATAGCATAAGCGGGATTACATTTTACCCTTACACTGTTTATAAATGTTGTAGTGTAACAACCCGGATTTCTGGGTATTCGGGATAAACAGACTCTAGTGTATTTTCTAGATGTAAAGAAAATAAAGTACGAGTTCGGAAGCTCAACTCACATATTATTTGAAACGAGAAATAAGGAATTTTGGGTTTTCAAATTAGTGTGTTTGGAGTAAACTGTTTGTTCTCAATTTAATAACTAATTTATTCCAATATGCGTTTATAAATCATAATTTGTTAATGAATGTGAACATTGAAAATATACAATATTTAGAGAGAAAATATATTATTAATATTTATGATAAATTGTTGATTGAAATAATTATTAAACTATTTAATTGTGTTTTAATTATAAGAAGTAATTATTGTTCAAAAAAAAGTGACTCGTGTTTTAAACTTTATTGGAAGATTTAGAGTGAGTGATAATACCACGTAGGGTTTGTTGGTTGTTGTTAATAAGTAAATACATGGCTTTCGTTATGATAATAATATTAACAGCAACAATCAGTTATTTAATTGAATTATTTATATATATATAAAAACATAAATATTGACTGTAAATCAATATTTGTAGTTGTAAAATATTTGTTGAAGTTAATTGATTTAATTTATTACATCAATGAGGGGTGCTGTGATGCCCCACCCTATGCTTGCACTAGCCGAGGTCATTACAAGTAATGATGTCAACTAACCTGAAAAAATAAAGCTATTAGGAGCGACCATCTATGTAAACGTTTTGAACAAGCATTAAATATGTCGGATAGTGTGGTATTTCTATTTTCTCTCAAAAGGAAATCTGACATATCTAATTCAAATTCAAACCACTTGCACAGTGGCTATTTGTAATTTGGAAACAATATAATCAGAGTCATACACAGATATTCGCATCATGAAGGCGAAAATAGACATGAAGGTATCACATAAATGTGTACACAAAGATAGTTGGCAAAACCGATCCACTATACAGCATAAGAATAGATACAAGTGTTGGACAAAAGAATATTATACATATGGAGTCACCGTCTCATACACATATAATCAAAAACTGCAACTCTAATGTAGTTAGCCAAAATCAAGAACTGGATCCTGCTAGAAGTCATATGGAAGCACCTTCAACACCTTGGGTTGATCTGAGTATTATTAATAAAAAAAATAAACAATAAACATATCAGTCTAGTTGTACTTATCTCCCAAATGGGATGTGACAAGAGATATAATAAAAAGTGGCATGCATGCAATAACAACAATGTTCATATATAAGTGTGAAACCCCAAATATGTCCACTTGATATCTCAAAGATATCCTAATGCTACAAAAGAATAACCCGTTCTTAATTATGTAGCTACTTACAGGAAATGATGTCACCTATTAAATCATCACCAAACTGACGAAATTTTATCAAACAACCCTACAATGGATATTCCAAATCAAACATCCAAAATTTTAGAGATCAATTAGTAGAAATCCAGAACATCACACAAAAATAGGGGACCAGATTGGGAACCTGAAGGCTCACCAACACGTGTATCCTAAGATGAGACACGATCTTTGGGTAGCTAACCTATAACGGTTCGATGTCCATGAGTCGAAGCTCCATTAAGAGGGTTCGAAGACCTCGGGTCGCGACCCCGCCAATATTGAACCAAAGTTCCATTTGCAACGAATAATTCAAAAATCAGGAAAGAGACCATTGACTCAAAAATAACAGTAGAAATCAACTCAGAAGAAAAGGAATCTATTAAACTTGAAAAATGTAAGAAAAGGGAAAGATACGCACTTATTAACAATTCAGCCGTTTGAAATTATAATTTAGATGTCTGAATTGAACTCATAGAAACCGTGTTTCCGTTCTGAGACTCAGATGTCTAAATTGGGTAATATAGCAGTCTTAATCTGAATTTAGACATTTGTTTTGCCAATTCAGATATCTGATATACAGAGACACATTTTTTAAATATTCATAGCATGTCAGACATTTGATAAGAAATTCAGACATTTGAATTCTAAGTTGGGCACTGGTTTGCCTATGAGGCATGATCCAAATGATTTCGACAAACAAAGTGAAGACTTATAATGTTATATATAAAAAAACGAGGCTTTTATGGCTTACCGACACAACATAAAAACCCAAACTCACATGTATACCAAGAATCACACTAGAACTCGTCAAAATGAAATCAAATTTCGCAAATTGGAAAACTTAAAGCACAACCCAATCAACACAACCAAATTCACCCAACATATTCACTATACTAATGTTCCATAAGCACACCAGACAAGCATATAACTCGAGGCATAAATGTGAGTTCTCCAAAACTCACCTTTGATTCTAAACAAACAAATGGATGAACTTGTGGAGCTACTTCCCTTTAATTCGTTTCTAGGATCTTCAATCATCGACGTGTTAGGATTCTAAATGGTAGAATCATAGACAGAACTCTCATGAGATAGAGAGATTGAGATACATGGTAAATTGGAGAGAAATAAAGATAGAGAAGGAGAAGTTTACCTAATCTTCTACAATTTATGTCCTCAAGAAGAGGGATTCCTAAAATCAATTTAGGTTTAGGGATTTAAGTTTCCTTTTTCATGAGGGATTGAAATTCAAATTTTTGTGGGTCTATTTCAAAACGTTTTATCATGATTTTCCTAGAAAAGGAAACAAAAATATATTGTTTCTATATGATGGCATTAAACAAAAGAAACAAAGAATAAACATTTCGTATTTCTACCAAATTTGTTTAATAAATGATGTTTGTCGTGAACTCAAAAAAATTCCTACTTAATTAAATTTTCTTGAGTAAACTTTTATAAAATCAATCGGTGACAAGATACCTTGAATTCAAGAAGAGTGCATGTGATATACTATTTGATAGCAAAACAAATCAATGAAATTATGATTACAATTATGAATATGGATGGGCATTTAATCGACCATACCAATTTAACTGTTTTAACCGACATATGCTAAACAGACTTAACCGATAGAGAAAGTTAACCGACCACACTGGTTACCAAGTCGATTTTAATGGAATATTTTCGGTTTTGTGAACGATCTACATAAATAGTCTGGTCGGCCAACCGTTAACTGACATGTTTTGTAATATAGGCGGTTCATTCTAAAATTTAAGGCAGTCAAGTCCATCAGTATATTACAGCCCATACTTGGTACCAATTACAAACTATTCTCTTTTGTTTTACTTTCGCCCTCTGGTCAATCGTAGTCAGTGGAATACAATGACAATACATTAAAAAAAACTAAACACTCGGTCTCAATCGTTTAACAGTGTCGCTGCTAATTGGAGTCAATAACTAGAAGACTAGAAGCTTTCAACTGTTGTTCGATTTCAACTTCGATGACCTTGGCTTAATTGACCACTATTGTTGCATATATTTGAAATTACATGGCATCGAGATCAACGAGAAAGATAAAACATTTGAGTATGAGTTATTAAGTTAAAATAACTGTTGATTTGTTTTGTTCTAAAGATTGGATTTGGAACATTCATTTTGAATTTGCTTATTTAACTTGCTTCTTGTATTATTTAATTTGCTTGCTGATTTACTTGCTTTGATCAGTTTCATTCCATATACTTATTTATTCGATTAGAAGTAAAAACTATGCGTGTATGTTAGTTCATTACAATGGTAGTGTGTTATATATATATATATATATATATATATATATATATATATATATATTAGTTGAATAAAACTAATTACTTAAAGACTCGGTTTGCATTTTGCCAGTAGTGTGTTGGTATGTCTAAACCTTAATGACAATTTGCTTTAAAAGGGGATTATCCTAATAATTTAACAACATTCCATAAAATTAGAGGTGTCAAATGGGTCATTTAGGGTGGTATGAGGATCAGCCAAAATTTAACCCATCCCATTACGACCCATTTATTTTGACTCATTCAACACAAAGCTTTATCTAACCCAACTCACCTATTAAGTGGGTTACCCTTTTGACCCATCTAAATGCAATCTGCAATTTTTTATATACAATTATGAGAATTAGTCTATTATTTCTAAGTATAAACGTTAATCATCTTGGAGAGATATATTGTTCGTTCATAGGACGAAATATCCGAGTGTTCCATACTATCAGTGATTTAGGTGGGAATCTATGGATCGATGTCTCGTCCGGTTCCAAGGCAGTATGAAGAAATTACTCCAGGTTTTACAAAAAAAATAGCGGCCCTATATGTATGCAGAGTTCGAAAATGAGATTATATTCTGTTATTTTCTAAGTACAACTGGCAGTCCGCTCGGAGAACTACAGTGTTCGATCGCAGGACAAAACGTCCGAGTGTTTCACACTGTCCGTAATTTATGTGAGAATCTATCCCTCGAAGTTTCATCCAGTTTCGGGGCTGTATGAAGAGATTACTACATTTTTTACAAAAAAATACCAACTCTGTATGTAGGCAAAGTTCGAATATGGGAATTTATCCTTTTATTTTCTAAGTACAACTGGCAGTCCCCTTGAAGAACTATAGTGTTCGATCACAGGGAAAAATGTCCGAGTGTTTCACTCTATCTGTAATTTAGGTAGGAATCTATCGGTCGAAGTCTCATCTAGTTCTGAGGCAGTATGAAGAAATTACTGCATTTTTTACCAAAAAAAAACAATGACTCTATGTAGGCAGAGTCCAAATATGGGAATTTAGCCTGTTATTTTTTAAGTACAACTGGCAGTCCCCTTGTAGAGGGGAGAACTACAGTGTTCAGTCACAGGGAAAAACGTCCGAGTGTTTCACACTGTCCATAATTTAGGTGGGAATCCATTGGTCGAAGTCGCAGTATGAAAAAACTACTGCATTTTTTACAAAAAAATAGCGACTTTGTATGTAGGTAAAGTTCAAATATGGGAATTTATCCTGTTATTTTCTAAGTACAACTGGAAGTCCCCTTAGAGAACTACAGTGTTCGGTCATAGGGAAAATGTTCGAGTGTTTCACACCGTGCGTAATTTAGGTGGGAATCTATCGGTCGAAGCCTCATCTGGTTCCGGGGCCGCATGAAGAATTACTGCAGTTTTTACAAAAACAATAGTGACTTCGTATGTAGGTAGAGTTAAATGGGTAACTGGGTTACCCATTTGTGTCCCTTTTAAAAATGGGTCAACCATTTTACGATCTACATAATAAAAAAATATAAATGGGTTGACCCAACAGGGTTGTAATTAAAGTAAAATGGGTTGGGTAAATGGGTAAGGTCATATTTTGACAGGTCTACATAAAATATTGAAAATCACTACTGTAACAACCTGGATTTTTGACCGTTCAAATGGACAAAAATCTCTAAATGTCGACCCAAACAAATAAAAAATACAGATAATCATTGGGAATAATATAAGAAAAAGGAAAAAGAAGAACAATCACAGAGTCTCGCAGCAGAAGAACAAAATACAATAATCAAATAATTATTTATGAAGCTATTAAATTATACGTTTTATTTTTCCTTCGTGTTTATTAATGATAAGTTTGTGGATGTAAATCTCCATTTTATGATAATTTAAATGCAATCATATCCATTGAAATTGATCTCTTAGGTGTGCACTATATTGAGTTTAGTGGTTTTTATTTTTTAAAAGTGGTTTTGCCGATATACTGAAAGAGCTATGTAAAATTGACGTTTACTACTGTTTGCAGTACTATTATTATGTGGAAGATGGTACTGTTAGCTAATTAGGTAGAAGATGGTATTGTTAGCTAAAAAATTGGTTAATAACTCACAATGGAGAGGCTTTTGGTGAATTCTGGCTAGACACCGGAAGACATTGAGTAGAATAAGTGATTATTTGTTAAAAGAGTTGCAATCCATCTGAACCAGAAATGATAGAAAAATAAGTGAACTAGATATGGACGAAAGCAACATCTTCCTCGAGATCTACCCTTTATTAATCATTTTAATCCAGTACAAATATTTAGAAATTGAAATTAAAAAGGAAACTCCCAAATTGATTTAGAAATTAGGCTTACACTTCATTGTTTGCATACAAGAATTTAGAATAGAGAAATACTATCACAATTCCGAACCCTTGTGGTCGTATTTAAAGGTATGGGTTGACCCACCCACCCTTCTCGTTTTTTGGATGTAATAAGCGTACATTAGATAATATTATTCATGAATTTAATTGGTTAAATTAAATGAGAAATGTGGGAGAAAAGAAAACAAGATTTGTGCTTAACAAATAAACTAGTAATTTTATCTTAGAAATAAATTAACTAAAGAATGCTTAGGGAAGGGCATGTGAGAAAGGAAAAGTGGTAAACTTTCGACCCTTATATATATACACACACACACATATATATATATATATGTGCATATATATATATATATATCAAATATCCTACCATTTTCTTTAATTTTTCATTCATTCACTAAAAATATAAAGAGCATAAGGTGGCCGATCATTGAAGCTAGGAAAGAAAGAAGAAGAAGAAAGTAGCTTAGAAACAACATCAACAAATCTCACAACCTCTTATAATCAATACAAATAATACTTTTGCCTTTGTGTTTCGATTATTAGGTTATATCCGAGAGTATTTCGTGAATTCATGACAGGTTTTCATGACAGAAATAATGTTAATTGATGGTTAATCATTGGCTATATTTAATTTGTTTATATGGTTAATATGAACATGAAAATGAATAGGTTTTAGGGTAAAACCTGTAGTTAGAAATTCCAAAATGCCATGAAATATTTATTACATGATTTTGGAGATGGGTTTCAAAATATATAATTTTTCATGTTGGTATGAACTAGTTATGAATTTTCTAAGTTTGAATTACTTAGGAAAAGCTATCGTATTAATTAAAATGCTTAATATATGCATATAAAAAAAATTATATATGGTCGGCATGAAAGTACTGCAGAAAGACTATATAAGGACAACGTTTCATTTTATAAGCCAATAAGAATTCGAAAAATATGGTAGAGTGAGTATAAAGTTTTACTTTAAAAGAAAATAAGCCAACATTTTGCCGTATTTATTGTCAGTGTCACCGCCTTATCCGAAAACAACATTTTGATGCTTTCGGAAGCCATATTTCAATAGCGCTGGATACTTGAAATATCACAAGTATGATAGATGGATTATTCAGGCTTTTGCCTCTTACCATCCGATGTATTTTGGCTTTGTCATTTATATGTTCTGAAAGTAACTACTCAACCAGAGGCTCTTTCCTCCACTCTTTCAGTAGGGACGAAGGGGTGTCTTTTATGAATAAAACTTTTTTGAATAGGGAACTTCACACATTACAGGGGAACCGAAAGGGCGTCCTAACTATTACCAAACTGGAAGGGGTTACCCCTCGGGGATGATTGATGTCATGTTTTGATAGATTGCTTAATTGCGTGGATCTAGAAGGGGTACCTTTCAGAGGAAATTGAATGATGCTATAGGGGTTACTTTTGGAGTAAATGACTGTTTGTCTTATGCAGCCAGAAGGGGTTCCCTTTTAGAGACAACCAAAAGAGGTTACCTTCTGGAATTTCAAAGGCAATTGATTGTTTAACTTGGTTGGACACCATTGAAAGTTGCACATGTTATTTGGAAGGTAACCAAGGAGATAACATACGCATTTATGTGAACATTAGGGGTACCAATGGGCGAAGTAAATTGGGGTTACCAATTAAAATAAATAAGTTTCTGGTCCCATTGTTAGCGGTGGGTTACTTTACGAAGCATGGAAGGGAATCAGAAGGGTTTCGTTGCATAACAAGGGGTTACCTTGAATATAGATACTAGTAAGAAAGGAATTTGTGTTACCAATTCAACCTAAAGCATTGGCTCGAATATGATAGCTATGACATGGGAGAGGGATCCGAAATAAACAAATGAAAATGATGGGTTATCATTTATAAATTGTTAAGGTTGATAACCTAAAATAACGGGGATGGTGAATCCATTGTGTGTGCATATTACACATTTATGTTGTCAATATGTTATTGTGGCTTTTGCTCTAACGATTGAAGTGTAGGAGGCAAGGCTGGTTTCGTAAGGGTTCCGGAGACGACTTGATACTAGCGTGGGGGAAAATCTGATCTGCTATGCGACATGCTCCCGCAGTTATCTTTTTGTCCGTTTTAAAGGATTACTATTCACATATGTTGGTTGAATGACCCAAAGTTGTTGTTTTTCCCTTTAACTTGTTCTCATTTGACTAGGCCGAGGGTTAGGGTCTTTCGAGTTCTTCTTCTAATCGTTTTCGAAGGTGATCAGAGGCTATAGTTAAGTAGAAATTTTTCTATTTTGTTTTTCATTGATGTACGTATCAGTTAAGTTGTAATTGCATATATATACACACACATACTCTGGTCAACCGAAGGGGCATTGTTATTGTTGCTCTCAGAATATATTTTGAAATAACTTACACTTTCTCTTAACGGGTTACAATAAAGGGATGTATAAATGGAATGATTATCTATGAATGTTTTGTGAAGTTTTTCATACCCTTATGTCTTTTCATGTTATGGTTTACTAACATCCATTTTTCTATCATCGAAAGTCGACATTAGAGACGACTGCAACATCTAAAGGGTATTGCTTCCTGTCTTGGATACTAGGGGATTACAAATATGGAATCGAATGCAAATTTAAAAGTTTGTTTTCTTTACAAAGGTTTTCAAATAAAACTCAAAGACCAGATAAATATTATATGAGTTGGGATAACGAAAGTATAATGTATTTGTATTTATATTATATAAGTGTGTATATATCCCACGTTCCTAGGTTCACCCTTCGACATCTTACTAAAGTTTATCTACAAAAGAAGGAAGTAAGGTATAAAGAGGAGGAGTACAAGACTGAATATTGGTCGTATAAGCACACCAACACCACCAATGTAAATGTTCCACCCGGAGCCGGAAGGCAAGGCCAAAGGACTAACGAGAACTAAGGTGCTACAAACATGCTGGTGGATATGGGGAACTCATTTCAGAATTTTATCTAGATGTTGCAAGCCGGAGCCACCGCCGGTCCCAAAGGAGTTAATCCTGAAGAATAAGCTAGAAACAACTATGCAAAGCCGAGTAGGTATTACACTAGCTTGAGAGGAAAGTCACTTAACGAAATGGAGGATGATGTGTCTGTTGATACTTGGCTATTGCATTTTGAAAGAATCTTCATATACTTAGGCTTTACTGCTGTGCAGAAGAGAAGATTAGCTTCAAGACAGCTATAGGGTAATGCATTGCATTGGCGGAATGGTGTTACAGCTACCAAACCAAAAGGAAAAATCACTTAGGAAGACTTCCGAAGGAGGCTTAGGGAGAGATTTGCGTTGGAAGCTTCCCAATCCATGATGATGGGAAGGTTTGTTCATTTGAAGTAAGAAGATATGATCGTGGTTGATTATGCCACTAGGTTCAATGAATTGTCTTGTTATGCCATAGGGACTATTGATACTTGTCGTTTTGAGGAATGAGAAGTTCATCAATGGGCATAGGTTTAAGATTGAGAAAGAACAATGCCTCATTTGCAACACACCAGTGATGTTGTTGTGGAGATGGTCATTCGTAATGAAGAGATGCTTAGAAAAAGTAGGAACTGGTGCTATCAAGAAAAGAATAGGAAACTCTTTAAGGGAGGGAAGACTTAGGAAGAAGGAAAGCCCAAGAGAAATAAAGCAAAATTTGTTTGTTTTAAGTACCACCAGAAGGGTTACTATTCGACAAATTGCAAGGCAACAGAAGCTAAGACCTCTACCAGGAGGCCGAATGCAAGATGCAATAATTGCAACTGGCTTGGGAACTATAAGGATAAATGTCTGAAAGCAGCCATGTAAAAGTGATGGTTGTGGAACCTCCGTCTTCTTGACCTATTGTTGCGGAGAAAGGAAATTTCATGGCAGAAGGTATGATTTTTTTTTCATGGCATACATGTTAGAGTTCTATTTGACACAGGTGCATCACATTCATTTATAACCATATGTATAGTAGATAGATTATCTTTAGGACCATTATACCTTGTTACTTCCTTTAGGATGGTAAATCCTATGACCTATCGATCGGTACGCAACTCTAAGGTTGATAAGCGATGACCTAGAATTTTTATTGCTAGGCTACATAATTGTCTGTATCTTGTATGTGTTTGATTTCAAGGGTTTTGGAAATATTTTGGGTATGGATTGTTGAGTTGTTATGATGTGAGAATATTGTGTCAAATTAATGAAGTGTCATCGATGCATCCTAATAGCGACGTAGGATGGTATTCTTAGTAGAAAGAGCAGGTTCGTAGATGTTTTCATGTATGAATGTTTTGGAATTGAAGGACGAGCTAAGTTGCATTCCCATTGTTAAGGAATTTGCGTACGTCTTCAAACTAGTGGAAGGATTGCCTCCAAAAAGAGTTATCGAATTCCGGACCAATCTTGTGGCGGGAGAGAATCCAGTGAGTAGGCCACCTAGCCTGATGATCCCTTCGGAAATGAAAGAGATGAAGGTGCAACTTGTTGAATTGGAAGATGAAAATTCATCCATCTAAGTAGTTTGCATCGGGGCGCATCGATAGTTTTTGTGGAGAAGCCTGGTGGATTATTGAGGATGTATACTGATTACCAGAGGCTCAACTGGAGGATAGTGAAGAACAAGTATCCCTTTTTCTCGTATTGATGATTTGTTTGCTCAGCTAAGTATGGTGAAGGTGTTTTCTTAGTTGGTTTGGGCTACTGGGTTTCTCCAGTTAAGGGCAGTTGAAGATAGTTTTCTATTAACCGCCTTTTGTACCAGATATGTATCATACGAATGGATGGTTGTGCCATTTTGATTGATAAACCCCCCAAATTTCTTTGTGGATTTGATGAACCAAACATTTTGAGAGTGCTTAAATAGATTTGTGTTGGTTTTCATTGATGATATATTGGTGTATTCGAAGGATGTGGAAGACGATGAGACTCACCTTCAGAGGTGCTTGAGACTTTGCAGAAGCACCCAGTGAAAGCTAAGTTTTCGGTTTTGGGAAAGGAAAATTTCTTTGTTATGTGGTTTCGGGAGAAGTACTATCAGTATATCTTGCAAAGACCAGTGCTATCGTTAGTTGGAAGAGGCTTGATAGTGTTAGTGGTTTGTTACAACTATTAGACATTCCAATTTAGAAATGGGATTTTGATATCCATGGATTTCATCGATGGACAACCGAGATCACGAAGAGGGAATGATAACATTTAGGTTGCCATGGACAGACTAAACAAGGGTGCTCATTTCATGCATATGAAGCCTACTAGGATGACATCGGTTTTGGCTAAGTTATTCATGAAGAACATAGTGAGGCTTCAAGGAATTCCTAGTAGTATCGTAAGGATAGGAATCCATTGTTTACGATTGAGTTTTGGAAAATTTGGCAGAAGGAAATGGGGACGAATCTCAAGATGAATATATCTTATCTCCCACAAATGGATAGGTTAGCCGAAAGGTGAAGAAGATACTAAAAGATTTGTTGAGAGCCTGTGTTATGGACTTTAGTGGCTCGTGGGAGGACCGTCTGCACTTGGTGAAATTTTGCTGTAATTATAGCTTTTAAGCTATTATAGAAACGATGCCTTTCAAAGCTTTATACGAAAGACCATGTAAATCACCATCATGCTAGTTGGAGACAAATGATGGGCAAGCTCTTGGTCCATAATTAGTGAAAGAAACCACAAAGTAGATTGATATCATTCGGGATCGAACGTAGGAAGCTCAATCAAGGTAGAAGAGTTATGCAGATATAAGGAAAAAGGACTTGGAGTTCTTCGTTGGAGAAATTTTTTCATCTAGGTGTCACTGATAAAAGGCGTGTTCTGTTTTGGAAAAGCAGGGAAGCTTGCATCAAGGTTTGTTGGACCTTTCCAGGTAATGAAAGGATTGGAAAGCTTGCTATCAAGTGGATCTTCCGGATAGACTCGCGGGAGTCCATAATGTGTTTTGTATATCACATTAATGAAAGTTGTGCATGATCTTGACACTATCATTGATTCGAAAGCATTATAAGAGTTGGTTGTAGAACCTGATTTGACTACCTTGAACTAATTTGTGTTGTAGGTAGAGACGAAAGGAAATTGAGAACTAAGACATTTAGATTGGAGAAAGTTTAGTGGAGCGCTAATAAAAGGGATTGTACTTGGGAGGACGAAGAAATGATTAGACGGGGTTTTCTAGATTTATTTTTGGTAAGATCTATGTGCTTTATAGCGGGTATGGTAGCATATGGTTGATAGAATTGCTTGTTGGTTTGTTGTGATTGCATTAGTTGTGTTAGTGCTTGACTGAATTTCGAGGACGAAATTCTTTTAAGGAAGGGATGATGCAATACCCCCAAATTAAATAACATTATTCATGAATTTAATTGTTTAACTAAATAGGATTATGTGGGAGAAGAGGAAATGAAATTCATGTTTAATAAATAGACTAGTAGGTTGACCTTGGAAACAAATTAACTAAAGAATGCTTAGGGAAGGGTATACGAGGGGGGGAAAATGGTAAATTTTCGACCCTTATATATATATATCACAAATTCTACCATTTTGATACACTTTTCATTCATTCTCTAAAATTCTAAATAACAAAAGGTGACTAATTACTAAATATAGGAAAGAAAGAAGAAGAAAGAAAGTAGCTTGGAAACAAGGTGAATTATACTTCTACCATCGTGTTTCGTTTATTGAGTTATATTGAAAATATTGAGTAAATTCGTGATAGGTTTTCATAATAGAAATAATGTTAATTAATGGTAAATCACTAGTTATGTTTGACATGTCTATATGATTAAATATACATGAAAATAACAGGTTTCAGGGTAAAACTTGTGGTTAGAAATCTCCAAATGCTATGAAAGTTTTGTATGATGTTTGGTACTTGATTCTGGAGATGAGTTTCGAATTTCATAAGTTTTCATGTCAATATGAATTAGTTATGAATTTCCTAAGTTTGAGTTGCGTAAGAAAAGTTTTCGTATTAATTAAAATGCTTAATATATTCGGATAAAATATTTTATGTATGGCATGTAACACCACATTCTATAAGAACAGGAGCTAAATGCTACATATGTTCAGCCATCTCTAGTTTCAAATTTCGTGATAGGAAGTCAAATCCTTTTAATAATTATTTCTACTTTCAATTATCTTAAGGATTTCATTTTATAGTTATAAATCAGTTTAAAATAACAAAACTATACTATACAAACAATACGATCTAGTGAGTGACAATATCACTCATCTTAGCCAAATTAGCCCAAACCAACTCTAGAGGTAGAGCTCCTCAATACGAGTCCAACGCATGAAATCCCACCTAAATCCGCCTTATATGAGAAAGTTACTCGTGTTATAAGTTTGAGGATTTTAAATAGACAGATGTAATTAACTAATTAAATAACTATAGCTTTATCCTTAAGTGTTTCCTCCCCAAATGCCTAAACCTTCTAGGTCGTTACCATGTAGGAAGAAACCCATAAAGCTCACATCCTCTCATTCCTCCTTTCTCTCTCTACGATCAACGGATTAATGAATCAACAAATCCAACAAACTCCACTATGCAAAGGCTCCGCAATGGACCTGACATGGTGAAACTCGACCCTTCCTTCTCGAATGCGACCGATGTTGTGTCCCTTCATAGGCCATTGATGCGTTTTTCTCCAAGGCATGTGGAGCCACGAGATTTTGTGGAAACGTGCATTCTTTGATGAGAATTTCATTGCCACTATCGATTCGATCAATCATTGCCTAAATCTTAAGCTAGAAGGAAACCTAGATCGCAGCCCAAACATGGTTGATCCCATCATCATGACCTAACTCAACAAAACTTATCTGACTCGTAGAGATTTGCTCCATGATTCCATTACACTTTTTTTATTTTTTATTTCATTAAGTATTGAAGGAGATCTCGATTTTTGAAGTGAGAAAAAGGAAGAAGGGCCATATATTTCTTCATGGCAATGAAACAGTTAAATGAGAAAGAGGACAAGTCTAGCGCATTACTGTAGCACTAGCCCATTCGTAACGTTATTTTTGTTTTATTCTCAAGTGGTCTTGAAAACTCGTAAACTCCAATCGACACGTGCCACCTACCGTCAGCTATGTAAAAATGTCATCTGAAACCAATGGAACTAGTCTCGAGATCCAAATCGATCATATATGGAGGTTAGCTTTTAAAACTCAAATTATAATGTTAGTTCGTGCATAAATTGATATGCATTTGATTTATGTCCCATCGAAAGGTATGTCTGTTCGCTATAAAACTTAACAGCATGCAATAACTTAGTATGGTGATTCCAAAAGTCTCGTGGAACAACTATTTACGTGTATTTCAAGATTGATATGACCACCGATTGATCCAAATCGTAATAGATGATCCAAGTATTGATTTTCCATGTAACTAATAATTCAGACTTAATGAAACTGTCCCAAGTCATGATTCAATCGTTTATGGAAAATTCCATATTGGAAACCTCAATTGGATGATTAACGATCAATATTTAAATAAAATATTTAAATGCCTAATTGTTAAAATACATATTGTTACATTGTTTCACCTTAAAAGATTTCGCCCCAAAATCCTCAAGGACAAAATAACACAAATCAATACTCTTGAATAAGTGACGATATAAGATAAACCATCACTTAGTGCTCTCAACAACAACCATTGAAGCGAGTATAACATAGGGAATAGACTCAGAATTTGGTATGGACCCATTCCTTTGTACAACCACAATATAAATCTAGGATCCATGCAGCCAAACCAAATGCATAAGTCATACACTTATTTTCCAAATAACTAGATGAAGGGAAATAAAACGACAACTTACTACTTGGAAGACATTCAACTTAGCATCACATACTAATTTTATTTCCAAATATGACAAAATTCAATGAAAATTTTAGTAGAATCTCCATTGTACGGCTTGATCTGGAAAAACCACAAATCGCCATGCAAGGTTCATCCCAACAAAATAAAACAAAAGCCTAAAAGTAGCTACCTATACATCAGGCACAATAGCCAAAATGCACCAAATAGCAAAAACCACAACTCTACATCTACTACATACCTCTTTTTAAGTAAGCTTAGCATTTAGGTGCAAAGAAAATCGAATTAGCATCAAACAAAACAAATTTTACTTCAATGTACCTAGGTATATACTCAACAAGAAGGATTAGACACAATAGTAGAAATAATAACAAGGGAATAAACATGTTAAATAAATAAAATTTATCAACACGAGCATGTCAAGAAATGTATGAATTTTATCGCAAACAAATAAACGATACAACAACACAATTACCCCGCATGCTTAACAATCATATAAATATAAATGAACATGCAAACATCATCAATCAAGCATACGCAGGAAAAGCAATAATAGTTGTAGAAAATATCATCCATATCTATCCTAACATGTAGGATACTGATTTAACTAATATGATAGATCTAATATTAAACTTAATCCAAATACGACCTGACAACTTGGTTACCATTTCAAAAAACAAGAATATAAATCTAGCATCTCTTGTCAACGAATCAGGTATGGCTAAAGAGCTATCATACTATTCCTAATATGTACGGTGGAAACCATCGATAACTATTCTCGCATCCATTTGAAAACATCGAATAGTTATAGAAAACTATTTGATTCGTCCCATTTAGGTATAGTAAGCTAACAGCGCATCAATGTAAATAAATTCGTCATTAACACTTTTTTATGATGCCAGAAACAAAAAAACCTCTTCATTACAGAACCAACCACCTTGGTCGAATCCGCACTACCTTACCTTAAGTTATGGAGTCATAACCAATAATAAACACAAGCAACATTCACTAAACTAATATCGCTTTCGAACTAGTGCATCTACAACTCGACATACGTGAACAACTACATTTTCTATACGTACCCATAGGAAACCCAAACTCAAAAGAGGCCAAGAATTCCAACTGTTGCCGCTAGCAAAAGTTGAGGTACTTCTTGAGGAAAAGAAATCTCGATGTTGTGATATCATCAATGACTCCAACTCCTCGTTAATAAATGGTGCCTCCAACTCACTAAAACAAATTTTATCAGCATCGCCTCCAAGTCGGGAGTTGATTACTCTTTCTCGCAAGGATTTGGTTATTCAATAAAACACGATAACCCTCCATTCGAGACACACCTCACAAACCACCTACACAATCAAGTGTGTGCTATCAGCTTCTCATTCCTGTTCGAAACGAAAAATCGATATACTCATGGGTCAACCTTAACATTCGAGCCATCAAAACTCTCGTAGTACATATATCAACATCCTATGTGAAACAACATGACATAACACTTCACTTTTCTCACTAAAAAGTGAAATTCCAACAGATAGTACTTTCTTAACAGCTAAAACACCCTCGACTCTTGATTTGTCCTTACTTTGCATCCATAAGAAAAAAAATCTAATAGCACAAGTGAAACTTGTCATAGTGATTACGGGTATTAATGGGTCGGGTCAAGTCGGGTTCGGGTTGATTTTAAATGGGTCGGGTCAACCCGTTTACTGAATGGGTCGGAAATAGCTCAACCCGAACCCAACCCGTTTATAACGGGTTGACCTAACCCGACTCGTATAACCCGCTTAATTTGGTAGGGTTGGGTCGTAAACGGGTCATGGTGGGTTGGGTCGTAAATGGGTCATAAACGGGACGTTTCAACCCGTATAAGATATAAACGGTCATAAATGGGTCATATTCGGGTTCATAGGTCATAAATTGGCCATAAACAGGTCAAATTCGGTTCATTGGTCAAACGAGTTGTAAATGGGTCGGGTCAACCCATATAATTATAAACAGGTCGAATTCGGGTTAGCGGGTCAACCCGAATCCCACCCGTTTATAAACGGTCAAATTCGGGTTGACCCAGAAATGACATCTAGCTAAACAGCTCGGGTTAATCCACTAATTTCCATGCGGGTTTCGGGTCGTGTAGGAAATTGACAGCCTTACTAGTGATAAGTCGAAACATGATCCAAGAAATCAACAAAATATGTCAACTCATTGGTTAACTCGAATGGCACAACCAACCAATAAAAAATCAAGGTAGTGTGTAAGATAACGTAATCGGCATACACCCTTAAACTTGCTACAATCAGTAAAATCCCCTTGGGATCCCCAACTAAAAGAACATTCATAACTAGATTGATACGGAATTCAACTCAAACAAGGTGGAGATTTGATCACCTCATCAAATATGTCCAGATACTCTTAAGCTACAAGCTCTAATGACGAATCGCTACTAGAGAACTGTCTCGTCCCATTGTCTTCCAATTATAAGTGACTCGCCAGCTGAATATCTAAGCCTCAACCCACTATCTCTAAATCTAAGATTTCTCACTATGGAAGAGCATGTCCTAACCCACTATCATCACTAACAACCTCTCACTACCATCGATATTCCATATATCCCGTTAAATGAACTATGGACCCAAATATTAAGTCTAGTAAATTCAGAAATCAACAGCAAACAAACAATTTAACAAACATGCAACGATGACTCGATGAATTTTAGGTTTTGACAAACATGCAAGCCAAGTATAGATTAACTATGTCATAGCACTCCCTCACCTCGAGGCCTAACATGAATCACTGTGGATGTTGTAGTCAAATATAGTATAAGTTCTAGAGACCAAATAAAGGATGTTACAAACATATATAATCCAACCGAGCACTCAACATGGTAAGTAACAATTAAGAAAACAACTAATTATGATGAGTCCCAACATCATTCCACCCAATGAACTATGGTATCAGATGGAACAATGAAACCTAGATGTCAGACTAAAACACATATGGAAATTCCATTAATGGAAACATATATCGAGTGGCGACGTTGCTTCCTTATCTTTCATCTAGGAAGAACTGGACGAACATAAACAATGACCGATACATATCTTTATGGTTTGTCACGGCAAGGCAGGACATAATTCTATATTGGGTGCAAGCTTAAACATTGCGAGCTTACTCGATCAAATCATCCAAACCATTATTCCTTCAGAATATAGCAATCACTCTCCGAGTCGATGCACAAACTCAAAACTTCAGAGTGACAAAGTTGAGAATGAATCGCACTTCGATAACACATCGAACTCAGTTACACTCTTTAATGTAGGCACATCGTCTAAATCGACGAACCCCTCGCTGACTTCTAAGAAGTCGATACAAAACCTCTTTGAATCGAACTATGAACTGGTATTAAGCAAATCGATTTCGATAACCCGAAACAACAAAGACTTTCGACCAATTTAGAGCCAACTAGGATTTTAAGGAGTAAACTCCTAATTCATTCAACTTTTACTCAAGTCATCAAAGAAAACCCTTGTGAGAACCCAAATAACTCTCTTGGTTCTCAATCAGGGCATCTTAGATAATGGATCATACCATTACTGAAAACAAAAATTGTAAATCGAGGCTAACAGTACTTGATTCTGTCCGACTCTCAACTCCAAAGACGGAGTAGTTAGAAGTACTTCTTATTTGCCAAATCGTCTCTAATAAATGGTTAAGACGATCAATCGCTAATAGAGAAAACTATTCCAATGACACTCTGTGCAAAACAACTAATAGGATATATATATTAATAATATATAGATTTGAAAACCAAAATAAATGTAAATACGTACTCTCTAATATATATCAAATCTTGAATTTAGTAGTGCTTAGGTTAAACAATGCGACCTAAGCTCTGATAACAAATGTAACGACCCGCCATACTCCACCAGTGCTCGGAACTAAAAATTCACATTATATAAGCACTTGATCATTAAAGCGATCATTAAGAAAAAGAAATAGTAGAAAGGAAGAGAAAAAGGAAAGATGAAAAGGAAATAAAAGAGAAGAAAAGAATATAAAACTCAATCGCATAATTTGTCATATATCTCACAGCACATCAAATAACATATAGCAGTAACAATCACAGATATAAAATAGGCGAGACAGTAATAAGTATATAAGCCATATAATCAGAGAATACAAGCAGATACAATTTTATAGAACAATAATATAGTTTATACATGAGATAAATAAACTCAAATCGACAAATTGTCTTTAACAAGAATACATAACACTGCCAAGGTTCAACATTGCTACATAGTGGAATAAACAATAAGGTTACAAGTATAAATTTGAAAATGTAGCCTCATGCTAATCCACATGTGCATCACTAAATAATACGTACACCCACTATATAGTTTGTTCATCAGCATCGTCGATGAGCACCCAAGGTAATAAGAGGGAAAGAAAACCTTAGGTCAGACGGAAGTCTGGTATAAGCGATAAACAAATCTCAAAGTACTGTAAAATTTGTAATATTATATACAACATGGAGGGTATGGAGAATCATATATGTGCTACCCCTCGACCCATAGATTCAGCACATGTAAGAATATGTACTACTCCATGGTAATAATAATAAAGGTGTATCCTACATCAGAATACAAGGGGCGTACAGATATCCGAGTCAACGATATCCACGTCACATAACACCCCTAAGGTGATAAATGATTAAGCAAACATAGCATCCATCATTCATCCTTATATTCACTCATTCAATACAATGGATATATGATAACGCCTTTGTTCCTTGGTACTCGAATTCATGCCACTCAGTCGGTTAGGAACTAAGTTGCACCCAGTGGTACAACCCAGGATATTGACCCCACACTAGGTCTAAGTGTGTGTTCCCGGGTTCCCACGCAGTAGAAACAATCTCTCTGCACTAGTCCAAATGGACTACACACTGGCCATGCCTTCTCCCCGAGCATCCGTCGAACCTGCGTATCGATAATCCCTTTGCACATGCAATCCGTAGCAGAGTAAGTCTTGGATCTATTTCCATGACTCCTATTTAGTAGTTCCCTTTCGATCCATTATCCTTACTTTGCATCCGGAATATCGTTATCCATCATCGAAGCAATCGTTGCTTCGCTTCCCATCCTGGAAACACCATCATGGGATAATGAACTAATGATTGAAGAGTTATCATGTTGAAATCACCATTGAATGGGACATCATGTCCTGCTCCTCGAAATCGCACCATCGTCCATGCCAAATTGACCAAAAAGTCCAATTGCGATAGTAATCAATATCGACCGATTCATAGTAACCGATAATGACTACTCAGATTGCCTATTAAGCATGTGTCGCTCTTCTTATTTAGTAGGTTCCTGTATGGATCTAGGTATATATATATCATATATTTATATTTCAAAAATACAAATACGTTCACTAACTATCTATATAGGAATCCTAAACCTAAACTCTGATACCAGGTGTAACAACCCAAATTTCAATAGACCCAAATTTTTCATAAAATACTAAAATCCAAGCCCATTGAAACCCAAGTTAGTTTGTATGATATCCTGTAGAATGCCAAAGATAAAATGTACTAGAGCTTACAATAAAATATCTTGTTGTGGAAGGAATAAAATATAATAGTAAGTGAATTCTTATCATAATGACACTGTCTAACAAGTGTCTCTAAGCTGCATAATCTCTGTCACCTATTTAACCAGCAGGTTTGTTATGAGGAGGGGGCAAAACAAAAGCTCTGGTGAATAGACAAATTGTACTTTCTATAAATAACACTACATATACTGTTCTATCATAGGGTTACCTTTATTAAATTACTTGGGTTTATTACACATTATACTTCCGATTTTGAGCATAAATCGTACCCATCTACTCCGAGGTAGATTAACTTAATAAGTCATATATATATATATATATATATATATATATATATATATATATATATAGCTATATGGTCAGTATATCAAGGTACTCCCCATAATACCCCTCCTCGAGTAGTCACTATCACTAGACTACGAAAATATACTAGAACTTCATCGCCATGCTACGAAGGCGCATTAGACCATGTTAGGAAAGCACGCTGTAACAACCCGAAAATTCTGAACCAATTTAAAAATTTTATTTTAGAAATTTTAGTAGTAAAAATAATTTATTTTAAATAATAATGATGAGAAAATATATTTAAATTCAAGTTAGAACGTAAATTTTAATTTTAATTATAAAAAGGAGTTAGAAATAACATGGTAGTTTGAAAAGTCAAACTTGAACTTTGACCGGATGTACAGGATACAAAATAAAACGAATTTTAGTGAAACCAAAAATATTAGAATTTATTTAAAATATCTTTCCAACGAATCCGAAAAATCGAAATTTCATAGCGGGAATCAAAAGTTATGCCCAGTTTAAAATTCAGAATAGTCGCTGTAGAATTTATATATATATTTTTAAAAATAGCCATTTTTCAAACGACCTCCGTTTTAGATAAAACCACTTTTGTTGGAACCGGAATGTCAAATTATTTTTAGGTTTCAATTTTCATAATTTTTCGAATTAATATGTGAGTGTGGCAAAAGAAAATGTGTTTTGTCAATTTCAGTCAAATTTAATCAACTTGAAAATGACCATTTTTCAAACGGGCTCAGAATTCAACGAAATTAGTTTTGTTAGGACCGTATCATCAAAACATAGCTAAAAATATTTTTTGGGATTTTTCGTAGTTAATTTGTGACCGCGGTGAACTTTTACGTACGGTTGAATTAAAAATAAATTATTTATATTTTAAAAATAAAGTAAACATGCTGTAGACTTTGGATTTGGGCTTCGTCACTAGCGTCATTGCGTTTAGAAGACGTCAAAACCTATAGTTAGATAGTAAGCATGCCTAATTCTGAGTTCGGGCCAAAACGGGCCTTAATCGGGTTAATTAGTGATTAAAATAATATAAATATTGGAACCCTACCCCTAATCTAATATGACCAGCCGCCACTTGCAATTTCCATGGCCTAGAATGGCCGATTCCTCCTTCCTCAAATTCTCCCAATCCACAAAAAATTAACACCTCATTCTTTAGACAATATTGGAGAGATTTTCGAGACCTTCGTTTCCATACAAATATGATTGGATTTCATGAAGTAAAATGCCCGGATTTCACCTCCAAACCGGTCGCCTTAAGGGACCCGCCGCACCCTCCATGGCCCACCGCGGCCACCACCCTTTCCGACGCACAAAGCCCTTCCCTCCTTCTTTGATTTGCCACCTTCCGGCCGACTTCTAGTTTCACCAATTTCGAGAAAAGTGGAAACCTAATTTTGAACTCTATGGGTTCAATGAATGGCTTGGAACATTGATTTGAGGAAGGTGAGGAATGTTGACTTTTTAAACTTTGACCAATCAATTTAATTAATTCAAATATTGTCCAATCTTAATTAAACCATATGTTGCTCGTACTGACTCGGATTCGAACGATTTCAGGTGCGCCACAATCGTGAGACCGAGATCTTCCTGATGAAACTGACTAGACCTGATTCTGAGCAAGTTGAATTTTTGATAAATTTTGGATCTGAACAGCGCATAACTCAATAACGATGTGAGATTTCTATTTTTTTTAAATTATATTTTATTCCTTGTTGTTTAAATCTCATATGTACGTATTTGTTTAATTGAATCTGCGATTGTTGTACTTAAAATTGTATTGGTTGTTGATGGTGACTGTTTGTACTATTCGTATGTGATAGATCTGGTTTTGTAAAACAGAATTCCCCCTTTAATTTAATCTAAGTTGTAGGTCTAAATTCTATTCTGAATCTATGTATGAAAAATATCCGTTGTGTTTGTAAACATTAAAAGATTGTAACTTTGTTTGTTTTTAAAATAAAAGCTTTCATTTTGTTGGTTTTGTATAAAAATAAATCACTTGTGTTTTTGTATAAAAATAAATCACTTGTGTTTTTGAATGGAAATAAATCACTTGTGTTTATGAATGAAAAGAAGTCATTTTTGTGGTTAAATGAATATAATTCACTTTTGTTTGTAAATAAAAGTATTTACTTTTGTTTATAAAAGAAAAAAGATATCATTTTGTCTTTGTTTTGAAAATGTAAAAAGATATCATTTTGTCTTTGTTTTAAAAATGTAAAAAGATATCATTTTGTCTTTGTTTTGAAAATGTAAAAAGATATCATTTTTGTTAAAAAGAGAAGAATGATTTTTCACTATCATTTTGTTAAGAATGAAAATATTCATGGATTTTGTTGAATGAAATTAACATTATTTTGCACCGTCACTTGTTAAAATGAAATTGACATTATTTTGCACCGTCACTTGTTAAAATGAAATTGACATTATTTTGCACCGTCACTTGTTAAAATGAAATTGACATTATTTTGCACCGTCATTTGTTAGAAATGTAATGAACAATTTTTACACCGTTATGTGTTAATTTAGAAATTGACACAATTTTCACGCCGTTATGTGATAATTTAGAAATGAACATTTTGCACCGTCATGTGTTAATAATGGAATGAATATTTTCACCGTCATGTTTGTTATAAAAGAAAGAAAACATTTTTAATGTGAATAGATTAAAGAAATGAAAGTTACATTCTTAATGTAATTAGGTTTAAAAGTAAAAATTACATTTTTCATGTAATTGAATAAAAGTAAAAGATTACATTTTTATGTAATGTTGTTTACAATAAAAAGAATTCAAATAAATAAGGATGGTTCTTTCATTTGCATTCGTTTATGCAAATATGCATAGAAATATAAATTGTACTTTTATTTGCATTCTTTTATGCAAATATACATAGAAATAGAAAAATGCTCTTTTATTTGCATTCTTTTATGCAAATATATATTGAAATATGAAATATTCTTTTATTTGCATTCTCTAACGCAAATATGCATTGAAATAAGGAAAGCTATATTTTTGTTTGTTATTGTAGATGCAAACAAAACATTAGTAGTAAAACTTTATTTTTATTTGAAATTTTAGATGCAAACAAACATTAGAGTTAAATTTTCATTTTTGCAATTATAAATGCAAACAAAAACACTAGAATGAATATAACATTTTTAGTTTATATTTTAGATAGAAAAAAATTATGATTTAAAAGAACATTGTAGTTAAAAGGATTATATTTTTATTTGCATTCTTTGATGCAAATAAACACTGTATTTAAAGGACGAATTTCTATCTGCATTCTTGAATGCAAATAAACAACATACTTAAAAGGTTATATTTTATTTGCAAATTTAGATGCAAATAAACAACGTAGTTTAAAGGTTATATTTTATTTGCATATTTAGATACCAATAAACATCATAGTAAAAGGATTATATTTTTATTTGCATTCTTTGATGCAAATAAAACATTGCAATAAAAAGTCTTATTTTATTTTCATTTTTAATGCAAATAAACATAGTATTTAAAAGTTAAATTTTTATTTGCATTCCTTAATGCAAATAAACATAGTATTTAAAAGTTAAATTTTTATTTGCATTCTTTAATGCAAATAAACATAGTATTTAAAAGTTAAACTTTTATTTCATTCTTTAATGCAAATAAACATAATATTTAAAAGTTAAATTTTTATTTGCATTCTTTAATGCAAATAAACATAGTATTTAAAAGTTAAATTTTTATTTGCATTTTTGATGCAAATGAACATCGTATTTAAAAGTTAAATTTTTATTTGCATTCTTTAATGCAAATAAACATAGTATTTAAAAGTTAAATTTTTATTTGCATTTTTGATGCAAATGAACATCGTATTTAAAAGTTGAATTTTTATTTGCATTCTTTGATGCAAATAAACTATGAAATTAATAGTTGCATATTTATTTGCATTCCTTGATGCAAATAAAATACTGAATTAAAGGTTGAATTTTTATTTGCATTCCTTGTTGCAAATAAAACCTTGAATTAGAAAGTTGCATTTTTATTTGCATCCTATGATGCAAATAAAACATGAAAATAAAAGTTGTATTTTTATTTGCATTCCTTGATGCAAATAAATCATAAATTTAAGTATTACCTTTTATTTGCATTTTAGATGCAAATAAAAAGCATAGTTTAAGAAGTTACACTTTTATTACAATTTAGATATAAATAAAAGAACAGGATTAAAAATATCATTTTTACTTTTAAACTAGAGTAAATAAAAGATTACGATAAAATGAATTCATCGTAATTGTAATTTTGTTAAAACAATTAAAATATTTTTATTTTCATCATAGATTATAACAAAAAGATTAGAATTAAAAAGATATATTTTTAGTGTCATCTTGGCTTCAATAAAGAGAGTAAAAAGATAGAGAAGGTTTATTTGTCCTTTTGTTGTAATACAAAAAGATACATTTTTATCATTTAAATAGAATGAGACAAAATTTATTTAATTTTTTTCATTTTAAAAAGGTTGAAACAAAATAATCACTTTTGTCTATTTATATTAGTTGAATCAAACATTCATTTTGTCGAATTATATTGGTTGAAACCAAAAAGGACATTTTTGTCAAATAAGAATTAAACACAAATAGTATTTTGATAAAATAGAATTGTCGGCAAACGAAGGTATCACTCTTCTTATACATTTTGTTGAAATAGAATTTATATACAAATATAAAAATCATTTTTATTTGCAAACTTGCATTGGAACTTATATTCAATTATAAGAATCATATTATTGTTCAAAATATACATTAGAATGTATGAGTGTGGTAAGGTGACATCATTATATGTTATTGCATACGTTAGAATTTGTATGCAATTTAAATAAACATTTTTAGTGGTTGGGTTATACATTGAATATATATACAATTGGGATTATTCCTTTTATGTGTTCAAATTAAGAATAATTACATATAAATAAAGTATAATGAAAGTATAATGAAAATTATCTTTTATTTGTCATCCGCAATAATGTCATATAAATAAATTACATTCTATTAGATGTTAGAAATTATGCGAGTCAAATATATTTTATTTCGACATTAGGAATAAAATATCATGTTTTATCTACCATTATCAACATGTTGATAGTATTAAAATTGGTTAAATTAATTTACTAATTATTTATTTATATATACTGTTGTTGGCTGAAAACCCCACACGGGTATGGGGATGATAATTGATATACTCTAGTCCCAATATTTATTCATATGTCAATCGATAGATTGACAGGCTGCGATGAGCGTTACTATTTCGTTTAATGCTCACACAGTTGAGAACTTCACTTTGGATGTTAAATGGATGGTTTGATGATTAATTATTATTGTTGTTATTTACATACGATGTATGAAATCCATGTAACCAAAGTTATATGGTAAATGATTGAGTCGCTTTCCGATTCAGAATATCTTTTATATAAAGAATATTTTGGATTTCTTTTAAATAAAGAACAAATCTTTCAACTAAGATTATTGGTATTTCAATTCATATTTATTTATTAGAAAATGATTTTGGGTTTATCGTGAACAATGTTTTTAAATGACATTGATTCTTTAACCCAGTTAAAAACAAGATTTATTTCTTAAATTGGAATAATTGTAAAGTAGTGATTTTTGATATTAAAACTGAATTGGAATTTTAATAAATCTTTGAAAATAAGATTTAAGAATAAATTCAAAAGATTTTATCTTTGATAAAATTAATGGGAAACTTTCCCTAATAATATGAATATTTTATTTAAAGAATATTCTGAATTGGAAAGAGGCGTTGGATGTATCCTTATAACACTTGATTTTTAATTATAAAAATACGCGAGTTATTTAGAATGACCGGGTTTAACCCATTCTGAATAATTACTACGACGATTAAAAGTCGAAGATGAAGACGGTGGTTGAAGACCAGCGATCTTCACATCGAATGGATGAGGACTACTGATGCCTTTACTTGGAATTGCTGCCTTGAAAAGGTTCCAGTGGTTAGCTGTCCAGATGTATTGTTGATCATTCGGATATGCAAGGTATAAGATGCCTCCGGTTCCGTTCAGACCCAGAACGGACTTGTAAATGGATGCGTGTCTGACGTTGAATTTCGTTCTATGTAAATTGGTTTCTATTAATATACAATCGTTGGTGGTGGAGAATTTATTCTCTTGCTTAACACCCTTAGAGGTTGTGTGTTGATAGTTATCAATCGCATGGTATGGACTGTCGATGTGGCATGCCAAGATGCAATTGATCAAGGCTTTTGTTGAAAAGCAGAGCCTTGTGGATGATGATCAAAGCATAGCCTATTTAGGCATAGCTTTGTGTGTTTCGTTGCCTCGCGAGCCTCACACCCTGGTATGAGTCAAAAACGGAGCAAGGGAACGCAGGGAGTGCACATGTTTCTTTCTAGCTAGAAGTGGTGTTTGGGTTTAACACGGCCCGAAATTTTACTTATGTGGTTGATGGATTTCGAGGCGCCTTGGATTTTTTATTGGCCGAAATGGCCAATTTATAGGTCCAATAGGATCGGGAAGCGTGTGTTCAGGCATAACTAATCCAACCCATTACACTATTAGGGGACCAGCCCTGCAGGATCGAAGGGTTCGCCAGCATCCGAATCCTGAGACATTGCTAGAGCGTCAAGAATCGGTCAGGAGATCGTTCCTAGCCTTGACTCTTGATGGAAACCCAAATTTCCAATATGACATCATGCGGTTTTGATTGTAGAACTAGTACGACGACATAGTATATGGTAGTTACGCCGTCTATGATTAACACATTATGATTGAAATGTTTTTAAAACATATATACACTAATAATAATATCAAATCCGTTTTTATCATATCAAGCATTTTTGACCATTATAAGGTAAAACTCTATCCTCCGGCTTACATTGCATTGTGTGATGGGACCTGAGTCTTATAATGGTTTCATTTTTCTAAAAAGCATTGCGTTGTTTTTAACGATTTACTTTATTTACGCACCGACAATCCAATGGAGTAAACCCGTTCCGCGATAGCGGCGAGCTCCTGTGATTAGCCTTATTACTAGTTAAGCTTAGTAAAAGATTTCTCACACCAGTCCCATGACTGACCCGTAGTTTGTTTCACTTTGCAAACTCGGGTGCCATCTTTTCCGCACGGGCAGTCGAGTAGCTTATTTTACAGATATATTGAGCAGGATTCTGGATCGAAGCTTAGAGCTGTGTCCAGAGCATTTATGGTCTTCCGTTGTGATTAAATTAATTATTCCACTGCATTGTATTAGTTTTGTTGTAATTAAATCTTCCGCTGTATTATTTATCAATGTACTCTGATATATTCTGTACTGTGATGTAACATTATTATAATGTTTATAAAAGTCTGTTGTTATTTGTTCTGATGTGTTGTATTCCCAAAGTTAACGTATTCGGGTTTTGAACGGTCTTGGTCGATCTAACGATCGATCGGGTCGGGCGAAACCCGAGTCGTTACACACGGTAAGTCTTCATCGATGTGCTACAAAAGCGTAATAGGCTGCGCCACAATAATGCACTAAGCCTCCGTAGCTGCGCTACTGAGGTGCCCAAATCCATAGTTCCCCTATGGAACTCAGTCAAGGGATTTCCATATTTGTCAAGAATGGATTCATTAGGCCCACAATACAAATTTCAAGGATTGGTTGCCTCTTTCGGTGGCTATGGCCCCATCCGATCCCCCAACTAATGAAAGACCGTTCAAAGAGATAAGCAACCATTCTTCTAACAAACAATCTAAGTATCCAATTTGGCATTGCCCCTCATCCAATGTCCTGATAGCGAAGGATCATTAGCCTTTTGGTTTTGCTCTAGTCTTTCCTGTACTCGCTTCGACTGACGATGACAGGTATCCGACGACTCACTGCTCTTGTTGGTTCTTGACCACGAAGCCTGCTCTCTCGAGCCGAGGCAGCCGCTGAATCATCTTAAAAATCATATAGTTAGTCATTAGGCTATCCACAATAGTATATGCAGCCCAGGCATACTTTCTAGATGGACCCTACAGATCATGCCTTTGTGGTTACAACTTAATTAGGCATACTATAGAGGGACATCACAGAATATCCTTGTAACAACTCACTCGGAATGGGTCAAAATTCCGATCTAGAAAAGGCCTATCTGAACTTAGAACCATTTTAGATGGATCATTGGTTCCTATAAGATAATACTAAAATGGATATAACAAAGCAATCTAAACGAAATCAGAATCTCACACTGCAAAAATGATCGAATATAATATCTCAAAATAAATGTACCATAATAAAATCATCATAAATGTCGTGATACAATGATACTCAAATAAAAGGTACATCAACATCTATCCTAACAACATAATAATAACAATAATAACAACAACAACAATGCCATAAAAAAAAACCTCCATCGTCAGGCTCCATTTCCAAAGCATTACTGATCATCACTAATCCCAAGCGTCTTACCTACTAACATGTTTATGTTAAGAGGAGCGAGGTTATAACATATAGTTCTAGTGAATGAAAATCATATAATTTTAGTTTGACTATTTCCTATATTTAGCAGTGTAATTCTTCATGTTATGTCTACGTAAGAAAACATGCACAACTAAAAATATGAGGCGGACATCCTTACACTCACTTAAGGCCTACATGTTGATATAAGAGTGGACACCATTACAGTCACTTAATACCCCCATAAGGTGGGATCTTCCTGGTCACTTAAGGTGACTACCTAGATTTATTTAAAGGCGGATTTCTATTATCACTTATTACCCTATAGAGGACCCCTAACCACTTAAGATATCGTATCTAACATCAATGCTATAAATATATACTCTCCCTGTAGATCGGGAGACAGTAAGAAACAACTTAATACTAGGTTTAGGTAGGAACACAACATCATTTAAGACCCTCCTGGCGGACCCCTATGTTACTATCTAGTTATCCTTACGAGAAAACTCCTAGCCACTTAATACTTCCCTTAGATAGCGGTTCCTTTAGGTCTCTTATATAAACCGTCCCTAGGTCAGCCCACATTAAGCCCCAAGATAAGAAGTAGACACTTACATAGAACTACCCCATTCATACATCATCATTTTTATTAGGACCATTTAATGCCATATAAGAGAAAGGCAGACACAACGACCATTTAATACATAGTAGGTTGGGTCCCATGACTCTGGTCCAGAACCAAGGAGTGAACTAAGAGGGGACCTAGTCCTAACCACCTAATACCCAATAAGATAGGTCAACCACTTAATACCTTTTCAAGAGGCCAACTTCACACACAAATAATATATATACACCCTAGATATCTCACATTGAACCAACCACATGTAGATGCTAAATTTGTCGAGCGGTTTTGGGAAGTCTTCTGCTACAAGTTAAGCTTAACCTTGCGTTTTAGTGTAGTAATATAATGGCCCACGACACCTAGACCTCTCATGTCAACTAGTCTTACTTATAGATATTGGATACGCCGATCGGTTCCTGGAAGGCTTCTACTACAAAAATGTTTAACCTCTTGTTTGCGTGTCATTAATTATAATTAAGGTCATTAAGCCACACATATACATATACACATACAAATTCTTATCAGGGACATCCTTCTATTTCCTAATTTAACCTTATATAGTGCTCATCTAATAAGCATTAATATTACGTTTAATTACGTTATAAGTATATAAATAAATAGGCATGAATTTAGTGCACGAGAATAATGTCCTAACATGTTTGAAATGTTAATCCTAATAATCACAATTAAGGTACACAAGTTAATTTCCTTACCAATTAACATAATCTAGCATGCATATTCTCATTTGATGATTAAAAGGGAAATAACAACACAAACGAATAAAACTTGCAACCTAGGTTTGAATAATTGTTTAAATTATAAAAGTATAGGCAAGGTCCAATAAATCTAACTACATATGCAAAAACTTTGCTTTTGGTGCTACTTCACTTTTTATTTTATATCGCATATAAAACTTAAGATTCTGATATATTGTATACAATACGTTTAAACAAATCTAGTTAAAATAGATGCTTAAACCTATTAATTTACAATACATGAATCTTATGTTTTAGTACACAAACATATATGAACCTAAATAGTAAGAATCAAGTGAATTGGACCCAAAAACTAAGAATTTCACAATACCCAAAGCTTAACTTGTTATTCCAATAACACAAATCCAAGTATATCACTTTTGATTGACTACTTCTGCAATGAACAAAATATAGGAATTGGAGGGCTTATAGTGTTTTATTTTCATTTTAATCCAAATCCATACATGCATAATAATCCAAATCCATGCTATAAAAGATAGAAAATAACAACTAATAGGGTTTCCACTCATGGTGATTTGAGAAGGAAGAACAATAGAATTTGTGTAGAATCATATTTGGATTTAGCCTTTGAAATTGTACTCCAATCCTTATATATATGAGAATCAAATCATAGAATCATATATATATATATAACTAAATTCCAAAATCTAAATCTATATGAATCAAGATTATAAAAGATAGAATGAAGGTTTAGAGGAATACATAAATCCTAACCTTTTTTCTCTAGAATTAGCAATGGTAGAAGGACAATATGGAGGCATAGAATGAAATAAGTGTAGGGTTTAAAGTGAGGCTAGGATGCTATATTTATAGTTGCAAGTGTGTGCATAGACCGTTGGATTATTTTGATTTGATCTGGATGGCCTATTGATGTAAAACTATATAAATCTCCTTATAAAAATGTACCCTCACCCCCTTATCCCTCGGGAGAGCTGTCGACCCC
Source organism: Allium sativum (assembly GCA_030737875.1). NCBI lineage: Eukaryota > Viridiplantae > Streptophyta > Magnoliopsida > Asparagales > Amaryllidaceae > Allium > Allium sativum. The sequence continues at coordinate 851,082,971 of CM060918.1, forward strand.
CTCTATAGGAGGGTGGTCGACCCCTCTCCTACAGGGGCAGTCGCCCCCTTCTAGGGTCGAGCCAGGAGATTTTGAATCTCCTGTGACGTTCTTTCTTTAATTCTGAATTTATGCCTTTGATTTATTTCCTTGTGTTGATTATCTTTATCCCCATTGCATACGAATATATACACGCAAATTCAAATCCTCTTGGAATATTTTTTATGCTAACCTATAATTAATTATATTCCAAATTTATATTTAATCTATTTGAATTTCAAACCTTTTGAATATTTATGCATACTTTTTTTTTATTAATATCTCCTTTATATGGTCTCCATTTTCAGTAAATAAAATATGAAAATGGTTCAGAATCTCGCCACGAATGCAATAATACTACTTTCATAGCCTAATTCCCAATTATACAAAATTCTTTTTTTCAACCCATTAATTTATTACTGATTATTATTATTTATTTTAAATTAAATTACTTTATATCTATTTTAGGTTTATTTTGCATGGTGTTACATTCTTCACCCTTAAAAGAGATTTTGTCCTAAAAAAATTTGAAAGGAAGAAAAACACAATTCGCTCTAACAATCATGTTGTATACCCACGTTATTTTTTATAAGCATCCATAAACATTCACAACTCATAGTGATTATGCACTACAGACTTGCTAAAATGAATCCAGCCCTAACATGTACATGTAGTAAGTGATGTTGTATGTATGCAAAACATCCTAATATGCATATAATTCTACATGAGTGCATGATGCATTCGTGCTGCAACCATCTCCTTTCACCCAATCTAGCAACCACAATGTAACCACAATGGAAATTTTTAGAGTAAATAATTACCTGAGAAAAGCTCTAGATGAGTTTTCCTAATCTTCTCCTTAGTTTCCCAGGTGCTTTCCGCATGGTTACCTCCCCATTGTACTCGGATTAGGCGAATAGATTTGTTGCGGAATCTTATGATTCCATGCTCCACGTTCTTAGTAGTGGCATGGGGCACCCTAGACTCTAACTCGAATCTCCCTAAGTCCCTAGTATTATCTAGCTTGGGTATGGTAGCGGAATCATGAAAGCATTTACGAAGATGAGAAACATGGAAAATGTTATGGACCCCCAATAGATGCTCGGGAAAATTCACATAATAAACTAGTTTCCCAATCCTATCCACGATCTTAAACAACCCAATAAATATGGGATTCAACTTCCTAGTATTTCCAAATCGGACTATCTTCCTAAGAAGGGAAACTCTCACAGATACCAAATCTCCAACACTAAATTCAAGTTCCTTTCTCTTTTTATCTACGTATGACTTCTGCCGGTCCTGGGTGTTGTGTTTTTCTCTATCAAGTCAGCAGAAAAAATAAAGTTTTAAAACCCAAAAATTCAAGATCCAAGAAAAATGAATAAATCAAGTGTTGCGTACCAATTCAATTTACACAACCACGATGCCGATTGAATAATTCAAATGCAAGAAATCACGAACGCTACCCAAATCAGATGGCGTCTCTACAGTGTCCATGAACACTTTTTTGAGATCTCTTACAAATTCAAAGAAAAGGAATAGGAAGTACTAGCTAACAACTGATTTCCTTCCCTTTTGAATTCAGATTTCATTTTGCTGTGTGTATTTCGAAATAAGGAGTCACCTCCTTTTTAAAATAAATGAGAAACAAATCAAAGGAATAAAATATAATATACCAAATCTAATGTAAACGAACTATCAATCGTTTGATATTTTATTTTTTCAAAGAATGGTTCACCCTTTTAAACGTTCTAAGTGTGTGATCCTATAGGCTATTACAACATTAACAATAATTTTAAATTATAAATAGTGAGTGACAACTAGTAGTACATCGTTGTTACCCAAATTATAATAAAATCAGTGATTCAACATAACCTTTTTCTGTGACTAATGTCTCAGTGTAATCTAATTCGTTTAACCAACATATCAAAGGTTAAACTCAAGGCATGGAACGTATCATCCTCTTTATAATTTAATCTTTTTTATCTTGACCTGTGAGTACACTATATATAACAAATCAATATTTGAGCACGACCATGCGTTTTATAATCTTTCTGAATCAAGAGGATCATGGATATCTTTACTTATACTTTAGGGTTAAATTCCATTTAGATCATTCATATTATTTAATCGATTAAAGATGTACCCAATAATCATCTTTATTATCTACCCTATTAAGAGTAACTTTTGATGATATCAAAGCATAAGATTCTTGAATAAAAATATAACGATTTCAGATCTGAGGACTATTACATCATTGTCACTATGAGAATTATTTATGATACTACTATTATGCTCTATGAAAACGTTAAATGATCAATGATATATGATCATCAATCAATCAACATACTAGTGTTTGTGTTTCGTTGTTGTCCCATTTACAACAAAACTTGACTAGGGACGTTTACGAATCACAATACTTATCATATTATATAATCTCATGTTTAAGTCAACTACTTGAAGCTATATAATTCTGTATTATTATTCTAAGGACTCGTGTTTTGTTAATATTATAGTACGCAGTAAATATAACATAATAAAATAATTTATTCTAATAAAACATAAAATCAATAATGTTATTCAATCACATTAAATAGATTACCTTTAGGGCACAAGCTCTAACAATCTCCCATTTGCACTAGAGCCGGTCGCTCATGTATCGTGTTCCCATGAACCTAGTGTGACTATCATTATTTTGCTGCGACAAAGCTTTAGTTAGTAGGTATGAAACATTATTATTTGTTTGGTACTTTGATGATATGTATATCTCCTCTATCAACAATTTTACGGATGAGATGATATCGCCCAAGTATGTGTTTGGATCGGTGTTGTATTATTTGTTTGGTACTTTGAAGATATGTATATCTCCTCTATCAACAATTTTACGGATGGATGATATCACCCAAGTATGTGTTTGGATTGATGGTGTGACCTAGGTTTCTTGGCATGTGCAGTAGCCCTATTGTTATCGTGATAAAGATCTATTAGATCAACATGGATGGAACAATACTAATTCAGTAATGAACATCTTAATCCAAACAGCCTCCATGGCAGCTTTAGAAGCAGCAATGTATTCAGCTTCCATTGTCAAATAAGCGATTGTTTCTTGCTTTGAACTTTTCCAGCTTACAGCACCACCATTAAGGAGAAACACATAACCTGGCTATGACTTATAGTCATCCCTATCAGTCTGGAAACTAGCGTATGTGTAACATTTTACCATTAATTCATGTTCGCATCTATATATCAAGATTGAGTCTTTAATCCTTTTAAGGCACTTAAGGATGTTCTTGACTGTTGTCTAGTGACTTGCACTGGAACATATTGGAATCTACTTGTCATACTTAAAGTGTATGAGACATTTGAACGAGTACATAACATTGCATACATCATTAATCCAATTGCCGAAGCATAAGTACCATTCTCATGTGTTCCTTATCATCTTGTGATTTAGGACATTGAGTCTTAGAGAGTGTTATACCATGTGACATGGGTATGCATCCTCTCTCCGCTTCTAGCACGCCAAACCTTTTTTAGCACTTTGTCAATGTATATACCCTGACTTTGCCCAATTAATTTTCTCAATCTGTCTCTATAGATCTTAATAGCTAAGATATAGGTTGCCTTTCCCAAGTCCATGGGGAAACTTTGTCCCAACCATGTCTTTACCGCTTGTAATGAACTAACATCATTCCTAATAAGTAATATGTCATCAACGTATAATACTAGGAATATAATGTTACTCCCACTAAATTTCTTATTTATACAAGGTTTTGTTGAATATAACAATATGATTTTTGTTTGATGATAACAAATATATATATATATATATATATATATATATATATATATATATTACTATATAAATGTGTTTGTATTTGTACTATTCTATATTTCATCATATACAAGAATAACTATTTATTTTGAATAAAATGCTATTGCATAAGAATTTAATATTCAAAAAGTGATCAATTCAAATAAATATTTTATTTCAACATTTGAAATAGTACAAATTTCTGACTCCACTATTGAACAAATTCACATTTACGTTGATTCATCACTACAACACTCATTTCACTTAGTTACATATTCAGTTTCATGTATAGACACATACAATTTCATATACTCATACACTAACACACTTTGTCTTCAACTGCTTCTTTATCCAGTCCAGTAACCTGCATCCCCGTCACAGAAACACACACAGTAAACAGGAACAAAAAAAATTATATATAGACAAATATAAATTTATTTTAAATTTTATTTGCCTCAGATTATTGGTGTGTTTCTCGTCATATTTCTTGACTTGGTCTGATATATATGGATTCATCTATTTGAGTCTGAATTGCTTGTGATATTCACGGTGATTAACTGTAAATACCACAAGGCAGACTGAATAACTAGTGCCTGCAAATCAGCCTCAATACAGCTACAGTGCTCTGCTAATCAAGACCAGCCTCGACTTACATTTGTAATCTACTGATCTTGACCAGCCACGACATATCGTATAGTGATCTGCCGATGTAAATAGAAAATATTATTGCATGTGCACAACACATATACATATATATATTCATGCATATATGTATATATATATATATATATATATATATATGGTAGTGTACACGAGAAGCCCACATGCACACATGTGCATGACAATTGAAGGTTGCATGGTAGTGGAACGTAAATCATGTATAAATGCTCAATATCCAAGTAAGCTTAAAAATTTGATCATAATCAAGGGATTTTTGGACTGTCTCATGTATTTTTGATTTTACTTGTTTTTTCCCCACAACATCTCGATTTTTTTACATACAAAGTCTTTACTTATTACTAATAAAGTCTAGCCTCTGTTCTTCCTTAGATCCCTTATTTAACTCTGATAGTATCATATTATAAATTGAGGTCGATGCAGAGGAAACGAATGCATTTCCATACTATAAATAAGTAAGTGGGATAGATAAAACATTGGATCATGTCACATCCCTTATTCTACAGGATCTTACGGAGCATGTTCATGCATGACATAATTCGGACATGATCATAGAAAAAATTCTCCTTAAGCAAACCAGTTAGAAAACTCATAAATGACAATTGGATAAGCACCATGCAAACCAACAAGGTTTGGAGGCAAAGAATACACAAAGCAATGTGCACCAAGCCAGTATGCAAACAAATGCATTTCAGATGAGCAAGCCCTAAGAAGAAGGAATTCAGTTTTAGGTAACATGCATGCATAAAGCAAAAACAAAGCTACACAAGGTCATGGTGCAACAATAAAATGCATATGGATAAGGTCAAATTGCAAATTCTAATGAACCAGTCAAGCCATGCAATCTCATGGCACAATAGCTTCAACCAGAAAACGTCAATATACAAGAATGGTAAAGGAATGCTAGTGGCATCACACATAGAATGCAAGTAATGAACAATCAAGTGCATGGGTAGGCTTAGATAGAAATGTCAAGAAAGGCCAGCAAGTATACAAGAATGCACAAGAGTGCCAAGTAATACAGCATGCATAAGTACCGCATGGAGGATCAAATCTGGAAACATGGTCATAAGCAAACATTCACAAGTACGCAAAACGTGGTCAAAGGGGTGCACAAGCCAATACAGTGAACTAGGTGAACTTAACAACTCACAGCAAGTGGAAGCACATAATTCAGATTCAAGGCGGAATTGCCAAGAGAAGAAGAGGCAAGGAAATAATGCATGCATCACAAGCAGCTTCAAGCTCAAGAGAACTAAAGATACAAGTGCTTTAGGTTCAACCAACATTTCAGGTCCTAACAATGTGTGCCAGGTCTGCCAAGGACCAATAATGCAACAAAGGAGAAAAAAGACAAAGGGGCAAAGTACACAAACAAATAAGAAAAGCCATGCACATCTCAAGCCAGTCTCATTTGCATAAGCCAGAAAAACTAATGCAGATATACACAACTACAAAACTGGAGCTAATAAGCATGATCAAGAAGGGATATCCAGAAATGCAATTTCAGGTTTAAGTATGAAACAACATAGCATACATATGGAGCAAGTCAGGGAGCAACAATGTGCATAAATATGAAGATTAGGTCAAGTTAAAATCATGGCAGTGCACATGGAAGTAAAGTCAATACACAAGCATGATGGAAAGTTGTATACAATCACATATATACACACATGAATATATATATATATATATATATATATATATATATATATGTATACATGTATCAGTGGAGGTACACATTGTACAACAAGATGATGAACACAAGTTAAAAAGGCATGCAAGAATTACAAGCAAAAGTACATATTTGGCAAGTGGATTTTTTCATGCAATCTAGTACATCCGACAAGTATTAATTATAGGAAAGATGGAATATTTCAAATGAAATTTCCAGGAATACATTTGGCAAGAATATTTCAATACTCTCCAGGAAAAAGCACAAGAGTAAATTTCGGCATAAATAACATATTTCAGAAAGGTGCAAAGATTACAATCCAGGAAATTCACGTGCTTAGTGAATTTTTTTTTGAAAAAAATTTGATTCACATTTTTCAAAACTTTCTAGATATTTTCAAGAGAAATTTTAGGCGTGAAAATCAAACAACTGTTTCCAGAAATTAATCAGGGTGTCATGGCAATTCATCATGCAAGAATCACGCAACATCAAGACCAAATTAATGCACGAAATTAGAAAATCAAAGGGTTTGAAAGCCCTATAGATATCACCTATTCATCACAGGCATTGGGTATCGAAAAACCACAAGCAATTCAATCAGGCAAAATATATCCAGAGAACTCACAAATATTTGGACTTTTCCAATCATCCTCAAAGGCAAATCGATCGACTAAAGAACAACAACATTGAAGAAATCAGAGAATAAATTGTATTAAGTTTCAGGCATCACGACGTGGGCAAAATAGCAAAACCCTATTTTTTTTGTTATTCGGCCATCAAATAGAAAAGAGAGGTAAGCTGACATTTTTATTCTTAACTGACAAAAAGGGGCCGACCTTTTAGTTTTATATTATAAGATTTTATTTGTTTTCTATTTTTAAGTTGTTACAATTTGTAAACCAATCTATAGTTTTCTAGTTCTTTTTAAAACTAGGGTTCTAGCCATAGGATTTATAGTTAAAGAGAATATGATCTCAGGGTTCGAGATCAGTGCAGGGTTTTGAGCATAGGATTAAAAAATTAGTGAGAGGTCACAAGTGTACAAGTGTTATATGTAGGATGTTGTTTCAATACTTAGTAAGAAACCTTGGGAATGCAGCAGTAGGTGGGGGTTTGCCGAAGCAGGGTAAATTCTATGTTGTTTATTTTCTCATTTATTTATTCTACTATGATCAGTGCTATGGTAATTTAAATATTCCTCAAAACTGCAATAACCATATTTAACCCCCTTCTTAGATCATACAAGTTCATCTTCATTCTTAATGAAGCCAAACTCTTTGACTGTTTCATCAAAATAAAGATTCCAGCTCTGAGATGCTTGCTTTAATCCATAAAGGATCATTGCAACTTACATGATTTCTTAGCATCTTTTGGATTGACAAAACCCTCAGGTTGTGTCATGTACACATCCCCGATAAGGTTCCCATTAAGGAAGGCAGTTTTGGCATCTATTTGTCAGATTTTGTAATCGTAAAAGGCTGCAATTGCAAGTATAATCCTAATGGATTTAACCATTGCCATTGGAAGATGGTTTCATCGTAGTCAACTCCTTGAACTATTTTGAAACCTTTCACCACCAATTGACCTTTATAGGGTTGTACTTTACCATTCATGTCAGTTTCTTCTTGAAAACCCACTTGCACCTGATTGGTTTTACCTCATCAGGTGGATCAATCAAAGTACACAATTCGTTGGTGTACATGGAATCCATTTCAGATTTCATGGATTCAAGCCATTTCTCATATTCTGGCCCATTCATAACTTCCTGATAAGAAGTAGCTCATCTTGGTCTATGAGCATTACATCTCTGGTTTAACTCATAGGAAATCAGAAATATCTATTATGCTCATGACGTATTTTGCCAGATCTACGAATATCTTGTTTAATTAAGCTGGTTCGGTTTGCACAACTGTTTGTGGTTCCTGCTCAATTTCTAGTTCAGGTTCAATTTTATCTTATGGTTCTCGAGTCTCTACGAAGTCTACTTTATTCCCCTAGGTACCTTTAGAGACTGGCTCTTTTCCAGAAACATACTAGTTCGAGCAATAAACACTTTATTCTCAGAAGGTTTGTAGAAATAATACCCTTTTGTTTCTTTCGAATATCCTACAAAATAACACTTGTTAGATTTGGGTCCAAGTTTGTCAGAAGCAAGACGTGTAACAAATGTATTACATCCCAAATAATTCATAAAAGACATATTAGGACATTTCCCTTTACATATCTCATATGGCGTCTTCATAACTGTTTTAGTAGGAACATGATTAAGTATAAATGCAGTTGTTTCAAGGGATAACCCCAAAAGCTTACTGGAAGATCTGTATGACTCATCATTGATCGTAGCACATTTGATAAGGTGTGATTTTACCTTTGGACACACCATTCCATTGTGACAGGTGGAGTGAGTGGTGATATAATTCTATACTCTTTTAGATAGTCATTGAATTCATGGCTTAAATATTCTCCTTCTCGATCTATTTGAAGTGTCTTTATATTCTTTCCAAGTCGGTTTTGAACTTCATTTTTAAATTCTTTGAACTTTTCAGAGGATTCTGATTTGTGTTTCATAATTTACACATAACCATATCTATTAAAATCATTAGCAAATGTAATGAAACAGTAAATCCTATCTCTAGCTGATGTACTCATGGGACCACATACATCACTATGTATAAGGCCTAATACATCACTAGCCCGTTCACTATGTCTAATAAAAGGCGCTTTACTCAATTTGCCTGATAGATAAGATTTGCATTCTACATACGGTTCGATATCAAATTAATTCAAAATTCCATATTTATGGAGTTTAGCATGGCCCAACGACAATGCCAAAGACATGTTGGATTCAAATCATTGGATTTAATCTGCTTAGTATTTATGTTACAAACAAGCACATCAAAATTAAGAATATAAAGACCATTAATTAATTGTGCATTTCCATAAAATATTTCATTTAATTAAAATGAACAGCAACTGCCCTTTATTACAAATGAAAATCCAAGCTTGTCCAAACAAGGTATAGAAATAATATTTAATTTAATGGAAGGCACATAATAACAATCTTTTAATTCTAAAACTAAGCAAGTAGACAGGGACAAGCGACAACTTCCTATGGCCAATGCAGCAATGTTTGCTCCATTTCCAACTCACAAGTCAACTTTCCCTTTTGAGAAATTTCTACTCTTTTGCATTTCCTGCAAATTCACACACATTTATGTGATCCACATCCAGTATCTAATACTAAGATGTAGAAGTAGATAAATTGTCACTTATAACATTTATACCTGATTCAGACGAAGTCATACTTTCCCTTTTCTTTTTTAGATCTTCTAAATATGCTGAATAATTGCGTTTCCAATGACCTAGCTTTCTACAATAGTGACTTCACCTTCTTGTTTGAGAATCAATTTCAAATTTCGATGTCAGTAAAGGAAATTAATTTCATTCAATTTATCCTTCTCAAGGACTAATTTAAGTGATAAATTATTGGTGTTGCTAGGCAGTTAATATATACCGGAGATTAAAAAATAATAAATAATGAATGATATTGTTGCATATATGTACAACTTGTGATATAATTGGTGATTGTTCACACAATAATTATTCATACAGTCATACACGACTTGTATGTCCATTCACATGTATGTAAATGTGCTTTTATTCTAATATATGTATATATATATATAACTGTGCATGCTTATAAAAATATATGCTACCACTCAAATTAACATCCCTCTATTTTAATACACACACACACACACACACACATATATATATATATATATATGTTTGACCAAAAAAATGGCAAAAAAACCAGAAGTAGAGAATTTGTAGAGAAAAATAAAGAAATATAAAATAAAAACGAGGAAATAATAGCAAACACACATGATTTATGGTGGTTCGGAGTTAACGAGCCTACATCCACTTTATAATTCCTTGATTTGCTAAGAAATTAGAAGCACAATGAATACAATCTTTATATACTCAAAGTACAACATTCAAACTCTCGAATTATGGTGATTGAATATGAAAATAGTTTGTATCGTGGTTGTATGTTGCTGGTGAGAGTAATTGTCAATTGCTTAGGTGTCAAAAATTCCCAAAATGTCTTCAAATTGTTGTATTTATAGGCCAGCTACAGGTTGTTCCGGATCGACTATGTGGGTCTCAAGCTGGGTTTTCCGGAGGCAGTGGCAGTAGTTGCAGCGAGAAAGTGGGCCAGTTCTTGGCTAGCCGACTCCAACATGTATACGTGGCACACGATCCAGAATAGAGTAATTAGTGGGAGAGCGGTGGAAATAGACGTAACTACCTCGTTCGGATCGAATAGTTAGATCTGGGCTTTATTTGAATTGAAGGCCTTTGATCTTGGGTCTTGACTTTATTCAATCTGGGAGAAGGAAACAATTCAAGTCATCTTTTACTTGATACGACTATTTCGAGCGAGGATCAGCTATGCACCTAGGCATGTGTTTAAGCTTTTGGAGCTCTTAATCGTCGATATTTGATTTGTGATGGCCTTGTCGAAAGGCATGTCAACATTTTGCTCCCCAAAGTGCATATTATCGCAAATGAAATGTGCTTTGAACTCATTGAGTTGTTCATTCCCAGATAATCAATGGTTAACAACCGTCTCTTTTTGTAAAGTCATGACTCTTGATGTTACGAATGCCCATAACTCTTGCACTTAACAAGGGAAATAATGTGCTGAAAGATGTGCCATACAGCTATGGACGATCACCAGAGTTGAATAACACAATGCTGCACCTGTAGTATGACTCACAGCACAAGGATAAAATATAATAACATAATGCGGCACCCGTTTAGAACGGCTCTAAGTTTCGATGGGCCTTTTCTAGGTTGAAATTTAGGCCTATCCCGAGCAGGTTATTACATTTGGTATCAGAGCCTAAGTTACCCAATTATAAGGGGATTATACGTATGAGAGGCGCATTTGTAATTTGAAAAAGGTTTTCAATATATATATATATATACATAATATATTTTTACTCCAACAAGCACATGCATCCATATTAGGAAACTTCAGCGTTTTCTTCCCTTTTCAGATAGTAGAATGGATGATAATCCTACCGAGAAGGGAAACTAGGCAAGACCTCAATACTTGCCAGAAATGTTCCAACAATATCTCCGTACTATGGAGCAAGTCCCTGTTTATAATCCGACCCAGCGGTGTCCACAACACCTTCCGTTGAGGTAGCCTTTGACTTTTCTCGCTTCTGTAAGAGCTTCGTGAATCTTGGAGGGAAATCGTTCAATGGAAAAGAAGGTTTTACTAACGTCCAATCTTGGATAACTGATTGCGAAATAATTTTCGAAGCTACTGGCTTGCCCGATGAAGTGAAAAGGAGAATTGTGGCCTGACACTTAAAAGAGGAGGCCCTTAGATGGTGGACTTTAGTATTTAGAGAAAATGAGGGCCAAATATTTTCATGGATCGAATTCAAAACCCATTTTGAAGCAAAGTTCTTACCAAGAGCTGAAATGACAATCCAGTTGGAGAAATTTATCCACCTCAAGTATGGAAGCTTGAAAGAGTACGTGGTCAATTTCATTGAATTGAGTAAGTTTGGTCGGGGTCTAGTAGACACCCCAATGAACAAAGCCTTGAGGTTTGTTAAAAGGTTGAACTCCCCACTAAAGGAAATTTATTAGCACAAGTAACGTTCAGTGTAACTTATGAAACCCTAGTAGAGACAGCTATCCTATGCATGACCGAAGGCTCCAAGGAGAACAAGGAAGGTGAGAAGGGAGAAGGAAGTTCCAATAATACTAAGAAAAATGAATGGTGGAAGAACAGGAAGAAAAGAGTCAAGTTCAAAAAGGAAGCCAAGACTTGTACGAGGTGCAACCGTAAGGGCCATGAGGCCAAGGATTGCAAGACTTTGTTGCCAAAGAAGGAATTCAAAGGAAAGTGTTCCAACTGTCACGAGGAAGGACACATGTCTAAGGACTGCCCAAAGCCTAAAGTCATCTGAACTGGTCAGAATTACGCAATAGAGGCATCACCGATTCAAAGGCGACCCCAAGAGACCAAGGGCAACCCACACTCAATGGTATAACTTCTGTTTTAGGAAATTCTGTATAAACCTTGTTCGATTCTAGAGCGACTCGTTCTTTTATCTTTAAGAGACTAGTAAATCTGTTGAATCTGCCCATATCTATGTCTAATAATCTGATAGAGGTGGCCAACCCTATTAAAGGATCTAAGTATCTTGAGTTGTTTTGCAAAGACCTAGTATTAAAGGTCGACAATGTTGAGTTACTTTGCGAAGCGTATGCATCGAATTTTATAGGGTATGACCTTATCCTAGGTATGGATTTTCTATCATTTTATGGGGCCGTCCTAGATTGCGACAAGAGAATCGTTCGTTTTAGGAGCCGAGGAGGATGTAGTCTGAATATCCCTTGTAATGTTAGGAATAAGGATAAAGCCTTATTATATTCCTTATCTCCTAATTCAGAAGGACAATCTTGGTCCCTATAGTATGTGAGTTCTTGGATGTCTTTAAGGAAGTCACGAGATTTCCACGCCATAGAGAAATCTCTTTTCGTATTGACCTAGAGAAGGACGCTAGACTAGTAGCACTACCCTTGAGGCATTTAACACTTAAGGAAAGAAGGGAATTTGATAAGCAGATTTCAGAATTACTACAGAAAGCTTTCATTCGATGAAGTACCTCAGAATGGGGTGCACCCATTGTGTTTTTCACCAAAGCGGACGAATCTTTAAGACTTTGTGTTGATTATAGGGGACCTAATAAGTTGACCAAGAAGAATAGGTACCCCTATCCTAGAATCGATGATCTTTTCAACCACTTGGGAGGAGCCCGAGTATTTTTCCAATTTTACCTTGCCATTGGATTTCACCAGTTAAGAATTGCGGAGGACAATAAGGAAAAAACTACATTTAGGATGTCGAATGGATTGTTCCAATGGGAAGTTATGCCCTTCGAGCTGACGAGTGCACCCGCCTTCTTTGTTGACCTTATGAGTAGAGTATTTAAGGGCATTCTAAATAATATTGTGGTAATCTTCATAGATGATATCCTTATATTTTCAAAAGAGCAAAAAAATTAGTTAACATAAGTTCTAGGGATATTAAAGGAGAACCAATTGAAAGCAAAATTCTTGAAGTGCCATTTCTGGAGGGAAGAAGTTAGTTTTAGGACATATTGTGTCAAGTAAAGGTTTGGTTGTTGATCCCACAAAGATCGAGGCAATTAAGGAATGGATGATACCTTGAAATGCTATGAAAGTAAGAAGCTTCATTAGGTTGGATGGATATTATCATAAATTCATCAATGACTTTGCAAAGATTGCTACTCCTTTAACCCAACTAACAAAGAAGAATTTGGTATTTTCTTGGAGCAATAAATGTGAAATCACCTTTAAGAAACTAAAGGAAGCATTAACAAACATGCCACCCGATGGTTCAAAAGTGTTTACAGTTTACATTGATGCATGTAGGACTGGTTTAGGAGCGTCCTTATGCAAGAAGGAAGAGTAGTTGCTTATGTTAGTAGACAACTCAAGGATCCAGAGAAGAGATACCCAGTTTATGACCTTGAGTTAGCCGTAGTAGCATTCAACTTTAAAATGTGGATGCATTACCTTTTAGGGGAGAAATTTGAACTTTTTACCGACCATAAGTCCTTAAAGTTTTTATTTTCTTAATGTGATGGAGAATTAAGAATTAAGAATTAGACTAAACCTTGATGAAGAATTAAGAAACTTAAAGGAGAAAGTGGGAAAGAAGGATACCTTTCCCTACTCGACTAGATATTCGATTGGCGACGATGGAAGTTTACTTTAGGATGGATGACTTCATGTCCCTAAAGATAAAAGATCGAGGATAGAAATTCTGGAAGAGTGTCATAAGTCAATGATGACCATACACCCCAGTGGGGATAAAATGTATAGAGATATGAAGAGGAATCTCCATTAGGAAGGAATGAAGATAGATGTGGCCGAGTTCGTAGGTAAATGTTTGACTTGCCAAAAAGTGAAAGCAGAGTAAGGGAATCCTGAAGGATTATTACTACATTTAGAAATTCCCATGTAGAAGTGGAAACATATTTCCATGGACTTTATTGATGGACTTCCTAAAATCCAAAAGGGAAATGAGGCTACTTGTGTTGTGGTAGACCATTTAACCAAAAGCGCTCATTTTATACCAATCAAGAAAACAAGGGCAACAACCTCATTAGCCAAATTATATGTCAAAGAAATAGACAGATTACATGGTATACTATCTAGTATAGTGAGTGATAGAGACTGCTTGTTCACGAGCGAATTTTGAAGAAGCCTACAAGCAGCATTGGAAATGACCCTCAACCTACGCACGACCTATCATCCGCAGACTGACGACCATACAGAAAGAGTAAATCGGACCTTTGTAGACTTGCTCAGAGCTTACATCATTGACTTTGGAGGAGTTTGTGAGCAGCACCTACCACTTGTAGAGTTCACTTGTAATAATAGTTTTCAAACAACGATTGGTATGGCCCCTTTTGAAGCGCTTTATGGGAGGCCATGCAAATCGCCAACTTGTTGGTAGGAAACTACCGACAAGGTCCTACTCAGACCAGACTTCGTCCGTGATTCCATGGAGAAGATATCCTTGATTAAGCCGAGGATGAAGGCATCCCAAGACCGTTAGAGATCGTATGCCGACAAGCGAAGAAGGGAACTTGAGTTTAATGTTGATAATTTGGTATTCGTAAAAGTATCCCCTCTCATGAAGACCGTTCGGTTTGGGAACACTGTGATGTTGGCTCCAAGATTTATTGGACCTTTTGGCATCATCGATAAGATAGGATCTTTGGATTATCGAGTGGATCTCCCAGAGCGTCAATCCGGAATCCATAATGTTTTTCATGTAACTCATCTAAGGAAATGCCTTCATGATTCTATTGTCAAATTTGAGCTTGATGAAATTAGGGACATAGGAAAATTCAAGTTCGAGTCCTGGGTGCCTCGTGCCACCACAAGAATTGTAAAGCGCGGAATCAAAAGACTTCGCCTCGTCTGAGTACAATGGGGTAATGATCCTGCGGAAAGCACATGGGAGATTGAAGATAAAATGAGACAGACTCACCCAGAGCATTTCTCGAATAATTTTTTCTCAAAATAATGTTTATGGATGCATCATGATTGCTAGATGGATGTTAGGAAATGGATGCAAAACCGTTGCACATCGCATTCATATAAAAATAATGCATAATTAGGTTGTTTTGCATACATGTAGCATTACTTATTACATTACATGTTAGGGTTGAGCTCACTTTAGTGGGCCTGCAGTTCATAACCACTGCAAGTTAAGGATGTTTATGGATGAATCAAAATATAACATGGATGTTTAGAGCGAGTTGTGTTTTTCGCCCCTTCAAACAGATTTTGGGACAAAATCTATTTTAAAAGGGGAAGAATGTAACACCCCGTAAAATTTACTTAAAAACATAAATTTTAATAATTAATAAAAATAAAAAATTTAATAATAAAATATATTAAGGCTGGAAACAAGATTTTTGCATCTTTAAGAATTTGGCTACGATAATCTTTTATTTGGATTCATGGAGAAATTCTGAATTGTTTTCATATATAATATGCTGAAAACGGTGAAAGTATGAAGAAGTTACAAGCAAATGAAATTAGATCGTAAACGTAATATATATATATATAATCAGATAAACAATATATATACAAAATATATAATAAATAAGATAGATATGCATGAGTTTGAATTTCAAATAGAAGATGAGATGGAGGGGATAAAGAATATTGTAAACAAGGTAAGATATAAAACAAATAAAGAAACGATATATATAAATTAACACCTCAGCCCCATATGCGTTTATTGTGCACTTCATCGGCCAGGAGGTCGACTGCCCCTCTAGGGGGTAGGTCGGCGACTTGGCAGCTGAAACAACCAATAATGATAGGTTTGGTTAGGTTTTTAGGGTTAATATATATAAATGGATGACCGAAATTATATCTAAATAATCCAACGACCCAAGCTTACATAAACGACTATATGTAGACCCTTAGACCTCACAACTAAACCCTAGCCATTTTTCTCCAGTGCATCGCTACTCTGCCTCCCTTGATTTCTAGAATTAGGTTTATTCATCTTCTTCTAATCTATTTCTCTTTTTCTCTAATCTCTTCTTATAGATCTAGATTAGAAATATATTCTGGACTTCATATGAAATATATATAAGAATTTAATCAATCTACTCTTATGTATATGTAGGTTTCTAGAGTTGGGAATTTCATCCAAAAGGCTTACAACGTTTGATTTACGCTCTTCAAATCAATGTTTATGGAATATTGTATTTCCTAGGGAATATTCTATTTTTTTGTAGATTGGCATATTGATTTGTATGCCTAAGAGGATTTGGCACATGATAATATAAAATGCCAAATCCCCCGAATCCTCTATTTTTATGTATTATGTAAGGATTGTTAATTTATTGGGTTTGTGGATCTTGGTCTTAGTATTGATTTGAGAATAAAAAGGGGTGATATGCTTCTATTGTATGTGATTTATCCTTATGCCTAAATATTTGATTGTAACCTAAAATGTTTTGGATTTGGTTTGATTCACTAGTTGATTAGGTTTGGGTTCTATTCCGATCCAAATGTATTCAGAAGTGAAGCCTATCAAATATGAACGTTTTTATGTGCAATATATCAAAATGGATAAATTAGATAAAATAAAGCCTTTGTACATATATGTATATTTTTAGTATATATGTGTATTATACTCTATTCTTGATCCATTACTAAAATCATTCAAGCCTAGATGCAAGTTGAAATTGGTATGTATGTTGTATTTTCAATTCGCTGCTATCTGTATTATACTATTATGCCATCATGCCTTAAATGTAGTGGTTAAAATATGGAAATTAACTTGTATACCTTTAAACTTAAGACAAGTTAACAATTTTTAACTCGATAGAACGTTTTATTGTTCGAAAATAAGCGTTATATATACATTTTTAATATTATAACTATATAACGTAACAATGACGTAATAAATGTGAATTAAAATAAGATTCGAATTTTAAATGTCTCCATATATATATTGATTGCTTGTGTGTGTATAGAATGGCTTTACATATATTAATAGTGACATGCAGACACGAGGTTAATTGCCATTTGTGGTATAAGCCTGCTTGGAACCAACCGGCAAATCCATCAACCACAAGTAGACCCAACTAATGTGAGGGGTCTGGGTTCCTAGGCCATTCAACTTAGTAAAATATGACACGAGATTAAACCTACTTGTAGTAGAAGCCTGCTCGGAACCGCCTGCATATCCAACATCTACAGGTATACGGTTTGATGTGAAAGGTCTAGTGTATATATATAAAACTATGTGTGTGAAAATAGGCAGGTTTACTACATCTTGAGAAGGTCTTAAGTGGTTGACTCTCTTCTTATCTAGTTTGGGTCTTAAGTGGTTAGGACTAGGAACCCATCCGAAAGTTTATTCCTTGGAGAGGGACCAAAGTCATGGGACTCACCCTTATTAGATTCGAAGTAAGTCTATGGGTCCTCCTTCTCTAAAGTGGTTAGGCATAGCGATAACAGAGTGGGGTAGTTCACAGGGGATGTCCACTTCCTATAGAAGCTTATATGGGCTCAACTAGGGACATGACCGGTTATAAAAGATATGTGGCCGTAGCATGCTCTCCAACTGTCTAAGGGAAGTCTTAAGCGACAGAGGTATTCTACCATAATATTAGTTAAATAGTAATGTTTGCAATACCACTTCTTATATTACTAGTGAGAGTATATACTTAAGAACGCTGATGTATTAGGACGGGGTTCTGCCTCAGGGTTATAAGAGATCATAAGAATCTACTTTTAATAGGGTCGTAAGTGACCAAGAATGCTCGCCTCGTTGGGCCTTTACCCTAAATACACTAATGAGTGATTGACTTGGATATCCACCTCATTGGTTATATACTTCATGTTTGTGTGTTGTGTAGACATACCTTGATATATGTAACCTGCCAAATCTAGGGTATCCTATGTTATATAATAAGGTGATCCCAACCCCACAATTGTGGTAGCCTTCACGTGCACATTTAGTATGAGGATCTTACCTCATTCAGCCTAATTGCCATGAAGATGTTTGATGTACCCTTACTACCCTATCGATCGGCTCCCTACTTGTATTAATTTTCCTTGTGTCTGTGTCAATCGGCCCTCTCTTGCGTGTAGATACCCTGTGCTGGTCCCACCATAAGGTGTATCAATCCCTATGATAGCAACCCGACACGATTCTATAACTACTGGTACCCAGTGCCTGTTTTTTCCACTCTGGAGTACATGCACGCCCGTAATCCATCGGAACCAACACTGACGTACCCCCTACCTCTATTGTGACCGCTTATAATCAGCCTAGTAATCGGGCCCCACCCTGCCTAGTTCAGGGTACCGTGATACATCTATGTTGGTTACTGCTGAAATGGGTCCCCGTTACTAGGGTTTCCTAGGGTTTATTCGTATACCCCTCAAATTGGCAAAGTGTTATCCATCCATTCAAGTTAACTTAACCCATTCACACGTCATGTCATGTTGGTTAAGTGTTTCTTATCAACTTAACCCTTCTCATTCATCATGTTGTAATTAGTTAAGTGTTTTCTATTAACTTAACCCTGTTCATTCATCATATTATATTGGTTAAGTGTTTCCCATTAACTTAACCCCATTCGTTCATCATGTTATATTGGTTAAGTGTTGCCCTCTTGTATTAACTTAACCCTACCACTTGTCATGTTACATTGGTTAAGTGTTGACCTCTTGTGTTACTTAACCCTACCATTTGTCATGTTACATTGGTTAAGCGTTGCCCTATCATACATCATGTTATACAGGTTAAGTGTTGTCCTCTTATGTCAACTTAACACTACCATTCTTAGCATGTCCGTTCATCAGCATTAATTCATTCATTAATGCCTAAACCTCTCACATTAGAACTGTTGTTTGCGGTTGTTGTATGTGCCGGGAGGTTCCGGGCAGGCTTCTACCACAAACTTATTCTAACCTCGGGTTTTGGGCTTAATGCGCTAACCTCTCACATTAGATCTATATTGTTGCGGTCGCTGGATGTGCCGAGCGGTTCCGGGCAGTCATACACCGCAACTCAATCTAACCTCGGGTTAGGCACGTTCGTCTTTAGCCAATATACAAATTTACTATACATGTACAAGTCTAGATTTTATATGCTAATTATCCCAAATTCACCAAACTAGTCATGTTCCATTTCCCAAGTTATGCCCAGCAAATTCAATTACAAGTTATTACTCAAAATAGGTTACACCCAGTCTTCCCAAATTTGCAATAATAGTCATGCCCCAAAATCACAATATACATTATGCTTGGTGCCCCAACCAATAGTTATGCCCAATCTAGATTTAATATTCCAATTTACAGTTTCCGCCCAATCTAAATTTAATATTTCAATTTACCCAAGTTCGCAACAATAACATTTATACCCCAAATCACAAGTAACAAATTATGTCCAACAATTTCACCAAATATGTTATACCCAATTATTTCACCGAATACATTATGCCCAATATTTACCCAAAATATTCCCTGTATTACAATCGTTTGTATTTCGCGATTTCAGTCTAGGTTCGAAGGTAACCCAGGTTCATAAAAGAAAAAGGAAATAGGGGATGAGATAGGGAAGAAGCATAAAATAAGAATAGGCATAAAAATAGGCATGTAACAACAGACCTAATATAAGAGATTTAGATCCAACAAAGATAGATTCTTGAGTAAACTAATACAATCATTATCGCAGGCATAAGAATAACATCACGAACCAAAGAGGATTATAAACCTGATGTACAACAAAGATAGGCCTGATTTAATCAATAAAAATAACCTCTAAGGCATGTTAAGTCATAGATTCCATAGAAGGATAGGGATAAATCTGAAAAGATTATCTTACAATCAGGCATGGACTTCGATTCATTTTATTACATGTCCAGACTACAATCAGGTATTCAAATCTGAAAATAACGTGAACTTACTTTGCTAGGATTAAGAAAAGATAATTGAATCGTTGTTGTTGCAGAAACTCTAATTAGATGTTGATTAGTCTTCAAAATTGATTGTTGATGAAGAACTTCTAATATGATTAAGGTTTTAGAGGCGGCGGCTAAGAGAATTGAGAGTTCAACAACATAAAGACGTCATAAGGAATTGTTATGAATTAGGGTTAGGTCTAGGTACTAATTTATAGGTGTGGAGAGTGTTTTTGGGGCCTTAAGATCACCCTAGAAGCCATCAGGTCCGTCCAGCGCATCAAAACACGTTACAGAAGCCGCTCAGCCCGCTTAGGCTCGGACCCGAAAAGGGGTCGACCCCTCCCCTAGAGGGTCGACACCTGTGTCGACTCCCCTATAGGGGGGTCGACACGGGGTCGTCTCCCCCTTAGGGGGGTCGACACCCCTGGGCGGGAAATTTCATGCCCAACCCGCTCTTCTGATTTTCGGATGTTTTTGAATGATTTTATAAGCTGGTTAATTAATTATTTAATTCTCTAAATTCTTTTAATCTTTCGAGGCTCATAACTTCCTCATCTGGTATCCGATTTACGCAAACTCGGACTCTTCCCCAAGTAGAATTCCGAGACGAGTGCAATGGCGCAGCCTGTTTTCCCTTGTTCTTCTTTTAAAAATTAAGTGTTCTTTAATTTGTTATACACAGAAAATTAAGGGTGTTACAGTTCCCAATTAACCTATTTAGTATGTGTATGTTTAAAGTTAAATTTGTGATTAAAGTTACAATTATCCATATTCAGTTGTGTATTTGTTGATTGAATGATGTACTCATGTATGTATCTTACCGTTCATAGACTATGAAGAGATGGAACATAAAACATATATTTATTCATCCAAGGCGTATGAAGTAAACAAAGCGTGACCAAGCTGAATGTTTAACATAATTTATGGTTAAGAATTTACTCAGTGATGCATCAGGTGGATGCATTTTAGCTCATGGATCTAATCGGGCTTTCATACTTTATTAGCTTTATTCAGGTGACAAATGCTACTTCAAGTAACCTAATGGAAATTGGAACTCCTCGTAGTTCAGCAGTTTATTTTGAAACAACTTTTACCTTCTTCGAAGCAAACAGTGTAGTATAAGTATTTAAAATTTCTGTTGCTATAGGGAAGTCTTTTCCTGGGGTTATCTCTTTTTCTTTTGCAGCAATAGAAAAATAGATAACCCCCTGAAAACATTTTCCATGTATAGAAACACAAATTTATATTACTTACACTACACAGTTTGCTTCAAAGAAGGTAAAAACTTCTTCAAAATAAATCGCTGAACTGCAGGGAGTTCCAATTTTCATTAGGTTATGTGAAGCAGCATTTGTCACTTAAAAAATCTAATAAGCATGAAAGCCCAGTTAGGTCAGTGGGCTAAAATGCATCCACTTGGTGGACCGCCCAGTAAATTCTTAACCAGAAATTAAGTTAAAACCTTCAACGTGGATATGTCATGTTCGATATGTAATTCAGATATATTGTTGCTATGTTCGATATGTAATTCATATATGTTGTTGCTATGCTCCATATGTAATTCGGATATGTTGTTGCTATGTTCATTATGTAATTTGAATATGTAATTTGGATATGTTATTGTTATGTAATTTAGATATGTTATATGTAATTCGGATATGTTATTGTTATGCTCGATATATATGTAATTTAGATATGAGTATATTTTGTTGATGAATATGTAGTTGCGAATGCCTAAATATACTAAGAGTTCGTTTACTGCCTCCTTTTGAGGTAGTAAACATTTTTAATTGCATTATCTGGGATAACACTAGTTAGCGTTGTCAGAGATAACGCTCTGTGAAATGTTCTTTGCCTTCATTTGAGGCAGTGGCCATTTTTAATAGCGTTATCTGGGATAACACTAGCTAGTGATATTACAAAAAATGGCCACTGCCTCAAATGATGCCATGAACATTTTACAAAGCGTTATCGCGGATAACTAGTGTTATCCAAGATAACGCTATTAAAAATGTTCATTGCACCCCTGATTTGTTTTCATCTACTTACCCACTTCCATAATTCCCTTTCATTTTAGTGCTTTCCCAAAACTCCCAAATTGGCAACCTGGTTTTCAACCTCTTTTCTTTTTCGAATACCTACCAATTTTGTATCCAATTATTTATGATTGAACTGGAAATCAGTTTAGATTTTACATCAAAGTTCTTTGGTAGGTTAAAGATTTTGTTTCTCTTGCTATTCTCTATAGTTCTACTATATAACTATTATACCGTTGTTGTAGGTTAAAAAAAAAGGATAATTGGGAAATTGATGATGAAATGGAGGTTGAGGTCTGTCTAAGATGGGGGTTACCGCGTAGAGTGGCAGGTGCAATAATGTCGTATCACAACATACATGCGCTTAATATTTTACTACCTCCTCAAGTGTATTGTAATTGTGGTGTAGAATGCGATATAGTTGTTTGCATGAATGACAAGAATGCATGACGTCATTTCTACCGCTGCGAATATTACGAGGATTATAAAATTCGTCCTAAACAAATTGCATGTTGGAATTTTTTCAAATGGTTGGATCCTAAGATGTGTCCTAGAGGGGTTGAGTACGCATTGACGATGCAAGCAAAGAACAATCGAATGTAGAAAAAAAAATTAGAGTATCGAAACGCGTTGATGAATCCAGGGTACAAATTTACAGAGTACTTTCCTAGTGGATCCGGCGCTGGACCGAGTAATAGGAAGTAACTATATTATGAATGCGTTGTAACTCTATTAATTATGAAATTTATGTAATATGCTGAAGAATTATGTATTGAATTATTTCGTATTGGTTATGAATGAAACTTAGATGATTTATGTAATACTGAAAAGTTACAAGTAATATAAAGATAATACAAATACACGAATTTATATAGCTTAAGTACATCAATTTTTCTTATTACCAACAACACTGCATTTACTGAACCAGTTTCTTTTACGTGGTGGAAATCCTAAGGATGTAGTATTAAAGCTCGAAGGATTAAAGCTCGACAACACATTTCGATGACTAATTCTATCATCAATGTTTTGACATTCAATGTTATCGTCTACGGGAGTTGTTTCTTCTGCTACTTGAACCTGTTTTCTCTTTAAAACATAAAGCTCTACAGATTTCGTTGTCGCTGAAAACATTATATCGACATCATCATCATCATCAGCTATTTTATTGGCTTCCGATCCAGAATCCGTAGGTCAGTTACATACCAAATCTATGTCAAATTCATCAGATTTAATCTTAATCGATTTATATACTGAATCTTTCAACTAAACCAAGTTACATCCTCAAAGTACTTTTGTAGATTTATGCGACTCTCCAACGTATTTGCCAAAGTTATTGTCGTCTACCACCAATTCACCATCATGATAACATATGATAGGAATACATTTAGGAGCCATTATACATGCAAAAAAACAACAATTTAACTAACTATAATGAATTGAAAATTCAAATGTCGATAGACATACCTTGAACACAAAATGAGATCTATAACTTGTCGATTGATGAGAAGATCTTCTAATAAAAGTATGAATCTAATATTGTACACGCATTATACTAAAGGGGGAAAACTTTTTTCGTAGAAGTGGAGTTGTGAAATAATAAAGAAAGGAGGAAATGGTAGAGGAACCAAGGGGGTTATTAGCCTCTCGGCGATCCTAGATGACGCTAGTTCAAAATTTAATCTACGAAGGCGTCATCAGGGATAAAGCCTTTGAAAAAACAAAATTTTGAACTAGCGCCATCTGTGATAATGCTTGAGTATAAAAAAATGGTCTATTTTTGTAATTAGTTTTGAAACTAGCCAATGTGTGTTATAACTTTTCAAAACTGGCCTAAATCAAAAAAGTTCCTTATTTTAATATATTCATATATAATCTCCTTATGTATATACAAACTTCTAAGGTTCATAACGCCTTCATACGTTGTCCGTTTTATGCAATTTTAGGGTCTATCTGAATCAGAATTCCGAGACGAATGCAATGGTAAAGCTAGTTTTACTTAATTTTGAATATTTAATTAAGTAATTCTCAATTTATTATCTATAAAGTATGGTTATAGCATATTAAATTTTAGGGTATTACATTCTTCTCTACTTAAAGGGTTTCCTCCCCGAAATCTCCAGGTTAAGAAGAATGTTACTATCCTAACAACCACCTACAACCATCTACTCATCCATCATCCACAGACATCCATTGTCCTTAAGAATTTCTAATGCAATGAACATATGCAAAGGTGTTGTGTGTATATGTCCCTATACTAATGCGAAAATCAGGCGGTCGACTGATTCAGTTGACCTCCTTAATGCAATATATGTTTGTGCCATGTATCCAAAATGTATGCAAATAATCCTAGTATAACATATAAACTCTATATGTGTGCACAATTATTCATCAAAATGCAACATCCATATGATGAGTTACTCATTTCAATCCATTGAAAATTAAAATGTGAACACATTCATATGCAATATGTAAGTGCTTGAGCCAATCTAGTGACTAGTGTATGTATACGCATCCACGGGTAACCACGAGCAAACACTTGCATCCACGTGCAACCATTAATCATAACATGTTTCAAACACATGTTCCGAACCATTGGATTCTACCTAATGATCGAAGGTTCGAATGATAGGGTAAATATACTTGAATGATAGAAGCAAATGTAAAGTAAAAGCTTAGAAAAAAGTCAAGAACGTACTTCCAAAAAGAAAAGGATAAGAAGCACGAGTCAAATCCTCGGGTTCCCATGTTCCATCTTCGTGGCCTTCTCCCCATTGCACTTTTACCAATCTGATTTCCTTGTTATGTAGCTTTTTGATTTCTGATCCAAGGATAATTCTCACTGATGCTTCCTTCTCAACTTCCACGTTCTCAAGTTTACTCGGCTCTACTATATCTACTGCATCATGTAGACATTTCCTCAATTGGGAGACGTGAAACACATCATGTACGCCCACCAGTCTATCCTGTTGCTTGATCCTGTAGGCCATCCGACCTATTCTCTCCATTATAGGGAATGATCCTACAAATCTCGGCGCCAGCTTCCCTATTGAGCCAAAGCAAACTACATTCCTTTGTGGCGATACATTAATGAAGGCTATATCTCCCACTTCGAATTCCAAATCGATCCTTCTTTTGTCCACGTAGGATTTCTCTCTGTCTTGAGCTGCTTTCATTCTCCGGCGGATAAGATCAATCTTCTTGGAAGTGTATCGAATCATCTTAGGTCCAAGCAGAAGTCTGTCTATAGACTCCTACCAACAAATCGGTGATTTACAAGGTCGTCCCTATAATGCTTCGAAGGGTGCTATGCCTATGCTCGACTGGTAACTATTGTTGTAGGCGAACTCAACCAAAGGGAGATGCTCCTCCCAAGTCCCTCCGAAATCTAGGATATACAAGTCTTAGAAGATCCTCAAGAACTCCATTCACCCTCTCAGTCTGTCCATCTGTCTGAGGGTGGTATGTCGTGCTCAAACATAGCTATGTACCTAACGCCTCTTGTAAGCTCTTCCAAAACTCACTAGTAAATATGGGGTCGCGGTCACTTACTATACTGGAAGGTACCCCATGCAGTCAGACTATCTCTCGAAGGTATACAGATTCTGGCCATGGCGCTGTCCTCTTAAGCTTAACAGGAATAAAATGAGTGCTCTTCGTAAGTGTTTCCACTATCACCCAAATGCTTGTATTGCCCTTCCTTGATTGGGGAAATCCATCGATGAAATCCATATTGATGCTCTCCCACTTCCGTTGTGGGACATCCAAGGGCCGAAGCAATCTACCAGGTTTCCTTTGTTCAGCTTTACTCGCTGGCACGTCAAGCATCGAGCTACAAATTTTTCCACATCCTTCTTCATGTCAGTCCAAAAGAAAACTCTCTTCATATGTCGATACATTTTGTCGTCGTCCGGATGGATAGTCATCCAAGAATGATGGGATTCTTCAAGTACCGCCTTTAGCAATTCCCCAATCCTAGGGACACATAGCCTTCCATCTCGTCTTAGCCACCCTTTCTCGTCCACGGTATATCTAGCTAGGTGACTAGAAGTCTCTCCTCTAGCAAGCTTGTCCAAGATGTCTACTATCCGTGGGTCCTCCCGCTGCATATATCCTATACGCTCCAATAGAGTAGGTCGCACCTCCAACAATGCTAACAATCATAAAGTGAAATCTGTAGATGGCTTAAAATCAAAGGTCGAGATGTACTCCAAGCTCCTTTTTCAAGTAGAGGACTCAAAGTCATCCTCTTCCTACTCAATGTGTCTGCTACTACATTACCCTTGCCCAAGGTATAAGCTTTCTCAGAGTCACAGGACGTTAGGAACTCCATCCACTGTTGTTTCCTTATGTTGTGATCCTTCTATGAAAACAAGTATTTGAGCGACTTATGATCCGTGTATAGCTCAAATCCCTCTCCAAGTAGATACTGTCGCCAAGACTTCAATGCGAACACTATTGCAGCCAACTCTAGATCATGCGTAGGTAGTTCTTCTCATGAGCCCTCAACTGTTTGCTACCATATAGCGTACTACCTTTCCTTCTTGCATCAGAACGACACCAAGCCCTGTGCCACAAGCATCTATGTAAACCATGAACATCTTGCTTCCATCTGGGAGAGTCAGAACTTGGGCTGTTGTTAGGGGCCTCTTCAATCTCTGAAAGGCATCCTCATAATCAATGCTCCACGAAAAAGCCAAGTTCTTTTTCGTCAATCGGGTGAGCGGGTTAGATATCCTTGCAAAGTCCTTGATAAACTTTCTATAATAGCCCGCCTACCATAGAAAACTCTTCACCCCCGTCACATTCTTTGGATCCCTCCAATCTTGAACTACGAAGACTTTTGTGGGCTCCACTGCTATCTCGTCCTTTAAGACCACATGCCCTAGGAGCCTTACTTCTTTTCTCCATAAGTGACACTTAGAGATCTTTGCCTTGAGCTAATGCATTTCGAGAGTGCGTAGAACCTCTCCTAAGTGTAGAGAATTCTCCTCCTCATTCTTTGAGAAGATCATAATGTCATCTATAAAGACCACCACGAACTTGTTTAGAAACTCTCTAAACACCCTACTCATTACATCCACGAAATAGGTGGGTGCATTGGTTAGCCCAAAAGGCATAACCAACTACTCGAAGAAACCATCTGAAGTTCTGAATGCAGTCTTATAAATGCTATCCTCTGTCACCCTCAGTTGATGAAATCCCATGGCCAAATCCATCTGCGAGAAAATTGATGCGCCTTTTAGCTGATCAAACAGTTCGTCAATTCTCAGTAGCGGATGCCTATTCTTCTTGGTGAGCTTATTCAGTTTCCTATAATCCAAACGTAGACAAAGTGAGCCATCTGCCTTAATTGAAAAGACAACTAGAGCTCCCTATTATGAAAGGCTTTTCCTAATAAAACCTTTCTCGAATAGCTCACCTACTTGCTTGCTGAGCTCCCTCCTTTCCCTAGGAGCCATGGGCGCACTGGTAGAGCAACTAGCTTCGCATTCTCTACCAAGTAAATCCGGAAGTCTATTTCATGTCTTGAAGGTAGTCCCATAACCTCCTCAAACACATCCGGGTAGCCTCTGACTATGGGTATAGATCCCAAGTCATCAACAAAACTGTACAGTGATTTTAGAGAACTAAGCATCACCCACCCCCGTGGGTCATAGGAAATTTTGAGAGTCCTACAATGACAAGTAAGAAATCTAACTACTCTCTTTTCGCAATCAAGGATGACATCATACATGGCTAGCCAATCCATCCCTAGCCTCAAACCATAGCCCATAAAGCCCAGCATGCATGCGTCACATTCAAACTCAACGCCCAAGATAGAAATTCTCAAACGCTTACACATCATGGATAAATGAGCTAATCCTCTTATGGGGTTTGAGACCACTACAAGATCAGAGACTATACTAGTATTAAGGTGCAGACTATCTACTAAAGAACTGGATATAAATGAATCTGAAGCGCCAGAATCAAACAGGATAGTCAAAAGGGAAATCAAACCTTCAATTGTGACTTTCCTACCTCGATCAGGTCCACTAGCCTCTAAAGCATGTACTTGTCCAAAAGTTCATGCCCATTGTCCTTGGTTGCCAGGCATTGCTTACTGAAGTGTACCAATTATCCACAATTAAAGCAGGCTTTCATTGTCTTTCTGTAGTCCTTCACAAAATGACCCATAGCTCTATAAACATGTTACGTGATATCTTTCTTGATCCAAGCCTTGTCAGGCTTTCCTCCTTTCTCTTTCTTTTGCTTTCCTTTCCTGGGCCACCATTTATGTTTCTGGCCCTTAGCCTGTGTCTCTTCAGTCTTAGTGTTTTTCTTCTCATCCTTGCCATCTTCATGCATAAGACCCATGTCAACCGGCCTCTCAAACGTCGCCCCCATCGGTATATGTGATAAAGCAAGTCCTTGGAGAGGTTGATTCAACCCTTTCCCAAATCTAAGCACCTTCTTGTAGGGCGTATTCACCAAATCCGGACATAATCTTGCCAGCTGATTTAACTTATTCACATAATCCTTAACAGACATGTCCCCTTGTTTTAAAGCCAAAAATCTCTCCATCTGTAATCCTTCTTCCGCCTAAGACAAAAAACTTCATCTCAAATTTCTATATGAAATCATCCCAAGTAACTACTGGTTGTCCTGCCTGTGTTACTTCCCATAAGTAAGAAGCTTCGTCCTTTAATTGCCATGCAACCAATTGTATCTTCCTTCTATCATCAATCTAAAAAAGGCCAAACATGTTCTCCGTTTCTCTTAGCCAATTCTGTGCTTCAACAAAGCTCTTGGTACCACAGAATGGTTTTCCTCCCACAGCGCAAAAGTCTTTACATAACTTAGAAAAGTTATCTACTTGTGGAGGTGGAGCTACTGCGGCTGCAGCTGGGGTGGGTTGACCTTCGGCAGTCGCCTTAGCCTCAAGATACATATGGAACCATGTCGGTAGCGGAATGCCCTCGAGAAGATTGGGTGCCCGAGACATGCTGAAAAGAAAAGAAATAAGGTTCAACAAGAGGTCGAGAGAATATTGAATATGGCTTGAGGGGATATGTTATCAAAAATATACTTTTATTTAAAAATACTTTGCTTTTGAAAACAATTTTAAAATATTTTGCTTTGATCTTGTAACCTTTAGCTCTAATACCAAATGTGACACCCCATGTCCATTAATGTCACTCATAAGAGAATGCACTAAGTTTCGTGAAGCACAATAAACAATACAAAAATTCACAAGATAAATATTAAATAAGCTGCGGAAAATTTTAACTTCATTATTAAAAATAAAACGTAGTCTCAGACGGGTTATATCAAAGCCAGTTACATCAAAACCAAGTATCTCAAATCTATCTCACAAAACATCTCATAAAATGAAATATTAGAGTACATAAAATCATATCCCTCATAGCAAGCCATAGTAGAGTACAAAGTAAGTCAAAATGGTACATCTCAGAAAGTCTAGATCCAAGCTGACAAAGAAATTCCTAATCATTGAGGAGTGCTGCCACTTTGAGGACCTGGGGGGAGGAAGAAAGAAGCAAAAGAAAGGGATCAGACATAAAGTTTGGGGATTTCCAGTGATTTTATAGTATGCATAAAATAGAAATGCCAAGACAGGTAAATAAGACTGGATGAGAAATACAGTATCAAATAAGGTAACTTAACAGAATGGTAGGATAGACAGGAATAGTAGAAATAAATTATGATCGAGTAACGGTTCAAATTTGTATCCTAAAATAGGTATGCTTGCACTAATACTAGTATGATAGGATTACGTGTTTAACCAATTACATAACAGTAGAATTTACAGTGGAATTAAAGAATTAGGCATACCCTAATTACATAATAGGATTAGGTGTTAACCTAATTACATAACAAGAGCAGGTGTTAACCTAATTAGATAACAGCAGGATTAGGAGTACCCTAATTACTGCCCATGCAATTGGCTCCCAATTACGTAAATACCCCGTGTCAGCCCCGGCAGTAGGTTGTATCACCCACTAACCCGACAACTATATAACACATACCTTTACTAGTGTTAAAGCTGCTTAGTTTCCCTAATCGGACTCATGCACGCTCATGACTCCGCCGGAACATGCCCGTACCCGCCTTCCTCATGTGAACCTTTTATTATCCAGTTGAATAAAGCATGCCCTGGCCCCTACCTAGTGTGAAGCCCTCTAACAAAATACCAATAGGGATACTGATTGATATGCATTTTAAACAGCAGATTGACACAAGCTAAACCCCCTAAGTTTGTGCCCCCAAATAACTAGGATTTAAGAGTCCCCAAAACTTGATACAACAGCAGAACGAGGGACCACTTAGCGTATTAATAATCATGTTTAACATAGTAGGTTTAGGTTAACTAATAAGCTAGGTTGTGATATTACATGTCATTATGTGTGTACTACCCTTCCCCAAAATACCTGCCCAGATGTATATACCATTTCTACACTAATTCAGTTCATTGGAAAACATCTGGTACTTACAATATTCCAACGTGTTATTAACTTAATGTCTGTATTAAATCAAACCTAATATGTTTACACATATGCATACTATTCATTCAGTTATGTTCCCAAATCACAACATGTACAGGTTTTTGCATATTATCCATTTTTATCAATTTACAGCAAGTATATGCACATTACCCCTTTTGTCCATTTACAACAAGTCTAAACATGTGCATATTATCCATTTCCCAAATTATAGTTAAACAATCCCCAATCAACATGCCCGAATTCCTCTTTTATGTCATTCATTATTACCCCAATTATACGCACACTCTAATCGGATATAGCCAAGGCTTCCAAAGGCCTAGGCTTAACATAAATAAAAAGAAAAAACAGAGGAAGGAGAATAAAATCAAATCACATAGGCATATAATCAAGATTGGAAATAAACTAAACTAGTAGAAATAGGGAAAAGGAAGATAAATACATATAACTTGTTATTTATCCAATAGTAAAGGCATATGTTTTACTTATAACAACGACATAGGTGATTCAACTGTGTAAAACATGTATAGCAATTATCTTATAAACACTGCATATCCTAACCCAATTTCATTTAACTGTCATGTTATAGTTTAAAAAATCAGTTCAGAAAATGATAGGGAACTCATAGTGGGTCTTCGTGAAGAAGAGATTAAATTTCTTATGTATATAACTGTATGCCATAGAAAAGTATAATCCAATCCCTTTTTATTGTTGTATGTAAATCCTGAATGCTGACTCTGTGGATCTAGGTTTTAGCAGCAATTCCCCTATTGTATACATATATTCAGAATATATTTACAACGGTAGAAGGTATGAAGAAATGGTGTAAATTGGAATGAGAGAAGCCATCTATTTATAGATTCACAGAGTCAACCTCAACCTTTAGATTATGTGGTTTTAATCTTAACCATACATGTAGCGCTGAGCCAGCACTGTGACGGCCCGCCCCGCACCAGCCTGCATTTCCTCCGAAAGTGCGCTGTACACATGCCCGACCAGCATGGGACGGTCGTCAGAAGAAAGGAAAGAGGGGAATTAACTAATGAGGAACCTGTAGAATGTCTCACAGCGCATGGAATAAAATATAATAATAACATACTTGACATAAACAGGTGAGACATTGCATAAGTTGATAACTAAAACCAACATCAACATCAGAGCAGCGGAAATCCAAATACATCTTATTACAACTTTCCAAATTTACTGTCCCTAAACAAAAGAAAACTGAAGTAGAAGATGCACTATTAATGCCCAAGCAGTAATCTTCAACAACACAGGGAGAATACTATATATATCATACGTGGAAGCCTCCCGCTCGTCTCCGGATCATCTACCCGTACATCACCAGCTAACATGTCTCTAGTCTGCTCGTGTGAGCACCCAGAGTAATAAGAGGAGACATAAAACTCTGGGTCAGACATGAAGCCTGGTATGAGCGATAAGCATCTAAACAGAATAATAACAGGTATACTAAAACATACCTGAACCTGGACCTGCAACCAAAGAGTTGGTACCACATACCGTACAATACTCCAAGGTGCCATAATAGATAGTGTAAAAAAATACGGGGGTGGGGTGTGTATGTCATAAGGGTGGCAAACAAATCAAGCATAACAACCATCCTCACGTCTCTCACTCAGTGCGTAAAGCATACAATGTCCACCACTGTCAATCACTAGACCCATCGAAGTAGTGACGGAGTTCAACTTGTACAACTACTGCTACTACCAAGCTTACCACATGGAGTCATGACCAAATCTTTACAAATGACCCCACTTCATTGGTCTATAGCCCTTTAGTCGTACCTAGGCCACTGCAGCCCTGAATCCGTTCATGTACCTCCCATACATAGTGATCCAAAGTCATAGACATCGACTGCCCCTTGGCACACATCCCGTAGCAAAGCCCAATCATGAAGCTCACTCATTGGTTCCCAGCTGGATCCTGAGTCAAAGCTCCTCATTTGGACTTCCTTTGCATCTCGGGTTCTGATCGAATTGGAGTTGGTCTTCAAAAGAGTCGTCACGTAGAAGAGATGGAAGTTCAATTCGGCTTGGCCCAATCTTTTCAGTCGGTTCGGTTCGGGTAAATACATCTCCAGGCTCCCCATTCGGTTCGGTTCGGGTTCGCAGCGCTGCATCGGTTCGGGTCTGGTGTCCCACTTCTGGTCGGGTCGGGTTGCCATCTACCATTCAGTTCGTGCTCCAGCTCCTGCGCCTCGTCTGATCTCGTTCCCCATTCTAATCCGATCCGATCCCTTCACCATACTCCGGTCCGAGCCCTTCGTCCTTAAGCCGATTCGATCCTGCTCCATAGCTCCGATCCGTTCCCGCTCCCTAGCCTACTCCGATCCGATCTTGCCCCATAGTTCCGATCCGTTCCCCTGTCCAACTCCAACTCTAAGCAATGGCCTTCCTTCTTGCCAAATTTCTTTTGTGCCAGATTCCAGTTCAGGTCGGATTCCTTGCCCAGCTCCCCTATCCGATCCGAGCCCATACCCGATCCGATCCGAAACCCTACACAACTTTCTGCAACTTTTTCCAGCAACTTGTTTACGCCATTCGACGACGTTTTCGACCAATCTAACTATTCTAATCAACCACAAATCATTCCAAACAGTCATAACAACATAGCAAACTAACCACAAACACCAAAACAATGAATTTACGTGCCAAAATGGATCAAATATACCCAAAATCCCATATGTTCCCTTAAGCATGTTTAAGCAAAACTAATCACAGGGTTAACAAAACTTAACCAAATTAAACCAAATTTCTACTAGAGGTCTAAAACATTATTTTCGAATTTATAGATATTTTTCCAGAATTTATTAGTGTGAAAATTCGCTAATCTTCACTAATTACCCTTTATTAACTGTAATTAGTGTCAAAACAATGCTAATCACTCACCTAGGCCACAAATAAGATTCTCAGAACTGAAACCTCGCTGATTTGGGTGAATACTGATGTCTAACAGCAGCTCTAACCTTGCCTTCGTGTTTTCTCTCCTTAAATTAATGTAGATTAAGCCAAAACTTGATTAGAAAGTGATTTGGGGATGTTTCTAGATGTTGGCAGCCATTGTTAGGGTTCAAGAATGAAAGTGGCAGCTGAAAGAAATGTTTTCTAACCCTAATCAGCCCCTATACATCTCCAATCCCGAAATCCCCTTTGGGCCTAGCTGTTAATTACCCGATTAAGCCCAATTAAGCTGTTTTTCACTATCTGAAACTTGTTTCAGCCATATCTCCCAAACGGTGAGTCCGTTTGGCTAATGTGACCACTCTACGAAATTGTAAACCATCATCCGGAGCCAATGGAAGTGGTTTCAGGTCAAAATTCTTTTTCAATCAAAAGTTATGGCCAAAACAGTACCAACTAGGGGTAAAATGGTCATTTAAAAATCGACAGAAATCATGAACATGGGAAATGACTCCAATAGTCGTCTCCCAAAGTTACATGACCATAGGACTTCGTATGTGAAAGAAATAAATATTCTACGATCCTATGATGCGTAGAATACGGGTCGTTACACTCTCCCCCCTTAAGAAATTTCATCCCCGAAATTCCTTAACCCAAAACATACAAAAGATCCCGCATGCCTAACAGCCACATACAACAATCAAACATGCAAAACAAGCAAACAAGCCTACCCTAGCATGCGGAAAACTAAATCGAAGTCAAAATCTTACTAGGCAAAGAGTTCTGGATATGTCTTCCTAATGTTCTCCTCTGTCTCCCAAGTGCAATCATTCTCGTCCTCGCCCCACTGAACCTTGACTAGCTTCACCGCCTTCCTTCGAAGTTGCTTCATGTCGTGCTCGACAATACGGGCCGGCTTGCG
Organism: Allium sativum; assembly: GCA_030737875.1. Taxonomy (NCBI): domain Eukaryota; kingdom Viridiplantae; phylum Streptophyta; class Magnoliopsida; order Asparagales; family Amaryllidaceae; genus Allium; species Allium sativum. The sequence continues at coordinate 851,117,605 of CM060918.1, forward strand.
GTTCCCAACCGCCTCGGGTTCTACTTCGAAGTCCTCTAACTGATCAGGTGAAATAGTCATATCTGGGTCGTGAACGAACTTCCTTAGTTTGGAAACATGAATACATTGTGAACTCCCGCCATCTTCTCTGGTAAGCCAACTCTATATGCCAAATATCCGACTAGTTCAAGAACAGGGAATGGGCCAACAAATCTTGGTGCCAATTTGCCTCTCCTGCCAAATCGTTTCACGCTCTTCAACGGAGAAATCTTGACAAACACCAAGTCACCAACGGAGAATTTTAAGTCTCTTCTCCTCTTATCAGCATAACTCTTCTGCCTATCTTGGGCAGCTTTCATTCGTTGTTGAATGATCTTGATCTTGCCTGAAGTTTCCCTCACTACATCTGGTCCAAGCATAAACTTCTCGCCAGTCTCTATCCAACATGATGGTGAGTTGCACGGTCTTCCATACAAAGCTTCAAACGGAGCCATCCCGATACTGGATTGGTAGCTATTATTATATGCAAACTCTACTAGATGCAAATGGTCATCCCATGATCCGCCAAAATCCAATATACAAGCTCTCAAGAGATCTTCCAAAATACGATTCATCCTCTCCGTATGTCCGTCGGTCTGAGGATGATATGCGATACTGAGATGTAATTCTGACCCTAGAGCCTCTTGAAAGCTCTTCCAAAACCCACTAGTGAACAACGGGTCTCAGTCACTTACAATGCTTTTAGGTACTCCATGAAATCTCACTACCCACTTCATATACAATTCTGCTAACTTAGCCGCCGTTCTGGTCGATTTGACTGGTATGAATCTTGCACTCTTAGTCAATCGATCCACGATTACCCAAATGCTATCATGTCCCGATCTAGTCCTTGGTAAACCATCGATGAAATCCATCGAGACTTTCTCCCATTTCCATTCTGGAATTTCTAATGGTTGCAACAACCCACTAGGCTTCTTTTGCTCGGCTTTAACTAGCTGGCAATTCATGCATTTGGATATAAACCTCCCAATGTCTCTTTTCATCCCTTCCCAGTAGTAGGTCTGCTTCATATCTCGATACATCTTGTTAACACCAGGGTGTATAGTCAGCTTTGAGTGATGACATTCTCTAAGCACTTAATATCTCAATCCATTGACATTGGGTACAACAAGCTTTCCATTCTTTCTAAGCCATCCATCTCGATCAAGCCCATACTTGTTCATCTCCTCATCGATACCCATCTCTAACTTGGAGATGATTTCCAATAGGTTAGGATCGTCCCTCTGACTAGAGCCGATCCGCTCAATCAAAGTGGGTCTGATTGTCAAACTTGCTAACATTTCTGGATCCAATTCGCACTTTGGTCTGAAATCATACCCAGCGATGTACTCCAGTTGCTTCCATTCAAGAAACATAGCCCCCAAACTGGCATGTCTTCTACTCAACGCATCGGCTACCGCATTGCCCTTTCCTGGTGTATATGCGATGTCAAAATCATAGGAAACCAAGAATTCTAACCACCTTTGTTGCCGGAGATTTAGATCCTTTTGGGAGAAGAGATACTTCAACGACTTATGATCTGTAAACAGCTCAAATCTTTCTCCCAAGAGATATGTCTCCACATCTTTATCGCGAACACGATCACTGCCAATTCCAAATCATGGGTAGGGTATCTTCTCTCGTGCGGTTTCATTTGCCGACTTGCGTAAGCCATAACCCTACCGTCTTGCATCAATACAGCACCCAGTCCGGTACCACAGGCATCCGTGTATACCGTCATCTCTTCATTCCCCTTAGGAATGACTAACACTGGTGTGCATGTCAACTTGTCCTTTAGACTCTTGAATGCATTCTCGCACCTTTCATCCCAGACAAAAGCTTGATTCTTCTTGGTCAACTGGGTCAATGGTGCTACTATCTTGGAGAAACCTTGGATAAACTTACAATAATATCCAGCTAACCCCAAGAAACTTCTTACATCTGTTGCATTCTTGGGCGTAGGCCAATCCTGTACCGTAGCCACCTTCGCAGGGTCCACGGCAATACCATTCTCGGAAACAACATGACCCAAGAACCTCACTTCCCTCCTCCAAAAGTGACACTTAGAAAACTTTGCTTTCAATTGGTGTTTTCTCAACACCTCCATCACTATTCTTAAATGTTCCTTGTGTTCTTCCTCTGTCCTTGAATAGACCAAAATATCATCAACGAATACAAGGACAAACTTATTCAACTGATCTCTAAATACCCTATTCATAAGATCCACAAAATATGCTGGGGCATTGGTCAGCCCGAATGGCATGACCAACCACTCATAAAATCCAGACGGCGTTCGAAATGCCGTTTTAGCTATACTCTCAGCTCCCACTCTAAGATGATGAAAACCTATCGCGAGATCCAACTGAGAAAATACTCTCGCGCCACTCAACTGATCGAACAAATCATCTATCCGCGGTAGAGGATACTTGTTCTTCCTCGTCACTTTATTCAACTCACGGTAGTCTACACACAACCGAAGGGAACCATCCGCCTTGGTAGCAAACACAACTGGTGCTCCCCATTCAGAAACACTCCTTCTGATAAATCCCTTCTTCAAAAGATCACTGACTTGCACCTCGAGCTCTCGCTGCTCCCTTGGTGCCATATGACGAAGTGGCATCACTATAGGTCTGGCATCTTTTACCAAATCAATACGGAACTCAATCTCTCGATGTGGTGGAAGCCCAGTCACTTCTTCGAAAACATCCGGGTACTGGCCAACCGCGGGCAAACCTGACAACTCACTATGCGGAATGTCGAGGGAGTTTAGAAAACTAGCCAATACCCCCTCACTGGGTAAACCACCAAACACTATCCTCCGCCCATCATCCGCTCTAGCTGTCACCAAAAAGCCCTCACAGTCTACCACCACCCCGTATCTTTGGAGCCAATATACTCCCAAAATAATGCCAAACCCAGTAAAGCCCAAAACAAAGCAATCACAAATAAACATGCATCCATGACTCGATAAGACCACATTACAACAAATCATGCTAAGGCTAGTCGAACCACCAATCGGGTTCGTCACTACTAAAGGTCTATCGACAATCTCGGGCTCCAATCCCAACCTATCTACCAGATCACTAGATATAAAAGAACTGGAAGCTCCGGTATCAAACAAAACTCTAACAGGAACATCATAAACAGAAAGCATACCTTGAATAACGACATTCTTTCCCTTCTCCGCCGCAGTTGGGGCATTCGACGAAGAAGGAATTGCATTAAGGGCATATGCTTTCACCATTTTCTTTTCTTTGGGGGGTTGCGGACACTTGTCCTTGTGATGTCCCATTTGGCCACAGTTGAAGCACTTCCTATCCGCTAGCTTGGCCCGACAATTACTAGCATAATGGCCCTTCTTACCACAGCTGAAGCACTCAACATCTTGCTTATTCTTTTTCTTCTGACCATCCTTAGTCTGACTCTGCTTTCTCTTATTCTAGGAGCCACCCTTGCCTCTACCACTTGCTTGTGGCTTTGGCTCCTATGCAGATGCAACCTCAGTCTTCTGCTTAGGGTAGAGACTTTCTGATCTCAATGCTTTCCCCACAATCGATTCAAACGTCTCATCGATGTGGTTAATAAGCCTTTCCCCCAAGTATTGATCCAAACCAGTTATGAATTTCTCATTCTTCTTCTCGGCAGTATCAATAAGAGACAACCCATACTTCGACAAAGTGTCGAATTCAGCAATATACTCCGAGACAGCTCTGCCATTCTGCTTGAGCTCCAAGAATTTCTTAAACAGTACTGACTTCTGAGCAGCTGGAATGAACTTCTCGCTAAAGCGGACCTTAAACTGCTCCCAAGTAATCTGATCTTCGGGAGTAGCCGCCTTTATAGTATTCCACCAATTCATTGCCCGCCCTTGCAGCTGACGGGACGCTAGCCTTCTCTTCATCGCATCCTCGATACCCAAATCCTCGAAGATACGTTCGCAACTATCCAACCAATCCTGAACATCTGTGGCCGACTCCGTTCCGTGGAACGGCTTCCCACCAAGGCTAGTATAATCTTTATTCAGCTTGGTGAAGTCGACCCTCGGCGCCTGCACTATTGGACCACCACCATTACCACCATTGGGAGCTGCCCTCTGCACATCTCTAAGCATCTCTCTCATGAGGTCAGTAAACATCGTCCTCATGTCAGCAGCATTCCCATTATTGGCTCCCCTACCAGCACCTCTAGCATATCGGCACATCGTCAATCTGTAAAAGGAAACGATTAACGACCCCATAGTGGTGCTAGTGCAGTACGACTTCATTCTTATACTAGTAATAGTATATATATATATATGTTAGATCAAAATTTCGACCTAACACCCAAATTGTTATAATATGCAGAGAATTATATGTAGAGAATAGTGAAAAATGAAGAAACACACAGGATTTATAGTGGTTCAGCGTTAATGAGCCTAGGTCCACTTTATATGTTATTGATCATACTTTGAATGCTAGTACAATCAATAATTTCTCTCAAGCTCACTCTTACAATCGTTATTTCTCTCAGTAATCTTTTATTCAAACTGATAAGAAACAGTAGTATGACAGCAATGGTGGAATCAACCCTCAGAACTGCCAAAAGATCCTCAAAAATGCCAATCTCTGGGCAATTTATAGCTGATTCTGTCAGGCGGATCGCGGTCACACATGGCGCAAATCCCGAGAAAGTCAGATCGGATCGAGTAGTGAGGAAGAACTGGTCAATATGATAGTTGTGGACAGGTGTCGTGTGCTCCATACATCTCGGATCGCTGAAGACCAATTCATGGCCATCGTTACGTCGCCTATGCTCGGATCGGTGCGCGGTGTTATGGATGGTTCGGGTCGCGATCTGTTACGGCAAACTGATGGTGCATTCCCTTGCTCAGCGAGACGGCCCATCAGGGCGCAGCGACCCGACTCAAGGAGGTGACCACAACCTAGTTTTCTCTGGATTGAAGGCTTGAAGCTTTATACTCTTTTCTCGTGTTCGAACCTTGGTGGCTTGGTCAAAAAGCTAGCCAACATTTTGCCCCCTCGAAGTATGTTTTATCGAGGATGGAACATACTTCGAAACTGCAGAAATATATTTTCATAAAGAGATGCAAATCAATGGTTGCGTCTGTCTAAAATGTTATGTCATTCCGGAAAGTTGTATCCTTTGGTCAGTATAAATATCAGACTAAATCATCATCATTTCCTTATTCACCGAATAATTTTTATTTTTGGAATCTTTAGAGAAGTCGTTGTTGAATTGCCAGGTAGATCTCTGAATTTTTTCCTCCCCTCTTTTTCCTTTTTTTTAGTCTTCATAGGGATCGGATCGCCATCACGTGATGCGGTTCGTGGGATGGAGGCTCATTGCGTTCCGCGATTCAATTGTGTCTTCAGCGAAGCGGGTCGTCCCCCTTCTACCTGATGGGCTTCATTGCGATTCGAGGTGGGCTACAGCCCGCGGCCCATTCGGTTCGAATAAGACAAGAAGAGGAAGGATAACGGTCACGAAACCGTCTATAAAACCCAACCTCCCTCGTTCTCTTCCCTTTCTTCTTCTGTTCGCTCCGCGCCGCCAACTCCTTTCGAGAAAAAACCCTATTACTTCGCCAATTCTCTAAAATCTCGCTTGTTTCACCAAATTTTTAAAAAGGTAATCCCATTAAAACTTTCTCTCTTCGTGATTTCCGAGTTTTTCGCTGATTTGAGGAGGGAAAGGGAGGAATTTCCCATTTTTTTGGGGTTTTGAAGGCGGTGAAGCTGCCATGGCTGATGGGTCTCGGTCACTCGAGAGAGAGAGAGGAGAGGGAGGAAGGAGAAGGAGGGAAAGGGTTTGGTCAGTTTGGTTCGTTTTGTGAACGAGGCATGGGTTTGAAGTGATGGCGAGACGAGGGGAGAAAGGATGGAACTTGAGTGTTGACTTATCTAGCGGATCGGGTCGCGAGTATAGCAAGGCAACAGATCGTGGCGTAGACGGAAAAGAAGGGGAAGAGCAAGTAGCGGATCGTGGAGATGTGACGAGGGAACGGATCGTGGGGAAGAGAAAATAGCGACCCGATCCGGAACTCTTCCGTGAATTAGCGCCTCCGCTGCTGATCCATGCTTGCTTAGCGATCCCTCCTAGTAATACGCCGCGATATGATCCCCATCTCGCGATCCGAAGGGGTATCACGAACCAAACAATGAACGATCCAACAAACTTGTAAAATAAGCAGTGCAACTTAATTCCAGTACATCAATGGACAGTTAGGTTAGAGCCTTCACGACGGACTTTCTGGACTGAACAAATGCATAATCTATCAGCGAACAAAAACCAATGTCTTGATGATTTTGTTGACCTTCGTACTTTTCTTTAATGCACGCACAAGCACACACCGGCACTTGCACACACAGGGGGTAAGGGTAGCTATATTCTAACTTGTTATACTTGCCAACACAGACATGTCAGATAAACAGGTAACTGAAACTCTAGAGAAAGACATTGTACCAGAGACATCAACACTTCACGATGCTAATGTGCTCCCTTCAACCTCGGATCAGGAGAAGTCCGATCCAGATTACAAAGCAGATTCCTACGCGGAGTCAACTTCTTCAGAAGATGCACCTCTCGAAGAGATAGATGCTCGAGCTCCGGACGAGCTTCCGGGAGCTAATGACATAGAAAAGTTCACCGATTGCTTGGCTTCTAAACTAGATAAGACCAAGCTTGATAAACTATGCATGAAGCACGGGATATCCGGGGATGACGTTAAAACTCCAGGGAAGGACGACAGACCTAATTCTGCCCCACTTGGATACATGACCATTAGCAGGTTAATTTGTATGGTAGGCGCTATTCCTCCGTTTCCGCCAATCATCGTGGAGGTTTTAAGGCGATTGCGTATTGCTCCAATGCAGCTCCACCCAAATTCCTATGCAGCATTATACACTCTCCCTGTCGCATATCCAGAGATTCTATAGACTGAGCTTACCTTTAAAAACTTGAGGTTCTATTACCTTTTTAAGCATCGTTCCAAAGCAACCCCAAATGTCTCCTACTTTGAATCAGTAGTCCACAGAAAGGTGGTGACTCATGGTTACAACAATATAGGAGATGTCAAATCCGACTGGTTTTACATAAAGTAGCAGGCGGGATGTGCACGGAAATGGCTTCAAGCACGTGAGTTTTAAGTCTCTAGATTAGCGACTTGAATAGGTAACCAAGATGCTAACATGCTTCTTTTGTTCATATAGATCATACTTTCCCAAGGTCAAAAGGTTCGTTGTATCAAGATCGATTGTCTCGTCTTCTCAACAACGAATCATACATCTTAAAGATAAAGTTGTGTCTCACTGATGAGAATCTTCACAAGCACCATCTTCTGGATATGAGATTCGGGCTTGGAAAGGATGGCAAGCCTTATAAGTACGTGCCCCTAGCTAGAGGAAAAGGAACCTCTGGGGCTGGTGAGACAACTGAACGTGACGGGCAAAGGGAAACTTCAGTCCCTAAAAATCAATCTCCACCAAAGACTCCACCACCCGCGGATCCCATCATTACCGAAGAGCTAACCGATGAGCAAACGCTTAGGGAACTAAACAAGCTCCCTATACCGGACGACGTTTATGTGCCAGGGGATTTTGGCGAGGAGCCATTCTTTTCTGCCACTGATGAAGCGGACACTTCAGTCCAAGAGAAAGATGTAGCACAGACGAGCCTAGCTCCGGGCTCTGGTCCGTTAGGGGGTTATATGGGATGCACAAATCACATGCACCACTCACCATAACACTTTCTACATTATGGCCATTCATAGTTCTAAAATCCTCTTATTTTATTTGCAAGAGGAATGTCTCGCCGACAATCTTTCTCTTTTCGTTCTCTTCGCGAGGGCACTCCAAGTCTTCGTAAAGAATCCGAACGTTATCGTGACAGCGGTCGAGGAAGAGATAGTTACCGGCCCCGGGACCCTCCTCGGTCGTCATCTACACGGTCAAAATCTCCGTCAAAACACGATTCAGGAAAGCCTTACAGCCATAAACCTCCACCTACGGGTGGGAAGCAACTTCCCAAGGAGCTAACTCCTCCAAAGAGAACGCCGTCTCAAGACAAGTTATCCAAGAAGCACCACGAACCCAAGGCTATGAGCAAAGATTCAAGCAAGGACAAGGATCCGAGTAAGGATTTCGAGAAGGAGAAAACTGACATCATTCCCTCCAGCGAACAAGGTTTAAGCACCCCTAGGGTAAGAGATTATGCTCAGAGTCCGAAAAGTCGGGCTAGGCCGGAGCGCTTACGAAAGGACTTCCCTGATATCTTCTTTGAAAGAATGATGTATGTTCCAAATCTTGAACCAGTCGCCAAGAGTTGGGACACTGAGTTCACCGGACATGTTCGCCACGCAGCCAAACAGTATGAAGGAATGAGAAAGCATGCTGCTAATCTTTCAAACACTATCCGAGCACTGGAAATGGAAGCGCACAGGTCCAAAGTGAAGATAGATAACAATGATAGGGCCAGGCTAAAAATGGAGAAGAATTTGGAGGATGCTCAATCCCAACTTGCCCTGGCCCAACGGGATGCCAAAAATTATAAGACTGAACTGGAGGAGGCCAAGCAACGCTTTCGCAATGAGCTTGATTCGAATAGCGAAGAGCGTTTGAAACTGAAGAAAGAAATGGAGGACCTCCGAACAGTGAATATTGAATTGAAGACAGCACAAGACCACTTTGAAGCTGAAAAAGATGCTTGGGAGAAGGAGAGGGCGAGCCTAAGAAATAGCTTGGCTTTGGCCGAAAAGGAGAAAGTGAGTCTGAATGATCGACTCGTACATAGTGAGCAGCGTGCGGTTCTCGCTGAAAAGAATGTTGAGAGTGCTATCGAAATGGCTACTGCTTCTAACGAAAAGCTTGCTGAGAGAGAGAAAGAGATTGCAGGATTTGAAGAGCTATTGTTCGACTTCCTTGGTCAAGTCATCAAGACCCGTAACATCTCCTGGATCCCGGACTACCACGTCACGTTAGCCAACATATGGGGTGCCATCGTCGATGGAGAGAAACGACGATTAGGGGTTGAAGAGATTGACGAAAATAAGCTGATGGAGACCATCCTCAAGGATAATGAACCCGAAGATTTAGCAAAAGGTAGGCATCTAATCGAAGAGGAGATTGACAGGGAGAAAACTCAGACCAAGGGCAAAAACATAATTGAAGAAGGCTCGAGCTCAGCTGCAGAACCCAAAGCCTCCACGATTGAGGAATACAGCCCTGACGATCCATTGATTGGATCAGCAGAAGGTATCTCTATATTTTCTCCACAGTTTGTCAAAGTTGTCATCACATGTCGTCGTCTCTCCGGACAATCAACTAGACAATCCGCATTCTCCCCTGAAATAACATTTGTTTCTCATAATACAGGTGGCGGGCCAGCCGATAAGGATGCTTGAGAGAAAACAGAGGCGAAGAAGATCGATATCCCGCCAAGTCCTAGTGCTGATGCTCCAAAGCTGCCAGAAGGTGCAACAACGGAGAAGGTCGTTCCCGTGTCCGGTACTGATGTCCATAAAGATGCTGAGCCCATCGAGGCTCTGAGAGACATGGACGGACGTCATGTGGATGATGAAGAAGACGTCATCATCACCGGAGAACTCAAAGGTGATGACGAGGGAACCTTGGCTGAAAGGATGGCTAAGCAAGAAAAGCAGCTGGCCTTGAAGCAAGAAGACCCGGAGGTTCTGAACGTGACTCCCATTTCAGAACTTGATCCCGAAACTGGGTTGATCCTGAAACCCCAATCCAGATCCATCACCAAACAACTTCATTTCGAGAATCCTGATGACCTTCCTGCTTCCTTAATTGACAAAAGAAAGAGAAAGAAGGACCAACTCGATGCTGATAAGGAAGAGCTGGAGAAAAAAGTGGGAGAAAAAAAATCTAAGAAGTCTCCCAAACGTAAATAGGATGTAGTGCTTGTATTTCGTTTTTAGGCTTTCCACTGGCCATGAAATGTAGTTGTGAGAATGACCCTCACTTTTGCTTAGCTTTTCCTTTATTCTGTAGGCTTCTTGATTATGAATGGAAGTTTATTTCCTTTGCATCATCGTGTACCTGCATTCAATAAACTTTTCATACTTAGCCACAAACCATTTAAATCATAACCAAGCTGAAATTATGCTGTAAATAATTTGAGTTGCAGAAGAAATTTAAAAGTTCCTGTACTGCATCTAGGTACACGTATATAAATATATGCCTCTAATCAATCGTTAACGTGATGCCCGATCAGGACTTATTAAAGATTGATCAGATTCATACGAGCATTGCCCCCTGTTTCTGAACACGGGGGACTTGAATATTCTAGTGGGGCAATAGTCTCCGCGGCGCCGAATCTCTGGCACCTTTATACTCTCCCGATCAGTCGGTGGGTTAGAGTTTAAACTCATATCATATTCTGCTCATCGATCCTTCAGCGAGGCAGAGATTCTGGGGGCGCTGGTTCATCAGCACCCTTTCCAGCGCTCAATCGCAGACGCTTTTATACTCTCCTGGCATTTGCCACGGTTAGAGTCCGAACTCAGCAGTTTAGTCGCTCCCCGATCCTTCAGCGCGTAGGAGCTCTTTCTCAGCGCTCAATCGGAGACGCTTTTATACTCTCCTGGCCTTCGCCAAGGTTAGAGTTCGAGCTCAGCAGTTCAGTCGCTCCTCGATCCTTCAGCGGGGTAGGAGCTCTTTCTTAGCGCTCAATCGGAGACGCTTTTATACTCTCCTGGCGTTCGCCAAGGTTGGAGTTCATCCAATGTCACGACTCACTTTATTGCACCTTCAGGGTTTTGGCCGTAAATTGCTCTCCATTCTGACGGAAGGTACCTAGAATCACATGTTCCTGTAATTGCCGCATAGTTTACAGCAGATTTTATAAAGATAGAAAAACAGATAAATAACAGTGCAATAAAGGTAAACGACACACAGTATTTTTATAGTGGTTCGGTCAAGTCGTGACCTACATCCACTTTATACTCTTTTGCTCAATAAATCGGACTATTCTAGGCAAGTCGTGCCTTTTTACATGGTCCTATAAAACAAAAGATAAATCTGACAATTCTACGTCAGGTAAGGCCGCAAATGTTGGGCGTTCCACACTCTGGGGATTTCTTCTCCGTCTACTGTTGCTAGCTTGAAGGTTCCATTATCAAGCTTGCATAGAATGGAGTACGACCCTTCCCACTTCGCACCCATTTGAGCTGGGGATGGAAAGACACGCTTCAGAACCAAGTCTCCGGGTTCAAAGTTCCGGACTTGAACCTTTTTATTATAGTACCTAGCAACTTGTTGCTTATGTCTCAAGGCACGCAGGTCCGCTTCGTCCCTCTTCTCCTCTATCATATCTAGGGATTCAAGGAGCAACTCGTTGTTTGTCATCGGATCATAATAAGCGACCCGGTGAGATGGCACTTTCAACTCGACTGGGATGATTGCCTCTGATCCGAATGCAAGGGAGAAGGGGGTATGGCCTGTTGCCGACTTATATGTTGTCCTGTAGGCCCACAATGCCAAGGGTAACTCATCGACCCACATGGCTTTGGCCCGCTTCAATCGTCTCTTCAGGATGGACTTAATCACTTTATTCGCTACTTCTACCAGTCCGTTTGACTGCGTATGTGCCACAGAGGTGTACCGTTTCTCGATGTGGTATTTCTGGCAGAAGTCCCTGAATTCATTGCTATCAAACTGGGTTCCGTTGTCAGTTACGACAATCTTCGAAATCCCGAACCGACAAATAATGTTCCTAACAACGAAGTTGATCACTCGCTTGGTTGTAATGGTAGTGAGGGCCTCAGCTTCGACCCATTTGGTGAAGTAATCCACAGCAACAATGGCGAACTTTGCCCCGCTCTTTGCTATAGGGAGAGTTCCAATGATATCAATTCCCCACATAGCGAAAGGCCACGGACTTGTCATTGTCTTTAACTGACCAGGAGGCGCCCTGGGAATCTTTGAGAATCTTTAGCAAGCATCACAACGTCACGCGTACTTTGCTGCATCTTTGTTTATGGTAGGCCAGAAGTAACCATACCGTAGCACCTTTTTTGCCAGTGTTTGTCCTCCAGTGTGATCGCCACATTCACCCTCATGCACTTCTTGTAGTACACGTTTGATGTCGTCATGGGCTATACACCGGAGAAGCGGCATTGAATATCCTTGTCTGTACAGGACCCCGCCTTGCAGAACATATCGGGAAGCTTTACGAATCACCTTTCACCTCTCACTTTTCTTGATTGGAAGCGTTCCATTCATCAAATAATTCTTTAGAGGGGTCATCCATGACTCCTTTTCTGGTTCAGTCTCCAGTATCGAATCAACTTCCATCTGATCTATACTAGGAGACTGCATTACTTCAATTGGGACTAACCCACTCTCGTCAGGATTGTCGGAACTAGCCATCTTTGCTAATTTATCCGCCTGTTGGTTCTCTGACCGCGGAACATGAGAGATACTGTAGTGATCAAAGCCGTTCAACAACTCCTTCACTTTTTCCAAATACAAAATCAATCTTGGGCTCTTAGCTTGGAACGTCCCAATAACCTGATTTACGACCAACTTGGAATCACAAAATATGTCCAGCTTCGTGATCTCTAATTCCTTTGCGATCTTTAGCCCAGCTATCAGGGCTTCATATTCGGTGTCGTTGTTGGTGGCATGAAATTCCAATCGGATAGCATAGGATATCAATCGCTTTTCGGGAGTTTCAAACACCACTCCGGCACCGGACCGCTTGTCGTTCCTTGCGCCATCAGTATACAACCTCCAGGCATTAGGGTCGAGAAGTAATTTCGGAGGAGACTCCTCTCCACTCACTACATCGTCCTCCGAGACTATAAATTCTGCTATGAAATCTGCCAGCACTTGCCCCCAATCGATCGCCGGGGTTGAAAATTCAGATCAAACTGACTTAACTCAATGTTCCACTTGAGTAATCTTCCAGATGCTTCTGGTCTCTGCAGAACCTGTTTGAGTGGGTGGTCAGTGTACACAGTGATAGGACGAGCTTGGAAATAATGTCGGAGTTTTTTGGATGCAGTCAACAAACTGTACGCCAGCTTTTCTATCCTTGGATAGTTCCGCTCAACTGCCATCAATTTCTTGCTCACGTAGTACACTGACCTTTGAACCTTGTCTTCTTCTCTTACTATGGCTGAACTGATCGCGTGGGACGATACTGCTAAATACACGAATAAATCCTCGTGATCCGCTGGCTTAGAAAGTATCGGAGGCCTCTCCAGATGATTTAGCAGGTTTTGAAACGCTTCTATGCAATCAGGAGTCCATTAGAAGTTGCATTTTCCTCGCTTTATTAACTCAAAGAATGGAATGCACTTGTCCATAGCTCTGGAGATGAATCTGCTTAGGGCTGCCTGCAAGGCTTTGCACGTCTTTGATTTGTCTAGGCTCCTGAATGCCTCTGATTGCTGCGATCTGGTCTGGGTTTATCTCAATCCCTCGCGAGCTGATAATGAATCCTAAGAATTTCCCGGAGGCAACCCCAAATGAGCATTTTGTTGGGTTGAGTTTCATCCCATACTTCCGAAGAATACCGAACATCTCTGCCAAGTCCGTAGTGTGACTGGATGACTGTCTGGATTTAACCAGCATGTCGTCGACGTATACCTCCATCGTTTTTACGATCTGGTTATAGAACATTCTGTTCACTAATCGCTGATACGTAGCGCCTGCGTTCTTCAACCCAAAAGGCATCACCACGTAGCAGTATAACCCCAGATCTGTAATGAAGCTAGTATGCTCTTGATCCGGAACATGCATAGGGATCTGATTATATCCTGAATATGCATCCATGAAGGAAAGGAGCTCATGACCTGCCATCGAATCCACCAATTGATCAAACCTGGGTAACGGGAAGCAATCTTTCGGGCATGCTTTATTCAAATCCGAGAAATCGATGCACGTACGCCACTTCCCGTTAGCCTTCTTCACTAAAACTGGATTTGAGATCAAATCCGGAAAGGTTGAGTCTCTTATGAATCCATTGCTCTTTAACTTTCCAAATTCTTCTTTCAAGGCAGCGGACCTCTCTGGGCCCAGCATTCGCCTTTTTTGTTTTACCGGAGGATGCTTCGGGTTAATGCTTAATGACTGACTCATGATCGATGGAGATATCCCACACATGTCTGCGTGGGTCCATGCAAATACATCTAGGTTATCTTTCAGGAAATCCATCAGTTCTTTAGCTAGAGCCGGATTTAACTGGGATCTGATCTTAAGGACCTTCTCTGGGTCGTTATCATCGATCGGTACATCCACAGTCGTTTCGTTGGAAGTCGCCATTCTGCCCCCAGGTTCTTCCTCCTCTCTGGGATCTATATCCTCGGGCAGTTCTTTGGGCGTCCCACCCATAGTTATTCTCTTTAATTGCTATGACGTCTCCTCCTTTGCGGGGGAGGGAACGTCCTTGGTCTCTACACCTTTTCCTTTACGGAGTAGCTTTAGCTCTGCGACATAGCATGCTTGCGCGGCAACCTGATCTCCTCTAACTATGCCGACACCAGCTTCTGTGGGAAACTTCAATAACAAGCACCAGGGGGCTATACAAGCTCTGAACTTTGCTAGGGCCGGTCGGCCCAAGAAGGCATTGTAGGGTGATTCTATACCCAAAACAACGAAGGGAAGAATCCTCACTCTCTGGCGTTCTCCTTCCCCAAGCGTTACCGGCAGCTCCACATATCCCATCAGGGCAGTTGAAGCTCCGTTGAAACCACGGATCCATCCTTCACATGGCTTCAAATCCTTCATCTCAAGGTTCATCTGGTCGAAAGTTTTCTTGAATAGGATGTTGACTGAACTCCCGTTATCCACCAAAACTTTATGAACAGTGGCTGGGCCAATTGGAACGGTGATCACAAATGGGTCCTCGGTCGGAGCATGGACTCCAACACTCTCTCGTTCGCGGAAAATGACGTCATCCAACATCATTTTTTGTTGCTTCACCGGGACAATGTTCTCAGGATCACTACATTCTCCTACCTCGAGGTGTCGCTTAGCTGCGTTGACATATTGATCCATCGCCTTGTTACTGTGCCCGACAAGATAAAGTCCTCCGATTATGGTATTGATTACAAGGTCCTTTCCCTTCTGCTGAGCAGTCGGCCTGGTAGCGAGTTGATTCTGGTTTTGATTTGGGTCCTGCACAGCTGGCCCCCTGTCTCTAGGAGTCACCCTGTATTCATCCAGTTTTCTTTCTTGGAGCAGCTTCTCAATCACGTCTCTTAGGTGGCGGCATTCATTTGTTGAGTGGCCATGAGTCTGATGGAAAGCACAAAACTTCCCAGTCTCACGCTCTTTCTTCGTCGAATCTCTAGGTGGAGGTCTTTTATATTGGAGAACATTTTACGTGTCCATAAAGATATTCTCCAACGTGTCATTTATCGGCGTATAATTCTCAAAAGATCTGGGACGAGTCCTTCTTTGGGAATCGTTCCCCCGATTCCTTTTTCGATTATTATTTCCATTACTGTTATTACCATTGTTTCCTGAATGACGACCACCACCCTGGTTTCGATTTCCGATGTTAACTTCGACCTTCCCCAAGCTATCCCCTATCTGCTTAATGGCCACATTACTTTGGATCTCCTCCTTATCTGCCATTTTCACTTTCCAGTTAGCATATACCTCCTCCTGATGCAATCGTACATTAGCTTTCTCGTAGAACAACTCTCTAGTGTGAGGTGGCTTGCCGGCCAAGTATCTCCCAAATTCAGTATCCTTATCCACACCGTCTATCAGGGCTGCCACAATGGTTGGCTCATGGGGATCCTTGACTTTAGTAGCGGCTAGGTTGAAACGATCCAAATACTCCCTCAGGCTCTCGCCTGGTTGCTGCTTGACTAGGAACAGGTCAATCACATTCTTTGTCCTCTGTGCATATATGCGGAACTGATCCACAAACCTTTCACTCAATTCCCTGAAACTAGAGATTGACCGTGCTGGTAAACGGGTGAACCATAATAATGCTACTTCTTCCAGGAATATAGGGAATGCTTTGCATTTAACAACGTCAGATGCCACAGCTGCAGTCATTGACCAGGAATATCTCATTAGATGCTGAACTGGATCAGATCTACCCGCGTAACGATTCATCTGAGGCATATTGAAGCGCCTCGGGAATGTTGCATCTAGGATGTCATCAGTGAAGGAGGTGTGACTGCGGTCAATTCCCCAATCTTCGTTCCTTTGTCCTCGGCTATCTGCCAGGATTTGTCTGACCATCGGCCCCAGGTTTGCAGCGGTTACAATAGGCTCGGGATCAGCACTTCTCGCTCTGCGGTCATCTTCAACTTCTCTTCTAGGAAAAGCCACGAAATTTGGAGCTCGAATAAGGCTTCGTTGCCCCTTGTTACCATGATTATTTATTCGGCGAGGGGGCTGAGGTGATCCGTTCTCGATAGGACTATCAACAAATCACACTCTGGGAGTTGCCGCACGATTATTCAAATTGCGGTTCGAAGGTCCTGCACCAAGCTACTCTTCTTCCTGTGAGGGCAAAGTTCCAAATCGGAGCTGTTCTAAGTTTTCAGCCCTCTCGTATGGTCGTCGTGGAGGTTTTGGAGATTCCTCCGACGAAGAGGAGTACTCTGGGGTAAGTGGACGAGCCGGAGGAGGTGTTCTTTGCCTTACCAGATCATCCAGACGTCTGTCCATAGCAGTCAAGTTCTGTCGCAGCACGGAGCTTTCCTGCCTTTGAGCAGCTATTTCGTCAAACAGCCTATCCCACATTTCAGCAAAGCGAGAGAGATCTCCTTCAGTAACTGGAGCAGAGGGATCATACCGATCATCAACATTTTCCCTTATGCGCAGAGAGCTTGAGCCAGGTCGAGCAGAGAGGCCAGGATGGTAAGAGCGAGCCATAGGCTCCTTTCCAGGTCGAGTCGTAATCCGGTCATCACTTCGGATCGTGGTGGATCGGTGCCTGTGATTCGGTGCCCCCCCCTGGGGTTGGTTCGTGGTCACGGTATGCGGAGGATTCGGGGCGTTATCACGGGATCGAGTAACAACCCCTCCAGCTGCTCGGTTTGCAGTGCCTTCCTCAAGTCGGATCGTGGCGCCTCCATCAGACCAGTTCGTGACACCCGGATCGGTTCGGGTCGCCCCCTGTCCTCGCGATCCGCGGTCCCCTCGACGACCTGCTCGTGTGCACTTTCGCCAACTACTTCATTCGTGACTTCATTCGCTTGCGAAGCTCGTACTTCCTTATACTTCTTTCCAGCCATGATATCATGTACTGCTGGAATCTTCAAAAATCTGAACAGTGAAGTTTTGGGAGTGTTTTCTTCGGACTTGAATATCCAAACAACGGAACAACAATCCAATACGTTGAGAAGTCGATTTCTCAGTGAAAGCACCAAAATGTTAGATCAAAATTTGGACCTAACACCCAAATTGTTATAATATGCAGAGAATTATATGTAGAGAATAGAGAAAAATGAAGAAACACACAAGATTTATAGTGGTTCGGCGTTAATGAGCCTACGTCCACTTTATATGTTATTGATCATAATTTGAATGCTAGTACAATCAATAATTTCTCTCAAGCTCACTCTTACAATCGTTATTTCTCTCAGTAATCTTTTATTCAAACTGATAAGAAACAGTAGTATGACAGCAATGGTGGAATCAACCCTCAGAACTGCCAAAAGATCCTCAAAATGCCAATCTCTGGGCTATTTATAGCCGATTCTGTCAGGCAGATCGCGGTCACACGTGGCGCAAATCCCGAGAAAGTCGGATCGGATCGAGTAGTGAGGAAGAACTAGTCAATATGACAGTTGTGGACAGGTGTCGTGTGCTCCATACATCTCGGATCGCGAAGACCAGTTCATGGCCATCGTTACGTCGCCTATGCTCGGATCGGTGCGCAGTGTTATGGATGGTTCGGGTCGCGATCTGTTACGGCGAACCGATGGTGCATTCCCTTGCTCAGCGAGACGGCCCATCAGGGCGCAGCGACCTGACTCAAGGAGGTGACCACAACCTAGTTTTCTCTGGATTGAAGGCTTGAAGCTTTATACTCTTTTCTCATGTTCGAACCTTGGTGGCTTGGTCAAAAAGCTAGCCAACAATATATAACTTTTGAAAACCAAAGTAATCACAAGTACGCTCTCTCGTATACGTATACTATCTCTCCCTGATAACTTCCCTAGGTTAACTACGCAACCTAGAGCTCTGATACCAAGTGTGACGGCCCGCCCCGCACCAGCCTGCATTTCCTCCGAAAGTGCGCTGTACACATGCCCGTCTAGCATGGGACGGTCGTCAGAAAAAAGGAAAGAGGGGAATTAACTAACGAGGAACCTGTAGAATGTCTCATAGCGCATGGAATAAAATATAATAATAACATACTTGACATAAAACAGGTGAGACAGTGCATAAGCTGATAACTAAAACCAACATCAACATCAGAGTAGCGGAAATCCAAATACAGCTTATTACAACTTTCCAAATTTACTGTCCCTAAACAAAAGAAAACTGAAGTAGAAGATGCGCTACTGATGCCCAAGCAGTAATCTTCAACAACACATGGGGAATACTATATATATCATACGTGGAAGCCTCCCGCTCGTCTCCGGATCATCTACCCGTACATCACCAGCTAACCCGTCTCTAGTCTGCTCGTGTGAGCACCCAGAGTAATAAGAGGAGACATAAAACTCTGGGTCAGACATAAAGCCTAGTACGAGCGATAAGCATCTAAACAGAACAATAACAGGTATACTAAACCATACCTGAACCTGGACCTGCAACCAAAGAGTTAGTACCACATACCGTACAATACTCCAAGGTGCCATAATAGATAGTGTAAAAAAAATACGGGGGTGGGGTGTGTATGTCATAAGGGTGGCAAACAAATAAAGCATAACAACCATCCTCACATCTCTCACTCAGTGCGTAAAGCATACAATGTCCACCACTGTCAATCACTAGACCCATCGAAGTAGTGACGGAGTTCAACTTGTACAACTACTGCTACTACCAAGCTTACCACATGGAGTCATGACCAAATCTTTACAAATGACCCCACGTCATTGGTCTATAGCCCATTAGTCGTACCTAGGCCACTGCAGCCCTGAATCCATTCACGTACCTCCCATACATATTGATCCAAAGTCATAGACATCGACTGCCCCTTGGCACACGTCCCGCAGCAAAGCCCAATCATGAAGCTCACTCATTGGTTCTCAGCTGGATCCTGAGTCAAAGCTCCTCATTTGGACTTCCTTTGCATCTCGGGTTCTGATCGAATTGGAGTTGGTCTTCAAAAGAGTTGTCGCGTAGAAGAGATGGAAGTTCAATTCGGCTTGGCCCAAACTTTTCAGTCGGTTCGGTTCGGATAAATCATCTCCAGGCTCCCCATTCGGTTCGGTTCGGGTTCGCAGCGCTGCATCGGTTCGGGTCGGGTGTCCCACTTCTGGTCGGGTCGGGTTGCCATCTCCCATTCAGTTCGTGCTCCAGCTCCTGCGCCTCGTCTGATCTCGTTCCGTATTCTAATCCGATCCGATCCCTTCACCATACTCCGGTCCGAGCCGTTCGTCCTTAAGCCGATCCGATCCTGCTCCATAGCTTCGATCCGTTCCCGCTCTCTAGCCTACTCTGATCCGATCCTGCCCCATAGTTCCGATCCGTTCCCCTGTCCAACTCCAACTCTAAGCAATGGACTTCCTTCTTTCCAAATTTATTTTGTGCCAGATTCCAGTTCGGGTCGGATTCCTTGCCCAGCTCCCCTATTTGATCCGAGCCCATACCTGATCCGATCAGAAACCCTGCACAACTTTCTGCAACTTTTTCCAGCAACTTGTTTACGCCATTCGATGACGTTTTCGACCAATCTAACTATTCTAATCAACCACAAATCATTCCAAATAGTCATAGCAACATAGCAAACTAACCACAAACACCAAAACAATGAATTTACGTGTCAAAATGGATCAAATATACCCAAAATCCCATATGTTCCCTTAAGCATGTTTAAGCAAAACTAATCATAGGGTTAACAAAACTTAACCAAATTAAACCAAATTTCTACTAGAGGTCTAAAACATTATTTTCGAATTTATAGATAATTTTCCAGAATTTATTAGTGTGAAAATTCGCTAATCTTCACTAATTACCCTTTATTAACTGTAATTAGTGTCAAAACAATGCTAATCACTCACCTTGGCCACAAATAAGATTCTCAGAACTGAAACCTCGCTAATTTGGGTGAATACTGACGTCTAACAGCAGCTCTAACCTTGCCTTCATGTTTTCTCTCCTTATTTTGATGTAGATTAAGCCAAAACTTGATTAGAAAGTGATTTGGGGATGTTTCTAGATGTTGGCAGCCATTGTTACGGTTCAAGAATGAAAGTGGCGGCTGAAAGAAATGTTTTCTAACCCTAATCAGCCCCTATACATCTCCAATCCCGAAATCCCCTTTGGGCCTAGCTGCTAATTACCCGATTAAGCCTAATTAAGCTGTTTTTCACTATCTGAAACTTGTTTCAGCCATATCTCCCAAACGGTGAGTCCGTTTGGCTAATGTGACCACTCTACAGAATTGTAAACCATCATCTGGAGCCAATGGAAGTGGTTTCAGGTCAAAATTCCTTTCCAGTCAAAAGTTATGGCCAAAACAGTACCAACTAGGGGTAAAATGGTCATTTAAAAATCGACAGAAATCATGAACATGGGAAATGACCCCAATAGTCGTCTCCCAAAGTTACATGACCATACGACTTCGTATGTGAAAGAAATAAATATTCTACGATCCTATGATATGTAGAATACGGGTCGTTACAAGCATGAACCTATCCACAAAACTGTCCAGATTCAGAATTTAGAATCTTCCCCGGATCTAGGTGGGTTGACGCATGTACCCATTGGGTCGACCCAACCGACCTTGGGTTGACCCATAGGTCGACCCAGGCCGTATGTGGGTCATCCCACAATGGTCTGGTTTCATGCTCGTCTTCCTACTCATCTCGTTTGAACTGATTTGAATTATTTTTATATTATATTCATATATATTTTCCTTATGTATATATAAACTTCTAAGGTTCATAACTACTTCATATGTTGTCCGTTTTATGCAAACTTGTGGTCTATTTGAAGAAGAATTCCAAGTCGAATGCAACGGTAAAGCTAGTTTTACTTAATTCTGAATATTTAATTTAGTAATTCCCAATTTATTATCCTTAAAGTATGGTTGTAGTGTATTAAATTTAGGGGTTTTATAAGATAACAAGTCTCCTAACACATTTCGTGGTGTTATTTTTCTGAAAGAGCCTAAGGATTCTTGGGTGTTTACAATAGATGAATCGAGGTTACAGAGACTATGCTTGAAACATGGAATTCCCTAGGGTGATGTCCATGTCCCTGATGTCATAGATAGGCCTAAAAAGCCTCCAGAAGGTTACATGGTTGTTAGTCGACAAATGCGTCCAGTCGGGAGCATTCCTCCCTTTCACCCCTAGGTCGTTGATTTCCTTCATTGGGTGAATATAGCACCCATGCAGCTTTATCCCACAACATATTCAAACCTATACAACTTGTGCATAACATATATGGATACCATAAGTGAGGTGCCCACCTTTGAAGACGTCGTATTTTTTTTATAACTTTAAGCACCGCCAACAAGTGACTTCATCATTCCTTTATTTTGAGTCTGCGCCCAACTGGAACATCAATACTGAGGGATACTGCAACGTAAGTGATATAAGGCCAAATTGGTTTTATGTTTGAGATTAAGAGGGATGCACTTGAAGAAGTCTCCAATCTAGTAAGCTTCGTGTTCCAATCTCTCTTGTTTAACTTTATGCGCAGAATTTCCAACATTTCTTTTCATCGTCAGTTCCGAACCCAAACAAATATACCTGGATTGCTTGACTGTGTTGCTAAATACTACACCGACTTCATTAAGTGTAAAGAGATGCCTTGTGGATGAACTTCTTCATCGATATCACTTACTCAGTCCTCTTTGGAGTATAGGAGTTGGTGGAGGTTGCGCCTTTACATACTTGCCTTCCCCCATTCAGTAATCCTCCTCCAATGTCAATAGGGATAAAAGGTGTGCTCCCAGTCAGGGGTGGGCTTTAGTTTCATCCAAAGTTAAGAACAAATTCAATGGGGATAGAAGAGCAAAGACATTGTAGGTTCCAGTTGGGAACCTCAGTGAGGGGAGAAGTAGAAGTCCAAAAAAACAACAACTGAGAAATTACGATCCCTTCTCTTATGAATATGATCATAGAGGATCTCTTAGAAAAGGCCGTTGATGAGGACCCTAAGGATATTTCTCCAAAACATGCCATAACTATGGAGAAGCGGCCTTCTCCCAAGACATCGCCTCTAGTTAAATCCCCAATCCATGATTCTCGCCAAGAGAAATCCGTGTCTTCATCCCGGGCCTTAGGCAATCTACCTTTGCCAGACACTGTATATTACTCTCAATATCTTGGCTCTGGCACCTTCTTTCTGGCTTTCGAAGAGAAAATTATTTCCATAAAGGGATGACAACTCCAATTAGCTAAACTTCGGGCTCTGGTCCATCCGGGGGGTCATTAGGACATGCATGTAACAACAACTGCTTTTCGTATTAATTCCCGATTCTAATACTAGTCTGTTTTGGAATTTTGTCTTATCAAGGTATGATCCCAGAAAGCTCTGTAGCATCCTCTCAAAGTCTTATTCCGATCTTGAGCGCAATTATGGAGATGACCATGATAAAGAGGGGAGAAGGCTTTACCAGCAGAAGTATTATCCCTCCTTATGCTTCTGATCTCTGGTCGACTCTGATATCGAGAAGCATAAGAGCGATCAAGACCCTCGTAATGGGGATAGTCAAATTATTAAGGCTATACTTCCTCCAAAAGTGTCGCAACCACAAGACAAACCTCCTAAGAAACACTCTGATCCCAAAGATAGTGTTTATCCCTTAAGAATCGTACACACATTGGATGATTAAATCTACGTTAATGCCATTAGACAAGCACTCATACTGGTCGAGCATCATAAGACTCGCACGCTCATGCTCAGGACGAACATGCCAAGATCATTCGCACAAGCCCAGGTTAAATAAGAGGGGAAATTCGTTTGCACAGAACAGGGGTCGAGCCAAGTTAAGGTTTGAGCATGGCAAGAGGGATCGATCATAAACATCAAAAAGGTCGGTCGATCAATTCAGAGGAAGTCATTCACGCCTACACCAAAGGGTCGCTCGAACACCAGGAAACTCGGGGGTGACACGCCTTGTGTACTTTGGGAGGCCGCTCACACATAAAGTTGGTTCGTCCGCTCATTAGAACAGGATCGAGCATAACAACATAACTCGATCATACAAGGAAATCATACATGCAAAGGGAGTTCAAGAGCGGCACGACACAAGTGCAATAAGGTTTGTACGTCTTGCAGAGGTCGTTCATTCCTCTTCCCAGTCGCTCATTCATACAACCTTGTTCGGTCGTACACATCTCCTGGGCCAGTAACCAAAAGTAACAAGGGGTCGCACATACACCCTTCGCTCGCCCATGTGCTACAGCCCTAGTCGCTCGTTCATCCCTTGATCAGATTCTACCGCTCCAATCAGATGCTACCTACCGGTCGACTAGAGAAGATCCTAGTTGGTCGCTCATACACCAGCCCTGCAGCTATGAGCGGTCGTTCGTACTTTCACCATCCATTCAACCGTCCACCTGCCCGTGCACGTGAAGCTCACTCGCACGAGACAGCTGAAGACAACTATTGACAGTCGGTTACAGCTAGGCGGTGGCATTCTTTAATTAAAGGGACGAGCAAATCGAAGCCTGCATATATGAATTCCAGCTCATTTCTTCATTGGAGCTCACCTATAAATAGGCCATGGCTTCCACCACAAAGGGGATCGACTCTTTGCCACCACGAAGTGCTGCTGAATTCTCTCGACCGCCATTCCTTAGCAATTCTACCATCATCATCTCCATTTGAAGATCTTCCATCCAATTGGCCATTGATTCTATTGAGATCATCTAACTGGTAAAGAGATTGAAGATTCTCCTCCTTCCTCCTTGCATTCGAAGACATTCTCCTTCTCCTCTGTTGACCTCTACTTATCCTCCACCAATCTTACCATTTCTCCATCAACTCCTATGGACCCAAGTGAGATTTATATGTGAGAGATAGTATGTATTGTAAGAGAGGGAAGATGAATGTATAAAGAGAGATTTCATGTTTTGTAAACATCGTCATGATAATGCAATCTACTTCCATAGTGGACATAGGCCTAGCTTAGGGAAGAACACTCTAAAACTTGTTTTCCTTTAACTTCCTTCACACTTCTTACTTTTAATCTTTTGGCGATTGTGGCTCCTTTTAATCTCTAACCATATTGGTGAAGTACGACTCACGTACCCTTGGTGTTTGAGCCCATTTTTGACTCAAACACCATGGGGCCTCATTCACATCTCCTTCCTTCACACTTCTCTCAAGCTCAAAAGCCTTTCTTTGAAGCCCTAAGACTTTTTGTACTGTAGATCACTAGATCTAAGATCCAGGCGAACCATCAGATATCTTCCGTAGTTTAAACCTTGCTCGAATTCATGAGTAGACTGAAAGAGGCTACTAGTAAGACCATCGAAGAGACCGATGACTCCACTAACAATGCTAACAACATTACACCACCCACCAACCACTTCGAAGTTGATGAGTCTTCTAGAGCTAGAGCATCTATAACAAGAAGAGAGTTGGATGAAGTCTTTGTGGATCTAACAAGTCAAACAGATATCACAAGCAATGCTATGTTGAAGAAACTTGAGTCTATGTTCGCTATCCAAGCCGCTGCTATGAAGGTTACCTTAAATGGCACCCATTCTCTACTTGCTCGATCTACTCGTATGAACAATGTAGTTCCTCCTCTTTAAGTCCAAAATAAGAAAACTCTGTCCAAGAGGTTACAGATTCTAATGATCCTAAACGTAAAAGTGCAAAACCACCTACGCACAACCATTCTGATAAGGCAACTTCACGACAGATGCTTGGATCCACCAAAAGGGCACTTCCCCATAAGGAAGGTCCAACACCCCGGATTCTAAACCGTGACTGCTTACTTAGGCAAACATCCGATAGAGGAGAAGGCATCCACTCCATGGACCAGTACAACGAAGAGGAACACATATCAGAAATGGTACACGAAATCATGGAGGAAAGCGTGAAGAAAGAGGAAAATGAAAAGGAGTGGGAATTTTCTCCTACTAAGACCCCACTTACCGAGAGGACCAAGATGGCTCTATATCCACGAAAGTTCAAACCCCCAATGGCACAAGCTTATGATGGGATAAGTGATCCCAACATGTTCTTGTGCAAATACGATCAGTTTGCTACCCTGGCCATGCTATTCAGGGAAAAGTTTAGGCTCCAAACAACCAAGGTTCGGGATGTTATGGAACTGAATAAACTAGAGCAAAGGCCAAGGGAATCCATCAGAGCTTTTCTCACTCTCTTCAATGCAGCGGCGACCATTGTTGAAAATTACGAACCCTGCTTGGTTCTCATGGCTTTAAAAGGGGTCATATGCAAAAAGACCAACTTGGGACGATGGATTAAGAAGAAGAAACCAAGTACACTCGAGCAACAACTTGATAAAGATGAAGAATATATGAGTATTCAAGAGGATTCGACCTATGCCTTGGATGTCCCAGTGAGCAATGAACAACCCGAGAGGAAAGGTAATGTACAAAGAGGCCAAAAGAATCTTGGTGACCAAAAGAGGGGCAACGAAGGAGAGGATAACCGGACCAATAAAAAACTCTGTTTTTTTTAAGAATTCTGAATTCACTCCTCTCATTGACACCATAGGGAATATCTTCATGGCAACTAAGGACACCGAGATATATCCAATACCAAAGCAAATGAAGGTTAAAGATGCTGCAATAGAGTCAGGCGGGTTCTGTCAATTTCCCAACCAGCCGGGGCACAATACTAATGAGTGTAGGCATTTAAAATCAGTAATTGAAGAACTGATTAGGAAGAACCATCTACAACAATATGTAAAGAATCCACAATCCTCAAGCATCGCTCCAACTCCCCAGAGGCAGGGGCATCAGATGATCGGTCTGGTTCAAGTAATGGAGCTCCTGCTAAACCAATTCAAGGCTGATCATCAACTGATAACCGTTGACGGTGCTCCATTTTCAGTGGCTCAGAATAAGTGGATATTATCACCACTGATTTATTTTCATGCATTACTTTATGCTTTGGTTATTTCTATATTCATGATTCTATTAAAATATCCGTAATATTTTACAAAACATTGTTCTGGACATTAGCTCTATGACTAAGAGCATATCCGCTTATATGATTCCTCTGCATTCAACCTTTTACCTTTAATCCAAACTTAATTAAAATGATTTCATATTGCAAGTCATCTGTCAAGCGCTTGTTCTTTCAGAATCTAACGAAACATAGCGAACCCAACAACATTAATTTGACGCTAAAAGTTGTAAATATCAACGTGCACAAATGCAAAAAAGAAAAAGCCTGGCCTTGGAAAGAGAATAAGAGAAGTCGCAAAGATTCAAGCAATGAATAAGTGCCACGACAAACAAACAAGAGTGTCATAACTTTCATAAAAAGGGCACTCCCCAAAGTGGGAATCTCAAAACTCTAGTTCCGAATTTGAGATAGCTCACTAAATCAAACTACTAGCAGAAGAATCAGAGCCAACCCAATCTGACCAACAAATAAAAGATTTCAAGTTCCACCGTAGAGGCACCTTCTTAAATGAAAGGTTCAGGACATCGGTTCTATAAATAGAGACAAAATTCGATAAAAGAACTGGCGTGTATCTCGTGGGATGAAGCATCATGTTGGAAGGACCGACAAAACCTGATGTTAGGAGTACTAGCATCAGGCCGGAAGGACCGACAACAAGCTGGAAGGACCGACAAAACCTGAAGCTGGAAGTGTCAGCATCAGGACGGAAGGACCGGCAATAAGCTGGAAGGACTGACAAAACCTGATCCTGGAAGTACCAGCATCAGGAGGAAGAACCAACAATCGAAAGACCAACAAAACCTAGGCTGGATGTACAAGTCCTAGGCCACAAGGACTGGCAACAAGCTGGAAGGACCAACATTAACAGAAATCCTAGCCAAAAGGGGGTATCTATAATCCTCTCGATTTTGAGTTAGTCATAACGGACAGGATGAAAATTGAATTAAACTTAAAACCCGAAACCTCCACAGAGGGCATGCATTTAAACCTAATCTCCAGAGGACTTGGATTGTCAGGATAGTGAGAAACATGGTTGAATACATTTTTTTAAAAATCCTCTCCGGGGGCATGTATTCAAGTCTAATCTTTGAAGGACCTAGACTGCTAGGATAGTGAGAATACGGCTGAATGCATCTAAATATAAAACCCCTCAAAATGGGGGGAACTAGAATGGTATGAATCGATCTATTAAACAAAAATTCCAAGAGAATTTTGGAAAGTCGATCACTTCCATCCTAATAAAATTGTAACAAACTTTAGTATGGGGGCATTACCACTGCATTAAAGAAAGTCAATAATGCTCGCTTAAACATACCATAAGTTTGTCACAACTTTACATTAACGGCGTGGCATTTATAAGGATTATTTGACTAACAAAATTGAACCCCTTGAAATGGATGGGGAAAACTTGGGAACTCCATACAGTGATAAACACAAGAAGTGGTTACTCATGAAAAGAAGTCTCAAATATGACTCTAGTCAAAATCAAGAGAATTCAATACAATCGATCAAGTAAATCCAATTTATAATGACCCTTGGCTACAATTGAAAAGTCATGATTTACATAAACATGCCACGAGGTCATTATAATACCAGATATTACAAAAACAAAATGGCTTATGATATAAGGAATCTGTGTTGTAAGCAAAAGAAAATCGTGTGGAATGCAAAACAAGAAAGTACGACAAAGCAAAAGTGAAGGCTTAAGTACAACAAGCAGAACATAGTTTCATTATAGCAACGCAGAGCTAAGTCATAGAACCACAAGTTAAGCAACGAATATCAGACATAAATGTGCATGAAGTAACAAGCATAAAGTATTAGGTGAGGACCGACACTCGCATATACAACCGATCTAAGTATACCACAAAAGGAAATTCATTAGAATAAAAGCATGAAAGTCACAAATACCACTTCTTTTTCTTCCCACTGCTAGACCTTAAAGATTGTGTAGTAGAGGAAGGGGGAGATGTACCAACTATTTGGCTTCCATCTTTTGCTGCTTTGTTTACCCAAGGACTCTCGGGGGAGGATAGGTTAATAATTCAAGATGTATTCATAGCGGACCTTCTCCTGTGTTTCAAAGTAGACACAACCCCGGTGAGCCATGTTTCGTCTTCATTATTACTATAATCATAATCGACCACCTCCAGATCAGACACGTTAAATAATGGTGTATTGCTTGGTGGAAGAGTAGTATGCGAACCAATGCTGGTTGACACTAAAATAGAATCAGTAGTAGCAGCCTGAACGGTGGTGGCACCAGTAGGAAGAAGAGGTGATGAGAGCAAACCTGGCAAAATGAATAGTGAGCACTAAATTTGGCAAACCCAGGCGAAGAAATAAGATAGTCCAAATATGGTATGGACTGATGAATATCAATTTTACCTAGGGTTTATGGGTTCATAAGATCAATCTCATAATCGTTTACATTCAAGGAGAAGTCATCATTTTCTTCACCGTTCCCTACACACTTTTTGGTTGTATCCTCCTGAACATGTTTCTCAATAGGATGAGCTTTAGTAGCATCCTTGTCAATATAAGTAACAGGGGGATCCACACGAGGAGTTTGAGAACTTGAAGCTTCAACATTGACAGGGTGGGACGGACCATGGATAGCAGTAACATCTAAGGCTTTCTCCCTAAAAGATTGAGCTCGCTCATCTATCAGTATCTTCCTGCCCTAGACAAAAGCCTCACGGTCTTCTTTTTCTAGGAGACTCTCCTGGAGAAATTCATCCTCGGCACCACTAGAGTACGAAAGCACACATTCCCAAACAAGAGCCAGAGTTCGTGGAAAGTCTTTGTTCAAATAGCTTAAGCTTTTGCGGTTCATGACGCTGTAAACATAAAACTGAAACAAAGTTTCATTAGTCTTGGCCCTGGCCTGATCAAGAGTATTAGTCGACTTGGTTTTATCTTCTTCCAGAGATTTGAGAGCCCTGTTTTGAGAACTAATATTTCCTTTAAGGGTTGCCTTTTCTTGTTGATGAGAAGCCGAAGCTCGTCTTTCCAAAGACAATTCAGATTCAACAAGTTCTTGAGCAGACTGAGCTTCTAGAACCTATTTTTTTACAGCCTCAAGCTCCCTTCCGAGTCTTTCATTTTCGGCGTCTAAGTTATTCACCTTGGTGTTCCCACTCTTTAAAGAGGCAATCTCAAACTCTTGGGATCTGATCAAGTAGACCAGTCCAACTTTATCATTCTTTAAAGTTTCAATAAGATTAAGGTATTGGGTATTCAATCTTTGAAATTTGTAGCCAAATTTATTCCACTTCTCTAATTGTTGGTTGGTATTGTTTATGGCCTTATCTAACCGTGTTTCAAATTGGCTCTTAGCAGTATCAAACAGAGTAATCATACAGTTTTTTATAGTGCTTAGCCCCTCAATAGCATCCCGCCTATCATTCGGATGTAAATCCAAATCAAAGTACATTCCTCTTAAGTTCCAACCTCCAAAGCGATCCCTGAGCTTCAAATTTCCAGACGGAATTCTATAACGAGGCCTGTCAAGAATCATTTGGATTGGAACAATGGATTGTTTAGATGGAATGGGAATGACAGGACCTAGAAACTCAGTTGATTTATGATGTTTTCGAGTCTCATTCTCGTCTTGTTCATCTATGTTTCTCTTCTTCTCTGCTTTCTTCAGGCGCTTGCCCTTGTTGCTTTTGTCTAATATCTCTACATTATTGTGTTTTTCCTTCCTTCGGGGGTCAATCAATGAAGGATAGGAAGTGTGTTGACGCTGAGAATCCAAAGATGGTTAAGAACACTTCACGGGACGAGAAAGGCAAAATTGTAAAAGGCTTTATGGGTCAGTAGAACCAATTTTTCGAGAGAAACTATTCGATACTGAGTGCTTCATTCCTGTATCTGCAAAAAAAAGGACAAAGCAAAGTTTCAGCACTCAAATGGAAAGATGTATAGAAAAACTATAAGCTTTGCAGGAAAACATAGAACACTTACACTATGTATGTTTTCTGATGCATGTCCAGTGACGAACCAATTTCAAGGGGAGTGTTTAAATAAAGTCTTTTTCCACACAGTTGGGCAAGTTTCTAAGCAATTTCTAAATTAGATTTTTTTGCCGGGATTGCAGGGTTAGAAGTCATGATGTGACCCAAATTAAGATCTATGGCGGTGTCTAAATCACCTAAGCCTCCGAAAGTTCCTGTAGAACCCTCTTCTTGTGTGATCGGGAGACGGGATTCTCAGCAGCTTTCTCAGAAATTATTTCATCCTTTACATTAGTCCTGCCTGCTTCAACTTCCTTACCTTCGTACGAGAAGTGTATCCTTCAGTAATTGAGGGTAATGGGGATTTTAGTAGAGTGTGGTTACTACCCCCAAAATCTAAGCATTTCTTCAAGCGAGCCTTTTTTGAGGAGATTTGCTAGTAACACTTTTCTTATAAGCTGGGATTTTCTCAATAGACCGTGAAGGGTGAAGCAGTTGATACTAACGGAGGATCCTTTCTGTAAGCAAAACTTTCTACTTCTCCCAGTCTTGTCAAAGAATCAAGGAGGGCTTGATCAAGTACAGTACCTTTGTTGGAAGGAATTACTGTAAAGAAGAGAAGGAGATAAGAATCAATGTTTTAAATAATAACAATAAAGGAGAACTTCAAGCAAGCGCGATTACCTACTTCCATCCATCGGCCATAGAAGTTACCGAGGCATCGAACATAAAAGTATTGATCCGGGAACCTCTTAACATTGTCCACTAAGCCGGTAATAATTTTGCGATACTTTCCTTCCATAAAGATAAAAGAGGGACGGATTGTCTTCCTTCTTTTAAAGGCATACAAAGAACATATATCTTGAAATGAAGGCGCTCATTGTTTGGCTCTCATGAAAAGCACGTAAAGTCCCATTAGAGTATGATAGCCATTAGGGTGCAATTGGTATGGGACAATAGCTATATACCGCAAAATGGATTCTAAATAGGAAATAAAAGGGGGAACTGCCCCACCTAAAAGCATATGGCGATTAACTGTAACATACCCAGGGGTGGATGGTCAAGCAAAACATCTTTCGCTGGAAACTTAGTTTCGTCTTCTGAAAACCCAAACCGAGCACACATTTCCTGGTATAATCCAAAAGGGATTGTTGACCTATGACTGTCGGAAGGCACTCTTTCAAGAGCCCGGGTTTGGGGAAAATCCTGACTAATGTTCGCCCCGAGGACAACAGTTGAGGTGGACCCAGTTACCTGAGCAGAATTTCCAGCCTTGCTAGACATAACCGCTCCTTCAAGATTTTGACGAGATCCGTTTCTAGTTAGCATTTCTACATAAATAGGCATGTTTAAAAAGCAAATCGCAGGTACGTGCTTCCTAGTTTAAAGAAAATAACATACGAAGCTTGGGATTTACAATCATCATGCATGTATTAATTAAACTAGTACCAAGTTTCGATGACATTTGACGCTAGAATGGTGATATTCGTGCAGAGAATGTCTAATTAGAGTACAAATAAGAGCTGTCCTATATGAGTATACCATTCAAGCTAAGACTAAAGTTACCCTGTATATCTAGTTGTTAAACTAATATACCATTGGCGTGAATGACCAATGGTAAAATAGTAAGCTAGAAAATGTGTGCAAATGTTATCGTTGCAGATTAGCATTACAAGGAAAATTCAACAATCAATGGGGGCCTAAATCCAAGGAAGCCTACGGGATATCTAAATATGCCAAATGAGACATGAGCGATCCAAATCTGTTAAGTCATATATGACCCATGCCTGAAGGATTCTGGTTTGGTCGTATATACCCAATCCAATCCTGGTCGCTCATGGTCAATTCAAACTGGTCGCACATGTTCAACTCAAGATGGTCACTCATGCTCGATCATGACAAGCTCGTTCGTGACCAAACCCATACAGGGATCGGGAAGGAACGACCATGCCAGGTCAGGCACAAGCGACCATAGTAAATGATCAAAATCCTGAGCATTCATAAAAAGAAGGGGGCAGTTGCACTAAACTCGAGTATAAAGCATGGATGGCCAAACTTTTGAAGCGTGCTTGGTACCCTAAATTCTATGCACAACAAAAGGTGGAAACTTAAAGTGTTTCGGGCCCTCGTACCTTAAACATTTCAACAAATGACTCATTTGCATTCGGTTCAAAACTAAAAATTTGGAGGACCGTACATGATTCAAAATCATCAATCACTCACAAAATCAAGTTACAAGACAATCAAATTCATATTTGCAAGAAAATCAGAAAAACGTGCAGAATTTCATGTATTAAACATTTGGCCGAACACATTGTGTGCCTAAAACCCAAATCAAGAAGGGTATCGAGCAATTAGATTTAATCAAACAACTACATATTCGAACCCATACCGAATTCCCATCAATACAAAACCCAAGTGATTTGATTTCCAGTCCGAGCCGAACTCAAAAATTTTCAGTCCCATATTCCAAGTAATTTCATAGCTAATCATAAATGAAGATAAAAGAAGGGGAATCACCTGTGATAATCAGAATGCTTCAGATTTGAGGGAGGATGCTCCAATTTGCTTCGGCGGTTGATCAGGCATTCCTGGAAAGAACTAAACGCGGCAATGAAGTAGGAATCGGTGGAGTATTATGGTTGAGGAATTGATCGAAGGTTGCAATGCTTTATGGACTTTTCCAAAGTGATGCCACCATTAATCAATTTTCTTAAATAAAAGTTGGAACATGTGAATGAAATAAAGACCGGGAAAACAAAGAGGTAATACATAAGGAAGACTAAGAGGTTCGTGACACGTCAGCTCGTTCAAATCTGAAATGCCCACTGATGACCCATCAGATCCAGCCTGCCCGCTCGAGCGCAAGAGATCTGCTCGACCAAATTAACAGTTGTTATGGCCAGGAAAGCTCGTTCAATCATCTCACAAATGAACGGACTTAAACTTAGTCAGCTCTGTTTGCGTGCAAGCGACCATTAGCTCGTTCGATCTTGTATGTGTGCAAGCCGCTTGCAAGCATGATCGTCTTATGGGAAACTAGACTTAATCCATCAAATGATTCTACATTTAATTATTTCGAAGCATATAATTTTTATAAGTTAAAAATCACAAACCTTAAGGGAAAAATGTTTATCCCTTAAGAATTACACACATTGGATGATTAAATCTACGTTAAAGTCACGAGACACGCACTCATACTCATCGAGAATCATGGCTCGCATGCTCATGCTAAGGACAAACATGCCAAGGTCTTTCGCACAAACCCAGGTTAAATAAGAGGGGAAATTCGTTTGCACAGAACATGGGTTGAGCCAAGTTCAGGGTCGAGCATGGCACGAAGGATCGGTCATTCATATCAAAAGAGGTTAGTCACTCAATTCAGAGGAAGTCATTCACGCCTACACCAAAGGGTCGCTCGAACACCAGGAAACTAGGCGTGACACAACTTGTGTACTTTGGGAGACCGCTCGCACATAAAGTTGGTTCATCCACTCATCAGACCAAGATCAAGCATAATAACATAACTTGATCATACAAGGAAATCATACACGCAAGGTGAGTTCAAGAGCGGCACGACACAAGTGCAATAAGGCTTGTACGTTTTGCAGAGGTCGCTCGTTCCTCTTCCCAATCACTCATTCATGCACCCTTGGTCGGTCATGCACATCTCCTGGGCAAGTAACCAAAAATACCAGTGGGTCGCACATATACCCTTCGCTCGCCCGTGCACTACAGCCATAGTCGCTCGTTCATCCCTTGGTCAGATTCTACTGCTCCAATCAGACGCTACATACCGTTTGACCAAAGAAGAGCCTAGTTGGTCGCTCGTACACCTACCCTGCAGCTATGAACGGTCGCTCATACATTCGCCAACCGTTCGCCCGTCAATCGACCAGTGCATGTGAAGCTCGCTCGCACGAGACAACTGAAGACAGCTGTTAATAGTTTGTTACAGCTTGGCGGTGGCATTCTTATAATTAAATGGACGAGCGACCCGTAGCCTGCATATATGAATTTCAGCTCATTTCTTTATTGGAGCTCACCTATAAATAGGCCTTGGCTTCCACCACAAAGGGGATCGACTCTTTGCCACCACGAAGTGATACTGAATTCTCCCGATCGCCATTCCTTAACATTTCTACAATCATCATCTACATTTGAAGATCTTCCATCCAATTGGCCATGGATTTCATTGAGATCATATAAGTGGTAAAGAGATTGAAGATTCTCCTCCTTCCTCCTTACATTCGAAGACATTCTCCTTCTCCTCGCTGATCACTACTTCTCCTCCACCAGTCTTACCGTTTCTCCATCAACTCCCATGGACCCAAGTGAGATTTATATGTGAGAGAGAGTATGTATTGTAAGAGAGGGAAGATGAATGTACAAAGAGAGATTTCATGTTTTGTAAACATTGTCATGATAATGCAAGCTACTTCCATAGTGGACGTAAGCCTAGCTCAGGGCTGAGGCACTCCAAAACTTGTCTTCCTTTTACTTTCTTCATACTTCTTACTTTTAATATTTTGGTGATTGTGGCTCCTTTTAATCTCTAACCATATTGGTGAAGTACGGCTTACGTACCCTTGGTGTTTGAGCCCATTTTCGACTCAAACAGATAGTTCTCAGGAGAAGGATAATGCGGTGGTTATTCCGTCCAAGCGCTAGTCCACTGAGACCTCTACTTCAAAGTGCATTGTATTAACGCCTCTACTGCAGAGAGCAAAAAAAGTTTTGAAAGAAAATTTTCCTCAGTATCACTTTAGGCATATGCACTTTGTTCCTAACCTCTAATGGTTCCCGAAAATTGGTCCGACAATGTCAAAAAAGAGATAGACTTCGTGGATTGGTAATACAAAGAAACATGTAAATATGACCGAAAGCTATCTGAAATCATATGGGATCTCCAACTGGACTTGGACAATCTGAGGCTTTTGTGGAAATACGACACGTCGAATATTTAGGCTGTCGAGAAAGAGTTGATAAAAGCTGAAGAAAAATAGAAACTAGCTGAGGCAAGAGCCAAAAAATACAAGAAAATGTATACTGAGTTGTAGCATCATTTCCATACTGAACTTGACGTTTCCAACAAGGAACTTACAGCCCTCGAGTAGAAGTGCCAAAGTGTTATAGCTGAAAACACTGACTTAAAGTTGTCATGCACTTGCGCTCAGCATAAGAAAACTGAACTTGAAAAGGAAAATGCTGATCCGAGGGCCAAGCTAGTCGAAGCTGATAAAAAGGCGAAGAGGCTGAAGAGCATGCTATTATTGCCCTAAAATCTGTAACAACCTTTATTTTCTGTGAATATTAAATGATACTTAATTGTGAAAGTAGGAATTAAGGGAAAATGCGTTATGCCATTGCGTTCGTCTCGCAATTCTTCTTGGGAGAGAGTCTGAGTTTGCGTAAATCGGACACCGTATGAAGAAGTTATAAGCTTTATAAGTTTGTATACGCCCAAGGAAGTTTATATATACATATAAAATAATTGCAGAAGTCAAAACAGGGTTCAAATCTCGAATTTGGGTCAAAGCAGGTTGAGCGGGAAATTTCCCGCTCAGGGGTGTCGATCCCCCTATAAGGGAGTCGACCCCTATCGGCCCAAATCTGGTCGATGACGTGTTTCGCCACATGTCGCTTTCTGATTCGCTGTGTGACGCCGAACTCTGCTTTGGACGATTCTGATGACTTCTAGACTGATCTGAAGGCTCTAAATCTCCCTTTACACCTATAAAAAGACCGCTAAACCTATTGTTTTCTACACATGAATTCATAGGCATCCATATGCTGCTAAAACCTGAAGTAGCCTAGCCTCCACCTTAATCAATCAAATTAGAGTTTTCAAGTTAACAATCAAAGTCTACATCAAAGGAATAGCTAATCAAATTCAGAAATCAGATCCCAGAATTCAAGACCATTCTGTAATTTGTGAGTTCATGTTACTTTCAGAAATAAAATTTAATTGTGATTCTAACATTGTAATAAATCTGAATCTGAAGTTATGCCTATTTCTATCTGTCTTTCTATATCCATTGGATCTATCTCATTGATATTATTATGTCCATTCTTTGTCTCCTCTTTGCTTCTTCCCTTTTTGTTTTTATAGCCGGGCTACTGCGAGCCTGAGCCAAATCTCATAAGAGATGAACGTACGTTGGAAAAAAATGGGCATAATATATGATTTGGACATGGCCAGCGCTAAAATTGGGGGAAGTATTAAATTATATATAATTGGGCATAACTGATTTGTAACGGATTTGAGGACATAACACATGTTGTATTTAAAACATAAAGTGTATCGAACATATGACTTGAGATTTGAGGCATAAAGTATATTGGACATATGACATGGGGTTTGGTGCGTAAATTGAACTGTAAACATGTAAGGCATAGTGCATGTTGTGGTTTAGGACCTAAAATTGGGGCATATTGTATATGATAGTTTATGACTTGGAAGAAGGAGATTATTGTATATAGTGATATATGGCTTAGACATGAAAACCTATAGTAAGATAGGGATAACTGTTAAATGTGAACATGCTTAAATTGGGATTTTGGGTAATTGGCATGCACTGTAATTAAAGGCTATAATTTGGCATAGTTTATACTGTGAATCATGATTGGGGGTATTTGGAGAATATTTTGTGCGGTGCAATATGACTAAACCTTAGGGCATTGTTATATTGTGAATTATGATCATGATTTTGGGCATGTAAGTTTATAGGCTTAATTTATGATTAGGCGAGATACGTTAATGGAACTTTAAGTGATGTTTAATTTATTAAACTAATTAATATGCCAAAATCTGTTGAAAGTGAATACTGTAACTGGAAAGCCTACGATGTAGATGAATAAATTGACATAACTAGCCTAATGCTGGAATAGTCTATAAATGAACCAATTAGCTAAGATAAACATGCTGAGACACGAGGTTAGACTCCATTTACGGTAGAAACCTGCCGGAACCAATCGGCCTAGCCAGTAACCGCAAATGGTCAGTCTAATATGAGAGATCATAGGCATAACTAAGAAATGCTTAGACACGAGGTTAGGTTTGGCTTGTGTCAGTATTTTGCCCGGAACCGCCCGGCACATCCAGCGGCCGCAAGCTATCGACCTAATGTGAGAGGTCTGTGCATTAATAATTAATTAATGCTGATCAAAGATGAATACGATACCTAAAACGTGTTAGGTGGTAGGGTTAAGTTAATGAGGAACACTTAACCAATATGACATGATGAATGAGTAGGGTTAAGTTAATAAGAAACACTTAACCAATATGACATGATGAATGGGTAGGGTTAAGTTAAAACAAGAGAGCAACACTTAGCCAATATAACATGATGAATGGGGAGGGTTAAGTTAACACAAGAAGGCAACACTTAACCAATGTAACACGACAAATGGGTGGGTTAAGTTAACTTGAATTGATTGATGACACTTAACCAATACAGCATGATGAACACATGAGGTTAAGTTAATAAGAAACACTTAACCAATGTAACTTGATGAACTAATGGGGTTAAGTTAATGGGAAATACTTAACCAATATAACATGTTGAATGAATGGGGTTAAGTTAATAGGAAACACTTAACCAACCCAACATAACGAGTGAGAAGGGTTAACAAGAAACACTTAACCAACATGACATGATGAGTGGGTGGATTAAGTTAACATGAATGACAACACTTAACCAATATGGCATAATGTGTGGGAGGGTTAAGTACATATTGGTTTGGTGGGTAACATTAGTAAATATAGGCCCACAAACTTAACCATTAAATAAACATGCTTGAATCAGTGGGAGGGTTAAGTACACATCGGTTTGGTGGGTAATATTAGTATATATATAGGCCCACAAACTTAACCGTTGAATAAACATGTTTGAATCAATGGGAGGGTTAAGTACATCTCGTGTAGGTGGGTAATATTTGTATATATAGGCCCACAAACTTAACCAGTAGGAAACCCTAGTAATGGGGACCCATTTCAGCAGTAACCCACATAGACGTATCATGGTACCCTGAACTAGGCAGGGTAGGGCACGATTACTGGGCCGATTATAAGCGGTCAAAATAGCGGCAGGGGGTACATCAATGTAGGTTCCGACGGGTTACGGGCGTGCACGTACTCCGTAGTAGAAAAAGCAGGCACTGGGTACCAGTAGTTATACACTGTGCATCTTGAATCGTGTCGGGTTGCTATCATAAGGATTGATACACCTTATGGTGGGACCAGCACAGGGTATCTACACGCAAGAGAGGGCCGATTGACACAAACACATGGAACATTAATACAAGTAGGGAGCCGATCGATAGGGTAGTAAGGGTACATCTAACATCTTCACGGAAATTAGACTGATTGAGGTAAGATCCTCCTACTATATGTACACCTGAAGTCTACCACAGTTGCGAGGATTGGGATCACGTTATCATATTATCATTTTACACAGATTTCTAGTTGGGACACTAGTTGGGGGTGCAGAGATATTGAAATTAGAATAACAAGGTAGTAGCGAAGCAAAGAAAGAGTAGAAGTGCATTCAGTTTATCTTGCCTTATCATATTTATACTAATTGTATGTTATCTTGTTATCCTTGTTCTCACGGTATTGTCTTATATTTAGTTTATTCATGTCATGATGCTTTTGCCTATTTACATGCTGAAAGTCACTGGACTTACCAAACTTATGTCTGACCTAGTTTGTTTCGCCTCTTTTCTTCCGTTCTCCCCTCCCCCCAGGTTCAGAGGGAGGAAATGTTACCACTTAGCTCAGTTTTCTTTCCAAGCTCGAAGATAGTTGATGCATTGCTTTGGACTCTCTCTTCCACTGCTATGGATGGTTCATGCTTTATTGGGGAATATCATTGTTATTTTTATGCTTCTTTTATACTTGAAGTTTTTGAATCAAGACAGGGGTTCTGTGTATTACTTTTAAGTATGATTGAGACAATTTTTGTAAAAGTTTGATTTAACCACATTGTTTATAAAATGACTTTATTTTCCACTGCTTTATTTGTTGTCTTGTAATTTTTTTGCATCTTTTACCTAAAACGCTCCACCGAAGTTAAGGCATTCCCTTTGTGAGTGACCTTAACGGGGGTGCGGTGTTACACGTGGTATCAGAGCTGAAGGTTACCGGATCAGATAAAAGATTTGAAAAAATATTTTCAAAATGGTTTTAAAAATAGAATTTTCAAAAGAAATGTTTTGTTTTAAAGGCATATTCCCCAAAGCCATATGCACTATCTTTTGATCCTCTGTTTGAATCCTTGTTTCCTTCTTTCTTGAGTCTCCCGGGCTCCTGGCTTTCTGGGAGGTAACCTCATCGCAGCATGGTTCCGTAGGCTTGATGAGACTACGACATCTGTCAAAGGGCAAAGAAGTGCCTAACTTCCATCTATAGCCGCATTAGTTTCACCTGCGGCTATTTTTCTTTCAAGCTTTGTAGGGATTTCCGTGCGATGGAAGCAGCTTTCAAGATACTTGTCAACAAGTTACACAAGGATGGCAAAGATGAGAATGAGGGAGTTTGGCTAAGGAGAACAACCCAAGGATGAGGAACTCATGGATATAGACTTGGTTCACAAAGGAGGTAAAAAGAAAGAGGTGTAAGTGGAAGAATCACAGGACAAGAAGGGAAGAAAGAATAGGAAAACCTAAGACAAGAGGAAGTGTCTTTATAAAGGGTCATATAATTAAGGACAATGGCAAAAACTAAGGACGGGATTTTCAGGAGGGAAAGTGCATACTCTCACCGCCAGCGTACTTGAGAGAGAGGTAGTAAAGTTTTTGTTGAAAAATTCTAGTTTTTCTTTTTAATCATCCTGTTAGTACTCTTTTTGATTTTAGTGCTTCACATTCGTTTATATCTGCTTCCGTAGTTGAGTCTCTGCACCTTAGTACTTGTATAATAGAAGATCCCATTATTTTCTCAAATCCTGTTGGTGGTTCGGCTCGTTTATCTTTGGTTTGTAAGGATTTGAGAATATCTATGATAAGTATTGAGTTTAAGTGTAATGATTATGTTTTTGGTTTCATGGGTTGATTCTAGGCATGGATTGGTTAGCTAGTAATTGTGAAAGGGGGTAGTTAGACTATTGACTTGCTTCGGGAATACCCTCGAGATTTCGTGCGATCTTAAGGGATCAGTTAGGCTTAACTATCTAGAATCACTTGATGCATATATCGACAATTTACGATCCGTTAGAGTAGTCCATGAGTACGTAGATGTTTTTGATTAGGTTAGGGATTTATCCCCTAAAACGCGAGATAGACTTCCGCATATATCTAGTTGACAATGCAATACCAGTTGCATTTCCTGTATGACACATGCATCCAAGGGAAAGGAAGGGCTCAGTAAACAAGTAAAAGAGTTACTTGAAAAAGTGTTCATAAGGCGAAATATTTCTGAATGGGGTGCTCCAGTCGTTTTCATTACAAAGGCAGATGGTTCACTTCGCTTGTGCATAGATGGTAATTTGGAATGAGGAAGAACATGCTTTGCATCTAAGGGAAGTCTCGGATACCCTCCAAGTGCATCAACTTAAGACGAAGTTCTCCAAAAATGTCATTTTTGGAGAGAAGTAAGGTTTCTAGGACATGTGACGCTCAAAGAAGGGATAGTAGTAGATCCTGCAAAAGTAGTTGCGGTGCAAGACTGGAAGGTCCCAAGGAATGCAACAGAAGTAAGAAGCTTTCTTGGACTAGCGGGCTAATATAGGAAGTTAATTAGGGACTTTATGAAGGTATCAGCCCCACTTACTAGATTGACGAAGGAGAATCTAATCATTTTGGTATATACACTTGGTAACATGGTTAGCATTTGTTTATTTCCAAGAGATAGTTTTGGGAATGTTAGCATGACACAGAAGAAGTTATAGTGCCGAGTATACTAGAAGGAGAAAAAGAGGAACGAGAGGCAACCGTGAAATGAGTCCCAACTTATATTTGGGAAACAGAAATTGAGAAGCTACGCAATCGTGAAATTAAGACAGTCAAAGCACAATGGAGGGAAGCTTAAGAAGATGCGACTTCGATGACTGAAGGCTAGATACGCGCATCATACCCTTTTTGAGAGTATATCCTTGATCTCTCTTTTCTGTAAGTTTAATTACATACTAGTCTTTATCTTTTAAGTATATCCTCTCGGTCCTATCCTCAATCCTTAGGTAGAAGCCAGTGGATGTAAACATGTGTTTGAAACATGTTATGATTGATGGTTGCAAGTGGTTGCTAGTGGTTGCTCGTGGATATATACACACACTAGGTACTAGATCGACT
The DNA here is from genome assembly GCA_030737875.1 of Allium sativum. Taxonomy (NCBI): domain Eukaryota; kingdom Viridiplantae; phylum Streptophyta; class Magnoliopsida; order Asparagales; family Amaryllidaceae; genus Allium; species Allium sativum. The sequence goes on from CM060918.1 coordinate 851,159,105, forward strand.
CAGCCACATTCATATTGCATATGCATATATGTATTTGTATATGGACTGAAACTTGATGTGTTAACATATGGATATCGCATTTGTATGAATGATCTTGCACTTATGTGGAGGTATGATTTGGAATGATTGCATACATAATGATCTTGCACTCATGTGGAGGTATGATTAAGGAGGTCATCTGAATCAGTAGATCGCCTGATTTTGCTTTAGATAAGGACATATACACACACTATGCATACAGTTACGAAAGCATTAGAAGTCTTTTAAGGACAATGGATGCCTGTGTTTAATGGTTGAGTAGATGGACGATTAGATGTAGGATATATATTCTTCTTGACTTGAAGATTTCGGGGACGAAATCCTTTAAGGAGGGGAGAATGTAACACCTTGTATTTTCTTTGAATATTAAAGGATACTTAATTTTAAAAGTAGGAACTAATGGAAAATGGGTTACGCCATTGCGTTCGTCTCGGAATTCTGCTTGTGATAGAGTCCGATTTGCGTAAATCGGACACCGTATGAAGAAGTTATAAGCCTTAGAAGTTTGTATACGCCCAAGAAAGTATATATATATACATATAAAATAATTCCAGAAGTCAAAACAGGGTTCAAATCTCGAATTTGGGTCAAAGCAGGCTGTGCGAGAAATTTCCCGCTTAGGGGTGTCGACTCCCCCCCCACCCCCGGGGAGTCGACATAGGTGTCGACCCCCCTATAGGGGTGTCGACATAGGTGTCGACCCATGTCAGCCCAGATCTGGCCGATGACGTGTTTCGCCATATGTTGCTTTCTGATTCGCTGTGTGACGTGGTACTCTGCTCTGGACGATTCTGATGACTTCTAGATTGATCTGAAGGCTCTAAATCTCCCTTTACACCCATAAAAAGACACCTAAACCTATTATTTTCTACACATGAATTCATAGGCGTCTATATGCTGCTAAAACCTGAAGTGACCTAGCCTCCACCTTAATCAATCAAATTAGAGTTTTCAAGTTAACAATCAAAGTCTACATCAAAGGAATAGCTAACCAAATTCAGAAATCAGATCCTAGAATTCAAGACCGTTCTGTAATTTGTGAGTTCATGTTACTTTCATAAATAAAATTTATTGGTGATTCTGACATCTTAATAAATCTGAATCTGAGATTATGCCTATTTCTATCTGTCTTTCTATGTCCATTGGATCTATCTCATTGATATTATTATGTCCATTCTTTGTCTCTTCTTTCCTTCTTCCCTTTTTGTTTTTATATCCAGGCTACTACGATCCTGAGCCAGATTTCATAGGAGATGAATGTACGTTAGGAAAAACTGGGCATAATATATGATTTGGACATGGCCAATGCTAAAATTGGAAAAAGTATTAAATTATGTATAATTGGGCATAACTGATTTGTAATGGATTTGAGGACATAACACATGTTGTGTTTAAAACATAATGTGTATCAAACACATGACTTGAGATTTGAGGCATAAAGTATACTGGACATATGACTTGGGGTTTGGGGCGTAAATTGAACTGTAAACATGTAAGGCATAGTACATGTTGTGGTTTAAGATATGAAATTAGGGCATATTGTATATGATAATTTATGACTTGGAAGAAGGAGATTATTGTGTATAGTGATATATGGCTTAGGCATGAAAACCTATAGTAAGATAGGGATAACTGTTAAATGTGAACATGCCTAAATTGGGATTTTGGGTAATTGGCATGCACTGTAATTAAAGGCTATAATTTGGCATAGTTTATACTGTGAATCATGATTGGGGGTTTTTGGAGAATATTTTGTGCGGTGCAATATGACTAAACCTTAGGGCATATGTTATATTGTGAATTATGACCATGATTTTGGGCATGTAAGTTTATAGGCTTAATTTATGATTAGGCGAGATATGTTAATGGAACTTTAAGTGATGTTTAATTTGTTAAACTGACAAATATGCCGAAATCTATTAAAAGTGATTACTGTAATTGGAAAGCCTACGATGTAGATGAATAAATTGACATAACTAGCCTGAAGCTGGAATAATCTGTAAATGAACCAATTGGCTAAGATAGACATGCCGAGACACGAGGTTAGACTCCATTTGCGGTAGAAACCTTCCCGGAACCAACCGGCCTAACTAGTAATCGCAAACGGTCAGTCTAGTGTGAGAGGTCGTAGACATAACTAAGAAATGCTTAGACACGAGGTTAGGTCTGGCTTATGTCAGAAGTCTGTCCGGAACCGCCCGACACATCCATCGGCCGCAAGATATCGACCTAATGTGATAGGTATGTGCATTAATAATTAATTAATGCTGATCAAAGATGAATATGATACCTAAAACGTGTTAGGTGGGTAGGGTTAATTTAATGAGGAACACTTAACCAATATGACATGATGAATGAGTATGGTTAAGTTAATAAGAAACACTTAACCAATATGACATGATGAATGGGTAGGGTTAAGTTAAAACAAGAGAGCAACACTTAACTAATATAACATGATGAATGGGGAGGGTTAAGTTAACACAAGAAGGCAACACTTAACCAATGTAACACGACAAGTGGGTGGGTTAAGTTAACTTTGAATTGATTGATGACACTTAACCAATACAGCATGATGAACGCGTAGGGTTAAGTTAATAAGAAACACTTAACCAATGTAACTTGATGAACTAATGGGGTTAAGTTAATGGGAAATACTTAACCAATATAACATGTTGAATGAATGGGGTTAAGTTAATAGGAAACACTTAACCAACCAAACATAACGAGTGAGAAGGGTTAATAAGAAACACTTAACCAGCATGACATGATGAGTGGGTGGATTAAGTTAACATGAATGGACAACACTTAACCAATATGGCATAATGTGTGGGAGGGTTAAGTGCATATTGGGTTGGTGGGTAACATTAGTAAATATAGGCCCGCAAACTTAACCATTAAATAAACATGCTTGAATTAGTGGGAGGGTTAAGTACACATCGGGTTGGTGGGCAATATTAGTATATATTGGCCCACAAACTTAACCGTTGAATAAACATGTTTGAATCAATGGGAGGGTCAAGTACATCTCGTGTAGGTGGGTAATTTTTGTATATATATAGGCCCACAAACTTAACCAGTAGGAAATCCTAGTAACGGGGACCCATTTCAGCAGCAACCCACATAGATGTATCATGGTACCCTGAACTAGGCAGGGTGGGGCACGATTATTGGGCTGATTATAAGTGGTCAAAATAGCGGTAGGGGGTATGTCAGTGTAGGTTCCGATGGGTTACGGACGTGCACGTACTCCGGAGTAGAAAAAGCAGGCACTGGGTACCAGTAGTTATACACTGTGCATCTTGAATCATGTCGGGTTGCTATCGTAAGGATTGATACACCTTATGGTGGGACCTGTACAGTGTATCTACACGCAAGAGAGGGCCAATTGACACAGACACATGGAACATTAATACAAGTAAGGAGCCGATCGATAGGGTAGTAAGGGTACATCTGACATCTTCATGGCAATTAGGCTGATTGAGGTAAGATCCTCATACTAGATGTACACCTAAAGGCTACCACAGTTGCGGGGATTGGGATCACGTTATCATATTATCATTTTACACAGATTTCTAGTTGGGACACTAGTTAGGGGGTGCAGAGATATAGAAATCAGAATAACAAGGTAGTAGCGAAGCAGAGAAAGAGTAGAAGTGCATTAAGTTTATCTTGCCTTATCATATCTATACTAATCGTATGTTATCTTGTTATCCTTGTTCTCACGGTATTGTCTTATATTCAGCTTATTCATGTCATGATGCTTTTGCCTATTTACATGCTGAAAGTCACTGGACTTGCCAGACTTATGTCTGACCTAGTTTGTTTCGCCTCTTTTCTTCCGTCCCGCCCCCCTCCCAGGTTAACAGGGAGTAAATGTTACCATTTAGCTTAGTTTTCTTTCCAAGCTCGAAGATAGTCGATGCATTGCTTTGGACTCTCTCTTCCACTGCTATGGGTAATTCATGCTTTATTGCTGAATATCATTGTAATTTTTATGCTTCTTTTATACTTGGAAGTTTTTGAATCAAGACAGAGGTTCTATGTATTACTTTTAAGTATGATTGAGACAATTGTTGTAAAAGTTTGACTAAACCACATTTTTTGTAAAATGACTTTATTTTCCGCTGCTTTATTTGTCTGTCTCGTAATTTACCTGCATCGTTTACCTAAACGCTCCACTGAAGTTTAGGCATTCCCTTTGTGAGTGAACTTAACGGAGGTGCAGTGTTACAGAATCCGCCTCTAACTCTAAGGCGCAATTTGAAGTTGATAAGGCTATGCTATAGGAATTAATCACTGATGCCAAACAAGAACTAGATGACACTGTACCTATCATTCTTTCTTTCTTCGATCAAGTTCTACGACATCATGATATATCATGAGTGGACGACTATCTCACTAGTCTATCCATTGCCTGGAGTAAGTTAGTTGAAGATGAGAGACGTAGGTGGAAAACCGTGACCATGGATAAGGAATTGGTTAAAATATTCTTGAGGGGCAATGAGCCTGAATACCTAGCAGAGGGGAGGAAATTGTAAAAAGAAGCAGAGGATGCCGCAAAACGTTAGGCTAAGGCAAAATACATCATTGAGGGAGGTTCTGTCTCTTTCTCTGCAACTTCCAAGCCCAGAGAGGTAGAAGAGTACAAACCCGAGGACTCATGACTTGTCACTCATAAGCCTCTCTCCCCGATCATTAAGGCTAAAACTCCTGCAACCCTTGGTGACCATTCTACCAAAGGTATTTCCACATTCTCTCCTCAATTCGCAAAAGTTGTGAGGGCGTGTCGTTGTGCCATAGGGTCTTCGATTAAGAGGTCCGTTGTTTCTCGGAAGCTAACAACCATTGCACTCCATGAATTAGGTACCAAGCCTGCTGAAGTTGCCATGGAGCAGGGAACAAAATCAGCCGACGAGTCTGTATTTCCTCCTAGTGATGATGCACTAATGGAAGGGGAGATGATAGAAGCAATGAATGTCTTGATGGCAAAGAAGGCGATGATGATGTCATGTATACCGGAGAATTTGGCAAGAATATGGAGTTGATGCTTGCGGAAATGAAGGCGAGGAATGACGGTAAACTTATGTAAATCAGGTTTGAGGTCCTGCCCTCGCCTTTTCCTACTAATCCCATTAGTATGATCCTTCCTTCGAGCACAAAGGTTTCCACCGAGTTTCCCAAGCTACTTCTATCAAATCCACCTCGAACTAGAGGGATCTTCGACTGGGAAGATAAAGCGGAAGAAACGTATATTTACAGAAACTGAGAAGGAGGAACTAAAGAAGCTCAGGAAGCAGAAGAAGCATACAACCACCAAGTCTTATAGGTCGCTTAACTAGTTTTTAGCTTTCCATTGGCCTACTATGGTTGTTACAAAGTGTGGCCCTCGCCTTTTGCTTTATATTATGATATCTGTAATTAATGAAGTATTTTGTTTCTTTCACTTGCTTTCCATTAATGTACTTGTGATTTTAAGTTTTTTGACGCATGTTTAACTCATAAGACGTCTTGCTCGAAAAGAGATAATTGAGTTAGGGTTAATCACATTAGGTCATTATTAATTCAGAAGCATAGTGTATATTCCCCCAATTAACCTTGAACCATGTGCCAAGTCAGTGGCCTGTTCAAGGTTAATTTATAAGTTCGTGACAATGCCCCTAAGGTCGATGGGGATCTTAACAAGGACTATGCTCATGTTCCCTAGCCTTCTATAGGGAAAAAGCTAAGTCCTTTGGATGTCTGATCCAAGTGTTTTCATACTCTCCCGTCGTGAGTTCAGGCTAGAGTCATGCGAACGGTCGTATCATTCGCCTCGACATTAACTCTGCACTCAAAGATTTAAAGTGAGGTTTTGCCAACTCGAGTGTCGATATCAAACTCGAACTTGGTTAACTCTTTTCCGACTAGCACCGGAGTTGAGTTTGCTTGTTAAAATGTGAGGGAGTGAAATAGGGAGACGATTACCCCCTTTGCTCAGGTTTTTCATATGCCAATTGGGTCACTACACATTGCCAAATTAACACGAACAATCATAGAACATGGAAATAGATTTTATTTATAAACATTAATTTTAGGTAGATCATACCTAGTTTCATAGTCTGGGAATAAACAAAATAAAATATTAAATCAAAAAACATCATAGATGCTTGGCATTTCATGCTCTTAGATGATGATCGTTGTCAACGGTTGTTAGCCAGAAAGCTCCATTATCCAGCTTTCGATGAATGAAATATGGTCCTTCCCATTTCAGGACCATGTGGATGGAGGGTAGAAATACTTGTTTTAGAACAAGGTCGCCCAGACTTGAAGGTCCTATGTTGGACCTTGCAATTATAGTATCAAGCGACCTAGTGTCTATGCACTGAAGTAAGCAAGTACGCTCCTCTCTCTTATTATCGATCATATCTAGCGGCTTGAGGAGAAGAGCCTTGTTAGTTAAAGGATTATAATATGTCATTCTGTAGGAGGGGGCTACAAGCTCTACCTGAATGACTGCCTCCGAGCCATAGGAGAGTGTGAAAGGAGTATGGCCGATTACTGACTTATGGGTCTTTCAATACGCCTAAAGGGCTATTGGAAATTCGTCAACCCACTTGGCCTTTGCTAGATCCACTCGCTTCTTTAGAATGGATTTGATGATCTTGTTCACAGAATCAACCTGTCCATTCAATTGCGGGTGTGCAACTGCTGCGTATCACTTCTCGATGTGATACCACTGACAGAAATATCTGAATTTTGAGCTCTTAAATCGGGTCCCGTTATCGGCAATGATGGTTTTGTTGAGCCTAAATTGACATATGATGTTTCTAACAATATATTGATCACCCGCTTATTCGTTATTGTGTAAAGTGTATTGCGATGCTCTGCTCCCCATATTGCAGATGGCCAAGGACTCACCATTTGGGTGACCTGGTTAGGCGGAGCTCTAAGAATCTTTGCAAACTTTTCCCAACCTTGTGAATAATTAGTCGCGTCTCGATTTACAATAGGCCAAAAATAGTTGTACCGTAGAATCTTTTTTGCGAAAGTCTTTCCTGTGGTGTGGTCGCCACAATCTCCTTCGTGCACTTCTCGTATTACGCGCTTGACATCGTCATTGGCAATGCACCAGAGCAAAGGAACTGACTGTAAAGTGTATAGCGATGCATAATATATCTTGAAGCTTTGCAAACAATGACGTGCTTTTCATTCTTCCTTTTTGGAAGGGTTCCATGTTGCATGAAATTCTTTATAGGGGTCATTCATGACTCCCTCTTAATTTGGCTTCCAATGTTTGATCAACTTCCATCTAATCAATGCTAGGTGCATCCAATGCTTCAATTGGGACCATTTGTGATTCTACGCGAGGATATTGAACATCTCTGTTGTGTCTTTAAAGCGATTGGCCGACTGCTTCGACTTCACAAGCATGTCGTCCACATATACTTCCAAAGAATTTCCCTGGTTATAGAATATGAAGTTTACCAAACGTTTACCCTAGCGTTCTTCAATCCAAAGGGAATCACTACGTAGTAGTACAACGCATGATCTGTGATGAAGCTAGTAAGTTCCTCGTCTAGAACATGCATCGAAATCTGTTTGTATCCACAGTATGCATCCATAAATGAAAGAAATTCGTGTCCTCTGTTAAATTACTAGTTGGCTAATTTGGGAAGTGAAAAGCTGTAACACCCCGTAATTTTATAACACTAAGATTCATAAATCAAGGCAGAATTAAATTTTAAAATCAAAATCAGGGGAAACGGGTTGCGCCACTGCATTCGTCTCGAAATTCTGCTTGGAAACGAGTCCGAGTTTGCGAGAATCAGAGTCTGTATGAGGGAGATATGACCCTCCGAAGTTTCAGGAATTTTCAGAATCGAAAACAGCTCGAAATTCGAATTCGAAATTCGAATTCAAACCCAGAAGCGGACTGGGCGGGAAAATTCCTGCCCAGGACCCAGGTCGACTGGGTAGTCGACCCCCCTAACCGGGTCGACTGCCCAGTCGACATGGGTGTCGGCCTGGGTGCAGAAACCCACTTTTGGGACTGGGTGCATTCTGATGTACCTGGTCTCGTTTTCTGCCTAGATTCGTCCGCCTAATCCTATATAAACAGCCCCTAGTCTCCTTCTCTATTCACAATTCTTCTCTAACCTTATGCTGCAAAGATTCTTAGTGGACATGGCTTCTTCTCCTCCTCTAAATTAAATAATATGTAAAATAAATCAAGACGAGGAAATGCTGCTCAAGACTTTCAAGAGGAGATTCAAAACAAGCCAGGATTCAAGTGAAGATTCAAACGACTTCAATGACTGTTTTTCTACGAATCTAATATAATCTCTGTAAGTCCATTACTTTTTAGATTTGAACGTTTTCTCTATTTGTGACATGAAATTAAAGGAATAAAAGAATATGCCAAATCTTTCTGTTCAAATCAGTGCTTATATCCTTGGACCTAATTAAGAACTGTTATGATTCGATGACCAATAAGACTGTGACTATGAAACTATGGACCTTAAGACCATATGCCTCTTTGACTATGAACATTGCCTATGACTGTGACTCATGACTGTGAGAATTATTTTCCTTTGACTATGAACATCGCCTATGACTGTGAGGATTTATTGCCTATGACTATGGATATAAGGTTATTATTTATGCCCATGACACTGTAGTTACAAAACCATGTTGTACCCCAAACTGGCATTATATTGGATCTAGACTTGACTTTCTATTTCTAGTTATTCACGGATCTTGATCTTGGGAATTTACCTATTAAGTTAGGTCTACCCATGTTCTTGAACCTATACTATTCAACCCTTTTCATGTCGTAATATTACCAGATCTATATGCCTGTGAATTATCATCTTATGCCAGTTATTATGTCTATTCTTTCATGGCATTTTGGCTCATTCCCTTTTATCTACGAATCTAGTTTTATTTATAATCTAGGTTGAATCACGATTTTACGAACGATGGGAATACGTTTTGGGAAAGATATGAAATTGACTAAACTTGGAAATTGGCATAATTTGGGAACATGCATTATAGCATGACTATTAAGATGAAAATTAGAATAACAAGCCTAGTTTTGACATGAACTGAAATTAGAATATTAAATCAGAATTGGGTGGCTAAATCAAGCATGATAAGTATATTAGCATAATTGTGAATAATTTACATACATTGGGCGTAAATGGTAAATGGTTAAATGGGCCACAAAGTAGGTAGTTGGTATGCAAATTAAGTTTTGGGCATAAACGGTGAACTAGAATATGAAATCTAGTTTGGCATAAACTGTAAACTAGAATATAAAATCTAGTTTTTGGTATAAACTGTAAGATAGGCAAATCAAGATTTGGGCCTAGAATATAAGTCCATTAGTGGGCATGGCAAATGTATATGGTATAGGCCAAATTTATTTAAAAAGGGAAAATGGACATTGAGGATAAATTGTTAACAATCTATATATATATATATATATATATATATATATAAAAGAAAGGTTTATTAATGGCATCTCTTTTGAAAATACATACGCCAGAATGTTCTAGGGTGACAGAGAGGATAGTGTCTAGGCTTGGGTTTGGAAAATACAAGTTTCCTACTCTCCCTGGCTATACCTAACTGATCCGACGGACGGGATGGTTACTTTCAAAACCTGATTTGAAAATCAATCAAAACCCTTTGAACTTAGAAAACACGAATATGCCTAACCCGAGGTTAGACTGAGTTGCGATGTAAACCTGCCCGGAGCCAACTGGCACATCCAGTATTTGCAACAATATCTGTCTAATGTGAGTGGTCGCGGCTTTAATTTATTTAGTTAAATTTAGAACAAGAATGGTAGGGTTAAGTTAACTAAGACGCTTAACCAATTCAACATGATAACCAAACCGATGGGTGGGGTTTGGTTCATACTGACACTTAACACAGTTAAGCTAGAATGGGAGGGTTAAGTCCATAGGAACACTTAACCAACTTAACACGGTTAAGCTAGAATGGGAGGGTTAAGTCCATAGGGACACTTAACCAAACTTAACATCGTAACAAGATAAGATTTGTAGGGGTTAAGTAACTAAGAAAACGCTTATCCAAATTAACATGTTAACTAGACTAGAAGGTGGGGTTAAGTAAAGTTAATACACTTGGCCAAATTAACATGTTAACTAGACTAGAGGTTGGGGTTAAGTAAAATTTAATACACTTAGCCAATTTGATATGTTAGCTGGACTAGACCGTAGGGTTAAGTAAACTTGAACACTTAACCATCAGATTGTGAAAAAGGAATAGGGTTAAGTCTAAAACATGAAGGGATAATACTTAACCATTAATAAAATGTTAGTTAAAAACAGATGGGCAAGGTTTAGTTAAAAAGGAACACTTAACTAATACAGGATGAATGGGTAGGGTTAAGTAATGAGAAATATTTAACCAATATAACTTGGTTTGTGGTAGGGTTAAGTCAACATGAATTACTGATAACACTTAACCAGTTTAACAGGATAAATGAAGAGGGTTAAGTTAGCCTGAATTGACTAATGACGCTTAACCAATCCAAACTGACGAGAAAGAGAACTAAGTAGCAAACCTTAGTTAAAAGGAGCTAAGTAGTAAACCTTAGTTAAGAAAACAATGATTCTGGAAACTAAGTGGTAAACCTTAGTTAGCAAAACTAAGTAGTAATTCTTAGTATGACACGAGAAGGAGCGAACGTCCGTCTGAGTAAAACGAAGGCTCCAACGAATTGGGTTACGAATCCCGAGGATTCGAGGGGACGTGAGGGTACTCTTGGTATCCCTCTGTGAGGCCGCAGATGATCCTCCTGGGCTCACAGAGGTTAAGGTATGCGTTAGAAGCACCAGGGGTGTGCCTTGGTTGCAATATATGGCAACCTAAAGACTAGGATGAACCAGCGTGATTCGACGAGAAAACGGTAGCCCTGTGATAGCAACTCGTCGTCTACCATCCATCTTGAGTCAATCGAGATACGTGAAGCAGAAAGGCGGAGAACTCCAAAAGACAATATACTTGCTATCTTGTTATGGGGGAGGATGGTCATAGGTTAGCGGGGCATAGGGGGCCTGCGTGTAGTTCTCATTTTTCAAGGGGTGCCTTTCATTAGTTGAGGGAGGGGTCGAGTGGGACCATAGCCACTAGAATAAAAACAGACCTTAGCATCTGCATTGGCAGATATCTGAAAGCTCCCGACCGAGTTCTGTGTTTCTTGATTTGCCCTGCCACAGGACTCGGGCCGCACATTACAGGACATGTGCATCTAGACAAGCGATAACGATTCGCGATACATGCGTGGGGAAGTCTAGGAACATATACCACTCTAGGTAGTGTGTCCTAGACTTGGGGGCATCGTTCGACAGGTAGCATAATCCCTAGTGGGACTAGGTGGCATAAACCCTGAATCCGAGAAGCATTCAGCAGATAGCGTAAACTCTAGTTGAATCTAGAAAGCACTTGATAGAAAACCCTAGATTAGATCTAGGTAATAAATAATAAATGTATGCCTGAAGGCAACAGAAACTACAGGGATTGGGATCACGTTATCGTTACTAGTTGGGACACTAGTTAGGTGGTGCAGAGATATAGAAACCAGTATAACAAGGAAATAACAAAGCGGCGAAAGTATTAGAGCATATCCAGTTTATCTTATCTTAGCATATCTTGTGTTAATCTTGTCTAATTTTGCTGACCCTATCATCATGGTGTTATCTTGTATTCAGTTAATTCATGTCGATTTGTTTTTCCATGTTCACATGCTAGAAGTAACTTAACTTACTCAGGCTTTATGTCTGACTCTGTTTTTCTTTCGTCTTCTTTTCTTCCTCCCTCCCTCCAGTTAGTAAATGAGGGAATAGTATAGCTCAGGTTAAGTTGGACTGTCACTCTTTCCCAAGCTTGAAGGTTCTTGGACAAAGTGCTTTGGACTCTCCTTTTCGCTGCTACGGCTGTCTTATGCTATAATGGGGAATATAAATGTATTTTTATGCTTCTTTATTTTGTAAGACAGATGATACTCTGATATTGGAAAACAATTGTTGTACAAACTATCTTATCAATAAAGTAAAATTTTATTTTCCGCTGTTTAATTTCTATCTGTCTTGTAATTTATCTGCATCTTTTACCCTAAATGCTCCACAGAACTTAGTGCATTCCCTTTGTGAGTGACACTAACGGATGTGGGGTGTTACACGTGGTATCAGAGCTGAAGGTTACCAGATCAGATAAAGGATTTGAAAAATTATTTTCAAAACGGTTTTAAAAGAAGCATTTTCAAGAGAAAAGATTTGTTTTAAAGGCATATTCCCCAAAAAGCCATACGCACTATCTTCTCTTCCTCTGTTTGATTTCTTGTCTCCTTCTTTCTTGAGTCTCTGGGGCTCTTGGTTTTCTGGGAGGTAACCTCATCGATGGGTGAAGTCGTGCCTGACTTCCATCCATAGCCGTAGTTGTTTCACCTACGGCTAGTTTTCTTTCAAGCTTATAGGGTTTTCTGATGGAAGCAGCTTTCGAGAGATTTGTCAACATACGGAAGAGGATGAGGAATTCATGGATGTAGATTTGGCTCACAAAGGAGGAAGGAATTATAAAACCTAAGACAAGAGGAAGTATCTTTACTATGGTGTAATAGGGCATGTAATTAAGGGCAAAGGACAAGATTTTCAGGAGGGCGCCACCAAGCGTACCTAGGAGAAAGGTAGTAAAGTTCTGTTGGAAGAGTCTAGTTTTGCTGTTCGTACTCCTACCTTTGATTTTAGCGCTTCGCATTTGTTCATATCCACTTCCATAGTTGAGTCTCTGCACCATAGTACTGGTATAGTAGAAAGATCCCACTAGAGTCTCAAATCCAGTTGGTGGTCCGACCAGTTTATTTTTGGTTAGTAGGGATTTGAGAATAGCTATCGAGTTTGCTTATATCATCTCACGTAGATCGTCTAAATTCGGAGGAGATATTCCTTGGGTGCTTGTCTGATATTGGTTTAGGCCTTTGGGGCTTGTACTTGAGGAATGTCGAGTTCGTCTAGGATGGTTTGCGTGAGAGATGAATAGTGGTGGCAGGCACTCTAAAAAGCACGTAGTGACCTTACGACCCTTATAGTTATGGCATGGTGAATAAGAAGGAGGCCTCTAATCATCTTAGTACGTACACTTGGTACCGTGATTGACATCTGTTTATTTTGGAAATGGAGATCGGAAACTTCACAATCGTGAAGTTAAATTAGTCAAGATACAGTGGAGTAAAGCACAAGAAGGCTAGATACTAGCATCATACCCTTTTTCCGTAAGGGCGCATCCTTGATTTTTTTTTTGTAGGAGCTTTACGCATAATTGTTTCTCTCTTTCCAAAGTATATCCTCTAGGTCATATCTTCGTTCCTTAAGTAGAAACTCTTTTGGATGTAAACATGTATTTGAAACATGTTATGATTGATGGTTGCGAGTGGTTGCTAATGGTTGCTCGTGAATGCATATACATACGTATAAGGCACTAGATCAGTTCAGACGCTTTCATATTGCATTTACAGATATGTATTTGTTTGTAAGTTGAACTTGATATTTTATCATATGGATGTTGCATATGGATGAATGGTTATGCACACATGTAGTATTTACATAACTAGGGGTGCTTGCATACATGATTGGACGCATGGCACTGACATGATTCGCATTAAGGAGGTCAACTGAATCAGTAGATCACCTGATTTTGCATTAGATAAAGACATATACACACACTATGCATATGAACATGAAAACATTAGAAATCCTTTTAAGGACAATGGATGCCTGTGTTTGATGGCTGAGTAGATGGGTGATTGGATGGTAGGACACATTCTTCTTAACTTAAAGATTTCGGGGATGAAATTCTTTTAAGTGGGGGAGAATGTAACACCCCGTAATTTTATAACACTAAGATTCACAAATCAAGGCAGAATTAAATTTTAAAATCAAAATCAAGGGAAACGGGTTACGTATTGCGTTCGTCTTGAAATTCTGCTTGGAAACGAGTCCGAGTTTGCGAGAATCGGAGTCCGTATGAGGGAGATATGACCCTCCGAAGTTTCAGGAATTTTCAGAATCGAAAACAGCTCGAAATTCGAATTCAAACCCAGAAGCGCGCTGGGCGGGAAAATTCTCGCCCAGGACCCAGGTCGACTGGGGAGTCGACTGGGTAGTCAACCCCCCCTGACCAAGTCGACTGCCCAGTCGACATGGGTGTCGACCTGGGTGCAAAAACCCACTTTTGGGACTGGGTGCATTCTGATGTACCTGGTCTCGTTTTCTTCCTAGATTCGTCCGCCTAATCCTATATAAACAGCCCCTAGTCTCCTTCTCTATTCACAATTCTTCTCTAACCTTATGCTGCAAAGATTCTTGGTGGACATGGCTTCTTCTCCTCCTCTAAATTAAACAATATGTAAAATAAATCAAGACGAGGAAATACTGCTCAAGACTTTCAAGAGGAGATTCAAAACAAGCCAAGATTCAAGTGAAGATTCAAACGACTTCAATGACTATTTTTCTACGAATCTAATATAATCTCTGTAAGTCGGTTACTTTTTAGATTTGAACATTTTCTCTATTCGTGACATGAAATTAAAGGAATAAAAGAATATGCCAAATCTTTCTGTTCAAATCAGTGCTTATATCCTTGGACCTAATTAAGAACTATTATGATTCGATGACCAATAAGACCGTGACTATGAAACTATGGACCTTAAGACCATATGCCTCTTTGACTATGAACATTGCCTATGAATGTGACTCATGACTGTGAGAATTATTTTCCTTTGACTATGAACATCGCCTATGACTGTGAGGATTTATTGCCTATGACTATGGATATAAGGTTATTATTTATGCCCATGACACTGTAGTTACAAAACCATGTTGTACCCCAAACTGGCATTATATTGGATCTAGGCTTGACTTTCTATTTCTAGTTATCCTTGGATCTTGATCTTGGGAATTTACCTATTAAGTTAGGTCTACCCATGTTCTTGAACCTATACTATTCAACCCTTTTCATGTCGTAATATTACCAGATCTATATGCCTGTGAATTATCATCTTATGCCAGTTATTATGTCTATTCTTTCATGGCATTTTTGCTCATTCCCTTTTACCTATGAATCTAGTTTTATTTATAATCTAGGTTGAATCACGATTTTACGAACGATGGGAATACGTTTTGGGAAAGACATGAAATTGACTAAACTTGGAAATTGGCATAATTTGGGAACATGCATTATAGCATGACTATTAAGATGAAAATTATAATAACAAGCCTAGTTTTGACATGAACTGAAATTAGAATATTAAATCAGAATTGGGTGGCTAAATCAAGCATGATAAGTATATTAGCATAATTGTGAATAATTTACATACATTGGGCGTAAATGGTAAATGGTTAAATGGGCCACAAAGTAGGTAGTTGGTATGCAAATTAAGTTTTGGGCATAAACGGTGAACTAGAATATGAAATCTAGTTTGGCATAAACTGTAAACTAGAATATAAAATCTAGTTTTTGGTATAAACTGTAAGATAGGCAAATCAAGATTTGGGCCTAGAATATAAGTCCACTAGCGGGCATGGCAAATGTATATGGTATAGGCCAAATTTATTTAAAAAGGGAAAATGGACTTTGAGGATAAATTGTTAACAATCTATATATATAAAAAAGAAAGATTTATTAATGACATCTCTTTTAAAAATACATATGCCAGAAAGTTCTAGGGTGATAGAGAGGATAGTGTCTAGGCTTGGGTTTGGAAAATACAAGGTTTCCTGCTCTCCCTGGCTATCCCTAACTGATCCGACGGACGGGATGGTTACTTTCAAAACCTGATTTGAAAATTAATCAAAACCCTTTGAACTTAGAAAACACGAATATGCCTAACCCGAGGTTAGACTGAGTTGCGATGTAAACCTGCCCGGAGCTAACCGGCACATCCAGTATTCGCAACAATATCTGTCTAATGTGAGTGGTTGCGGCTTTAATTTATTTAGTTAAAGCTAGAACAAGAATGGTAGGGTTAAGTTAACTAAGACACTTAACCATTCAACATGATAACCAAACTGATGGGTGGGGTTAGGTTCATACTGACACTTAACACAGTTAAGCTAGAATGGGAGGGTTAAGTCCATAGGAACACTTAACCAACTTAACATAGTTAAGCTAGAATGGGAGGGTTAAGTCCATAGGGACACTTAACCAAACTTAACATCATAACAAGACAAGATTTGTAGGTGTTAAGTAACTAAGAAAACGCTTATCCAAATTAACATGTTAACTAGACTAGAAGGTGGGGTTAAGTAAAGTTAATACACTTGGCCAAATTAACATGTTAACTAGACTAGAGGTTGGGGTAAAGTAAAATTTAATACACTTAGACAATTATATATGTTAGCTGGACTAGACCGTAGGGTTAAGTAAACTTGGACACTTAACCATCAGATTGTGATAAATGAATAGGGTTAAGTCTAAAACATGAAGGGATAATACTTTACCATTAATAAAATGTTAATTAAAAACAGATGGGCAAGGTTAAGTTAAAAAGGAACACTTAACCAATACAGGATGAATGGGTAGGTTTAAGTAATGAGAAATATTTAACCAATATAACTTGGTTTGTGGTAGGGTTAAGTCAACATGAATTACTGATAACACTTAAACAGTTTAACAGGATAAATGAAGAGGGTTAAGTTAGCCTGAATTGACTAATGATGCTTAACCAATCCAAACTGACGAGAAAGAGAACTAAGTAGTAAACCTTAGTTAAAAGGAGTTAAGTAGTAAACCTTAGTTAAGAAAACAACGATTCTGGAAACTAAGTGGTAAACCTTAGTTATCAAAACTAAGTAGTAATTCTTAGTATAACACGGGAAGGAGCGAACGTCCGTCTGAGTAAAACGAAGGCTCCAACGAATAGGGTTACGAAGCCCGAGGATTCGAGGGGACGTGAGGGTACTCTTGGTATCCCTCTGTGAGGCTGCAGATGATCCTCCTGGGCTCACAGAGGTTATGGTCTGCGTTAGAAGAACTAGGGGTATGCCTTGGTTGCAATATATGGCAACCTAAAGACTAGGATGAACCAGCGTGATTCGGCGAGAAAACGGTAGCCCTATGATAGCAACTCGTCGTCTACCATCCATCTTGAGTCAATCGAGATACATGAAGCGGAAAGGCGGAGAACTCCAAAAGACCATATACTTGCTATCTAGTTATGGGTGAGGATGGCCATAGGTTAGTGGGGGCATAGGGGGCCTGCGTGTAGTTCTCATTTTTCAAGGGGTGCCTTTCATTATTTGAGGGTGGGGTCGAGTGGGACCATAGCCACTGGAATAAAAACAGACCTTAGCATCTGCATCGGCAGATATCTGAAAGCTCCCGACCGAGTTCTGTGTTTCTTGATTTGCCCTACCACAGGTGTAACACCCCGTGAATTCTATAACTGTGGAATTAACAAATTAAAGTATAATTAATTTGAAATCAAAGAACTAAGGGAAACGGGATACGCCATTGCGTTCGTCTCGGAAAAATACGCGAAATAGAGTCCGAGTTTTCAAAAAACGGAGTCCGTATGAAGAAGATATAGCCTCCGGAAGTTTCTGAATTAAGTTTAAAATTCAAACAGAATAAAATAACTCAGAAAAATCAAGTTTAAATTCCAAAATGGGGCCCAATGGGCCAGGGCGGAAAAACACCCGCCTAAGGCACCCAGGTCGACTGGGCTGTCGACCTGGTCTAACCAGGTCGACAGGGCTGTCGACAGGGCTGTCGACCTGGTCCAGAGCCAGGTCGAACCCAGTCCAACCTGGCTGGCCTATTCTATGTTGGTCGATTTTCTGTAGTCTGCTTTGTCATTAGGGCTAGGTGGCAAGCTCTAATTGGTCTCTCTTCCGAATGAATGGCTACGATCAATCCAAGCAACATCAATGGTCCTAATCAGTTCATAAACCCTATAAAATGACCCTAGACTCTACCTAGGTTTCTTACACAATTCTCTAGCCTCCATTCCTCTCTTCTTCTAATTAAAAATAAAAATGGCGTCTCTGCTCTGCTGGAATTAAAACTAGAAGATAATCAACATCAGCCTAAGCAACTCAATTCAAACTAGAGATTAAAGTTTCTGCAAAGATTCTACAGCAAGTTAAAGTTCTTTCTTTAATCTAGTCAAGGCAAGTACAGTTATTTTCCGCTATAAACGTTAATTATAATTTTGATATGTTTTAATTCTGAATCTGAGATTGTATATATATTCTCTTCTGTCAGATTTGTTTTTTTGTGACTGTTCTGTATCCCTTTTCTTCTTTTCTGTTTTTATAGCCAGGCTACCACGAGCCTGTGCCTAATCTCATAAGAGATGAACGTATGAACGCAAATTTTGGGATAAATAATGAATGATGCGAAATTTGACAAGACTAAATTGTATGTATGACTTTAGGTCTGAGGCATAAAATATATTGGACATGTGACTTGGGATTGGATGCATAAATTTGACTATGAACATATAATTTATGCATGTTGTATGCATGGTTATGTTGTAATTTAGATCTGTAATTAATTGGAAAAATAAGCATATGTTATAAACTAGTTTTAGACCTATGCATATTTTGTGATAAAAGAAGAAGAGGAACCACTGTAAGATTACATATGATTTGAGACTTTGGACAAAATGCATATAAAAGTCAAGATTTGATTTTTAGAAGATATGATTTAAAGATTTAGATTGTTGGGTATAGTTTGCATAATGATTCATGACCTAAAAAGAAGAAGATATGGAAGCTTAGGTGTAAAAGATTTGCATTAATTAGGATATCTATTATTGTGATTACACCTAAATAGGGATTTTTGGATATATGGCATGCATTGGAATTAATGGTTATATTTGGTATAATTTATATGTGAATCTGCTGTAAAATGCTAGTTTAACAAAAATTGGAACATATGTTATAAGGTAAATTATGTCCATATTCTGCGCTATGTAAATGTATGCAAACATGGAAGTATATGATCATATTGTGAATCATGACATTATTTAGGCATATGAACTTAGGCCTAATTTATGTTTAGGCAAGGCATGTAAATAGAACCTTTAGAAATATTAAATTTGCTAAATCTGCTAATTTGCCAAGTTGCCTAAACTGCTAGTTTTGTTATATTGCCTAGACTGCCAATAAGATTGAAATGCCTAATCTGTTAAATTTGTCGGTTGAAATGCCTAACCTGTTATATGCCAAAATCTGCTAAGTTGCTAAATCTGTTAAATCCGTTAAGTCATATA
The DNA here is from genome assembly GCA_030737875.1 of Allium sativum. Classification (NCBI taxonomy): domain Eukaryota; kingdom Viridiplantae; phylum Streptophyta; class Magnoliopsida; order Asparagales; family Amaryllidaceae; genus Allium; species Allium sativum. Next base: position 851,178,426 of record CM060918.1, read on the forward strand.
AAATCTGTTATCTGCTATGTTGGTATAATCATCCTGTTATTGATATAATCTGAATTGGCATATATATTGGGCGTGCGCATAAACGGTAAATTATTAATTAATTGGCCGCAAAGATAAACATGGCTAACTCGAGGTTAGAATGAGTTTGCGGCGTAAATCTGCCCGGAACCGCCCGGCACATCCAGTGGCCGCAAACAATAGGTTCTAATGTGAGAAGTTAGTCATAACATGCGTAAGACACGAGGTTAGGTCTGGCTTGTGGCAGAAGTCTGCCCGGAACCGCCCGGCATATCCAGCGGCCACAAGCTACCGACCTAATGTGAGAGGTCTGTGCATTAATAATTAATTAATGCAAAATCTAAGATAAGAATGACGTCTAAAACGTATTGGGGAAAATAGGGTTAAACCAAAGGGATTAATAGATGTAGTAAAACCCGTCCATGAATCTGTAGGCCCAATACAAAGTTAGACAAATCTGAAAAATCTGTACATCTGACCTGTTAGTCTGAAAACTTGTTAACTTAATTTGTGAATTAGTAAACCTGAATTCTGTATGTCTGAACTTGTAAACAAGTTAATCTGAAATCTGTTAGTCTGGGGACACAAGGTTAGGAGGGGAATTACTTGTGTCATCTGTTGTTTGGGACCCATATTAGTCAGTAACCCTTTCTGGTATCAAAAACTTTGACCCAACAGTAGGTAGGGTCCGGGCACGCTTACTGAACTAATTATAAGTGGTTCATTCTGATAATGGCGAGGGGTGTTGATGGTGCGTTCCAACCGGGTCATGTGCGTGCATGGATCCCGGTCTGCCTCTGAGGATGTAAGACGCCGTGACATCTGTAAATAGGTCTGTGCCAATTGGTTGTCACTTTAGGGAGTGATACACCCTACTGTGGGGCCGACACAGGATATTTATGTATTAGGGAGCCGATCGCTTGGGGTAGGGTTTTAGGGTACGCTTAGTTCTGTCTGTTTCTGTTGGTACCGTCTGTTTCTGTTGGGTGGTAACACCTGTCTGTTTCTGTGTGGTACCGTCTGTTCGGGTGGTAAAGGCCCATTACTAGTGTACACCTAATTCTACATTCTGTTTCCGTAGAGATAAATCTGTTCCTGCTTCTGTCTGTTTCTGATCGGGTAGTAAAGTCCCATTATTAGCATTCTGTTTCTGTTAAAGTATTCTGTACCCGTTCCTGCTTCAATTTAGACATTAGGGAGACACCTAATTCTGCTATACTAGTATTAGTGCAGAGGAGTGTAAAACAATAGTTTATATCATTCTGTTTTTCTGTTGTATCTGCTACACCTGTTATAGTTATCTCACATCCAGTTTTATGTTCATATCATATTATTATTATCTGTTCATATGCTGAAAGTCACTGGACCTGCCAGACTTTTTGTCTGACCCTTGTTGTTTCGCCTCCTTTCTTCCGTTTCCCCCCCCCAGGTTATCCAAGGAGGGAAATACTTTAGCTTGATCCGGATTTCTCTTTGCTTGAAGTGCTTAAAGTATGGCTTGGCTCTGTATAGCTTCCGTTCCATGGGGATTATGATTTTAAACTATGCATTTTGAAGGCTTTTGTACAAGACTGATATTTTGTACTTGAATTCTGAAATTGAAAGGATGTAACCATATTAATTTCTGTTTCCGCTGTAATAAAGTTAAAATTTTTCAAGTACTGTTTTATCTGTCTTGTAAGTTTCTGTTCTGTTTACTAAAATGCTCCACCAAAGTTAAGGCATTCCCTTTGTGAGTGACCTTAACGGAGGTGGGGTGTTACACTTGGTATCAGAGCTGAAGGTTACCAGATTGGGTAAAGTTTTTGAAAACTGTTTTCAAAAAGGTTTTGGAAGGAAGTATTTTCAAAAAATAAAGCTTATTTTGGAAAACATGATCCCCAAGAGCCATATATCTTTCTTTCAGTCCTTTTTTTATTGAACCTTTCCTTTTTCGTTCCAGCATGTCTGAAGCATCTGAGATACCAGAGGGTGTTCATGTACCCGGTTGGTTTCGTCAATATCTTGAGGCTAGGACCGCCGCTGCAGGTCCAGCAAATGATCCCCCTCCTCCACCCCCTCCTCGTGCAATTGCTTTCTCAAAGATCTGTAGAGATTTTAGGGCCATGGGTGGGAAGGATTTCAAAGGAACTGAACCATTCGTAGAAGCAAGGAATTGGCTCAAAGAAACTGAGGATCTATTCGTTATCTTCGAGGTGGACGATAGGCAGAAGGTACAGTTGGCAGTATGGCTGCTCAAAGACGAAGCTTCCTACTGGTGGGAAGTCACTAACGCCGAGAGGCCAGTTGAGACATGGATGGATTTCAGAACAAGGTTTGAGACAAAATTCCTCTCGCAAGCTGAACGAAGTTTACAATTGGAAAAGTTCTTGTCTCTTAAGCAAGGAAGTATGACGGTCAAGGAATACGTCAACCAGTTCAACCAACTAGCAAGATTCAGATTGGATTTAGTCAACACTCAGCATAAAAAGGCTCTCCGCTTTGTTAAAGGATTGAATGAGCCACTGCACAGCCTAGCCATGACCCATGTACCCATGGGAGAAACTTACGAGAAATTGGTGGATATGGCACTACTGCACGAGGAAGACAAGGGCCCGAAAGAGACAAAGAAGGAAGAACCACAGAGTAAGAAAGCGGGGCCCAAAAAGGAAACACAAAAGAAGGATGAGAAGTCTGAAGATAAGAAGGGGAAAAAGTGCTTTACTTGTGGGAGCTCAACTCATCTGAACAAGGATTGCAGAAAAAGGAAGGGCGCTTGCTTCAACTGTGGGGAGATGGGACACTTCACTAGGGACTGCCCGAAGAGACGAGGACAAGGAAGGCAGGCGAACACTCTTGAGGCTAGTGACTAGGATAGAAATAGGAAAATTTCTATAGTAGTTTTAATTTCTTTATCTGATTATGGAGTTAAGACTTTTTCTGATTCTGGTATTTTGATTTTGTAATCGATACTCTGCACTTTAATGCTAGTATTGTTTCTGAATTCCGCTATAGACTCAGACCCATAAGGGTTATGGATCATCTGTTTGAAATTGGGGTTTGAGGGATATCTGTGTTAGGCGTCAAGTATGACGCATACATTCTGAGTTTTCGTAGGGTATGATTTTATCATGCTTAGCTTCCTAAGGATCATTAGGGAACCTGATCTGTATCAGTAGTCTGTAAATATCTGAATAATTCTGATTTCCAGTTTTGACATTGTCTAAAGAAGGTAATCCTCTGAGTGTCAATCGGATATTGATTTCGGTCTTTGGGGTTGATACTTAGGGGAATTATTTTCTCAACCAATGTCTAATGGGAACCAAGTCTTCGTTCTATCTGTACTCGCTTCCATCATTCGACTGTATCCTATCGATCGAATATTTGAACTTTAGGTAGAAACTAATGGGTGTAAACATGTGTTTGAGACATGTTATGTTTGATGGTTGCAAGTGGATGCAAGTGGTTGCTAGTGGTTGCCCGTGGATGCATATACACACACTAGGCACTAGATCGGCTCGAAAACACTCTCATACTGCATATGGATGGGTGAGCATTTTTCAATTCTTGTGGATGCAAAATGGTTGATTCAGCACATGGATGTTGCATTTGAGTGAATGGTTGTGCACTCATATAGAAATACTGTATATCATCAGAATTCTATTGCATACATGTTGGACTCATGGCACTGACATAATTCGCATTAAGGAGGTCAACTGAATCAGTAGACCGCCTGATCTTTGCATTAGATAAGGAACATATACACACACTTTTGCATATGTTCATACAACATTAGAAGTTTTCTAAGGACAATGGATGCTTGTGGATGATGGTTGAGTAGATGGATGATTGGATGGTAGGACACACTCTTCTTAACTTGAAGATTTCGGGGACGAAATCCTTTTAAGTGGGGGAGAATGTAACACCCCGTGTATTCTATAACTGTGGAATTAACCAATTAAAGTATAATTAATTTGAAATCAAAGAACTAAGGGAAACGGGATATGCCATTGCGTTCGTCTCGGAAAAATACGCGAAATAGAGTCCGAGTTTTCAAAAAACGGAGTCCGTATGAAGAAGATATAGCCTCCGGAAGTTTCTGAATTAAGTTTAAAATTCAAACAGAATAAAATAACTCAGAAAAATCAAGTTTAAATTCCAAAATGGGGCCCAATGGGCCAGGGCGGAAAAACACCCGCCTAAGGCACCCAGGTCGACTGGGCTGTCGACCTGGTCTAACCAGGTCGACAGGGCTGTCGACAGGGCTGTCGACCTGGTCCAGAGCCAGGTCGAACCCAGTCCAACCTGGCTGGCCTATTCTATGTTGGTCGATTTTCTGTAGTCTGCTTTGTCATTAGGGCTAGGTGGCAAGCTCTAATTGGTCTCTCTTCCGAATGAATGGCTACGATCAATCCAAGCAACATCAATGGTCCTAATCAGTTCATAAACCCTATAAAATGACCCTAGACTCTACCTAGGTTTCTTACACAATTCTCTAGCCTCCATTGCTCTCTTCTTCTAATTAAAAATAAAAATGGCGTCTCTGCTCTGCTGGAATTAAAACTAGAAGATAATCAACATCAGCCTAAGCAACTCAATTCAAACTAGAGATTAAAGTTTCTGCAAAGATTCTACAGCAAGTTAAAGTTCTTTCTTTAATCTAGTCAAGGCAAGTACAGTTATTTTCCGCTATAAACGTTAATTATAATTTTGATATGTTTTAATTCTGAATCTGAGATTGTATATATATTCTCTTCTATCAGATTTTTTTTTCTGTGACTGTTCTGTATCCCTTTTCTTCTTTTCTATTTTTATAGCCAGGCTACCACGAGCCTGTGCCTAATCTCATAAGAGATGAACGTATGAACGCAAATTTTGGGATAAAAAATGAATGATGCGAAATTTGACAAGACTAAATTGTATGTATGACTTTAGGTCTGAGGCATAAAATATATTGGACATGTGACTTGGGATTGGATGCATAAATTTGACTATGAACATATAATTTATGCATGTTGTATGCATGGTTATGTTGTAATTTAGATCTGTAATTAATTGGAAAAATAAGCATATGTTATAAACTAGTTTTAGACCTATGCATATTTTGTGATAAAAGAAGAAGAGGAACCACTGTAAGATTACATATGATTTGAGACTTTGGACAAAATGCATATAAAAGTCAAGATTTGATTTTTAGAATATATGATTTAAAGATTTAGATTGTTGGGTATAGTTTGCATAATGATTCATGACCTAAAAAGAAGAAGATATGGAAGCTTAGGTGTAAAAGATTTGCATTAATTAGGATATCTATTATTGTGATTACACCTAAATAGGGATTTTTGGATATATGGCATGCATTGGAATTAATGGTTATATTTGGTATAATTTATATGTGAATCTGCTGTAAAATGCTAGTTTAACAAAAATTGGAACATATGTTATAGGGTAAATTATGTCCATATTCTGCGCTATGTAAATGTATGCAAACATGGAAGTATATGATCATATTGTGAATCATGACATTATTTAGGCATATGAACTTAGGCCTAATTTATGTTTAGGCAAGGCATGTAAATAGAACCTTTAGAAATATTAAATTTGCTAAATCTGCTAATTTGCCAAGTTGCCTAAACTGCTAGTTTTGTTATATTGCCTAGACTGCCAATAAGATTGAAATGCCTAATCTGTTAAATTTGTCGGTTGAAATGCCTAACCTGTTATATGCCAAAATCTGCTAAGTTGCTAAATCTGTTAAATCCGTTAAGTCATATAAAATATGTTATCTGCTATGTTGGTATAATCATCCTGTTATTGATATAATCTGAATTGGCATATATATTGGGCGTGCGCATAAACGGTAAATTATTAATTAATTGGCCGCAAAGATAAACATGGCTAACTCGAGGTTAGAATGAGTTTGCGGCGTAAATCTGCCCGGAACCGCCCGGCACATCCAGTGGCCGCAAACAATAGGTTCTAATGTGAGAAGTTAGTCATAACATGCGTAAGACACGAGGTTAGGTCTGGCTTGTGGCAGAAGTCTGCCCGGAACCGCCCGGCATATCCAGCGGCCACAAGCTACCGACCTAATGTGAGAGGTCTGTGCATTAATAATTAATTAATGCAAAATCTAAGATAAGAATGATGTCTAAAACGTATTGGGGAAAATAGGGTTAAACCAAAGGGATTAATAGATGTAGTAAAACCCGTCCATGAATCTGTAGGCCCAATACAAAGTTAGACAAATCTGAAAAATCTGTACATCTGACCTGTTAGTCTGAAAACTTGTTAACTTAATTTGTGAATTAGTAAACCTGAATTCTGTATGTCTGAACTTGTAAACAAGTTAATCTGAAATCTGTTAGTCTGGGGACACAAGGTTAGGAGGATATTACTTGTGTCATCTGTTGTTTGGGACCCATATTAGTCAGTAACCCTTTCTGGTATCAAAAACTTTGACCCAACAGTAGGTAGGGTCCGGGCACGCTTACTGAACTAATTATAAGTGGTTCATTCTGATAATGGCGAGGGGTGTTGATGGTGCGTTCCAACCGGGTCATGTGCGTGCATGGATCCCGGTCTGCCTCTGAGGATGTAAGACGCCGTGACATCTGTAAATAGGTCTGTGCCAATTGGTTGTCACTTTAGGGAGTGATACACCCTACTGTGGGGCCGACACAGGATATTTATGTATTAGGGAGCCGATCGCTTGGGGTAGGGTTTTAGGGTACGCTTAGTTCTGTCTGTTTCTGTTGGTACCATCTGTTTCTGTTGGGTGGTAACACCTGTCTGTTTCTGTGTGGTACCGCCTGTTCGGGTGGTAAAGGCCCATTACTAGTGTACACCTAATTCTACATTCTGTTTCCGTAGAGATAAATCTGTTCCTGCTTCTGTCTGTTTCTGATCGGGTAGTAAAGGCCCATTATTAGCATTCTGTTTCTGTTAAAGTATTCTGTACCCGTTCCTGCTTCAATTTAGACATTAGGGAGACACCTAATTCTGCTATACTAGTATCAGTGCAGAGGAGTGTAAAACAATAGTTTATATCATTCTGTTTTTCTGTTGTATCTGCTACACCTGTTATAGTTATCTCACATCCAGTTTTATGTTCATATCATATTATTATTATCTGTTCATATGCTGAAAGTCACTGGACCTGCCAGACTTTTTGTCTGACCCTTGTTGTTTCGCCTCCTTTCTTCCGTTTCCCCCCCAGGTTATCCAAGGAGGGAAATACTTTAGCTTGATCCGGATTTCTCTTTGCTTGAAGTGCTTAAAGTATGGCTTGGCTCTGTATAGCTTCCGTTCCATGGGGATTATGATTTTAAACTATGCATTTTGAAGGCTTTTGTACAAGACTGATATTTTGTACTTGAATTCTGAAATTGAAAGGATGTAACCATATTAATTTCTGTTTCCGCTGTAATAAAGTTAAAATTTTTCAAGTACTGTTTTATCTGTCTTGTAAGTTTCTGTTCTGTTTACTAAAATGCTCCACCAAAGTTAAGGCATTCCCTTTGTGAGTGACCTTAACGGAGGTGGGGTGTTACACTTGGTATCAGAGCTGAAGGTTACCAGATTGGGTAAAGTTTTTGAAAACTGTTTTCAAAAAGGTTTTGGAAGGAAGTATTTTCAAAAAATAAAGCTTATTTTGGAAAACATGATCCCCAAGAGCCATATATCTTTCTTTCAGTCCTTTTTTTATTGAACCTTTCTTTTTCGTTCCTGCATGTCTGAAGCATCTGAGATACCAGAGGGTGTTCATGTACCCGGTTGGTTTCGTCAATATCTTGAGGCTAGGACCGCCGCTGCAGGTCCAGCAAATGATCCCCCTCCTCCACCCCCTCCTCGTGCAATTGCTTTCTCAAAGATCTGTAGAGATTTTAGGGCCATGGGTGGGAAGGATTTCAAAGGAACTGAACCATTCGTAGAAGCAAGGAATTGGCTCAAAGAAACTGAGGATCTATTCGTTATCTTCGAGGTGGACGATAGGCAGAAGGTACAGTTGGCAATATGGCTGCTCAAAGACGAAGCTTCCTACTGGTGGGAAGTCACTAACGCCGAGAGGCCAGTTGAGACATGGATGGATTTCAGAACAAGGTTTGAGACAAAATTCCTCTCGCAAGCTGAACGAAGTTTACAATTGGAAAAGTTCTTGTCTCTTAAGCAAGGAAGTATGACGGTCAAGGAATACGTCAACCAGTTCAACCAACTAGCAAGATTCGGATTGGATTTAGTCAACACTCAGCATAAAAAGGCTCTCCGCTTTGTTAAAGGATTGAATGAGCCACTGCACAGCCTAGCCATGACCCATGTACCCATGGGAGAAACTTACGAGAAATTGGTGGATATGGCACTACTGCACGAGGAAGATAAGGGCCCGAAAGAGACAAAGAAGGAAGAACCACAGAGTAAGAAAGCGGGGCCCAAAAAGGAAACACAAAAGAAGGATGAGAAGTCTGAAGATAAGAAGGGGAAAAAGTGCTTTACTTGTGGGAGCTCAACTCATCTGAACAAGGATTGCAAAAAAAGGAAGGGCGCTTGCTTCAACTGTGGGGAGATGGGACACTTCACTAGGGACTGCCCGAAGAGACGAGGACAAGGAAGGCAGGCGAACACTCTTGAGGCTAGTGGCTAGGATAGAAATAGGAAAATTTCTATAGTAGGTTTAATTTCTTTATCTGATTATGGAGTTAAGACTTTTTCTGATTCTGGTATTTTGATTTTGTAATCGATACTCTGCACTTTAATGCTAGTATTGTTTCTGAATTCCGCTATAGACTCAGACCCATAAGGGTTATGGATCATCTGTTTGAAATTGGGGTTTGAGGGATATCTGTGTTAGGCGTCAAGTATGACGCATACATTCTGAGTTTTCGTAGGGTATGATTTTATCATGCTTAGCTTCCTAAGGATCATTAGGGAACCTGATCTGTATCAGTAGTCTGTAAATATCTGAATAATTCTGATTTCCAGTTTTGACATTGTCTAAAGAAGGTAATCCTCTGAGTGTCAATCGGATATTGATTTCGGTCTTTGGGGTTGATACTTAGGGGAATTATTTTCTCAACCAATGTCTAATGGGAACCAAGTCTTCGTTCTATCTGTACTCGCTTCCATCATTCGACTGTATCCTATCGATCGAATATTTGAACTTTAGGTAGAAACTAATGGGTGTAAACATGTGTTTGAGACATGTTATGTTTGATGGTTGCAAGTGGATGCAAGTGGTTGCTAGTGGTTGCCCGTGGATGCATATACACACACTAGGCACTAGATCGGCTCGAAAACACTCTCATACTGCATATGGATGGGTGAGCATTTTTCAATTCTTGTGGATGCAAAATGGTTGATTCAGCACATGGATGTTGCATTTGAGTGAATGGTTGTGCACTCATATAGAAATACTGTATATCATCAGAATTCTATTGCATACATGTTGGACTCATGGCACTGACATAATTCGCATTAAGGAGGTCAACTGAATCAGTAGACCGCCTGATCTTTGCATTAGATAAGGAACATATACACACACTTTTGCATATGTTCATACAACATTAGAAGTTTTCTAAGGACAATGGATGCTTGTGGATGATGGTTGAGTAGATGGATGATTGGATGGTAGGACACACTCTTCTTAACTTGAAGATTTCGGGGACGAAATCCTTTTAAGTGGGGGAGAATGTAACACCCCGTGTATTCTATAACTGTGGAATTAACCAATTAAAGTATAATTAATTTGAAATCAAAGAACTAAGGGAAACGGGATATGCCATTGCGTTCGTCTCGGAAAAATACGCGAAATAGAGTCCGAGTTTTCAAAAAACGGAGTCCGTATGAAGAAGATATAGCCTCCGGAAGTTTCTGAATTAAGTTTAAAATTCAAACAGAATAAAATAACTCAGAAAAATCAAGTTTAAATTCCAAAATGGGGCCCAATGGGCCAGGGCGGAAAAACACCCGCCTAAGGCACCCAGGTCGACTGGGCTGTCGACCTGGTCTAACCAGGTCGACAGGGCTGTCGACAGGGCTGTCGACCTGGTCCAGAGCCAGGTCGAACCCAGTCCAACCTGGCTGGCCTATTCTATGTTGGTCGATTTTCTGTAGTCTGCTTTGTCATTAGGGCTAGGTGGCAAGCTCTAATTGGTCTCTCTTCCGAATGAATGGCTACGATCAATCCAAGCAACATCAATGGTCCTAATCAGTTCATAAACCCTATAAAATGACCCTAGACTCTACCTAGGTTTCTTACACAATTCTCTAGCCTCCATTGCTCTCTTCTTCTAATTAAAAATAAAAATGGCGTCTCTGCTCTGCTGGAATTAAAACTAGAAGATAATCAACATCAGCCTAAGCAACTCAATTCAAACTAGAGATTAAAGTTTCTGCAAAGATTCTACAGCAAGTTAAAGTTATTTCTTTAATCTAGTCAAGGCAAGTACAGTTATTTTCCGCTATAAACGTTAATTATAATTTTGATATGCTTTAATTCTGAATCTGAGATTGTATATATATTCTCTTCTGTCAGATTTTTTTTTCTGTGACTGTTCTGTATCCCTTTTCTTCTTTTCTATTTTTATAGCCAGGCTACCACGAGCCTGTGCCTAATCTCATAAGAGATGAACGTATGAACGCAAATTTTGGGATAAATAATGAATGATGCGAAATTTGACAAGACTAAATTGTATGTATGACTTTAGGTCTGAGGCATAAAATATATTGGACATGTGACTTGGGATTGGATGCATAAATTTGACTATGAACATATAATTTATGCATGTTGTATGCATGGTTATGTTGTAATTTAGATCTGTAATTAATTGGAAAAATAAGCATATGTTATAAACTAGTTTTAGACCTATGCATATTTTGTGATAAAAGAAGAAGAGGAACCACTGTAAGATTACATATGATTTGAGACTTTGGACAAAATGCATATAAAAGTCAAGATTTGATTTTTAGAATATATGATTTAAAGATTTAGATTGTTGGGTATAGTTTGCATAATGATTCATGACCTAAAAAGAAGAAGATATGGAAGCTTAGGTGTAAAAGATTTGCATTAATTAGGATATCTATTATTGTGATTACACCTAAATAGGGATTTTTGGATATATGGCATGCATTGGAATTAATGGTTATATTTGGTATAATTTATATGTGAATCTGCTGTAAAATGCTAGCTTAACAAAAATTGGAACATATGTTATAGGGTAAATTATGTCCATATTCTGCGCTATGTAAATGTATGCAAACATGGAAGTATATGATCATATTGTGAATCATGACATTATTTAGGCATATGAACTTAGGCCTAATTTATGTTTAGGCAAGGCATGTAAATAGAACCTTTAGAAATATTAAATTTGCTAAATCTGCTAATTTGCCAAGTTGCCTAAACTGCTAGTTTTGTTATATTGCCTAGACTGCCAATAAGATTGAAATGCCTAATCTGTTAAATTTGTCGGTTGAAATGCCTAACCTGTTATATGCCAAAATCTGCTAAGTTGCTAAATCTGTTAAATCCGTTAAGTCATATAAAATCTGTTATCTGCTATGTTGGTATAATCATCCTGTTATTGATATAATCTGAATTGGCATATATATTGGGCGTGCGCATAAACGGTAAATTATTAATTAATTGGCCGCAAAGATAAACATGGCTAACTCGAGGTTAGAATGAGTTTGCGGCGTAAATCTGCCCGGAACCGCCCGGCACATCCAGTGGCCGCAAACAATAGGTTCTAATGTGAGAAGTTAGTCATAACATGCGTAAGACACGAGGTTAGGTCTGGCTTGTGGCAGAAGTCTGCCCGGAACCGCCCGGCATATCCAGCGGCCACAAGCTACCGACCTAATGTGAGAGGTCTGTGCATTAATAATTAATTAATGCAAAATCTAAGATAAGAATGACGTCTAAAACGTATTGGGGAAAATAGGGTTAAACCAAAGGGATTAATAGATGTAGTAAAACCCGTCCATGAATCTGTAGGCCCAATACAAAGTTAGACAAATCTGAAAAATCTGTACATCTGACCTGTTAGTCTGAAAACTTGTTAACTTAATTTGTGAATTAGTAAACCTGAATTCTGAATGTCTGAACTTGTAAACAAGTTAATCTGAAATCTGTTAGTCTGGGGACACAAGGTTAGGAGGGGAATTACTTGTGTCATCTGTTGTTTGGGACCCATATTAGTCAGTAACCCTTTCTGGTATCAAAAACTTTGACCCAACAGTAGGTAGGGTCCGGGCACGCTTACTGAACTAATTATAAGTGGTTCATTCTGATAATGGCGAGGGGTGTTGATGGTGCGTTCCAACCGGGTCATGTGCGTGCATGGATCCCGGTCTGCCTCTGAGGATGTAAGACGCCGTGACATCTGTAAATAGGTCTGTGCCAATTGGTTGTCACTTTAGGGAGTGATACACCCTACTGTGGGGCCGACACAGGATATTTATGTATTAGGGAGCCGATCGCTTGGGGTAGGGTTTTAGGGTACGCTTAGTTCTGTCTGTTTCTGTTGGTACCGTCTGTTTCTGTTGGGTGGTAACACCTGTCTGTTTCTGTGTGGTACCGTCTGTTCGGGTGGTAAAGGCCCATTACTAGTGTACACCTAATTCTACATTCTGTTTCCGTAGAGATAAATCTGTTCCTGCTTCTGTCTGTTTCTGATCGGGTAGTAAAGGCCCATTATTAGCATTCTGTTTCTGTTAAAGTATTCTGTACCCGTTCCTGCTTCAATTTAGACATTAGGGAGACACCTAATTCTGCTATACTAGTATTAGTGCAGAGGAGTGTAAAACAATAGTTTATATCATTCTGTTTTTCTGTTGTATCTGCTACACCTGTTATAGTTATCTCACATCCAGTTTTATGTTCATATCATATTATTATTATCTGTTCATATGCTGAAAGTCACTGGACCTGCCAGACTTTTTGTCTGACCCTTGTTGTTTCGCCTCCTTTCTTCCGTTTCCCCCCCCAGGTTATCCAAGGAGGGAAATACTTTAGCTTGATCCGGATTTCTCTTTGCTTGAAGTGCTTAAAGTATGGCTTGGCTCTGTATAGCTTCCGTTCCATGGGGATTATGATTTTAAACTATGCATTTTGAAGGCTTTTGTACAAGACTGATATTTTGTACTTGAATTCTGAAATTGAAAGGATGTAACCATATTAATTTCTGTTTCCGCTGTAATAAAGTTAAAAAATTTCAAGTACTGTTTTATCTGTCTTGTAAGTTTCTGTTCTGTTTACTAAAATGCTCCACCAAAGTTAAGGCATTCCCTTTGTGAGTGTCCTTAACGGGGGTGGGGTGTTACAACAGGACTCGGGCCGCACATTACAGGACATGTGCATCTAGACAAGCGATAACGATTCGCGATACATGCGTGGGGAAGTCTAGGAACATATACCACTCTAGGTAGTGTGTCCTAGACTTGGGGGCATCGTTCGACAGGTAGCATAATCCCTAGTGGGACTAGGTGGCATAAACCCTGAATCCGAGAAGCGTTCATCATATAGCGTAAACTCTAGTTGAATCTAGAAAGCACTTGATAGAAAACCCTAGATTAGATCTAGGTAATAAATAATAAATGTATGCCTGAAGGCAACGGAAACTACAGGGATTGGGATCACGTTATCGTTACTAGTTGGGACACTAGTTAGGTGGTGCAGAGATACAGAAACCAGTATAACAAGGAAATAGCGAAGCGGCGAAAGTATTAGAGCATATCCAGTTTATCTTATCTTAGCTTATCTTGTGTTAATCTTGTCTAATCTTGATGACCCTATCATCATGGTGTTATCTTGTATTCAGTGAATTCATGTCGGTTTGTTTTTCCATGTTCACATGCTAGAAGTAACTGAACTTACTCAGGCTTTATGTCTGACTCTGTTTTTCTTTCGTCTTCTTTTCTTCCGTCCCCCCCTCCCCCAGGTAGTAAAGGAGGCAATAGTATAGCTCAGGTTAAGTTGGACTGTCACTCTTTCCCAAGCTTGAAGGTTCTTGGACAAAGTGCTTTGGATTCTCCTTTTCGCTGCTATGCTGGCTTATGCTACAATGGGGAATATAAATGTATTTTTATGCTTCTTTTTTTCGTAAGACAGATGATACTCTGATATTAGAAAACAATTGTTGTACAAACTATCTTATCAATAAAGTAAAGTTTTATTTTCCGCTGTTTAATTTCTGTCTGTCTTGTAATTTATCTGCATCTGTTACCCTAAATGCTCCACAGAACTTAGTGCATTCCCTTTGTGAGTGACACTAACGGATGTGGGGTGTTACAAAAGCTATCTTTCGGCCATGCCTTGTTCAAATCTGAGAACTCATTGCATGTATGCCACTTCCCATTAGCTTTCTTCACAAGGAATGGATTTGATATCCACTTAGGGTACATTGCATCTCAGATGAATATATTACCCTTCAGTCTTCCAACCTCTTCCTTCAAAGCTGCTGACCTCTCTGGGTTGAGCATGCGTCTTTTCTGCTTAATGGGGACGTACTTTGGGTCAATGTTCAATAGGTGGCTCATGATTGAGGCAGATATCCCACACGCATCAGCATGGGTCCATGCAAACACATCAAGATTGGCTCATACAAAGCTTGTCAATTCCCTCGTCCATAGAGGGGCTAAATGGGATCTGATCCTCAAGACCTTGGTCAGGTCATCGTGGAAGATCAGAATCTCCATTGTAGTCTTGTTGGTAGTCTCCCTCCTACATTCCATCTCTTCATCATGGTTGGGTAAATGTTCTCGAACAGGCGATTGGCCGATTCTAGCCGGGATGTCTCCTTTACTTGCTACTCTGTCGCCTCCTTAGCAGGAGGGTCGTCTTTAGGCTCATGTTTCCTCTATTATAGATTTCCTTCCATTCTGCTAAGTAGCATGCTCTACCTACTACTTGGTCCCTATGGACCATCACTACCCCAGCTTCAGTTAGGAACTTTAAAAGCAAACTCTAGTAGCTATGCATGCTCCGAATTTTGTCAAGTTCGGCCGACCCAAAAATGTGTTATCAGGAGAGTTTACATCCATCACAAGAAACAAGAGGATTCGTACTCTCCTATGATCTCCCTTACCCAACTCCATCGGTAGATCAACCGCTCCTACCGGTTTAATCATCGATCCATTGAAACCACATATCCATTCCATACATGGCTTTAGGTCTCTTGGTTTCAACTTCATTTGGTTGAAAGCTTTCTTGAATAGAATATTGATGGAACCGCCGCAGTCAACTAAAACCTTCGTTACAGTTGCAAGGCCAAAAATAGATAATATCACTCGTGGATCTATACTCAGGGTTTCTACTACACTACTTTCTTGATTGCGGAAAACGATGTCCTCCATCATCGTCTTCTGCTGCTTGATGTATCTTCGGGAATGTTGCACTACCCCGCATCCACATGTTTTGTAGCACTTACACACTGTTCCATTGTTCAAGCACTAAGTCCTGCCATATGTGGTCCACCTCTGATGGGATTGATGACAATTCCTTTGGCTTTTTGCTGAGCAGTGGCTCTAGGAGCCACCGGATCTTCGTTCGAGGCTGACATCCCATGCGTCTATCCCTTGGGGCCACCTTATATTTGGTAAACTTCCTTTCTTGTAAAAACATCTCAATTACATCTTTCAGATGTCATCATTCATTGGTCAAATGGCCATTATTCTCGTGAAACCGACAAAAATTTCCTGTTTCATGTTCTTTCTCCATGAAATCTCTCAGAGGTAGCTTCTTATATTGCATTACATTGCATATATTGAGGTATATGCTCTCCAAAGTGTCGCTTAATGGAACATAACTCTTGAATGACTAAAATCGGAGTCGCTTCTTAACATCCCCTTTCTAATTTCGATTCCCTTTATTACCGTTCTTTTCTTGGAGACCATTCTTCTTGTTTAGATTCCCACCATTGACTTCCACTTTTGTGGAACTATCGCCGAATTGTCTTACAACAATATTGCTTTGGATATCTTCCTTCACAACCTCACTAGATCTACTTTTCTGATTCTGATATGCACCCTCTTGTCGCAACCGCACATTTTCTTTCTCATAAAATAATTATATCGACGTAGGAGGTTTTATAATTAAATGTTTTTTGAACTCCATCTCTTTGCCCGCCCCATCAACCATCGCCATTAAAAGGGCCTTTGGGTTAGGGTCGCTCACTTCAGTGATACCCATATTGAAACAATCGAGATATCCCCTAAAAGTTTCTCCAGGGGCTTGCTCAGCAGAGGAAAGCTCCATTACGTGCTTAGAATTTGATGCATGCAGTCGAATTGGTGTCAAAAACTTCTCGCATATTTCTTTCAAGTTGGGAACCGATCTAGGAGGGAGCCTGGTAAACCACATTAGTGCAATTACCGTAAGATATATTTGGAAAGCTTTTAAGGGTGATCAATATTCGGCTCGAACCAAATTAACCAACCGAACCAATTTATTTTTTTAGGTTCAATTTGGTTTGAAACTAAATCGGTTTGAATTCGGTTTGTAGAAATATATTTGTTGGTTATCGGTTCGACCGAATTAACCGAACTTTTACCGTCTTATCTAATTTTTTGTCATTGTCGTTTATTAAATAATTGGTTTAGTGATAAAATACAAAAAAACATTTGTTAATGATAAGTCAAATCTTATTGTAAACATAAAATTTAATAGATACAATTCCGCCAAACATAAATTTATGTTTTTCTTTTGGTGAACTAATCATTTGAATAATAAGATATCCTTCAAGTTCGGTTAAATTAGTTACAGAACAAACTAACATAAATTATTTTGGTTCGGTTCGGTTTGGTTTTGAAATTTTTTGGTTCTAATTCGGTTTGAACTTTTTTACCCTAAAACAAACCGAACCGACTGAACGCCTAAAAGCTTTACACATGATAGCATCAGAAGTTGCAACTACATTCATATACCATAAATAGCGCATTAACTATTGTTATGGATCCGTCCTTCCTGAATAATGATTCATTGTTGGCAGATTAAATCGTCTTCGGAACCGTGCCTCCAATATGCCATCAGTAAAAGGAGTGTAGCTACGATCCAAGCCTCAATCTTCATTTTTGTATCCTTTGTTATCATTCATTATCTTCCATACCATTGCTGTTACTTCCGCATTAGTTAACGCATGCTATAGTTCAGCACTTACGGCTCATCGAACTCCTCTTCCTCTCGCTTCAGGAAATGTCGCCTGAACCGTCTTGCGTACGGTACTTCCTTGCCCTCTGTTGTGACAAGTGGGTGGAAGCAAAGGTGCACGAGTCTTTCGAGAAGTGACGTTCCTGGGAGAGATGGTAATTCCAGCTTGCTGCTCTAGCTGTCTCAAGTTGCCTCGAGTCAAAATTTTCGATTCGGGGAGGCTGTTATGCTCGAGCCAGGATTCGCCCAAATCACAGCTCATCGACATTACTATCTTGTTGGAATTGGCGTTGCTACTTCTCCCCACTTCTTTCTGACGATGAAGATTCTTCGACAGCCTGATGTCGGGTAGGAGATATGGCACGTTGTTTCTAGAGTTCTCTCCATTGCCTTGTCATTGCATCTATGTCATTCCTCGTGGTGGCATTATCTCGTCTCTAAGCATCCAGGGCAGCGGTGGTATCATCTAACTTGTTGACCAAACATGCAAAGTCATCATGCATAACAAACATTAAAGGAGGAGCTTGATCAGTGGTTGCAGCAGCAAGACCAGTACTCGGGCCGGCTCGGATCGAATTCGATCCAGGAGCATTCGATCTGGGGTCATTCGAACAAGCGGCATTTTGGGTGTGCGTAGGTTGTGAAGTGAGCTGTCATCATTGGCTAACGCTCCATGGAAAGCTTACTGAGTTCTGTCTCTCATGGAAATCCTCATTGTCAAAGTTTCTGAAGGTACCGAATGGATTATCCCCTTAGACTTGGTGATCCAAATAATAGTTAAACAATCCAAAAGTGCTGAGAATTCTTGATTTCTCAGTGAAAAAATCAATATATTTGACCAAAAAGGTCACAAACACCAAAAGTATAAAAATTGTAGTGGAAAACGAAGAAATATAAAATGAAAATGAGGAAATAATAGCAAACACACACGATTTATAGTGGTTCGACGTTAATGAGCCTACGTTCACTTTATAATTCCTTGATTTACTAAGAAATTACAAGCACAATGAATACAAGCTTCAAATACTTAAAATACAACACCCAAACTCTCGAATTATGGTGTTTGAATCCGAAAATAGGTTGTATTATGGTTGTTTATTGCTGATGAGAGTTTTCGTCAATTGCCTTGGTGACAGAAGTCCCAAAATGTCTTTAAATAACTGTATTTATAGGTGAGGCCACAGGCCGTTTTGGATCGGATAAGTGCCTCTCTAGCCGGGTTTTTCAAAGGTAGTAGCACCAGTTACAATGGGATAGTGGGTCGGTTCGTGGTTAACCGGCTCGAATGTGTACAGGTGGCACAAGATCCGAAACAGCTGGAGTTGTAGAAAAGTAGTGGAAACAGACATAACTGCCACGTTCAGATCAAATAGGATCTGAATCGAACATTCGATCTGAGGTTTATTCGAACCGAAGGCCTTTAATCCTGGGTCTTGACTTTATTTGACCCAAGAGAAGGAAAAAGTGCAAGTCGTCTTTTATTCGATTCGGGTATTTCGAGTCGGGATCAGATTTGCACTTAGGCATGCGTTTGAAGTTTTAGAGCCTTTAATCGTCGATGTTTGATTTATGACGCCCTTGTTGGAAGGAAAGTCAACTACACACACACACACACACACACACACACATATATATATATATATATGTATGTATGTATGTATACCAGTGTATATACATTAAAGTGAGCCAAGATCCATATTTTATCATGGCTTGAGTTAGCTTTAGCTAATCCCCAAAAATAATATTTTAGGTCAATAATATCACGTATACAATTCTTAGATAGCATGATGAAAACTTTGTTCATTTCCAATTTTGGATATTTTATGCTCTATGTCTTCAAGCCCGTAATCTTATTTTGGCTACCTAGTTAAGTCAGGCCCAAGTTTATACAATTTGAGCATAACAATTACTCTAGCACATGTAACCATAATAAATAGTGCATCTCCGCTTTGGCATAACCCACAATTACTTATTACGGCACTAATGAGTGTTATTCTTGGAAAACATCACTTTGGACTTAATATTAATATTCAGTTTGGAGGGCTTTTATAAATGGAAATGGCAAATCATATTTGCAATTTCACCATGTGTTATAAAATGGTGTGATAGTGGGATCTGTTGCATATGTCAAGCGATACATATATATACTACAAGCATTGCACAGGTATAAAAGTATTTAGGTACACACATGTGTGCTGGAAATCAGTCCACATACACATATATATATACACACACACACAAAGCATCCTTACAGAGGAGAAAATAAAATTTATTGCTGATTTGAATGTCTACAAGATATATCTATTATATATATATATATACTTGTAGGTATATCATCTATAGGAATTACTATTAAGGCACAATAGTATGTTACCACAACAGCCTACAAAATACAAATAAAATTAAAATGTTTGTTGGCTCAATCATATCCAAAGGATAAAAAAATGCATAAAATTGTCTTCGGTAATCACATAACATGCCATCATAATTTTCATATAGTATAGCAGATATAAAATTATGTTGTTTTGAGGGTTCTGGTTATTTGGAGTGTACAATTTAGCAAAGGTATGTGTAACAACCCGGAAAATCAGAAACAATTTAAAATTTTTATTTAGGCTATTTTAATGAATTTGGAATATCTAAAATGATTTGTTTTAAATAATAACGACTAAAAATTTATTTTAAATGAAGTTAGAACGAATAAATTTATTTTAATTATATAATGAGCCTGAAATAGCGCGGCAGTTTGAGAATTTGATTTTGTACTTTAACGGAATGTGCAGGATTCAAAATAAATCGGATTTCAGTAAAACCAAAAATATTTAAATCTGTTTAATTATATCTTTCTATCGGATCAGAAAAATTGAAATTTCATAGTGGGAATAAAATGCTATGGCCAGTTAAGTATTCAGAGTAGTCGCTATAGAATCTAGTATAAATATAGCCCTTAAAAATAGACATTTTGCAAACGACTTCCTTTTTCGATGAAACTACTTTGGTTGGATCCGGAATGTCAATTTATTGCTAGGTTTAAAATTCCATAATTTTTGGAATTTATAGTGAGTGTGATAAATTAAAACACGTTTGGTAATTTCAGTTTGAATTTGGTCGACTAGAAAAAGGCCATTTTTCAAATAGTCTCCAAATTTAACGAAATTATTTTTGTTAGGACCATATCATCCAAACATAGCTAGATTTATTTGTCGGGAATTTTTGAAATTAGTATGTGGCCCCGGCAAATTAAAATATACGTTCAAATCTAAAATTGAATGTTTTATATTTTAATTTGAAGAAAAACTGGCTGAAACAATCGAATGGGCTTACGAAACATATTCCATTGTGTCCTTAATAGGGGTATTTAGCTAGGGGTGACAGTCGGTCGGCTTGATTTGGAGTTCGTATGGATAAATGGGTATATTTGGAAATTAAAGGAAATATAATAATAAATAAATAAATATAAATATACATATATTATCCAATCATCGTTGACCAGATCATATCGCTCAAAAACCTGATAGCCCTCTTACGAACGACGGAAGGTGCTAATTCCTTCTCCCCTCCACAACTTCAAATCCACACAGTAAAATCGAACCAGCCTTTAGAGGATTTTGTATATCTGAGTCTCATCTTCAAATCCATACAAACCACATCTTCTACCGTGGAGTACTGGGATCGGAATCTCGCCATGAAGTTGCGACGTTCATCGCACCGTCGTGCTGTTATCTCGCCGTCGAGCTTGACCAGAGGGGGACCATCCAGCGCGCCTCTCAGAGCTGGACAACGTGGAGTAGGAGGACCGTCTTCAAACTGCATGTATTTTGCGAAAGATCGAAACCTAGTTTCAAAGATCAGCTGGAGGTAATAGCTGTTATAATTTAAACAGTTTATAACATAAAAAGCATTGCAAAGTTGATTAATCGAATAAAAATCATATCTTTTTCATATGTTGTCAAAATCCAGTGAAATAAGAGACATTGGACTCGTGGCAACGTCTTCTACATTCTAGAAGCGACTGGAACGGATTTGGAGCTCTCTACAATTTTAGAAGGAGTGGAACCCAATGTGATATTTCTGAATTCAAATTGGAATGGAGAAGCGATGTATAAATTATATAAGCGGTATACAAATTATATACATGTTTATCTCATATATGAGCGTTGTATAAATTATATAAGCGATGTATAAATTATACATGCGTTGTATAAATCATATATGCGTTGTGGAATTGAAATAAAATTGAAATGGAAATAAATATATATATATATATATGTATATACACACACTCCCCTCATCCATAAACTATGGACGATATAAAAGGATTATGTTATGGAAATTGATTGTGGTTGTGAATGATTGATTTCTATTAAATATATATCTGTTTGGTGGCGGAGAATTTGTTCTCTTGTTTAACACCCTTCTCTAAGACGTACGAGCTTAGAGGTTATATATCAATAGACATCAGTCGCAAGGCATGAAATGTCAATGTGGCATGCTGAGATGCAGCGATCAGGGCTTTCCTTGAAAAGCAGTTTCATGTAGTAGATGATAAAAGCACGACTTTAATATAGCATAGCTTTGTGCATAACGTTAATTCGTGAACCTCACACCCCGGGCATGAACCAGAAACGGGAGAGAACTTCAAGGAGGACATGCATTTCCTTCTAGCTAAGAGCGGTGTCATGGTATGGGGCCCAGACATTTTTACTTATGTAGCTGATGAAAAGCGAGGCGCCTCGATTATATTGGTCACTACGAGGCCGATGGATGGTTTGGTCGATATACTAACCAGTTTTACGCCCCATAGGGCGGGGAAACGTATTGTTCAGGCATTTTAATCCACTCTGTTTGGACCGGCCCTGACGATTCAAGGTCTCAGCTGTGTCTGGGTCCTGAGGCTCGGGCAAGAGAGTCTCGAAGTCGGTAAGGACGATCCCTTGCCTTGGTTCATGACAGAAATCCAACTTTGTGATGGCCTGCCCCACACCAGCCGACATTCCCAATGAAACGCGCTGTGTCGATGCCCAACCAGCACGGGACGGTCATCAAAAGAAAAGAAAGAAAGATGACGAATCATCAAAGAACCTGTAGTATATCTCACAGCGCATGGAACAAAATATAATAATAACATAACTTGATATAAAACAAGCGAGACAGTGCATAAGCTGAAAACTAAACCATCATACAGCGGAAAGATTCAAAATACAGCTTATGATCTAAACCATCATTATTACAACTATTAAAACTGTCTCTAAAACAAAATAGGAAGGTACAGTACTAATGCCCAAAGTAGTGACCAGCAACAACACAGGGAGAATATATGGGAATAATACGTGTAAGCCTCCTGCTCGTCTCTGGATAGCTACTCGTGCATAACCAGCTAACCTATCTCTAGTCTGCTCGTTTAGGAGCACCCAGAGTAATAAGAAGAGACATAAAACTCTGGGTCAAACAAAAGTCTGGTATGAGCGATAAGCAACAAAAAGTAGAACAATAACAGGTATACATAACCATACCTGAACCTGGACCTGCAACCAAAGAGTTAGCACAACAGGATGTACGATACTCTAAGGTGACACTAACACATGGTGTGAAAATAATGGGGAAGGGGTGTGCATGTCATGGTGATAGAAAACATCAAACATAGCAATCATCCTAACATCTCTCACTCAGTGCGTAAAGTATACGATATCCACCACTTTGATCACCCAATCCTTTGTTACGATCACCCTGCCCCATGGAGTCATGACGGCTCCACTGCACTGATCCGTAACCACTAATACTTTGTTATGTCCACTCTGCCCCATGGAGTCATGAAAACTCCACTACACTGGCTCATAGCCTTACTACGGTCACTTTGCCCTATGGAGTCATAACAACCCCATTACACTGAACTAAAGCCAATATCAATCTCTCAGTGGTGAATCAAAGCTATAGACCTCGATAACCCCTTAGCACACGTCCCGCAACAAAATCCAACTCATGAAGTTAGATCATTGGTTCCCATCTGGATCCTAAATTACAATTTCCCATTTGGACTGCCTTTGCATCTCGGGTTTTGGTCATCATCCCGGTTCGCGACTCTTCAGTTCAGCTCGTGACTCTCCCTATCAGCTCGTGGTGCTCCAAAGCTCTGGTTCGTGGTCCCCCTAGGTTCATGGATCATGGTCCTCCTAGGTTCACGGATCGTGGCTCCTTCCTAGGTTCCCAGTTTGTGGTGACTTCCGGGTCGTCGTCGTGAGTTCTACTTGTGGGTCCTGGTCGTGATCAGTGGTCGACTCGCCATTGGGGTCGTGAGCCTCGACTCGTGGGAAGAGAAGGGGAATCGGCTCGTGCAAAGCAATAGCAACTCTTGATGCATCCATTCGTGGGCTTCGGGTCATGGTCCTCTAGTCTCGAGCTAGTCGGGTCGCTAGGGTGTCTCACGAACGGGACATAGCCAATTTCCTGCAACTTTTCCAGCGAGCAATTTACGCCATACGATGGGGTTTTCGACCAATCTAGCAGTTCTAGGCAATCACAAAACACTCCAAACAGTAATAGCAACATATGGAATCGACCATAAACACCAAAATAACAATTTAACAAGATAATATGGATCAAACATACCCAAAACCCATGTTTTTCCCTTAATTCCCTTAATCATGATTTAACCATACGATTAACAAAACAAGTCCAAATTAACCCAAATTTCTAATAGAGGCATAAAATAATATTTTAGGATTTTACAAATTTTTCCAGATTTTTCTGAGATATAATTTCGCTAATTATCACTAATCACCCCTAATTAGCCGTAATTAGTGAAAAACAACGCAAATTACTCACCTTAGCCACAAATAAAACTTCAGATCTGAAACTCTACTGTTTTGGGGCGTTTTCCAATGCAAAACAGCAGCTCCAACTCTGATTTGACATTAGTCTTCCTTGATTTGGTGTAGATTAAGCTAATAAGTGATTAGAAAGCGATTTGGGATGATTTTGGAAGGTGAAGGCCATGGCTAGGGTTTTAGAAATGTTTTACGCGGCTTAGAAAATGAAATAAAATAAAATCATTTCCTAACTGATTTCAGTCTCCCCATAACCCTAATCCCGAAATGGGTTATGGGCCTAGGCGCCTAGCTGCTAATCACCCTAATTTGGTCCGGTTAAGCTGTTTTTCACCTTCCAGACCTTGTTTCAGTCATACCTCCCAAACGGTAAGTCCGTTTGGCTAATGTTACCACTCTACGGAAAGATAAACCATCATCTGAATCCAATGGAAGTGGCTTCAAGTTCGAAACTCCTTACCAATCAAAAGTTATGGGAAAAACAAGATTTTCTAGGGGCAAAACGGTCATTTAAAAATCGGCAAAAATTCTGAACATGGGAAATGACCCCAATAGTCGTTTCCCTAAGTTACATAACCATACGACCTCGTATTTAATTGAAATAAATATTCTACGCTTCTCTTTTGCGTAGAATGTGGGTCATTACATTCTCCCCCCCTTAAGAAATTTCGCCTCCGAAATTCCTAAATCAAAACATATAAAGCGTCCTGCATGACTAACAGTGATTTACAAACAATCAAACAAGCATAATAACACAAGTTTAGCCTAGCATGCGGTTTACTAAAAAAGGAATAACTATCGCTATTAAAATCTTACCAGGCAATGAATTCTGGATACGTCATCCTTATGCTCTCCTCTGTTTCCCAAGTACAGTCATTCTCATTCTCGCCCCACTGCACCTTGACCAGTTTGATCGCCTTCTTTCGAAGTTGCTTCGTGTCGTACTCGACAATACGGATCGACCTGCTGTTCCCAACCGCCTCAGGTTCTACTTCGATGTCGTCCAACTGATCTGGTGAAATAGTCATATCGGGGATGTGCACAAACTTCCTTAACTGGGAAACATGAAATACGTTGTGAACTCCCGCCATCTTGCCAGGTAATTCAACTTTATATGCTAAGTTCCCAACTTGTTCGAGTATTGGGAATGGACCAACAAATCTTGGTGTTAACTTGCCTCTCCTACCAAATCGAATCATGCTTTTTAACGGAGAAATCATGACAAACACCAAGTCGCCAACGGAGAATTTTAAATCTCTTCGCCTCTTATCAGCATAACTCTTCTGCCTATTTTGGGCAGCCTTCATTCGCTGTTGGATAACCTTGATCTTGTCTGAAGTTTCTCTTATTACATCTGCCCAAGCACGAATTTCTCATCGGTTTTCAACCGACATGATGGTGAGTTGCACGGTCTTCAGTACAAAGCTTCAAATGGAGCCATACCAATACTGGACTGATAACTATTATTATATGCAAATTCAACCAGATGTAAATGGTCATCCCATGACCCTCCAAAATCTAATATCAAGCTGACAAGAGATCTTCTAATACTCGATTCATCCTCTCTGTTTGGCCGTCAGTTTGAGGATGGTACGCGGTACTGAGATGCAATTCTGACCCTAAAGCCTCTTGTAAGCTCTTCCAAAATCCACTAGTAAACAACGGATCTCGGTCGCTCACAGTGCCTTTGGGTGTTCCATGAAATCTCACTACCCACTTCATATACAGTTCCGCTAACTTAGCTGCCGTTCTATTTGACTTGACAGGTATAAACCTTGCACTCTTGGTCAATCGGTCCACAATCACCCAAATACTATCATGGCCCGATCTAGTCCTTGGTGACCCATCAATTAAATCCATTGAGACTAGTTCCTATTTCCATTCTGGAATTTCTAATGGCTGCAACAAACCACTAGGCTTTTTTTGCTAGGCTTTAACTAGCTGGCAATTCATGCATTTGGATATAAACTTCCGAACGTCTCTTTTCGTCCCTTCCCAGTAGTAGGTCTGCTTCATATCTCGATACATTTTGTTACCACCGGGATGTATAGTCAGTTTTGAGTGATGACAATCTCTAAGCACTTCATCTCTCAATCCATTAACATTAGGCACAACTAGTCTCGCATTCTTTCTAAGCCATCCATCTCGATCAAGCCCATACTTGTTCATCTCCTCGTCGATTCCCATTTCTAACTTGGAGTTGATTTCTGACAGATTAGGATCTTCCCTCTGACTAGAACCAATCCGCTCAATCAAAGTGGGTCTGATCGTCAAACTTGCTAGCATTTCTGGATCCAATTCACACTTTGGTCTGAAATCATACCCAGCGATATACTCCAGTTGCTTCCATTCTAGAAACATAGACCCTAAACTGGCATGTCTCCTACTCAATGCATCGGCTACCGCATTTCCCTTTCCTGGTGTATATGCGATATCGAAATCATAGGAAGCCAAGAATTCTAACCATCTTTGCTGTCGGAGATTTAGATCCTTCTGAGAGAAGGGACACTTTAATGACTTATGATCGGTAAGTACTTGAATCTTTCTCCCGAGAGATAATGTCTCTACATCTTCAATGCGAATACGATCGCTGCCAATTCCAAATCATGGGTAGGATATATTTTCTCATGCGGTTTCAGTTGCCAACTAGCGTAAGCTACGACTCTTCCTCCTTGCATCAATACAGCACCTAGTCTGGTACCACAGGCATCCGTGTATACTATTATCTCTTCATCCCTTTAGGAATGACTAACACTGGTGCACGCGTCAACTTTTCCTTTAGACTCTTAAATTCATTTTCACACCTTTCGCCCCAAATGAAAGCTTGATTCTTCTTGGTCAACTGAGTTAACGGTGTCGCTATCTTGGAGAAGTCTTGGATAAACTTACGATAGTATCCAGTTAATCCTAAGAAACTTCTTACGTGTATTGCATTCTTGGGCATAGACTAATCTTGTACCGTAGCCACCTTCACAGGGTCCATGGCAATACCATTCTCTGGAACAACATGGCCCAAGAATCTCACTTCCCTCCTCTAGAAGTGACACTTAGAAAATTTCGCTTTCAATTTGTATTTTCTCAACACCTCCATCAATATCCTCAAATGTTCCTTGTGTTCTTCCTTTGTCCTTGAGTAAACTAAGATATCGTCCACAAACACAAGAACAAACTTATTCAATTGATCCCTGAATACCCTATTCATAAGGTCCACAAAATACGCTGGTACATTGGTCAACCCGAATGGCATGATCAACCACTCATAAAATCCAGACGGCGTCCGAAAGGCCGTTTTAGGAATACTCTCAACTGCCACTCGGAGCTGATGAAATTCTGTCGCGAGGTCCAATTGGGAGAACACTCTTGCTCCTTCCAATTGATCAAACAAATCATCTATCCGTGGAAGAGGATATTTATTTGTAACACCCCGTATGTTAAATAACTTGTTATAACATAAATCAGAGCAGAATTAAATTTAATATTCTGAATCAGGGGAAACGGGCTGTGCCATTGCGTTCGTCTCGGAAAAATACGCGAAATAGAGTCCGAGTTTTCGTAAATCGGAGTCCGTATGACCAAGTTATGGCCCGTCAAAGTTTCACGAAAAATCAAAAACGAAAACTGCTCATGTTTTGAGGCCCGGGATGAGTTTTGGGCTGTTTTTTTTGGGCCCTAAATGGTTCCTACACTTAACTTCTTCCCCAAGACATGCTTTAAAGGCTAGGATTGGTTCTAGGGTATATCCTATGGTCCTAAAACATCTAACTAATCTATATATACACCCTAATACCCCCCTTATCCTTACCAAAAATAGATCTAAGGCCATTATGCCACCACTTAGAAAATTGGAGAGCCTCCACTAAAAATCCTAAGAGGGTTTGCAAGCTAATCTACATCTTCTTCTACTTAATCATTGGGATTTGCTTCATTTAACTTGCTAATCTTGTTTTGGTGAGCTTCTATCCCCTTAATAATCAATTATTGAATTGATTATGATAAGATGTGATAAAGTATGGCTATGTTTGTGGATCCATATATTTATGCAAGCTTGATGTAGTGAATATTATATGTTTTGCAAGTTATATGCCTTATGTCATGCAAGTTTCATAATATGTAATCATGATATTTTTATGCAAGTTGTTTCATGATGTTTATGATGCAAAACACTAAGTGAATATGGATCCATTATGCAAACATGTTATGCAAGTATGTGAGTACTTATGCAAGTCATGTATATGCTTATATGCATGTTTAACATCTTATGCAAGTATATGAATGTTTATGCAAGTTATGTATATGTTGAAATGCAAGTTTAACATAATATGCAAGTCTATGCAAGTATGTGAATGTTTATGCAAGTTATGTATATGTTGAAATGCAAGTTTAACATAATATGCAAGCCTATGCAAGTATGTGAATGTTTATGCAAGTTATGTATATGTTGAAATGCAAGTTTAACATAATATGCAAGCCTATGCAAGTATGTGAATGTTTATGCAAGTTATGTATATGTTGAAATGCAAGTTTAACATAATATGCAAGCCTATGCAAGTATGTGAATGTTTATGCAAGTTATGTATATGTTGAAATGCAAGTTCAACATGTCATACAAGTTATGCATGTGATTTTATGCATGCTAAGTATTTGATTTTATGCATGCTAAGTATTTGATTGTATGCATGCTAAGTGTTTGGGTTTATGCAAGTTAAGTGGTGTGTTTATGCATAATAAGTAATTGATTCTATGCATGCTAAGTATGTGGTTTTATGCATGCTAAGTGTTTGGTATTATGCATAAATCATGACATGTAAGTTTACCCTTTTAAATGTGATGCATACATATGCAAGATGACACCCTTATATGCTATGCATGTTTACCCTCCTTTAAGATGCAAGTCATATATGCAAGTTCTACATGTTATGCAAATCACATGTATGATGATATGTAAGTTCATATGCAACATGTTATGCAAATCACATGCTTGATGATATGTAAGTTCATATGCAACATGTTATGTAAGACACATGTTTGATAATATGCAAGTTTGGGTTGAATATAGTTGGGTTAATACATGCTCATATATGCAAGTTGACATCCTCTTAACCCATGATAAAGTTATATGCTAAACCCATGTTATGTGTGGTAAATCTTCCCTTTATTATGTTATGTCATAATGACGATTTACGTGGGGAACGATGGGGTTAATTAATATGTTAATTAAAAGTATGTTGAAATGGGTATGATTAAGCATACCATAAAAAAATTAATTAACATAAGTGGGAATTTACCTATTGAGTTAGGTCTACCCCATGGGAATTTACCTATTGAGTTAGGTCTACCCATGTTATGAATAAATTGATATTAATTAGGGATAATTAATATGGGGGTGATTAATTAGGTGTAATTAATCGACTAAGACACGAGGTTAGGCTCTGTTATGACGTAAGACTGCCCGGACCCTACCGGCTTAACCAGGCGGTCATAACAGCCAGTCTAATGTGAGAGGTCTTAGGCACAAATTAAATACGTGATTAAAGTAAAGACGCGAGGTTAGACTCTGTTATGACGTAAGACTGCCCGGACCCTACCGGCTTAACCAGGCGGTCATAACAGCCAGTCTAATGTGGGAGGTCTTTATGGGGAATCACGGTCTTAATTAATTAAGAAACACTTAACCATATTAGCATGTAGTGGGACATGAGGGGTTAAGTGGGTGCCTTGGGTGGCATGAGGAATCTAGTGGGTTGCCTTGGGTGGCAATAGAAAATACGATTAGAATACTTAACCAAGTGAAACATGTAATTAAACATGATTAAAGGGTTAAGTGGGGAACACAAGATTAATAACAAGCTCTGGTGGGTAGCTTGTGGAGGGCCCATTACAACCAGTATCCCATATGTATCTTTGTAGCTCGGCCCAAGCCGAGGACGGGGCACGCATACTGGGCTTGTCTATAAGTGGCCAAAACGGGGTTAGCGGTGGCAACGCAGGCCCATCGGGTTTCATATGCGTGTGTGGGCCCGGGACTGGGAGGTAAGACGTTGTTGCATCGTGTAGGTATAACCCGTGCACCGGTGTTGCTTTTGGGTTGCCACTTTGGGGAATGATACACCCCACTGTGGGCCCAGCACGGATACCTAAGTTAGGGAGCCGATCGCTTGGGGTAGTGGGGTACACCTAGTAGAGATAGGGGCAGACGGCACCTATGTAGTCAACTAGGGTACAGGAAACTACTGGTTATATCTATCTTTGATATCCTTGGGTGGGATCAACCTTTGAGTAGGAGTGACTGGTGTGGTGCAGTTAGTAATTATCCTTGGGTGGGTAGATGCGTCTTTACGGTTATCTTAGTTCGTCCTGTGTTCGTAGGCAACTTAGTGTAGTCATTATCCCCAAAGATACCATACCGAGTTCATATCATACCCTAATTACTTTAATAATTGTATTATTAAGGAGATAGGGTTCACTCAGGCTTATGTCTGACCCCCGTTGTTTTTATCTTTTTCCTTCAGGTCCTCAGGTTGGGCCTAGTGCTAGTGGGCTTTGATCAGTTTGCTTTATCTATCTCTTGGAGCTTGGACCGTAGATGTAGAGCTCAGCTTATCTTATCTTTTCTGTTATGGCTATTTGTTATGAGTAGTGGGATTATGTACTTATTTTATTCAGGATGGATATTTTGTACTTGACTCTTGTTATGGTTTTATGATGTAACCAAACATGTTTTACTTTCCGCTGCTATGAGATGATGTTTTAAATTTTCAAGTATTACATTATATCTGTCTTGTTGTAATTTTACTGTTCTATACTCACTAAAAATACTCCACCGATGCTATGGCATTCCCTTAGTGAGTGACTATAGCGGGTGTGGGGTGTTACACGTGGTATCAGAGCTTAAGGTTACCAGAACAGATAAAATTTTTAAGAAAAACTATTTTCTAAGGATATTTTAGAAGAAAGTATTTTCAAAAACATGTCTTTTAAGAGAAAAGTTTTTGAAAGAAAAGCATAATCCCCAATAGCCATATCTATATCTTTCGAATTCTCCATTTTGAATCTCTTCCTTTCTCTCATTTTGAGTTTCCCCTCCGCATATAGATGATCTTTCTAAGATAGATAAGGATGGAAAACCACTTCAAGGGACTTAGACGTTAATCAGATTAGAAGTTGGTTCAAGAAGGAGGAGGACTGGTAGGTACCTATAGGATAGACGATGAGAGGAAGGCTCAAATAGTTGTTTAGTTAATGTAGGATGAAACCTCATTGGTGGGAGGTTATGAGTGGAGAATAGGGAAGAAGAAGGCTAGTAGTTATCCTTTTGGGAGGAATTGGACACGTTATTAGGATTGTCCAAAGAAGCAAGGGCAAGGTATGGAATCTTCTGGAGGGTAGTTGTATTCCCTCACGACTAGGGTACCAGATGGGGATAAGACCGTCTAGGTTGGAATTTGGATTTCTTTATTATCCGATTCAAACTTTATTTGATTCTGATATATCGAGTTCGTTTATCTCACCATTGTTAGTTGAGTCACTGCACTTAGACACCAGTTTGGTAGATGATCCCTTAGTTGTTTCAAACCCAATTGGGGCTCCATGATGTGTTTGGGTTTGAAAGTTTCTATACTTAGCGTTGAGTTTAGATGTGATGCTTTTTGGGCTTCACGGGCTATGGGTTAGTTTTGGGCATGGACTGGTTATCCAGTAGGGGTGCCGTTCTTGATTTTGAAGGGAGAGTTGTTAGGCTTATGGGCCACCTGGGTAACACTCTCGAGATCTCTTGTAATCCCATAGAATCTGTTATGCTAAGTTATCTAGAATCGCTTGACACGTCGGTCTAGAGTTTGCGATCTGATAGAGCGGTCTGGGAATACCCGGATGTGTGTGAAGAGGTGAAGGGCTTACCTCCGAAGCGGGAGATTGACTTCCGAATATATCTGGTGGATAATGCTAAACCAGTATCTTGGCCAGTGTGCCACATGGCTCCTTGTGAGAGGAGGGAACTCCATAAGTAAGTAGGCGATTTGCTTGAGAAAGGGTTCATAAGACGAAGTATATCGGAGTGGGGCGCTCCAGTAGTTTTTGTTATGAAGGCGGATGGGTCCCTCAGACTTTGTGTAGGCTAAAGAGAACTAAAGAAACTCACAAAGAAGAATAGACACCCATTGCCAAGGATAGACGATCTCTTTGATCAGTTGGCTGGCGCCTCAGTATCTTTGTAGTAGGACTTAGCCACGGGACTTCAACAGTTGAGAGTGGCTGAGGATAGTATAGAGAAGACTGCCTTTAGGACTCCGGATGATTTTTTTTTATGAGTGGCTGGTGATGCCATTTGGTTTGACGAACGCCCCCGCATACTTTGTTGATTTGATGAGAAGGGTGTTCAGGGAGTACCTAAATAAGTTGTGATGGTCCTTGTGGTTGACATCTTGGTCTTTTCTAGGAGCAAAATAAGTTTTCGTATGTGCTCAATAGGCTGAGCAAAGCCAGTATGGGATAAACGACGGTTTTGGAGCGAGACTGGCGAGGACATCCAGAATTGGACAAGGGCTTAATTATTTAGCCATTTTTACTAGTATCATCTCACGTAGGTCGTCTGAATTCGAAGGAGGTATCCCTTGGGTGTTTGTCTGATATTGGTTTAGGCCTTTGGGGCTTGCATTTGGGGGATGCCGAGTTCGACTAGGGTGGTCTGCGTGAGAGACAGTTGTGATGATTTTGGATGATATCCTGGTGGAGAAGAGCATGCCCTACATCTTAGGGAAGTGTTGGAGACTCTTCATAATCTTAGGACAGTAAAAGTGGATGGGATTCTTAGCATCCTATAAGGTTGAGATAGCGTATACACCTGGCAAGGGTAACGTGGTGGCGGACGCCTTGAACAGAAAGAGGTTGTCCTTGAGTCTGTTGTCCGTGGAACAACGAAGCTTGGAATTTATCTCGATATTTGATTTCAGACCTTCCGTTGATTATGTACCCGGTTTGCTAGCTTCCTTGGAAGTTAGACCTACTCTTTTGGGGCGGATTGGAGAAGCACAGAGGGACGACCCACAGTTGGTTGAGTTGGTAGAGAAGCTCATAAGGGGAGAGTCGTCCAGCCATTTGAGTAGGTACACCCTAGGCGATAGGGGGTGCTTGCGTAGAGACGGTAGACTTTGTGTACCGCAAGACGAGGGTTTGAGGAAGGTTATTCTTGATGATGCACACCGTTCTAGGATGACCATTCATTCCGGTGGGGACAAGATGTATCAAGACATGAAGAGGGTTTTCTTCTGGGCCAGTATGAAGAAAGACGTGGCCGAGTATGTCGCTCAATGTTTGGTGTGCCAGCAAGTGAAGGCGGAGCAAAGGAAACCAGGTGGGTTGCCTTACCCATTGGAGGTTCCGCAATGGAAGTGGGATAGCGTCTCGATGGATTTTATTGACGGGTTACCCAGATCGAGAAAGAGTAATACAGGAATTTGGGTGGTGGTAGACAGGCTTACTAAGAGCGCCCATTTCGTACCTGTGAAGAGTAAGAGGACTGCTCCATGGCTTGCTTCAGTCTATGTTCGAGAGATAGTTCGATTGCATGGGGTACCTTCCAGCATAGTGAGTGATCGAGATCCTATCTTCACTAGTGAGTTTTGGAAGAGTTTACAGGAGGCGGTGGGGACTCAGTTGTGTTTGAGCACCGCATATCATCCTCAGACAGACGGCCAGACCGAGAGGGTGAACCGTGTTTTGGAAGACCTTTTGAGGCTTTGTATCTTGGATTTTGGAGGTACATGGGAAGAGCATCTTCCTTTGGTGGAGTTTGCATATAACAACAGCTTCCAGTCTAGTATTGGCATGGCACCTTTTGAAGCTCTTTATAGAAGGCCTTGTCGATCACCTACATGTTGGTGGGAATCTACGGATAAGATCTTGCTAGGGCCCGATATGGTTAGAGAGACTTCAGAGAAGGTTGATTTGATTCGAAGAAGGATGAAAGCAGCGCAAGACAGACAGAAATCTTATGCAGATAAGAGGAGGACTGATCTTGAGTTTGAAGTTGGGGACATGGTTTTTGTCAAAGTGTCTCCATTACGGAATGTTGTTCGCTTTGGATCCGCTGGGAAGTTAGTACCGAGGTTTGTAGGACCGTTTCCTGTCAAGGAAAGAATTGGACGGATGGCATATAGGGTGGAGTTGCCAGACAGACTTAGTGGTATACATGATGTTTTCCATGTGTCACATTTGAGGAAGTGCCTACATGAGACCGCAGAGGTGGTAGAGCCAAGCTTGCTTAGAGAAGTGGAAGTAGAGCGTGATGCGACGATTCGACGAGCTCCTACTCGCATCCTTGGGTCAGAGATTAAGAAGTTGAGAAACAGAGAGGTTCAGCTAGTCAAAGTGCAATGGGGAGATGACGAGAGCAATGCTACTTGGGAGACGGAAGCGAAGATGCGTTCTTTGTACCCTTTTCTTTTCGAGAGTATGTTCTTTAACTTCTCCTTTATTGCCTATCTTATCTTGTCCTTAGTATGTCCTCTCGTTAGCACCTTTGACCTTTTAGATAGGGTAAACCTATGGTTGAAACATGTGTTTGAGACATGTTATGATTGATGGATGCAAGTGGATGCAAGTGTTTGCTAGTGGTTGCTCGTGGATGCATATACACACACTTTAGGCACTAGATCGGCTCAATCACTTCATATTGCATATTGCATATAAATGTGTGTAGGTAGCTATATTAATGGATGTATGATGGTTGTGCTATCATATGGATGATGCATTTATTCGGTGAATGATTGTGCACGCATGTAGAAATAGTATGTGTCGATAGGGTTCTTTCGCATACATATTGGATGCATGGCACTATCATGGTTTGCATTAAGGAGGTCAACTGAATCAGTAGACCGCCTGATTTTGCATTAGATAGGGAACATATACACACACTTTTTGCATATGTTCATACAACATTAGAAACTTTAAGGACAATGGATGCCAGTGTTTGATGGTTGAGTAGATGGTTGTTTGGTTGGTAGGATACGTTCTTCTTGACTTAGAGATTTCGGGGACGAAATCCTTTAAGTAGGGGAGAATGTAACACCCCGTATGTTAAATAACTTGTTATAACATAAATCAGAGCAGAATTAAATTTAATATTCTGAATCAGGGGAAACGGGCTGTGCCATTGCGTTCGTCTCAGAAAAATACGCGAAATAGAGTCCGAGTTTTCGTAAATCGGAGTCCGTATGACCAAGTTATGGCCCGTCAAAGTTTCACGAAAAATCAAAAACGAAAACTGCTCATGTTTTGAGGCCCGGGATGAGTTTTGGGCTGTTTTTTTTGGGCCCTAAATGGTTCCTACACTTAACTTCTTCCCCAAGACATGCTTTAAAGGCTAGGATTGGTTCTAGGGTATATCCTATGGTCCTAAAACATCTAACTAATCTATATATACACCCTAATACCCCCCTTATCCTTACCAAAAATAGATCTAAGGCCATTATGCCACCACTTAGAAAATTGGAGAGCCTCCACTAAAAATCCTAAGAGGGTTTGCAAGCTAATCTACATCTTCTTCTACTTAATCATTGGGATTTGCTTCATTTAACTTGCTAATCTTGTTTTGGTGAGCTTCTATCCCCTTAATAATCAATTATTGAATTGATTATGATAAGATGTGATAAAGTATGGCTATGTTTGTGGATCCATATATTTATGCAAGCTTGATGTAGTGAATATTATGTGTTTTGCAAGTTATATGCCTTATGTCATGCAAGTTTCATAATATGTAATCATGATATTTTTATGCAAGTTGTTTCATGATGTTTATGATGCAAAACACTAAGTGAATATGGATCCATTATGCAAACATGTTATGCAAGTATGTGAGTACTTATGCAAGTCATGTATATGCTTATATGCATGTTTAACATCTTATGCAAGTATATGAATGTTTATGCAAGTTATGTATATGTTGAAATGCAAGTTTAACATAATATGCAAGTCTATGCAAGTATGTGAATGTTTATGCAAGTTATGTATATGTTGAAATGCAAGTTTAACATAATATGCAAGCCTATGCAAGTATGTGAATGTTTATGCAAGTTATGTATATGTTGAAATGCAAGTTTAACATAATATGCAAGCCTATGCAAGTATGTGAATGTTTATGCAAGTTATGTATATGTTGAAATGCAAGTTTAACATAATATGCAAGCCTATGCAAGTATGTGAATGTTTATGCAAGTTATGTATATGTTGAAATGCAAGTTTAACATAATATGCAAGCCTATGCAAGTATGTGAATGTTTATGCAAGTTATGTATATGTTGAAATGCAAGTTCAACATGTCATACAAGTTATGCATGTGATTTTATGCATGCTAAGTATTTGATTTTATGCATGCTAAGTATTTGATTGTATGCATGCTAAGTGTTTGGGTTTATGCAAGTTAAGTGGTGTGTTTATGCATAATAAGTAATTGATTCTATGCATGCTAAGTATGTGGTTTTATGCATGCTAAGTGTTTGGTATTATGCATAAATCATGACATGTAAGTTTACCCTTTTAAATGTGATGCATACATATGCAAGATGACACCCTTATATGCTATGCATGTTTACCCTCCTTTAAGATGCAAGTCATATATGCAAGTTCTACATGTTATGCAAATCACATGTATGATGATATGTAAGTTCATATGCAACATGTTATGCAAATCACATGCTTGATGATATGTAAGTTCATATGCAACATGTTATGTAAGACACATGTTTGATAATATGCAAGTTTGGGTTGAATATAGTTGGGTTAATACATGCTCATATATGCAAGTTGACATCCTCTTAACCCATGATAAAGTTATATGCTAAACCCATGTTATGTGTGGTAAATCTTCCCTTTATTATGTTATGTCATAATGACGATTTACGTGGGGAACGATGGGGTTAATTAATATGTTAATTAAAAGTATGTTGAAATGGGTATGATTAAGCATACCATAAAAAAATTAATTAACATAAGTGGGAATTTACCTATTGAGTTAGGTCTACCCCATGGGAATTTACCTATTGAGTTAGGTCTACCCATGTTATGAATAAATTGATATTAATTAGGGATAATTAATATGGGGGTGATTAATTAGGTGTAATTAATCGACTAAGACACGAGGTTAGGCTCTGTTATGACGTAAGACTGCCCGGACCCTACCGGCTTAACCAGGCGGTCATAACAGCCAGTCTAATGTGAGAGGTCTTAGGCACAAATTAAATACGTGATTAAAGTAAAGACACGAGGTTAGACTCTGTTATGACGTAAGACTGCCCGGACCCTACCGGCTTAACCAGGCGGTCATAACAGCCAGTCTAATGTGGGAGGTCTTTATGGGGAATCACGGTCTTAATTAATTAAGAAACACTTAACCATATTAGCATGTAGTGGGACATGAGGGGTTAAGTGGGTGCCTTGGGTGGCACGAGGAATCTAGTGGGTTGCCTTGGGTGGCAATAGAAAATACGATTAGAATACTTAACCAAGTGAAACATGTAATTAAACATGATTAAAGGGTTAAGTGGGGAACACAAGATTAATAACAAGCTCTGGTGGGTAGCTTGTGGAGGGCCCATTACAACCAGTATCCCATATGTATCTTTGTAGCTCGGCCCAAGCCGAGGACGGGGCACGCATACTGGGCTTGTCTATAAGTGGCCAAAACGGGGTTAGCGGTGGCAACGCAGGCCCATCGGGTTTCATATGCGTGTGTGGGCCCGGGACTGGGAGGTAAGACGTTGTTGCATCGTGTAGGTATAACCCGTGCACTGGTGTTGCTTTTGGGTTGCCACTTTGGGGAATGATACACCCCACTGTGGGCCCAGCACGGATACCTACGTTAGGGAGCCGATCGCTTGGGGTAGTGGGGTACACCTAGTAGAGATAGGGGCAGACGGCACCTATGTAGTCAACTAGGGTACAAGAAACTACTGGTTATATCTATCTTTGATATCCTTGGGTGGGATCAACCTTTGAGTAGGAGTGACTGGTGTGGTGCAGTTAGTAATTATCCTTGGGTGGGTAGATGCGTCTTTACGGTTATCTTAGTTCGTCCTGTGTTCGTGGGCAACTTAGTGTAGTCATTATCCCCAAAGATACCATACCGAGTTCATATCATACCCTAATTACTTTAATAATTGTATTATTAAGGAGATAGGGTTCACTCAGGCTTATGTCTGACCCCCGTTGTTTTTATCTTTTTCCTTCAGGTCCTCAGGTTGGGCCTAGTGCTAGTGGGCTTTGATCAGTTTGCTTTATCTATCTCTTGGAGCTTGGACCGTAGATGTAGAGCTCAGCTTATCTTATCTTTTCTGTTATGGCTATTTGTTATGAGTAGTGGGATTATGTACTTATTTTATTCAGGATGGATATTTTGTACTTGACTCTTGTTATGGTTTTATGATGTAACCAAACATGTTTTACTTTCCGCTGCTATGAGATGATGTTTTAAATTTTCAAGTATTACATTATATCTGTCTTGTTGTAATTTTACTGTTCTATACTCACTAAAAATACTCCACCGATGTTATGGCATTCCCTTAGTGAGTGACTATAGCGGGTGTGGGGTGTTACATTATTCTTCTTACTCACCTTATTCAACTCACGATAGTCCACACACAAACGAAGGGAACCATCTGCCTTGTTGGCAAATACGACTGGTGCTCCCCACTCGGAGACACTTCTTCAAATAAATTCTTTCTTCAAAAGATCGCTTACTTGCACCCTGAGCTCTCGCTGCTCCCTTGGCGCCATATGACGAAGTGGCATTACTATAGGTCTGGCATCTTTCACTAAATCAATACAGTACTCAATCTCTCGGTGTGGTGGAAGTCTGCTCACTTCCTCAAAGATATCCGGATACTAGCCAGCAACAGGAACCCTGATAACTCATCCTGTGGGATGTCGAGGGAATTTAGAAAACTAGTCATCACCTTATTACTAGGTAGGCCACCAAACACTACTCTCCGCCTATCATCTGCCCTAATAGTCATCAAAAATCCCTCACAGTTTACCACCGACCCATATCTTTCTAGCCAATCGACTCCCAAAATAATGCCAAATCCAGTAAAGCCCAAAACAAAGCAATCACAAGCAAACATACATCCATGACTCGATAAGACCAAATTTCGACAAATCATACTAAGGCTAGTCGAACCACCAATTGGGTTCGTCACCACTAAAGGTCTATCGACTATCTCGGGTTCCAATCCCAACCTATCTACCACGTCACTAGATATAAAGGAACATGAAGCCCCAGTATCAAACAATACTCGAACAGGAACATCATAAATAGAAAGCATACCTTGAATGACGACATTCTTTCCTTTCTCCGCCGCAGTTGGGGCATTCGACGAAGAAGGAACTACATTAATAGCATATTCTTTCACAATCTGCTTCTCTTTAGGGGGTTGCAGACATTTATCCTTATAATGTCCCACTTGGCTGCAGTTGAAGCACTTCCTGTCCGCTGGCTTTGCTCGGCATTCTTTAGCACGATGGCCCTTCTTTCCATAGCTAAAGTACTCTACATCTTTCCCATCTTTCTTTTTCTGACCATCCTTGGTCTGACTCTTCTTTCTTTTATTCTGAGAATTATTCTTGCCTCCACCGCTTGCCTGCGGCTTTGGCCCCTCTGCAGATGCAACAACGACTTCAGTCTTGGTCTTAGGATTAAGGCTCTCTGATCTTAATGCTTTCCCAACAATTGATTCAAAAGTCTCATCAACATGGTTTATAAGCCTTTCCCCCAAGTACTGATCTAAGCCTGTTATGAACTTCTCATTCTTCTTCCCAGGAGCATCAATAAGGGATAATCCACACTTCGATAAAGTATGAACTCAGCAATATACTCCGAGACTGCCCTACCATTTTTCTTAAGATCCAAGAACTTCCGAAACAATTTTGATATCTGAGCAGCTGGGATAAACTTATCATTGAATCAGGCCTTGAACTGATCCCAAGTAACTTGATCCTCAGGGGTAGCTACCTTAATAGCATTCCACTAATTCATATCTCGTCCTTGTAGTTGGCGCGATGCTAGCTTTCTCTTCATTGCATCATCAATCCCTAAGTCCTCGAAGATGCGCCCGCAACTATCGAGCCAATCTTGAATTTCTATGGCTGATTCCGTTCCGTGGAACGGCTTCCCACCAAGACTAGTGTAGTCCTTACAGAGCTTGGCGAAATCGGCCCTAGGCGCCTGCACCGCTGCACCACCACCATTTGCAGCAATAGGAGCCGCCCTATGAACATCCCTAAGCATCTCTCTCATGAAGTCAGTGAACATCGTCCTCATATCAGGAGCATTCCTATTATTGGCTCCTGAACCAGTATTCCTCGTATATCGGCTCTTCGTTCAATCTGTAAGGAGAAAACATTAACCATCTCTTCAGTGGTGCTAGTGCAGTGCGACTCCATCCTTAGATATACTAATATATATATATATAGCTTTTGAAAACCCAAAATATCACAAATACGCGCTTCCATATACGTATACTATCTCTCCCCGGTGTCTTCCTCTAGGTTAACTACGCAACCTAGAGCACTGATACCAAGTGTGACGGCCCACCCCACACCAACCGACATTTCCAATGAAACGCGTTGTGTCGATGCCCAACCAGCACGGGACGGTCGTCAAAAGAAAAGAAAGAAAGACGATGCATCATCAAAGAACCTGTAGTATATCTCACAGTGCATGGATAAAAATATAATAATAACATAACTTAATATAAAACAGGCGAGATTGTGCATAAGCTGAAAACTAAACCATCATAGTAGCAGAATGATTCAAAATACATCTTATGATCTACACCATCATTATTACAATTTTTAAAACTGTCTCTAAAGAAAAATAGGAAGGTACACTACTAATGCACAAAGTAGTGACCAGCAATAACACAGAGAGAATATATAGGAATAATACGTGTAAGCCTCCTGCTCGTCTCCGGACAGCTACTCGTGCATAACCAGCTAACCTGTCTCTAGTCTGCTCATTCTGGAGCACCCAGAGTAATAAGAAGAGACATCCGGGTCAGATAAAAGCCTAGTATGAGCGATAAGCAACAAAAACAAAATAATAACAGGTATACTTAACCATATCTGAACCTGGACCTACAACCAAAGAGTTAGCACAACAGGATGTACGATACTCTAAGGTGACACTAACACATAGTGTGAAAATAATAGGGAGGGGGTGTGCATGTCATGGTGATAGCAAACATCAAACATAGCAATCATCCTCACATCTCTCACTCAGTGCGTAAAGTACACGATATCCACCACTTTGATCAGCCAATCCTTTGTTACGATCACTATGCCCCATGGAGTCATGACGGCTCCACTGCATTGATCCGTAACCACTAATACTTTGCTATCTCCACTCTGCCCAATGGAGTCATGACAACTCCAATGCACTGGTTCATAGCATTGCTATGATCACTTTGCCCCCATGGAGTCATAACGACCCCACTGCACTGATCCATTGCCAATATCCATCTCTCAGTGGTGAATCAAAGCTATATACCTCGATAACCCCTTAACACACGTCCCGCAGCAAAGTCCAACTCATGATGTTAGCTCGTTGGTTCACATCTGGATCATGAGTTACAACTTCCCATTTGGACTACCTTTGCATCTTGGGTTCTGGTCATCATCCCGGTTCGCGGCTCTTCAATTCAGCTCATAACTCTCCATATCAGCTTGTGGTGCTCCAAAGCTCTGGTTCGTGATCCTCCATGTTGGCTCGTGGTCCTCCTAGGTTCACGGCTCGTGTCTCCTTCCTTGGTTCCCGGTTCGTGGTGACTTTCGGGTCTTGATCGTGAGTTCTACTTGTGGGTCCTGGTCATGATCAGTGGTCGACTCGCCATTGGGGTCGTGAGCCTTGATTCGTAGGAAGAGAAGGGGAACCGGCTCATGCAAAGTAGGAGCAGCTCGTGATGCATCCATTCATGGGCTTCTAGTTATGGTCCTCTAGTCGCGAGCAAGTCAGGTGGCTATGGTGTCTCACGAACGGGACTTGGGCAATTTCCTGTAATTTTTCCAGTGAGCAATTTAC
This sequence comes from Allium sativum, assembly GCA_030737875.1. Taxonomy (NCBI): domain Eukaryota; kingdom Viridiplantae; phylum Streptophyta; class Magnoliopsida; order Asparagales; family Amaryllidaceae; genus Allium; species Allium sativum. The sequence continues at coordinate 851,220,460 of CM060918.1, forward strand.
ACAATACGACGGCGTTTTCGACCAGTCTAACAGTTGTAGCAATCACAAAACACTCTAAACAGTCATAGCAACATATGGAATCGACCATAAACACCAAAACAACAATTTAACATATTAATATGGATCAAACATACACAAAACCCATGTTTTCCACTTATTCCCCTTAATCATGATTTAACCATACGATTAGCAAAACATGTCCAAATTAACCCAAATTTCTAACAGAGGCATAAAATAATATTTTAGAATTTTACAAATTTTTCTGAGCCATAATTTCGCAAATTATCACTAATCACCCCTAATTAGCCGTAATTAGTGAAAAACAATGCAAATCACTCAACTTAGCCACAAAAAAAACTTCAGATCTGAAACTCTACTGTTTTGGGGCGTTTACCAATGCAACACAGTAGCTCCAACTCTGATTTGACACTAATCTTCCTTGATTTGGTGTAGATTAAGCTAATAAGTGATTAGAAATGAATTTGGGATGATTTTAGAAGGTGGAGGCCATGGCTAGGGTTAGAGAAATGTTTTAGGCGGCTGAGAAAATGAAATAAAATCGTTTCCTAACTGATTTTAGCCTCCCCATAACCCTAATCCCGAAATGGGCTATGGGCATAGGCGCCTAGCTGCTAATCACCCTAATTAGGCTCGGTTAAGTTGTTTTTGACCTTCCAGACATTGTTTCAGCCATACTCCCAAAGGGCAAGTCTGTTTGGCTAGTGTGACCACTCTACGGAAAGTTAAACCATCATTTGAATCCTATAAAAGTGGTTTTAGGTCAAAACTCCTTACCAATCAAAAGTTACGGGCAAAACAAGATTTTCCAGAGGTAAAATGGTCATTTAAAAATCGGCAAAAATCGTGAACATGGGAAATGGACCCAATAGTCCTTCCTCAAAGTTACACGACCATACGACCTCGTATGTAAATGAAATAAATATTCTACGATCCTCCGATGCGTAAAATGCGGGTCTTTACAAACTTCCAATACGACTTTGTGTGGTTTTGATTGTAAACCTATATATGACGACATAGTAGATGGTTGCTATGCCATCTATGATTGATACATTATGATTGAAATTGTTTTTGAAACATATATGCACTAATGATAATATCAAATGATTTGTTTTATACGTATCAAGCATATTTTGGCCATTATAAGGTAAAACTATATCCTCCGGCTTGCGTTGCATAGTGTGATGGGACTTGAGTTTTATTATGGCTTCATTTTGTATAAAAAGCATTGCATTATTTAAATGATCTACTTTATTTATGCACTGACAATCCAATGGAGTAAACCCGTTCCACATTAGCGGCGTGGTCCTGTGATTGACCTTATTATTAAATAGGTTAAGTAAGATTTCTCATACCAGTCCCATGACTGACTCGTAGTTTGATTCACTTTGCGAATTCGGGTGCCCCTATTTCTTCACGGGCAGCCTTGTACCAGGTTTTTAGCTGTCTCCTTCTGGATAACTATGGAGCTGAAGATGGATTCTATCATTTCTATTATGTTGTTCAGACTTTGTTACATATATTATGTTTGATTCCGCTGCAGACATTTTATATAAAGCTGAAACTGTATTTGTACTAAGTATGATCCTGTTATGTTGTGTAACTCTGATGATTATATTTTTCCCAGTGTAATTTGATGTACATTATCTGGTGTAATTCTATATTTCTGTTCTGCTGTTATTGTTTATGTGCTATATTCCACTGATTATCCTTACTTCCGTAGCACGGAAGATTAGGATCATCACAGTTGGTATCAGAGCTTTGGTTAACCTTAATTCCGGAATATAACATATTAACAAACTCGTCAGAAATAGAATCAGTAGAATTCTAAAATGAATAACTCGTTATAGATAGGATCAATAATGTCCTAGAATGAGTATAGCAGAATAAAATACACCCCAATAGATGCATTTACATTTAAATATATGTCTCTATGCTTTACAATATCTTTTCTTTTAGCCTGACTCTTTGTATGCTATTTGCAGACATAATAGAGAATGAGCAGCAGAAGCAGAAAGAAGTAATTCTATAGTTCAGCAATCTAATGAGCCAATTGTGTTCCCACAGCCAGAATCAAATATAGAAGTTCTAGTAAAGAAGTATCGAAATCTGGGTGGAGTACCATTCTTGGGCAAAGAATCTGTTATTGAAACACAAGCATGGATGCGTTCTTCTGAGAGAATTTTTGAAGGTTTAAAGCTGAGAGATGAACAAAAAAGATTACTGGCATCTTGGGCACTCAAAGACGAAGCTTTAATCTGGTGGGAAACTATTACTAGGGAAAATCCAGAAGGTAATATTACCTGGGATAGGTTTAAAGAAATTTTCAAAGAAAGATTTATTCCTCCAAAAGCAACTGAGCGGTTATATGATGAGTTCTACTATCTGAAACAAGGAGATATGACCATTCAGGAGTATCAGAATAAATCCAATGAACTTTCCCGTTTTGGTCTGAAACTAATTGATGATCCTTTGAGGAAGAATCTGAAATTTATTAACGGACTTCAAAGGAAGTACAAGGCAGAGTGACTGCACATGTGAATCTTCCTTTTTCTAAAATGATACAAATGGCTTATCGCTATGAGGATCTTGATAAGCAAGGTGGTTTAGAAGATGAAGAGGAAGGCAATTCTATCAACAAAAGGAAGTCTGAAACTGGTAGCCCTGAGGCAAGTACGACGCCTGAAGTCAGTAAGAATCCTAAAGTCAATAAGAAAAGGGTTAAATCTAAGAAAGAACCAATAACGACTGCCACATGCTCTAACTGCAATAAGCAAGGACATATGTCGATAAATTGCAGATCTTTCAAGAAACAAAGAAAGAATGGATCTAAATCCGGTAAGAAGGTTCAAGAGAGTAAGAGATGCCGTAAGTGTCACCAGGCTGGTCATATTGAAAAGAATTGCCATGTATTAAAGAAATCTAAAAGATTATATGTGAATGAAGTAGCAGAAGTTACCGCACCCTCAGCTAGTCAAGTAAGGCCAAATGTTTTGGAAGGCACCCTTACAGTCAAAAATATTCCAGTTAAAGTATTGTTTGATACAGGCGCGTACGAAGCTTTATTACAAGTAATGTGGTTAAGAAATTGGATTTAAAATTGAAAAAGCTTAAAGAACCCATCAATGTCCATAATTCGATTGTGGGTTCCCTCAATCTTAGTTGGATTTATAGGGTGCCTATCTCTTTTTCCCGTTATCGGTTCCCTTCCATCTCGATCGTCATGAATTTTACCGAATTTGATCTTATTTTAGGACTGGATTGGTTAACCCAATATGAAGCTGAAGTTAAATGCGCCGAGAGAATTGTTAAGGCAAAGACTAAATTAGGGGAGTATATAACCATACCATGTGAAGGTCCAAATTCGGATAGAAAAGAATTTTGGTCATTTCTTGATGTTTCTCCTGCTCCAATAGAAAATATTCCTGTCATCAAAAATTATGCGGGTGCGTTTGAAGAAGTGGATAGCTTACCTCCGCGTTGAGAAATTGATTTCAGATTCGATTTAATGCCGAATGCAAGGCCAGTAGTGCACGCTATTCAGAGAATGACTTTAAAAGAGAAAGAAGAATTAGGGGGCCAGACTTGACAATTACTATGGAAAGGCTTGATCAGGCCTAGTTTCTCTAACTGAGGAGCAGCAGTGGTGTTTGTCCCAAAGTCAGACGGTACTCTCAGACTATGCGTGGATTATCATGACTTGAATAAACATACATTAAAGAATAAATATCCATTGCCGTGAATTGATGATTTGTTGGATCGTTTGAATGGAGTGCAAGTATTTTCATGAATGGACCTCGCTACAGGTTTCCATCAGTTGCGTGTTGCTGAGGAATGTATTCCTTTTATAGCATTCAGAGGTCCAGACTTATTCTATGAGTGATTAGTAATGTCGTTCGGCTTATGTAACACTCCAGCTTATTTTGTCGATTTAATGAACAAAGTATTCAGAAAATTCTTGAATAAATTCATATTGGTCTTCATTGATGACATATTGATCTTCTCTAAGTCAGATAGCGAGCATGCTAAACATTTGGAACAAGTTTTGGAGATTCTGAAAAAGAACGTCCTAAAAGCCGAATTTTCCAAATGTATATTCTGGCAAGAAGAAGTGAAGTTCCTTGGTCACGTCGTATCAAAGGAAGGAATTTTAGTTGATCCAAGAAAATAACAACTATTCAAGATTGGAAACAGCCTAGTACGCCCACAGAAGTCTGAAGTTTTCTAGGATTGGCTAGTTATTATCGGAAATTCGTTAAATTTTTTTCGAAGCTATCTAGTCGATTACCGCAACTTACTAAGAAGCACGCAAGATTTAATTGGACTCCAACAAGTGAGCTAGCTTTCCAAGGGCTGAAATTAAGGTTGACTATAGCTCCAGTGTTGACTATTATTGATGGAAATCAAGACTTGGCAGTCTATACGAATGCTTCTCTTGAAGGTGTTGGTGCAGTATTGATGCAGAGAGGCCAAGTAGTTGCTTATGCTAGTCGTCAGCTTAAACCGCATGAGAAGAGATATGCTACTCATGATCTTGAGTTGTTAGCTGTCGTGTTTGCTTTGAAAATCTGGAGGCACTATCTATTGGGTGAGAAGTTCGAATTATTCACCGATCATAAGTCCTTAAAGTATTTGTTCACTCAAAAGGATTTAAATCTGAGACAGCAGCGTTGGCTAGAATTCCTTGCAGCGTACGATCTAGATATTTTGTATACTCCGGGGAAAGCCAATGTTGTAGCTGATGCGCTCAGTAGAAAGAATACGATCATCGCTAATCTTATCATTACGCCTTCGTTGATTGATAAGATTTCTATTCTTCAGAAAGATGATGAATTTATTCAGAGGATTAGCAAGAGAATCAAGGAAAGTGAACCCTCGAGTTTCCAGATTGATAACAAGGGAATTCTGAGGTTAAAGGGCCAAATTTGCATCCCGAATATTCCTGACCTTCGAAGAGAAGAAATGGATGAATGTCACAAATCTAAGCTTTGTATCCATCCAGAAGTAAGTAAGATGTATAATGATCTCAAACGCACATTCTGGTGGAGGGCAATGAAAAGAGACATTTCCATATAGGTTAGCATGTGTTCTACTTGCCAACAAGTCAAGTGCGATCAACAGAAACTTGCCGGATTGTTACAACCATTGGAGGTTCCAGATTGGAAACGGGAATAAATTTCTAAGGATTTCATAGATGGTTTTCCCAGAACCAAGAAAGGAAATGACAATATATGGGTGATCGTAGATCGTTTCACGAAGACCGCCCATTTTATTCCTGTCAGATTGACAAGAACAGCTCAAAGTCTAGCGCAGATTTATTTCAAAGAAATCATTAGACTGCATGGAGTGCCTAGTAGCATAGTCAGTGATAGAGACCCGATTTTTGCTAGTAAATTCTGGGAAGCATTTCAAGAAGAGTTGGGAAAAAAGTTAAACCTTAGCACTACATATCATCCTCAAACAGATGGCCAAACTGAGAGGGTGAATCGCATATTAGAAGACTTATTGTCGGCTTGTATTCCTGATTTTGGCGGGTCGTGGGAAGATCACTTGCATGTGGCTAAGTTCTCATATAATAACAGCTATCAAGCGAGCTTAGGAATGTCACCATTTGAAGCATTGTATGGTCGACCATGTAGATCTCCCGCTTGTTGGATAGAATTAGGCAATCGACTAGTATTGGGTCCCGACATGATTCGTGAAGCTTCGAGTAAAGTTGATTTCATTAAGAAGCAATTGCAAATAGCTCAGAGCCGACAGAAGAGTTATGCAGAATCTAGAAGGAGAGATTTAGCATTTGCTGTTGGTGATTATGTATATCTGAGAGTTTCTCCGATGATAGGAGTAGTCAGATTCGGGAAGACAGGGAAGTTGGCACATAGATTTATTGGTCTGTTTCCTATACTCGAAAGGATTGGAACTCTTGCTTACAGGGTTCAATTGCCAGACTAGTTGCTAGGAGTTCATGATGTATTTCACGTGTCTCGACTTTGAAAGCATGTGCGTGATCCATATCTGATTGTAGAAGAAGCTGCGCAACCGGATTTGGATATTACTCCAAAATTAGCAGTAAAAAGAGAGCCACTGAAAATTATTGGCAAAGAAACCGAAGAGCTAAGGAATAAGAAGGTTCATTTAGTTAAAGTGCAATGGAGAGGAGATCCTAGAGACTGTACATGGAGATAGAAGATAACATTAAGCAGGCTTATCCCAAGTGTATAGTGGACATCTCTTTTTAGCTCTGGTGTAAGGTACATTTATAGTAAATTCTATTTTCTGTTTTGTTTCCAACTTTACTGTTGTTTCCTTTTCGGGGACGAAAAGTTTTAAGTGGGGGAGATTGTATCAACCCGGAAAATCAGAACCAATTTAAAATTTTTATTTAGGCTATTTTAATGAATCTGGAATATTTAAAATGATTTATTTTAAATAATAATGACTAAAAATTTATTTTAAATGAATTTAGAATGAATAAATTTATTTTAACTATATAACGAGCCTGAAATGGCGTGGCAGTTTGAGAATTTGATTTTGAACTTTGACTGAATGTACAGGATTCAAAATAAATCGGATTTCAGCAAAACTGAAAATATTTAAATCTGTTTAATAACATCTTTCTAACGGATCTGAAAAATTGAAATTTCATAGCGGGAATAAAAAGTTATGGCCAGTTAAATATTCAGAGTAGTCGCTATGGAATTTAATATAAATATAGCCCTTAAAAATAGACATTTTCCAAATGACCTCCGTTTTCGACGAAACCATTTTGGTTGGATCCGGAATGTCAATTTATTGCTAGGTTTAAAATTCCATAATTTTTGAAATTAATATGTGAGCGAGGTAAATTAAAACGTGTTTGGTAATTTCAGTTTGAATTGGATCGACCAGAAAAAGGCCATTTTTCAAATGGTCTCCAAATTTGACGAAATTAATTTTGTTAGGACCGTATCGTCCGAACAAAGCTAGATAAATTTTTCGGGAATTTTTGAATTAGTATATGGCTCCGGCAAATTAAAATGTACATTCAAATCTAAAATTGAATGTTTTATATTTTAATTTGAAGAAAAACTGACTGAAACAGTCGAATGGGCTTACGAAACATATTCCATTATGTTTGGAATAGGAGTATTTAGCTAGGGCGACAGTCGTTGGGTTTGATTTGGAGTTCGTATGGATAAATGGGTATATTTGGAAATTAATGGAATTAAAATAATAAATAAATATAAATATATTATCCAATCATCGTTGACCAGATCATATCGCCGAAAAACCTGATAGCCCGCTTATGAATGACGGAAGGAGATGATTCCTTCTCTCCTCCACAACTTCAAATCCATACAGTAAAATCGAACCAACCTTTTGAGGATTTTGTCGTTCTAAGTCTCATCTTCAAATCTATACAAACCACATCTTCTATCGTGGAGTATTGGGGTCGGAATCTCGCCAGGAAGTTACATTGTTCATCGCGCCGTCGTGATGTCATCTCGGCATTGAGCTTGACCAGAGGGAGACCATCCGGCGCGCCTCTCGGAGCTAGACAACGTGGAGCAGGTGGATCGTCTTCAAAATGCACGAATTTCGCGAAAGATCGAAACCTAGTTTTGAAGATCAGCTGAAGGTAATGGTTGTTATAATTTAAACAGTTTATAACATGAAAAAGCATTGCAAAGTTGATTAATTGAATAAAAATCATATCTTTTCCCTATATCGTCGAAATCCAGTGAAACAAGAGACATTGGACTCGTGGCAATGTCTTCTACATTCTAGAAGAGACTAGAACGCATTTGGAGCTCTCTACAATTTTAGAAGGAGTGGAACCCAATATGAGATTTCTAAATTCAAATTAGAATGGAAAAGCCATGTATAAATTATATAAGCGATGTATAAATTATATACGCATTGTATATCTCTTATATGAGCGTTGTATAAATTATATATGCGTTGTATAAATTGTACATGCGTTGTATAAATCATATATGCGTTGAATGGAATTGAAATAAAATTGAAATGGAAATAAATATATTTATATACATACATATATATATATATATTTATATACATATATAAATATACACACACTCCCCTCGTCCACAGACCATGGATGATATAAATTGATTGTGTTATGGAAATTGATTGTGATTGTGAATGATTGATTTCTATTAAATATATATTTGTTTGGTGGCGGAGAATTTATTCTCTTGCTTAACATCCTTCTCTAAGACGTACGAGCTTAGATGTTATATATCGAAAGACATCAGTCGCATGGCGTGGAATGTCAATATGGCATGCTGAAATGCAGCGATCAGGGCTTTTGTTGAAAAGCAGAGCCTTGTGGTTGATGGTCAAAGCACGGCTTTAATATAGCATAGCTTTGTGTATAGCGTTAATTCGCGAGCCTCACACCCCGGGTATGAACCAGAAACGAGAGAGGACTTTAAGGAGGACATGTGTTTCCTTCCAGCTAGGTGTGGTGTCATGGTATGGAGCCCATACATTTCTACTTATGTGGATGATGAAAAGCGAGGCACCTCAGTTATATCGATCACTACGAGGCCGATGGATGGTATGGTCGATATACTGACCAGTTTTACGCCCCACAGGGCGGGGAAACGTATTATTCAGGCATTTTAATCCACTCCGTGTGAACCGGCCTTGACGATCCAAGGGCTCACCTGTGTCTGGGTCCTGAGGCTCGGGCTAGAGAGTCTCGAAGTCGGTAAGGACGATCCCTTGCCTTGGTTCATGACGGAAATCCAACTTCCAATACAACATTGTGCGGTTTTGATTGTAAACCTATATACGACGACAAAGTAGATGGTAGTTGTGCCGTCTGTGATTGATACATTATGATTGAAATTGTTTTTGAAACATATATGCACTAGTGATAATATCAAATGATTTGTTTTATACGTATCAAGCATATTTTGGCCATTATAAGGTAAAATTCTATCGTCTGGTTTGCGTTGCATTGTGTGAAGAGGCTTGAGTCTTATTATAGCTTCATTTTCTACAAAAAAACATTGTGTTGTTTAAATGTTCTACTTTATTTATGCACTATCAATCCAATGGATTAAACCCGTTCCGCGTTAGCGGCGTGGTCCTGTGATTGACCTTATTATTAAATAGTTTAAGTAAGATTTCTCATACCAGTCCCATGACTGACTCGTATTTTGTTTCACTGTGCAAACTCGGGTGCCCCTATTTCTACACGGGCAGCCTTGTATCCAGGTTTTTAGTAGGCTCATTCTAGATAGTTATGGAGCTGAAGATGGATTCTATCATTTCTATTATGCTATTCAGACTTTGTTATGTATATTATGTTTGATTCCGCTGTAGACATTTTATATAAAGCTGAGTCTGTATTTGTACTAAGTATGATCCTGTTATGCTGTGTAACTCTGATGATTATATTTGTTCCAGTGTAATTTGATATACATTATCTGGTGTAATACTATATTTTTGTTCTGCTATTATTGTTTATGTGTTATATTCCACTGATTACCCTTGCTTTCGTGGCACGGGAGTTTGGGTTCATCACAGTATGTTACAAGGAAAATCATATTTACAATTAACGACAAAATAGTGAATCATACAATTGATCAAGCATTGATAAAAATTTGATTACCAAATCATATTTTTCTTCTTCCTTAAAAGTTTGATATTTGCTATAAGTTTCACAATTATATATATATATATATATATATATATATATATATATATATATATATATATATATATATGAATACAACAATGAGTAGGGGGACAAAATGTAAATTAGGTTTGTTGCATACAATATCAACATTAAACATGAACAATATCAATATAGTTTACATGCTTATATTCAGAGAATAAGGTATAGCAAGACACATCTTAAGTGTGTGTAATAACCCGGAAAATCTGGGCTAGTTTAAAATTTTTGTTTTGGCTATTTTAGCGAATTTTGAATATTTAAAATAGATTATTTTAAATAATATCGACGAGAAAATTTATTTTCAATATAATTCGAACGTATATATTATATATGCCGTCGTTAGAATATAAATAATTATATATAATTATAAATAGGAATTGAAAATGGCGCGGCAGTTCGATAATTCGATTTCAAACTTCAATAGAACATACCGGGTGCAAAACAATCCGGATTTTAGTGAAACCAAAAATATTAGGATCTAATTGATAATATCTTTCCAATGAATCCGAAAAATCGAAATTTCATAGCGGGAATCAAAAGATATGTCCAGTTGAAAATTCTGAATAGTCGCTATGGAATTCAGGCCCATAAAAATGGGAATTTTGCAAATGACCTCGGATTTCGACGAAACCACTTTTGTTGGATCCGCAGTGTCAAATGATTGCTAGGTTTTAAATTTCATAATTTTTCGAATCAGTATGTGTGCGTGGCAAAGGAAAACGCGTTTGACCAGTTTTAGTTGATTTTAATCGACTGGAAAATGGCCATTTTTCTAACGGTCTCAGAATTCGACAAAACTAGTTTTGTTAGGACCGTATCGTCAATACGAAGCTAGAAAATATTTTTCTGGAATTTTTAGAGACAGTATGTGACCCCGGTAATTTGAAATGTACGTTTAAAATTCAATATAGTGATTTAAATGTAAATTCAACGGAAACTGATTCAAACGATCGAATCAACCTGCGATACATATCCCATTGTGTTCGGAATGGGGGTAAAACGCTATAGACGACAGGCGGTGGGCCTCGTTTAGAGGTCGTATATAAAAGTCAACTTTTTGCAATTAAATTAATTAAATTGAAATTCTCTCTCTCCTCACACCTCGGTATGAGTCAAAAACGGGATAAGGACCCAAGGAGTGCACGACGTTTCTTTCTAGCTATGGGTGGTGTCAGTGACCTACCAGCCCTGACATTTATATACTTTTCACCTTTGTGGTTTGGATGCGAGGCGCCTCGATTATAGGTCTGTAAGGACCGGGAAACGTGTGTTCAGGAATAACTAATCCTCTAACGTAAGTGAGGACCGGCCTTGGAGGATCCCAGGGTTGCCCAGAGTGCGTAACCCTGAGACATTTGCTAGAGTGTCTCGAACACGGAGAGGAGCTTGCCCCTTGCCTCGACTCATGACGGAAATCCAGTTTCCAATACGTGTATTGCGGTTTTAATTGTAGAACTAGTATGGCGACATGATATATGGTACCCATGCCGTCTATGATTTATATGTATGATTGAAATTGTTTTGACACTATACACTTATTATAGTATCAAATGATTTGTTTTAAACGTACCAAGCATGTTTGGCTATTATAAGGGAAAACCCTATCCTCCGGCTTGCGTTGCATTGTGTGATGGGACCTGGGTCTTATAATAGCTTCATTTTTCCAAAGAGCATTGCGTTGTTTTATTCTATTCACTAGTATTCTTGGGAGGAAACCTGTTCCGTGTTATACGGCGTGGTCCCTTGAATTACTCTCTTTTAAAGTAAAGTTTTAAATAACTGTTTTAGTTCTCACACCAGTCACATGACTGACCTGGAGTTTATTGTTTTAACCTAAACTCTGGGTGCCCCTATTTTCCGCACGGGCAGCTAGTAGTTTTGGTTTTGCAGATTTATATTCACAGGATCCTGGTTTACAGCTGGAATGATATCCGGAAAGCTCTGTATCCGTATATCACCTTCAGTTGTGCTTTGTATTATTTTCCGCTGCTATGTCATTTATTGTAATCTCTGATATTCATCGAATGTAATTTATTCATTTATACTCTGTATATTCTTGTATCTGATGGAATTGTTGTAATAGCAATGAAATGTTCTTCTGTTTGTGTTCTGATTTGTCCTGTTCTCAAACAGTCAGGGGTTTCGAACGGTCTAGATTGGTTTAATGACTGATTCGGATCGAGCGAAATTCCAGGCCGTCACAGTGTGTCCTTTATTATATTTATAACAGGAATCTTGCCTCAGAAACATATTTATATATTATGCACTTTATATTCCGGTACAATTGTTCACTGTATCCATTAAAACAGAGAAACTTGTGATCTTGTGATTGTTCTCAATTACAAAATTGCTTTTGAATGAAGATTCACAATGATTAATTCTGGCAAGAAACAATACATTCATAATAGAATGCAGAACAAAATCAAAAAATCATTTTCACTAGAGATTTTGATACCATTTTTGGGTTTTTCTCGATCAAATTAGCAACGGAAACAAAATTTTAAAACCCAAAAATCCAAGATCCAAGAAAAATGAATAAATAAAGTGTTGCGTACCAATTCGATTTACAAAACTACGATGCCAATTGAAGAATTCAAATACAAGAAATCACAAACTCTATCCAAATATGATGGTGTATCCATAGTGTTCGCGAATGCTTCTTCGAGATCGTGTTACAAGTTCGAAGAAAAGGAGTAGGAGGTACTAGCCAAGAACCGATTTCCTTTCCTTTTGACTTCGGATTTCATTTTGCTATGTGTGTTTCGAAAGAGGGAGTCACCTCCTTTTTAAAATGAACGAGAAGAAAATCAAAGGAATAAAATATGGCATACTAATTATGACACAATTAAAATGTCAACTGTTTGATATTTTATTTGTTCAAAGAATGGTTTTTCCATTTAAACGTTTTAAGTGTGTGACCCTATAGGTTATTACAACATTGGCAATAATTTCAAATTATATTTAAAATTATAAACAATGAGCGACATCTAGTAATATATCGCTGTTACCCACATTATAATAAAATCAATGATTCGATATAACATTTTTATACGACTAGTGTCTCAATGTAATTTGATCCTTTTAACCATCATATCCAAGTTTAAACTCAAGGCATGGAAAGTATCATCCTCTTTGTAATTTATTCCTTTTATCTTGTTCTATGAGTACACTATACAAAGCAAATCAATATTTGAGCACGACCATGCATTTTATAATTTTACCCAATCAAGAGGCTCATGCGTATCTCAACTTATATTGTGGGGTTAAGTTCCATCTAGATCATTTATATTATTTAACAGCTCAATATGTACCCAATAATCTTATTTATCATCAACCTTGTTAAAAGTAACTTTTGATGATAACAAAGCACAAGATCCTCGAATAAAAATATAATGATTTTAGGTCTGAGGACCATTACATCGTTGTCATTATGAGAATTACACATGACATTATTATCATGCTCCATGAAGTTTTCTCATGTTGGGTCTGCCCAACACACTGTTCTCTAATACGCATTTATGTATTGACGTTAATATCTTATATATTAATGATAAATGAGACATGATCATCAGTCAATCAATATACTAGTATATGTGTTTAATTGTTGTCCTATTTACAACAAAGCTTGACTAGGGACACTTAAGAATCATAATACTTATCATATTATATAATCACATGTTTAAGTCACTTACTTGAAGCTATATATAATTTTGTATTATCATTCTAAGAACTTCTATTATGTTAATATATCTATATGATGAAGTAAATATAACATTATAAAATCTTTTATTCAAATAAAACAGAATATCAATAATGTTATTCAATCACATCAAATAGATTGCCTCTAGGGCACAAATTATAACACTGGGAAGCCTTCATCCTATGTTGAATCAAAGCATACAGATAAAGTCCGGTACGAGTAAATCTCATCGATTGTTTCCCACCAACAAGTAGACGATTTCAATGGTTGCCCGTACAATGCCTCGTAAGGGACCATACCAATAGTCGTTTGATAACCATTATTATATGAAGACTCTACGTACCAATGGTAAGTGTTGCTCTCAAGCTCCTCTGAAGTCGATGGTGTAGGCTTTAAGAAGATCCTCAAGAACTCTATTCATTCTCTTTGTTTGACCATTAATTTGTCGATGATAAGCTACACTCAAGCTCAGCATCATCCCTAAAGCATCTTGTAGGCTCCTCTAAAATTTATTGGTAAACAAACCAGTCTCCATCACTGACTAGAATAGTCGAATCCCATGCAGTCTGACTATCTTCTTAACATACAACTAAGCTAATAAGACGACAGTTCTATTCTTCTTGTTTGGGATAAAATGGGCTTTCTTCATTAGTCGATCCATAATGATCCAAATGGCTTTATTTCCCCTATGACTCCTTGGTAGCCTATCAATAAAATCTATTAAAATGTGTTCCTATTTCCAAGTGGGAATCTCTAAGGGTAACAACAACCCTCTAAGACTACCTTGCTCTACCTTAACCTTTTGACAAGTCAAACATGTAATTACAAACTCTGAAACATCCTTCTTCATTCCTTCCAAATAAATACTTCTTCTCATATCCCAAAACGTTTTATCTCTGCTAGGGTGTATGATCATCCTCGACCGATGACACTCCTCTAGAATTTTCCTTCTAAGGTCTCCCTTCGTAGTGACACAAAGTCAATTGTCCTTTCTCAACCTACCACTACTATTAACATATTATTTTTTTCAAATGATAAAAAGTTCTCCCTTAGAAATCTTTTCCTTTCACGTCCTTAACTCATCATCGCGATCTTGCTCACTCCTAATTCTTTCTATCAAATAGGTCTTACTTCCATAACTCTAAGGATTCCTTGATTGGCTTCACATGGTGGTTGCAAATTGAAACTATAAAGAAACTCTAACTGCTTCCACTCGGTGATTGCATTTAGGTTAGCATGCCTTTATGCATGTATTGATCCTAAACCGGTATCGTTGGTACAGTTAGGTTGTGGAGAACCTAGCTGAATGCAAATCTTGTCTGCTACAAAGGTCACAATTATACTATCTTAGATGCTCAAATAAGAATATTGTCAAGATTCCTTCCATGGATAAATATGTTATTTTAACCGATGCCAATTTGGCCACATTAACAAAGAGTATTACTTGCAATGTGTAACATGTTCCATCTAAACCCAAAAATGTATCCCTATAAACCCATGTCAAGATAGGTAAATCACAGAAGAATATGGATGTTGATGTGTGCTGTAGGGGTAGATGGTGTCATTTAATTTGATAGATTTATCATTCCATCATGGAAGTAAGTTACTTAATTATGAAAAGAAAACATCTAAAGCATCAATTATGTAGTTTTCAACATAACTGTTATTTTTTGTATTGCTTTTTAATTGAAATGCCTTGTTATAACAAAAAAATAAATGATTTTAATTCATAGTTGTTTATTTATACTGCCACTCGGTAGTGTACTATTATTTTGAACACTTTAGCCACATGGGTCACTATTTTGCTAGTGCATCACATGATCGAATCGTCCGACTGTGGTCAGCGGAGTGAGTCCAGCCCTATGTATAAATGCGGGACATCTATGTGATGTTGATGTAAGTGCTTATACTATGTTGCTTAATGATCGTTATGCAATTACAAACTACCTATTAAAAGAATTGAAAGTAATCATCTCATGTAGAAATTTCCAAAGTGAGGAACATCGGCATCAAGGAACTATCGATAATTAAGCCATGGCCAAGACTTTAAGTATTATGTATTATATTTTGTTCGTACTAGTTGTGTAGATTTGTTTGTAAATAGTTGTGGTACGTGGATACTCTCATCTATCGAAATATTATTATTAAAATGATTGTGGATATTATACTTGATTAGGCGGTTAATGTGTTTTTTAAATTATTGGTATATGGTGATTATCAATGCTGGTTTGAAAATGATAATTATGTGACTGATTATTATTTTTAATATGGCTATTATATATAAGTGATGATTGAAAATGATACAAGCCATTAACATTAGATAGCATCAATCAATAATTTTTAATAACGTTTCAAAAATGCTATACAAAAGTAAAAAAGATGGCGCAAGTACTGCTTTGGCTGCATTTTTAAGATGTTGCGAAAAAGACATTTTGTAAGGTTTCAGAAACACAACAATATGTTCATTTTTGGCAGCATTTACTGTAACAAAAATAAAACTTTTAGACTTTTAGTTGCATGTCGTTTCGAAGTGTTTATCGAAACACACTAAAATCTTTATAATCATTTTTCAATGCTACAAAGGATCTTTTCTGGTATTGTGACAAAATCTCGCAATTCCAGGTGCCTTGGAGAAAAACGAGTTGATGGCCCATGGTAGGGTTACAACATTAGTAGCATTCGAGAAAGGAGGGTCGAGCTTCACCATTTCAGGTCCGTTGCAGAGCCCTTGCGTAGTGAAGTTTGCCAGATTCATCGGTTCGTCAATGCATTGATCGTGGAGAGAGAGAAATGAGGATAGAGAGAATGAGTGCTTGGATGGTTTCTTCCTACAAGAAACGACTTAGATGGATTAGGCATTTAGGGAAGAAAGACTTAAGGATAAAGTTGTAATTATTTAATTAGTTAATTATATTTGTCTATGTGAAATAAACAAGCTTATAATGCGCATAAGTTTCTCATACAAGGTCGGATTTGGATGTGGTTTCATTCATTGGACTCGTATGGACGAGCTATACTCTCTGGTGCTAGTTTAGGCTGATTTAGCTAAGGTGAGTGATATTGTCTCTTACCAGGTCATAGTTGTTTGTATAGTATAGTTTTGTCGCTTTAAACTAGTTTATAACTATAAAATGAAATACTTAGGATAACTGAACCTAGAAAAGATTAATAAGTTATTTAGATAGGCTTAACCACTATTATCACATTTTACTTAATTGCGTGCTATTTTGCGTGCTATACACCCATTTACATGCTATTTTGACCATACTACTAGATCTAGGTTATTTGGACACTTATTCCGCCTTGATAGCCATGGATAGGTTCTATTTTATTTATTGCTGCTATTATGGATGCTTGTGTGCTAGATTAGCGAGTTTTTTGACTATTTGTTGCATGGTTATATTCTTTTACTAGTTTAGCTTAAAACGTGGTTCATAGGCGATTCAGTATTAGAAAATATTTCATCTATTAGTGTTTAGGATGCTTACTAATCACATTCACAAGTTGGTGTATACTTTGGTTAAATGGGTGATCTGAGTAGTCATTATCAGCAACTATGAAGTGGTGGATCTCGAGGAGCAGGACATGATAGACCATTTGATGGTGATTTCCACACTATGGCTCTTCTATCAGTGGTTTGTTATATAATGATGGTGATTCTAGGATGGGAAGCGAAGCTTGGATAGCGATATCCGGGAATGCAAAGTAAGGATGATGGATCGAAAAGGAACTACTAAAGAGAAGTCATAATAATAGTTTCAGATTGACTCTGCTATGGATTGCTTGTGCAAAGAGATTATTGATACGTAGGTTCGACGAGAACTTGGGGGGAAGGAATGGCGAGTGTATGGTTCATTTAAACTAGTGCAGGGAGATTGTTTCTAGTGTGAGGAAATTAGGGAACACACACCTGGACCTAGTGCGAGGTCATTATCCTAGGTTGTACCACTGGGTGTAACTTAGTTCATGGCCTACTGAGTGACATGGATTCGAGTGTCAAGGAACATAGGTGTTATCGTATGTCCAACATGAGTGAATGTGAGGATGAATGATGGATGTTATGTTTGATAATAAATTATCACCTTGGGGGGAATCATGTGATGTGGATATCAATGATTTAGATATCTGGACACCCTTTGTATTCTTATGTAGGATACACCATTATTATCATCGAAGAGAAGTATATATTCTTATATGTGCCGACTCTGTGGGTGCAGGGACAGGACATGTATGATTCTCCATACCCTCCATGCCATACATATTATTACGACATTTATAGGACTATAAGGTTTGTTTATCGCTCGTACCAGACCTTTGTATGACCCATGGTTTTATTTCCCTCTTATTACCGTGGGTGCTCATCTAATATAGATCTTTGTCCTGCCTTGTCAGAACAAATCATGGAGGCATGTATTGATCGTTGTTTTGTTCATAAAGTGCTTGCTTAATGAAATATATGGAAGCAATGTCGCCACTCGATACATATTTCCATTAACGGCGTTTCCATATGTGCTTTGTTGTGATGTCGAGGTTTCATTATTCCATCTAGTCTTGTTATTCAATGGGTGGAACGATATTGGGACTCGTGATAATTAGTTATTTTCTTAATTGTGACTTACCCTGTTGAGGGCTAAGTTAGATAATATATATTTAGAACATTCTGTGTTTGGTCGCCATAACTTGATACTATGTTTGCTTGCAGCATCCATAGCGATTAATGACAAGCCTCGAGGTCGGGGAGTGTTATGACATAGTTAATATGTAATTGACAGTATACGTGGTTTGTCAAAACTTAAAATTCATCGAGTCACGGTTGCATGTTTGCTAAATTGTTTATTTGTTGTTGATTATTAAATTTACTGGACTTGATATATGGGTTTATAGTTCATTTACCCAGAGGACGCAGAATATCGGTGGTAGTGAGAGGTTGTTGGTGATGACATTGGGTTAGGACATGATTTTCAGTAGTGTTTCATCTTAGATTTAGTGATAGTGGGCTGATACTTAGATGTTCAACAGGCGAGTCATTTATGATTGGATAGTAGCGGGCCGAGATAGTTCTCTAGTAGCGAGTCATCATCAGAGCTTGTACCTTGAGAGTGTCTGGATACATTCATTGAGGTGACCAGATTGCCACCATGCTTGAGTCGAGTTCTTTATCAATTTGGTTATAGATGCTCTTTCAGTTGGGGATCCCAAGCGGATTTTACCGATTGTAGGAAGTTGGAAGATGTATGTCGATTATAGCATCTTACATGGTGCCTTGATTATGATTGGTTGGTTATGTCATTTGGGCTAACCAAAGAGTCGATGTATTTTGTTGGTTTATCGGATCATGTTCCAAGATATCACTTAGAAGAGTCTCACTTTTGCTATTTAATTTTAATTTCGTTTTCTTATTGACAGAAAGTAAGCACAAGTTAAGGGATGAAGTTGTTTTAGTTGTTGAGAAATCACCATCTTTTGAAATTTCACTTTTTCGGTGAGAAAAGTAAAGTGCTTTGGTTATGTCGTTTTGAGTAGGATGTTGATATGTGTCCTACGAGAGTTTCGATGGCTCGATAGTTGAGGTTGACCCCTGAGTATATTGATTCCTCAATCCAAACAGGAATGAGAAGATGATCACATTTACTTGGTTGTGTAGGTGGTTTGAATGGTGCATTCCCGGATGGGGGTTACCATCTTTTAGTCGATAACCAAAATCGTGCAGTAAAGAGTACTCAACTCCCAACTCGGAGGCAATGGTAATAAAGTTTGTATTGATGAGGCACTATTTATTAGCAAGGGATCAGAGTTGTTGATGATGTCGCAACATCGAGGTTTCTCTTCCTCAGGAGGTATCTCAACCTTTGCTAGCGGCAATTGCTGGAATTCTTAGCCATTTATGAGTTTAGGTTTCCAATAGGTACGTATAGGAAATGCAATTATTTGTGTGTGTTGAGTTGGAAGTCACAAGTTCGGAAATGATATTAGTTTAGTGAATGTCACTTGTGTTTATTACTGGTTATGGAGTCATAACTCGAGGTAATGTAGTGCGGATTCAACAAGTTGGTTGGTTCCATATTGAAGAGATGTTTGTTTCTGGCATAATGAGAAGGGGTTGATAACACATTTATTTACAATGAATGTGATGTCAGCTTGCTATAGCTGAATAGGACATATCAAATAGTTTTCTATAACTATTCGAGATTTCCAAATGGATGCACGAATAGTTGTCGACGATTCCCATCGATAGGTTGCCATGCATTGGGAATAGTATGATAGCCCGTGAGTCATACTCGATTCGTTGATAAGAGATGCTAGATTTATATTCTTGATTTTTTAAATGACGATCATTTCATGTCAAATATGGACTATATTTGATATTGCATGCCTCATATTAGTTAGATTAGTATCCTGCATCCAAGGATAGATATGGTTTGCTACTTTCCATAATTTTTATTGCTTTTCTTATGTATGCTTTATTGATGATGTTTGCATGTTCATTTTTATTTGTATTATTATTAGGCATGTGGGACAATTGTATTGATGTATTGTTTATTTGTTTGAGATAAAATCCATACATTACTTGACATGATCGTATTAGAAAAAAATTATTTATTTAACATGTTTATTCCTTTGTTGCTATTTGTACTATTGTGTCTAATCCTCTTTGTTGAGTATATGCCGAGGTACAAAGAAGCAAAATTTGTTCTGTTTGGATGCGAACTCACTTTTATTTGTATCTAAATGCTAAGCTTGCTTAAAAAAGGGTATGTAGTAGATGTACGGTTGTGATTTTTTCCATTTAGTGCATTTTGGTATTTTTACCTCATGTATAGGTAACCAGCTTTGGGCTTTTGTTTTATTTTGTTGGGATAGGCCTTGCATGGCGATTTGTGGTTTTTTCTGGATCAAGCCGTACAAAGGAGATGCTGCCAAAATTTTCTGTGAATTTTTCCATATATAGAAAGAAATTCAGTATGTGACACTAAGTTGAATTGACTTCCAAATAGCGAGTTGAAACTTTTATTTTCCATCATCTAGTTGTTTGGAAAATTAGTGCATAACTTAGATGTTTGTCTTGGCTGCATCAATACCAAATTTCGATTGTGGTTGCACAAAGGAACGAGAATGTTGCTTCCATGCCAAATTGCTAGTTTATTCCCTATGTTATAGTCGCTTCAATCGTTGTTGAGAGCGCTAAGTGATGGTTTATTTTGTGTAACAACCCGGATTTTCAGAACCAATTTAAATTTTTTATTTTGGCTATTTTAATGGATTTTGAATATTTAAAATGATTTATTTTAAATAATAACGAATAAAAATTTATTTTAAATGAAGTTAGAACGTATAAATTTATTTTATTTATAAAACGAGCCAGAAATGGCATGGTAGTTTGAAAATTCGATTTTAAATTTCAATTGAATGTACAAAGTTCCAAATAAATCAGAATTGGACGAAATAAGAAATATTTGAATCTGTTTAATAATATCTTTCTAATAATTGTGAGGAATTGAGATTTCATAATATAATTTGAAATTTATGTCCAACTTAAAATTCAGAATAGTCGCTATGGAATTTATATATTTTTTAATATAATAAATAGCCCTTAAAAATAGCCATTTTGCAAACGACCTCCGTTTTCGATGAAACCACTTTTGTTGGATCCGGAATGCCAAATTATTGCTAGATTCCAAATTTCATAATTTTAGGAATTAATATGTGAGCGTGGTGAATTTAAACATGTTTGGTAATTTCAGTTTGAATTTAACCGACTGGAAAATGGCCATTTTTCAAATGGTCTCCAAATACGATGAAATTAGTTTTGTTAGGAATGTATCATCAAAACATAGCTAGATTTATTTTTTTGGAATTTTTGGAGTTAGTATGTGGCCCTGGTAAATTAAAATGTACGTTTAAATTGAATATATATTGATTTATATTTTAATTTTGATCACAACTGATTGAAACAGTGGAACTGGCTTACAAAACATATCCCATTGTGTCCGGAATGGGGGTAATTAGATAAGGATGTTAGCCTTTGGGTTTGATTTGGGGTTGTGATCGATAAACGAATAAACTGGGAAATAAATAATAAAATATTAATAAAAATACTATATAAGACCCTCCCCCCAAACCCTAACCCAATCAATACACCGTGCCACTACCCTCTAAATCACGGACAGTATTGTCCCATTTTAATCTCCATATCGCATGCAATCCAACGTGTGACGACCCCAAACCCCGTACTGACGGTGGCAAGGGTATTCTTTGGAATACAACACATAAACAGATAATAACAGAACAGAAATAAATAAAAACACCAGATAATGTACAATAGAATACACTAGGTAAACATAATCAACAGAGTTACACAGTATACCAGATCATACTAAGTACAAATACAGTTCAGCTATACATAAATGTCTACATCGGAAAACAACATAATATGTACAATAGGAGTTGAACAGCATAAAAGAGATAAATGATAAAATCCGTCTTCAGCTCCAGCTATCCAGAAAGAGCCTGCTAAAACCTGAACACAACGCTGCCCGTGTAGAAAAAGGGGCACCCGAGTTTGCAAGTGAAACAAACTACGAGTCAGTCATGGGACTGGTATGAGAAATCTACTTAACACATTTTATAATATGGCTAATCACAGGACCACGCCACTTTCGTGGAATGGGTTTACTCCATTGGATTTCCAGTGCTTTACAACAAGTAAATCTTTTAAACATCGTAATGCCTTTTACAAAATTGAAGCCATTATAAGACTCAGTTCCCATCGAACAATGCAACGCGAACCGGAGGGTAGAGTTTTTACCTTATAATGGCCAAAATATGCTTGATACGAATAAAACAAAAGCATTTGATATTACTACTAGTGTTTATATATTTCAAAAACAATTTCAAATCATAAGTATCAATCATAGACGACATGAGCATCCCATGCCACTATGTCGCCAAATATAGGTTTACAATCAAAACCGCACGGTGTCGTATTTGGAAATTGGATTTCCGTCATGAACCAAGGCAAAAGATAGTCCTTACCGACTTCGAGACAATCTAGCCCATATCTCCGGAACAGCCGCAACTGCGCCTTGAAGCGACAGGGGCGGTCCACTTGAGGTGGATTATAGTGCCTGAACAATTCGTTTCCCCGCTCTAGGGGCGTAAATGAGCAAACGAACGACTCCATCGGTCCTGGATCGACCGATATATCTGAGGCGCCTCGCAACAGCAACAACCACATAGGTGAAAGTAATATAAATAAATGTCAGCCAGTTTAAGCACTGACACCACCTCTAACTAGAAGGAAACGCATGCCCTCCCTGAGGTCCTCCCCCGTTTCTGGTTCATACCGGGGTGTGAGGCTCGCGAATTCACGTTATACACAAAGCTATGCCACACAGGCCGTGCTTTGATCATCAACCACAAGACTTTGCTTTTCAACAGAAGCCTTGATCACTGCATCTTAGCAAGCCACACAGGCAATTCACACCATGCAACTGATGCCATCAATCACACAGAATGAATTCCAATGTCAGACACACAGTCCATTTACAAGTCCATTCTGGGTCTGAACGAAACCAGAGGCACTATATACCTCGCATACCCATCGATCTCCACGTACGTCTGGACGATCACCACTCATTATCCATATTTCGGGATGCCTCCCAATCAGGACATCAGTTGTCATCCAACCGAGGTGAAGATCTCCGGTCTTCGATCACCGTCTTCATCCTCGACTTCTTATCTTCGATTCAGTTATTCAGAATGGGATAAACCCGGTCTTTCTGAGCAACTCGCATATATAATAAATAAGTGCTACACAAACACAATATATGCTTCATTCCAATTCATCATTCACTAACCGCAAATTAGTAAGAGAAAGATTTCCCAAGTATTAAGCCCGAAGGCCGAAACCAACATCAGATCAAAACCCAGGAAACCATCTGACTTTGCTAACCTTCAGTTAGTTTATAAATTTCACATTCAACCATCAAATATCCAATAAACCGGGTAAATTCGGTTTATTTCCATTCCATATCGTTTATAATAATTTATAACGACTTATTGCCATTTTTGTTTATTTAAAAATAGCCAATTTATTCAAACGACGCTTCAGGCCATAACGCGGCCGTAGCGCTGTTTTTCTTCAGATTTGGTTTACACATATCTGAAAATCTAACCGTTGGATCTTCACAAATTTTATATCATTAGACACATCTTTTCAAAACGAATCCAACGGTTCTAGTTTTGGGAAAATCCGATGGTCGGATCTCCCGGTACACTCGTTTGAAGTTTCAATTTCAAAATACGAACTGCAGCGTCGTTATTTGATTTAATTTAATTATATATATATATATAATCGATTCTGGCGCTGTTTTTCTTCAGATTTAATTAAACATTCCAGACAATCCAACAGTTGGATCTTCACAAAGTGGGTGTTGTTGGAAAGATATTTCCAAGGCAAACCCAACGGTTTTGGTTTCGGGAAAATCCGATGATCGGATCTCCCGCACTAATCGTTTGAAATCACGGTTTCAAAATACGAACTGCAGCTTCGTTATTCGATTTAATTTTAATTATTTATATATATATATATATAAATATAATCTATCCTTCGATTTCAAAACCATATTCTTTTCATACATTTGATAAAAATGATATTTTTATCCAACCGGCATTTATTTCAACACTTCACTATTTTTAACGATTCATATATATAATAAAAATGTGGTTTTTATTGTAAAACAATTTATTTCAAAACATGACTATTTTATATAGTTCATATAGATGATAAAAAATTGATTTTTATTATAAAACAATTTATTTCAAAACACGACTATTTTATATACTTCATATAGATGATAAAAATATGATTTTTATTATAAAACAATTTATTTCAAAACATGAACGTCGTTCAACACATGAACTTCTATTCAACACATGAATTTCTATTCAACACACGAATATAGTTTCAACACATGAAAATAATTCTAACACATGAATATTATTGAAAATTTCTGCAGCATAACGGCAGGGTAATTAAAACCGGGACCGTCCCTAGTACGGCTCCTCGCTCTACCTTAAAGCCTCACAGCTTTTGACAATGGGGATTTCATGCATCTAGTTCGCACGCAGGCGGCATGTTTGTTTTTCTCTTTTCCACAAACTAATCCTTTGTGGTTTAATTCTCAACCACAAACGGGTATTTTTCAACCACAATCTATCAATTCTAACCACAAACAATTCTAATCAACCATTCACTATCAACCAAGTTTCACACCAATCACAACCAATAAATATCGTCCATGGTTTGTGGATGAGGGGCGTATATATATATAAGTATATTTCACTTCTATTTCAACACATATATAATTTTTTTTCAACGCATATATAACTTATACATCGAATGTACAACTTATACAATGCTTATACATGGGGTGTACAACGCTTATATAACTCATACATCGACTATATAATTTATACATCGTCGTTTTCCATATCGTTTATAATTTAGAAATCTCACATTTGGTTCCACTCCACCAAAAATAGCAGAAGGCTCAGAAAAATATTCGGTCTCTTCTAGAATGTAGAAGGCGTCCACACGAGTCCACTGTCTCTTGTTTCACTGAATTTCATCAATAAACGAAAAAGATATGATTTTTACAGTGAAATCATAAACCGTAGCACTTTAAAGTGCTATTAAATAGTTTAATATAAAATCAGCTGTTACCTCACTGAAATGGTTCGAAACTAGGTATCGATTTTTCGCGAAATCCGTGAAGGGGTTGGACGATCGGGCTACGCAGTGTCGAAGGGGGATGGAGGGTGCACCTGCGCGCAGTGGATTGGCGGAGGTCGATCGCCAGAGGAGGGAGAATCGGCGCGTGAAGTCAGCGTCTTCGGGGGCACGATTCTCGAAGCAGGGTCGACGAGGGAGGGAGCGACTTATACGGATTTGAAGAGAAGGAGGGGATCTACAAAAAGTTCAACAGGGCCAGGGGATATCGACGATCGTGGCAGCCGAAAAATGATCGGGAAGTTGGGAGGTGGCTTCCGTCGTTTATCACGACAGAGAACGAGAGAGAATTTCTTTTTTTTTTATATAAAATTCTGGTTGGCCGGGAGCTATTTAAAATTTTAAAAGAGGGTTTTCTAACATGACCTCCAATCCAAACCCAACAATTGTCACCCTAGCTATCCCCCATTCCGAACACAGTGGGATATGTTTCGTAGGTCCATTCGACAATTTGAGTCAGTTTCTCTTCAAATTAAAATATAAAACATTTAATATTCGATTTGAACGTACATTTCAATTTGCCGGGGCCACATACTGATTCTAAAAATTCCCAAAAAATAAATCTAGCTATGTTTTGACGATACGGTCCCAACAAAACTAGTTTCATCGAATTCTGAGACCGTTTGAAAAATGGCCCTTTTCTGGTTGATCCAATTTACTAGAAATCGACCAAACACATTTTCTTTTGCCACGCTCACATACTAGCGTCAAAAATTATGAAATTTGAAACCTAGCAATAATTTGACATCCCGGATCCAACAAAAGTGGTTTCGTCGAATTCTGAGGTCGTTTGCAAAATGGCCATTTTCACGGGCTATATAAACTCTATAGCGACCTTTCTGAAAATTCATTTGGCCATAACTTTTGCTTCCCGCTACGAAACTTCGATTTTTCAGATTCGTTAGAAAGTTATTCACTAACAGATTTAAATATTTTTGGTTTCACTAAAATCCGTTTTATTTTGCACCCGGTACAGTCAGTCAAAGTTTGAATTCAAATTTTGAAACTACCACACCATTTCAGGCCTTGTTTATAATTAGAAATAATTATATTCATTTTTAAACATCGATTCAAACTTACTTTTCGTCATTATTATTTAAAATATTTATTTTAAATATTTAAAATCCACTAAAATAGCCAATTTAAAAATTTTAAATTGGTTCAGATTTTCCGGGTTGTTACAATCTCCCCCACTTAAAACTTTTCGTCCCCGAAAAGGAACAAAATCGAAAGTGGTTTGATTAATAAACTCTACTTTCAATTTGTCTTCCATTCTTCAATTTTTCAATTTCTAATAATTTTCAAATTTTTAAAAAAAATTGGCTAATACCCTAAATTTTCGAAAAATTTCGCCATAACCTCCTTTGTACAGGGAGGGGTTTGGAAATTTATTGGGCCGTATTAGGTACCCAATAAATCCTAATAAGCATGCACATATTTATAGTGATATATTCCAGTGTCCAGAGGGGAGTGTGTATAGATCATAACTCCAAAGAATAAATTCTCGTCACCCTATAAATGGTTTTTGTGCCTTAATGACCAGAGAGACGTGTTTATTGTCATATCCAGACCCGTGTGGGGTTTTTATTAATCTTGCAATTTACCGTTACATTTTATATGGTCCATATCAGTCATCAGTTCAACCTGTAATATATAGTCATCGCCATACAAGCCTCTCGCTCGTATGGTAAATTTTCAACCTCGTCGCACAAGCTCCAAATGCTTATGTGGTAGATGATGAAGTATGCCTATCTTCAAGAAGTATGCCATTTAGTGTTGTTCAAAATTAATTGTTACTATCCTGTGGCGACATTTATTATTACACATAGAACAACCAGCACTCCGCATCCAATGGCATTCACATGAGTTGATATAATAATAAAATTGTGCATCCAACTCATTAAGGTTTACCTATTTGTTGGGCACGCAAATAAATTATTTACTCAACAGCTAATCCATTTACCTATTCAAACACATATAGTGCACATGTATATAGTTCCATCTATTTTTAAATCAGTTCACTACTTGATTTAATTTCATAAATTTACCAGCATTCTCTTCTTGATTAAATTAACTATCGTTCTAACAATTTAATTAATCCTATCTACTATCATACAACCCAAACAACAATCAATTTGTTTTTAACATTTCAAAAATATATCTTTTATGTATTCAAAAATCATATCCCTAAAACCGGACAATATATATAATCACAAATACGTTATTTATAAACATATAACTCTCAACTCGTTCTGGGGCATTTCTGAACCCATCTCTAACGAGTTATTTTGATTCTGCTATACTCATACTAGGATATTACTGATCCTATCCGTAATGAGTTCTTCGTCCTAGAACACTGCTGGTTCTATCTCTGACGAGTTCGTTAGTATGTTATATTCCAGAACTAGGCTTAACCAAAGCTCTGATACCACGTTGTGACGACCCCAAACCCCGTACTGACGGTGGCAAGGGTAATCATTGGAATATAACACAAAAAAGATAATAGCAGAACAGAAATAAATAAATACACCAGATAATGTACAATAGAATACACTAGGTAAACATAATCATCAGAGTTACACAGTATACCAGATCATACTTAGTACAAATACAGTTCAGCTATACATAAATGTCTACAGCGGAAAACAACATAATATGTACAATAGGAGTTGAACGGAATAAAAGAGATAAATGATAGAATCCATCTTCAGCTCCAGCTATCCAGAAAGAGCCTGCTAAAACCTGAACACAACGCTGCCCGTGTAGACAAGGGGGCACCCGAGTTAGCAAGTGAAACAAACTACGACTCAGTCAAGGGACTGGTATGAGAAATCTACTTAACAAATTTTATAATATGGCTAATCACAGGACCACGCCACTTTCGCGGAACGGGTTTACTCCATTGGATTGCCAGTGCTTTACAACAAGTAAATCTTTTAAACATCGCAATGCTTTTTACAAAAATGAAGCCATTATAAGACTCAGTTCCCATCACATAATGCAACGCAAACCGGAGGATAGAGTTTTTACCTTATAATGGCCAAAATATGCTTGATACGAATAAAACAAAAGCATTTGATATTACTACTAGTGTTTATATATTTCAAAAACAATTTCAAATCATAAGTATCAATCATAGACGACATGAGCGTCCCATGCCACTATGTCGCCAAATATAGGTTTACAATCAAAACCGCACGGTGTCGTAATTGGAAATTGGATTTCAGTCATGAAACAAGGCAAAAAATAGTCCTTACCGACTTCGAGACAATCTAGCCCATGTCTCCGGAACAGCCGCAACTGCGCCTTGGAGCGACAGGGCCGGTCCACTCGATGTGGATTATAGTGCCTGAACAATGGGTTTCCGCACCCTTTGGGGCGTAAATGAGCCAAAGAATGACTCCATCGGTCTCGGATCGAACGATATATCCGAGGCACCTCGCAACAGCAACAACCACACAGGTGAAAGTAATATAAATGTCAGTCGGTTTAAGCACTGACACCACCTCTAGCTAGAAGGAAATGCATGCCCTCCCTAAGGTCCTCTCCCGTCTCTAGTACATACCGGGGTGTGAGGCTCGCGAATTCACGTTATACACGAAGTTATGCCACACAGGTCATACTTTGATCATCAACCACAAGACTTTGCTTTTCAACAAAAGCCTTAATCACTGCATCTTAGCATGTCACACAGGCAATTCACACCATGCAAATGATGCCATCAATCACACAGAATGAATTCCAATGTCAAACACACAGTCCATTTACAAGTCCGTTCTGGGTCTGAACGAAACCAGAGGCACTATATACCTCGCATACCCATCGATCTCCACGTACGTCTGGACGATCACCACTCATTATCCATATTTCGGGATGCCTCCCAATCACGACATCAGTTGTCATCCAACCGAGGTGAAGATCTCCGGTCTTCAATCACCGTCTTCATCCTCGACTTCTTATCGTCGATTCAGTTATTCAGAATGGGATAAACCCGGTCTTTCTGAGCAACTCACGTATATAATAAACAATGCTACACAAACACAACATACGCCTCATTCCAATTTATCATTCACTAACCGTAAATTAGTAAGAGAACGATTTCCCAAGTAATAACCCTAAAGGCCGAAACCAACATCAGATCAAAACCCAGGAAACCATCTGACTTAGCTAACCTTCAGTTAGTTTATAAATTTCACATTCAACCATCAAATATCCAATAAACCGGGTAAATTCGGTTTATTTCCATTCCATATCATTTATAATATTTTATAACGATTTATCGCCATTTTTATTTATTTAAAAATAGCCAATTTATTCAAACGACGCTTCAGGCCATAACGCGGCCGTAGCGCTGTTTTCTTCAGATTTGATTTACACATATCTGAAAATCTAACCGTTAGATCTTCACAAATTTTATATCATTAGAAAGATCTTTTCAAAACGAATCCAACGGTTCCAGTTTTGGGAAAATCCGACGGTCGGATCTCTCGGTACACTCGTTTGAAGTTTCGATTTCAAAATACGAACTGCAACGTCGTTATTCGATTTAATTTAATTATATATATATAATCGATTCTGGCGCTGTTTTTCTTCAGATTTGAATTAAACATTCCAGACAATCCAACAGTTGGATCTTCACAAAGTGGGTATCGTTGGAAAGATATTTCCAAGGCGAACCCAATAGTTTCGGTTTCGGGAAAATCCGATGGTCAGATCTCCCGCACTAATCATTTGAAATCACGGTTTCAAAATACAAACTGCAGCTTCGTTATTTGATTTAATGTTAATTATATTTATATATATATAAATATAATCTATTCTTCGATTTCAAAACCATATTCTTTTCATACATTTAATAAAAATGGTATTTTTATCCAACCGACATTTATTTCAACACTTCACTATTTTTAACAATTCATGTATATAATAAAAATGTGGTTTTTATTATAAAACAATTTATTTCAAAACACGACTATTTTATATAGTTCATATAGATGATAAAAATATGATTTTTATTATAAAACAATTTATTTCAAAACACGACTATTTTATATAGTTCATATAGACGATAAAAATATGATTTTTATTATAAAACAATTTATTTCAAAACATGAATGTCGTTCAACATATGAATTTCTATTCAATACATAAATTTCTATTCAACACACGAATATAGTTTCAACACATGAAAATAATTCTAACACATGAATATTATTGAAAATTTCTGCAGCATAACGGCAGGGTAGTTAAAACCGGGACCGTCCCTAGTACGACTCCTCGCTCTACCTTAAAGCCTCGCAGCTTTTGACAATGGGAATTTCATGCATCTAGTTCGCACGTAGGCAACATGTTTATTTTTTTTTTCTTTTCCACAAACTAATCCTATGTGGTTTCAACCAAATAATTCTCAACCACAAACAGGTATTTTTCAACCA
The DNA here is from genome assembly GCA_030737875.1 of Allium sativum. NCBI lineage: Eukaryota > Viridiplantae > Streptophyta > Magnoliopsida > Asparagales > Amaryllidaceae > Allium > Allium sativum. Next base: position 851,251,095 of record CM060918.1, read on the forward strand.
CAATCTATCAATTCTAACCACAAACAATTCTAATCAACCATTCGATATCAACCAATTTTCACACCAATCACAACCAATAAATATCGTCCATGGTTTGTGGACGAGGGGCATATATATATAAGTATATTTCACTTCTATTTCAACACATATATAATTTTTTTTCAATGCATATATAACTTATACATCGAACGTACAACTTATACAACGCTTATACATGAGGTGTACAACGCTTATATAACTCATACATTGACTATATAATTTATACATCATCATTTTCCATATCGTTTATAATTTAGAAATCTCACATTGGATTCCACTCCACCAAAAATAGCAGAAGGCTTAGAAAAATATATGGTCTCTTCTAGAATGCAGAAGGCGTCCACACGAGTCCACTATCTCTTGTTTCACTAAATTTCATCAACAAACGAAAAAGATATGATTTTACAGTGAAATCATAAACCATAGCGCTTTGAAGTGCTATTAAATAGTTTAATATAAAATCAGTCGTTACCTCACTGAAATGGTTCGAAACTAGGTATCGATTTTTCGCGAAATCCATGAAGAGGTTGGACGATTGGGCTACGCAGTGTCGAAGGGGGATGGAGGGCGCACCTGCGCGCAGTGGAGTGGCGGAGTTCGATCGCCAGAGGAGAGAGAAACGGCGGCGTGAAGTCGGCGTCTTCGGGGGCACGATTCTCGAAGCAGGGTCGACAAGGGAGGGAGCGGCTTATACGGATTTGAAGAGGAGGAGGGGATCTACAAAAAGTTCAACAGGGCTAGGGCTTTCGACGATCGTGGTGGCCGAAAAATGATCGGGAAGCTGGGAGGTGGCTTCCGCCGTTTATCGCGACAGAGAACGAGAGAGAATTTCTTTTTTTTTTATATAAAATTATGATTGGCCGGGTGCTATTTAAAATTTTAAAAGAGGGTTTTCTAACACGACCTCCAATCCAAACCCAACAATTGTCACCCTAGCTAAATACCCCCATTCCAAACACAGTGGGATATGTTTCGTAGGCCCATTCGACTGTTTGTGTCTGTTTCTCTTCAAATTAAAATATAGAACATTCAATATTCGATTTGAACGTACATTTCAATTTGTCGGGGCCACATACTGATTCTAAAAATTCCCGAAAAATAAATCTAGCTATGTTTTGACGATACGGTCCTAACAAAACTAGTTTCATCGAATTCTGAGACCGTTTGAAAAATGGCCCTTTTCTGGTCGATCCAATTTAATAGAAATCGACCAAACACATTTTCCTTTGCCACGCTCACATACTAGCTTCAAAAATTATTAAATTTGAAACCTAGAAATACTTTGACATCCCGGATCCAAAAAAGTGGTTTCGTCGGATTCTGAGGTCGTTTGCAAAATGGCCATTTTCACGGGCTATATAAACTCTATAGCAACCTTTCTGAAAATTCGTTTGGCCATAACTGAAACACCCCACCTCCGTTAGGGTCACTCTCAAAGGGAATGCCCTAATTTCAGTGGAGGTTTATGAGTATAAGTCACAGATATACAAGACAGATATAAGAACACATATTTGTAAACAGCGGAAAAACAACAACTTTTATTTCATAAAGCAAATACGTGCTACAACAACATCACCATAATTGTCTTACATCTTTTCCAAAAACATAACATAACACTTTCATAATCTGTCTTGATTACATTGTTTAAAGAAGCATAAATAAAACATAGATAAACTGCAAAAGCCCCAAACTGGTTGTCCAAAGCCATAGTTCAAAACGAAAAGGTCCAAGCAATACATTTCTCTTCTTCAAGCTGGATGTTAAGGCTGGTCAAGCTGCTATGTTCCCTCCCTGTGGACCTGGGGGGGGAAACGGAAGAAAAGAAGACGAAAGAAAAGTAGAGTCAGACATAAAGCCTGAGTAAGTCTAGTACTATTCTGTCTATGAATAAAGAACTGGGTATGATAAGTATAAACAAGAAGTGGGAAAGAACTATAAACTTGGTTAAGTTGTCTAGGGTCGAATATACTATCGTACCCCATGTTAATCTCTGAACCCATATAAACTAGTTTCCAACTGGCACCCCATAATCGGGGTGAAGTGATCCATTTTATAATGATCGGCTCCTACTCGCATAGTTACATGTGTCTTACGGCCCCCGATGTTGTAGTTACCTATGCTGGTCCCACCATGGGGTGTATCAAGTCCCATAGTGGCAGCCCGACACAATCCTAGAATGCACAGGTATGCTACTGGTGTCCAGTGCCTTATTTTTCTGCGCCGGAGTGTGTGCACGCCCGCACCCCGTTAGAACCTACACTGCTACACCACCGCCGTCGATTTGACCTCTTACAATCAGCCCAGTAATCGTGCCCCACCCTGCCTAGTTTCAGGGTATCCTGATACACCTTCTAGGGTTACTGCTGAAAAGGGTCCCCCGTTACTAGGTTTTCTATCTCTAGTCAACATGCTAAGTTGGTTAAGTGTTTTCTAACCTAACCCCCACCAGTCCGTTTAGTTTAGCATGTTCCATTTTTGATTAAGTCTTTAGTTCACTTAATCCTAACAATCCTGACTCAGCCTTAATTGTCTTATTAAAGCCTTGACCTCTCACATTAGACAGGTATTGTTGTGGCTGTCTGTTGCCGGTTGGTTCCGGGCAGTCTTACGCCACAACTCAGTCTAACCTCGGGTCCTTATTGGGCTCCATGTTTAACCTCCCACATTGGATAGGTATTGTTGTGACTACTGGACAGCCGGGCGGTTCCGGGCAGGTTTACATCACAACTCAATCCAACCTCGGGTTAAACACATCGTATGTTCTACATTTACATATTTTGTCTTTCTTCTTTATTTTCTTATATGTAAATATTTGCGGCCCATTATTAAGTTAATGGTGTAAAGGTTACACCAATCATGGGCCCAACCCATACTTGAATTTGGGCCCTTCTATTTTATATTTTCATTCATTAGTAATTTTAACCCAACGTTATTTTCCCCCGTTTAACACGTCCGCTTATTATATATATGTTGGGCTTAGACTTTTAAAGCCCAATTTAGCCATGCGAAAAGGGGAGGCTTAAAGCGTGATTACATACACAAAGAGGGGAATGTGAACGCATGAACTTGCAATATGACGTTGGAAATACAAAATAGAAACTGGTGTACTTGCATAGTAGTGACATATACTTTGGTCATAAAGCATAAGTGACATGAATCAAACCATGTAAACTTGTAGTTAAGTTAAGAATATCACTATCGACACATAGGCTTAACTACAACATAAACCTATATTTTTATTCAGGCATAATGTCAAACATAAGCAAATCATGTTCATAAGACTACTACATGATTACAAAGGTGCCTACTTTTGTGACTAATACAAAAGTATAGTTAAATTTGTTCACATAACCATGGCATAAATATTTCTAACATGAAATCATGATTTTTACTTTAGTCATGCAAACTTGCAAAAAGGGATTTTGAATCTAACCTAGCTATGTACCACATATGTCATCATATGATTCTTGTAAACAATATAGACTTAACATGGATTTCAATTATGCCAAATATCAATCATAGCCTAGTCATATTCATAAGTTTGCAAATAGGTTTTCTAGTACAAAAGCATGTCATAGATCATGATGCCAAATTTTCAACATAATTTCATATGGACCATAATAACCCAAACTTATTCCAATTACTTCACAAAAATGATGTTTGTATAAAAATACGCATTATGATGGCATAGTAGCAAAACCCCAAACTTGCATGAATTTCAATTAATCAACCACATACATGTAGCTTCAACATGGATTACATAATTTGCGAATATTCCAAACGTATACTTGCATAAAACTACCGCATGTAGTTTTTCATAATGAATAACATAATTTGAGAATATCCAAACGTATACAATATTCCAAATCGATAAGAATCATAGTAACGCACAAATATGAATTACTTTATCACCACAAATCAAGTATACAAACCAACACAATTATTTGTTCATACCAAAATAATACTCTACTTACAATGGTGTGGCGAATTCTCCAATTTAGGGATTTGGAGATACGATTCCTTTGTTGAATTGATTTGATTAGGTTGCCTTATGCTTTAGAATTTTGCCTCCTAATTCTCTCTCCAATTGGTGGCTACTCTTAGTCGTTCCTCAGCAACATGACGGCCTTGTTCTTATTTTTGAATGAATAGATTAGGGTTGAGTCTAGGGTTATTTTTATAGAGGTTATGAACTGATTAGGACCATTGATGTTGCTTGGATTGATCGTAGCCATTCATTCGAAAGAGAGACCATTTAGAGCCTGCCACCTAGCCCTAATGACAAAGCAGACTGCAGAAAATCGACCAACATAGAATAGGCCAGCCAGGTTGGGCTGGGTTCGACCTGGCTCTGGACCAGGTCGACATGCCTGTCGATAGCCCTGTCGACAGCCCTATCGACCTGGCTAGACCAGGTCGACAGCCCAGTCGACCTGGGTGCGTTAGGCGGGTGTTTTTCCGCCCTGGCCCATTGGGCCCCATTTTGGAATTTAAACTTGATTTTCTGAGCTATTTTATTCTGTTTGAATTTTAAACTTAATTCAGAAACTTCCGAAGGCCATATCTTCTTCATACGGACTTCGTTTTTCGAAAACTCGAACTCTATTTCGCGTATTTTTTCCGAGACGAATGCAATGGCGTATCCCGTTTCCCTTAGTTCTTTGATTTGAAATTAATTATACTTTAATTCGTGAATTTCACGGTTATAGAATTCGCGGGGTGTTACAATAACTTTTGCTTCCCACTACGAAACTTCGAATTTTCAGATTCGTTAGAAAGATATTCACTAACAGATTTAAATATTTTTGGTTTCACTAAAATCCGTTTTATTTTGCCCCCGGTACAGTTAGTCAAAGTTTGAATTCAAATTTTGAAACTACCGCGCCATTTCAGGCCTTGTTTATAATTAGAAATAATTATATTCATTTTCAAACATTGATTCAAACTTACTTTTCGTTGTTGTTATTTAAAATATTTATTTTAAATATTTTAAATCCACTAAAATAGCCAATTTAAAATTTTTAAATTGGTTCGGATTTTTCGGGTTGTTACACAACGCGAATTTGTTCAAGGAATCAAAGCAAGAATTGAAGAGCTCCTTCACCTCTTTGATTTAGTACGGTAATGATGAAGTTTAATGGAGTGGTTTGTGAGATATCGCGGCTTAAACGCCGGCTGTTTGCACGCCGTTTGAGGCGCCGAGGGGATGCAGAGTTCCTTGAAACCGGCGGTGATGGGTGGTGAGACAGAGGGCTTCGAAGTGGTGGTCTTTGATTTGGTTCAGGTGGCTTCTGGTTGGGGGCGCACGGTGGAAATCGAGATCGAGCATGGGTTGTTGGGTGTCCAGAACGAATAAGGAAGAGGCATTAGCGACTGGAAAGTAATTAGGTATTCGAGTGAATTATTTAATTATAGTTAATTATTTTGAAAGTGTAATTAATGTATAGAATGCAATATCTTTTTCATATCATATCAGAATCAAACGAAATTAGCTGCATTGGATTCGCAACGATGAGCACTACATTTTATAAGAGACCGGAACAGAAACAGAGCCAATTTGAATTTGAGGCAAATTTAAATCCGAACAAAACAGAAGTTCAGAAATAAAGACTAAAAGAGTGGAAACTAGCTGTGAGAACTCCTTCTCACTCCAATTATTTTACAGTTAAAAATATACTAGGACGCAGATGGTGCTTAGCAGTACCCGACACCATTTATTGTACAAACCGTAGTTGTTTGTTTGGATTAATGGACTGTATTGTTGTTGTATTGTGTGAATAAAATATTTGAACAATAAGCATACCATTTCTATTGCAGAAATGAGATAATAAAAATATTCATGTGTTGAATAAAATGTGTAATCAATAAAAATATCATTTTTATTGCATAAATGAACTAATAAAAATATTCATGTGTTGAATAAGATGTGTAATCATTAAAAATATCATTTTTAATGTGTAATATAACTGTATAAAAATATTCATGTGTTGAAATAAAAAAATTATTGTTAAAAATATAATTTTTAACGGATATATAAAAGGCATAAAATTCTCCTGAAATGAAAATAAATATTCACTTACAAATAGAACGTTTTTTTTATGTATACCCATTTAACTGACATAGATTGGGACGATAAATTTAACACATCACCCAACTACACAAATAATTTTCAGTATTTGTTGGTTGAAACCCCCACACGGATATTGGGATGATATTTGATGTACACTAATTCCAATTGTTTAGTTGTATGTCAATCGATTGGTTGACAGACCGTTGTAAGTGTTAACTATTTATATTTAATACTTATGCAGTTGTGTAATGCACTCTAGATGATGGTTGATTGTATATCATAATTGCTTTGTACATGTGTTGTGTGAAATTCATATGAATAAATTATATGGTAATTGACTATGTCTGATTCCAATTCGGAAAGAACGAATATTTTAAAATAACGAATATTTTAAAATAATATTCTGTAAATGAAAAAAATATGTTTTTGATGTCCGATTTTGGATGGATACGAGAATATTGAAAATATGAAGCTGTATTGATTAGATATGCACCATTTTGACTCGAACGATATTTATATCGATTTTATTCATTTTTATAATGAATATCGAAAAGGAAATGATTTAAAAATCTAATATTCCGAAAATATTATCATTTAAATATTATAATGATAAGGAGTATTCAATTTTAATTTAAAATTGAAATGGAAGTGGGAACCGTTTTAAAACGAATTTATAAACGATTTATAAAATACGTTTTAAATGGAAATCGATGAAATATATAATACATATATATATATATATATATTTAATGGCCTGAATAAAACGCGCCTCGCCACGGCCGTTCGCGAATTTCAACCATTGACTTCGAATGGACATTACGGGAGATCTAACCGTCGGATTCTCCTAAAACCGGAACCGTTGGGTTCGCATCAAAAGATCTTCAAATATAAAAGATTTAATGGTTGGATTTGGAATTATGTCCAAATCAAATTTGTAAAAGGTCGCTGTAAGTGCAGTTCGGTGACCGTTTATGGAAATTGGCTGAAAGGGACTCAACAAAATTATTAAAAATATTAATAATTTGGGTAAAATCATAATAAATGATTTGGAAAGAATTTGGATAAAAAATTCCATGTTTGTAAAGGTAAAAATATATTTTACCAAAATGAATTAGTTATTAACTAGATTTGAAATCCAATAATTTTTAAATAAAATAAATTGTATTTGTGAATGGTTTTAATATAACCAGAAATTTCCAACGAATAAATTGGAACGGAATGGAAATAACCTTTGGAATATTTTGATATTGAATTCCGTGGTTATACGGATATGGTTATGGGAATTTGGAAGATACAGATATCGTTATTCCTAATACATTGTCCATAAATTTTAGAATTTGACATTGAATATAAGCCGATATAATTTCAATTCAGAGCTTTGTATTTAATATTGAATTGGATTTTGGGTTTGTCGTGGATGGTGTCTTAAATAACACTGTACTTAAACCCAGTTGAGAAAAGAATAAATCTTTTAATTAAGATTTAATGAAGTTTTCCAATTAATATTTAATTGGAATTGAATTAAAATTGGATTTTTGGGTTTATCGTGAATGGTGTTTAAATAACACTTGTTCTTTAACCCAATTAACAATGATGATATGATTTGGAATTTATAAATCTTTTAACTAAGATTTAATGGAAATTTTCCAAAGTAAAGTTTTCCAATTTAATATATTAAATTGGAATTGAATGGAATTCGATTTAGTAATAATCGAAGTGAGCTTCTGTGGAGGAAGACTATTACTATATATGGAATTTAAAAGGCTTTGCCGTTATTCCATTTATATTACTAGTCAGATACAGAAATTGATATCGGTTATATATATTGATCTGTTTTCCGTGAAGATTCCATAATTAATGGAATGTGATTTTGGGTTTATCGTGAACTATGTTTTAAATGACATTAGTTCTTTCACCCAGTTAAAGACAGGATTACATGTCTAACATTGTATTTAGAAATATATGGTTGATCTCTGCTAAATATATATATATATCTGTTTGGTAGCGGAGAATTTATTCTCTTGCTTAACACCCTTCTCTGAGAAGTACGCGCTAGAGGTTATATATCGACAGAATTCAATAGTACAGTGTAGGTTGTCGATGCGGCATGTTTGATTTTCCAAAGTTAAATAATGATTGTTGTAAGATTAAAACTAAGTAAAGTTTTAATGAATCTTTAATTAGATTAAAGTGTGATAATTTAAATTATCAAATTGGGGAAAAGATCGAGAATGGAATATCGCTATTTTTACTCCAGGCAATAGTCAAACCTTTAATTAGGTTTGAACGTGAAATGATAATTAAATTTTACTGATAACACCGTGGTGTTAGATATGGAGTATTACCAGTTTGCTCCATGGGATGAATAGGTTGGGATTGGGAAATTAAACAAATGATTACATCTATATAGCTCGTTAATCCCGACTAGTTGGATAAACCTTAATTTTGTTCAGAACTGAAAAGATAATGAAATCTTTTGAAAGGATATCCAAAGGAAGATTAAAGAATAAATTTAAAAGAATTTATCTTTGATAAAATTAATGGTAACCTTTCTCTAAAGATATGAATATTTGAATAAAAGAATATTCTGGATTGGAATGAGGAATATGTTGTGTTTTTAAAGCACTTGATTATAAGATATGCGAGTTATTCGAAAAGACCGAGTTTGTCCCATTCTGAATAATTGATACGACGATAAGTCGACGATGAAGACAGTGGTTGAAGACCGGAGATTTTCACATTGCTTGGATGATTACTGATGTCTTGATTGGGAGGCATCCCAAGACAAGGTAATAAGTGGTGATCGTCCAGACGTACTTGGAGATCGACCGGATATGCGAGGACCTCTCTCCTGCATTGGACATATGGGACGAGGAATAAGGTGCCTCCGGTTTCGTTCAGACCCAGAACAGACTTGCAGATGGATGGTATGTCTGACATTGTATTCCTTTATACTGTATTCGTTGATCTTTGCTAAATACATATATGTTTAGTGGCGGAGAATTTATTCTCTTGCTTAACACCCTTCTCTGAGATATATGAGCTTAGAGGTTATATATCGGCAGAAATCAATGGTACGGTATGGAGTGACAGTGTGGCATGCTGAGTGGCATGTGATCAAGGCTTTTTATTGAAAAGTAGGGCCTTGTGGTTGATGATCAAAGCATGACTTTAAATAGCATAGCTTTGTGTATAACGTTAATTCGCGAGCTTCACACCCCGTTGTGAACCAGACACAGGAGAGGACCTCAGGGAGGACATGCGTTTCTTTCTAGCTAGGAGTGGTGTCATCGTATGGAGCCCAGATATTTTACTCATGTGGATGTTGCATATTATTTGATGGATAGCGAGGTACCTCGGATATATCGGTCACTATGGGTACGATGGATGACATGGTCGACATACTGACCAAACTTACGCCCCATAGGGCGGGGAAACGTATTGTTTAGGAATTACCAATCCTCAAACGTAAGAGAGAACTGACCTTGACGCTCCAAGGCGCACTCGAGCTCTGAGCCTAGGACATGGTGTTAGATTATCTCGAATTGGTAAGGATGATCCCTTGCCTTGGTTCACAGATGGAATCGAACTTCCAATACATGACATTTCGGTTTTAATTATATAGCCTAGTATGGCGACATGATATATGGAACCCATGTCGTCTATGATTGATACATTTATATTTGAAGTTGTTTTCAACACTATGCACTTATAATAGTGTTAGATCGAAATTTGGACTTAACACCCAAATTATTATGAACAGTAGAGAATTTCAAATGAAGCACAAGGAAAAAGAAAATAACACTCAGAATTTATAGTGGTTCGGCGTTAACGAGCCTACATCCACTTTATATCTTATTGATTATGCTTTAAAAGCTAATACAACAGTGATTTCTCTCAATATTTCAGTAGTTTGACAACAATGGCGAATTCAGTACTCAATATTGCCAAAAAAGATCCCGAAAAATGCCAAGCTCTGGGCTATTTATAGCTAATTTTGTCAGGCGGATCGTGGACACGTGGCACGAATCCCGAGATCATCGGATCGCATCGCCACCGTTGAAGAAACAGTCAAACTAGCCGTTGTGGACAGGTGTCGTGATCTGCTTGAAAATCGGATCGTGCAGATGGGGAGAATTGGTCCAGATGACGGTTGGGGACACGTGTCGCCAGATCCGTGCGATTCGGATCGCTGAAGAATAGGTCGCGCTCGAACAGGTCCGAGGGTTCGCCATGCACCAGGGGATTGGATCGGTTCGCTCGGGGTATCAATGTGAGCTTGGATCGGATCGCCCAGCTACGTCGTTCGCTGATAAGATGGGGCGATCCGCAGATATGCGATCCGATATTTGGGCGAGACGAGGGTGCGCGATTCGATGTCGGGCGAAACGATAATGCGCGATCCATTCCTTCATGTTCTCAAATACCGTGGTTTCCTGCTTTCCCCTTACGAATGATCCTGGGTGGCTTGATCAAAAAGTGAGCCAACATTTTGCCCCCTCGAAGTATGTTTTATCGATGATGGAACATGCTTCAGAGATTCTAATTTACCTTCTCCTGGAGGGACGTAAATCAACAGTCGCATTGGTTCAAATCAACACATGTATGAATCGGATCGCCATAGGGCGACACGGTCCGATTTGGTCACGTGCTCGTCTCGTGCTGAGTACCTAGGCCTTTGTACGAAACGGGGCGTATTTTCCTTCGAGCCGTGTCGGGCTTCGAGTTTTGTGGGCCATCGTTTCAAGGCGGTCCGTGGGCTTCTATGCGATTCAAGCTTTGGATCGTGGCCTGCATGGTGCTTCGTGGACCGAATAAGACAAAGAAAGGGAGACAAACGGTCGCCTCTTTGCCTATATAAGCCGACCCCCTCTCCTTCATTCTCCTTCTTCTTTCTTTTCTACCGGATCGTTTCGCCTACATTATCAAGGAGCGAACCCAAATCTTTTGGCCCTTCGAAAATCCAAGCATTCTTTCAATCTTTAGAAAGGTAACTCCACTAAAAGTATTCTTATTTGTGAACGCCGCTCTTCCACGAACTTTCTAGACTGGAAACGACGAGAATTCGTGCTTTTCTGACGAAATCATCAAAACGCCATAGCCAAGTGAGCTCGGAGTTCGAAGAAGGAAAGGAGAGGAGGAAAACGTAGGAGGAAGAAGAAGAAGACAGAAGGTCGTTTCGGTTCGTGGTCAAAGATGGAAGACGAACGCGAGTGGCGAGACGACAGATCGAGGTGGCAACGAAGGGACGGATCGTGGGAGTCGCAACGGTTCATGAAGGGGCGATCCCTTCATCCGGCGATTCGATGGGGGGGCGATTCCTATGCTCCGCGAGTCGAAAGGGGGGCGATCCCTATGCTTTGCGATCCGTCTTACAGCTAACGATACGAAGAAATTCCAGACTTTAATCAACGTCCTGTCACCATAAAACTTTGAACAGTTAGGCTAGAGCCGCGACGTCGGACTTTCTGGACTAAATGACCTCATGACTTGATTGCATATGACGACTAACGACTTCTGATAACCTTGACTGCTTTCATGCTTTATTATTATTTTTAATAATGCGCACACACAAGCACACACACCGGCACTTGCACACACGGGGGACGGGTAGTGTTAATCTTATTGTTCATATTTTCTCATCCTAGCAGCAATGTCAAACGATCACTCTTCCTCAAGATCTGTAGCAGAAGCGGAATCCGAGACTCCTGAACAGTATAATCCTGAAATTCCTCCAATCAATCCGAGAGGTGAAGATTCTGGATCTGAGTACGAAGCCACAGAATCAGATTCGACAGAAAATACTTCATCCAGCAACAACTCTGAGTCTGATGAGCGAGCTCCGGACGAAATCCCAGGCGCAGTCGGGATAGATAAATTCTCTGATTCTTTAGCGTCCAAGCTTGACGAGATAAAACTTAAGAGAATCTGCTTAAGACACGGCATTCCTTGGGACGATGTCTTGACGCCCGGAAGCGAAGATAGACCCCACCTAGCACCAGAAGGGTATATGGCGATTAGTCGAACGATGTGTCTAGTTGGAGCTATCCCTCCGTTCCCTCTGATTGCCATTGAAACTTTAAGACGACTGGGCATCGCTCCGATGCAGCTCCATCCAAACGCCTACGCATCGTTATACACCTTGTACATTGCATATGCGGAGATCTTACATGCCGAACTTAAATTTAGAGATTTTACGTTCTTCTTTCTTTTCAAGCACCGCTCTTCGGCAACTCCAAACTTCTCCTTCTTTGAGTCGGTGGCGAATAGGAAGGTTTTATATGATGGGTACAGCAATATAGGGGACCCTAAATCGGACTGGTTTTATATAAAGAGACAGGCCGGATGCTCACGAAGATGGCTTAAATCAAGTGAGCTTTGATCATATAATCGAATACCTTGCTCGAGGAGTCTAAGTACTAATATTCTTCCGCTTTTTCCTTTGTTTCGAACAGATCATGTCTTCCCGAAAACGGAGGGTCCTCTATACAGCAATCGGTTAGCCATTCTTTCACAAAGCAGATCCGACTTTCTAAGGATCAAAAAATGCATTACTGACGACAATCTCCATAAGCATCGCCTCCTAGACAGAAGATTTGGACTTGGCACCGGCGGCAAACCCTATAAGTACTTGCCCCCAGCAGAAGGAGAGGGAACTTCACAAGCGGTAGAAACAACTAAATTTCGCAAAAGTCCTTCTCCGATAGTCATCCAAGACGACGAAGACTTGAATATATACAGAGGAGATGAGTCCCGTGGTGATGTGTCGAAGGAAATCCCTACCTCTGCTCCAATGGAAACTGTTGATGATGACGACTTGACAGAAGAACAGTTATTTGACGAACTGAATAAAATCCCTCTACCCGATATTGAATATACAGAAAAAGACTTCGGCGAGGAGCCTTTCTTTTCTGCTCCCGAAGGGCGACTGCTTCAACAAGGGGACGAGAAACGGGTCAGATGAGCCTGTCTCCAGGCCCGGGTCTGTTAGGGGGAATTATATGGGATGCACACCTCACACACACTGTCTGACCTTGCACTCTAACTTTGCGGGTATTCAAAGTTTTAATATATTCTTTTCTTTTTTGCAGAAACGATGTCTCACAGGAAATCTTATTCGTATCGTTCTCTCCGCGAGGGCACACCCAGCCTTCGTCCGGATACTGAGCGCCCTCGCGGTCCTCCTCATAGGCCGAGCTCCTCGCAACCTCGATCTCCACCCAAATCAACCTCTACCAAGCCTTCGAGTCATTCGACAATTCCGACTGGGGGAAAGACACTTCCAAAAGAGTTGACTCCTCCAAAGAGTGCGCCTTCCCACAGTCGGTCGTCCAAAAGGCGCCACGAATCCAAAGATAGGGACAGAGATTCATCCAAAGAAACTGAGAAAGAGAGAAGTGACATTGTCCCCACCAGCCAACCAGAGTTAGCTACCCCCGGATCACGGGATTACGTCCACGGTCCCGAGATCCAAGGTAGACTGGAAAAGCTGCGGGAACAATTTCCAGGAATGTTCTTTGACAGGATGGTCTTTGTTCCTGCCTTGGAACCGCTCCCTAAAAATTGGGATGATGAAGTTATCGGGCACATCCGGCACGCAGCAAGACAATACGAGATGATGAAAAAACACGCAGTCAATCTATCGGAAGTCGTCCGAAAACTCGAAGTAGAAGCACATAGGTCTAAAGCAAAACTTGAAAACAACGAGAGGGCTAGGACAAAATTGGAGAAGGACCTGGAAGATGCTCAGGCCCAGCTTGCTTTAGCACGGAGGGACGCTGAAAGTTATAAGACTGAATTAGAGAATGCCAAGCAGCGCTTTCATTCAGAACTGGACTCCAATAGCCAAGAAAAAATGGCTTTAAAGAAGGAGGTTGAAGATCTAAAAATTGCCAATGTCGAGTTGAAAACAGCACAAGGCCATTTTGAAGCTGAAAGGGCTGCTTGGGAGGTGGAAAAAGCGAGTCTAAAAGAAAGTTTGGCCCTGGCAGAAGCAGAAAAGGTGATTCTGAATGACCAGGTTACGGATGCGGAGAAACGTGCAGCTCTTGCCGAAAAGAACGTCGAGAGCGCCATTGAAATGGCCACTGCTTCCAACAACAAACTCCTTGCAAGAGAGAATGAGATTGAGGGGTTTGAAGAGATGATTTTCGATTTCCTTGGCCAAGTTCTCAAAACTCGCAACATTTCATGGATCCCGGATTATCATGTTACTTTGGCCAACTTATGGGATGCCATTGTGGAGGGCGAAAAATATAGACTGGGGGTCGAAGAGATCAATGAGGACGAATTGATGAGGAGCATCCTAAGAGACAACGAGCCTGAGGACCTGGCAGAGGGTCGTCGCCTAATCCTGGCGGAAATGGAAAAGGAGAGAACCTTGGCTAAAGGTAAAAGCAAAATTGAAGAAGGTTCCAGTTCCACCGCGAAGCCTAAAACCTCCGAAGTTGAGGAGTACCATCCTGACGATCCGCTAATCCCTTTGGGCCTAACTCCCGTGGTTGTTGGACCATCCGGAACTACTCAAGAGGGAGCATCTGCTGAAGGTATCTCTCTCTTTTCCCCGCAATTTGCTAAAGCAATTGCGAATTGTCGCCGTCTGGCAGAACAACCAATTGAATTAGTAACGTGTGTATCTCGTAATGCAGGTGGCGAGCCCGTCGGCGAGGGTGCTGAAAAAGAGAAAGAAGTGGAGAAGGAGACTGCCCTGCCGGGAGCTGGTATTGACGTTTCAGAGCGGGTCGAGGTAACAACAGTAGAAGGAAGCATCCCGGTGTCTAGCACCGATGTACTCAAAGATGCTGAGACTATTGAAGCTTTAAAAGACTTGGATGGTCGTCATGTAGATGACGAAGAGGACATTACCGGCACCAAAAAGGCCGATGATGATGATGAGGAACCCCTGGCCAGCCGAAAAGCCAGACAAGAGAAAGAGTTGGCTTCAAAGAAGGTGGGGGATGAGGCTTTGGACGTAGTTCCGCTTGCAGAATTCGATCCCAAAACTGGGATGATTGTGAAAATCCAGTCCAAGTCCATCAGCCGGCAGCTTCACTTCGCAAATCCCGACGACTTCCCGGCTTCCCTCTCCAGTAGAAGCAAGAGAAAAGAGGTGGAAGAGGGGACCTCAGAGGAGTCGGATGTTCCCCTTGAAGACAAGCGGAAGAGGAAGAAGGGGGATCCATCTGAAGCCGACAAGGAGAGGCTGGAGAGGCAGAAGCGAGAGAAGAAATCAAAGCGTAAATAGGATGTTTGTAGTTTGTTGATATTTTGTCTTTAGGTTTTCCACTGGCCAGGAAGTGTAATTGTGAGACTGGTTCTCACTTTTGTTTCTAGGTTGTTTTTCACTTTGTCGATTCGTAGTACATAAACAAGGATTTATCTCTCCTTACATCATTGTGTACCTGTATTCATAGAAACTTTCCATGTTTAGTCGTTAGCCAACTATTAATAATTATAAATCGGTCAATCAACAGGAAGAAGAATGTTCATGCTATGTTACACCGTTGTATCAAAGTTTAGTGTTTGCATATGAGTGCCTGGTGCCCCCCAATCAGTCGTTACCGTAGCAACTGACTGGGGTTTACTAGGGATTGATCAGTACTGTCGGCGAGTTGCCCCCTATTTCTGAATACGGGGGTATAAGAGATTTCATGGGGTAACTGTAATTCAGTCAGCCCTTGTTCCGTTAGCAGGGAATAAGTTCTTTCTCAGCGCTCAATCAGAGACGCTTTTATACTCTCTCTCTCTCTCCGGAGAGTTAGAGTTCGAGCTCGGCGATTCATTCGCTCCCCGATCCTTCAGCGGGGAAGGAGCTATTTCTCAGCGCTCAATCGGAGACGCCTTTATACTCTCTCTCTCTCTCTCTGGAGAGTTAGAGTTTGAGCTCAGCGATTCATTCGCTCCCCGATCCTTCAGCGGGGAAGGAGCTATTTCTCAGCGCTCAATCGGAGACGCCTTTATACTCTCTCTCTCTGGAGAGTTAGAGTTTGAGTTCGGCGATTCATTCGCTCCCCGATCCTTCAGCGGGGAAGGAGCTATTTCTCAGCGCTCAATCGGAGACGCCTTTATACTCTCTCTCTCTGGAGAGTTAGAGTTCGTGCTTAGGCAGCTCCGATCATGGTACACTGCCGTTATTCGTGGACGTCGATTTTCGTGTCCTTTATACTCTCTCTCTACTCTGGAGAGTTAGAGTCACGGATCACGCAGTCTGCAATCATGCATTCTCATCAAACTCATCCTTGATGTGTGCTTTAACCCGAGCTCCGTGGATTAAAGCTAGTCGGACAAGCAGTTGGAGCCTTTGCCCAAGCTTTGGGTTCCTCTGATTAGTTTACGAGAGGAACTGTCGGCACCGGACTTCGGGTACCTGCATTATTCACATTGATTTTTCATAAGCAAATAAATAAAGATGCAATAAAGGTAAATGTCACACAGTATTTTTATAGTGGTTCGGTCGAATCATGACCTACGTCCACTTTATAATCTCTTGCTTTAAGGAATTAGACTGTTCTAGGCAAGTCATGCCCTGTACATAGTTTTTTAACAAAGCAAAAGAATAAATTTGAAACTTCTCATGTTAAATATGGCCGTAGATGTTGGGCATTCCACACTCTGGGGATTTCCTTTCCATCTACGGTTGCCAGCTTGAAGGTTCCGTTATCAAGCTTGCTGAGAATAGAGTACGGTCCTTCCCACTTCGCTCCCATATGAGTTGGGGGTGGAAAGACACGTTTCAGAACCAAGTCTCCGGGTTCCCAGGTTCGGGCTCGGACCTTTTTGTTGTAATATCGGGCGACCTGTTGTTTGCATCTTAGGGCACGCAGGTCTGCTTCATCCCTCTTTTCTTCGATCATATCCAGGGACTCAAGGAGCAATTCATTATTGGTCATTGGATCATAATAGGTCACCCGATGAGAAGGTACCTTTATCTCAACCGGGATGACTGCTTCCGTTCCAAAAGCGAGGGAGAACGGGGTATGTCCTGTCGCTGATTTATATGTCGTCCTGTAGGCCCATAGCGCCAAGGGCAATTCATCAGCCCACATGGCTCTAGCCCGCTTCATTCTTCTTTTCAGAATGGACTTAATTACTTTATTTGCAGCTTCGACTTGCCCGTTCGATTGTGGGTGTGCCACGGAGGTGCATCGATTCTCGATGTGGTATTTTTGGCAGAAGTTTCTGAATTCAGCACTATCAAATTGAGTTCCGTTGTCTGTTATCACAATCTTTGGAATTCCAAATCGGCAAATGATGTTTCTCACAATGAAGTTGATTACTCGCTTAGTGGTGATTGTAGTTAGTGGTTCTGCCTCGACCCACTTAGTGAAATAGTCTACGGCCACGATAGCGAACTTTGCTCCGCCCCTTGCTATGGGGAGACTTCCTATGATATCAATTCCCCACATAGCAAAAGGCCATGGACTCATCATTGTTTTTAACTGACTTGGAGGCGCCCTAGGTATCTTTGAAAATCTCTGGCACGCATCACATCGTCGTGCATATCTTACTGCATCCTTGTTTATGGTAGGCCAGAAATAACCATGCCGCAATACCTTTTTCGCCAAAGTTTGCCCTCCAGTGTGGTCGCCACATTCGCCTTCGTGGACTTCTTGCAGCACACGTTTGATGTCATCGTGGGCTATACACCGAAGGAGGGGCATTGAAAACCCTTGTCTATAAAGAACTCCGCCTTGCAGTACGTATCGGGCGGCTTTACGAATCACTTTACGCCTCTCGCTTTTCTTGGTCGGAAGCGCTCCATCCATTAGGAAATTCTTTATAGGGGTCATCCACGACTCCCTTTCTGGTTCCGTCTCTAGTACTAGGTCGATTTCCATCTGATCAATGCTGGGGGACCGAAGTACTTCAATGGGGGCTAGCCCTATCACTTCAGGATCGTTAGAACTAGCCATCTTTGCCAACTTGTCTGCCTGCTGATTTTCTGACCGCGGAATATGAGATATGCTGTAGTGATCAAACTCATTCAGCAGTTCATTCACTTTCTTTAAGTATAGAATCAATCTTGCACTTTTAGCTTGGAATCTTCCAATGACTTGATTCACAACTAACTTGGAGTCGCAGAAGATGTTCAGCTTTCTGACTTCAAGTTCCTTTGCAATCCTTAATCCAGCTATCAGAGCTTCATATTCAGAATCGTTGTTAGTGGCCTGAAACTCCATTCGGATGGCATAGGTTATCAATCGTTTCTCGGGGGTTTCAAGTACTATTCCAGCGCCGGATCTTTCGTTGTTCCTAGCACCATCAGTATATAATCTCCAGGCATTAGGATCGAAAAGTAACTTTGAGGGTTCTACTTCTTCGTTTGCAACACCTTCTTCAGGAACAGTGAATTCTGCTATGAAGTCGGCTATCACTTGCCCCTGAATTGACCGTCTGGGCTGAAAGTTCAAGTCGAATTGACTTAACTCTATGTTCCATTTGAGTAACCTTCCAGATGCCTCCGGTTTCTGTAAAACTTGCTTGAGTGGATGATCAGTGTATATGGTGATAGGATGTGCCTGAAAGTAGTGCCGAAGTTTTCTGGAGGCAATCAGTAAACTATACGCCAATTTCTCTACTCGTGGATAATTACGCTCTGCTGCTGTCAATTTTTTGCTCACGTAATACACAGGTCTTTGGACCTTATCCTCTTCCCTTACCAACGCTGAGCTGATCGCATGGGATGACACTGCCAAATACACGAATAAATCCTCGTGATCTATTGGTTTAGATAGAATGGGAGGTTTCTCCAAGTGTCTGAGCAAATTCTGAAACGCTTCCACGCAGTCAGGTGTCCATTTAAAGTGGCGTTTTCCTCGCTTTATTAATTCGAAGAATGGGATGCACTTATCCGTAGCCCTGGAGATAAATCTGCTTAGTGCGGCCACTTTTCCGGCAAGGCTTTGCACATCCCTAATTTGCCTAGGTTCCTGAATGTTTCTGATTGCCGCGATCTGGTCCGGATTAATCTCGATACCGCGCGAACTGACAATGAATCCTAAGAATTTTCCAGAAGCAACACCGAATGAACATTTGGTTGGATTGAGTTTCATTCCATACTTTCGAAGAATGCCGAACATCTCTGCCAAGTCAGTAGTGTGTTGAGAAGATTGCTTGGATTTAACCAACATGTCGTCGACATATACTTCCATTGTTTTCCCGATTTGGTTATAAAACATTCTGTTGACCAAACGTTGGTACGTAGCGCCTGCGTTCTTCAAACCAAAGGGCATTACCACATAACAATATAATCCCAGATCAGTGATAAAACTAGTATGCTCTTGATCTGGAACATGCATTGGAATTTGGTTGTATCCTGAATAAGCATCCATAAATGAGAGAAGCTCGTGACTTGCCGTCGAGTCTACCAACTGGTCAATTCGAGGTAATGGGAAACTATCTTTTGGACAAGCTTTGTTCAAATCTGAGAAGTCGATACATGTTCGCCACTTCCCGTTGGCCTTCTTTACCAGGACTGGATTTGAAATCCAGTCTGGGTAGGTTGAATCTCTGATAAACCCATTACTCTTTAGCTTTCCAACCTCTTCTTTCAAGGCAGCGGACCTCTCTGGGCCCAGCATTCGCCTTTTTTGCTTTACTGGAGGATGTTTGGGGTTAATGCTCAAAGAATGGCTCATGATCGATGGGGACTTAACTGGGATCCAACCTTAAGGACCTTCTCCGGGTCCAAGCAAATACATCCAAGTTGTTCTTTAAGAAATTCGTCAATTCTTCAGCAAGATTCGGACTTAACTGGGATCCAACCTTAAGGACCTTCTCCGGGTCACTGTCATCGATTGGTACATCCATAGTTGCCTCGTTGGGAGTCGCCATTCTGCCCTCGGGTTCTTGATCCTCTCTGGGATCTATATCCTCGGGCATCTCTCTGGGCAACTCTCCAACAATTATCCTCTTTGGTTGCTATAAGGTCTCCGCCCCCGAAGGGGGAGAAGTGCTTTTAGTTTCGATATCCCCTCCGTTGCGAAGCAACTTTAGTTCGGCAACATAACACGCTCGCGCAGCAACTTGATCCCCTCTGACGATACCAATGCCAGCTTCTGTGGGGAATTTCAATAGCAAGCACCAGGGGGCTATACAGGCTCTGAACTTTGCGAGGGCCGGTCGGCCCAAGAAGGCGTTGTATGGCGATTCAACATCCAAAACCACAAAGGGAAGGATTCTCACTCTCTGGCGTTCTCCTTCCCCAAGCGTAACTGGCAACTCTACAAAACCCATTGGAGCGGTGGATGCTCCGTTGAATCCACGGATCCATCCTTGGCAGGGCTTCAAGTCTTTTATTTCAAGATTCATCTGGTCAAAGGCCTTTTTGAAAAGAATATTAATGGAACTCCCATTGTCCACCAGAACCTTATGAACAGTGGCTGGCCCAATGGGTATCGTAATTACGAGTGGATCTTCAGTTGGAGCATGGACTCCAATGCTTTCTCATTCTCGGAAAACGTCATCGGTCATCATCTTCTGCTGCTTCACCGGGATACTGTCCTCGGGGTTACTACATTCCCCCACCTCGAGGTGTTGTTTGGCTGCATTGACGTATTGATCTAATGCTTTGGAACTGTGCCCAGCAAGATAAAGTCCACCGATCACGGTATTGATAACAATATTCTTTCCTTTTTGCTGAGCGGTCGGCCTAGCAGCAAGATGATTTTGATTCTGATTTGGGGCCTGCACTGCTTGCCCCCTGTCCCTAGGCGTTACCCTGTATTCATCTAGCTTTCCTTCTCGAAGCAGCCTTTCGACTACATCCCTCAGGTGACGACATTCATTCGTCAAAAGGCCGTGAATTTGATGAAAGAGACAAAACTTCCCTGTCTCACGCTCTTTCTCTGTCGACTCTCTAGGAGGTGGCCTCTTATTCTGGAGGACTTCGTACGCATCCATGAAGATATTTTCCAAGGTATCACTTATGGGTGTATAACTTTCGAAGGCCCTGGGACGAGTCCTTCTCTGGGAGTCGTTCCCTCGGCCCCTCTTCCGGTTGTTGCCGTTGTCATTGTTATTGTTGTTACCCGGCTGGCGACCGCCCTGATTCTGATTTCCGACGTTAACTTCAACTTTCCCCGAGCTGTCTCCAGTTTGTTTAATGGCGACATTGCTCTGAATTTCCTCCTTATCAGCCGTTTTAACCTTTCGGTTTGCGTATACCTCTTCCCGGCGTAGATGTACATTGGCTTTCTCATAGAATAACTCTCTGGTGCGGGGCGGTTTGCCTGCCAAGTACCTCCCGAATTCAGTGTCCTTATCCACTCCGTCAATCAGTGCCGCGACGATGGTCGGTTCATGAGGGTCTTTAACCTCAGTGGCGGCCAAATTGAAACGATCCAGGTACATCTTTAGACTCTCGCCTGGTCGCTGTTTGACAAGGAATAAATCGATCACGCTTTTTGTCTTCTGTGCGTAAATACGGAATTGTTCTATGAACTTCTCGCTCAGCTACCTGAAGCTAGAAATCGATCTCGCCGGCAGGCGAGTAAACCATAGCAAAGCCACGTCCTCCAGGAATATGGGAAACGCTTTACACTTAACTGCGTCAGAAGCGGCGGCAACGGTCATCGACCAAGAGTATCTCATTAGGTGCTGAACAGGATCAGATCTTCCTGCATATCGGTTCATTTGTGGCATGTTGAAACGTCTTGGAAAAGTCGCATCCAAAATATCGTCAGTAAAAGGGGTATGACTGCGGTCGATCCCCCAATCTTCGTTCCGCTGTCCACGGCTGTCTGCCAGAATCTGGTGAACTATGGCTGCGATGTTTGCACTAGTCAAAGGAGGTTCAGGGTCAGTACCTCTGGCCCGACGAGGTTCTCTGATCTCTCTTCGGGGAGCAGCCACAAAATCCGGGGCTTGGACAGGGCTTTGCTGCCCCCTGTTATCATGGGTATGCGTGCGGCGACGGGGCTGAGGTGGTCTGTCATGCACAGGACTGTTCACATCTCGAGTCCTGAGAGTCGTTGCTTGACCATTCATATTACGGTTTGTGGGTCCTGCCCCTAGTTCTTCTTCTTCCTGTGAGGGCAGGGTCCCGAACCGAAGCTGTTCTATGTTTTCGGCTCTCTCATACGGCCGCCGCGGAGGTCTCGGCGATTCTTCAGATGAAGAGGAATATACTGGGGTGAGTGGACGAACCGGCGATGCTCTTTGCCTTGCTAGCTCATCAAGTCTTCTATCCATAGCCGTCAAATTTTGCCGTAGGATGGAACTTTCCTGCCTTTGGGCAGCCAACTCATCAAACAACCTATCCCACATCTCGACGAAGCGAGAGAGATCCCCCTCAGTGACAGGAGCGGCAGGATCATAGTGGTCATCATCACTCTCTCTTATGCGCAAAGAGCTCGAACCAGGTCGAGCAGAGGTTCCAGGACGATAGGAGTGGGTCATAGGTTCTTTTCCAGGTCGAGTTGTATTCTGACCATCAGTTCGGATAGCTGCGGTTCGTGGAGGGCGATTCGTTGCGCCCCCCTGAGATCGACTCGTGGTCGTGGTACGCGGAGGCTGCGAGGTGTTGCCCCGGGATCGAGTAACAACCCCTTCAGTAGCACGGATCGTCTCGTTCTCATCGACTCGGAACGAGGTGTCTTCGTCGGATCGGATCGCCCCCTGCGCTCCGCGATCCAGAGTTTCTTCGTTGCCCAGTTCGTGCACACTCTCGTCAATCGTTTCGTTGGTCTGCGAAACTTTAGATCTTTTTCCAGCCATGATATCCGAATCGCTGGAATCCTCAAAGAAGCGAATGGCGAAACTTTAAGACTGAGTTTCTCAGTGAAAGCACCAAAAATGTAAGATCGAAATTTGGACCTAACACCCAAATTATTATGAACAGTAGAGAATTTCAAATGAAGCACAAGGAAAAAGAAAATAACACTCAGAATTTATAGTGGTTCGGCGTTAACGAGCCTACGTCCACTTTATATCTTATTGATTATGCTTTAAAAGCTAATACAACAGTGATTTCTCTCAATATTTCAGTAGTTTGACAACAATGGCGAATTCAGTACTCAATATTGCCAAAAAAGATCCCCAAAAATGCCAAGCTCTGGGCTATTTATAGCTAATTTTGTCAGGCGGATCGTGGACACGTGGCACGAATCCCGAGATCATCGGATCGCATCGCCACCGTTGAAGAAACAGTCAAACTAGCCGTTGTGGACATGTGTCGTGATCTGCTTGAAAATCGGATCGTGCAAATGGGGAGAATTGGTCCAGATGACGGTTGGGGACACGTGTCGCCAGATCCGTGCGATTCGGATCGCTGAAGAATAGGTCGCGCTCGAATAGGTCCGAGGGTTCGCCATGCACCAGGGGATTGGATCGGTTCGCTCGGGGTATCAATGTGAGCTTGGATCGGATCGCCCAGCTACGTCGTTCGCTGATAAGATGGGGCGATCCGCAGATATGCGATCCGATATTTGGGCGAGACGAGGGTGCGCGATTCGATGTCGGGCGAAACGATAATGCGCGATCCATTCCTTCATGTTCTCAAATACTGTGGTTTCCTGCTTTCCCCTTACGAATGATCCTGGGTGGCTTGATCAAAAAGTGAGCCAACAAATAGTATCAAATGATTTGTTTTAAACGTGTAATGTCCGTATTTTTTGGTCATTTTATTGAAATATTTTATTTATTTAAAATATTGATTTGAGTATAAACAATGGAATTTAACCATTTTAATTTGAATACTTATTTATTTTGAATAATATAATAATATTTTATTTTTGAAATATATGGGGAAAATGTTGAATTTGCAGTTTAAAGTGATCGGGCAATTTAAATTGGTTAAATATTGTTTATATTGAAATTATAAAATCGATTTCGTTTAAAAAACGACGTTAGAACGTTAAATTTATAATTATATTATAAAACGAGCTACAGCGACGCGGTAGTTCGTAATTTGGCGTTTTGAACTTTAAACGGTTGTACAGGATCCAATATGAGTCGGATTTTCTCGAAACAAGAAACGTCGGAATCTGTTTGATGATAATTTTCTAATGGAAGAGAAAAATCCAATTTTCATAGCATAGATTTTATTTTATGTCCAAATCAAATTTTAAAATAGTCGCTATGGAATTCCTTTATATATTATGGCGAATATTTATATAAAATAAATGGTTTTTAAATATTTATAATATTGATTTGGCTTGAAATTCAACCCGGGATATTTTACGTTGATAGTATATCAAATTCTGGTCATGTATGTCCAGTTGCAATATTTAATTTATATTATATTGAGGTATTTTAAAATTGATTTATTTTATTTGAATTGGGTAGTTATAAAAGGGACTTTATTCAAACGACCTCTGTTTCCGACGAAACAAATTTTATTGGGACCGCAACAGTAAATTATTGCTAGATTTCAAGTGGTGCGTCAATCGAGGTTATTTTGTAAGCAAGGCAAAATAAAATGCGAATAAAATCGACCATTTGAACGTGAACGAGGGCCACTTGAGCAAACGGACTCGGAATTCGACGAAACAAGTTTCATTAGGACCGTATCGTCAAATTATTCCATGCCATCCATTTGCATCTCGAACGGGGTTTGTATGTGAGCATAGGACCCAATAACAGCGTTAAAAATTGCGATAGACACGAAATAAAAATTGTTAGTCAATATCGTTCGTCGCATCGACTTAAAATAATATTATTTCATTTATAAATACACCTATTTTTCAGCCTAAATCAGTCCAACCATTTTCCAGCCTCCACATATTTGCAAATAAGCCCTCGCTAACATTTTTATTTATTTCTTTAAATTCGTGGTGAATTTGAGGGGGGTTCCAACGACAAAGTGGTAGATCGGGGCGATACCTAGCTACTGTAAAAAGTTGGGGACCTATCGTGGTTGGAGGTGGCCGGAAATCATGAAGAATGGCAAGAAACCAGTTCCGTTCTTTGGAGAAATGGAGGAGATGTTGTCGATTTCAGACGCCGGGACCTAGGGGAAATGGAAGGGGGAGTTCAGGCTTCGATTTGGTGGTGGTCTCGAGTTCTCTGGTGGTCGGAGTCGCCGGATTTTGTGAGATGAACGGAGGTGTTGTGTTTTGGGGGTTTTCAAAAAGTGGCAAACGGATTTTGCTAATTTCCGGCAACTGGAGCAGACAAGGGGCGGTGGTCACTGTACGGCGACGGAAGTAGGAAGCAAGGCAGAGGATCTAGTGGCGGTATGGCAGTTTTTGGTGGTACGACGGCGGAGTTATTTAGGGCGAATTGTTTCCCATTCATATTTGGTTTCTGGGCAGTCGGAAACACCTGGGAGGTCGTGTCAGCCAGCGATGATGCGCCTGGATGTGGGGATGGAGGCGCGACAGTCATGGTGGGTTCCGGTGGTCCTAGGGGCCGTCGACGGTGAAGTTTGTTGAAGTAAAAACTCGTGGATTGGTTAGCAGAAGGAGGAATCGGGGTCGGTTTGGGCAGATGGAAGAAAACGCGTGAGGTAGTTAGGGTGTTGATGATGTGTTAAACCATGGTTAAGAAGGTAATTAATTTTTAATTAATTTAATGGCTAGTAGTTAATAATCGTATAAATATATGAAACTTTAAACTAGTGTAACTTCCTCATACGATAACGAAATCTGACGAAACTAGATCCGTTGGGATCGCAGGGACGAGTCCGAGGAGATGGCGCTGACTAGGCATTGATCTGACGCAGTTGAAATTTCAGCCAATTTTGAACGTTCGACTGAGATTAAAAGGAACAAACGCGTCCACTGTCAACTGAATAACCTGGTGAGTTAATTCTCACACTTTTTGGAATCCTGTGATGTGGTAAATTCATGGTAAAATATAATTTACCGTTAAAACATAAATTGGTTAATTGGTTGCTATTGGCTGTTATTGTTTGATCGGTTGCTATCATTTATATTTTATCATTTTATCATGAAATGTATGACGAGCTGTGATGCAGGGAAGAACAGGTTGGAGGGATCCGACCGGATTCCTCAAATATTATATATGTTGTTTGGTTGTTTTATATTGTTGATATATGAGTGTCAATAAGTTCGATCAAGTCAAATAATAGTTTTATAAAGAAATATATAATCCAAGTTCAAAATGAAATTTGTAAATGAGATATGTAAGTACATGTAGGGATGTAAATAAAATTTTCTTAAGTAAAGGGAATTCAACTGAACATAATTAGAAATGTGTTAATGGTTTAAAACGAAATCTAAGCTGTTTGGAAAAGATGGTAAATGGAGTATTAGAGAGAAATTCAAGCGAGATTTAGAAAAGGGTTTTTAAACCAAATAATAACTTTGAAATGTTAAAGAATTATTCAAACGAAACACTATAATTGAAAAAAAGGGTTTCAAAAGTAAAGGGAAATTCATATAGTGATTTTGGTTCAAAATTTGTAAATGGATTTTGGATATAAGATCCAAGGTAACAAGGCCTTATCGTAAAGAAGGTGAAAAACATATTTTTACTATATAATCCAAGATAAAAAGAATTATAAGAAATGCCCAAATAGATGAAAATAGACTATTTGACATATGGTTTTTATTTCAAATTCAAAGGCTATAAGTGAAATTATGGTTTTAGTTAAAAGTTATGTTGGAATGAGGGTTTCAAATAAAGGAAATGGTTTATAAAACCAGATTTGAAATCAAGGTGGTAATAATATTTTAATATCAATGGTCAAGTGACAAACTGGTATTTATTCTGAGATAAGAACGGGGTCGATCAAGGTCTAAGAGGTAAATAAAATACCCCAACTTGAACGGCTTCACTATTATCGAGGACTGGTATTAGTTTGGAATGAGTGAAAGTGTTTGGATTGGTTTTAACCTATGCGAAGAATATTAGACACTAATGCGAGATTTTGAAATATAAAGCATACTTCAATATTATTTTCAATGTAAATATGAATATTGGTTTTGAATATGTATTTATAATTCAGCATTGGCTTTGCCACATCAAAATTGGTAATTGGTTTATACCAATATATATATTGAGATGTCCGAAAATTTAAGGAAATACGAAAAGAGGTTTTGAAGAATATAATGGTATTTCCAATGGTAATGGATATTGAAAGTCAAGTATATTTATGTACTCTAAAGCGTATAAGAGAGTTTTGTTATAATAAATTAAGAATAATTATAATATTTAAATAGATTGAAAGATTTAGAAGTTGATTATCTAATTTGTTAATTATTTTTAAATAGGCCAAGTAATGCTAAATATTGAATCAGTGAAATGATTTTAAATGACACAATTGTTATTTGATAGTTAAATCACCGACTATCAAACCCAACCAATACGATTGTTGGTACGGAAAGACCGGGATTGAATTTATATTTGAAAACCATTCCGACCAGCAAATACGTGAAGACGTCGATTGAAGACTGAGCAAGTGAAGGCTGTGGATCTTCATAAGCGGAAGGATTACTTGACGAATATCCTCTGTGTTGCAACGCAGAGGTATTCTGACGTGATTCGGTCGTGGTTGGGATTTTACGGTTTGCAAGGACTTATCGCTACTGGTCCTTGGGGTGATTCCTATATAAGGATGCGGTAGGAGGGTACCTTTGGTTCATCCTGTTCCTGGATGACTTGTATGGACGAATGTCTGACAGAGTATTTCCTTAGAACCACGTACGTTGATTTTTACAAATATACCGAGTTGGTGGTGAAGAGGAGCAATTCTTTTATACCCAGAGTATATTTGTGGATGTCAATTAGTGATTTGACGAATCTGACAATGTGGCATTCAAAGTGAATGATGACCAGAAGTTTTAAAGTTAAGTTCTAGCCTCAAGCCTCATCAACTGGGAAATGACAAAAATCGGGCAGGTAGCATGGCTATGTGGGTCGCTCCTATTAGGGTGTATAATCACCTATCTATAGAAAATTCCATTAGCTTCTTTAATCTATATTAGATGTTGTCCCTCGGGAGGCGGTTGCTGATCCCAACCGTCGGTGATACACATTCAATACACTCAAGTGAAATGAGTGGTCGGTCTTGTGTGGGTCGGGTTGCAAGACGTTCTTGTTGAACCCAGTGTATTCACCTCTAGAGATACACTATCAGCAGGTGGTCCCATACCTTGTCAAAATCGGAATCCAATTTCCAATAAGCGCATGCGGTTTTTGATTATATATATGTGGAGCGTGAGATGGAAGCATTCCGCTAGGTTGTTAATTATTCGTATTTAGACACTATGATAATATCATAACAAGTTATGATTTCAAAAACGTTTTGGGTTATAGTAAGGTAAAAACCGTCCGTGTTTATGTGTGGGCCGGTCTTACTATTATCCTTTGATTTCATAAAGGATTTTCCAAAGTTAAACAAGTTGTGTGTTCTGTGAATTTATCACTGAACGTATTCCAGACTGACCCAGTGTATTTTGCTTTGCTTCAAATGTACACGGGTCAAACCGAGTATGTTCCAGGTTAGGTTTCGCTTGGAGTTTAAGGAGCTGGAAACAGGCGGCTTCACCGTTAGTTATATATAGATATTTTTCCACTGTGGCTGATACATGTTGTACTCTAATGATTGGTATGTATATACAGTCCTTTTGTATAAAAAGATTTGATATTATATTTTATTCGTTCCGCTGTGAGATTCTGATGTGGTGTTCTTCTTCTTTCTTCTATTCTAATATTCTTTCTTTCTATTTCTCACCCTCTGACTTCTTTCTATTGACAATTTGGGGTTCGGTTTTTGGCAAGTGATACGGGTTAGGTATTGTTGTCGAAAATTCGAGCATCGAATTTTTCCCGGGTCGTTACAATGGTATCAGAGCTATTAGTTTAGTGATAACCTTGGGTCTGTGGTGTGACTCAATAGAGATGGGGTAAGTAATACCCTAGATTGAGTTTGATTATATATATGAGAGCGCGTATTTGTTATTTGATATAAATTATTTTGAAATTTGCTTTTGCCCAATTTATATAGTAAAATAAAAGTGATGATTATTATAATATGGGCAATTAATTGGATTTGCTAATATTGATTTGGATGATATGTTTGGATTGTGTTGTTGGTTGCTTAAATATGAACCTGAACATGAATCGATTTGGTTTAAAACCAATATGAAATAAATAATTTGAATAAATCAATCCAGATAAATAAATTTGAATGGATAACTAAAGAATAATAAAGTGATTATAAATAATTCTAACCTCGTATGGATTGTGTGTAAAAATGGGTTGATATGTATGATATGGATATTTGAACATAATTAACATTTGTTTGATGACCAATGAGTTCATTTGAGTTGAGAAACAGGTGCTGAAGAGCCAATTCAGCTTTAAAATCCATCCAAGAGAGAAATTCTGGAGTTAATCAGATCCAATTTGAATAAAGCTGCATTATAATTAAGCAAGGTCGTGTACAAAATATCGCTTATCGCATAATAACGCTCGCAAAAAGGTACGTCTACGAGAATATGAAATTTTGATTTTTATTTGGGTTTTCAGTTTGGTTTTTGAATTTTTTCGACCCTGTTGGTCGATGTGTATATATTTCTTGAACCTGCGATATTGCAGATGTCCTCCATACAGGGGGGGACTCTGCCAAAAAATTTCCAAAATTTAAGGTGTTAGAAAATTTTTGAAGATTTTTGGGAAATTCTTTTATTTGAAATAATTTGGGTTTACAACCAATTAGATTTATTTTGGGAATTAAAATCGAATTTTAAATTTATTATTTTTATAAAGATAATGGGTTGTAGCGTTCCTTCTACCTTAGCAATTTCGAGGACGAAATTATTTTAAGGGGGAGGAATGTAATGTATCGTATTTTTTTGGCCATTTTATTGAAATATTTTATTTATTTAAAATATTGATTTGAGTATAAACAATGGAATTTAACCGTTTTAATTTGAATACTTATTTATTTTGAATAATATAATAATATTTTATTTTCGAAATATATGGGGAAAATGTTGAATTTGCAGTTTAAAGTGATCGGGAAATTTAAATTGGTTAAATATTGTTTATATTGAAATTATAATAACGATTTCGTTTATAAAACGACGTTAGAACGTTTAATTTATAATTATATTATAAAACGAGCTGCAGTGGTGCGGTAGTCCGTAATTTGGCGTTTTGAACTTTAAACGGCTGTACAGGATCCAATATGAGTTGAATTTTCTCGAAACAAGAAACGTCGGAATCTGTTTGACGATATTTTTCTAATGGAAGAGAAAAATCAGATTTTCATAGCGTAGATTTTATTTTATGTCCAAATCAAATTTTGAAATAGTCGCTATGGAATTCCTTTATATATTATGGCGATTATTTATATAAAATAAATGGTTTTTAAATATTTATAATATTGGTTTGGCTTGAAATTCAACCCGGGATATTTTATGTTGATAGTATATCAAATTTTGGTCATGTACGTCCAATTGCAATATTTTATTTATATTATATTGAGGTATTTTAAAATTGGTTTATTTTATTTGAATTGGGCAGTTATAAAAAGGACTTTATTCAAACGACCTCTGTTTTCGACGAAACAAATTTTATTGGGATCGCAACAGTAAATTATTGCTAGATTTCAAGTGGCGCATCAATAGAGGTTATTCTGTGAGCATGGAAAAATAAAATGCGAATAAAAACGACCATTTGAACGTGAACGAGGGCCATTTGAGCAAACGGACTCGGAATTTGACGAAACAAATTTCATTAGGACCGTATCGTCAAATTATTCCATGTTGTCCGTTTGCATCTCGAACGGGGTTTGTATGCGAGCACAGGACCCAAAAAATAGCGTTAAAAATTGCGATAGACACGAAATAAAAATCGTTAGTTAATATCGTTCGTCACATCGACTTAAAATAATATTATTTCATTTATAAATACACCTATTTTTCAGCCTAAATCAGTCCAACAATTTTCCAGCCTCCACATATTTGCAAATAAGCCCTCGGTTACATTTTTATTTATTTCTTTAAATACGGATTTATTTGAGGGGGGTTCCAATGGCAAAGTGGTAGATCGGGGCGATACCTAGCTACTGTAAAAAGTTGGGGACCTATCGTGGTCGGAGGTGGCCGGAAATCACGAAGAACGGCAAGAAACTAGTTCCGTTCTTTGGCGAAATGGAGGAGATGTATTCGATTTCAGAGGCCGGGACCTGGGGGAAATGGAAGGGGGGATTTCAGGCTTCGATTTGGTGGTGGGCTCGATTTCTTCGAGGGTCGGAGTCGTTGGATTTTGTGAGATGAACAGAGGTGTTGTGTTTTGGGGGTTTTCAAAAAGTGGCAAATGGATTTTGCTAATTTCCGGCAATTGGAGCAGGCAAGGGGCGGTGGTCACTGTACGGCGACGGAAGTAGGAAGCAAGGCAGAGGATCTGGTGGCGGTTTGGCGGTTTTTGGTGGTGCGACGGCGGAGTTATTTGGGGCGAAGTGTTTCCCGTTCATGTTCGGTTTCGGGGTGGTCGGAGGCACCTGGGAGGTCGTGTCAGCCAGCGATGACGCGCTTGGATGTGGGGATGGAGGCGCGACAGTCATGGTGGGATCCGGTGGTCCTAGGCGCCGTCGACGGTGAAGTTTGTTGAAGTAAAAACTCGTGGATTGGTTAGCAGAAGGAGGAATCGGGGTCGGGTTGGGCAGATGGAAGAAAACGCGTGAGGTAGTTAGGGTGCTGATGACGTGTTAAACCATGGTTAAGAAGGTAATTAATTTTTAATTAATATAATGGATAGTAGTTAATAATCGTATAAATATATGAAACTTTAAACTAGTGTAACTTCCTTATACGATAACGAAATCTAATGAAACTAGATCCATTGGGATCGCAGGGACGAGGCCTAGGCTATGGCGCTGACTAGGCACTGATCTGACGCAGTTGAAATTTCAGCTAATTTTGAACGTTCGACTGAGATTAAAAGGAACAAACGCGTCCACCGTCAACTGAATAACCTAGTGTGTTAATTCTCACACCTTCTGGAATCTTGTGATGTGGTAAATTCATACTAAAATATAATTTACCGTTAAAAATATAAATTGTTTGATTGGTTGCTATTGGCTGTTATTGTTTGATTGGTTGCTATCATTTATATTTTATCGTTTTAAATTTATAGATTATTGAAATTTATTTCATATATTATCATGAAATGTATAACGAGCTGTGATGCAGGGAAGAACAGGTTGGAGGGATCCGACCGGATTCCTCAAATATTATATATGTTGTTTGGTTGTTTTATATTTTTGATATATGAGTGTCGATAAGTTCGATCAAGTCAAATAATAGTTTTATAAAGAAATGTATAATACAAGTTCAAAATGAAATTTGTAAATAAGATATGTAAGTACATGTAGGGATGTAAATAAGATTTTCTTAAGTAAAGGGAATTTAACTGAACATAATTAGAAATGTGTTAATGGTTTAAAACGAAATCTAAGCTATTTGGAAAAGATGGTAAATGGAGTATTAGAGAGAAATTCAAGCGAGAATTAGAAAAGGGTTTTTAAACCAAATAATAACTTTGAAAAGTTAAAGAATTATTCGAACGAAACACTATAATTGAAAACAAGGGTTTCAAAAGCAAAGGGAAATTCATATAGTGATTTTGGTTCAAAATTTGTAAATGGATTTTGGAAATAAGATCCAAGGTAACAAGGTCTTATCGTAAAGAAGGTGAAAAACAGATTTTTACTATATAATCCGGGATAAAAAGTATTATAAGAAATGCCCAAGTAGATGAAAATAGACTATTTGACATTTGGTTTTTATTTCAAATTCAAAGGCTATAAGTGAAATTGTGGTTTTAGTTAAAAGTTATGTTTTTAATAAATATTTACTTAATTAAAAAATTAAGTAAAAAGACTTGGGACGAGGGTTTCAAATAAAGGAAATGGTTTATAAAACCAGATTTGAAATCAAGGTGTTAATAAGATTTTAATATCAATGGTCAAGTGACAAACTGGAATTTATTCTGAGATAAGAACGGGGTTGATCAAGGTCTGAGAGGTAAATAAAATACCCCAACTTGAATGGCTTCACTATTATCGAGGAATGGTATTAGTTTGGAATGAGTGAAAGTGTTTGGATTGGTTTTAACCTATGCGAAGAATATTAGACACTAATGCGAGATTTTGAAATATAAAGCATACTTCAATATTATTTTCAATGTAAATATGAATATTGGTTTTGAATATGTATTTGTAATTCAGCATTAGCTTTGCCATGTCAAAATTGGTAATTGGTTTATACCAATATATATATTGAGATGTCCGAAAATTTAAGGAAATAGGAAAAGAGGTTTTGAAGAATGTAATGGTATTTCCAATGGTAATGGATATTGAAAGTCAAGTATATATATGTACTCTAAAGTGTATAAGAGAGTTTTGTTATAATAAATTAAGAATAGTTATAATATTTAAATAGATTGAAAGATTTAGAAGTTGATTATCTAATTTGTTAATTATTTTTAAATAGGCCAAGTAATGCCAAATATTGAATCAGTGAAATGATTTTAAATGACATGATTGTTATTTGATAGTTAAATCACCGACTATCAAACCCAACCAATACGATTGTTGGTACGGAAAGGCCAGGATCGAATTTATATTCGAAAACCATTCCGACCAGCAAATACGTGAAGACATCGATTGAAGACGGAGCAAGTGAAGGCCATGGATCTTCATAAGCAGAAGGATTACTTGACGAATATCCTCTGTGTTACAACGCAGGGATATTCTGACGTGATTCGATCATGGTTGGGATTTTACAGTTTGCAAGGACTTCTCGCTACTGATCCTTGGGGTGATTCCTATATAAAGATGCGGTAGGAGGGTACCTTCGGTTCATCCTGTTCCTGGATGACTTGTATGGGCGAATGTCTGGCAAAGTATTTCCTTAGAACCACGTAAGTTGATTTTTACAAATATACCGAGTTGGTGGCGAAGAGGTGCACTTCTTTTATACCCAAAGTATATTTGTGGACGTCAATTAGTGATTTGACGAATCTGACAATGTGGCATTCAAAGTGAATGATGACCAGAAGTTTTAAAGTTAAGCTCTAGCCTCAAGCCTCATCAACCGGGAAATGACAAAAATCGGTCAGGCATCATGGCTATGTGGGTCGCTCCCATTAGGGTGTATAATCGCCTATCTAGAGAAAATTCCATTTGCTTCTTTAATCTATATTCGATGTTGTCCCTTTTCGGGAGGCGGTTGTTGATCCTAACCGTCGGTGATATACATTCGATACACTCAAGCGAAATGAGTGGTCGGTCATGTGTGGGCCGGGTTGCAAGACGTTCTTGTTGAACCCAGTGTATTCGCCTCTAGAGATACACTATGAGCAGGTGGTCCCGTACCTTGTCAAAGTCGGAATCCAATTTCCAATAAGCGCATGCGGTTTTTGATTGTATATATGTGGAGCGTGAGATGCAAGCGTTCCGCTAGATTGTTAATTATTTGTATTTAGACACTATGATAATATCAAAACAAGTTATGATTTCAAAAACGTTTTGGGTTATAGTAAGGTAAAAACCCTCTGTGTTTATGTGCGGGCTGGTCTTACTATTATCCTTTGATTTCATAAAGGATTTTCCAAAGTTAAACAAGTTGTGTGTTCTGTGAATTTATCATTGGAAGTATTCCATACTGACCCGATGTATTTTGCTTTGCTTCAAATGTTCTCGAGTCAGACCGAGTATGTTCCAGGTTAGGTTTCGCTTGGAGTTTCAGGAGCTGGAAATAGGCGGCTTCACCGTTAGTTATATACAGATATTTTTTCGCTGTGGCTGATATATGGTGTACTCTGATGATTGGTATGTATATACAGTCCTTTTGTATAAAAAGATTTGATATTATATTTTATTCGTTCCGTTGTGAGATTCTGATGTGGTCTTCTTCTTCTTTCTTCTATTCTAATATTCTTTCTTTCTATTTCTCACCCTCTAACTTCTTTCTATTGACAATCTGGGGTTCGGTACTTGGGTTTTTGGCAAGTGATACAGGTTAGGTATTGTTGTCGAAAATTCGAGCATCGAATTTTTCCCGGGTCATTACACAACGTACCAAGCATGTTTGGCTATTATAAGGGAAAACTCTATCCTCCTGCTTGCATTGCATTGTGTGATGGGATCTGAGTTTTATAATAACTTCATTTTTTGAAAAACATTGCGCTGTTTATGTTTATGCACTGGTATTCATGGGGGTAAACTTGTTCCATGTTATACGGTGTGGTCCCTTGATTTACCTGATTTTAAAGTAAAGTTTTAAAATAACTGTTTTAGTTCTCACACCAGTCACATGACTGACCTGGAGTTTATTGTTTTAACCTAAACTCTAGGTGCCCCTATTTTCCACACGAGCAGCTAGTAGTTTTGGTTTTTGCAGATATTATTTTCACAGGATCCTGGATTTAGAACTGGAACTATTTTTGGAAAGCTCTATATCCGTATATTTATTTCCGTTGTGTTATGTATTATTTTTCCACTGCTATGTATTTAAATGTAATTTAAATCTCTAATATTTTTCTGTTGTATATTATTCATTTATATTCTGATATCTTGTACTCTGATGTAATTGTTATAATAGCAATGAAATGTTCTGTCGTTTGCATTCGAATTTGTTGTGTTCTCAACTCAATCCGCCTTCTTCCGTCTCTTCGGAGATATAGGGAGTTCGGGTCGCTTCAGTTGGTATCAGAGCTTTGGTTTACAGAGCTCGAGAAAAAGACACATTAGAACTGAATGAAAGAATTTGACAGAGATTGGATTAGTAATATCCAATAAGAATGACTCGTTAGAGATGGGATCAGTAGTATCCTAGAACGAGTGTGAAGAGTGTTATTTTTAAAATAAAAATGAAAACAAATTTAGTTTTGAAAATTTAATCTAATTATACGTATTTGAGTATATTATTTTATTTTATTTTGGACAATCGAGTATATACAAATTTTGCAAACACGCGTCATTAAAGTATATTTGAAGTCTCAAGTATACTGGTTAGATATAGAATTACGCTCTAGTCGCCCGAGAAGGATCCTACTGATGACTACGTAGCATCAGTGGTTTATTTTCGAGTTTCGAAAGTGGGATATCTATATATTTCCAATTGACTGGTGTAAGAACCACAACATAGATAGAATTTATTGTTGTGATTTAGCACCAAATTATTTTTGAGTATGTATAAAATTATATGATTGAAAAGCTAATCAACTAATTGATTGCTAGTTGTGTTGTTTGATTATTAGTTTAACTAATGAAAATATTGGAATGATAATTAATTTAACCAATATGTGAACGAAAGGTAAATTTAGCCAAATAGAATCGAATTTGAATTGAATTGAAAATTGATTGCAACTGCATGCATGTACGTATATATGTGTGAACAAGTCATAACATGGAAGCTAAGAAGAGGACTAAAATTGTATGCCCGACAAATAAGTACATGTTTACTGTATTTCTTGGGTTTTGATGATTTCATGAGTCGATTGGCTAGCTGCTTGGATTTTTCTTTTTCTTTTGGATTGGTGAGGGCCTTGTGAGGCTAGTTGCGGTTTTAAATATCAACCCGTACAAAGGAGTTTATGGCGAAATTTTTCAAAAATTTAGGGTGTTAGCCTAATTTTTGATAAATTAGAAATTCTTAAACTAAAAAGTTGAAGAATGAAAGTTGAGTTGGTTTGTTAAACAATTTTTAGCTCTGTTCCTTTCCAAGGACGAAAAGATTTTAAGTGGGGGAGATTGTAGCAACCCGAATTTTCAAAACCAATTTAAATTTTTTATTTTAGCTATTTTAATGGATTTTGAATATTTAAAATGATTTATTTTAAATAATAACGACTAAAAATTTATTTTAAATGAAGTTAGAACGTATAAACTTATTTTAATTATAAAACAAGCCTGAAATGACGCGGTAATTTTAAAATTCGATTTTAAATTTCAATTGAATGTACAGAGTTCCAAATAAATCAGAATTGGACGAAACAAGAAATAATTGAATCTGTTTAATAATATCTTTCTAATGAATGTAAGAAATTAGAATTTCATAATACAAATTGAAAGTTATGTCTAGTTTAAAATTCAGAATAGTCGCTATGGAATTTATATATATTTTAATATAATATATAGCCCTTAAAAATAGCCATTTTGTAAACGACCTCCGTTTTCGATGAAACACTTTTGTTGGATCCGAAATGTCAAATTATTGCTAGATTCCAAATTTCATAATTTTTGGAACTAATATGTGAGTGTGGTGAATTTAAACATGTTTGGTAATATCAGTTTGAATTTGACAGACTGGAAAATGACCATTTTTCAAACAGTCTCCAAATTCGACGAAATTAGTTTTGTTAGGACCGTATCATCAAAACATAGCCAGATTTATTTTTCTGTAATTTTGGAGTCAGTATGTGTGTAACAACCCGGAAAATATGAGCCAATTTAAAATTTTTAAATTGGTTATTTCAAAGGAATTTGAACAATTGAAATAGAATATTTCAATAAAATAGTGAATTAGAAATAGTGAGTCAGTTTGAAAATTTGAATTCAAACTTTAACTGGCTGCACCGGGTACAAAATATAACGAGTTTTAGTGAAACCAAAAATATTTAAATCTGTTAATGAATATCTTTCTAACAAATCTGAAAAATCGAAGTTTCATAGCGGGAATCAAAAGTTATGGCCAAATGAATTTTCAGAAAGGTCGCTATATAGAATATACAGCCCTTGAAAACAGATATTTTGCAAACGACCTCGGAATTCGACGAAACCACTTTTGTTGGGTCCAGGATGTCAAACTATTGCTAGGTTTCAAATTTCATAATTTTTGAAGCTAGTATGTGAGCGTGGCAAAAGAAAATGTGTTTGGTCTATTTTTGTTAAATAGGATCGACCAGAAAAGGGCAATTTTTCAAACGATCTCAGAATTTGACGAAACTAGTTTTATTGGGACCGTAGCGTCAAAACATAGCTAGATTTATTTTTCTGGAATTTTTCGAATTAGTTTATGGCCCTGGCAAATTGAAATGTACGTTCAAATTAAATATAAAATGTCTAATACGTTAATTTGAAAAATAACTGACTGTAACAGTCGAATTGGCCTACGAAACATATCCCATTGTGTCCGGAATGGGGGTATTTAGCTAGGGGCGACAGTCATTGGGTTTGAATTGGGGTTCGTAAGTGAAAACCCTAATTTTCTGAATAATATATATATCGGCGAATCAGAAAATTCCATTCATAAATTAAAATTAAAAATAAAAATAAAAATGCGCAGAACCCTCGTTATCATCGGCGACGCGTGCTCCTTTCTTCCCGACCATATTCCGATCGCCGCAGCCCCCTACCGACGCCGCCACCACCTGCCATCGACGCCGCCGCCTCCCCTCTACAGATCCGACCAAACCCCGACCCCCCTTGACGCCTGTGCCGCCCGAATCGCCTCTCCAAAGTCCGACGCTTCCCATCGCCGCCCCACCTTGCTCTGACGACCGGACTAGCCACGACCACCACCCCTGGACGCGCCTCACTCCCCTCGTCGACATCCAACTCCCTGATCGTCATCTAGGTCAGCGGATTTCGCGAAAACTGCAAACCTAGTTTTGAACCATCGTGAAAGGTGAGTCCTTTATTACATTTTAACTTTGAAAAATCATATCTTTATGGTGTGTTGATGAAATTCGATGAAACAGGAAACATCGGGACCGCAAGGAGGCTCTCTACCACATAGAAGAGACCACGGATTTTTCTGAGCCATCTACGATTTTTAGCACTCCGAAAACCAATGTGAGAAATCTAAATTAAATGAAATTTGAATGGAAAATGTCATGTATAAATTATACAAGCGAACTATAAATTATACACGTGTTGTATACCTCATGTACATGCGTTGTATAAGCTATATGAGCGAAGTATGAATTATACATGCATAGTATAAATGATATGTGTGGTGAAATGCAAGTGAAATATAGATATAATATATATATATATATATTCCCCTTGTCCACAAACCATGGATGATATTTATTGTGTGAAATATTGGAGGAAAAATGCGAATGGTTGAATAATTGTTTGTGGTTGATATTGATTGGTTGTGGTTGAAAAATACCCATTGGTGATTGAAATAAATTGGAAATAATTGTGGAAATGAAATAAAACATGTCGCTTGCATGCGAATTAGATGCATGAATCCCCATTGTCAAAAACCGCAAGGTTTTAAGGTAGAGCGAGGAGCCGTACTGGGACGGTGCCGGTTTTAACTACCCTGCCGTTATGTTGCCGAAATTTTGAATAATATTCATGTGTTAGAATTATTTTCATATGTTGAAATTATTTTCATGCGATGAAATTAAAGTCATGTGTTGAAACTATATCCATGGGTGGAAATGCTCATGTGTTGAGAAGTGATGTGTGAAAAAATAAATTCATGTGTGAACGAATAAAGTGTTTAAACAATAAAAATCACATTTTTATAATATATATGAAGTATGTAAAATATTTGCCTTATATATAAATAGTTTCAACAATAAAAATTTCATCTTTCTTATATGAACAAACTATATGAAATATCCATGTGTGGAGATGCTCATGTGTTGAGAAGTGTGTGTGTTGGAAAAGTTCATGTGTTGAATAAAAAGATCGAACAACAAAAATTACATTTTTATTGAAATTATGAGGTGTTAAAAACATTCATGTGTTGAATAAATATTTTAAATGATAAAAATACCATTTTTATTATATATGTGATTTGCTAAAAATATGCGAGCGTTGAAATAAATATTTGTGAAAGAAATATTATTTTTAACATGCATAGGAACTAAATAAAATAGTTATGTGTTGAAATATATTTTAGTTCGCCAAAATTATCATTTTTGAAATGTGAAGTGTTAAAAATAACCACTTGTTCAAATAAAAATGCATGAGTTGAAATATTCATTAATTAGCTAATGATATGATTTTGCCTATGTATGCAACATTAGAATGAATGGTGTTTTTAAACCAAATTGAATTAAATATGAAGTTGAATGGAAAATGATAAGTGATAAGTGATAAAAATTGCATATATGTACATGCATATTTATTGAACAGGTTATAGCAAAGAGGCTAGAGAAGAGGAATAAAATTTTGTGCCCGACAAATAGGTACACGTTTACTGTTTTGTTTGGGTGATGATTTTATGAGCCTGTTGGCTAGCCGCTTGGCTTTTTCTTTTTCTTTTTGAGATGAGACGCCCGTGTGGCTATTTGGGAATTTCCCAGCCCCTCCCGTACAAAGGAGGTTATGGCGAAATTTTCCAAAATTTAAAGGCGTTAGTGAAATATTTGAAGTGAAAACGATATAGGAATTTTCGAATGAACTATATTTTTATAAATATATAAATATAAATAAAATTAAAACGAATCGTGGCCGTGCAGTTCGGGTTTTGAAACTGTGATTTCAAACGACTAGTGCGGGAAATCCGACCATTGGATTTTCCCGAAACCGCAACCGTTGGGTTCGCCTTGGAAATATCTTTCCAACGGCACCAACTGTGTAAAGATCCGATGGTTGGATAGTCTGGAGTGTTTAATTCAAATCTAAAGAAAAACAGCGCCAGAATCGATTATATTTATATATAAATATAAATATAATTAAATTAAATCGAATAACGACGCTGCAGTTCGCATTTTGAAATCGTGATTTTAAACGACTAGTGCGGGAAATCCGACCGTCGGATTTTCCCAAAACTAAAACCGTTGGATTCGTTTTGAAATGATCTTTCTAGATATATAAAATTTGTGAAGATCCAACGGTTAGAATTTCAGATATGTGTAAAACAAATTTAGTGAAAAACAGCGCCAGTGCCTCGGCACGACCTGAAACGTCGTTTAATTAAATATGGCCGTTTTAAATAAATAAAAATGGCGATATATCGTTATAAAATAATATAGACGATATAGAGTGGAAATAAACCAATTTTGTTGTGTTTGCTTGATATGTGATAGTTGAATGTGTTTAACATGAAAATTATACTAAGGAACTGAAAAATTGATTTGAAAATCTAAATATACGTGGGTTATTTGAAAAGGCCGAGTTCATTCTCATTTCAAATAATCGACCGACGTTGAGAAGTCGAAGAGTCGAAGACGGTTGAAGACCGACGATCTTCACATTGGATGGATCGGCGCTGCTGATGCTCGTGATTGGAGTAGCTACCTTGAAGGAGCTGAAGTAGTAGCCGTCCGGACGTATTGTTGATCGTGCGTATATGCGAGGAATTTGGTGCCTCCGGTTTCGTTCAAACCCAGAACGAACTTGTAAATGGACTGTGTGTCTGACATTGGATTTTGTTCTGTGCTGATTGATCTCTGTTAAATATATATCTGTTTGGCAGCGGAGAATTTATTCTCTTGCTTAACGCCCTTCTCTGAGACGTACGAGCTCAGAGGTTATGTATTGATAGAAATCAGTCGCATGGAGTAGATTGCCTGGGTGGCACGCCTAAGTGGCATATGATCTAGGCTTATGTTGCAAAGCAAAGTCTTGTGGTTGATGATCAAAGCATGGTCTGTGTGACGTAGCTTTGTGTTTAACGTGAATTCGCGGGCCTCACACCCCGGTATGAGTCAAAAACGGGAGAAGGACCCAAGGAGTGCACGACGTTTCTTTCTAGCTATGGTGGTGTCAGTGACCTACCAGCTTTGACATTTATATCTACTTTTCATCTGTGTGGTTGTTGGAATACGAGGCGCCTCGATTATAGGTCTGTAAGGACCGGGAAACGTGTGTTCAGGAATTGCTAATCCTCAAAAGTAAGAGAGGACCGGCCTTGGAGGATCCAGGGATTGCTGTGTGCGGTCCCGAGGCATCTGCTAGAGTGTCTTGAACGGAGAGGAGCTTGCCCCTTGCCTCGACTCATGATGGAATCCAATTTCCAATACGAAATTTCGGATGTGATTGTATTACTAGTATGGCGACATAGTGGTATGGGTCATTTATGCCGCCTATGATTGATATTTATGATTGCAATCGCTTTTGAAACATATATGCACTAGTAATAATATCAAACACTTTCGTTTTATACGTATGAAGCATTTTTGGCCATTATAAGGTAAAACTCTATCCTCTGGCTTACGTTGCATTGTGTGATGGGACCTGAGTCTTATAATGGCTTCATTTTATAAAAAGCATTGCGATGATTTAATCATTTACTTTATTTCATGCACTAGCACTCATTGGAGTAAACACGTTCCGCGAAAGTGGCGTGGTCCTTTGATTTGCCTTATTATCGTTATTTAATAAGTTAAGTAGATTTCTCATACCAGTCCCATGACTGACTCGTAGTTTGTTTCACCTTGTAAACACGTGCGCCCTCATTTTTACATGGGCAGCGTAGTTACAGGTATTTGGTGCACTTTTGGCTCATGGCGAGGCTTGACTACACCGTGCTGACTATGACTTTTTCCACCATTATTGTATATGTATTATGATTCCGCCACTGACGATGTAGACTGATGTTTAGTTTGTGTACTCTTTATGTATGATTCTGCCTCTGGCGATGATGACTGATTATGTATTATTATGCACTAAGTTGTATCCTGCACTGTGCTCTCTGATGTGGAGATATCTATATGATTCCGCTGTACTAAGTTTGTAAATTATTCTATTTCATGTTTATGCTATTATCTGTGATCTGCTAATGATGATTAATGTGTTATATTCCAATGATTATCCTTAACACCGTGTCACGGGGTTTTGGGATCGTCACAATGTGGCCCCGGTAAATCAAAATGTACGTTTAAATTAATTGATTTATATTTTAATTTTGATAAAAACTGATCGAAATAGTCGAATTGGCTTATGAAACATATCCTATGTGTCTGGAATGGAGGTAACTAGCTGGAGACATCAGTCGTTGGGTTTGATTTGGGGTTATGATCGATAAACGGATAAATTGGAAAATAAATAATAAAATATTAATAAAATATACTATATAAGCCCCTCCCCCCAAACACTAGCCCAATCAATACACAGTGCTGCCACCCTCTAAATCACGGATAATATTGTTACATTTTAATCTCCAAATTACACGCAATCCAACGCGAATTTGTTCAAGGAATCAAAGCAAAAATTGAAGAGCTCCTTCACTTCTTCGATTTAGTACGGTAATGATGAAGTATAATGGTGTGGTTTGTGAGATATCGCGGCTTAAACATCGTCTGTTTGCACACCGTTTGAGGCATCGAGGGGAGGCCGAGTTCCTTGAAACCGGCAGTGGTGGGTGGCGAGACAGGGGCTTCGAAGTGGTGGTCTTTGATTTGGTTCAGGTGGCTTCTGCTTAGAGGTGCACGGTGGAAATCTAGATCGAGCATGGGTTGTTGGGTGTACAGAACAACGAGGAAGAGGGATTAACGGCTGAAAAGTAATTAGGGATTGGAATTAATTATTTAATTATAGTTAATTATATTGAAAATGTAATTAATGTATAGAATGTAATATCTTTTTCATGTCATATCAGAATCAAACGAAATCAATTGCATTGGATTCGCAACAACGAGCACTACATTTCAGAATAGACCAGAACAGAAACAGAACCAGTTTGAATTTGAGGCAAATTTAAATCTAAACAAAACAGAAATTTAGAAATAAAGACCGTCGGAGTGGAAACCAACTGTGAGAACTCCTTCTCACTCTAATTATTTTACAGTTATAAATATGCTAGGATGCAGATGATGTTTAGCAGCAACCGACACCATTTATTGTACAAACCATAGTTGTTTATTTGGATTGAGTGGACAGTATTGTGGTTGCATTGTGTGAATAAAATATTTGAACGATAAAAATATCGTTTTTATTGCAGAAATGAGATAATAAAAATATTCATGTGTTGAATAAAATGTGTAATCAATAAAAATATCGTTTTTACCGCATAAATGAACTAATAAAAATATTCATGTGTTGAATAAGATGTGTAATCATTAAAAATATCATTTTTAATGTGTAATAGAACTGTATAAAAATAGTCATGTGTTGAAATAAAAAATTTATTGTTAAAAATATAATTTTTAACGTATATATGAAAGGCATAAAATTCTCCTGAAATGAAAATAAATATTCATTTACAAATTAGACGGTTTGTTTATGTACACTATTTAACTGATATGGATTAGGACGATAAATTTAACACATTGTCCAACTGCACAAATAATATTCAGTATTTGTTGGTTGAAACCCCACATGGGTATTGGGATGATATTTGACGTACACTAATCCCAATTGTTTAGTTGTATGTCAATCGATTGGTTGACAGACTGTTGCTAGCATTAATTATTTATATTTAATGCTTATGCAGTTGTGTAATGCACTTTTTTTTTTGGCAAAGCCAGCGGGGATTAATGGCCCCTACCATATATTTATATCATAAGAAGGTCTTACAACATAAAACGAGCATACAGAAAATTAAAAGAAAAATAAATCATTTCCATTTGTTTTTGATAAGGTTATCAAAACCATAGGAAGACATAGAGATTTCTTGACCTATCCTTCTACTTGCTGCTTGGAATACTTGTACTTTACTTCTTCTTTGTCGATTGAATATCCGACAATTTCTTTCCATCCAGACTTCATATAAAACCGCTTTGAGCATAATCAGTAGCTCAAATGTTTTGCTCATTTTCCACCTCGTCGCTTTATATATGCTGTGCCACTCTTCGTCACTGCAAGGGAGAGGAGCAGCATAACCTCCTCTTTGCTTTGTC
This sequence comes from Allium sativum, assembly GCA_030737875.1. Classification (NCBI taxonomy): domain Eukaryota; kingdom Viridiplantae; phylum Streptophyta; class Magnoliopsida; order Asparagales; family Amaryllidaceae; genus Allium; species Allium sativum. The sequence goes on from CM060918.1 coordinate 851,295,868, forward strand.
CTTTTCCACACATAACTGCTAAGGGGGCAGCTGAAATACAAATGCTGCACGTCCTCCTCTCCTGCCATGCATAATATACACTGCTTGTCGACATTCATACCTCGATAGGCAAGTTTCCTCTTTGTGTTCAATGCATTGTAGCATACTTTCCACATGAAAAAGTTGTGTAATGCACTTTGGATGATGGTTGATTGTATATCATGATTGTTGTGTACATGTGTTGTGTGAAATCCATATGAATAAATTATATGGTGATTGATTGTGTCTGACTCCACTTCAGAAAGAACGAATATTATAAAATAATATCCTGTAAAGGATAAAAATATGATTTTGATGCCCGATTTTAGATGGACACAAGAATATTGTAATATATGGAGCCGTGCTGATTAGATATGGGCCATTTTGACGCGAACGATATTTATATCGATTTTATTCATTTTTATAATGAATATCGAAAAGGAAATGATTTCAAAATCTAATATTTCGAAAATATTATCATTTAAATATTATAATGAAAAGGAGTATTCAATTTTGATTTAAAATTGAAATGAAAGTGCGAATCGTTCTAAAACGAATTTATAAACAATTTATAAAATACGTTTTAAATGGAAATCAACGAAATATATATAATATACATATTTAATGGTCTGACTAGAACGCACTGCACCGCGGCCATTTCTGAATTTCGATCATTGACTTCGAATGGACATTACGGGAGATCTGACCATCGTAGTCTCCTAAAATCGGAACCGTTGGGTGCGTGTCGAAAAGTGCTGTAAGTGTAGTTCGATGACCGTTTATGGAAATCGACTGAAAGGGCCTTAATAAAATTATTAAAAATATTATTAATTTGTGCAAAATAATAATAAATGATTTGGAAAGAATTTGGATGAAAAATTCCAAGTTTGTAAAGATAAAAATATATTTTCATGAAAATGAACTAGTTATTAACTAGATTTGAAATTCAATAATTTTTAAATAAAATAAATTGGATTTGTGAATGGTTTTAATATAACCAGAAATTTCCAATGAATAAATTGGAATGGAAATAATCTTCAGAATATTTCGATATTGGATTCCGTGGTTATATGGATATGGTTATGGGAATTTGGAAGATACAGATATCGTTATTCCCAATACAATATCCATTAATTTCAGAATTTGATATTGAATATAAGCCGATATAATTTCTATTCAGAGCCTTGTATTTAATATCGAATTGGATTTTGGGTTTGTCGTGAACGGTGTCTTAAATAACACTATTCTTAAAGCCAGTTGAGAAATGAATAAATCTTTTAATTAAGATTTAACGAAGTTTACCAATTAATTAATATTTAATTGGAATTGAATTAAAATTGAATTTTTGGGTTTATCGTGAATGGTGTTTAAATAACACTTGTTCTTTAACCCAATTAACAGTGAGGATATGATTTGGAATTTATAAATCTTTTAACTAAGATTTAATGGAAATTTTCCAAAGTAAAGTTTTCCAATTTAGTATATTAATTTGGAATTGAATGGAAGTCGATTTAGTAATAATTGAAGTGAGCTTCTGTGGAGGAAGACTGTTACTATATATGGAATTTAAAAAGCTTTGTCGTTACTCCATTTATATTATTGGTCGAATACAGAAATTGACATCGATTATATATATTGATCTGTTTTCCGTGAAGATTCCATAATTATTGGAATGTGATTTTGAGTTTATCGTGAACTGTGTTTTAAATGACATTAGTTCTTTAACCCAGTTAAAGACAGGATTACATGTCTAACATTGTATTTCGAACTGTATGGTTGATCTCTGCTATATATATATATATATCTGTTTGGTGGCGGATAATTTATTCTCTTGCTTAACACCCTTCTCTGAGACGTGTGAGCTAGAGGTTATATATCGGTAGAAATCAATAATACAGTGTAGATTGTCGATGCAGCATGTTTGATTTTCCAAAGTTAAATAATCATTAAATAATGACTGTTGGAAGATTAAAACTAAGTAAAGTTCTAATGAATCTTTAATTATATTAAAGTGTGATAATTTAAATTATCAAATTTGGGAAAAGATCGAGAATGGAGTATCACCAGTTTTACTCCAGCCGATAGTCAAATCTTTAATTAGATTTGAACGTGAAATGACAACTACATTTTACCGATAACACCGTGGTGTTAGATATGGAGTATTACTAGTTTTCTCCATGGGATGAATAGGTTGGGATTGGAAAATTAAATAAATGATTACATCGGTATAGCTCGTTAATCCTGACTAGTTGGATAAACCTTAATTTGGTTCAGAACTGAAATGACAACGAAATCTTTTGAAAGGATATCCAAAGGAAGATTAACAAATAAATTTAAAAGAATTTATCTTTGATAAAATTAATGGGAACCTTCCCCTAAAGATATGAACATTTGAATAAAAGAATATTCTGGATTGGAGTGAGCATATGTTGTGTTTTTATAGCACTTGATTATAAGATACGCGAGTTATTCGAAAAGACCGGGTTTATCCCATTCTGAATAATTGATACGATGATAAGTCGATGATGAAGACGGTAGTTGTAAACCGGAGATCTTCACAATGTTTGGATAATAATTGATGTCTTGATTGGGAGGCATCTCAAGACAAGGTAATAAGTGGTGATCATCCAAACGTACTTGGAGATCGACCGGATATGCGAGGACCTCTCTCCTGTATTGGACATATGGGACGTGGAATAAGGTGCCTCCGGTTTCGTTCAGACCCAGAACGGACTTGCGGATGGATAATATGTCTGACATTGTATTCCTTTATACTGTATTCGTTGATCTCTGCCAAATATATATATCTATTTGGTGGCGGAGAATTTATTCTCTTGCTTAACACCCTTCTCTGAGACGTATGAGCTTAGAGGTTATATATCGGCAGAAATCAATGGTACGGTATGGAGTGCCGGTGTGGCATGCTGAGTGGCATGTGATCAAGGCTTTTGTTGAAAAGCAGGGCCTTGTGGTTGATGATCAAAGCACGACTTTAAATAGCATAGCTTTGTGTATAATGTTAATTCGCAAGCCTCACACCCCGTTGTGAACCAGAAACGAAAGAGGAACTCAGGGAGGACATGCGTTTATTTCTAGCTAGGAGTGGTGTCATGGTATGGAGCCCAGACATTTTACTCATGTGGATGTTGCATATTATTTGATGGATGGCGAGGTACCTCGGATATATCGGTCACTACGGGGCCGATGGATGACATGGTCGACATAATGACCAGACATTGGGCAGGGAAACGTATTGTTCAGGAATTACCAATCCTCAAACGTAAGAGAGGACCAGCCCTGACGCTCCAGGGGGCACTCGAGCTCTGAGCCTGAGACATGGTGCTATATTGTCTCGAATCCGGTAAGGACGATCCCTTGCCATGGTTCACAGATGGAATCCAACTTCCGATACGTGACATTTTGGTTTTAATTGTAGAGCCTAGTAGGCGACATGATATATGGTACCCATGTTGTCTATGATTTATACATTTATATTTGAAGTTGTTTTTAGCACTATGCACTTATAATAGTATCAAATGATTTGTTTTAAATGTACCAAGCGTGTTTGGTTGTTATAAGGGTAAACTCCATCCTCCGACTTGCGTTGCATTGTGTGATGGGACCTGAGTCTTATAATAGCTTCATTTTCGAAAAGCATTGCGTTGTTTATGCACTGGTATTCATGGGGGTAAACCCGTTTCGTATTATATGGCATGGTCCATTGATTTACCTAATTTTAAAGTAAAGTTTTAAAATAACTGTTTTAGTTCTCACATCAGTCACATGACTGACCTGGAGTTTATTGTTTTAACCTAAACTCTGGGTGCCCCTATTTTCCACACGAGCAGCTAGTAGTCTTGGTTTTTACAGATATTATTTTCATAGGATCCTAGATTTACAACTGGAACTATATTCGGAAAGCTCTGTATCCGTGTATTTCTTTCAGTTATGTTATGTATTATTTTCTCGTTGCTATATATTTAAATGTAATTTAAATCTCTGATATTTTTCTGCTATATATTATTCATTTATACTCTGATATATTATACTCTGATGTAATTTTTGTAATAGCAATGAAATGTTCTGTAGTTTACAATTGAATTTGTCGTATTCTCAACTCAATCCGCCTTCTTCCGTCTCTTTGGAGATAAAGGGAGTTCGGGTCACTTCATTTTGTGTCGTCACTTCTTTGAGAATGTTGGGTTATGTTGTTTTGACTTTGAGGATTTCAGGGATGAAATCGTTTAATGGAGAGGAATGTAATAATTATATTTTAACCATTAAATATTTAAATATTTTATTTAAATATTGATCGTTAATTGTCTGATTGATGGTTCCAAAATGAGTTTTTTCTCAAACGATCGAATCAGGACTTGGGACTGGTACCATTGAGTCCGGATTATTCATTACATGGAAAGTGAGTACTGTAATTGTTATATTTCGAGTTTGAATCAGTAGGTAGTCATATTGATCTCGAAATATGCATAAATAGTCTTTTTAAAGGAACTGTGTCAGATTGAGACGAAACTTATATTTTTGGAATCATCGTACTGAGCTATTGCACGCCATCAAGTTTCTTAGCGAATAGACGTATCGTTCGACGGGATGTTAATCAAACGTGTGTCAATTTCTGTAAGAAACTAACATTGTAATTTGAGCTTTAAAAGCCAACTTCCACATATTATCGATTTGTGTCTCGTGACTAGTTCCATTGGTTTCAGATGACGTCTTTACATAAATGATGGGAGACGGCACGTGTCGATTGGAGTTCACGAGTTTTTGGGCTCACCTGCGAGTAAAATAATAATTACATTGCAAAGGGGTTAGTACTTTACAATGATGGACCAGACCCTTCCTTCTCTTTCTCATTATACTATTTCATTGCCGTGAAAAAAATCCATGGCCTGTCTTCCTTTTTCTCACATTAAAAGTTGAGATATCCTTCAATACTCAAAACAAAATCCGAAACAAGGTGTGTTAGAACCGCTAAGCAAATCTCTATGATCCCAGGTAAGTTTTGTTGAGTTAGGCCATGATGCTGGGATCGGTCGTGTTTGGGAAGCGATCTAAGTTTCCTTCTATCTTAAAATTTAGGCAAGGATTGATCGAACTGATAGTGGCATTGAACATCTCGTCGAGGAGTGTACATTTCCACAAAATCCCATGGCTCTAGGTGCGTTGGAGAAATACGCGTTGATGGCCTATTAAGGGACGCGACATTGGTCGCATTCGAGAAGAAAGGGTCGAGTTTCACCACGTCAGGTCCGTTATGGAGCCATTGCATAGTGGAGTTTGTCGGATTCGTTGTTTCATCAATTTTTTGATTATGGAGAGAGAAAGGAGGAGACAGAAGATGGGAGTTCGATGGGTTTCTTCTTAGGGGTAATGATTTAGAAGGATTAGGGATCTGGGGAAGAAAGACTTGAGGGTAAAGTTGTAATTATTTAATTAGTTATATACATTTGTCCATTTAACATCCGCAAACTTATAACATTCGTAATTTTATCATGTAAGGTTGGATTTAGACGCGGTTTCATGTGCTGGACTTGTATTGACAAGCTCTACCCTTTAGAGCAGGTTTGGGATGATTTGTCTAATGTGAATTATATTTCCTCTCACCGGGTTGTATTGGTTCATACAGTATAGTTCTGTCGTCTTAAATTGATTTATAACTGTAAAACAAAACCCTTAAGATAATTGAACTTATAAATAATTAATAAAAGGATTAATAAGTGATTTATGAACGCCATTATAGCGTAGTTATGTTTCTTTAGTTATTAGACGATTGATAAATTTATTTGCATGTTTTATGAATGCCATTATATATACTGATCACCCAAAGGGACATCTTCATATGTTGCTTTGGTGTTATTTTGTAATAACTATATTTTCACTAAACGAGTTATATGCAAGGGGGTTGTATGAGTGCATTATTATTTTCAATGAATGTTTTGTAAAAAGTTTCATACTCCCTTGTTATCTGATGTTGAAATTGAATAACATTCCATCTTCTATCACCGAAAGTTGAAATTAGAGATAGTTACAGCATCTGTAGCGTTTAGCTTCTTATCTTAGAGAATGGGGTGTTTTAGGCCATGTATATGTTGTATCTAACAATTCTATGATTTACATTGCTCCTCACTATTTGTACAACTCAGTTCACATTCAGTTTCATTTGTTTACATTGCTCCTCACTACAGTTTACTCAGTTGTACAAATACATTCATACACTCATATACAGTGACACTCATTTGTCTTCTGTCTGTTTCACTGTCATTCCAGTCTTCTGCTTACCTATCAGTACAAAAGAAACGTACACTAAACAAGGACAAAAATATTTTAAATTCTAGCAGATATAAATTTATTTTAAAATTATTTGCCTCGGAATTTTGGTGTGTTTCTCATCATATTTCATGACCTGATCTGGTTTATATATCCATCCATCTATGTCTAGATAGCTTGTGATATTCACAATGATACACTGTAATAACCGCAAGGCAGACATCTCTATTGTGCTTATATATATGTACATATATATATATATATATATATGTGTGTGTGTGTGTGTGTGTGTGCGTGCGTGCGTGTGCGTGTTGCACGTGCACTATACATGTATACACATACATGTGTATGTATATACACATTTTCTGTGTAGGGGCAATATGGTCATAAAAGGACAAATATATTGAATATGATGTGTCACGTGAACTTGACAATATTTTCATGCCGTGCGCATCCATGATCACACAATTTAGCAGTTCTCAAAATAGTGTACAGTAAATACAAATTTATATATACATACATATACATAAATTTGTACAAGAGTGATGTGTATGCATCATGGCAGCAGCGAACAATACAAGTGCAGCTCGACATACAAACCAAAAATGGACAAAGCAAGTGTAGAATGCAACAACAAGTGACACAACAACATGGTTCTTCCAGAAATGAAAGTCTTGCTCACACACACACATAGAAAGGGATAAGCATCAGTTTCTGTCAATATGACAATGTTTCAAGTTCATGGATCAAAACCAACAAGTGCTAGCATATATATGTATATATATATATATATACACACATATACATATATATATATATATATATAAAGCAACAAAATAGCAATGAGCAGCATTGGACATTTTTTACATTCAAGAATATACACGCATGGACACAACAAGTATACCAAGTACAAGTGTGGACATGCAAGCTCAGCATATACATGCGTGGATAGGATAGAATTGCACAAAAATTTTGCACATGCAAATGGCAGCTAATTTAAAGCTCAGCAAAGTGATGTAGTCCAAAAAGATGTGCAACGCAGCAAATGAAAGAGCCAAAGTTCACACAAAATGGCAACAACAACATATACAAGGCAATAGCAAAATACATTAATGGAACAAAATGTAACAGTGGTACAAGGGGTGTGCACAAGAATGGCGACACAAGTCTTGCAAGTGCACAATAGCATCTACAACAGGCAAAACTTGTTTATAAATTTCTATTACAAGCCAAATCATTTTTTTTCAATGCATAATGTTTCAAAATAAAATAATTTGTGGCAAAAAAAAATCAATGCCGAATTAAAAAAGGATCAAGATGGCCAAGAAACAAAGCAGGAGTATATTAATATTGACAAGAAAAAATTGTTTTTCCAGCAAATTTCATTTCAACATTTCTGACAAAAGAAGAAGCTTGCAAAACATACACAGGTTAGTTGACCAAGTTATTGTGCAAATTGATTTCTGGGAATCATCAATTCAACCAATTCAAGTTTATTTGACCAAAACAATTTTATTATGTTTCCTGAAATAAGCCAGTACTCACGGCTTTAAAACATTTCAAGAAATGGCAAGACAGTGTACAAATGTTTTTTCAGGCATAAACAGTATGGATTTTTTGGCATGTACATGGCAATATTATGCAAAGATTTAACTCCATTTTTGGCAATAGTTTAAGTCGGCAACAAAAATTGTTTCCAGAAATAAGTAAATGAGTTTCGTCAAGTAAACAAATTATTTGTTTCAGGAAATTTGCAAATCATTTGGTTTTTTTTCCTGAAAATCATTCAACACTTAATGCAACAAAAGGCAACTAATCAATCAAGCAATCTCGCATAACAAGGCAGAGAATCAAAATGGTTTATCATGCATTAAATTTCAAGGGCCACAAGAATCTTTTTATTGCTTTCCAAATTTTTTATCAAACCATCAAGGCAACAAATCACGCAACATTTAAAAGTTGTAGGAAATCAAAGCCAAATTCACGCAAAAATCAAATCAGTCATTTGCGGAAATCAGAGTACATTAGGATTTTATAATCCTATATAATCACACACAAATCATCATAGGCAGAGGATTAAAATAGGCAACAATTGGAAAGCAATTCAAAGAAAAATATTTTAGAGAACTCACGTAAACTTTCGATCACAAGAATCCCAAATCGGTAAGCAAGAAGCTTCAGAGAGCCAGAAGAAATTAGGGGTGTAAATCGGTTGGACCGGACCGGACAGAGGTGTATTCAATTTCTGTCCTTAAAAAAATCTGACCGAACACGGACCGGACAAAAAAAATTATCGGACAAATCTTCTTGTCCTAATTCCTGTCCTAAATAAAATCGGTCGGACACTGACATACCTTTTTCGGACACGGACATGAGTGGACTTGATCAGACATGGCTATTTATATCATATTTAATACTTTTTTATTAGGTTTTCCCTCAACCATATATCGAATTACAAGAAAATCGGACGAATTCGGAAGAATACTGACCAAACATGATTTTTTTCTCGTACAAATTTTGTTGTACTAACTCGTGTCCTAAATGGGAATCGAACAAACTCAGACGGATGTATTTCGGTCATGGACGATGGACATTTGTACAAATTTACAGCCCTAGAAGAAATCATCAGAGAATCACCCATTTAGTTTCGAATTTTTGATTTGGACAAGGGGAAGAAAAACCATAACTTTAAGGTCGGCCACCATTTTTAATTCCCAGATAGGAAGAACAATCGAGCCAAAGAAATGAAGATGCAAACAAAAGGAAAGGGGCTGGCCTAGTTTATTTGTGAAAACGAGGTTTTTTAATTTTGGTTTATTTTACATTGTTTTGTTTTTTACTTTTATTTTGAAAATCGACCATCATTTTTCTAGTGTTTGTAATAACTAGGGGTTACTAGCTACGGATTTGTAGCTAGGAGAAAATTTAGTTTCCGAGACAGAACAGGGTTTTGAGCGTAAGATTAGAACAGCAGCAGGTTTTGCAAATATACAAAATTGTATAGGCAGTTAGCGAGGGGTTCGCGAGTTTATAGGTTTTTGTATGCGGGTGTCTATTTTATACCTAGTAAAAACATTGGGGAATGTAGAAGTAGGCAGGATTTGCCGAAGTTGGGTAAAATCTTTGTGTCATTTACTTTATGCACTTATTTACTCCTTTGCTATCTATGCTGTGATTATTATTATGTGTTGTGATTTGTTTTAATATTTCAAATTAATTAATAAACCCTATTCACCCCCCTCTATGGTTAATCTAGACCCAATAATATAAAATATTTACATAGATATATTAAGCATTTAATTAACATGAAAGTTTTTCTTAAGCAATTCAAATACCAGCATGAAAATTTATGAAATACAAAACCCATCTCCAAAATCATGTAACAAACATCATATGAAAATTTCATAACATTTGGAGATTTCTAACTATAAGTTCCGCCTTGAAACCTATCAGTTTTCATGTATATATTAATCGTATAAACATGTCAAACATAAGTTATGATTAACCGTCAATTAATATTATTTGTATTATGAAAACCTATCATGAACTCTCTAAATAGTTTTAGACATAACTTAATAAACTAAACACAAAGGTAGAAGTTTTATTCACCTTGATTATAAGAGGTTACGAGATTTATTGGTATTGTTTCCAAGCTACTTTCTTTCTTTTTCTTTCTTTCCTAGCTTTGATAGTTGGCCACCTTTTGTTCTTTAGATTTTTAGAGAATGAATGAAAAGCTTATCAGAATGGTAGGATATATATATATATATATATAAGGGCCGAAAGTTTATCACTATGCCCCTCTCATATGCCTTTCCCTAAGCATTATTTAGTTAATTTGTTTCTAAGGTCAACCTACTAGTTTATTTATTAAACACATATTTCATTTTCTCTTCTCCTGCATTATTCTTATTTAATTTAACAAATTAAATTTGTGAATAATATTATCTAGTTTAGGGTTATTACATCATTCCCTTCTTAAAAGAATTTCGCCCTTGAAATTCAGTCGAGGGATAACACAAGCAATGCAGTCGCAACAATGCAGAAAGCAATGCGATCAACCATATACTAGCGTAGCCCATTAGCAACTAATTTATAAAGCATATAGATCTTACCATAAGAAAATCTTGAGAAGTTAATCGTTTCTTCCTTCTCCCAACTTTCACCAATATATTGTCTTAATCTTGAATTTCTTTTTGCCTTTATCTACAACACGAACTGATTACCTCACGATAGTCAAATCAGGTTCTACTATCAACTCTTCCAACGCCTTTGGATCAATGACAACTTCGGAATCATGCACATACTTTCATTAATGCAATATATGAAACACATTATTGAGTCCCGCAAGTCTTTCCAGCAAATCCACTTGATAGGCAAGCTTTCTAATCTTTATCAATGCTCGGAAAGGTCCAATAAACCTTGGTGCAAACTTCCTTGCTTTTCCAAAAAGAACATGCCTTTCATCAGTGACACCTTGATGGAAAAAATTTCTCCAACAAAGAGCTCCAAGTCTATATGCCTTTTATCTGCGTAACTCTTCTACCTTGATTGAGCTTCCTTCATTTGATCCTGAATGAAATCAATCTTCTTTATGGCTTCTTTCACTAATTATGGACCAAGTACTAGCCCATCACATGTCTCCAAACCAGCACACTAAAGGCGTCATTCCTAAAATAGCTAGAACCTATTATTATAGGAAAATTTCACCAAGCGCAAATGGTCCTCCCATGAACCATCAAAGACACAAAAGCACTCAGCAAATCCTTTTGTACCTTATTCACCCTCTTGGTTTACCCATCAATTTGTGGGTGATAAGTTGTATTCGTCTTGATCTTCATCATTATTTCCTACTACAAATTTTTTCAAAACTCCCTCGTATACAATAAATCCCTATCTCTTATGATACTACTAAGAATTCCATAAAGTACCACTATGTTCTTCATGAATAATTCAACCAAAATCGGTGTCGTTCTAAAAGGCTTCACAAGAATGAAATGAATACCCTTGGTTAGTCTATTCACGACAATCCAAATGCTTTCATTCCCTCTTCTCAATCACGGCAGTCAATTGACAAAATCCACGGATATAAAATCCTATTTCCAAACTGGAATATCTAGTGGTTGTAATAAACTACATGGCTTCTGGTGATTTGCTTTCACTTTCTAGTAGTTCGTACAGTGCCTTACTCATAAGCTAATATCCTTCCTCATTATTTCCTAAAAGAAGCTTCTCTTCATGTCTCAGTACATCTTGGTTCCTCCGGGATGTAACATGAATTTATAACGATGGCATTCTCTAAGAACTTCCTTTCTAATATCACCAACCTTCGAAACACATTGCCTTCCAATTCTCCATAACTAAACCTTTCAGTCAAAAGTGAACTTTCTAAGGCTATTTCCTTCCGTTCCGGCCTTAAGCTCTCTAATCCTTTTGGCCAATGAAGGACCCTCTTCTAATTTAGAAGAAATCTTCTCTATCAAAACTAGTCGAGCCTCCAAGAACGACACTATCGGTGTGCTTACACTAGAAATGGTTGTCGACCTGATTCTCACATTACATGCGACTAAAGCTTCTAGTCTTTCCATTTGTTCAGCATGGTTGATACCATACCTTGGAGTTTCCTACTAAGGGATCAACAACCTTATTCCCTTTCTGTTGAAGGCAAAAAATGTCGTAACACCCAAAGGTTCTCCGTTACTAGAGAATTATGCTTCGTGTAAGTAAATTAACTGTAGAAAGTAGTAACTAACATAGTGGATTTATAGTGGTTCGGTCCGTGAGAAGCTTACGTCCACTTTGAAGGATTTCGCTGATCATTTATTCACACAACTCAATTATAAGCATTAAACATCATTTAGGCTTTTGTTTACAAGTCCATTCATGTATTTTGGAATCATATTTTTCATATGTAAAATCTCAACAACAAAAAAAGAAGCTTGAGCTTCTTCTTCCTCAAAATGAGGCTTCCATTAATGAGTTCTTGTAGCTCTAAGAGATGTCAAATCAATGAAAATCCAACCCTTTTAAAGGCCAAGCTTGAGGGTATTTATAGTCGAAGGGTTATGTGGGAGTAGGTAGGATTTCGAGACCATACAGCTGAAATTTGTATCCCTAAAGGCCCATGTCCAGAATTTCGACTATCTTTTTAAACGCTCAGGAAATTTTTGTATCCCTTGTGAGGGATTCGAGTTTCGTATCCTAAGGGATACGAAGTAACGTATCTATAATGAATGCAAATTTTCGATCTTGAAAATCGACACACAACACCATGTCAACTATTCAAGAATCGGAAATACCGTAACATAAATAGAAAGAAGTCAGAAGGTGAGAAATAAATAAGATAGAAAATTAGAGTTGAAGAGGAAGAAGAACATAACAGCAGAATCAAAGTAATACAAATCTCACAGCCAAACGAATAAAATATAGTATACAACATAACTTGGAAATACAAATCTGCCATACATACATATATATATATACATATACAGATCACCATTTGAGTATAACACTTACACCACAGCGGAAATAAACAACAGCTATAAAATCCTGAAGCCTCCTACTACCCGTACAAAATTGGGTACCCAAGAGTTAAGGGAAAGTAAAACAAAATAAACTCTGGATCTGTCATGTGACTGGTGTGAGTAAACACCAACCATTTGTTTAACTTTTAAAATCCTTTTAAAAGAAAGAATAATCATAAGACCAATCCACACATAAACATGGATGGTTTTTACCTTACGATTACCCAAACCATTCTTTTAAAATCCATACTTCTCCGATATTATAATAATGTCTAAATCAAATAAATAGTAATCTAGTGGAATGCTTTCGTTTCACATTTCACTTATATAATATATAATTAAAAACCACATGCGCTTATTGGGTAATGGATTCCAACTGGCAAGGTATGGGACCACCTCCCGACTATGTATCTCTAGAGAGGAATACACTAGGTTCAACAAGAACATCTTGTAACCGCGACTAAACATGACCGGTCACTCATTTCGCTTGAGTACACAGAATGTATTATTACCAACGATTGGGATCAGCAACCGTTTCCCGAAAGGGACAACATCGAAATAGTTTAAAGAAGTAAATGGAATTTCTCTAGATCAAGTGACAATACACCCTAATTGGGAGCTACCAACTTAGCCATGCGACCTACCCGATTTTTACCATTTCTTGGTTATGAGGCTTGAGGCCACGCTTATCTCTGATAGATCACACATTTATTCACTTCGAATGTCACATCGTTATACCCGCCAAATCACAAATTGATTTCTCTAAAAATACGATGGGTATACAGCTAAGAAAACGAATTCCTCCATCACCAAATGTAAATATGTTTGAATAGATCAAATTATGCGATCTATTTAATATACTCTATCAGACGTTCTTTCATACAGGTTGTCCTGGGACTAGACAAACTGAAGGCATTATTCAATGAACCCATCTTAGGCAATTTCTACCTAGGGTTTTCCAGAACAGCCCTTGCATAAACTATGTCTTTAGTTATCTTCATCATATTTGATTCGCAATGCTAGCACCCATATGGAGTGGTTTTCAGATAATAAATCTGATCCCGGTCTCTCCGTACCAACGACGGAAAAATGGTCGAAACTGTGATAGTCGGTTATTTAACTATCAAAGGAACACATCCATACACATGTATTCATAAATCCATATTTTCTAAATTTAGAAAATATATGTTATTAACATTGGAAAACATTTCCATTTCTTATTCATGTATCATTATCTTCCCACATCTATCCGTCTCTAACTGTAAACCCGTAAGAGAACAAGTCCCTGAATATCAACCCTAAAGGCTAAAACCAGCATTAGATAGGCACTCAGAAAACCATTCAACTTAACTAATCTTCAGATAGTTTCAAATTCCCTTAACTCCGTTTCTTAGCTTCATATCAAATCACTGCTTATACAACTCTCGGATTCAGTTTACGAATCCAATTCTTTTATGAAAACATTGGTTATAACGATAACGTTATAATCCCTACTTTCGAAATATCTAACTTTAAAATATAACATTTATTCATTACTTTGAATAAATAATAATTAATTTATTAAATAAATAAATCTTGATTTAAAAACCGGAAAGTAAATAGTACTTCCTGAATTCGATATAGTCGAATTCCAATTTATAATTCTCTCTCGAATAATCTTTGTTCGATAACTCTCTTTCAAATAACTATATTCGATGACTCCCTTTCGAATAAGCTATATTCGATAACTCGTTTTCGAATAAACTATATTCGATAACTCCCTTTCAAATAAACTATATTCGATAACTCTTTTTCGAATAAACCATGTTCGATAACTCCCTTTCGAATAAACTATATTTGATAACTCTTTTTCGAATAAACTATATTCAATGGCTCCCTTTCGAATAAACTATATCCGATAACTCTTTTTCTAATAAACTATATTCAATAACTCCCATTCGAATAAACTATATTTGATAACCCCTTTTCGAATAAACTATATTCGATTACTCTCTTTCGAATAAACTATGTTCGATAACTCCCTTTCGAATAAACTATAATTGATCATTCTTCTTCGAATAAACTATATTCGATTTGCATTACGAACTCCAGCATAATTTACCCTTTCAGGTCAACTCACTTTAGAAATTCATTTTTGAATTTAGTACTTCCCAACAATTACCAATTTCCTTTTATAACAGTTTTTATTTTGCAAAACATTTCCTTTTATATCGTTATTCACTTTAAAACATGAATATTATTCCTTTACAGAAAACTGGACTTGTTTTATCAAATCAAAACTTGATTTCATAATTTAAATACTAACACAGTTTAAACTCCAATTATTGAGTCATTTTATAACTTCTTATTCACGTTCTATTTTGTTTATCAAATCTCGTTTACATGTAAACTTCATATAAGTTTATAACTCTCTATCGCATTTATATTCGATTATAAAATATCAGTTTCCAACCGAATATTAATTAACTTGTCAAATCTCAATTTTTTCAATATATAATTTCTTACATAAATTATTTTATAACATTTATCCTAGTCGAATTCTAATTACAAATATTTATGGATTTTATTTTATCCTATTCATTTTTCGAACATCGAAATTCCATCATTTCCTTTTTAAAACAAATTCCCAATTTCTCGTTTAAATTCATTGCTGAATTTACAATCCAAATTATCCACTGATAATTATTTTTATTTCATTTATAAACAATGTTTATAAATTACACTACTTGTTTTTATTATTAAACAAGTTATTTATTTCTAGCCGTTTAAAATTCCATTTCTGTTTTTAAAATAGATTATCCCTTGTCAAATTCATATTCCATCCTTTATAATTCCCTTTATAAAATTTTAAGTTTGCATTCCATTTTCAAATATTGGTGTTAAAACCAATTTTTCACTTCTCTATATAAATTCAGACTTATATTTTCATTTATCCATTGATATGTTTTTTCCTTAATTTATAGACATCGTTTATAAATTATTCTTCTCAATTTATCTGTTAAAACAAATTTTTATTAAATATTTACTTTAAATAAAATTTTCCATAATTCTTTTATAACTGGAAATTCCCTTACAGAAATTCTATAAATTTCCCAAATATTATATTTATTCCGTATACTCACTTATTTACCTCTTATTACCTTAATTTGGTATTTATACTAAACGGCTTTTAAAACTTCCATGTAATTGTTAATAATTTCTATACAGAAGTTCTTATTTTAATTTCCCAAATAATTCCTTTTTATAAAATCCATTGACATTCTATAAATATTTTGTTTTCAATATACACTTTGAAAATCCCCTGCTTACATTCCAGTATTTTTTATGGTATCTAAAATACCAAATAACAAGACCAGTGTCATCATAATCAATCATAGATTATATATTGCATGATATATCACAATATATGAAAAAGCAGTATTTTAAATTTTAAGGAATCCAGTTGGATCCCTCCAACCTGTTTCCTTGCATCCATAGATGTTAAACAATATAAATAACATCGATTTCATTTCAATATGAAATATTCTGATAAAAAGAATCAATATTTGATTAATGATATATATATACACACACATATTACTAGATCTATCATCTCAACCAATCAATTTGCAATTCATCCAAACAATAAACACACAACAATCAACCATCGTTTATCAATTCTAAAGTACGTTATAAAAATATAAACTGACAAAGTTATTGAGTTTTACTTACGTTGGACGTTTATTGTTAAATAACGATAAATTATCATTGATTCATATTAGTCAATTTATTTTTCTATAAATTGTAGTGAGCTCCAATTCACTCTGAATTAGTTCCATTGCTTAGCCCTCTCCATACGATCCCAACGGATTTGACGTTCGAAGTTCTGATACAATATGAACAAGATATTTAATTTACAAGCTAATATACTAATTTAAATTAAACTAATTAAAAAGTTTTAGTGGGCTTTACCCCTCTAAATTACAACGGCCCATTCAAATTTCTGGTCCGCACACTTCTTCTTCTCTCCCGATAATACTTCCTCTAGATAAAAACGCGGCATCCACCTTCTTGCTTCTCCATAACGGTTGCTTCCTCCCATTCAATATCCTTCCCTAATTTATGGAAATCAAAACCAAATACACCATTACTCTTCTCATCATTTACTCCATCAATCCATCTCAACGTACTACAATTTGAAGCCTCCAACCAAAATCCGTTCTACATCCTTAAACCGCAACCACCAGGAAAAGCATCGACACTTTTTATTTTGTTAAAATCACAAAAAACATAAACAAAGCAATTTGATCCCCTGATTCCAAATATGAACTCGAAATGGTCCAAAACTTCTTTAATTTCACCAAAGACTCAGCACTAAGTTCTAAACGTACACGCTGGAAATCTTAGAACAATGCAAAAGTCCACCGAGTGCTATAAAAATACTACCAGAATGAAGAACACCCCTTTAGGATCGCATACATATATGTTTTGAGATTTATTGATTTTATTTGGATTTTCTATGAATTTATGAAGACAAAAACATTGACTGGAAGAAAGAAACCCAGTGGCGCATTTTCTTATTAACTAACGAATGAAGAGAATTAGGTTTAAGGAGTAAGTAGGGTATATATAGGAGAGAAATATTGTTTTTATATTGATTATTTAATTAATCTATAACCAATCGTTATCCCGTTTATCGTTTAAAAATCTCTGTGATCACCCATAATATCTGATGTAACACCCCGTATTTTCTGATAATATTAAATTAACAAATTAAAGAATACTTAATTTTAAAAGAAGAATTAGATAAAATAGGTTACGCCATTGCTTCATCTCGGAATTCTGCTTGAGATAGAGTCCGAGTTTGTGTGAATCTTACTTCGTATGAAGAAGTTATGAAGTTCAGAAAATTTCATGTTTAAACAGAAAATTATATAATTAAATAAAAAAAAATAGTTCAAATTTTGAAAAATCACGTGAATCAGCTGGGCGGGAAAATTCCCACCCATAGGGGTTGACTCCCCCTAAAGGGGATCGATATAGGTGTCAACCCCCCAAGAGGGGTATCGACTGGGGTGTTGACCCCCCTATAGGGGTCGACCCCCTCACCTAGATCCAAACAATGACGATTTTTGACTTGTTGCTGAGTCACTATGGCATAGGTGGCAATTTCTGGATAGCTCTATCTAGTCTGGATGACTGTGATTGCTCCTAGGTTGATCTAACAGCTCACATAAATCTAAACCTCTATAAAAGCAACCCTAACCCTCAACCCTAAATCACACAATTTCATTCCAAGGAGCCACCATGCTGTCCATGGTTAACTTAGCATAGCCACCATTTCTTCTCCAGCTGGGAAGCAAACTAGAAAACAAGTTAGAAGCTACGAATCAAATCTAAATTAGAGAATCGATAGTCTACATCAAGGGATAGCTTTCCAGTTTCAGAAATCAGATCCCAGAATTCAAGACCATTCTGTAATTTGTAAGTTCATGTTACTTTCAAAAATAAAAGTTAACTGTGATTCTGACATTGTAATAAATCTGAATCTGAGATTATGCCTATTTTTATCTGTCTTTCTATATCCATTGGATCTATCTCATTGATAATATTATGTCCATTCTTTGTCTCTTCTTTCCTTCTTCCCTTTCTGTTTTTATAGCCAGGCTAGTGCGAGCCTGAGCCAAATCTCATAAGAGATGAACGTACGTTGGAAATAAAATTGGGCATAATATATGATTTGAACACGACCAGCGCTAAAATTGGGCAATATATATGATGGATATGACCAGCGCTAAAATTGGGAAAATTATAAAATTATGTATAATTGGGCATAACTGATTTGTAACTGATTTGAGGACATAACACATGTTGTATTTAAAACATAAAGTATATTGGACATATGACTTGGGATTTGGGGCATAAATTGAACTGTAAACATGTAAGGCAGAGTACATGTTGTGGTTTAAGACCTAAAATTAGGGCATATTATATATGATAGTTTATGCCTTGGAAGAAGGAGATTAGGCTTGGAAACCTATAGTAGGATAGGGATAACTGTTAAATGTGAACACGCCTAAATTGGGATTTTGGGTAATTGGCATGCACTGTAATTAAAGGCTATAATTTGGCATAGTTTATACTGTGAATCATGATTGAAGTTTTTTTTGGAGAATATTTTGTACGGTGCAATATGATAAACCTTAGAGCATGTGTTGTATTATGAATTATGACCATGATTTTGGGCATGTAAGTTTATAGGATTAATTTATGGTTAGGCGAGATATGTTGATGGAACTTTAAGTGAGGTTTAATTTGTTAAACTGACTAATGCGTTGAAATCTATTGAAAGTGAATTTGCGGGCATAACTTGAAATTAACTTTGTTGAGGTATAACTTGAGAATTGGAACATAACTAGTTTTGTGAATTTGGGATAATTAGCATATAAAATCTAGACTTGGATATGTATGGTAAATATGCTAAAAGATAAACATGCCTAACCCGAGGTTAGGTCGAGTTGCGGTGTAAAACTGCCCGGAACCGCCCGGCACATCCAGTAACCGCAACAACACCTATCTAATGTGAGAGGTAAGTGCATCATGCTCAAGAAAAACCCGAGGTTAGATTGAGTTGTGGTGTAAAACTGCCCGGAACCGCACATCCAGTAACCGTAACAACATAGATCTAATGTGAGAGGTTGGTGCATTAATAAATCAATTATGCTAATGAACAAGACATGTTAAGAATGGTAGGGTTAAGTTAACTAAGGCAACACTTAACCGTTATAACATGTTAATTAGACAAGAAGATGGGGTTAAGTAAATTTAGAACACTTAACCGTTATAACATGTTAATTAGACAAGAAGGTGGGGTTAAGTAAATTTAGAACACTTTACCGTTATAACATATTAATTAGACAAGTGAGCATGGTTAAGTTAACCGGTACAACATGATGAATGAGAAGGGTTAAGTTAATAGGAAACACTTAACCAATATGACATGATGAATGAGTAGGGTTAAGTTAATAAGAAACACTTAACCAATATGACATGATGAATTGGTAAGGTTAAGTAAAAACAAGAAAGCAACACTTAACCAATATAACAGGATGCGTGGAAGGGTTAAGTTAACACAAGAAGGCAACACTTAACCAATGTAACATGACAAGTGGGTGGGTTAAGTTAACTTGAATTGATTGATGACACTTAACCAATATAGCATGATGAACGCATGGGGGTTAAGTTAATAAGAAACATTTAACTAATATAACTTGATGAACGAATGAGGTTAAGTAAATGGGAAATACTTAACCAATATAACATGATGAATGAACGAGGTTAAGTTAATAGGAAACACTTAACCAATCCAACATGACAAGTGAGAAGGGTTAATAAGAAATACTTAACCAACATGACATGATGAGTAGGTGGGTTAAGTAAACATGAATAGACAACATTAACCAACATGACATAATGTGTGGGAGGGTTAAGTACATATCGGGTTGGTGGGTAATATTAGTAAATATAGACCCACAAACTTAACCGTTAAGTAAACATGTTTGAATCAGTGGGAGGGTTAAGTACATATCGGGTTGGTAGGTAATATTAGTAAATATATGCCCACAAACTTAACCAATAAGAAACTCTAGTAACGAGGACCCATTTCTGCAGTAACCCACATAGATTTATCAAGGTACCCGGAAACTAGGTAAGGTGGGGCACGATTACCGGGCTAATTATAAGCGGTCAAAATAGCGGCAGGGGGTAAGTCAGTGTAGGTTCCGACGGATTACGGGCATGCACGTACTCCGGAGTAGGAAAAAGCAGGCATTGGGTACCAGTAGTTATACGCTTTGCATCTTGAATTGTGTCGGGTCGCTATCATAGGGATTGGTGCACCTTGTGATGGGGCCAGCATAGCGTATCTACATGCAAGAGAGGGCCGATTGACACAGACACATGGAACATTAATACAAGTAGGGAGCCGATCGATAGGGTAGTAAGGGTACATCTAACATCTTCATAGCAATTAGGCTGATTGAGGTAAGATCCTCATACAAGATGTACACCTGAAGGCTACCACAATTGCGGGGTTTGGGATCACATTTTCTTATGATCATTTTATACAGATTACTAGTTAGTTAGGTGGTGCAGAGATATAGAAATCAGAATAACAAGGTAGTAGCGAAGCAGAGAAAGAGTAGAAGTGCATTCAATTTACCTTGCCTTATCATACCTATGCTAATCGTATGTTATATTATTATCCTTATTATCACGGTATTGTCTTATATTCAGTTTATTCATGTCATAATGCTTTTGTCTATTTATATGCTGAAAGTCACTGGACTTACCAGACTTATGTCTAACTTAGTTTGTTTTGCCTCTTTTCTTCCGTCCCCCCCCCCAAGGTTCACAGGGAGGAAATGTTACCACTTAGCTCAGGTTTCTTTCCAAGCTCGAAGATAGTCGATTTATTGCTTTGGACTCTCTCTTCCACTGCTATGGCTGGTTCATGCTTTATTGGGGAATATCATTGTTATTTTTATGCTTCTTTTATACTTGGAAGTTTTTGAATCAAGACAGAATTTCTATGTATTATTTTTAAGTATGATTGAGACAATTGTTGTAAAAGCTTGACTGAACCACATTGTTTACAAAGTGACTTTATTTTCCGCTGCTTTATTTGTCTGTCTTGTAATTTATCTGCATCTTTTACCTAAAACGCTCCACCGAAGTTAAAGCATTCCCTTGATGAGTGACGTTAACGGAGGTTGGGCGTTTCACTTGGTGTCAGAGCTGAAGGTTACTAGATCAGATAGAAGATTTAAAAAATTATTTTCAAAATGGTTTTAAAAGAAGCATTTTCTAAAGAAAAGTTTTGTTTTAAAGGCATATTCCCCAAACCTATATGCATTATCTTTTAATCTTCTGTTTGAATCCTTGTTTTCCTTCTTTACTGAGTCTCCAGAGCTCCTGGCTTTCTGGGAGGTAACCTCATAGCAGCATAGTTCCGTAGTCTTCAAGAAACTACGACACTTGTCAAAGGGCGAAGAAATGCCCAACTTCTATATATATAGCCACAGTAGTTTCACCTGCGGCTAATTTTCTTTCAAGCTTTGTAGGGTTTTTCGTGTGATGGAGGCAGCTTTCAAGAGACTTGTCAACAAGTTACACAAAGATGGAAAAGATGAGAATAAGGGGGTTTTGGCTAAGGAACACAACCCAAGGATGAGAAACTCATGGATATGTACTTGGTTCACGGAAAGAATAGAAAAATCTAAGCAAGAGGAAGTATCGTTATCATAGTATAACGGGTCATATAATTAAGGACAAGGGAAAGAACAAAGGACAGAATTTTCTGGAGGGCAAGTGCATGCTCTCACCGCCAGCGTACCTGAGAAAGAGGTAGTAAAGTTTCTGTTGAAAAAGTCTAGTTTTTCTTTTTGATCATCTTGTTAGTCCTCTTTTGATTTTAGCGCTTCACATTCGTTTATATCTGCTTCCATAGTTGATTCTCTACACCCTAGAGCTTGTATAGTAGAGGATCCCATTATTGTCTCAAATCCAATTGGTGGTTCGGTTCATTTGTCTTTGGTTGTAAGGATTTGGGAATAGCTATATTAAGTATTGAGTTTAAGTGTAATGCTTATGTTTTTGATTTCATGGGCTATGGGTTGATTCTATGCATGGATTGGTTATCTAGTAATTGTGAAAGGAGGGTAGTTAGACTTTTGACTTGCTTCGGGAAATACCCTCGAGATTTCGTACGATCTTAAGGGATCAGTTAGGCTTAGCTACCTAGACTCACTTGATGCATCTATCGACGATTTGCAATCCGTTAGAGTAGTCTATGAGTATGTAGAAGTTTTTGATCAGGTTAGGGGTTTATCCTCTAAAACACGGGATAGACTTCCGCATATATCTAGTTGACAATGCAAAGCCAGTTGCATTACCTGTACGACACATGAATCCAAAGGAAAGGAAGGGCTAAGTAAACAAGTAAAAGAGTTACTTGAAAAAGGGTTCATAAGGCGAAGTATTTCTAAATGGGGTGCTCCAATCGTTTTCGTTACAAAGGCGGATGGCTCACTTCGCTTATGCATAGATGATATTTTGGAATGAGATAGAACATGCTTTGCATCTAAGGGAAGTCTCGGATACCCTCCAAGCGCATCAACTTAAGGCGAAGTTCTCCAAAAATGTCATTTTTGGAGAGAAGAAGTAAGGTTTCTAGGACATGTGGCGTCCAAAGAAGGGATATCAGTAGATCCTGCAAAAGTAGTTGCGGTGCAGGACTGGAAGGTCCCAAGGAATGCTACAGAAGTGAGAAGCTTTCTTGGACTAGCAGGCTAATATAGGAAGTTCATAAAGGACTTTGCGAAGGTATTAGCCCCACTTACAAGATTGATGGAGAAGAACCTAATCATCTTAGTATATACAATTGGTAACATGATTAGCATCTGCTTATTTTCAAGAGATAGTTCTGGGAATGTTAGCATGACACGACAAAAGTTGTAGTGCCATGTATACTATAAGAAGAAAAGGTGGAATGGAGCCGACAATGAAATGAGTTCCAATGCATATTATGGAAACAGAAATTAAGAAGCTATGCAAATCATGAAGTTAAGATAGTCAGAGCAATATGGAGTGAAGCTCAAGAAGATGCGACCTAGAAGACTGAAGACTAGATATGCGCATCATACCCTTTAAGGGTATATCCTTGATCTCACTTTTTCTGTAAAGTTTTTTTGCTAGTCTTTATGTTTTAAGTATATCCTCTCGATCCTATCCTCGATCCTTAGGTAGAAGTCAATGGATGTAAACACGTATTTGAGACATGTTATGTTTGGTGGATGCAAGTGGATGTAAGTGTTTGCTAGTGGTTGCTCGTGGATGCATATACACACATTAGACACTAGATCGGCTCATTCACTTTCATATTGCATATTCATGAGTGAATTTTTATATATATGAATTGAAACCTGATATGTTATCATATGGATGTTGCATTTGTATGAATGATTGTGCACTCATGTAGAAGTTGTAAAGTACGATTAGGAATAATTGCATACATGGTGGACTCATGGCACTGACATAATTCGCATTAAGGAGGTCAACTGAATCAGTAGACCGCCTGATTTTGCATTAGATAAGGACATGTACACACACTATGCATATGACCAAGAAAGCATTAGAAATCTATTTAAGGACAATGGACACCGGTGATTGAGTGGTTGAGTAGATGGATGTTGGATGGTAGGATATGCACTCTTCTTAACATAGAGATTTCTGGGATGAAATCCTTTAAGGAGGGGAAAATGTAACACCCCGTATTTTCTAAGAATATTAAATTAATAAATTAAAGAATACTTAATTTTAAAAGAATAATTAGATAAAACAGGTTATGCCATTGCGTTCGTCTCGGAATTCTACTTGAGATAGAGTCCGAGTTTGCGTGAATCGAACTCCGTATGAAGAAGTTATGGAGTTTAGAAGATTTCATGTTTAAACAGAAAAATATATAATTAAATAAAACAAAAATAGTTCGAATTTTGAAAAATCATGTGAATCAGCTGGACGGGAAAATTCCCGCCCATAGGGGTCGACTCTCCCGGGGGGGGTCGACATAGGTGTCGACCCCCCAAGAGGGGTGTCGACTGGGGTGTCGACACCCCCCCCCCATATGGGTCGATCCCCTCGCCCAAATCCAAACAGTGACGATTTCTGACTTGTTGCTGAGTCATTAGGGTATAGGTGGCAATTTCTGGATAGCTTTATCTAGTCTGGATGACTGTGATTGCTCCTAGGTTGATCTAACGGCTCACATAAATCTAAACCTCTACAAAAGCAACCCCAACCCTCAACCCTAAATCACACAATTTCATTCCAAGGAGCCACCATGATGTCCATGGTCAACTTAGCATAACCACCATTTCTTCTCCAATTAGGATGCAAACTAGAAAACAAGTTAGAACTACGACTCAAATCTAAATTAGAGAATCGATAGTATACGTCAAGGGATAGCTTTTCAGTTTCAGAAATCAGATCCCAGAATTCAAGACCGTTCTGTAATTTGTAAGTTCATATTACTTTCTAAAATAAAAGTTTGTGATTCTGACATTGTAATAAATCTGAATCTGAGATTATGCCTATTTCTATCTGTCTTTCTATATCCATTCGATCTATCTCATTGATAATATTATGTCCATTCTTTGTCTCTTCTTTCCTTCTTCCCTTTTTGTTTTTATAGCCAGGCTACTGCGAGCCTGAGGCAAATCTCATAAGAGATGAACGTACGTTGGAAATAAAATTGGGCATAATATATGATTTGAACATGACCAGCGCTAAAATTGGGCATAATATATGACTTGGACATGACCAGCGGTAAAATTGGGAAAAGCATTAAATTATGTATAATTGGGCATAACTGATTTGAGGACATAACACATGTTGTATTTAAAACGTAAAGTATATTGGACATATGACTTGGGATTTGGGGCGTAAATTGAACTGTAAACATGTAAGGCATAGTACATGTTGTGGTTTAAGACCTAAAATTGGGGCATATTATATATGATAGTTTATGACTTGGAAGAAGGAGATTGGGCATGGAAACCTATAGTAAGATAGGGATAACTATTAAATGTGAACACGCCTAAATTAGGATTTTGGGTAATTGGCATGCACTGTAATTAAAGGCTATAATTTGGAATAGTTTATACTGTGAATCATGATTGGGTTTTTTTTAGAGAATATTTTGTACGGTGCAATATGACTAAACCTTAGGGCATGTGTTGTATTGTGAATTATGACCATGATTTTGGGCATGTAAGTTTATAGGCTTAATTTATGGTTAGACGAGATATGTTAATGGAACTTTAAGTGAGGTTAAATTTGTTAAACTGACTAATGTGTTGAAATCTGTTGAAAGTGAATTTGTGGGCATAACTTGAAATTAACTTTGTTGAGGTATAACTTGAGAATTGGAACATGACTAGTTTTGTTAATTTGGGATAATTAGCATATAAAATCTAGACTTGGATATGTATGGTAAATATGCTAAAAGATAAACATGCCTAACCCGAGATTAGGTTGAGTTGAGGTGTAAAACTGCCCAGAACTGCCCGGCACATCCAGTAACCACAACAACACCTATTTAATGTGAGAGGTTAGTGCATCATGCCCAAGAAAAACCTGAGGTTAGATTGAGTTGTGGTGTAAAACTGCCCGGAACCGCACGCAACATCCAGTAACCGCAACAACATAGATCTAATGTGAGAGGTTAGTGCATTAATAAATCAATTATGCTAATGAACAAGACATGTTAGGAATGGTAGGGTTAAGTTAACTAAGGCAACAATTAACCGTTATAATATGTTAATTAGACAAGAAGATGGGGTTAAGTAAATTTAGAACACTTAACCATTATAACATGTTAATTAGTCAAGAAGATGGGATTAAGTAAATTTAGAACCCTTAACCGTTATAACATGTTAATTAGACAAGTGAGCATGGTTAAGTTAACTGGTACAACATGATGAATGAGAAGGGTTAAGTTAATAGGAAACACTTAACCAATATGACATGATGAATGAGTAGGGTTAAGTTAATAAGAAACACTTAACCAATATGACATAATGAATGGGTAGGGTTAAGTTAAAACAAGAGAGCAACACTTAACCAATATAACAGGACGCGTGGAAGGGTTAAGTTAACACAAGAAGGCAACACTTAACCAATATAACACGACAAGTGGGTGGGTTAAGTTAACTTGAATTGATTGATGACACTTAACCAATACAACCTAATGAACGTGTAGGGTTAAGTTAATAAGAAACACTTAACCAATATAACTTGATGAATGAATGGGGTTAAATAAATGGGAAATATTTAACCAATATAACATGACGAATGAACGAGGTTAAGTTAATAGGAAACACTTAACCAATCCAACATAACGAGTGAGAAGGGTTAATAAGAAATACTTAATCAACATGACATGATTAGTAGGTGGGTTAAATTAACATGAATGGACAACACTTAACCAATATGACATAGTGTATGGGAGGGTTAAGTACATATCGGGTTGGTGGGTAATATTAGTAAATATAGGCCCACAAACTTAACCATTAAGTAAACATGTTTGAATCAGTGGGAGGGTTAAGTACATATCGGGTTGGTGGGTAATATTAGTAAATATAGGCCCACAAACTTAACCAGTAAGAAACCCTAGTAACAGGGACTCATTTCAGCAGTAACCCACATAGATGTATCAAGGTACCCTAAAACTAGGCAGGGTGAGGCACGATTACTAGGCTGATTATAAGCGGTCAAAATAGCATTAGGGGGTACGTCAGTGTAGGTTTCGACGGATTACGGGCGTGCATGTACTCCGGAGTGGGAAAAAGCAGGCACTGGGTACCGGTAGTTATACACTGTGCATCTTGAATCGTGTCAGGTCGCTATCATAGGGATTGATACAACTTAAGGTGGGGCCAGCACAGCGTATCTACACACAAGAGAGGGCCGATTGACACAGAAACATGGAACATTAATGCAAGTAGGGAGCAGATAATAGGGTAGTAAGGGTACATCTAACATCTTCATGGCAATTAGGCTGATTGAGGTAAGATCCTCATACAAGATGTACACCTGAAGGCTACCACAATTGCGGGGATTGGGATCACATTTTCATATGATAATTTTATACAAATTACTAGTTAGTTAGGTGGTGCAGAGATATAGAAATCAGAATAACAGGGTAGTAGTGAAGCAGAGAAAGAGTAGAAGTGCACTCAGTTTACCTTGCCTTATTATACCTATGCTAAAAGTATGTTATTTTATTATGCTTGTTATCACACTATTGTCTTATATTTAGTTTATTCATATCATAATGCTTTTGTCTATTTATATGCTGAAAGTCACTGGACTTAACAGACTTATGTCTGACTTAGTTTGTTTCGCCTCTTTTCTTCCGTCCCCCACTCCAAGGTTCACAGGGAGGAAATGTTACCACTTAGCTTAGTTTTCTTTCCAAGCTCGAAGATAGTCGATGTATTGCTTTGGACTCTCTCTTCCACTGCTATGGCTGGTCCATGATTTATTGGGGAATATCATTGTTATTTTTATGCTTCTTTTATACTTGGAAGTTTTTGAATCAAGACAGAAGTTCTATGTATTATTTTTAAGTATGATTGAGACAATTGTTGTAAAAGCTTGACTGAACCACATTGTTTATAAAATGACTTTATTTTCCGCTGCTTTATTTGTATGTCTTGTAATTTGTCTGCATCTTTTACCTAAAACGGTCCACCGAAGTTAAGGCATTCCCTTGGTGAGTGACCTTAACGGAGGTGGGGTGTTTCGCTTGGTATCAAAGCGGAAGGTTACTAGATCAGATAAAAGATTTGAAAAATTATTTTCAAAATGGTTTTAAAAGAAGCATTTTCTAAAGAAAAGTTTTGTTTTAAAGGCATATTCCCAAAAGCCATATGCATTATCTTTTGATCCTCTGTTTGAATCCTTGTTTTCCTTCTTTACTGAGTCTCCGAGGCTCCTGGCTTTCTGGGAGGTAACCTCATCGCGTCATGGTTCCGTAGGCTTGAAGAGACTACGACACCTGTCAAAGGGCGAAGAAATGCCCAACTTCTATATATATAGCAGTAGTAGTTTCACCTGCGGCTAATTTTCTTTCAAGCTTTGTAGGGTTTTCCATGCGATGGAGGCAGCTTTCAAGAGACTTGCCAACAAGTTACACAAAGATGGAAACGATGAGAATAAGGGGTTTTGGCTAAGGAACACAACCCAAGGATGAGAAACTCATGGATATGGAGTTGGTTCATGAAGGAGGAAAGAATAGAAAAATCTAAGACAAGAGGAAGTATCGTTATTATAGTATAACGGGTCATATAATTAAGGACAGGGGCAAGGACAAAGGACAGAATTTTCCGAAGGGCAAGTGCATGCTCTCACCGCCAGCGTACCTGAGATAGAGGTAGTAAAGTTTCTGTTGAAAAAGTCTAGTTTTTCTTTTTGACCATCTTGTTAGTCCTATTTTGATTTTAGCGCTTCACATTCGTTTATATCTGCTTGCATAGTTGAGTCTCTGCACCCTAGAGCTTGTATAGTAGAGAATCCCATCATTGTCTCAAATCCAATTGGTGGTTCAGCTCATTTGTCTTTGGTTTGTAAGGATTTGAGAATAACTATATTAAGTATTGAGTTTAAGTGTAATTCTTATGTTTTTGATTTCATGGGCTATGGGTTGATTCTAGGCATGGGTTGGTTAGCTAGTAATTGTGAAAGAAGGGTAGTTAGACTTTTGACTTGCTTCGGGAAATACCCTCGAGATTTCATGTGATCTTAAGGGATCAGTTAGGCTTAGCTACCTAGAATCACTTGATGCATCTATTGACGATTTGCAATCCGTTAGAGTAGTTCATGAGTACGCAGATGTTTTTAATCAGGTTAGGGATTTATCCCCTAAAACGCGGTATAGACTTCCGCATATATCTAGTTGACAATGCAAAGCCAGTTGCATTACTTGTACGACACATGAATCAAAAGGAAAGGAAGGGCTCAGTAAACAAGTAAAAGAGTTACTTGAAAAAGGGTTCATAAGGCGAAGTATTTCTAAATGGGGGTGCTCCATTTGTTTTCGTTACAAAGGCGGATCGTTCACTTCGCTTGTGCATAAATGATATTTTGGAATGAGGAAGAACATGCTTTGCATCTAAGGGAGGTCTCGGATACCCTCCAAGCGCATCAACTTAAGGCGAAGTTCTCCAAAAATGACATTTTTGGAGAGAAGAAATAAGGTTTCTAGGACATGTGGCGCCCAAAGAAGGGACAACAGTAGATCCCGCAAAAGTAGTTGCTGAAACACCCCACCTCCGTTAAGGTCACTCACAAAGGGAATTCCTTAACTTTGGTGGAGCATTTTAGGTAAAAGATGCCGATAAATTATAAGACAGACAAATAAAGCAGCGGAAAATAAAGTCATTTTATAAACAAAATGGTTCAGTCAAGCTTTTACAACTGCTGTCTCAATCATACTTAAAAATAATACATAGAACTTCTGTCTTGATCTAAAAACTTCGAAATATAAAAGAAGCATAAGAACAACAATGATATTCCCCAATAAAGCATGAACCAGCCATAGCAGTGGAAGAGAGAGTCCAAAGCAATACATCGACTATCTTCGAGCTTGAAATGAAAACTGAGCTAAGTGGAAACATTTCCTCCCTGTGAACCTAGGGGGGAATGGAAGAAAAGAGGTGAAACAAGACTAGGTCAGACATAAGTCTAGTAAGTTCAGCGACTTTCAGCATATAAACAGGCAAAAGCATCATGACATGAATAAACTGAATATAAGACAATACCGTGATAACAGAATAACAAGATAACATGCGATTAGAATAAATATGATAAGTCAAGATAAACTGAATGCGCTTCTACTCTTTCTCTGCTTCGTTACTGCCTTGCTATTTTGATTTTTATGTGTATCTCTGCACCACCTAACTAGTGTCCTAACTAGTAATCTGTATAAAATGATAATGTGATCCCAATCCCCGTAAATTGTGGTAGCCTTCAGGTGTACGTCTATCGTGAGGATTCCACCTCAATCTGCCTAATTGCTATGAACATGTTAGATGTACCCTTACTACCCTATCGATCGGCTCCCTACTTGTATTCATTTCTCTTGTGTCTGTGTCAATCGGCCCTCTCTTGCATGTAGATACCCTGTGCCGGTCCCACATAAGGTGTATCAATCCTTATGATAGCTACCTGACACGATTCAAGATGCATAGTGTATAACTACTGGTACCAGTGCCTGCCTTTTCCCACTTCGGAGTATGTGAATGCCCGTAAACCCTCGGAACCTGCACCGACGTACCCCCTGCCGCTGTTTTGACCGCTTATAATCAGCCCTGTAATCGTGCCCCACCCTGCCTAGTTCAAGGTACCATGATACATCTATGTGGGTTACTGCTGAAATGGGTCCCCGTTACTATTGTTTCCTGCTAGTTAAGTTTGTGGGCCTATATATACAAATATTACCCATCTACATGAGATGTACTTAACCCTCCCACCAATTCTAGCATGTTTATTTAACGGTTAAGTTTGTGGGCCTATATGTGCTAATATTACCCACCTACACGAGATGTACTTAACCCTCCCATCGGTTCAAGCATGTTTATTTAACGGTTAAGATTGTGGGCCTATATGTGCTAATATTTCCCACCAACCCGATATGTACTTAACCCTCTTGCACATTATGTCATATTGGTTAAGTGTTGTCCATCCATGTTAACTTAACCCACCCATTCGTCGTGTCATGTTGATTAAGTGTTTCTTATTAACTTAACATCGTTCGTTCATCAAGTTATATTGGTTAAGTGTTTTCTTGTTAACTTAACCCCACGTGTTCATCATGTTGTATTGGTTAAGTGTCATCAATCAATTCAAGTTAACTTAACCCACCTACTTGTCATGTTACTTTGGTTAAGTGTTGCCTTCTTGTGTCAACTTAACCCTACCACAAATCAAGTTATATTGGTTAGGTGTTGCCCTCTTGTTTTTAACTTAACCTTATCACAAATCAAGTTATATTGGTTAAGTGTTTCTTATTACTTAACCCTACCCATTCATCATGCTATACTGGTTAAGTGTTTCTCATTAACTTAACCCTAGTCATTCATGTTATATTGGTTAAGTGTTCTTTTTGCTTAACCCAAGTCATTCATGTTATACTGGTTAAGTGTTCCTATGAACTTAACCCTAGTCATTCATCTTGGCGTGTCTTGTTCATTAGCATTAATTGATTTATTAATGCGCCAACCTCTCACATTAGATATGTGTTGTTGCGGTTACTGGATGTGTCGGGCAGTTCCGGGCAGTTTTACACCACAACTCAATCTAACCTCGGGTTTTTCTTGGGCATGATGCACTAACCTCTCACATTAGATAGGTATTGTTGTGGTTACTGGATGTGCCGGGCTGTTCCGGATGGTTTTACACCACAAGTCAATATAACCTCGGGTTAGGCATGTTCATCTTTAATCTACACATTTACCCTATATACCCAAATCTAGATTTTACATGCTAATTACCAAATTCACCAAAACTAGTCATGTTACATTTTACGCCCAATCTAGATTTAATGCTCAAGTTACCCCAAATTGCAACAATAACAATTTTGCCCAAAACTTGATTTATATGCCAACTTCATACTTTGTCGTTCATGCCAATTCTAGGTTCAATATGTCAAATTACATATTCCATAATTCATGTCAAATTACCCCAAATTACATCTTAACAGTTATGCCATATTACATGTTCCAAATTATGCCAAATAATGTCAATTTCATGTTATACCCGATTTCCCCCGCATTCATAATGTACGTATTTCGAGATTCAACTCAAGATTCATAATATAAGGGGAGAAGCAAGTTGGAACATCGTATGGATAGGCATAGTCATATGATGATAACAACTACTAGTCCAATAAACTTGATGTACTAAAAAGACAAGTTTTGCAAGGAATACATCCCAGGCATATAGGTATGATAAGAATTATATCATGAACTTAAAAAGGATTACAATTCCGATATACAACAAGGATAGATATGATTGGACCAGTTTCATAGTCAAAAATGATTCCCAAAGATATATATACTCAAGCATAGATTTCAATGAAAGTATAGCTTAGATCGGGCATATTCTCATATCCATTTTATTACATGTCACAATTCGATTTTGGTGCTCAAATCTAAAAAGTAACCGACTTACAAAACAAAGGCATATCTTGTTTTCATGCCTAAGCCATACATCACTATACACCCTAATCTTCTTCTTCCAAATCATAAACTATCATACATACATACATACATACATACACACACACATATATATATATATATATATATATATATATATATATATATATGCCCCAATTTTAGATCTTAAACCACAACATGTACTATGCCTTATATTTACAGTTCAATTTACGCCCCAAATCCCAAGTCATATGTCCAATACTTTATGTCTTAAATCTCAAGTAATATGTCCAATATTTTATGCCTCAAATCTCAAGTTATATGTCCAATACTTTATGCCTCAAATCTCAAGTCATATATTCGATACACTTTATGTTTTGAACACAACATGTGCCATGTCCTCAAATTAGTTACAACTCAATTATGCCCAATTATACACAATTTAATACTTTTCCAAATTTTTGGCGCTAATCGTGTCCAAATCATATATTATGCCCAATTTTATTTCCACCGTACGTTCATCTTTTATGAGAATTGGCTCAGGCTCGCAGTAGCCTAGCTATATAAAACAAAAAGGGAAGAAGGAAAGAAGAGACAAAGGATGGACATAATATTATCAACGAGATAGATCCCATGGATATAAAAAGACAGATAGAAATAGGCATAATCTGATATCCAGATTTATTACAATGTCAGAATCACAATTAACTTTTATTTCTGAAAGTAACGTGAACTTACAAATTACAGAACGGTCTTGAATTCTGGGATCTGTATTCTGAAACTGAATAGCTCTCCCTTGAAGTGGACTATTTGTTCTTCTAAGTTAGGTTTGATTTGATTCTTAGAAAATAGTTGTTGAAGTCATTGAATTAGCCTTTGAATCTCTATTTGAATTCTAACTTGATTCTACTTAAGAAACATAACCCCATCTTTGATTTATTTTGATATGAATTAGGGTAGAGTATAGGCGTAATGAAGTTGTGTAGAGAAAACTGTAGCCTTAGGGGTGTTTATATAGCATAGGGATCAATGAATCTGGTCAGAACGGGCGTCCAGATGCAGAAAAATGAATCTGTCCTCGAATCTGGAGATAGAGGGGAGGTCGACCCCCAGGTCGACCTGTGTGACCCAGGTCGACCCCCTGGTCGACCTAGGTCCTGGGCGGGAAATTTCCCGCCCAGCTCGGGTGTGTGATTTGAATTTCGAATTTCCAACTTGAGCTGTTTTATTTAGATCTCTGAAATTTCTCAAGGTCATAACTTCTTCATACGGAGTCTGATTTATGCAAACTTAGACTCTATCTTAAGCAGAATTCCAAGACGAACGCAATGGCGTAACCGTTTCCCTTAATTCTTCTCTTAAAAATTAAGTGTACTTTAATTTGTTGCTTTAATGTTCACAGAAAATATGCGGTGTTACATTCTCCCCTCCTTAAAGGATTTCGTCCCCGAAATCTTCAAGTTAGGAAGCACGTATATCCTACCATCCATTGTCCGTCTACTCAACCATTCAATCACAGGCGTCCATTGTCCTTAAAAGATTTCTAATGCTTTCATGATCATATGCATAATGTGTGTACATGTCCTTATCTAATGCAAAATCAGGTGGTCTACTGATTCAGTTGACCTCCTTAATGCGGATTATGTTGGTGTCATGAGTCCATCATGTATGCAATTATTCCTAATCATGTAAATACTATATGTGTGCGTATTTACTCATCCATATGCAACATCCATATGATAACACATCAAGTTTCAATCCATATACAAATACATTCATATGCATATGTAAGTGACCGAGCCGATCTAGTGTCTAATGTGTGTATATGCATCCACGAGCAACCACTTGCATACACCAAACATAACATGTCTCAAACACATGTTTACATCCATTGGCTCCTACCCAAGGATCGAGGATAGGACCGAGAGGATATACCTAAAAGATAAAGACTAGCATGCAAATAAATATTACAGATAAAGTGGAATCAAAGATATACCCTCAAAAAATGGGTATGATGCGCGTATCTAGTCTTCAGTCTTCTAGGTCGCATCTTCTTGAGCTTCACTCCACTGTACATTAACTAATTTAATTTCACAATTGCGAAGCTTCTTGACCTCCATTTCCAAAACCCACTAGTAAAGATAGGACCTCGCTCACTTACTATGCTAGAGGGTATCCAATGTAGTCGAATTATCTTTCCAAGACAAACAGATGTTAACTATGATACCAAGTGTATATACTAAGATGATTAAAGGGCTCTCTTTCACTTAGCTTATCCATCATGTCACAAATCTGAGGGTCGATATCTCTCACGCAAACCATTCTAGTCGAACTTGACATCCCTCAAGTACAAGCCCCAAAGGCCTAAACCAATATCAGATAAGCACCCAAGGAATACCTCCTCCAAGTTTGGACGATTTATGTGAGATGATACTAGCAAAACGACCAAACAATTGAGCACTTAACCGACTCTGGCTATCCTCGCCAATCTTGCTCCAAAACTATCGTTGATCGCATAACTGGCTTTGCATTGTCAACTAGATATATGTGGAAGTCTACCTCACGTTTTAGGGGACAAACCCCTAACCTAAATCAAAGCATCTGCGTACTCATGGACTACTCCAACGGATCGAAAATCATCGATAAATACATAAAGTGATTCTAGGTAGCTAAGACAAACTGATCCCTTAGGATCGCACGAAATTTCAAGGGTATTCCCGAGGCAAGTCGAATGCCTAACTACCCTCCTTTCAGAATTACTGGCTAACCAATCCATGCCTAGAATCAACTCATAGCCCATGAAACCCGAAAATATAAGCATCTCAAATCCTTAAAAACCAAAGATAAATGAGCCGAACCACAAATTGGATTTGAGACGATAATGGGATCTTCAACTATACAAGTACTAATGTGTAGAGACTCAACTATGGAAGCAGATATAAATGAATGTGAAGCGCTAAAATCAAAACGAGTACTAACACGATGATCAAAAAGATAAACTAAGCTCTACCTCTCTCTTAGGTACGCTGGCGTTGAGAGCCGGCACTTGCCCTCCTGAAAATCCTATTCTTTGTTCTTGCCCTTGTCCTTAATTATATGACCCGCTATACCGCAGAAAAGATACTTCCTCTTATTGCGTGATCTATTATTTCCTCCGCCCTTCTTATATTCCAATCCCTTGTTTGTGATTCTTCCCCTTTGGCCTTTTTCTCTTTACTTTCTTTGTGAACCATGTTGACAAGTCTCTCGAACCTTGCCTCCATCGCACGGGAAACCTTACAAAGCTTGGAAGAGAATTAGCCGCAGGTGAAACTACTACGACTATTGATGAAGGTTGGGCACTTCTTCGCCCTTTGACAGGTATCGTAGTCTAATTAAGCCCACGGAACCATGCGCGATGAGGTTACCTCCCAGAAAGCCGGGAGCCCCAGAGGCTCAGTAAAGAAAGAAAACAAAAGAGAATAGTTTGTAATTGGTACCAAGTATGGACTATAATATACTGATGGACTTGACTGCCTTAAATTTTAGAATGAACCGCCTATATTACAAAACATGTCAGTTGCCAATCGGACTATTTATGTGAATCGTTCACAAAACCGAAAATATTCAGTTAAAATCGACCTAGTAACCAGCGTGGTCGATTAACTTTCTCTATCGGTTAAGTCTGTTTGTCATATGTCGGTTAAGACAGTTAAATTGGTATGGTCGATTAAATGCCCATACATATTCATAATTGTAACTATACATTACAAGAAAACACTGATTTTGTAGCGGAAAAATCCGTCGCTAAACCCTCGCTAAAGGTCTGTTAACAACGGATTTGCAGCAGAATGCGGCTATCGCTAAAAAACATGTCGGTATTTTAGGCACAATTTTGCAACGGAAATTAACGTCGATTCTCCGTCACTTCACTGTCGTTTTCTAATATATTATCATTTCATTTTAAAATATTTCATCCGCGTTTTACCGACGAATATATATAACATAATAAAATCAGTAAATATTTTTTTGTTGCTAAATGCACGCTATTTAGCGAGGGATTACCAACGGAAATATATAGCAAACATTTTACATTCCAGGTATCCGTCGGTAAATCCCAGCTATATAGCGACGGATTACCGACGGAAATATATAGCAAACATTTTACAGCATTACTTGTAACGACCTTGGCTAATGCTAGCATAGGGGTGGGGCATCACAACACACCTCATTGATGTAATAAATTAAATCAGTTAACTTTAATAAATATCTTACAACTACAAATATTGATTTACAATCAATATTTATGCTTTTATATATAGAAATAATCCAATTAATTGTTGTTGTTAATATTATTATCATAATGAAAGCCATATATTTACTTATTAACAACATCAAACCCTATGTTATATTATCACTCTAAATCTTCCAACAAAGTTTAAACCACGATTCACTTTTTTATTTGGATAATAATTACTTCTTATAATTAAAACAAAATTAAATAGTTTAATAATTATTTCAATCAACAATTTATCATAAATATTAAAAATATATTTTCTCTCTAAATATTGTATATTTTCAATATTCACATTAGATAACAATTTATGATTTATAAACGCATACTGGAATAAATTAGTTATTAAATTGAGAACATAAAATTTACTCCAAACACACTAATTTAAAAACCCTAAATTCCTTATTTCTTGTTTCAAACAATATGTTAGTTGAGCTTCCGAACTCGTATTTTATTCTCCTAACATTAAAAATCTAGAAAACACACTAGAGTCTGTTTACCTCGGATACCCAGAAATCCGGGTTGTTACACTACATCATTTATAAACAGTGTAAGGGTAAAATGTAATTCCACTTATGCTATATTAATATTTTATATTTAATCATAGACACTATTATAATAACATATTGTATTATATAGTATCTATTTTGTTAGATCCTTAAGAGATGAATATTTCCGTAACATTTCTTAATTTATTGCACTCACGAATACATTGGATATGAGATGTGAATTATCGTAAACATCTCTAACGCCGTGACACTCGTAATTTTACATGGTTTTGATTTGATTGATATGAGAATATTTCAGTTCTGATCCGAGTATTTTTGTCTTTTCATTTATGCTTAGGTCAGTCTAAGTTTTTTAGTTTTCGAAGATAACTTTATGAATATGTAGATGGAGCTCGACATATGTATTAACTATTATTATTCCGCTGCATATATTAGTATGTTTTATGATAGTTTAACTTTGGTAATTCATGTAATGTATAATGAAGCGTATAATTTAACAGCTTGATAAACTGTTATTTGATTATTATATTTTGTTCTTCCGCTGCGAGATTTTGTGATTGTTCTTATATATATATATATATATATATATATATATATGTATATATATTAATCCCAATGATTATCTGTATTTTTTATTTGTATGGGTCGACATTTCGGGATTTTTGTCGCTCTAAACTGTCAAAAATCCAGCTTGTTACAGTGGTCGTTTTCAATATTTTATGGAATGTTGCTAAATTATTAGGATAATCCCCTTTTGAAGCAAATTGTCATTAAGGATTGGACATACCAACACAGTACTACTGGCAAAATACAAATCGAGTCTTTAAGTAATTAGTTTAATTCAACTAATACATATAGAACACACTACCATTGTAACAAACTAACATACATGCATAGTTTTTACTTCCCATCGAATAAATAAGTATATGGAATGAAACCGATCAAAGTTAGTAAATCAACAAGCAAATCAAATAATACAAGAAGCAAATTAAATAAGCAAATTCAAAATGAATGTTGCAAATCCAATCTTTAGAACAAAACAAATCAACATTTATTTTAACTTAATAACTCATACTCAAATGTTTTATCTTTCCCGTCGATCTCGATGCCATGTAATTTCAGATCTACGCAATAGTAATGGTCAATTAAGCCAAGGTCGTCGAAGTTGAAATCAAACAACGATTGAAAGCTTCTAGTCTTCTAGTTATTGACTCCAATTAGCAGCGACACCGTTGAACGATTGATACCAAGTGTTTAGTGTTTTTTAATGTATTGTCATCGTATTCCGCTGATCGCGATTGACAAGGGGGCGAAAGTAAAACAAAAGAGAATAGTTTGTAATTAGTACTGAGTATGGACTATAATATACCGATGGACTTGAGTGCCTTAAATTTTAGAATGGTCCGCATATATTACAAAACATGTCAGTTGCCGACCGGACTATTTACGTAAATCGTTCACAAAACCGAAAATGTTCAGTTAAAATCGATCTGGTAACCAGCATGGTCGGTTAACTTTCTCTATCGGTTAAGTCTGTTTAGCATATGTCGGTTAAGACAGTTAAATTGGTATGGTCGGTTAAATGCCCATGCATGTTCATAGTTGTAAATTTGTAATCACAATTTCATTGGTTCATTTTGCTATCAAACAGTATATCGCATGCACTCTTCTTGAATTCAAGGTATCTTTTTACCGATTATAAAAGTTTACTAAACAAAATTTAACTAAGTAGAAAATTTTCCGAGTTCACGACAAACATCATTTATCAAA
The DNA here is from genome assembly GCA_030737875.1 of Allium sativum. NCBI lineage: Eukaryota > Viridiplantae > Streptophyta > Magnoliopsida > Asparagales > Amaryllidaceae > Allium > Allium sativum. The sequence continues at coordinate 851,335,001 of CM060918.1, forward strand.
CAAATTTGGTAGAAATACGAAATTTTTAGGTAGCGTTTGGTTTACCATTTTAAGTTTTGGGTTTTCGTCCATACAATAATGTGCACAACACATGCATGATATATTATGAAAAACAACCATTTTAGAAAACAAAGTTGACACACAAAATAAAAAACAACTTTTATCTATTTTTCATGTTTTGAGAAATAAGAGAAACATGGAGACCAATTTTTCCTTCCATGATTGCTACATCCCCTCCGCGGTCCCTCCATCTTGCTTCCATTGTACCATTTCTCTTTTCACACCTTTAATGTTTTGTAATTAATTTTGAAAACTAAAAACTAAAAACTTATTTTAAACCAAACACACCCTTATTCTTTGTTTCTTTTGTTTAATACCATCATATAAAAATAATATATTTTTGTTTCTTCTGGAAAAGCTTGATAAAACGCATTGAAATAGACCCACAAAAATTCGAATTTGGCTATTTAACTAATATATGATATAAACCCAGCAAAGCGTTGATGTGAAGAAGCAGACCGAGAAAGCACAAGTTTACTACTACCCACCTACGGCACACAAGAATTATAGTTGTCAATCCGCGGCAAAAAATTAGCCATTCATCCTACCATCCAAGATTTATTATCGGACGGTGTACAACATCTTAGTACGTAGCACACGGATTGCTACCGCATTATAAGTTCCGAACCCAGGCTGGAGAGAATTCATCGTCAATCGCAGAGCAATCAAATTCCAAGTAAATCCCCAAATCAATTTCTAGGGTTCAAAATGTCAGGAAGAGGAAAAGGAGGTAAAGGTCTCGGAAAGGGAGGAGCCAAGCGCCATCGTAAGGTCCTCCGTGACAATATCCAGGGAATCACCAAGCCCGCCATTCGCCGCCTCGCCAGAAGAGGAGGCGTCAAGAGAATCAGTGGTCTGATTTACGAAGAAACCAGAGGGGTTTTGAAAATCTTTCTAGAGAATGTGATTCGTGATGCCGTTACTTACACCGAGCATGCAAGGAGGAAGACTGTTACTGCCATGGACGTTGTGTATGCTTTGAAGAGGCAGGGAAGAACGCTTTATGGATTTGGAGGCTAAAAGATTTGATTTTTTAGAAGGGTGCGCATCTGGTTGATATCTGTCTATTATCAGTGTTGTCTTTTAGATCTTTTTAGGTTTTATCTTCTTGGTGGTGCGTTCGTTGGTAGTGGGTGAGTGGATGTAGCGATGATATGAGCAATGAAGCTTTCATTTGGTACCATTTTGGCGGTGTTATATGTCTGTTTTCCTTAGCTTGTTCTGTCTTCTAATTTCATTTTGATACTGAATTGCATGATGTCTTTAGTGGAACCTAATTGGTATGTCTCTGATCCTGATCTGTGCTTTTTTTGCTTTTCTGCGGTTTTCCAAGTTTTTCCTCGTTTGATTTAACTTTGTGGTCTGGGTGTATAATTTGCTGGCGGTCGTATGATTAATTATGCTATCCATTTGTGTTCAGTTATGCAATATTGTCCTGTGCTGATTGATATAGAATGCATGTGCACCTTCATAAGTGGCGATAAGGTTAGAGTTAACTCAATTAAAAACTAGGGCAAATGGTGAAGAATCGAAATTGGCACAAAAACTGTAAAACAGAGTAATGATGGGGATTTTTTGAGTTCCAGTAAGAAAGATGGTATCCTTGTTATGTGTGTAACATGGTATCCTTGTTATGTGTGTATGTTATGTGTAGTATTTTGGTAATAACTAAGGAAATGTAATAGCAAACTCTTGTAATTTGCTAGACTATGGTTTATGCAATGCTCCCTGCGTGGAGATCTCTTGTAGTTGATACATGTTATGTGTATCACTGGTACCTTATATTATTATTACTTTACATAATAAAGTGTTACAAAACAGCATAAATCCGTTCGGCATTGTCAGAAAAAATAAAAAATAAAAAAGAAGGAAAATAAATAAATAAAATACAATGTAACTAGTCAATATATTGTTTATAGTCGCATTATTGATAACTATCAGTATTGTTGTAAACTTAGGATTTTGAATTGATAAACTGTAAAAGCATTTCATAAGTTTCTTGGATTGTTTTGGAGCAAAATTATTTTTTACCTTTGTGAAAGTGTCTTTTAACTCGTTACAAATTCCGTACATTTGTTTAGAAAAACCTTGAAAATTTATGTGAACAGTCTGATGTCATTGCCAGTTTTTATTTTTACTAATCCAATGGCTTGCAATATCTATGGTTTGTTTTTTCATCTTAAAACTACCATGGCATGGCAAGCATTCCCCTTACTGACTTCCTATGTATTCACCGTTGCCATCACCATTAGTAACAAACATAGCATTTAAATGTGATAAATTTCATATTCAGTTCTTGTGCTCTAGGCTTTTGGATAAATTCCGTTTTGGTTTTTATTCAACCTCTTTGTTTTACTAATGCTACCTTCTTTGCCTAAACTTTTGGAACAACTGTGATTTTGTTTTACTAATGCTTTTGGATAAATTTCATATTCAGTTTTGGCTTTTGGATAGCTTCGTATCTTTTTTGAGGTTGCAATCATGCATATCATATGTATCCAGCTGATTTCAGTGATGTCAAATGTCAAGCATTTTATTTAGTTATTTACTTCAATGCTACCTGATTTCAAGTTACAAATACTGAAAGAGAGCCTAGAAGATACCTACAAATTTGTCGCAATTGTTGATGAATAAGTTAAAAATTGGTTGAAATTGGTATATTTGTAATGTCTAGGAAACAAATCAGATCAAATCAGATCTTTATTTGCTGATGAATTAGTTAGTGATCGAAACGTCGTCAGTGTTCCATGTGTAATCTGTTGTCACAAATTCAGGCATGGTAATACTTTTGAAACCAAACTGGTTTCAGTTTGCAGTCAATTCAACATTCTGTTGGTTATTGTGTTGTAAATAGGGATGGCAATGGGCGGGGCGGGCGCGGGTAGTACCACCCCATCACCCGTCCCGTTGGGTGATTTTTTGCCCCGTGCCCGCCCCATACCCGCACGGGTACCATTAAACGGGTTGCGGGTAATGGCGGGTATTCGTGGGTATCCATTATATTTATTCAATTTATTTTTTAGCTATTTATTGAAATTATTTAAAAGTACATTTGGTATAAAAAAACAAATTAGATCAATTCTTAAATGCTAACATCAAAATACCAATACATATTTAAACCAATATCCAAAAAAGAAGAGACAACAATAGAAGTATCCATCAAAATATCAACAATCAGTTATAAACTGTTGAGTAAAAGCATGCACACAAATACCGAACAGCCAACAACAATATTTTTTGTATTGACTATTAATAATAAATCACATTCAATACGGGCACGGGTACCCGCGGACATGGATATTTTACTATCCGTACCCGCCCCATTAATTAACGGATATTAAAAATACCCGTTTATTTTACCCATGGATACCCATTTAACTATCCGTCTCATACCCATGGCGGATTTTACCCGCGGATAACCGCGGGTACGGAATTTTTTGCCATCCCTAGTTGTAAATTCTACTCTCTGCTGTAGGTGTAGAAAATAATGGGCCGAAACATAGTTGTGAAGATTGAACGGTACAAATCGTCATAGTGCAAGGTTCAAGGTTCTCATGGATCAATCGGTTAGACAATGAGAACCACACTGACATTTTATTCGTTTTTTTCCAATTGAAATATAAAATTATTTACTGTATAGTTAAAATTTTACCGATTACAACAAACATTCCTTTTCAAACTAGTTGAGACACTTGGGTATGTTGCAAGAGTCATGAGTTCGATTATCGTTTTGAACCCATTTGCAATGTAGTATGTTATATATTACCTTAACTTATATATAAAGAGGCAGGTTCAATGGCATCCCAAATAGTGAGCACGCCTTTAGCCTACCACTTTTCCACCACTCATTTTCCACTAACTCCCCTTCTCTCACCTTCCACCAACTCTCTCACTTTCCACTCACTTTCTTTAATATAAACGAGAGGTGAAAATCATGGGGCTTTTCGGGTGCTCCATTTTTGGGGTGCAACGGAACGCTTGCCATATATAAAATATCAATATGAATAATAATAATAATAATAATTTGTTATAGTTAATATATTAAATTTTGAAATGGTTATTATTGAACATTTCATAACAAATACTAACTGAAATAATTATACAACTTATCATTGCAAAGTTGTAAATTTACTAATTTTTTATAATGAACGAGGATTAATTCAACAATAACTTGTAAAATATACGGTAATAATAAATAATGTTATACAAAATTTAGTGACAACTGTTATGAAATTATTTGTTAAATTTATTATGTAAAAAAATGAAGAGTGAAGTTATAATTTTTTTTCTCAAAATTTAAGAACCGTGAGGTTCAGAGAGGTCATTCTAGGGGTTTTTAAAGGGTTTTGAGGCTAAACCGTAGGTTAATGCACATGCAAGCTTATTTCATTTTCAGAGTCGTGACGCTCCAAGGTCGTAGGTTAACCGTAGTTGAACTGTTGTTGGTCGTGTCTTCAAAACACTGGGTTGAAGTCACATTCAATTTCTTTTAGAAAATCAATGAGATTACGCCATATGTGTTCTCATAATCGAATGTCATAAATATATGCTCTATCTTTGCTTTCACATTAAGTTGGCTAACCTAAATTAAATTGGGGCTATGAAGTCAAATTACTCTTCGCGTAGGCGAACACAGCGTCGTTAATCGTTTGACATCGTTTTCCATGGCCCGACCTTTTAACATCTCCTAAGAATTCACGGTCAAATATTCCAGTTATGCAGTTCCAAACAATTTATTATCAAATTTAATTCGACTAGTTCAATTCACTCTCCTTCTTCGTTTTGGGTTGAACGAACGATCCATGTATACAGGCAACCGCATAACCCGACATATACCTTTTTTTAAACTTCATAATATGACAACGAAGTATTCGCCATTATAGTTACAATGATTATGTTTTCGTGATCGTAATTATAACAGCCAATATTTTGTCGTTATATTATAGATGAACCCTAACCCTTGCAGCCACCTTTTCTTCTTCCTCAATTTCACCATTAACATCAACCATGAATGAGTGTATAACTTCCTTCCTTTCTAACATTTCCATCCACAAAAGCAATAAATTGAAGCATCTACGCGTAAATTAAAGCTTGTTCCTGAGATCTATACATGATATAATGTCTAGAATCACGAGTACTCGAAAAATTTAGAAAAAGTTTATGCATGGAAATAATAGAAGTGGCGACGACGACGATGGCAGTGATAAGCTTAGGGAAAACACTATTATTATATCGTATTGACATGAGCATAAAATAGAGGACCTGTTTGATGATGTCGAAACCTCGGGAATTAGGGCATAAACGGTTGACAGGGTCGCGGAGGCCGCAATATTGGTCGAGCAGGCAGAATGCATAGAAGAGTGGAGGTAGGTATCTTCAAAAGTTGGTGAACTTAGTGATTTTGTGGATTTGAATTCGAGCACGACGAAGTTGCTTGCTGATTTTCAAATGCTTATAGAAAGGTAATGCACATCAGCACGTAAACAACCTTAATTGTAAGTTTCCCCATGATATGCTTAAAGCAAATTATTGTTTTAAAATGCATATTTACTAATTCATTTAACTCAAATAGCCTTGGAATATTCGTTTTCAGGGTTCATTAGCTATAGGGCTGACAATTAGAACCGGGAACCGAAAACCCGAACCGAACCGATCCGAAAAGTCCCGAACCTGAACCGAACTCGATGGGTCTCGGGTCGGGTCTAGATTTTGAAAAATACCATCAAGACCCGATCTAACCCGACCCGCATAGACCCGACCCAAAAGACCCAACCAAAAACATTGAAATATATGTATTTTTAGTGTTATTATTCAAACGGACCCGACCCGACCTGAGCTTCAACCCGACCCGACCCGAATCGAAGCTCGGGTCAGATCAGGTCCAGATTTTTGAAATGCATAGTTTAGACCTGAGAAAACCCGACCCGCGTAGAACCGAGACCCGCTGGGTCGAGTCCGGGTCCATCGGGTCGGGTCTAATTGCCACCCCTAGTTAGCTAACACCATAATATTTTCACACACACTAAGCAAATATCCCTAAGTCGTAGCATTTTTTTGTTAATTTAATAAACCATTTAAGATAAAAATCTCGTTAATTTATTGTAGTTTAGTTCATTCTTTTATGTAATATAAAATTTTAAGCATTAGTAATGCTATTAAAATCAAATGAAACTGCAGCGAGAACTATAAAAAAAAATCAACTATTGGAGAAGTATGTTGGTTGGAAAGTGAGTGAGAACAAAACTAAATGCTATTTTAGCAAACTTTGTGAACAAAGAAATAACATTCTTGGAATTCTTGGCGTGACCGAATGAAGTCTCCCAGTAAAATATCTGGGAGTACCCCTATCAACGAATAAAATTACTGACAGGGAATGTGTGGAACTGGTTAGAAAAATCAAAGATAAGCTGCAAGGATGGAGTTCAAGGACCTTATCGCTAGCATGAAGAATTGAACTTGTACACACAATTATTCAAGCAAAAGTGACTTTCTAGCTTCAAACTTTTCAAATTCCTGTTGCATCCATTGAAAAGATTGAACATGTGTGTGCTGATTTTATATGGAGGGGTGGATATCATAAAATTAATTTTGCTGACTTATGCAGACCATAGGAGGGAGGAGGAGTAGGTTTGAGAAATTTGAAAGACATGAGAGATGTTTTCACTCTCAAATAAGGATGGAAAATCATAACAAACAACGGTCAATGGGCAAGGTGGATGAGACAACGCTATGTGAAAGGCAACTTCTGGCAAATGGCAATGGATATCAATGCATCTCCACACCGGAAACCAATCTTAAGATTAAGGGATAAGCTAGCTGCGAACTGCACTCGTGAATTTGCAAATGACAATGATACAAACTTGTGGAAAGACCCTTGGATTTTAGGCAAATCAATGATAGACATAGTGGGATAGGATACTTTCTCTGCATTTGGATCCCTTGACATTAATGTTGACTCAATTATTGATCAACATGAGTAGAAATGTGATCATTTACCACGTAACAGAACTATTACTTAGAAAATTATTGCTATGCCAATTTACACTGGTAGAGAAAATGAAATTTGGGCATGGAATTACTCCAAAGGTGAATTTTCTATCAAAACTGCTTGGAATGACATTAGAGTTAAACATGAGAAGAAAATTTGGAGCAAAGTAATATGGGAGAAAGCTATTAGTATTAAACATTCATTAACTACATACAAAGCTATCATGCAACGCCTCCCGACGCGTGACAGACTATTCAAATGGGGGATAACAAATGAGAGACTATGTTTTTATGTGGCACTACAGAAAAAACGCATGAACACTTATTTTTTGCATGTGAATTCTCAAAGACCAACGCCAAGAACTGTAAAGTTGCGATTGACCCATTCAATCAAAACTACGATTTGAATGAAATTATGACATACCTGGCCAGGGATTCAAATCACGAATACTTGAAATTCAAACTGGATAAAATTTCCTTGGCAAATGTTGTTACATCAATTTGGAGAGAGAGAAATACATGCATTTTCAAATCAAAAAAGAACACAACGAAATTGGTAAAGAAATTTGCTATCATCGAAATCAACTTAAGTAGAAAAAGAATTCAGAGGAAGAGACTCACCGATAGCTTGGAATCATCAAACGCTGCAATGTCAGATAGGGATCCGATGGATGTGTTGGCTCAAATCCCAAGAACCAGCAGGCAGTTTGACCCTCCATGAACTGAAAAGAAGACGACAAAGAGAGGAAGACAAAGGAGCCAAATGCAGAATGTTCTAGTTTGAAGAGAAATGGAACTGATTGATTTATGTCTAACCGAGTTCGCTGATTATTGTATTGTTTGATACGTGGGCCAATTTGGGCTTTTCATGTAATCACAACGTTTTGGGATGTTTTGCCTAATAAAATGTTTACCTAGTTTCAAAAAAATAAAAATTTAATGCTATTAAAGGAGATGTGCGATTTCTTGTTGCTATTGCTCTATAGTGGTGTAAAACCACTCATATGTTTCATTTTTCCTATAGTAAGTTAGAAATTAAACCGTTTTACTTTTCTATGCTCAATGGTACTAACTTGAAGTAATCACTTTTCCATCGATTCCATATTCCAACGGATGTGGTGATCCCGTGCTACTTTTCCCACATTTAGGCTCTTCACATGCAGTATATCAGACTGCTACATCTATTGTAGTCTGCGCGATTACAACTGCCATGAATACCATACTAACAAAGTATTCTTTAAACTATGATTTGAAGCTTACAAGAATATATGTTCTGTGCCTTACCGAAATATTTTTCAGCACCACTATTTGTAGTTTAACAGTCTCTTATCAATTATGCACTGTTATGTACAATTGGGGCACTCCTATCCTTGTATACATATGTAGATGTCTGGACATATAGTGCATGGTGTTTGAGTCATATGTTTGTTTGTATAGCTTCTGGGGGTTATTACAGTATTGATATATTAAATATTATAGGAACTTTTATTTCTTAGACCGACTACTGACCCATCTAGCTTCTTCCTTGGTTTATTATTTTGGTGCGTGAAAAATATAAGGGTATCCATGTATATTCTATTGCATGTAACCGAATTGAGTTGAGGATGTACAAAGGGAACATTTTATGGTATCAGTTTGATGACAGTGATTCGACTTACCTTGAGTTTATATGTATAGCTTAGGCGGTTAGTGTGCGATATCCCATTGTGCTTGGTGCATATTGGTACCTTGATGGGAGAAGTTAGATTATGTTGCAAATTTGATGCTATTTTTGATGTTATACACCTTCATCCCTATAGGTGCAAGATTTATGATGCAGATCGGTTAACCAAGGAAAGAGAAGTAGGATGGTGGCTAGGAGAGTTTTTTACGAGTACAAGTCCATCATATGTTGAGTTACGATGTAGACTTTACATTGTGTCTAGTGATACCATTACCCAAGCAGTGTCAATAGATTCGGTAAAGCCATCTGCTATTAGGGCTGTTGATATTTTTAATTGTGTTTATAGCCCATTCGTGTTCGTAGCCCAAAAACGTTCATCTTCATTTAGAACATAAATTAGGTTAAAATAATTTGTAAGTGAATAAATGTTGTTCGGTTTGTGTTCGTTCGAATTAATTCAAATTTCATATAATTCAATATTTCAATATATTTGTTGTATTCATTAAGTTGACTATGATAACTATTTGGTTGATTGGCTGAGAAAATACTCGTAAAATGCTTATCCTTCAATAACCAACGCAACATCCTTAATTTTAGTGAATATTTAGGTTGATAAATAAAGTAAAATAATGTAACTTAATGATGAGAATGAGATTAAAATAATTAAATGAGACAAGCTATTACTAATCAGTTAATCAGATCTGTTAGATTTGATAAGAAAGAAGGATGATTATGATAGGAGCAAAATTGGAAAATGTCATTTCCCAAGGCTAAACCCTTCTACCTCTCATAACTCTCTCTTCTTATATTTCATCTGCAAACTAAACAACGTAAGGAGGCCGACTATTGCTTTAGGAAAATAGAAGATAAAATAAGCTAGAAGAGGGAATGAAGCTTAAATATGTAAATTTCAAGCATATTCCTATCAAGGTGAATAATGATATTCACTCTTTCATTTGCTTATTGATTTGGCTGTATGTTTGGATCTGAATTGTTGTTTGTTTATATGTTTTATTGTGCCAAGTGCAGATGATAGAAATTTATATGTATATATGTATGCATGTATGTATACATATATACATACATATATTCTTATTGATAATAAGTGCATTCTCATAAAGTTATCATGCATGATTTGATTAGAAACCCTATCATACGACACCAGATACTTTGAGATTTTAAGTTTTGGTGAGAAACAATAGTTTAGAAATGGATTCCAAGTTCTATCATTTTGTAAACAAGTATATTACTTTATGATTTTTCTAAGTTTAGACAATGTTTTATTTCAGATTTAATTTATCTAGAGAAACTAAACAAAATTTTGCTTTCGAAATCACTATATGTTGAAACATATATAAGAGAAGGGATATTACAAGTTTTGGGAATTTTCCCTATGTTTTTATGATTTGATAAGAATTTTATAAGCTATAAAGGCTTAAGAATTTAATTAGTTTAGCGAAATATAAATGGTTTCGAAACCAAGGGGTTATTATATATTTTAAATGTTTAAACTCTTAAATCCATGACATAGATGTGAAAAGAAGTTATATCAAGCAACAAGATTTTTTCAAAAAAAAAAAAAAAAAAAAGGATTGGAGAAGAGATTCTTTGAATAAAGATTTTGCAAACTTTAATCTAATAATGATTCTAACATCTATGAAGCAGTTGCTTCGCTTTGCATTTGGCTTCGAATGGATTCACTTCATCCTATGGAGTAGCGCAGGATGAGATGACAACTTAGCATAGACTGCTTTGAAATAGGGTGATGCGTAGGAGTGCTTCAAAGTGGTGCTTCGCTCCACATCGCAAATGGGATCTGTTTTTTCAAATGGTTTCAAAAAAATCTAACTCTTTTTTATTTGAAACACTTGTGTAAATTGGTTTCACTTTGAAGCCATTTGCTTCAAACACTCTTGTTTTTCTTCAAAGTAGTTGCTTTGAAACAGTTTAAAATGTTTTGAATGGTTTATGTCACTATTCCGCAACACAAATATTTTTCAGGCTTGAAGATCTGTTTGATGATTCAACACGCCCTTATGTATTTTTGTTTTTCTTCGACACTATAGAAGTGTGAAGCATACTATTTTGCTTTGAATGCCATAGAGGTGCGAGGTCAAGTATTTTGCTTCGACGCCATAAAGGCACGAGTCAATTGTTTCAAACTATTTCATTTAGAACTTATACATCCGTAACAACCCAGAATTTTGGAACCAATTTAAATTTTTTATTTTAGCAATTTTAATGGATTTTAAATATTTTAAATAATTTATTTTGAATAATAACGATTAAAATCTATTTAAATTGAAGTTAGAACAAATATATTTATTTGGAGTTAGAAATAGCACGGTAGTTTAAAAATTTGAATTTGAACTTTGACTGAATGTACATGATTCAAAATAAATTGGATTTTAGTAAAATAAAAAAATATTAGAATCTGTTTAAAAATATCTTTCCAATGAATCTGAAAAATTGAAATTTCATAGCGGGAATAAAAAGTTATGCCCAATTAAAAATTCAGAATAGTCGCTATGGAATATATATATATATATATTTATTTATTTAAATATAATATATAGCCATTTTACAAACAACATCCATTTTCGACGAAACCACTTTGGTTGGATCCGGAATGTCAAATTATTGTTAGATTCCAATTTTCATAATTTTTGGAATTAATATGTGAGCGTCGCAAAAGAAAACATGTTTTGTCAATTTCAGTCAAATTGGATCGACTAGAAAATGACCATTTTTCAAATGGTCTCCAAATTCGACGAAATTAATTTTGTTAGGACCGTATCATCAAAACATAGCTAGATTTATTTTTCTGTAATTTTTGGAGTCCGTATGTGGCCACGGTAATTAAAATGTACGATCAAATTAAATATTTAAATATTTTAAATTAAATAAAAGTGGGCTGAGACGATCAAACGGGCTGACAAGACCTAGCCCATTGTGTTCGGAATGAGGGTATTTGCCTAGAAACAACTCCCATTGGGTTGGATTTGAAGTTATTAGGGGTTAACGTTTTTTTTTTTGTAAACTGGAACATTTGATAATATAATATTATAAATATGGGACTAACTAAGAAACCCAAAACCTATTTAAACCTCAGCCGCCACTAAATCGATCTATGGCCAAATTGCTCCGAACTACCTCCTCTATTTTCTTCCAATCCATAAAATATCTTCTGAATCTAACAACTACTAAAACAAAGAGCATGTCGAGATGGATAGAACCAACGGTAGAGATGGGTTTCTTGATTCATTGTGGCCAAAATCGAGCAGCAAAGTGCAGTGGTTCATGGAGCTTTCTAGGGCTCAGGGGTGTTCTATCTTCTCAAGGTTGAGGGCGGCGGTGTCTCGTGTGTAGGGCGACGAGGTGGTGGTCTCGGATCGGTGGATGGCGGCCTCCAGACGTGTGCACAGATGGATTGGAAAGGGTCGGGATGCATTTGAAGCGGACAGTGGATAAACGAAGAAGAAAGTAATTAAGAGGTTAAGGAAAATTTACTGATTAATAATTAATTAATTAATTAAATTATGTATTTAATTGTCGAAATGTTTAAACATCCATATTTTTTACATACGGATTCAGAATGGAACAAAACTGATTGCGTTGGAACCACAAAATCCGGATCTACGTAATGGAACAACTTTGAACAAGAACAAAAGAAGTTGGAATTTCTAGTAAAATTAAACGCTGTTAAATCTCATTAAAATCAACCGATCAAGGTGAGAAATTCTACTTTTTTTATAATTAAAATTTATTAATCATAATTGTGGTATTACTCATACGCTGTAATATTCTGCTGATTATCATACGTGATTTGATTTATGATTGGTGTGTTCTGCAGATCTGTAAAAATTAACATTTCTGTTAATTAGAATTGAATTAAACAAAATTATCCTTTTGTGTTGATTAGATTTGTTGATTCAAAAATTAACAATTGTGTTAATTAGAAAAATAGTTAAACAAAATTATCCTTTTGTGTTGATTAGTTTTGTTGATTCAAAAAATTAACAATTGTGTTAATTAGAAAAATAGTTAAACAAAATTATCCTTTTGTGTTGATTAGATTTGTTGATTCAAAAATTAACAATTGTGTTAATTTGAAAAATAGTTAAACAAAATTATCCTTTTGTGTATTGATTAGATTTGTTGATTCAAAAATTAACAATTGTGTTAATTAGAAAAAAAGTTAAACAAAATTATCCTTTTGTGTTGATTAGATTTGTTGATTCAAATAAAAAATAAAAAATTAACATCTATGTTAATTAGAAAAATAGTTCAACAAAATTTATCATTTTGTTTATTAGATTTGTTAAACAAAATTTAACATATTTGCTAATTAGAATTGTGTTAAACAAAAATCATCATTTTTGTTGATTAGATTAGTTGGATCAAAAATTAACATATTCGTCAATAAGAATTGTGTTAAACAAAAATCATCATTTTTGTCAAATTAGAATAATGGAATTAAAATTATCATTTTTGTCAAAATATAATTATTGGATCAAAATTTACATTTCTGTCAAAATATAATCGTTGAATTAAATTTGTCATTTTTTTTTCAAATCAAAATAGTTGGAATTAAAAGGACATTTTTTTGTAACAAAATGGATGAAATAAAAAGGACATTTTGTTGTAAGAAGATAGTGAAACAAAAATTATCATTTTTGTATTTGGAACAAAAACATACAATTTTTGTCAAATAGTTTAGTTGAAACAAAAATATTCATTTTTTTCATAAAGGTTAGTTGGAAACAAAAATATTCATTTTTGTCATAAAGATTAGTTGAAAACAAAAATATTCATTTATGTCATAAAGATTAGTTGGAAACAAAAATATTCATTTTTGTCATAATGATTAGTTGAAAACAAAAATATTCATTATTGTCATAAAGATTAGTTGAAACAAAAATATTCATTTTTAGCATAAAGATTAATTGAAACAAAAATATCCATTTTTGACAAAGAAGTTTAGTTGAAAAAAAATACTCATTTTTGACAAATTAGATTAATTGAAAACAAAAATATACATTTTTGTCAAAACATATTAGTTGAAACAAAAATACACATTTTTGTCAAAATATATTAGTTGAAACAAAAATTTACATTTTGTCAAAATATGATGGTTGAAAACAAAGATTACATTTTGGTTAAATAGATTTGATTTATAACAAAAATTACATTTTTGTTAAATAGATTGGAGTTATAACAAGAATATTATTTTGGTTAAATAGATTTGTGTTTGAGTAAAAATATTAATTTTGTTGAACTAGAATTGTCAACAAAAATGAATAATCACTTTTTAGTCATTTTGTTGAACTAGAATTGCCAACAAAAATGAAATTATCTCTTGTATTCATTTTGTTAAACTAGAATTGTTAACAAAATGAAATTATCTCTTGTAATCTTTTTTTCAAACTAGAATTATCAACATAAATGCCACCATCACTCATATGCATGTTGTTAAATTAGAATTGTTAAAAAAAAAAAAAATGAAATCATCACTTTTTAATCATTTTGTTAAACTAGAATTGTTGTTAACAAAATGTAATTATCACTTTTATGCATTTTGTTAAAATGGAATTTTAGACAAAATGAAATCATCACTTTTTAATCATTTTGTTAAACTAAAATTGTTAACAAAATGTAATTATCACTTTTATGCATTTTGTTAAAATGGAATTTTAGACAAAATGAAATCATCGCTTTTTAATCATTTTGTTAAACTAGAATTGTTAACAAAATGTAATTATCACTTTTATGCATTTTGTTAAAATGAAATTTTAGACAAAATGAAATAATCACTTTTTAATCATTTTGTTAAACTAGAATTGTTAATAAAATGTAATTATCACTTTTATGCATTTTGTTAAAATGGAATTTTAGACAAAATGAAATCATCACTTTTTAATCATTTTGTTAAACTAAAATTGTTAACAAAATGTAATTATCACTTTTATGCATTTTGTTAAAATGGAATTTTAGGCAAAATGTAATCATTACGTTTTAATCATTTTGTTAAACTAGAATTGTTAACAAAATGTAATTATCACTTTTGTGCATTTTGTTAAAATGGAATTTTAGACAAAATGAAATCATCACTTTTTAACCATTTTGTTAAACTAGAATTGTTAACAAAATGTAATTATCACTTTTATGCATTTTCAAAAATGGAATTTTAGACAAAAATGAACTCATCACTTTTTAATCATTTTGTTAAAATAGAATTGTTAACAAAATGTAATTATCACTTTTATGCATTTTGTTAAAATGGAATTTTAGACAAAAAATGAAATTATCACTTTTATTCATTTTGTTAAATTAGAATTGTTAACGAAATGAAATTGTCACTTTTAATCATTTCGTTGAAATGAAATTGTCAACAAAAATGAAAATATCATTTTAATCATTTGGTTGAAATAGAATTGTCAACAAAATGAATGAATCACTTTTTTTTTTTATCATTTTGTTGAAATAGAATTGTCAACAAAATAGAAAGTCATCATTTTTATTTGTTAAGTTGAAATAGAAATTGTAAACAAATAAAATTATCATTTTATTTGTTATGTTGAATAGAAAAATGTAAACAAATAAATTATTCTTTTATTTGTTATTAGAATACATAGAAGAGTGTATACAAATAATTCTTTTATTTGTCATTAGAATACATAGGAAAATGTATGTAAATAAATATGTCATCTATGTTAGAAAGCATATTTTGTAAACAAAATGTGTCATTTAGTTAGATAACATATTTTGTAAATAAATATGTCATTTAGATAAATAATATGTTTTTGTTTAATAAAAATATCATTTTTAGTTGTTTAGTTGAAATAGATTTGTCAACAAAACAAAGTCATCATTTTTATTGTTTTGTTGAATTAGAATTGTTGACAAAAAAAAATCACTTTTATTTGTTTTGTTGAACTAGAATTGTCGACAAAACAAAAATATCACCTTTATTTTTTTTGTTGAATTAGACATGTAAAACATGTCATGTAGACAAAATTATCTTTTATTTTATCGCCAGAATTGTAAACATGTCATGTAGACAAAATTATCTTTTATTTTGTCGCTAGAATTGTAAACATGTCATGTAGACAAAATTATCTTTTATTTTGTCACTAGAATTGTAAACATGTCATAAGACAAAATTATCTTTTTATTTTGTCACTAGAATTATAAGAATTTGTATGTAAGTTAGAGAATCATTTTTATTGTCACAACATACATTAGAATTTGTGTGTTAATTAAGAATCATTTTTATTGTCACAACATACATTAGAATTTGTATGTTAATTAAAGAATTATTTTTATTGTCAAAACATACATTGAAAAAAAATACAAATAAAATATTTCTTTTTATTTGTTTAAGTTAAAAACGGAAATACAAATACAAATAAAAATTATCTTTTTATTTGTCATTAGCAAAAATGTCATGTAAATAAAATACATATTTATTTGACATTATGAACATGTAGATGTGTTGTGCCAATAAAACATTTTTTTATTTGGCGTGTTAAACACGTTAGTGGAATCGTCGAATGGTTTATATTTATATATAATTTTATAAATAAATATAAATTAAAATTAAACGAATCGCACGCGATAGTCCGCGTTTCGGACTCGTAACTTTAAACGATTATACCGAAAGATCCGACCGTCGGATTTTCCCAAAAGTAGAACCGTTAGGACCTCTTTGGGAAGATCTTTCCAACGATACAAATTTTATTAAAATCCAACGGTTAGATTTCGAGATACGTGTAAATCAAATTTTGATAAAAACAGCGCCTGGGCCGCCTATTGACCCGAAGCGTCGTTAAATTAAATTGGGCTATTTTTATATAAATAAAAATAGCGATAAATCATTATAAAATAATATTAACGATATAAAATGGTTTTAAATTATATATGCGAGAATTATTTGAAAAGACCGAGTTCAGTCTCATTTCAAATAATTATACGATGATTTAAATCGAAAATATTGAAGACGGTGATTGAAGACCGGCGATCTTCACATCGAATGGATGACTACTGATGCCCGACATTGGGTAGCTCCCAGTAAAGGGTTAAAGTGGTAGTTGTCCGGACGTACTTGTTGGTTGTCTGAGTAAGCGAGCGCCTCTCTTCTGTATTGGACATACAGGACGAGGAATAAGGTGTCTCCGGTTTCGTTCAGACCTAGAACGGACTTATAAATGGATGTATGTCTGACATTGAATTTCATTCTATGTGAATTGATTTCTATTTAATATATATCTATTTGATGATGGAGAATTTATTCTCTTGCTTAACACTCTTCTCTGAGACGCATGAGCTCAGAGGTTATATATTGGTAGTTATCGATTGCATGGCGTGAATTGTCAATGTGGCATGCCAAGATGCAAATAATCGAAGCGCGGCCTGTTTAGGCATAACTTTGTGTATAGCATTACTTCGCGGGCTTCACACCCCAGTAAGAGTCAGAAACGGGACAAGGGAACGAAGGAAGTGCGCACGTTTCTTTCTAGTTAGAAGTGGTATCAGGGTTTTGCAAGCCCTAGCATTTTACTTATGTGGAAGATGGATTACGAGGCCTCGGTTATATTGGTCAGTAGTTACCAATTTATAGGTTCAATAGGACCGGGAAGCATGTGTTCAGGCATAACTAATCCACTAAAGTATTTATGGACCGACCCTGCAGGATCCAAGGGTTCGCCAGCGTCCGAATCCTGAAACATTTGCTAGAGTGTCTCGAATCGGTAAGGAGATCGTCCCTAGTCTTGACTCATGATGGAAACCCAACTTCCAATACGACATTACGGTTTTGATTGTAAACCTATATATGGGGACATAGTAGGATGAGGTACATGCCGTCTAGGATTGATATATTTACTTTGAAGTATTTTAAAACTGATTAGACAATAATAATAATATTAAAATATTATTTTCTACATATCAAGAATGTTTGATCATTATAAGGTAAAACTCTATCCTTCGGTTTGTGTTGCATTGTGTGATGGGACTTGAGTCTTATAATGGTTTCATTTTTCTAAAAAGCATTACATTGTTTTGAATAAAAATTTATTTAATTTATGCACTAACAATCCAATGAAGTAAACCCGTTCCGCGTTAGCGGTGTGGTCCTGTGATTAGCTGTATTGTTAGATAAGTTAGGAAAGATTTTTCATACCAGTCCTACAACTGACTCGTAGTTTGTTTCACTTTGCAAACTCGGGTGCCCTCTTTTCCACATGGGCAGTCGAGTAGCTTATTTTGCAGATATATTGAGTAGGATTCTAGATCGAAGCTTAAAGCTGTGTCCAGAGTATTGATAGATTTCCGCTGTGCTAGTTTATTCATTTCCGCTGCATTGTATTAAGCTTATTGTAAATTAATCTTCCGTCGTATTATTATTTTTCGATGTACTCTGATATTCTGTACTCTGATGTAACATTATTATGATGTTTATAAAAGTCTTCTGTTATTTGTTCTGATGTGTTGTATGCCCAAAGTTAGTGCATTCGAGAATTTCCAATTTTTGGATTAGACCTGTGTGGTTTATAGTCGCTTCAAAGGGGCGAGGATTTTCGGGTCATTACAACATCTATATATCTCTTTAGTTCTAAACGTTTTTAAATGGCTTAGAGCCTAAGTTTACTAATAACTTGTTTTCCTTCGTTTTGTATGCTTTGGAATGAATTTAAAGGAATTAAAAAGTATACTTGTTTCAAAAGGTTTTTGGCTTTGATGCTATATGTTTGAAGTTTGTTTACTTCAAAGAGTATCGAGCATCATTAATAATGATTTGAAAAGCATATATTTCACAAAATTGTTTTGTTTAGTAAATGCTATTGAATTTCTTTTTTTAAGGATGGCATTCATAGGAATTGAATTATGAAGTCCTTTGTTTCCAAAGAAATATTTGTAAAGTATTTGCTAAATCGATAATCCCTTTGCATAAGATAAATGGGACTATGATGGTTATGATCCAAAATATTAGAAAGCTAGATGAGACTGGTATACAATCACGCTCCGTACTTATCGCCCTTGGTTGAATTTGTCAATAATTCTAGTGCATAGAGCAGGTTTACGGTAAGAACAAAGGCATGGTACATAAAAAAAGTTATGTAGTGAGATAGGTTATCTGTGATCCTGCAAAATCATTAGGTTGTTTATCAATCTTGCAGAACGAAGAGAGACATACAGTCAAGAAAGAGTTAAATTTGGACATATAGTCCATCTTGGTTCTCACAACCAGCTAGATAATTTGGTAAATCTGTAGGCGCGAGTCAGACATTTGTCGCAAGACAAATTATCAAGGGAAGATGGATTGTCAGGATGAGATAGATAATCAGGATTACCTGTTAGACAAATATTCAAAGTTATAGAGATAGTTAGGATAAACCATGAGATGACTAGTCAGGATTAGATTGAGACAAATAATCAGAATTACCCTTGATACAAATTGAAAGGACATACATTCATATAATTATTCTAGATTGATTACGATTATCCTGTTTTTTAGCCATTGTGATTGCAGGTGAAACATTGATTGGATGGTCAATTAGATTAAGGGCAGTAATGGGAGGAAAGCCAATTCTGCTCTATAGTGCGGTCTCACTAGATATTTGTTTATTTGAGGTGGCATATTGTTATTCCCTCCAAACTATTTGTATGACCTGAAGTTTTTGTTATTTCCATTTAACTGCGGGAAGCTCGATTGCAGTTCGAGAGTATATTTTCATGTTTTTAGATGTTGTCGCAGATAAAGTCGACATAAACGTGCACGAGGCATAACAAACTATGTTACGAGCTTTATTATGTATTCCACCGCATTGTTTGAATGTTGTTGTAATAATTGTTATTATTATGAGTACGCCGTCAATTTAGGGGGCATCTTCATATGTCACTTTAGAAGTATTTGTGTGTTTATATTTTATCCGAAATATAGGAAATGTTATATAGGATTATTTAATGCAACAAATATGAAATACAAAGACATTATTGGAAGTTGTGTTTAATATTTATTTCATGTTCAGGTGCTTTTGGTATTGATGTCATTAACATGCACTTATTCGATCAGCAGAAATCAATACGATAGACGACCGCACCATCTATAACATTTAGTTTCGAGCCTTAGAATGAGGAATGTGATAGTTTACTATTAGAGCACAAGGCTATGAAAAATTAAAAGAATTTTTAACTTTAAAAAGGTATTTAAAACACAATCCTAAAGTATCAAAGAAGAAATCGGGGTATGGGAAGATATTATAATAACATACTTATAATTGTAACATATAAATATGTAGTTCTTATCTCTTTTCTTTTCTTTCTTTTGGAACTTTCAGCTAGTTTCCTCTAGACAACTACATGGAGCTTCTCTTCATCGGTGGAACAGTGTGACTGTTAGAGCAGTTAGATATTATGCTTTCGACAAAATTCAAAAGGAGATTCGAGGAAATGTTCATTATAAAGTTGCCAAGTCTACTTTGCTAAGGAAACTTGCTGAATTAAAGCAAGAAGGCATGTCAGTGCTTAAATATTCCATAATTTTTGAGGATCTATCTCGTCATGGGTATGCTAAAGTGGTCTGCTAAAGTGGATATTGTGCTTAAGAGAAACAAGAAGTTTATTAGAGGGTTGAGAGGTTACTTTGCCGCACAGAAGTAGTCCCTGTGATGTAATGGTAGAGATGGCACTATAGAGTGGAGAGATGATTGCTTTTTTAGGTAACAAGGCTGGTGGTGTGTTGAGTGGGCTAAGTTCGGCAGAGAAAGTTCTAAAGAATGGAGCTGATAGAAAAAAAAAATCAAAGTAGTTTGTTTCAAGTGCAACAAGAAACGTCACTAAGTGAACGAATGTCATATAGGAGATGAAAAGTCTACTCTCGGGAAGAAAAATATCAACCACTTCAATTATGACTATATTGGGCATTACAAGAATAAGTGTTTAGAGCTTGCCAAAGGAAAAGTTTTTGCATTGAAGCCTTATACTTTAAACAAGACTATAAAGGAGAAGGGAAAGTCTGTGATGGTAGGTATGCTTATGATTCACGACTTACCTGTTAAAGTATTTTTTTGATAATGGTGTGTCACATTCTTTTATACTTCATTTTTGCTATATATATCCTTAGAACCATAATACTTTCTTATATCATTAAGGGAAGATAATCCTATAGGAGGCTATGCAACTCTAAGAATGAAATTGGATAATCTAGAGTTTGATTTTTCAAGGCTTGTTTATTGTATATGTTTTATTTCACTGATATTGTGATCATTTTGGGTGTGGATTGGTTAGGTAAGTATGATTCTCAGATATTCTGCAAAGAAAAGAAAATATCATTAAGACACTTTAATTGTAATGATCGAACTGTATACTTATTCGAGAATGCAAGTTTAAAGATTTATGCACTACTTGTAACAATAGAATTGAATGTTGGAGTAAGTCTTGTTCCTATCATAAAGGAGTTTCTAGATGTTTTTGAGCTAGTTATAGGGTTACCACCAAAGAGAGCTATTGAGTTTATAATTGATCTTATGCCTGGAGTAGAACACGATAGACCACCAAGCATGATGACACTAACCGAGGTAAATGAGTTAAAGAAGCAACAAGTGGACTTGGAGGGAAAGTGATTCACTAGACTAAGAAATTCTCCTTGGAGAGCTACCATGCTATCTATAAAGAAGCCTATTGGATTATTGAGGTTACGGATCAACTATTGGAAGTCGAACGAAAGGATGGTGAAGAATGGATATCTTTTTCCATGAATTATTTGTTCACTTAAGTAGAGCCAAAATGTTTTCCAGATTATATTTGGTGATGTGATTCCATCAACTGAGGGTTTCCGAAGATAGTATTCCATTGACACCTAAAACCAGATATGGGTCATGAGCGGTTAGTCATGCCATTTAGTCTGGTTAATGTTGACATTGCATTTTGGTCAATCGATCGCAACACCCAAACCGTATGCAATTTAAATAACAAGTATCACAGTCACAAAGTAATTATAGTAGTAATAAAAGAAATAATTGAGATTAAGAATGCATAAAAGGAAACGAATATACAATATTTTAAAGTGGTTCGGCAAACGGTAGCCCATGTCCACTTAGTGTAATATATTATATGTACTACCCGATTCCAAGTGCAATTATTTATTTTATGAATGAAGAGAGAAAAGGTTGAAGCTATCTCCAGATAGAAGTTGAGCTTTTGCACGGAGAAGAGATGATCTCTTTTTCAATTCCCTATGAGGAGTATTCCTAAAGGCGAGATGAACAAGGATCACGAGGAAAATGCGTAGGAGGCCACCAAGAGGGTATTACCCGACCTATAAAATAGAGCCAAGGTCGCACCCCACATGAGGGGCCGGTATCGATCCCCCATGAGGGGCTTGTCCCGACCCTTGTAGGTTTCCCTTTAAGGGTTGTGATCCCTAAAATAGGTCTCTATGCTTATTAGCTTGCTTTGAGAGTTGACAATTCTTTATCCTGATCTCCGGTGTTTGAGTTATTGACAAAGTTTTGATTGAGTTGATGAGTTATGAAATTCTATGTATCATATGTGTTCTGGTCCCACATAGCCATATATCTAGTTTAGTCCTGCTGTGGACTCTTACCGGTCCCTCATTTGGAGTCTTACTGATCCCGCACTTAGCCACATTCTGAGTGTTTTTCCGGCTTGTTCCTAAGCGATATTCCAATGAATCCAAACGACTATGGGTTCATGTGACGATCCACATTCAATTCCAAGCAATCCAAGTGTCCATGTCCAAAGCGTAACAATCTTGTTAAAAGTCGGGTTAACATTTACCGCCAAAACATATCTCTCTGTGAATTATGTGTTTTATATAAGTCTAGGATCTGAATATCTCCATATTGATCCCGTGTTCGATGGCTGTTCTGAGCCATAATATATGTCTTCATTCTCGTTGGACTATTTATGTGTCCATTGGCCTCACTGAACCAGTATTGATGGTTTTTTCAAGTTTTTGTTGTATTCCATAACCTCTATGGGTGGATGCTTTGTGTTTGCGACCATGTTGGGTTGATTCCTTGCTAAGTGTTTGACGATCCAAGTCCTGTCCGCTCCAACGATGATTCACTATTGGTGATCCGAGCCTTTCCAGGCTTTAGTTGAGCATAAGCATACTTATTGCCTCGTAACCTCACCGGGTTTTGGTCACATATCAACCATACATGTTGGTTTAGAACCTCACTATGCCTTCCCTAACCATCTGCTATACTTAGTGTTTCGTAATTCGGTTGATCCCCATCAAGCATCAATAATACTTGCCAGTTTACCGTTTGGTCGGACTGTCAAGCATTAGCCATTATTAATAGCATAGGGTTTGGATTACTGCTAAGCATCATCCATACTTAACGGTTCATCTTTCGTCCGCACCTTACCAAGCATCGTCCATACCTGATAGCCTTTACCTACTTCAAGCTCTTGCCGAGAATCATCTATACTCGACGATCCATAGCCTCGCCAGTCTCTTGTCACGGATCACCCATACATGACGATCCAATGAGCTAAAGAGTTTCATACTTGATGAGCATCATCCATACTCACCAAGTTTTTTGTTAACGTAGTTTAAATTTAGTTTTTACATCTGACGAGCATCTTCCATGCTCACAGAATGGTTTTATTAGAGTTATCTAATTGCATATTTCACACCTAACGAGCATCAGCCACACAAACTAAGTGGTCTTATTAAAGTAATAAAACATAGAATCCATGTCTGATGAATATCAGTCATATACTCCAAACATCCATATTAGAGCAGGAAAAGTAAACTTTATTGTAAAAACTAATAGGTTTATCACTGTTTGTCGCTTGCCTAAGGATCTCATCTATTCCTATACAAGAATGAACAGTTTAGCCCTTCCACCACGAATTGACTAAAAACAAGTTGATAAAATTTATGGGTCACCATCATCCAAAAGCATGCCTAAGAGTCTTGCTGGTTCCCGTACATGGGTAGTAGGCTTAGTCGCCACTATTATCGAATTCCATTTGTCAATTGATTACAAGGCCTTGACACGAGATAGGCTCATCTCTATTCCTTGCAACCGATGGTTGTTCCTGTTCTGCCATTGTGGTTCAATTTTTGACATACTGCGATGTTTGCCTATTCCTTACTTGCTCTTCATTGATATCCCATAAGTGTTTGCATTTATTTGTTTCATGTCCAGCCATCTCATGAAATAGGCATAATTTCTCGGTAGCTCTGTATCGTTCGATAAATTTCCATCTAGTTTGCCTTCTCGCTGGAAGGCAGTCTTTCGAATTCAGCTTTGTATACGATTCGTATTTTGGCTCTCTTTTGATTCAGTTTCCTAGGTCTGATTTGCTTTCATCTTTATGCTTTCCTTGCCTGTTTCTAGAGTTGGATGGTCCTTCGTCCTTAACATCATTGGCTTCCAGATCATTACTATTTGCTCTTGCATCTTCCTTCCTTAGAAACCTATCATCTTCAGAGTATAATTCCCGAAGATCCCATAGGGGATTTCTTTCCAGTGATATCTTGAATTCAGAATTATACAAGATGCTAGAAACTGTAGCCATCAGAATCGTTAATGGGTCTGGTCGATGCACCAATGCTAGATCAGCACTAAACCTATCCAAGATTTTGCGTAGGGTCTCAATGATTCACTGCTTGAATGCTGTTAAAATCATTAACGTTTTTGGGCTTAGCAATGTGGACCCAAAATTATTCAACAAACTTTCAACTAGATTGCTCTAGCTTCTGATAGAGCCTGATTCCAGCTGCTGAAATCACATAAAAGCTATGTTTGATAGAAATAGAAGAAAGCACATTGCCATGGCATCATCAGATTACCCCCATACTGCCTTATGGCAAATGTATCGCATGAGCAGTAGGATCCTTTCCTACTATCATAAGCTTCCAAGATTGGTAGCTTTAAGTATGGTGGGTTCCAAGAGGTCCAGATGTTTTGAGCAAATGAACTTTGATTCTAGTCTAATTCTGAGAAAGATTCCCCACCTCTCAAAACCCTCTTAATCATGTCCATGATTTGATTGTCATTGTTCAACAATTGACGTTAATCACCAAATCCAACACCCGTATCCTGAGTGTTGCGAGTATTTAATCCTTCGTTCAAGCCTAACCATGTATGAATTCCATCGCTTAAGCGAGGGTTTCTAAATCTAGAAGTTTTGAACAACAAGCCAGCAACAACCAACATTAGAGAGGATGGGGAAGTGGTTTCCCCCTACATTAGTGGGATCGATCGTTAGGGAAGTTTTCCCCTGATTCCAGGCTGAGTCCATGATTGATGATGGGTTCAGCTCCAGCAATTGTATTTTGATTTTGTAGTCCTCTTGTTTCTCCAACTTGATTGAGAAAATTTTACAACATTTCCTCTTGTCCCTTTAACAAGCCCTCTTGATGCTCGTTGCGGTTTTGTAGGTTTTTTTACTACTTCATCCATCTCCCTTGTTAGATATAAGGAAGGATTCCCTTCAGAAGAAGCCTCCTGACTCCCTTACTGAGTTGTAGTGCCTTTTGGGTTTTTTCGTGGTTTTCTTCTTCACCATAGTTTCCTAAGTAGAACAAATTTATTTAGTTCAAGTAGTTACCCCTTCCTGAGTAGTTACCCCTTTATGACATGCCAAAACATTGACACTAAATTTTAGTCAATCAAGCATCGCACCCAAATCATATTCAACTCATATAACAATTTACTATCACAAATAAGTCAAAGAGTAGTAATGATAGCAAAAATTTAGATCCGAAAGTGTAGAAAAGGAAATGAACACACAAGATTTTATAGTGGTTCGACAAACGCTGGCGTACGTTCACTTAGTATAATCTATTATCTATACCACTCGATCACAAGTACAATTATTTTTTGCATGAATGAAGAGAATAAAGGTTGAAGTTGTCTACAATTAGTCGCGAATTTTTCTCTTAGAGGAGAGAATATACCTTTTTCAATGCCTTAGAAGGTGTATTTATGGAGGTAAGATGAATAAGAATCGACAAGAAAATTATTAAGAGGGTCATGACAAGGGATGTCAATGGGGCAGGTTGGAGCGGGTATTTTATCACCTAAACCCACCTAGAGGTTTTTTACCTTACTCAGACCTTCTCCGTAGACATGGTGCAGGTCTGGAATATTTCCCCGTACGTGCAACCTATACGGGTCAGGGTAAACCCGACCCACTCTAAGGTCCAATGAAATTGTGTACCAACATATTCAATTTTATTTATTTATATTTTTTATATCCAAATGATAAATTAAATACAAGTAATAATGTGTTTGTAATAATAAAGGAAGATTAAAAAATGAATTGTACGATAACAATTCAGAATTACGCATTTGTTAATGTATAATTATCATTAATGCAACTAATTACTATGAAAAATTTATAGTTTATTTATTGAAAATATATAATATTCATGTCATAACCATGCATATTTAATAAGATTAACAAGTTATCATTATAACTATAAAGCAGTTTAATGATGTTTCACTAATGTAGGTCGGGATAGCTGATCCCCAGACCCGACCCTAGACCTAAACCTCTCAAAGCGAGTCGCGGTTCTACCCGCTCCAAAGACCCAATGAGGAGGGTATAAACGGGACAAAATAGGGGTGGGCCAATCGGGTTTGGACCCTAGACCCACTCTATTTACATCCTTACCCACGAGGGGATACGACCCAACCCATCAAGTGGGGCTAAGGTCGCACCCCATACGAGGGATCGACACTGACGCCTAGGGGTTGCACCCCAAAAGGTGCGACCCTTAGGGTGGATGCTAATGCTTGTTAGCTTGATTCCCTAGTTAATGGCTTGTAGTTCTAATCTTCGATGTTTGAGTTATTGGAAAAGTTCTGATTAAGTTATCGAGTTTTGAAATTCCATATATCGAATACGTACTGATCCCAACTTAACTACATTTTAGTTCCAGTTTTACTTCGTAATTTTTACCATCCCACATTCGATGTCTTACCGCTCTTGTACTTAGCCAAATTCCGAGCTTTTTCCAGCTTGTTCCAAAGCGATATTCCGTTGAGTCCAAATGATTGTAGGTTGATGTTATAATCCATACTCGATTTCGAGCAATCCAAGTGTTTGAGTCGAAAGTAGCGACTGTGTTAAATGATAGATTAATAGTGAGTTTTGCTGCTTTCTTTGTATACTTGGTGAACCGGATTTTCCAAAGCGCTTTTATTGGTTCGAGTTGGTATTCATAGATGATATATTGGTATACTCCGAGAGAAAGCCGGATCATAAAGTTCCACTTAGTATAGTGCTCAAGACCTTGGGATAATATCAGTTGAATGCTAAGTTCTCAAAGTGTCACTTTTGGGAGATAAAAGTGAAGTTTTTCATTTAGAGAGAGGATACTAGTTGATATAGTCGGGATAGAAGCTGTTAATAATTAGATGAGACCAAAGGAGACTACTAAGATAAAAAGTTTCATTGGACTAACTGGCTATTAAAAGTGATTGATCAAGGATCTGTGACGACCCACTATACACCACCGGTGCCTATAACCATAAAATTGCAATGTACAAGAACACGATCGATGTAAACGATCATCAAGAGAAAGGAATAATCGAAAAGAAGAGAAAAATAAAAAAGAGAAGGAGGAAACAAAAGAGAAAGAAGAGAACAAAGAACATAAACATAATCAGAAGCCGTCGTACATCTTATAGCGCATCAGATAACATATAAGAGTAACAATCAAAGATATAAAGCAAGCGAGACAGTAATAACTATATAAACCGCATAATCCGAGTATACAGGCTCATAAAGTTATATATAATTATTATAGAGCATATATAAGAGATATATTAACCCAATTGATAAACGTCTCAAATAAGAATACATAATACTATCAAGGCTACATAGTATTACACAGCGAAATAAACAATGAGGGTACAAGTATAAATATGCAAAACATCGCCTCCTTCAAATCCACCTACGCAACTATGAATAATACTTGTACCTTCCACCTGACCTACTCAACAGCACCATTGATGAGCACCCAAGGTAATAATAGAGCAATAAAAATTTAGGTTAGACAATAGTCTAGTGTGAGCGATAAACAAATCTCAAAGTACTATAAAAAATCATAATAGTATATATGGCACGAAGGGTATGGAGAATCATACATGTCCCACCCCTGCATCCATAGAGTTAAAACATAACATTCAATATATGCTACACTATGATAAACATCGAGTAGAGAAGGAGTGATATATTTCTAAGTACTAAATAGGGGTAAACAGATAAACAACCATTAACATCCATCTTCCATCCTCACATTCACTCAATCGGTGCGTAAAGCATATGGCATCCAGTACTTCAATCGCCCAACTCATCAAGGCACCGATAGTCTATACTGCAACAGGCTTAACCAAGTATTGCTATGTCCCATTGCATGAGCTATAACTGACAACCCTGGCTTGTCCACACTGCATAAGCTCTGGGGTCTAGGCGAATCAGTTCGTACTACAACTGGAACTGATTTCTCATTATGCAACTCCCTCAAGGGTGTACAAAAGTTAAATATACCAACAACTCCTTTGCACATGTTCTCCGTAGCACAATCCATCTCTAAACTGTCCGTTAAACTCCTGTTTGAAGTCGTGTCAATATAGGAACTATCTCCAATAGTCATCGTACTTGTGTCTCGCATCTCGATCTCTCTGACAGTCACTTAAATACGATTTAATGCCATCTTTTTTGCATCTAAAAGAAAATTATCCATCGTAGCAGACTAGTTCCCATTCCTAGTATCATCGTCGTCAAATAACAAATTACTATTAAGTAGCACAATGTCCTCGTCTCAAGCCAAAGTCATTGATCTTAGACACATCATGAAGAAATTACTATCAAATGAACCAATATATTCTGCTCTCAAAAATCGCAGCATTGTCCATGTTAGATTGGCCAGTGTGGCCAATAACAATAATAATCGATATCGACTACTTTATACTAATCGATAAAGACTACTCAGATCATCTGTTTAACCAAAATTGGTTAAATAAACATCCAAGGAAAACGACCGGTGTTCGTCGCGAAGTCTAGCTCGTCGCCAAGTCCATTCCATGTCTTTAGATCGACCATTAAGCTCTGGTGTTGCTCTGCCTTTTCATCCGTCGCTAAGCTCTAATGCTGCTCTGTCGTCGAATACATCCAAGTGCTTGAAGCTCTTTCCAGAATTTATCGCATTCATTCGAGTCTACCATCCTTGTGCGTTTAATCAATATACACCGACAAGTGAATTAGATTGATAAGCACCCTAAACTCTATGACCTCAAAGATGTTGGCATAAAATCCATTGACCTCATACTAATCAATATACACCAAATTGGAAGCTTTATAGACTCGAAGGGTGGAGACCGAGTTCTTGTATAAAGAAGGATATCTTCAAAAATCCTAACCCAATGACCTCAAAGATGTCAGCATAAAATAGAATGATGTTGCTAAATGGTCTTGTCCCTTGGAATGGGTCGATTACTGTTGACTAGCCTTTTGGCCAGGCCATCAAGACTCTAGGCATACCATAACATGTTTCATCTCTATTTAAATCGTCACCAAGAAAAGACTGTCATCTCCAGGCTGAACTGACTTCGTCTCGATCTGAGACAGATATGATAAGCTCTGGCTCAGCTACCTGTGGGCTAAATAAAGCCCTATAGCACCAAGCTCATGTTCACTCGGATCGACTAGAGCATTCGATCAATCACATTGAGCTTGTTCAAACCCAAAATTTTTGAATGTATACTACCTCGGGTCGACTAAAGCCCGATTTGACGTGGGTCTTACCATGCAGGAAGCTTCCTATAAACTATGAAGCACAATAGTCGACTTATCACCCCAAGCTCGACTCGTCTTGAGCTTGGGTCGATGTAGGTCATCATTTAATGTAAATGTCAAATCGAGGTCAAACGAACTCGGCTCGTATAGAGAAGACCACACAAAGATGCACCAAATTGGATGGGTGTAAGTCCCGGGCCGACTTCCTGGGTCAACTATCCCGAGTCAACTTTTCGGGGCAAGCAAAAATTGGGGTCGGCTAAGTTTGGGGTCGGCCTTGTTTGGGTCGGCTAAGATTAGGGTCGGCCAAGTCTCGGGTCGACCAAGTTTAGGGTCAGCCAAGTCTCGGGTCGACCAAGATTAGGGTCGACCAAGTATAGTCGGGTCTGGTCAACCCAAGGAAATATCTCCTAAAAGACCTCTTCCAGCTCCTTACAACTATAGATCTACCTCTGCGTGTCCATGCCTAGATGGGCCGGGCCATCTTCCAGGATAAAAACTTCCTCCACTCTTCCTACACTCCCAGATAGACTGCCACGTGTCCAAGTCGAACGGAGATCTTAAGTAGCTATAAACAGCCCCCCAAAGCTCCGAAAAGGGACTTTTGGGACCATGCATGACTTCCGTTACTCAATCATGGCGGCCAACTACTTTCATATCGCATTGTCGGCTATATTAATCATTGTAATTCGAGATATTCATAAAAAAACAACTATGTGTTGGAGATTTGACAATCTCATTTTTTGTAACTCCAACAATTTTACATTATTGAGAGATTATAGAGTGGATGCAGGCTTGTTAATGCTGAACCAATATAAAACTGTTGTTAACTTGCTTTTTCTTGCATTTTCAGTTATTTTCTCATATTATTTATGCTCTAAACCTGTCTTTTGGGTGTTGGTGCCATTTCACTGAGAACTCTATTCTCAACGTTTAGAGGGTTTTGCTCAACTTTTGGATCACCAAGTCCGAGATGAAATCCTCATTTCAATCATCTTCAGCAGCCATGGTTTCCAAGCCTTCTGCACATGCTTTTGGAAAACAACAACAATAGCCAAATCTGCATCCCCAGCGACCATAGCTACAACACTGTCTTTTCATCTACTAATGGGTGTCATATTCAATTGAGGGGAGATCCATTGCTGACTTACTCGATTCACTGACTACTTAGATCTTCATAAAAGAACAAGGAAGTACAAGGCATGACATAAGAGGAAACACCGGCATACAAGCAGGTCTCGGGTCAGGGAGAAATCGGCTCGAACAACCATCGTCATAGTGATGTTCAAGCTCGGATCGACCTAAGTTTGGCATCGACACCACCGGTGCAACTCTTATCGATTCGAATTCTCTGTACCTTTTCAAGTCGACCAGATCCATACCGACTCTTCCAGACATATCGACCCAGATCACTAGCCATTTCTAGACTCCTATAATCGGTTTAAGACATGGTCATTTCTATGAAAAGTATTTTTTCCGGGTATGAACTAAAATATATTTCTGAACCCGCGCCACAACGTAATGATCAACAATAGTCATCAAGACTTAATAACCAAGATTCAATGTCTAGTCCGAGAGTGTCAACAACACAATGGCAACGACTGGGATTCTTCCTAAAGCCATGACCCTATTTACTGATGTTATTCAACGTGAGGAGTTCCTAAGCAGATTCATCATGCTAACCATGATAGCATATGTAGGAAAGATTATTTCCTGATAGCCTCTTTTTAAAGGGTTTCGACGACATAAACCTACCCAACCGACTGAATCAAATGACACTGATATGGAGCAGTTCAGACCCTATTCTGATGACGACTCAGATGATCTTAATGACGACAAGTTTTAATGACAGGATACTAGAAAGTGATCAAGGATTCCTAACATTACAAAGTTAACCTTCACTTATGTGATAAGATGGAGGACATATGTCTTGTGACTCACTTCCTGAGGAACTTAGCTAACCTTTGCAATGACCATTTGCTATCAACCGCATCGATGACGATCGATTTCCACCTGATAAGTGTTAAAGCAACATACTTAGGTGCCCAGAGTTAGGTACTAGTTAATCCTCCATTGGCCATAAGCAGGGCTATAGATCCTTTTAAAGATGACAACAACTTGACTGCTCATCAGCTACCATGTGATCTTAGCCTAGAGATGAGAGCTCAAGATTAAAGCAAACAAGAATCATCATCTTGCTTTCTACTTCATACTTTTATTTTGATAGAACGTACGAACATCACTCAAAGCCTAGCAATCCATGCTACCATATTCAAGCTTATCCGATCAAAGTCTATACCGACCAGCTGATACGACATGCCTTACAATGATCTGAGGCATCGAGAAGATTATCTAAATGGAACAATTAATTAAAATAATTTGACATTACTTATTTCCCTTAGAAGGTCATCTTGGGATAGACATCATTGAATCTCATTGTTGAATTCACTGCCCTGAATGATTCAACAAAAGCACTAATCAACTTCCCGCTTGATGGAAGAGGTACACGAATGGGACTTATAGTAGCTAATGTTTTGGCAATAGAATGTTAAGTTCCACAATTCGACTCTCTTCATCGAACGTATGTCAATTGACTCATGCCTCAACCGCAGGGAGAATCCCAAAAATCCTAGCGTAGATTGCTCATGATTCCATTGTCTAATCTAAAGTTGATGCATCATTTCCTTGCATTACCATATTTATATCCCAAGTATGGTCAACCACTCTAGTCTTGCCCAAAGATTGTCAAGTTAAAGGTTTGAAACACTTAAGCCTGGATGTTGATTGATTGTTACACATTAGCTCTTATTCCTGACGTGGGATCGAAGACACAACTGTGGACGGACGAGGCATGTCTATCTTCCTAGCCCCCGTATCCAACTTCCTGACATGGAAATGGCTAAGCTTCTATAAGCATGGTTTCCTTTTCTCCCATCGATTACCATCCTAGCACGGACAAACTGAGATGCGACCATTAGTAGTCTTGATACGATTATCCAACACTCATCCCATACCCTTAATGGGGAGGGGGCAGGAAGACAATTCAAAGGAGATTCGATCTCATCATTCGCTCACAGTGTCCTCCTAAAAGCTTTTGTCATTTCAAGACCTCAAGAAAGGTCTATTCATTCTTGGCACTGTTGCCAAAAAAGATGTCCTTTATCAGCTAAAAACTTTGGCAGTCATCTCCTGGTAGAGACATGACGAAGCAAAATGGATCGACAAAGAACCTGCAATGCTATTCGCACTATGAAAGATGTTCATTTCTTTAACAGTATTATTTTTTAACCATGTCTCTTATCTTTGCTTGCTTTATGAGTTATTGATGTGACCAACTCATATGAGTTTATATATGAATGTTGTAGGTACCCAAAATTTAATACCTATCAGACTTTAAGCACTCGCATGTAGAACTATGGAGCACTGCCATAACGAGCCCAACTGAACAATTCGTTTACAAAACTGTTCCCTCCGTATGAAGGAAGATTTATATCTTAAGGTGGACTAAATATGACTATTCACTCTGCGGCTCATAGGTCGGAGACCTCAAGAAAACCGTGCATCGATTTTTGAATTTCTAAGTCGGAATCCGATCTCAGATGGATGCGGTTCGACCGTCTATATGGCTAGATCCTACACTTGACACCATCAGATTACATAAATCCAAATAGAGGAGACAACATCGCCCATCAACGTGCTTGCTTTCCAATCATGCATCTTACCTTTACATGCTTCTGAGTTATTGACATGACTAACTTATGTAAACTTGTATATGAATGATGCAGGTACCCAGAATTTGGAACCAATCAGAACTCCCATAGTTTGATCAGGGGGACACAAAGCTTTGGCAAACATGATTCGACTGTTCACCTACTTACTCTTGGCCTAAAGCCAACAATCTAACATAGAAGGAGTTTAACCATTCGTCTATTGATTTTTTTCCCTTAACGTTGGGGGAAAGAGAATAAACACACATAAGTCCGATGTGTGCTATCTATGCATGGGAATACTAATGAGTCCTCCTCAGCCTCTAGCCTTTGATTTGCTAGGCAATACATAGAGGTATATTCGGGTGTGACATGACCACCCAACTAATCGTCAACTTCATCCCTTGATCCGATGAAAACAACGCAATGGTGATAGGGGTGCAATCCTATGAACAGCACAATGACCTCTTTGCCCTTGATGTGGGTGAAAGAGAATGACACAAGGATGAATGTGAGCCGACCATTCATCAGAACAATGCCTATGCTCTTGACACGACGGGCATAATTCAGGTCGGACACAACACGAATGTCCACCTGAAAACTTTTGCCTTTGATGTGGGGGAGGGGGGAAGAGAAATGTTAAGACGAGAATGAGTATGACTCGACCACTCTCTCAACGACATCTTTAACTCTTTCCCATGCTTCCTCCCGGAGGAGTATAAACTCACCATGGATGTGATCCGACCATCATCAAGGTGATCTTTGCCTTTGACGCAGAGGCAAGGGGAATGGCGCCAAGGAAAATGTGGCCCGACTATTTGACCGACTAACTCTAATCCTCAGAGCTTGGATAAGAGTATAATCCTAGGATTAGTGTGATAGGCATTCCAAGATTAACGACCACTCGAACCCTAACTCTAACCCTGGCTGATCTCTGCAGAGTATAAAGGATGAACCACGATG
The DNA here is from genome assembly GCA_030737875.1 of Allium sativum. Classification (NCBI taxonomy): domain Eukaryota; kingdom Viridiplantae; phylum Streptophyta; class Magnoliopsida; order Asparagales; family Amaryllidaceae; genus Allium; species Allium sativum. Next base: position 851,369,171 of record CM060918.1, read on the forward strand.
TCCACAACTCCAACTTTCATGACTTGGGAGAGAGTATAAAGGATGACATTACGACGTCCACACAAACTCCATCACCCTTCTGGTCGAGGATAGGAGTATAAAGGACTTATGGACCGAACGTCCGAATGACTTAGCCTGGTTTCCACCGACGTTGGAGGCATGGGAATAGACTTCTAAGCTAACATTAGACATGTGTCGAACACAATTCACAATTCAAAATTAATCAGGGGGTATATAGTATATATTCCTTGATCGCGACACTCGGCATCATGACATTTAGTTATTCTAAGTGAGACATCTTTGCACCTAATCATTTAAGCGAGACATCTTAACACTTAACTTATTTTCATTTCATGACAGGCTTAATTATGACTTAAAATTGACTTAGTAACTTGCAAAATGAGCGAATTATTCATATTACAGGTTTGTATGTAAATACGGAGAAAAAGCGCAAGGTCATACTAACTTTACCAGCTCTATGATAGGGGACATGAGTACATAGGCTGGAAAGGCCGACAACGTCACCTAATGATATAACTTCCCACACAACTCAAGGAAACGAACGAAAGTAAGCCTTGGCAGTGGGGTATTCAATAGCACATCACACAACTTGAGACAATGACCAAAAGGAGTCCTTAAGAGTGATATCACAGATCGATGCACATACCCATGTGTGACTGATTATACCCATGTGTGACTGATTATAACACTAGTGCAACGATGAGTAGCAAATTGCAAGTACAAAGAATGGAAAATGCAATGACTCATGCATTTGGATGACTTATTCACGTAAACTTAGAAAGCAGAACCTTTTTCTTTATGTATATGCGTTTAAATTTGAAACGGGTGAGATCTGACCACCTATTTTTTTCCATTACCCTTAGACTGGGGGCAAAGCTGTAAAAAGTATTTTAAAACGACATAACTTATTTGTCTGTAACTAACTTATGCTTTGATCTTGACAAACCGCTTGAGGACCACGAAGTGGATGCAGAGTGACCATCCATTGACTAGTCCTATCGTACTTCCCGATTGGAAGGCTCAAATATGGCTAGAAATGAATCAGTTGTCCTATCCCATACAACAACTGAGTGTGACACAGCCATTTAGTCCTCGACTTTTCCCTTGGAATAGGGGATAAGAAGTAGCACTCAAGGCGATTATAATTTGATTTTCCGCTATCTAACTCTAATCCTCATAGCTTGAATAAGGGAATAAACAAGAGGTGGGCGTGAACTGACTATTCATCCAACGTCATCGCACCTTCACCATGATGAACATATGCTAATGTGGGTTGAGAAGTAAACAATCATTCTGCATTCAACTCTTACTCATGATTAGGCAAGAGAGTATGAATCTAGAGGAGACATGTATTTGATGTCTACTACTCAGCCAACCCCCGATGACTGGGGACACATGATGCAAACCACAAAGTGCATGATTCAACTGCCCAATAACTTTGTGCTCATTTTCCGATCCTACTATCCTTGGATAGAGTCCAAACGTGCAATCTAAAGAGAAGCAGGGAGCCTCACCATCTTAATAATTCTTGTATCTATAGCTTTACAATATCTCAGGATATAACCAAAAGAATAGGTTCTCACTAAATTCCTTAGATCAATGCTCATATGCCTGAGTGACAAATCATCATTCAGACTTGAATGATAAGAGACAACAAGTGATGGACCGTAGGTACATTGAATGCAAAGCGCATCACTCAGGCGTTCAATGAAAATGCCGCTGACGCAATGACAAAATACATTAAGTCCATCTTAGCACTCCCTTCAGTATACATAAGAGCTTGACTAATGGCTATTGCGAACACAAAATCAATTGTAGCAGACAGTTAATTATGCATATGGAAAGAAACATGAATTAGGATCAATTGTCAACTTAAAGCTTGAGGATTCATACATAACCAACATTCGAAATCTTGGCTTATTGGGTTTTAGTTATTACTTGAAACCTCAGAGAAAGAATTAATTCCAGCTATCAAGTCTACAATCTTGTTTGTTAAGCATAGTGGAACCGAGAATGAAGAACAAACTCAACAAGAGTGTGACGACTATTTCGAATTAACGCTAAAACATAGATGAAAGGGCTCGACTAACTCCGTAAAGACATTCATTCGCTTGCATTTTTGATGATCTTACTCAGCTCCATGACTAATCAAATAAGACTACCTAAGTTCATTGACGCTGGATGAGGCGATCCTCATTTTCTGACTAAAGTAAAGGGACGACACCTAAGAGAGTGTGCTTTGACTATTTACATATTCAACTCTAACTTTCACTGACTTGAGAGAGAGAGAGAGTATAAGGTGTCTAGGGTTGGTTAATACCGCTAAACCCGCAACTTTAGCCCAAAATAATGATGGAGAATATAAAGTCTTAAGGAATGGACATCCGACTGACGTGGCCCAACCCTCATCGATGCTGAGGGTATAAGCACTAACTTTGATTATCCTTTACTGATGCTGAGGGATTAATCATTTACTTAGCTTAAACCTACACCGATGTTGGGAGCATAAGCGTCGACTTGGAGACTGAATTTGAACATGTCCTTGACTTGGCATGTGATTCAAAAGATATATGCTCTACCTTTAGACTATGACATGACTTACTCATTTAAGAGAGACAACTTATGAGTTAAGCATGATGTTGAAGGCTAAAATCGCAAGTACATTAAATGGAGAGCTAGACAGACTTTTCTACTACCTTATGATTATGAAAATCATACCAGACAATGACTCACATGATTTCAACAATATCTCGTACTGACTCATACATGATCGTTGGACCATAAAAACGATCTGGATAGATCGTGGATTTCTACGTAATTCTTGACTTTTGTTTCCTATAATACGACTTAGAGCGATCATGGATTTCTTTCAATATGGTTTGATGCGACCGTGGACTTCTGATTTCTCATAATACGATCTAGAGCGATCGTCGATTTCTTTAAATATGGTCTGATGCGACCATGGATTTCTGAATTTCTGTTAGTATGATCCAGAGTGATCATGGTTTTCTGACTTTTAATTGATACGTTCCGTAGCAATAACGAATTTCAAGGTTAATATTCTTATGTTGGGATAGTCCAAAGCCATATGCAAATGTCAAATTTATATGCCAGTTCTGAAAGGCTCCGTCCCAACAGTCCAGATGCTCGCTTAGAGTCCGTAAATTTCTGTATGATCTCATGACTTGAATTAATTTACCATACACTAGCTTGTATGTAATTTATGATTTGACTTGACCATGCACTTGATTTACGAAGGAAGACGATATCGTTTGGCAACTACCTGTTTGTGTACAATCACATATGGGAGCTAATGATGTGCTAGGACTCATGATATATGAATTCAATCTCCCGACTCGACGGAGTTTGGATGCTTACTAATTCATCTTAATTATTCTAGTCAATGACTTTGGCTCAATAATCTCCATTGAATGCAGTGCGACGAATGACAAGCTATTTCTATAGATAGAATAATCCGAGTACAATGTCTTCTCAATAGGACTCAAATGTTCATTATCACCATTCAATAGACTAAACGATTTCTATGGGATTACAACTTAATAGATCATAGCACATCCCATCCATGACGCGACGTACTTTGGGGGGCAAAGTTTCGACTAGCCTTATAGCTAGTCCATCAAGACTCTAGGCATATCAGAATATGCTTCATCTCTTTGCAAATCATTACCAAACAAAGAGCATCATCTCCAGGCCGAACTAACTTCTTCTCGATCTGAGCAAGATATGGCAAGCTCCCGCTCAGCTACCTGTTGTCTAGATCAAGACCTATAGCACCAGGTTCATTTCACTCAAACTGACCAGAGCATTCTCTCGATCACCTTTGAGCTCGTCCAAGCCCAACAAATCTGAATGTATACTACCTTAGGTTGACAAAAGCCTGATTCGACGTGGGTCCTACCATGCATTAAGATTCCCATAAACTATGATGCACAATAGCTGAATTCTCACCCCGAGCTCGACTCGGCCAGAGCTTGGGTCGATGGAGATCATCATTTAAGAAAAATGTCAAACCCGGGTCAAACGAACTTGGCTAGAATAGAGTAGACCACGTAAAGATGCACCAAATTGGATGGGTGTATAGGTCCTGGGTTGACATTTGTGAGTCGACTATCACAAGTCAACTTTTCCGGGTTGGACAAGTTTGGGGTTGGCTTGGTTTGGGTTCGCCCAAGCTTTGGATCGGCCAAGATTGGGGTCGACCAAGTTTGGGTTTGGCCTAGTTTGTGGTCGGTCAAGTCTCGGGTCATCCAAGATTGGGGTCGGCCAAGTCTCAGTCAGCCAAGTTTGGGGAAAACCAAGTATCGAGACGATCAAGATTGGGGTCAACCAAGTCGAGCCGGGCTTGGTCAACCCAAGAAAATATCTCCTAAAAGACCTCTTCCAGCTCCCTACAGCTATGGATCTACCTCCATGTGTTCATTCCTAGCTGGGTCAGACCATCTCCCACGAAAAGAAGACTTCATCCACTCCCAAGGAGACTGCCACATGTCCAAGTCGACCTAAGATCTAAAGTAGATTTAAATTGCTCCTAGAGCTCTGAAAAGGGGACTTTTTAGGCTATGCATGACTTCCATGACTCAATCATGGTGGCCAACTACTTTTATATCGAAATATCAGCTATATTCATCCATTTAATTCGGGATATTCATCAAAAACGACTATGTATTAGAGATTTTGACAATCTCATTCCTTGTAACTCTAATATTTTTACATTATTAAGAGATTATGGAGTGGATATAGGCTCGTTAACACTGAACCACTATAAAAATGTTGTTGTCTTGCTTTTTCTTGCATTTTCACTTGTTTTCTTATATTTAATTCTCTATATCTGACTTTTTGGCATCAACAATTACTACAAGATCAATTGCTTCAAAGGGTTGGTTTAACCAAGGTTGTGTTCTTATAATGCTTTAGTGATTTTCTTTTAATAATCATGTAATCGAAACCCGCTTCGATAGATTCAAAGGTTTTATTCGGCTTAAAATTGGATGTATGGAGTCGTTTAGAAGCTCCTGATTTTTATCTCCATCGATGGGGATTGATACCACCGAAAAGGTTGGCTTTTTTCTCTTCTATTTTCTAGAAGAGCGCATTATTCCTTGTATACATGTAGATACACTTCTTCGACTCCCTCGAAGGGTCAATCTTGTTGTTGCCTTTTTACCTTAATATCCATAGTCTTCATATTTTGGTGGTAATATTACTAACTCGAAAGGCTTGTTTTACTTTCAAATTAGTTGGGCTTGAGTGTTCACCGTAGATTTTGCTTGCCTTTTTTGGTGCTTTTGATAACTTGCCTTTAATGCCTACAAAGGCTCTTTCCCACTCTTTCAAAATATTTTCCCTTATCCTTTTGTTGGCCATCTTTCACAAATTTGTCATGTAGTATACTTTTGGTTAACAGTTAACCCCTCTTAGTTTGAAAGAAGCTTTTTTTTCTTTTGGACAAAAACCTAGATGATCTTGCTTGTGTAACGCCCCATAAAATTCATAAGTATTAACAAATAAATTGAATAATTAAAACAAGCAATTAAATGATATGGCTGGAAAATGTAATTTTTGCAGCTTTAGGAATTTGGCTACGAAACTCTTTTATTTGGATTCGTGGCAAAATTCTACATCGTTTTCATATATAATATGCTAAAAATGGTTAATGTATGAAGAAGTTATGAACTATGCATGCAGAAATTATATGTATTTATAATTATGTAAGTATTATATATATTGTCCAAATAATAATTTAAAATAAAAAGAGGGAAATTCAAATTACAATATTAATATATGGAATAATATATATAAATGAGCAATTGGAATATTCCATCTAATTAAATATGCGTGTATATATAAATACACAAGAAGGGGACAAGAGCAACGTTAAAAAAGAAAGATGCAATTAGAATCAATTGCATTACTGTATGTGTTTGAATTGATTATATCTAAGGGATAAACTACATATTTAGACAACAATAACTTTCCCTTAGGTGGATTTGAAATCCAAATAAATAGATGAAGACAAGGGGACAAAGGATGCGTTACATAAGGAAAAGGATTCGTAGTAAAAGGCAAGCGATGAAACAAATAAAGAACATAATAAATAAAATAAACATCCCAATAAGGCTATATGATTAGGTTTTTCTAAGAGGTTGTGTTTATATAAAAGGCTCGGATTAAATTTTATTAACCCGATGTCTTTCGCTCGCACGAGCAAGTATAAATAACTCCTCAAACCCTACACTACAAAACCAGATCTTCTAAACATCAGCCTTTATGCTGCTGAATTCCAAAAAATATAAAGAGAAAAGGGTGAAGGTTTCTTCTTCTCTACCTCCATTCTATATCTCTCTATTTCAATTTATATAAGTTTAGGAAGTTGGAATTTTGCACAAACAATATATATATATATATAAGAATCTAATTATATGTTTCTTATATTTATATTGTTAGGAGATGAATCAGAGCCTGCTTGAACGTTGAGAACCATCGCAGATCTAGAGATTTCTATCACATACCCACTTGATTTGTGAGTGGAAACTAGTTTTGCTTAAAGGCATATTCGGATTATTATCAATTTGCTATATGAATTGTTATGCCTATGAAGATTTGGTTATGCGATGAAAAAACATGAAAAATCCCCAAATCTTCTACTTCGCAATCACGTAGGAAATTGTCATATTGAATTAGTTTTGGAGAATTGTGGTTTTTGCATTGAATTAATGGTAAACATGAGTGTTGTATTATTATTTATATTTTATGCAATTCACCGTTATCATTTGTTTAAGCCTAAAAAGGTTTGGATTTAAATTGTTTTACAGTTGAATTGGGTTTGGATCCTAATTTGCATGTAAACGCATTCATAAATTGGAGTGAATCAAATGTAAACATTTTTGGGTGTATAACACCACAAAAAGGGTGAATTGGGTGAAATATGGATTGTAAACATACATGTGTGAACGTATGAAATACTCTGCTTTTAATTTATTATTTAAATCATTTCTACATGCCTAAGGATACAAGTTATAGTTGTTATGTATATGTTTTCCATTCACTGCTATTTGCTATATGTTCATTTTGTCGTCATGTTTATGTGTAGCGGTTAAATATGGAAAAATCTATCTTGTGTGCCTTAATTTGAATAAAATGACAATTGCCACCTCATTAGAACATTTCCTCGTTTGTACGAATGTTACGTTAATTAGGTGTTATTATTATATTACTTATTTAAATGTAATCAAAGTAAGTAACGTTATATTAAGCCTAATAAATGCGACCAGGTTAGAGTTTGAATTTTGAATGTCCCCTTAACATATATATATATATATGTGTGTGTGTGTGTTTGCTTGTGTGTATATGTATAGAATGGCATATATACATATATAATAAATGACACGTAGACACGAGGTTAGTTTCCATTTGTGGTAGAAGTCTACCCAGAACTGACCGACATATCCAGCAACCATAAGTGGCCCCAACTACTATGAGATGTCTAGGTGCCATGGACCATTCATAAACTTAGTACACTAGACACGAGGTTAAACCGACTTGTAGTAGAAGCCTACCCAAAACAGACTGACATATCCAACATCTATAAGTATATGGGTTAATGTGAGAGTTCTAGTGTGTGTGTGTGTGTGTGTGTGTGTGTGTGTCTATATATATATATATATATAAGTTGATGTGTGAAAACATATAGGCTTACTACGCCTTAAGAAGGTCTTAAGTGGCTGACTTACCTTTTACCTAATTTGTGTCTTAAGTGGTCAGGACTAGGATCCCTCCGAAGGTTTATTCCTTGGAGAGGAACTCAAGTCATAAGACCCACCCTTATTAGTATTAAGGTAAGCTTTTGGGTCCTCCTTTAAAAGTGGTAAGGCATAAAATGGTTAACGAAGTAGGGTAGTTCACGGGGATGTCCACTTCCTCTAGAAGATTGTAAGGGCTCAACTAGGGACAGATTGATAATTTAAGGATATGTGTCCATCGCATGCTCACCATCTATCTAAGGGAAGTCTTAAGTGACATAGGTGTCCTACCGGGTAATATCAGTTAAGTAACAATGTTCGAAATAATACTTCTCATATTACAAATAAGAGATTATACTTAAGCACATTGACGTACTAGGACAGGGTTCTTAAGGGGCTAGGGGCCTGCCTCAGGGTCATAAGAGATTATAAAAATCCACCTTTAATAGGGCCATGAGTGACCGAGAATGCCACCTCGTTGGGTCTTTACCCTAAGACATTAATGAGCGATTGACTTCGATATCCACCCATCGGTTAGATATTCATGTTTGTGTGAAATCTTGTGTGCCTCATAGACATACCTTGACATATGTAACCTGCTAAAAACATAGGGTATGGACATTAAGTAACACTATATTCCAGTCACACCGAACTTTATGTTTAAATCCCCTCTCCTTAGCAACCAACAGGTCAGTAAATAGGGTAAAGCCATGGATGAAGTCAAGATTGAAGATGATGGAGAAGACGAAGTCATTATGATACTATTGGCAGTAATTGCTTTGCTTCTTTTGGAATCTTATGAAAATGAACTATTTGCTGTACCTATTGAATAAATGTAACTATGATTATGTAACACCCCACGTCCATTAATGTCACTCACAAAGGGAATGCATCAACTTTCATGGAGCGTTATAAGTGTATAGAACAGAATATCACAAGATAGATATATAAAAATGGTACTTCAAAATTTAAAATAACTTCAATGCAGCGAAAACGGAACATAGTTTGTTTACAACATCAAAACCAACTTGTAAAACCAAGTACACAATTATCCATCTTGGTCAAATTATTACACGAAAACCAAAAGCATAATCCCGTTACAAATAGCCATAATAAAAAGGAAGATAAAGCTGAACATTACTTTCGGCAACTCCAAGCACTTCCAAAAAAGAGAGAAAGAGATCCAAGTCAAGCTCCACTAGTCCCACCCTGAGAACCTGGAGGGAGGGGGAAAGGAAAGAAAAGAGGAGAAACAAACGAGGTTAGACATAAAGCCTGGCGAGTCCAGTGACTTTAACAATATGATCATTAAAGTAACAGGATAAGAACATAAACTGGATATAAGAAATGATTGTAACATAAACAGGTATGACAGGTAAGCAAGGTGGACAAGATAAACATTGATTGCGCTTCTAATCACTATAAGATAATTCGTACACCGCACCAATGCTAATTACACCGCACTAGTACTAGTCCCATACTGGACGTTGATCCCTCTTACTAATCATAATAATGGTAGTTTTGTGTACTTCTAGCTGCTATCATTGGTGCCGCCTGTTCCTACCTCCACTAGTTGTACCCACTACCCTCTCCATTCAAATTACAACATTTATTCATAGTATGGTAGTTGTACTCTTAGCTGCTGTCATAGGTGCCACCTGCTACAATCTCAACTAGTTGCATCCAATACCCTCCCCATTCGATCGGCTCCCTAACTCGTAGATACCCGTGCTGGTCCCACATGAGGGTTTATCACTCATTAAAGTGGCAACCCGAAGAATGCACGGCTTATACCTACACGATGCAACAACGTCTTACCTACCAGCCCGGACCCATGCACGCACATGACTCCATTGGACTTGCGTTGCCACCGCTAACTCTTTATTGACCTCTTACAATCAAATCCAGTAAGCGCGTCCCGTCCTCGACCTAGTTCGAGCTCACATAGATACTAAAATGGGTTATTGGTTGAAAAGGGTCCCCACACTAGACACAAGCTTCCCACCTATGATTGGTCCCCATTAGGATTTCCCACTTAACCCTCTTATTACAATTCCGATGTTTTCCCACATGTCTCACCTTGGTTAAGTGCTTCTAATTATATTTCACATGTCACCCATGTTATCCACTTAAACCCTTTTACTATACCCATGTCTTCTTACATGTTTCACCTTGGTTAAGTTCTTCTAATTATATTTCACATGTTACCCACTTAACCCTTTTAGTATACCCATGTCTTCTTACATGTTTCACCTCGGTTAAATGCTTCTAATTATATTTCACATGTCACCCATGTCACCCACTTAACCCCATGTCCCACTACATGTCTTATCTTGGTTAAGTGTTATTTAATTCATTATAACCGTAATCTTGCAAGACCTCTCACATTAGATTCCGTTTTGCGGTTGCTGGATTTGCCGGGCGGGTCCGGGCAGGCTTATACCACAGTCTGAATCTAATCTTGTGTCTTTGCCTTATTACGCATCGAGTTTATTCCTTTGACCTATGACATTAAACTGCCTTGCTGGATGTGCCGGGCGGGTCCGGATTGGCTTATACCGCAAACCAAGTCTAACCTCGTGTCTTAGGCGTTCGTTATCTCATTTTACCATTCAAAACCCAATTTGAATTAATATCCATATTCCAATTTGTCCATAATTCCCAATTTAGGCTATGTTCATAATTCTCATTCTAATTATGTCCATAATTCCATGTACGCAAATTATACCAATTTATGCCCCAAGTTAATAACATGATTACAAACCAATTTAAGCCAATTACATAATATCAATGTTTTTCCTAAACTTTTCCCCAACGTTCCTACGTCATTCATACGTATAATTCAAATAATATGTTAGGCTCATCGTTAGCCTAACTCATAAGAAAAAAAGGAAAAGAAGAGGGAAAGAGACATCATCCACACATAATATAGATCCAATAATCATATAGAATATGAACTTGCATAGAATAGGATAGATTTAATCAACATAAACTTGCATAGATCTAATTAACATTAACTTGCATAGATCTAATTAACATAGACTTGCATAGAATTGGATAGATCTAATCAACATAAACTTGTATAGATCTAATTAACATAAACTTGCATATAATAGGATAGATCTAATCAACATAAACTTGCATAGATCTAATTAACATAAACTTGCATAGATCTAATAACATAAACTTGCATAGAATAGAATAGATCTAATCAACATAAACTTACATAGAATAGAATAGATCTAATCAACATAAACTTGCATAGATTTAATTAACATAAACTTTCATAGATTAGAATAGATCTAATCAACATAAACTTGCATAGATCTAATTAACATAAACTTGCATAGAATAGAATAGATCTAATCAACCTAAACTTGCATAGATCTAATTAACATAAACTTGCATAGAATAAGATAGATTTAATTACGCATATGAATCTACAAAATAGATCCAATAACATATGATAACAGAACTGGCATATCTCAACATAATAGATCTAATAGCATATGATACAGGCATAGTCATACAGTCCAATTCACACTTATCACCATTATTTTTAATTAATTATCTTGTGAAAGTAACCGTACACACAACGGTAGAAGAAGAAAGAATATAGATCTGAATTAAGCGTTTGTTGTTGTTCTAGAATCGTTCCCCTTTTCACAATTCCTATGCTTTGATTCGTTGAAGAAGAGAAACTAGTTTAGTTTTGGATGCAGCAACATGGAGGCTTATAAATGAATTTGGTTTAGATTAGGACTAGATTATATGTGCTTATATAGATGTATTAGCTTTGTTAGAGCCTTTAGATTAACTAGGAGATCATCAGAACCACACATCTCAAAGACACGTCATCCAGCCAATCAGAAGAGGCCATGTCAGCCCTAAAACTCAAAAATCGTCATTAACAAATAAAAATGCGCCTTGTGTGCAACTTGATGTGCAGCTGCAGGGGTGTTGAACCCACATATCGTATATATATATTATATATATATATATATTTCTTTTTAACTATCTTTTCCAGTTAACCCTTTTCACACTAAACCACTTTTTTTTGTAACTGCATTCACACTAAGCCACTTTTTAGCCATTCCCCTAATACAAAAATATGGCGCTGGCGGGGATTGAACTCAAAACCTCTTGTATACAAGTCACGTGCTCTAACCAAATGAGCCACTAAGTCTTTTGTTTACAAACCTTAGAACAATGCTAAGCATTATTCTTTTCTCATTCCTCTTTTTCATGTTTCGTTGCAATATTCAATTTTTCTCTTAAATACATCTTTGTATATAATATATATATATATATACATATTTTCATATTTTTTATTTTATTAAAAATGCGGGGTGTTACATTCTCCTCTACTCAAAGGATTTCGTCCCCGAAATCTTCAAGTTAAGAAGAATATATCCTACCATCCATCATCCATCTACTCATCCATCATCCACAAGCATCCATTGTCCTTAAAAGATTTCTAATGCTATATGAACATATGCAAAGGTATGTGTATATTTTCCTTATCTAATGAAAAGATCAGGCGGTCTACTGATTCAGTTGACCTCCTCAATGCAAATTATGTCAGTGCTATGAGTCCAACATGTATGCAAAGGAATCCTAATGATACCTATCATTTTTATATGTGTGCACAACCATTCATTCAAATGCAACATCCATACGATAATGCATTCAATATACATCCATTAATTTAAATATGCACACTCATTCATATGCAATATGAAAGTGCCTGAGCCGATCTAGTGCCTAATGTGTGTGTAAATGAATCCACGAGCAACCGCTAGCAAACAATTGCATCAACCAAACATAACATGTCTCAAACACATGTTTACAACCATAGGATTTTCCTACCTAAAGATCGAAGATGTAATCAAGAAGATATACTAAACGATAAAACAAGTAGAAACAAAGCGGTAGAAAAAGGAGAAGTTAAGATTATACCCTCAAAAAGGAAAGGGTATAATGCGCGTATCTTGTCTTTCGTTTCCCAAATCGCGTCTCCTTGATCATCTCCCCATTGGACTTCAACCAACTTGACCTCTCGGTTGCATAAATTTTTAACCCCTGATCCAAGGATGCATGTAGGAGCTCGTCTAATCGTGACATTTAGCCACCTCCACTTCCCTAAGCATGCTCGGCTCCACTACTTCCGTGGTATCATGTAAACACTTCGGTAAATGTGACACGTGAAATACGTCATGAACACCACTAAACTTCTCCGAGAACTTCACTCTGTATGCCATCTGTCCAATCCTCTCTGTATTGGGTAATGGCCCAACGAACCTTAGTGCCAACTTCCCAACAGATCCAAAATGAACTACATTCCTCAACGATGATAATAAAAACCATGTCCCCCACACCGAACTCAAAATCGGTCCTTCTCATATCAGCATGTGACTTTTGCCGGCCCTGTGCCGTCTTCAAGAATTGTCTTTCTCAAGCTCTCGTCTCGTGAAATGAAAAGTCTTTAATGAACTTCCTATAATAGCCCGCCAACCCTAGAATACTTCTTACTTCCGTTGCATTTCTAGGAACCTTCCAATCTTGAATTGCCACCACCTTCGCGGGATCCACTGCTATCCCCTCCTTGGAGACCACGTGTCCTAAGAAGCTCACTTCCTTCCTCCAAAAATGGTATTTGAAGAATTTAGCCTTGAGTTGATGTGCTCGAAGAGTCTCTAAGACTTCCCTAAGATGTAGGGCATGTTCTTCCTCGCTTCTTGAGAATATCAAAATGTCATCCACAAAGACTACTACGAACTTGTTTAGAAACTCCCTAAACACCCTACTCATCAAGTCTACGAAATATGCGGGTGCATTCGTCAAACCAAAAGGCATGACGAGCCACTCGAAGAAACCGTCGGGAGTCCCAAAAGCAGCCTTATCTATACTCTCCTCAACTACCCTCAGCTGATGAAATCCTATAGCTAAGTCCAACTGCGAGAAAACCGAAGCGCCAACCAACTGATCGAACAAATCATCTATCCTCGGTAATGGGTGACTATTTTTCTTTATGAGTTTATTTAGCTCCCTATAGTCCACACACAATCTAAGTGAACCGTCTGCCTTCATAGTAAAAACAACTGGAGCACCCCATTCCGAAATACCTCTTCTTATGAACCCTTTCTCAAGTAGCTCCCCTACTTGCTTAATGAGTTCCCTCCTCTCTCTCTCTCGGAGCCATGTGGCGCATTGGTAATGCAACTGGATTTGCATTATCTAGCAAGAATATATTGAAGTCTATCTCGCGCCTAACCTCATCAAAGGTGTCATCGGACTATACGAACAGATTTCAAATCATCGATGGATGCGTCAATTGATTCTACGTAGCTAAGCATCACCGAACCTCTAGGGTGACAAGAAATATCAACGGTCTTTCTCCAACGAGTCAACAGTCTAACTACCCTCTTTTCACAGTCTAGGATGGCACCATAACTGGTTAGCCAATCCATACCTAGAATCAAGCCATAACCCATGAAACCAAGAATGTAGGCATTGCATTCAAACCCAACGCCCAAGATAGACACTCTCAAATCCCGACAAAGCACAGATAAATGAGCCGAACCGCCAATTAGATTTGAGACTACAGTGGAATACATAACTAGACTAGTATTTTAGGTGCAGTGTTTCAACTAATGAAGCAAATATAAACGAATGCGAAGCACAAGAGTCAACAAGAGTCCTAGGAAAAAGAAATCAAATCTTCAACTGAAACTTCCTATCTCTTTCCGATATACTAACCACGAGAACATAACCTGCCTTCCAGAAGATCCTGCCCTCTGCCCTTGCCCTTGCCTCCTCGGCAATGTTAAATCATATGTCCTGCCTCACCGCAATGGTAACAGCCAGTCTTCTTCTTCTTTCTAACGTCTTTCTTTAAGCGGCCAGGTATTTCACAGTTGTGGTACGTCCTTTTCTCCTGGCCCTTTTTATCCTTTCCGCGTTTCTTTTGTTGTTGTCGTGCCTTTTTTGGATCCACTTTCTTATCCTATGTCCTATCCATGCCTCCACTGCACGTTCTCTATTCGTGACCTCCCACCAAGATGGAGCTTCATCCTTGATTAACCAAGCAGCTAGTTGAACCTTCCCTCCATCGTGTAACACCCCGAATTTTAGTTATTGCTAAAATTCACTAATTGCAGAATAAATAATCTCAGATGTGGGAATAGGGGGCAACGGGCTGCGTCATTGCGTTCGTCTCGGAAAAATACGCGAAATAGAGTCCGAGTTTTCGAGAATCGGAGTTCGTATGGCCCGGTTATGGCCCAATGAAGTTTGCAGAAAATTCAAAGTTCAAAACAGATTTAAATTTTAAAATTGGAGCCATTGGGCGGAAGAGGGAAAAATTCCCGCCTACCTACCCAAGTCGACAGCCCTGTCGACTGGGCAGTCGACTTGGCTAGGACCAAGTCGACAGCCCTGTCGACATGGGTGTCGACAAGGGGTGCTCGTCAGGTCTAACCTGGTGCACCATTTTAAGGGATTGGCTGTGTTTTGGGTTGTTCTCTAGAAGCTTCCGAGATCTGAGGGTCCTAATCTAACCTAGGGTTGATCTAAAGGCCTAAAACACTTGCCTAATCCTATAAATAAGACCCTAAGCTAGCCCTAAATGATCATAATCCTATCTCCTAACTAAACTATGCCAAAATTTTCTATGATCATGGCCTCCACCCAAAACCCTAGCCTCCACCCTATTTCTAAACTATTTCTATGAAGGCTTTCATGTGCATACAAGCATCTTTGAGTTGTATAAGTGATCATTAGCTTGCATTCATCATCAAGTTGCAAGCTTTATGTTCAAGGCTAGAGTTTTTGGGTAATTTGTGGCAAGGGTTTGCTTATGGGAGCTTAGTGGTGAGTTCCTATAGCTTTAATAATCAATTGTCAAATTGATTATGGTAGGATATGATAAGACATGGCTATGTTTGTGGATAAATGTGTTTATGCAAGTTTGTATGATATGTGTTTTGCAAGTTTTATGCTATATGCAAGTTTAATGCCATGTTTTATGATGCAAAACACTATGTTGAACATTTATGCATATGTAACATGTTATGCAAACTATATGTGAGAGTATATGCAAGTTATATGTAACATGATATGCAAGTTATGCATGTGGTTTTATGCATGCTAAGTATTTGGTTTTATGCATGCTAAGTATTTGGTTTTGTGCATGCTAAGTATGTGGTTTTGTGCATGCTAAGTATTTGGTTTTATGCATGCTAAGTGTTTGGTTTTATGCAAGTTATGATGTAAGTTCATATGCAAAGTTATGATGCAAGTTCATATGCAAAGTTATGATGCAAGTTCATATGCAAAGTTAAGATGCAAGTTCATATGCAAAGTTAAGATGCAAGTTCATATGCAAGTTTGTCTCTTTTTATGATATGCATAACATATGCGAGTTTGCCTATATGTATGACATGTTATGCAAGTACATATGCAAGTTTATGTGCAAGTTCATATGCAAGTTTATGTGCAAGTTCATATGCAAGTTTATGTGCAAGTTCATATGCAAGTTTATGTGCAAATTCATATGCAAGCTTATGTACAAGTTCATATGCAAGTTTGTCTCTTTTTATGATATGCATAATGCAAGTTTGGGTTAAATACTAGTTGGGTTTAATGTATGTTCATATATGCAAGTTGACACCTTTTGAACCCATGATAAAGTTATATGCTATGTTGGTTAAACCCATGACATTTGTGATGAATCTTCCCTTTTATTATGTCACATTATGAGAACGAATTACGTGGGGAACGATGGGGTTAATATGCATATTAATAAAATGATGTGAATTGGGTATGATTAAGCATACCACAAATTAAATGGACATAATTGGGAATTTACCTATTGAGTTAGGTCTACCCATATTATGGAGTTGGGAATTTACCTATTAAGTTAGGTCTACCCATACTATGGAATTGGGAATTTACCTATTTAGTTAGGTCTACCCATATTCTTAAAAATGTGTAATTAATTAGGGATAATTAATATAAATATGAGGGTGATTAATTAGGTGTAATTAATCGACTAAGACACGAGGTTGGACTCAGTTGTAGCGTAAAACTGCCCGGACCCAACCGGCTTAACCAGTTGCTACAAATGTTAGCCCAATGTGAGAGGTCTTAGGCACAACCTAAATACGTGATTAATGTAAAGACACGAGGTTAGACTCGGTTATGACATAAGGCTGCCCGGACCCAACCGGCTTAACCAGCAGTCATAAAAGATAGTCTAATGTGAGAGGTCTTTATGAAGATCACGGTCTTAATTAATTAAGAAACACTTGACCATATTAGCGTGTAGATGGACATGAGGGGTTAAGTGGGTGCCTTGGGTGGCATGAGGAGACTAGTGGGTTGCCTTGGGTGGCAATAGAAAATACGATTAGAATACTTAACCAAAGTGAAACATGTAATTAAAACATGGTTAAAGGGTTAAGTAAGTGCTTTGGGTGGCATGTGGAAATCTAGTGGGTACCTTGTATGACAACTAGAATATGATTAAATGACTTAGCCAAAATGTATAACATGTAAGTGGACATGGTTAAAGGGTTAAGTGGGATTCACTAAAAATAACAAGCTTAGGTGGTAGCTTGTGGGGGCCCATTTCAACAAATATCCCAAACGTATCTTAGTAGGCTCGACTCTAGTCGAGTGACGGGACACGCATATTGGGCTTTATTATAAGAGGCCAAACCGGGTTAGCGGTGGCAACGCAGGACCAACGGGTTTCATATGCGTGTGTGGACCCGGACTGGTTGGTAAGTCGTTGTTGCATCGTGTAGATATAAAGCCGTGCACCGTTGATATTATAAGGTTGCCACTTTGGGTAATGATACACCCCATCGTGGGACCAGCACGGGTGTCTACGTAAGGGAGCCGATCGCTTGGGGAGTAGTGGGTACACCTATGTAGTCAGATAGGGGTACACGAAACTACTAAATTACTAAGTACACTTAGTGGGATCAACCTTTAAGTGGGAATTACTCTTGGGTGGGTAGAACTGGTGTGGTGCAGTGTAAGAATTACCCTTGGGTGGGTAGAATCTGGGGTGGTGCAATCTAGTAATTATCCTTGGGTGGGTAAATGCGTCTTTTCGTTTATCTTAGAATATCCTGTGTTTAGTTGGCTACTTAGTGTAGTCATTACCCCCAGAGGTACCGTATCGTGCTTATATCATACCCTAATTACTTTGGTGATTGTATTGTTAGGGTTATAGGACTCACTCAGACTTATGTCTGACCCCGTTGTTTTTATCTTTTTCCCAACCCTCAGGTTATCAGAGTGGGCCTATCACTAGTGGGCTTCGATCAGACTGCTTTATCTATCTTTTGGAGCTTGGACCGTGGATGAAAAGCTCAGTTTATCTTTTCTACTATGGCTATTAGGTTATGTAGTGGGATTATGTACTTTTGTTTTTATCAGGATGGATATTACGTACTTGACCCTTATTTATGGTTTTGGTGTAACCAAACATGTTTTACTTTCCGCTGGAATGAAATGATGTTTTAAATTCTCAAGTATTACTTATATCTGTCTTGTTGTAATTTTTCTGTTCTATATTCACTCAAAATACTCCACCGATGTTATGGCATTCCCTTAGTGAGTGACCATAGCGGGTGTGGGGTGTTACACGTGGTATCAGAGCTTAAGGTTACCAGAACAAATAATTTTTTTAGAAAAACTATTTTCTAAGAATAGGTTTGAAAGGAGTATTTTCAAAAACATGTCTTTTAGGAGAAAAGTTTTTGAAAGAAAAGCATAATCCCCAATAGCCATATCAATATCTTTCGAATTCTCCGTTTTGAATTTCTTCCTCTCTCATTTTGAGTTTCCCCTCCGGGTATAGATGATCTTTCTAAGATGGATAAGAATGGAAAACCACTTCAAGGGACTTAGACGATAGTCGGATTAGAAGTTGGTTCAAGAAGAAGGAGGACTGGTAGGTACCTATTGGATAGACGATGGGAGGAAGGCTCAAATAGTTGTTTGATTAATGAAGGATGAAACCTCATTTTGATGGAAGGTTATGAGCGGAAAATGGGAAGGAGAAGGCGAGTAGTTATCCTTTTGGGAAGGAATGGGACATCTTATTAGGATTGTCCAAAGAGGCAAGGGCAAGGTACGGAATCTCCTGGAGGGTGGTTGTATTCCCTCACGACTAGGGTACCAGATGGGGGTAGGACCGTCTAGGTTGGAATTTGGATTTCTTTATTATCCGATTCAAACTTTATTTGATCCTGACGCATCGAGTTCGTTTATCTCATCATTGTTAGTTGGGTCATTGCACTTAGACACCAGTTTAGTAGAGGATCCCTTAGTTGTTTCAAACCCAATTGGGGCTCCATGATGTGTTTGGGTTTGAAAGTTGCTATACTTAGCGTTGAGTTTAGATGTGATGCTTTTGGGCTTCACGAGCTATGGGTTAGTTTTGGGCATGGACTGGTTATCCAGTAGGGGTGCCGTTCTTGATTTTGAAGGGAGAGTTGTTAGGCTTATGACCCGTTTGGGTAACACTCTCGAGAATCTCTTGTAATCCCATGGAATCTGTTATGCTAAGCTATCTAGAATCGCTTGACACGTCAGTCGAGGGTTTGCAAACTGTTAGAGTGGTCCGGGAATACTCAGATGTGTTTGAGGAGGTGAAGGGCTTACCTCCGGGGCGGGAGAATGACTTCCGAATATATCTGGTAGACAATCCCAAACCAGTATCTTGGCCAGGGTGCCACATGGCTCCTCGTGAGAGGAGGGAACTCCATAAGCAAGTAGACGATTTGCCTGATAAGGGGTTCATAAAAGGAAGTATATTGGAGTGGGGTGCTCCAGTAATTTTTGCTATGAAGGCGGATGGGTCCCTCAGACTTTGTGTAGGCTAAAGAGAACTAAATAAACACACAAAGAAGAATAGACACCCATTGCCGAGGATTGATGATCCCTATGATCAGTTGGTTGGCGCCTCAGTGTTTTCGCAGTGGACTCAGCCACGGAGTTTCATCAGTTGAGGGTGGCTGAGGATAGCATAGACAAGACTGCCTTTAGAACTCCGGATGGTCTTTATGAGTGGCTGGTAAAGCCATTTGGTTTGACGAACACCCCCGCATACTTTGTTGATTTGATGAGAAGGGTGTTCAGGGAGTACCTAAATAAGTTCGTGATGGTCTTTGTAAATGACATCTTGGTCTTTTCTAGGAGCGGAATAAGTTTTCGTGTGTGCTCAATAGGCTGAGCAAAGCCAGTATGGGATAAACGATGGTTTTGGAGCGAGACTGGCGAGGACATCCAGAGTTGGACAAGGGCTTAATTATTTAGCCGTTTTTACTAGTATCATCTCACGTAGGTCGTCTAGGTTCGAAGGAGGCATCCCTTGGGTGTTTGTCTGATATTGGTTTAGGCCTTTGGGGCTTGCATTTGGGGGATGTCGAGTTCGACCAGGGTGGTCTGCGTAAGAGATGGATAGTTGTGACGATTTTGCATGGGAGAATATCCTGATTTTCTCTAGGAGTGGAGAAGAGCATGCCCTACATCTTAGGGAAGTATTGGAGACTCTCCAGGCGCATAGTCTTAAGACAGCAAAAGTGAATAGGATTCTTAGCGTCCTATGAGTTTGAGATAGCGCATACCCATGGCAAGGGTAACGTGGTATCGGACGCCTTAAGTAGAAAAAGGTTGTCCTTGAATTCATTGTCCGACGGAGCTTAGAGTTTATTTCTATGTTTGACTTTAGACCTTCCATTGACTATATACCCAGTTTGCTAGCATCCTTGGAGGTCAGGCCTACTCTTTTGGGGTGGATTGGAGAAGCATAGAGGGACGACCCACAGTTGGTTGAGTTGGTAGAGAAGCTCATAAGGGGGGAGTCGTCCAGCCATTTGAGTAGGTACGCCCTAGACTATAGGGGGTGCTTAAGTGGAGACGGTAGACTTTGTACCGCAAGACGAGGGTTTGAGGAAGGATATTCTTGATGATGCACATCGTTCGAAGATGACCATTCATCCCGGTAGGGACAAGAGGTACCAAGACATGAAGCGCGTTTTCTTTTGGGCCGGTATGAAGAAAGACGCTGCCGAGTATGTCGCTAGATGCTCGGTGTGCCAACAAGTAAAAGCGGAGCAAAAGAAGCCCGGTGGGTTGCTTCACCCAGTGGAAGTTCCGCTATGGAAGTGGGATAGTGTCTCGATGGATTACCGAGATCGAGGAAGGGTAATACGGGAATTTGGGTTGTGGTAGACAGACTTACTAAGAGCGCCCATTTTATACCCGTGAAGATTAAGAGGACTGCTGTAGAGCTAGCTTCAGTTTACATTCGAGAGATTGTTAGATTACATGGTGTACCTTCCAGTATAGTGAGCAATCGAGATCCTATCTTCACTAGCGAGTTTTGGAAGAGTTTGCAAGAGGCGGTAGGGACTCAGTTATGTTTGAGCACCGCAAATCATCCTCAGACGGACGGCCAGACCGGGAGGGTGAATCGCATTTTGGAAGACCTTTTGAGGCTATGTATCTTGGATTTTGGAGGATCTGTTGGGAAGTTAGCACCAAGGTTTGTTGGACCGTTTCCTATTAAGTAAAGGATTGGACAGATGGTCTATAGAGCGGAGTTGCCCGACAGACTTAGTGGTGTACATGATGTATTCCATGGGTCACATTTGAGGAAGTGCCTACATGAAACCGCAG
The DNA here is from genome assembly GCA_030737875.1 of Allium sativum. Classification (NCBI taxonomy): domain Eukaryota; kingdom Viridiplantae; phylum Streptophyta; class Magnoliopsida; order Asparagales; family Amaryllidaceae; genus Allium; species Allium sativum. Next base: position 851,390,650 of record CM060918.1, read on the forward strand.
AGGTGGTAGAGCCGAGCTTGCGTAGAGAAGTAGAGGTAGAGCGTGATGCGACTATTCGACGAGCTCCTACACGCATCCTTGGGTCAGAGATTAGGAAGTTGAGAAACAGGGAGGTTCGACTAGTCAAAGTGAAAAAGGGGAGAAAGTGAGAGCAATGCTACTGGGGAGATAGAAGCGAAGATGCGTTCGTTATACCCATTCCTTTTTGAGGGTATGTCCTTTAAACGTCTCCTTTATCGTTTGTCTAGTGCTTATCTTATCTTTAGTATGTCCTCTCATTAGTACCTTTGACCTTTAGATAGGGTAAACCTATGGTTGAAACATGTGTTTGAGACATGTTATGTTTGATGGATACGTGTGGATGCAAGTGGTTGCTAGTGGTTGCTCGTGGATGCATATACACACACTCTAGACACTAGATCGGCTCAATCACTTCATATTGCATATTGCATAAAATTGTGTGTAGGAAGCTATATTTATGGATGTATAATGATTGTGTTATCATATGGATGATGCATTTTGGTGAATGATTGTGCACTCATGTAGATATTGTATGTGTCGATAGGGTTCTCTCGCATACATATTGGATGCATGGCACTACCATGGTTTGCATATGTTCATACATTAGATAGGGAACATATACACACACTTTTTGCATATGCTCATACATCATTAGAAATTGTTTTAAGGACAATGGATGCTCGTGTTTGATGAATTGAGTAGATGGTTGTTTGGATGGTAGGATATGCATTCTCCTTAGCTTAGAGATTTCGGGGACGAAATCCTTTAAGGAGGGGAGAATGTAACACCCCGAATTTTAGTTAATGCTAAAATTCACTAATTGCAGAATAAATAATCTCAAATGTGGGAATTGGGGGCAACGGGCTGCGTCATTGCGTTCGTCTCGGAAAAATACGCGAAATAGAGTCCGAGTTTTCGAGAATCGGAGTTCGTATGGCCCGGTTATGGCCCAATGAAGTTTGCAGAAAATTCAAACTTCAAAACAGATTTAAAATTCAGATTTAAATTTTAAAATTGGAGCCATTGGGCGGAAGAGGGAAAAATTCCCGCCTACCTACCCAAGTCGACAGCCCTGTCGACTGGGCAGTCGACTTGGCTAGGACCAAGTCGACAGCCCTGTCGACATGGGTGTCGACAGGGGGTGCTCGTCAGGTCTAACCTGGTGCACCATTTTAAGGGATTGGCTGTGTTTTGGGCTGTTCTCTAGAAGCTTTCGAGATCTGAGGGTCCTAATCTAACCTAGGGTTGATCTAAAGGCCTAAAACACTTGCCTAATCCTATAAATAAGACCCTAAGCTAGCCCTAAATGATCATAATCCTATCTCCTAACTAAACTATGCCAAAATTTTCTATGATCATGGCCTCCACCCAAAACCCTAGCCTCCACCCTATTTCTAAACTATTTCTATGAAGGCTTTCATGTGCATACAAGCATCTTTGAGTTGTATAAGTGATCATTAGCTTGCATTCATCATCAAGTTGCAAGCTTTATGTTCAAGGCTAGAGTTTTTGGGTAATTTGTGGCAAGGGTTTGCTTATGGGAGCTTAGTGGTGAGTTCCTATAGCTTTAATAATCAATTGTCAAATTGATTATGGTAGGATATGATAAGACATGGCTATGTTTGTGGATAAATGTGTTTATGCAAGTTTGTATGATATGTGTTTTGCAAGTTTTATGCTATATGCAAGTTTAATGCCATGTTTTATGATGCAAAACACTATGTTGAACATTTATGCATATGTAACATGTTATGCAAACTATATGTGAGAGTATATGCAAGTTATATGTAACATGATATGCAAGTTATGCATGTGGTTTTATGCATGCTAAGTATTTGGTTTTATGCATGCTAAGTATTTGGTTTTGTGCATGCTAAGTATGTGGTTTTGTGCATGCTAAGTATTTGGTTTTATGCATGCTAAGTGTTTGGTTTTATGCAAGTTATGATGTAAGTTCATATGCAAAGTTATGATGCAAGTTCATATGCAAAGTTATGATGCAAGTTCATATGCAAAGTTAAGATGCAAGTTCATATGCAAGTTTGTCTCTTTTTATGATATGCATAACATATGCGAGTTTGCCTATATGTATGACATGTTATGCAAGTACATATGCAAGCTTATGTGCAAGTTCATATGCAAGTTTATGTGCAAGTTCATATGCAAGTTTATGTGCAAATTCATATGCAAGCTTATGTACAAGTTCATATGCAAGTTTGTCTCTTTTTATGATATGCATAATGCAAGTTTGGGTTAAATACTAGTTGGGTTTAATGTATGTTCATATATGCAAGTTGACACCTTTTGAACCCATGATAAAGTTATATGCTATGTTGGTTAAACCCATGACATTTGTGATGAATCTTCCCTTTTATTATGTCACGTTATGAGAACGAATTACGTGGGGAACGATGGGGTTGATATGCATATTAATAAAATGATGTGAATTGGGTATGATTAAGCATACCACAAATTAAATGGACATAATTGGGAATTTACCTATTGAGTTAGGTCTACCCATATTATGGAGTTGGGAATTTACCTATTAAGTTAGGTCTACCCATACTATGGAATTGGGAATTTACCTATTTAGTTAGGTCTACCCATATTCTTAAAAATGTGTAATTAATTAGGGATAATTAATATAAATATGAGGGTGATTAATTAGGTGTAATTAATCGACTAAGACACGAGGTTGGACTCAGTTGTAGCGTAAAACTGCCCGGACCCAACCGGCTTAACCAGTTGCTACAAATGTTAGCCCAATGTGAGAGGTCTTAGGCACAAACTAAATACGTGATTAATGTAAAGACACGAGGTTAGACTCGGTTATGACATAAGGCTGCCCGGACCCAACCGGCTTAACCAGCAGTCATAAAAGATAGTCTAATGTGAGAGGTCTTTATGAAGATCACGGTCTTAATTAATTAAGAAACACTTGACCATATTAGCGTGTAGATGGACATGAGGGGTTAAGTGGGTGCCTTGGGTGGCATGAGGAGACTAGTGGGTTGCCTTGGGTGGCAATAGAAAATACGATTAGAATACTTAACCAAAGTGAAACATGTAATTAAAACATGGTTAAAGGGTTAAGTAAGTGCTTTGGGTGGCATGTGGAAATCTAGTGGGTACCTTGTATGACAACTAGAATATGATTAAATGACTTAGCCAAAATGTATAACATGTAAGTGGACATGGTTAAAGGGTTAAGTGGGATTCACTAGAAATAACAAGCTTAGGTGGTAGCTTGTGGGGGGCCATTTCAACCAATATCCCAAACGTATCTTAGTAGGCTCGACTCTAGTCGAGTGACGGGACACGCATATTGGGCTTGATTATAAGAGGCCAAACCGGGTTAGCGGTGGCAACGCAGGACCAACGGGTTTCATATGCGTGTGTGGACCCGGGCTGGTTGGTAAGTCGTTGTTGCATCGTGTAGATATAAAGCCGTGCACCGTTGATATTATCAGGTTGCCACTTTGGGTAATGATACACCCCATCGTGGGACCAGCACGGGTGTCTACGTAAGGGAGCCGATCGCTTGGGGAGTAGTGGGTACACCTATGTAGTCAGATAGGGGTACACGAAACTACTAAATTACTAAGTACACTTAGTGGGATCAACCTTTAAGTGGGAATTACCCTTGGGTGGGTAGAACTGGTGTGGTGCAGTGTAAGAATTACCCTTGGGTGGGTAGAATCTGGGGTGGTGCAATCTAGTAATTATCCTTGGGTGGGTAAATGCGTCTTTTCGTTTATCTTAGAATATCCTGTGTTTAGTTGGCTACTTAGTGTAGTCATTACTCCCAGAGGTACCGTATCTTGCTTATATCATACCCTAATTACTTTGGTGATTGTATTGTTAGGGTTATAGGACTCACTCAGACTTATGTCTGACCCCGTTGTTTTTATCTTTTTCCCAACCCTCAGGTTATCAGAGTGGGCCTAGCACTAGTGGGCTTCGATCAAACTGCTTTATCTATCTTTTGGAGCTTGGACCGTGGATGAAAAGCTCAGTTTATCTTTTCTACTATGGCTATTAGGTTATGTAGTGGGATTATGTACTTTTGTTTTTATCAGGATGGATATTACGTACTTGACCCTTATTTATGGTTTTGGTGTAACCAAACATGTTTTACTTTCCGCTGGAATGAAATGATGTTTTAAATTCTCAAGTATTACTTATATCTGTCTTGTTGTAATTTTTTTGTTCTATATTCACTCAAAATACTCCACCGATGTTATGGCATTCCCTTAGTGAGTGACCATAGCGGGTGTGGGGTGTTATACATCGCTTATCTCAAAGATACCAAACAAGTCCTCCACTTCCTTGAGCCAATTTCTAGCCTCGACAAACGTCTCAGCCCCATGAAGCGGTTTTCCGCCCATCGCATGGAAGTCCTTACATATCTTAGGAAAAGCATCTAAATGCAGAGGAAGAGATTCATAAAGGAAAAAGGGAGAGATTCAAAACGGAGAATCGAAAGAAAGATATATGGCTCTTGGGGATTATGTTTTTCATAATAAACTTTTCTCTTGAAAACACCTTCTTTAAAACATGTTTTTGAAAATACTTCTTAAATAAAATGCTTTTGAAAACGGCTTTCAAAATCTTTTATCTGTTCTAGTAACCTTCAGCTCTGATACCGCATGTAACACCGCATGTCCATTATTGTCACTCACAAAGGGAATGCATCAACTTTTATGGAGCATTATAAGTGTATAGAATAGAACATCACAAGACAGATATATAAAAATGGTACTTCAAAATTTAAAATAACTTCATTGCAGCGAAAACGGAACATAGTTTGGCTACAAAATCAAAACCAACTTGTAAAACAAAGTACACAATTACCCATCTTGGTCAAATTATTACATAAAAACCAAAAGCATAATCCCGTTACAAATAGCCATAATAAAAAGGAAGATAAAGCTGAACATTACTTTCAGCAACTCCAAGCACTTCCAAAAGAAAGAGATCCAAATCAAGCTCCACTAGTCCCACCCTAAGAACCTGGAGGGGGGAGGAAAGAAAAGAGGCGAAACAAACGAGGTCAGACATAAAGTCTAGCAAGTCCAGTGACTTTAACAATATAATCATTAAAGTAACATGATAAGAACATAAACTCGATATAAGAAATGACTGTAACATAAACAGATATAACAAGGTAAGCAAGATGGAGAAGATAAACATTGATTGCGCTTCTATTCACTATAAGATAATTCCTAAACAGCACCAATGCTAATTACACCGCACCATTACTACTCCCATACTGGAAGTTGATCCCTTTTACTAATCATAATAATGGTAGTTTCGTGTGCTTCTAGCTGCTATCGTAGGTGCCACGTGCTCCTACCTCCACTAGTTGTACCCACTACCCTCCCCATTCTAATTACAACATTTATTCATAGTATGGTAGTTGTACTCTTAGCTGCTGTCATAGGTGCCGCCTGCTCTTATCTCCAATAGTTGTACCCACAACCCTCCCCATTCGATCGACTCCCTAACTCGTAGATACCCGGGCTGGTCCCACAGTAGGGTGTATCACTCAGTAAAGTGGAAATCCGAAGAATGCGCGGCTTATACATACATGATGCAACAACGTCTTACCTACTAGCCCGGACCCATGCACGCACATGGCTCCGTTGGACTTGCATTGCCACCGCTAACTCTTTATTGACCTCTTACAATCAAACCCAGTAAGCGTGTCCCGTCCTCGACCTAGTTCGAGCTCACATAGATACTAAAATGGGTTACTGGTTGAAAATGGTCCCTACACTTGACACAAGCTTCCCACCTATGCTTGGTCCCCACTAGGATTTCACACTTAACCCTCTTGTTACAATTCCCATGTTTTCCCACATGTCTCACCTTGGTTAAGTGCTTCTAATTATATTTCACATGTCACCCATGTTACCCACTTAACTCTTTTATTATACCCATGTCTTCTTACATGTTTCACCTTGGTTAAGTGCTTCTAATTATATTTCACATGTTACCCACTTAACCCTTGTCTTCTTACATGTTTCACCTTGGTTAAGTGCTTCTAATTATATTTCACATGTCATCCATGTCACCCACTTAACCCCATGTCCCACTACATGTCTTATCTTGGTTAAGTGTTATTTAATTCATTATAACCGTAATCTTGCAAGACCTCCCACATTAGATTCCAATTTGCGGTTGCTGGATTTGCCGGGCGGGTCCGGGCAGGCTTATGCCGCAATCCGAATCTAACCTCGTGTCTTTGCCTTATTACGCATCTAGTTTATGCCTTTGACCTCTGACATTAGACTGCCTTGCTGGATGTGCCAGGCGGGTCCGGGCAGGCTTATACCGCAAACCAAGTCTAACCTCGTGTCTTAGGCGTTCATTATCTCATTCTATTATTCGAAACCCAATTTGAATTAATATCCATATTCTAATTTGTCCATAATTCCCAATTTAGGCTATGTTCATAATTCTCATTTTAATTATGTCCATAATTCTATGTACATAAATTATACCAATTTATGCCCCAAGTTAATTACATGATTACAAACCAATTTATGCCAATTACATAATATTCAATGTTTTCCCAAACTTTTCCCCAACATTCCTACCATAATTTAGGGTATGTTAATAAATCTTCATTATTTTCTTATATATTTTATGATTGCTTAACATATTATTCTCTAAAGAACCGTTTTACCTTCTTAATGTGTTCAATGCATAGTTTATGATTGCAGTTTTTGGCTTTACTAGACAATCACTTCTTAAAAGCTTAAATGTCTTCCTGGAAAGAGAAAATCTTCAGAAAATTTCTCGTGATTTTCATGTTAACTTCATATTGTTTAAGATTTGGCTTGTAGTAACTGACATTTCTAATTTTTCTCATTGTACATATAATGTAGACTTGGTGATTAGAAGTTAGCCTATCTTCCAAGAAAATAAGTGTTAAGATATATTTTCTATTTTACGCAATAAAAGTAACTAAATATATATTGTCTATTTTATATGACTTTTCAATGTTTATTTATGGAAAAAATCCCTCTTGTATATGGACATTAAACTACTTTGTTATTCTTAACACACTTGTAATGCTATTCTTAGCCCTGAAAAGAGCCCACACACTATATTTATTAAACAAAAATTAATTTTCATGCTGTCATTTAGGCAACCATAAAAAAGGGAATCAATTTAAATTCAGTGACGTAGAAAACTATTCAAGGATCAAGAGTTTAGGCACAATCTCAATTTGATTAAAATTTAAAAATAGAAACAATGGAAATACACACAAAAGGTATAGTTCATTGTATGCTAATTCAGTATGTTAAATTATGTCTATAATTAACTGTATCAATTTCAAAATGTTTATGTTTTTATTATATTTTGATAATCCAGTGAACTGCCAAATTAGGACCCTTAGTGGAATATGTCATTCAAAAGTTATTTGTTTCCCTTAGTTATATATTAACGATATTATCATATTTCATCATCCGTCATTTGTTTCATTTTTTTTGGAGCCAATGTAAAATGAGACTTTGAATCTTCTTACTTTTCAAAAAATGGTATAATATGAAGTCTATTTCTTGCCTGATTTCATTTTTAATTTATGATGTATTGGTTATTTATTTAATGCTTTTGTTTTACACCTTCTTGATCTGCAGATAATGCTATTATTTTAAAAGCACTGGCAGAACATCTATACTACATGAATTTTTTTATTTTATTATTTAGATTTAGTCTTCACCTTAATGAGAAAACCTAAAAATGTAATATAATAAATATTGCATGTATTGCTACTCAAATGAGATGAACATTAACAGATAATGGCCTTAATCAACCCTTATATGGGTGGTTTCTATTAATGATGAATATAACTAATATTTTTAACTTACCTGGCCACCTATTGACGGAAATAATTAAGTATTATTGAAAACTTTAGTTTCTAAATAATAAACAATGGAACCAGTTTTTATAATAATAGTAAACATAATCCACAAGAAAGCCTCACAAATTATACACTGAACGTGATGTCTTATGTTTTTGTATACCCTTAAAGTGCACATAATGCTGTATTTTAGCTGATTATTTTTACAAAAGGTGAGTTCTTAATAAAAATTTAGCTACACACTGGAATTGCAAAAGAGTATCCATGGTTTTCTTACTATTGTGTCACACTTAATCCGTTGTATATGTATAATTGCATACATCTTTGATTCATGTTATTTTCGTATGGAAAATTGCCAAGTTTAGTTATTAACATAGGCCAAAGGATTATGAAGTTATTTTCTACAAGAAGTGAAGTGATGATTTATTTCACTTAAATTTTCACTCAATCAAATATTTACCTTCCCTTTAAATAAACTGACAAAAAAAGTGAGAAATTTTTAGAAATGTGAACTATATATTTATAAAGTGAGAAATTTTTTATTGCTGACAAAGAAATGAATATACCATCATGGGAGATTAGTTTACATATTCATGAAATTTCCCTGTTAGAATCTACAGTACAAGATGACAAATGTACTAGTGGCACATATGTATATTTGTTCATTTTAATATTATATATACACCACATAAAACATGCTTTGTTTAGTCCAAACGATTAGTAGTATGTTTTCACCTAAGTCTTTTAATTTTTAAAGGTTATGTCTTTTTTTAATGTATTATTTCTTTTTACCTACATGGGAGGTATACTAAATAATATTTTGCATTATTAAAAGTGCATTAGATTATACTGTAGTTCTAATTTGGTTAATGTACTTTTCATTGAAATGATGATTCTTTGTTGCTTTTATTATATTATGAGCATAATAACATATTATCCCAGTATTAAATGAGTGAATAAAAATAGTAATAATAATAGGATGAGATTTGCTAATTTGTTTTTGAATCCAGAACTTGACAAGAGGTTGTACAAGTCCGATAATTGACTTTGATTGGCATTGATTAGTATCCAACTTATTACTTGCATACATTTAAGGTTTAACTTTATAACAAGACCAAAATATACATTTGTTTCAAAGGTTTCTATACATCTAACATACCATATTCAATTAAATGTAAGGATATTAAATGGAAAATTATAATGTGGAACTTAAACAGATCTTACTTGCAATTTTTTAGCGTATTTGATAAGTTTCGTGCAACCCATATGATGAGTTTAGTACAACACAAATGATGTTTAATTCAATATAACTAATGCTAGTTACCTAATGTGAATAATCTTTTAGTTCAATAAGTTATAGTTTCATTGATGTACAATATGTTGCTAAAATGAATCAAAGCTAGTCATACACATGCTAAGTTTCTGGACCATCATGATTAAACAACATGCATTTGTGTAAAATATATATTAAGATTTTGACTTGTCTTTGGATTTATAGGCATGAAATAATTTCTTTGCAATTGAATAGAGTAAAAGCAGTTCTGTACTACCTTTGGGCAGCCATAAAATATATATACTAGAGTATATGACGGTAGGATCTTCTAAAATAGTTCTTTTATCATACATGGCATTTATGCATGGCTCTTTAAATTAGTTCTTCTAAAATAGTTCTTTTATCATACATGGTATTTCACAGCTGCATTTATGCATGGCTGTATGCTCTTCCAGGCGCATCAAATCATTAAAAATATGCAAGTGCTTGAGTCCCTCTCGTATAGATTCTAGCATTAATCTCCGTGTACAAGGATATCAAGAACTCATTATGTATACTCTCTGATGTCGAGATCCGTAACCAAAGATAAAACTGTGCTTGTATATGTTGGAAACTCCACATATGTAGCTCCTGATATCAAGAGATGTAGTTTTGATAGTTTCACCATGTATATAGATATGAGAAACCTCTTTTATCTACTACTAAGGACGCAAAGGCTGCTACACCAATGATAAGCCATGTAAGTGGACGATTACTGCCCAAAACTCTAAGTAGCTTTAAGTATGGTAAAAAAAACAGAGTTGTGTCCAATGCAAGAATCAGCGGTCATACAACATGTACTTGATATGTATGATAAATAGACGATAACTTATGTATGTAAAAACTGTGTGATATTGTGATGTTTACTGTATATATTAAATTTGCGATATTTTGAAGTTTCTAGAATTTGATACGAGATGTGTATGTTTGATGTTATTTGTATTAAAATTGTATGTTGCTACTACGTCAAAACTGTTTCTTGAATTTTATAAAATAGGAAGAACCAAATTGCTGGTAAGTATATAAACATTTCAAAAAAACAAAATAAAATACTGGTAAATACCTGAGCCACTAGGAAATACCTTGTTACTAACATTTATAATTATGGGAATTTTGTATATTGTCATGGTTTTATTTTTTATGAAGTTTCAAATTACAACGGCTAAAACCGTTGTAAAAATGACATCGATCAAACTTATAACTGTTAGGATAGTAAATATTATCACACTTATAACCGTGAGAAGAGTAAATATTATAACGTTTATAACCGTGACAATATGCGTTGGTATTTGTCACGGTTATAACCGTGATAACATGCGTGATAAAAATCAGCAACACACATTGGCTTAACGGTTATAACCGTGAGTATACTGCTTACTCACGGTTATAAGCATGACAATTTGGCTTTTCTGGTGTTGTGTACGTCATTCGTATATATAATTCACATAATATGTGAGGCTCGTCGTTAGCCTAACTCATAAGAAAAAGGAAAAGAAGAGGGAAAGAGACATCATCCATACATAATATAGATCAAATAATCATATGGAATATGAACTTGCATAGAATAGGATAGATCTAATCAACATATACTTGCATAGATCTAATTAACACAAACTTGCATAGATCTAATTAACATAAACTTGCATAGAATAGGACAGATCTAATCATCATAAACTTGCATAGAATAGGACAGATCTAATCATCATAAACTTGCATAGATCTAATTAACATAAACTTGCATAGAATAGGATAGATCTAATCAACATAAACTTGCATAGATCTAACTAACATAAACTTGCATAGATCTAGTTAACATAAACTTGCATAAACCTAATTAACATAAACTTGCATAGAATAGAATAGATCTAATCAACATACACTGCATAGATCTAATTAACATAAACTTGCATAGAATAGAATAGATCTAATTAACATAAACTTGCATAGATCTAACTAACATAAACTTGCATAGATCTAATTAACATTAACTTGCATAGAATAGAATAGATCTAATCAACATAAACTTGGATAGGTCTAATTAACATAAACTTGCATAGATCTAATTAACATAAACTTGCATAGAATAGAATAGATCTAATCAACATAAACTTGCATAGATCTAATTAACATGAACTTGCATAGAATAGAATAGAATAGATCTAATCAACATAAACTTGCATAGATCTAATTAACATAAACTTTCATAAAATATGATAGATTTAATTACGCATATGAATCTACAAAATAGATCCAATAACATATGATAACAGAACTGACATATCTCAAAATAATAAATCTAATAGCATATGATACAGGCATAGTCATATAGTCCAATTCACACTTATCACCATTATATTTAATTAATTATATTGTGAAAGTAACTGTACTAACAGTGGTAGAAGAAGAAATAATATAGATCTGAATTAAGTGTTTGTTGTTATTCTAGAATCGTTCCCCCTTTTCACAGTTCCTATGGTCTGATTCGTTGAAGAAGAGAAACTAGTTTAGTTTTGGATGCAGCAGCATGTAGGCTTATGAATGAATTAAATTTGGTTTAGATTAGGGTTAGATTAGATGTGCTTATATAGATGTATTAGCATAGTTAGAGCCTTTAGATTAACTAGGAGATCATCAGAACCACACAGCTCAAAGACACGTCATCCAGCCAATCAGAAGAGGCCACGTCAGCCCTAAAACTCAAAAATCGTCATTAACAAATAAAAATGCGCCATGTGTGCAACATGATGCACAGCAGCAGGGGTGTTGACACCCACATGTCATATATATATATATATTATATATATCTCTATTTTTCTTTTTAACTATCTTTCCAATTAACCCTTTTCACACTAAACCCCTTTTTTTAACTGCGTTCACACTAAGCCACTTTTTAGCCATTCTCCTACAGCAAAAAAATAGCGTTGGCAGGGATTGAACTCAGAACCTCTTGTATACAAGTCACGTGCTCTAAGCAAATGAGCCACTAAGTCTTTTGGTTACCAACTTTAGAACAATGCTAAACATTATTTTTTTCTCATTCCTCTTTTTCATCTTTTGCTGCAATATTTAATTTTTCTCTTAAATATATCTATGTATATAATATATATACATATTTCCGCATTTTTAATTTTATTAAAAATGCGGGGTGTTATAGATTATATATTTCTTTGATTTTAAATGATACATCTTATTTTTGGTATTATATTCTCTATCCACTATGTAAAATTTCCATTTGAAGTATATGTTATTGTTATCTATGCAAATGTAATCCTTACAGGAACCAACAACCTATTTAAAATGGCTCTAAATTTCGATGGCCCTTTTCCGGGTCGAAATTTAGGCCCATTCCGGCGAGTTGTTACAGCTTGACTTCCTGCAATGTTCACAAGAAATATCATTTTTTAGTTTATTTTATGTTTAAATATCAATTATCAAATAAATATAAGGGAATTTCATAGTTTATGAGTTATAAGTCCATAACATATCTCATGCTCAAATTTGGGTTTTTATAAGAGATTCAAAAATTAGTATTTTAGAAGACCAAAAGTTCCAAAATCCAGAATCGAGCATTACGTAGTTTAAAAACCATCGCTTGGAAATGATAGAAGATTAGAATTCTTATCAGAGAATAATGGTAGAAGACCTAAATCATTAATCTGGGTATTTAACTAAAAGTACAAAAATCATCTTTTAGGAATAATAAAAGACCCTTCAAGTATTTAATTAGAACTCTAGAAATCTTTTTCTGGAAATAATTAAAGACCATAATCTTTATTTAAATAGAAGACCTAATACCTATATTTGGGTATTTAATTAGAAGTCCATAAATCATCTTTTGGAAATAATACAAGACAAATTTTTTAATTTAAATAGAAGACCCATGACCCAGATTCAGGTACTTTATTAGAAGTCTAACAATATTCTTCTCGAATTAACAAAAGATCAGAGTACCTATGTAACAATGATAATAGAAGACCCAAAACCCAGATTCAGGTGTTTAATTAGAAGTACATAAGTACTTTACTAGAAGTAATAGAAGATTAAAATCTCTATCTAATATAATAATGATAGAAGACCGAAAACTCAAAGCCAGGTATTTAATAAGTTCAGCTTTCTCCTTTTGCTTTGTATCGACCTGCAGTCTTTGATTGGTTGACTATCTAGAATACCCATCTTAGGGCATTAGAAACATTGAAATTTTACCTACCCTTCATGGGGCTTTGACGTTGCATACCCATCTTTGGGTAGTGGCATTGGATATCATAGTCTGATATTTTGTGTACCCACCTCAGGGTAGTGGAATTATGATGCGCAAGCTACAGCTCAAGAGCAGACATGAAAAATAAAAATGAAAAAATGAGGGAAGAACAGAGAAGAAGAGGTAGGAAATACTGGATAATTTTCTATATCTTTCTCATTACACTACTGTTCCTTATATAAGCATACTAGTAACAGAATTCTGCCTACGTGGAAATCTAGAAACATCTATATAACCAATTGCTAACAATATGGCAGACAACTTTATATAAAAAGATAAAGTGGCATTTTCTTGCTTTTCCATAACCAATTGTCGTCGCATGAGAGTGGCCATTTGAATATTTCACTGCTCGTATCTTTTTGGCATGTGAGTCACCCTTTTTGGACGTTTATTAATATTATCAGTGTTATCATTTGTAGGTGTGGTGCTCACTGCCGTATCATCACCCATTCCTTCGAGATCGAGCTTGTCCTCAAGCTCGTTGCTAGGTGTGTCATCTGGAATTTGTTGTGTTAGAGCAGTTTCTGGATTTGGGCATGCTTTAAGAAGAGAGACGTGAAACACTGGATGTATTCGTGAATCAGCAGGAAGTTGAAGCCTGTAAGCTACTGCACCAATACGCTCCACTATTTTAAATGGTCCAAAGTACCTTTTAGCTAACTTGTGGTGGTTGTTTCGGATAGAAGTCTGGCGGTATGGTTGAATTTTAGTGAATACCCAAGAGCCAACTTCGAATTCCTTATCAGAACGATGTTGATCGGCATGACTTTTCATTCGAGCCTGGGCCTTTTGCAAATTGCTTTTGATAAGATGCAGTAGATTGTCCCTTGTAGTAGTCCAAGTTGCCAAGTCTGGTAACTGACATGCAGATGTGATATAATTAGCAATTGCTGGTGGTGAGCGACCATAGACTGCTTGAAAGGGTGTCATCCTTAAGGTTGTGTGCTTAGACGTATTGTACCACCATTCGGCCCACGGGAGGCAGCTTGCCCATTTATTGGGGATATCGCCAACGACGGCTCGAAGGTAATTCTCTAGACAGCGATTTAAAACTTCGGATTGGCCGTCGGTTTGCGGGTGGTATGCACTACTCATTCTCAACTTTGTTCCGTGTAGGCGAAACAATTCCTTCCAAAACTGGCTTGTAAAGAGAGGGTCACGGTCGGACACGATTGAACGTGGAAATCCATGTAGCCTTACGTATTCCTGAATAAAGCGAGATGCTAATGCGGATGCTGAAGTGGATGTGGGTAATGCACAGAAATGTGCATATTTGGACAACCTGTCAATAATAACCCAAATCACCGTCTTCCCGTTGGATGGTGGTAAATGCGTAATGAAGTCCATTGCGATGTCGTCCCAAATCTGATCCGGTACAGGTAACGGTTGAAGTAGTCCTTTGTAAGGCATGTGATCGGCTTTGGTCTGGAGGCATACTGTGCATAGCTTGACAAACTGCTGAACTGATGTCGCTAAGTTGGGCCAGTAGAAATTGCTTGCAACTCGAGCAATGGTTGCTTTGATTCCAGAGTGTCCGCCGATTTGGGATGAGTGAAGCTCCTTAATGATGTTATTGCGTATGCTTTCGTTTGCAGGTACATAGATTCTATTTTCCCAGAATAACAAGTCATTTCTTAATTGAAATTTTGGGTTTTGACATGTACCTGAATGCAGTTGTGAAATTATGGTTTGTGCTGCCTGGTCATCGCCTAATGCTGATTTGATGTCGTCCAAGATCGGAAATGTTGGGCCTGAAACCGCATTCATCGTTGCTTCAGTGGTGAACCTAGAGAGTCCATCGACGACGACGTTCTGCATGCCTGGTTTGTAATGAATGGTGAAATCAAAACCGAGAAGCTTTGTGAGCCACTTTTGCTGTTCTGGAGTCTGAATCGACTGGGATGCTAGCTGGCGGAGGCTCTGATGGTCTGTGTATACCTGGAAAGGCCTCCCCAAGAGATAATGCCGCCATTTTCTGATTGTAGATGTGACAGCGAACATTTCTCGTGAGTATGCCGACGCTTTCTGAAGATGGTGTGGAAGCTTGAGACTGAAGAACGCGATTGGGTGCTCATCTTGAGCAAGTACTGCTCCTATTGCTGTAGCCGACGCATCGGTGGTGACGGTGAAGGTGCGGTTGAAATCGGGGAGCGCTAGGGTTGGGGTGTTTGTGACAGCGGATTTGAGTTTGTCGAAGGCTTGATGGGCTTCAGGGTTCCAGAGGAAATTGTCCTTTTTTAATAGATCTGTTAGTGGGCTTGCTATGTGGGCGTAATGTTTGATAAAACGGCGGTAATAGCCGGTGAGGCCCAGAAATTCGCGAATTGCTGTGATGGAGGCTGGTGTTGGCCAGTTTAACATTGCTGAGATTTTTTCGGGATCAACGCTAACTCCTCTATTTGAAATAAGGTGGCCCAAATAGGACAATTCGGTCAATCCAAAATTACATTTGGCGAGATTTGCATAAAATTGATGTGTGGATAATATAGTCAATGTAGTGTGAAGGTGATCGAGATGAGCCATCCATGTTGAACTATAGATGAGTATGTCATCGAAAAAAACCAAAATGAATTTTCGCAAGTGGGGACGGAAAATGTTGTTCATGGTGGCTTGAAATGTGGAGGGTGCGTTCGTTAACCCGAATGACATCACTAGGAATTCATAGTGGCCTTCATGGGTGCGAAAAGCGGTTTTTGGGATATCGGGTGTGTGGACTCGGATTTGGAAATACCCACTACGAAGGTCAAGTTTAGAGAAGAATTTGGCACCATATAATTCATCTAATAGTTCATCGACTGTGGGTATTGGAAAACGGTCTTTGATAGTTATGGCGTTAAGAGCTCTATAGTCAACGCAAAATCGCCATGAGTCATCTTTCTTTTTGACTAAAAGAACGGGAGAGGAAAACGGGCTAGTGGATGGTTGAATTAGTTTGGATTGGAGCATTTCTTGGATTTGGCGTTCGATTTCATTTTTTTGGAAATATGGATAGCGGTATGGTTTTGTATTGATTGGGTTGGTATTGGGGATTAAGTTGATGTGGTGGTTTAACGGTCTTGTCGGTGGTAGATTGGTTGGTTTATGGAATATGTGCTCGAAGGAGGATAGCAGTTTTTTTAATTGTGGATCGTTGGTTAATTGGGCTTGTGGGTCAGGCTGTGGTTGTAATGGTTGGATGTGAAGGTAAAGAAAACTTGATACTGCGGATGTTTCTTCCAAACGCTTGAGTTGCTGCAGATTTATAAGAGAAGCATTTGTTTGTGGGCTTAGCCCATTTAAACACACGGCCTTGTTATTTAACATAAAAGCCATGGTGAGGGACTTATAATCCATTGTAATTGGCCCCAGCGTTTCTAGCCATTGGATTCCGAAGACTGCATCAGATCCGACGATTTCTAAAAGATGAAAATCAATTAAAAAATCGTGGCTCTGTATGGTTACTGGTACATTGAAACAGCAGCCACCACTTCTTAGCTTCTCTCCATTGCCCACTGTCACAACAAACGAATGTCCTTCGCTTGTTTTCAGGCCTAAAAATCGCGCCGTTTTCGGATGCATGTAGTTATGAGTAGATCCCGTGTCGACGAGGATGGAGATGGGGTTGCTATTGATAGTGGCCGATAGGCGAATGACACGTGGATGGGATGAGCCAGTCAAGGCGTGAAATGATATTTCTTGAGGTGGATCTGAGGTTTGATCAGCGGTATCTGGGGAATCGGTGGTGGGGTCTGTGGTATCGATTGGGGGAGCGTCGTCTGGAAGGACATCAGGGAGGATCATTAAGATGTGTGTGGGTTTACATCGATGACCAAAGTGATACTTCTCGTCACAGTTGAAACAGAGACCTTGTTGTTTTCTGTTATTCATTTCAGATGTAGTGAGTTGCCTAATTGGTATAGTGGGTTTGGAGGATGGCGTGGTAGGTGTTTGAGATAATGTCTGAGTGGGTTGTTGGTTTTGTATTGGTTTGTGGGGGGGGGGGGGGCATTTGGGTTTTGAAGGGTGTAATTCGAGGGGTATCAGTATGTTTCCGTTCGATTAATTTGGCTGTATCGATAGCTTCTGAGATTGTGGTAGGGTTTAGGAGAAGTAATTCGTTTTGTATGTGTGGTTTGAGTCCGGAGATAAAACACTGGAGGATTGAATCATTGGATAGTGTTGTGACGCGATTACATAAGGTTTCGAAAGTGGCTTGATAGTTTTCGACAGTGGATAGTTGTTTTAATTTGAATAAAGTGGCTTGTGGATTAAGAAAAGTAGGGGGTCCGAACCTTTGCTCTATGGATCTCGCCAATGCTGGCCAAGAAGTTAGATGCTTATTCCGGTGCATCCATTGGAACCAAGACAATGCTTGCCCCTGCATGTGAAAGCTCGCAAGATCCACTCGCTGATCTTCCGGGGTAGCATAGTATGCAAAAAAGCGATCCGCCTGAAAAATCCAATCGTGCGGATTTGAGCCATCAAACTGTGTTAGAGTGCATTTGGGTGTCCGCGGTGTGGATGGTGTAGACAGTAATGATGGTTGACGAGTAGGAGATGGTGGGTGGTAAGTTGTGGATGTTTGGTTTGTTGGGGATGGTGGAGTTGTGGAGTCTAGTTTGCGGTTAATGTCAGCGACGGTTTTGGTGAGCTCCTGGAGAGTGGCTTTGATATCAATGATATCATTGTGTTGAGTTTCTTGTGTGTTTTGCATTTCAGTGATGGTCTGTTGTTGTTGGGTTATTTGTTGAAGAGCATCGTCGACTTTAGTCATGGTGAGGAAGTGTTTGGATATTAGGGAGAGTTTGGATATTGGGGAGAGGAGGTTTGAGGTAGAGATGAAAGCACCAAATTGATGCGCAAGCTACAGCTCAAGAGCAGACATGAAAAATAAAAATGGAAAAATGAGGGAAGAACAGAGAAGAAGAGGTAGGAAATACTGGATAATTTTCTATATCTTTCTCATTACACTACTGTTCCTTATATAAGCATACTAGTAACAGAATTCTGCCTACGTGGAAATCTAGAAACATCTATATAACCAATTGCTAACAATATGGCAAACAACTTTATATAAAAAGATAAAGTGGCATTTTCTTGCGTTTCCATAACCAATTGCCGTCGCATGAGAGTGGCCATTTGAATATTTCACTGCTCGTATCTTTTTGGCATGTGAGTCACCCTTTTTGGACGTTTATTAATATTATCAGTGTTATCATTTGTAGGTGTGGTGCTCACTGCCGTATCAAATTACGTGCCCATCTTAGGGAAGAGACATTGGATATCTTAGTTTGATATTTTTGCATACCATCCTCAGAGTAGTGGCATTGCGTACTCATCATAGGGAAGAGGCATTGGACATCTTAGTCCGATCTGGTGCGCTTGGTTAGCATACTTAATTAGGACCCACAGACTTTTCTGACCCACAGACCTAGCCATAGCATGCAGGGCCCGAGATGTTTCAGCCAGGCCTTATAGGCGAGATTGATGGTTGACCTTGCCTTCCTGTAGGAGGTGCTTTGACCTGACTGTCTGAATCTTGACAAAGGATTTCAACCATCTCAGGTTGCTAACCATCTTAGATTATCCAATTTGAAGGAGAATATCACTATCAACCATATAGAATTTCTTGAAATGAAATCACTTTATCAACCCATTATCGGGAAACATGGACATAAGTGTTCAGCGTTCCATGTCCTTGGGACTATATTGCCATCTAATCGGCATAGCGGTAAGCTCCAGTGGAATTAAAGTGTATGTAATCAGGGGACCTTCCCAACTTGTCCCTAATGATCCAATATCCAAATTTTTAGTATTTTCTGTTACCCTAAGTTGTACCAAGTCTACTTCTTGAAATGTTCACATTTTTTCTTTCATGCTATAATATTTTGATATTCTTCTTTGATACATAGTCGTTCGAATGGACACTTCATCACTTAGTCTAAAAATCAGATCCGAGGACTCAATTTTCAAATCCTGATATGGATCAAATGCATATGAGATCCTTCAACATGAAGGTATTTCAATCTCAACCAAGTTGCATTGCTTTACATCCATATGTTAGTTGGTAGGGTGTGTGATCGGCAGTGTTTCTAGCAGAGGTCGGGTAGGTCTAAAATACCAATGGTAGTTCCTCAACCCAATTTCCTATGACCCTGTTCAGCCGTTTCTTTATGATGGTCTTAATGGTTTTGTTAGCTTATTTGAAGACTCCATTTACCTTAGGATGTACTACTGAAGATAAGCTTTTAATAATTCCATTCTAATGGATTTTTTTGAGAATTCCTTACTTTGAAACAGTGTTCCATTGCTAGATATGATTTTATAAGCTGTATAAAATCTTGTAACAATCTTTTTGATGAAAAATCTTAGCACTGTTCCCGATATGATCTTTGTTAATGGCTCTGTTTATACCTATTTGTTAAAGTTGTCAATAGCTACCACAACATATTTTAACCCTCATTCAGAAACTGGCAGTGGGGCCGGTCGATTCCCCATACGTTGAAACGCCATAGGCTTGTGGTAGGAGTCAACTGACTTGGTGGACAATGGGGAATTTTTGAGTACTTTTGTTTTATCACACTTTTTCACTAGCTTAATTGCTAGGCTAGTCATTTGCAGCCAGTAGAAACCTTGTCTCATTACTTTTGTAGCCAATTTTATGCCATTGGGGTAGTCTCCACAAAATCCTTAATGCACTTCTTTTTGCTCCCTTAGTCCATCCTTAAGGCTAACACATCTCAAATATGGAAGAGCATATCCATTCTTTTAAAGGGTTCCATACATTATTGTAAAATTTGGGGTCTGTAGCTTAATTTCAAAGCTTTTGTTTTGTCAATGGGCAATGATCCATTAAAATGATATTTTACGATTGGTGTCATCTAAATGTTATCATTATAATCACTTTATCTTAAAGGTGAGATTTTTCATGTGGGACTTCTTCATCCATTTCTTTTTCCTTTCCTTCCTGCACAAATGCTTGTGACTTATTTAGTATTAATATTTAGTTTTCATATTTAAATGTTTTCTCTTCGAAATTGGGACTTTCCTGGTACCCAAATGGTATTATTCATGTTTCAGGGGCTCCCTCTGAATTAGCTAACTTTGCTAAGGAATTGGCTTGTGAAATTTCCCATATGGGACCTGACGTAGAGAAAAGTCCTTGAACAAGTTAACCATTTTCAATACCTTCTTTACATACTGAGATGATTTGACATCTTCTATCTAGTATACTTGCTTCAGATGGTTGCCTATTGGTTGAGAATCACTAAAAAAATGGACTCGTGGGATTTTGAGTTGCATGGCTAAAGTTAACCCGACTACCATTGATTCATATTCTTCCACGTTGCTTATTGTAGGAAACCCTGACTTCACTGCATAATGCAGTAGGTACTCCATCTGGTGTGATTATGACATATCATAACCCTGCTCCTTGTTTATTGGATTCTCCTTCCAAAAATAACCGCCATTTAGGCTTTTATTTTTTCTCTTCCTCAAACTGTTGCTTAATAAATCATGTTCATTAAAATCAACAAGTGCTTGTACTTTAGCGGATTCTCATGGTTAAAATTCTATATCATACTGGCTTAGCCGAATACGTCGCTTGACTATATACATTTAGTTTCAAGTTTGGTAAAGGCTTGCTTAAGAGGAAAGTTAGTTAGCACCCTAATCAGATGTGGTTAGAAGTACGATCCAAGTTTTTGAGCTATCAGTACTAGATAATGGACTAACTTTTCTATTACTGGGTACCGGGTTTTGGCATTCTTTAATTGCCTAAACACATAGTCGATTAGAGTTGGGTTCTATTTTTGTTAGCCCAAAATATAATCAAGAAAGGACGAAAGTAAGAACTAAGGTGCAACACCCTGCAATTTAAGTAATAAAATTATCAAAATAGTTACACGAGTAATGTACACTTGAAATTAGAAAACAAACGTGTGTGATAAAAATAATTAAATCAAGAAAGCGAAAATAATTAACATTAATTTGCAATGTTCCTTTAATTGATAATGCACATAAATATATTTATTTTAAAAATATATACGTACATTAATTTTATAAATAATATGCGTTTGAATTTGAAATTTTAAAGTGCAGAATAAATGAGAAATAAATAAAAGGTTGTTGTTATGAAAACATAAGATTTCAATGGTATAAATAGAATTAAATAAAAAGAAATGATTACAGAAGAACGAATGAGAGTTAACTAATAGCACATTATAAATTAATAAATAGAATGTAACGTTAAAATTTAAAAATGGAAAACTAATTAATAGCAACACACATGTAAGCATGTGTAAATATAAATTTATTTCATATAAATATCTATATGAGTATAAATTTAAAAGCAATGTGCGTTTGAATTTGGAAGTAAATAGCATTAATAGGAACATAAATAGGAATAACGTTAAAGCTTGAATTTGAAATTAGATGCCTATTAAAAATGGAAGAAAATAAAAAATAAACTTATATATTAATTATGCGTTTGAATTTGAAATTTGAGCGCACGTCAAGACTGTGAAAAGGATATAATAAAATATAGAAACACACAAAAATGGTCTAGAAACTAGATACGTAATTGAATAAAACGAGCAAAAAATAAATCACGCACAAAACATATGACCCAGCGATTTAATTTAAATTGCATGGGTCGACCCATATAGGGACTAGATCGACCCATGTGTCGACCCATGTCGGCATGGAATGTTTTTTATATGTGATTTCTGGATTGGGTTTGATTTAAACAGAGAGATTTATATTAATATAAATTTGACGAACGTAGTTTGTCTGGACATTTATAAATAAACCTACAGAGTCTAGCTCTTGAACATATATTTTCTGAGAGGGCGCTAGAGCACTGTCATTCCTTTTCTCTTCCAAAATTTTCAAAATAAAATATATTAGGTTTTCAATATTTTATTCATAATTTGGAGACAGAAGCGGTGGACTCAAGGCTTAGATGTCCAAACTTCCTACCCAAATAGATTCATATATTCGAATAGAAAAGAGAATGTAAAATGAACCAAGATCCGAACCAGATCCAGATCTTAGAATGCACATCAGGTGAGTGGGTTTAAATTATATTTTTATATAATGATATATGATATCATTTGATTCCCGTTAAATCTTGGTAAGTCAAAATGGTTTAATTATGGCAACTTATTTCTTATGTTATTTGAGTATAATTCTGTTCTAATTCAATTTTTACTGTAATTCCTTGTTGGAATAACATAGGAAATTTCATGCATAATAAACTAGTAAATTTTAATTGTAAATCTTAGAATTCCCATTTTTTTGTCAAGGCTATGGTTTAAATTTCGAAATGGGTAAATGTCAGAATAGATTGGAATGGAAAAAGGGGCATAAGCCTAATTGTATTTAAACTTACAGGAAATATTTCAAATTTGGGGAATAAAGGAAGAATCAGGAATTTACATATACCTATAAAAATGAGAAGGTAGGAATAACCTAAGTTGATTGGTTAGAAAAAATGGAGTTTATTTTCATAGTTTGGTTTGTAATGAAAAAAGGAAAACATAATTGCAAGCATTAAAAAAAGAAATAAATGCATGGATTAGTACGAAATAGGTATTTAGCTGTATTGTGCACTTTCCAATAAAAAGAATATCTTGAAATTATGGGTTTCTTTTGCTGCAATTACCCTAAAATGTGAAAATATATTATTGTGCGATTTCAATAACCAATCAAAATAGGAACTTTCCTAACTTTCTAAGTAATAAATTTAAAAAGACGGGAATGAAAAGGGTAACATAATTAAAAGATGATATTGTACCTCGAAAATCCTAAGACATAGGCATCACAATCAAAGTCGACGCCCAAAATATTTTTTTTTCCTATAAACCATAAATAAGTGTTCCAAACCACCTATGGGACTTGAAACTATTATGGGATTGGTAAACAAAGAGATATCTAAGTGCAAACAGTCAACCAAGTTACTAAAAATAAATGATTGAGAAGAGCCAGAATAAACAAGAGTGAGTACAGGAAAGTCAGAAATGTAAATTAAACCTTCTATAGAAAATTTCCTACCTCTATGCGGGCCACTGCTAGCAGGAGTTGCCTCCAACACATGCATCTAAGATGTCAAAGTACTATTCTCTTATCCAGCATTTTGTGGACATGCCCTACAATAATGCTCCGCTAGCTCATAGTTGAAGCATTGTACCTTCATCATCCGTTTTATGCTATCCTTAACGAAATGTCCTGACATCCCACATCTATGACACCTAATTTCCATCTTTAGCTGCCCTTTCTAAGGATTTCGACCTTGCTTTTTCTTGCCTCTCTTATTTTCCCTCTATCTCTGTTTAGAACTAGTAAAGTTAGGAGTTCCAATCTTAACATGATTTATTATGATTTTTAATAATTTTTATAAACTCGTTTCTATCGGTTTCCGGTTACAGCCACCAAACTACAAAATCGCGATTTTATTTGAAAATAAATTTGAACATAACTTGAAAACCCTATACTGAAATCCAAATTTTCTTTTTCTATTTGGAAACTATTATCATTTATATACCTAATTCATATTCAATTTTGGAATTTACTATTCAAAATCGATTTCAAAATTGAACTAGCCATTTATAGTCAAAATTATTTTCAAATACGTTTCCACCTTTACAAAAGTTATTCGTATATATTTTAATTTAATTTCTAAAATATTTTGAATATCAAATTCCAAACGTGATTTTTAACCTTATCTTCCATACTAAATTAATATAAAAACTGTTTATATTTCTAAATGGGAAAGAGACTTAACAAATCATCTGTATAATTCCATAATTTAGATGTGATCAGTATGTGATGATACACAAATAATCATAACAATCATCAACAATATCATCAATAAATCTTATTAAGTATGTGCAAGCAATACGGTAATCAACGATTATCAGTGTATAAGTTTCGCTAACTATACGACCAATCATCCAACAATAAACACATGTATTTATCAAATATAATTAACCGTATATAAACACAAGTGTATAGAGTTTATCACCAACATTTACACTCCTTCTATCTTAACTGTAGGAGAGCAAAGCTAATTGCGAACGCTCCTAAACGAACAATAATTCCTCACCGACTTCGTCGATTGTGATAATATTAATATTATATATATTATTTATATTTTCTTTTTATATAATGGAAGAGAGGAGGGGGTGGGGCCGAGTTATGGATGGTGGTGGAAGGAGGTGGTGTACGGTTGGTGGAGGAGGTGACTAGGGTAGACGGGAGTCGTAGTGCATAGTGGAGGAGAGCCAAAGGTAGGGTGGTGAGGTGTTGGGCCAAGAAGGTGGAGTCTTGGGCCAAGGATAAGGAGGACTGAAGGGTGAGGGGAGGTGCTTATTGGTTGGATGTGACATCTCATGTTCCTTAACATCACCCAAATGAGGATGAGCTAAGGTTTGTAAAGCACTTAGGTATAAAGTAACAACACATAGACTGAAATTCATAAGACAAAAATATAAACCACAACGGAAAATTTTAAAACATTTATTAAAATCAAGTCACAACACTTATTACATTTCAAAATATCAGATAGTTATCATCATAGAAACAAACATACCGTCTCATTGAAAATATCAGAGTACATAAGTAAAAAAAACACAAAAATTATTTGTCTCACAAATCAATATAATGATCAAAAGACAAGAATTGAACTAATACATGAAGATAGAAAGAGTCTGAATCCAAGCTAAACCAAATAGTCAAGAATCACTACTGAGACCCTCCACCCTACGAACCTTGGTAGGAAAGAAAAAGAGAAAACAAAGTACGTCAAACATATGTCTAGTGAGTTCTAGTAATTTCTAGCATTAGCATAAGATGGGTGCAAAGTAATACCCAATAAGATGGGTGGGAATCCGAAGCTTACTGGACTGAAGTCATCTCCTGGCACAACCCTCTTGATGACGAACATAAAACTAGTTTGGTCGCATGTCGCCTACGTTAGTAATGATTTTCTTATCGGGTGCAGACTAAAAAAAAGAAATGGCAGGGTGACTTGCTGGCGATGTTTGAGGTTTTAATAAAAGACGACATCTTCAGAAGTGGGTCCCTCACCCAAGATTTCCATGTAAACTATATACAATATGTAGAGATAAGAATACGTCGTGGGATGGAGCTGCACTGGCGCTATGTTCATCTGTCTGAGGAACTCAACAACGAAAGGATGAAAGGGAGGAATTCTCCCAACTGAACACATTTGCCAACTCATGGCTATGTATCATTCTGGAGGGTTATGGAGCCTTTCCAAAACATCTGGAACTCCGACATCGTCCCAACGAATCCCATGTTTTAAACAAAGCCGCCTTAATCTTGCCTCATCCATAGTTGATACCCAGGAATCATTGGGTTCTTCCAGAAAAATAGCATCATGAAATGCTTTGAAAGCCCTATTATCTCCCACTCCTCCGACCTCTTCAACTTCAAACTGCGGATCGTTGCTCTCAGTGTTGGATTGTAGTGTGTAGGCTTTTGAGTCAAATGTTGTTTCATGAGCTTTTCCTTTCTGAACCTATGAGAATCTCATAGAATATTGTTTGGACGTATTTTCTATACTATCTAAGAAATAGTGATGGTTAGAGAAAAGTAACCCGTGCCCCCTCTTTTCCCCCTGTATGTATTAGTGAATGCAATGTGAGTGTGTTGAGAAAGTAAGTGAAAGAGGCATCAAGTGCATATGATATTTTAGCTCAGAAAACCGTTGTTCCTAACCATCCAACTGATTCCAATAGGTTGCTTAACACATTTCATAAAATTGCGGGAAGTCATGTCTTGATGTCCAGAATATTTGAAGTCATGTATGCAATGATAATTCGAGTCATGCAAGGCTCTATCATAACTATTCAAAGATGATTACTCAATGTTGAGTTGTTCGTTAATGTTGTAGGATGAAGAGTATAATCACTTGATCAATGTAGTAAGAGGGTTTATCCCAAATGTTCACGTCCCGGTTTAAAAAACTCTACATCAAACGAGTCCAGATCGAAGAAGCTCCGGATTGAATGATTTTGGTTCGAAAATCTCCAGGCCAAAGTTCTTTAGGCAAGTAACCCCCGTATCGAAATCTTCGGTTTGAAATATCCGGTTCGAATGACCTTTTTCGAGCCATATCCGACAGGTCTCTAAAGCTACAGGACACATCCATCTCCTAGATAAGCGATCTGATCCAAGGCACCAAACTCTTCCTCCATCTTCTTCTTTTTCCCTACCATACCTCTCTAATTTACATTATCCTATGACAACTCCAATCTCCTATCTCCTTGAACCCTTCCTCCGAACCACCCAGAGTGCTTCCGTATCACTATGGGAGGGCACGACCACCACCATGGGCAGTTCCTGCACCTTAAGCGGCGATGAGGGGCCTCAATACATGCGATATCAATTTTCTAACGAATTAAGGAAGAACATATGGATTCGAAGTAAGAATAACATGGATTAGCAGATGAGAATGCATGTTACATGAATTAAAGCCCATCTTTTATTCGAATTTTGAAGCCGAAGAAGATTAAATCAAATCGGGGACTTAGAGTTTCCAAGATTTAGAATTACAGGTGGTGGAAAGAAGAAGTAAAAGTAACAAATAAGAGGTTGGACCGGTATATATAGTAAAAAGAAGAGACTATTCGGCTTCTCCTGAAAAGACATGTTGACTATGTCACACACCTTTGGTTCGAATATTCTAATTCTCCCTTGAATCCAACCATTTGATCGGAGCTTGTTTCGAATATTTCGAGCTGAAGCCATGCATGAACCCCAATCCAAATATAGAATAAAGGAGAATGGGAATGATGTTTCCTCTTAATTAAAGCTTTTAACGACTTGGTGACATAACCGATTTATGTAGACCCGACTACTTAATATAGATTAAAATAGGTAAATTCGATCCTTTAACTTGACAAGGTGTGTACGAATTACCTGCGTACTGCAATTACTCCAGTCAGGGACTTTGGCCTACTGACTAGTTGAGTAACAATGAATGCAAATCTGGATGTGGCCTACTACTTATACATGACAGGAAAGACCCTTGGTCACGAGTTTACAAAAAGATGCGACTATTCATTGTTACTCTTCTAAAAAGGGATGAATTTCCATGGCAAAGTAGTTCAACAAATTCAAAGTACGTCCCATCTGCATGCGATGTAATCTGGAAGACAAAGTGTTGACCTGCCTTTTGGTAAGGTTGTCAAGGGTCTAGATATCTGCAATTCAAAAGGTTTTTAGCCTCGAAATTATTCCAAGTTGAAGACTGACTCCCGGTTCAAAGAAGCCTGGGTCAAAAGATGTAATTTGCGCGAGCCTGTTGCTTCGGATCGAACAGAGGATGGTCCTCAGATCGAAAGGCCCCGGATCAAACAAAGCCCAGATCGAATAGTTCAATCCGGGTATTATTCGATCCGAAGGGAATTAGCCTACGACTTATACTACTCTTCCCACTAACTCCTTCAATTTCGGTTCTGTCACCACGTGTCCACCCACAAACAGGTAAGCCATGAACTAACCCATTATTTCCCTGTAACTGCCTCCACTAACCTCTTAATTTGTTAGTTCGAATGCTGTAACACCCCGTAATTTTATAACACATTAAAATGACGAACTAAGGAATACTTAATTAAATATTTGGAATTAAGTAATACGGACCATGCCATTGCGTTCGTCTCGGAATTATGCTTAAGAAAGACACCAAGTTTGCGTAAAACGGACATCATATAAGAAAGACGTTAAGGTTAGAAGTTTGTATATGCATAAGAGAATTATATATATATATATATATATATATATATGTATATATATATATATACAAAACCAATTAAAATATTCAAATTAATTCAAAAACCAAAGACGCCGGGTAGGGCGGGAGTTCGGCCCGTAAGGGGTCAACCCCACCCTAAGGGTGTCGACCCATGGGTCGACACAAACACAGGGGTGTCGACACACATGTCGACCCCCATGTTGACCCCCACTCCCGCCTGAGATGTGGAAAGAGTTCAGTTTATAGACGTGGACTCGTTTCTTGACTAGATTCGTTATCCCTAGGATATAAATAGGACCTTAATCCCATTGTTTTATTCATCTAAATCAATGGAGACAACGAGGTGCTGCTCCGACTCAGAGTAAAATAGCCTATTCTTCTTCAACAACAAGTTATACATATTCAGGGATCTGTGCTACAACATCTGTAACCAATTCCCTGTTCTTTAGGTCCAATCACATTGAGTCTATGTTATTTTTAGTTATAAACACAAAAAATGTAATCTTGACATGTTTATAAGTTTGGATCTAAGCCCATGCCTGTTAGTAATCTGAATCACAACAGATCTACCATTACTTGTATACCTAATTTACTGTTTAGATCTCATATGTCTGTTCATGATTTCCCTATCCTGTTAGTTTACCTAATCATGTCACCATATGCCTATTATGTTAGTTCGCCAAATCATGTCATTGTATGCCTATTCTGTTAGTATGACCAGTTCTGTCATCATATGCTAGTTTTATTCATTATGCCTATTCTTGTTGCCTTCTCTCCCTCCTTCCCGTTTTGTTTTTATAGCCAAGCTACCTTCGAGCCTAGGCTATCACTAAAATATGCGAACGGAATTTAGGATCGATTAATTTGGGGTATAATTCATATTGTAAACATGACTGGGAAATTTTGGCATAATTTATACCTTGAGCCAAAACTTGAGATTTTGGGGGTATAATCAATATCTTGATCTAAACCTTAATCTGGGGCATAACTTGTAACGTAAATCGAATGGGGATTTTAGGCATGATAAAACACGATAATTGGTTAATAATGAAAATGCCTAGATTTACAGTAATTAGAAACTGTAACCGCACTTAAACACGAGGTTAGATTACACTTGTGGCAGAACTCTGCCCGAAACCGCCCGGCAAATCCAATGTTCACAAGTAGTAAATCTACTGTGAGGGGTCTAAGTGCATAAACATACATGTGACGGTGCTAAGACACGAGGTTAAGTCTGACTTATGGAAGAAGTCTGTCTGGACACAACCGACATATCCAGCATCCACAAGAGGTAGACTTAATGTGGAAGGTCTAGCGCATTAATAACCATAAATGAATGAATGGTGATAAACTTGTAATACTTAACCTGTTTAATCCACAAGGATTACATGAACCTGTTACTTGAGTAAGGGTTAAGTAGACTTGCTTGAATCAGTGAGAGGGTTAAGTTAATCTTGTTAAATATGCGGGAACAGGTTATACGTATAAACCCGACAAATTTAACTTGTTGGGGTTATGCAATCTTGTTAAACTGGTAGGCATAACCTGTTGAAATCCTAGTAGTGGGGACGAAAGCCTAGGGGGAAGCTTGTATCATCCAGAGTGTGGGGCCCATACCAGTTAGTAACCTATATTGGTATCAAATGGAGAACCCTGACCTTGATCGTGGTCAGGGAACGCTTACTGAGTTGGTTGTAAGAGGTCCATCTAAGGGGCGGTGTGGGCAACACATTCCGACGGGGTCATGTGTGTGCATAGGTCCAGTTTAGGGAGGTTCAGACATCGTGACACCCATAGATATGGTTTGTGCACATCTTGTAAACAAAGGGTTGCCACTTTAGGAAGTGATACATCTTACTGTGGGGCCAGCACAGGGTTTCCACGAGTTAGGGAGCCGATCGATTGGGGGTAGTGATTAGGGTACATCTAGTCTTGCTCGTTTAGGAGCCCGTTAATATCGTTGGGGGTAACACCCGTCAGTTCTGTCAAGCTACCTGTTATTGTATTGGGTAAAACCTCTCACTAGAAATACACCTACATCTACCATCTTGTAATTGTTGGGATCATCTTGTTCTTGTTATATTAGTATTGGTGCAGAGAAAAGTATTAGAGAAGTGCAATGCATGTTCTGTCCGATTTATCCTGTTTACCTTGTTATACCTGCCTTATGACACTATTATCACTCTCCAACTTATATGCCTGTCATGATGCTTTTACTTACTTATATGCTAAAAGTAATTAGATTCACCAGACTTTTTGTTTGACCCATTTTGTTTCCTCTTCTTTCTCTTCCGTTTCTCCTCCAGGTTCTCAGGGTAGGAATACTCAAACTTGATCAAGATTTTTCTTTTTTGCTTGAAGGTGCTTAGATGTATTGCTCGATTTCACATTTGCTCTACTATGACTATATTTTTGGGATTTTGCTCTTTTTATATCATTATACTCTGATGATGATTTTTTTACAAGGCAGGAGTTTTATGTTTTCAGTATTCCAGACTTATTATGTAATTGGGTTTGAACCATAAAGCTTTTCTATTTAATAATGTTTTAATTCCACTGTTATTTTATATCTGTCTTGTAATGTTTCTGTTTCTGTTTACCTGTAGCGCTTCACGAAACTTAATGCATTCTGATAAAGAGTGACATTAACGGACATGGGGTGTCACATCTGTTAAAATTTTTTGAAAATTGTTTTCAAAAAGGTTTTAAAAGAAAGCATTTTCAAAAGAAAAGTTTGTTTCAAAAAACATATTCCCCAATGACATATGAAATATCTTTCGATTCTCTGTTTATATCTCTTTTTCCTTTTCTTTTCAACATGTCTGGGGAACCTAATATCCCCGAGGGCGTACAGATACCAGCTTGGTTTCCTAGGTATCTGGAGGCTATGACACCTTCCGAGGGCCAAGCAGACGCCCCTCCCCCAGCTGCAGCCGCTGTTCCTCCACCTCTTCCTCTGCGTGCTGATAATTTCTCTAAGATATGCAAAAATTTATGTGTTATGGGTGAAAAGCCATTTCGAGGGACTGAGACTTTTGTAGAAGCAAGGAATTGACGGAAGGAGACAGAGGATTTGTTTCGAGTTTTTGAAGTTGACGACCGTAGAAAGATTCAGCTGGCCGTTTGGCAACTGAAAGACGAAGGCTCATTCTAGTAGGAAGTGACGTAAGCAGAGCATCCAGTGGAGACTTGGGATGATTTCCGACAGAGATTCAAAATGAAGTTTCTTTCTCAAGCAGAGTAATGTATGCAAGTGAAAAGGTTTTTAGTTCTTAAGCAAGGAGACATGTCTGTTAGAGAGTATGTTAATAAGTTTAATCAATTGACGAGGCTTGGTTTGAACTAGTAGATACCCCGCAGAAGAAAGCTTTGAGTTTTTCTAGAGGATTGAATGAACCCCTCCATGAGTTGTGTAATGACCCGTATTCTACCCATCATAGGATCGTAGAATATTTATTTCTTTTCCGTATGAAGTTGTATGGTCATGTAACTTTGGGAAACATCTATTAGAGTCATTTCCCATGTTCATGATTTTTGTTGATTTTTAAATGACCATTTTGCCCCTAGTTGGTACTGTTTTGGCCATAACTTTTGATTGGAAAGGAATTTTGATCTGAAACCACTTCCATTTGATTCGTTTGATGGTTTCTCTTTCCGTAGAGTGGTCACATTAGCCAAACGGACTTATCGTTTGGGAGATATGGCTGAAACAAGGTTTGGAGGGTGAAAAACTGCTTAACCGGGCCAAATCGGGTGATTAGTGAGTAGGCCCATAACCCATTTCGGGATTAGGGTTATGCGAGGGCTGAAATGAGATGGAGAATCATTCCATTTCAGTTTTCTAGCCTCCACTTATCACCAAGGATCCCTAAAAATGGCTTCCAACCTCTAAATCACCTCCAAATCACCTTTAGGTTAAGGATTTGGCTTAGCAACCCCTAATCGAGGAGGATCTTCACCAAATCAACAAGGGAGCTGCTGTTTGGCGTTGAAATTCGCATCAAATCAGAGAGATATTTCAGATCTTAGCTATTTTGTGGCTAAGGTGAGTGATTTGCATAGTTTTGCACTAATTATGGCTAATTAGGGTTGATTAGTGTTAATTAGCGAATTTAAACATGATAAAATTCTGGAAAAATATTTATAAAATTCGGAATGATGTTTTAGACCTCTGATATGAATTTGGGTTAATTTGGTTAAGTTTTGATAATCCTATCATTAGTTTCACCTAAGTATGCTTAAGGGGAAATTTGGGATTTTGGGTATGTTTGATCCATCTTATATGCTATGATTTATGTTTTGATGTTTGGGATCGACACTACATGTTGCTATGACTGTATGGTATGCTTTTTGGTTGTTTAGAAGTGTTAGATTGGTCAAAAACGCCGTCGAATGGCGTAAAAACAGTCGCAGGAAACATGCAGGAAATGACCCAGAATCCGGATCGGATCGGTGGAGGGGAGCGCGACCCAAACCGTTCCAGCATGGGTGTCACGATCCGTTTAAAGGAGTTGGTCACGACTTAAGTTAGGTGGCACGATCCGGTAGAGGAAGCACGATCCGAACCAACAAGGAATCCCGATTCGAACCAGAAGAGGGTGGGGAGCTCACGAGTCGATGGGTACTAGGCGAAACGATCCGACCCGATCAGAAGACATGACCCGAACCGGATGAAGCAACCCGATCCGATCCGAAGTGGTGATGCCGATCCGAATCAGGAAGAGGAGCCACGAGCTGGAGGACCACGACCCGATCTGATGCAAGAGGCGCGATCCGATCCGAATGCAGAGGCTGATCCGATCCGACGAAGAATATGAAGGCTGGTCCGATCCGATTCGATTGTGATGACCAATAACCCGAGATGCAAAGGTAGTCCAGATGGAAGTTAGATCTCAGGATCCCGGAACCAGTTGGGAACCAATGAGTTCACTTCATGGTTGGACTTTGCTGCGGGACGTGTGCTAAGGAGTTGTCGACGTTCATAACCTCGATTCACCACTAAGAATGGATGAAGACTACGTTATCAGTGCAGTAGGGTCATTACGACCTGAGGGGCAAAGTGATGCGTAGTAAGACTATGAGCCAGTGCAGTGGGGTCCTTATGACTCCATGGGGGCAAAGTGGACATAGTAAGGATTTGTAAGGCTATGAGCCAGTGCAGTGGGGTCCTTGCGACTCCATGGGGCAAAGTGGACATAGCAAAGGATTTGTGGCTACGTTATCAGTGCAGTGAAGTCATTTATGACTTCATGGGGCAAAGTGATCGTAGCAAGGAGTGTTGGGTGATTGGAGTGGTGAATATCGTATGCTTTAAGCACTGAGTGAGAAATGTGAGGATGGATGCTATGCTTGATTGTTTGCCATCATTATGACATGTACACCTCCCCCACCTCCGTATCCTTACACTGTTTGATGTGGTACCTTAGAGTGTTGTACAGTATGTAGTGCTAACTCTTTGGTTGCAGGTCCAGGTTCAGGTATGTTTTAGTCTACCTGTTATCGTTCACTTTAGATGCTTATCGCTCATACCAGGCTTTATGTATGACCCAGAGTTTTATGTCTCCTCTTATTACTCTAGGTGCTCACACGAGCAGACTAGAGACAGGTTAGCTGGTGATGTGCGAGTAGCTGATCCGGAGGCGGGCAGGAGGCTTCCACGTATGATATATATATACACACATTCTCCCTGTGTCGTTGGTGGTCGCTACTTGGGCATTAGTAGTGTCCCACATTTATCTTACTTTTGCTTTGAGACAGTTTGAAAGTTGTAATAAGCTGTATTTTGGATTTCCGCTGCTATGATGTTTAGTTCTGATTCTCAGCTTATGCACTGTCTCTCCTGTTTTATGTCAAGTATGTTATTATTATATTTTGTTCTATGCGCTGTGAGACATTCTACAGGTTCTTTGTATGTTCATTTCCTTCTTCCTTTTTCCTTCTGGCGACCTGTTCCGTGCCAACTGGACATGTGTACAACGCACTTTTGGAGTAAATGTCGGTTGGTGCGGGGCGGGCCGTCACACTTGGTATCAGAGCTCTAGGTTGCGTAGTTAACCTAGGGAAAGACACTAGGGAGAGTTGATACGTATATGAGAGATCGTATTTGTGATTACTTTGGTTTTCAAAGCTATGTATGTATATACTATTAGTAGTATAAGGATGAAGTCGCACTGCACTAGCACCACTGTGGGGTCGTTAATTGTTTCCCTTTTTACAGATTAACGATGAGCCGAGAGACGAGGGGTGCTGGTAGAGGGACCAACCAAGGGAATGCCGCTGACATGAGGGCTATGTTTACTAACCTCATGAGAGACATGCTTAGAGAAGTGCAAGGGGCAATCCCCAATCCCAGAGTTGGTGTTGGCCCAGTAGTGCAGGCGCCTAGGGTCGATTTCGCCAAGTTGTGCAAGGATTACACTAATCTTGGTGGGAAGCCGTTCCACGGAACGGAGTCAGCCACGGATGTCCAAGACTGGATGGATAGCTGTGACCGTATCTTTGATGACTTGGGTCTCGAGGATGCGATGAAGAGAAGGCTAGCGTCTGGTCAGCTGCAAGGGCGAGCAATGAATTGGTGGAATGCTATCAGAACAGCTATTCCAGAAGATCAAGTTACTTGGGATCAGTTCAAGGCTCGCTTTAGCGAGAAGTTTATTCCAGCTGCTCAGAAGTCAGTGTTGTTTAAGAGGTTCTTGGAACTTAAGCAGAACGGAAGGGCAGTTTCTGATTATATTGCTGAATTCGACACTTTGTCGAAGTATGGACTGTCTCTCATTGATACTCCTGAAAAGAAGAATGAGAAGTTCATTACTGGTCTGGATGGGTACTTGGGGGAGAGGCTCATAAACCACATCGACGAGACTTTTGAATCGATCGTGGGGAAAGCTTTGAGGTCACAGAGCCTTTACCCTAAGTCAAAGACTGAGGCTGCATCTGCAAAAGGGCCAAAGCCGCAAGCAGGCGGTGGAGGCAAGAATAGCTCTCAGAATAAGAGGAAGTAGGACCAATCTAAAGGTGGCCGGAAAAAGAGCAAGAAGGATGTTGAGTGCTTCAGCTGTGGAAAGAAGGGCCATTATGCTAAAGAATGTCGGGCCAAGCCAGCGGAAAGGAAGTGCTACAACTGTGGCCAAGTGGGACATCAGAAAGATAAGTGTCCGCAACCTCTTAAGGAGA
This sequence comes from Allium sativum, assembly GCA_030737875.1. Classification (NCBI taxonomy): domain Eukaryota; kingdom Viridiplantae; phylum Streptophyta; class Magnoliopsida; order Asparagales; family Amaryllidaceae; genus Allium; species Allium sativum. The sequence goes on from CM060918.1 coordinate 851,426,045, forward strand.
AGCAGATTGTGAAAGCATATGCTATTGATGCTGTTCCTTCTTCGTCGAATGCCCCAACTGCGGCGGAGAAAGGAAAGAATGTTGTTATTCAAGGTATGCTTTCTATTTATGATATACCAGTTCGAGTTTTGTTTGATACTGGGGCTTCCCGTTCCTTCATATCTAGTGACCTGGTAGATAGGTCGGGACTGGAACCCGAGATAGTCGATAGACCATTGATTGTGACGAACCCGATTGGTGGTTCGACTAGCCTTAGTATGATTTGCAGGAATTTGGTCTTATCGAGTCATGGATGTATGTTTGTATGTGATTGCTTTGTTTTGGGCTTTACTGGGTATGGCATTATATTGGGAGTCGATTGGCTCCAAAGATACGGGGTGGTGGTAGACTGTGAGGGCTTTTTGGTGACAGTGAGGGCGGATGATGGGCGGAGGGTAGTGTTTGGTAGCCTACCTAGTGATGGGGTTATGGCTAGTTTTGAAAATTCCCTCGACATCCCGCAGGATGAGTTGTCAGATGTGCCCGTGATTGGCCAGTATCCGGACGTCTTCGAGGAGGTGACCGGGCTTCCACCACACCGAGAGATTGAGTTCCGTATTGATTTAGTGAAAGATGCCAGACCTATAGTGATGCCACTTCGTCGTATGGCACCAAGGGAGCAGCGAGAGCTCGGAGTGCAAGTCAGCAATCTTTTGAAGAAGGGATTTATTAGAAGGAGTGTCTCCGAGTGGGGAGCACCAGTTGTGTTTGCCACTAAGGCAGATGGTTCCCTTCGTTTGTGTGTGGACTATCGCGAGTTGAATAAGGTGACGAGGAAGAATAAGTATCCTCTACCGCGGATAGATGATTTGTTTGATCAGCTGGAAGGAGCTAGAGTGTTCTCCCAGTTGGACCTCGCGACAGGATTTCATCAGCTTCGAGTAGCGGATGAGAGTGTTCCGAAAACGGCATTTAGGACGCCGTCTGGATTTTATGAGTGGTTGGTCATGCCGTTTGGGTTGACCAATGCACCAGCCTATTTTGTGGATCTTATGAATCGAGTATTCAGAGATCAGTTGAATAAGTTTGTTCTTGTGTTCGTGGATGATATCCTTGTTTATTCAAGGACAGAAGAGGAACACAAGAGACACTTGAGGATAGTGATGGAGGTGTTGAGGAAACACCAATTGAAAGCGAAATTCTCTAAGTGTCATTTTTGGAGAAGGGAAGTAAGATTCTTGGGTCATGTTGTTTCAGAGAATGGTATTGCCGTGGACCCTGCGAAGGTGGCTACGGTACAGGATTGGCTTACGTCCAAGAATGCAACAGATGTAAGAAGTTTCTTGGGATTAGCTGGATATTATCGTAAGTTTATCCAGGACTTCTCCAAGATAGCAGCACCGTTGACTCAGTTGACCAAAAAGAATCAGTCCTTCGTTTGGGACGGAGTGTGTGATGATGCCTTCAAAAGTCTAAAAGAGAGGTTGACGCGTGCGCCAGTGTTAGTCATTCCTAAAGGGAATGAAGAGATGACGGTATACACAGATGCTTGTGGTACCGGACTGGGTGCAGTATTGATGCAAGGAGGTAGGGTTGTAGCTTATGCTAGTCGACAGCTAAAGCCGCATGAGAAGAAGTATCCTACCCATGATTTAGAATTGGCAGCGATCGTGTTTGCGCTAAAGATGTGGAGACACTATCTCTTGGGAGAAAGATTCGAGTTGTTTACCGATCATAAATCGTTGAAGTATCTCTTCTCCCAGAAAGATCTGAATCTCCGTCAGCAAAGATGGTTAGAGTTCTTGGCTTCGTATGATTTTGATATCGCATACACACCTGGGAAAGGTAATGCGGTAGCCGATGCCTTGAGTAGGAGACATGCCAGCTTAGGGGCAATGTTTCTTGAATGGAAGCAACTGGAGTATATCGCGGGGTTTGATTTCAGACCAAAGTGCGATTTGGATCCAGTTATGCTAGCTAGTTTGGCGATCAGACCCACTTTGATAGAGCGGATTGGTTCTAGCCAGAGGGACGATCCTAATCTATTTGAAATCATCTCCAATTTAGAGATGGGTATTGGTGAGGAGGTGAATGTGTATGGGCTTGATCGAGATGGATGGCTTCGAAAGAATGGAAGACTAGTTGTGCCCAACGTGAATGGTTTGAGAGATGAAGTGCTTAGGGAATGTCATCACTCAAAACTGACTATACATCCCGGCGGTAATAAGATGTATCGAGACATGAGACAGACTTACTACTGGGAAGGGATGAAAAGAGACGTTGGGAAGTTTATATCCAAATGCATGAATTACCAGCTAGTTAAAGCCGAGCAAAAGAAGCCTAGTGGGTTGTTGCAACCATTAGAAATTCCCGAATGGAAGTGGGAGCAAGTCTCGATGGATTTCATCGATGGCCTACCAAGGACTAGATCGGGATATGATAGCATTTGGGTAATTGTGGATCGGTTGACTAAGAGCGCAAGATTTATACCAGTCAAATCCACCAGGACGGCAGCCAAGTTGGCAGAATTGTATATGAAGTGGGTAATGAGATTTCATGGAGTACCCAGAAGCATTGTGAGTGACCGAGACCCGTTGTTCACTAGTGGGTTTTGGAAGAGTTTACAAGAGGCTCTAGGGTCAAGATTACATCTCAGTACCGCATATCATCCTTAGACCGACGGTCAGACGGAGAGGGTGAATCGTATATTGGAAGATCTCTTGAGAGCGTGTATATTGGATTTTGGTGGATCATGGGATGATCATTTGCATCTAGTAGAGTTTGCATATAATAATAGCTACCAATCCAGTATCGGTATGGCTCCATATAAAGCTTTGTACGGAAGACCGTGCAACTCACCATCATGTTGGATAGAGACTGGCGAAAAGTTTGTGCTTGGACCAGATGTGGTGAGAGAAACGTCGGATAAGATCAAGATCATTCAACAACGAATGAAAACTGCTCAAGATAGGCAGAAAAGTTATGCTGATAAGAGGAGAAGAGACTTGAAATTCTCCGTTGGTGACTTGGTGTTTGTTAAGATCTCTCCGTTGAAAAGCATGATACGATTTGGCAGGAGAGGCAAGTTGGCACCAAGATTTGTTGGCCCATTCCCTGTTCTTGAACTAGTCGGGAATTTGGCGTATAGAGTTGGCTTACCAGAGAAGATGGCAGGAGTTCACAATGTATTTCATGTTTCCCAACTAAGGAAGTTCGTTCACGACTCAGATGTGACTATTTCACCTGATCAGTTAGAGGACTTCGAAGTAGAACCCGAGGCGGTTGGGAACCGCAAGCCGATTCATATTGTAGGGCACGATACGAAGCAACTTCGAAGGAAGGTGGTGAAGCTAGTCAAGGTTCAGTGGGGCGAGAACGAGAATGATTGTACTTGGGAGACAGAGGAGAGCATTAGGAAGATGCATCCAGAACTCTTTGCCTGGTAAGATTTACTTTGCGATTTAGTTATTCCGCATGCTAGGATAGACTTATTCATTTGATTTGCATGTTTGATGGTTGTTTTATGATTGATAGGCATGCAGGACCTTTGTGTGTGTTTTGATTAGGGAATTTCGGGGGCGAAATTTCTTAAGGGGGGGAGAGTGTAATGACCCGTATTCTACCCATCATAGGATCGTAGAATATTTATTTCTTTCCCGTATGAAGTTGTATGGTCATGTAACTTTGGGAAACATCTATTAGAGTCATTTCCCATGTTCATGATTTTTGTTGATTTTTAAATGACCATTTTGCCCCTAGTTGGTACTGTTTTGGCCATAACTTTTGATTGGAAAGGAATTTTGATCTGAAACCACTTCCATTTGATTCGTTTGATGGTTTCTCTTTCCGTAGAGTGGTCACATTAGCCAAACGGGCTTACCGTTTGGGAGATATGGCTGAAACAAGGTTTGGAGGGTGAAAAACTGCTTAACCGGGCCAAATCGGGTGATTAGTGAGTAGACCCATAACCCATTTCGGGATTAGGGTTATGGGAGGGCTGAAATGAGATGGAGAATCATTCCATTTCAGTTTTCTAGCCTCCACTTATCACCAAGGATCCCTAAAAATGGCCTCCAACCTCTAAATCACCTCCAAATCACCTTTAGGTTAAGGATTTGGCTTAGCAACCCCTAATCGAGGAGGATCTTCACCAAATCAACAAGGGAGCTGCTGTTTGGCGTTGAAATTCGCATCAAATCAGAGAGATATTTCAGATCTTAGTTATTTTGTGGCTAAGGTGAGTGATTTGCATAGTTTTGCACTAATTATGGCTAATTAGGGTTGATTAGTGTTAATTAGCGAATTTAAACATGATAAAATTCTGGAAAAATATTTATAAAATTCGGAATGATGTTTTAGACCTCTGATATGAATTTGGGTTAATTTGGTTAAGTTTTGATAATCCTATCATTAGTTTCACCTAAGTATGCTTAAGGGGAAATTTGGGATTTTGGGTATGTTTGATCCATCTTATATGCTATGATTTATGTTTTGATGTTTGGGATCGACACTACATGTTGCTATGACTGTATGGTATGCTTTTTGGTTGTTTAGAAGTGTTAGATTGGTCAAAAACGCCGTCGAATGGTGTAAAAACAGTCGCAGGAAACATGCAGGAAATGACCCAGAATCCGGATCGGATCGGTGGAGGGGAGCGCGACCCGAACCGTTCCAGCATGGGCGTCACGATCCGTTTAAAGGAGTTGGTCACGACTTAAGTTAGGTGGCACGATCCGGTAGAGGAAGCACGATCCGAACCAACAAGGAATCCCGATCCGAACCAGAAGAGGGTGGGGAGCTCACGAGTCGATGGGTACTAGGCGAAACGATCCGACCCGATCAGAAGACATGACCCGAACCAGATGAAGCAACCCGATCCGATCCGAAGTGGTGATGCTGATCCGAATCAGGAAGAGGAGCCACGAGCTGGAGGACCACGACCCGATCTGATGCAAGAGGCGCGATCCGATCCGAATGCAGAGGCCGATCCGATCCGACGAAGAATATGAAGGCTGATCCGATCCGATTCGATTGTGATGACCAATAACCCGAGATGCAAAGGCAGTCCAGATGGAAGTTAGAGCTCAGGATCCCGGAACCAGTTGGGAACCAATGAGTTCACTTCATGGTTGGACTTTGCTGCGGGACGTGTGCTAAGGAGTTGTCGACGTTCATAACCTCGATTCACCACTAAGAATGGATGAAGACTACGTTATCAGTGCAGTAGGGTCATTACGACCTGAGGGGCAAAGTGATGCGTAGTAAGACTATGAGCCAGTGCAGTGGGGTCCTTATGACTCCATGGGGCAAAGTGGACATAGTAAGGATTTGTAAGGCTATGAGCCAGTGCAGTGGGGTCCTTGCGACTCCATGGGGCAAAGTGGACATAGCAAAGGATTTGTGGCTACGTTATCAGTGCAGTGAAGTCATTTATGACTTCATGGGGCAAAGTGATCGTAGCAAGGAGTGTTGGGTGATCGGAGTGGTGAATATCGTATGCTTTAAGCACTGAGTGAGAAATGTGAGGATGGATGCTATGCTTGATTGTTTGCCATCATTATGACATGTACACCTCCCCCACCTCCGTATCCTTACACTGTTTGATGTGGTACCTTAGAGTGTTGTACAGTATGTAGTGCTAACTCTTTGGTTGCAGGTCCAGGTTCAGGTATGTTTTAGTCTACCTGTTATCGTTCACTTTAGATGCTTATCGCTCATACCAGGCTTTATGTCTGACCCAGAGTTTTATGTCTCCTCTTATTACTCTAGGTGCTCACACGAGCAGACTAGAGATAGGTTAGCTGGTGATGTGCGAGTAGCTGATCCGGAGGCGGGCAGGAGGCTTCCACGTATGATATATATATATATATATACACATTCTCCCTGTGTCGTTGGTGGTCGCTACTTGGGCATTAGTAGTGTCCCACATTTATCTTACTTTTGCTTTGAGACAGTTTGAAAGTTGTAATAAGCTGTATTTTGGATTTCCGCTGCTATGATGTTTAGTTCTGATTCTCAGCTTATGCACTGTCTCTCCTGTTTTATGTCAAGTATGTTATTATTATATTTTGTTCTATGCGCTGTGAGACATTCTACAGGTTCTTTGTATGTTCATTTCCTTCTTCCTTTTTCCTTCTGGCGACCTGTTCCGTGCCAACTGGACATGTGTACAACGCACTTTTGGAGTAAATGTCGGTTGGTGCGGGGCGGGCCGTCACAGGTTGGCTATGTCTCATATTCCGATGGGAGCAACTTTTGAGAAACTCGTTGATGTGACATTAATGCATGAAGAAGATAAGGGTGAAAAGAAAGAGACTAAGGTTGAGGAAACACAAAACAAGAAAGTGTGGCCCAAGAATGAACAACAACAAAAGAAGGGCAATAAGAACGACAAAGCTCGAGATAAGAGGAAATGTCATCATTGCGGACGAGAGGGTCATGTGATCAAGGATTGCAAGATAAGAAAGAACGCTTGTTTTCACTGTGGAGAGGTCGGACATCTTGCTAAGGATTACCCGAAGAAACAAGAACAAGGTCAAAGGGAAGAATCTTCTAGAGGGAAGGTGCATGCTCTCATGGCCAACGCGCCAGATAGAGGTAGGAAAGTTTCTGTTGAAGGTTTGATTTCTCTTTCCAATCATCCAGTTAGAACTCTTTTTGATTCTAGCGCTTTGCATTCTTTTATGTATGATTCTATGGTTGAGCCTCTGCACCTTAGTACTAGTAGGTTTTGGATCCCGTTGTTGTCTCAAACCCATTGGGGGTACGGATCATCTGTCTATGATTTGTCGGGGTTTGAGAATATCTGTGTTAGGCGTCGTGGTAAATGCATTGCATATGTGCTTGGTTTCATGGGTTATGGTTTGATTCTAGGGATGGATTGGTAGCATGTATGGTGCCAGTCTAGATTGCGAGAGGAGGGTCGTTAAACTTTTGACTTGCCATGGGAGGACCCTCGAGATTTCTTGTGGCCCTAAAGGGTCTGTCATGCTTAGTTTCCTAGAGTCGCTTGATGCATCTATCGAGGATTTACGATCTTTACCAGTAGTCTGTGAGTATCCTGATGTTTTTGAGGAGGTTCTGGGCTTACCTTCGAGGCGTGAGATTGATTTCCATATAAAGTTGGTGGACAATGCCAAGCCAGTTGCATTACCTATGCGCCATATGCCCCCAAGAGAAAGGAGGAAGCTTAGCAAGCAAGTAGGGAAGCTACTTGGAAAGGGTTTATTAGGCGAAGCATATCCGAATGGAGTTCTCCAGTAGTATTCACCACTAAGGTGGATGGTTCGCTTCGCTCATGTGTAGGCTATAGAAAGTTGAATAAACTCACTAAGAAGAATAGGCACCCACTTCCAAGGATAGATGATTTGTTTGACCAACTTGTTGGTGCGTCTGTCTTCTCTCAGTTAGACTTGGCCATGGGGTTTCATCGGTTGAGGGTGGCCGACGACAGTATAGACAAGACCGCATTTAGAACTCCAGATGGTTTCTTCGAGTGGATCGTCATGCCTTTTGGGTTGACGAATCCACCCGCCTATTTTGTTGATTTGACGAGTAGGGTGTTTCGGGAGGTTCTAAATAAGTTCGTTGTGGTCTTTATTGATGACATCTTGATTTTCTCAAAGAGCGAGGAAGAGCATGCCCGACATTTAAGGGAGGTTTCGAAAACTCTCCTGCGCACTAGCTTAAGGCAAAATTCTCCAAATGTCATTTTTAGAGAAAAGAAGTGATATTTCTAGGGCATGTGGCCTCTAAAGATGGGATAGCAGTAGATCCCATGAAGGTAGTTGCAATTCAAGATTGGCAGATCCCAAAGAATGCAATGGAGGTGAGGAGTTTTCTTAGTTTAGCGGGCTATTATAGGAAGTTCGTTAAGGACTTCGCAAAGATATTAGCCCCACTCACCAGAATAAAGAAGAAGAATCTCACATTTCCTTGGGATATATATTATAACGATGCTTTTCAGCGATTGAAGAGGGCTCTGACAACAACCCCAGTCTTGACCATTGCCTAATGGGAACAAAGTGTTCATAGTATACACTGATGCATGTGGTAAAGGGTTTGGTGCGGTTCTGATGAAAGAGGGAAGGGTAGTTTGTTATGGAGGTATAAAACTAAGAGTTCATGAGAAGAACTACCCTACTCATGACTTAGAGTTAGCTGCCACAGTATTCGCTCTTAAGACTTGGCGCCATTATCTACTTGGAGAGAAGTTTGAGTTGTACACTGATTATAAATCTCTCAAGTACTTGTCCTCGCAGAAGGATCTTAATTTAAGTCAACAAAGATGGATGGAGTTCCTAGCGTCCTATGATTTTGAGATTGCTTATACCCCTGGCAAGGGTAATGTGGCGGTAGATGCATTGAGTAGGCAAAGGATGACTTTGAGTCCTCTGTTTGTGGAAAGGAAAAGCTTGGAGTTTATATGGACTTTTGATTTTAGACCCTCCATCGAGTTTACACCTGGTTTATTGGCATCATTAGAGGTGCAACCTACTCTGTTGGACCAGATAGGGACTTCACAGCAAGAGGACCCACAACTAGCAGATATCTTAGATAGGCTCAGAAGAGGGAAGACTTCTAGCCACCTCAGTAGATATTCCACAGACGATAGAGGGTGGTTGCGACGAGATGGAAGGCTTTGTATTCCCTGGGTTGGGAGTTTGTTGAAGACAGTCCCTGAGGAAGCCCATCATTCTAAGATGACTATTCATCTAGGAGGTGATACGATGTGTAGAGATATAAGGAGGGTTTTCTTTTGGGCTGGGATAAAGAAAGATGTGCCGAATTTGTTTCAAGATGTTTGATTTACTAGCAAGTCAAAGATGTGCAAAAGAAGCCTGGTGGATTACTTCATCCTTTGGAAGTCTCACAGTGGAAGTGGAAGAGCGTCTCTATGGATTTCATCGATGGTTTTCCTAGATCAAGGAAAGGGAACACCAGTATTTGGGTTATAGTTGACAAACTTACTAAGAGCGCTCATTTCATCCCTGTTAAGAGTAAGAGGACAACATAATGGTTGGCATCAGTTTATCTTCGTGAGATAGTCCATCTACATGGAGTACCTTCTAGTATGTGAGTGATCGTGACCCTATATTCACCAGTGAGTTTTGGAGGAGCTTGCAAGAAGCGTTATGTACACAATTGTGTTTGAGCACCACTTGTCACCCTCAGACCAATGGACAGACAGAAAGGGTAAATAGACTCCTTGAGGATATTTTAAGACTGTGTATCCTAGACTTCGGAGGGACTTGGGAAGAGCATCTTCGTTTAGTAGAGTTCGCTTACAATAACAGTTACCAGGCTATTATTGGCATGGCACCCTTCGAAGCATTGTACAGATGACCCTGTAGATCACCGACTTGTCGGTGGGAATCTATAGAAAGGCTTATACTTGGACCTGAGATGGTTAGGGAAACTTCAGAAAAGATTGATCTTATCCGCAGGCGCATGAAGAGAGCTCAAGATAGGCAGAAGTCCTACACGGATAGGAGAAGGACTGACATTTAGTTCGAGGTAGTAGACACGGTTTTCATCAAGGTATCACCTTTGAGAAATGTAGTTCATTTTGGATCCATAGGAAACTGGCACCAAGTTTGTAGAGCCATTTCCCATAACAGGAAGGAACGGCCAAATGGCCTATAGATTAAAGCTACCGAAGGGACTGTCCGGCGTTCATGATGTTTTCCATATCTCTTATTTAAGGAACTGCTTGCATGATACCATAAAAGTAGTTAAGCCGAGAATGCTTGAGGAAGTAGAGGTGGAACGGGAGGCGACAATCAAGCGAGTTTCTACCCATATTCTTGGATCAGAAGTCAAGAAGCTACACAACCAAGAAGTCAAGTTGATGAAAGTTCAGTGGGGAGATAACCAAGAGGATGCAACTTGGGAGACTGAAGACAATACTCACGCTTTGTACCCTTTTCTTTTCAAGGGTATGTTCTTAACTTCCTTTCCAAAACTTTTATTCATGCTTATTTCTATCGTTTAAATATATCCTATTGATCGAATTTTTGACCTTTAGGTAGGAATCCCATGGATGTAAACATGTGTTTGAGACATGTTATATTTGATGTATACAAATGGATGCAAGTGGTTGATAGTGATTGCTCTTGGATGCATATACACACACATTAGGCACTAGATCGACTCAATCACTCTCATACTGCGTATGAATGTGTGTGCATTTTTCTGCTTTTAATCGATAAAAGTGGGTGTATCATCATACGTATGTTGCATTTGGATGAATGATTGCGCACACATATAGAACTTACATATTATAATAGGATTATTTACATACATGTTGGGTTTATGACACTAACATACATTGCATTAAGGAGGTCAACTGAATTAGTAGACCGCCTGATCTTTTGCATTAGTACAGGGATATATACACACACCTTTGCATATGTTCATATAAGCATTAAAAATCTTCTAAGTACAATGGATGCCAGTGATTGGTGGATGAGTAGATGGATAATGGATGTTAGGATATACATTCTTCTTAACTTGGAGATTTCGAGGATGAAATCCTTTAAGTAGGGATTTTATAACACATTAAAATGACGAACTAAGGAATACTTAATTAAGTATTTGGAATTAAGTAAAATGGACTGTTCCATTGCGTTCGTCTCGAAATTTTGCTTAAGATAGACACCAAGTTTGCGTAAAATAGACATCGTATGAGAAAGATATTAAGGTTAGAAGTTTGTATACGCATAAGAGAATTATATGTATACAAAACCAATCAAAACATTAAAATTAACTCAAAAATCAGAGACGCAGGGTAGGGCGGGAGTTCAACCTATTAGGGGTCGACATCAACACAGGGGTGTCGACACCCATGTCGACCCCTCGAGATCTGGGCAAAATTCAGTTTCTGAACGTGGACTCGTTTCTTGACTAAATTCGTTGACCCTAGGTTATAAATAGGACCTTAATCCCATTGTTTTTTCATATAAATCAATGGCGAGAACGAGGTGCTGCCCCGACTCAAAGTAAAATAGCCTATTCTTCTTCAACAACAAGTTATACGTATTCAAGGATTGTGCTACAACATCTGCAATCAATTCCATGTTCTTTAGATCCAATCACAGTGTGTCTATGTTATTTTTAGATATAAACACCTAAAATGTAATCTTGACATGTTTATAAGTTTGCATCCAAGCCTGTGCATGTTTGTAATCTGAATCACAACAGATCTACCATTACTTGTATATCTAATTTACTGTTTAGATCTCATATGTCTGTTATGCCTATTATGTTAGTTCGCCTAATCATGTCACTGTATGCCTTTTTTGTTTGTATGACCACTTCTATCATTATATGCAAGTTTTATTCATTATGCCTGTTTTTGTTCTCTTCTCTCCCTCCTTCCCTTTTTGTTTTTATAGCCAGGCTAGCTTCGAGCCTAGGCCTATCACTGAAATACGCGAACGCACGAATTTGGGAACGATTGGGAATGATTAATTTGGGGTATAATTCATACTGTAAACAGGACTGGGAAATTTAGGCATAATTTATACCTTGAGCCAAAACTTGAGATTTGAGGGCATAATCAATATCTTGATCTAAACCTTAATCCGGGGCATAAATTGTATCGTAAATCGAATGGGGATTATAGGCATGATAAAACATGATAATTGGTTAATAACAAAAATGCCTAGATTGCAGTAATTAGAAACTGTAACCGGGCTTAGACAGGAGGTTAGATTACACTTGTGGTAGAAGTCTGCCCAGAACCGCCCGACAAATCCATCGTCCACAAGTAGTAAATCTAATGTGAGAGGTCTAAGTGCATAAATGTACACGTGACAGCGCTAAGACACGAGGTTAAGTTTGACTTATCAAAGAAGTCTGCTCGGACCCAACCGACATATCCAGCATCCACAAGTGGCAGACTTAATGTGGAAGGTCTAGCGCAATAATAACCATAAATGAATGAATGGTGATGAACTTGTAATACTTAACCTGTTTGAATCCATAAGGATTACATGAACCTGTTAACTTGAGTAAGGGTTAAGTAAACTTGCTTGAATCAGTGGGAGGGTTAAGTTAATCTTGTTAAATATGTGGGGATGGGTTATACATATAAACCCAACAAACTTAAACTGTTGGGGTTATGCAATCTTGTTAAACTAGTAGACATAACCTGTTGAAATCCTAGTAGTGGGGATGCAAGCCTAGGGGGAAGCTTGTATCATCCGGAGTGTGGGACCCGTACCAGTCAGTAACCTATATTGGTTTCAAACGGAGAACCCCAAACTAGGTCAGGGTCAGGGCACACTTACTGAGTTGGTTGCAAGAGGTCCATCTAAGGGACAGTGTAGGCGGCACATTCCGACGGGGTCATGTGCGTGCATCGGTTTGGTACAGGGAGGTTAAGGCGTTGTGACACATGTAGATATGGTTTGTACACATCTTGTAAACAAAGGGTTGCCATTTAGGAAGTGATACATCCTACTATGGGGCCGACATAGGGTATTTACGAGTTAGGGAGCTGATCGATTGGGGGTAGTGATTAGGGTACATCTAGTCTTGCTTGTTTAGGAGCCCATTATTATTGTTGGGATAACACCCGTCAGTTCTGTTAGGCTATCTGTTATTGTATGGGGTAAAACCTCTCACTAGAAGTACACCTACGTCTACCATCTTGTACTTATTGGGATCATCATGTTCTTGTTATACTAGTATTGGTGCAGAGAAAAGTAATAGAGAAGCGCAATGCATGTTCCGTCCTATTTATCATGTTTACCTTGTTGTACCTGCCTTATGACGTTGTTTTCTCTCTCCAACTTATGTGCCTGTCATGATGCTTTTACTTATTTATATGCTAAAAGTAATTGGACTCACCAGACTTTTTGTTTGACCCATCTCGTTTCATCTTCTTTCTCTTTCGTTTCCCCTCCAGGTTCTCAGGATGGGAATACTCAAGTTTGATCAAGATTCTTCTTTTCCGCTTGGAGCTGCTTAAATGTATTGCTCGATTGCATTTGCTCTTCTATGGCTATTTTTTGGGGACTATGCTCTTTTTATATCATTGTACTCTGGTGATGATTTTTGTACAAGGAAGAAGTTTTATGTTTTCAGTATTCCAGACTTACTATGTAATTGGGTTTGAAATACGAAGATTTTCTATTTAATAAAGTTTTAATTCAACTGTTATTTTATATCTGTCTTGTAATGTTTTTATTTATGTTTACCTATAACGCTTCACGAAACTTAATGCATTCCGATAAAGAGTGACATTAGCGGACGTGGGGCGTCACAAATTCCATGTGTGAGCCGAGCTAAGCAAGAACCTGGCCTACAAATACATGATTCTGAGGACATTTGAAGGACTTTGGCACTTTTGCAACTCACGAATTGTCTCTACATTAGCTAAACCAACAATTCCCTGTTTTCATGATAGTAATTCAAGAGTTTGAGGGTTGTAATTCCAGGGTTTGGAGATTGCAAGTGTTGTATTTGTAATTTCTAATTGAATCAAAGAGTTATCAAGTGGATGTAGGCTTGTAAACTGAAACCAATCTAATTTTTGTGTTATTGCTATTTTCCTCATTTTCATTTTATATTTCTTCATTTGTTTCTATATGATTCTTCTATTTTTGGTGTTTGTGCCATTTTTTGATCAAACATGCACTAAAAACATATAGGGGAAATAATCGATTAGTTACAGGAACGTAGCTATTTTTTATTCTAATACTTTTGTCAGGATGGAGAAAGAGAGAAATTTTTGAAAGGATTCCGCCTAGAAAATAATTTATTAGGTGGATTCCATCTGAGTAGGAATTATTTTACTCTTTGTGCAGAGTGAGATCCAGTGATCAGCAATCAAAAATGAGAAGAATTTTTTATTTCATTGGCTGGGAGGGAGGGAAATTTTCGGAACATCCCTATTTAATTTGGCTAAAGGTCCATGTTAAGTTTCAAATGCCCAAAACATCCTTGTCTAACACATTGTAAATTAGGTATTATTTATTGATAAATCATCAAAAATCAATGAAAAAACAAACAAACTTTAAAACCTAAATAAATTTAAAATCATCTTCGCATTCATGTAAGAAAAGTAAAAAATGCTCCAATAAAACACATTTTAGCAAAACATGTAGGGAAAACTGCAGGTTTCGAAAAACCTACAGTCGCCATCGCAATTATAACAAAAAATTGCATACATTAATGCAACATCTGCTGATTGATTTTAAATTCAATGTCTACTCTTATTCAACATCACATTATTATAGAAAAATCTTTAAAAAATTGATGTAAATTGCATAAAAATAAACAATATCTCACTTAGCATAAGAATAGAAAAAACAAGCAATTCTATAGAAAAATTGCAGATATGTCTGTAGTTTTTTGATACATTGAGACAAATTTGCAATACACTATGAGAATAGTTGTAGATAAGTGTGCACTTTTTCATAATAGCTGTTGATATTTCTACAACTTTTTTTCCTTTTCAGTATCTACAATACACTATGGGAATAGCTGTAGAAATATCTCCACTTTTCACAATAAGACCATATAATTCAATAATTTTTTTTCCTTTTTCAATAATCTTCTTTTAATATTTACAATTTTTGAATTTTTTTAGCAGTGACGCAGAAGAACATGGAAATTACGTCGCTTCTACAGTTTTAGCGACCCGATTTACGTTGAAAGTTTCATAGGGATTCGTCTTATATCAACGTTGATTTTAGGGACCTGTAGAAAACCATTTTCGTTGGCTTAGGTCCTTAAAGTCAAACTTAATACATGAAAACTCCTTCCTAAAAAAGATTGTAAATTAGGTTTTTAGAATTTAATTATTGAACAATAGCATACGATTATGTAATTATTCAGTGAATAATTGTAGACATATATGTAATTATATCAAAAAACTGCATAAATATTTGCAATTATTCAGTGAATAATTGTGGATATTTCTGCAGTTTTTTGGATGAATAATTATAGAAATATCTGCAGTATTTTCAAAAAATTACATAAATTTTCACAACTTTTCATTGAATAATTGCAGAATTCTCCACAATTTTCGAATACAATTGAATAAATGTGTGAAATTATTCACTAAATAACTACAGAAATTTATACAATTATCAGTTAACTTAATTCTAAAGACCTAATTTAAATACTTTTCTAACAATGATGTTTTGTTTATTTTGAAACTTAATAGGGACTTTAGCCAAACCGTCTCGATTATTTAAGGGACTGGTTTTTTGTACGATTCCTACAAATAGTTTTTTTTTGGAAACTAGGCAAACCGCCTCATTAAAAACCTATTCTTATACTCAGCGTGAGTATAAGTCAGGGAAAAAGAGTGCGGTGCTTTATTGGTAACGCATCAATAAAAAGAGTGTACGAAGTACATAAGTATGTCAACATCAACAATCTCACATACTTCAGTCCTATAAAATAAAAACAAACGTCCAAGTCAACCCATTAGCCTCGAAGGCCCATTTATATTTGACCCAACAAAAGGATACAAGGCCGAAATTAAAGCCTCGGAATGGAAAAGGAAAGTAGTAAACAAACTCATCGATAACCCTAATTTTGCTCTGTAGAAGGCGGTGGAAATCCATCTCATCCAAGATCATCTATGTTAATTCCCCAATTAGGCAAAATTCTTTGATGAAAAGGTGCGTTCTTCTTCTTCAATTTGAGCGTCAAGTATTTAATTTCGATTTCAATTAAGTTCCATCGTCTATACTTTCCAACAATCCGTTGCCACGAGCTCTCGCATTTCGTTTTGCCCATATATGATACACGGTTGTGACCACACTATAGTAGGCTAAGTCTGAGCCATGTCTTTAACAGTGAAATTGCTTTTTAGGAAGTTGACTTCATCTTCCAGCGTCAAAGGCCGACTTGAGGTAGGAGGGGCATCCAGTTTTAGCCTGCACCTTGTCCATAGATACGTTGAATATGGGCAGCTGAAGAAAAGGTGATCTCGGTCTTCATTATATTCCATACATAGCACACATTTAGCATTCACGTCATATCCCCAACTAGCTAGCCGATCACAAGTAGGAAGTCTGTTGAGACATTCTTTATACATGCATAAAGACATTTTTGCACTGTTTATGTTATGCCAAGTTATTTTGCACCAATCAATGTCTGGTTTATGTTCTCTAAAAATATCCCATGTCGAATGAAAAGAGAACACATCCTTTTTATTGTTCCAGCAATAGAAATTAGACTCAGAACTGGAATTTGTAAGTATTTCCTTTATTTTGTCTGCCACTAATTTGGTCACTGTTAGACTATTAGTGTTAAACAGACCCCCATTAATAAGGCAATCCACTTTTAAGTTTTCTCCACCACACAAATCTAGATAGTCCCATCCTAAAATATTGACAAGAATTTCACTGTTAATCCAAGGGTCAAACTAGAGCATGGTGTCATGGCAGTTAGAAATACAACGATTAATACACTTTAGAGCCAAATTTCTATTCCTCAACATTGCTTTCCAAGAACACGAACTATTATTATCGATTTGCATAACCCAAAATTTATTATCTCTACAATACCTGCTTTCTATCCACTTCTTCCACATGCTGTCTTTATTCAAAAATTGCCTTATCAACTTTATTGCAGCATCCATTTTAATATCATCAAATTTTCTAATTCCGACTCCTCCTTCATTGTTGGGGGAACATAGAACATCCCATGCTATTTTGTGACTCTTTCTACCCTAAATAAAATTAGCACACATTTTATTTAATTTATCAATTATCGCAGCTGGCAATTGATAAACTAATAACCAATACATGGCCATTGGGATAATCACAGATTTAATTAATTCAATTCAATTTTGCCAGCCATAGATAAAAGTCTACGATCCCAACTATCCATCTTCTTTCTGATTTTATCAAAATGATCCTTATAATCGGAGAAATGAAGATAATTATTTGATAAAGGCACACCTAAATATTTAATAGGAAGATTGCCCTCCTTCATATTTAGAATGCCAGACAAGTCTCGTTTATGTTTGACACCTTTGCTGAATTTTTTTTTGATTTGGAACAATTTTCCCTGAGTCCTGCCATAACTCTCATTTTTTCCAGAATCCTCGAAATTTCAGTAGCACTTTTAATCCTTGCTTTAGAGAAAATCATCAAATCATCCGCATAGATTAAATGGTTTATGTGTGGTTCATTTTTATATATTGGTGGCACCAAATCCAGTTTGCAAGCTTTATGCATTAGTAAAGACAAAAATTCCATAACTATGCAAAAAAGACAAGAGGATAGTGAATCCCCTTGTCTTAAACCTCTGTTGCTATAAATGAAACCCTTTCGACTGCGCTTCATCAAAATGGAATAGGTTGGCGTGCTTATACATACTTTTATCACCTTAACTAACCTTCTAGGGAAACCCATCATTTTTAACATGTAGCAGACAAAACTTCTATTAACCATGTCGTAGGCTTTTTGTAAATCAATTTTAATGCACTTGTTACCACTCATATCTCTGTTAAAATGTCTAATTTGCTCATGCGCTAGCAAAACATTTTCCGCAATATATCTGCATGGTATGAAAGCTGTTTGATTTTCAGATATTAAATGCTTCAGGTATGGCTTAAACCTATTGCAAACCACTTTAGAAATAATTTTGTAAATGATGTTGCAACAAGAAATAGGCCTATAATCAGAAACATTGACGTGTTTCTCCACTTTAGGGATAAGCGTGATAAATGTGTGATTAATACCTTTTGCAAGCTTTCCGGTTCTAAAAACTTCTTGGATTAAATCGACTAAAGTTATCTTCAATTCCTGCCAATGAATCTTGAAAACCTTTGCTGTAAACCTATCCGGACCTGGGCTTTTATCGTCTGGGATAAAGAATGTGGCCTTATATACTTCTTTGATGGTATTCGATAGTAACTGAACTCTTCCTCTCTCATTCACCCTGAACCTGCAGTTTATTTCAGGGAAAACACTTGTTTGTGGGGCGTCGGAGTAAAAAAAATCTCTGAAGTAAAAAAAATCTCTGAAAAATAATTTAGTGCCTCTAATTCAATGCTATCTGGATCATGTAGAATCATTCCATTTGACTGAATTATATTTCCCCAGTTATTTATATGTCGTCGTAAAGACATCTTAGCATGAAATTTTTTTGTACAAGAATCCCCCTCATTAAGCCAAGAGATATTTGCCTTCTGTCTAGCATTTCTGAATTCTATGTAACATTGGTCTCTCCATCGTCAACACATTCTCCAATTTATCATACATGTCAATATCCATTGGATTTTCATAAATTTCCTTAAGCGCAACACTATACTCCTCTTCTACTCTTTTCAGATTATTTTTATATTCCCAATTACTCCAGTTCCATCTTTTCAACAAAATCTTACAAAGTTTTAAGAACATCTAGAAAATGTGAAGTTTAGACCCATGCAATTGAAACATACTCAAATGTTCTTTTGTCAAATAAAAACAATCCCAATAGCCCTCAACCTCATGCCAACTATTGACATATTTAAAAGGTATATTTCTTCTTCTAGTATCATAAGGACTAAATTTCATACATATGGGAATGTGATTGCTTATAGGGTTTGCTTCTCCAAACACAGTCAACTCAGGGAAGGTATCTAGGAAATTATAGTTGGATAATAATCTATCAATTTTAGTAGTAATACCTCTTCTTCTCCACATGTATTTAAAACCCTTGGTAGTTATATCCATGAGACCTGCCTCGGCTATGCAGTTAAGCCATCCTGAGATTTGCCTGTAAGGAACTTTGGACCCCCCTTCTTATCGCTTGCATAAAGAATGTTGTTAAAATCGCCTACAACCATCCATGTAATATCAACATTCTTAGCCTCCTTCACTATGTCAGTCCATAGGTTTTCTATGTCAAATAAAAAATTGCTTGCATATGTAAAAGTCACCCGACACATTAAACCTCCTACATTCTTAGCCAAGGTAGAAATATGTTGATACAATATATTAACTACCATAAATTCTGGCCAAACAATGGAATCCCATGCTATCAGAATTCTACCTTTACAATTGCAGTCGTTATTATTTACAAACTTCCAATTTTTATGCATTTTACTTTGAAATTGCAACATGACAATATCATTCATTTTATTTTCCAAGAGGCCAACAATTGTAGGCCTAAAATTGTTAAGAATTTTGATCACCTCAAACTGTTTGGCTGCGGTGTTCAAACCCCTACCATTCCAGACAATTATATTCATTTAAACTTGCTTTGGCTCCTTGTCGCGACTTAAGGAGGAGCAGAGGTTTTTGTTGAGTTTTTTCTTTTACTATTCTTGCTGATGTTGTCCATTTCTTCAATGAATTTTTTATTAGCCTCGATATTGTTGCTAACGTCAACTTCTTTTTCAGGTGCCGTTGTTATATTTTCTTCATTGCCGAGTAGAGCTGCTGTGTCATCATCTTCCAAGTCAGTCCAGTCTTCCATGCTTGCTTCACGGTTAATGCTTACAGTGCCCTCTTTATTATCAGTTGCCATGACATTGCACCTGTCATCAATTGGCTTCGTGGCATCTCTCCAGAATGTGATTGCTGTCCGGTTCCATCTTGTTGTGCTATCAAGGAGTTGAGAGATTTAAAATCATTATTATTATCCCTGACTGTAACATTGTTAAGAACATTAGACTTTCCCTGTTTGTCATTTCTTTGATTGTTTTCACTTGAAATGTTACTTTCAGTATGAGAATGCATTGATATATTATTTTCAGTGTTTGGATTTATGCATGAATTCTTTGCCATATCAGCAAAATCCATGTTGTCATTGCTAGCTGTATTCTGTAAGGTGTCAATGCTATGTATATTCTGCATGGGTTCATTAGACATCATGTTACTTTGATTGTGCAAGTTATCCCCATCTTCTGTTGCATCAATGCTATGTATATTCTGCATGGGTTCATTAGACATCATGTTACTTTGATTGTGCAAGTTATCCCCATCTTCTGTTGTATCTTCATCTAGATTAACCAAATGATCATGCTCATCCATAACCTCAAGTGTTACATTCTCATTTACATTAAAATTGTTTGACTGTGTCTCCTTCTCGCCTTGATTCTTTGGTATCCATTTTTCTTCGGTCTTTGCTTTACATTGAGTAGTCGTATGACAGAAGACATTACATTTGCAACGACAAAATGGCTTGTACAAATATTCAACTTTTATTTTCAGTTCCTCTCCTGTGTGTAGCACCAATTCGACTTCCGTAGGAAATTCCGATGCTACTTCCATATCCACTAAAATATTGGCAAACGCGACTCTTGATTCGTCCGCCATGATTTTATCCATTTTGATTGGTTTTCCCAATACACTAGCGATTGCGCTAAGTGCTTCTTTATCCCAAAGTTCTTATTCCAGATTTGTTAGCTTGACCCATATAAGCATTGTCAACAGAAGATCCTTTTTAAATGTCAAACCATATTCCATTTCTTCAAAAGAATGATCCTATTATCAAACATATACGACCCTCCCTTCAGAATTTTATCACAGCCTACACTAGTGTCAAATCGGACTATGAGAAACCCATTTTCTCTCGGTAGAAGTTGAAAGTTTCCAGATGGTTTCCAAATATGTTCAATATATTTCTTCAGGTGTAAATGATACGGCCTCGCACCATACACGTAAAACACAATGGAATTTCTCCATTTATCCATCGATCTGGAAACCGCACATTCAGAAATCACTGCCTTCATTTTGTCATTGATTAACACTGGTACAATAAAATTCAGATCTAAAAGTCATTCCTATTCTGTCTAATTCCTCCATTTGCTGCCTGGACCATGATTTAGTTAGCCTCTTAGCCATGCCTTGTTGAATGTTTTTCCATTTGTTCTCATAGAACTTCGAGCTGGATCTATCTCGATGATACAATGGGTTTCCGTTCTTGGATCGAGCATCCGCTCCCCCTTGAACGTAACCCTAGAGGCACGTCCCGTAGCCACGGGATATTGGGATGATGGATCCCCGTCTCCTCCCTGATCATTCAATTCAACCCCTCTCTAAGAGCTGCCCTTCTCGAACGCCATAGATATGACAGATCCAGACGGTCTAACCATCGGCTGCTTGCCAGCGGCTATTGATTGCTGAAGTGCGGACACCTTTTTCGGTCTTAGATCTGGAGGCCGACCCTCTTTCATTGCATCCGCCATTAACTTAGTACCATAATTCGCCGTTAACTTAGTAGTTTATTAAAGATTTAATGAGATATAATAGTTTTTCATTAATATTTCCTACAAATAGTTTGAATAATGGAAATATGTTCATTTAATTAAATTTTAGAGTCTGTTAGACCAAAAAATGGTCCTAACACCCAATTGAATATGATTTGTGAAGAATAATAATCTAAAACATAGAAAATCAAGAAGAGACACGAGATTTATAGTGGTTCAGCGTTAACGAGCCTACGTCCACTTTATAGTTTCTCATTTCATTCCAAAATTACAACAACAATTGACATAGCCGCTTTATCATTCGAATACAACAAGTAATACTCTCTGAACTCACTGTTTTTCATAGAAGAAGTAGGTGGTTCTCTCTTGGAGAGGTGCGTCCATGTCAGATATGAGGTACGAAAATGCCCAAAAGTCCCTTGAAATCTCCACGAAATGATGTATTTATAGGCGAATGGAGGTTGCTCCTGGGATCGGTTCGGGTGTGTTGTGGCAGCCATCCAACAGGTCATGGAAAAGTAGTGGGAGACATGGAGAAACGTTCTCCAGATCATGGGATGCAACATGTAAATAGATCCAAATGATAAGCCTAGAAAATAGGAGCACGTTGAGGAGTGGTTGCAGCTTCAGGCGGTTTGGGTAGAGGGCACTCCGATCCGATTCGGAGAGGGGGATCCGATCCGATCCAATCCAAAAGTAAGGATCCGATCCGATGCAAATGGGGGGATCTGATCCGATCCGAAAGGGGGGATCCGATCTGGTGACATCTGCATGTATAATTCAAGTTTTCCAACCTTCTGTCGCTCTATCTAAGTGATCTCCAATCAATGTAAGTTCATACTCAAGTCCTTGGCTTTGGGTAGCCTGTTCACAAAGCAGGCTAACATTTTCCCCCCGCAAAGTACATCTTATCGCAGATGAGATGTGCATTGAATAAGTCGAGCTGAATCTTTTCAGAACTTCATCCACCCTTAAGGAAGCTTTACCAGATTGTTGTGTCCTATTGAGTAGTTCCGACATATGGATCTTTTCCTTTATAAATGGCTTGTCATATATCACACTACTTCTGTTGATGCTTATCGAGCCAAATTCCATGGCTAGAGTGGTCATGATGATCGACCAATTGTTTAGACCTCATCGAATCAAGTGGTTGAATTTCTTCATCATAATTCATGTAGGATCATCGGCTCCCATGTGAGATCGTACATGCACAAGTTAATGCCAAACGACGTCATCATCCTTTGCTAGTCAAGTGTGTTACCGAGTCATGCTTTCTTTTATGTATAAGTCAATGTATGAAATAGTCATCCAAGTCATAGGGTAGTATCAGAATCTTTGTCCTTTGAGCTAGCATCTAGACCATTGGGATAGAGTTTATCGGAATTGGCATATGAATCTGTCATTTGTGCTTGGAATTAGACTGTCTTGACATCAGAATATTAATCTAGGGCTCCACGATTGTATCGAATCATAACAATAAGGTATCTGAAAGCCATGATCATTCCGAATCGTTTTATAATCCAGTGATCCCATACGAGTCAATACGAGATGTTATTGAAAACATTCAAGTCAATAGCTGGTAGGATCATGACAATCGTAAGGCAGCTGAGGAGTTTATCACACTTTCCATTTGATGCAGTTGCGAATCAAGTCTTTGGTCTAGATGCTTGATCCGTTAGTTGACTCACTTGGATGGTCAAGATGAATTATGTCTTACTCCAGAGATGTAATGTATATGTTTTGAATCGTGCACTGAGCCAGGGCCATGTTCAAAGTCAATCTGTTAGTTGAAGATGATGTTCCCAGAATCAGTGGAGGACGATCGAAGTCAATGCTTATTCTCCTAGCATTAGTGGAGGTTGGGCCAAGTCAATTGGACATCCAGTCTTCTATCTTTTATTCTTATTTTATTGCTTTGGGTAGGAGCTGCATGTTCAGCAATCTTAGCCAACCCGTATCGTTATGTGCTCTTTCTCAAGTCGCCAAGGGTTGGAGTTGTATATGCAAATGGTCGAATCAAATTTGTGTCGGTATCATCCTATCTGTTTAGTCAGAAAGCGGGGATCACCTTATCGAGTGTCAGCGAACTTAGATACTCACCTTGCATCAGCTACGGAGTTGAGTAAGCTCGTCAATCATGTAAGCGAGCGAACATCGTTAGGGAGTTATTCGAGCTCCTTCTTTCATGCTTTGGCATAATCCAGAATAGCCATCACAGTATTGTTGAATCTATCTCTCATGCTTGGTTCCCTTGAGCTTGGCAATTAAGATCGCAGGCTCGATCAATGAAATTGGTCCTTTTTGGATTTGTACATTCTTATTAGTCTTTTCTTAGGCTTCTCTTTTGTCTTTAACATTTAAGGAGTTATATGATACTCCATTCTTTGTCATGAAAACACTGCGATCATCCATCTCAATATAGGTATCCTCTTATTGCAGGAATCTATCTGTTTCAAGATAGAATTCACCAATGTTTCTAGGAAACTCTCATCGTATAAAGATATTGAGGTTTGTTTTAAAGGTGAATCCACCAAGGCCTTTTGGTGGTTCTCGACACGGAGAGACTTTAAAGTCTGAGTTATCTAGAATATCGGATAATACTGTTAAAAACACCATAGATGATCTAGGCCGATCTGTAGATGTTGCTGCAGCGTTGAACCTTTTGTGGAACAAATGTAGGGTCTCGCCGGACCTTTGTTTGATTGAAGTGGGTAACATTACATTCTTGGATCGTCATACGTGGACCTTTGATCTCTCAATGAAGTGGGTGACCAATGCGTTCCAGTGGTTGATCAAATCGGATGGATGCCACCAAAAATCGTACAACAACTATGTGATCCATGATCCAGAAATTGTAGCTTGAAGAGCAGGGAGTTTCTGAAATCCCTGATGTCTCATGTGAAAAAGTTTTGACTGACAATTCTTACCTTGCCTTTGAGGTTTTCCGCCTATGGTGAAGCCTCAATTAACATTGGCAATCTGGCCTTTGTTTTCGAGGAGTCATTTCCAATTGTCCAATTTAGCGCTGGTGCCCCCAGCATGAAGTCTTGAAGTGGGTGGAAGTTGGTCTCTGGCTTCTTAGATCCACATATGCAATAGCCATCAATCAGGCTTTCTTCCTTTAATTTTGGATGGTGATTTGCTGCTCGGATGTATGCGGATCAGTCTTGACGAGTCATTCTTTTGGTTACAGTCTGGGATCTTGCAGGACTATGATGATAACAATGTGCATAAAGTTGGCGGATAGTTGAATTACGTTACTCGAAACTTGTATCCCATGCATGCCCCTCATCTATGGTGGTTTTGCTATTGGGTGAGCATCAAATCCATCTCTTCTATGAAATCATACTTCCTCATCAAGTCATGAGTTAAAGTTTGATACAAAATGATTTGTATGTGTCCAGCTCATGTTAGTCTTTGATCTCCCATCCAATCTCTGCGGATCGGAGTCGGGTGGCGATAAAATCAAATTATATTCACCTCGTACGCTTCCATTTGCCCCCTGTATTAAGAATTGAGGAACTTCATGTTGAAGTTGAGTTGGATGTGAAGGATTCATCTAAATTGGAGCAAAGGTTGGTCGAACTCCGTTTAAGTTTCTAGTGGCTCTTGCATTGCCATCGTTTTCATCCAAGATGTTATGGTCAGAAGTTGCATGCTACAAATGTCTGGGAGGAGGTTGATTGCCCCTTGTTTCACTCAAGACGACATTGCCAACTCGTCCTTGGGTCTCATGTGATCTGAATAGTGAAACAGGGAGTGATTGTGCCAAGTTCGTTGTCGATTGAATTCCCATGTTGCTCGATCCAAGGATTAAGTCGTAGCTACTCGGCCATCCATCCATCCGAGTAAAGAAGTCATCCATCATTTTCTAACGCTTCCGGAGAAGTTCATTTTATCATATCATCTGGGTTCTTAATTCAGTAATGGCACCATCCGTTTCATTTCTAGTCTGACATGCTAAGGGATTACCGCAAGAAGAAATCTGCTGACTTCCTTCGCTCCTAGCGCCTTTTGCACCAACATCCTCAGCACGGAAGAAATTTCTATCTTCCTTCTTTTTGGCCTTTGAGTCGGAGTGTTAGGCAATTCGCATCCTTGCTAGCCAGAAGTCGAAGTAATGGTGTCCCCCCTTATCTGGGGTCTTTCAACCGGAAAGTTGGTCGGGACTAGCAAATGGACATTCACTCTACATCCATTCTGTGGTCCTTAAGGGGCCTGTAAAGATCGAGGTATAAGTTAGACACAGACATACAAGTTATGTCATTTGTAAATATTTTCAATAGTGTGCCCCCAGTCCAGGGGTAATGGCGAAAGATCGGTAGTTGTATCACATCCCATTCAAATTTAGACGTGGATGCATGGAAAAGAGACATTACTTTCAAATCTTAAGTGATTGAGTTATCCAATTGCTCGAGCTATCGTATTTTCCATTTAGTGTATTTGCGAGATGACACTCGTTGTTACACTTGGGCTATGGTCAGTCACACGCGGGTGTGTATGTTGATTTAATATATCATTCTTAGGGCCTCCTTTCGGTCGTTGCCTTAAGTCGTGTGACACATCATTGAACAATTCACTCTCAAGGCCTCTTTTCGGTCATTGCCTTGAGTCTTCTAAGAAGTTTAGCATTGGACATCAGTGTCAGCCCTCTGGACGTGGCCCTTTGTTTGTTTTCCACCGGCCTGCTGCAGTTGTTGCGAGTGCGGCCCTTGCATTCTTGTCTTGTTATCTTGTACAAGCCTACATTTTATAAACAAAGCGAATCTTTAAGTAACAGGTAATAAAGCACATCACAATCAAGTAAGGGTTCCAATTCAGAATCCCTGCAATCAAATAATATCTAGAAAATAATATAGAATTCATCTAAGGGGGGTGATGTGTGTGTATGCCCCCATTCAATCATGAATAAAGTTCCTAGTCTGGACTTGTTCCGGATTGATTAGGATCAACATTGTATTGCCCCACATATCTGAAAATGAGGGGTTTGGGCTCAGCTTTCATTCTTGCCCCCGATCCTGCAGCGAGGTAGGGCCCTTTTGTGGCATTTAATTGCAATGCCTTTATACTCTTCTGTCGTATACCCAGGATAGAGTTCGAACTCATCTTTCAATTTGCCCCCTAATCCTTCAGTAGGGTAGGAGTTCATTTGTGGCGCAGTCTCTGGCGCCTTTATACCCTCCCGTCGAATACCAAGGGTAGAGTGGAATCAAGGTGGTCTTTTAATCGTGGTGCACCTTCACGCCTTGAGGACGCCTTTTTTACGTCCTTTGTACTCTCTCTCGGATCATGAGAGTTAGAGTGGTGGACGTCGTCTTCCTGTCCTTTATACTCTCTCTCGAATCATGAGAGTTATAGTCATGGATCGAGTGGTATTTAATCTTGGCGTGCCCATTACACTCGTCATAGATTCATACTTCTATCCAAGCTCCGAGGACTAGAGTTGGTCAGGCAAACAATTGGATGACGTTTGCTAAGGCTTTGTGTTCCTCCAATCAATCTATGGGAGGAGTGATTGGCACTAAACTTCGGGTACCTGCATCATTCATATCGCGTGAGTTAGTCATGCCAATAACTCAGGAAGCATGTAGATGTAAATTGTATGATTTAAAAGTAAGCATATCAAGGGGTAATGCTGCCTCCTTTATTCTGGTGGCGTCAAGCATAGGATCGAGCCACGTAGAAGGTCGAACTATGTCCATTTAGAATCAGATTCCGACTTTGAAATGCAAAAGATTAATGCACAATTGTCTTGTGGTTTGCCACGTTTGAGCCAAGGAGTGTGTGGTCATCTCATATCCACCCTGAGACATAAAAATTTCTTTAGACGGAGGGCGTGGCTTTGTGGATGAGCAACTCAGTCGAGCTTGTTATGGTTTTGTTCCATAACTCTATATGTGGATGTTACAAGTCTGATCGATAGCAAATCCTAGATACCTACATCATCCACATATTAATTCACCTGAGTTAATTACATCGATAACTCATAAAGCATGGAAATATAAGAGTCACGGTTAAAGAGTAATCCTGTTAAAGGAATAAATATCATTCTGTGTGAAAATGGCATTGCATGCTCTTTGCCGGTCCATTTTGCCTCGCCTAATCTCTGCCAGGGAATGGCTGCCAAAACCTTTAGCTAGTGATGAATGTCTTTTCAAACCATCATAGGATGGCAGTCCCAAGAACGAATAGACCTTTATTGGGGTCTTGGAGTGACAAAGGAAATTAGGTTAATATTGTAAGCGAATGACGAGGTCGCATCTCCTTTGATTCGCCTTCTTGTCCCATGCTAAGGGCAAGGATTGAGTGTCGGGGAGTCATGTATGTATTGCTAACGGTAGAGTGCCATCACATTGGTGCTAGGACAGTAATTGGCAGGAGAATAATGGATCCATGCTTATAGAAACTTTTGCGCTTTCATTCCAGGAAATAAAATATGGTTGCTAGGGGGGATAGTCATATCTCATCCGTCTGCAAATATGCCTTCAATCCCATGTCAGGAATAAGATCAAATTCACAGATAATCAATCAACATCCAGGCCTAAGTGCTCTAAACTTTTAAATCGCCAATTTTTGAGCAAGGCTGAGGTCGTCAATCATGCATCCCGAATCTTCATCCTCTCTGGGATCTATGTCTTCGGGCGGATCATCGAGCAACTCTTTCTGCGATGTCTCCCTTGCTTGCTAAGCCTATGCGTCCTTCACACTACATCTCCTCGGGAGGGGAAGCGTTTTTGGGTTCCACGTCATTTCTATTGCATAGCATATTCCATCCAACCAAATAGGAGGCTCTTCCAGTGACTTGATCATCACGGACCATTCCTGCTCCAGCTTCCATTGGGACTGAGCAATAGACACTAGGGTGCAATGTAAGCTATGAATTCTGCTGGAGCTGATCAGTCTAGACCTTGATCAAATAAGCTTGAATACGATAGCATAACTTGTGAGACCTGAAGTAATATTCATGCGTTATATCACAATAGAAATAAGAAGTAGAGAGCTAATGGTTGATTCATATTTGCTTTAATCTTGGGCTCTCATCACTTGACCAAGGCCTTATAGTGGCTGGTGAGTTGTCAAGTTGTTATAATCCGTGAAAGGATCCATAGGTTCAATCATAGCATGTGGTGGTTCAACTAGTACCTAAATCTGGGCATCAAAGTATGTTGACCTAAACCTTATTTGATGGAAATCAGTCTTCCTCGATGCGGCTGACAACAAATAGCCATTACAAAGGTTAGCCAAGTTCCTTGGGAGGTGAACCGTAGGACATATTTTATTCATCACATCATAATATTGAAGTGTAGCTTTGGGATGTTAGGATCCATAGTTGCTTTCTGGTATCCCATCATTGACAATTATGGTCAATAAGATCATATGAATCATCTTCGGAGTAGTGCCCAGACTGTTCCATGTAACCTTCATTCGTTGCTCCGCCGATTGAATAAGTTTAAGTCACATAAATAAAGTGGTTGCTACTCGTTAGGGAGCAACATTAGTTGCATCGTTGGAATCTATACACCATCCGAGCTATGGAAGAGGAGGCTGCTATGAGACAATCATTGTCTCGTATACTGTTGATGATAACAAGCTGAATCTGGTCGATAGCTCCTCACACTGGCTTACTAATGTAAGTAGGTGTCATGGCTCTGGGAAAAATCCCAATCGTTTTCATTTTTCTGTGATATTCATAGACTATCCATTTAATCTTCATTGACAGGCCTTGATGACTGGTGTTGGCCAAAACATATGTCGAGCCGAAGGCGAGCCATGCTCCGAGCCGAAGGCGAGGCCGTCAGCGGGTCCGGGCGCAGCGCTGGTGGGGATCCGGGGCCCCACAGTCCCGGCGGTAGGTCGAAAATGTGGGCACCGCACGACTTTTTCGATTTTGGAAGGTGGAGCCTTTTATGAAATGATCAGAAAAATGCATTTTTTCCCAAAAACAAAAATGTTAGCCTGCTTTGTGAACAAGCTACCCAAAGCCAAGGACTTTAGTATGAACTTACATTGATTGGAGATCACTTGGATAGAGTGATAGAAGGTTGGAAAACTTGAATTATACATGCAGATGTCACCAGATCGGATCCCCCCTTCCGGATCGGATCGGATCCCCTCATTTGCATCGGATCAAATCCCTCCTTTTGGATTGGATTGGATCGGATCCCCCTCTCCGGATCAGATCGAAGTACCCTCTACCCAAACCGCCTGAAGTTGCAACCACTCCTCAACGTGCTCCTATTTTCTAGGCTTATCATTTGGATCTACTTACATGTTGCAGCCCATGATCTGGAGACCGTTTCTCCACGTCTCCCACTACTATTCCATGACCCGTTGGATGGCTGCCACAACACACCCGAACCAATCCCAGAAGCAACCTCCATTCGCCTATAAATACATCATTTCGTGGAGATTTCAAGTGACTTTTGGGCATTTTCGTACCTCATATCTGCCATGGCCGCACCTCCCCAAGAGAGAACCACCTACTTCTTCTATGAAGAACAGTGAATTCAAAGAGTATTACTTGTTGTATTCGAATGATAGAGCGACTATGTCAATTGTTGTTGTAATTTTGGAATGAAATGAGAAACTATAAAGTGGACGTAGGCTCGTTAACGCTGAACCACTACAAATCTCGTGTCTCTGCTTGATTTTCTATGTTTTAGATTATTATTCTTCACAAATCATATTCAGCTAATAAGATGCAATATGTATAGTTGGAACATTGAAGCACTAGTTCAACAAGAATATAAATGGTAGTGGTGCAGCTCTTGTATTATATGAGTGCATTTATGTTCGAGAATTATGCTAATGTGTTTACATGGGTATAATTTATTGTATTCATTACCAATTTTATTAATTTTGAGTTTATAATTATTTATTTTGTTAATACATGGGTATGAAAAAAATTTTTGTGCTAAGGTTTGTTCAATTCATGCTTAGGCGATTGGGTTTGTGTTTGATATGTATGGAAGTTTTAACTGGACTTATTTTTAATTTGGTTTGGAGTGTTCAAAATATGTTTAAATATTTAAAAAAAATATTGTTTGATCTGTATATTAAAATAGAAAAAACTTTATTGATGATTGAATTTTGGTTGGTTTTTAAGGTGAAAATGATTGTGGGTTAAAGAAAAACCGAAGGACGTTCGCATTATTGAGAAATATACCTGTCTTTTTTGATCGACGATGTCAAGATGAGTTGTCATTGTGAGAATTGGAGTATTTTAGTCATGATTTTGATTTAGGAACTTTTTACTACATTTTTGTCCTTTTGACTTGAAGTGAATCATCTATGAGATAGGGAAGAAGACTTCTGATTCCTTATAGCAATGAGGATGAAACCCACTATAAAGCAACTTTTTGGTATAATTGTTAAGCTATATTTATGTATGAAACTATGAATATATTGCTAGTAGGTTGAGGGAAAGCATTAGGTTATATTTTATTGTTCATGAATTGAATTATACGATAGGTCATGCTCTCACAAGGCAGTTGCTAATTTAAGTTGTTAAATTCAATACACGTTGAGTGGTGGGTTGCTTCTTGTTCCTTATTTTTTTGTACTTTTTCCTCTGCACAGGACTTAAATATATACCAAATAGACAAATAAATCCGATATTAGCCTATTAAATTAGCGTTGTTCTCTTTTTCGGCTTGTGTTTATGACAAAACATGTATCAAACTGTTAGATAAATTTTGGAGAAGATGTAAAAAGAAAAAAGAGTACAAGTATTGAATTGGTGTAATTTTTATCTCACTGAAAGTTGTATTTTGGATAAATTGTACACTGTTTATATAAAAAGCTTTTGTAATAATGAGTTGAGCTAAAAACGGGTCAGGCCTAATGAAATTTAATAAAGAAATAAAATAATGGACATTGGTTCACAGAACCGCTATCTCTTTTAATTCCCTTTTATTCAATACTCTTGAATATTAGGGTTTCCGCCATTTACAATCTTCTTCGTCGATCTGAGAGTCAAATTATCTTTAAGCTCCAGAGATTCATGAAAGTGAAAATTTGTGCAGCATCCTCATTTTGAAACTTAACGTAAAGAGGCTCCCTGTTTAAAGTTTACTGTAAAGCGGGTCCTTATTTTACTGTAGCAACGTGTTTTAATGTTTTTTTGTGTTGCTGTATAAGAAAATTCAAAAAATTGCCAAGATTCACGGAAGTATTCTGCAAAAATAAAGAAATATGAAATATCAGCAATTTTAGTGAATAATTGCTGACATTTCAACAATTATTCACCCCGAATTTGGTTGAAAGGCGAATGAATAATTGCTCATATATCAACAATTATTCACATATAATTGCTGATATATCAGCAACTTTTTAATAGTCATTTAAAAGGCAAATGAAAAATTGCTGATATATCAACAATTTTACATATATAGTTGCTGATATATCAACAATTTTTTAACTGTAGACGCAAACTAATTAAAATTTTGCTGAAATATGAGTAATTTTAGTGAATTATTGCTGATATTTCTGCAATTATTCACATAATATATAGTTGAAAGGTAGTTGATTAATTGCTGAAATATCACCAAATATTGCAAATAGTTGAAACATTTACAGCAATAACCTGGAGTTGAATTATTATCATTAAGCAAAAATCGCATGAAATTTAGCAACTTTTTGAATTAATTGCTGTAATATTAGCAAATATATGAAAATTTGCATAAAAAATCTATAGCATGCAACTGTTTTTGGGTTTTGAATCTTTTTTGTACTTTAATGCGTGAATACGATGATGATTATGTGT
Source organism: Allium sativum (assembly GCA_030737875.1). Lineage (NCBI taxonomy): Eukaryota > Viridiplantae > Streptophyta > Magnoliopsida > Asparagales > Amaryllidaceae > Allium > Allium sativum. The sequence continues at coordinate 851,457,958 of CM060918.1, forward strand.
TGAGTTTAATTTTGAAGTTTGGTAAATTTTAACATTGTTTTTTTGTTGATTTTTGAAAAACAGAGATCTAATTTATTATGTTTTTGGACATAGAGTTTTGTTGTATTTTGAAACTTAATAGGGATCTAAGCCAAACGGTCCCTTCATGAAAACTGATGAGATCTGCTAGTGGAAGACAAAAGAGGGGGCGTAGTAGCAAATAATCATTGAATGAAGATGTAATCTCATCACCAGAGTAAAATCAATAAGTAGTGGGTTTGTGGTGATGAGAAGGTAAATTATTTCCTTTGATCTTGCTTTTAGGTTGATTACTTGTTACTTTGAGCTCAAATCTAAGTCTCTCAAAGTTTTTTATTGATAATGCTTATGTTAAAATGTTTTCTTTCTGATAATAAGAAGAGACATGGAAAACTTGTAGCTGTCCCTAATTATCTACTCACGAAAAAAATACAGATCTATTTCAATGTATTTTGATCGTGTGTGTATGATAGGGTCGGTTGACATGAATATTGTGCTTTTATTATCACACCACAATGTTGTTTTGTTGCATGAGTTGACCTTTAATTCTTTCAGTAATTATTGCACCCACATTATTTTGGTTGTAGCACTTACAACATTTCGGTATTCAGCGTCAGTGCTGGATCTGGAAATAATAGTCTGTATTTTAACTCCATGATAATAGATTGCCTCCAAGATAAATGCAATAACTTGTCATGATTTTCTATCATCTGGATCACTAGCCTAATCCGAATCACTCTGACCAGCAATGTTGAGAACTTTGCCCTTTTTCGTTAGCAACCCATAGTTCATGGTCCCTCTAAGATATCATAAAACTCTTTTAATTTCTTTCCAGTGAGTATCCAAAGGTGCCTGTATGAATTAAGATAATTTATTAACAATAAATGCTATACCAGGTCTTATAATAGTAGCATTTTGTAAGGCTCCAATTATGCTTCTATACTGTTTAGAATTGGGTATAGGTTCTCTCTTGTATTTAGAGTAGCTTTCACAACTACTCATTGGTGTGGGTTGTGGTTTGACATCACTCATCTTGGTTTTGGCAAGTAGATCATTGGTGTAATTTCTTTGACTTAGTATTTTTTTCTGCATCTGATTTGGTTGTTACTTTAATACCAAGAAAGTAATATAGTTATCTTTGATCTTTGATAGAAAATACATTGTTTACGTACTGAATCAGATCCTCAATCTGACCTACATCATTCCCTAAAATAATTAAATCATCCACATAGATTAGCATATATATATAGATGATGAATTATCGATTTTGACAAAGAGAGAGTTATCTGATTTGGTAAAATGAAAACCTTTGTTAATCAAAATGCTTTTCAGTTTATCAAACTACACTCTGGGAGTATGTTTTAACCCATATACACCCTTGTTGAGTTTATATACATGGTTTGGGTTATGTTCATATCCTTGAGGTTGCTTCATATAGATTTCTTCTTGCAAAACTCCATTTAAAAAAGTATTATTGAAATCTAAATGTCTCGTATGCCAGTTATTACATAGAGCAATAGTAAGAACAAGTCCAATAGTGGTTGGTTTAACCATTAGAGAAAAAGTTTCATTAAAATCAAACCATATTCCTAGGTAAACCCTTTAGCATCCAACCTGGATTTGTATTTGTTGATGGTACCATCAGGGTTACTTTTGAACCATTAGGTCCATTTACAATTAACAATATTTTTGTTGCCTGGTGGTTGGACTAATTCCTATGTTTTATTTTTTACAAGAGCACTATACTCTTCATCTATGGCTTTTCTCCATTTATTGTCCTTGACGGCTTGGTTGAAGTTCTCTGGCTCATCTAAGACAGCTGTGACTGTGAAAAATTTTGGTTTAAAAATTCCACTTTTTGCTCTTGTAAACATAGGATGTCCTGTATGCCTCATTGTGGTTTGTTCAGTATCTTCCTGTGTTCTGCCTTGTTTTATTCAAATCTTTCATTTTCAGCTTACTGACCCTATCTTGTTGATGATGTTGCAGGTGTTAAAATTTGTGATACGCAAATCACAATTGTGGGCAACAAATTATCTATGCAGATTTTGTAGAGAGATTTATTGCTATATTTATGGGATATTTAAGGCATTGATTATTTGGTATTTATCCAAATAGTTTTTGACATATATGAAGATTATTTGGGTGTCAGGTTTACTTGGGTGTCTAGAAAACTTGGGTATAAAGCAATTCACTCCACAAAAAGGCCTAGTTGACATCTTCATTAGGTGTGGAAATTTTGCCGTTGTCTTTCTCCTCTAATTGTTTAGCCATTAGATATTCTCTACTTATTTCTCAATAAGATTATTGGTTCAAGTTGTGCTTGTTTGTAACGATAGTTGAGATCGGTTGTAAACAATTTTTTTGTGAATCAATAAAGAGGGTGGTTGGGTGGAATATCGTGTGTGTTCATATTTCTGATATTGTTTGTGTTGTTTGTTTTTCAATCACATTCATCTCCAAGTGATTTGGTGAAAAAGATCCCTTTTTTGGCGTTTTGTAAAACTTCTGCTGCCCAAAAACCCCAACAGTTGGTATCAGAGCTCAGATCATTGCATAGCTTAGAGTGATTTTGGATTGAAGATTGCAGATATCGGAGATGATGTTGCTTTCATAGATGGCAATTTTGAATGGGAAGAATTGGGTATATGGAAGCCAAAGATGGAGGGCGTTCTATATCTCAATGATTTGCATGATCCCATTGACGGAGAAGGGGAGAAGCCCTGAGGATGAGGAAAAGTGGAAGAAAATGGATAAAAAGGCATTGCATTGATTCGCCAATATTTGGATGATTCGATGTTCCATCATGTGGCTGCTTGTGAATCCACGAAGGCGTTGTGGGATAAATTAATATCGCTATATGAGTCGAAAAGTGCTATAAGTATGGCTTTTCTAGTACGAATGCTGGTACAAATGAGGTTGGATGAGGAAAATTCGGTTGTAGAGCATTTGAACCAGTTTCAGGATGTCGTCAATAAATTGGAAAACATGAAGGTCAATTTTGATAAGGCATTGCATGCTCTTTGGTTGATGAGTTCTCTTTCAAAAAGTTGGGATACTTTGGTTGTTTCATTGAGTAAATCCAATGCTAATGGAACTATCTCTTCAGAAACGATTCGAAGCATTCTTTTGAATGAAGAGCTAAGGAGAAAGGGGTCGGATTTGAAATCGATTCAAAGTGAAGCGATGGTATCAAGGGACTCGAAGGATACGGTTTGAAAGAAAAAGGGAGCCAAGGGTAAAGGTGCAGTTACCTGTTTCCATTGCAAAAAGGAAGGTGACAAGTGAAATGATTGTTATTCATATATAAGAGATATGAAGAAGAAGAATAATGCGCAAGGTGATAATAATAGTGATGAGGCATAGGTAGGCTTTGCTGAAAGTACCAAAGTGATTCTTCATGTGATGTCCTATTTAGTATTAGGGAGCCTTGGAAGACGGATTCAGGCGCCAGTTTTCATATATGTCAAGATGTGATTTTTTTTCTTCGTATAAGAAGAGTGTTGGCATGATAAAGACAAACAATGGAGTTGATCTACCAATTTATGGAGTTGGAGCTGTTAGGTTTCAGATGCATAATGGAGTGGTGAGAGAAGTGGACGGTGTGAGGCACATACCTACTTGTTCGCATAACCTCATATCTCTCGGTCCGTAAGATCGCCACGGTTGCACTTATGAGACTCAAGGAGGAGTTTTAAGAGTGAAGAAGGGTGGTCAAGTGATGATGCAAGGAGTTTTGGAGGAGGGAAACCTATATAGTTTGGTCGGTTCGGTGGTCGACCGTGGAAGACGGGTGACAGTTGAAGAACCTAATCCACAACATGGTGGAGAGGTTAATATGGTCACTGCTGATGGTCCTAAGGTGGAGGATCATGGCATCGAGAAGGGTCTAGATGTTGATGATGCTCGAGGGATCCCAAAGATGAGGAGATCATGTCAAGAGGAAGAAAGATGTCTAGTTGTGAAATCCTCAAAGACGATATGGAGGTCTTCGCGGTATTACAAACATTTTTGAAGATGCACAGATGAGGGATGTGCACCATTACTAGGTGCGATGGTGGTGGTTTGTAATTTTGAAAGGTAAGCGCAATTTTTTTTATAACACTATGTAAACTGATTACAATGAGTACGACTCTATAAACAAAAATACAAGAACAACCACCTGAATATCACATAATCTATACAACAAAAAGAAACTAAACTATTTATCCTAATAAGCTTCTTGATAAGAAAATGGTACTCCAGAAAGTCTTCAGCGATAACTCCCATATACACGGATTAAAGTATTGATAGCACACCCATAGATGACTAATATTCATCAACTGACATACTGTATTTCAACAAAAAAATCACTCCAAACAGTGTCAAGAAAATGTATACTTGCACCACTTCAGATCTAATTAATACCAAGAATCTAAAGAAAATTCCATAACACCAAAATCAACTAGAAAAGCATCAAGATAAGGTAGGGTCATACATTGGATTATTTCTTGTATGCCTTCTGGATGATTTCAGATTTGAACCAAAAGGAAAAACATCCTCCTGCGAATATCCAACTCCTTCATCTAAATCGTCCACCCTAAACTTTCCTTTCAGCTTCTTAGATTTTGAAGAGGACATAGAGTGCTTAGGAATAGAAGAAGACAAACGGGCTGGATCAATTTCAGGAAATGTTAATCCACTACCAGTCACAACAGGAGGAGGGGGTAGAATGATATTCGGTGGGATCTTCAAATGGGTGTAAGGAGAAGTATTAGCCTTAGAAGAAGAAGCACCACCGACAAATTTGCCAAAAACAGAAGACTCTTCGGTAGAATTTGCTTTAGCAACTTTCATAACTGGCTTCTTAGCAATGTTATCATCATCATTGAACAACGAATTCAAACCAAAATCACCTTCAAAATTGTTAATAACTTTTTTACCAGAATTCACATTATTAACATCATTACCATCCTTAGCTTGTCCGACTTGATCACTACAATTGGCATTACTAACTTTATTAACTTCCTTAGAAGTACTAACTTTATTTCCATCAGAAACACCACTAACATCCTTACCATCACTTGCATTACTGACAATGCCATCAGGCTCACCATTATTATCCTTGACAGCAACATCACTTGTATTCAAGTTCTCATCTCCTAAGCCTTTATTCAAATTAATCTCCTCAGTATTTGTATTTGCAACATTCTTCATCTGCCAAACCATCTTCCTTTTCGATATTACTTTCGTACATCCTTTATCTTTATTATTGGCCTTATTCCTTCCTTTATTCTGATTTTTAGAATTAAAACCATGGTTATGATCACCAATATCCTCATTATGCACCACATAAGACTCTTCATTCTTATCCTCTGTAAAGCAATCAGATGTTCTATGCCCAAAACAGTTGCAAGAGACACAAATACTCGGCTTCCATATATATGATAGATTTACTATTGGTCTATCACTTAAGCATGAAAGAACAATTGAATCAGGTAATTCTGCCTCAACGTTAATTTCAACAAGTGCTTTCGCATAACTAAAGCGCTACATCCTCTCTGTATTGTAATCAAAACAAATCAGCCTTCCAACGTGGCACGCCAACCAGTTTATTCCCACCAAAGTCCATAGTATTAAAGGAATATTTGAAAATTGAATCCAAACTGGAACCCTCTTGATAAATTTTTGTGGATTACCAATGGTAGGATCCCACTGTGATAGTATAAACATTCGACCCCTAACGAAAAAAGGATCTGAACGAAGAACTTTTGCTCGATCAATTTCATTCGTGAATTGGATATAAAAATTGAGTCTATCAGATCTCACAGTAAAATCTCCTAACAGTTTCCAACGTGGTTTCAGAAAACTAGCAACAATACAGTAAGAGAGCGTACCATCAATGAAAAAACCAATTAAGATGTTGTTCCAGTACTTTAATCCCTCCTTCTTAACAAGATCTGGAAGAGCTCCATCCTTTTTGATATCAAACTAGATTGGCTTGTAAAGACCAGTGTTCCTTGGAAGAGAACAAAAAAGGGAAGCAAAATCAGGTTGATCAATAGATCTGCAGTTCTGGTTAGCAGATCCAGATCGATTATCATTAGCTCCAACAGATGCATCTTGAATATCATTAGCTCTAGTAGATCTAGATCGATTCACATCAGAACCAGTAGCAGAATCATCAGCAGCATTAGAGCGAAGTTCATCAGAAGAAGCAGAAGGTTTAGGAAATGGATGAGAGGACAAAAGAGGGGAGGACGAAAGAGGGAAAAAAAGGAAGAATCGAGAGAAAAAGATGGAATTGAAAATGAATTCGCCTTATCGGCCGCCATTATTGATCACCATATCTCCTTCTCACTTATCACACACTATTTACTTCAAGTGGTTGTTTGTAATAATGTTAATTGAGAAAAGAAAGTTGAAAGTGAGAGCTAAGTTGGCTGGTTTTGAGTGGAGGATATGTTGTGAATTGGTATCAAGGTGGAGTGTTGAAACTTGTGATACACAAATCATAATTATGGGCAACAAATTATCTATGCAGATTTTATAGAGAGATTTGTTGCTATATTTGTGGGATATTTAAGGCAAGGATTATTTGGGACTTATCCAAATAGTTTTTTGACATATATGAAGATAATTTGGGTGACAAGTTTACTTAGGTGTCAAGAAAACTTGGGTTTAAAGCAATTCACTATATAAAAGACCTAGTTGATATCTTCATTTGTGTGGAAAATTTGTCATTATTCTTCATTGTCTTTCTCCTCCAATTGTTTAGCCATTAGGTATTCTCTACCTATTTCTCAATAAGGTTATTGGTTCAAGTTGTGATTGTTTCTAACGATAGTTTAGATCGGTTGTAAACAATTTTTTTGTGAATCAATAAAGAGGGTGGTTGGGTAGAATATCTTGTGTGTTCATATTTTCGATATTGTTTGTTTTGTTGTTTGTTTTTTCAGTCACATTCATCTCCAAGTGATTGGCTGAAAAAGTTCCTTTTTTTTGGTGTTTTGTCAGACTTCCGTTGCGCACAAAACCCAAAAAGTTGGAAGTTGACATGTGTGACTAGAGGTTTGAGAATCATGACCTGGCCTGATGGGCATGGTGAGTTGTGCTTTAGTATCATCTCTGGTCCCTTCGACTTCCACATTTTTGGTTACTTTAGAGTAAATTGGTAAGTTGGGAATGTGTTTCTTTGAGTTTAATACCTTGCTTGTTGTTTTGGCATCTGAGTTTCTAAAGGGGAATTCTTATTCATTGAATTTGACATGCCTACTTATAATGACTTTACCTTTTCCATCTAAACAATTATACCTTTTTGATTCAAACCATAGCCAATAAAGGTGCATGGTTTGGATATAAAGTTAAGTTTGATTTTGTTGTATGGCCTAAGACAAGGAAACACAAACATCCAGATGTTTTAAAGAAATTATACTCTTGTTTTTTGCCAAGTAGTTTTTCTAGAGGACTTGATTCATTTGACACTTCTTTTGGTAGTCCATTTATTAAATAGACTAATGTGCTAAAAATTTAATGGCATAGAGGCATGTACAAGTAGAGATAAACTAGTTTCAACTATATGTCCGTGTTTCCTTTCCATAAGATCATTTTTCTTTGACGTATAAGGAAAAGTGATTCTATGAATTATTCCCCTTTTATTGAGCAAATTATTCATACTTTTGTACTCACTTCCTCCATCAATCTGTATTATGTTAGTTTTGTTGTTAGTTTGATTTTCAGCAATAGTTATGTAGTGTATAATAGCATTGTAGGATTTAGATTTTAACTTTAGGAAATAGATCCAGGTATATCTAATATATGAATCTATAAATGATATATAATATTTATACACATAATCAGAATTTACAGGAGGTTGGTCCCCAAAGGTCATAAGCAACTAGTTCAAGTGGCTTTTTATACTTAGTTTGAGAATCAGAAAATGATAACATGTTATATTTACTTAGTTGTCAATAGGTACAGACATATGGTAATGCACAATCATCAAAGGAGATTTTGTTTTTAGAAAGAATTTTCTTTACAATCTTTTCATTACAGTGATCTAACTTATTATGCCAGTAATAAGATGTATTCTTATTCCTACTATTTCCAGTAATTTTAGACACATTACAACTACTGCCTTTATTGAAAGAGTTTTTACTTTTGACTAAATTGAACTTATACCGTCCTTTGTCATCTTCACCCCACAAAATAGTTTCTTTTGTTAGAATGCCTGTGGCTAATCAATAACTGCGGTAAAATTCAAAGAATACATTACTGTCACTGGCAAATTATGACACACTAATCAAGACTTTCCTAATCTTGGGTACCCTCAAAAGACTGTTTAAGCATAAATGTCTTTTTCTTTTGATGTGAGCATTACCAATATGTGTAATTTTTATACATTTACCATTTCCCAAAGGTATTAATTGGTTACCTTTATATTCTTTATTATCAAGATTAAAATTCTCCAAGTTATTAGTAATATGATCGTTAACACCTGAGTCAGGGTACCATGCACTATCTTGAATATGCTCTATTTTGGTTACTTCATCCAATTGGCAGTTATTGATATTAATTATCTTTTCTGCATCACCTTGAACCTGACTTAAATTTGGACCTGGATTAGGATTTCTTTGGTTGTTGGAGCTTTCACCATGAGTATAGTTTTGATTGAACTGAAAATAGCTTTTGGTGGCAGTGTGTCCTATCTTTTCATTGATTTGGCACTTAGGCCTACAATTGTTTCTTCTTTACCTTTTTCTATATTACTGTATCTACCCTTTTTATTGTTTGGATCTTTTCTTTAATAATTTGTGTTCTCATTTTTGTAGTTTGTTGTGTAACTGACATACAGTTTTGAATCTTGGGTCTTTCATGCTCAATTCTTTCTTCATGTGCAAGCAGAGTTGAGCGTACATACTGCATATCAAGAGTAGTTTTCTTTAAGGATAGAATGGCTACAACAACCTCATATTCGTCTTCAAGACAATTTAGAATTGTCAGAACTTGCTCAGTCTCAAGTGTGTGGTGTTCGACAGCTTTAAGAATGTTGTATAATTTCTTGATTTGACCAAGTAGTACCCCACTGGGTCATTCCCTTTTTTGATATTGTGTAGTTCCCTTCTGTAATTCATCACTTTAGTAGTTGATTGTGTGCTGAAAACTCTTTGCAGGGTTTCCCATATTTCATGCGCTTATTTACATCCAATGACTTGTGGAAGTAAATTAACACTAATCAAGGACAATAACCAAGAACTTATCAACCTATCTTGTTTGAAATACTTGGTATATTTATTATCGCTAACAATTCTGTTTTTTGCATGAGTGATAAACTTTGGGGGGGATTTTCATGGTTCAATGATAAGTCTACAAGGTCGTAGCCTTGATTGCCGTTTCTCCTACAATCTCCCTAGAAGATAATTGTCTTCTTCAAGATGGACTATGACGAGTTGGATTTGAGAGATAATCCATTCTTGGTGAGTTTGTGAGTTTCAGAAGCAAAGTCAGGCTGAATAGTCCCTCCATTTGCAGAAGTTGTTGATACATTATCATCAACATTGTATGCAGAGGAATGGAATACAAGAAAATGAAAGAAATCTCAAAGTGCTGCCAGGTAAGAATTTAAATTCTTTAGAAATTGTGTTGAAGATCCAGTTGCAGCCAGATCAGAAATGATACTAAGATGGCACTCCAACAAATTTTCTAATTTTTCGAAGGATTCAATGATGCCTAGAGAGGTTTTCTTGATTTCTCAGAGCAAATCTAATACTAAAACAGTGTGCATACAAAAACATGGGAATAAATCTTTGGCGAGGTGTACTGTTTCGAAGTTAGAATTGCTCTCACTAACCAAGTGATGACAATAATAATATAATCCGATGAGAGTGAAACTTGAGAAATCAATAATGTGAAAACTAATGGCAGAGAATTATTGAACTTTCTTGAAAAATTGAACGGAAAAGCTGTTAAGAAACCGCTCGATACCATGATAAAATTTGGAGAAGATGTAAAGAGCAGAGAGAAGAAATATTGAATTGGTGTAATTTTTACCTCACTAAAAGTTGTATTTCAAATAAACAGTACACTGTTTGTATACAAAGCTTTTGTAATAATGAGTTGGGTTGAAAACAGGCTAGACCTAATAACACTTAATAGAGAAATAAGATAATGGACATCAGTTCGCAGAATTGTTATTTCTTTTACTATTTATAAATTGAGTTATATTTATGCCTTGCCAAAAAAGAGAGTTATATTTTTGTTATTTTAGTGTCGTAGACATAAATGGTAAAACTAAATAAACTAAAGTTTCATTGATGTATGATGAGATACCTAGTAATTACGTTAGCACTTGGAAACAAATTTATTCCTAGGTAATTGCAAAAATAAAGCAAACAAAAAGCAAATAAAAACATGGTTTTAATGGGATTAAAATAAGGAGGAACTAAGATCATGCTAGACTTTGAAATTTCAATCCTATTTCAAATAGACTTAGAAGGAATAGTAAAATAAATTCATACTCTTGTTCCATAAGACCCTATATGGAATGCTAAGTCAATTGCCATCATCTTGACAAACTTGCAACACATGATGCTGAATTATTTGGAAAATTTATTTTGCTACTACAATAAATTAATTATGAATACAAATTTATAGATGAGTTGTGATAACGTTTCTGAAGAGGTAGCAAATATTTTAAACTATTGTAACAAGTAAGAACCAGGTGTAGGAGGAGTAGGTTGGGATATGAATACAAGCTTCATAATGTTTTTGTTGGGCAAAGCTAACTGGTTTTAAGATGATCGCAAACGCCTTTTTATTATAACCAATAATAAAAATATAGTATAATACAGGTGATTGTGGTTGACAATCAGCTAATATGGTTTTTAAGGTGGACCGTCCACCGCTAATGGAATTTTAAGTGTTTCGTCCACTCTAACTAACATGCTTAAAGCAATGGAGCTAGCAAATTAATTAGACTACAAAACAACTCCACAAAGGGAGTGTGCATTACATAATATTACATTTCATACTACACAGTGTAGTGGAATTACATTCGTGAGCAAAAGAATATTATATAACAGGCACATAGTACAACTGCCGAAAGTAAGTAACACTGTAGTCACGAGGTTGACATGATAGGCAACGTAAGCTGCTCCAAGAAACTGTAACAAATGGCTACAGGCAAGCACAAAGCATCACATGGTGGAGCATCTCTTCCTTCCAGGTTACAAGGCACAAGGCCAGTAATCCCATTGTTTGGCCAAACCAGCAAGACTTGAACCAAATGATTTCATAACAACAACCATGACATTTTTTTGGAGAGTAAGAACAAGCAAAAATCTCTATCAAGCAGAATCAATAAGGGCAGTGCAAAGCATCTCATGTTTGCCTCTGTTCAGCCGTGATGACCCATTCTCACAAACCAAAAAAAGCAATGTATTCACCAATCTCCCAAGAAGCCAAGCACCAACGCCAATATAAACAAAAACCCAACGACCACACTCCCCAAAAACAACATAAATAAGACGAACAGAAGTAAGAAACACTAAGTCCGGACAATTTTTGAATGCCCATCAGATGCTTACACCACCTTGTAAGTCAACCCACCGCAAGCTCACCAAGTAAGAGCATATAACCAAATTTTCTTTGCTTACTTTGTAAATTATGGTTGAAGCTTACCAGATATGGCAAGAGAAAGACGCGAAATAGACCAAATAATGCTTGCCAAAAAGTGCCATATCTGACTCCGCGAGAAGCGGAGCAACCTCAATTATAGTAAGTTGAACTCATCCGGATCTGAATAATCCCGATATCGACAAACCAGCAGGGTAGCCAAAATTGGATAAGACACCGCACCATGGAAGAGGCGTGAGAAGTGCAACAAGGTAGTAGTTTAAGCAGGAGATGCTAAGGTAAGAAGCGGAGGGGATACCAGAGATTATAGGGTTAGATCTGAAAATAGAAATTAGGGTTTGGAGTATACTCATGATGACGAAAGCAAGGAGACATAGGGGAGAGAGAGGGAGGGAGCGGGAGGGGGGACAGAGAGAGATAAAGAGAGAGAGAGATGCAGGGATTGTAATGGAGGAAAAGACAAGATGTTGAAGAGAAAGCGGTGAAAGAAAAATGTTGTCTATGCCTTGCCCCCATTAACAAGCAGAACTCCAAACCGAACCCAAAAGTGAACCTAATGTTGTTTTTGATATTAAACATAGAGTTTATCAAAGTTTGTAAACCAAAATTATGAAAAAAAAATATAAGAGATAAGAACTTTGAGCCTCCATCGATTAATGAGTGTCCGTACAATAAAACAGGCTTTATTGACTTTACGTAAATTAAATGCAATATTAAAGGAACATTATACATGTACGACTTGTCAACGGTACATGTTTAAATGCGAGCCCAGCCCCAACCAACCTTATTAATACATGTATGAGTTTTTCCTTCTACTTCAAAATATGAATGTGTGTACTGTTTGTTTACCATTTCTTTTATTTATATATGGATGTTTTTGCATACTTTTATTGTGAACATGATTATATTGCCAATCAATTTATATGTTAACATTATTTGCCTATAAATTTTACAAAAGTTACAATTTCAAAATATAGTTTTAACATAAATATTTCGAATCAAGTATTCGAGTATTACCTAGCAAGCTAAGAAAGCCCGATGGAGTGGACTTGGGCATTGGTTTGAATTACTCATAAAATTAGGTTTAGACTCGCGTTTTAATTGTTGTAATTAAAATAATATTTTGTGAAAAATAAACTGTATGTGTTTATTTCAAAGTTAAGTATAATTTTAAAAATAAATCTAAGTTTTTAAACAGTATTTGATGGTCGTGAAATAAAAGCCATAAACGATACCGAAATGGCTTTGACGTTAAATTTGAATTTGGATTGCATGTATTTAATTTGATTTAAATAAATCAAATTGGTCGTTAACGACAGAAATTGCATGTATTTAATTTGGTTTGGGTTACGTCTGCTGCTATATTCATTTTCAAGCAACATAGGCTAAACCTATCGGCCTTGTTAGAACCAAAATTAAAAAGACCCATCGCCCTATATAACTACTACGAACATCGTTCCCATCATCTTAATCCAACCCTACTGCAGCCGCCGCTTCGTTGTTATTCTGCTAGGGCATCTTTCTTTCCAATCTTTTTCAATTGGCTGGCGTATGATTTTATTCATAGTTGATTATCTTTAGGTGACTTCATCTCATCTTTTATTTAATGATGTGGGTTGCCTCTTAGTTGTTATTCTGCTTGCTGATCCCTTTTTTCTGATCACTTTTCGATTGGTATGTGATTTTGGTTTAACCTAACTGTTACCAGATTATTTTGTCCCTTTTGCAATTCAAAACTTGCTTACCGTGATAATATTTTAATCTGACACTAATTTCTATTTTCTTAGTCATGCCAGCTCCTTGACTTATGGTTGTATATTTTTGTATAAAAATTGGAATGTTGGAAGATCTGCAACTCAGTAAAAGTAAATTGCTTTTGTTGAGGAACAAGTCCCCTATAGCTTTAACTTGACAATTATGTTGCTCTACTTTCACTTTAAGTCTCAATTTTTTTTTTTTCAGTGTTTGTTAAGTTGAAGAAATGTTTTCCTTTTGAAATATGAATTAAAAAAATAAATGTTTGATTGCCTTCTGATCATTTCATCCTATTTGCAATTTAATGAGTTTTTTAAAGAAAAAACAGGATGCAATCTACTGATGAGAAAATTGCTTACTATGAAAATATTTTAATCCGAGGAGGCTCTAGTTATGTTTTCATATGAAAATTTATGCAAAGTGATGAAGTACTACAGAGCGATATCGGCAACTCATTAGAAGTAAATTGCTTTCCATGATGATGATGACTACGTCTAACCCTCTGAAGCTTCTTTTTGTGATTTCATATTTTTTTGACATGGAAACTTCATCTAGTTATGCGTTCATTGCAGGTGTTGTTAGATAGTATCTTTAATGACTAAAAGCATCTCCAGTGGCTCATATTCAGCTCGTAATATTAAGGTAATTGCACCCAGTGGTGCAATTAAGGCTGAATATGAAGGCCCCGATTCAGGATTCAATTCAAGATCCAATTCAGGATCCTGAATCGGATCCTGGCGCATGTAGTGCAGGCGTCAGGATCCTGACGCTTTCATTGTAGGCGTCAGGATGGCGCCTGTACTACAGGCGCCAGGATCCGACCCCCCTTCCGGCACTTGTCGTAACCGTATTACCCCTCCAACGGTCGTATTTCGGAATACAACAATTATAAACGGTCATATTTTAAACCACAACGGCTATAAACGATCATATTTTAAACCTAACGGCTATAAACGGTCATATTTCAGATTACAACGGCTAGAAACGGTCATATTTCTTCTATATATTCATGTATGAATATCACTTTGAAAGACACACAAATTTATCTACTTCCACCCAAAATCATAAGCAGCAAGCTATGTCATTTCCATTCAACTCCTACAACGAAGCGATGAATTCAAATACTTGGGATATCGATTCTCAACCAGTCGAAGATTTTATCCCTCATTCTGCTCCTTCGCTATCGTTTCATTCATCTGCTCCTTAGACTGCAGACGAAGATAAAGATCTCTGCTATATATACTGCCACTTTTCTAACGACTCGGCGAAGGGAAATGACCAAACCAGTGAGGTATTCTGGGGTAAAGTTGTGGCTGCGTACAACAAGAAACACGTATCCAAGACGAGATCGATCTCTGCACTTATTGGTCGATTTGGAAAGATTAATCGACAAACCCAATTCTTCGAGTCTTAAGTTCACAAAATCAGAACTGCGAACCCTAGTGGAATGGGAGGCGAAGCCGAACTGGTAATAATCTTGAAAACTATAATTTGATTGAATAATTTTTCCATTTCTATAGCATGAATGTATACAAACAGTTATTACGTTATCATTTTTAGAAGCGAATGACGAACGATCAATTCTTGAAATTATTTCCAAGAGAAAATGGTATAAAAAAACCTCATTTCGTTTACAAGAGAAAACGGTATTAAAAAAATGGCGGAGGGGGGTTTATAGACGCCAGAATCCTGACGTCTGTGCTGCAGGCGCCAGGATTCTGGTGCCTACAACACAGGCGCCAGGATTCTGGCGCCTGCATTACAGGCGCCAGAATTCTGGTGCCTGCATTACAGGCGCCAGAATCTAGCGGCTGTAATGTAGGCGTCAGACCACTGGCGCCTACAACCCAATTCATGACTGAATATTCAGTGGGCTGAATATTCAGTCCTGAATCCACTGGAGATGTCCTAAGAGCACTTGTATATACAAACTTCATCGAATGGCTAAGTCTGGTATCTTACAGTCAGTTTGACGATAACCTGTCTGGAAACCCATTAAAATCAGTTTGAATAGTAATTTATAAGTAGCTTTGAGTAACTAGCGGTATATAAGAAAAAATAGTTGAATGTAATGAGAGTTTTCTTCAAGTACATGTATATCTTAGAGCACTTGTTTAGTCAATGAAAAGTAATTTTAAAACCATTATCAGCCTATTATTATGTGTTTTACTTGTTTGTCAATTTTTTTAGTTCATCGTTGGTGGATGTCACCAAAATAGAAATAAGTACTACACCCGAAGTGGTTTTTTGTACTTATAAGTAGCTGTTAAACATGCTTTCAGCAGGATAAAATAAACCTGCTTTGCTAATTTTGATAAAAGCTAAATACGCCCCTATGCTAAATTCATTTTTCCCATCTTTTTTCGTTGGCTGTACACTGATGACTGACTTGAATTATGATCGGCGGTGTACTACAGATCAAACCTAAATTTTGTTCTTCATCTTAAAATCATATAAATTGTATGTTGGAATCAGCTGCATGGATCTTAAATGAGGGATTAGGGGGAATGTGTTTTGCGTTTTTATGTAAACAAAGTATTTGCAGAGAATGGCATTCATGGTGTTCTTAAATTTTTCTAGTGTGTTTACACCTCGATTTTCCAATTTTGTTATGTGATTTTTTATGTCTTGTTACTTTTCATTACTTAATGATGATTAAACTAAGTGTTTGGTGGGAAAAACCTATAACTATTGAGCAGGTATAATTATGTAGAAATAGTAAAGGGATGTTAAATGTCATGTACAATAGTATCTCTTCTGCTTTAATTTTACCTTTTTCCAAATATACCAACAATCCATATAACAATATATTTAATTACACTATTGCCCCTTTTATTTTGCTAAATTTGAAATTTGATTTTTTTTTTTTTTTTTTAATTTTGTTTTTTTTTAATTTATTTACTGTTTTGAGTTGTACTTTTGCATTGAACGTTTTTGTCCCAAATTAGAAAGCATGTGCTATCATAGTATCATGTGCATTGCCCTGTTTGGTCTTATCGAGTTAGTTTGGGCATTCTTGCAATTCTTCTACTCTATACCAAAACATGTTATGTAGTTTTGATCTATTGTATCGACACAGTGTACGCTTGCATTTGAAATTTTGTATTGACCACTGAGCAAAGCATTTGTGTTCACTGTGAGTTTGAGAAAAGAAAACATGTTGTGCGCTTCTATGTTGTCTTCAATTTTTGATGCGTTACATTTTTAAGAATTATTGTTGTGCTTGATTAAAATTAAATACTTATAAGTTACAATACTATAAAAAAATACATAAAATAATGAATGTATATTTCTTATTACTAAATGAAAAATCATTGATTGTTCACTTAACAATCTTCTTTTTATGACGATAAAAGTAAATTTAGATTTAACAATAAAATTGTGGACGTGTTTATGTGTAACAATGCTAGATGACTTTCAATTAAGCTCCTTTTATACAAATGCTTCTTCTATAAGTATGCTTCACAAATAAAAGGAAGATAAATTTAATGCAATGAGAGGGAGTTTAAAGCACAAATGTAACATAGAATTCAATCAGAAAAGCACATTTCAGATATAATCAAATCATTTGCTACCAACAAAATTTTACCTTCTTTTTTGTTTTCATCAAAAGTATAAAAATAATTTTTATAATTAAACTAAGCTAAACGAATATAAACAAGAGTGAAAATTATAGGCTTTATACATGTTTCAAGTTTGGCATCAAACAAAAATCATGGTAGCTATATCGATAATGGAAACATACCACCCAAATAGAAAGTGAATGTCAGTTTAAAAGAAAACGTCACTTGGTGCGATTAACAATAAATTTAGCTTGCTTCTTTTTATTTTCTCAAATTATGAATCATTATGGAAAGTAAGAATTATTTTTAACTTTTTGTTGAGTGTCAATTAATGCTAGGGTAATATTTAAAGTTTTGTCTTTGCATTTATATTGGTCTATGTTATCGTCTTCTGTCTTGTTAAAACTCCTGTATAATTCATTTGAATTTGCATTTACATTTACATAAAATAATGCAATCTCCATTTTTGCCATTGACTGAATTTTTTTTTTTTTTTTTTTTGGTGTTACCTCGGCTTTGTAAAAAAACAAAAATACATATTTGTCAATTTACCATTTTATTTTTTATCTACTAAATTTATAATTAATGTAAATACCTTGTAATCAATTCCTAGATGATTCAGCTTGGAGGTTAAGCGCATTAATAGAGTTTGGAGGTTTGCTTTGTGAAAGTTCAAAAATGTGTATTAGTCAATTTGCCGTTTTATTATTTATCCACTAAATTTATGATTAATGTACATACCTTTAATCAATTCCATAAATAGTTCAACTTGAAGGCTAAGAGTATTAACCAATTTTGGAGATTTTCATATGAAAAATATATTATTATTGAACAAATTGTTATTGATTTCTATGTTTCGTTTAATAGTCAAAGTTATGTAGTAAAAATTGGACAATGTAATTTTCTGTTTATGTTGCCTTGTTTTTGGAGTATACCACTGTTTGAATTAAAAAATGATTTATAATGAAATTTTAACAAAAAAAAAATCATAGTAAAAAGAAATACATTAATTTGTTAGTAAAATTTGGCATGTTAAATTGTATGTAATTTAGCAAATTTTGCTAAATTGTCCTTATTCTTGAAGAAGATATATTTATAAATAATCTTGGAAAATCTAATTTTGTAATATATATATATATATATGTTAAAAAATTTAGATTAGTAGTAAAATTCATTTACATACAGCTGGTGGTTAATGTTCAAAAACGAGCGACTAATTTTGGATCAATACGAATCTCCATCTTCTAACTTCTACTTAATCAAACCGATAATTAAATTTTCAAATAGTATACATCATTTTGTTACTGTGTAAACATTTAATAAAATTTTATATACTATAATAATAGTATTAAGTCTAAGTTTCTTTTAGAAAAAAAATATTGTACCTGTTCGTAAATCAGTTGCGCGCTTTTGAACACTAACAAACAACTTTATCTAAATCAATATTAGTGACAATTTAAAATTTATTACATATGTACGTAAGTTATATATATATATATATATATATATATATATACACACACACACACACACACACACACACACACACACATATAATTAGGTTTTCTAAGATTAATAATAAAGGACTTTTTCTTTAGGAATAAGAACTTTATTGTAGTAAAATTAAAATTTACAGAATCACATATAATTTAAGGTTCCAAATTTTACTAATAATTTAATGTACTTGGTTGTTACTATTATTTTTTTATTTATCAAATTTGATTGCTAATCATTTCTAATTCAAACAGTGGTATACTAAAAGAACAAGACAACATAAACAAAAAAGTTACATTATCCAATTACTGCATAATATGACTATTACACAAAATGTAGAAATCAATATCAATTTGTTCTATAATAATTTATTTTTCGTCTGAGAATCTTCCAACCCAGTTAATGCTCTTAGCTCGAAGCTGGACCTTGTGGAATGCGCATTAATCATAAATTTAGTGGATAAAAAATAAAATGGTATGTTGACTAATATATGATTTTATTTTTTCATAGGGCCGAGGGAATACCAAATTTATTTTTGGTTGGTGGCAAAATGAAAATTGCATTAATCCGTGTAATTGTAGGTGCATGCACAAATAAATTGTACCGAAGTTTTAAAAATGTTAGAAGATGGTAATACA